>BSBN01000582.1:20000000-24800000 GCA_027924645.1 Cunninghamia lanceolata
TTGTGAAGGGGTATAGATTATGGTGAGATCTTCTCTCCCGTTGCAAAGCTAACATCCATTCAATTCCTATTGTCTCTTGCAGCAGCTTATGACTTAGAGGTAGAACAGATGGATGTGAAGACAACTTTCCTTTATGGTGATATGGAGGAAGAAATCTACATGTCATAGCTAGAGCATTACATGGTGAAAGGTAAGGAAAATTTGGTTTGCAAGTTAAAGAAGTCTTTGTATGGTTTGAAGCAGTCTCTTAGGAGGTGGTACTTAAAGTTTGATGCCTTTGTGTTGTCAATTAGATTTGTGAGATCGAAACCAGATCACTATGTGTATTTTAAATTTGATGGTGATCGTATTCTCATTGTTGCACTGTATGTTAATGATATGTTGCTCATTAGGAAGGGTAAGAATATGATTTCTGATTTTAAATCTCAGTTGTCACTATAGTTTGAAATGAAAGATTTAGGGGCAGCCAAGTACATTCTAGGAATGGAAATCAGAAGAGACAGAACCAACAAAAAACTTTGGTTAAGCCAGAGTAAGTATGTGAAGACCGTGTTGGATAGGTTCAGCATGGCAGATTGTAGACCATTGTGTGTTCCTATTTCTTGGGGGACAAAGTTGTCTATTGAGGATTGTCCAAAATCTCCTAGTGACGTGGAGGACATGAGCAGAGTACCTTATGCTAGTGTTGTTGGCAGTTTGATGTATGCTATGGTCTGTACAAGACTAGACATTGCCCAAGCAGTTGGAGTCCTTAGTTGATTTATGGCTAATCCTGGACGGGGTTCATTGGGAGGCAGTTAAGCAAGTGTTCAGATATTTGAGGGGTGCTTCTGAATATTCCATATGCTATCATGGTAATGTTACAGGACCTCTGCATTATGTTGATATTCATGGATTTGTGGATTCAGATTGGGCAGGTGACATTAACAGCAAGAGAACCACCAGTGCTTATGTGTTTACACTATTTGGTGGTTCTATTAGTTGGATGAGTAAGCGACAACCTGTGGTTGCTTTGTCCATGATAGAAGCTGAGTATATGGCAGAAACTCATGCTTGTAAGGAAGCC
Source organism: Cunninghamia lanceolata (assembly GCA_027924645.1). NCBI lineage: Eukaryota > Viridiplantae > Streptophyta > Pinopsida > Cupressales > Cupressaceae > Cunninghamia > Cunninghamia lanceolata. The sequence continues at coordinate 20,001,067 of BSBN01000582.1, forward strand.
ATTTGGCTTAAGAGATTGTGTTCAGACATTGGTGTTGATGCAGGTCAGATTACGATCAGTTGTGACAGTCATAGAGTGATTTGCCTTGCGAAGAATCCAACTTTCCATGCCAGAACAAAGCATATTGATGTTTAGTTTCACTTCGTACGAGACATGGTAGAGGATGGGAAGGTAAATTTGGAGAAGGTATACACTTTGAAGAATGTTGCAGATGCATTGATGAAGCCAGTGAGCATAGAGAAGTTCAGATGGTGTTTGGAGTCTATGGACCTCTAGGCCTATAGCAGTTAAATCATGTTATTCTATTAGCTCTTACAAGGTGTTTGACAAGTGGGAGAATGTTGGGAATTAAGGTGTCTCAACCTTGGTAATTCCTTTCATTATTTATGATTGTATTTATTAATTCATTGCCTATGTTGTAAATTAATTGTAAATTCCATATTGTGATTTTGTGGGGTGTGGCACGGTGATATGTCATCCTACATGGAAGATGACAACTTGTAATTTTGTTCTCACATGAGGAGATAGATTTCCCACTTTGTGGTAGGAGTATTTTGCCATGTGTCAGCATCTTGGATGTTGTGTAAGGGAATGTTTGACCGAAACGGTTATGAAGGATTCCTATGATGAAGTTATGACATGTAAGAGTAAAAAATAGAAGCTTGTAAGATAGGTGAAGACATGTTTCATGAAGCATCTTTGAAAAAGGCATCTTTGGGTGCCCCAAGGTGGACTATGACATGTTGTAAGAGAATATGCTATTTATAGCATGTGTATGACAGATTCTCTTACAGCTGTAAGTTGTAAATGCTATGACGGTCGTAAGAGTTGTAAGAGCATCTGTCATAGTCCATTTTGGAAATAGGTGACCTCTTTGGAATGGGAGCTATGGACAAGTGTCAGACACATTCTACAATGTTGACCAAGTGTCCTTAGGCGTAGGTTTTGGGCCATGAGGCCAAGTTGGACGCCCATTCCAAGATATGACCAATATTGCCTTGTATATTCTATATAAACAGGTGCTTGGAGGAGGAGATGTATTACAGGATTGACAGGTACTGTTATGCTGCCGGATTGACTCCAGACATGAGTGTCAAAGACCATTGAAGCTTGCATTGTAAACAAAATTTAGTTTTGTTAATACATTGTGCAGGTTTCTGAGTGTGGGGTTTTTCACCCGATAAGGGTTTTCCCCACATTATATCTTTGTCTCTCTTCTTCTGTCTTCTTTCTGGTTCATGTGTATTGATACAATATCTCATTTATATGTTTCATGTTGCTGTAGTTGTAAGGATTAAATGGAATTTGTATGGCTCTCCCCTCATTAGATTAGTGTAGGAAGCGATTTCTGCACACCTAGCTTCCTTTCAGATTCTCCTTCCTAAGTATGGTGACCCTAGTAACCCTATTATCATAGTCCACATTGCATGGGTTGAGATATCATATTTTTTGGTTGATCTAGGGGCATAAATAAATGTATGATAGTCCACACTTTAGATAAACTAGCACTCACAGGTCTTCAACCCACTTCTACAATTTTATAGTTAGTTGATCAGTCAGTACCAGTCCTAAAAAGGGTGTTAACTAATGTCCCTGTCATAGTAGAATATTGGGAATTCCCAGTTGATTTTCTGATTTTAGAACCAAGAAACCAAAGAAATGCTTATCCCTTGATTTTGGGAAGACCATGGCTGGCTATTGCAACAGCATCAATTGACTGTAGGATTGGGGATATAGTTAATCCAATGGGATGGACATGAAGAAAATATCCCTATATCCCCCAGCTAAACCTTCTCTGAAATATTCAAGTGAGGTTTGGGTTGATGAACCCAATAACACAGAAAATAATGCTTCTTTGGCCATGGTAACTATTCTAGAAGACCTAGGAGACTTGGGAGAAGAAATAGATATTGACACTCCTAAAGACATTACCCATATCATTATAGACAACCATGTGATGGAATTTACTGAAGACGCCAGAAGAGAATTTTTAGCAGTAACACACTGTACCTTGGCAAATATCATTCCCTGTGGTGAAACTTTTTATAGAGACATTGCCACCTTTCATATGTTATTACCCCATTCCTATCCATTAAAACCAATGAAAAATGAGCACAAGAAAGTTCAATCTATTGATCACGACACCAAGCAAGTTATGGTTTTACTAGGAAAAACTTTGAACATCAACACCCAGTTGACAAGAGACCAAGAAACAAAACTTATTGATCTTCTAATGTCTCATCCTAAAATATGTACCCACCATATCTACACTAAATATGTGAAACCAGATATGCATCCTCAAAGGAGATTGAATCCAACACTGAAAGAGATAATTAAAACAAAAATAGAAAAATAGCTGCAAGCAGGTTTCATCTATCCCATCTCTGATAGTTAGTGGGTATCCCCTTTAGTAATAGTGCCCAAAAAGAATAGAAAATGGAGAGTATGTGTAGACTATAGGGAGCTAAATAAAGCCACTAATAAAGACTACTTTCCATTGTCATTCATTGACCAAGTCCTAGATAACCTGGCAGGAAAGAAGTATTTTTTATTTCTAGATGGTTTCAGTGGGTATAATCAGATCCAACCTTTGCATACAAAGTTCTCCCATTTGGCCTATGTAACACTTTGAATACCTTTCAAAGAGTTGTTTTGGCCATCTTTGTTGAATTAGCTAATGAGTGCATGGAGGTCTATATGGATGACTTTACTATTTATGGGAATACTTTTGAAGAAGCCCTCAAAAACTTAGGGAAAGTCTTGGAATGCTATGAAAATAATCATTTATCCTTAAGCCATGAAAAGTATTTTATGATGGTAGAGTAGGGTATTGTTCTTGGACATCATTTTTTAGCAGAAGGGATCAAAGTAGATACCAACAAAGTAGAGGTGATCAAATAGCTACCCACACCTAAAAATCAAACAGATGTTAGGAGCTTTTTGGGTCATGCAGGGTACTATAGGAGGTTCATAGAAAAATTTAGCAGAATAGTCACCCCTATGTTTTCCTTGTTAACAAAAGACACTGAATTCCACTGGACAGAGGATTATAAAATGGCATTTGAGGCTATAAAAGAGAAACTGGGAATCACTCTTGTGTTAAGAGGACCTAACTAGAATCTTCCATTTTACATTCAGACAAATACATCAAATGAGTCAATAGGTGCAGTCCTAGCAGAAAAAGATGGGGAAGGGATCCATGCAATTTATTATATTAGCAAAAATCTTACCCCTACTGAAAGAAATTATACCACAACTGAAAAAGAATTCCTTGCTGTGATTTATGCAATCAACAAATTCAGACATTATATCATAGACTATAAAATTCTTGTGCGTACTGATTATGCAACCATAAAATATCTAATGAAAAAATCTGTAGTGGGTGCAAGGATATCAATATGGTTATTATTACAAGAATTTGATATCACTATCATTGATAACTTGGGAAAATTTAATTTAGTTGACTTTTTGTCAAGACTGCATACAGGTGGAGAAGACCAACCGGTGGAAGTTGGATTCCCTAATGAGCATCTATTTGTTGTTTCTTCTAGTCCTCCATAGTTTGCTAACGTTGCAAATTTTCTTGTGATAGGCTTGTTTCCCCCACATTTCACCTCCAAACAGAAAAAGAAATTGGTAAAGGAGATTTTACCTTATAAATGGTTAAATGGTTTGTTGTTTAAATGTGGGCCTGATTTTGTCATGCATAGGTGCCTAAGAGCTGATATTTGATGTGTTGAGAGCTTGTCATGGTGAACCCATAGGAGGACACTACTCCTCCCAAAGTACAATCCATAAGGTATTGGGGCTGTTGGTTTTTTCCCAGACTGGATGCTTATTCCCAAATTTCCCTACAAGGTAGCCATCAATGATTAGCAAGATCTCTGGGCTAGGGGCCAACAGTATAGGAGATAGACTCTATTTTTATCTCCTCTTCTTCTTCAGGCTCTGCAAAACCTAGGGGGTATTCCCTACTCAACATCCATGAGAATATGCATACAAAGGTTGGGATGCTAACATGAAGTAGATAAGTCCTCCTGTAAGTAGACCAAAACTGCAAGATAAGAGCAAAGGGGCTAGCTTTGGGCCTATTTTCAGTTGTAGACAGAGGACTTGGGATCCTAAAACTAATTCTACTGTCCTAATGGTTGTTTTGGAGTTTGATTTTGATTTTATGTGTTTGGATGCAAAGCTGGACCTGGTGTATAACCTCAGCACAGAGCTAGATTGGTGCCTATCCAGGGCTTGGAGTCATAGACATACACATGTAAATGTTCAGCATAAACATATTAAAACTAGATTTCAAGGGGATTTGTGTAATATCTGCCTTACAGATACATCCCAGAACAGAGTATCAAGTTATCTCTACTTATGATATCCTAACTGCAATATACTTTCCTCAATACTTAACCTGAAAACAGTTTAATCTATCCCTTGAACATAAGTTAAGAGATCAAGCATTCAATATAGTAAACCTATATCCTAGAACCCAAGACACCCCTTAGATATCCAGATTCAAAAGGAAAGCATATTCAATACAGGAGACAGACAACAAAACACATGCAATATAGCATTACTCATCTAAATCAGCATGAAACCAATGAATTTATGCACAAAACATAAGGCATGAGACTCATAAACTCACAAAATCCACTGCACAGAGCAACCAAAACCAAATGTATTTCATTACAGAGCCAAAATGTCCAGTTTTCAACAACCTTGAAAATGGGTCCAGAGCCTGCTTCAAAAATAGCAAGAGAATGGACCCAGCAAATTAATTACATCAGAGGCTAAAAATCCTACCAGATACACAGTATCAGAAAAATGGTGCTCAAAATAAATGCAACAGCTAAAAACAAAGGACAGAGCAGGTGAGATCAGGATCTGGGCCGCTGCGTAGGGACATGCATCATCAATTCAAGTGGTTGAGCTTGTCAACTCGACCCATGCCCTCCTGCATAATGTGCCATTAAAGTTTCAGCTACCCACAGTTCTTCAAAAACGCAGCCGCAGCAAGCCACAGAGTTTTCCTGCCAAAAACGGTCGCAGATACAAAGAAAAAACCTGTCGCTGCAAGCTTTAAACATGGCCGTCGATCCAAAACTCATCGCCGTTATCAATGGCCCCAAAAGTGTCAAAAAGTTGCCATCAACCAGATCGTGCCACGTAGGCACTATAAGTTTCTAACGTTGGGTCGTTTCACTTACCTTCCCCGCCAAGAGCCTTCTGCCGAGAACCTCACGCGGGAGTCACCACGTGGCGGCCGCCGCAGCACCCCTGAAACATTAGGGACTCTCCTAAGAAACTCCAATGGAAGTTTGGCAGAGGTTGACACATGGCGGGCTCCGCACCCTCTTGAAACACAAAAGAGACATCCCAGAAACTTCGGCGGAAACAGCCACGCGGCACCTTCCGCGATACTTTGCTAAACTGTGTCAAAAGTTTGAAGTGGCCCCGCTTGTGACACTTGGCGCCCTCCGCCACATTCATGAAACATTAGAGACCCTCCAAAGAAACTCCAACGGAAGCTCATGCGGGTGCCGACACATGTCCCCTCCCGCGCCACTCGCGGAAGCAGACACTTGGCGCTGTCCGCGGCACATGAGACAGTTCACTGGGACCCACCACCGTCCATGCCAAACCTTGAAACAAAAAGGAAACCAACGCGGAAGCTGACACTTGTCAGCCTCCACGGCAACTACGAGGGACACACGGCACATGCGCATACTCGTTGAAACATATAGAAACCGCCCCCACCGTCTGACACTTGACGCCTTCCGTGCACTTGCAACACTTGAGACCTACGCCACTTGAAACTCACTGGGGCCCACCTTCGAGAGGATTTTTTGAAACATAAAGGAAACACTAAAAGGGTCTTTGAAACACAAGCGGATATTGACACATGTCAAGTTCCACGGCCACCAAAGAAACTCAAAGAAACATTCTTGAAACTCTTAGAAATAGCCATGTGGCACCTCCCACGGGAAGCATAAGAAAGGGCGTGGACTTGAATTGGGGCAAAATACTTGGTGAATCACGCGGCACTGGCACAATGAGACCCTTCTAGCCACTTCCAGGAATATTTAGAAACTTTGAAGTAGTGACCCGATATGCATTTTTTATGCATTTGACCCATTTTTTATCAATTTCGAGGGACCGAGGGGAGATTACACAAGTCTGCCAACACACATTTCACCTTTGCATACATAGAATTTAACAATTTTCTCAAATGCGACAGGAAAAACAACTAAATAGTGCATGTGGGCCGGGGAACAATTTAAACCAAAGCACTAAGGGTTAGAAGGAAAACACACAGGAACCTACAAATTGGAAGTCAAAACCCTAACCCTAGGTGAACACCACCAGTGGCTTCGATTGGGGACGTGCAGACGCAAGATTGCAGCGAGAACCAAACCTCCGGGCAGATTAGAAAAAACACAAAAAATCACCAACTATACAAGATATTCACAATATATACATATTTTTACAAATGTGCACAAAGGAAAATTACTTATGCAAAATAGAATTTGAGGAATTGACCATGCACAGGCAATTCCAGCATCTCACCATCTAGGGCCTGGAGGATATAAGAATCCTCCCCATGAGTATTGCAAACCTGGTATGGGCCCATCCATAAGGGCTCAAATTTACCGTGCTTGCCCTTATCCTGGTTTCTTGCATTCCATACAAGGACCAAATCATCTTTCTGAAACTTTCTTTCTGTAGCTCTCTTATCAAACATATATTTCACCTTTTGCTGTCTCTTGATGTTTGTCTTTTGTGCTTCCCTTCTCATCTCATCTAGTGCAACTAGCTGGTTGATCCTTTCAGTCATTGAATCATTAACCTCCCCATCATTCTCTTGTATGAACTTGTACACTGGCAGGAAATTGTTCATAGGCAACTTAGCTGCTGCACCATACACCACTTCAAAAGGTGACCTTCCAGTGGCTTTTTTCACTGTCACCCTATCAGCCCATAATGCCAACTTTAGTTTTGAATCCTAGGATTTCTTATTTTTATCCATTATTCTCTTGATGATTTTCATTAGGCTTTTGTTGCTTGACTCTGCTTGACCATTTCCTTGTGGATGGTATGGTGATGTGTGAGACAAGTCAATTCCATATTTATTGCAAAAATCAACAAATTCACCTGATCTAAAGCACATTGCATTATCTGTGATTAACTTGACTGGTACCCCAAAACTGATAATAATATTCTCTAAGATAAAATCCATCACCACCTTACTTGTAGCCCTTTTAGTAGGGATAGCCTCAATCCATTTAGTGAAGTAATCAGTGGCAACCAGAATCCAATTATGTCCTCCACTAGATTTCTCTGAAATCTCTCCTATAAAATCAATTCCCCATTGCTGAAATGGAGCATCCACAGTTACAGTTCTAAGGGGCAATGCTCCTTCATATCTTAACTTTTCTGAGAATCTTTGGCAAGGGTCACATTTCCTTACCAGCCTTTGTGCATCTGAAAAGACAGTGGGCCACCAATATCCTGTCCTAAGGATCTTATGAGCTGTCGTTTGGGCAGTATAATGTCCACCACACAATCCTTTATGCATGTCATTCAAAACATTGTTAGCTTCATCTTCATCCACACACCTCAGCAACACACCATCAGGGTTCTTCCAGTACAGCTCACCTTGAACAATAACATACCTGATTGCATGTAGTTTTAAGGTCCTCTTTTGACTATCATTGAAATGGGAAGGACAATTTAGATTTTGCAAGTAATATATGATGTCCTTATACCATTCAGATTTTGATACATTAACATTCTCATTCTGGACTGCATTGACTTGGCATGCCTCTAGATTTGACTGTGTCATTAGCTTTGCTAACCCTTGTCCTTTTACCAATTTTGTGATCTGTATCTCTACGTTGAACTCCTGCAACTTATTTATCCATCTGCATCTTCTTCCAGTTACTTCTTGCTGAGTGAAGATATCTTTTATTGCTGCATGAGGTACATATGCAATTATTTGTGAGCCTACCAAATAAGGCCTAAAGCTCTTGACTGCTTTAACCAATGCATATGCCTGTTTCTCCATAATGTCATACTTTAATTCAGCAGCCTGCAACGACCTACTAAAGAAAGCAATGGGCTGCTCAAAACCATCCTCATTTTTCTGAAGTAAACATGCAGCAATAGTATGGAAAGAAGCAAATGAAAACAATTGAAATGGCTTAGAAAAATTAGGAGATTTCAGTACAGGAGCCATCTTGATTGCTTCCTTGATGTTCTGAAATGATTCAATTGCTTCATTCCCCCAATTAACAGTTGCACCTTTCTTCAACATCTTGGAAATTTCTTTTGTGGTCTCTGCAAAGTTAGGAACAAACCTCCTAACAAAGTTTATTTGTCCAAAGAAAGACTGCACACCTTTTATTGTTTTAGGGATCTGAATTTTATCAATTGCAGCCACCCTTTCAAGATCAATCCTAACTCCATCCTTGGAAATAATGTGTCCAAGCAATTTTCCTTCCACAACCCCAAAAGCACATTTCTTTGGGTTGAGAGAAATGCCATACTCTAGTGCTCTAATGAAAATCTGCTCCAAGTGCATACAATGCTGCTCTTCTTTCTTTGAAAAGGCAGTCAAATCATCCTGATAAACAGCCAAGATTGAGTCAATCAACCCTGCAAAAGCAACATCCATTGCTCTTTGAAATGTAGCACCTGCATTTGTTAGTCCAAATGGCATCCTTACATATACATAGGTTCCCCATGGAGTAGTGAAAGCAGTTTTAAATTGTTCTGATTCTTTTACTTTCACTTGATTGTACCCTGAAAAACCATCAATCATAGATAAAAGTTCACAGCCAGTCACTCTTTGCAACATGGCCTCCATATTTGGCAGTGGATAGTTATCCTTCAAAGAAGATACATTTAGGTTTCTAAAGTCCACACACAACCTTATATCACCATTCTTTTTTCTGACTGGGACAAGGTTAGACACCCAAGTTGAATGTCTGATAGGCATGATTATTCCAGCCTCCCTAAGTTTTATAAGTTCTTCTTGCATTTTTGGAGTTAAGGTTGGGTTAATAGGCCTTTGCTTTTGTCTAAATGGCTTAGCTCCAGGCTTCAAAGGGATTTCATGCTGAAATAAATCCTCTCTATAGGCTTTCAAGTCCTCATATGACCAAGCAAAAACATGCTTATACCTTTTCAGTAATGCAATCAGCATACTTTTGATATGTGGTTTGAGCTGTTTGCCAATGTATACCTTTTTGGGAGCATGAGATGTTCCCAAGTTTATCTCCTCCAGATCATTCTTGTTTCTTGGAGATGCTTTTGTAACAAATTGGTCCCTATTATCAAAATCTCTCTCTAAGGCTACCAGCCCTCTAGGGATTTTGTTAGTCTTCAGTTGAATTACTTCTTTCCCTAAGAGGGTTTCTTTTCCATCTACAACTTCCACAAAGTTCTAAAAATCCATTTCTTGGTTCTCATATTCATCAATACAATGCAGAAATCTCAGTAAATCCTTATCATCATCAAACACTTGCCAGCTGCATACATTATCTGGCACTGCAGGCCTAAGCTTGACTTCAACATTTGTAACATCTAACAAAGTTATATCATCTGGCCTTATGGCTACATTGGCTAGAAAATTTGCTCTGACATTTTTTGATCTTTCTATCCAATTTATTGAAAAAGCATCAAACAATTCAATTGTATCCCAAACAGCATGCTTGTATTGTTTCAACCTTTTATTTTTTAATGCATACTTGTCTCTAATTTGGGACACAATAAGCTTTGAATCACCAAACACTTTAAGCATCTTAATTCCATGCTTCAAAGCAATATTTAACCCTAATAACAAAGCCTCATACTCTGCAATATTATTTGTACAGGCAAACCTCAACAAGAAAGAGAATTGGAGAAGCTTACCAGTTGGAGATAGAAAAACAATTCCAGCACCAGAGCCCTCTTTTGAACAAGCTCCATCAAAATACATGGTCCAAAGACCTTGCTGGTCCAACTCTTGAATGCAAATTTTTTCTCTTTTATCTTCCTTATCATCTGAGACAACTCTGAAATTTTCACAGTCAGTGTCTACAAAACATGTGTTCCTCTGATTCTTGATCTTCAACTGACTCCTGTGATCTTTCTTCTCTTATCAGCTTGACATCCTTGCCACTCATTGGGATCATGGCATATGACAGATCCAGTTGCATACTTCCACCAATGAGTGTTGCCCATCTTCTTGACAACAACATGCCATATTGTGGCTTGATATCAACCACTGTTATGTTCATTCTGTAGGTTTTTTCAGGATATGCTACCAATCTAAAATTAACATCCTTCATGATTCCAATGACAGGTACCTCTCTAGCATCCATTGCATAGCATTTCCCACATGCCTTGTCTATTTTTAATCCAGCTTGCTGTATAATGGCTAAAGGCATGATATTTGTAGATGCTCCAGAATCAAGCATACAATTTCTAATTACTTTTCCACTTATAACCAAGGATACATAAAATGGCTCCACTTGTGAAGGGCATTTTGTCATGGTCATCCCTAGATATACCTCAGGAATCTCATCCTCTTCAATGCACATAACTTGTTTCTTATCCTAAGTCTCAATATTCTGCTTGGCTTGAAATGGTACTCCTAAAATCAAGGATACAGTCCTATTTCTGAATTCTTCAACTTTCATCAGTTCCATTAGTGGAATAGAGACTTTTATTTGAGACAAGACCTGAGTGATGTCAAATGGAACATAATTTTGAATAACAGTTGTAGCCTAATCTACAGTTTTACCTCTATCCTGAGATGATCCAACTTTAGTTTTTATGGCTCTCTGACTGTCATCCTTGTTCTAAAAATTCTTATTTTGATCCTCAACTTGGGGAACTCTATTTTCTGGTCCTTGGGGATCATAACTTGTTTTTTGCTTAAAATTTTGCCTATTATTGTTCCATTGCTTCTTTTGTGTCTCAGTTCCTTTATGACTGTGTATAGGCTGATTTACAGAAATGCCTTCTGGCTGATGTGTGCTACTTGCCTGGGCTTTACCTCTTAGGTTGTAGTTGCTTTTGACTTGACCAACTGCTGCAGCTATGAAGGCCCTAATTTCTTCATCAGAAGGCCTCCTCAAGTTATTTAGAAAACTGTGTGAATCCTGAGCATAGGCATAGTTGTCTTCATCATCTTCATCATATGGGAACTGTTGGCAGCCCTGAGTTTCATCATTTGCATTTTCATCAGCATCATGAAAAGAGTATTCTCTATTTGTAGACAACATGTTGACATTATCATCTTCCATGCAATGAGGCTCATTGCACTCATCATAGGCCATGGCATTGTTATATAGAGACTGAGCAATCATACATTGTGACTGTGAATGAGGCATCTGGCATATTATACACCATGGAGTATCATTAACAATATTAACAGCCTTCTTCAAAGGATCAGGTGTTTCCTTGGTATGTTGAGCTCTTTGATTTGTGTTGTTATGTGGCAATACAGGCCTACCATTATGCCAATTGGTATTATATGGCATATCATGCAATGATGGTCTCTTTTCCTGTCTTTGATAAGCTTGCCTATCAGGACCTATCCCTTTTTCACTTTTAGCCAGCCTATAGCTTAGGTCCTTAACAACATTTGCCAATTTATCTATTTTATCTTCAGGGGCAGATGTACTACCTTGAGTGTTTTGAGGTTTGTTTAGATTCTGCAGAATTTTCACATCATCCCTTCTGTTTGTTTTACCAGATGCCTTTCTATTATTTTCAATATTTGTTGCAACTTTGAAGGCATCTCTGAGGTTGTGAGGACCCTTGTCTCTTAATCCATAAGCTGTCTTGGCATCAAAAGCATTTATGTACAACACTATGCACATAGGTTCATTAGGCCTCAAGTCCTGTGGCAATTTGTTCAATACCTTCATGAATCTAGCATTGAAATCAGCAACCTGTTCATTTGATCCTTTGGTGATACTAGTGAACTCATTTACAAAAAAGCTAGGGTCAGTTTTGTCACCATATTGCTCCTTAAACATCCTTTTGAAATCATCCCATGATGAAATGCTTCTGTCAGGTAGACTTTTATACCATTCCTTGGCTTCATCAACTAAGGATTTCATAAATGATTTCATGAAAACATCCTCATGCTCAACCTCAAAGTTGTCCATGGTATTCTGAAAAGCTTTTAAATGATCCTCTCCTGAGATAGTATTGTTTCTTGAAAATTTAGGCACTTGCAACCTCACATGTTTGTCAACAGGGTTTGGATAACCAGGAATGCCATCAAAAACAAGTTGTCTGAATCTATCCAACTGCATTGGGTGCCTCTCAAACTGATTAGCATTTGCATTTCTATTTATATTTTGATTTCTCTCATTATTTAATGGAGCTCTGGCATTGTCTACATTTTGTCTTTGATCATTATTCTGATGATACTGTATCTCATTTCTTTGTTGATTTCTCTGCATATTTGCATTTTGGAGGGTAGGAATTGAATCATTTTGAGCAACTCTCAAAGCCTACACTTTCTGTCTCATATCATCTCTAATTTTTACTGCTTGCAGATATTCTAATTCAGCCCTTAAGCTCTTAATTTCATCAGCTAGTTCTTCCTCTCTAGGCATAGAAGAAGATGGTTTTATCATATTCTGATCATCATTATCATCATCCCTTAGGGATTTAGCCTCTTCAAATCTGTCAGGAGAATCATGAAAAGGACGTTCTTGAAACACCTCTGACCTTATTCTTAAACCATTACCTTGCTGTCTTTTATACACATTCTGGATTTTAGCCTCAGTGTTTGAAAAATAAGGTACTGTTTTCTCTGAGGATCCTAGATTATCCTGAATAAAATCATTTTTCTTGGGGCTAGGAGAACCATCTTGACTGGCTCGAACAGTCCCCTTTTTTCTATACATCATTTTTATGGGTAACTCTTCAAATAGAGTATTATGCTGGGATCTTCTCCCTTGCATACTAATTTTTACTTTACCGGTTGGGAGATTGCTTCGGAGTCGCCACCTATTACTAGGAACTGTTTATTTTAAATCAAGGTTCTTTCTCAAAGTTTATCCTTAGTAGAGTCACCAATTTCTGTTAGTTTTTTCCCAGACTGGATGCTTATTCCCAGATTTCCCTACAAGGTAGCCATCAATGATCAACAAGATCTCTGGGCCAGGGGCCAACAGTATAGGAGATAGACTCTATTTTTATCTCATCTTCTTCTTCAGGCTCTACAAAACCTAGGGGAGTATTCCCTACTCAACATCCATGAGAATATGCATACAAAGGCTGGGATGCTGCATGAAGCAGATAAGTCCTCCTGTAAGTAGACCAAAACTGCAAGATAAGAGAAAAGGGGCTAGCTTTGGGCCTATTTTCAGTTGTAGACAGAGGACTTGGGATCCTAAAACTAATTCTACTGTCCTAATGGTTGTTTTGGAGTTTGATTTTGATTTTATGTGTTTGGATGCAAAGCTGGACCTGGTGTATAACCTCAGCACAGAGCTAGATTGGTGCCTATCCAGGGCTTGGAGTCATAGACATACACATGTAAATGTTCAGCATAAACATATTAAAACTAGATTTCAAGGGGATTTGTGTAATATCTGCCTTACAGATACATCCCAGAACAGAGTATCAAGTTATCTCTACTTATGATATCCTAACTGCAATATACTTTCCTCAATACTTAACCTGAAAACAGTTTAATCTATCCCTTGAACATAAGTTAAGAGATCAAGCATTCAATATAGTAAACCTATATCCTAGAACCCAAGACACCCCTTAGATATCCAAATTCAAAAGGAAAGCATATTCAATATAGGAGACAGACAACAAAACACATGCAATATAGCATTACTCATCTAAATCAGCATGAAACCAATGAATTTATGCACAAAACATAAGGCATGAGACTCATAAACTCACAAAATCCATTGCACAGAGCAACCAAAACCAGATGTATTTCATTGCAGAGCCAAAATGTCCAGTTTTCAACAACCTTGAAAATGGGTCCAGAGTTTGCTTCAAAAATAGCAAGAGAATGGACCCAGCAAATTAATTACATCAGAGGCCAAAAATCCTGTCAGATACACAGTATCAGAAAAATGGTGCTCAAAATAAATGCAACAGCCAGAAACAAAGGATAGAGTAGGTGAGATCAAGATCTGGGCTGCTACGCAGGGACATGCATCATCAATTCAGGTGGTTGAGCCTGTCAACTCGACCCATGCCCTCCTGCATAATGTGCCATTAAAGTTTCAGCTACCCACAGTCCTTCGAAAACGCAGCCGCAGCAAGCCACAGAGTTTTCTCGCCAAAAATAGTCGCAGATAGAAAGAAAAAACCTGTCACTGCAAGCTTTAAACATGGTCGTCGATCCAAAACTCATCGCCGTTATGAACGGCCCCAAAAGTGTCAAAAAGTTGCCATCAACCAGATCATGCCACGTAGGCACTATAAGTTTCTAACGCTGGGTCGTTTCACTTACCTTCCCCGCCGAGAGCCTTCTGCCGGGAACCTCACGCGGGAGTCACCACGTGGCGGTCGCCGCAGCACCCCTAAAACATTAGGGACTCTCCTAAGAAACTCCAACAGAAGTTTGGCGGAGGTTGACACATGGTGAGCTCCGCGCCCTCTTGAAACACAAAAGAGACATCCCAGAAACTTCGGCGGAAACAGCCACGCGGCACCTTCCGCGATACTTTGCTAAACTGTGTCAAAAGTTTGAAGTGGCCCTGCTTGTGATACTTGGCGCCCTCCGCCACATTCATGAAACATTAGAGACCCTCCAAAGAAATTCCAACGAAAGCTCATGCGGGTGCCGACACATGTCGCCTCCCGCGCCACTCGCGGAAGAAGACACTTGGCGCTGTCCGTGGCACATGAGACAGTTCACTGGGACCCACCACCATCCATGCCAAACCTTGAAACAAAAAGGAAACCAACACGGAAGCTGACACTCGCAGCAACTACGAGGGACACATGGCACTTACGCATACTCGTTGAAACATATAGAAACCACCCCCACCATCTGACACTTGGCACCTTCCGCACACTTGCAACACTTGAGACCTGTGCCACTTGAAACTCACTGGGGCCCACCTTCATGGGGATTTTTTGAAACATAAAGGAAACACTAAAAGGGTCTTCGAAACACAAGTGGATATTGACACATGTCAAGTTCCACGACCACCAAAGAAACTCAAAGAAACATTCTTGAAACTCTTAGAAACAGCCACGTGGCACCTCCCGCGGAAAGCATAAGAAAGGATGTGGACTTGAACTGGGGCAAAATACTTGGTGAATCACGCGGCACTGGCACAATGAGACCCTTCTAGCCACTTCCAGGAACATTTAGAAACTTTGAAGCAGTGACCCGATATGCATTTTTTATGTATTTGACCCATTTTTATCAATTCTGAGGGACCGAGGGGAGATTACACAAGTCTGCCAACACACATTTCACCTTTGCATACACAGAATTTAACAATTTTCTCAAATGCGACAAGAAAAACAACTAAACAGTGCATGCGAGCCAGGGAACAATTTAAACCAAGGCACTAAGGGTCAGAAGGAAAACACACAAGTACCTACAAATTGGAAGTCAAAACCCTAACCCTAGGTGAACACCACCAAGGGGTAGGTTACTATTGGCCATATCTTCATAAGGGTGTGAAAAGGTATGTGAAGCAATGTGATTTGTGTCAAAGAATGGGTCAACACACATTAACAAATGAAATGTCTCTGCACCTCCAAATGGTTTAAGAACCATTTGAGTAGTGGGGACTAAATTTTGTTTGTCCAATCTCACTAGCATCCATAGGAAAGGAGTACATCTTATGTAGAGACTATGTGACAAAATGGTCAGAGGTGCAAGCGCTACAGTTTGCTAGAGATGAATGTTACACCCCATGTGTTTCTATCCATTTACTATTTACCTAGGTTGGTTAATTTGTTTGAATAATGAATGATTATGAAATCTTTGCATTTATGTGTATTATAAATCTTGATTTGAAATATGTTGAAAAAAATGGAATAATGCAATGTCTTGTATTATAATTGATTATTAATAGAAAATGTATGGAACAAATGGTTATATTTTGAGCAACTAACTACTATGATGGTGATCTAAGTGGATGCAGGAACAGGTGTGCTCCTCTGGAAGGGAGGGGAAGTATCACTCTGGAGAAGGACTTGGTCTGGTAACCCTTAGTTAAATATAAATTGAGCAATCACACACACACACAACCCTATCTCGACCTAGGTTATGTTGAGTCAGTTGGGTAGTGGTAAGTGATCTATGTTATGAATCTTGATTGCATGTTTGGATGATCATGTGAGAACTGTGATTTAATCTTCATGTTGATAAGTTTACAATTGCATAGAAATGTTTTATCGTGAAATGATTTTATGTTATGCATGTGTCTATGTGGTTGTCGTTCATGTCACCTATGTATGTGTGGATTTCATTCATGTGTGTTGTCAGTATGTGGGTCATGAGTTTAAGAATAATATGTTATAAGTGATTTTTGTGATTGATGATGATGATATAGATATATACATATATGTATGTATGTAATATAATATAATATTATTATATATTTTTATGTTTTTTAAAATAAATAATTATAATACTTTTGGAAAAATGATATTGTTTTGCTAATATTATCCATTTGATATATATATATATATATATAGATGTTACAAAGTTTAATAAGGCATGGGAAGCGCTCCATAAGGAGGCATGTGACTTGTTAAAGGAGAAACAAAACTAAACACCACCCTTATGCAGCTTGTGGGTTAGTTATTAGAGGAGGTGGTGGGTAAGACTTAGTCTTATCACTTTATCTCATCTACTTCTTACCTTTTGTAATGCATGCCTTATGTAGCGCTATGCAAGCATTTAAGTGGTAGGGATTACTATGCTTTATATTGTGAGTTTGCAATCAAACTCTTTTAGCAGTTTGATTTTTTCTTTGAATGTTTATGAAAGTTGGAAATGTAGTTAGAAGTTTGTATAAGAGTTTTTCATTTGTTTTTAATGTGCTTGGACTTTTTCTTTGCAAACCAACTTTGCAAGATTAATAGGGAACATGATTGATTTAGTGTTAATTTTATGAGGAGTGATTAGTCTTTTAGAAGTCTATTTTGTTTATTGTTTCACAAGTGTCCTTATATGTGTCAATATTTCATTATTTCTTTGCCACCTCTAATTTTTTAGGGGAGTTGTGTCAATTTGGCAAGCTAAATTGTAGCTTGATCTCTCTTGGATCTTTATTATAAAAAGAGGATCTCTCCCTCATTCCAATACACACAAGTTTTGCAAAGAGCATTCTTATTCTGCCATTTTCATTTTGAGTTAGCATTGAGAGTTTTTGCCACTTTTGCTTGAAGTTGCGAGGACATGTTTTGGAAGTTTAGAAGGAGAGTTGTTTTACTTTGGAGGAGATTTTAGTTCATTGGAAGAAGCTTAAGCAAGGGAATCTCGTAGATTCATTTGGAGCTGATATCACAGGCATGGGGTTTTCTCTTTTATTATGTTTATATATATATATATATATATATAGAAAAAGATTTGTATTGTGAATGTAAAATTAATTTCCATAGTAGAGATTAGTGCCTAGATGGGTTTTGTATGATTATTAGATTGATTATGGTTAGATACTTGTATAAGGGGAAAGATAGTGAACTATAGTTTGCAAATAGTATTACTTCGACATATGTGTCATAGTAAAAACTTGGAATGGGTTAACCTTGAGATATGTGATCAATGGAAGAGGGAGATAACCTAGAATAGGGTTTGATGTAATTGATAAGTGGAGATATTCCTGGGATTTGTTGATCCATGGGAAAGGGAATATCCTATGTATAGAGAATGATGCATTCGTTAAGTGGGGTTATTCTTGGGATTTATTGATCCACGGGTAAGGAATAACTTTTGCATAGAGATTGTTGTCTTTGCAAATCGAGATAGAAGGGTGGGTGAATGTGTGACGTCCATTCCGAGTTAGGGGTGATGAAACTTTGACCAAAGTAGTGTAAGTAGCCATTGTTTACATTACATACTAGGAAGGGAAATCATGCTTGTAGGTTGTAGCCGCAATGTATGACAGTACTAGTTATGTAGGATACAACACCTTATTCAATTTAGGCTTATCAATGAGGTTACCATACCATCCCTTTGTCGAAGGGTAGGGCCATTTACTAGTTGGTAAATGTGCAGGGGACCGCAGTTAGTCCATGGTTGGAGGAAAAGAACTTGAGTGATGATTCCCCTCATGCAGTTGGCAGCCCAGATTTGAAGACAGACATCAGCATCATATGTATCTCTATTTTTCAGTTAGCTCTTGAAGCTTGTATGTATCTATGTTATAAAAATTTGTAAAGAGAAATATTCAATTATTTTATTGAGGAAATGTAATTTGATTTATGCAATGGAAGTTTGGAATGTGTTTCAAATGTGCATTTTATCAAATAAAGGAAGGAAAAATTTTATTACTCGTGTATTGGATTCATGATTTATTTACTCTTGGATTAAAACTTAGTTGTTTTTACTTGGTAGAACAAGTGGCATGTTACACATGGTATCAAAGCTAACCAGGTTTAGCTCTGGAACCTATGTGCTCACTATGCTATGATAGTCCAAAGTTGAAATTGGTTTTATGCAAGAATGACATAATATACTAACCAAGAAAATTCTCAGAAGGACTATTATCCAACACCTACCAAGCTAGTGGTTAAGAGAGAACCAATTGAGAAATTAAGGAATCCATGAGTCAATTTAAGGCTATTGAGGATGCATAACGGAAAGATTCTGAGATTTGGATCAGAAAGGTAAAACCTTGGTCAAATGTTATTAGACTAAGAGCTCAGGAAGAGAAGTGTCTATGTGATTACAAGATCACTTTTATATCTCAAGAACTTAGGGATGGGAAGATCATGAAGTAATCAACCAAGTGCAGAAGCAACTGAGTTTGGAAGATTCTAGAAATTGTATCAACGATACATAGATAAATTGGGTTCTTGTCTAACCCTAGATGGATTGGAATAGGTCAAGAGGGATAAAAGGATTAATAAAGGACAAGTAGTGATGTATTGGCATAGAATGCTTGGAAAAATAATACAAGACTTGGAAATTCTTTTTGACTTCTAAGATTTATGAGAAAACCAAGTTTCCATATACAAAGAATTATGCATAAATGAAGGAGGATAAGAGTTCCTTGCAAACTCATGAAGCCTATTTGGAAAAGATGACAATGTGTAGTTGAGGACGTAAATGAAGAGGATCCTCTCGGGAAATATTTTGATGAATAAAGATTGGGATTAGTAACATTTATTTTATTAAGAGTCTGCATGAAGTTGCAGGATATTTTGTAACAGTTGCAAGGAGAGGTTATTAGTTATTTTCATAGAATTTTTGGACAAAAGTTGAAAGCTATGTATTTTGTCTCTTGGTGGAGATAGAAAGTATAATTGCAATGATGAATGTGATCATCACCGAGCTATTTAGACAAGTTTTATTTAATTAAACTATTTCGGGAGGTAGGGAATAGAGTTTTGTAAACAAATGAAAAAGGTGTGTGTGTGTGTGTTACAACTGAAGTCCTTGTGTGTTGTTGTAACACTACCTTATGGTATCATCTATGTGATGAACGACAGATATTCCACGATGAAATGGTGGATGTGTTTTAATCTTTTGATTTTTGAGTATAATGAAAGTCTCAAGGGACTTATTTATTATTGTGCTAGTAGCATGGTCTCTAAACCATTATAAGTTTTTGGAAAACTCAAATGTAATACAACAATCTACTCCCTTGTTAGTGACTCAGTCAGTCGCATAATGCATAGTTAGTGTATTTTTTGATTTTGACACTTCTTGAATTTTTGGGTGAGAATCCTTTTTAAATACTTGCAATAATTTTACATTATTTTATTCTTTTATTCTAGAATGGTCTAGCCATCAAATTTTGAAGATTATTTATTTTATGACTAGTTGGTCAAAATATGATTTATTGACCTCAAACTTTTGACTTATTGTTGAAAATGAAATTGCTTATACTTTGATATTGATTTAAATTATTGAGGTGGCTATACTAGAATATTTTTGGTTGCTTTGTGCAATGTTCGCCTCTATCATGTCTTGGATGGGCCTTTGATGGATTGTGTAAGGGAGTAAATTGTAGAAAATGCACTCGGTATAGTCCTAACTTTTTTTATTTAAGAAACCTTGTGAGGTAGGAAATTCTTTCTTAATCATAATTGGGTCATCTAGGAGTAACTAAATTCCTAGTCGATGTGAACTCTCTTTATTTCAGAAAAGAGAATGAAGAGTGATAGCAAGTTGTCTAGAATGAGAGAGTCAAGGATGATTAAAAGCACCTTGTAGGGAATTGGTATCTATACGATATTCCAAGAGTCGAAGTGGTGGATCATTAGTTTGAACTTTGTAAAGTCTTTAAGCACTAGAAGCTTAGCTTTTTATAACTCGACTTGTAACTCTCAGTGAGGCTGACAAACTTTAATCGTCTATTTTTGGTCTCTCCAACCAAATTAGAAGCCATACCACTTTTCTAGGGATATGTCCTCAGAGTATAGTGTGAGCTCCGCCATGTTGTTTAGGAATCTTTATGTTCCTCCTTTGGCAGAAGAAATTGTAATTTCTTTAAGTGATAAATCAAAGGGATATGTTCCCCGAAATTTTGTATTAGAGAATAAAGTTAAGGGTTATTAACCATTTGAGGATAATCTTGAGCTAGAATTTGAGGGATATACTCCACTCAGTTGTAGCTGAGAGGGTATTCAAATCCTTTTGATATAAAGGAAAGAAAAGTATTTTATCAAAAGCTTATGCATATGAAATCTTTCTTGGGCAAAAGTTTTGAATAAGAATGAGAGATTCCATTTGGAAATGTTAAATGTTTTTAGAACATTGGGTAACATTCGTAGAATTTAAATCTTTATGGAAACTCATAGGGTGAACTATCTTGTTAAGATGGTTAGTGTAGAGGAAAACTAATGCATTGTAGACTTAACATAATTTAGGGGTAAACCTATCTGAACAATCCACTCTATCATTGTACTTCCTACATTAAATTATCAACCAAGGAGCGTAAGCTTATGATGGCACTGCACTGTATGTGCCTTCAAGGCTCATATTCTTCCTAAACTATCTTATCCAAACCTACTCAGGCTATTCTACTCTGCTAGAATTCATAGAAATGCAAGAACAGTAAAAACAACTACAGAATCTAGTGGCTACGAGTACCTTCAGCATAAGATGTATATAACTGTTATCAACAGAAAATTACAGAACTAATCCAAAACATTCAAAATGATAAGAGAGCCAATGCTAACCTCCAGAGGACTTAAAGTAGACAAAGCATGCACTTGTTCATGAACCATACTACTGTAATTTGACAATCAAAGTATTCTAATTGACTCGTAATGTATTTATATGCAAATGAAAAATAGATTTAACAAGAATGCATAAAGGAATGAGGAAATAAATGAAATGAGGATCAGTACCTTGAGTGGCTGGCTCAGGGGACTGACTCACTTAACTGGAAATCAAGTCTAATTCAGATACTCATGCATCCTCATAACATACAATTTCATTCATTTCATATCATAAACAAAATCTCTTCAGATTGTATTCAATAATGACATTCCTGAATAAAACATGTCTAGATCTTCTAATATAGAAAAATAGAGTAACAATTGAGTAACTAGAAAATAAAATGACTAACTTGACATCTAACTCATCCCTCCTAACTTATACAGAAACGAGAGAGTTTTATGCAACTACCAACTAACTTCAACCATCAATCCATTCGCAGATACTATGATACATGTTTGAGATCGATTTATTAATCTAACTAAACATAGGAAGGAGAGTCCTATCCAAACAAGAATTCTTATGCAATGGCTCACATAAATAACACACGCTGCATTTGAAACAAGTCTACTTCTTCTACATTTATTCCTATCCATGATGGTTCACATTCATCCTCCAGATGCCTACACTTTTGGCGTCCTAACTTCACTTCCTTTAATTCTCTTGTCTGCAACTTCGCTGCAAATGCTCATTTCCTTGGTGACACATTCTTGCTACATAGGGGTTAATTCACAAAACATATGCACACAAATAACCTTCATGAATAAACCATAGGCTTCCATCTATATTGCATGCATACTCATATTTAAATCATTCAATTGATAATATCATCACCACATTCCATATTAATAACATAGATTCAAATTCTTGCAAAGTATATAAAAAGACAACATATAATGATGGTGATGTTGGTAAAGTGTCTGGAGGATCATATGGAAAAGTTCTAAAAGCATATAAAAACAACATAAAAAGAGGTCAATATTTCAGCCCATCATTCCCCCCAACTTAGCCTTTTGCTTGCCCTCAAGAAAAATCATTGAATTGAACAGCTAGGGGAAACAATTGTAGTGCAAAGTAATCTATATTAATAACATAGGCTTCCATCTATATTGCATGCATACTCATATTTAAATCATTCAATTGATAATATCATCACCACATTCCATATTAATAACATAGATTCAAATTCTTGCAAAGTATATAAAAAGACAGCATATAATGATGGTGATGTTGGTAAAGTGTCTAGAGGATCATATGGAAAAGTTTTAAAAGCATATAAAAACAACATAAAAAGAGGTCAATATTTCAGCCCATCATTCCCCCCAACTTAGCCTTTTGCTTGCCCTCAAGAAAAATCATTGAATTGAACAGCTAGGGGAAACGATTGTAGTGCAAAGTAATCTGCCTCATGTCCATTATTTCTCTGACTCCTAAACCCTGCTTAAGATAAAAGCCATTGTAACAAGCAAGCCTATCCAATCTGACTGATTCTGCATTCCTACATTCATCACCCTTTTCTCCTATCCAGTGTGGTACTGGATAGAGGAGAATAGGAGGATGAAAAGTAAGTGGCAGCCATCCCACTCCTATTTGCTCTGAAATCTGGATATACTTGTGCAGTCTCTCAAACATATTCATAAAATTATGAAAAGAATGAGGCTCTCTCCTTTGCAGTGCTAGAGTCATACTATTCCATCTATCTTGCACATACCTTAGACAATTTTGAAACATAGGCCATGCTAACTGTTGTATCCTTTTGTGATCTCGTAATCTCAAATCCATAATTATTTTTCCTAGACCTTTGTGTGAGAGGAGTGTTAACCATTGAGTGAGGATTACATTAGGATTCAATGCTTCCCTTTTGACCTGTAGTGCCACTATTTTCTCTTGTTCCTCATACTTATCCATCAATTCCCCTCTGAGCTTCTCATTCTTGAGGTATGATAATAGTGCCCTAATCTGCAAATCCCCAATATAAATTAAAGGGTTCCATTCTGTATCCTCTGTGATTAAGTGGTTATGCAAACAATATTCACACTATTGGTCTTGCTCCTCTAAACTGACTTTTGTAAAATAACTGTAGAAAATATGCCTTGAATGTAAAGAAGGTTGATTATTAATAAACCTATTAAACTGGAAACTAAGATACTTTTCTTTCAAAAACAATGCATATACCCTCGGTGGAGGTCTACACCCAATGATCTATATAGCCCTGTCAGTTACTTCTGTTAGCTTATCCTCCAACCTCTTTATCACCAAATTCTTGTTCTCTATTGATACATTGAGATTCTATTTTTCCTTCTCCCAATTTTCCTTTTCTTGTTTGGATTTATGACCGAGTTTCATTAATTCAAAACCCAAAGACAAAGTAGTGTGGTATATTGGAGTTCTTGTTACAAGAGCTTGTGGAGTGAGTACTTCATTTTCTTCAGCATTTGTTTTACTTACAAACATCTATGCTAATAGATCTAAATTAGTTCCATGGCCATAGGTCTGAATTCTCTACTCCAACTCTTGTATTCTTTTCTGGACTTTTCTTTGTCCTTCTCTTCATATCCTTTCACCTACTCTTCCAAGTGTTTTATCCTATTAAGAGCTTCTTGTAGTTCTTTTCATATGTTTCTATCCTCCAACAATTCTTTTTCTTTCTCAGAATTCAGACCTTCATAATTATCATTCCCAATTATATCAAAAATCTCCTTAGCAAAACTGCTAGGAACTTTCCCATTTCTTTGCAATAAACATATCCTCTGAATCAGAACCAGAAGTTGAAGAAACATACCTTCTCTTTTTAGTAGACACATTAACATTTTCACAAGCATCAATAGAGACATCCTCAAGAGCATCAGCAAGGACATCTTGAAGGGAAATTCCCCCTTTATTTGAATCTAAATTCACTGGTGTTGGATCATGATGCTGCTGTCCTTCACCTTTTTCCTGCCCATGTTCCTTAACAGTTCTTTCCTTCACACTCTGCCTCTTTAACCTTCCTGAGCGCATGGGAGTAGCAGTCTCCTATTTGACTTCATTTTTCCTTTTCTTTTTACTCCTCTTCCTCTTCTTTTCCCCTGCATCTTCTCCCTTCTCAGTGCTTTTATGCTTCTTAACACTTTTCTTGTTTCTCTTTTTCTTAACAGGCGTTGAATCAGTGCCTCTCATAGGTTTAGGTTTAGAAGATGAGGGTTCCTCTATTGTCACTGGCCTATCCTCTGGAGTGTTTTCCTCTTGCAGCCCCTCTTACTTAGGCTCAATCTTAGGTTCAGGCTCATTATGGGGTTCATTCTCTACTTCAAGTTCTTCCAATAGTGTTGTGATATCTACACATTGTTTTAAAGCTTCCCAATCAACCTTTGGGTGTTGAATTCTTAGGCTCCTCTTTATCAATAAGGATATTAAACAATGATGGGACAACATGGTGTTTGATCACTTTTTCTAGTATTCAGATGCCATCCTTTTCAACATATTATACAAGAAATTGGGAATGTTGACTAGTTTATCCTGGCATAGATGATTAAGCAACTTAAAATGCACAGTATACAACAAATTATGCAGGTCATCATAGGTAATGTATTTAATGATGTATGAAGCACATTTTCCCCCAAAAATGGAAGGGATAATCACTTTGTACCTTGTGTTGTTGAGTCCAGGTGCTCTCCTCACTCGCAAAATTCTTCCCTTGCTGCAGCTGCATCAGCATGAGCTGGATACTCGGACCCTGTGCGTGGCAATCATGTGACTTGGACAATGGCCATCTCAGAAGAATCTACAACTAATCCCCTAACCATTGCCTCCTCATACTGCAGTGTGGCTGCAAATTCCTTTTCCATTTCGTTATCATATTCTGTCAACTTCAAAAAGTAGTCCAGCCATCCTACTCTGGTAAAGAGTGGTAGCACCAACACATCTTCTAATATTTCTTTATGTGCAGATGGCTCTCGTCGTACCGCATCACCCCCCATTATCTCTGTGTTATGCAACTTCTTGAAGTATCAATTTCTACTAAACTCCAATTCTACCACCTTGAAGAGAACCAACCTACAGTTTACTACCCTTTTCTATTCTTCCACTGCAACTTTCTCAGGGTAACAAGTTCATATTTTGGTGAAACATGATAGGTTTACTATTTTTTAGAAAATGGCATAGGATGTTCTATCTGGTATCTCTAAAAACAAAGATGGCAAAAATGGCAAAAATTGAAAAATTAAACCCCTCCCCCCAACTAATCTATGAAGTGACCTCACTTCACGTGACAATTGATATGAAAGGAAGAGGATTTATTAAATGGAATGGTGATAAAAAAAATTGCATGCATGAAATAAATAAAAAGCAATAATGAATATAAAAAGAAAGCTAAGTTTAATCATTGAAAGTTACCTTATGTAGACACGTTATGGAAATAAATGATCAGTGCACCTCAGAATTTGAGAACATGTACTCGGCATTTGATTTGATATGAGCAAGATGATATGCATCCAGATGAATGGTAAGGTGGTGGGGACTACGGAGTTGATGTGATGTGACATCTCACAATGCTCGAATGAACAACTCATGAGCTTGAGTTGACACTTTTGTAGCGGCATTAGAGTTATTTCATAATGAATGAAGCAATGTGTGGAAGATATGGAATGAGTGAGAAAATGGTGTGCTGAGTGCTACAATAGTGAATACATCTACAGGCATTTAGTTGCTATAGGTGCCTCCAGCACAACTCTCAACTGAATAATTACATATGTAATATGTCAGGTCCCAACTCTAACAGGTCCCAACTGAAAGTGAAAAATAGGTCCCTCTAGAGTGAAATGTGGTCATCTTGGATAGTGTGTTGTGTGTGCATGTGGATTATAAAGCAAGAAAATCAAGTCTCAACAACAGGGATTGAGTATTGTAACTCAACCTCTATATCACTAGATAGGATTGGTCGATCATCTTCTGACAGTGTATCAGCTGGTGTCACAGAACCTTCATCAGGAGTGCTAGGAGTACCATACTAAGTGGCTAGAGAGACAAGAAAATCATCCTTCTGAAGTGGTTTTTTTATACAGTTTCAGCCTGTGTCCATTTACTAGCAATGAAAATCGGACCTCATCAATGGTTTGTAATTGGACTGCACTATTAGGGAATACTTGTTTAACCTCATATGGTCCCA
Source organism: Cunninghamia lanceolata (assembly GCA_027924645.1). Taxonomy (NCBI): domain Eukaryota; kingdom Viridiplantae; phylum Streptophyta; class Pinopsida; order Cupressales; family Cupressaceae; genus Cunninghamia; species Cunninghamia lanceolata. The sequence goes on from BSBN01000582.1 coordinate 20,027,604, forward strand.
ACCACCAAGATTGAAGCTTGCTCTTGAAATCCTTGTATCTGGAATCATAGAGAAGGGCCCAATCTCCAACAGTGAATTCTTTAGTCTTGATATACTTGTCATGCCATTTAATTCTTTGTTTTTGTATAACCTCAATGTGGTGGATGTCTTCTAATCTAATTTCATCAAGAGCATTCAAGTGTTGTAGTATGTCCTTTTGAGCTTCTGTCAAATCCATCCCTAATTCTACTATTGTCCTTAGGGTTTTGTATTCAAATTCTATAGGTAGGACTATTGTCTTCCCATAGACCAATTCATAAGGAGTGAACCCTGTAGTTGTCTTCCATGTAGTTCTATATGCCCAAACAGCTTCTGGTAACCTAGAAACCCAATCTCGTCTGTGAAGCTATACTATTTTTGTCAATATATTCTCAAGCTCCCTATTTGTGACCTCAACCTAACCATTAGCCTAAGGATGGTAGGGACTAGACTTCTTGTGTCTAATATGATATTACTCCACTAGTCGGGTGATTAAATCTGATGTGAATTGTAGGCCTTGATCAGTCACTATCTCCCTTGGTACACCATATTTAGTAAAGATTTCCTCATACCAAAATTTTGGCACATTGCCATCTCTAGCAAACTGCAAGGCTTTCACTTCCACCCATTTGGTTAAGTAACCAATACATACCAGTATATATTCCTTGTTGTTTGAAGTAGGAGAGATAGGACCAAAAAAATCTAGCCCCCACTTATCAAAAGGGGCTAATGCTATTTGTGGATGAAAAGGTATTTCATCACTTCGTGTAGGTCTCCCCATCCTTTGAGACCGATCACAGCTTCTAGTATACTTGACAGCATCTTTATGAAGTGTTGGCCAGTAATATCATGTTGTCAATATTTTGAAAGCCGTCCTTTTGGTTGCAAAATGCCCCCACAGGGTTCATCATAAAAAGCCTTCAATATATCAAACACCTCATCCTCTATGATACATCTTCTCATAATGTTATCTGGACCAGTGTAGAATAGGAATCAAGAAATCTAAGAATAAGGAAAACATTTGTGAACTAGCTACCTTTTCTCCCTTGGAGAAAAGTAACCTAGAATCTGCCCTGAAACCAAATAATTAGCTATGTCTACATACCATGGAGTGTGTATAGTTATAGAAAATAGATGCTCATCAAGAAAAAGAGTCATCAACCACTCCTTCTGATGATTGTATAGGCAGTCTAGACAGAAAATCAGCAACTACATTATCTTTTCCTAGTTTGTCAACAATTGTGATGTCAAATTCTTGTAGTAACAACCATCTTACAAGTATGCCACCCACTATTGGCTTATTCATCAAATATCTGATTGTTGTATGATCTGTATGTATGAACACTTTATAACTAGTAATGTAGTGTCTGAATTTGTTAATGGCATAAACTGTTGCAAATATGTGCCTAAGCGGTGTTGTCATTGATGTCAACATATCCTTGTTGCCATTGGTGTCAACTGTATCTTATCTTGTTGCCTGTTTAGAAGATTGGAATGTTGAGGATATTGAGAAAATTAATGAGGTTCAAAGTATACAGACCATATGGCTGAGTAGAGGATTGTCTAAAGAAGCTCCAGTTAAGATTTGAAGGGTTCGCATGAAGATTTGAAGAAGCTATGGCCATCTGAGTAGAATTGGTTTTACAATATTTAGAAGAGACAGAGTGACAGGAAAGAGGTCTGGATTGTTCTAGAAATGTAGAATGATGATCTACAGATCTAGAGTCATGTTTGGGAAGTTAGTGTGTATCATCAAATCAAGTGGTTCATGTTTTGGAGGTCCGCAAGCAATCTTTCTAGTGTGACAGTCATGGTAGGCAGTGTTCTTGAGGTTCTAGATGAAGATGCAAGTGATTATGATGATTTGGAAAAGTGTGGATGTTTTTGATGAATTTAATGTGCTTGTGGAGATCTCTAGATCATGTGGCTGCTATGTTGGAGGTTCACATTGAAGTTTGAGCCCGTTTTTGAAGATTTCTCTCTTGGTGTTGTTGTTCTTCCCAGTCTTGGTCGACCAGATGATTCAAGTGTGTTGTGGATGATCTAAGAGCAATTCTCTAGAGTGTGGCGTGTTGTTGGAGGTAGATTCAAGTCTCAGATATGTTTGTCTATAGTGATCCGTGTTAATTCAAGCCGATCTTGATGTTTATTCCAAGGTTAATGAAGCATATAAAGGTGTGTAGTTGAGGTGTGGAAAATCATCCTTGTGCAAATAATAAAATCTGAAGAAAGGATCAAAGGCAGAGCAGAGCAAAGGAGAAGCAGAAGAACAAGAGATGTTCAAGATGAAGAGTTAGAGAAGAGGTATTTGGGGCAGAGCAGAAGTTTTGTGAGCATTCAATGAAACTAAACCAGGCATGAAGAAGATGCTATTTCTCAGTTAATCCTTTATGTATTAAATATAAATTTCTAGTAGGCAGTGAGCCTCTCTCTTGACCAGTGAGCTCTGGGCAGCGAGCTCAAAGGCAGGTGCCTTCCCATTTTTAAGTACTTTTAATAGGGTACGAATATTTTGGGTTAACCCCCACTGTGGTTTTCCCTTAATCGGGTTTCCACGTTAAAAATCTTGGTGTCAAGTGTGTTAATTGTATCTCTACTCATGTGTTATTGTTTCATGCTTTAATGTTTACATCATTAATCTATTTGTAAATTGTGAAAGAAGATTAAAAGCAAGGAAAGATTAAAATTGTGGGACAACTGATTCACCCCCCCTCTTAGTTGTTTGGCCTAATCCCAACAATTGGTATCAGAGCCAAATCCTCTAAAAGAAGCTTGACCGCTTGAGGAGATCCAAGATGACGACTTATAAGAAGGAAAGTCCAAGATTTGATGGAACAAATTACTCCCTTTGGAAGGTACGCATGCAGTGTCATTTGGAATGTATGGGTGATGCCATTTGGTCAATAATAAAGATTGAGTATAAGATTCTGAATAATGGCCCTACTACTCTAGACGAACTCAGGGAAGCTAAATGCAATATTCGAGCCAAAGAAGCGTTATTGAGTGCCCTGACTGATACAGAATTGACAAATGTCCTAGATTTGAAAACTACCCGTCAAATCTGGAAAAAGTTGGAAAATCTATATGAAGGTGACAAATATGTCAAATGTGCCAAGCTACAGACCCTGAAAGGTAAATATGAAAGATTGGTAATGAGTGAAGATGAAAACATTACTTCCTACATGCAGAAAGTGAATGAACTTGTGACCGGTATCAGAAATGCTGGTGGAGTATTGGAAGAATTAGAGATTCTTGCCAAAGTGCTCAGATCCTTACCTGCAGCATACAAGCATAAAGCTGCTGCCATTGAAGAAATCAGGACAGTGACAACTATTACAAGGGATCAGTTAGTTGGTAAGCTCTCAGCATTTGAAATAAGTGAGTTTGGTGATTCTCTTCCTAAGTCTGAATCTACATTTAAGGCCAGTGTATATGGAAAACAAAGATATGATCTAGATGAAATCTCTTCAGGAAGATCAAACATATTTGCTTAGGCAAGGAAGGATCTTGAAGATGATGAAATTGAGTGTGTAGAACTTGAAGCTCTTATTGCCAAAAGAATGCCAAGAGGATCTAGTAAGTATGAAGGAAAGTTGCCATTCAAATGTTTTTCTTGTAATAAGATTGGTCATTTTGCGTCAAGATGTCTGGAGAAATTTTCAAAGCCAAACCCTAACAGTATAAAAGTCAGAAGAAATGTTACTATGCCCAAGAAACTAGAGAAGGAGTCACAAATGATGAATCTGATCATGGAGGTTCCACTGAAGGTGATAGGGTATTCATTGCTATCAAAGAAGAAGATCCAATGTCTACTGAATCTACTAGCTATGAAAATATGGAAAGTACCTTGGCTGCTTAGGTTATTGAAAAGGATGAATGGGTGATTGATAGTGGATGTTCTCATCATATGACTAGTGATAAAAGTAAGTTTATAAGCTTTTAAAAGTATGAAGGTGGAATTGTGAAATTTGGAGACAACTCAGCTGGTAGAATCTGTGGCAGAGGATCCATCTCTTTTAATGGTAAGAATAACACCAATAACGTTCTGTATGTGGAAGGACTAAGCATAATCTTCTCAGTGTTGGACAGTTGGTTGACAAGGGTTATGATCTTCGATTCAAAGATGGAAAATGCAAAATCTTGGAAAGCTCCAGAACTAAAATTGCATCTGGTATTCAAACTAGAGGTAACATCTTTCATTTAAGTAGTTCTGGCAAAAGTTTTTTGATTGCTTAGACAGATCAAAGTTGGTTATGGCATAGGAGAGTGTCATGTGAATTTTGATAACATTGTCAAGATAAGTTCTACTCAGGCTGTAAGAGATCTGCCAAAACTTGTGAAACCTGATAGCATGTGTAGAGAATGTCAATTGGGTAAACAAAACAAAATTTCATTCAAAAGTAAAGAACAATTTTCAAGTGGACGGTTGGAACTTGTGCATACTAATCTATGTGGTCTTGCTAGAATCAGGAGTGTGCAAGGAGAGATATTTTATGTTGCCGATTGATTATTACTCTCGGATGATGTGGGTAACCTTCTTAAAAGAAAAATTAGAAGCTCTTGACAAATTCAAAGTGTTCAAGGTTATGGTGGAAAATGACATTGGTTTGAAGATAAAGTGTCTGAGATCTGACAAAGGTGGAGAATTTACCTCTGGTGAGTTTGATTCATTATGTAAAAGCATGGAATAAAAAGATAGTTATCTGCTCCTAGGACTCCACAGCAAAATGGAGTTGTGGAAAGAAAAAACTAGACTATTCAAGAAGTTGCCAGGACCATGATTATAGAAACAAATGTTCCTCAAGTCTATTGGAGAGAAGCTATGAGTACTATTGTCTACACTCTTAACTGAGTGCAGATCAAAGGCAATTCTGGTAAGACCCCTTATGAACTATGGTTTGGTCATCCTCCTACTATGAGATATTTTAGAGTTTTTGGTAGTAAATGCTATATCAAAAGAGATGAGTATCTAGGCAAGTTTGAAGCAAGAAGTGATGAAGGAATATTTTTGAGATACTCTACTCAAAAGTAAGGCATACCGGTGCTTTAACAAAAGATTGAAAAAGATTGTTGAAAGTGCAAATGTTAGAGTTGATGAGAGAAAAGAAGGACATTCCAAGTCTTGCGGATATGATTTAGATGATTAAGATGAAAATACAAGTCAAGAAAGGCAAGTGCAAACTCATATTCAGATCTAGATTGATGTGGAAAATCCAGTGACTCAAGAGGATAATGCAGAAGTTGAGGAACAAGTTCAAGAAATAGAAGTTCAAGCAAATCTCAAAACTCCCAGGTATGTAAGGATGAATCATCATGAAAATTAGATCTTAGGAGATAGAAATAAAGGTGTTCGAACTAGGAGAAGAATTGTTGAAGATCAAGAAGATATTTTTCTGATTTCAAAGATTGAACCAAAATCAGTAAGTGAAGCCTGCAAAGATGAAAACTGGGTAAAAGAAATGGAAGAGGAATTAATGCAAATTGAAAAAAATCACACTTGGGATCTTGTTTCTAGACCTGAGGATAAAAATGTGATTGGAATAAGCTAAATGAAGATGGTGAAGTTGTAAGAAACAAAGAAAGATTGGTATGCAATGGGTATTCTCGAGTAGAAGGAATTGATTTTGAAGAAACGTTTTCTCTGGTGGCAAGAATAGAGGCAGTCAGACTATTTCTTGCATTTGTTGCTTATAAAGATTTCAAGGTCTATCAGATGGATGTCAAATCAGCATTCCTAAATGGAGAGTTAGAAGAAGTCTTCATTGAGCAACCAGAAGGATTTCAGTTGTTTGATCAGAGAGATATGGTCTGCAGGTTGAGGAAAGCATTGTATGGACTCAAACAAGCCCCAAGAGCCTAGTATGCAAGATTAGATGAGTATCTGCTAAAGCTAGGTTATAGTAAAGGCACTGCTGACAGTAATCTTTACTTCAAGATTGATCATGAGAATATTCTGATTGTTGAGGTATTTGTTGATGATATCATTTTTGGTGGAAATGAGAGTATGTGCAAAACATTTGTTGATCAAATGCAGAATGAATTTGAGATGTCCATGTTTGGTGAAATGAATTTCTTCCTAGGTCTGCAAATCACTCAGTCAGATAAGGGTATCTTCATATCTCAATCTAAGTATGTAAGAGAATTGTTGAAAAAGTTTGGAATGGAAGAGTCAAAACTAGTAAGTACTCCTATGGTAACCAGATGCAAGTTAAGTAAAGATAATAATTCACCTAAGGCAAGTTAGAAAAGGTATAGATCAATGATTGGAGGACTACTTTATCTGACTCAAACTAGACCTGATATCATGAATGCAGTTGGACTTGTTGCTAGATTTCAATTTGATCCTAGAGAATCCCATGTTGTAGCAGTCAAGAGAATTTTCATATATCTCAAAGGGACAATTGATTATGGATTATGGTATCCAAAGGATAATGACTTCACTCTTCATGCATATACAGATGCTGATTGAGCAGGAGATGTGGATGACAGAAAAAGCACTAGTGGTGGTGCATTCTTCTTGGGAAGTAGATTGGTTTCTTGCCTGAGCAAAAAGCAGGAGGCAATATCCCTATCTACAACAGAGGCAGAGTATATAGCAACAACAAACAATTGTACTCAAGTTCTGTGGATGAAGCAAATGTTGAAGGACATCAGAATTGTGTTTGAGGAGCCTATCACAATCTTCTGTGATAATTCAAGTGTAATAAGTATCTCAAAGAATCTGGTGTTGTATTCAAAGACAAAGCACATATCCATCAAGTTTCATTTCGTGAGAGAGAAGGTAAATGAGAATGAAGTCAAGTTGGAGTTTGTGTCTTCAAAGGATCAGATTGTGGATATTTTCACTAAGCCTCTTCCCAAGGATACTTTTGAGTATCTCAGAGAGAAGTTAGGGGTTATTACCACTCCTGATTAGAATTAAGATGCACTAAAGTGCATAAGTCTGATGGAATTCACAGTCACATCTTGTGATCCGGATTGATGTTAAGGAGGCACTACTCAGGGGCAGTAGTCTACATGCAATTTTTGAGTTTGGTTTGAAACAAAAATAAATTAAAAAAAAAGAGACTACAAATATGTGCCCTTTGCCATTGATGTCAAAGGGGGAGAGAAGTCATGTGAAAAACTAGTTGCTAATGAAAGGGGGAGCAGTGAAGATAGTGGTTGCAGAAGTGATAAGAGAAAGGGGGAGAAGTTCTTGTCTTGATGGTTGAATCAATTTTTCACACAATATGTCGCCATCAATGACAAAGGGGGAGATTATTGCAAATATGTGCCTAAGCGGTGTTGTCATTGATGTCAACATATCCTTGATGCCATTGGTGTCAATTGTATCCTATCTTGTTGCCGGTTTAGAAGACTGGAATGTTAAGGATATTGGGAAAATTAATGAGGATCAAAGTATGCGAACCATATGGCTGAGTAGAGGATTGTCTGAAGAAGCTTCAGTTAAGATTTGAAGGGTTCGTATGAAGATTTGAAGAAGCTATGGCCATCTAAGTAGAACCGATTTTGTAATATTTAGAAGAGACGGAGTGACTAGAAAGAGGTCCGGATTGTTCCAGAAATGTAGAATGATGATTTGGGGATCTAAAGTCATGTTTGGGAAGTCAGTGTGTATCATCAAATCAAGTGGTTCGTGGTTTGGAGGTTTGCAAGCAATCTTTCTGGTGTGGCAGTCATGGCAGACAATGTTCTTGAGGTTCCAGATGAAGATGCAAGTGATTCTGATGATTTGGAGGAGTGCAGATGTTTTTGATGAATTTAATGTGCTTGTGGAGATCTCTGGATCATGTGGCTGCTGTGTTGGAGGTCTGCATTGAAGTTTGAGCCCATTATTAAAGATTTCCCTCTTGGTGCTAATGTTCTTCCTAGTCTTGGCCGACTGGATGATTCAAGTGTGTTGCAGATGATCTAAGAGCAATTCTCTAGAGTGTGGCGTGTTGTTGGAGGTAGATTCAAGTCTCAAATATGTTTGGCCAACAGTATAGTGATCCACGTTAAGTCAAGCTGACCTTGATGTTTATTCCAAGGTTGATGAAGCATATAAAGGTGTGTAGTTGAGGTGTGGAAAATCATCCTTGTGCAAATAATAAAATCTGAAGAAAGGATCAGAGGTAGAGCAGAGCAGAGGAGAAGAAGAAGAACAAGAGATGTTCAGGATGAAGAGTTAGAGAAGGAGTATTTGGGGCATAGCAGAAGTTTTGTGAGCATTCAATGAAACTAAACTAGGCATGAAGAAGATGCTATTTCTCAGTTAATCCTTTCTTTATTAAACATAAATTTCCTGTAGGTAGTGAGCCTCTCTCTTGAGCAGTGAGCCTAAAGGCAAGTGCCTTCCCATTTTTAAGTACTTTTAATAGGGTACGAATATTGTGGGTTAACCCCCACCATGGTTTTCCCTTAACCAGGTTTCCACGTTAAAAATCTTGGTGTCAAGTGTGTTAATTGTATCTCTGCTCATGTGTTATTGTTTCATATTTTAATGTTTACATCATTAATCTATTTGTAAGTTGTGAAAGAAGATTAAAAGCAAGGAAAGATTAAAATTGTGGGACAACTGATTCACCCCCCCTCTCAGTTGTCTAGCCTAATCCTAACATAAACAACTGCCAACATTTCTTTTTTTGTCACAGTGTAGTTCAACTTAGCTCCCTATAGGTTTATACTTACATAGTATATTGCATACTCTTTAGTTCCTTCTTTCTGGACTAGGACTGCTCCAATGGCAAAGTTTGATGCATCTGTGTGGATGTGAAAAGGCAGTGTCCAATTTGGACCTCTGAGAACTGGAGCTTGTGTCAGGGATATTTTTATCTTTTCAAAGGAATTCTGATAGTCTGGTGTCCATTCAAATTCACTATCCTTTGTCAACAGAGTAAACAGAGGTGCAACAATTTTGCTAAAATCTTGAATAAACCTTCTGTAATAACCTGCATGTCCAAGGAAGCTCCTTACATCCTTCTGTCTCTATCGAATAGGTAGGGTAGAGATAATTTCAATCTTCTTTGGGTCAACTTGTATGCTTGCACTTGAGATAAAATGTCCCAAGACTATCCCTTGTGTCATCATCATAAAACATTTTTCATTGCTCAAAGATAGATTGTGCTCTATACATCTCTTCAAAACTTTCTCCAAGTTGTGTAAAGCTTCATCATATGTTTCACCATATGTGGTGAAGTCATCCATATAAATTTCCATGTTGTCATGGGAAAAATCAGAGAAAATACCGAGGACTGCTCTTTGAAATGTGGCTAGAACATTGCACAGACCAAAAGGCAAGACAAAATATGCATTGGTCCCCCAAGGGCATGTAAATGTTGTCTTATCTTGATCCTCTGGTGCAATCTTGATTTGGTTATAGCCATTAAAACCATCAAGAAATGAGAAATATTTCTTCCCTTCTAAAGAGTCAAGAACTTGATCAATGAAGGGTAATGGAAAGTGATCTTTCCTAGTGGTAGCATTTAGTTCTCTGTAATCAACACAAACTCTCCATTTTCCACTTTTCTTGGTGATGTAGAGGACTTAGGATAGGTTGAGGATTCCACCGACAAGGTTTTCTTCTCACACTCAAAAACCAAATTCAAGGATCATCATGCAAAAGTGGGAACAACAGTTGGTTTTCTTGAAATCATCATGTTGAGGCTTGTTTGGCATTCCATATGACACATTCAAACCATTTTCTAAGGCTAGACAAGCTTTGAATTGGGACTTTCTTCTTTAAGCCACTAAACTCCTTGTAGCCCTTAAAATAGGAACAGTCAGCAATAACTCTTGATACAGGTTTGCAAACTCAAATCTTAGACAATCCTAAGATACCCTTTTGGATTCCCTACAACATATCCCAAATTGGGTATGGGTTGTTTTGGACAATATAGTCTAACCTATAGCCCCTCCTAGTAGCCTAAAGCCCCAATTAGCCCTATTTTGTGAAGCAACCACCCTTCCAAAGACTCACATAACTTTCTACACTAGTTGGACACCTCAATCTCATGCCCAAACCAAGACTTTTTTAGGTTTTGAGGCCCCACCACCAACTGTAGAAGATTTGGCTTAGACTGTCCTACTTTACATTTGCCTAGCACATTGTCTTGCTAGGTCTCCTCAAGAAATCTCCAACAAAAATAAACTCCTGCCCAAAATGCCTTTGAAAAACATTAAAACAAACAAGAATGAATCCATCCCACTAATCAAGGAGGTTTAGAATTAGTGGAATGGTGAGGACACCATAGTTTTCTATCAGAAACCCTAGATGAGGGTTTTTCAGACTGTTTTCATAAAAGTGTAATTATATATGCTCTAGAAATGTTTCAAGAACCCAAACCAAATGCAAAAGGAATCCAACTCACTCTACTATCATGCCATCATTGTGACTTTCCACAATCTATCCGTACAGGAATAGGGTACGGCCTGTAGCAGCGAATTACACAGTAATTTAGGCAGAAAACTAAACTTCTTTGTTTATTTTCTCCTCCCAATCACTTCAAACTCCCCTTCTACATTGCAATGATCATGTTCAAGGCTTTTAAAGCTTGCATACATCTTGACAAACCTCTTGGAAGACAGTTTTGGTCGATGGGAAGGTATATAACTGTTCTTCAACCGTCGAATTGCCTTGTTGTGTTATGGACTGCAACTAATGACAATGATTTGTCATATGTAATGTGGGGTGGCATAACAAACAAAGTCTTCAAACACCATTACAAAACAAATAAGTCTTGGACAAGGCATTAGACCTCTTGACACCTCCCTACATGCCTTAGAAAGGTTTACAACCATGAATCTTCATGATTGCCTCAACTATGACAGCAACATGGCATCCATTTGCAATGGCCCTTATTACAATGCATGAAAATGGTCTTCAAGACCTTATTGAATCAACAAGACAACATGAACAACATGAAGACAAGACATAAATCCATATGGTCTCCTTGGTGCTCCTGCGCCACTTGGGAACTATGACCAATAGTGAAACCCATTCACTATCTGAAATGGGGTATATAAACCCTGCATTTAAAAGCTTTTGAAGTTCTGCTTTCACTATCTCTCTAAGAGAAGGATTCATGTGTCTTTGTTGCTGTCTTATAGGTCTGTGGGCATCATCAATGTAAATTTTATGCATACACAAAGTAGGATTTATGCCTTTCATATCACTGTAATCCCATGCAAATGCTGCTGAGTGGGTTTTTAATATTGCATGCATGGATTGCTATTGTTCATCAGTCAATTCATTATTAACTGTCAACATCTTTCCTGGCTTGATTTCTAATAGCTTAGACATTTCTTTCACAGAGGACAAATCAATGGTAGGTATTACTGGTAAACATTGCTGGGGTAACAAAGTATGAAATATTTGAGATACCTCCTATAAGGAACTGGTAGGTATTATGCTTCCTAAGGGATCTTGTAAGCAAGGTAAATAGTATTGCTGCTACGGATGCCTTCCATGATTATTTTGTACAATGTGAGCAATCAACTCATCTTCATCTTGAATATCCAATAAGGGGCTGTGCTTAATAGTCATCAAGGTTTGCAGAGAGTAGTTGTCCTCATCTTCTAGGGTATGCCAAATGGTCTACTCAAGCTCATGGTATGGTTGGGCTGGTGGGTATAAAACTAATTTCTTGGTCACAATCCCATTGGATATGATCATGTTACCAAACCTGCAACCTATAAATGCATCTATTGTGGCAAGACATGGTACACCTAGTATAAGAGGATAACTAGCAAGATTAACCTTGGGCTGTAGGACTATGAAATCAGCAGGGTATTCCCAAGAATCTAATGAAATGACCAAATCCTTAATGACTACTTCAGGTTTAACTGTGGACCTATCAGCTAATTCCAAGACTGACTGAGTAGGCCTGAGGTTGTTCAACTGGAGTGTCTGCATTGTTTATTTAGTCATTACATTAATTGCAGCACCTAAATCTATCATAGTATTCTTAATCAGAGTCCCATTGATTTTGACATCCACTGCTGGACTACTTGGATCTATATATTTGGGAACAGTTATATTCCCCAACATTATGTCAGCAAGGTTACCCAAAACATGAACTGTCTTTGGGTCTATCCTCTTTCTTCATGGTTTCTTTATGCAGAGATCTCGGATAATCTTAGTGTAGATGGCAATATCTTTGATGGCTTGGATTAAGGAAATCTTTATGCTTATATCTTGCAACTGGCCTATGAGGTCATTTTCAGACTATGCTGGTTGTTTCTGGATAACCAAGTGTTCAAGGAAAGGAGGCTTAGGATGTGAAATGGTCTGAGGTTCTTGAGTTGTTATAGGTTCCAAAGGTGGTTTATTTGAGGCTTCCTCTGTGATTTCTTCATCTTCAAGTTCTATAATTTGGGGAGAAGAAGGGCCAGCAAGTTGCTTCCCTGATCTGAGATGAACATTACTCACTTCTACCCTGTAGGTGGAGTATTGCATCACCTCATTAGTATAAACCTGTTGAACAGGCTTGTTGTTAGGATTAGGTGTAGGTTGGGCAGGGATTTGGGTAGGTCTAGGAGGTGGATTTTGAGGTGCCAATGGAGGCATTATGGTTGGATGTTGTGGTTGAGATGGAATCATAGGTTGCTGGTAATTTGCATTTTACTGCCATTGTTGGTTCTTGTTCCATTGAGGTTGCTGTGTAGGCCACTAGGGATTATAGTTGGAACCTTGAAAACCTTGTTGGGGCCATGGGTTTGGCTGATGTTGGTTCGAACTAGGTTGTGGAGTAGGCTATTGTGGGTTTTGCCAGAGATTTTGATTACTAGGCCATGGCTGAGTGTTCCAAGCAAAGAAATTTTGGTTTGCAGCAGGAAAGGGTTAACTAAAATTTAGTGGATCAGAGGGCATACCTTGTCTTTTTTGCCAAGGTCTCCTTTGAGCTATGAAGAACAATTGTCCATCCTCTCCTTCAAATGGCTGAAATTATGGCCTTTCAACCTTCTCTTGATGGATGCTTGCCACCCTTTTGCATTTATAATTGGCCTTCCTTTGTCTACAATTGGGACAGTACTCAGTAAGCATTGCATCAGCTTCTTCTTGTTTCTTCTTGATGTGAAGAGTGTCCAATTGTGTAGCCATATGGCTGATTATGTCCTCCTTCATGTTGGACAGTAAATTACTAATTTCCACTCTTGAAACTCCATTGATTGCTTTGTTTGTAATTGATGTCCTTTCTCCCCTTAGTCGTCTAGTGAAAGTCCATGAATAATTTAAGCAAACTTTACAAATTGACTCAAAAGGTAGCTGAGAAATATCACCTTGCCCAATAAGATTCAAAGCATCCATGCAATCATCCTTAACCCCTCTCAAGAAAACTAGTTTTAATGATTCTTCAGACAATCTATTTTGGGGGTTTTTCTTCAGAGAAAACTAGAATCTTTCAACATAATCTTCAAGTGGCTCCTCCTCCTTTTGTGACATCCTGAAGATGTCATCTCTCCTTCTGTCATGTCCTTGGCAATAATCTTGGTATTTCTCCAAGAATTTCTCCTTCATTGTATCCCAGTTTGGAATGACATCTTTTCCTAGCCCCATAAACCATCTCAAGGCTGCATCCTTGAGAGTGACAGGAAAGAGTTTCAGCCTGTGAGCATATGAGGTGTAGTCATAGCTCCTACACAAGATATCAAACTCAAATAGGAACATATCTAGGTCCTATGTCAATAAGCCATAGAAGACTGGTAATGCTTATGGTGGAATATTTTTCAACATTGTAGCCCTCTCTTGATCATTGATAGGAAAATCAAACGTTGCTTGCTCTAGTGGATCCTCCACCGCAGCATCTGCCATGGTTCTAAAGGTCCCCTCTATAGTTGTGGAAGAGGCTGATGAAGATGTAGAAGGTGTTGATGAAGATGTAAGAGGAAATTCTTCTTCTTCAACACTTTCTATTGTATAGTTGATAAAGTTAGCTGTGTCTTTTCTATCCTGATAATTTGAAGGGAGGAATCTACCTCGGTTGTCTCTCTGCCTCCATATACAGTGAATTTGGCTTTAGATTCCAGTGGTCCTGCACAATGTTAGTATAATTTCTAGTGTTTCCTGAAAAGTGAATTTATTAATCCTAATGCTAGAATCAAAATTTAAACTATGAAAGCATGTGAAAATGAGCCTATGAAGCTAGAACCATCCCTGGCAACGGTGTTAAAAATATAGAGGAAAACTAATGCATTGTAGACTTAACATAATTCAGGGGTAAACCTATCTGAATAGTCCACTCTATGATTGTACTTCCTACATTAAATTATCAACCAAGGAGCGTAAGCTTATGATGGCATTGCACTGCATGTGCCTTCAGGGCTCATGTTCTTCCTAAACTATCTTATCCAAACCTACTCAAGCTATTCTCTCTATTGGAATTCACAGAAATGTAAGAATAGTAAAAACAGCTATAGAATCTAGTGGCTATGGGTACCTTCAGCATAAGTTGTAGATAACTGTTATTAATAGAAAATTACAGAACTAATCCAAAACATTCAAAATGATAAGAGAGATAATGCTAACCTCCAGAGGACTTAAAGTAGACAAAGCATGCACTTGTTCATGAACCATACTACTGTAATTTGACAATCAAAGTATTCTAATTGACTCATAATGTATTTATATGCAAATGAAAAATAGATTTAACAAGAATGCATAAAGGAATGAGGAAATAAATGAAGTGAGGATCAGTACCTTGAGTGGTTAGCTCAGGGGACTGACTTGCTTAACTAAAAATCAAGTCTAATCCAGATACTCACGCATCCTCATAACATACAGTTTCATTCATTTCATATCATAAACAAAATCTCTTCAGATTGTATTCAATAATGACATTCCTTAATAAAACATGTCTGGATCTTCCAATATAGAAAAATAGAGTAACAACTGAGTAACTGGAAAATAAAATGACTAATTTGACATCTAACTCATCCCTCCTAACTTATACAGAAACGAGAGAGTTTTATGCAACTACCAACTAACTTCAACCATCAATCCATTCCT
This sequence comes from Cunninghamia lanceolata, assembly GCA_027924645.1. Lineage (NCBI taxonomy): Eukaryota > Viridiplantae > Streptophyta > Pinopsida > Cupressales > Cupressaceae > Cunninghamia > Cunninghamia lanceolata. The sequence goes on from BSBN01000582.1 coordinate 20,042,611, forward strand.
AGATACTACGATACGGGTTTGAGATCGATTTATTAATCTAATTGAACAGAGGAAGGAGAGTCCTATCCAAACAAGAATTCTTATGCAATAGCTCGCATAAAGAACACACGTTGTGTTTGAAACAAGTCTACTTCTTTTGCATTTATTCCTATCCATGATGGTTCACATTCATCCTCCAGCTACCTGCACTTTTAGCATCCTAACTTCACTTCCTTTAATTCTCTTGTCTGCAACTTTGCTGCAAATGCTCATTTCCTTGGTGACACGTTTTTGTTGCACAGGGGTTAATTCACAAAACATATGCACACAAATAACCTTCATGACTAAACCATTGGTTTCTATCTGTATTGCATGCATACTCATATTTAAATCATTCAATTGATAATATCATCACCACATTCCATATTAATAACATAGATTTAAAGTCTTGCAAAGTATATAAAAAGACAGCATATAATGATGGCGATGTTGGTAAAGTGTTTGGAGGATCATATGGAAAAGTTCTAAAAGCATATAAAAACAACATAAAAAGAGGTCAATATTTCAGCCCATCAGTTAGAACAAGGATTAACTTTGGGGAAAGCAAAGAAGCGGGACAAGGATTTGAGAGAATAGATACTAAGTTAGATCAAATTCTAGCAATGTTTATCAAGACAAGAGAGAGAGTAGGAATATTGGAACAAGGAAAGGATTAAGAGGAGGAGAATGGCAAGAGGGTTATCTAAGGACTTGAGGAAAATTACACATCTGAAGTTCGAAGGAAGTACCATATGCCTCAGGTGAAGGTTTGGGTGGAGTGTTAAATCAAAAAGGGCAAGTCATAGCCTATAAATCAAGAAGCAAAAACCTTATGAACAAAATTATGGTTTGTATGATTTAGAGTTAGAAGCATTTGCTCATGTATAATGGATATGGAGACCCTATCTATTGGGAAATTCTTTGAATTGAAATCAGACCAGCATGGATTAAAGAATCTATTTACACAACCCAATCTGAATGCAAGACAAAGGAGGTGGTTAGAACTGATATTTTTACTAAGATTTCAACCTTAACTATATCAAGGGAAACAAGAATAGAGTTGCTAATGCTTTAAGTTGAGGAAGGAATATATCTTCATTGGCAACTATCTAAACTGACTTTCAAAAATTAAGTATTGCAAGAATTCAAGGGTGATGAGTTCTATGAAAAAACCAAGCAAGCACTCTCAGATAAATTGCAAGATAAAAAGTATGAAGGTTTTTGTTTTGAACCTAATGTATTATTGAGATTTAATGGAAGAATTTATTTACCTGATCCTGGAGAATTAAGGAATTTGGTATGGAAGGAAGTAAATAATGCACCATATTCCAGACATCTTGGTTTCACTAAGATGTTAGTGGATGTAAAGCCGCTTTATGTTTGGAAGAAAATGAAAAGGGTGCCGCGAGATTTGTGGCAAGTTGTATAGAATTTTAAAGAATAAAGGTAACACCTTTTATATAAGAGATTTTATCTAGTGGAGCACCAGTGTTAGCTCGCAAAATTGTGTCGGAAGTGTTTAGATTACAAAGAGTTCTTGAGGAGATTATCTCAGATAGAGATGTGCACGTGACAACAAGGTTTGGGTAAGCCTTCTTTTCAGCACTAGAAATTAAACTTAATGTAAGTATAACTTATCATTTTGAGAACAAATGGTTAAACTATGAGAGTTAACCAAGTTTGGAAGAATGGTTTGAATATATTATATATTGGATCAACATTATAAGTGGGAAGAATATCTACCACTGGTGGGTTTTGATTATAAAAATTCCTATCTTTCTGCTTGAAATATTGGACAAAAGAAGATTCTGAACTCCTATAAGTTGGGTAAGCTAGAAGATAGGATTAGCCTTAGTCCAAAAATGTTGTCAGAAATGGATGAACAAATCTTTTTGCTCAGAAAAGATTGGTGGAGAACTAATAAGGAATAGAGAAGTTACACTGATGCTAAGTGTATACTAAGACAATTCTCGATTAGGGAATGAAAGTTCTTTTGAGGGTCCAAGCCCAGAAAAAGTTTCATTAAGTATGGAATGTAATTCCAAACCAGCTCCTAGATATGAAGAGCTCTTCGAAGTTCTCGAAGTTAAAAAATCAATTAATTGTAGAATCATTCTGATAATAGCTATTGCCAGGAGGCACGATGCTCTTAATGATTCAAATTTGATATATTTATATATTTAACTGATGAATATTTATATTCTTAGAATGCTTTACAAGTACAGAACCTAGGAATGGTTTTGATCAAACTTCTTAAATGCTAAAAGTTTGCAAGCTCTGCTTGCATAATAGAAAGGTTATGTAGTACAAGATCCAATGGGATTAGTTTGCAGAAGATTCTGTCACTTGGAAAAGTTATGCTATGATAAAGCAAAAGTATCCACAACTTATTCTGAATTATGAAAGCTCTTGATATCAATATATTTTGTAATATGATACTTTTTATCACTTATTTATGTGGTGATAATACTTGATACTTAAAAATCATCGGGGACAATGATTCACAAGGGGGGAAGTATCTTACACCCCATGTGTTTCTAGTCATTTACTATTTACCTAGGTTGGTTAATTTGTTTGAATAATGAATGATTATGAAATCTTTGCATTTATGTGTATTATAAATCTTGGTTTGAAATATGTTGAAAAAAAGGAATAATGTAATGTCTTGTATTATAATTGATTATTAATAGAAAATGTATGGAACAAATGGTTATATTTTGACCGGCTAACTACTATGATGGTGATCTAAGTGGATGCAGGAATAGGTGTGCTCCTCCAGAAGGGAGGGGAAGTATCACTCTGGAGAAGGACTTAGTCTGGTAACCCTTAGTAAAACCTAAATTGAGCAATCACACACACACAACCCTATTTTGACCTAGGTTATGTCGAGTTAGTTGGGTAGTGGTAAGTGATCTATGTTATGAATCTTGATTGCATGTTTGGACGATCACGTGAGAACTGTGATTTAATCTGTATGTTAATAAGTTTACAATTACATAGACAAGGTTTTATCATGAAAAGATTTTGTGTTATGCATCTGTCTATGTGGTTTTCGTTCATGTCACCTATGTATGTGTGGATTTCATTCATTTGTGTCATCAGTATGTGGGTCATGAGTTTAAGAATAATATGTTATAAGTGATTTTTGTGATTGATGATATATATATATATAATATAATATAATATTTTTATATATTTTTATGTTTTTTAAAATAAATAATTATAATACTTTTGGAAAAATGATATTGTTTTGCTAATATTATCCATTTGATATATTGAATTTAATTACATAAATATGTGTGTGTGTGTGTGTGTGTGTGTTATAAAGTTTAATAAGGCATGGGAAGCGCTCCATAAGGAGGCACGTGACTTGTCAAAGGAGAAACAAAACTAAATGCCACCCTTATGCATCTCGTGGGTTATGCATTAGAGGAGGTGGTGGGTAAGACTTAGTCTTACCACTTTATCTCATCTACTTCTTACCTTTTGTAACGCATGCCCTATGTAGCGCTATGCGAGCACTTAAGTGGTAGGGATTAATATGCTTTATTTTGTGAGTTTGCCATCAAACTCTTTTAGCAGTTTGACTTTTTCTTTGAGCATTTATGAAAGTTGGAAATGCAATTAGAAGTTTGTATAAGAGTTTTTCATTTGTTTTTAACGTGTGATGTAATCGAACTTCACAACATAAAATTCAACTCTATTATTACAAAAGAATACCCATAAAACTTAGAACTATTTTCAAATTTCCTCTCATTCCATCCCATCCTGCTACAACTAAAGATAAATATCCAATCTATACAAAAACAAAAATTACCATTTTTGGCAAATTTTCACAACTTTCTAAAATTGCCATTTTTGGTAACTTCGCATCCTTCTCCATATGACCATGAAAGTTTCCAAATATTTGAAACTTACTAAACAATGACTAATCATCAACTTTCTAATCTAATTGCAAGTAAATCTAGGAAAATATTTAGAAAAAACTAGGAAAATCTCGAAAAAACATTAAAACCTCATTTTGAGGCCCTAGATAATCGAATAAGGTACAGAAAAAGTGTCAAAACGGCGACCTACCAAATTTTATTAAACTATTCAAAATGCATCTACCCACCAAATTTCAACTCCAACGGACTCCGGGTCAAAAGTTATGACCTCTAGAAGTTCCTGTGTCAACGTTCTTGGACTTTTTCTTTGCAAACCAACTTTGCAAGATTTATAGGGAACATGATTGATTTAGTGTTAAATTTATGAAGAGTGATTAGTCTTTTAGAAGTCTATTTTGTTTATTGTTTCACAAGTGTCCTTATATGTGTCAATATTTCATTATTTCTTTTCCACCTCTAATTTTTGAGGGGAGTTGTGTCAACTTGGCAAGCTAAATTGTAGCTTGATCTCTCTTAGATTTTAAGTATAAAAAGAGGAGCTCTCCCTCATTCCAATACACACAAGTTTTTGCAAAGAGCATTCTTATTCTACCATTTTCATTTTGAGTTAGCATTGAGAGTTTTTTCCATTTTTGCTTGAAGTTGTGAGGAGAGGTTTTGGAAGTTTAGAAGGAGAGTTGTTTTACTTTGGAGGAGGTTTTAGTTCATTGGAAGGAGCTTAAGCAAGGGAATCTCATAGATTCATTTGGAGCTTATATCATAGGCACGGGGTTTTCTCTTTTATTATGTTTTTTCTATTTTAAAGGCATTTTTGTGTTGTTGTTATTGATGGATGAATTGTGTTATCTATATGAGTGTTACTTGAATGTTTAAAAGTGTGTATATATATATATAGAAAAAGATTTGTATTGTGAATGTAAAATTAATCTCCATAGTAGAGATTAGTGCCTAGATGGGTTTTGTATGATTATTAGATTGAGTATAGTTAGATACTTGTATAAGGGGAAAGATAGTGAACTATAGTTTGCAAATAGTATGACTTCGACATATGTGTCAGTAAAAACTTGGAATGGGTTAACTTTGGGATATGTGATCCATGGAAGAGGGAGATAACCTAGAATAGAGTTTGATGTAATGGATAAGTGGGGATATTCTTGGGATTTGTTGATCCATGGGAAAGGGAATATCCTATGTGTAGAGAATGATGCATCGTTAAGTGGGGTTATTCCTGGGATTTGTTGATCCATGGGTAAGGGAATAACTTTTGTATAGAGATTGTTGTCTTTGCAAATCGAGATAGAAGGGTGGGTGAACGTGTGAAATTCATTTTGAGTTAGGGGTGATGAAACTTTGGCCAAAGTAGTGTAAGTAGCCACTATTTACACTATCAGTTCACTGTGATCCAGGTTTACATACTAGGAAGGGCAATCATGCTTTTAGGTTGTAGCCGCAATGTATCACAATACTAGTTATGTAGGACACAACACCTTGCTCAATTTAGGCTTATCAATGAGGCTACCATACCAATCCCTTTGTCGAAGGGTAGGGCTATTTACCAGTTGATAAATGTGTAGGGGACCACAGTTAGTCCGTGGTTGGAGGAAAAGCGCTTGAGTGATGCTTCCCCTCATGCATTTGGTGGCCCGGATTTGAAGATAGACATCAACATCATATGTATCTCTATTTTTCAGTTATCTCTTGAAGTTTGTATGTATCTATGTTATGAAAAGTTGTAAAGAGAAATATTCAATTATTTTATTGAGGAAATGTAATTTGATTTATGCAATAGAAGTTTGGAATGTGTTTCAAATGTGTATTTTATCAAATAAAGGAAGGAAAAATTTTATTACTCATGTATTGGATTCATGATTTATTTACTCTTGGGTTAAAACTTAGTTGTTTTTACTTGGTAGAACAAGTGGCATGTTACACATAAAAAGTTGTAGACTTATTGTATAATAAGATTTTCTTGAGGTTAGTGCCCCAAGGGTTATTGTTTTAGACAGAGGTCCACAATTTACTTCTCAAGGAATACAAGCCTTTACAAATCTTTATCAAGTGAAGCACAGGAAGTCCACTCCATATCATCCACAAGCTAATGGACAAATGGAAGCAACAAATAGATAACTAGAGAATATAATGACAAAGACAGTAACAATAAATAGAAAGGATTGGGAAAATAGGTTGTATGAAGCTATATGGGCCTACAACACCACTTGGAAGTCCACTACAGGATTCTCTCCCTTTGAGATCATCTATGGTAAAAAGCCAATACTACCAATAGAATTTGAGCTTCAGACACTTAAAACTTCTATGGACATTGGCCTTCCATTGAGTATTGCACAGTAGAACAAAATATTATAGCTCAATGAATTGGATGAAACTAGAATGGAGGCAATTCAACAGATGGAGATAATCCAACATCAAAGCAAATAGTGGCATGTGTTGAACACACCAGGATACTGAGAGGGGGGGGAGTGAATCAGTATCTAAACAACTTCAACTTATCCGAAGCAGATTAAAACTTAAGCATCACAGTATTAACATCAGCATGAAAGATTAACACAATGCACATCAACACATAACACCAGATATACGTGGAAAACCCAAGAAGGGAAAAACCATGGTGAGGATTAACTCACAATATATGAAGCTCAAAATAACAACTTTGTTTTAGGGCTACAACCCAAGGAAGCTACTACTCCCTGAAAATTTTCATTTCGGGTCACTCCCAATGAAGATACTACTCCCTAAAGAATTTGTTTTAGGGTCACTCCCAAGGAAGCTACTACTCCCTGAATTGAAAACACACTTACAAAAGATTATAGTACGATAATCCTTCTACTATCTCAAAACTAACATTGAAACTCACACCTTTGATGATTGCAATTCTACCTATTCACACTTTCTTCTGATTATCAGATTAGTTAGGCACACTCTACACTTGATCACTATCATAAATAAGTCTTCAAGATGAATCAAGACAGCATCTACAACTTCTGCTCTTTCTCCTTCAGTCACACATCATAATGCATTCATTATGCTCCTTATCTTGCATGCAACCCCTATCAATCACGTTGCAATCACACCTCACCTCACTCAATTTGATTTACAATTTATACAAGATATTACATCGATTGCATTGCTTGTTATCTAGATACAACATGAAAAATACATTTACAAGTCGTCCAGACTACACACAACATGAAACATGTAGAGGACAAGTCTTAAAAAAGGCTACACGCTAAACCAACAGAAGACCCATGCCTTGCAGACATCAACACTTGCTTAATCAGGTCCAAAAATCCTTCAAAGCATCAAACACCAAGGAATTACATCCACACTTTCCACTCATTTGAAAATAGGACAACCTTAAGCAAAAACATATGGAACTTGAAGCATAATGGCCACAATAACTTGAAAACCTTGTGTGGTACTGGAAACAAGAAATATCTTCATGAAACTTTTCCAAATGAATCTACAGGACTCATACAACATCTACAAACACTCCTATACCTCCACACATCAAGGATTTTGTGTGGAACATCTTCAATCATGAACTTTGAGTACAACATGTCATCCAAAACACATTGCAACATACTCTCATTGAGAAACTAAGCATGCAGACCACCAAGAAACTTGAAACTACAAGGAAGCATGTAATGCACATTCATTAACATGTCCATAAAATTTCAAAGCCAAACATTCACATATGGAGGAATGCAGAGCATTCCAACAGGCCTTCAACACCAGCTCACTCTGCCATAACACATATCGGTACTCTATCATACATAACTTTCATAGTGGAAGGACAAATAATCTAAAACTTTGGAATTATCACCTTCACTAAACCCTAAACACATTACCAAAACTACATAGCCATAACTGCAAATGAGGAGGAATGTGGAGCATTCCATTGCCCTACACATAATTCCTTCATAGAAACAATATTGCCTTCAGACTACAAAACATACTTCTGGTAATCCAATCATCATGAAACTTGGAAGATACATGCTTCAAGCCATCAATAACATCTTTTAACTTTAGAAACACATCTGATCTTCTTAGTGCTTCTAATTCCCATATTAATATTACTTCATACTCAACTCTACACTAATAAGGGCATGACATCCAACCATGAATTGTACCTTCTCTATTAGATGGGGCCTGACATCCAACCATGAACTATACCTTCTCTACACATGACATCCAACCATGAACTATGTCTTCTTTGCATAGGACATAAAACCATGAACACCATCACACCTCCATGATAGTGTTGACATTAATGACAACCCTAGGAACCATATGTGTAACAATCTCCCCCTTTGGCATTAATGGCAACACATACCTGCACATTTCTCCCCTTTTAATATCAAGGATAAAGGGAAACCATTACCTACTGATCAGGGACCACATACCTTCACATTCTTTCTTAGAGCATGACTTCTTCTTACAGCAAACAAACTCCCCCTGAGAGGTAGCCACCATCAGTTGAGGAACAAGATATAACATGAACCCCCCCTGGATAGATGCACCACTATGCATCTAGCAAGAAGGAGGGGCAATTACCGCTAACCTCTGTCAGAGATCCTCAAAAGTATCCTTTGTAAGAGCCTTGTGAAAATATTTGACATATGATCCTTTGTTGGAACATATTCCAACTTCACTTCCTTATCTACAACCTTCTCACTCAAAAAGTGATACGTGATTGCTATATGCTTGGTTCTAGAATGCACCACTAGATTCTTGGAAATATTGATAGCACTTGTATTGTCACACAAAATAGGAATAGGCTCATCATACAATACCTTGATATCCTTTAGGGTTTGCTTAATCCACAACACTTGTGTATAGCGGGATGCTGCTGCAATGCACTCTGCCTTTGAAGTTGATAAGGACACTGAATCTTGCTTCTTGCTCTGTCATGAAACCAATCTGCTTCCTAAAAAGAAAGCATCACCACTTGTACTCCTTCTATCATCAACACAACCAGCCCAATCAACATCAACGTAGGCACTCAAATCAAATTCATTACCTCTTGGATACCAAAGACTATAATCTAGAGTTCATTTCAAATATCTGAATATCCTTTTCACTGCCTTCTCATGTGTTTTCTTGTAATTGGCTTGATATCTGGAAACCACACATACTGCATGCATAATATCAGGTCTAGAAGTAGTCAAGTACAACAATCCACTAATCATAGATCTAAAGATAGTTTGATCCACCTCCAAAGACTTATCATCTTTTCTCAAGTGACATCTAGTGACCATGGGAGTACTCACTGGTTTTGAATCCTCCATACCAAACTTCTTCAACAACTCTTTGACATACTTAGCTTGTGAAATAAAGATACCACCATCTAGCTGAGTAATTTGAAGTCCAAGGAAGAAAGAAATCTCACCAATCATAGACATCTCAAACTCCTTTTGAATCTCCTTAGCAAACCTATTACACATATCCTCATCTCCACCAAAGATTGATGTCATCAACATATACAACAACTATCAATATCATGCCTCCTTCTTCCTTGATGTAAAGATTGCTATTTGTAGTACCTTTCTTGAAGCCCTGCTAAAGTAAGTACTTATCCAACCTAGCATACCAAGCTCTAAGTGCTTGCTTGAGACCATACAGAACCTTCTTGAGTCTGCACACCATGTCCAGATCTTCTGATATCTGGAAACCATCTGGTTGCTCAATATAAACCTCTTCCTCTAGATCACCATTCAAGAAAGTTGACTTAGCATCCATCTGATATACCTTGAAGTTCTTATGGGCAGAAAGAGCAAGGAACATTTTTATTGCCTCCATCCTAGCTACCGGAGCAAAATTCTCCTCAAAGGATTTCTTCCTTACAACTTCACCTCCTTCATTCAGTTTGTTCTGGAACACCCACTTTGTTCCTATAACATTCTTATTTGTTGGTCTGGGAACCAATTCCCATGTTTGATTCTTCTCAATCTAATCCAATTCTTCTTCCATGACCTTTATCCATCCATCATCTTTGCTAGCATTAGTAAAGGTTTTGGGTTCTACTTTTGATAACAAACACAAGTTTACTTCCTCATGTGTCTTATCAAGCCTTCTCCTAATCCGTGCACCTTCATCCTTATCTCTAATGATCTGATCTATTGAGTGGTTCTTCTAAACATACTTTGTTGGAGTCTTAGGCATCTGCTCTGGTTCTTGTTCACTTTCTTGTTTCACTTCTTCTTCATCTTCAATGCATGAAAAGATATCAGATTCAGAGTCCTCTATTTTTGTGAGATCTGATATAGGTCTTCATTTACCTTGACATTTGTGCTTTCAATCATCTTTCCCAACCTCTTGTTGTAGCATCTATAAGCCTTGCTTCTGGTTGAGTAACCAAGAAAGATTCCTTCATCACTTCTTGAATCAAACTTTCCTAGGTCTTCTTCATCTCTTCTGATGTAGCATTTGCTGCCAAAAATCTTGAAGTATCCGACAGTGGGAGGTCTTCCATACCATAGCTCATAAGGGGTCTTAGTGTTGTTGACCCTTAGTTGCACTCTGTTAATTAGATAGATAGCAGTGTGAACTCCATCCTTCTAGTACATATCAGGTAGATCCGCATCTTTCAATATTGCCCTAGCCATCTCATGCATAGTTTTATTCTTCCTTTCTACTACCCCATTTTGCTGAGGGGTCATAGGAGCTGACAAATGTCTCCTAATACCATGATCTTCACAAAACTTTTCAAATTCATTTGAAGTGAACTAACCTCCTCTATTAGACCTTAAGCACTTGATCTTAGCATCCACTTCATTTTCAACCATAGCTTTGAAAACCTTAAATTTATCAAGGGCATCTAATTTTTCTCTTAAGAAAGTAACCCAAGTCATTCTAGAATAATCATCAATAAGCAACATAAAATACCTCTCACCTTGTTGACTCTTTACTCTTGTAGGGCCACATAGATCAGTGTGAATCAGCTTCAATGGCTTTGAAGAAGAATATTCCTTGCTTTTGAAACTTGTCTTTGTCTGCTTTCCCATTTGACATTCCTTGCATACTATGTTTGCAAGCTTGGTTATCTTGGGCATGTCTCTCACTGCATGAGTAGAAATGATCTTTACCATATTATCAAAATTGTTGTTTCCCATTCTTTTGTGCCAAAACCAACACTCACTGGATTGAGCCAACAAACATGTTCTTCCATTTACCTCCTTCAGATGATAGCTATGACCATATGTCTTGATACCTTCTACAACTAGTTTTCTGGACCCTGCCTTCCTAATTTCACAACCCTTGGAATGAAAGGTGAGATTATACCCTTTGCTGCACATCTGACTGACACTGAGAAGATTGTGTTTTAGCCCTTTGACATAGAGGACATCCTTAGTCCTATTTTTCCCATCAATAGTTATAGTACCTTTTCCATAGATTTATGCTAACTCTTCACCACCAAACTTGACAGCACCACCATCCCACTTCTCAAGGATGATAAACTTATCCTTGTCACTAGTCATATGATTTGAGAAACCAGTGTCAATTACCCAAGCCTTAGCTTCTTCTCTTGCATGAAAAATATTCCATACAACCATTGATCTATCATTGTTTTGATTTGTTTGCAAAGCATTAGTCTTCTCACATTTTCCAACATCATCCTTTTTATCACCAACACTCAAGGCTCTGAAAAGTGTTTCATCATTTGAATCATCATGATCCTCATCTTCTGAAGAGTAACTACTCTCTATCGAATACAGACTTCTTTTGAACTTATCTCTCTTATTACTACCCCTTGATTCCTTAAAAGGACATTTAGAATCAAAGTGACCAACCTTTCCACAATTGAAAGATTTCAAGGGTAACTTACTTTTGTATTTTCTAATGCATTTCTTTAGTCTTCTCACAAAAATTGCTTCAACTTTAGCAGAGCTCTCATCTTCATCAAAAAATTCTTCCTTTGTCTTCATACTGACTTTGAAAGCAACTTCTTTCTTTGGAGCATCACTGCCAAACTCTCTCATTTCAAAGGCGGTAAGGGAACCAAATAGTTTGTCTAAAGTGTATGTAACCAAATCTGTATTCTCTTTAATAGCAGATACCTTATGGCTATAAGATTTGGGAAGAGATCTCAAAACCTTCTTCACAATTTCATCCTCTTCCACTTTGGCACCAAGACCTGTGATGCCATTAACCACTTTATTCACCCAGAGCATATATCAAACAATGTCTTCTGTTAGATTCAAGACAGACAACTGAGAGGGGGGGTGAATCAATTGTCCCATAACTTTCTCTTTTTAACCACTTAAATCCTTCTTGTAATTCAGCAGCATAATAATAAATCAATCATGGAAACATAATGCAACAATTCAAGAGAAGAAACACATTAACACATATGACACCAAGATTTTAATGTGGAAAACCTGGTTAAGGGAAAAAACCACGGGGTGACTAACCCAAGATTGTATTCTCTATTAAAAGAATAAGAAGAACAAAATGGCACATGCCAATTAGGGATAACTGCCCGAGCACACTGCTCACAAGAGGCCCACTGCCTACAAGAGACACATTATCTACAGAATGATAAATATTACATACTTGAACTGAAGAATAGAATCTTCACCATGATTGAGTTAGTTCCATTTAAGCTCAATACTTCTACTCTACCTTTCTCTCTTCTCCTCTCTACTACACTCTCATCTCTGACAAGACACTTTTGAAATGACTTCACAACTTCTTATTTATACAAGACATTGACTTTGGGATAATCATCCAAGTTGGGATATTTTACAACATGACTAATTACAAAAGACTTCATGTGGATCATCACACTGTCGGCCACACAGATCTGAGACTTCAATCTTCTTTGAGGAACATGCCATGCTTTGTAGAACATCTTCAAGATCATCTGCAGGATGTGTAACTCATCCGATCGGCCAAGTTTAGGAAGAACATCATCATCCGGAAGTAATTCTTCAATTATGAGCTCAATCTTCAATGCGGACCACCAACACGAACTGGACATAATCCAGAGACCTCCACAAGCTTGCCTGAATCACCAAGAACATCCACACTACTTCTGCTTACTGAAATCATTCTCTCCTTCATCTGGAACCTCAAGAACAAGATATTTCATTTCTAGATCTCACCGGACCTATTTGTGTCACTCTGTCACCTCTAAACATCTACCAGAATTGGTTTTACTCATATGGCCATAACTTCTTCAAATCTTCATGCGGACCTCTCAAATCTTTATTGAAACACCTTTAGACACATATCTACAAACCCTTCGATGCATATCCTCTGATCTTTATCTTATCTGGGATCTTCACTTCACTGTCTTCACTGTTCTTCTTTGTTCCTGATAGGACTAATTTTCTCAATATCCTCAGCATACAACTTATCCAATCCTTGTCATCAATGCAACAGGAGTATGTTGACATCAATGACAACACCGGTTAGGCCCATACTTGCAACAATCTCTGCCTTTGTCATTGATGGAAACATATGATGTGAAAAACTATTTTAACCATCAAGACAAGAACTTCTCCTCACTGACTGACATAACTTCCCCTATCAACAACAACCATTCACATGTCTTCTCTTCCTTTACTACTCCCCCTTTGATCAGCAACCACTTTTTGTTTTTCACATGTCTTCTCTCCCCCTTTGAGATCAATGGCAAAGGGCACATACTTGCATCACTCAGAATCATACCAATTGGTCCCCCTGAGTAGCAGCTTCCCATCATCAATCTGGACCACAAGATATGACTATGAGATCCACCGGACTGATGCACATCAGTGCACCTTAATTCAGAACCGGAGGGGTAATAACCCCTAACTTCTCCCTGAGATACTCAAAAGAGTCCTTAGGTAGAGGTTTAGTAAAAATGTCTGCAATCTGATCCTAGAGGGCACAAACTCCAATCTAACTTCATTCTTGTTCACTTGCTCTCTCAAAAAGTGAAATTTGATGGATATATGTTTTGTCTTTGAATGTAACACCAGATTTTTTGATATATTTATTGCACTTGAATTATCACAGAAGATTGTGATAGGTTCCTCATACTCCACTCTGATGTCCCTTAGCATTTGCTTCATCCACAATACTTGAGTGCAACTACCTGCTACTGCAATATATTTTGCTTCTGCAGTGGATAGAGATATTGCCTCTTATTTCTTGCTCAGTGAAGAAACTAATCTTTTCCCTAAAAATAATGCTCCACCACTGGTATTATTCCGGTCATCCACATCTCCTGCCCAATCCGCATCTGTATATGCATGAAGAGAGAAATCATGATCTCTAGGATACCATAAACCATACTTAACTGTCCCTTTTAGATATATGAGAATCCTCTTGATTGCCATCACATGAGATTCTCTAGGATCAGCTTGGAATCTAGCAACAAGACCAACAACATTCATAATGTCAGGTGTAGTTTGAGTGAGATACAATAGTCCTCCAATCATTGACCTGTACTTTTTCTGATCAACCTTAGGAGAGTCATCATCTTTGCTCAATTTACATCCAGTTGCCATGGGAGTATTCATTGGTTTTGAGTCTTCCGTCCCAAATTTCTTCAACAATTCTTTCACATATTTGGTCTGTGAAATAAAGATTCCTTTCTTTGTTTGAATGATTTGCAGACCCAAGAAGAAATTCATTTCCCCAAACATGGACATCTCAAATTCACTTTTCATTTGATTTGCAAAAGTTTTGCACATACTATCTCTTCCTCCAAAAATGATATCATCAACAAATACTTCAACAATCAAGATATTTTCATACTTAATTCTGAAGTACAAGTTACTGTCAGCAGTACCTTTGTTGAAACCAATCTTCAAAAGATGCTTATCTACTCTTTCATACCAGGCTCTTGGAGCTTGTTTGAGTCCATATAGTGCTTTCTTCAACTTGCAGACCATATCACCATGATTAGATAATTAAAATCCATTCGGTTGCTCAATATATACTTCTTCTTCCAAGTCACCATTCAAGAAGGCAGACTTGACATCCATCTGATATACTTTGAAGTCCTTGAAAGCAACAAAGGCAAGAAATAATCTGACTACTTCAATTCTTGCCACCGGAGCAAAAGTTTCTTCAAAATCAACTCCTCCTACTTGAGAATAACCCTTGCAGACCAATCTGGCTTTCTTTCTGACTACTTCACCATCTTCATTCAGTTTATTCCAGAAGACCCTTTTGGTTTGAATCACATTCTTATTTCTAGGTCTGGGAACAAGATCCCAAGTGTGATTTTTCTCAATTTGCATTAGCTCTTCCTCCATCACTTTAGTCGAACTTTCATCATTGCATGCTTCACTCACAGTTTTTGGTTCAAACTTTGAAATCAGACAATACTTTTCTAAGTCTTGAGCAATCTTACTTCTTGTTTGAACACCTTTGCTTTTATCACCTATGATCTGATCTTAAGAGTGATTCAGTCTTACATACCTGGGGGTTTTGGGAATTTCTTCCACTTTTGTTTCTTGAACGGGTTCATCCAAACTTATCTCTTCTTCCCGATTCTCCAGATCAGTCTGTATCTGAATTTCAGAAGAGGCTTGGACTTCTTGGACCAAAACATCATTCTGATTATCTTCATCATATTCATTAAACCTTGAGGGTTTTTCAATACCTTCATCAACCTTCACATTTGTACTTTCTATAATCTTTCTCAATCTCTTGTTATAACACTGGTATGCTTTGCTTTGAGTGGAATAACCTAAGAATATTCCTTCATCACTTCTAGCATCAAATTTGCCAAAGTCTTCATCTCTTTTAATATAACATTTGCTACCAAAGACTCTGAAATACTTCACAGTGGGAATGATGCCAAACCAAAGTTCATAAGGGGTCTTACCAGTATTGCTTCTGATTTGTACTCGATTAAGAGTATAGACTGCAGTACTTACAGTTTCTCTCCAGTAGATCTGAGGAACATTTGCTTCCATCATCATGGTTCTAGATGCTTCCTGGATGGTCTGGTTCTTTCTCTCCACTACTCCATTCTGCTATGGAGTCCTTGGAGCAGACAACTGTCTTTTTATCCCATGTTTCTCACAGAATTATATGAACTCTCCAGATGTGAATTCTCCACCTCTATCAGACCTGAGACATTTTATGTTTAATCCGATTTCATTCTCTACCATGGCTTTGAATATTTTGAATTTCTCAAGAGCCTCAGATTTCTCTTTCAGAAAAGTCACCCACATCATCCGGGAGTGGTCATCAATTAATAACATGAAGTATCTATCACCTTGCAAACTCCTGATTCTTTCCGAACCACATAGATCAGTATGTACTAAGTCTAACAATTTGGTAGAAGACTGTTCCTTACTTTTGAATGTGACTCTGCTCTGCTTACCCAACTGACATTCTTTGCACAAACTATTAGTAGGTTTCACCAGTCTTGGAAGATCTCTTACAGCCTGAGTGTTGCTTATCTTGATAATATTATCAAAATTCACATGACACATTCTCCTATGCCACAACCAACTCTGATCAATTTGAACAAATAAACAACTTTTACCAGTACCAACCAAGTGGAAGATGTTACCTTTTGTTTGAGTACCGGATGCAATCTTTGTTCTGGAACTTTCAAAGATCTTACATTTTCCATTTTGCAACTCCTCCATATCTTTCCAAATCTATGAACTTATTTTTGTCACCTGTCATATGGTGGGAGCACCCACTGTCAATGACCCAATCATCCTTTTCTTCAACTTGGGTAGCCAGAGCTCTTTCTACCATTTTATGATTGACAGATTCAGAGGGCATTGGATCTTCTTCCTTGATGGCAGTAAACACCCAGTCACTTCCAGATTTGATTCCTGTCTCTGATTCATCATCTGTTACTCCTTCATCATCATTATCTTCATGAACATAGTAACATTTCTTTTGGAATCTTGATCTGTTTGGATTTGCTCTTGAAAATCTTTCCGGACACCTTGAGGCAAAATGACCAATCTTATTGTAGTTGAAACATTTAAAGGGTAATTTTCCTTCATACTTACTGGATCCTCTTGGCAGTCTTTTTGCAATAAGGGCTTCAAGTTGAGAAGCTTCTGCTTTATCTTCTTCCAGATCTTTTCTTGCTTTTTCATACCATGATAGTTTCTTTGAGGAGTTCTCTCCTGGATCAAACTTTTGTTTGCCTTTTACAGAGGCACTAGCTTTGAATGCAGATTCAGTCTTGGGGGTGCATCTCCAAACTCAGCCAATTCAAATGCAACTAATTTTCCAACCAATTGATCTCTTGTGATATTTGAGAAAGATCTAAATTCTTCAATAGCAACAACCTTGTGTTTGTAAGAAGGAGGTAGGGATCTGAGAACTTTGGCAACAATCTCATCTTCATCCAAGATTCCACTAGCACACCTAATGCCACAAACAAGCTCATTTACTTTTGGCATAAATGTAGTGATATTTTCATCTTCACTCATCTTCAGGTTTTCAAAATTTCCTTTCAGACTCTACAGCTTGGCACATTTAACATACTTGTCTCCTTCATGCAAAAGTTCTAGTTTTTGCCAAATCTCATATGCAGTTTGTAGATCTATAACATTTTTCAGCTCTAAATCAGATAAGGCACTTAATAGAGCTTCTATAGCTTGAAGATTGTTTTCAGTATCTCTAATTTCATCTACGGTTCTCAGACCATTCTGTGGAAGAACATACTTCTTTGAAGCCATGATCCAATAGTGCATTCCCATACATTGCAAGTGACATTCCATGCGGCTTTTCCAAAGAGTGTAATTGGTTCTGTCAAACCTTGGACTATCCTTTTTGTAGGAAGACATCCTGGATCTCCTCAAGCGGTTAAGCTCTTTTGGAGGAACTTAGCTCTGATACCAATTGTTAGATTCAAGACAGACAACTGAGAGGGGGGGATGAATCAGTTGTCCCAAAACTTTCTCTTTTTAACCACTTAAATCCTTCTTGTAATTCAGCAGCATAATAATAAATCAATCATGGAAACATAATGCAACAATTCAAGAGCAGAAACCAAGATTTTAACGTGGAAAACCTGGTTAAGGGAAAAAACCATGAGGGGACTAACCCAAGATTGTATTCTCTGTTAAAAGAATAAGAAGAACAAAATGGCACATGCCAATTAGGGCTCACTGCCCGAGAACACTGCTCACAAGAGGCCCACTGCCTACAAGAGACACACTGTCTACAGAATGATAAATATTACATAATTGAATTAAAGAATAGCATCTTCACCATGCTTGAGTCAGTTCCATTTAAGCTCAATACTTCTTCTCTGCCTTTCACTCTTCTCCTCTCTACTACACTCTCATCTCTGCCAAGATACTTTTGAAATGACTTCACAACTTCTTATTTATACAAGACATTGACTTTGGGATAATCATCCAAGTCAACATACCTTACAACATGACTAATTACAAAAGACTTATGCGGATCATCACACTATCAGCCACACAGATCTAAGACTTCAATTTTCTTTAAGGAACATGCCATGCTTCGCAGAACATCTTCAAGATCATCTGCAAGATGTGTAACTCATCCAGTCAGCCAAGTTTAGGAAGAACATCATCATCTGGAAGTAATTCTTCAATTACGAGCTCAATCTTCAATGCGGACCACCAACACGAATTGGACATAATCCAGAGACCTCCACAAGCTTGCCTGAATCAACAAGAACATCCACACTACTTCTGCTTACTGAAATCATTCTCTCCATCTGAAACCTCAAGAACACAGTCTGTCATCACTGTCATATTGGAATAGATTCTTACGGACCTCTAGACCATGAACCAATTGATTTTTCAATTCAAATTGACTTCCCAAACACTCTACCAAATCCGCAGAACAAGATATTTTATTTCTGGATCTCACCAGACCTATTTGTGTCACTCTGTCACCTCTAAACATCTGCCAGAACTAGTTTTACTCATATGGCCATAACTTCTTCAAATATTCATGCGGACCTCTCAAATCTTTAATGAAACACCTTTAGACACATATCTACAAACCCTTTGATGCGCATCCTCTGATCTTCATCTTATCTGGGATCTTCACTTCACTGTCTTCATTGTTCTTCTTTGTTCCTGATAGGACTAATTTTCTCAATATCCTCAGCATACAACTTATTAAATCCTTGTCATCAATGCAACAAAAGTATGTTGACATCAATGACAACATCGGTTAGGCCCATACTTGCAATAGTCTTCATCCTCTGTCATTTTTAGGGTCTCAAATTTTCTTTTGAAGATTTGCATCTTTGCTTGCTTTACTTTCTTATCTCCTTCATAAATGGTTTCAAGTTTAACCCAAACATCTTTAGCTGAACTACAACTCATTACCTTTGAAAGTTCTGAATCATCTAACCCACTCATGATAGCAAACTTTGCCTTGGCATTGTTATCATATTTCTTAACTTCATCTAGAACTATAGGAATAGCAAGAGGAACTTTGTAACTAGTCTTGACAGATTACCAAACACCACATCCTAGAGAATTGATATAGCCTTCCATCCTTGGCTTCCAAAAAGCATAATTTGTTCCATCAAACCTAGGTATCTTGCTGGATCCATTATGTGCCATCCTGAACCTTCCTCAAGCGGTTAAAATTCCTTCAGAGGAAATTGGCTCTGATACCAATTGTTGAACACACCAGGATACTGAGAGGGGGGGTGAATCAATATCTAAACAACTTCAACTTATCCAGAGAAGATTAAAACTTAAGCATCACAGTAGTAAGATAACCATGAAAGATTAACACAATGCACATCAACACATAACACTAGATATACGTGGAAAACCCAAGAAGGGAAAAACCATGGTGAGGATTAACTCACAATATATGAAACTCAAAATAACAACTTTGTATTAGGGCTACAACCCAAGGAAGCTACTACTCCTTGAAAACTTTTATTTAGGGTCACTCCCAAGGAAGATAATACTCCCTGAAGACTTTGTTTTAGGGTCACTCCCAAGGAAGCTACTACCCCCTAAATTGAGAGCACAACTGCCATTGAAACTCACACCTTTGATGATTGCAATTCTGCCTCTTCACACTTTCTTTTGATGATCAGATTAGTTAGGCACACTCTACACTTGACCACTGTCACAAATAATTCCTCAAGATGAATTAGGATAGAATCTACAACTTCTGCTCTTTCTCCTTTAGTCACACATCATAATGCATTCATTCTGCTCCTTATCTTGCATGAGACCCCTATCAATCACTTTGCAATCACACCTCACCTCACTCAATTTGATTTACAATGTATACAAGATATTACATTGATTACATTTCTTGTTGGCCAAATACAACATGAAAAATATAATTACAAGTCCTAAACAAGACTACACGCTACACCAACAGAAGACCCATGCCTTGCGGACACCAACACTTGCTTAATCAGGTCCAAAAAATCCTTTACAGCATCAAACACCAAGGAATTACATTCTCACACTCTGCTCATTTGAAAATAGGATAGCCTTAAGCAAAAACACATGGAACTTGAAGCATAACGACCACAACAACTTGAAAACCTTGTGTGGTACTGGAAACAAGAAATATCTTCATGAAAATTTTCTAGATGAGTCTACAGGACTCATACAACATCTAAAAACACTCCTTTACCTCCACACATCAAGGATTTTGCACCGCACATCTTCAATCATGAACTCTCAGCACAACCTGTCATCCAAAATACACTGCAACTTACTGTCATTGAGAAACTGAGCATGCAGACCACTAAGAAACTTGAAACTACAAGGAAGCATGTAATGCACATTCATAAACATGTCCACAAAACCACAAAGCCAAACACTCACATCTAAAGGAATGCAGAGCATTCCAACAAGCCTTCAACACCAACTCACTCTGCTAGAACACATGCTAGTACTCTATCATGCATAACTTTCATAGTGGAAGGACAAATGATTTGAAACTTTGGAATTATCATCTTCATTGAACCCTGAACACATTACCAGAACTACATAGCCATATCTGCAAATGTGGAGGAATGTAGAGCATTCCATTGCCCTACTCAGAATTCCTTCACAGAAATGATACTATCTTTAGACTGCAAAACATACTTTTGGTAATCCAATCATCATGAAACTTGGAACATACACGCTTCAGGGCATCAGTAACATCTTTTAACATTAGAAACACATAGTGCTTCTAATTCCCATATTAATATTACTTCATACTCAACTCTACATTGATCAGGGCATGACGTCCAACCATGAACTTTACCTTCTCTCCTAGATGGGGCATGACATCCAACCATGAACTCTACCTTCTCTACACATGACATCCAAGCATGAACTATGTCTTCTTTGCACATGACATCTAACCATGAACACCATCACACCTCCATGATAGTGTTGACATCAATGACAACCTAGTGACAATGTTGACATCAATGACAACCCTAGGAACCATATGTGTAACAACATGATCAACACATTAAAGAAATGAAGTTTCAAGTGGGAGATTGGGAACTGTTATATGATTCAAATTTCAAAGAGTTTAAAGGCAAGTTGTAGACACATTGGATGGGTCCATATGAGATTAAAGAAGTCTATGACAATGGGACAACTTTGTTGTCACCAATTGATGGTGAATCAAGATCATTTCTGGTGAATGGGCATAGACTTTGTATTTACTAGAAACCATCCACAAAGGAGGATTTTCTCAAAATCTAACACAATCAGACTTATGTTATCCAAAGGAGGTAAAAACTCCCTTGCCCAAGTGATAATTGAACAATCTATATAAATAAATAAATATATATGAACTGAAAAACCAATAAAATGGTGGTTCTTGTCAAAAAATATAAAAAAGGCAAAAATAAAAGAGAAGGATTGAAAACTGGTAAATGGCAGTCCTTCTCACCAAAAGAACTAAAAACCAGCAAATCGCGGTTCTTTTTTTTCATGCAAGGGTCAACCAAGAGCATCTCCAGAGCAAATCAGAGGCATCTCTAGAGTGAATTAGGAGCATCTTCAGAGATAACTAGGAGTAGCTCCAGAGAATATTAGGAGCTCCTCTGGTGCTCGTTGGGAAAAATAATTCAACGAAAGGAAAATAACGTCACCCTCCAAAAAGTGATTCACTAACGTCACCCTCCAAAATGTGACTCACTGACATCACCCTCCAAAAGTAGTGAATCATGAGGATAGCTGTCACCCAGCCACCAATGGATCTTTTTCCAATCATTCTACTGATGTTAGCAGGAAATTATAGCTGACAATCGAAAGTTGTCCCATCAACAAGTTAAAAACTGTAGATTGTCAAATCACAAGCCGCAAACATGGAAGCATCACATCATGGGTTGCAAAGAAAGGAGGAGGTCACATCACATTCTGCTAAGGTGGAGGCACAAGTTCTCACATGACACCTTATGATTACAATGTAAAATGCAAGTATTCCTCTCATTTAATAAATTAAATAAGCATTTTTCAGTTATTTTGCACAAATCACATCATTTCCTACATTATCGCGCCTTCCAAATAAATGCTCACAACTGCCATGTCAAGGTTGATACGTGCCACTCCACAAGAATGACTCTAGAGTGACACAAACCCTCAAGTGTAAATATGAAGCTTTCATTTTCATTTTGAACCATCATTTCCTACACAACCATCTCAGTAACTTGATATCCTAAGGAGTATACAAGCAAGTCCATATTGTTGAAATTTCCCCACTGACAAACATTACAATTCAAACAAAACCTTGAGCTAAGGATTCAGCAGCAGAGGAATTCAAGTTCAGAGTTTCAAAGGGCGAGGGTTTTAGAGCTAAGGGTTTGTTACAGCCATAATCTTTCAGAGTAGGCATCAAGAAAAAGTCAAAGCCAGAGACAGTGGAGAAGTTGCTGGAAGATCAAGCATTTGCATACATCTTGAGAAATGCATGATGGATGGAGTTCTTGGAGAAATTTGAGGGTTTCAAAGAGGACATTGTGGAGGAATTTATTTCAAACCTACATGATGGCAAGAGCATACTAAGAGGTGTCACCATCCATGTATCTGCCTCAATCATCAACAACATTATAGGCATCTTGATAGAAGGTAAGAGGTTTGTCCACCTCAAAACTCTCTATTTAGAATTAATTAGAGATTTCTCAGTTGAAAATGAACCTGAAATCCAAACCCATGAGAGTAAAGGGGAAGTAAAAGGGATCCTTAGCACTAGCCTCCCTCAACCATGACAGTCCCTTGCCACATGGTTGATGAAATATTTTACATTGGATGGCCAGTTTGCTATTATCCTAGGACCAATTATGAAAATGCTTATTTTCTAAGGCATGGTCAAAACAATCCTGAGTTTAGAATAAATATGCCAAACTTTCTATTTTTTGCCATCACCACACTAGTTGATAAGTATTGGCAAGGAAATTGAAGCATCATGGTCTAAATGCCATAAATTCTTCTCTTTTCCAATTGAAGGAAAAGGGAAATTGAAGCATCATGGTCTAAATTCCATCACCACTTCATTTCCAAAAGAGAGGGGGAGGCTAAATGCCATAAATTCTTAGATGGCACCCTTAAAGGCAAGAAAAAGGGGAAAATAATCATAGAAGATAAGTCATCCCCCACTGAAGAGGAAGGCAAGGGTAAGTCAGTTTAGTCAACATCCTGCCCTATAGAAGAAAAGAAAAAGGGCAAGAAGGTCTTGAGAGGATAGTCCTCTACCCCAAAACAAAACAAGGATAGGATACCTGTTGAGGAGTCCCCCCAGACCTCACAAAAAGTAAAGAGGAAGTTAACACTAATAGATGAACCTTCCCCAACACAGTAGAAGAAGAGTGTAAGGAGTCCTCTCCAATGTACATAAGGGAAAGGTGTGAAGGTGGCAGAAAAGGAGCCTATAGAGACTCTAAGGAAAAAGAAACATAAAAGACAAAAAGGGGAGGAGTTGAGAAATGAGGAAACTCCTCCAACATTAAGAAGGAGAAAAAGAGGAAGGACAATAGAAGAGGGTACTCAGGAAGGTCCTATTGCACAAACCTCTAGAGCACTGGTGCAGTGCACCTAGAATAGGCATTTAATCAAATTTTTAAAATTTTAGAGTTAAAAGGCAAAATGGTTTTCAAAATAAATGTAATAGAGACTTTGATAGGCATTCTCATGTTAGTGGAGGTTTATTTTAGTCATTTTATGTAGTGGAGATTAAGAATAAGTTAGTGGTCTGCAGTCATGTAAGACTATGACAGTCTAAAATTAGGAAAAAATAGTCTTTTCTACAAAAACAGTTAGTGTGAGGCTATTTTTAGCCTTTTCCCACGTTTGGGAAGGAAAGAAAAGAAGGAATTAATGTTTATCATATAGGAGAGACCTCTCTCATGAGAATTCATTGTAATTTGGATGAAGTTCAAGAGAAGGAAATGAAGAAAATATAGTTTGTTGTCCCTTATCTTTGTTTTTCTTTTTTCCTGCAATTTTGTTGTTGCAGACCGTACCACAAACTTGTACGGAATATTTATGCCATGAAACCAATTTTATGTGATATAGGGGTGATCTAACTATCCAATTCCATTGGTTTGAGGTCATTTCATTTATTTTTGTGAAAGTTATCATGTTTTTTCTTAAAACTGTCCAAGACCCTGTCTTTTTTACTGCAATAGTCTTGTTCCCGGCCATTACACACCTCTGTATGGATAGATATAGGGGTAAGCCAAATATTTCTGGAAAGAGGGTTGAGATACCTTCCCAATGGTTCTATTATAAGGTCTTGATTCAATTTCTAGAAGGAGATATTGCCTTTTTTCTAAGACTGCCTGTGTCATTCCAGCAAACACTTGATTTGGGGGTTTTAGAGAGGTTTTTGGTTTTCCCAACTTAAATTGCTATGTTAGAACCCCAAAATGGGTGGAATGAGTGTATAATGGTGAGATTTATAATTGATCTTGCATGCAGGAGCAGGGGATGAGCACAAGTTGAAGTTTGGAACCTTTGAGGCCTTATTGCACCTTGTTTTGACTTACTAGCTTTAGTGGAGTGAAGATTTGGTCAGTGAATGAAGTCAAAAGGCCATAGACCCATGAAACCTTTGAAATCAGTCCATTTGCATCATAATGGACCCTTTGGAATAGGAGTGAGGTGTTTGCGATTGAGTTAGTGAGTACTTCCTTTGCAAAATCACCCTAATTAGGCCTCTTGTGAAATCGGTATAGTCAAGTTTAAAGTGTTGTGCTCCAAAACAACCCATAGTGCATATTTGGTATGTTGAAGAACAAAATAATGGGTATCCAAAAAACCCTTAACAGTCTGATTTGGACTTTTGCACCTAAATTTATTGCATGACAGTCCTTTTCTAAGGGCTACAAGGAAGTTGATTAGAATGTGAAGGACAGGGTACTAGAAGGCACCTCCAGAGCTTTTTGATGGTTTTGTGAGCTTGGGATAGTCAAACCTAGAAGGTCTAGGGTCCCTAGAAATTTTGGAAAGGTTCCCATCGATATGAACCTAAAAATGGGGTTGTTGTGTAGTGTTGAAGCCATGGACAGTGAGAGGATAGTCATGTCCTGTTTGATGTCAAGTCTTGTAGCTTAGTCCACTGAGGCCTAGAAGAGTTCTTTTCCCTGCCATCCCCTATATCCTCTTCCTCCTGTGAAGTTGTTTGTGACCCTTTGTAGTCTTTGTGTAGTTACCTCTGCATCAAATTGGTATCAGAGCACAGTTAGTAGGTCTATGAAGTGTTAAGTTAAAAAGGTAGTTTGTCAAGATGCCTCCAAGAGTGAGAAACATGGCTCAAGAGATGAATGAGCTTAAGGAGAAACATGCTAGAGAGTTGAGGGAGCTGAAAGAAAGAATGGCTACCCTAGAACAAAATCAGAGAAGAGGAGTGGCTCTAGGTGAAGAGATTGAGTCTAAGGAAGAAGAAGAAGCTGAGTATGAAGATGTGGAAGAAGAGTTGGACCCTGAGGATTAGAGGATGGTGAAGTTGTTGAGGGTAGTAAAATAAGACAAGCACAAGATGAATATAGATGTGCCAAAGTATGGAGGAAGCCTGAATGATGAAGAGTTACTAGATTGGGTTGCAGCATTGGACAACCACTTTGAGTGTGAAGAAGTTCCTGATGATCAGAAATTCAAGATTGAAAAGACCAAGATGATAGGTCATGCTTTGTTATGGTGGGATTATCAGCAAATAGAGAGGAGAAAGCAAGGAAAGTCAAAGATTGTCTCATGGGACAAGATGGTGGCTAAGATCAAAGGTAAGTTCTTGCCTAAAGATTATGAAGTTCAAATGTTTAAGAAGATTCAAGGTTTAAGGCAAAAAGAAATGGATGTTAAGTCATATACTGAAGAGTTTTATAAGCTGAGTATAAGGTCTAGTCAAAATGAAACTGAAGTGCAAAAGGTTGCTAGGTATATTGGTGGTTTGAGATTTAACATGCAGGATGAACTAGTGTTGGCAAATCTAAGAAATGTTGAAGATTGTTATCAGATGGCAGTTAGAGTGGAAGAGAACCTGAAAAGGAGACAAGATAAGTCAACCATAGGCAGAGGCAATACCTCTAGAGGTAGAGGATCTTTTAACACAAAACAAGTTAGTGAAAGTCAAGAAGACATGAACAAGGCACAAGGATAGGGTGCTAATTTCAAACAAGGACAAAGTACAGATTTCAGAGGTAGAGGTTCTAGAGGCAGATTTGGTGGTGGAAGGAGTGCAAATACCTTTGTAGGTAAGTGTTATAATTGTCAAGAGTTTGGGCACCCAGCATATAAGTGTCCTGAGAAACAAAAATTTTCAAATGATGGTGAAAGAAAGAGTGAAAGAAGGACTCAATTAGTCCAAGAAGAAGAATGTGGTTCTAGTTCCACAAGGTGTGATGCTAAGGCAGGAGAAGCATTGATGCTGAGAGAAAGAGCACTACTGAAGACCTCCAAGGAGAAATAGCTAATTCAAAGGAGAGCATTGTTCAAGACAACTTGCAAGAGAAAGAACAAGGTATGTAAAGTGATAGTAGATTTGGGTTGTACTGACAATATGGTGTCTAGTGAGATGGTAGATAAGCTGAAGTTAAAGAGAGTTCCTATGGAAGTTCCCTACAAAATTTCTTGGGTGAGTGATCATTAGTCCATTTTAGTGATTGAACAAGCATTAGTAGAGTTCAAGATTGGAGCATATGAGGATAAAGTCCTTTGTGACATCCTACCAATGGATTGTTGTCATGTGATACTGGGAAGACTCTGGCAATTTGATAGGTTTACAGTTTATGATGGAAGAGCCAATACCTTCACTATTAAGAAGGATGGGAAGACTTTTGTACTACTTCCATTAGAGGAGCAATCAAGGATAGCAAAGATGATTATGTTTGTCAAGAAGGAGACAGTGATGTTTGAAGAAAGTGAAAACAAGGAGGGTGCAGCCTTTCAAGGCATGAAGTTGTTGAAACGGCAAAGAACAAGTATGAAGCTGAGTTGCAGCCAGTTATGAGGAGAAATATCTTCATGTGTAAGAAGGAGGTGACTAACAATGTGAAGTGCAAGAGTGTAGAGCCTGTGGTAAGGCAAGAAGTGAGTGAAGGAGTCTTAGTAGGGACAATCATGTGCCCTGTGGTGAAGAGTAGATATAAGAGACATCCAAATGAAGCTGGTGTAGCAGTTTGCAAAGTTCCTAGGACAGTGAACACCCTAGTTGCAAGTCTAATAGGGGTTGGTAAAGGTAAGGTGACAGTGGACAATAGAGAGCAAAGTATGAGATAATGGTGTGAGAAAGGAGTTGAGAAGAAAGTGTTGACAGAGGTAAAGAAGAGTGAAGTTGACAGAGTGAAACACATTTCAAAGAAGGACAAGACCAAAGATAACAAGGACAGTGAAGGATCAAGGAAACATGGACCTGATGAAGACAAGCATGGAGCAATGAAGGACAATTTGCAATAATATTTCCAAGGGACTTGGAAAAGTTTCAAGTTAGATTGTATGGTGTAGTGCACCTAGAATAGGCATTTAATCAAATTTTTAAAATTTTAGAGTTAAAAGGTAAAATGAGTTTTAAAATAAATGTAATAGAGCCTTTGATAGGCATGCTCATGTTAGTGGAGGTTGATTTCAGTCATTTTATGTAGTGGAGATTAAGAATAAGTTAGTGGTCTGCAGTCATGTAAGACAGTGACAGTCTAAAATTAGGAAAAAATAGTCTTTTTTGAAAAAGCAGTTAGTGAGAGGCTATTTTTAGCCTTTTCCCACATTTGGGAAGGAAAGAAAAGAAGGAATTAATGGTTATCATATAGGATATACCTCTCTCATGAGAGTTCATTGTAATTTGGATGAATTTCAAGAGAAGGAAATGAAGAAAATATAGTTTGTTGTCCCTTATCTCTATTTTTCTTTTTTCCTGTAATTTTGTTGTTGCAGACCATACCAAGAACTTGTACGGAATATTTATGCCATGAAACTAATTTTATGTGATAGAGGGGTGAGATAACTATCCAATTCCATTGGTTTGAGGTCATTTCATTTATTTTTGTGAAAGTTATCACATTTTTGCTTAAAACTATCTAAAACCCTGTCTTTTTTACTGCAACAGTCTTGTTCCCAGCCATTGCACGCCTCTATATGGATAGATATAGGGCAAGCCATATATTTATAGAAATAGGGTTGAGATACCTTTCCAATGGTTCTATTCTGAGGTCTTGATTCAATTTCTAGAAGGAGATATTGCCTTTTTTCTAAGACTGCCTGTGTCATTCCAGCAAACACTTGATTTGGGGGTTTTAGAGAGGTTTTTGGTTTTCCCAACTTAAATTGCTGTGTTAGAACCCAAAAATGGGTGGAATGAGTGTAGAATGGTGAGATTTATAATGGGTCTTGCATTCAGGAGTAGGGGATGAGCACAAGTTGAAGTTTGGAACCTTTGAGGCCTTATTGCACCTTGTTTTGGCTAACTAGCTTTGGTGGAGTGAAGATTTGGTCATTGAATGAAGTCAAAAGGCCATAGACCCATGAAACCTTTGAAATCAGTCCATTTTCATCATAATGGATCCTTTGGAATAGGAGTGAGGTGTTTTGGATTGAGTTGGTGAGTACTTCCTTTGTAAAATCACCCTAATTAGGCCTCTTGTGAAATCAGTACAATCAAGTTTAAAGTGTTGTACTCCAAAACAACCCATAGTGCATGTTTGGTATGTTGAAGAAAAAAATAATGGGTATCCAAAAAACCCTTAATAGTCTGATTTGGAGGTCTGTACCTAAAGTTATTGCATGACAGTCCTTTTCTAAGGGCTACAAGGAAGTTGATTAGAATGTGAAGGACAGGGTACTAGAAGGCACCTCAAGAGCTTTTTGATGGTTTTGTGAGCTTGGGACAGTCAAACCTAGAAGTTCTAGGGTCCCTAGAAAGTTTGTAAAGGTTCCCATCTATATGAACCTAAAAATGGGGTTGTTGTGTAGTGTTGAAGCCATGGACAGTGAGAGGACAGTCATGTCCTGTTTAATGTCAAGTGTTGTAGCTTAGTCCACTAAGGCCTAGAAGAGTTGTTTTCCCTACCATCCCCTATATCCTCTTCCTCCTGTGAAGTTGTTTGTGACCCTTTGTGGTCTTTGTGTAGTTACCTTTGCATCAAGCACCTGAGGCTATAATGGTTGATCCTCAAACAATCTCCTTAGAATCAAGATAAGGTCAACCAACTCCAGAGGTACAGGAAGAGTAGTCACATTCAATTCTCTAGAGAAGTAACCACACGTAGATAGAAAACACAATGGGAAAAGGACTTAGAACTAGTTGCAGAGGTCCTTTATGAGCTCCAGGCATTTGCTTCACCTGATAGTCCTCCAGATTACCAAGATAATAGGCCTCATGAGGATAAAGATGAGCCATCTCATGCCCATGACCTTGCTAATGAAACTGATATAGGAGTAGAAAAAGATGCAGTAGTAGGGGATGAGGCAGAACCAAGTGAAGCATAAGAGAGGGAAGAAGATGAGAAAGAGACATAAATAGAGGTCGAGACAAGAAGCCAAACCTATCCATCAGATTATGAGGATACTAAAATCTCTAGAGAAAAGTAGTTAATGGAGGAGATTAAGAATTTAAAAGGATGGTTTGGGATAAAAACCTCATCATTGCATATATGAAGAAGGTGATGCAGAAAAAAGAAGCCACCAAAGATCAATAAATGATCAGTAACTTGAAGAATGTAGATGAAAAAGAAAAACCATAAAAGGAAAAGAAAAAGAGATGTGAGAAAAGGATGCAAAAATGGCGTAGAAGGAAGTGTAGATCTCTTAGACCACTAAATCTAGAGACAACTGCATTATTCTAATGACAACCCTCAAAGAGAAAGTTGATAGTCCATCCTGGGAGTTGACAATGTTGAATGCATAAGACAGATGAGAGTGGGGGGGTGAATTAGTTGTATCAAAAACTTTAAACCTTCACAAGCATAATCACATTCACTTCAATTCACTTAAGCCCTAATTCTATTATGAAGATTAAACATGAAAAATAGATAACAGAGACTTAATCACATCAACACCATGCACAAGAGAACACTAGATTTTTATGTGGAAAACCCTAAAAGAGACAAACCACAGTGAGGATTAGCTCACAATATATAGTAGTATCAATACTGAATTACAAAGAGGCTCATTGCCAAAGGGCTCACTACCCAAGGACTCACTGTCCAAAGAGCTCACTGCAAATAGGGCTCATTGTCAATGGGGCTCACTGCCAATGGGGCTCACTACCAGAAGGGCTCACTGCCATGAACTGATATAACAACATCTACCACATGCCAGAGTTTAGTTCCATTGAAGCACAGTATTTATCTCCTTCACAACTTCACAACACACACATCCTCATCTTCGCATCCTTCACCACAATTACATGAATTCTTTACACTTATTCATATCAACCATCAACCTTGGAACATACATCAAGGTCGGTAACACACTTTACAACATTTGAAATAACCTTCAAGATCGGAAAACATACATAGTCCAAATTAGGTTTGAACCTAAACAATCTTGTGAATGAAATGAATGAAGGTAGAACACTTCACGGCTTAGCTCAGACCCAAATACATCTTCCACTAGTAGAATTTGGCAAATAAATGACTACGTGACTAAAACTTTTAGTCACGACAACTAAAAATGACAAAATTCTACTAATTTTTTGCAACACAACTATAAATGACTAATTAATGACTAATTTGATCATCGGGTAAAAAACACAACTAAATAATTAGTCACATATGATATTAAAGTGGGTAATTAAAAAAAAACAGGGAAACGTGAAGTTGAGCAAGTGATAAATTAAATTTTTTATTTTTGCAAGGAGGGAAACTTGTGTGGGTTTCATTCTCTCTATTTTTTTAGCAAAAGGACTGGCTCTTCTAAGATGGATGCCTTCTTTGCTATCTGTTGCTTTGAAGATGAAGGTTGCAATGTTTTTGGGCAGTTATCTGAGTTTCATTCAGCTAAGATCATGGGGCAGCTTCATGGCAACGTTTCTGAGCATTTTCAATCTTCATTTGCATGGTTGGTTGTTTCCTTTGCCTCTTTTATGTGTTTTTCCATCTTCCTGGGGTTCCTTTGTTTCATTTCTGAGTTGCAGAAGGCAAATAAGGGAGTGTTATTTCTTCATGTTCTTGCATATCAATGTCTTCTTCATCCATTTGAAGGCTCTTTCCCTTATTCCCACGGGTTAGGGTTTTCTTTAGTGTTTGATATGTATTTTCAGTTTGAAATGTTGCTTTGTAGAGCTCTATTTTATGTGTTATGACTGCAGAATTATGCAATAGAAGTTTTCAGATTCAAAACCCTTGAAATCTAGCCTTTGGACAATGTTTTAAATCATCATGCTTTGGGATCTAGGGTTTCATGAGTACAACAAAGAGAAAATGGTTTTGTTACCATTAAAGACATTGTGTTAGGTTCATTAAGGAGGAAGTAGTCATAAAAGTTGGAGATCAATCAAACTGTGCATCAAAATGAGGATCTAGTCTCTTTGACAAGGGATGGGAATCAATTCACTGTGAGGGTTAGTGATTTTGTAGTCGTTGTGTGCATTAAATTTATAACTTTTAATGAAGTGATTCTACCTTAAATGCAGGTCCACACCTCCAAGAGGGCACATGCAGGTGTTTATCCAAGTCTACTATGGCAAGGCATCATCTGGTTTTGGCCAAACATTGATCCTCTTTACACGGATATTGCTCTCAACAAAACTGTGCCATTGATTCCAATGATAAGCGATCCATCAATCTGATATGTTCTAACAATGAGAGATTTTCCTTATGGGTAACTCTTTTTCAAGCAAAATCAAATATTTATTGAGTGGGATTATACTCCACAGACACAATATATTAATGGTTTTTATTGTTCATCTTTCCTCTTTTTTTGTTCTTAAATTATTTTAGTGTTCTTCCTTCAAATTGATAAGATTATATATAATGTTTATTTCTACATGCAAATTAAACAAATACCTTGGCTGATACTTTGCAGGTATGAAGTACTTACTGAAAATTTGATGGACCCTTCCCATATTCCATATGCACATCATGGGCTTCTTGCTCAGACATTTAGACCCATTGGTTTCAACAACAATGTAAGTTCTTAGATTATCTTGTGTAAGTTTGTTTCACATTCTTTAAAATTAGAATATTTCAAAATAGAAACCTTAGGAAGAACTGCTGAAAATGGTAAAATCTAGTAACATTGTGAATCTGATATTGTCTTGAGATTATATAAAAATAAGTTTGGTAGTTTAATTAAGTTATTGTATTCTTTTAATGGCATATTAGATGTCCCGAAGAGCAGACAAGCCATTGGATTTTCATGTAAGTAATCTAGACAAATCAGTTTTTGAAGGTGAACGTGAAATGGGCCCTACAACATTTATAGCTCCTTGCATCTTCATCATGAAAAACTTGCTTCCTCCATTCACAAAGGTAGGAGCCTCTCATGCCTATTTAAACAACTAAAATGATAAAGCAAATTCAAGGCTGATGTAAATATTTGTCCTATTTTTATTGGCAAAAATTGACCTTTGACTATTGAAGTGGATGATATTTAAGAATAGCTGACTCCTAATCACTCCACTTAAGTATCATCCTCTTCAATGGTCAAACAATCATTAGCAATTTTACACCTCATTCACAACAAAAAAAATGTAAATATTTGTCCTATTTTTACTGGTAAAAATTGACCTTTAACTGTTGAAGTGGATGATATTTAAGAATAGATGACTGCCAATAAATCTTGCAATGCAACTTTTTTATGGTGCACATGTTTTACTCAGCCTATGAATTCTTACACCTACCTTTTGTTGTATTCCTTTTGCTTTAGTAATACATTAATCTTATAAGGTTATTTCTAGGATAATACAACTACATATAATTTTGAGTTCCATTGAGCTCTGTGTGAGTCACTAGTATGTTTTAATTTTTCCAGGGAAACATTCATACTTTAATATCATGAAGTAGGGAAGAGAAGATGAAGACTTTTGTTGTTATATTCTTGTATTGACAGTGTTCTATATTTTAGGCAGATTGTGTAACCTTTCTAGGCTCACGTGAATCCTAAAAACTTAGACAAAGTTGTATAATTGTTGATGAATCTCTAAACCTTGTGAGACCTTTAGGACTCTCTCAAGACTCTTGCACAAAAGATTACAAAGGATTCTCTAGTCTAAAAGAACTTCACAGTCCCTGTCATGATACTATTTTTCTCATAAATCTCCTTTGTATAGGTTTGAGAGACCCTAATCTTCTATACAAACTTGTTCATCATTTGGTAGAGTTTAATGATTGATTCAATACTACTAGTTCAAAACAACACTAATCTTGATATTCTCAGATCTCCTATTCCATGGAACTTCCTATGTTTCTACAATTTTGACATACCTTTGTAAAAGTTCAACCCAAGTCTGTAATAGTATTTAGCACTATAAGATAGAGCTACTCAAGAGTCTTCATAAACTACCTCTACTATGTGAGACTGATACAGGGTCCATCTAGATCTTTATTTGATATGCCTTATCTCTTCTCATTACACTCCTTCTAGTACATATCTTCTTTGCATAGTTGTTCGTTAGACCTTTCTCCTCTTGGATTGACTTCTATATCATTCTAGGTCCCTTTGCTACCTTTAGTGTAGGCCTGTCAATGCTATCTTTGCATTATATATCTTCACAAGGTCACTGTATTTATTGCCTTGATGTCCTATTACCAATCCCTTGCTTTCAATACTAAGTGTAGGCATCTCATGAGTTCCTTTAAATGACTGTCATCAAGCCCTCCTTAAAAAATATGCATACTTGACACTGGAGATGCAAGGTTATACTAGACCCTTTACAATGACTATATTGACTTTATACTAGTTTAGCAGGCCTTCTTTTGCAAGGTGCTCATAATGAACATGTAGATCTCACACATTCCTATAAGGTGCATGGGATTCCCTTATCATATAGACTTCATAATGTTTGTGCAGGGCTTGGTGAAGAGATCCCAGCAAGTGGGTTTATACACACTATCTTGACAACCTTTATGAGATCATGTTGACTATCCCATACTCAAATCTCAGTGTCTTCTCATGTCTGCCAACTTTGTGATAGTCCATATTGTTGTTTGCAACTTTCTAGTCTAGGTCTCTATTAAGAATGAGCCAATCATATCATGCAAACCTCATAGTTGAAAATGGATAGAGAGATGTAAAGGTGGGTTTGGACTGTCACCTTTCCTTAGACCTCTGTATTCTTTAACTGACAGTCTTAGGTCATTGTCTCTCTTGTGCAATGTATCTCAGTCTCTTCTTCATTTTTCCCTATATGCATTTGATGTAGTTTAAAATCCCTCTATATTCTTGTTTTTATAGTCTCAAAGATTTCTTATGAATGAAAATATTCTTTAATTCAAACCTGTGTGACATTTTGCATTTTTACATGATAGTGTAGACTTTCTACAAGACATTGTAAAGCTCAAACACGATACCCTAGAGTGTTGGTGACAAGGTTCTATATAATTTTTCATGATGGACCTTTGCTTACTATTATCATTGTCTCTTTGTAACCTAACCAAAAACTATGTCTAAAGAGATCCTCTATTAGGATTTTATATGTGATTTTTGTTCTTTGTCATGTATATCTCCAGATATGAGGTTTTCAATAAAGGTTAACCATGCTCAAAACTACTTTCAAGATCAGGCAGCACCTTTGTTCACTCTGTCCACCCTTAGTCTTCTTGACCCTCTTCATTCTCTGTCTTCTTGACCTCATATCTGCAAGCTTGTCTAGAAACTCTGCCTCTTTGCAATGTATCTTAATCTCTATTCCTTTGTAGTTGTCTCCTACAAATTGTAAACCTCTCTTTGACTTGAATATGCTTTGTAAACCTTGGTCTCCCCAAACTCTGGACAGTTGGAGTGAATGATCTTGAGAGGTCCCTGATAGAGATCAAGACTATCACTACGTTCTACAGGCCTATTTGATAGTCTACAAGACCATACAGAGTTTGAAGATATTTGGAGGTTTAAAACATGCATAGATAGGCTTGATGAGAGTCTAGAGAAGTGTGACAAACTTAAAAGTAAAAATGGTAAAGATTTAGACCTCGGGATTAAGACAAAGAAAGATCACAGTGAAATTGCATTTGCTTGAGAGTTTCTAGAGCATTTTCAAAAAATTCAATTTGTGTGTATCCTGCAATTATTGCAGTTCATGAGACCACATTTTTTTGAGGCATTATATCAAATAGTTCATGTGCCTTGTCCAGGGTTCCACATTTTGCATACATGTCTACTAGGGCAGTTGCAACTACAACAAATGACAAAATTTCTCTATCCTTCATGCTTTAATGGATGTCCATACCCTGTTTCAAAGCTCCCATTTTGGCACAGGCAGGGAGAATGTTGGCAAAGGTTGTGGAGTCTAGCTTTACACCTACCAATTGCATTTGCTTGAAATTTTTTAATTTCTTCTCAAAAAGTTCAATTTGTGCATATCCTGCAATCATTGTAGTCCATGAGACCACATTTCTTTGAGGCATTTTGTCAAACAGTTCATGTGCTTTGTCTATGTTTCCACATTTTGCATACATGTCTACCAGGGCAGTTGTCACTACAACATATTGCAAGCCTATTTTTTAGATTGCTTCATTTAGAATCACCAATCATCTCCTCAAGAACATTGTCCTTATTTAAAATGATGGAAACAATTTGCATCTATCACAACAATTTCTCTTGTAACAAACTTGGAGATAAATTTTGTAGTGTGGCAATCGACACATACTTGAAAGTTCTTACAACTCTAGAAGTTGTTATAGGGGGTGTGTTTAACAAGCCAAATGTAACTGCCAACTTTTCACTATGGTGGCAGAGATAATTATTTTTCCTCCTCTTCCACATCATTTAGTAAATGTCCTAAATCTAGAAAATGCCCTCCTGCCTTCATCTCCCAAGCTAATTTATCCAACTTTGCATAGATTTTGTGTCTATGGATCTGATCTATCTCCCACACAAAAATAATTTACCATTTTATGGCCTTCAATCCAACTATATCCATGAATCTTTTTAACTTTATCTTTCATCAATCTTCTTAACATTTGAACCTCACCCCACCTACCCACTTCTCCATGGATGTTTGAGAAAAGAGCATAAGTCACAGTATTTTTAGGATCCAAATAAAAAAGTAGCGCCGCTGTAAATACTCCTAACCCTACATTCATATGTGATCTACAGGCACCAAGAAAACACATCCACACAACCATGCCAAATTTAAATGACATCTTAATGATATAGTTTAGAGTGTCCTCAAGATAGCCAGCATGAGCAAGAAGGTCAACCATGCACACATAATGATCAATTGTAGGTGTAATGCAATAAGGGTTACTAATCTGATTGAAGTATGTACAACCCTCATCCACTGAACCTACATGGTTGCATGCACATAGAAAACAAGCAAAGTTTACAATTGTAGGATATGTTCTGGAGTGCTTCATTAATTTAAATATTTTGAGGGCATCCATGCAAAATCCATTTTGTGCATATCCTGCAATCATTGCATTCCAAGAGATGACATCTCTTTAATCCATTCCATCAAACAGTTCATGTGCATTTAGATCTTTACTTCCACATTTTGCATACATGTCTATCTGGCAAAAATCCCCCTTCAATTATGTTATGATGGATGTCCATACCCTATTCCAAAGCTCCCATTTTGGCACAGACAGGGAGTATGCTAGCAAAGGTTGTCAAATTTGGCTTTACACATACTAACTGCATTTGTTTGAAAGTTTCTAAAGCCTTTTCAACAAATCCATTTTGTGCATATCCTGCAACCATTGCATTCCATGAGATGACATCTCTTTGAGGCATTCTGCCAAACAGTTCACATGCCTTGTCAATGCTTCCACATTTTGCATGCATGTCTACCAGGGCAGTTGAAACTACAACATCTGACAAAATTCCTCTATCCATTACTTTTTTATGGATGTCCATACCTTGTTCCAATGCTCCCATTTTGGCGCAGGTAGGAACGATGCTGGCAAAGGTTGTGGAATTTGGCTTTACACCTGCCAATTGCATTTGCTTGAAAGTTTGTAAAGCCTTTCCAACAAATCCATTTTGTGCATATCCAACAATAATTGTTGTCCAAGAGATGACATCTCTTTGAGGCATTCTGTCCAACTGTAATATCTGATAAAATCCCCCGTCCATTATGCTTTGATGGATGCCCATTCCCTGTTCCAAAGCTTCCATTTTGGAACAGGCAGGGAGGATGCTGGCAAAGGTTGTGTAGTCTGGATTTACTCCTGCCAATTGCATTTGCTTGAAAGTTTCTAGAGCTTTTCCAAAAAATCCAATTTGTGTGTATCTTGCAATCATTGTAGTCCATGAGACCACATTTTTTTGAGGCATTCTATCAAACAATTCATGTGCCTTATCGATGGTTCCATATTTTGCATACATGTCTACCAAGATAGTTGCAACTACAACATCTGACAAAATTCCTCTATCCTTCATGCTTTGATGGATGTCCATACCCTATTCCAAAGCTCCCATTTTGGAACAGGTAGGGAGGATGTTGGCAAAGGTTGTGGAGTCTAGCTTTACACCTGGCAATTATATTTGCTTGAAATTTTCTAAAGTCTTCTCAAAAAGTTCAATTTGTGCATATCTTGCAATCATTGCAGTCAATGAGACCACATTTCTTTAAGGCATTTTGTCAAACAATTCATGTGCTTTGTCTATGTTTCCACATTTTGCATTCATGTCTACTAGGGAAGTTTACACTACAACATCTGACAAAATTTCTCTATCCTTTATGCTTTGATGGAAGAAATCATAAGCATTGTATTGATATCTTGTGGAGTTTTGTATTGATACCTCTATTTTCTTACAATTGTATGATGCTATATAAAATTTTTATAAAATATTAAGGGTTTTGTAAAAGGATAATAGAGGATCATCAAAAGAGTATCAAAATAGTGTGTGGTATCTATTCAGGTCCATCAAATCTTAATAAGACCTCTCTATGAACTAGGTTAAGGTCTACATAACTTTAACCTATATTAGACTTATGAAAGCTTATCCTACTCTTGTGCAAATATTTGTAAAGATCCCACTAAGGTTTGTAGAAAGATCATTCAAAGGCCAAAGTGGACGTATGAAGAGGTCACAATGAGTTATCAACTAGGCCTACAAAGATTAAAAGATTTCTACAAGGGATAAAGGGTAGTCTCAGGTATTGGTATAATGGATGCTTCTTATTTCATTCTAAAATTCTATTCTCATTTAATGAAGATCTCATAGATTGTGGAGAGTGTCTTAAGATCTTGTGTAGTTATAGAAGCCATTAAAATTTTTAAGGCTAGTGTCAAACACAGTGAAGTGCATGTTATGCATAACCTTTGAGAGAACTTTCAAGTACTACAACATGTTCAAGGTACAAGAATATGGAGTCATCATAATAAAGATGTAGAGTCATTCCAAAGATCTCCATTGCCTTGAGTTACCTTGAGCCTGTACTAATAGTGTCAAGTCTTCCATGATAATGAGCAGGTTGTGAATATTGTTGAAACATGCATAGTGAAGTTTTAATGACATACAAGGGTCCCTGTAGGTTGATATGGGACAATGGGTAGTATGCACGAGGAAAAAGAGATTTGGAATTGATGAAGAAGAAAACCTATAGAAGCTATCACAAGGTCTATAAAGTTATTGCAGATCCTTTAAAGACTATGGGCACAGTGTTCAAACATCACCGAAACTTAGTATAAAGATACATAGGTTTGTGAACTATGAATGAACTATGAAACCCTCAAAAGCATTAAAGAAGCACTACAATCTTGGACAAGGTCATCACTGTATTCCAAGGCTATATGAGGAGAGTTTCTCTATCATCAGGAGATCTACAAATGGACAAAGGTGGTGACATGGTTATTGAACTCTCCCAATGAAGTTCTCAAGAGTAAAGAACTCTACCAATAGTTTAGGCTCTGCATAGTGAATCTAGAGGTATGTCAACATTGTCAAACACTTGTACAAGTTTAGGAAACCCTACAAAAACCATACCAAAAGACATGAAGGACCCATGCATCAATGTCAAACATATTTTGAAAATCTACAAGATATTTAAGGGCTTATGAGGGTATTGTAGAAACCTAATAATAGTAGAAAGATGCAGAGGAAAGAGACATCATGGGTAGTAAGTGAAAGTCTATAATAATTACAAAAAGAATACAACTATGTCTAAGATGTATGAAGGTTCTAAAACTCCTACATAAGCTTTGTATAATTTGAAAGTCTTCATGAGAACCCTAAAGAGTCCAGGAAGCCTACATAAGAGTAAAATAGCATTATCAAGATGGTTTAAAAGTTTCTGTAGGTTTGGAAGTCATTCAAAGTTTCTGTAGGAAACAACATCAGCAAATGATTGGCCTCATCATCAAAACCCCATTGACATATTATAGTAGTTGCACCTACATCCTTACACCTTTGAACCATTTCATCAAAATATTGTCTTTCTTGCCCACGTAAATCTTCAAACTTCTCAACCATATCAATGTCAACCTTATGCTTTTTTTTTGGCTTTGGTGGCTCAAAGGGACATGTCAAGACAGCTATCTTTGCATCATCAATTCTTTTAGGCATTTGTGGATGACTCGTATCTTTGTCAATAATGAGGCCTTCAAACAGCTCTGTATCTTCCAACCTTCCACCAACTTTTCCTTCAACTTTAATCAAATCCAAGTTAACATCCTTTCTTTCTAAATCTACAATAGCAAGTACTACTTTAATAGCAATCTCATCTATCATGCATTTGCATCTGTTAACAATCTTTGAAGAGAGTGTGGTCATGCATGTCTGCACAAGAGGTTCAACGTTGTTCAAACTAAACTCAAACTTTTGAGCAATATGATCTAAATGGTTAGCTGAAATCTTTGAGGCCATTTCATAACAAATGGATGATACATGGCTTGATGATAGCCCGTCATCCTTGATACTCTCTTGGAGGAAAATATTGCACACTCACTACATTTTTGAGGAAGCAACACCACCGCAACACTGCAGGATTGTTGTTGGGCCTTCACAGTGATGCGATAAAAGCTTGCCACATCACTGCAAAGGCCCAACAACAACCCTACGGTGTTGCGGTGGTTGTGCAAAATTTTTTGTGAAGGCTTTGGTGATATGAAGTGGAACTTGCAACTACAATATCTGATAAAAATCCACTATGCTCCCTCCTTCTCACCTCATATCCATTGCTACAATTTGTGCAAAAGTCTTCTATACCTAGTATTATCTAGAAGGATTATGTAACATGGGTGAATGAGAGATCTATTGATGTCATCATTATTAGGTCTAGAAGGCAACAGATAAACTTAATTATTTTCTTAACCATTATTCAAGAAAATAAATATAAACTTTTGACAAAGATCTAATGATCCATATTATTAAAAAATATCACCTCAAAATCTATCTAGCTATCTAAGAGCAGAAACCGTTGAATCCTACACCTCTCAAGAGTTGTTTACTTAGTCAAGAGTAGACACCTCTGAGATGTTTAAGTACTAGGATAGAGAAGTTTGCTAAAAGATATATTGAAATATTAGGAATGTAGGAGAAGCTTCTAATGTTGGTGCTATAATATATCTTCTTATCAATTTGTTGGGTGTCAAATGCCAATGAATTTTAGCTTACCATTATGTACTTTAATAGCTTGGTGACATGTCTAATATCAAAGTGTGTGTTATAGGGACTTTTAATGGTTGTCTTTAATTTGCTTGCTATGAGATTAAGTTACTGCTCTGCAAAATGGTAGTTGAGTAAATGAACTTATGGGTTAACTTGACTCTATATATTTATAAATTAACTTGTTCTTAAAATCACTTCAATTATAGGGTTGTTTCTAGCTAAATATTAAAAATGCATTTTGATGAACATTATTTGGTTTTGCCTTTTTCTTCTTCACACTTTGTAAAATATTTCTTGATATCCTAGTTGCCAAAGGGATGCATTTGGGTTTACTTCAAACATGTTTTTTAATTATACCTTTCACTCATTAATGCTATTTGTAAATTATTTCTTAGTACTTGGATGCTGAACCGATGCATTGCTGATGATTTGCTATTTTTTTTACGTTTTTGGTTTTTGAATGAATTCATTGACTTTTGTGTGTTTTTTTACCAATCATGCAAATATCTTCTCAAGTGTTCTTATCAGAGATAGAAGGATACATTACTCAATGGGTAATACTGTAAGCTTTTTCATAGGTTTACTATTTGTTATTATTGTTAAACTGTTCTTTTTTTATTGTTCCATGTAGCTACTTTGCCACATCCAAGATACTTAATGAATACATTCTTTATCTATTTTATTTGTTCAATCAGAATAATGGATGACTATAGCAAGAATTGCAAGCGGCCAGGGAATTTTTCCTGAGATTTCCCAAATGTAACAGTGTGCAATAACTGTGGACTTCTAGGGTAGGTAAACATTATGTGTGTTTGTTTTCATTGAGAGAATCACTTTGTATTGTTGTGTTAAAGCAGCTCCATGTTTGCAAGATAAATTGACATGTTTGTTTTCTTATTCAAGCACATTGCATCTGAGTGCACCACAAAGTCTCTCTATTGGAACTATA
Organism: Cunninghamia lanceolata; assembly: GCA_027924645.1. NCBI lineage: Eukaryota > Viridiplantae > Streptophyta > Pinopsida > Cupressales > Cupressaceae > Cunninghamia > Cunninghamia lanceolata. The sequence continues at coordinate 20,084,574 of BSBN01000582.1, forward strand.
GAGAGCCTGGGCATGTTACAAGCTAATGCACTAATGATCCAATATGCCACACTTGTGGCAAATTTAGCCACCTTTCTCAAGATTGTATAGCTCCACATGTCTCACCTGGTGATATGAGGCTCTACAACAATTGCTATAAGCAAGGCCATAGAGTTGTGGATTGTATGAATGAGAAGGCATGCAATAATTGTCGCAAAACTGGGCATTTGGCTCGTGACTATCCTAACAACCCCATTGTAATATCTACAACATTTCAGGTCATGTTGCTAGACAGTGTCCAAAGGGTGGCATGCTTGATGAAATAGGTCCTCCAAGAGGTCCACCAAGATTCAATGACAGTTTCATAAACCTATGATAGTCTACAAATGAAAGTCTAAATTATGTATACTTATAGGTGATTGTTCTATAATAGAGAGATAATGAGCGCATAGAGGTAAGATGTTCATGGTGAGTGGCAATGGTCAATGGTTCCCAGGGTTACATGCATAGTAAGCATGGTTTCAGTGGCATGAGCAAAGGAACAGAGGACTACGGTGTTAGCATTAAAAGGCAAGTATATGAAAGTTGCAAGGCAATCATCTAGAAAGCAAGTATGCACAGTTCAGTCACCACAATGAGTGAAGACCAAGGACACTAAATATAACTGCGTACCAAGTGTCCAATGTAATATAGGTAGGGTAAGTGAATGGTTTAGACTCATAAAGAGGATTTTGAAGATGCATTGAAGGAAGAATCTGATTCCATTCCCTAAGAGGACCTGATATCTTCAAACTCAATAGCAGTACTAATGACAGTACAAGACACAAGAATACAATGATGTTTCATTAAGGAAGCCTGATCTAGTCCATGTTTCACATTATGATCCTATCATAGACTTGACTACATATGATAGTGCATTTCCTTTGGTTGCAGTCAAGAAGGACAAGTGCTAGACTGATGGGGTGGATTAGATGACCTGTGGCAGCAGTTGGGCTAGTTGAGGATCAGTTACTAACAGTTCACTTTTTGGCAAAGCATTATAAACTTGGAGAAGTTTTTTTCTTGTCATTTCTATGCATTGTAACTCAGATTTTCAGTCTTGTGACTGAAAATAAACATTAATACTCTATTTCTAAGCATTTTTCAAGCAAGATAGATATTTTAGACTTGTACAAGCCGTAAGAACACCTTTCTTTTAATAAAGTTTAGCAATTTTGCCTTCTCAATGGTTGTCTTATTGTGTGCAATAGATGTTTGATGTGTATTTCTATGTTTTATGTTTAAATCCTCAAATATCAGACTAAATATACTACCAATTAACATAAATTAGTGAATAAATATGACTAAATATACTACTAGTTGACAGAAATCAATGAATAAATATACTACCAATTGACACAAATTTGGTCACGTTATAAATTTGGTCATGTGACAAAATAAATAACCGGCAATAAACTACTAATGGTCATGTGACCAAGCTCAGTGAATAAATATGACTAAATATCTGACTAAATCAATGACTAAATATACTACCAAATCGATCAATCAAAACAACCAATAAATGACTAAAAATGGTTTAGTCATCAATTCGGTTGCATTATAAATGATTGGAAATAAACTACTAATGGTCACGTGACCATGTTCAGTCATTTATATGTAGTTTTTAGTAGTTTTTTAATCATATATTGTTGTTTTTGTACTAGTGTTCACACACTTCTACAATCCACGAAACTCATCCGCAAAGAGTGTTAGCACCCAAGTTGGCCAAACTTGTGCAAACACTAGGAATACTTAGGCACACGCTTCCAAGAACTTAATCATAGCTTGCGGATTAAGCACATGCCTTCAACACAATTTGGAGACATCCATGAACAACATAAAATCACCTGGGAGCCAACAAATCCAACTATAGCAAGTTTCACTTGAAGATGACAAATCTCACTTGAAGACAACTTACAATTAACACTTCTAAGCTCTGCTACTCAATAACTTGCTTTTCGGAGCACCAAATCACAAATCCTTTGGAATGAAGATAGCTAAGGACCTTATAAACATATCTCTAGAACCGTATCACTTGAAACCACTCTATGGAGAAATGCAGAGTAAAATACTTTCTCCCAAACACCTCTACACAACCCAGAAATTCTGTCAATTACAGTCTTCAAACTGGTGAACATAACTTCTCCTGCACAGCGATCTGGACCATCAAATTCTGGATTTAGCATCTTCAAACACTTCTCTAAAACATATCCAAATCTCACACTCTGGTATTCAACATAGAAGAAATGTGGAGCAAAAACTCAGACAATATCCTGCAAGCCAGAATACTCCTTCACAACATTGTCTTCAGTATTTATCATTTTTTCTCAAAAGCACTTGGACATCAAACATCAAGACCATATTCTTATCATCTTTAGCACATCTAAAATGCATTCAAATCATCTTAACATAACAACTTAATCAATCAGCAACTGCAATAATAGAAGATACAGTTGACACCAATGACAACACAAACATGTTGACATCAATGACAACACCGATTAGCACATACTTGCAACAGATAAAGGAAAATAATAGAATTTATGACCAAGAGGAACTAACTAGAGAATTGACTATCCCCACATCTGTAGTTGACCAAGGGACCCAAATAGATGTCTCCCTAAGGACATTCCAAGTGAATATCCCTAGGGCTTTACTAAACTAGGAAAGAAGATGTAATGAGTTGGCCAGTACTACTACAATGCTCCAAATACAAAGAGTAGCTTCTGCATTAAGTGCCAAGGTGAAATCGTTAGAAGAATAGGTAATGACAGTGGCCATCCTCTCTTCAGAGATCTTCTCTTGCAGGCCACCTAGTGGGAGCTACACCATGATTCTTAAGGAAAGATTCCTTCAAAGTAAACTCTCACTGGTAATATCTGACATTACTGAGTCCATACAAAATGGACATGATTTTATGAAGATATACATACAAAGTAATGATGAGGATAAAAAAATTCTTTGTGAGTTATTTTTACATAATTTTCTTTTGACTGAACACACTACATTCTTTATAAATTTGTTTTAGGAGAACTCGGTTGAGGGCATTTATGTCCTTGATGAAAAATCATGAAATTTGGTTGGAAAGAATTAGAGGCACACTCATTGAGCGCCATAGAAAATACAGGGCTATTCCTCCAACCTGAAAACCCCACCCTAGGGGGTTTTGAAACTCAATTCTAGGTGTTTGTCTATTCTTCTAACCTATTTCCCCTATATCAGTGGAATTTAGAGGAATGTGTGATAGAATTTGGCTTCCTTGTGCACTCCGCAGCCAACAGGATTCTGACTTCTTGCTAAAGAAGGTAGAACACCCTATCTTTGGAGTAGAAAATGAGAGAGCTAGTATACCCAACCAACCTCAAATGGTTATTCAGAAAGGCCAAGGATATGCTAAAATTGATAGAAAAATATAAGAAGGATTAGATAGGGATGCGCTTTAGGCCCCCCTTAATTATTGAACATCTACCAATGTGGACCGAATAGTTGGAGGATGCCAAATTCCAAGAATGGTTACAAAAGATGGAGAAATTTAAGGGAAATATTGATACCACTTAGACTAACTGGACAACATTTGAAAGCAGCTATAATATCAGAGAGAGATTATACCAGCTTAACATGTCAAGGCTTCAAGATATGATCAATTTGCTAAATAAAGTCATGGGGAAGATAGATGTCAGGTTATAGCAGCACTGGGTGTTCCAATTTATTAATGTGATCCTCAACAATCAGTAATTACTACATTGGGCCCAAATAGTAAGTGATAGATTACATGCATAATTAATCATTGTCACTAATGATAATAAGTTCACCATGACTTCATATATTGTATATATGTTAGCCAAACAAGCTCATTTTCCTAGTTTGATCACAAAGGGAGTAATGGAAGAAGTAGCAGGGCAAAAAAAGGTGTGGGATTTCTATCCCCAATTGGAGCTCAAGGGAGCCCAAAAACATTATAAAAGAGTCAATGATGCCTTCTTACATTCACTATCATCAAGAAATTAACAGGGGATATCAATTCAATGATGTCCATAGAATCTATGGCTTTGATTCAAGGATGGGGGTAATGGTTCATATAGTTCCCAAGATCCACATATATTAGGATATCTAGATTCACTAAAGTCACTTACCTGATGCCTAGATATTGTAGTGACAAGGTAATTTTGTTGGAATTCTCAAGACAAATGCTTCAAGTGCACCTAAAACTATAGGAAAAGCACAAGCCATGTGTTCAGTACCCATTTGACTTAGGTTTCTGTTGTCCTATTTCACCCAAGGACAAAATAGCCCATCTTCAAATTTACAAGATGTTTTCCCCCCCTATAAAAATTCTACACTTCTTCCATCAAATATATCTGATCTGAGATACCCTAAATGGAAGAAGATTTCCTATAAAAATCTTGAAAATTCCTAAGTCAAGTTCATAGGACTAGATGTTAAAATTTCTGATAGATCCAGTTGGAATCATAGCCAAATGATAAGTGCATCTTGCTAAGGAGCCAAAAGGGTACTTGCAGTTCAAATCTGGTAAAGATTTGATGAATTTTGGCTAAGTTATGCTCATCACTCCAACCGAATATCTAAACATCCAAATTCAATTTCCTTATTTCTATTAGGTTATATTTCATGTCCGGATCTAGTCACATGATAGTTCATCTTGAAGAGGAGCCAAATGGGTATTCACATTTCAAATTTGATGAAGATCCAAGAAAAATTGACTAAGTTATGTTCTAAAGGATTCTGACTCCAGCTAGACATTTCCATCTAGATATTTCATTTCCACATGTAGTTCCACATCCATATCTAGTTGCATTTATTTGAATTTATATCGGATGTTGAATTTCCTTTGTATGTCTAACTAGATGTGGAACATGAGATGAACTGAATGTCCATTGTGCAAGATCGGGTTAAAGTTCCATATCCAGTTGCTTATCTAGTTTGACTTTTTCACATCCAGTTGCACTACTTATTTCCAACTGGATATCCTTCAAGCACATATTCTAATTGGATATCTTCCAAATGGTCAAAAGGAAAAAGAGGCCTCAGCAAGTGAACATTCAACCCAATGTTTCCCAACATCCGGTTGAATAGGAGATGCGCTTGGAGTGCAAAGTATGCATATAAAGGATCAATATCAAGTTGATCAGCATGAAGAGGATCCACATCATGATCAAGATAATGATCAAGGTGAAGTGACACATCCGGATTGTCAACATCAAGAGGAACATCAAGAAATGGATGTGGATCAGAATAAAGGTTATATATAGAGCAACATCCAGATGACCTGATTGCATCTGAACCTCACATCACATATCTAGTTGAACAAAACCCGACTGGATATATCTTGTTAGCTTGCAAAACCATCTTGTTGACTTCCAGAAGCGGAAAAGTTAGTTTCCTACCTCCAGTTTTGGTTGATAATAGTGAAATCGACCAAGTATGAAAAATCAAAATGACAAAAGGGCACCAAAGCGAAATCAAAATATAAACACTTTTAAAGTGTTGTAAAAGCTTCATCAAGGGATATTTCTTCATATCCAGATCATGTTGCTATGCATTTCCACATCGGTTACGATGCTTTATCATCCATCCGGATGTATCATCTAGATATCATCCACACATCTGGATAACTTGTAGGATGGCCCGAAAGCACTCAGAAACACAGGAAAGTGCACCACCGACTTCCCAAATCACCATTAATGCAAATACAAAGATGGACTTCAAGGCAACTCAAACAATGCCCAATTTTAATGCGCCAGTACAAGAGGTAGATGAAGAAGTGAACAACATAGCGTGTGTAGGTTCCCCTAACAAATGGATTTCCTAGGGACACATTTGACTAAAGACCCTCTTGTATTAAAATCCTTGTACCAGAGATATGGACATCCTCAAAATCTACAGGTTCTCTAACAGGTCCATGGGTCAAATTTATTGCAGTATGGGCAGCGTGCAAAATTTGTTGACTAGGTTTTTCTTCCACCTAAGGTTGTAACAGTGTATGCAAAGGGCTATATAAGTATGTAATCGAGACATTTAAAAGGGTTGGTTGTTTTCCTGGGTTATCACACAGGTAGAGGATCTTATTTATAGTTCAATACCTTTAAAGATTTGTAGGGACTAAGTGAATTTGATGTATTGTTCTCTTCTTTGAGCCTCTCACATCTTCACTTGTCATCCACTTATGAATGTAAAGATTACTTTGTGTATGTCCTTCTACATCTAACTCTTCTTCTCTTTTTAATGGATTTTAGCCTTCATGGTCAATAAGAACTAATATTTTACCTCTCTTGACATCCTTGCTCTATGTTCATTTGGTTTCTACATACTTGTGTTGTAAATGAATGTTCCTTATAGGTTGCAGTCGTCTGCTCGAACCTCTGCTAAGAGTAGTCGAACAAATTAAACTTGGTGTATCACCTCCTTTTATATTTTAGTTATCTCTCTTTCTCTCCCCTTTTCCCTATGATTATTAGCATTAGGTTTAGTTGCAACATTCTTTGGACCTTAAGTCTAGAAATAGGAACCAACCTTCTCTAGAGGTTTGATCTCATCTTCAAGGTCCCACACCTTGAGATCAATCCAATTGAATCATTGGAATGCTTGAACCCATTTTAGGGAGGGTGCAATTCCTGGAGATAACAGTTTCTGACATGTCCAGTGGGACTCAAACCCACAAAGCTCGCCTTTAGATTTGTAAGATGCTTTTCCCCCCTGTGAAAATCCTACACTTCTTCCATCTATCCAATCCGAGATACCCTAAATGGAAGAAGATTTCTTGTAGAATTCTTGAAAATTCCTAAGTCAAATTCGTAGGAGTAGATGTTAAAATCTCTGATGGATCTAGTTGGAATCTATTGACCTATTTTAGTCCTCCAGACTTTAAAAGATATAACATGAACCACTCCACGTGGACAAATGCACCACTATGTATCTAGCAAGGAGGGGCAATTACCCCTAACCTCTATTAGAGATCCTCAAAAGTGTCCTTTGCAAGAGCCTTTTTGAAAATGTCTGCAATTTGATCCTTTGTTGGAATGTATTCTAACTTTACTTCCTTATTTGCAACCTTCTCTCTCAAAAAATGATACCTAATTGATATATGTTTGGTTCTAGAATGTATCACTGGATTCTTGGAAATATTGATAGCACTTGTATTGTCACACAAAATAGGAATAGACTCATCATACAATACCTTGATATCCTTTAGGTTTTGCTTCATCCATAATACTTGTGTACAGCATGATGCTACTACAATATATTCTACCTCTACAGTTGATAATGACATTAAATCTTACTTCTTGCTCTGCCATGAAACTAATCTACTTCCTAAAAAGAAAGCACCACCACTTGTACTTCTTCTATCATCAACACAACCAACCCAATCAGCATCAGTGTAGGCACTCAAATCAAAGTCATTACCTCTTGGATACCATAAGCCATAATATGGAGTTCCTTTCAAGTATCTGAATATTCTTTTTACTTCCTTCTCATGTGTTTGCTTGGGATTATCTTGATATTTGGCAACCACGCAAACTGCATGAATAATATCAAGTCTAAAAGTAGTTAGGTACAATAACCCTCCAATCATGGATCTATAGGTAGTCTGATCCACCTCTGAAGACTCATCATCCTTTCTCAAGGGACATCCAGTGACCATGGGAGTACTCGCTAGCTTTGAATCCTTCATACCAAACTTTTTCAACATCTCTTTGACATACTTAGCTTGAGAAATAAAGATACCATCATCTAGCTGAGCAATTTGAAGTCCAAGGAAGAAAGGCATCTCACCAATCATAGACATCCCAAACTCTTTCTACATCTTCTTTGCAAACTTCTTACACATATCATCATCTCCACCAAAGATGATGTCATCAACATATACTACAACTATCAATATCATATCTTGTTCTTTCTTCATGTAAAGATTGCTATCTGTAGTACCTTTCTTGAATCCTTGTTGAAGTAAGTACTTGTCCAACCTAGCATACCAAGCCCTAGGTGCTTGCTTGAGACCATACAAAGCCTTTTTTATTTTGCACACCATGTCTGGATCTTCTGATATCTGGAAACCATCTAGTTGCTCAATGTAAACCCATTCCTCTAGATCACCATTCCAAAATGTTGACTTGACATCCATTTGATATACTTTAAAGTTCCTATGAGTAGCAAGGGCAAGGAACATTCTGATTGCCTCCATTCTGGCTACCGGAGCAAAAGTCTCCTCAAAATCAATAACTTCAACTTGAGAGTAGCCCTTACACATCAATCTTTCTTTGTTCCTTACAACTCCGCCATCTTCATTTAGCTTGTTCTGGAATACCAAATTTGTTCCTACAACATTCTTATTAGCTAGGCTAGGAACCAATTCCCATGTTTGATTCTTCTAAATCTGATCCAATTCTTCTTCCACTACCTTTATCCATCCATCATCTTTGCTAGCATCAGAAAAGGTTTTGGGTTCTACCTTTACTAGTAAACACAAATTTACTTGCTCATATGTTTTTTTGCAAAACTTCTCCCGATCAGCACACCTTTATTCTTGTCCCCAATGATCTGATCTATTGAATGGTTGTTCTGAACATACTTTTCTGGAGTCGGACATCTAATATGGTTCTTGATCCTTTTCTTCTTTCTCTTCTTCTTCTTCACCTTTAATGCATGAAAAGATATTAGATTCAGAGTCCTCTAATTCTTGTGAGAACTAATATAAGTCTTCATCTACTTTGACACTTGTGCTTTCAACCATCTTTCATAATCTCTTGTTGTAGCATCTATAGGCCTTTGCTTCTGGTTGAGTAACCAAGAAAGATCCCTTCATCACTTCTTGAATCAAACTTCCCTAGGTCTTCTTCATCTCTTCTAATATAACATTTTCTGCCAAAGATCCTGAAGTATCTGATAGTAGAAGGTCTTCCATACCATAGCTCATAAGGGGTCTTGGTGCTATTGACCCTTAACTGTACTCTATTAGTCAAATAGATAGCAGTGTGAAATGCTTCCTTCCAATACATGTCAGGCAGGTCTACATCCTTTAACATTGCCCTAGCCATCTCTTGCATAGTCCTATTCTTCCTTTCCACTACCCCATTTTGCTGAGGAGTTCTAAGAGTTGATAGATGTCTCCTAATATCATGATCTTGAAAAAACTTATCAAATTCATTTGAAGTGAACTCACCTCCTCTATCAGACCTTAAACATTTGATCTTAGTATCCATTTCATTCTCAACCATAGCTTTGAAAACCTTGCACTTATCAAAGGCATCTAATTTTTCTCTTAAAAAAGTAACCCAAGTCATTCTAGAATAATCATCAATAAGTAACATGAAATACATTTCACCTTGTTGACTCTTTACTCTTGTAGGACCACAAAGGTCAGTATGGATCAGCTCCAATGGCATTGAATAAGAGTACTCCTTGCTTTTGAAGCTTGTCTTTGTCTGCTTTCCCATTTGACATTCTTTGCATATTGTGTTTACAGGCTTGGTTATCTTGGGCATATCTCTCACCGCATGAATAGAGCTGATCTTTACCATATTGTCAAAGTTGGTGTGTCCCATTTGCTTGTGTCATAGCCATCACTCACTAGATTGATCCAATAGGCATGTTCTTCCATTTACCTCCTTCAGATGATAGATGTCACCATATGACTTGATGCCTTCTACAACTAATTTTCTGGACCCTGCCTTTCTTGATTTCACAACCTTTGGCATGAAAGGTAAGATTGTATCCTTTACTACACATCTAACTGACACTGAGAAGATTATGTTTTAGTCCTTTGACATAGAAGACATCCTCGGTCTTGTTCTTCCCATCATTAGTTACAGCACCCTTTCCACAAATTTGTGCCAACTCAACACCACCAAACTTGACAGCTCCACCATTCCACTTTTCAAGTCTGATAAATTTATCGTTGTCACCAGTCATATGATTAGAACAACCACTATCAATTACCCAAGCTTTGGCTTCTTCTCTTGCATGAAACTTAGTCCATACCACCATTGATCTATCATTGTTTTGGTCAGTTTGCAAGGTATCAGTCTCTTCACATTTTTCAATATCATCCTTTTTGTTACCAATATTCAAGGCCATGAAGAGTGTTTCATCATTTGAATCATTATGATCATCATCTTCTGAAGAACAACTTCCCTCTATGGAATATAGGATTCTTTTGAACTTGTCTCTCTTGTTACCACCCCTTGATTCTTTAAAAGGACATTTAGAAGTGAAATGACCAATCTTTCCACAATTACAACATTTGAAAGGTAACTTACCTTTGTATTTTCATGTGCCTTTCTTCAAGGTTCATACAAAGTTTTCTTCTACCTCATCAAGGTCATCATCTTGATTAGCAGCTTCATTTTTTGTCTTCTTACTGGCTTTGAATGTTGCTTCCTTCTTTGGGGCACCTTTGTCAAATTCTCTCATTTCAAAGGCTGTGAGAGAGCCAAACAACTAATCTATTGTGTATTTATTGAAATCTTGAGTTTCTTCAATGGCAGGCACCTTATGACTATAATATTTAGGAAGAGATCTTAGGACCTTCTTCACAACCTCATCTTCTTTCACTTCTCCACCAAGACCTCTAATTCCATTGACTATCTCATCCACCCGAAGCATGTAACGAGCAATGTCTTCATCTTCTGTCATCCTCAAGGTTTCAAATTTGCTCTTGAAGATTTGCATCTTGGCTTGTTTCACTTTACTATCTCCTTCATAAATGCTTTCAATTTTGTTCCAGACATCTTGAGCAGATGTACAGCTCATTATCTTCACAAGCTTAAAATCAACTAGTCCACGCATGATAGCACGCTTTGCTAAGGCATTATTCTCATACAACTTAATCTCATCTGCATCCTTAGGTTCACTACTAGGAGCAGTGTAGCCCTTTTTGACTGATTGCCACATACCATGCCCTAGAGAGGTCATATAGTTTTCCATCCTTAAATTCCAAAAGGAATAATTCGCCCCATCAAACATGGGTACCTTGAGAGAACTATTTCGAGTCGTCCCAGATCTTCCTCAAGCGGTTAAGATTCTTCAAAGTAACTTGGCTCTAATACCAATTGTTGAACACACCAGGATACTGAGAGGGGGGAGTGAATCAATATCTAAACAAACTTCAACTTCTCCAGAGTAGATTAAAACTTAAGCATTACAACATTAACATAAACATGAAAGATCAACACAATGCACATCAACACATAACACCAGATATACGTGGGAAACTTAAGAAGGGAAAAACCACGGTGAGGATTAACTCACAATATATGAAGCTCAAAATAACAACTTTGTTTTAGGGCTACAACCCAAGGAAGCTACTACTCCCTAAAAACTTTGATTTAGGGTCACTCCCAAGGAAGCTACAACTCCCTGAAGACTTTGTTTTAAGGTCCAAGGAAGCAACTACTCCCTGAATTGAGAACAAACTCAAAAAAGATTACAGTATGACAATCCTTCTATAGCCTAAAAACTGACAATGAAGTTCACACCTTTGATGATTGCACTTCTGCTTCTTCTAATGATTGAATCAATTAGGCACACTCCTCACTTCTTCAATTTGAATTAGGACTGCCTCTAACAATTTTGTTCTTTCTCCTTCAGTCAAACATCACAATGCATATAATCTTCATATTCTTCTTTTCACACTCTCACATATTCATTTCCACAATCACACTCTCACATATTCATTTCCACAATCTTACTTCACCTAGACCAACTAGGTTTACAATATATACATGACATTTCCTTGATTGCATTACAAGTCATCCAATACAATAAGAATATTACAATTTACAAGTCGGCCAGAGACCACAACATGAAACATGCATAGGGCAAGCCCTATCATGAACAACATGTTACTCCAAAAGAAAACACATGGCTTGTAGATCCCAATACATTCTTAGTCTGGTCCCAAACATCATTCACATCATCATTCTTCAAGGAATACCATCCGCACGTCACACCTATTTGATATAGGTCACCCTTAAGTAAGAACACATGAATCTTGTAGCATAATTGTACACCTAGAAGATTAAACATTATTTGGGGTACACCAAATCACTAGATACTTTACAAATCGAGCAATATCAAATGGGATATTGAAAATATGGAGCAATATCCTATTTGATATAGGTCACCCTTAAGTAAGAACACATGAATCTTGTAGCATAATTGTACACCTAGAAGATTAAACATTATTTGGGGTACACCAAATCACTAGATACTTTACAAAACTTGGAGCAATAGCCAAACATTATTTGGGGTACACAAAACTTAAAACACCCTTCCAATAATCCAAACATCACAAAACTTGGACATACATGGTTTGACACTATATGAAGCTATCTTCCAATTCGCAGAGGCAAAACATGAAAATATGGAGCAATATCCCATTTGATATAGGTCACCCTTAAGTAAGAACACATGAATCTTGTAGCATAATTGTACACCTAGAAGATTAAACATTATTTGGGGTACACCAAATCACTAGATACTTTACAAATGGAGCAATATCAAATGGGATATTAAAAATATGGAGCAATATCCTATTTGATATAGGTCACCCTTAAGTAAGAACACATGAATCTTGTAGCATAATTGTACACCTAGAAGATTAAACATTATTTGGGGTACACCAAATCACTAGATACTTTACAAAAGTATGCATTGAGCCTCTCTGAGCATGTTCACAAAGTTTTATTGACAAATCTTCACATCTAGAAGAGTACAGAATATTCTAACAAGTCTTCATCACCATTTTACTCTACCAGAACATAGACCAGAACTTTGTCATTCATAACTTTCATTTCTGAGTTCATACAAACTTTGTCTCTTGGATAGAACATCTTCAGAAGACACTGAGCTTAACTTATGAACCATAGGACATCATTTTCAAATGCGAAGGAATGCATAGCCAAACATTTCCGTGTAGTGAATCTCTTCTTTAGAACCAACACTGTCTTCAACATGTCAACTGTAAAACACCCTTCCAATTATCCAAACATCACAAAACTTGGACATACATGGTTTGACACTATATGAAGCTATCTTCCAATTCGCAGAGGCAAAACATGAAAATATGGAGCAATATCCCAAATAGTCTTCAACACAGTCTTCTTGTAACATAAACATTCACCAACTTCCAGAGGCCAAAGACTTCATATAATAGAATATACATCCTTGAGAACAACAAGAAGGATCAACCAACATGCCATAGGCCATCAGCAACATCTTTTCATCCTCAACATAGCTTAATATATCATCATTCATCTTAGTGCTTCTAATTCCCATCTTAATGTTTCATCATGAGAACATGACATCCAACCATGAAATGTATGACATCTAACCATGAACTTCTAATTCCCATCTTAATATATCTTCTCTGTTGTCATTGGATAAGACATGACATCCAACCATGAACTTCTAATTCCCATCTTAATGTATTTTCTTTAGGACATTGTGTTATGATATATGATGTGCATGTTAATAGATATATATTTTCAATTTTATTTGCTCTTTCCTACCACAACATTTTGTAACTCACCGTATAAGCTCAGATCTTCCTCTTATCTCTAATTTTTATATAACTTTTTCCCCAAAGTGAAAAGAAAATTATTTTTCTATGAAATAACCCTTAAAAATCAAAAGAGAGATAGAAAACTAAAGGTTATAATTATCCTTTGGTTAAAAGTGGATTAATAATAAATATTTTTTAAAGATTCCTTTTAAAAGGGAGAAATAATTATATTTACTAAAAAAATACTAAAGACAACATTTGTGAAAGGGTGTGATGGTTTGGAAACCACCCTTTAAAGGTTATATAAATCATATATGTGAGACTTGGAAAGGGCATGGATATCGCTCAAGGAAGAAGGTGGTGTAGTGGGCTATAGGAATTGGAGAAGAGGCACACAGAGTGTCCCCAACTTAGGGTACAGAGTACACTCAGGATTATCTTGGTCAGGGCTTGTGAGCAGTTTCTCTATTGTGCAATTTTTACATGTGTTTTGAATAAGAACTATTCCTCTTGGATTGTGGGATAGCTATGAGGGAAAAGACCACTAAAATCTTCCTAGGGTGAGAGTGGACTTTCCAAGTGGTCTAATTCAGATAAATATTGAACCTATTGTTATTCAAATATATTCAAAATTATATATAAATGAGATGGAGTTAATTTAATTATAATTCTCAAAATATGTTATTTTTTCCTTTTCAATAATATTCATATTGTTGGATGTAAATTTATATAATAATGATGGTGATCTTCATGTGCTAAAGTCTTAAACTAGATAATTTTGATGAACAAGCATTTTTATGCATTTTTTCTAAATTCTAGATATACTTTATAATCTTTAAACTTGGATTATGACATTAGAAAATCAGTTGTTATGCTAAATTAACCTTGATTTATTAAATCTATCCAATTTTATAATATGGAGAAAAGTAGTACATCAGAGCCTAAAAGAACATAGTGGGTATCATATCTTATAAGAGCATTATTTCATTCCGATCATCTCATTCTAACAATAGCATCATTGATGTACAAGAGAAATACTCTTATAAATATAGAAATTATTTCAAAGAAGCATTGAACCTTTAGAATATGAAATGACTTTAGAAATTTTAAACTCATATGCATCAAGACCAAGACATTGTAGTTAGAGGTAAATCATCAAGACCATATGGGGCATCTTATTATTGTTCATATACAAGACATTTGCATTACCATGAATTGAAAATATTTTTTATAAACGTCATTGATAGTACATTGGATCTATATGAGATCAAGTTAAAAGGTTCTATCAATGTTTGTTAGGTCTATAATATCTTTAACCCGAGTTGTTTCCTTTCTAATTTCTAAACAAGCATTAAGTACTACAAGTCCACTTATGAATATTGTTTGGATATTAGATTTATGCTCCCCATGAAGATGCCACCAATCTATTTTGTTCTTTCTTTTGAAAATGTTTATCAAAAAGACTTTGACTTTACAAAGTCATGATGGCCATGTGAAATTTGTACAACTAGGCTCCAAAAAATAGACACCTTTCTTATGGTGCCAAACAAATTTTCATCCAATGAAAAGAATCCCTCTGTTACTTTTCTACTATGGGAAGATTCCAATTTGGTTCTCACTCAAACATCATTCAATATAGAAGAATTTGAGGCATACCTAGCTATATGAAGAATCGTGTCTTATCTTTTTTACTCTTTATTAAGAGTTTGAAAGAAGGGTCCTTTTTGTCTCTTGATTGATTTGATTCTGGTCTACATATTTTTTGCTTTCATGTGTGTTATGTACAAGGTGAGGATGTTCAAAGTTAGGGGAACAAACTTGTGGAAAATGGCACATATAAAATAGTGGATAGTGTGAGTAGGAGACAAAGATTAGTGGAAGTTACCTTGTACACCACTCATGTTACCTTTGCTATGCTACTCCAATCTTCATATTTACCATATTGGAATTTATTTATCCTACTGGTGCTAGATGTGCATCTTGAAAGCAATTAGTTCTCAAGGATTCTAAGATAGTGAAATAATTTGCTTGTTTTAGTGTCTCATCAGATCATTGATAAATTTATTTGAATTACTTGGCAGTATAAGAAAAGGTATTAATCATGACCTTTTAACTAAAGTACACTATCTCAACATAATCATAAAAATGATTTGGCACTGATAAAGAGAAGCTTTATTACCCATGTTGTATGATCATCAAGTTTTATAAAATCCACATCAATATGAACATAAAAGTATATTGTGAGTAGGTAAACTCTTAACCCACTCCTTACACCTTTAATTGATTCATATAACTTAATTAGCAAGATGAAAGCAGTGTTAATTGATGCTCTCTTGTCTCTAAAGTTTCATGAGTATCTCGAAAGAATTTCAACAACTAAACATATATTCATCTTGTTTTAGTTTGCTATTCGTATTGAAATCTCTATGCTTTTTAAATCACAAATCTTAGTTTCATGTTGGATCACTTCACTTAAACCCCTAATGCAAAGTTTTATGAAATGATCATAAGTATGTTGCAAATATTCATTGACAACCTCTAGTGTGGTTCTATCATTGATCATGATTAACAAATCTTGGCTAGTTGTTTGAGCTAGTTCATAGCCTAATTACTTTCATGTTGAGTTGTTAAGACCTCATCCATATCTTCTTGTATGTAAGGTTTTCCTTTTGGTCTTTTGTGATACATCCACTTGTACCAATAGTATAGTTTCAGTTGTTGATAGAATGAATTCGATGTTACTTAAATGCCCTTATGGACTTCATGGAGTGAGAAGTATTGTTGTATTTGGCAAGTCCATGATGTAATTATTACTAGAGATCAAACTTTAGGAGATCATATCTATGAGTTGAAATTGAATTTACATCCACTCTCAAAAGGTGAACTAGAAATATTGGTTGAAAGAAGAAGGTATTGTGATGTTTATTGTTGTAGGTTCATTTTCTAGAGTATGTTATTTAGAAAATTCTTTATGATGCCATATTGGTTCTAATACTTGTTGCTTCGATCTGGAGCTTGTTCTAGATTTGGATGGAATGACTATCTAAGAGTCATTCTTATTAGTTCTTTGGCATAGAACTAACTATGATTTGAGCATTTTAGTAAGTGTTATTATATTTTTTGTTGGCATAAAATTTTAGTTGAATTTGTTGGCAGGGATTGATAAGGGTAATTGAGTAAAGTTACCATTACAAAAAATTTGCTATAATTAGGGCTATTAAATATAGTATAAGATTGTTGTATTTGGGATATATTAGAATGTATATTTATATTTAAATATTTAGTATTGATTTGTGAAAATTGATTAGGGTATGAGCACATATTGTTAAGTAATGTTCTTGCATGACAATCTTTGGAGTTGAGTGGTTGAGGTCTCATCTTACTTGGTTAACAAGGAACACTTTTGATATTAATAAATGATAATTTATACTTGGCTCAATCTATTACATAATATCTTAATAGAATATATTATGATATTAACATGTTATGAGCATGAGAACACTATCCTAGAAAAGGTGTTAGCATGATATCAATGTTAGTGAATAATTCTAGTATGAGTTGAAGTGTGCATGAGTTTTCCTAGAGATGTATTGTAGTTGGTAACGGATTGGTGTAATTTTTAAACTATCATGAATGGGCATGCATCTTTATTTCCTTGATTGAATTTAGAAACAAATAATGAGTCATAATTCAAATGCATATATTATATTGTATCAAACCTAAGTATAACTTTGCTATGAGTAGTATGAATTGTCTATTATTAAATAGTTATGTCTTACTTGGGTCAAATGTTGAGCTATATAATCTATAAATGTATGTATTGGCTTTCCTTGCTTTCTCCTAGGACTATTGTTAATAATTGTGAAATCAATTAGTTCAATATGACCATGCCAATGATCTTGTGCTCTAGTAAACAAGAAAGAAATTTATAGATTTTCATAATAGTATAAAGATAAAAGATCATGCTTATTTCAAAACCTATTAGTATAATACAAGATGTCATGGATAGTATTACATACTTTAAATAGATTTACAAGACCCTACTGATTCGACGAGATAAGGAAAATAGAATATATTACACATATTCAAATGATTGATGACTACTATAGAAATTACAAATAGTATAATAAGGAATAATAGCTTAGATCGAAATAAGTCAATTTTATATCAAGATAAACTTATTTCAATATTATTTATTGCATCTTATTTTTGCCTAATTGCTCTATTGATTTGGTTACTTTGTTGAATAAGGCAATGATACTATGCTTGTTGTTGCAAAAACTAACACTCAAATTTGTTACCTAAATCTAACTTAAGTTACATTATGGGCCCATACCCCATAGGTTCTCTTAGCATCTAACATATTCTCTTAGTATCAAACATGGGGACATGCCAAATTTTATAGGGGGAGAGACTGTAATGAAACAACTTGCACAATAGAATAATATAATATGAAATATGCTCTAATTACTTGATAATAATTGAAAATAACAAGCCACTTCGAGGGGGAAACCTCTAGATATCTCCAATGAGAAAAAAAATCCCAATATGATGATAAGAAACTTACCACTAGCTCATATGCATACCTAATTATGCCATGGCTGCCACCCAGGATGACTTAGATATTTAAATATAACAAATAGGACAACCTAACTACCTATATATGACTATAATAATGATTATATAACTTAATTAAGAGTTAAGGTAGCCACAAGCCAACTACTTATAACCCTATGCACACTATAGGATTAAGGGCATAGCATGGCCCCTCTTTAGAGAAGCGTTGTCCTCACTGTTGATCAACTATGGATGCTTTTGCACAAAATCCTCATTCTATCATGTAGCATCTTCGACTGAAGAGTTCTTCCATTTTATCAAATAATCTATGATTGCCCTTATTTGTAGCCTCTTGCTGCATGTTTGAAGAATTCCCTCAGGATCCAAAACTATTCTCCCCTCCTCATCAAGGTCTAGTAACTCATTCTGTGCTACAATCTTTTTCTCAATAACCTTCTTCAAGCATGAAACATGGAAAACTAGATTTTTTTGTTGACATAGGTAACTCCAATTTATATGCTACAATTCTAGTCTTTTGCAACACCTTATAAGGCCCATAGTACTTGGGTGCAAGCTTGTTATTTTTCTATTGTTGTTTTAGAGACATTTGCTTATATGGTTGTAATCGCACAAAGACCCAATATCCCATTTCAAAAGTCCTTTCACTATAATGTTGATCATATTGTTGCTTCATTCTATTTTGTGCAATTGTTAGGTTCTCTCAGAGACTAAAAAGTACCTCTTGTTGATGTTGAAGGTATTCTTCAAATGTTTGAACCTTTAGTTGTGCCCGCAATGAAGAGGTGATTGATGGTATTTGGTACCCATATAGTGCCAAAAATGGAGACATCTTGGAAGAAGTATGCAAGGAAGTGTTATACCACCATTCTACTAGCGGTATC
Source organism: Cunninghamia lanceolata (assembly GCA_027924645.1). Lineage (NCBI taxonomy): Eukaryota > Viridiplantae > Streptophyta > Pinopsida > Cupressales > Cupressaceae > Cunninghamia > Cunninghamia lanceolata. The sequence continues at coordinate 20,103,570 of BSBN01000582.1, forward strand.
CATTGTGCCCATCTCTCTTGTTTATCTAAAGTAAAACATCAAAGGTACCCTTCCAAACATTTGTTGACCACCTCAATCGATCCATCAAATTGGGGATGATATGATGAGCTATGAGCAAGATAAGTGCCCAAACATGAAAATAATTCAGTCCAAAAATTACTTATAAATATAGGATCATGATCACTTACTATAACTTTTGGAGTCCCATGTAGTTTCTGAATAGTATTCATAAAGGTTGTTGCTACAGTGCTTTCTACCAATGGGTGTGCCAAAGCACAAAAGTGTGCATATTTAATGAGACAATCCATAATAACCATGATGATGTTGCTTTTTTCACATCTACACAAACCTATTATAAAATCCATAGATACCTCCTCCCACCACTGACTTGAGATAGATAAGGATTTCTTCATTCTATGATAACTTTTTAACATCCCCTTTTAGCCCCAAATATACCATACATACCATGCATTCTGCTACAAATTTTTTTAAATCCCCTTTTAACCCCTCCCAAAAGAAATCTTGCTTGATTCTATGATAAGTTTTCAAGAATCCAAAGTGCCCACCTACTAGAGAAACATGTAGTTTTGCCAACACTTTAAACTTAAGGGTTGAATCTCAACAAAGTTACAACATGTCCTTGCACCACAAAACATTTCCTTTCCATGCAAATTTATCTAACACACTTGAATCTTGTTGGAGTTTCTTAATGATATTTTGAGTATCTGTGTCCTCCCACTCTTCTCTTGCCTCATTTACCTAATATGTTTGTAACATGGAAATGGCATTCAATAGTGATTTTGTGGGTTCATCCCTCTTTAATAGAGCATCAATCACAACATTCTCCTTGCCTTTCTTATATATGATCTCAAAGTCATATCCCAACATCTTTGTGACCCATTTGTGTTGTTCTTCAAATGACAACATCTACTCCAAGAAATATTTGAGACTATCATGATCTATCTTGACCTTATAGTGTCTTCCCATTTGATAAGGCATCCACAGTTTGATTGCATGCAACTGATAGCCAATATTTCCTTCTCATAAACTAGCTTCAACAAATTCTTACCTTTTAGTTGGTAGCTCTCAAATGCTATGGGTATTCCTTCTTGCATGAGTACAACTCCTATGCCATGTCTTGAAGCATCACATTTTACAATGAATGTATTAGAAAACTTAGGGTAGCTAGACTAGAGTTGTGCACATAGATTCCTTTATCTACTCAAATTCCCTTGTAGCTACCTCATTCCACTGGAAGGAATCCTTCTTTAACAAATCTATGAGAGGTGACGCTATGCTACCATAATTATTTATAAATTGGCGATAATAACCTGTAAGCCCTAAGAAATCTCGTAGGCTCTTGAGGGTTCTAGGCATTTTCCACTCTACAATACCCCTGATCTTATGAGGGTCCACCTTGACTCCCTCATGTGACACAATATGACCTATGTACTCCACTTCTTTGACTCCAAACACACACTTGGATGTCTTACATATAGCTAATGCTACTCAAGAATCTCCATAACTTGATTTACATGCTACAAGTGTTCCTCCCAAGTTTTACAATATATTAAGATGTCATCAAAAAATACCAAAAGAAATTTCTAAAGAAATGGCCTAAAGATAGAGCTCATCAAAATTTGAAATGTCGATGGTGCATTTGTGAGACCAAAAGGCATTACCAAAAATTCATAGTGGCCCTCATGTGTTCAAAAAGTTATCTTATGTACATCCTCATCTCTAATTCTTATTTGATGATAACCAGAATGAAGATCAAGTTTTGTAAAATCAATAGCACTGTTAATATCATCTAACAAATCATCAAGTAATGGAATGGGAAACTTATCTTGTATGGTGTACTTGTTGAGCTCTCTATAATCAAGACACATCCTCCAAGTTTTATACCATTACCACAAGAGAGGAGTAAGCACTCTGACTATGCATGATAATACATGCTTCTAGCATCTCCTAAACTATCTTCTCAATCTCACTTTTTTGTACATATAGATACCTGTAGGGCCTATGTTGGGTGGTTGGCTCTCTGGTACTAGTTTAATGGCATATTCATGATCTCTTTTAGGAGGCAATACTTTTGGAATCTCCCCAAAAACTATTGAGTTCTTATCTACAAGTACTTTTAGATCCGGTCATGTAGAAGCCTTTGAGTGATATGCTTCTAATGAAAATAATTGCGCCACAAACCCATTTTCCCTCTTCTTAAGCATCTTTTGCATTTGCTGAGATCTTACTATCTATCGAGACTTTGCATGCAACCCTCTTAGTTCTATTTTCCTTCTCTCTGAGTGAAAGTTTATGAATAGCTCCTAGAAATTCATCTTAGTTGTTCGTAAAGTAGTAAGCCACTGTACTCCCAAAACAATCTCTGTTGCACCCATAAAGATAGAAAACATTGGGCAATCAAGATGATAATCTCCCATGGATAATTTAATGCTATGACATTTCCCTAAACAACTGATAGTACCCCCATCTACAATTAGGACCTAAAATTTTAGAGCTAGACATATAAAAGAATTTAGACGAGTAGCCAATTTTTTGTTGATGAAGTTATGAGTGCTTACTGAGCCTATCAACATTGTTTCTATTTCTTTAAGAAACTTACTACCTTAAGATTTTGTGGGGTGCTAAAACCTGAGAGTGCATGACAAGAAATGATTAGTTGGGGATCTCTTGATTCCTCACTTGGTGCATTTCTCAAATTTAATATTTTTTCTTCATCACCTTCTTCTTCACTTGGCCCTTCAATCTACAATAATTTCTTTTCAGCACATTTATGTCATCTACTGTATTTGTTATCACAGTTTAAACATAACCCTTTTTCTTTTTTCTCTTCAATTTCTTGAGTTAATCTAGTGGGTTGAGGGAATGGTTGTGCTGAAAATCTCCTCTCTTATGTCATTGAACCCTTGCCTTCTAGGAATTAAAACTTCTCTTTTGCCTTGTGTACTAGAACAACAAATTTAGATATAGAATTAGTACTAAACATGCATACCTCATGTTGGATGTGATCCTTGAGACCACCAGAAATAAGTCATTCAAGTTCTCTTCTAGAATTGCATCTACTCTCACCGGTAGGTTTTGGAATTGTTGAGTATACTCCTTGACTGATCTTGTTTGTTGTAATTTAGCTAATTGGTTGAAGTAGTTGTTTTTTATATTACCATATTGTGATTGTAACTCCTCTGTAAAAACTATCCATGTGACATTGAAATCTTTTTTCTTGCATTGTGTACATAGCCATTGATATCAAATGAATTGTTCTAGTTCTAAATATAAGGAATCCATTACCACCTTTTACCCACTTGGAATTGGATGGACATAAAAAATATCTCCATTTGATTTATCCAAGTCAGTAGATCCTTGCCATTGAACTTGTCCATGTCCACCTTTGGTAACTAATTCCTAGATCCCATTTGAGTGTTAGCATTGGGATCTAGATTAGCTAACCTATATTATCCACCTTGGTTGCTTAAAACATCTGGTTATAAGCCTAATTGATTCTATTTTGGATGGGGAAAATGAGGTTGAGGTTCTTGTTGTTTTAATGGTTTATGTGTAATCCTCCTTTCCCAACAAACATTCCAAGGGCTTATCAACCGAGTTGAATCTCCACTAAGCGACTGCAATCACCTATCAAGTTTGGGCTGCCACTTGGGAAGCTGTGGACTATTGGATATATCAAACAATGTCTCTATCTAATGTTCAATTATGCTTAGAAACCCTAATTATGCAAATCAGTAAGCAAATCATCAAATTACGGCAAATCCTTTCAGACTAAGGTAAAGGACAGAGATATTTAACTTACTATTTTTTAAAGTTTAGAAAGTGGAAAATTCAAGGACACGGGGACTAGCGCCCAAGTCCAAGGTACATGTTTCTTTGTGGGATCTTGATCTCCTTCCGACACTAATCTGCACTGCAACTTCAATTTCTGGAGATTCCACTACGGAGGACACAGGGACTAGTGCCTTAGTCCAGGAAAAGCACTAGTGTCCTGCTTCTTTTTAGATCCTGAATCCTCTATGTCTGCTACTCCTTCCTGCAACTCCACTCCATGGGACTCGACACCTATAACCTACAATCACAAGGAGTGTGGGAGGGGGTTGTGGTGTTTAGAGGCTTGCCTCGATCAAGCCTTGGAGAGACATTCAAATCTTTCGAATATCATTGTTAGATGAAAGTGCGTATCCCGGCAGGATAGAGGCAAAAATCCAAATGATAAATGATTGAAAACACAATAGATATCACCTTGTAGTGAAGATCTCATGGAAGGAAGATGCTCTTCATGCCATGAGAAGATGGATGCCAAATCTGCAAATACAAACACAATAATAACAAAGTACTATTCTGCAACACAATGAATGCCTTGAATCACTTTCACAAAAGCTTGTTAATCAAAATTTCCATCTAGTTTGCAAATAAAACCTAATCATGCTTATATATGTAACTACAAAGATTCTAGCTAAGAATTTTGTAATTCAAACTTTAGATGTTGGCATAGGACCTAATTAACGGTCATAAAATTGACATTTGAAATTAGGGCAGACCAAAAATAGGGCTGGACTAGGACGCTAGCACCTGAGTCCACCTTGCCATTTTTGCTTAAGATTCATCAAAATGCAGCCCCCTAGGTCCTATTTGTCACAAGATCCAAGGGTTTTCTCATCAGGAGTCAAAAATAACATGCAAGATGCTCTAAATGCAATTACAGGACCTAGGAGCTAAACCTTAATAGGAAAAAGCCCTCAAGGTTACTTTTTCTGATATAAAATTTAGCCCCCACTTTAATGTATGTATAAATGCAAGGTCAATACATGCATTAAAGTACGGTCAACAAACATAGCAAACACGCCAGGCATAGAGAAGACACACCAAACACATTAAAGACAATAACAGGCATGCAAAACACAGAGAAGATAGTTACAGTCATGCAAAACACGGAGACGACAACATTGAAGACATGCAAAACATAGTGAATATAGTGAATGCAGTGATTATTTTCCTTTTCTTTTTCTCATATATGAAATGCAGGATGCAAGTATAGGAAAGTAAACACACAACCCAAAATGTAGGAGGGACTCATCACCATTGGTCTTTAGACTGCACATGGGGCAACAAACACGCAAAACAAATCTTAGCGTGCAAGAGGGACTCATCGCCACCAGTCTTTAGACTGCACTTGAGAACAAACATGCCATACAAATCAAGCATGCCAAACAAATCCCAAAGCATAGGAGGGACTCATCACCACTAGTCTTTAGACTATGCTTGGGAACAAACATGCCATACACACACACATGGAAGACACGGAGAAAACATGGTAGACAAGCGATGGAGTGTACCTATTTCTAGGTTCATCACCATCTTAGGCACATTACAGGCGCACACCGACGATTGGGCTTCACCACAACAATCATCGAAGACACGCTCAAGGGTTAGGTTAGTCACAAAACTGCTCCCTTCCTGCTCAGAGGACTTTTGAAAATGACAGGATTGTGCACTCTCCTCGAGAAATACACCATCCCTGCCTTACACAGAGGGCTTAAGATAAAAAGGATATGCACGATATCCTACCTCCATAGAGGGCTTAAGTGATTGCAATAGATTCAAGATTCACAAACACACAATGCTAGCATCTAAAATAGACAGCTTACCTTATATATGCCCCCACCTTAAGGTGGTTGATGTTGTGTACCAATATCAAGCACATTAAGGTAGGAATAAAACATGCAAGGGAACATGAGCTCTCACAAAGTCCATGCCCCCCAGAGGTGACATGTACTTTACAATCGCCAAATGTTCCTACAAACACACAATTCCCTACAAGAAAAGGTGTTAGTATCCATATAATCATGATAAACAACAATGCATATGATCAATCACATAAAGAACCGAGGAATGCAAGATTCAAGATAGACAAAGTGCATGGAGCAGCAGTATTGTTATGTCTTGTAAGTGCGATAAGACAGCATCAAGATCACACAGAGTGATTCTACTAGCCAAGCGTCGGATAATATATAACAACTCCATCGTCATGTATGGACTAGGTCCATTTTTTGATTTCTCGCTAAAGGGACACTAGGTCCGCATCAATATAATATGTTTTTTGTCACCTGTCCACTAGATAGAACCACTAGAGGAAGGGAAACAATGAAGCAAGAGAGAAGAAACAAGTGTCTTAGGGATAGTCATGTAGGAGGGTGCCCCCAAATCACCAACCGCAACGCTATGTCCGTAAGACACAACATACAACAATGAAAATAGAGGAGAAGCAATATAGAAGAATGATGATACAAATAGAAGAAGGGTCACAATAGAGGTAGTCTCCTAGTATCCTTGACCTTATGAGAGTATCAAGGGTCATCCTAGGAGGCCTAAACAACACAACACATCATAGGGGAAACACATCACGGAGGTAAAGGGTTAGAAATACTTACCTACAGAGAGCTTCATGGTAGAGGTTATCAACAATCAAATCATCCTTTTCCCAATCTCGAATGATATAAGAAAGAGGTGTGTAAGGTTGTGCCCTTTGTCTTTCTAATGTATTTTGATTATCTTCCGATCCTTAAAGGGATAATGAAAGAGGAACCTCAACATAAATACCATCTCTCCATGGCGAGGTAATACTTTAGTACTTTCCTTATCAACTTCTATAATAGAAATTATATCATCAAATTCTAGATAGTCATCCTAGTAGTTGTCATATAATAAGTTTGTTGTTCTATGAGATATCTTTCAGCATTCACCAATGCTTCATTTTGGCCAGGGAGAGCATTAGGATGAGAGAAAGGTAAAGTGTTGTTAAGAAGTGTAGATGTTGTATCATTATCATCATCATCATGAGTTTTAGCTATTGATTCTGATCCATTAAGAGACTTCTCATACTCATCATTCTCACTGTGGTATGTTAAGTCTTCTACTACCCGAGGATATGTGTTCATGAGAGATGTGTAATTATCTAGAGCATATAGTCGTATAACATTATTTTGTACAATATGTGATAAGCCTAAAACAACATTAATACCATCTTGTCCTTCTTTTATCAATTTTCTTATGTTGTGAATCACAGGTATAGCTTCTACTGTTATCCTTTCAGTTTCAACAAATGCTTGGAAATCAGCTAGATCTTTGTCAAGTTTGTTAATTTGCTCATCAGGTACATATTCTATCACATCAATAGGATCATCAACATCATGAAGTATTTGTTCTTCTATTGTAGTTGTAGGAGGCATGATATCTTGCAAAAGTTGTGCTTCTCTTGTTGTTGGAAAGGTATCGGTGATTTTATTGTCTTGTACTAGTATATCCTCATGGGAAGAATCATTTTTGAAAGAATGACCAAAGGACAAGTTCATGTCATCATCACATGTAGTAAATATTGAATGAATGGGAGAAGTGCTATAACAATTATCTTTTTCATTGCTACTCATGGAGATAAACTCAGTTAAGCTTTCTAATATCGTAGGATGTTCACTCATGAATGTTAAAAATTGGTCAAAATCAAGGTCTTTGATAAATCCATGCAAAGATACCAAGGAAAAATGACATTAAGGTGCCATGTGTATGTTTTCAAATGAGTTCCAAATCAGATTTCTAAATGTTTTCAAAATCTATGCCAAAAACAAATGTAAAAGTATGTATGAAAATGACCTAAAATGCTTGATTTTTCAACTTTTTTCAATGCAAAACACTAGGAGAAAAGGTGTTGTGAAAATTTTCAAGAGGGAAAAAAAATAATGTGCCTAATAATAGTCCAATGATGTAGCAATATCTTTCACAACACGCTTTTTATCCAAACCCAGAGTGATGACAAGTCAAAACCTAGTGAAAATACACTAAAATATGCAATTCTTTCACAAATTTTCAATGCAAAGACCCAATAAGAAGGGTGTTGTAAAGAATTTTAGGTGTAGTAGATTATAACAGTAATATCATTCACCTAAAGCCATAAAATCGATCACAACATGCTTGGAGTGCAAATCTAAGTCAACCCCTAGGGAAAATATAGTCAAAATATGTAATTTTTTGCAAATTTTCAATGTGAAGGCCTAATAAAAAGGGTGTTGTAAAGAATTTGATGAGGGACAGAAGGTAATAACCCCGATAACAGCCAATTAGTGTAGAAAAATCCTTTACAACACACCTATGGTGCAAATCTAGAGAGCAAGGTTTTCAAACCCTAGACATGAAATTTTGCAAGCAAACCACTATGATACAACACTACAGTTAGAAATCAATCCTAATGAGTGTTTGAAAATGGTAGTAAAATCTGAAACAAGATTTTGACTACAAACCCTAGCTAATGCAAAAGTAGGTTTTTATGAAGAATGCATAATTTCAAGCAATTTTTGTCAAATTAAGCACAAAAATGTAATGCAAATGTATTCTAAATGATGAATTTCTGCAATTTAAATCAGATCTAATGAAAATGATAGAAATTTAATGAAATTGAATGCCAAATAGTTCAAACTATGTTAAAATGCGAGCCTAAAATGCCAATTTTTTTCAATTTTTTTTTGTAATTTTTCAAATGCAATAAGATGAATGAATGCAAATCTATCAAATAACACTCAGAAAGGTGCCAAAAAGTTTAAAAACATGGGTTCACCAAAATGTTTTGGATGGGGAAAATGAGGGTGAGGTTGTTGTTTTAATGGTTTGTGTGTAATCCTCCTTTCCCAACAAACATTCCAAGGGCTTATCAACCGAGTTGAATCTCCACTAAGCAAGAACAATCACCTATCAAGTTGGGCTACCACTTGGAAAATTGTGGACTCTTGGACATATCAAACAATGTCTCTATCTAATGTTGTGGACTCTTGGACATATCAAACAATGTCTCTATCTAATGTTCAATTGTGCTAGAAACCCTAATTATGTAAATCAGTAAGCAAATCATCAAATTATGGCAAATCCTTTTAGACTGAGGTAAAGGACAGAGATATTTAACTTACTATTTTTTGAAGTTCAAAAGGTGGAAAAGTTGTGGACACGGGGACTAGCGCCCAATTCCAAGGTACTTGTTTCTTTGCGAGATCCTGATCTCCTTCCAACACTGATCTGCACTGCAACTTTAGTTTCTGAAGATTCCACTGCGGAGGACACAGGGACTAGTGCCCTAGTCTAGGAAAAGCACTAGTCTCCTGCTTCTTTTTAGATTCTAAATCCTTTGTGTCTGCTACTTCTTCCTGCAACTCCACTCCACGGGACTCAACACCTGTAACTTACAATCACAAGGAGTGTGGGAGGGGGTTGTGGCGCTTAGAGGCTTGCCTCGGTCAAGCCCCAGAGAGACATTCAAGTCTTCCTAACACCGTTGTTAGATGAGAGTGTGTATCCCGGCGGGATAGAGGCAAAAATCCAAATGATAAATGATTGAAAACACAATAGATATCACCTTATAGTGAAGATATCATGGAATGAAGATGCTCTTCATGCCATGACGAGATGGATGTCAAATCTGCAAATACAAACACAATAACAACAAAGTATTGTTCTACAACACAATGAATGTCTTGAATCACTTTCACAAAAGCTTGTTAATCAAAATTTCCATCTAGTTTGCAAATAAAACCTAATCATGTTTATATATGCAACTACAAAGATTCCCGCTAAGAATTTTGTAATTCAAACTTTAGATGTCAGTATAGGACCTAATTAACGGTCATAAAACTGCCATTTGAAATTAGGTTAAACCCAAAATAGGGCTGGACTAGGGTGCTAGCACCCAAGTCCACCCTGCCATTTTTGCTTAAGATTCATCAAAATGCAGTCCCCTAAGTCCTATTTGTCACAAGACCTAAGGGTTTTCTCATCAGAAGTCAAAAATAACATGCAAGATGCTCTAAATGTAATTACAGGACTTGGGAGCTAGGAAAAAGACCCCAAGGTTATTTTTTCTGACATAATAGATTCTAAATATAAGTGCTAATATTAGCCAATTGTGTTATGGATGCTAGATATGTCTCATGTTATGGAATCCAATCTTCTTTCCAAGAAATGTGTATCCTCCTTCATCTTGTTGGTATCTTCTTCCATGGATATTGTATCCATATCCTCTAGTGATGAGTCACCCTTATCAGGAGTCTTACCAAGAATATAGGATTTTTTGCCCCTGCCTCTAGTTTGTGGTCTAGCCATATAGTAACTTTTTTCTTTTTTTTTGTTGGTCACCCCAAAATTAAAATTTCAAAAATAAGACCCCTAATTATTTTCTGCAAGCTTTCCAAAAATGTAAATTTGAAAAATTCCACAAATTGTAGCCAATATGGCAAATTTATGAAAAACCCTAAAATTGCAATAACTTACTAAAAATAACTTCAAATTCCTCCAAATCAGAATTGTAGGATTCTTAATGTACCCTTGTTCAACCCTCCAGAAATTAGGAAAAAGTTTATTGAATTGCAACCATAGGAGTGAAATGGTGGAAAACCTAATTCTGTAATAACTCCCTTAATTCTACTCCATATGACCTCAAATTAGGATTGAAGCAAATCAAATATTCCCTTGATTAACCCTAACAAAATATTGAAAAGATTCACCAAAATGAGAGAGATATGTGCTTCCCAAAACGACCTCCAAAATTGAAAAAAATTGTCTTGTTTCTTGTCTTCACAGTGTCAAGATCATGCTCTGATACCACTTGTAATAAAACAACTTGCACAATAAAATAATATAATATGTAGTAATTACTTGATAATAATTGAGAATAAAAAGACACTTTGACAGAGCAAACCTTCAAATATCTCCAATATGAACACAATTCGCAATATGATGATAATAAACTTACCACTAGCTCCTATATATACCTAATTATGCCATGGCTACCACATAAGCCAACTAAGATACTTAAATATAACACCTATGATGACCAAACTAGCTATATATGACTATAATAGTGATTTTATAACTTAATTAAGAATTAAGGTAACCACAAGCCAACTACTCATAACCCTATGCACACTATAAGGTTAAGGGCATAGCAAACACACCCTCTAAACGTTTTAAACAAGAATTAGCTATTGGTGTAAACCTATTATACACAAATTTAAAAGTGCTCTAAAAGTTATCTATGGGTGATAATAGTTTACTATTATTCTATTCTTAAGATGCATTGCAAAATTTTACCTTTTTTTTGTTTTATTGTACTTCGTTATTGGACTTGATCAACCCAATAACTTTGTATGTATTTTATAAAGTATTTGTTACATCGTAAAATGTGTACACTAACATTCTACAATAAGTTTAGCACTTGGTTGGACCTAAATTGTTACCTTTGTTAATCAGGACCTATTTTAACACCTTTTTTAGCATAAAATGATAAAATCTTGACCCCGATGAATAAACCCGATGGAATCAACTTAGGACTCGACTAAGCCCACAACATTTGGCACTCCCTAGAGTTGTGAGGCTAAAGGTCCAAGGTGCCTGAGTGCCCTAGTCCCAGTTGGGATCTTTAGCCCCTCTTTTGTAGTGTTGGTTTGGGACACTTCCTTAGTTTGTATTTGTCAGCCTCATTGTGTTTTATTTGTCGTGAGTGAGCGGGATTGCATATATAAAGGAGTCTTGTAGTTCATTTTACACTTAGAGGACCCAAAGATTGTTATGAGAAGAAAGTATCCTATGCTTTTGTGTTCTATGCTAAAGTGTTCTTCATGCTTGGAAGTGTTATCTACTTGTGGATGCTATTGAATTTTGTTTGCAGGTCTTGAAGGCAGTTTTAAGCCTTTTTCATCACTCTCCTTGTTGGTGTTTGATCTTGAGTCATCTTCATCAACTAGGGTTTTATCTCTTATGGTAATCATCATCATTTTCATTCATATTTCTATCATATTATTACAGATTTGGCCTCTGCCCTCCTAGGGCACGTACTCTTGGATCTAATCATCATTGTAGTGGAGGTGGAAATACCAACACAGGGTTTGACTAAGGCAAGCCCTTATACATAGCATAACCTTTTCCTCTTTCCTTGTGTGTAGGTCAAAGAAATAGGTTTTTGAAGGTGATTTCTAGGAAGAAGACAGAGCATACAAGTACATGTTTGGTGATACCTTAGATTCTGCAAAACCCTAAAAAGGACCTAGGATGCCCAACCACCCTAGTCCTTGGCATTTTTGCTCCAAGATCCAGGTTCTAAACTATCCCCTGATCTTTGTTGTGCTTTTGGTTTTTTGAGATCTATTTCCATCTGTTAATCATAAGTCGATCTTTGTCTTCTAGGGTTTGACCATTTATCCTAGCTTGCTTGCTTGACCTTGGTCGATCCATCTCTATACAACAATAGGGTAGAACCCCTATAGTTTGGCTCTCCTTCTTGAGTAGAATCCAAGCTCAGTTTGTGTCTTAATGTTTATGGAAGAGGGTTTTGACTTAGTTTAACTCTTTAGGTTAGATGACTCTTTTCTATCTAACATTTTGGTGAATCCATCATTTCTTACACTTTTGCATCCTTCTTCTTTCAGATATGAGTTGTTTACTACCCTAGATCTGATTGGGATTAATTTTATTAATCATTTTGCATGCATACAGTCAAATTTTGCATAGTTTCAAAACTAGCGTTTGTGAAAACCTTGCATTTATAGACAATCTAGCTAGTTTTGAACCTAGTGTTTATAGATTTGAGGGTTGTTTTAGATCTTGTTTCATTGAAAGATTGTTTGCATTTGTTGTGCCTTATCATTCTTGCATCCTTGCATTTGAAATTTTGAAAAGAAATTCTTCATTCTAGACTTTGAAAAAAGCATAGTTATCACTTTGTTTGCATCTCATAAGGATAGATCATTATAGCATGAATTAAATTTCTGATTTTTGCATCAGATCTTATTGGTATTACAGTAGTTTATCATTTCATAGTGTTACATTATGCATTTGAATCTTGTTCATTGCTAGAATTTGTCAAAAAAGTGCATTTTGTGAAAACCTAGTTAATGTTGCAATGTAGGGTTTATGATTGATATTTAGTTTCAGACTTTGCTTCTGTCATGTCCATTCCAAATCTGATTTTAAATTTCTCTACAACATTACATTTGTCATCTTGCATTGAAAATTGAAGATAGGAACAATTTTGAATTGTTGCATTTTGAAAAAAGCATTGAAATTGGAGTTTGATTTAAGTATTGACATTATTGATATCTAAGTGGATTTGAGTAGAATTGAATTTGATCAAGGGTATATTATTGATTTACTTAAACAAAAGCTAAAATCCTTCTTTTGTTTCATCATTCATTTCTTCTATTGGTGCATCTTGTGTGTTTCTAAAGCTTGTAGACGCTTTATGAGCTTTGTAACCCAGTGCCTTGATTCTAATGTTCTTGTGCGAAGAAGTCATCAAATTATGGGTTCTAATGCTTTGCATAACGATGATATAAATACATCAAAAACCCAAATTCCTAGTCTTATCCCACAATAAGGTCCATCACTTCTTCCTAACATTCCTACTTCGCATCTTCCTAAAGCATCAAACTTCCATGAATCCATCAACATTGATGACCTTGTGGCTCATGTTCTTGAAGCTCAAATTCAAAGATTAGACACAAAGTTGTCTAATTTCCAGCAATTTGTACGCTCAGAACACATAGCTAAGGAGGCCATCCCTATTGTTGAGAGTCTAAGAAGTCTTTTGCTCGAAGATCAAGAAGGATTGGAAGTCTTGTGTGGCCTTGCTCATATAGTGCATAATAACATTCTATCTGCATCCAGTTGCGCTAAAATTGTCACCAATGTCACTTCTTATCATCAAATAGGGACTCAAGTGTCGGCACCCATACCAACACTCCCTATTCCTATTATACTTCTATTATTCTCATCACTAGTACACAGCTGAGTAATAATGCTACCACATGTGTTGAGTTATCCACTGGGAATCTTGTTTGCCATTATAGTATTATTCCATATAGTTACATAAATTCCACACCTAATGTTACCCCACCTACATCTAAACCTCCTACCACGTTCCAAAATGATACTCATACACAATCACCTAGTCCTTCCAATTCATTCCAATCTATACTTGATTCAGCTTCTGACCCTATCATAATCTAATTGTTGCAAAATATGACCTCCATCCAACAACAATTGGCCAACATAAGCAATAGTCCACCTAAGTCTAATGTCACAACACATTATATCTGTAGCCCTTTGTCCTATATCATCCTAAGAACTCAAATGCCCGAGAAGTTTTGAGACCCTCGTTTTGAGAAATATAATGGGAAGGGAGACCCTAACAACCATGTGGCAGCCTTTACCGCTATGTGTAGTGATTTCTTCTTTGAGGTTGCGATATTGGGAAAACTCTTTTCTAGGCCACTCAAGGACATAGCCTTGGATTGGTTTTGCTCACTACCTCCTAATTCTATAACTTATTTTCACAATTAGTCAACAAGTTCCTCGAGCATTTTCAAGTGAACATTGGACCTCAAGTCTCTTTGACAGACTTGGTTCATTCCAAACAAGAAACAAAAGAAAAAATAATAGATTTCATGGGTTGTTATTAAGTCATCTTCTCACAAGTCCAATATTCTATTCCAGATGTTGATGTACAAAGAATCTTTATAGGAAACTTAGAATCTCACACCCGTGATAAGATATTGTTGATGTGATATGATTCATTCACTCATGTTTGCACGACTCTTCATGATTATCAAATTTTGGTTAGTCAATATGAGCATAATCCCTCATTGACTCTAGTTGGTCAATCTGAGGCCTCTCACAATCATTCTTTCAAAAGACAAAACAAAGACTTCATCAAGATAAATGAAATCTCAGTGAATAACATAAGAAAACATGTGGTGGCAACATCATCTCCTACTCCCACCCCTTACAAGTTGAAACCAAAAACAAGAAACTTCACACAATTATCAAAATCTCTCTATGTTATCATGACACAACTTTTGCAAAACAATCTCATCAAGCTTCCACCTATTAGACCTCTCGATCCAAGTAAGATGCAATCATCTTCCTTTGATTTGAAGGCCTTTTCTCAATTTCGCCACTCCGTTGGCTATGACATTGAAAGATGTATGCATCTTAAACATGAAGTTCAAGACCTGATCGACTCCAATGTCATCCAGGTTGCTAGTGTGAATGATAAAGGGAATAAATCGGTGGCAGCTCCTAATCAAAATATTCAAATATACACTGATACTTTACCTCATTACAAATCTAATGTTATTGATATTTGCATGGTGGATGCTCGCCCTCACAAAGAGAAAATGGATTTGGAACCTGCTATATCTTTTACTCCACATGATGCTACTATTGAAGCCCCTGATGGGCCTCTTTACATTACAATTCAAATCAATGATAAACCTATTAGAGGTGCTATGATCAATCCTATATGCATGGTGAATGTAGTAACTAAATAATTTCTCTACATGCATGGTTTGCATCGAGATACCTATGATGTATCGGAGATGGCAATAAGAGCACATGATGGATCTATCCTTCCTGCTCTTGGTGCTCTAACTCTTGAAGTTAAGTTTGGGCCAAGAGCTTTGGATGTTCATTTTGTCATCATTCCTACATTGGACTTATTTCATGTGAAGTTGGGTCACCCATGGCTTCACTCCATGAAGGCGGTCCCCTCTATGGTTCACAAATGCTTAAAGTTTCCATTTGAAGGACGTGTCCATGCTGAACATCACAATCAATATCAGCCCATTGCCCACAATGGACATTTTACACTTGACTACTTTTGGGCACAACCAATTGGAGTCGCTCGAGGTAGAGAGGATTTATTCTTCTTATCATATCAAAAGTTCAAATCAAAGAAAATAGCAGAGTTATCGCTTAGTAATATTCCTCCTTGTGATGTTCCTGAACCCCCTCGATCTTTTGAGGCTACGGAAGTAGTTCCTCTTGTCCCACAAGTGGTGAATGAAGCTAAGCCTAAATCAAAGGTTCTTCCCCGTCCTCGAGTGTCTGGTAGATATGCTGAGGTTCCTCCTCCACCATCCCTTCAAGGACAATGAGGCAACCTTCGGGCACAAAACAAACCTCCCTATAATCGTAATGTTACTTTTGTACCACCTACCTGCGCAGAGACTAGTGGAAATCAATCGGTTGCACGTGTTTTATTTCTTAAGGTTTCTTAACCGCTAGAGGATGCTCATATACTTCCACCTATTTCACAAGTTGAGAAGGAAGAGCATCCCGCATTGAGGAACCCTTCCCCCATAGTCTCCTAGCCTTTGGTGGTTCCTCATGTTTCTTCTAATGTTCTTGAAGCAAAGGAAGAAAAGGAACTTATGTTGGAAGACAGTTCCCCTCACAAACATCACAAATAAAGCTAAGCGAAATAAGATTACAAGAGAAAGAAAGAAGCATCGTCGTGCTATGGCTTGCCTTTTCGTAGGAGAGGAGAATCTCCCTCCTCACAAGCATTTATCACTGACAGATGTGAAAGAGATATCTACTGATGCTTCATCTCCTTTAAGAGGGAGGACGTTTTACCAGCTATGGTGAAACCTATTGTGCAATATTCCAACAGTGAATCCAAAGACAAGGACGATACAGGTATGGCTCTTGTTCCTTATACCTCACGTGCTATAGTTCCTCTTGCATGTTGTCCACCTTTCTAAAGAGATGATGAGCAAGACTGGGAGGAGGATGATTTGCTTTAGGTTGACTCGCAGGTGAGGTACCTTATTTCTATTCTGTTATGAGTACGTGTGATTGTTTTTCCCTGTGATGTGCTGCTTGATATTGTATTTATGTTATTGTTGTTGTTGTTAAGGTCTCTTTGGATGACTCTTGACATCCTTGTAGGTGTAAGGATACAAAGGGACCAAAATCTGCTGTGACATTCTCTCTATTTGTATCATCATTCTTCCATATGTCATAATTTGTATTGTTGTTGTGTCCTTTAGGGATGATGCAAGGCGTGGGATGTTTTGGCATTCTCCCTTTTCGACCCAAGGGTTGTTTACTTTGATTTCATGTGATACTTCTTCCTTTGCCTCTGTAGTTCTACTAGTTGGTGGATGATGATAGTTCCATATATATATATATATATATATATATATATATATATATATATATAGTCTTGAGAATTCTCCTATTATACATTCATAGACTGACGCCAGTTAAGTAGATTCCTTTGTGTTATTACTTAGTATAATTTGATGTTTCTTTTATTGTTTTATGTGGCACCTTGTTGTTATGCTCGGCATCATACCATGAGTACATAAGCCATTGTGTATCATGTCTGTAGCATTGCCTCAGTTTGCCTTTTGTGGGGGCAACCCTTTTGTGCGATGTAGTTTTTAGGAACACATATCTTATGGGCATGTGCCTCTGGAAAGTTCTCGTGTTTGTCTTGCGATTTGTTCTCCCTTAAAGCAATTACTCCCTGATAGGAGTTAGCAATCACTTTAAGGTGGCGGCATACATCGCGCTATGCTCTCTTTTTGGTTACATGCTTGTTGGCGTGGAACTCACCTAGTGATTCAGGAATCCTCACTAGCCTGTGATGTTTCCTTTTGGTCCATGAGCCACCTAGTGCAACATAGTTGGCTAGTCTATGTGCTTCATGTGACTTGTCGTGGTCACCTAGTAATTCAATGATCCTTACTAGTGTGTGATCCACGGTGGCACTTCTCTTCACATGACCCCTAGCGATAGAGCAAGCTAGCGTCAGAGTCCTGTGCCTTGTGTGTTTGTTCTTATGTTTGTTTATTTTATGTGTCATGTTTAAACTTGTGTTTTATGTGTCTTCATCATGTTTTCCATGTGTTTTCTATGTATTCTATGTGTTTTATGTGTATGCTTTGTGTCTTATGCGTATGCTTCATGTCAAGCATGTATGCATTGTGTTTGGTGTGTATTACCTTCATGTATCACGTGTCTTTTACATGTATGCTTTTAGTACTCCATGTATGTGTGAGTTATGTTGCAATGTCTTGCATGTTGAAATCTCTTTGCTTATGTGTTTGCAACCTTAGAATCCTAAGCTTGGGGGCTACTTGTGGTCCCCGACTTAGTGGAATTATTTGGGCTTCTATATTTGTGTGTTTGATCCATCCTTTAGCATGAGGTCGAAAGTAAGTTCGTACCCATGCTAAAGTGGGGGCTAAATGTTACGTCATAAAATATGTACACTAGCATTTTACACTAAGTTTAGCACCTGGTTGGACCTAAATGGTTACCTTTGTTAATTAGGACCTATTTTAACACCTTTTTTAGCATAAAATGATAAAATTTTGATCCCGATGAATAAACCCAATAGAATCAACTTAGGATTGGACTAAGCCCACAACATTTGGCCCTCCCCAGAGTTGTGAAGCTAAAGGCCTAGAGCACCCGAGCGTCCTAGTCCTAGTTGGGATTTTTAGCCCCTCTTTTGTAGTGTCGGCTTGGGACACTTCCTTAGTTTGTACTTGTTGGCCTCATTATGTTTTATTTGTCGTGAGTGAGCGGGATTGCATATATAAAGGAGTGTTGTAGTTCATCTTACACCTAGATGACCTAGAGCTTGTTATGAGAAGGAATTATCCTATGCTTTTGTGTTCTATGCTAAAGTGTTCTTCATGCTTGGAAGTGTTATCTACTTGTGGATGCTATTGAAGTTTGTTTACAAGTCTTGAAGGGAGTTTCAAGCCTTTTTCATCACTCTCCTTGTTGGTGTTTGATCTTGAGTCATCTTCATCAACTAGGGTTTTATCTCTTGTGGTAATCATCATCATTTTCATTCATATTTCTATCATATTATTACATATCTGGCCTAGGGCGCCCAACCCTAAAAAAGGCCTAGGGCACCCAAGCACCCTAGTCCTTGACATTTCTGCTCCAAGATCCAGGTTCTGAATTATTCCCTGATCTCTATTGTGCTTTTAGTTTTCTGAGATCTGTTTCCGTCTATTAGTTATAAGTTGATCTTTGTCTTCTAGGGTTTGACCATTTGTCCTAGCTTGCTTGCTTGACCTTGGTTGAACTTGGTTGATCAATCTCTATATAACAAAAGGGCAGAATCCCTGTAGTTTGGCTCTCCTTCTTAGGTAGAAGCCAAGCTCAGTTTGTGTCCTAATTTTTATGGAAGAGGGTTTTGACCTAGTTTAACTCTTTAGGTTAGATCACTCTTTTCTATCTAACAGTATTGTATAGAAATGATATCCTTAGAATGTTATATCATTTCATTAATTACCTATGAGTCTATGACAAAGTGATATATGTTGAAAGATGTTTTGACTAGATTAGGTGCTAAACAAACACCCTATTGATAACAATAAGCTATTTTAAATTGCATCCTTGTTGGATTTCAAAACTTGCCTCGAAGCTTTGTTTGAGTGACTGTGAAATGATATGAACTCTATTTACAGGTAATTTTTTACTTGTTTCCATTCAATTGTATTTGATATGGGAAGAGAGGATAGTCATGTAGTCCAAAATGCATGATTATTATCTTGGGATGTATTTTGAGTATATAGATTATATGGTAGTCAATGGTGAGCGATCGCATAGCATGGGATATGCATGTCATTCACTAAGTACTATGTAATCACATGATAATACTTTTGTAAATTTTATCTTGAAGCTACATGTAAAAGATTAAAATGTCTATATTAAAAATAAGAAGTTACCTGAATGACCAAATTGTAAAGATAGGAGATTTAGTATATAAACTTGCATTAGCTCCTCAATTGATAAATCATGATCTATTTTATGTAAAAGTGCATCTATAGTTCTAATCATGTTATTTATTAGCAAAGTATTTCTATTTGATCTAATTTTGATTAAATTTAAACTAGAAAGAATTATCGGAAAAGATCTAGAATTTGTGAAATAAAACTATAGATGAAATTAAAGTGAAATAAATTCACTATGATATTGATAATGTTTTTGATATTGGTAAGTTGCAAACAAGGGTGCAGATCCCTATTACAAAAGCCACACGGGTAGCAAAATAGGCCAGCGGCCAAGAACAACCAAAAAATGGTAGACTAACAACAAACTATCATACTAGTAAGATAAGAGTACCAATACCAAAAACAACAGAAACAAAGACTACTGAAACATCTCCTTCCAATCATTCTTTAGAAACGCCAGAAGTTCCTCTTTACCAGCAGTCTTGCCATCCTTATCAACATGTTCACCTTGAGCATCCTGTAAAATAACCAGCGACGTGGTAGCACAGTGTATAACCATAGAATAAATTGTAGCAAGCATTTTCACTTTGTCCTCCACAGAGAGCAACCTCCTCTTCATATCATCCAGCGCCTTGTTAAGCTAGCCACAATTGTCACAATTCCTAACACTTGCCATTTCCTTCTTAGGGGTCTCCAGGATCTCGACTTCCTCTTGCTCAGTTTCATAATAGGAGTTATTTAACTCCTCAAAATGACTAGCACCCTCCTACTCAGGTTGTTCCGATGTTGTCTTAACCACTTTGATTTCCACCATGATATTGATAATGTTACATCCACACTTATTTAGTTGATTATTTTTAGTGAGTTATGATGTAGATTCAACTTGAGCTACTGAGGACAACAATTGATTTACAAGGGGAGAAATGTTATAGGACTTTTCCCCCAAAGTGAAAACAAAGTTATTTTCCCATGAAATAACCCTTAAAAATTAAAAGGAAGATAGAAAAATAAAGGTTATAATGATACTTTGGTTAAAAGGGGATTAATAATAAATATTTTCAAAAGATTTGTTTTAAAAGGGAAGAATAATTATATTTATTAAATAAATATTAAAGACAACATTTGTGAAAAGGTGTGATGTTTTAAAAACCACCCCTTAAAAGTTTATATAAAGCATTTATGTGAGACTTGGAAAGGGCATGGAGATCACTCAAGGAAGAAGGTGGTCTGATGGGCTATGAGCATTGGAAAAGGGGCACACAAAGTGTGTTCAATTCAGGGTACAAAATGCATTCAAGATTGTCTTGGCCATGGCTTGTGAGTGGTATCTCTAGTGTGCATGTTTTACATGCTATGTTCTGAATAAGAATTGTTTCCCCCTGGAGTGTGCCATGGCTATGAGGGCCAAGACCACTGGAATCTTCCTAGAGTGAGTAGACTTTCCAAGTGCTATGATTCAAATAAGTACTAAACTTATTGTTACTCAAAATTATACATAAATGAGATGGAGTTAATTTAATTGTAATTCTCAAAATATGTTATTTGTTCCTTTTCAATAATATTCATATTGTTGGATGTAAATTTATATATTAATGGCAGTGATCTTCATGTGCTAATGTCTTAAACTAGATAATTTTGACAAACAAGCATTTTTGTGCATTTCTTCTAATTCTAGATATACTTTATAATCTTTAAACTCAAACCATAATATTAGAAAACCCATTGTTATACTTAATTAACTTTGATGTATTAAATCTATCTAATTATAATATGGAGAAAATTAGCATTACACTAGAATACTGGGGTATAAATACAACATTCAAGTAACTTAGGCTCAAATCTCTAATTTGCATACGTTCTTGCTAACAAGAGGCATCTTTGACTTGTACAAATTAGTCTTGAAATTTTGAGCTCCCCACTTGTATGTCAATGCTTGTTAATGCAAATCTCTTTGCATGTTGATGCATCTTGGAGCTTGGGCACCCCACTTGGCTATTTTTAGTTGTTGGATGAGATTAGCTTTGGTGGGGGAAGGTTACACTGTGCCCACACATGCAATTTTGAACTTGGGTCCTAATTGGAGAGGAAAACTACAAATAATTCTTGGAAATTGAAGGGCAATTAGCTTCTAGAGAGAGGATTGACAAGGCTAGAAAGAGAGTGGCATTCTTTTTTGTTTGTAGGTTGCCAAGAAGCTCAAGTGTGGGGACTGAAGGTTTTTCATATATAGGTTTTGTTGTAGGTGTTGCATTAGCATGGGTTTGCATGTATGTAGGTTATTTTGCAAGTTGCAAACATTGTATTTACAAGGAGAGACTGTCAAAATTTCCATAAAACATTGGGTGCATGTTTTTTAGTAGAGATTTGAAGTCTAGTGGGTAATTGTTTATAATGGATTATTATTTGATTTAGAAAAGAGTTGTAATATCCTGCTAAGGTTTAATGTTTGTACATGTAATTTTGTAATCTTTTTGGGAGGATATTAGATTTGTTGTAGAATCCATGCATGAACGTCTACCTTGTATATTGAATAAAATTAGATCTATTGTTGAGAGAATCCTTGTATTAGCATGAATCTGAGTTGTTGCATGTGTTAATATTGGGTTCTTGTAAGGACAAGGACACCATTCATTTGTCCCCCATCCTTGACTACATCATTAGGGGAATTAAGTTTTTGATGCGGTAACATGACAATGTATATGGTGTTGTCCATGTCACTAGATAAAGACTTGTACACACTTCATGGAGAATGTATTAGAACTTTGATAGATGTAACTTTCATTAAATGCATGATGCCCCAGTGATAACATAAAGTGACACCAATGTTAAATACCTTTATTATGCTATGTTCTTATCAATGAAAATTTGTTTAAATGTGCAAAAAAACATTAAATGAGGGCTATAGTAATTTATTAGATCAGGCAAATAGTGAATAGGTTGGTGTTCCAATATATGGTAGTTTCTCAAGGTTTGAGACTACCCAAGCATTATTGTACAATGTTTTCAGGCATAGGAATAAGTTTATCACCTAACAATGTGTGTCATCCAAGTGACTTCATCCTACAATCTCAATGATATGAAGGATTATTAGATTGGTGTGATGATTTGTACTTGATTGAGCTCTACTATGATGACATTTCTTTCTAGGCTCAAGTTCATCCACCTTGATATACTTTGGTGAACTTCTAGGACTCAACTAAAGGAACTACCCACCAATGACTATTTTTGACATGATCTTCAAATTGAACCATGTGGTATTAGACAAACTTAGACAAAAGTATATAATTGGATCTCTATTATGTTGCCATTAGTAACTCGGTACCATGGTTGCATTTAACTAGCATATCCCAAAAATCTTATTCCTTCTAATCTGTAACTATGTAGGTATGATAATAGGAAAACATGTGAGATCTTGAGTTCCCTCAAATGAAAGGAAGACTATCTTGACAAACCCTAGAATTCCAAACACGGTATTGAAATGAATAAGTTGTTTGATTGATCATATTCTACCCTATCATATCTTATGAAACTTGGTATGGTTGGATTGTGCATAGTGGAGCGTTTTGGATTCAAGTTTTGGTAATATACTTCACTTTATGAAGGCTGAGCATGGATAAGCTATGACTTGTATTTTGCTACCATGGAGTATTTTTGGTTGTTTAACCATTTGTTTGGCCTAATGAGACTCATCTACAACCTTTCATTAGAAATAAATATTATTTGCAGTACACTATGAGAAATAGGGGCACGATCGTAAACCAAACAAAGTTTGAGCTTGGTTGTAGAAGCATATACGTTGGCAATTAGGAATGCCCTAAACCTTGGTAAACTAATCTTCAATAAACTAAGTTGTTTCCTTCCTTGTTATTAATGAACCTTGGGTGACATATGAACCTTCTTTCTAATCTATACTTGTGTAAATGGAAGCATGTTAAAGTGTGTGCATGCCTTAAAGAGTATCATTTGATAGTGCACACCAGCAAAGAGGATCAAGTTATTTATGTTTGAATCACAATGATCCTAATCTGTTGGGTGGCTAAAGGAAGTACCAATGGTGTTTACGACGTCCTACATAAGGGATTTAATACCTTAAAATGTAAGTATCTTAATCACTACTTTAAGAGTAAAAAAATGTTCCGTTACATGGCATGATCAACGACATAAATAATAGAGATCCATGATGAATCTTGATGGTGGAAGTGTGATTATCTATTGTGTAAGAAGCAATACAATTTACAATACTTGTGTTTGTGTATTAGGGGGTGGAGAGTTATTTAGATCTTCCTATTCTATACAGATTGGCTCAATTTCTATTAACAGCAAAGAATCCCATATAATAATGTTTCTATATTTCTTAGTGGATATTATGTTGTACCAATCTATAGTCAGTGACTTGATATCTTGGAAGGGTAATTAACCTTTATTTTATAAGTTGGAAACCTTGAGAGAACCAATACAGAGAACCTCCTCCTCCCAACTTTTTGAAGTTCCAGACATCTTGTAGTGTCTGGTTTTAGAAAATATGCTTATTATCAAATCAAGGTCTGTACAGAAAATATTTCTTGAAACCTAACTTTTCAAGCTAGAAAAAAAGATTTGAGGGCAGGAACTGAGTGTTTATGATGGATTACCAAAGGAAAATTGAGTGTTTATGATGGATTACCAAAGGAAAATTGAGTGTATTTTTACAAAGGATTATCAACAAAGGGAACTTCAGTAAGCCATTATCCTCATCATAAATAAAATACATTACATTGGTAGTCTTGAAAACAATGAGTCTACACTCAGACTGCGCTTAAACTTCTTGCTACCAGATAATTGCTCTCATCAGACTGCCATATTTCCTTTCCATTATTCGTCACATATGCGTACAATCTGTTTTCCAATGTTTTTACCATGAAAGAGACCAACAAATGCTGATGGTGCATTCTCCAAACCATCTGTAATATCTTCAATATAAACTATTTTTCCTTCTTTCAGATAACCTCTTACTTTCTCAACAAACTCAGGGTACATATGCAAATAATCAGGTTCAATGAAACCTTCCATTTTTATGCGCTTATATATAAATTGTGTTAGATTCCTTATACCTTTTCCCTCCTCCAGATTATATTGTGAGATCATCCCACAAACAGCAATACGTCCATGAACTTTCATATTTTCAATAACTGCTTCAAGCATATCACCGCCCACATTCTCAAAGTAGATATCAATCCCATTTGGAAGGTACCTGGGATTACATGAAAAGACAACTTTTTCAATGTTTTCTACAATGTAGGGAATCATCAGTTATAATTTTTGTAAAAACACCTTTTTCAATGTTTTCTTCACTGTAGGGAATCATCGGTTATAATTTTTTTTAAATACCTTTTTCAATGTTTGCTACAAAGTAGGAATCATCAGTTATAATTAAAATCCATCTTTTTCAATGTTTGCTACAAAGGAATCATCAGTTATAATTAAAAAAATGATGTCAGCAACTTCTCTATCAACAAGCCCATCTCACATTTATTGCTTTTGTATAACTGGACCATTGATGTATATTTGCATGCATCAGTTAAGAACAATTCAAGTATGCCATAAGAAAATAGAAATGATGGTATTTACTTCTCTGGAGAATATATGAAACTCTTCATTTTACTATCATCCAAGTCATGTGAAACTCCTAAGCTCACGAGAGGAAACATTATTCAGCTAGAATGAGCAATTTGAATCCATCATAGAGCAAAAGAACACAGTGCACCATAGCATGGTAATCATATCAAATGCAAGGAATGCTAAAGTGAATACTGTTAAAAATGTATGATTATTGTTAAATCGTCCGTATGCTAAATAGAAGTGAACTGTGAAAAATAAAAATGATTGTCAATTTGATTAAAAAATGAGAAAATCAAGATGTGGTCTAGACAAAGTTTCCCTTTTCAATCCTTTGTAATGCAGAAAAACATTTTATACTATGTATAGAGACAATTTTAGATCATTGCTAAATCAAATAGGTGATCAATGATAACATCACAAAATACAAAGTGCAGCATTGCAGAAAGTAATATCACTTATGGCTGAGAAAGAGGGTTTTTATTTTGGAAGAAGAACTCTGTATTTCATAGAAAGACTTTGGAAACATAAAAATTTCTTGTTGGTACAAGGTGCAGGTAAAATATCTAAAGAATCACAAACTTCAGAAAACTATAAACACAATCTATCAACTGTGCAACTTGTCTAGATCTGGCATACTTGATTTGAAGACAGTGGAAAGTTACAAGACAATAGTTCTATCACCATAATACTCGCATCACCACCATTAGGAGAAAATCAGAATATGCTTATCAAAGATATGCCACTCCACTGTTTCTCAGAGATGAAATGTTCTTTCACAAAAGAATTATACAAGCTCTGAAATATATTTTGTTTTGTTTTCTTCTAGCGAATTTAATTTCAGTAGTACATTCAAGTTTAAAAGGGATCAAGGGTTAATATAGGCTATGTATGGAATTGTAAATAAATTTCTGTTACAATGCAAATCTGTGTCCTTTCATTGCATATACAAGTTACTTCCGCAAAAAAATAGTTTTAATAGTTTATTGTTTTTTTTCTTTTTTTTTTTGTGGAGTGGGGTGAAGGGGTAAAAGGGGTGGGTTTAGTAATCTACAGTTTTCTGAAAACAAATAGATTTTGCTTTAAAATGCAGAGTCAAATCTTGTTTAAAAAATTCGAGTTTTGAATTGATCTTTTCAAGAGTTTTGCATCATAAGAATAGAAGAATAGTAAATATATATAATACAAATCATCCTAGTTTATTTTTTAAAACTAGAATATGAATGAAGGTTACCTGGCACCAGATTTTCAATGACAAAGATAAATTAAAAGATCATTCTCTCTTTGCCCTACTCCCGTGTGAACAGTCTATCCACTTGTTTATCCAGAGCAAAACCTTTGGACAAAAAGAGGGCCTTTCACCATATATATTCTCCCTTGTAAGATTATCTGTCTGCAACTTCTTCACCATCGTCCCATGCCAATAAGTTGTTTCTTAAGGTAATCAAGTGGCTGAAATGCTGTTCCCTCCCGTGTGCTGTGCATTCTTCCCATCAAGAGTATAAGTGCCAGTCTCACATTTCTGAATTATGAATCTATTTAGTCATCCTTGTATAACACTCAACAAACTGGATATGCATGGCCTCCATATCACTGGGTGTCAACTTTTTCTCTCAGAAAAAAGAAACAAGTACCAATAGGTTGCTAACATGCTCTGAGTCTAGTGTCCCCATGGATTGGAACAACACAGGTTGAGTAGACTTCACAAGCTGTCGTTGTCAAGGATGCAAAGGATAGTTGAGTTGAGGATGATCAGGATACTCTATAGGTTATTCATTAGGCTCAACACTCTACAGATGCTCTAGACTCTTCTCAACCTGTCTTGAGAAAGGCTTCTAGGTTAAGAGGTTACAAGATGCAAGTTGACTTTTTTGTTGACGTCCATAGCCTAGGTTGAGCTGTGAATTAGCCATAGGCTAAGATTCTAAGTTGTTAGCCTGCATATAAATATTACATACATATTAAGAGTGGTGTCCCTATATCTTCTTGAACAAATTCATGTTCTACCAAAAGTTTTGAAAGATAAGCTAGGTGTTAAAATGAAAAAATGATGATATTTTATAAGATAACTACTGCAAAATGTGAAGATTTAATCAAATTTAAAATTCTGCGCAATTATTATCTTTTGTAGATGGTACTATTGGAAATCTTGTAGGAACTGTGATACCAAAGAGATAAAATTAAATGAAGTTAATAGAAATACTGGTTCTATTTTCAATTCCCAAACAACAACTATAGCTTTGTCACTAAATGACAAGTAATCATAGGAAGTAATAAAACAAACTTAGAAAAAAGGAATAAAAACAATTAAGCACTCTATTTCAGTTTCTTGTTGGAGTTTAAAGCATTATAGGCCCATTTCGACATTCATAGAAGAGACTGACAATGTATTTGAACAAATTAATATCATATCACAAGGATTGTAAGCTGGCCATAAAGTCTTTTTGAAAATGCCTTACCTCTTGAGAGCAGCATTTAAGTCTGGTTCTTCCTTGTAATTGAATGCCTCATCAAAACCGAATCTATTTTTCAATAAGTCTACCTGCATGACAGAGATCTGGAGTCAGCATAGTTAGCCATGGCATTCATATTTATGACCTTTAAATGCAGCTAAACTGAAGCATTATGATTAAGTCCATAGTTGACATGATTGATCTTGATTTTGAAGCAGTGGGGCTCGAGGCCCATGCATAACTATACGTCTATCAGGCACCCATATCCTCATATAGCTTGTGACTTGGGAGCTTTGAAGGAAGTAAAACCATGACTCTACAATTCTCAATGGTTCAGGTGACCTGGGGCACACTTTTGAGTAAAATCCCACTTGTCTACATGCCCAGAAGATAATATTTCAAATTGTGGAAGACACAACACTCGAGTGATGAGATGCAAAAATCAGAAACAAGAAATAGCTGAATATAACCTTCTGTTGACTGCCAGCACTCCCAACAACGTAACAGCCAAGCAACTTGGCAAACTGGCCAACAAGCTGACCAACAGCCCCAGCAGCTGCTGAGATATAAACATTTTCCCCTTTTTTAGGGGAGCTTACTTCAAAAAAGCCAGCATACGCTGTGAGTCCAGGCATTCCTGCAACATAGCTGGCATTAGAAATGAGTACTAGAAATTTCTTAATTGTCTTCAGAAGACAGAAACCCCACCAATTCCACAGAAATATTAACCTCATAATTTTCTAAAATTATCAGTATCTTGACAACCAAGAAACCAGCCAAAGATTATTCCATAGATTCCTAGTTAACATAATGAATCTGAACAGAACTTAAAGGTTATATCCACCATGTGTTCAAAGATTGTTGTGAATTGTCATCCAGAAAGAAGAATTTCTAACTTGAAGGATTTATATCAACTCTTACAATTGGTCTGGGAAAAGAAGGCATAGTTCATATTGCCTGATACAAGTTATGCAACTCAAGTTGCCATCTTACCATTCAAAGTATAGATGTGTTTAAAGTATAGATGTGTTTAAAGGCCACGGAATTGAATGCCATTGCCAGTATCAGGTAACACTCAACTGATTATTTTTCTTGAAAGCCAAATCTTTAAAAAAAGAGGATATCTCTTGAACCCATCCAAAGTTGCTATTATAGAAAAAAAGTAGTATTCTACCTTCCTCACCACCTCCTTCCACCACTTTCTTTGTTTTTATTTTCTCTTTCAGGAATCAGGGCAATGATCCAACCTCTGCCAACCAGACCTGAAATTTGATGGTCTGTAGCCTGTATTTTGGTTTTTAGGCCGTATATTACAGGCAAAGTAGAACATAAGTGTTTACAGACTGTAAATTTAATAAACTCTATTTATTCATTACCTCAATTTAAATTTTTGATATTTACTTCCTCGTAAAGTTAACCATTCAGAACTTTTTTAGGATTTCACAACACTCAAACTCAATGAATCTGACTTTCGACAATTAAAATACTAGTTAAAAATAAATTTAACAGTCAAAATTTTCTTAAGATTACAGGTGCCTCAATGATCAAAACCATCAGCAAATTTTCAATTGACCGGCATGGTGTATTTGAAATCCCAGTCCTGCTGCCAACAATTTTAGAACTATAGAAAATAGGCATTTCCATTTATATAATAACACCCACTGTGTTACAAGTGATAAGTCATCACTATATGTGCCGTCAGGTAAAGAACTTCTGAACTTGATGCAACATACGCAGAGAATGCTAACATAGTGCATGAACAAATGCTTATATGTAAGCTTCCCATTATGATAAAACTAACACTTGCATTGGAAGGAGGTGCAATGGTTATGCCGATTGCAACTTATATAGAATAATATGTAGAAATCTAAGCTTACCCCCAAAGTATCCAAGATGTTGATATCTATGTAATCCAGTTGTTTCCATTAAAAAAAACACATTCAGCATACATATCCCAAACTTGACGTTGTGCAAAGCTCCTCAATAAATTGAATGCCCTATAAATTTGAAATACTTTTAGAAATAATTGTGATATCCTATGGAAAAAGAAAATATATGATTTATAATGTGTATATATAAAACCCAAAAGCTTTATTGCTTTAGGAGTAATAGGTTACAATGAATATATAAAATTTTTGCTGTAAATTGTGTGGCAGATCTTTTACATTAATACAAGGTTTTTTTCTCCTGGGTGTTACTAAAATCTCTATCTTTTTACACTAAAATAAATAAACCTTATACTTACCAAAATCGATTTACAAATTCTCCTTTCCGACCTTAAATTCCTCACTGAACTTCAAAATCAGCTCTTTATTTCAACTTGAAACCCCAAAGTGTTAACACTTCTTCAAATCTCAAAAAGCCAACAAGGCAACAAAGTTATTTGCTTTTAATTCCAACTATGTTCTTGAACTAAGCTTAATCGTTTCGAAGACATAACAACCATGTTCAGCACAAAGGTGTATCAGACACAAAACAGCTATGAATAAAAAAAAATTAAATGGTTACAAAAAAGAACTTCTTACCAGTTAAAACAATCCACTCTTCTGTACAGATTCAATCCCAAAACATTTTCGAGATCGTGTCAAAATCACAAATGCTAAGCAACCAAAAAACAGTTTCATGTAAACTCCGAGAGGTCGAAAGGACCCAGCTTATGGTTGAAGAAGGTTCAAATTTAGTATCATTTTGAAAAGAAATTTTGAGGGATCACATCCGTTTTATCAGATTATTAAAATTGTTTCAGAAAAGTTGAAGCCAAAATCGCAGTAGAAGATCTGCATGTTTTCTTGAACAACCCTTCTCTTCTTTATGTGATCTTTCATGTTTTGCGAGAATTTTATTTATTTTGGGCTCATCTAACGTTTCAATGCCACAATCACTGTGGTCACCGTTGAAGGAGGGGTAGAGGATGGTGAACGAGGCACTATGAAGGATTACTAATCAGGGCAAAGGCGGCGAATTTGACCCTCTGCGCTGGCACTACAAGAGACAAAGGAGGATGAACACTGGCGACGGGGAACAAGATTGTTTACCTGGGTGGAGGAGTGGTTGGTCATGTTCTCTGTTCAGAATTTTCAACTGTAACTGGCCAGGGTAAACACCCTATCCACATGATAATAGTTAAAATTAGGTAAATACTATAAACACAACACACTGGGTGTGGGTATTAAACTTGGGTAGATAACACAAAATGATTAGACAACACATCTGCAACAGACTGGCTGTAGCTTACACCAACTGACAATATCAGATGCAATTAAACCCAAAGTTAACCCCCAAAAAAAGAAAAGGAATTTTACCATTTTTTTAATTTAAAAACTCACATATAAAAAGAAAAGGAAACTTATAACGGTAAGCAAGCATGGAAACAATACACAAAAACAGTATATAGTGACAATATTTTAAAAAATACCACGAGCAGAATATCCCAGAAATTTTGGCACACACCCATATTGCAAACAGTTCAAAAATTAAAATGAACAGAGGCAGTGACATGAACCCCCAAGAAATGGTAATGTGTTAAAAATGGATAAATACTGCACCAAACATTTCCCGATTGATGTGATAGAGATATAATAATGTATTGAAATTGGGTGAATCTCACATCGTAATGATGTATTAAAATTAGGAAAATGTTATATACACAGTACAATGGGTGCAGGTATCGAAATTGAGTTGATAACACAAATTGGTTAAATAACAAATCCACAACAGACAGGCTGCAGCTTACTCAAACTGATGATGCCATATGCAATCAAAGCCAAGGTTGACCCCCAAAAAAGAAAAGAGAATTCACCAAATTTTTAATTTAAAAACTCAGACATAAAAGGAAAAGGACTCTTATAAAAGAAAGCAAACAAAGAGAGTAACAATAATTTGAAAATAACACGACCAGCTAAATAACCCAGAAATTTTGATTACATACCTATTGCAAACAGAATTCATAATGAAGAGGCAAAGACATGCACCTCAGGAGAAATGGTAGTGTGTTAAAAATGGGTAAATAATGCACCCAACATATCCCAATGGATGAGACAGAGATATAATAATTTATTGAAATTTGGTAAATAACACGTTCATATGACTATGTATTAAAATTAGGTAAATACTATTATATGCAAAACACACTGATGCAGGTACTGAAATTGGGTAGACACCACAAATTGGTAAAACAACCCATCCACAACAGACTGGCTGTAGCTTATTCCAACTGACAATATCAATTGCATTGAAACCCAAGGTGAATCCCCCAAAAAGAAAAGGGGGTTTCACAAAAAAAATTATTAAAAGTCTTAGACGTAAAAAGAAAAGGATACTTATATGCAAGCAAGCTTCCAGAACAATAGTTTGAAAATAACATACAAGCAGAATAAGCCAGGAATTTCGATTACATACACATATTGCAGAAATTACTCAAAATGGACAGATAAAACCTGACTGGGATTTTTGGCCAATATGACCGAATTCTCTATATTTATTGGCTCTATTCTGCAGGATCAAACATGCACACAGGAATGATTAAAGAAATCAGAAAAATAAAATACCCAAAAATCCATTGGGCATAAAAGCAGAGGCCCAGCTGCAGGTGGTCACAGATCTCCTCTGCCAATTGGACTACGAAGCCATGGTAACAGAAAGAAGCATTGAAAACCTGTGTGGTTACCAGCTCTGTAATAACAAATTGCCGCCCCGTCAAAGAAAGGGCCACTACAAAATCTCCCTCAAAGACTACAAAGTCTATGGCTTGCAGGAGACATGGCTCTTCTGTTGCTCGCAATGTCTCATTATCAACCACACTTTTTCTGATGCCCTCCAACCTGACAGAGATCTCATCATTGAATGGATTATTTTACTCGCCTTTATTTTTCCGACACTGTTATTTAATTTGGCATTGTTTTAACAAATTTTCAGGTCAATTGTGGACCTGTTCCCACACTAAATAGCCTATCAGCTAAACAAGGGTGTAACAACTTTCTCCATGAAGATGCTGAGAATGACATGTCAGCACATGCAACGGCATATATATTGTCTTGGGCAGTAAAAGTATTTACACATATAGAAGGCTTTATGCAGATAACTCATTGAAGAGGATCGTGATTTCTGTGAAGAAAAATATATGTTGTCTGAGTAGTAAAAATATTTAGACATGTCAGCAATTGTTGGTGAGAAAAAGTCTAGGGAGACCCTGCCAATAAATAATGAGCTGCGTCACTTCAGTATTGAGAAAGTGAGTAGATAAAGAGGCCTGAAGATTTCTCTGGGGAAGAATCTAAAGCTTTTCCAGTTTGGCAGCCTTATTGTGAGAAAGACGAACAACAGCACTCTCACTTTTTTTCAGTTTCTCTCCATTAAAGTACTTTTGATATTCATCTGCAACTTTATCAGGAAATACAGGGCTTCTCAGGTTTGTATGATTTTTACATTGTAATCTCTTTCCTTCGCAATGTACAATTGTCAATGGCACATTTTTGCTATTCTCTATAGTTTTTCTTGCTGTGCCCAGTTTTTCTCAATCAGATACAGACAACAATGGCACACAGCTCAGTCCTATGTATAGTCGTAATAATAATGTACTCAGGGAGAATGCTGGCAGGTCCAAGCATCTACATCATCAAGCCAACCATTATCTTAATGAGTTAATACATAATTTAGAGTTTCCTAATTTGCTGAGTCATGTCAGGTTTTTGCCAAGTTCTTTGGTGAGTATGAGTCCAAGCCAAAAATGTGTCAAGGGAATCTGAAGACAAGCCTGAGTTCCATACCAAGACAAGTCTAAGTCTCAATACTATGAACAGAAAATAAAAGTTGCTTCCATCAGTATAATTATACCACATTTCTAAATATTATTTTTAAAAGCAGTATAGGGATCATAACATTATAACCATGGACCAAATGTCTATTTACTTAAAAAAACTTCATGCAATCCAAACGATAAGGATTCTATAAATAATACATGAATGTTTGATTAAATAACATTTCATGAAATCCAAACAATAAGGATTCAAAAATAAGAATATGGCCTGCTATGTCATTACCTAAAACTCCCAGGTAATATGAAAGAGGTACATCTGTATACTCGATCTTTTTCAAGTTGATGCCCCCTGGTATTATGCTGTATTCTTCCCATCCAGTAAAACTCGCTACAAAATCACCCTGTTCAAATTCTGGGTGATTTGAAATGACAACCTTGGAGACGCCAAAGCCAGTTATGACCTGCATATAGAATCAAATTCCTTAATGATAATCATAGACATGAGTCACCTTGGGTTATTTGTTTTAAATAATAAAATCTTGAACTAGAACAAGAAAAAATGTATGACATTCTACATCTATTGCAAGATGAGACTGAACGTAATTGTGCAGGGTGATATAATTCTTTAGTTATGAAAGGTTCATTTTTAACTGCCACAGAAATTAAGGTATGTTGGATATTTTTTGAACTCTTCAGGAAGCAATCTTCAGGTGAGAAAATTTAACTTCATTTTATAAAATATCAGGCTTGATCCTATACAGTAGATGCAGGAAACTATTACATTTAACTTGCAAAATTGAATCTATCTTTTTACTCTATATAATATCACTCACAACTAGTAAGTTATCTCAACAGGCTAACTAAAATGTTTCTATCATGTGGTTCCCTTCATTGCCTCAAAATTCACCAACTGAATCAGCATATGCTACTTAGTCTTGCATCCATTGGTTTCCACTGATGCATAGGAAAACAATAACGTGGCATATTTTTCCCATGAAAGTTACTGATTTTTCAGTAAAAGCATTGAGCAAGAAAATCTTACAGATCCAGGCATAAAAGGGGTTGAGCTGGGAACATTATTGCCCATGCGTAATCGCATATAAGGATCACATGATAGATACAAATTCTTTACAAGAACATCTTGTGATCCATCACTCAGTTGCAAGGTTAATTTGTTATATTTTAACAACATATCAGACTCCTCTGGTGTTCCAGTAACGAAATCCTTGAAGATTACTTGTTTATTGACCACTTCATTTCTAGCCATTTGAGTAGAGCCACCCTGCAATAAAGTGGTCACATCAATTACAATCTCATAGAAATTGCCCTTTTAATCACATTAAAAGCATCACTCTACAACTTGTTCCAGAAGTCTTTCAAATAAACTGATCTCAAGGTGAGTGACAATGCCACAAATGTAGTAATGCAATAAAGCAAGGCTGTAAGAACATAAGAAAGGAAATAGTTTTTTACTGGTACTATATAAAAGTTTCAGCTTGCAACTTGTCTATCACACGTGGTTATTGCCAGCATTAAAGTGAACAAAAGCACCATTGAAGTGTAGCATGTGAGTCTTTTCAAAAATTCAACATAATGAATGCTTTCCTTCACAATCAGAACACATACCAATGCAGTTTTGATGTTCCTTTTATGCTTCAGAAATAAACTAAGCAACTCAAAACATCATTAAGAATGTAATATCTAGATCCATATCATAAAATATAATCCAACATATTACAAAAGAAGCACAACACCACCGGGGAAAATAAAGAGCAATAGTTGCACTTCCTATAAACCAGGCCAGAAAGCCTCTTGAATTGGGCCCCTTCCTCCAATGTGTCAATTGTTGCCGGTAGCTTCCCACAATGAACAACCCAGTCAAGAGGTGAGGGAGGCTCATAACCATTTAATGCCTTGAAAGGACTTATCTTGATCATGGAGTGGTAACTAGTGTTGAACCAATACTCTGCCAAGTACAACCACTCTACCCATTTACCTTGTTTGTCCTCTGGCATACATTCTAAGGTATCCCTCCAAACATTTGTTCACTGCTTATGTTTTCCCATCTGTTTGTGGATAATAGGATGTGCTCACATTGAATTTTACCCGTGAGCTTGAAGAGTTCCTGCCAGAAATGGCTCTTGAAAATTCAATCTTGATCACAAATTATACATTGTGAGATCCCATGCAACTTACACATATTCTGAAAATATACCTTTGCAATCCTTGACCCAATTGACCCAAACTTAGTCACAGGGAGGAAATGTACATACTTTGTCAAATGATTTACTACAACAAATATTTCATCTTTACCTTCAGATTGTGACAATCCCCAGAGGAAGTAAATTGAGATAATTTCCCTCTTTTGATGAAGGATAGCATTTGGTTGAAGTTTTTTAAGGCCTCGTTCTCCAATATAACCCAACCGGTGATGCCACAACAATCCTAATTCAAGTTTAGAAACATTGGTAGAGTTACACAATGTTGATGCTTATAGCCTAAACAAAGTACCATGCCTAACACCTCTAGCTAGCAACAAATTCCCTCTAACCGACCTACAACCTTTTTATCAAAAGTGGCATGCACACCAAAGTCAATCATCTTAGAGATAGAAATTAAATTTCTAGTCAAACCTGGTATGCACCAAACATCAGCGAATGTCCTCACTCTCCCATCTAGGAAACACTTTCACCTTCCCTCGACCAACTATCCGAAGAGAGTTGTTATCACCAAGGAAAACCTATCCATCACACTCCTTGTAATTGGAGTACCACTCCCTATGAGGAGTCATGTCATATGATGCACCTAAGTCAATCAAGCAAGAATCACCACCAAAAATGCTAGTAGATACAAAAGCATCATTAGTATCCAAGGACCTATCAAAGGAATCATTCTTCTTCTTGGACTTCCACTCCTCCTTTATGTGACCTCTCTTGCCACAATTCCAACACTTTACCTTAGGCTTTGTAGGAGACTTAGACCTATCTTTCTTGGACTTCTTATCTCCACTGCCCTTCTTTTACACCCTTTATCCTTTGTCCTACCCCTTACAACTAGGGCATTAGTAGAGGAATCATCCATGGATTTTCTCCTAATCTCTTCACTTAGCAAAACCCCAACAAGATCTTCTAGATTAGGTGAAGTAGAGCTACCACTAATTGTCATTATTAGGTTCTCCCATGAATCGGGGAAAGAACACAATAGCAAAATGCATTTGTCCTCTTCTTCTATCTTGATTCATATTGACACTAACTGACTCAAAATCATATTGAGGGTGTTGAGATGACCATTTACTGAATCTCCTACTAAGGAATAGAACTTCCTTTTCAAGAAATAATTATTAACAAGACTCTTAGACTAGTACTACAATTCTATATTCTTCTACAATGAATAAGTAGAAGTCTCTTTTGATACAGTCATTAACATAGAATCTGAAAGACACAGAGAAATAGTACTTCTATCCTTCTGATTCAATCTATTCCAGTCCTCATTAGACATACCTGTAAGCTTAGTCAAAAAAGACACCAAAAAGACACCACTGTCCATTTCTCTCTACCAGAAGGTCCTCAACTTTCAACTTCCATAATTCAAAGTTCTGACCTTTAAACTTCTCAAGCTCAAACCTTGATGTACTCACCATGGATCTAACAAAACACTTGCTATGTGTTTTCACACAATCCTTCAAAGGCTCCCATTGAAACCAGTTATACACGAACTATAGCAAACTTGCACACCAAGGATTCAAAACTGTTGAGGGTTACACCACAACACACATAAAGATATGACTCCAAACAACATGGCCCTTGCCCAGACAACACACTCTAATACCAAATGTTGTGAGTTCAATTTCTAATACAGTCGACTAGTAGATTGGGATATTAGAACAGCTTAAGATTATATGATCAAATACAGTTATGTTGGTTACACAATTCAATTAAGCAAAATTAAAGGATGCACATGAAAGAATACGCAAGCCACAAATACACAAGAGAAACAGATTTATGTAAGAAACCCTTACGGGAAAAAGCCCACCAAGAAAAGGGAATTCACAATTGTATTATTCAAGAAAGATACATCCAATACAATGGGTCTCTTTCACACAATCTCAATCTATAGACCAACAACATAGAACCAAAACTTCACACCTTTAGGATGCAACACATCAAACCAACATCCAACCGTGTTCCATCTATACAAGCATATAGATATAGCCCATACAACCAACTGCCCAACTACTCACATGGAATACCAACAATCACACAACCATCTCATGACCATACCATGACACTAGCATGTCACATAGTACATGAAAAATGATTTCTCCATATGGATAATCACCACACATAATAAAGTATTACCACTCACACTTGGTCAAAGGTTGTTGACCATCTTTATCTAAACCATGTGCGTGTCTTCCTACACTACAACCAAACACTATCTATGGCTTGCAGTAGCAGAGAGTCAAGACAAACACCTAATTGATCCTAGCTACTTGCGGTACCTCTAACTATCTCCTAGAACATCACCAAGCTCTTAGTCATCACTACATGTACTCCAATAGTGCCACAAGTGCATCTACACTATCATACACACTCCAATGAATACCTACAATTATGCAATTGTGAGTTCTCCAAATGACTTGCGGTTGGGAATATAGCAACACCAGACTAAGATAAGTCTCCATACTAAACCACAACACTTGAAACTCACCACAACTTACCACATTCCACTGCAACTTACTTTGTAGCTGTTTACCAGACTGTAAACAACATGAACTACCACAAGTTCATCAACTTCTCTCATTGGAAAGCTTATCAAGAACTCGCTGCAGGTGAATAGCACACCAAAGTTCCAACACTAGCCACCTAGCTGAAATTTAGACACAGAGATTGCATACATACTAACAGCTGCACACAAAGGGTAAACGGTCACTGAAAGATATACTGAGAGAACATTTGGGAAGAAATATTGAGGTAGGTGACAAAGTATACTTAAGACTCTAAGAGTTAAACCAAATAAGTCATTTTCCAAGGAAAAGTACACTAAGTTGTTAACAAGATATTGTGACCATCTACAATTACAGAATGTACAGTGCTAATCTGCAACTCCCTCCCACATAAGAATCTCCCTATTTTTAACTCCAAAACACCGAAAAGGTCACTCTAGAGATTTGATAATCTTCTTCCTAGTACTTTGGATTTGCAAGCAATGGGCCAAAAAAACAATTATTTGATAAAAATCAGAAAAGGCTACATGTGTAAGTCAGGCCTTGAATCTTAGTGTTGTCAAGAATTCCCATATAAGAAACTAATAACCACTTCACGGGATGTTGGAACTAATAAACCATGATACCATAAGGAGATGAGGTATAAGCGACATAAAAGGAGTTATCATTTTAAAATAGGATATGGAAGTATAAGAGTAAAGGGTACGCATCTAATACATTGATTTATAATCACTAGGAGATGTGGATATGGGCACTAGGAGGTCCTATCCCTAAACCCAAGTTTCCTAGTGACTCGAATAAATCCATAAGATAAAGCTCTACGTAGGAAATAAATGGACAAGTGGGCTGAGGAGAAGGAAGGCATTAAAGTCTACATAAAATAATAATAATGCATTCATCCCAAACACACATAACCATGTTTTTTCTCATCTGAGATGAGTAGTTGCAGATCAGGGGGATATTAAAGTCCTTAGGCATAAGGACTTGGTCCTAAGGAGAATGACTGACCGCCTGGATCTTTGCACCTTGCTTCCATAGGTTTGTTTTGCCTTATTTTGCACAGAATTTAAACTCTTATTGCAAGTTGTAGTTCAGGTATACATTTATAGCTGCTCTTGTCAGAAAATGAAAAGGAGCCCATACAGCAGGGCCCATCTGCATATGAATTATATGATGATGTACCCTCCCTATCTCATAGTTGTCACGACTTAATGAAATGTATATGATTCATAACGCATGCTTGTATATGGACTGTATGGGATGCTAGGCATGACAACCAACCTTAGAACTCATATGCAGTATCCAAGAAAATTGCCAGCAACATGATGTGGTTAAGGGATTCTCTAACAGCCATTATTCATTCTCATAATTAATTCATTCATTTTAGGTTTTTGTGCATTTACTACCTGTTTCACGCACGAATCTTGCATAATATAGAGTAATCTATTAATCTCCTAATTGCTCTAATACTTAGTTCTCACTTCTAGGCTTTGATAAACAGATCTTCAAGCTAAGATTGATCACTTGAATCCATGAATCAAACCATTCCTAACATACATTATATACGTTGAATATACATATTGGGCTTTGCCATGCAAATAATTGTGTTTGGGAATGAAATCAACACCATTCACTTGAATATTGAAGACACAAAGGAAGGTCTCATGGATCTTGTTGAACTTACAATTGGACGATACACTTTCTTATATAGATCTAAATATTGGTTTTTGGAGACTGCATTTTGACGGTAAGCTTTTCTTAACAGTAGCAGGTGTGCCGTACCTGGATATGCAAACCTCTACTTAATATGTCAGAAATCTACAGATACCTATGCTAGGAACTCATATATACATTAATTTTATTTCAACGAAAATTAAAAAAGGCATGAGTATAAATGT
Organism: Cunninghamia lanceolata; assembly: GCA_027924645.1. Lineage (NCBI taxonomy): Eukaryota > Viridiplantae > Streptophyta > Pinopsida > Cupressales > Cupressaceae > Cunninghamia > Cunninghamia lanceolata. The sequence continues at coordinate 20,143,598 of BSBN01000582.1, forward strand.
TGGAATTCTAGCCCACTATGTTAACAATTGATTGTAACCTACCAGAGACATGGGGGTGGGTGAAATTATTTTACACCAGGTTATGGTAGTAAATGAATGAGGTATATATATCTTGTTGCTAGATGTGGGTGCAGACAAGGCACCCCTGTTCCTGTACTAGAGTTTCCTGGCAACTATAATTGTAGGCTATATTAAATTTGCAACTAGGTCTGTTTAAAGCCCAAGCTCACCAGGAGAGTGTACTGGATCATCAGTTTGGCTACACTGTTAAGGATTTCCTGAAGGAGAAGGGAATGGCAATCATTGCATCCATGTATAGACAAGAAATGAAGTGGTATTTCAGTAATTTAACTTACACTATGTTCAATTTCGTTTATGTCCAATCAGTAAAATACTGTCAATACACTTTCCAAAGAAGTGTGGTGTAAAGGTGAAGGGTTATGCAAGCAAGAAACCTAAGTTCAAATTCCCTCTAAAGGGAAACTGTGACAAGACTTTAGCATGAAGAATATGCTTGCAAAGATTATAATCCATTATAAAGAACCATATTTTCTTTTTTTGAGTGAACTCTGTATCACAAATAGGTTTAACCACAACCATTGATTACAGCTAACTCTTAGGGCATTGCCTTGTCCAGCAAATGGTAGATATCATCTCTACATCAATCAGTGCATCAACCTTGACACAAATTCCTACATTCAACTTTTGCCAATGTTTTTCAATTTCTTAACACCACCTTAAACACCAATTGAACTATAACCCATTGGGTTGATGAACTATATTTCAAGTCATCTAACTTTTAGGGCATTTGCTTGTCCAGCAAACGGAAGATATCATCTATACATCAATCAGTGTATCACCCTTGACACAAATTTCTACATTCAACTTTTGCAAATGGTTTTCAACATCTTAACACCACCATACACACCAATTGAACAACAACCCATTGAGTTGATGAACTATGTTTCAAGGTAAAATGTTATAGAAGGTGACCCAAACTAACTTATCCAACACTACTCAAAATGTTAAAAATGTGGCTCATATTTATCTCAGACCACCTTAAAATTACTCGCATCTTTCATCTAAGATTTCCCAAACAAAAGAAAAGTTATCCCACGCTAATTCATAGAGAAACCATAATCTAAGTAACATACCTTTTACAGAAATGCTGTTGCAATGCAGACTCGGCTTGGGGCGCTGTATGACGACCATTAGAAGCCTCGTGAAGTTATTTAAAGTTAGTGGATGACCAATGTGCTTACGTACTTGGCATCAACAATGTCTCATCAAAGAAAACAACAAAAATATGTGTTTTGGACGCATTTCACAAACCATAATGGAATAATACCCACTTACTCTGAAATCTGAATATTTATCGTATTCCTCGGAAGCCCAAGTAAAAGATGCTCTGGTAAGAGTTTCGCAGTTTTCTTAATTTAATATATACATTAATCAACTTAATATACTTAAATAAATAAAACTCGGGAGTGTGATAAGTAGGGTATACCGATATTAATGGGGTAGATGGTCTATTCCCATTGAATTATAGAAGAATGATATTGTTTGGGTTAAGTGTAATTCACCTAAAATTATAGTTTGCTTTAGCTATGATTTGTTTTTAAATACTTGTAATGGTAAAACTTGCATATTTATTTTGAGGAAATGTCTTGATATATGTGTATATTGACAAATGTTGTAATCTTGTGTGAAGTTAGGCTCATTCCCTTAACCTTTACCTCTCCATATATACATATATCCCTAACATTTAGCCCTCACCTTATCCTTATATCTACATACTTCTATACATCTACCTCATTAGACATTTATTTCATTTATCCCTGCTCTACCTCTATATAGCTCATTAGCTACCTATATCTAATTGCTTCATTACCAAGGCCATTTCCATGGTTGCAAACTTAACTCTTTCCTTTTTAAAATTCAAAATTCAAATTTGACAGACATAAACATAGGTTTTACAAAATTTGATGCTATGTGCTAGTATTTCAAAACATTAAATGCATTCTCACTAATCATCTCTTATCGCTCAAGCATCCTTTCTCATCCTAGGATAGTGAAATATTAGGATTTGGTGCACTGAAAGTAGTAATAAATCTACATACAATCATTATAGGTCCTTGCCTACTGTCTTCAAACTTGTGTACACATTTCTAGAGGTTGACTTAAGAGAACTTGTCTCCTTCCAATAAAATGATAGCCCTTCTAAGGTATTTTTAAACATCACCTTCCCTCATATCAGGAAAAATAGTAGAGCAGACGAAGGTTAATCTAGTGAGTTATGGAGTAGAATTGTGCATCATGTAAGGTCAAATTTAAAGGCAAAGGATGAATCTACGATTATAGATCTGTGCTTAAGTGATTGCATTTACTTAATTAGCCTAGGTTAACACTTGAGGAAAGTGTGTTTTCCTTTACATTTTGGTGAACCCTTCTGATCTTACATGACCTATTTTTCATTCTAAAAGTTTTATCATATTCTTAGATCTGATATAACTTGGATTTATCATTTACTTCCCAATTTTCCAACGCTTATATGCTTGTATCTTTTGATTAGGGTTTGGGTATACATAGTGACATTTATCTTTTCTCCCATCCTCCAACCCTAGGATATTCTAGCTTATGGCTTCTCCTAGGTCTTACTCCTTGACTTATATTCATACATACTTGTAAATTTTGATAGGTTCTAATATTTCATTACAAAACATCCCTCTATCCTTAATATTCTCATGACACATTTTATAAGGGTGTGGTTTCTATGGAGGGGTTGTTCTATCATGTCTCATAGTTTCCTTTCTTCATGAAGTTGATTAGTGTTTATCCAAGCCTATTAGATACAATTTTATGACATTTATCCATGAGCTTCATGGTGATCTTATGGCATGTGATAGTGATGACCATCTACCTAGCAAAGATTTATCATGTGTTAGTAATGAATCTAGTATGATGGCTATTAATGATATCTCACCTCCTTCACCTATGCATGACATTGTTACAACTCTTGACGATATATCTTGTACATGTCATGTTTTCCCTACATCCATAGACTCGTGTGCTTTGAATGCCCTAACTTCTTTTATACATGATGATGAGTATATTGATGATCATTTTTCTACATCTTATGTTGAAATTATGGACACTTCTGATACATGTATTAGCTTCACTTATATGTGATAATGATTGCATCTCTTTTATCACTAGTGATATGACTTGTTCACCTTCACATGAGGTCATCACCCCCATGTAGTTCATAATGATACATCTTCCCTATCTTGTAGCTCATGGTCTATTGATGGTATGTTCAGTGATGAGCATAGTGATACTTCTTTATCTTCTAATGATGAGGTTGATGACTTCTTGCTTCATTATGATTGCCTTATGGTACGCATTCTTTTAACACACTTATGATAGAATCATTTAGTAGTAATGAAGATGCAAAATTACATGTTAGCATTCTTATCTTCATATTATGCTTCTATGCATAATGATTGTACTATGATACATGCCTTTGGTGATACCTTGATGATAGCACCTAGCAATGGTTTGATTCATGTCATGATTATTATGCCTTTCTATGCTTTATCATGTGCTTTCATAAATTACTTTACTATTGGCCCTAGACAATATCTTACTCATGATTATCATTGTTCCTCTTCTAGTGGCCCTTCCTTATTAGATCTCGTTTATTTTTCTATGCATCATTGTGATATGCCACATTTTAATGAAGGCCTTCCTTTGGATCCATTCATGACATGGCATATCTTCAAGTACTACTTGTGGAGTACCTCCTCCTACATCCCATCTTGTACATGATTTAGATGTAGCCCAATTCAAGAAGAACAACATAATGATAGTGTGCTCTTAGTTGATGATACATATTCCTCATCCTCTCCCACTAGTGCACATGACAAGCATGCACATATGGATATGAAACATTGTGAGAATGATAGTTCCCCTTATTTGAACTACCTCATTAGTGAGATTTGCTATATAAAAAGTGAGTTGGTGATTATGAGCAAATATCTAAATAGAAAGAACCTATCAAACCAATGTTACACATTCCTTTGGCATGTGATATTTTGACACCAAGTGGATTTGTAGTACCTTGTTTCACAAAGTATGATGATAGAGGTGATCCATTATGACATTTGCAATACTTCTAGGTTATGTCTTCAAGTTTAAGTGCTGATAAAAAAAGAGATAAAATCTTGGTGAATCCTAGCCCAAGAAAATATTTTTTGTGGTGAATGTATGCCTATTTTGGGGAAAAAAAAGTCCATGGGGAATTTTTCAAATTTGTTCACATTATTGGTTTTTGCTAGCAAAGTATAGATATATTTGAAAAAATAAAATAATTTTGCTAGTGAATTATAGATATATCAAAAAACAAGTTGGGTGGTAAACTATAGATATATTCAAAAAAGAAAATTAATTACTTGGTAAATTTGCTGACGATTTAAAAAATTTATAATGTGGATAGCAAAAATATTATATGTTGAATGATTAATGATTAAGTTATTTGGCAAATTTGAACTTAAAGTTTCTTAAATATGTCTTCTTAAGAGATAAGTATCAATGAGTGAATGGCACTTTGACTTTCTATGACACAATATTAATATGTCATCAATTCTTTTATCGATAAAAGGTGGGCAACCCACCTATAGGTTATATTAAAATAAAAAAATTTGCATTAAACCAATCATATAGTCTTTGTAATAACAAAAAATACATACATAAGAGGACCAAAAATAATCACACTAAAAAACAACTATATCATATCAATGTTAAATTTGGCAAGAAACGAGAATCTGAACCAAGATCTATTGCCGGTCATAGATCACACACACTCTAGTCAACAAATGATCAAAGATCAAAATAGAAGAATGGAGAGATTATCCTAAAAGAGAGAATTCATGAGACAATAATATAAGAGAATTTAGGCAATGCTCTCATTACTCTCACTGACTAGCACATGTGAGAGGTGAGTGATGTATATATAGAAAAATAAAGGCATATACATCAAAAAAGAGTAATAACTCCAACTACCCAAAATAGGCAAGAGTTTTACCTACTTAGTAAATACAAAAATACATATTTGCACCTACTTAGATAAAGACAAGAAAATGGTTATGAGAGGTGGCTAATAAATCCGAAAGAAGGTGTGAAACTCAACTACCCAAAAGTGGGTGAGAGTGGCACATGTAACTAATGGATTATGCCATGTGCTCTCATAATAACCATGCCTAATTAACCTAAGAAAGCTTAATAATTTATGTAGGAAAAACAAATATCCCCAAGCATAAGGAAAATTAAAAAACCTACACTAACACGACCCTTAAGCGTAGCTTAGGTGATTGAAAAGATGGATCCCAACAAATGAAGCTTGATGAGGTACCCATGTATAAAGAGTCCCCCCAAAAAGAGAAGAAGCCCCCCATAAAATAAATATCCCCCCTCCAAATAGAGATAGAAGATACCCCCTCCAAAAAGATAGAAAATGCCCTCCCCAAAGTAGAGTGAGAAAGTGAAGGACTAAGAAGTCCCCCCAAAGTGGACACTTGTCGCACCCCCAACAAAGCTCGCAAATGAAGGAAGTTGCTTTCAGTGAAGAGTTTGGTGAATATGTATGTGATCTGTTTTGATGTTGGACAATACTTAAGATCAATTATGTGATCATGAATCAACTCCCAAATGTAGTGCATGTGTATCTAAATGTGTTTGGTTCATTAGTGATGGACATGATTCTTTCATATTTGTATTACACTCTGGTTATCACAAAAGTTAACTTTAGGTTGCTAGAATGGAATGCTAAACTCGGTGAGAATATGTTGAATCCAAATGGTATTAGTGGTGGCATTAACTGCCCTTGATACTTAGCCTTCGTAGATGAAAGGGCAATTACAGATTGCTTCTTGCTTGACCAACAAATTGGACTACGACTAAGTGAGAATCAATACCTTGAAGTAGACTTGTGATCTTGAGAATCACCTGCCCAATCTGAATCTATGTGGCCCACCAAGTCAATATCTACTCCCATTGCATACTAAATCCCATAATTGTGAGTGCCCTACGCATAGTGGAGTATCTGCTTGGCTTCTTTCCAATGCAACTCATGGGGAACTGAGAGACCAAGCCCACGACATATGAAAGGTCAAGCCTTATGTGAGTCAAGTATATGAGACTCCCAACTAATTGGAAATACAAAGTAGCATCCATCAATGGTGAAGAATAGTGAGCCTCAAGTTTGATCCCTGACAGAAATGGAGTTAGTGCAAGCTTACAGTCAGCCATGTGAAATTTAGAGAGCATATCAAGAGCATACTTGGGTTGTGCAAGGAAGATACCTTAAGATGAATGAGTGATCTCAATCCCCAAGAAGTAATGCAAAAGGCCCAAGTTTGACATCAAGAATCAATCAAAAAGAGCAATTTTCATTGTCTCAATGGTGGATGAGTGACTCCTTGTGATCAACAAGTCATCGACATAGAGAACCAAAAATGTGAGATTTTCATCCTACTGTAGAATGTATATATTCATATCAAAGTGGAATCAAGTGACCCCAACTAATAAAAGGAAGGAGTCCATCTTGGTATACCAAGATCGAGGGCTTGTTTGAAGACATAGAGAGAATTTCAAAGTCAGCATACTAGGGAAGAATCCTAAATGAACCCATGTGGTTGCTCCATGTATATTTCCTCTTGAAGGTCACCATAAGAAAAACACTCTTTACATCCATCTGATGAAATTCCCAATAGTGGGTTGTAGCTATAGCAATGATAAGTTGGATGGAATGCATTTTGGCAACTGGCACAAAAGTCTCAGAGTAATCAATCCTAGGAACCTAGGAGAATCCTTTGTCAACCAAGTGAGCCTTATGCTTGTCAAATAACCCATCTGTAGCAATTTTTGTTTGATAGATCCACTTGCATCAAAGAAGTTTCCTTCCCTTAGGAAGGGGGACTAAATCCAAAGTATGCTTCCTCTCTAAAGAATTGAACTCTTTGTACATAGAAACATCCCACTCGAGGATACCAAAAGCTTCCTAAAAGGACTATGGATTGGAAGCTGAGGCAATGAAGATATGTGGAGATTGCTTGACCTATGATTAAGTTCTTCTAGTATTTAAAGCATCCCCAACCCAATCACCTACTGATTGCAATGTCTAACGAACCCAAAGAGGACTAGTGGCTAGAGAGTCTGTAGGAGAATAATCAACCTATGAATGATGAGTAGGAGAGAAGGAAGGTGAATCCTCATCATAACTCTTAGCATTTGAAGTGGGAAGAAGACTCCTCATCATGACTAGGAGGATTAAGATCCTCTAAAGAACTATCATCATGTCATAGTGTCTCTAATGTGCTGGTAGATGGAGAAGTGGTAGAAGAATAAGAAGAAATCTCCTTGAAACGAACACTCCTCTCTATAAATAGCTCATGAGTGGAAGAATGGAGAAGCCTGTAGACTTTTTTATTGTTTGGGTACCTACAAATATGCAAGGCTTGCTCTATGGATCCATGGCCTTGCATCTCTCTATTGGAATGTGAGCCCATATTAGAGATCCAAACACCCAAAAGTGTTTTGTTGTGGATTTTTGACTAGTCTAAGATTGAAAAGGAGTTACACCCTTCATAGTTCGGTGAGGAACTCAGTTTTGGATATAACACACATAATTAAAGGCCTCTTCCTAGTATTGTGGTGCTAATGATCTAGAGTGTATCATACAATTGGCCATCTCTTTCAAGGACATGTTATTACATTTTACAACACCATTTTGTTGAGGACTATATGGAACTATGCAGTACAAGTCAATACCCTCTGAAGCACAAAATTGTTTGAACCAATGGTTAACATATTCACCCCCCTTATCTATTCGTATAATCTTGATGGTCTTCCCTAATTATTTATCTACAAATGCTTTGAAGTCCTAGGAAGACTCAAAGACTTCAAAATTTTGTTTAAGAAAGTAAACCCAAGTGTATCTAGAAAGATCATCAATGAATATCAAGAGATATCAAGCCCTATTGAAAGATGGATGTGGAAATAGCCCTGCCAAGTCATTGTGTACTAACTCCAAAAGTTTTGTGGCCCTCCATGTTTTTCCCTTGTCATATTTCTCTTCAAGATGCTTGTCAAGAATGCATCCCTAGCAAACTCTATCAAAATATCAAATAGAAGGTAACTCTGAAACCATGTCATGTTGACTGAGCTACTATAAGTAGTGATAGTTCAAATGGCCAAACCACTAATGATAAAAATAAATCACCTCAACTGAGTGAGTGAGTAATATTGTTGAAGGAGAGTTAGGAACAAAATGATAACTATAGACCCACTGTGTATTTCACTAATTACCACTAAGTCTGGTGTGAACCCAACTCACTTTCCAGAGGTAGTATGGGTGATATGATAAGAAGATGAGAGATTAGTTGACAAAGATGGAATGCATAGAATATCCTAAAATGTTCCTTCACCCATGTTAGTAGGCCCAAGAGTATCATCACCCATTAGTATGGTTGGCATAGAACATGGCTCTAAAGAGGTAAAACCATCATGTGATGAAGTCATATGATGCGAAGCACCCAAGTCAATGATCTAGGTAATGGCATATGAAGAAACAACAACTAGGACCTTGCCCTTTCCTTTCCCCTTAATATGATCCGTCTCAGGTTAGAAGACCCTTCTAATGAACTTAGTTTGACTGAGTTGGGCACCTTGATATCATTCTTTTCTAGAAGATGAGTTAGGTAATCTATCTCCTTCTTTAAATGTTTGTGTTCATCATGTCCAAGCCTTTTATAGTAGGCACACTTGATCTTCTCCTTCTTAGCCTTGTCACCTTTGGAAGAAGAGGTCTCATTAGTTGCATTTGAGGTAGCAGGTTTATGATCTTTCTTCTTCTTTCCTTATTTTTTTACTTCTTTTCTTGGTTGCATGACCCTTTCTATTCTTTTGTGCCTTAATTTATGTCCAAGGCATGTGACTTTAAGGGTTTGATTGTATCCATGCGAACCAATTTATCTTGCTCCTTAGTGAGTTCTACAACAAACTCATCTATAGAAGGCATTTTGTAGTTGGAACTTAGGGCACATTTTGTGGCATGAAAAGTAGAAACAAATATAGAATAATTCAAACCAAGCTTAAAGAGAATGCTTAAAATTAGTTTTGTGTATTTCTTTTATATCCCACATTGATTCAATTACAATTTGATGGATTTTAGCTTTGTGAAGAAGTCTTGAATGGTGTCAAAATTTCTTGGACTTAACCCAATGAATTCATTCTCCAATTGATGATGTCCTAATTCATCATGCTTACCAAAGAGGATTTCCAATGTGTTCTAGACCTCATTTGGAGTAGTGGTAAATTCAATGTGAAAGAGTAAGTCAAGAGACACAAACATACACAAAGTACCATATGCTTCGTCACATTTATTAAACCATTTTGACATCTCTGCAATCAATGTGGATTCTATCTCAAGTTCCATTGTAACCCTATGCAATCCTTACTTTTTGAGATAAATTGTCATTTAAGATTTCTAATCAAAATAGCTATATGGTATGAGGAAAAGAACTGTTAATTGATTCATTAGTGTAGAAAGGTAGATTGTTGTTGTGCAGAAAAGAAGTGTGAAAATAAGGCACACAAGACACCCCCTTTTCACTACTTTCTAAAATGATTCCCCGAAAAGTGCAATGTGTAGCACTCTATGATTAGTGCAATTTACAAATTTTTAGACTCTCATAGGGCCCAAAAATGGCCAAAATATTGAAACTATTTGTATAGTACAATATGAGATTAATTTGAGAGCACCAATGTAGAAAACATAGAAAAATATGTACTTAAAAAAATAAGACCCAAAAAGGAGTCTATTTGCATAGGTTATGGCCCTCGAAAGGTCTCAAAATGGGAACTATATAGCAAATTCTAGAAGAATTTTCAATTTTTGAAAAACTAGAACATCAAATCAAATACTATTATATGGTGGATCATATGACTCGACGGGCTCCAAAAAAAATTGCCTCAGAGGCTTTCGACTCCAAATTCAATGATTTGATAATCAATTTTAATATTTTCGGGCCTTCTAAGCATGATGGTAGGGTATGTTTAGGCTAAAAGTGCTCTAAAATGATAGCTACCTACTAGATCCATGCTTCAAACCCTATCTGTAGCTTAGTCCTCTAATGTCTTATTTCGGTGAAATGAAAACCAATCTTGACTTTCTCAAGCCTCCTAGATGCTATGGCATAACTTAAAATACTACTAAGATTATCAAAAAGCTACAATCACCCAGATTTCACAAGAACACATATGTAAACCCAGAGTATTATCATATGCTTATTTTTCTTTTAAATTGTTTTGATTCTCTACATCATCTGAGGATGCAAGAGAAGAGCATATTAGGTTTTTGAGAAAAATATTGGCAATAATTAGCCTCAAATATCTCAAATAAGAGGGCAATGAAATGAACTATACCAGACAATAAAGTTTTGATACTATGTCAGATTATTTGATAAACGAGGATTTGAACCAATATCTATTTTCAGTCATAGATCACATGCACTCTAGTCGATAGATGATTGAAGATGAAAATAGCAGAATAGAGAGATTGTCTTAAAGAGAGAATTCACAAGACAAGAATGCAAGAGAATTTAAGCAATGCTCACATTACTCTCACTAACTAGCAAATGTAAGAGCTTAGTGTTGTATATATAGAAAAATAGAGGCATATACATCCAAGAGGAGTGATAAATCCAACTACCGAGAATAGGTAAGAGTTTTACCTACTTGATAAATGCTAAAATACATGGTTGCACCTACTCAGTTAAAGACAAACAAATGGTTGAGAGATGGCTAATAAATCCAAAAGAGGGTGTGAGACTCAACTACCCAAGAGTAGGTGGGAGTGACACATGTAATTGATGGATTATGCCATGCACTCTTAGAATAACCATGCCTAATTAAACTTAGCAAGCATAATAAAATGTTTAGGAAAAATAAATACCCCTAACCATAAGGAAAATAAAAAACCTTTACAAACATTCAACATCTAAGAGCTTCCTACAAAGTTGTTGCCTTAGTCCTCCATAGGTTGTGCAGAAGATGAAGGCATGACTGGTTTAGGAGGTGAGATTGGTTTAGAAAGGACTTATTGAGAGGGTAAGCTAAGGCATGTTGTAATAGAAAGCAAATGGACTTATAAACTCCCAACGCCTTACCAGTTGTGAAGCATCTCAAAACCACTCCAAGAGCTTTTAGCACTTTCCTAAAGCCTTTGCAACTATCATTTCGTAGTCCCAACTTTACTACTTTGAACACACAAGTCATTCCATGATTATTCTTTAGTTGAGCTTGATAAAAGATTCCTCCAATCAATGTCATTCCCTCAAAAAAATTATATTTAACAACTGCATAAAGAAAATTGTATTTAGTAATGCCTAAAGAAAATTTTCTTTCGAAAGCAAGTATGGTTGAACATAGCTAAAATCTAGCAAGTCAAGAAACCCTTTATCTTGAATGAGGTCCATAGAATTTGATAAAAATAAATAAACACCACTTCAATAAAGACCAAATGATGAGGGAAATCCATCAGAAGGTCCTAGCTTGTGACCTATCAAATGGTCTCTTCCACCTTTGGACAATCAAAGGAAAAGACATATCCCAACTTCACACTATCAAAAGGGCTAGTCTTAATTTCTCCCACTTATTTGGATAGATGTGGTTTCATTTATTTTTCGTCACAACCTTCATTTTTCCAATGACAGACCAACTCATAATAGAAAGAAATCTAAGAGGAATCAAAAAATGCCAAGAATAAATAGCAAGTTCCCCACACAAAAAGATATTAATGATCTTTTATGATGTCAGTTGCCAAAGATGATTCCAAGTCCTTGAGACAAGTGTTAGCAAAATTTGGTATGGGTATTTCCAACCTATCCTAGTTCAATTGAGCTTCTAACTGAGAAATCTCGATCTTGATTTTGAAGAGACATCTAAGGCAAGACCATTTATGATAACAAAGAACATTGGAATTTAAAGTGTGCAAGGAAGGAATATTTTATGGCTTTGACGATGGTACGTTAATTTTTTGAAAGATATTGAGAATAGAAACCTCTAAAATCAACCAGTGGTCATTAAATATTTTATTAGAATTTAGTGGCATCAATGGAGTCAATTTAATGAAGTTGCATTGCATCATTCAATTTCTTTGACACTTGTACTAAAAGTATAAAACTTCAATGTATATTTATATTATTGTTTATTGTTTCAATTGTAATATGTATACTTGGCAAGTTGGCACTTGTCTCAATCTTTAGAAATATAAAAAAATAAGAAGCCTAGGTTCAGTTGCTTCAGTATTGCATTATTGAGCATTAGTATGAAGGTTACCTTGATTGCAAATTGCTATGCTTCTTCTATGGTGGTCAAATTGACTAGACTTATGTCTTCTTGGATACTTTCTCTCAACCCATTGATGTATCTTACAACTTTCTCTTTGCCTGTCTCACTATGCCTTGTCCTAATAATCAGCTTATGAAATTCTTCAATGTACTCCTTCATAGTCTTATCCCTTTGCGTCAAGATCTATAACTCCTTCAGTAATTCTAACTCATAATCCATTGGTATGAATTGCCTCTTCAATTTTGTAACCACCATATCCCATTTTATTATTCTTTCATTTCCCCTCCTATTTATTTCCAATTGCATTTCCACCAAACAACACGTCCCTTCAACTTAATCTTCGTAAACCTAACCCAGGGTCTTCAATTTCCTCATATTCAGAATATTCGTCTAACTCATTTATCCAATTAATTAGTTCTTCAAGGTTCAAATTACTATAATAGTTAGAAATCTCCATCCTAGGCCTCTTACCAATTTTTAATACATTATTTTGAAAATTCATAAGTGGTTTCTAAGTTGTAGAAAGACTATTTTAAAGGCTTGAGGAGTAGTTTGTCATTGAGAATTTGTAGGTACACAAGTGCTACCAAAATTACTCTATATTTGAATGTTGGTGTTTTACTCTTATAAAGACTTGCATTACAAGTGTATTGTAATCTTGTATCGGATACGATAATTTATTGTACATGTTTTGGAGAAGGGTTTTTCTCTCAAAAGGGTTTTCCCCACGTAAATCATTGTGTTATGGTTTATTGCTTATTCTTGATTTCTATGTGTTCCTCTACTTTCTATAATAAGTTTGAATCTAATTTTAAATTATTTTGCATAATACTCCTCTCAAACTTAGCATAGGAAGTTATTTTTGCATACCTTGCTTCCTTACAATAATGAGCGATCGTAGCTGTTTATTCAAATAAAACTTAATACATTGAGCAACATGTATCTTCATCCTCAAACTCCATCTTGAACCATCATTCCGCCCATGAACCTCCAATTATCCACTAAATTCCTTAATATTCTCATTTTTATGATCTTCAATAAGTGAATAATAAATATGTAGTGATCTCAAACTTACAAAATGATTTGTGTCAACTAGAAGGTGGTGCAAAGCTCAATACTCCATGAAACATATGGTCAGGGAAAACTAATTATTCAAACAAAAATAAAAGCAATAAAATAATCTTGTTTGGTGCTTGGAGGATATTCTCCTAAGTCCTATGAACATGTGTGTGCTCCTTGATTATCACAAACCTCAAATGCTTTGGTGCCAATGGTAAAGTTGTAACTGACAATCAACCAATCCAATATTAAGTCTTCAAACTAAGCTAGGTTGTTATATGCATCCAATTATCCTCAAACTTGGATATGACATCTAACACCACCTTTAAAGCATTATCCCAAAACTACAAGACTTAAAAGTACAATGCAACGAAGTGTGTTGATTTCTTCTATAACTGATAAATAAAAACCTACAAACAAAGTGAGAAAATATTCTTGGCACTGCAAGATTGTTTTGTTCCCCAAAAGTGGTCCTACATCACTCTGAAGTAAATAACTTAACTCTTCAAATGAAAATAAACCACATGCATAAATACATGTAAAAAATATAAAGGAGTGTAAATATATGAAATCTTACTAGTTATATGAATAGGAATATATATATATATGAAAATATGAATATGAATATATAAATACTTACCTAAATATATGAGCATATGAATTTAAATATATGAATATAATAGTATGACTGTATAAATATATGAATCTACATATGTATGTAAATATGAAAATAACTATATAAATATATGAATGAGAGATCTTGCTAATGTTAAAGCAGGAGTGAAATAACACAATCAATATGAGGAGTGAAATTGGCATTGTAATTCCGTATTGTTCCCAATGATATTTAATTTGCTGTGTTATTGCATGCGGTAAATGGATTACTAGTTTAAAATAAACAAGAAATTTATTACTAGTTTAATAAAAAAGAAGTTTAATACTGAGTATATATATATATAAGTATTAAACTTTTTGTTTATTAAACTAGTAATAAATTTCTTGTTTAATATGAATATATAAATGCTTACATAAATATATGAGCATATGAAGGTGAATATAATAATATAATTTGTATAAATATATATGACTATATATGAATATATGAATGTCAAGGTTGTTTAAGTGGCAGGCCATAAGGTTCTCAAGAGGCAGATTATCATACGATGAATATATGATTTAGAGTTAAAATTCAAATGGCAAGGCCATAAGGTTCTGAATAGGCAGATTATCATATAATGAATATATGATTTATAGTTCGACTTTTATGTTGAATAAAAATTGATTCAAATCACACTACTGATATAACATTTTATAACCATATAATTTTTTTACAAGAAAATAATACTAATTTCATAGTTAACAAAAATTAACATATTAATTCTAGAATTTATTTTAAAGAAATTTGAATCAAATTTGAGATTATAATCAAAATAAATGAGTGTTTACCAATTTTAACACTTCCAACTTTTACCATCATTTCAGATCACACTCCTGATTTAATTAAATTTATTATATATGATACCATCACAATGTTATAACAATTAACAGTTAATTTTAAATTTTATTTTAAAGGAATTTGAATCAAATATGATGTTATAATCACTGACTATGAATTTCATTTCGACATCGACAATATTCTATCGTCAAGATTGAGCCAGCAAGAGAAATGGTAAATTGTAACCTAAAACTAACTAAAAAGCAAATAAGTGGGGACACAAAAATCAAGAAACAAAGTGAAGTAATTAAAACGTATACACAAAAATCAAGAAACAAAGTGGAGTAACTAAAACGTATATATGTCGAAACCCACAGCTACCAACTATGTCAAGACTG
This sequence comes from Cunninghamia lanceolata, assembly GCA_027924645.1. Lineage (NCBI taxonomy): Eukaryota > Viridiplantae > Streptophyta > Pinopsida > Cupressales > Cupressaceae > Cunninghamia > Cunninghamia lanceolata. The sequence goes on from BSBN01000582.1 coordinate 20,158,898, forward strand.
AGAAGAGAGGAGACGATTAAATAAAAATAAATAAAACCAAATAAGGAGACATATTTGTATAATGATAAATATAATACCAATATATGAACAAGACAAAGGAAATAAGAATGAAATATCCGTTTGGCCAGCTTTGGAACAGCCTGTTTCCTTTTATTTTCAATTTTCTGTTTAATGGGTAGACCCCCAATTGGCCAAATTCAGAGACCAAAAAAAATTGTAAATATATATATATATATATGAATAAATAAAAATAAAAATAAATGTATGAATGAATGAATATCAATAAGTTGATCAAAGAAAAAAAATATTTTAAAAAAAGTTAGAACATGTATGTATAATATATGTGTATGAGACAGAGAGAGAGAGAGAGGGAGCGGGGGGGTGGAGAAATATATATATATATATATAAAGGAATGTAGACATATGAAGCCTTACAGATCCATATGAATAAAAGGAAATATGGGTATATGAAAAATATGAATATGAATATATAAATACATACCTAAATATACGAGTATATGAAGACATAAATAGAAATAAAATAAGTATAAAACTATCAATATGTGAAGACATGAAATCCAAATGAAAATGACTGACTAAGAAATTGGATAAAAATTGACGAACAAGTATTATCAATAACCTGACTCAACAAATGTGATTTGAATACCGTATGGTGCAAATCAACAAATGGGATTTGAATAATGTACGGTAAAAACTTTAAACTCGTTAGTTTCTGTTAAAATTATTCATTTGCAGGATTTCAATAACGTATGGTAGAAACGTTTAACCTGGTTGTTTTTTCTGTAAAAATTCATCTGCAGGATACCAATGCTAAAAATTTAGAAATTTGAAATCCAACATTTTAAAAAATATTTAATTTGACGAAATCTACTAGATGACAAATTAGACCTAGAAGTTGTGATATCTTATACAAAACAGATAACAAATAATTGCAACCTGCAGAAACATTTTGGTTAAAAACCAACTCCCTTTCTCGGTTCCTTGTCTCATGCGAAATCGTTTTAAACCAACTCCATTGTTGGAAACGTTTCTACCGTACAATTGAACCAGTTCAGCCATTGTATCAATGACTCCGGATGGATATGATTGATACATCACAAGTCAACGGTTATGACATTGTGAGTTGAACAACACTCAAAATCTCCTATATTCTTGGGCAAAGAAAGGATGATTTAGAGCTTCTTCAGCTTTCAGGCGCTGTAATGGATCAAATTTAAGAAGTCCTTCTAGCAAGTCTATAAGCAAACCAGCTGAGTGATCAGCGTGTTCCATTACCAGATTCTGCAAAGATTTGCCAAAAATATTTAAAGCACTACACAATCAAAAAATATTTTCCTATCTAATCAAATATGGTATAAGATCTCAAGGTATACCCTAAGCCGGGGTAACTTTCTAACAGCTCTGATGCTCTCTCTTGAAGATGCTCCTTCAGGAAAATTTAATTTCGTTCCATGTCTAAAATATTTTGCAGATCTTGCACTGATGACAAGATAAGTCAGCTATTAGAATTTGACTAAAAGCTTCTAAATGACAAATCCGGCATAACAAAAAGAAAACAACATAACTTTCAAGTAAACAAACTCACTCTGCTCTCCGAGTCATATGTTGGGGTAAAGGTCCTAGTACCCTTTCCATCATGGCCAGATGTTCAAGGTTTTCATGTGTCTGAAACAGAGTTTCTCCCTGCAAAATCAGGTTGAAATTAAATAAGCAAATATTAGTTAGTTCCTGCTCTCACAAAAAATAGCTTTTGCCAGTACGCAACTCTCATAAAATTAGATAAATGAACAAGAGATGCATCAAAATCAATCAAGTGGCTAAGCTCATCCTCATCCTCGTCAGAACAGGTTCGCCATGTTTTTAACAGAGCAGAGGATAATATCCCATCCTCACCATTGTTGAGGACAAGTTCCCAATTTTGCCCAAAAAAGAATCGATTCTCGCTATTGTTAGCACTTTGGCTAAAAAATTAGCTCATTCTCATAGTTGTTAGTAACAGGTTCCCTACCATGGCCAATAATGAGTCCATTCCCACCATTTTAAAAATAACATCCAGCATTGGCCAAGATTTAACCAGCCTTACCATTGCTGGAAACATAATCCAGGCTTTGGTCAAGAATAAATCATCTTCACTACTACTATAAAATATGATTCAAAATTTGACTAAACAACAGTGTGTCTTCTTTGTCATTATCAATAGATTCCAATATTCAAAATTCCATGTACCCTTTTATTAATAACAGGTTCCCAAATTAGCTAAAAGTTAGACCATCTTCTCTAATACTTGAATAGATTCCATTATTTAATGAGGTATCTTACCGAGCATAGCTCTATAAGTATGCAACCAACGCTCCAAATATCTGCAGAGTAGCTCCACCCAATACCTGCAATGGAAAGATCCAAAATCGATCAAGAGATGCAAATTTTATTAAAAAAGAACCCATATGAGCACCAAGCAACCACCATACTTAATTCTCAATTTACCTAAAATGACTTCAGGTGCCCTATAATGTCTTGTAGATATTATAGAGCTATGATCCTGGTCTTCAAATGTGGCACTTCCAAAATCAATAAGCTTTATGGCAGTTGTCTTTGGCAACTTCATGTAACTTGTTCCATCTAGTGAATTAAATGACCTTTTTGAACCATTCTGATCAAAATAATTTCAATCAGATAAAATACCAGTTGCATAAACGATGTAAAGAGATGGTAAAGAATTGTGTAGAGCTAAGACTGCTCATAAAATCTCAAATAAATGCATGAAGAAACACCTACCTTATAGTTTGGAAACTTCTCGTACTCAGAAGAAACAAATAGTATATTTTCTGGCTTTAAATCAGTGTGAATGAGATTCAATCTATGCATGTCTGTCAGGGAGTCAAAACCAAGAATTAGCAACAGACACAATAGTTCAATGGCAAACGTCATCCTCAAGAGCCAAAACTTTAAATTACTAGCTTGGCAAAAAAAACGATTGATATAGATACATTCATTTATAGAAAATAATACTTGCAAATAGTCTGAGACTTTACTGATGTCCTACATATCAAATTCTAAAGTTGGCCTCACTCAATTAAAAAGGATAGTTAAGAGTTCTGTATACACACATGCCACAGACTCCAAAAGCTGCCTGCCAAGCTCCCTAACAACATCGATGGGAAATGGAGCATAATTATTCTTCCTTAGACAATCATATAAACTTGGTCCAAGCTTCTCAAAAACCTGTCAAAAAGTAATTGCAATCAAAAAAACTCTCGAGATAGATGAACCTTCAATAACAAGGTGTTGTTGAAAACCAACATAAAAATTGAAAAAACCATGAAATTATGGCCGAGAAATGAATCTTACAATGCAGGTGTGATTGCGATAGTCAAACCAATTCTGCATCTTAACACACCTAAAACAAAGAATTTACATACGCATCATAAGACAGAGAGCTAATTTGGAAAGATGCTAGAGAGTAGCTATAAGAAATTGTAATGGTTATGGCCTGGATTTTAAAAAGGAAACTATTCAAATGACAGCATTGAGATAGGAAGCGCTTAAAAACCTAGATCAATGAAAACTTTGAGTATAAGTTTATCCCAATAGAGGATGGTTACCTTGTGCCATTTCGATCATATTTGGCAACTTCACAAAGCACACTGATTTCAACCTTTGCTGCTTCACGATATTTGTCTATGCCACGAACTATTTTTATAGCAACAAATTCCCTTCCTTCTCTGTCCCAGCATTCCAAGACCTGGCCAAAGGTTCCTGCAAGAACAAATCTAGCGACTTTTAACATACCCATTACCATAATGATCCTCTACAAATATGAATCTGTTGGCTTTAAACATACTCACATCATTATAAACTACGACAACAACAAATCTAGCCATGTTCTACATGCCTACAGCCATGACAATTTTCTAAATGGACACATCTAGCGAGATTTATACGCCCAAAAGCATAATGATCTATTTGCAAGCCCAAATCTTGTGATTTTGTACATGCCAAAAAGCCAAGGAACTTCTAAGCCCACAGACCTAGTGGTATTTTGACATGCACCAAACATTATGGATTTCCCATATGTATGTTTTAGAATAAAATCCAACAAAAAAAGCTTACTGGTGTTGTTGACATAATGTTTATTGACATTCACATCCTATACCATAGCGGTAAAAATAAAGGCTATTGATGAAATATGAGCTTACCTTCCCCTATTTTTCTGACAATTTTGTCTGCACAAACATGGAAAAAGATATGTTAGCCACAATCAACAGAAATTGTAAACCATTCGTTCAAAATAGAAACCATATCAATGCTAGAACAAGCTGCAAATCACTAAACACAAAACAAAGTTCCTGAAGTGGTCAAAGACTCAAACCAGAAGCCATCCATCCATAGATCTAACTTACAAAGGGGTTGAAAACCCCTTCCAAACCGAATTAATACTTGGGGATTGATGAATAAGGTGTGTAATTACAGCGAGGCGTTAAATTTTCTCCCAGAGCAAACATGTAATGGCCATCTTTGTCATCTTCACGCCATGGAGGTGAAGCATTGCGGGCAGTTACTCGTTTTGAATACAAAGATGATGAAGAACAATTATGGTGGTGATATGAGGGAGCCCCATGGTGCCCACTTCCAATTCCATTCCCATATCCATTTCCAACATCTTGACTAAAATAAACTGATTGCTGGGCCTACACATAGCCATATATGGAGATTTTGAACCATCAAATAAAACCAATTTTTTTTTACTTAACAACCCTCAAACCCTTATTCAAAACTAAAATTCCCAAAACAAAATCCCAAACCCTCGTTTAAAAATAAAATCCACAAACCCTTATTCCAAATCAAAAAGCCACCGATTCAATCAAAAAATCTCCAAACCCTTCCCTAAAATCTGCAAACCCGTTTTCAACTGTAAAATTCTAAAACCCGTTAAAGAAACCATCAAACCCTAGATTTACGCCCTCATAACCCCTGTTATACAGATAGATCAAGGCCGAAAAGAAAATACGGACTCAAATGCAGAAACAAGAATAAGAAATAAATAACTATGTCTATATGGGAATCAGCCGTGAAATCTTACCGGTTTTTTGGTAGCAGCAAAAATAAATAAATAAATAACTTACCCTATCATCATAGTAAGCAACGTCCCGCGAATTTGTCAATTTACGTCGCTTTCTGGGATGTTCATCCATGTAATACGGATAATACTCTGCAAGGATTGCCATGGCAGACGCACAGGGTCTCGATCCAGCGACCTCGATGAAAAAAAGATATGTGCTAGGGTTTCTAGGGTTTGTTCCAGTTGCAATTAATGCATGGTCGAGGGAAAAAATAATGAGCTGAGTTGGACCGTATTTGCAAATGGTGACAATACAGTAGCGGCGGGAGATGCAATATATAAGGAGGTAGATAACATAGTTTGGTAAGTAAATCACGATTCTTTTTTTATAAAATCTCTTAATTAGAGGTGTCGGCGAAACATTACTACCTAACTAAAAGTGTTTTAAATATGATTTAAAAAAAAAAAGCTCTAAATATCAGAATCACAAAGCATGAGGGACAAGTAGTTGTAGTTCTGGAATTTGAGGTGTTGAGTTCAATTTTTTAAAAAGGGATGAGGTGTACTATTTGTGGGCTCCTTACCTTTCTATAATAGAAAAAGCATGGCAACCTTACCTTAACTTTGTTTTTAATAAATATGATTTAATTTGTATTTATGTGAACTTATTCATGAAATTTGGGTCCATGAAGATTAATTTTTGATAACTCATCATATAATTTATTTTTTCTTCTTTATATTTCTTTCAAATGATATATAGTTAAAATATAGAAATCAATTGAATAAGGAGGTTGTTTGGGCCATCAAATTATCTTCTCCTTGTTTGAATAGTATAGGGAAATAAGATTACCCTACATTAATTTGGATGATAAATCAATCAATGTAATCAATTAGACCCTAGTCTAGTTAAATGAGCTACATATATTATTGAGAGAGAAGGGGATAGGATATTGCTTAACTATTTCATTAGAACATGTTAATTTTGTGTTCTTAGGTTGACAGATGCACTATACTTTGTGTGACAAGAATCGGATTTGGTATAGGAATGATGTCGAGGAGGTACTATAAGCACCCAAAATTGCATGTGTCAATATACACGTCCAATTATGATTTGGCAATCCAACTCATGACCCACGTGACATGCTCATTTCTCCTCACAGCGTTTTCCATCTTGATGGAAGCCTTCCTAGTGTCTTAGTATCCTTCTTCATGTGTCCTTCACCCTTGTTTTCCACCCTCTTGGCCTACTTGTCCTTCTCACATTTTGAAACTATTGTTGACTACCTTAAGCTACAAGGGTGCTCAAGAGACTTCAAGGTCCCCCAGGCAACCCATGTTAAGTTGTAAGGTCACCTAAGTGACCTACTCTGGTAAGAGGGCTGACCCACACCCTGACATGAGCAACCCTATTGTAATTAGCATTCACATAAGTCCATTTTGGTTGATTTTTCTCTTGTTTCCCTTGTGATATCAGTTTTTTGCTATGCTTTCTTCCTTACTTTCTTTCTTACTTTCATTCATATCTTTAGCCTAATTTTTCTTTTAATTTCCCCTCCCAGTTTCCTATTTAAGCCCTCCTCTCATTCATAAGGGAGAAGAGTAGAGAGGAGAATTCTTGCATGTTGAATAATTGAGCAATATCAAATAAACTATTCTCTTGATAGGATAGAAGGATCATTAGGTTGCCTTTGTAAGTCTTTGCTAGAAGATTTATAGGCCTTCCCCTAGGAATTGGATCACCTTTAGAAGATTGCATACCTCTTTGCAAAGCCAATCCTAAATCCTCATAGCTATTCTCTAGCCTCACCAACATAGTGCAAGAAGCCTCTTTTCCTTCCTCCCAAATCAATCCCAATCTAAATCTTTCATTTCTATCAAGCAGAGTACCCCAAGGCTGGAAGAGGAGAAGAAACTATGGATGAAAGTTGGATCCTTTAAGGACCCCAATCACAACAATATCAAACAAACTTCATCTAGGTTTTTTAATTTCAAAATCATTTTTATTTAAAATTTCATTTGTTTTAGTAATTAGATCACTAAAACTGCTTATGAACTGTAACATTTGGTTGATGTTTCTTAGTTTAGAATTTACTTCCATAGGTGGAATTAGATTTAAATTACTTTTTGCATCTTGCAAGTAGATTAGAAGTTTCTTTGAAAGCTTTTCTCAAAAATTGAAAACTCTAAAAAACATAGTATAGGTTACATGCAAAAGTCATATAAAAATATTAGTTGTAATTAGTTGTACGTAAATAATTAGTTCACGCTTTGTTTAAAAAAAATAAAAAAATAAAAAAATAAGATAGATTATTTTATGCATGCATTCATATTATCATTCGTAATTACAATCTTTCAACTTTCAAAAGTGCAAGACAAGAATAGAGAAGCCCTTGATTCCATCACAAAGCATTCAATGAACATCAAGCAAATCAAACATCGCAACTTCAACAAAGCAAGCAAACAAGCCAAAATCACTCTCTCATGGGTCTCCTATCTCTCACTTGGCCTTTCACACCAAATGTGTCCAAGGATCAAGGAAGACTAGATTGAGGTAGATTTGGATGAAATTCAGGAGAATGTCCCCATTCTTAGGCTAATTTGAGAAAATAGTGAACAAAGGTGAATAAAGGAAGAGTCCCACATAAGAGAACTTATTCTTTTAGACGAGCTCATCAAACTTATTGACACTAGAACCATAATAATATTACTATAAAGGGAATGTTCAAACACCTCAATAGTTCAAACTCCACCCATTCTACATCCAACTCAAATCAACACCATAATCCACCATTAAGTGTTCCTTCCTCGCAAAGTGAGTGAAGCCCATTCACATGACCTCCACTCCATACAACCATATCATTGGCATCCACAAGATTCTCCTTCCACATGAAGAGAGTGATCAATCAGATTCTCATTTGCTTACCTGTCTTTTCCTAGAAGAGCAAGAGTAGTTCAATTCACACTATCAACAAGGGTGCAGCACATGTGTCACTTTCAGTCCACCTCATTCACTTTTGTGGTGAGTAGATTTACAATATCATATATTTTGGTGAACCTAATGTGAACAACAAATCCTCTTGGACAAGCTCTTTTGTTTACTTTTCTTTCACCTTTCATCCTTCTTGTCATCCCATTTATTTTGTAGTACCTATGGTAACCCTAAATATGTTGGGACCGATAATGCAACAAGGCTATGTCCCCCACATAAAACTAACCCTCTGTCATTCAATTGATACGTCCCTATCAATCCCATGGAACTTATTGCAAATAGGTACAATTATGAGGATATTGGCTTAGATGGTGAGTGACTAGATTGTGATAACAACACCCATGTGGGCCATGAATTAGTATGGGGTGATTATCAAGGGCCCATAATCTACCCAAACCTAGATCAAGGAAGAGCATGTCAAATGCTCATTTAATCGAAAATCCACTGATAGGGCCATCCTATCACGAACTATAGAGACAACCACTTAGATCGACAATGAGGTGAGTTGCTTTGAAAAATACTTAGAAGATGTCCAAGTGGCTAAGGATGCCCTCCATGCAGCTTTCTAAATGAATAGGATGAAGCCCATCAAGGGGCACCAAAAAGCTTCCTTGAAGATAGAAATAATGGTGCTACTCAACCCTTGCATGTTGAGCAAAACCCACCTCATGGTGGAGAAATGCAAAACATAGGAAAAGCCACACCTAAAGCACTTATAGCTCCACACTAGTCCAACAAATCAAGACTCTTGTCAAAGCTGGGGGTGTTGAAAAACCAATGTACAATTCTACTTAACCAATTGAAAAACCAAGGTATCTGAGATGCTAACATCGGACCAACCCTTTTGCCACAAAGATAGTTGAACAAAACCAAGGGGTAGCCTAGCTCCCCCTATGTTAACTTCTATGTGTGCAATACAAGTAGTAGGCTTTCATTCCTCCCTTTCCCTCATCATTTAACATGGTAAGATTGAATCGATCAAGTGGGATGTACCTATCATGAAAATCAAACTCGAGCAATCCTACCCAACTTTTAAAACACAACAATGCCTAGCCATCCTATCTTCCCAATGTACCAGCAACCTAGCATACCCTTCCAAATGCAACAAATGTAGTAGGCTCCACTCGTAGGGATAATGTTTGAGGGAATAACTTCCTCCATGCACAACCCCTTTCAGGGACATACTTGGAATATCTTAAGGAGCCTCTAGATCTCAACATTTGCAACATCATGTTGCCACGTCCTCTCCCCAAACTTCCAAAATTTAAAGGAATGGGAGATCCCAACTCACATATCAAAGCCTACATCATGGTGATGCAGGAACTCCTTCTATGGGATGGGGTGGTAGCAAGAATTTTCTAAAAACCTTGGAAGGTATTGCTCTAGACTAGTATTACTATCTTCTAGAACCATTAATCCATTCCTTTTGACAACTAATTGGTGGGTTTATTGTGGCCTTTGATATGAATAAATTAGTCAAAACAAGAATTTGAGAATTCTTGACAATTTAGTGAGAGGCCAATGAGTGGTCACACACCTTTTTACACAATGGAGGTAGGTCCTCTACTCCTCAACTAGTGTGCCAAACATGGATCACAAGGAGCTATGTAATATCTTCTTACATGCCCTTAACAAGAACATGTAGGAGGTCTAGAAACTTCCCTACAAGTCATATGAAGGGGCACTTGAGAGTACTCTTATTATAGACCAAGATGTTATCAATAGCGAGAGAAAGGAGTATAATGCCAATGGAAGGTTAGTGAACGACAACACTAATAGCAACCCCTCTGTGCCTAAAATCTTGAAAAATAACCATAATGTAACCACTGATGGAGTAACAAATATTCCACAAGCAAAGAACAACAATCATAACTATAACAACTATGGTGCTAGCAACAACTACACAAATTTGAGAATCCAAAATTTAACATTGTTCACTAACCCCTACAAAACACCTACGATCAATGGGGTAAAAACAATAAGAGACCATACAACAATAATTAGTATGATATATATCAAAAACCTTAGACTATGGTCCTAACAAATATTATTCATATCATAAGAGAATGAGGCATGACACCGAGTCATGCCCAAAGCGTCAATGATTCATATTAGACCTCCTAGAGGAACAAAAACATTTATTCATAGAGACACTCCTCCTCCCTCGAGACAAATTTGGTCACACCATAGATGTAAACATTATCGACCATTTCAAACCAAGATAGTATACTAATGGACAATACCAAAATAGAAATAGTAGCACACTATGTGGCTACACTCATACAAGTTATTACATGTTTCATTGGCCTAGGGGGCATGATACTTCAATCTATAGAAAACATAACATAAGCATCCAATGCCTCCCAAAAATCTTACAACAACCACTCATAAACACATTCTTGTATACACATGACAAAGGTCATAGGCCCAAAAGTTGTCAACAAAATCATTAGCACATCTTTTACCAAAACATGTTAGGCCTTATAAAACTTGATATCGATAAGGAAGTATGCACCATCTTTGGACCTAGACAACCTAATTCCACCCCTAATGAGATTAATGACTCAACTTTCTCTCACGTCCTAGACCTTCTTAAGAACTCTCCTACTCATAGGAGTGCTCTCTTTGATGTCCTAGGTTTAGGCCAAGTGACACGAACCACTTCAAACCCCTCACGTCAATAATGTTACAAGTAACCCTCACCAACCTGGCTTTCAAACTTGTTGGTAAACAAATTTGTTGTTGTGGTATTTCACTAATTTTAGCTTGACTTACCCAATGGGCAACAAAAAATGCCTACAACAGTTGGAGAAATCATTATATGACTAGTGATTTTCCTCTATGTTTAAGAGGGACAATCCCTCGTAGGATTAGGTTTTGTGTTTTTTAGGGTATGCTTTTAACCTCAAAGCAGGAAAGGTTTAAGATTTTTTTTTTTTAAAGAAACCCTAGACAGGCTTATACGAAGCTTAAAGTCCAGTGTTTCTAAAGAAAAATAGTGGATAATTTTCAACAAGAGGCATAAACACAAATATTCATGCCTTTGAATTAATTGTGTAAAAACAAATGATGCAATCAAGAAGCGGATAATAGTGCTTAAGGAAAGGAACATTCACTTAGGGTTTTTTAGATGTAGAGATAAAAAATACTATGGATCACACGCAATATTGCATTATAAAATTGAAAAAGAAGATTGAGATTGATTGCATTCACAACATAAATCAAATAATATTTCACTAATGGTTTTAGATTCAATATAAGAAAAATTAACATAAAGATAAATACAGTGGCTTATAGACCAAAAATGTCTTTCTTTATTATATTTCCAAAAGAAGAGCTCAAAGACTCTTTTTACCTCTGTATAATATCTGTGAATCAAAAAGTCCCTCTATTACAAATAATCCTTGTATATAGAGGCTTTCTTTTCTATAACCACTTTGTAACCAACTTTAGAGAATACAATATAATAAAAATAAAGCAAACACTGCTTATGTTTGAGTTGTAGAACAAAGTTTGCTTTATTAAGTCATAATAAATGACTTAACTTGCAAAATAGTTAAAGTGATGGAGAAAATAAAAATAGAAGTCTTCAACTTTGTCTAGAAGCTAATTTGTTCATTTCTAAACTTTCTTCCTTTGTAGCTTCAAACTTTGGAGATGGTGGTAGTTGTGGAGAATATTTGGCCTTATAAATCCAAAATTGTTCGTTTGTTGGTGTTATTAACTTGGCCACCCATATGACAATGTTGAGGAGACATAATTTCCAAGTTACCAAAGTTTCATTAATTTTTTCAATCCACCTAAGAAAAATGGAATATCTTTATGATAACCTATTAAAGAAGATGATACACTATTGAGTTTCCTCATTGTGTTTGCATCTAAGGTTTCCTTTTTAAAAAGTTCCTCTACAATCATGTCCTTGAAATTCTTTTTGACAGAAAGAATATCATCCAATTCAACTTCATCCTCTTTAAGGATGTCAGAGTCAAAAGACAGGTAGTTAGCCTAAATGTTGAATTTTATTTGGTCACAAGATTTGATTGCTCTATCATAAGCTTTATATTTACTAAAATTCTCCATAGTTTCTTTGCTCACATCTCCCAAAGATTAGCTAGAAGAAGTTGATGGCAGTGTCTTCAGAGGTTGTGTAGATGTATCAACAATGGATTTAATGTACGAGGTCAAAGACCACACCTATTCCTCTAGTTTCTCTCTAGTTTGCTTCTCTTTTTTAGTATTTTCCACCATATTGGTAGCTGACACCTTGAAGTTATGGATGTCGCTTTTGAGTGGTTGGGCCAAGATCAACTTGAGAGACATTATAGTCTACTTCCATCATATCCTCCTCATTTTTATCTACAATAGACTTTTCAATTTCTATAAACTATTCTCTAGAGGAGGAGTTAACCATCAACCTTGAAGTAGTGTGAGCTTTCTTTGGTTAAAGAGGCATCTATAGTAGCTTTGCTACTACATCAAGTCCAAGCTTAATTACTTGAGTTTGTTTCATTTTCTTAGTGACCATCTCCTTTAGCCATGGGAATGGAGAGGTCGTAGACCCTATTTTAGGACTAGAAGAAAAAGAGGAAATAATAGGTGGAAGGATGACCTTTGGGATGTTGTTGACCCCTATATTAGTTGGTTGTGGTGAAGATGGAGTCTAAGGAGGGCTCTTGGGTGGAGATGATGAATGTGTTAGTGCCTGAATTGACTGGCAGTTTTTGAGCAATTTTCTTGCAGGCACTTTCCCTAAGTATCCAAAAAGTGTTCTAAGTGTTGGACCTCCTCAGCATTTTTCAGCTGCATCATCATATTTTCTTCGAGGAGGAGGTCATCATCATCATGTTTTCTTCGATGGTGGTCAGCATCATCATGTTTTCTGTCGACCGGTTTCTCATCAGGATCATCATATTTCAATATCGGGTGATGTTTGGATATCATCCTGATCCTGCTGATGAGCTACAGTGTGCCCTGATTTGCTTACGGGGGTGATTTTTCAAGTATCCGGTGATCTTCCAATTATCACCTTGATCTTTTATGATGATGATGTCACCCCGATTTTCCGAGGGGGTCATTTTCTAAGTTGTTCAACCCGGCCTATTTTTTCTTAAGGGTCGTCATCATCATGATCATGTTTCCAGTTATCACCGTGTTGCTTGCGAAGGTCATCATATTTTCTGCCTGCATGATATTTCGTCGGGGTGATATTTTTATCATCGGGTGATCTTGGTTATGATCATCCTGATGATGTTGTTGAAGAGTTCTAAGTATGACCCGATATTCACTGGGGTCATCATATTTTGAACGTCAGGATGATCTTAGTCAATATCATCCTGATGTTGTTGTATCACTTCATGTTCGTTGTTTTATCATCCTGATGATGCGGACATCATTCTTATGTCAGGGTGATATCTATTTCTCTGCCTATCTGCATCATGATATTTCCGAAGGAAGGGGTGATATTTTCATTTTGAATATCACCCGGATGTATGTTTGTTCCAGCGTCATGATGATGCTGATATCAGGGAGATATCCGCCTGTCGGCTTCGTGCATTATCTAGTGGGGGTGATCTTTTCAAATATCTGGCATATTCATTTATCACCCCGATCTTATAGTGGAGCTACAGTGCAACATGATATTTGTGCATCAGGATGATATTTCCAAATATCCGGTTATCTTCCGAATATCATCCTGATGTCGATATGATGATGACGTCATCAAGGTCCGGGGGGGTCATATTTCTAACACAGATCATCTTGTGGAGATCTCCCGATATTTGCAAACATGATGATGACGTCATCCGGATATGAGGAGGTGCGCAGTGGGCAGATATGATGATGACGTCATCAGGATGTTCATCGGCCAGACTTTTGGTATAGGCTCAGCACGAGGATGTTCCTCCGATGGATCAGGTTGTGCCAATGAAGGCGATTATCATGCAGGTTATATTGCGATATGATGCTGACGTCAGGGTGATATTTCAAGCGACAGGATATCATGCTGTTGGAGGATGATGATGAAGTCTTATACTAGTGTCGTCAGGAGCAAAAGCACCGACATTATATATGCTCGTGGCCTAGTATATAAAGTGTTGAAAGGGTCACCGCGGGGTGCATGTGGGATAATTGATATCCTGCATATTTTCAAATATCATGACGATGTATCTTGGCGGGAAATGGTTGCGATCGACTGTTAGATGTTTTTCCCAAGGCCGCGGGTTGGTGCGCCATTAATGGCGAAGGTTGCAGAGGTATGGGCGGATCTGGTACCTGATTGAAGGTGTACATCAACGGACAGTGGCGCAGGGCTCGAGGTTTCTTCCTGTCTCCTCCCCTACCTGCTGCATTCATGTTTGGGTGCCAATCTGGTGATGCGTTGAGCGCCATTTTTCTGATACTGTGTATCTGGCGGAATTTTTGGTCAACCATGTAATTAATTGCTGTGGTACACTACCTGGCTGTTATAAGCAGGAAGTGTTACTCATTTTTGGTTGTTGAAAGTTGAAGATTTTTGGCTCTGTAATTCAAAACAAGCTGATCTGGTTGCTCTGTACAGCTTAACCTGTGAGTTTATGTATCTCTTGTTGTATGTTTTTGGCATGAACCCACTGATTTCATGATTAATCTTATATGAGAAATGCTATCTTAGCATGTGTTGTGTTAATTCTGTCTCCAGTATTGCATGTATTCTTCTTCTGAATCTGGATATTTGGGTAATGTTTAGATTCTAGAGCATAGAATTCCTATGTTGAATGTCTGATCTTTTAACTTCTGCTCAAGGGGTGAATTAAACTGTTTTCAGGTTGAACATTGGGAAGGGTATACTGCAGTAGGGATGCCATAAGTAGAGATAACTTAACACTCTGTATTGGGAGATATTTGCAAGGCAGGTATCACATATATCCCCCTGAAATCTAGTTTTAGCTGTTCATGTTGATCATTCACAGGTGTATGTCTACTGACTCCAGGCCCTGGATAGGCACCAATCTTGCTTTGTTTTTGTGTTACAACCATGTCCAGCTTTGCATCCAAACTTAAAATCCAAATCAAAATCTAAAACAACCATTAGGACATTAGAATTAGTTTTAGGATCCTCAGTCCTCTGTCTACAACTGCAAATAGGCCCAAAGCTAGCCCCTTTGCTCTTATCTTTCAGTTTTGGTCTACTTACAGGAGGACTTATCTGCTTTCTGTCAGCATCCCAGCCTTGTATGCATATCCTCATGGATGTTGAGTAGGGAATACCCCCCTAGGTCTTGCAGAGCCTGAAGAAGAAGAGGAGATAAAATATAGAGTCTATCTCCTACACTGTTGGCCCCTGGCCCAGAGATCCTGTTGATCACTGATGGCTACCTTGTAGGGAAATCTGGGAATAAGCATCCAGTCTGGGAAAAAACCAACAGAAATTGGCGACTCTGCTGGGGATGTTGATGTAAAGTGATATCCTGCAGTCTCTGGTGAAGTTTTGCTCTGCTGGTGGAATGAACTCAGAAACATATTTGATGAGCTTTCAGCTGCTGTAAATTTTGTCCTCTCTGGAGAGGTGGTGACTCTGCAAAAAAGATCTAAATGCACATGAAAGATAGATGTATGTTATTGGTTGAAAGATGTACATATTTCTGCATCTGTATGAGAAAAGGTACCTTGTTACTTCCCCTTTATTTGCTGTTTTACTGCATAGGTTGGATGCCAGGGGAAGCCTTAGGTCTTAGACAGACAAAGGATGTCTAAGAGTAAGATTTTTATGAATCCAAGTATGAATTATCCCATACTCAGTGGTGAAATGTTGGATAAAAGAATAGAAGAGATAAGAAATAGGTTCATATTCTTAGAGGCTGAGCAGGCCCAGTTAAAAAGCAGTAACCCTGTTGTGTCTGCCAGTCAGAAAGCTAAACCTCCTGTCAGCCCTTTTGATCCTTTGTATGACCAACTAGATTTGTCATGGGTGGATTATAAAGTAGAAACTATGCCTGCTAGGATATACTGTCAGATGCCTAGATTTAGTGGTCACAATGTATGTGATGGGAATGCAAATATCCAAAATTTTCACAGTTTTATGGGAAAATATTCATTCAGAGATGAGGATATGTGGATGAGGTTTTTTGTTAGGTCCTTTGATGCAAAAGCAAAAGATTGGTATTTGAGCTTTCCAAAGAAATCCTTTTCCTATTGGGATGAGTTTGCTGACTGTTTCAAGGAAGAATTTGCAAAAGAACCGGCTGACCTTGTTGCAGAATTGATGAGAATCAGAAAACAAGATGAAGAGCCATGTGTTGATTTCAGTCATAGGTTTGCAATAGCCCTTTCACAGATCCCAGAAGTCTTCAGACCTAATATTTCAGCCTGTGTTGGCATATTCTTTGAAGCTTTTGAGGAGGGCTTTAGTGCAATACTGAGGGATTTCAAGGTGACAAGTATGCAGATGGCATACAGGTTCATAGAAAAGATAGAAAAAATTAGAAACGTGTACCTGCTGAAACCCCTGTCCCCAGGCATTGGTGTGAGAAATGGTTATGAAGCTGCAAATGACCAAATGATTATGGCATCATGTGCAGATAAAAATGAAAATAAAAGCATAGAGGTTGAGACTGCTGTGTTTGAACATAATGCTAACAATACTGCTCAACTAGAAGTGGAGGTGATAAAGGAGTGGTATCTGGGATGGTGGACTATTGTTTAGGGTTCACAAGAACTTGAGAACTAGCCTTAGTGTTCTACCCAGTTGGAGTTGATGGTTTCTTTATATCTAGCTTCTTGTGGGCTCGTGATCTTCCCCTCTGCAAGTGTTCTTCAAATTGGTTCCTTTTTGGGGTCCTCTTCATCACCCCCTCTCGCTGTGTTTTCCTTAGATCTTGTAGTGTAAACAAAGGCAAAGGTTTGGGTTGATGAAGCTCCACCTTGCCTGTCACTTTACTTCTGCCTCCTTGAAGTGTTGTCCTTGGTAGGTGGCCTTATGGTAGTGTGTTTTACAATTTTTGCATTTATCCATGTCTCTAGGTCTTTTGCATTATGAAGAGTGTCCTCTCTCAAATGTTTTTGACCTCTTTATCAACCCAATTGATGGGATGAGTGGCTACAACTAGATGGTAGAGGTAAAAATTTGATCTATCAAATCACTGTTATCATCTTCTATGTTTTCTACATCCTAGCCTAGATTGAAGGCTTTTATTTGTGCTACTACTAGCCTCCTCATAAAATCTCTCCTTTGCACTTCAAAGTCATCTTCATAATCTTCCCAAAACTCCTCTAATTGAGGAGCATGGTTATACCCTGACCCAAGAGTTTGGTTATCTCTAACAAAAAATTTGTTTTCGAAAGGGAATCTTACCTCGTACAAATACATGGTTACTTTAGAAATAAATGTTTTGGGCATTAGAGGATGTCCTACAAGTGTAGTAACTAAGTTTGATGGGGAAGGAGTAGCCTACTTCTCTCTTTCCTTGCATCTCTTGTTTACTACCCTAATTTGCCTACATACCTCTATGAGGATAAGTTGGTTACTCACATAATGATGGTGTAAGAGTTGGCTATGATAGGAGCCACCCAAGATCTAGGACTTCATGAAAGCACAAGAGAGACAATGAGAGAATAATTCTATTCCATCAATGAATGCAAAATTGTTCATCTTACAATGTACATGAGAGCCTTGCTTATAAAGGCAAGGATGAGAGCTAAGATGTTGTAGTCATGTGACAAGTGTCTTAATCATATGACATGTGACAACTATAGCACATGTGTAGGACAAGACAACTATCAACAACTAGAAACAATTAAACACAACTAGAAACATCTAGTAGACTCACTAAGTCAACTTAACATGTGAATTATGTGTGAGAATATCATTTAACTAATAAATAGTTAAATAATATGAATTATGCTCATAACAAGAAAAACTAGATAGGAAATATCCCTATTCACACTAACACCCCCCCTTAAGTGTAACTTAGGGAGTAGCTGACTAAAGCAAAGATGCAATGATGGATGGGTCCTAGCTACTAGGCCATGTTAGGTGCCTATGTACAAATAAATCTCAAGTGGAGCAAATGAGAAAACCTCATGGGAAAAAACTCCTCTCTAAAGGTGAGAATGTATTCAAACATGTACAAGTGATGGAATGATGGAAGAATCAAGACCCCCCAAATACAACATCCATCACAAATATACATTCATTAACCCCCCATAAGAGGGAAAGAATGAGACAAGATGTCACTCTCATAATGAAGTAGTTCCTATGCCAGTGGTGAATGCTCGAAGAAGAAGACCAAATAAGATCCAAAATCTGCAAACAACATTCCTCCCCTTGGGAAGAAACCAATCCACTGGTGTGTTGAAGAAACTTAAACTCCATAACAAGAGATGAGGGAAGAAGTCTCATGAAATATGATGTCTTTAAAAATTGTTCATGTATCCCCATGTCGATGCCGAATGATACCACAATCAAATCAAGAGTCTCATGCCTAACTGAAAATGACAATCTATGATCTAGTGGAAACTAAAAATCATCAAGCTCCAAAGACAAAGATGGGTTGACAACAACTGTGCTATAATTATCATCAAAGAGGAGAGATAACCCCTCAAATGTGTCCTCCAATTCTGTACGATGGGATTCACAAAAAAAATCTGAAATACATGTCAAATACTCATCCCACAAAGTTGTTTCTGAAAGACATGAAGCATCCTCCTGAACTGAAGTACTAAACTTTGAAGAAGTAGGAGGTGGAGAAGATGGAAGTGTAGCACATGTCTCAAGATCCAATGAAGAGGCAAGAATACCAAGTTTAAGTGACCAAACTTATTCTCTAAAATATGATTCACACAAGGAGTGTGAATGTCAGCCAACAAATCTGAATCATCATCAGGAGAGAAACCATAAAAGGTGTATAGCTGAGATGCATGATCAACCACCCCAATAGCAATAATCTCTGTGCTCTCCAAGTCTTTGATAATAACCAAATCAGGTGTGAACTCCACTGTCTTCCCCATACCACTATGAGTAATTTGATATATGGAAAAAAATATTATTGGTCAAAGAAGGCACACAAAGTACATCATTGAAATTACCTTCACCACTATCAATAGTTCCATTCTTGATTACATTCATATATGTGTTATTACCCATCAAGATAGGTGGCATATCACACAACTCAAATGAAGAAAACTTATCCTTTAAAGAAGCCATATGATGAGAAGCACCCGAATCAAGAAGCCATTTACCTGATGTAGAACTTGTACTTGCACAAAGTACCTTATCTTTATGTTTGGGTTCATTAGCTTTCCTTGCATGACCTAATTCAGAAAGTTATGGCTGTGTAGATGTAGAATCTAAGGAGTAGAAGAAAAATCGGGTGATGGACGATTGTTCTATTGAACAAGTTGTATCAACATGTCAATTTGTTTCTTAAAACAATTATGTTCATCATGCCATGATTTCTTACAATAAGCACATGTAGGCTTCTCCTTAGGTGAATTTTGTGCTTGATCTGTTTGTGGATTTTTCTTAGATTTCTTTTGTTTCTTGTCAGAAGTACATAATGCTTTATGTTCCTTAGGTTGTCCAACCACCAAAGCATAAGTATGTGATGGCTTGATGAAACCCATATAAAGAAGCTTATTTTGCTCATGCATTAACATCTCATAAAAGGATGCAAATGAAGGCATAGTGAAAGTAGATCCCATAGTTAACCTACGAGTGTGAATGCTAGAAATAAAAGTTACATAATTAGGACCAAGTTTATTTAACACATTGTAGATCAACTAGATGTCTTTTTTCTCAATAACACATGCCTTACATTGTGCTCTTAGATCATTAACCTTAGTTATGTAATCATTAACCTTAGTTATGTAATCCTGGATGTTGCTAAAGTTCTTAGGATCAAGGCTCTTTGATTCATTATCAATTTGATAGCCTTTAACTTCATCTATTGTACCATGCAATGTTTTCAACTTATCCGAAGCATAATGTGAATTTGTACATGCCTCAATTTGAAGAAAGAGATCTAGGGAAATGAAACTATGAAGACATCCAAGAGCTTTTGTATGCTTAATCATCCATTTTATCTTTTCCTTATCATCTTTGGTTCAAGTATCTTGTTTTCAACATATAAAGAATGTCCAAGATCCATTAGGGCATTCCATGCATGTTGACTCCAAATTGCATAGTTATAAGGTGTTAAAAATGAACCCTTTATTTATACATTATGTAGAGGAAAAGAAGAGCACAAGCAGATATATCAAATAACAAATTCAACCAACACTATAATTGAAGCCCCACAAAAACAAAACAACCACCAATTTCAACTCTTTTCCAATCAATGAGTGATATGTACCCAAAGGGCTTCAAAATGAAAATTTAATATCTAAAGAAAAATCTAGAAAAATGGCATCAACAGAACTGTAGAGTACATAAATACCTTTCCAACCCCTGTAAAAAGTTGAAATTCTGATGAAGTGGGCGCAAGTTGTGAGCTCGGTAGTGAAAAATGCAAGATATGGCTTCAAACAGTTGTATCAGGTACCTATAGTAGAACTAAGAAAAAGAAATATACCACTACAAAGTTCTTGGAACCAGCTTTCCGATGATATCTCGTTTGCCAATTTTTGATATTGTGGCGAAAAGTTATGGCTCCTGGAAAAAAAACACCCTATTAGGGCTAGAAGAGGGCCAAAGGGGGCCCTTGATGCTGATGTCACTGCTACCGTCAGCAATACTTGACGGAATATACTATGTCCAATTGAAATATTCCCTGTCTGCAAAAAAAATTGCCTGTGCTTTTCGAAAAACCATCCTTCTGCATGCAAAACTGGCTGTTTGACCACTGAAACCGTTGTCTATGGGCGCAAAACCACCTTCGTTGGCTGAAACCACCTGTGCTACAGGGAAAATTGTTGTTATGAGGGTGAAAAACCATCTATGCAGGTGTAATACCGCTGGTTTGAATGTAAAACCACCCTTTGTTGTTTTCCTGTCAAAACCATCCTTCTGGAAAACCACCCTTGGGTTATTGTCTGAAACCACTTGTTCAGAGGACAAAACCGCTACTGAATTCATGAAACCACCATCAGATGTGGGTTTTAAATCTACTGATTGTTTGCCGTCAGATATGGGTTTAAACTAGCCATTGGAATTTTTTTAAAATAAATCTGTGAACTAGTAAGTATGTTCTTTGGGAAGGAAATCTGTACAAAAGGGGAGTGGATGGTACTTTCCTGAGGTGCATAGACAAAGAAAAACAAAGGAAGCTGTTAGAGACTTTCCATAATGAATCCTATGGAGGGCACTTCTCTGCTTCAGTAACAACCTTTAAAATCCTACGACAATGCTTCTATTGGCCAGGTACGTTCAAGGATGTTTATGATTGGGTCTCTAAGTGTGAGAAATGCCTGAAATTCACTAGTAGACCTCATTTAGTTGCACTACCTTTAAGGCTTGTAGTCATTGATGAATCTTTCCAACAATGGGGATTAGATTTTATCAGACCCATTAATCCTAATTCTAGTGCTGGCCACACTCACATTTTGACTGCTATTGATTATTTTACTAAGTGGGTAGAAGCCATCCCAGTGAAACATACCACTTCTGAAGTTGTTTGCATTTTTGTTAAAGAAAACATATTGGTTAGATTTGGTATCCCCAAGAAAATTGTTGCTGATAATGCTAGCAGTTTCTCCTCTGTTGAGTTTTCTTTATTTTGTTACGACTATGGCATCGGTCTTGCCCACTCTTTCAATTATTAGCCACAAGGCAACGAGCAAGCTGAATCAAGTAATAAAAACTTGATTTCTATTGTCAAGAAGTTGGTAGATGAAAACTAGAGAGGATGGCATAAAAGTATGAGGCATTATGGGCAGATAGGATAACTCATAAGAGAGCAATTGGAATGTCTCCATTCCAACTGGTGTATGGAATTGAAAGTGCTTTGCCTATTCCTTTAGAGTTATCTGCATTGAATTTGCAAAAGGCTATTGAGGATGAAAAATTTCAGTCTTCACTGGAAAAGAGGATTATGTACTTGACAAAACTTGAATAGCAGAGAGATGAGGTTGTTGACAGAATAATAAGACATCAAGAAGCAGTTAAAATAATTTTTGATAGAAAAGCCAAACATAGGAAATTTGTAGTTAGAGATGTTGTGTTGCTATGGGATATAAGGAGAGAGCCTAAGGGGGCTCATAAGAAATTAGACTCTTTATGGAGAGGGCCATTTACAATCAGACAGGTGATCAAAGAGAATGCCTTTCTATTGGCATATCCATATGGAACTCCAATTCCTCTTACTTACAATGGGCAAGATCTAAAATTATATAACTAGTAATGTTGTCATATGCCCCTTTGTACAATATTCTATGTTTCTATTTTCCCTGTGTGTTTGTTGTTGTTGCCCTTTTGTGTGACTCT
Source organism: Cunninghamia lanceolata (assembly GCA_027924645.1). Classification (NCBI taxonomy): domain Eukaryota; kingdom Viridiplantae; phylum Streptophyta; class Pinopsida; order Cupressales; family Cupressaceae; genus Cunninghamia; species Cunninghamia lanceolata. The sequence goes on from BSBN01000582.1 coordinate 20,181,362, forward strand.
GCTACTTGTGGAATAAGGCTTTATGCCAGTTTGCCTAGATTCTCTGCATCCTTTTCAGTCCTTGTCCCCATTCAGAACCTGTTGTTACCAAATTTTCAAATAAATTTGCCATTTATGTGTCAAGTAAATGTTCCCTCCCTTATTCTTTATTGTTTCACCCCTTTAACTAAGTCGCAACCTTTACTTAGACGTTTTGCCTTCACATCAGTGATTTCATGTTTTTCAAAACATTAGTCAGCAGGTTCCAAAGTTTCAAAATTTACCAATTTATCGACTTTTCTCTAAAGTCATAAGCTAAGTCTTTGTTGTCGGATTTGTGTTAGTTCCAGTGCTAAGTCATTCATAATTAGCAAGTCGAGAGTTCTTTGAACTTCCTAACTCCCGACTGATGGTTTGCAAGTTTTGAAAATTGTCGATTCTCTGATTCAAATATCGGCTCGCTCTTTAAGGAGCCAACTTTCCATTTATTAACATGCACGGCAGAAGTGATACATGTCCTTTCATAATAAAAAAGGAATGTCTTGAAAAGTGTAATTGCACATTTTTCGAGGGAGAATTAAGGTGGCTCATTTATGAATTGTACGATCATACATGCTGCCAAAATCAATGAGATTTATTGAAACATTTTATAAGGGTTGCCACCTTTGCAGATATCTTATTTTGCATTGCAGCTAGTATACTTCAAAGAAGATGTGGACTGCGTTTTCTGCAAGTGATGAACACAGACTCTTGTAACCAAGTTAGCTAATTGGCATTTCTTCTCACTCGCTTCTTACTGTGATAAATTTCAATTTCTTTATTCAATTTAGTGGGAAGAGCAGTTATCTTTCATGAGTTCAGATTGTTTGTTTCCCCCAAATGTTTTGGAAATTTATTTGGCACCCCTAGCAATTACAAAAGCTTTTGTTTACTGGTTTCTCAAACAAGTAAAGATGAAGTATAAATATCAGGGTTTTCTTGTTGCTTCAATTATTGAGAATGGTTTGGCTAAGGTGAGAGATATCAAGCTTGGACATATAGACTTGGGAGATTTTTGGGCTCAAATGGAGCAAAACCTTAGGACACATATAGTTGAGAAAATTCTAACAAGTGGGTTAGCTTGCACTAGAGGTTTTCCACTTGTTGTGCCATGTCTAGAGTTGGTTTTTACATGTGCAAAGAATTATTTCCCTGATTCGCATGAGATAAGAGCCTTTGACAGCTCTGTGATTACAAAAATTGATGTTGAAGTTGTTTCTCGTGCATTGAGATTACCCAATAGAGAAAAAATTGTGGAGATTTCTTTCACCACGGGGTGGAATTATTTTCTAGAAAAGAAAGATTGATGCTTTAACTTTGTTGTGAGGAACTGGTTGAAAGTAGAGAAGAAGGGAAAATCACAAGTTCCCGCCAATCTAAAGAGAGCATATTTCAAAGAAGGATTTTCAGACATGATCACTTTATTGCATCGTGTCATTGGAAATGCAGAGTCTGATTTGTTTGAGAAGTGGATGTGCCAGTTTATTTTGGTGGTGTGTAGCGAGTGTCAATATATCGACTGGGCTAAAATTATCAGTGATCAATTAAACGAGCAACTGGCCAACTTCCATAAGAATATCTCTTTTTTGTTTTACATTTTAGCTAGCAAAGAGGTTGTCTGGGTAGGGTTAAGGAATCAAGGGTCTTTGACACTAGACACACTTGTGTATGAATATTTCCCTCAATTGTATAAAGAAATTGGAATGAAGGATTATCATCATGTCAATGATGTTTTTCTCATGTTTTTTGTAAGAAAGATTGAAGGTAACCCTGAATTGAGTATTTCCCTTGAGGTTGCTTCGTTGGTGATGAGATATGGGAGTTTTTATATTCAGTTTGATAGGTTCTGTTGGTTATTTTCTCTGAATCGGCAGAGGGTTTGTCAATTCCAATGCACGGGCAGATTCGGCCAACAGATTACGGGAGGTTGCGTGAGCTGCCTCCCCTTCACTTCTGGTTTTGTCGCACCAAGGGGGGTGTCCTTATTTGATAAAGATGTAACATTTACTCTCCAAATGACAAAAAGATTTAGCTTTCTAATGACAGGCAGAATACTCTCATTTTGGGACCAAGATTTGTGTGACAAATCACAAGGTTGGCAACATTCTTGGACATATGTGTTTGGTTATGTATGAGAGCATGCAGGGGTCCTAATCCTACTCCTACAACTAACAAGTGGAAGTTATGAAAAGGTGGATATGATGATTTGGATGCAAGACATGGGTTTTGGATCATAACTACTAACCCAGGAGCAGACCGGTGCCTATCTCAGGGCAAGGAGTCAACTAGACGTATGCAACAGAAGGTTTACAACTAGCATTCAAGTTTCAAAGGGTTGGATTGATGCTTGCCTTACAAACATCACCCAAGAATGGGTATTTAGCTGCCTCTACTTACAGATATCCTTGCTGACAAACAACCTTCTCCATGCTTAACCTAAAACAATTTAATCCACTCCTTGAATGGAAGTCAAAGATGAAGCATGTGATACAGAAACTTATACCCTAGAATCTGAGAAACCCTTAGCAGCCAGATTCAAAAGAAGGAAATGCATGCAGCGAAGGAGACAAACAGATAAACACATGCATAAGAGCATTTTTCATCTATATCAACATGAAACTGAACATACGTGCAAAATACATTCATGATGCAACTCATAAACTCCAGAATGAGATAAAACAACCCAGGATCATGCCCTGTTCTTCATTATTTACACAAAAATGCCCAGGTCTTCAACAACTAAAAATGAGTAACACAGTCCTCCTTATACAACAAGGAAGTGTATTCAACACATTAATTACAAGGCAAATCAAAAATTTTCCAGATACAATGCATGATCAGATTGGCGCTCAAAATAGTTAATGCAGCAGAGGGACAAGGAGAAAGGAGCAGACGGAATCAGGATCTGGGCCGCCGCCTGAAGGTTCTCTTCGTAAGCCTGGTAGTTCACCTATCGCCTCACCCATACTTCCCTGCACAATCTACCATTAAAGCCCCATCCACTCGCAAGATGCAACAGCAGGTACATTTGGAGATTTTCCCGCTAAAAAAAATGGCCGCACATGCTCAGGAAAAACCACCACTGAAGGTTCAAAACATGGCCGTCGATCTACTTCCTGTCGCTGAGATCCATGGCACTCAAAAATGTTGAAAAGTCGTCGGCCAATGAAAACGTGCCACGTAGGCATCCCATGATTCTATCGCTAGCCCTTTGCTCTCTCCACTTTACCTTTTCGCCCCTTGTATATGCATGAGCATATACAAGCACCTTATATACAAGTCGGACCCCAAACTTTATTAGAACAATTTGAGAAACAGTTCAGATCCGGCTTGTATCTTAACCCTTTGTATATCGGCATGTACAAACACCACATACATGCACGTCGCGGACTTCAAACCATTATGCATCGGAATGTACCTCCCTTTGAAGTTCGGCTTGTATCTCTTTCACTGCATATCAGCTTGTATATCAGCATATACAAGCGCCTTATACAACCTACGGACCTGAAATATTTATTCACTGCATTTTATTTCTTCTTTGGGTCCGGAATGCATATTTCCTCCTTGTATATTCGATTGTATATTTCGAATGTATATCACATATACATTTGCCTTTGTATGTCCTATCCGCAAGCCCCACCATTTGCATCTCTGTCTCACCACTGTAGCAAATGTATATTTGCACCTTTGTATGTTTTTCAATGCACCTCCACATGCAACCCGATAAACAAAGCGGGAATATTCCCAGGAATCTGCAAAAGATTCCCCCTTTGTATATGCATCATTTCAAGCCCGATATGCATGTAAAATGCATACAACTCACTTTTTCAAAGGCCGATTGGGATTTTTGACCCGCCAATGCACATTTTGACTTGTATGTATATACAAACACCTTTGTATATACAAAGACACATGCATATGACTAATTTTTTTGCATTTTTTTGCACTGTAGAGGTCAAAAGAGATAGAACTTTTTGGATTTTTGGGAAGGGGCCTACATATTTAAATGCTTAAAACCTGATTGCTTATGCAGGCACCACCAGTGGCTCTATCTGGGGATGCATGCCTCTTGCAAGCATGGCGAGAACCTTAGATCTCTGGGATGCAGACTAGTCCCTTATCCATTGGGCTATAGAGTCAAACTTGCTCCAACCTGCATCACCAAACACACTTGATGGCCTAGGGCCACCAAGAAAAGAAAAACCTGTATCTCCACTTATCAAACACCTTGTTTTCATTTGCATTCACTGGATCAAGCCTGGAGATACTGTCATTACCTACCCACAAACGAATCTTGTCGTCTGCATATTCAACCCTCTGATTTAGCTTGTCACCGTCACCCCTATGCAAACAACCTTCAGCATCATGTGACATGTGGGTGTCATATTTATCAAACAATGCATATTTAAATGAAATATAACACATGGTATCATCTGTGTTAGCATTATGCATTGCAAAATGATCTCCTAGCTGGACTAAAAACTGAAAACACTCAAAGTCGATCATGCAGCTAGGAGCATCAAGGTTCATCTTATCACAAGCTGGCATATCAAAGAAAAAGCTTTCAGATTCACAGTTGTGCACATCATGCACACAACCATCAGCTACACCATGCTGGAAAAGATCAGGCTCTGGCATCTCTTTGCAGTAACCTTCATGATGTATGTTGGTTTCTCTTTCATCAGGATGAGAAACAGAATCCAAATCAACAATAGTGCCTAGACTTTCACCATACTCAAAAAGATCCTCATCATCATATTTGTCAAAAATGGGTGATCCAGGTGTTTCAACTTCATCATGGTATGCCGTTGGTTCATGGGCAGCAGAACATGCATCTTTATTACCAATGGATTCACCCTGTGGAGGAGTATTAGCCTGTATGGCATAAGCAAAACTATAATCAAATGAAGAACAATCATGCTTAGCACTAGCACTTGTTTCAATCTCTGACTGCTCTTCATCATCTCCATGTGTCTGAAAAGAAGGCATTAATTCACACATGGAAGTGCTGCTCTGTTTGCTTATTTCTTCTCTATCCTGAGCACAATACTCACAATCATCTCCACAAATCCACTCAAACAGATGTTCATTTATGTCCATAACCTCATCATTATTTTCAGAACCAGACACCTCAACCTTGCAATGGGAGTCATCATTGATCTTTCTACTGGCATCTTCAACTGGTGTATTTTCATTTTCATTTTTACCTTCACATGATGCCATAATCACTTGGTCATTTGCAACCTTATAACCGTTATTCATACCAAAACCTGTGGACAGGGAATTCTGCATGTACTCATTTCTCATTTTTTCTATATTTTCTACGAACTTGTATGCCATCTGCATACTTGTTATCTTGAATTCCCTCAACAATGCTCTAGAGCCCTCCTCAAAAGCTTCAAAATATATGCCAACACAGGCTGAAATATCAGGTCTGAAGTTTTCAGGGATTTGTGAAAGGGCTACTACAAATCTATGACTAAAATCAATACAGGGCTCTTTATCTTGTTTTCTAATTTCCATTAATCTTGCAACAAGATCAGCAAGTTCTCTTGCAAATTCTTCTTTGAAACAGTCAGCAAGTTCATCCCAAGAGGAAAAGGATCTCTTTGGAAAGCTCAAATACCAATCTCTAGCTTTTGCATCAAAGGATCTAACAAAAAACCTCATCCACATATCCTCATCTCTAAATGAATGTCTTTCCATAAAACTGTAAATTTTTTGGATATGTGCACCCCCATCACACACACTGTGTCCATTAAATATGGGCATCTGATTGTAAATTTTAGCAGGCATACTTTCAACTTGATAATCAACCCATGACAAATCTAATTGGTCATATAAAGGATCAAAAGGGCTGACAAGAGGTTTAGCTTTATGACTGGCAGACACAACAGGGTTATTACTATTTAACTGGGCCTGCCTAGCCTCTAAGAATATCAACCTATTTTTTATCTCTTCCATTCTTTCACTCAACATTTCATCCCCCTCTTAACTGAGTATGGGTGAATACATATTTGGATTCATAAAAAATTCATTCTCAGACATCATATATCTGCCTAAGACCTAAGGCTTCCCCTCGGCATCTAACTTATGCAATAAAACAACAAATATAAATGGGAAGGAGCTAGGTACCTTTTCTCATCCAGATGCTGCAATCTGAACAGAACATTCTTTTATCACAACAACATACATCAACCTTTCATGTGCACTTAAATCTTATGCAGAGTCGCCACCTCTCTAGACAGGACAAAATCTTCAAACAACCGAAAGCTCATCAAAGAACAAATATTCTTCTGAGTTCCTTCCCCTAGCAGAGCACCATCATTCACATGAAAGAACTGGATATGCAGCAATGATTTCACATTATTTGACTCTCTTCGTCCCTAGTAGAGTCGCCAAAATCTGTTGGTGACTCGGATGGATAAAAAAAAATTCTATTTTCATCAAATCATCCCCAGCAGAGTTGCCAAAATCTGTTGGTGACTTGGATGGGCACACAGATACTATTCTTTTTCATTAACTCCCCAGCGGAGTCGCCAAAATTTGTTGGTTATTTTCTCTGAATCGGCAGAGGGTTTGCTAGTTTCAATGCACGGGCAGATTTGGCAAACAGATTACGGGAGGTTGCATGAGCTACCTCCCCTTCACTTCTGGTTCTGTTGCACCAAGGGGGTGTCCCTATTTGATAAAGATGTAACATTTACTCTCCAAATGACAAAAGATTTAGCTTTCTAATGACAGGCAGAATACTCTCATTTTGGGACCAAGATTTGTGTGACAAATCACAAGGTTGGCAACATTCTTGGACATATGTGTTTGGTTATGTATGAGAGCATACAGGGGTCCTAATCCTACTCCTACAACTAATAGGTGGAAGTTATGAAAAGGTGGATATGATGATTTAGATGCAAGACAGGGGTTTTGGATCATAACTACTAACTGATGCTTGCCTTACAAACATCACCCAAGGATAAGTATTTGATTGTCCATACTTACAGATATCCCAGCTGACATACACTTTTCTCCGAACCTTAACCTAAAACAATTTAATCCTCTCTTGAAAGGAAGTTAGAGATCAAGCATGTGATACAGCAAAACTATATCCTAGAATCTAAGAAACCCTTAGCAACCAGATTCAAAAGAAGAAAATGCATACAACAAGTGGAGACAGACAACAAAACACATGCAAGAAACATTTTTCATATAAAATTGACACTAAAACTGAACATGTGTGCAAGATACATTCATGATGCAACTCATAAACTCCAAAATGAGATAAAACAACCCAGGATCATGCCCTGTTCTTCATTATTTACACAAAAATGCCCAGGTCTTCGACAACTAAAAATGAGTAACACAGTCCTCCTTATACAACAAGGAAGTGTACTCAACACATTAATTACAAGGCAAATCAAAAATTTGTCAGATACAATGCATGATCAGATTGGCGCTCAAAATAGTTAATGCAACAGAGGGACAAGGAGAAAGGAGCAGACAGAATCGGGATCTGGGCCGCCGCTTAAAGGTTCTCTTCGTAAGCCTGGTAGTTCACCTATCGCCTCACCCATATTTCCCTGCACAATCTGCCATTAAAGCCCCATCCACTCGCAAGATGCAACAGCAGGTACATCTGGAGATTTTTTCGCTAAAAAAAATGGCTGCACACGCTCAGGAAAAACCACCGCTGAAGGTCCAAAACATGGCCGTCGATCTACTTCCAGTCGCTGAGATCCATAGCACTCAAAAATGTTGAAAATTCGTTGGCCAGTGAAAATGTGCCACGTAGGCATCCGATGATTCTATCACTAGCCCTTCGCTCTCTCCACTTTACCTTTTCGCCCCTTGTATATGCATGAGCATATACAAGCACCTTATATACAAGTCGGACCCCAAACTTTATTAGAACAATTTGAGAACCGGTTTAGATCCGGCTTGTATCTTAACCCTTTGTATATCGGCATGTACAAACACCACATACATACACACCGTGGACTTCAAACCATTATGCATCGGAATGTACCTCCCTTTAAAGTCTGGCTTGTATCTCTTTCACTGCATATCAGCTTGTATATCAGCATATACAAGCGCCTTATACAACTTACGGACCTGAAATATTTATTCACTGCATTTTATTTCTTCTTCGGGTCTAGAATGCATATTTCCTCCTTGTATATTTGATTGTATATTTTGAATGTATATCACATATACATTCGCCTTCGTATGTCCTGTCCGCGGGCCCCACCATTTGCATCTCTGCCTCGCCACTGTAGCAAATGTATATTTGCACCTTTGTATGTTTTTCAATGCACCTCCACATGCAACCCGATATACAAAGCGGGAATATTCCTAGGAATCTGCGAAAGATTCCCCCTTTGTATATGCATCATTTCAAGCCCGATATGCATGTAAAATGCATACAACTCACTTTTTCAAAGGCCGATTGGGATTTTTGACCCGCCAATGCACATTTTGACCTGTATGTATATACAAACACCTTTGTATATACAAAGACACATGCATATGACTGATTTTTTTGCATTTTTTAGCACTACAGAGGTCAAAAGAGATAGAACTTTTTGGATTTTTGGGAAGGGGCCTGCATATTTAAATGCTTAAAACCTGATTGCTTATGCAGGCACCACCAGTTCACCTACATTCAGGTTGGGGTTATGAAAATGCCCCATTAAAATTGCTAAGATATGCATGTGATTATTGTATTCTTTTAGAAGTCTGTCACCAGATGGCGACTGTGAACAGTAAATATCATGGCATGAAAAAGAAGGGATATGCTTTTCCTGTGTCATTGTCATTTTTAACTTGTAGAACTAACGATAATGCCAGAAATATAGAGAAGATTATGGCGGAGTACAATTTTCACCCCTTATCTATGAGAGCATTTTTCAACAGCAAAAACTTTGTTAAGAGGAATTTCCACTGAGGTAATCTCTATGAACACCAACCACATTTGGAAGATTATTGGGAAAATTGTGTTGACAAGAGAGAGGTCTAAAGAAGGGATTGGATGAGGCTAACCTTAGACCAAATCCATGCCTTTAATTTGACTCTACATACTCCAAATGGTGTGGATGATAATTTTGATATAATTGATGAGGAATACCATGATGTTGCTTCTAAACCCCTGCCTCAGATACAATGGTCCGAAAAAGAAATTATTGATATTAAGGTTCAATCCTCCTTTGTTTTGGATAAGACTGAAAAGTGGCACAAAAGGAAGATTTAAGAGCACACTAGTTCTTCTTCTGTGCAAAAAGAGTTTGGAACAAGAGAACAAGGAACATCCCAGGCCCCTAGAACCCAAAGAACTTCAACTAGCATGGAGACAACTCAACATAGAGTTGGTTCACAATCTAGTGGGCATGGAGAACATAGTGAGGATAATAGAAGATTAAAAGGCATATGTGATCAGGATGGTCAACCTGCATCCGTGACAATAGGAGCAGAGAAGAAGTTAAATGTCTTACAACAATTACAGGTAGATCATATGGCCTCTCTTAATTCCCCTATGTCTGGTAATGATTCTTTGATTTTTCAACAAATTGGAGAAGATAGTGTTTTTCATTCTTTGTTTGAAACTCCAGCTTCCCCTGGATTAAATGAAATTTTTGTACATAATACTCCCAATTAGCCAGACAATGTTGTCCTGGTGCCAGTGATAATAGTGTTTTGCTACCATCTTGGTCTTGGCTAAAGCAGGTTGTTGACAAAAAGAGAAGGTACACCCCTATGATAGATATGAACATGGACACTGTAGCCAAGTTATTGCAAACTACACCTAAACCTAAGAAGGCTAAGAGGATGTCTATGATGGTGACTGATTCTTCCTCTGGGCATCAAATTTTGGAGATTGCAGATCCCATTGGTGATAAAAATGAAAATGAAGTCATAGAAGCAGACTTCAACATGAGCAAAATTGATATGGGTTCTCCAACTATTAAAGGTGACATATATCATGCCAAATTTTCTATAGGCATGCTAGCAAAGAGAGTCAAAGTTGAACAACAGGAGAATACAAAATTACAAGCCTAGGTGAACACTTTGACTTCTTTCATTCAATGTATTTTGAATATTACTTCTCAGTCCTTCGTACAACTCCTAGCATTATTGTTGATGGTATGGATCCTAGTATACTACAATAGATTAAGAAATACCAAACTCTATCCAAAGCCACTAAGCAATGGATAGAAAAGGTTGCCTTTGATAGCCTGTTATACATCGAGGAGGCTATGAGATTATATGCTCTTATCTCAAATAAAAGGAAAGAGTTAGCAACAGAGCTACAAAATGTGAAAAAGGATTGCTCATGGTTTCCAAGGAGGTGTAGCAGATTATTAAGTTTGATACAAGTATTATGATGGCTGAGAAGATTTTGAATGATCCTAAAGAAAATGATTATCTTGTGGTTGAATGCACTCGAACGAAAGTTGTCTATGCTTGGACAGTATAATAGTGCAATAAGGGGAATTCTCAATCAGTACCTTGCTGACCTTGTAGACATTAGGAATTTTTAAACTATACCATTTTAGAAGTGGGTATTCTGGATGAAAGTGGAGAAAAGTTGTTGGATGTGAAAGAGGTAAAATAGAGCTTTAAGAAGACTCTCGCTGAGGAAATTGTTGACATCGATACTGTTAATGGTGAGTCACTGGGAAAGCTAGAGAATATTGCAATTTACCTCAGAACAGAAGCTGATGAGATCAACAAGAGGCTAGCAAATATGGAGAAGACAATAAGCAAATAAAAACTTGGGGTACATACTACTATCATTCCAAGTGGCAAGATTTTAACTCCCATCATCTCTAGATACAAAAGTTACAAGGCGAGACTTCGAGCACAGGTGGACTTAGTTGTTGCTGGTGAATAGGACAAGGAGAGTGAAGCGATTCGGGAGGAAGAACAAACTACTACCATGTGATGGCATTTCATATGTTTATGTTATTTCTTTAAACATTGCTCTGAAAAATTGTTATTTTAAAAGACTTGTTATTAATTATCTTTTTAATCGGTTGTCTTCAAGAAGTCGTCATTATTTCAAAAATAATTATTTTATGACAAGGCTATATATACTAAGCATGTTGATGCTTATAGGATCTTTTGACAAACCTTGTGTTGTTGATAGGTCATTTTTGTGTTACTCTATATTTCAATTATTTTCAATATATGAATTAAAGCTTCAGAAGTTGAATTCTGAGATTGTAAACTTTGTCTTATGGTGGATGAATATATGTTATTCTTAAGTTGAATATCTATCAGCTTCTTGAAATGTAGTTTTATTTTGGGATAATTGGAAATTTCTATTAAGGCTAATTGCTGTGGATAGTTTTTCTTTTAATGAGTGATTTGCAGTGATAGTTATGTGGTGAAGAATATAAGTTTATGATTATGATCATATGAAGTCTTTGTGCTTCTTATTATTTTAGTTGTATATTGTGATTCATTGCCTTTATTGCTTTCTGGTTAAAAGCACCACCTTTCCTGCTTTCTAGTCAAAAGTGTTAGGGATTGCATGCAAAAGATATCAATTAAATGCAAATAAAGGTTAAACAGAGGAATGAAAATACACAGAAATTATAACAACGAGAGACAAGTTTTACGTGGTTCACCTAAACTCGGGCTACATCCACCAACAAAGAGTCCAATATTATTATCTAGTAAATCAAACCGATCACAACCAACAATCCTTGCAACTCAATACTGCTGCAAAATGCTACAATACATCAACGAAAACCCTAACCCTTAGCTGCTTTTATCAAGCCTTATGTCGGTTACAAAAATAGGGTCTTTTTATGTCAGCCAATTGAAAAATAACTCCCGACACCTTTATAAAATAATAAAAATCGTGTGAGGTTTCGGGGGCACTGCCCCTTGACCCCATTAAATAATTTGGGGGGAAACTGCGCCGATAAAAGTGGGGTAAATTTAACCTCCGAGTCTATTAGGCTCCATATAACAACAAAAAGCATACATAGTTATCAGTTATTTAAAATCATTTGAAGGTAGTTGTGCCTTGTAAAATAAGCAGAGAGTGATTGCAAATATGATTGCAATCTGGCTCAACTGTTAGTACAGTTGTCATTTGTGTGGGAAAGAGAATATAGAGTTAAGTGACAAATCTGTAAACTAACACTTTGCATATTCTCCGAACTACCAAGCTATATGTGAGGATGCATTGGAATGCAACAGCTTTCTATTTTATTTCTGATAACCTTACATTGTGATAAAACTATTTTCAGTCTGCTAACTCTGGATGTCTTTGTGGTAGTCCATATTTTATGAAACTTGGATCACACATACCTCATAGCTATATTTAGCTATCCTCCAAACCATGAAGTCATATCTTTTTCTGCAGTAGAATGCGATACAATCTCGTGTGCTTTTGCAGTACAATTCCCTATGCCTTTGACATTTTTGACAACTTAGACAATTTCATTCATATCTCATGCAATGTTTTTCATCAACTGACAAAATATGTAACAATGCAACAAGCATGACTTCATATCCTCAGTGCATGTCATCGATCAAAACACTTGGACATTTAAAGACAACATATAACCCTTTGACATCAATGATAACATATGCAACAATATCATCACTAATAGTGTTAGTAGAAATAAATAATACATCATTATCACCATCATTAGAAGATTTTTCTATGGAATAATCATAGGATTTATTTTTGTTTTGCATTCCTTATTCACATGCCCTCTCTTCCCATAATTCTAACACTTTAAACTTTGCTCTTCCTAGGGGTTTTAGACCATCCTTTTAACTTGGACCTATCTGTCAATTTCTTCTAATCGGGACTTCAGACCTGGTGGTGCCTGCATAAGTACTCAGGTTTCAAGCATTTAAATATGTAGGCACCTTCCCAAAAAATCCAAAAAGTTCTATCTCTTTTGACCTCTGCAGTGCTAAAAAATGCAAAAAAACAGTCATATGCATGTGTCTTTGTATATACAAAGGTGTTTGTATATACATACAAGTCAAAATATGCATTGGCGGGTCAAAAATCCCAATCGGCCTTTGAAAAAGTGAGTTGTATGCATTTTACATGCATATCGCGCTTGAAATGATGCATATACAAAGGGGGAATCTTTTGCAGATTCCTGGGAATATTCCCGCTTTGTATATCGGGTTGCATGTGGAGGTGCATTGAATAATATACAAGGGCATGCTAATATACAATTGCTACAGTGGCGAGCGGAAGATACATTCCCAGAATATTCTGTTGAAGATACCACAATTGTATAGTAGAGGTTTGTATATTTGTGCATGCAAGCGAAACATACAAAGGTGCAAAGATGCATTTGCTACAGTTGCGAGGTAGGGGCCCACCACTTGTATGTTTGCGGTTGTATATTTCGATATACAACCAAATATACATTCCTGAGATACAATTCGGGCCCGACGGAGCAATCAATTCCAGTGTATAAAATTTGAGGTCCATTGTTTGTATATTTGGCTTGTATGTTCGCATTGTATATGTGACATACAAGCAAATATACAAGGGAGCAATGTACAAGCTGGATCCGATGTGAAGATCAAATTCAGCTAATTCAATGGTTGGCGTCCGCGACTTGTATGTTTGGGTGCTTGTATATATGCTGATATACAAGCGAAGATACAAAGGTCAAGATGCAAGCCAGACCCGAACAAGTTTCCAATCTGCTTCATAATATTTTGGGGTCCGCCTTGTATATTAAACTGTTGCATGTATATGCATTTTGCATATACAAAGGATTTTTGAAAGGTGAATAGTGGTGATTGTATATGCATATGTTTTTTTGCATATACAAGGGCGAAAGTGGCAAAATGGTGATTGGAAAAGTTAGCGATAGAAATGTGAGGTGCCTACGTGGCACAATTTCACTGGCCGATGACTTTTTAGCATTTTTTGACGCCATTGATCCTGGCGACAGGAGGGTGATCGACGGCCATGCTTTGAGACCGCAGCGAAGGTTTTTTCCTGAGTGTTTGAAGTCATTTTTTGAGTGGGAAAACAACAGAGGCACACTGTTGCTGCATTTCAGAAGGGGCTGCCGGTGGTTGAGCCAGTATGGCAGGATTGCGGACAGGCATGGGCCAGTGGTTGAACGGTCAAGTACCTGATTTATGACAGGGAGTCTTCCAGCGGCGGCATAGGGCTCGAGCTCAACCATTCCTCGCCCTTCTCTTGCTTCTTCCCGTTTTGTCCCTTGCTGCATTTATTATTTTGAGCACCATTTCTGATCATGCATTGTATCTGGCAGATTTTTATTAGCCTTGTAATTAATTTTGCTGAGTTCACAGTTTTGCTATAAAAAGCAAACTATGTTACTCTTTTGTGGTTGTTGAAGACTTGGGCATTTTTGTGTAAATAATGAAGAACAGGGCATGATCCTGGGTTGTTTTATCTCATTTTGGAGTTTATGAGTTGCATCATGAATGTATTTTGCACATATGTTCAGTTTCATTATTGTCTTATATGAAAAATGCTCTTATGCATGTGTTTAGTTGCTTGTCTCCATGTGCTGAATGCATTCTCTTCTTTTGAGTCTGGTTGCTAAGGGCTTCTCAGATTCTAGGATATAGATTTCTGTATCACATGCTTCATCTCTGACTGCCATTCAAGGAGTGGATTAAATTGTTTTAGGTGAAGTATGGAGAAAGTTGTATGTCAGCTAGGATATATGTAAGTAGAGGCAGCTAAATACCTATTCTTGGGTGATGTTTGTAAGGCAAGCATCAATCTAACCTCTTGAAACTTGAATGCCAGTTGCAAACCATTCTCTTGTATACGTCTAGTTGACTCCTTGCCCTGAGATAGGCACCGGTCTGCTTCTGGATTAGTAGTTATATTCCAAAGCCCCCCTTGTCTTGCATCCAAACATAAATTCAAAACCATTCCATTACTTCCACCTGTTAGTTGTAGGAGTAGGATTAGGACCCCTACATGCTCTCATACCTAACCAAACATGTATGTCCAAGAATGTTGCCAACCCTGTGATTTGTCACACAAATCTTGTCCCAAAATGAGAGTATTCTGCCTGTTGCTGTCAAGCTAAATCTTCCTGTCATTGAGCTAGTCAATGTTACATCTTTAGTTATAGGGACACCCCCTTGGTGCGGCAGAACCAGGAGTGAAGGGGAGGCAGCTCACGCAACCTCCCGTACTCTATTGGCCGGATCTGCTCGTGCATAGGAACTGGCAAACCCTCTGCCGATCCGGAGAAAATAACCAACAAGACCTACCTTTGTCTTTGGGCCTCCCCAAACATGCAAGTCATCCTTCAAGCCTTCATCCATGGATTTTCTTGTCATTTCCTTTGAAATCAAGGTAGAAATATACCACTAATAGTATCAATTAAATTTTCCCAATGTTCGAGCAAAGGAAAAAGCATAAGATACATTTATTTTCTTCCTCAAGTTTAACATCTTCTAAAGCCAGCGGACTCAAAATTAAGTTAAAATAATTTAAATGTTTTGCAAAAAAAATCATCTTTAATTTTCAAAGAATACAAACATCTTTTGAGATAAAAGTTATTTGTTATACTTTTGGTTTGGTAAATATCACCTATCCTCTTCCACATTTCAAATATAGTGGTCTCCTCTAAGACATTCAAGAGGACAGAATCTGCAAGACACAAATGAATGGTTCCTTGTACCTTCTTGTCCAACCTTTTCCAATCTTCATAAAAAAATTGATTAAGCTTTCCTTCCTTTGTAACAACTTTTCATTGATCCCTCTCTTCCAAGAGATCCTTGATCTTTAGCTTCCATAACTTGTACCTAGTGCCATTAAACTTGTCAATTTTTTATTGAGACCTATAGGCCATAGTTTTAATCACTTATAATCTACAAAACCACTTAGTCAAAAGCTCCCACTATAGCTAAAAAACCCACAACACTTCAAGAAAGGCATCCCCTTCTCAATAGAACCAAAGATCTAATACCAAATGTTGTAAAACAAGGTAAACTACTACAAATGAAATCTTGTTAATAAAGTATGTGAATCTAAAAACTAATTATTCAGCCATAAATTAGATGTGTGAAAGTATAAATAAAAAAAACCATAAGATTTAAACACGTGACACTATATGTACATGGAGAAAACCTTTTGGGAAAAAAATCTAGACATCTTTGTTCCTCTAGGAGATTTGATATGAAGTGATGATACTCTTGACATGACTCGATACCATGCCCCCTTCTGTTGCGAAATTGGAAATACTTAACATAATCGTAATTTCAATATTTTTGATAAGGATCGTAATGATTGTTGTATGAATGCTCATTTGGTCTACCTTTTTGCTCCTAATTGATTCTTGGGGGATAGTTAATGGCATTGATGCTTTGATTCATATAATTATTATCTCCACGATAATTATTGTAGTTGCAGTTTTATTATTCTTAGATGGTGGAATGTTTGTTGACCTATCTGTGTTTTGATTGTTTTTTAGGATTTTTAATGTCCAGGGATTGTTATTGTTATCATGGTTTACCAACCTTCCATCAACATCACACTCCTTTCTTCCATTATTGATAGGAGCTTGATCAATTCTAAGAGAACTCTCAAGCACCTCTTCATAAGATCTATAAGGGAGTTTATGGACTTCTTCTCGTGTGTCTCTGTTAAGGACGTGTAAGAAGAGAACACATAATTCTCTATTATCCATGTTTGGAGCACTAGTTGAAGAATAGAGGATGTGCATCCATCATGTGATAAAATGTGCTACCAACTCATTGGTTCTTGTTTGATCGTTAAAAATTCTTGTATTCTTGTTTTGATCAATTTGTTCATGTCAAAGGTAGCCACAAGTTAACCGATGAGTTGCCGAAAAGAGTGGATCAATGCTTTTGGAAGTTGATAGTACCAATCCAGAGTTACCTTCCAAAGACTTTGGAAAAATCTTGGCTACCACCACATTCTAGGGAAGGAGATCTTGCACTACCATGACATAGGCCTTGATATGCAAGTTGGGGTCTTCTATTTCTTTAAACTTTGGAAGTTCAAGGAGAGGATGCAGTAGTATGAGATTATGAATGTTGTAGTCAAGAAGGTCCTTTAAATACTCAAGGTATGTTCCTAAAAGGGGGTTATGTGTAGAGGGTTTTGTTCCTCCAAACATTAGCCCTATAGGTGGAGCTTGTTACACTTGTATTTGAAAGGGTATGTTAGATTGTTAATATCCGAAGAGAGTTGGATGACCAAATGGCATTATGCTTATGTTTTAAAAAATGAGTGTGATTGTTTGTGGTTGACTTTGCATCATCCCACCTATTTGGTTAAAACTTGTTATGTTGAATGATGAGGGAAAGGGAGGCATGAATGCTTCATTACTTGTGTTGTGGGAATGGCAGTTTAGATGGGGATTTTGGATTGCCCTTATTTTGGTTTGATTTTGTCAGCAAAAGGATTTCCCTGCACCCTAGATCTTTCCTCAATTTTGTTTTAGCAAGGTTGTCTATCACCTCTAGCCTCGAGCATCCTAATCCATTGGACCAAGATTTCTATAAGATCTGTGGGTGTGGCTTCCTTTGTTCTTTGAGTTTGACCACCTTGCAGTGGATTATTTTGCATTAGGGTTTGAATGGCCCTATTTGTTCTTTCTTCATGAATGGTTTTTGACGAGACTTGAAATACCTCATATCTTTCAACTTTATATGCTACATGGAGGGCTTTTTGTGCCTCCCAAGCTTCTTGTAAGTTCTTTTCTAGACGACTCATCTCATTGTCTATTTGGATGGTCATTTTTCTATAGCTTGTTATGGGTCGGTCTTGCTGGTGAATTTTAGACCGAATAAACACTTGGCATGCTTTGCTTTGGTTAGGTTGAATAACCGTCTTTGTATGTTGCGTTGTTAAAAACCAAGAAGTTGCAAGGCTCTTGTCGGATGCCCTCTAAATATAAGTCTTCAAAGTCAAATTGATTTGAAATCAAAGTCATTAGATTCGAAGGTGTGATAGGTTCATTAGAGGGGAGGTTCCTTTGAACTCTATGTGATTTTGTCCTACTCTGGTGATGCAAGAAACACCACAAAATAAATGAAATGAACATGAAAGGTGAAAGTGAAATGAATGAAATGTGTGGAAACATGGAAAAACCCATACCAAAAGGATTTGTTTTTCACGTTGGGTTCACCAAAAAATGTGAACCTAGCACATGGAAGATAAGGATGAAAACAAAAATGGAAGAGAAACACAGAAAGCTCACCTAGAAGGATTTGTTTTCACGTCGAGTTTACCAAAATATGTGATACTCACAATCGACTCAAACTCAACATGGGTGAGTCAGACTTTAGACATCACATGCATTGCACCCTTGCTAAAGATGTCAGTCGAATCACTCCTACTCTTTCAAGGAAATCCAACTAGGCAGGGGTGAATTAGACTGATTAGCCTCTTCACATGGAAGAAAAGTGTTGGGGGTGACAATGAAGTTGTTGCGTTTGTTGAATGTTGAATTATTGAGTTTGTGTACCTCATGATGAGATCAAGGGTTTCCTAGATATTTTTTATGATTAATTGTTTTGAATGTTTGTGTTATGTAAGAAAATGGGATTGATAAAATTGTGTGTTAATTAGATTCAATCAAACCCTTCTTTCACACATACATTCAAGGACATATGTCGAGTTAAGTCACAACTATGATAGAGGACTTAGCTACAGGTCTGATGTCACTATGAGATGATTGGAAAGATAGAATAGATTGATATATTGTTAAAACCCTAATCTGATTAAGCCTAAAACCCTAATTATGCAAAATTGTAAACAAATAGACGAAACTCAACAAATGATCGCACAGGGAGGCACTAAATGCAGATTAGAAATATACCAGGATTTGAATTTCAGGAAGCGGAACTTCAGGGACAAAATAGTAGGCACCTGTGTCTAGTATAGTGCCTTTTTTTAGGGCTTCAGAGAAAAATATGCCTTAGATTGTAACCTGCTCAGAGATTTCTGGTACTGCAAAACTGGAGGACAAAAGAGTAGGTGCCTGTGTCTAATTAGGGCTCTTTCCTACTGCTTTCTTCAGATCTAGAATCTTTATGCTCTGCTCTGATATCTTGCAACTCCTCTCCCCAAGATCTGACACATGTAACCTACAATCATAAGAGAGGGGTTGGGGGTTGTGGCGTTTAGGAGCTTGCCTCAGTCAAGCTCCGGAATGGCATTCAAACCTTCCAACACTGTTGTTAGATAGAGTTTGTGTCCTTGGTGGACAGAGGCAAAAGAAAATGATATGATAAATTAATTGAAATGCAAAATAGATGTCACCTCGGAGGTGAAGCTCTCACGGGGAGATGATGATCTTTCACACCATGAGGAGATGGGTTGGTGAAGACAAATCTGCAACAAACAAGTACAAACACAACACAATACTGCTCTGCAACACAATGAAAGCCTTGAATATCCTTAGCATAAGATCACAAGTTCGTATTATCCATCTAGGTGTAAAATGAAGTCTTAAACATGCTTATATATGTATTCCTGCTAAACATTCATAATTCAAATTGAATAGGCTGACAAAGGGAAACCTTTTAATGATCACTTTGTGGACATTTAAAATTTGGGTCCCAACAAAATAGGTCTGGACTAGGGCACGGGCGCCCATGTCTAGGGTCCTATTTTGGGATTTGATTAAGATTTAGGATACACCCCTAGGTCCCATTTGACATGGGTTTCGGGGGATTTTGCTCTAGGATTTATTTTAAACATGCATGATTAATCCTAAGGGACCTAGGAGCTAAACTTAGGAGGTAGAAGTCCTAGGGGGACATTTTATGACATAACATTTAGCCCCCACTTTAATGTATGTATGATCTTACGGCCCATACATGAATTAAAGTATAGTAAAAACACATCAAACATGCCAGACACTTGAAGCTAAGGCATACACAAAGATTGAGGAACTATTTTTAGCCCCCAATCTCATGTAAGCACTAGAAAACACATCGCAAACACACAAAACATGGAGAAGACATTAACAAACATGAAAACTAAGGAGAAGACAATATTGAAGACACGTAAAACACAATGAATACATGAGAGTAGTCACGCAAAACACAATGAATACATTGATATAACATTTTCATAACATTTATATATATGCATGGAAATAAAATTGCAACATAAAATCATGAGTGTGGGTAGAGACCACATAGGGGGGGAAAACATGCCAAACAAACCTCGAGTGTAGATGGAGCTCGTCGCTACACAGACAAGAGGGGAAATACACCATACAAAGCCCAAGTGGGGGTTAGCCACACAAGGGGGAAAACACAAGGAATACACGGGTGTCATATAGCATGCCATAGAAATACTATACGTCTTATACACGACAAACATGGGTGATGGAAAGAGCTTATTGCTAAGTATGACCATTTAAAACACGCCAAACACACTTGATGGTTGGGCTTATGCCACAACAATTGCCAAAAACATGCCTAAGGATAGTCTCAAGATCCAACCCCACCTCCGCGGAGGACTTTATAATAAAAGGATGTGCACTAGCTCAAGAGATACACCATCCCGCCTTCCATAGAAGGGCTTTTGAATAAAAGGATACACACTAGCTCAAGAGATACGTTATCTCGCCTAATGTAGAGGGCTTCTTTATTGCAATATAAATAAAGATGTGTACTCGCACTGGAGATACAACATCCCGCCTCACAGAGAGGGCCTACAAACACGCTTTGTTAGTACCAAAATCATTAGACATATATTATTATATATGCCGCCACCTTAAGGTGGTTGATGTCGTGTACCGATATCAAGCACATTAAGGTAGAGAGAAAACACACAAGAAAACAAGAGCTTTCACAAAGCCCATGCCCCCAAGGTGACATGTGCTTAAGATCGTCGAATGTTCCCACAAACACATTGATATAATATACTAAGATAAACAACAAGAGAGGTTATAAATCTTTTTCTAAGATAATAACCAAAGTAATTCATTAAAGCTACGCTTGAAAACAGCTACATCAAGGACCAAGGCTATACTAACAAGTTCAGAGTCGAGTATAACCATTGGGCTATACTACAGATACCTCAAAACCAAGTGTAGCAACAAGGTGAGATACCAATCAAAGTGTGCAAGAGCAGATTGAGTGGATTGTAAAATGTTATTCACAAGAAATGTCATAAGATGATACATCACACGAAGTGATTCTACTAGTCAAGCGTCGGATATATATGTATCAACCCCATCATGTATGGACTAGGTCCATTTTTGCTTTGCTTACTGAAGGGACACACGGTTTGTATCAGTACTTGTTTATTGTCATCATCCGCCAACTAGGTAGAATCACTAGAAGAAGGTAAACAATAAAACAAGAGAGGAAAATAAGTGCCTTAGGAACACCATGTAGGAGGATGCCCCTAAAACACCCTCCGCAACGCTATGCCCCTAAGGCACGACACAACAATAAAATAGAGGAGAGGCAAGATAGAAGAATGATGAAACAAATAGAAGAATGGTCACAACAAAGGTGGTCTCCTGATATCCTTGACCTTACAAGATTATCAAGGGTCATCCAAGGAGGCCTAAACAACACATATAACACAACACAGGGGAACACAACATGATTCTAACAACATATATATCTAGGAGGAGGCCGCCCTTAAGAGAAACTAGAATAGGCACTACAACGAGTGTGGCTTAAAGAGGAAGAAATACTTACCTGATTCAATGGGATATCTCCTAGCAGACAATCCTTGTCTATCAGCATAGGATATCTCGCATGGCGTTTCGGTCTTGTTGATATTGCGTTAACATTAAAAGTTTAGGATGACGAGAGGCTTTGGTGGGCTTTAAAGAGTAGTATCCAATTCCAGATGAGTAATTAATTCCAACAACTTGTAGAGGTACTCTGATTCCTTGTTGATTTACACCACAACCATTACCTGTATAGTCATATTTTTTGTACAAAATCTGAAATCCACGACCATAGAGAGAGTCCATTTCTTTAGAGGATGGTGATGCCTCATAAGTATCATAGTCTGTATATAAGTAAGAGTATGGTATTTGTTTTCTACCAAAGAGACTTTGGGTTTCTCAAGTGTTTCCAAAGATTGCTTAGATGAGATCGATGCAACTTTTGATGTGTCAGAGTTATTAAGTTTATATTCTCCTATAAAGGAGGGGGTGAAATCTAATGAACCCCAATCATCACCAAAAAGTGCATTCGACAGTTTAGAGTCTTGCACAACATTATTTGTGGCAAAAGGCATTGATGAATCAACTCATAAGTTGTTTAGACTTTGCCAATTGTTAACTTGTTTTGTCATTTCGATATGTAAATAGTTATTCAGCTCAGGATCAACCTCCACGGTGTAGAGCTTGTTTTGATAAATGAACTTTAACGATCGATAAAGGGTAGACGGAACTGCCCCAATGGCATGGATCCACGGTCTACTAAGAATCATATTATATGAAAGCGAACCAAGCATGACATGAAAAAGGGTAGATAATGTCATAGGTCCAACCTTTATAGGTAAAGTTATGGTACCCAAGGATTGTCTACCAGCATTATCAAGTCCACGAATGCTAAGCCTATCCTGTTTGAGTAAAGATGTGTTGATCTTGCTTTTGTGTAGTAAGTCAATGCCACAAACATTAAGAGTCGATCCATTGTCAATCATAACTCACTTTATCAACTTTTTATCTATTAGGACAAATATTATAAGTGGATCATACTCATCTTTTATTGACGGTATTTCATGTTGTTGAAATAGAATATATGTTTTTTTCGCATGCATACAATCTAAAAGAGCTACTACATCGTTCGACTTAACAACAGGTGGTACAATCACCTTTTGTAAAGCTTCTTGGAGCATTCTGTGGTATGTAGGTGATGTTTGTATTAAATCCCAAGGAGAGATCTTAGCTAGAGTAGCGCGAAGCTGTTCAACAAGATCATATTCTTGACCACTTTTATGAGTAAGACGAGGTGGTGGAGGGAGCATAGGTTGAAAAGTTGGAAGAGAGATAGGCACATGTGGTGCTTGCTTACTTTGCTTGTTATTACGGGTGTTGTATGTGTGAGCAATCACATTGTAATGTGATTGTTGCGACACATTTTGAACACCTTCAATTCTTTAAGTGATTTGTCTTGTGTAGTTTAGAAAGTAATCCGGGGGTCGACGTGGTTTTCGATCACCTTGAATCGTAATAATTGGTTTTAAGCAAGAAGGTGCATTAGGTGCCCCTCGCACAATCATCTTAGGAATATTACATGTTTCTAAAAATCCCTTAGCGGGTGGAAGAAATCTATTAAAGGTAATTGAATTAACATTGCTTTGATTTTGATTAAGCTCAACATTCATCCCAAAAGGATTTAATGTAAGAGACATTTCTTCAACCATCAATGCTTCATCTTGGCTAGGGAGAGCATTGGAATGAAGGGAAGGTAAGTTGTTGTTAAGGGAATTGTCGATGATTGTATCTTTAGTAGTGTCCAAGGGGTTTGAACATGCAACCAAAAGAGAACTATTCACATTCTTAGTGAAGTCCAAAGGACTTGAACATTCATCCAAAGGAGGAGGATCAAAGGTCTTCACTTCTTTAGGGATGTCCAAGGTGTTTAAACATTCAACTAAAGGAGGAATAGCGTCACTCATAGAATCATCATCATTACCATATACTTTTGATATTAATTCGAAGGCATTAAGAGAAGAACTTTCACACTCATCTTTCTCAAGAGTATTCTTGGAAATGTACTCAGTTAGATCTTCTAATGTCGACGGGTATGTATTCATAAGAGCTATGAAGTTGTCAAAATCAGATACATAATCAAGGATTTCAAATGAAGAGCATTTAAATATATCCTTATGATGCATAGCTTGTATATAAGTGATAACATGAGGATTCATATTAAGGAATTTTTAGAAATTTTCAAAGTCTTTGATATATGTATGTAAATATACCAAAGAGAAATGAGATGAAGATGCCATAATAGAATATCTTGGAATAACAATGCACAATAAGATCTTTTCATTTATCAAATATAACTAATATGAGAGACTTTTGTACACCACAACACTAGTTTGAGGAAATCGGGTTTTAGAAGGTTTTTGCAAAGAACAAAAACACACTAGTGTCACTACAAATGAAGTGAATTTAATGTTGAAGTGCTACACAAAAGGTGGTATTGGTAATTTTCTAATTTATTGCAAAATATGTGAAAAGGAGCTTATTTGCTTATGTTGAAATACACATTGTGTAATTTAGCAAATATGCCAATTTTCAATCTAGAGCATTAAATGATGCCAAATTTTCAAATGGTAGATGAATATATGTTTGAAAATGAATGTAAGATCTGAAATTAAATATATTTATGACCAATGCAATGAAGCAAAGCAAAACTATGTTTGCTTATACACCTAAAATGCTCAATTTTTCCACTGTTTTCAATGTAAATGCACAAAAATGTAATGGAACTAGGAGGATGAAGAGGGACTGAAAATTAAAACCCTTAAATCAGTCCAATAAGGCAGAAAAATTTGTCACAACACACCAATCTTGCAATGCTAGATGAAAGATTAGCCAAAATGTAGTAAAAATGCAAGGATTTTTGAAACCCTAATAGTGAAATTAAGACATGGAACTATGTGAAATGATGAATGAATGGAATCTAATCAAATTTAATGTGTAAAATAACTTAGATCAGATTTGAAAATGATGCCAAAATATTACAATGCTCAATGCAAAGTGAAAATTAAGGAAAAATGAATGAATATGTTAATTTTTGTTGAAATACACAATGTGTAAATGCAAAAACACAGAATGATGAAACACTACAATCCAAAATCAGATTTGAATGAGTGTTTAAAATGAGTAGTAAAATCTGAAACAAGATTTTAACTACAAGCCCTAACTTTTGGAATGACGTCTAGGTTATATGAAAAATGCAAAATTTTAAGCAAAACCCTAGCAAATGAGAGATGCAAATGCAAGGTAAATGATGATAAAAATATGAAATGCTGTAATTTATCTTAGATCTAATATAAATATCAGAAAATTAAATATTTTCAATGATATGCAAGGAAAATAGTGCAAATTATGTCTTAATGCAAGCCAAAAATGCCTATTTTTTCCAAAATTTTCAAATTTATGCAAGATTTTCAAACGTATGATGATGAAAATGATATGAATGAATGCAAATCTGATTACAACACTCAACAAGGTGAAAATTTAGTAAAAACACAGGTTCACCAAAATGTTATGTATGAAAATGGGATTGATAAATTTGTGTGTTAATTAGATTCAATCAAACCCTTCTTTCACACATACATTCAAGGACATAGATCGAGCTAAGTCACAACTGTGATAGAGGACTTAGCTACAGGTCTGATGTCACTATTAGATGATTGGGAAGATAGCACAGATTGATATTTTGTTAAAACCCTAATCCGATTAGGCCTAAAACCCTAATTATGCAAAATTGTAAACAAACAGATGAAACCTGACAAATGCTCGCACAGGGAGGCACTAAATGCAGATTAGAAACATAACATATTTAAATTTTAGAAAGCAAAAACTTTGGGGACAAAAGAGCGGGCACCTGTGTCCAATATAGTGCTTTGTCTGAGGGCTTCCAAGTAAAATATGCTTCAGACTGTAACCTACTCAGAGATTTTCGGTACTGTAAAACTGGAGGACAAAAGAGCAGGCACCTGTGTCTAATTAGGGCTCTTTTCTACTGCTTTCTTCAGATCTAGAATCTTTATGCTTTGCTCTGATCTCTTGTGCTCTGCAAGATCCGACACCTGTAACCTGCAATCATAAGAGAGGGGTTGGGGGTTGTGGTGTTTAGGAGCTTGCCTTAGTCAAGCCCCGTAATGGCATTCAAGCCTTCCAACACCATTGTTAGACAGAGTGTGTCCTTAGTGGACAGAGGCAAAAACAAATGATATGATAAATTGATTGAAATGCAAAATAGATGTCACCTCAGAGGTGAAGCTCTCACGGGGAGATGAAGATCTTTCACGCCATGAGGAGATGGGTTGGTGAAGACAAATCTACAACAAACAAGTACAAACACAACACAATACTACTCTGCAACACAATGAAAGCCTTGAATATCCTTAGCATAAGATCACAAGTTCGCATTATCCATCTAGGTGTAAAATGAAGTCTTAAACATGCTTATATATGCATTCCCACTAAACATTCGTAATTCAAATTGAATAGGCTGACAAAGAGAAACTTTTTAATGGTCACTTTGCAGACATTTAAAATTTAGGTCTTGACAAAATAGGTCTGGACTAGGGCGCGGGTGCCCATGTCCAGGGTCCTATTTTGGGACTTGATAAAGATTTAGGATACACCCCTAGGCCCCATTTGACATGGGTTTCGGGGGATTTTGCTTCGGGATTCATTTTAAACATGCATGATTAATCCTAAGGGACCTAGGAGTTAAACTTAGGAGGTAAAAGTCCTAGGGGGACATTTATGACATAACAATTTGAAAATGTTATTTGCCTCATGATATGATCGAGGGCTTCCTTTTTCACTTTGTTTTTGTGTTTTCAAGATTTAAATTCTAATCTAATCCAACAAACTTGTAACTACTCTAAGAAAAATAGGAAATTTAATTTAAGAAAAGTGGGTAACTTTATTCTATCAAGAGAAAAACAAACAGTAAAGAACAAGTTGATAATTGGTTGTTAGTGCTAGACTATGTCCTCAGAGGTCTTGTAACAATTGTCTCCTCCTTTGTAGTAATAGGGTCCTCCTCTTGATGGCAAGGACAAAGACAGGGACATGAGGAATTGGAATGAGCTTAGTTTAACAATAGCAAAATTGAGAAGAAAAAGCCACATGTGGTCCTTGTGTGAGCATAAAAATCCAGTGGGGATGCTATGCATAAGCTTGGCAAAAACAAGAATGCATGAAACAACCTCCTAACGGGAAAGCTTTGAAACTTTGCAAAACTAAAACTAAAAGAAATAAAAAGGCACATGAAGTCCCATGTGAAAAAAATTGTTTGCTTCTTGATTATGAGAGATATGTTAAACAATGGAGAGTGAAGGGATATTTATAGGTAGAAATGAGAGGGAAAGGATGAAAAGATAAGAATAAAAAAAATGAGTTAATTGCAGAAAAATGGGAAACTTTACTAATAATAGATAAATAGGATAAGAGAAAAACAAGAAGGTTGAAGCAAATTGAAGAAAACTAAAAGAAAAGTTAATTGGGCAACAATTTTGAGAAGATTGGGATTGAACATAAGTTTGCAAAGGAAAGAAAACAAGAAGTGAATCAGTTAGCATGGAAAACGTGAGGTAAAATGAGCTAAAAATCAAGAATTAAAAATAGAATTAAAAGTCTTCACGCACGTCCAAAAATGACAAGGTTGCCCCTTTCAAGCCCTGGGTCACTTATTTTGCTAAGGTTGGTCACTCGAATGACCCTACAACTTAAGGATAGGTCACCCAAGTGACCTAGAAGGTCTAAAGGGGCAACCCTATGAATAGGATCTAAAGACTTTAGTAAGCAATTGGAAAGTCTGGGAACTCAGTTTGGAGGAGTTAGAAAGAATAATTAGAGAGGAAAAACACAATAAGACACATCATCAAGAGTGAAACTACTAAGAGGAGTGTCATTCACGCCTACGTGGTCATGATTAAAACCTATATATCATCATCAGATTGTCTTGTAACCTGTGCATCTTTTTGGTACTTACAATCCCCACGTCTCTGTGACATTTTTTAAGCAAGGGGACATCCCAAAAATATCCCCAGGTACATGGTAGCAATCACAGAACAACAAGGGGACATTTCCCAAGTCCTTGTGTCTCACAGATGTCCCTATCCTTGAAATGTCTAGTTTTTTTAGGGGGGAGAGTGCGGGCAGAGCTGGTGACAACTTCACAGAGCACATTGATTGCAATCATTTGCTTCCCTAAATACACTTGGAAGCCATGGATGACCTTTAAAGCTTCATGATCATCAAATTTCCAAGATCACCAATGTTCCCCATGATAGGCCAAAACTGGGGTAAATAATGAGAGATTTAATGTTTAATTACTAAATTTCAGTTTGGTCTAAGTGTCAATCCGGGGGCGTAAACTTGTGAAAGACGTAGTGACTATATGCACAAGGGCTGCAGGTAGAAAGGTAAATGTGGATGAAATGCACGCAAAAATATAATTTCAAACAACTTTATCATAATCAAGACAATAAATTATAAACTATTACAAACTATGATATTTTTATCCTAAATGAAACTGATTTAACAAGCTATAGTTTAGGAATGAATATGAAATTGAAACTAAAATGAAATAAATAAAAATGTAGAACAAAAATCACCCCGGTTTCGTGATAGTGGGCCCTCCTCTCCTTCCACAGGGTGATTAAAATAATGCTACAAAATACTCCTCAAATCATAAAATCCATATATTATAATCCACTCCAAAAAAATATACATTGATTTATTTCCCACACTATTACATTTTCATGCTATCTCGTGTGCTACTCCATTTTGCAATATTTGTATGCTATCATTTCCTACGTTGTTCTCCGCGCTGCTACATTATTTCTGCGCTAATTTTCAGACTCTTTACTCTCACGCCATTTTTTCCCTCTTTCTCACACCTCTTTCTACTCTTATTTGTATACCTTTTTTACACCTCGTGGATTACAACAGATTGACCATAAATATAGGCTTGCAGCCAACACAGTAACTTACAACAAATAGGCTTATTTGGCCTACGGTTATAATAGCAAAATAGTATGGAAAGCTATTTATTTTGGCCCGTGGCCATTATTGTTGCGTTTAGCTTATGGCCATTAAAATAATAGAAAGTTGTTTATGGTCAGCAAACATTTTATTTAGCTATACACGAATTTATTATAATAAGAGGCTAAAATATACCTTAAGAAAATATAAAAAATTATTTATCAACTCCAAATAATTTGGTGCCAAGTTTGTGTTCTCTTCCTCCAATAACATGTTATAAGATTTATTTTCTCAACATAATGGTAACAAATATTAGTAAATACAATCTAGTTGTTTTGTGTGGTTAAGTTGCTTGGTTGTAGTAGCGGTCACAAAAGTTCAAATCCCAAAGTGTTCATGCTTGGGGATGAGGTCACCAATAAAAAAAATTCAAATCCCAAAGTGTTCATGCTTGAGGATGAAGTCACCAATAAAAAAAAAACCGATTTAATATTTATTCATGGCTTATTTTTTCTAAAACTAAATTAAATATTACTTATATATATCTTATTATATGCCACCTATATTAGTAAATACAATCTAATATTTATTACTTATTTATATTTAATCATATTGACTTATTTTTTCTAAAACTAAATTAAATATTACTTATTTATATTTAATCATATGCAACACAAAGGTGGTAAAATGGTATGAAAATGGAGTATAAAAATGAGTATTAAGGTATGTGAAAAAGGCTAGAATAACAATATAGGATGAAATGGTAAGGTATGTAAAAAAGGCTAGAATAACAATAGGGGATGAAATGGAACATATATGCTTCTCATCACTACATTATCTACAAAATCGGGCAAAAAAAGATATTAAATTTATGTCTAGAGGTTTTACATGGCTATTGATCTTATTTGACAAACTTCTCACCTCCATCAATTGACACTTGAGAGGATGTGAAGTAGGTTCACAAATGAAATTGGGTCCAATAACTTGGTTATGCATAAAACTCTGTAAAATTGGGCAAAAATAGATATTAAATTTATGTCTAGAGGCTTTACATGGCTATTGATCTTATTTGACAAACTTATCACCTCCATCAATTGACACTTGAGAGGATGTGAAGTAGGTTCACAAATGAATTTGGGTTCAATAACTTGGTTATGCATAAAACTCTTGCATTGTGATATAATGGAACAAATTGTAATAGACTTTGAAAAACTTCTATTAACTAGCATAGATATCTTAAGTACATCTATCTAAAAGATATCTATGCTAGTTTAATCATTTTATTAATTTATAATATATATAGTGAGGAACTAAAATATATACATATTTACTTAAACAGTTATTTTATTTACTTTATAGATTTGCAATCCTAAAAATTAGTTTTTAATTTAATCCAAAATGATACCAAAAACTTAATTATAATTGTCTAATGAAATTAATTCCCATAGTAAAAAGCTTTATCTTTTAAAGCTTTATCTGACAATTCTTAGCTCTTAACAATTAATTTTTTATGGAATATTTTTCAATAAATTAATCCAAATGATAAGAAAACTTAATTATAATTTTTTAATAGAATTAATTCCCATAATAAAAAATATGTAAAATTATTTTGAAAAAAACCTATGCGGGCCCTACTTTATTTTTATGTACACTGTCACAATCAGCTCACACCATTACACTCCAGTTCCACCCCTTACTACACTCCAGTTCCACCCCTTACTGCCACTGTAGTTACGCCTCTCGACGTAAATACTTTCAAATTCAAACCAAAGACACCAATACACATAGAGCTATAATCTATCTACAACTTTCACTTGATAGATTACTATTAGACATCATCTAATGGAGCATCAATAATGTTTAAATATGATGCTCTGCGTAGCTTCTTATTTAACCTCTCTAATAAACGATAGGCATGGGAATACATTCAAATATACCATCTCATTCAATACAAATAGAACATTTGTCTATGAAAATATTCATTAAACCTACAGGGAATCAAACATGAGCATTTTATCGTATA
This sequence comes from Cunninghamia lanceolata, assembly GCA_027924645.1. NCBI lineage: Eukaryota > Viridiplantae > Streptophyta > Pinopsida > Cupressales > Cupressaceae > Cunninghamia > Cunninghamia lanceolata. The sequence goes on from BSBN01000582.1 coordinate 20,212,085, forward strand.
TGCGCATCCTGTAGAAATCTAAATTATAAATAATTGTATCTTCATCTAAATTTAGTTCAGTTGTCTGGAATTTCCTTGTTATATATCTGACCCCAAACCATCATTTGTCGCTTGATTATCAGCTAAAAAAATTGAAGCTTTATAAGATCAACTTTAATTTTCTTGTGTTGTTAATTATAGATTATAACCAAGCTCTTGAAGTTATGTTCACTCGTATACTTTATAAAATAAAGAAATTAAATAACAGTTTTAAAGTTTATGCCAAACATATTAGTGTACTGAGTAATCTAAAAACAACCTTCCGCTACAATAAACACTTACGTTCGAAACACAGAATTAAGAAAAATTCAATGCCCATGTTACATATAATATTCACCACCATCTGTTGCTAAAATGTCCCCTGTAGCTTAGTAGTGTGCTATGCCAATTTTTCATTTGAGATTGCATGCAATCCAAGCTTAAAAGATATAAATATTTTTGAGGTCACAAAATTTCCTATGAATTTTGATGAAGAAGATTTTAAATTAAAATTTGCTTCAACACATACATGGGTTAAATCCCAGGGGTTTGACATGTAATATGCTCTCTTTTCTATATTTTGGAACTCAGCAGAGCAAGTTGGTATCAATACCCTTGATTCATTGTTCCTGCGGAGCTCACAGGATTGCCTGGTTCAACTCCCAGACAATCTAGGATTTATTTTTATCAATTTCAGAGCAGAAGGTTCAGCCAGTAGAGGAAGCTGATTTTTTTCTTCACAAGCAGAGATATCTCGGGTGCAGGCAACCTGTAATGGAGCAAATTCTGCCTCTGCATCTGAGCAATGGTATCATAAATATTTACAACGAGATTAACAACCAAGAAAGCACCGGATATCTGTAAGGTATTTGTTGATAACCATTGGAGAGACTGCTCGCCAGCTTTATGCTGCAACATGCCCAGCCAATTAAGTGCCTCATTTTAGGACATTAATCTTTGTTTTACTGATTCACTGTAAATTAAATTCAATATTTTTCATTTTCACAGAATCCCCTGAAGAATGGATGTCTCAAAGCTTCTTGAGCCGTCAACCGTTCCATGGGTTCAAATTTTAGAAGACCTTGCAGCAAGTCTACAAAATTAAGGAGACCAGCTGAGTGATCTACATGCGGCAAGATCAAATTCTGCAACAAGAAATCACAAATAAGATATCATATCACCTAAAAGTCATAATCTTCTGGAGACAGCAATTCTGTGATGTCCAGGTACACCTGTTTAATAAAATGATAAGAGCATACCTTTAAACTTGACAACTCCCTCACTGCTCGAATGCTCCTGCTAGAAGATGCTCCCTCCGGCCAATCCAATCGTTTTCCATGTCTAAAATATTTTGCATGTCTACCACTGTTCACAGGATAGTATTTGATACTTTTGGTTTAGTACAACCATAGTATAGAATCGACATGAGAAGAAATATATGACCAGATGGCACCCTATGAAACCAAGTTATGTAACAGTCCCCATACAAACATCAAGAAACATACTCTGCCTTCTTTATCATGTTTCTAGGCAATGGCCCAAACACTCTCTCCATCATTGCAAGGTGTTCCAAGTCTTCATGTGTCTGAAACAATGTCTCTCCCTACACATTCACAAAATAATTGCCGTAAATATCATTAAATGTGACAGATTTATATTTATCATGCATATAGAATCTTCATAAGATAATATGTTACCGAGCAAAGTTCCACGAGTATGCATCCCACACTCCAAATATCACAAGGGTAGTTCCATTCAAGACCTGTTAAGAATTACCGTTGATCAACATAAAAAGGGCAGAACTAGACAATGCACATCACAGGTTTGTTACACTATTCAATTACACACATTCAATGTCTGAGTTTTTATTTCCACCCTATGCTTACCCAAAATAACTTCAGGAGCTCGATAATGCCTGGTTGAGATAACAGTTGTGTGCTCTTCTTCCTCAAATGTGGCACTTCCAAAATCTATTAACTTTATTTCCCTCAACTTTGGCAAACACAGGAAATTGTTTTGTGCTGACCTCTTTAAACCCTTCTACACATAGAAGACAGCCAAAGCATTGTGAATTAGAACATGTTCCTTCATGGATGTTAGTAACAGTGGAAATCAGAGGCAGTTATGTGCATATTCATTTTGAGAAAAACACAGATATTCTGCACTCAAATTATTAATCATTATAGGATACAGACAAGTTAAATAACAGCCACAGCACCAAGAGCAATCAAAAGAATTCTAATCACTCATCAACTACCTTGTAATCTCGAATCTTCACAAAGTCTGAAGAAACAAAAAGTATATTTTCAGGCTTTATATCCGTATGGACAAGTTTCAAATCATGCACATCTGCCACATATCATTGGCAAACCTCAAAATTAGGTTAAATAAATCATTTACAATTATTAGTGCCCTAACTCTTATCAATGCACATGATTACCAATGCAATGGAAAGCTTAGCATATCCTTTTACCTTAAGAAAACCTAATAAATGGGAAAATGAGGAATGAATTAATCTAGCAGCCTAATAGTAATGCAGGAAAGAATAGTAATCAAATGAAGCTAAAGCCTAACCATCTACAAAGAACCAGATAATAATTGAGTTAAAGAATTGTCTACACACATGCTACTGATTCCAAAAGCTGTCTTCCAATCTCTCGGACAAGATCAATAGGAAAGGGACGATAATTATTTTTTTGCAGATAATCATATAAGCTTGGTCCAAGCTTTTCAAAAACCTGTTAAGAGCAGTTACATACATCCAAAAAATCTTTTAAGGACAAAGGAAAACAAAAGCAGGTGTGTGCTGACACTAATGATCACTTAAAAGAACAGAACGTAAGAACTCTCAAGGTGCCACATGCCATAACCCAAAACATCAGGCGATATACCAAAATACTCACAATACAAGTGTGACTCCGATATTCAAACCACTCCCGCATTTGCACACAACTAAATGAAAAAAAGACAACTCCAATAACATAATTAATTATACAATTTTAAAAAATTATAATGATTAATACTAAGTATGCTTGTATTTTTTAAATACTTGTACAAAGATGTTCTATCATACCGCTTGCCAGTTTTATCATGCTTGCCAACTTCGTGGAGCACATTAATTTCCATCATTGCTTCCCCTTGGAACTTCTGTAACCCATGGGTGACTTTTATGGCTACAATATCCTTTGATTCCCTATCCCAACATTCCAAGACCTGTCCAAAGGTACCTGTGAACATGTGCATTTTAACTTCTCTTTAGAGTTTAATTTGTAATACAATTATTAGAGCTTCGATATTTCCATGGGTAAACATTTTGATGCATGTCTGAAAGCAACCATGCCATATCCACTTTTAATTCCAACAAAGTTGTTTCAAACATGTGTAACAAGATTGTCACAAAATTGCACCATATAAACAAATCATTTAACAAGTTTGTAATCTGCCAAGCAAAACCATGTTATTTACCTTGACCCATTTTACTGAGTATTTTATCTGCACAATGCAGAGAAAAAAAGACACACGAGAGGAAAGAAATGCTCATCAGGTTGAAACCAAAAAAAAAAACCTAAGTCTTCAATTTAAAAAATGCAAGGAGACCTACAGTAGCAAAAAATCAAATAGGAAATAAGAGTGTGATGAAATAAGTTGTTACATCGAGAGGTCAAATTATCTCCAAGAGCAAACACATAATGGCCTTCCTTGTCATCTTGACGCCATGGAGGAGATAAATAGTGAGAGAGCTCTTGATTTCCTTTAGATTTCAGAGATAAAGATAAAAGCGATGGTTCTGCCTCATTCACATCCTGTTTTATGTTTGCAATAACCTGCCCGCTAAAATCTAGGATTTCCTGAGCCTACACAATGCCATTTATTCACAAACGATCAATAATAAAATTTACCAATTGAAACTTACAATTCTGAGAATTAAAAATATCTCACTTATTAAAATTTACAACTATATTCTACACTTTTGAGAACTGAAGAATCATTCATTAGAATTGACCCATTCTGAGAATTGAAATTTCTTGCCCATTTGAATGAACCAATTAAATCCTACAATTCTGAGAATTGAAAACCCTCCCTCACTAGAGAATTAACCAATTAAATCTTACAACTCTGAGAATTGAAAGAAATTAACTCATTAATATAAAAACTAACGAATTAAATTACATCCTGCAATTCCAAGACACTCAAACTTCACCAATTAAATTACATCATACAAATCTGCGAATTGAAAATTTTCACTCATTTGAAATTTCAAATAAACCCATAATTCTAATAGATGAACTTTACCATAGACAACTAATCAATTCAATTCTACAATTCTGAAAATTGGGGAAAAAGAAAATCACTAACTACAATTAAAAATTAACTAATTAAACCCTATAATTCTGAGAAATGGAAAAAATAAAAAATAAAAAATCATTACCTAGAGCTGAAAACTAACCCATTAAATCCTACAAATTCTAGAACTGAAAACATTTCACTCACTAAAATAATAAACCGACCTTTTACATCCAATCAATATGAAGAAACAGAGATCTTTATTCATAAAAATTAATCAATTAAATCATTCAATTATGAGAATTGGGAAAATAGAAAAACTTTTAAAAATGATTTTAAAAAAAGAACCATTCTCTGAGAATTTTCATTTGGATTAACTCATGAATCCCCGAACATTAGAATCTCAGAATGGAAATAAAGCTGACTAAAATACAAAGATACAATTGCAGGATTTATTATTAAAAAAAATGGAAAAAAAAACCTTATGTCCCGATGGAAGAACGTCCCACGACGATGTCAGCCTCCGGCGCTTCCTCAGAGGTTGATCAGGCAGATGGTGTGTAACACAGGCCATGGCAGGTTTTCTTCGAGAGCTAGGGTTTCTCCAATTCTAGGGTTTCTAGGGTTCAAAAATTTCTGTGGTTTGAATCAATTTAAAAAAGAGAGGGCTTCGAGGGCTTCAATCCAAAGAGTCTACTCGAATCCGAGCCCTAATCCACAAGAACGGTTTGCGAGAAACAGGATCGCAAGATAAAATGAAATGAAATGAATAGCTTTTAATTCAAAGAGAGGATAAGATCTGGAATTATTTCCTTTGTTATTTCTTTTATAGGTAATCCATACCTATTAATTGAAATAATATTTGTAATAAGTCCACAATAAATAATAATAATTTACGAGTCGAGTTAATTTACTAGTAGCCCGTATTCCGAAGCTGTTCTTTTAGTAATGCACGCAGGGCCTAAGTTTGATGGCCCTATGGTCGTATTTAGGCATTCTTAAAATACAATCAAAATTTAAGACCGTATCACATGAAAGGAGCGATTTTGGATACACTCTGAAAATTTATATAGGATTATGATGATATATATTTGTTTATATATAATTTTACTTATACTAAGACATGTTATAGCATTTTAAGAGCGTCTTTAAACAATAACCGTCATTAAATTTTTGTTTGATAGGTAGGGTTGACCGTCAAATTTAGGCCCTAAATGCATTTATCAAGAATATTTATTTTATGAGCGTTTGTAGTTCAATTGTTTAAGAACAATTGGTGAGGGTGATGGTATGTTCTTTGATTACTTTATCCATCAAGATTCAAATCCTACAAAGATACAATAAATAAGGATGAGGATCATGTTCTAAGCGAAATTGACAAAATAGATATCCCCAGCTCTCGGAGTCATGCATCAATGCAAACCTTAAGATTAAGCAAAATGAAATTCAAACAACATGCAAACAAACAAAGTTATTTGTTCAATGGATGTACTTGCTCAAATTATTTGCTTCAAAATCTCTTCAACATGCACTTACGATTTCACGTTGATGATTTTTGGAAGCTTTGAAGCTCCATTTAATTACACCGATAGGCGTTATATAGTCACATCGGGGTGGGGATGAGAGCACTCATTTTTTCTACCTAAATTTATAAGAAAAATAAAATAAAATACCAACAAGGAAAGAAAAAATAAAACTTAAGAAAATCAAAGAAAAAAACAAAAAAAGAAATTAAAAACCGTTAAGGAGAAAAAACTAGATCACAAAAACTATGGAACCAAATGGAAAAAATAAAAAAATAAAAATTAAAAAGAAATTGGAAAAAATAAAAAATAAAAACTAAAAAAGAGATTGAAACAGTTGGAAGGAGAAAAAGCTGGAGAAAATCACGAAAACTATGGAACCAAAAAAGAAGAGCACTCATTTTTCTGCGTAAATTTATAAGAAAAAAATTAAAATACCAAAAAGGAAATAAAAAATAAAACTTAAGAAAATCAAAGAAATTAAAACCCGTTGAAGGAGAAAAAGCTAAATCACAAAAACTATGGAACCAAAAAAAATTTGGAAAAAATAAAAAAATAAAAACCAAAAAAGAAATTGGAAAAAAATAAGAAAATAAAAACCAAAAAAGAAATTGAAAACTGTTGGACGAAAACTATGGAACCAAAAAAGAAATTGGAAAAATTAAAAAATAAAAACCAAAAAAGAAATTGCAAAAGAAAATCAAAGAAACTATGGAAAAAAGATATACCTCGGCATATTTTAGATATGTATTTTTAAATATAAATATACTAGTTAAATAATACAATTATTTAATTACGTCGAGAGGCATTATACAGTCACAACGGGGTGGGGATGAGAGCACTCATTTTTTCCTAAATTTATTAAAAAAAAATGAAAATACCAAAAAGGAAATAAAAAGTAAAACTAAAGAAAATCAAAGAAAAAAACTAAAAAGAAATTAAAAACGTTGAAGGAGAAAAAGCTAAATCAAAAAAGCTATGGAACCAAAAAAGAAATTGAGAAAAATAAAAACTAAAAAAGAAATTGAGAAAAATAAAAACTAAAAAAGAAATTGGAAAAAATAAAAAATAAAAACCAAAAAAGAAATTGAAAATTGTTGGAAGAGAAAAAGCTAGAGAAAATCACGAAAACTATGGAATCAAAAAAGAAATTGGAAAAATTAAATAATAAAAACCAAAAAAGAAAATTGCAAAGGAAAAAAAAGTGAGAAAATCAAAGAAACTATAGAAAAAAGATATCCCTCTGAGCAACTTAATGTTCATTATATGTTGTGAAGCTTGCATTGAATTTCAAATGTTTGAGCAACTTAATGTTCATTGTATTATATAACATGATGCACCATGATATAGAAAAGCCATGATGATAATGTTGTGATATGTCATGGGACTGACCCAAAAGAAAAGGTCGCAAGTAGGCATATACCATATGGCACAATGATATGGAAAACCATGATGGTGTTGTTGCGATATGCTTACAAGGATCGTTATAGATGCAAAACAAAATGATAAACACAAAAGCAAACATGCACAAACAATACAAAGACAAAACAAGATTTTGCCCCTGGTCAAGCTAAAAATTAAAGATTGATTGATAATGATGATGATGATAGCATTGTTGATGTGGGAATGATATATCCTGAGAATAATGTGAGGATCGGGAACAATATATCTCGATAATGGTGGTTTGATTAAAGTTGATCAAGGCTGACAGCAAGACTAGGAATAAAATTGACGGATGCTTTTTGATGTGTGTTAGATTGCTTGGCTAGATTTGTTTGGATTTTTCTATGTTGCAGTTCTGTTTGGATGAATTGGTGTGGATTAATGGGATTGTTGCATTGGATTGTGTTGGATAGCCTTCTGCTTGGAACTAATGACAAGGGAAAACCAAGTCTAGATACAAGGATGAACGGAGGATTGAATGGAATGATTAAGGGATTATAAATAGTGGATGGAGTGGACGCAAGGTTCATGATGGATGTTTTAAGGAGTTGGGATGGGATGGATGGGGAATGGATATGATCTCCAAGGACTATGTCACATAGGAATAACATGCCCCGCTCTATATATGCCACTCATGATGTTGCACTACAATGGTTGCAATGATACATTGTAGGATTGGTTGTAAAAAGAGTGGGTACATCAAGAGGTGTCCAAAGCATGTTTCAACATTGTGCCCCTATCTTTATCAAGATTGAAAGTGGGAAGGGGGGATGGATTGGGTATGATGGCATGGGTATGCAAATATGATGGATGGGTATGATAGAGATGGAAAAAGCTTGCCCCCAAGTGTAGGGTTCATATAGATAGCTAACTTACACATGATGCTCAAGAATGATTTGCATCGTGGTACTTGCCCAAGGCACCATAAGAATGGGTTTCACCATTGGACAAAAAAATTCTCCTCTTTTGATTTTTTTATGTTTTGATTTTTCTAAATTTTTTTAATTTTTAATTTTATTTTTGTGAGGATTTTTAAATTTGGATTTGGGATTTTGGATTCAAGCTTTTGTTTCCATGTATCCCATTCTAAATAACTACTTCACATGAATCATGTTGTCAGTGTTGCATTCTATGAATGTTGTTGGGAACCTTCTTGATTGCTAAGTTGGCTTCTCCCAAATGTAAACATGGTACCATCATAGCTCCTACATTAGAGGATGCTGCCAAAGAAAATGGAATGGAAGATAGGTTGGATGAAGGATGTATGGTGATTATGTGAAAGATTGGATCAAAGGGATGTGATTTTGGAGTTATGTTGGATAGTGGATTTGGTTATGTATAAGGGGTGGATGGAAGGATGGGATTGTGGAGGTGTGAGTAAATGCTATGTGACTAAGAGGAATCATGACCAACAATTACACACACCATGTTGCATTCTATAGTTAGATTTTCTTTGGATGGGATGATGGATTTTGAAGCTTTGGATTTAGATTTGGGATTTTGGGTGTATGGAATTCGAGACTCATAGGGATGCTTGTATTTTTGGATATCAAATGTTGGGACTGAGATGAGGGATTTTTGGATTGAAAATTTTGGGATTTAGGGACCCAAATGGATTTTAGATTACTAGATGTAGGATTGGGTTAGAATTTTTAAATTGGATTTTGGATGGGGGATGTTCGGATTTTGATGTGGGTATAAGATTTAAATACTTAGATTGGTGTGGGGGATTTTTGGACTTGCAGATAGAATTAGATTTTGGAGATGCAAATTTGGAAGCTCTAGTTTGATTCATTGCTTCTCTTTTCTTTGGGACCCAAATTGCTTTTGTGCTTCCTTTTTGATTTGTGGGACCATGTTGCCTTTTTATCCATTTTGATTTTTGACTTGATTTTGATTTGATATTACATATCGATGCTTTGTGACATGGTGATCCTTGAATGCTTGTGGGCTCTTTGCTTCATGTGCGGGGGCATCCAAATCACTTCCAAAGTCTATTTTATGGTCCTGTGAGGAAATATTATCTTGGAATGCCATGAATTTTGTGATAACTTCATCATTTTGGAATAAGTCAAATAATGTGTGATTTTATTGGTCTTGATCAGTGAGTGTAAGCGATGGATAGACAAGGTGGGATAGAGATAGTGGTGTCGATGAAAGGTTTGGTGATAGTAAACTTTTTAAAGGAGCCACAAGAGGAAGTTATTTTGATGTTGGAAGAAGTTTCCTTAGAATTTGTGAAGGTGTTATCAACATCTTTAGATTGTTCATCTTGAGATTTGTAGTTGATGCCTTAAAATCCTTGATTTGCATTAACATGTATGGGCTCCAATATTCCTTGTTCATGGAGACCTAATCATTTTCCTTAATATTGCATGATTTGACACATTCAATTTGCAATAGGATACTTGTCATGTTGAAAATAAGGCTTGAATCCATCTTTAGATAGGGAGGAATTGGTGGTAGTTGTAATTTACTCTTCTACGAGAAGAACTTGGACAAAGGTGGTTGAACCAATGTGATAGGATTATGGTTTGAGGATAGTGTTAATGTGGGTGTTTTGACCTTGAAAGTGTATTGGGTCATGAAAGGGACTAGCTTGGATGCTTGGATCTTGATTTGGTTGGGGACAAGTTTGGGCTTGCTTTGTAAGAAGCTCTTGACATATTTGTATTTGCTTTATCAATAAGATGGATGAGTACCATTTTGCTTCAACATCTCCTTTAGAAATTAAGGTGGGAGAGGAGAGAATGCATGGCCTACTATCCCATTTCTAAATGTACAACATGAGTAACTTCCTAGGGCTAACTACTTACTGATGCATCACAAAGACCAAACAACTGAAAGGTTCATAAGCTAGGCTAGTACGAGTTCAACTAAGGAAGTTCTTTTTATATACTCAAATGTATGTCTGGACCAAGTCTATGAAATTAGAGAGTGTGTCTAGGACATGTGATTAGGGTCAAATACCTCCTCACTTCACCTTATCCTCTACAACAAAGCTACACTAAAAATGACAACTACTACGCTATAAAGAGAGTGTTTCCATTCTCTCCTTGAATTTATATACCCCATTGGCACATAAGGTGTAGGTCGATGCTTTCTAATTAAATCCAAGCTGTCAAACCCCCAAAAAAATAAAAAAGGAAGATATGAGTGTTTTTTATTCCTAAAATCACAAAATCATGTGAGGGAAGAGCATACACACTCAATCTTCAGGATACACAAGTGAAATAAACCACTTTTGATCTTTAAAGTCACCAAAAGGCATGATAAAATAATATATGTGGTTTAAGTCACATAAACATGACACACAAAAATGAAACAAGCAAAATTTCTTTTGATCCTCAAGATCACTCTTTAAGGCATGTGAGGAGAGCATACACAATTCTAGGTATTTAGATAAAGACAAACAAGATACATACAAAAATTAATTCCCTTAGAAAATAAAGTGTGGAGTTAATTTTATTAGAAATTAATATTCAACAAAAAAACCTTGCAAGAATACATTAGTAGTTCAAAGAGTTTGGTCTTAGACACACAGTGCTTGTAAATTAGAAAATTTTGACAAAAATCAAACAAAACAAAAACTCATATCCAAAATCTTGCAAAAATCAATGAAAGTTTAAAACATATGTTAATGAAATTTTCTTACTTCTTTCATGCAAACCAATTCAAATGTTCTCTTTTAATTTGAAAACCACCCACATGCTCTTTATATCACACCTCCCCCAAATCCAATTTTTTCACAAGAAGAAAATTCATGTCACTCAAAACAAGTAAGAATTATAATTTTACCATAGTAGTAACCTAAACCAATAAGACAAAAGAATTAATATTCATATGACAAATCTCACTATTAAGAAAAAAGAGTTTTGGCCTCCAAAGTTGCATTTTTCTACTTTTCATAGAGCTTGTCTACTAGATTTCACAACACGGATGTAGATAGCAGTGACATACATTTGTCATGCTATAGATACTTTTTAAAATATGGGTTGCATATATGTGTGAGGAAAGCCAAGCACCCGCGCCTTGAATTATGAGTTCAAGTCCCCTTCACTATAGTGTTTCTTCACCAAATTAGACCTGATATTCCTTCAAAAACCTTCTCTATGAAATAAAGATCAACACTAAGCTATAAAGATCCACATAGGGAATCAAAACCAATTTGATCCATTCATTGCAACTGAATCATTCAACTAAAATTCAGAAACAAAGAGGAATAGATGCAAGCAAATGATGTCCTATTCTAAATCAACAAAAACGACAAATTGAGCAAACAAAATTCAAATATGGGCAAATAAACAAAGTTACCACATGAAAATTCTATGGTGAAATGAATTTGCTCAATGGATTGTGATAGGATGTAGTTTCTCAACTAAATTGCTTCCAAATATGGGCAGCATGTACCTATGATTTCATGTTGATGGTTTTTTGAAGCTTTGAAGCTCCATTTATGATTTTTTAGTTGGGTGGATGGATGATCTGCTAATTTGTTCAAATGATGTCCTATTCTAAATTAGGGGTAAGTTAAATAAATCAGTCAAATTTATTTAAATTTGGAAGAATTGACTTAATTGAATAATTAAGAATTATTTAATTATTTTGAAGAATTTAAATTAAATAAAGGATTTATTTAATTTTGACTTTAGAAGAGGTAATTAAATATTTTGATATTTAATTAACTTAGAGGAATATGAATCAAATAAATTTATTTATTTATTTATTTATTGATAGAAGAATTAGAAGGGAATAAATATTAAGAATATTTATTTAGACAGAGTCGTGTCATTTTTAGGTGTATACAATTGCAGATGAAGATAACGAAGAGGGAACATATTATTACTTGTGTCATTGTGTTGAGGCCAAAAATAAATTGGAGGCCTTAGTTACAGATGGAGAAAACATCGAATACCCTACAGGCTCAGTGGTTGTTACTGGAACATGGCTTAGAAGGTACCCACATAAAAGTGTTAATGTTTGGTTGTTTGAGGACTTTGACACACATTAGAAGATTCTTCATTACTCAAACCTTATCGTGGCATCCAATGTTCATTTGATACAATTTCAAGGCAGACCTTTGAATAAGACCTTGTAGAAGGTGGGTGAGTCTGACTATGAGGCAATACTTGACACAATAAAGAGTAGAGCAGACCTGGATGGTTCCTTGGATTAATTTGTAAGTATTCACATTGATTTTGTAAAGTCATGTTACATTGATTTGTAAGTATGCACATTAACTTGTAAGTTTACATAGGCTTGTCTTTTTTGTTTGCTGCTCCATTTTTACACATATATAGTGAATATTGTGATGTGATGTGATGCACAGAGTTGTAGTGATTCAAGATAAGGCATGAACTTGAATAGTGAAGATCTCACTTAAGCAGTGGTATGAACTTGAGCAGTGAAGGCCTCATGATTGGTTTGATTTGTTTGCAATGGTATATATTTGATGTTTGCACGATCATCATGTTATGCTTCATGGAGTTAGATCTAAGTGATGGATGAAGTTGATCCTTATTGGTCTTAATCCTGTTCACTCATGTTTCACTCATGTCATATCAAGATTCATGTCACAGGGTTTGGATGTTAGTTCATAACATTCATGTTTATCATGTTACAATAGTAGGACATAGTTGCTTATGTCATTGGTTCATTCCATTGGATCATTGGATTTGGTTGTGGTTCTTCATCATAACATGTCATGCTTTCAGGAGTTGGATTGGGTTGTGGTTCTTCCTCATGACAGGAGTTTGTTCATTTCTTCATGCTTCTTTGTGCTCCATGTCTTTAGTGTTCTTAGTGTCTTCATGTGTCAAAGATTTCTTCAGTGTCCTCATGATGTTGATATTGATCACAAAATATGGTATTGTCTTTAAAGACCTAGTTTGGTAAGTTTTGTTTGTGTTAAACTCTCTGTTTAATCTATCTTAGATAACCTTTTGTGTTCTTCATGTGGTCTTCAACACTTAGGTTTATTATGTTTAGGGTTATCTAGTCCTTAACCTCCTAAAAACCCTAGTCTTTACTTTGCTCTAAAATCTAAGTTAATACCTTACACCCATACCGGTGATATTGTACCTGCGATATCCCTAAAGAGTCTAAATTGCAAAAAGGTAGCAATCTTTGACGAGTTGTTACTAGGAAACCATGACACTTAGAAACATTATTTCTAAGGCAACGCGATCACGTAGAAGCCCTCTACAATAACCTCTCTTGGTTTTTGATATCTTTGAGGCGTTTGCCTGTGGTGAAAAGTTTTTTGTTGCCCGAAAAATCTTCAGAAGGAGGTAGTGTAAAGTTGCAAAGGGATGTAACTTTCATCCTGCTCCTGATGCGACCAAACTGATAGTTCCAATGCATCCAGATGGGTATGTTTAGGCTAGGCATGGTCCTATTTTGTACCCAAACATGCCGAAACAATTCGAGCTACATTGTACCGGCGATATCCCTAAAGAGTCCAAAGTGTAAAAAGGTAGCAATCTTTGACGATCTGTTACTCAGAAACCATGACACTTAGAAATAATTCATCTAAGGAAACACAATCACATAGAACCCCTCTACAATAACCTCTCTCAGTTTTTGATATCTCTGAGGTGTTTGCCCATGGTGAAAGGTTTTCTGCTGCCCCAAAAATCATCAAAAAGAGGTAGTGTAAAGTTGCAAAGGGGTGTAACTTTTGTCCTGCTCCTGAAGCGACCAAACCGGTAGTTCCAACGTGTCTGTATGGGTACGTTTAAACTAGGCGTGGTCCTATTTTACACCCAAACATGCTGAAACAGTTCGAGCTACATTATACCAGCAATATCCCTAAAGAGTCCAAAGTGCAAATAGATAGCAATCTTTGATGAGTTGTTACTCAGAAACCATGACACTTAGAAACATTCCATATGAGGTAACATGATCATGTAGAACCCCTCTACAATAATCTCTCTCAGTTTTTGATATCTCTGAGGCGTTTTCCCGTGGTGAAAGGTTTTCTACTACCCCAAAAATTGTCATAAGGAGGTAGTGTAAAGTTGTAAAGGGGTGTAACTTTCATCTTGCTCCTGATGTGACCAAACTAACATTTCTAACGCATCTAAATAGGTACTTTTAGGCTAGGCATGGTTCTTTTTTGCACCCAAACATGCCGAAACAGTTCAAGCTACATTGTACCGGCGATATCCCTAAAGAGTCCAAAGTGCAAAAAGGTAGCAATCTTTGACGAGCTGTTATTCGAAAACCATGACACTTAGAAACATTCCGTTTGAGGCAACATGGTCATGTAGAACCCCTTTACAATAACCTCTCTCTATTTTTGATATCTCTGAGGTGTTTGCCCGTGGTGAAAGGTTTTTTACTGCCTCAAAAATTATCGAAAGGAGGTAGTGTAAAGTTGCGAAGGGGTGTAACTTTCATCCTGCTCTTGCTGCGACCAAAATGACAGTTCCAACGCATTCAAATGGGTACGTTTAGGCTAGGCATGGTCCTGTTTTGAACCCAAACATGCCGAAACAGTTCGAGCTACATTGTACCGGCAATATCCTTAAAGAGTCCAAAGTGCAAAAAGGCAACAATATTTGACGAGCTATTACTCAGAAACCATGACACTTAGAAACATTCCATCTAAGGAAAAATGATCATGTAGAACCCCTCTACAATAACCTCTCTTAGTTTTTGATATCTCTGAGGCGTTTGCCCGTGGTGAAAGGTTTTCTGCTACCCCAAAAATTATCAGAAGGGTGTAAAGTTGCAAAGGGGTGTAACTTTCGTCATGCTCCTGATGTGACCAAATCGACAATTCCAACGCATTCGGATGGGTACATTTAGGCTAGGCATGGTCCATTTTTGCACCCAAACATGTCGAAACAGGTCGAGCTACATTGTACCAGCAATATCCCTGAAGAGTCTAAAGTGCAAAAAGACAACAATCTTTGACAAGCTGTTACTTAGAAACCATGACACTTAGAAACATTCTGTTTAAGGAAACACAATCACATAGAACCCCTCTACAATAACCTCTCTCAGTTTTTGATATCTCTGAGGCGTTTGCCCGTGGTGAAAGGTTTTCTACTACCCCAAAAATTGTCAGAAGGAGGTAGTGTAAAGTTGCAAAGGGGTGTAACTTTCATCCTACTCCTGATGCAATCAAATTGAGAGTTCCAACGTGTCTAGATGGGTATGTTTAGGCTAGGCATAGTCCTATTTTTCACCCAAACATGCCGAAACAGTTCGAGCTACATTGTACCGATGATATCCTTGAAGAGTCCAAAGTGCAAAAAGGCAACAATCTTTGACAAATTATTACTCAGAAACCATGACACTTAGAAACATTCTGTCTGAGGAAACGTGATCATGTAGAACACCTCTACAATAACCTCTCTCAATTTTTGATATCTATGAGGCGTTTGCCCATGGTGAAAGGTTTTCTGCTGCCCCAAAAATTGTTAGAAGGGGGTAGTGTAAAGTTGCAAAGGGGTGTAACTTTCGTCCTGCTCTTGATGCAACCAAACTGATAGTTCTAACGTGTCTGAATAGGTACGTTTACGCTAGGCATGGTCCTGTTTTACACCCAAACATGCCGAAACAGTTTGAGCTACATTGTACCGGCGATATCCCTGAAGAGTCCAAAGTGCAAAAAGGTAGCAATATTTGACGAGCTGTTACTCAGAAACTATGACACTTAGAAACATTCCGTCTGAGGCTACGAATCATGTAGGGTCCCTCTATAATAACCTCTCCCAGTTTTTGATATCTTTGAGGTGTTTTCCCGTGGTGAAAAGTTTTCTGCTGCCCCAAAAATCGTCAGAAGGAGGTAGTGTAAAGTTGCAAAGGGGTGTAACTTTCATCCTGCTCTTGATGTGACCAAACTGATAGTTCCAATGCATTTGAATGAGTACGTTTAGGCTAGGCATGGTCCTGTTTCACACCCAAACATGCCGAAACAATCTGAGCTACATTGTACCGGCGATATCCTCACACATTGCCTTTGCTATAACTATTATAGTCTTCACATGTCAACATGCATCTTATGGATGTTAACATACTTGTTCTAGCAGTCAACACAGTCATATATGAATTACTTGTTCTTTTATCTTAGTTAACCTTGACTTTGTTCTCTAGTACTCTCTGTAGGATTTGTTTTAGTCCTTCAATGCATTGTTCCATCACTGCAATCTTAGACCCCTATTAGGCTTGAAATAGACATCTGTTAGGCTACTCTCCTAAACCTTAATATCATCTTCATGTTGTCATATCCATGTTGTTCAACCCTCATCTTCTTCCACCTTTAGGTCACTGTGTTATTAGGCTTGAACTTAGACTTCTGTGATATTTGAAACCCTCTACACTTCATGGCTCTATCATTATGTAATGATCTACACTGCACCTATCTTGCTTATCATATTTCATAGCAATCTTGCAAAGAGTTGGGGTAGTGGTATGCAACCTTCTGCGAGATCAATACAATGTCATAACAAGGCTTTCAAGCTTAACAAGTTTTTGGGTAGGGAATTGCTTTATGGAATTAGAGTCAAATTGGTAAATGTGATGACATGATACATATTAACATGGTGAGATGCAAAGTATACATTTATAATATTAACCACATTCTCAAAGGGATTGCTGATGACTTATGGAAGCCTATAGCCCCATTGTTATGTTGCATACTCAAATTAGGTAAGACTCAATGTACTCTCATAACCTCACCTTATATGCAAGAGGAATTACATTTAATAACCACAATGGTCATCAGGTGGTCATAAGCATATGATTTTGACTATCATATTCAAGACAACAAACATACTCTTTGCATCCCACTATGGTTGATTGTGCAAATTGAAATGTTGTGTAGTTTTATGGGGTGTTGCACATGGTTTTGTATCAAGTTTTGGAATGTAGACCCTGTAAATAGTAGTGCATGTAGGTGTAGATGTGACACATAAATTAGATAGAGTTGTTTGTGAAACTATGAGACATGATCCTTAGTGTTGTGCAAATGGCACATCATCCAAAAGGTTGTGTAAGATTTATAGGGTGTCTTTTGAGTTGCACAAAATGATTCCTATCACTATGTGAATTATGCATGGTACAAGGAACCATGAACTTTGTGTTGGATCAAATGACATTGTTTAGGTGGCACATGATGCAAGGACTTATGCACGAGGTTGTACATTGCTATGTGAGTGACTAAGGCTAACATGCAAGCTTGTGCAATAGCATGTAGATCATGATGTGAACAAAAAAACTTGCTTTCCATTTATCCATTTAACCAATCTTCCTTTCTCTATTTTTTCGAGCATGTCTAGTTTTGAGAGACTAAAACTTTCAACCCAAAACTCAAATTCTCTTATCATCAATTGGGATGGATTCTTTGACAATTAAACTTTGAAACCTAGAGGCATACAAAAATGATCTACATTGCAGCTATCCATATTACATAATGATCAACAAAAATTATTTGTATTAACCAAATATCCATATAGGCATACATCAATATCTATATCGATATAAGTATAACATATATACAAAATAGCCATATAGGCTTACAAGAATACCATATAGGCATACAATGTCAACTATATGCAATACAAAATATATGTCCATCTCTAGGTTACAATAATATATGTCATTCCCCTTTGTTCGGTGAAGAGAATATATCACGGGAAACCTTTGATCTTCGAGTGGATGGAGACGTGTATGAGGGTGGTCTACTATGAACCCGAGGGTTGCTCCTCCTATTTAGTTGTTTAAGGATCTATAGTTGTTACAATAAAAAGTATAGACTTTAATATATAGAAATTACATTATAAAAAAATGAAACATTTAACAAAATAATCACTTACCACTACCATAAAATCTATCTCCTCATTTACCTCAGTACTGGGATTGGGGTATAGCAATGTCATGTCCTATAGAAACCATCCAGATAGAAATTAAACTTCAAATCAATAATCATTTGATTTTTCAAAAATAAACAACTATAACAACAAATGTAATTTGAAATTTACTAATATGCCTCATACCCCCGTCAAAAACATGGAGCTATGAATCACAGATGACATACCATGCTTCATTGCCCTATGAACTTCGGGAGGTGTCTCTACAGCCTGCATCATTTGAAAATAAAACAACATTATTCAATTACGAAAACTAGAATAGTGATGCAAGTCATGGCTCCTAACATACACACATGTTCACCTAAACATGGAAGTACACACAATAAAGCACACAAGTCATGTACCCATATATACAAATTAGATGAAGATTCATGACTATTGTGTAGTATAAGGGTCAACAAAGGAGGGACCATAGTAGAATCAAATTTTAGGTTTAAGAAGTCAGAGAGGGAGTAAAGGTGTTAGTTTAGGTTTAGGTTGGTGGTAGGGTGAGGTAGGGTTGTGGGGTGGCTGTTTGAAAAGATGCCTCAAAGAAATGTGGTCTCATGGTTATGTCCTTGTCTATGCATCTGCTTGTTGTGGCATTCCATGAGACTACATTTCTTTGAGGCATTTTTTTAAATAACTATATTGTAATTGAAATTTTGTCATCTATCAACATCTAGTTATTAGTTATGTAATGTCTAGTAATGCTTTGAGTTTGAAAGATGTGCAATGAAATGTAACAACGATATGAATATAAAATACAAAAATCTAGTAAGTACAATTCATTAGTTAAACTGTTTATTTTATTACCTCAGTGAATCTTTGAAGTCCACCACCAATGGTAGGTGTTGCCGTGAAATCTCTAATATTAACCTATTCAACATCCAAAATTAGATATTAGAATACCATTCATATAACAATGCTATTCACATGTAATATTTATAATTGTTTACTAGTTACATACCCTGACAGTAGATGTGGAGAACCGCTGAAAACATGTAATATTTATAATTGTTTACTAGTGTAATATGCATGTGGAGAACCGCTGAAAACTGCATCAACGGTATGACCCTAAAATTTCATTAAAATCATCAAACTAAATTAGTTCATCTTGCATTTCAAAAATAAAATTTAATAAATTAAATTCAATGAACTTGCAAACATTTACTTGAGTATCAAGGCCGAAAGTCTCATTTAGGAGGGTATCTGTCATCACCATTTGCTCAGCTGCAGATGTAGCCTGCACACCTGTGTCCTGACTATCCATGGGGTCATAACCACAAGCTAACCCGCAAGCCTTACAAGTATGGGGTGGAACCCTACTCCTCGAACTCTCCACCGACCCATGCTGTGCTGCAGGACTGGCATGCTATATGATGCTCTGGGTCAAGGCACTAATGGACTGAAGTGTCTCGACCTCAACACTCTCCTTCACAATCGAAGGGATAGACACATGCTCATGGGCTGGTCTAGCGAGTGCTCGTCTCGCTGGTTGCTGTGGGTCAACACGTGCCCCTGGTCTATCCTATGCTGACCTCCCACCTCTACCTTGGAAGTCTCACATATCAAAATAGTTTGGCACTTTGTTTTTTACAAACTTGCAGTAGAGTTTCCTCAAAAATTATTATGGGACCTCATTATTATTGCATGGAGGATGGTCAAAAACCATCCACCACCTCTGCCCAAAATTGTCCCTTATTACTTGGTTGTTGCACCAATGGATAGGGAACCTCTTGCATGTAAGGGGTAGAGGTTGATTTGTTCATGGGTCTGTAAAAATGGAATACAAGTCTAATTTTGTAATTTGTTCATTTTTGATTTACTCATATGACAACTTGTCTGCATAGTATTCTCTAAATTCTCTCCTTTTTTCAGACCAACTAGTTATTTGCTTGCTAATTGAATCTACATTTGATAACATAGATTCAAGAGATTGAGAAAGCATGGATCAATGTGAGATTGAAGTTGCAGGATCTTTCAACCTTGAAATTATATCTTCAATTTGTTTTTTATTATTTTCAATTTGCCCCATTAGATTTTGTTGTGTTTCAGGGGCATGTCGAGGAATAGATGGAGGAGTTTGTTGTTCGGGTTGTTCTTCAGCAGGTATTTGTTGTTCAGATGATTTAGGATTTTGTGGATTTTCAGGAGGAGAAGGAGGAGGTGCATTATCATTTCCTGTAAATTAAATAAATTTACATCAAAAATCTACTTAAACCTACCTATTTAACAACAAATTTAGACAAAAAACTAAATACAACTTACTCCTTTGGTGTCCCTGATGTTGTGGCAGCATTTTGACAATGAATTGGCGATGATTTGGGATGAATTTGACCTCCAATAACGCGAGTGTGCTCTCAAGGGTTTGCAGGCCGCGGGCAGAAGAAAATCAAATGGGAAAATGAGGAAAAACATCATATTTTTTTTAAATAGAAAAGAATAACACGCTCGCATTATAATGTGAGCGCGTTATGGCCTAGAATTTTTTTGAAAAAAGTTTGGCCACTTTTTGGCCCCCCAACTTTTTGCACCCGCCCTTAGTAGAAACATTAGATTGAGCATGTTGGTTTTTCTTCTGAATCAGCATTAGGGTTTGCCACTTCTAATGCACAGGCAGATTCAGCCAACTAATACAGGAGGTTGCGTGAGCTCCTCCCCTTCACTTCTGGTTCTGCCGCACCAAGGGGGGTATCCCTATAACTCAAGATGTAACCTTGACTAGCTCAAAGATAGAAAGATCTAACTTGACAACAACAGGTAGAATACTCTCATGTATGGACCAAGATCTGTATGATAGATCACAAGGTGGGCAACGTTCTTGGACATATATGTCTGGTTAGGGATGAGAGCATGCAAGGGTTTCCTACTCCTAATCCTACAACTAATAGATGGAAGGGAGAGATGGTTTGAAATGGTGTTTGGATGCAAAGCTGGACATGGTGTATAACCTTAACACAGAGCTAGATTGGTGCCTATCCAGGGCTTGGAGTCGGTAGACATACACCTGTGAATGATCAGCATGAATAGCTAAAACTGGATTTCAGGGGGATACACATGATACCTGCCTTACAAATATCTCCCAATACAGAGTGTTAAGCTGTCGATACTTATGGCATCCCTATTGCAGGAAGAAAGATACATGCAAAACTGGAGACAGAATCAGCATAACACATGCAAACATAGCATTATTCATATAAGATTAACCATGAAATCAGTGGATTCATACCAAAACGTACAACAGGAGATACATAAACTCACAAGTTTTGCTGCACAGAGCAACCAAAACTAGTTGTATCTTATTACAGAGCCAAAATGTCCAGTTTTCAACAACCTGAAAAATGGTAACACAGTCTGCCTATATTGGCCAGAAAGTGTACCACAGCAATTAATTACATGGTTGACCAAAAATCCCGCCAGATACACAGTATCAGAAAAATGGTGCTCAACGCATTACCAGATTGGCGCCCAAACATGAATGCAGTAGGTGGGGAGGAGACAGGAAGAAACCTCGAGCCCTGCGCCACTGTCCGTTGATGTACACCTTCAATCAGGTACCAGATCCGTCCATACCTCTGCAACCATCGCCATTAATGGCGCACCAACCCGCGGCCTTGGGAAAACATCAAACAGTGCATCGCAACCGTTTCCCGCCAAAATACCTCATCGTGATATTTCAAAATATGCAGGATATCAATTATCCCACATGCACCCCGCGGCGACCTTTTCAACACTTTATATACTAGGTCGCGAGCATATATGATGTCGGTGCTTTTGCTCCCGACGACACTAGTATAAGACCTTCATCATCCTCATCCTCCAGCAGCATGATATCCTGTTGCTTGAAATATCACCCCGACGTCAGCATCATCATCGCAATATCACCTGCATGATAATCGCCTTCATCGGCACAACCTGATGCATCGGAGGAAGATCCTCCTGCTTAGCCGATACCAAATGTCTGGCCGATGAACATCCTGATGACGTCACCGTCATATCCTGCTGACGTCATCAGCATATCTGCCTACTGCGCACCTCCTCATATCCGGATGACGTCATCGTCATGTTTGCAAATATCGGGGGATCTCCACAAGATGATCAGTGTTAGAAATATGACCCCCCCGGACCTTGATGACGTCACCATACATCGGCATCAGGATGATATTCGGAAGATAACCGGATATTTGGAAATATCATCCTGATGCACACATATCATGTTGCACTGTAGCTCCGCTATAAGATCGGGGTGATATATGAATATGATGGATATTTGAAATGATCGCCCCCATTAGACAATGCATGAAGCTGACAGGCGGATATCTCCCTTTGGAAATATCATGATGCAGACAGGCAGAAAAACAGATATCACCCTGACCAAAAATCCTGATGAAGTGATAAAACAACATCAGGATGATCTTGACTAAGATCACCCGATGTTCAAATATGATGACCCCAATGAATATCGGGTCACACTTAGAACTTTACAGCAACATCATCAGGATGATCTTAACCAAGATCACCCGATGTTAGAATATCACCCCAGCGAAAGATCATGCTGACAGAAAATATGATGACCCTCGTAAGCAACATCAGGGTGATGTCTGGAAACATGATGATGATGACCTCCTCCAAAGAAAATATGATGCTGATGTTAAAACATGCTGAGGAGGCCCAAAGACTTAGAACATTTTTTGGATTTTTAGGGAAGGTGCCTGCATGAGAATTGCTCAAAAACTGACAGTGAAATCAGGCACCAACAGAGCAAATGAAATTCAAATAACAAAATACAAATAAACAAAGTTACCACATGCAAATTCTATGGTGAAATGGAGTTGCTCAATTGATTGTGAAAAGATATAGTTGTTCAACCAAATCTCTTCAAAATATGGGCAACATGTACCTATGATCTCATGTTGACGACTTTTAGAAGCTTTGAAGCTCCATTTATAACATTTTGGCTGGGAGGATGGATGGTGTTGATTTGTTTAGAAGATCTATGATGGAGGTTGCTTGAGATGACTTTCCTTCGTCAAAGAGAAGATGGATGGCCATGTTTAAGATTGTTCAAGATGAAGGGATGAAATTAAATTGGCTAAAAATAGAAAAAGTCATAAAGAATTAGTTGCAACCAAAAATAGGAGGGAAGAGTAATTAGTTAATCATTTATTTTTGGTAATGGTGGAGGGAAAATAAATTAATTAAACAATAAAATATTATTTAATTAATTAGTCATGTGAGGTGGAAATTGAACTAATTAAACAATAACAAAATTATTTAATTAGGTGTGAGATGTAAGTTAAATTAATTAAATAATAACTTATTTAATTAGATGTGAGATGAACTAGATTAATTAATTAATATAATTTTTTATTTATTAATGATGGTTAATTAATATAATTATTTATTTTAACGATGGTTAATTAAATAATATAATTATTTAATTAACTAATAATGGTTTGAATTAACTATTTAATTAATTAATGATGAGAACATTAGTATGGAATGGGTTTAATTAGGATGATGTTGATATGGTGTTAGGAGCAATGATAGGTAAAATTTAGGTGTTTACACTCCTATATCAAATTTTAAAAATGATCTAAGTTTGACATAAACTCTCCAACAAATATATATATGTTAGGAGCACCGATAGGTAAAATTTAGGTGTCTACACTCGTATATATCAAATATTAAAAATGATCTAATATATATATTGCACTCAAAAGTTAAATTGACATGCCAATAATTTTGAAAAAATATAAAAATTACAAGTTGATAATTTTGAAAAGCCATAGAAATTGCTAGAGGAATATTTTGTTTGTATTCTTGTCACGAGAATTGTGCAATTGGAGAGAGACATACAAGATCCATAAGGTTATGATATCATTAGTATAGGAAAAATAATACATGAAAGGTTACTTGATTTCCCTTAATATGACAGGTTAATTTTGTACATTGCATGTATAAGGAGGGGAATCAAATGGATTTATAAGAATTTTCTATTGAGATTCTTCAAGACTCTCCTCTTGCTTCTGTAGGAACATACATATTATTTAAATGTGTCCATACCATTGGAATGAGAATGCAAGGGAGATAAGTAGATCAAGCAATCTTCAAACGCATGGTGCCACTATGAATGCAAGACTTTGATGGTCTATGTTTCTAATGTCAATTATTGCTCTGTTCATTATGAGACTTTGTTCTTTATGGATTCTTAGTTCCCAAGCCATCTTTAGGGTTTTATCGTCAACCACCACAAGTGACTAGAACAATTGGAAGGAGTTGAGGGTAGAGATTCGTGTGTTCCTTCTGCTACATGTAGTATACATTGTATGGCTAATGTATTATTGTAAAATAAAAATTGATTTGTATGGTACAATATTTCCCCTTCCATTTCATTCTTGAATAAATAAAACAAGATATTCAAAAAAATTTAAGGCATTTGACAAAGATTAAGACTAAAAGGGAGATTAAATCCATCATTAAACCCACAAAAGTTTAAGCAAAATAAATACAAGATAGACCAAATCAAATCAAATAAACAAGTAAATAGAAATAACCCTCAGCTACTAAAGTCATAGAGAGTTTTGAATTTATAATGTAGATTGGAAACACACTAATCCTAGCAGGATTGTAAATTGGTCAAAATGTTGTTTCAAGTTTGGTATAGAATGTTGATTATAGGGTGAACCACATAATGAGAATATTAACAATAAAGTGTTTCAATCTAATTAAACATATGATAAACCATAAAAAATAATGAAATAATGGAAAAATAAACACAAATACACAAACCATATGAACACCAAATATGTGTGGAGAAACCCTCACAAGAAAAACTCTAGTACTAAAGAGACATAAGCATGTATTAATCACAATAAAAGTGTACACCAATGTAATCCACTTATCCCTTTAACTATCAGTAACTTGATAAATTGGAGTACCTATAAAAGACCTTACAAACCTGCTATGCCCTTAACCTATGGAGGGCATGGGGATATGTGTGGTTGATTTGTGGCTAGCATAAACTTTAATTAAATTATATGATCATTTATTTAGTCTTATATCGGTAGTTAGGTCAGACTGGGTGGCATCCATGGCATATGTATGATATATACGGAGGTAGTTAGTTTATTAGCATCATATTGTGAATTTTGTTCTTACTAAACACTTTTGGAGGTTTGCCCCCTCAAAGTATCTTATTATTCTCAAGTATTATCAAGTATTTGCATCATATTTCCTATTATATTATTCTCTTGTGCAAGTTATTTCATTACTGTAAGTGGTATCAAAGCATGATCTTGGCATCCAAAAGGCTAGAAATAAGGTGATTTTTTAATTTAGGATGTCATATTGTGAGAAACATATCTCTCTCGATTTGGAAAAAAAATGAAATTTGGAGGGTTGATCAATAACATATTGGAGCACCTACAATCTAAATTTGAGGTCATTTAATGCTAATTTGAAGAAGTTACTGCAAAATTAGGGTTTTAACTAAATTCACTCCCAAGATTGCAAATCAACAAATTTCTTAATTTTTTTTAGAAAAGTGAGATATAGGTCTAGGTAAGTTATAGTAATTTTTTTAACTTATTTGGATTTGTTTTGAATAAGTTATTATCAAAAATATTTTTGCGGCATCATGATGGTGCTATAGACTAGAGGCTGAGACAAGAATTCATACACACTAGGAAAAGCTCCTAACAAAGAGGAGGTGAAGCCATAAATGCGAATTGAGGGATCTTTTGTTCTAGGGTTTTCTTCAATAGATCACAAAGTGAGCCAACTTGAGTATAGTGTACACAACCTCTAGGTTGATATGACCAACGTCAATCATTGATTGGATGAGATCAGGCAAAGAATCGATCAATTGTTGAACTTGCAACTAAATTTGCTAAATCAACCATCGGCCACTAATACAAAACCTAATGCATTCCCAAATATATAATAGTCACTACCTTTAGCTAGTACTCATTCAAGACCGTGTAATTTGATGCCAAAGTGGAAATATGTAAGTTTGATCGAAAGGATCCATTCACTTGGATCAACCAGATGGAGAAATTTTTTATGTGCATTAGATCCAATGTGGATAGAAGGTGGTAATGGCATCTTTATACTTAGAACTAGAGAAATTCATTTGGTATCAATGGCTTTGTTCTCAAAAGAAGAAGGGTCTCAATGTCAATTGGTCAATTTATCAAGGATTATATCCAACAATTCCAAAATGTATGTGGCTAGGGAAAAATGAGGTTTACAGTCAAAAACAACAAACTATCAAACCCTAACTGCAATAGAGAGCAATCTAGCCTAGAAAATCATCAAACAAACATGAAAATAAACTAAAAATCTAAGCTAGCTATTGACTAATCTCTATTCTCCTCCTCTATCTTGCCTCATTGTTCTCAAATTTACAGATTTTATGCACTGTTATGAGAAGCTCTTGTATGTATTAAGCAAGATTTTGGAGAGTTACAGTTGATTTGAGATGAAAATGAGCATAAGAGAGCTTAAGGGATGAAAAATGAACTCCAAGAGAGCAAAATGAGCTGGAAAAATTGGTTTTATAGAGGAGCCCACTTGAATGAATGGCTATAATTTAAAGTTGACTTGGAGCCAAAATGAAGGGTGGAGGTTGATTAGGGTTTTTCTCTCCACTAGAAGACAAAAGACAATTTTAAATTATAAGAAAAGATGAGATGGAATGTGATTTAAATTAAATAAATTTGTGTAATTTATTTAATTTATTGTAAGGATGCATGTGAAAGGGGGTTTTGATGAGGGATATTTAAACAAATGTTTTATTTGTTTAAACTAATGGAATGAAAGGGGACATTAGGGTATAAATGAATAATTAAATAATTAATTAAATTTAATTATTTAATTATAGAAGAAATATGGGCAAATAATTAGAAAGGATGTAACTGAACTAGTTGAATAATGGGATTTGAAGGGGAAATTTGTCCTGTCACATTTGCGACATGACATTTTTTAGTGTCTACATTTTGCCCCTCTTTGAGATGATGTTGTGACCAAGTAACATCATTTCAAAGAAGTCAAGGAAATGGATAGAGGAAAAGGATGATGATGGAAAGATAGGACAATGATGCCCCCGCGAGAGGATAGGCGGGTTGGACAAACACGAGTAGGCTCTCAAAATGAAAGGGATTGGTGAAGGAAGAAAAATAGACGAATTGATAGAAGAAATGAAGGATATGTTGCAATGAAGGTGGAGGAATGAAAGATTGGTGAGAAGAATGGGAATGATATCTTGCTTTGATAGATTTTTGAGCTTCTCACTTGCAATTTTTATGCTTATCATTATAGAACTTATTATGTCAAAGGACGACAATCACCATGGCGTGACAAAGGCCAAGGTGGAAAGTGTGGTCCCTTGTGAAACAGGCACATGACAGACAAGGATTGCCTGACTCAGACTAGTAACTGTGATACCTTGTTCGAACGTGTGATGAGATAACTGTGAGGTGTGCAAGTCTGTATGCAAGGAAGAAGTTATTCTTTCCAATGCATAGGATGTCTTTGATTCACACCCAATGGAATCTTGATCACACGCAAGGCACCAAGTTGCCCCAGTCATTTTGCCAAGACAAATCACAAGCAACAATCAAAGAAAAAGGTCTCGCTCTATCCTCGCTTCTCTTCATCACTTAGGGACTACCTTGAGAAGCATAAGAATGAGACTACAAAACAATCCAGTAAAAGATAAGACAAACTAGACCAAAAGCCAGTTGGAACTTTTGCCAAGTGATATGTGCTTGTTTGATTGATAATTGAATGATGGAGAAGGAGCTTGGTTTCAGGAAATGAAAACATGCCGTATAAGACACCTGGTCTGGTTTCGACAATGCAACATCCTATATAAGGCAAGTGATTGATGATTGACACTAGTGTTGTTGGTGATACGAGCAACACCAGGGTTTGATTGATGACATTTGATAAATGGCGCATGTCGTATAAGGAATATAATCCTGGTTTCGACGATGCCCCATTTCGTGTAGGATATGTGATGGTTGATAAGGATAGTGACATGATTATCACAAGGCGATTGATTGGTTAGACTGATTTGAATAGCTTGTCTGGTTGAATTTGGGATTGGTTTGAAGTGCATGTTGCTGTGAAAGATTGACTGTCTGATCAAAGTGTCCATTTCATGAAAGGATGACTTATTATGATGGTTGACAAGACGGGCCCTAAGGGATTGACCTAATGCCTCGGAGGCACATCGAAGATGGCCTTGCCTACGTGAAAGTTCAGAGGCAACGTAGTTCGACCATGCAGACTGTGGATGAATGGAAGAACTAATTTGAATGATATGATGATGCGAAGTGATTTGATGATTTGGAAGAAGTGATTGAAGAATTGATTTGGTTGGAAAGGTGTGATGGATTGAAGTGGTTTGAATGAATGGATTGGTATGATGAGATTTTTGTAGGATATTTGATTTTTTTTGAATTTTGGGGAATATTTTGATTTTTTTGGATTTTCAGATGTTTCGATTTTTTTGTGTTTTGGGAAATATTTGATTTTTTTGTGTTTTTGGGATGTTTCTATTTTTTTGGATTTTGAAATGTTGTGATTTTTTTGGAATATTTGAATGTTTTTGGTTTTTTGGAATATTTGGATGTTTTTGGATTTTTGAAGAATATTTTGATTTTTTTGGATTTTGGGAATATTTGATTTTTTTTGATTTTGACATGTTTTGATTTTTTTTTGTATTTTTGACATGTTTTTATTTTATTGGATTTTGGAAATATTTCAATTTTTTTGGATTTTGGAAATATTTCAATTTTTTTTGTGTTTTTGATTGTTTTGGGGTTGCATTGGATGACAACTTGAGGTAGCCTTTGCGTTAGGTACTAGTGACAAGGAAAACCAAGTCTAGGTGCAAGGATGAATGGGATTGGGTGAATTGATGAATGGAATGGATGCATGTGTAAGAGGGCAAGGATGTGATCTCCAAAGACTATGTTGCTTAGGAATAACATGCCCCAATCTAGGTGTAACGCTTAAAATTGGTCATGACAAGGCTTTGGACGATAGGATGATGATAGGATTATTTGGAAAGGATGAAGTATGCCAAGAGATACCTAAGACATGTTTCAACATTTTGCCCCCATTTCTTTATCAAGATCAAAAGAGGAAGGGAGAATGAATGGAGTCGATATGATAGGTGTATGGGTGTGTAATGGATAGGATATGATAAGAAGGAAATGATAGGAGGATGAGACAACGTGCCCCCAAGTGTAAGTTGCATAGAAGGTCAATCTACACATGACGTATGTTTGTCAGGTTTTCATCATGGTACTTATCCAAGGCACCTGTTTACCAGGTTTTCATCATTGGACGAAAGGATTTCTCTTTACTTTTATTTTTATTTTATTTTTTCTGACTTTTTTGACATTTTGACTTTTTTGATGGGAGAAAGTGAATATGGACGAGAGGGATTCAAGTGTCTAGTTCCATGAAGGTGATAATGTCCCATTGGAAAGGAATGTCATCGCATAAACCATGTCAAGTGTACTCATCGATGCTGGTAGGGAGATGGCATGAAAGTGAGATGGGTAAGGTAGGTAATGAATTATGGAGGGAATGATAGTGGATTATGATGTGGATTATGATGTGGATTATGTATGACTTATGAATGGATGGATGAAAGATTTATGCAAAAGCATGGACCATAGGGAGGTGATAAGGCAAATATGTAGGGTAATGGCTAAATGATGGGATGATGGAGATGTGAAAAGGAATCACGACCAATGGTTGCACACACCGTGTTAAACATGGAATCTTGTGATTGGATGGTGGTGTAGGAAGCAATGGTGATGTTTACTTAGGAGATGGGTGATGGAAGCGTTTTGGTACCCACATAGACTTAGTGTTTTTATGATTTTTGCTTTGCTTGTGGGATGAAGGAATTTGATATTTTGGAGTGGAATGGATGGAAGAGGATGGTTGGGATTTTTGAGAGGTGGATGCCTCTTTTGATTTACATTTTTGTTTAGGGACCCATACCTTTTTAGTTTTTGACTTTTGTTTTGGGAGGTATGGGTTTCGATGGATTTTTGAATGTACCTTTCTTTGAATTTTTGGATTAATTTCCTAAGGCATTAGGACCCTTAGGGATTTTATCTTTTTGGCATGAGGCATCCAAATGTTTTTTTTTTAATCCCATGTGGTGGGTGGAATGAGTGGAAGCTTTATGTTTACATGATGTGTGCATTTGTTGGTCATGATTAGGAATGTAATGGTATTTGTGAATGATTGGGATATTAGGTGTTGGAAGCAACGGTGGTAAATTGGATGGAGGAATGTGCCGAGTTGGAAGTAGTGGAGGCAAAGTGGATGGTGGCAAGTGTATGGTCACATGCTTTTGGCACTTGTAAGATGATGGAGGTAGAATGGCAACGTATGTTTTGGGTATATGATAGGATGTGCGATGGGAAGTGGTGGACTTAGGATGCATGGAGGGATTACCAACATCGTTAGCTTGCTAACCTTGGGGTGTGTAACCAAGGCCGTATGAGTGAGGGGAAATGTTGACATGGATGGGCTTCAAAATACCTTGTTCGTGAAGGCCTAAGCCTTTACCTTGGTAGTTCATGTTTTGGAGCATGCGATGGACAATGGAACTAGGTGCAGTTTGGACACTAGACTTGAGTGGATTATTTGATGGAGAAGGTGAAGTGATGGACAATGGTTGTTGTATTCTTAAAGAGGAACATTCATGAATGAAAGTGGACAAGCCAAGTGGATATGATGGTGGATTTGAAATTGGATCTATGGTGGATGAGGATCTTTATTATGTTCATGTAGATCCCAGTTATTGATTTGATCTTCTATGTGTGTTTGGGCAGCACATGTCTTATCATGACAAGTGGAAGTGGCTGGATCATGGATGGGTGGGGTGGCAAGCTCTTGACCATGGAATGCATAAAGTTGGCTAAGTGGATCATCATGGTCTTTTTGATCATGGAGGGGATCGTGAGAGTGGGATCAAGTGTGTTATGGATAGGTTGAATGGAAGCGGTTTGATCTTGATTAGAATTAGGAGCTAATGGTTCTGCATGCTTTGGATTAGACCCTTGACATATCTCTTGACTTGGAATGGAAATGGAAGTCGAAGTGGATGACTCATGAATGGGCTTGATGGTTTGTGAAGTGCATGATGGACTTGAAGGACTAGGCATGGTGTTTGAGGACTTTTTTGTAGGCTCATGAATGGGTGTTGGATGACATGGAGATAGTTGGTCCCTTGCTAGTAGCCCTTGGATCACATCCTCGGTAAGGGTATGTGCGGAAGGACAAAATAGTGGATGGATGATAAAGGCGGATGATGTGGACTCGGATTAGGAGTGCGGTGCTAGAATGTACTCATAGGATGGATGATGTAGACTTATGTTCCCCTTGTCAAAGATAGCATTGGAATGTGAAGGCACTTTGTCTTGCTACCAAGGTGGACTTTGATAATCTTGTGAATAGGCTTGGGGTTCTAGAACCTTGTTCTCTAAGATTGTCATGAAATGATGCATGTCTTCATATCATTTTATGTCTTCTTGTGGGATTAGGATCATGTTGTGCTTGACTAGGATGAATGATGAGATGGAATGATGAGGAATGTGATGGAGTATGTGATTGGATGATTAGATGCATGGTTTGGGGATGATTAGGTTATGGTTAGGGTTGTGATTTGGAAATGATTAGAATATGATTAGGATGAATTTGAGATAACGATGTGGTTAGAAAGGGTGATTAGGATGTGAATGCTCAATGAAGAAGATATGAGTAGGATGCAATTATGATGATGTCAATTGGAATGACAAGGATGATGTGGAATGTCGAGGATGAATATGGATAACTAGGAGGATCAACTCCCTTTCTCTTCTTTTTGCAACCATGTCTATACCAAATGAGACTTGTGAAATGTGGGATGTTATGGGTTGTCGATGCAAGGTGATGAGGTTGGACTATGATAGAGGCTAACGATATTAGTCTTCAAAAAGTCTAGCTCCACAAGGGTACTCTCGTCTACTAATGACCTTTCAAAGCACAAATTGGTTCTGTCAAGACCTTGAGGTATGGAAGAGATGATTGATTAGAGTGAACCCATGAGTTTCAGAATTCACTTGTAAGGATGGACTTAAACTAGCCGTGGAGTATTAAGCCCAAGTGTTGATTGATGTGAAAAGATGTCAAGGTCTCTTGGTCCGAATTTGTACTTGTGATACAGTTAAGCTTTGACAATTTCTCCCTATGTTTCAACCTTAGGAAGACTAATGTTTAGGGTCCTCTATATATGTTCAAGGCAAATTAAATATGTAGTGGAATGAAATTGGATATGTAGTGGAATGAAATTGAATATGTATGTCTATAAGATTTCGACACGGTTGCAATCAATTTGATATGGAGTGTAGATGCTTAAAGTTTTCCTGATGGTTATGGTGTATCATGATTGGGAGTGATGAAAGGTGAAATGGATTGGATAATGAATGAATGGTTATGATACGATTGGGATGTGATTAGTTGGATTAGAATGAAGATGATGATGTGTAGTGATCAGATGTAGATGACTAGGAAATGATTAGAATGAAGATGATGTTGTGTAGTGATAAGGAATAGATGACTTGGGTGATTAAGATGAAGATGATTGAATTATGATGAATGGCTAGGATATGATTTGGATAGATAGAATATGATTAGGGATGATATGATTGGATGAGGATGGCGATATGGAATGACAAGGATGATGATTAGGACATGATTAGGATGTGGTGGAATGATTTGGGATGATGAAGAGAACATGATTAGGATATGGTTGAATGATGTGAAATGATTAGGAAAGATGACTTGGATGGATTAGGATGATGTGGATTAGATGAATGATGTGATTAGGGTTTGAGAAGGATGACTAAGATGATGACTAGAAGAATGATTAGGGTGAAATGGATAGGATTGGGATGATGATGTGTAATGGTTATGCATGATGAATTGGATATGATAATGATGCTTAGGATATAATTGGGATGATGTGGAATGATTAGGAATGAGTGATTGGATGATTAGGATGGTGTGGATTAGATGAACGAGGTGATTAGGATTAGTTGGAAATGGTTGGTGTATGATTAGGATATGATTAAGGTATGATTAGGATGACAATTAGGATGAAGTGTAATGATGGGGATATGATAAGAGTGTGATTAGGATGAGGTGGAATGATGAAAATTGATAAGTAGGATAGGGTTATGATGAGTTGGATTGATTAGTAAGGATGATTAGGACGATGATTAAGATGAGGTCGAATGATGTGGGATGACAATATTGGGTGACTCAGATTGATTAGGGTGATGACTAAGATGATTAGGGTTTTGATTATGAGTGAAGGTGACAGGCAATGATGACTAGGATATGAGTGGGATGAGGTGAAATGATTAGGCATGGTAGGGTAGAATAGGATTATGATGAGGTGTAATGATGAGGCAGGATAAGAATGTGATTAGGATATGATTAGGGATGACTATTAGGATGAAGTGTAAGGATAATGAGATTAGGGATGTGGTTGAATGATGAGGATATGATGATGACATGGAATGAATGTGTGGAAAGAATGTCGAGGGTGATGATTAGGCAAGCACACACATCAATCATTGAAGACACTTGGCATTTTTGATGAGTTTTGAAAGTATTTAGAAAACAAGCACAACCCTAGGGCTAGGCAAGGACTATATTTGTTGAATCCCCTAGTTGCGCTTATTCAAAGCGGATAGCTCCAGGATCTTGGTAGCACCGGTTCCTCTCCAAGGCACTCACTTCTCATGCATACCAAGTTTTGGGTTTCCCAAGGCTCATCCCCCCACCAAACCTTAGGATTGTCCCTGCTATCTCGGCCAAGAACCGCAAGAATCGGGGTGGCTTCAAAGGTTCCCCTTCTACGTCAACAAATAGAGGGTTTTTGGCCACTAAACAAAGGGTTCTAGTGAATATTCGGTGGACTGGCACCCCACGAGCATCTAGCAAGCCACTTAAGGCTCTAACTAACCCTACTAGGAGTTTAATATACACAAAGGTATGCCTCCGTTCAAGCTAGCACTGTATGGTGAGCGCTCATACCAGTTAGACTTGGCTTTTGCCTTATCCTCAATTTATATAGTGGGCCAGATGAAAGTCCTGCTTGGGGTCGCAAATGAGTTCTCCTTGCGGATGTGTCTCAAGAGCAGGCCCACTCTAAGGCTCAAACAAAAGAAAGACAAGCTAATATGTTTTTGATCCCCAGGCTCGCACTAAGTCGCAAGGGGAGAGCATACACATGTGAACTTGCTCACACTTGCATGGGGGTTCATTGACCTTAGAAAAATAGATGTGTGGTGTGATTATGCAAATGTTGTGAAGTGTTTTTGATTCCCAAGATTGCATAAAGCGCGAGGGAAGAGCATACACGCTTCACAACATAAACGCAACCACCAAGCATAGCAAGCACTGATTCATTTTGAGCCCCCAAAATATGTATGTGAAAACATCAAGATTATGTTCATTTTAGTGCACCAAAACCAAATGTTCCTATGATAACCAACACACATGCACATGAAAGAAATCCAATCCCTGCATCAAATGTGTTAGTAGTTTTAGTTTGTTTTATTTTCCCAGCAATCACCACATGCTACAAATTAGACATTAGTAATAGAAAATCCCCATGACAATGTAAAAAAACATGAACATTGAATATATTCCTTGTTTTGTGTGCCACAAAGTAAAAAAGGTCAAAAAAGGAATATCTAAAAATATTGATTAGTTATAGAAAAAAATTACAGATTCAGAAAATTTAGGAAATTCTGTGCAATTTGAAAAAAAAATTCATCGAAAATGGAGCAAATTTGCATGAGATATGAGTAGTCAAAGTTTTAAACTAAGTTTGACTTTGACCAAAAAAATGACTAATAAAATGACATATTTACCTGATCAAACTTGCACTGCTACGAAGTTCTCAGATTCACCTTTTCAAGGCCACCAATTTTGTGCGATTTCATCACCGTATGCAAAAGTTGTGATCGTTTGAAAAAAATCGCCTATTTTGGTACGTAAGGACAAAAGGGAGTTAGTCTGACTGTTTACTGTGACCGCTAGTGGTTTGCGAAAAAGTGGTCACATGGAGGTTATAGTCTAGCAGTCTGGTTAAGGTTGGATGGCAGTTTAAATTTTGAATGGGCCCCTTAATGGCCCCCTTCTCCCTGCCAGCAGTCACTTGACATGACCGAGGTTTTGGGCGATTGCCAAAGCTGTTGGTTAATGATTAGTAGTTAGGGTATAGGGCCAATGCCAGAGCTTAGATTCGGTACCATTTATTGATTTTGGGGTCGTATGCACAGAATTGGGAACTTGCATCCTTTTCAAACAGAGCAATCCATGCCTCCCTAGATGACATAACCACTTGGGCACTCAGATTTTCTGCACGGTGTCGATGGTGGATTGGAGTGTCGGGGTTGCCAAAGGAAGTGGTGACGGGGGGTAAGACAGCGACAATTAAGGTTTCATGGGAGATTCTCGGATGCTGCGACTGAGAATATGGGTGGCGACTAAAGGAAATTGCCAAACACCAATCTGTTAGGGTTTTATGCAGGTGAGGCAGCGGGTACTGGAAGTAGTCGACAGGCGTTTGGGGTGTCAGGGTTTCGTCAGGGAGTTTGGAGGTGCCAAGTCGAAGGGTTATTTTTTTTTTGTAGAGTATGGCGACAGATTTAGACCTGCAACATAAAAATTAAATTTGCAAACATTTAAGGCTGCAAACACAAAAATTACCTTGCCAAACAATATTAATGATATTAAACCTTGCAAAAACAAAAAAAAAATTAAACCTGCAAACAAAGAATGCGACCAAAGACCAGAGTGGTACGGCATGTCCGTATGGTACGGATTGACATACTTAATTTTTTAAAGAAAAAATCAAAAAATTTACAGAGACCAAGCCCTATCAAAGTTTATGTTATTTTTCGCGAAAAGGGCCTCCTAGACTCAACGGTGAGGTCTGTTTGAGCTTCAGAGGCCACCTGTGAATTTTTCCTTTCAAAAGTTGACAAAAAATGATCTTTTCATGTTGGGTTCACCATTTGTGGCTAGGGAAAAATGAGGTTTACAGTCAAAAACAACAAACTATCAAACCCTAACTACAATAGAGAGCAATCTAGCCTGGAAAATCATCAAACAAACATGAAAATAAACTAAAAATCTAAGCTAGCTATTGACTAATCTCTATTCTCCTCCTCTATCTTGCCTCATTGTTCTCAGATTTGCAGATTTTATGCACTATCATGAGAAGCTCTTGTATGTATTAAGCAAGATTTTGGAGAGTTACAGTTGATTTGAGATGAAAATGAGCATAAGAGAGCTTAAGGGATGAAAAATGAACTCCAAGAGAGCAAAATGCGCTGGAAAAAGTGGTTTTATAGAGGAGCCCACTTGAATGAATGGCTAGGATTTAATGTTGACTTGGAGCCAAAATGAAGGGTGGAGGTTGATTAGGGTTTTTCTCTCCACTAGAAGACAAAAGACAATTTTAAATTAGAAGAAAAGATGAGATGGAATGTGATTTAAATTAAATAAATTTGTGTAATTTATTTAATTTATTGTAAGGATGCATGTGAAAGGGGGTTTTGTTGAGGGATATTTAAACAAATGTTTTATTTGTTTAAACTAATGGAATGAAATGGGACATTAGGGTATAAATGAATAATTAAATGATTAATTAAATTAAATTATTTAATTATAGAAGAAATATGAGCAAATGATTAGAAATGATGTAATTGAACTAGTTGAATAATGGGATTTGAAGGGGAAATTTGTCCTGTCACATTTGCGACATGAGGACATTTTTCAGTGTCTACAGTATCATTATGAGTGGAAATAATCACAAATAAAAATTATAATGACTTGTTTCTGGGAGAGCTCAAGGATCACATTCAACATGAGGTACACATGTTTAATCCAAATTCTATATCAAAGGTTATTGTCATGGCACATAGATTAGACAAGAGAGCGCTAGTCACCAAAAGGTAACTATTCACAATTATAAGAGATAGGAGTACTCCTACATAGTCATTTCCTTAGCCTACCAAACTTGTTAGAAGTGAAGGCAAACCGCTATAATATAGAAATCTAAAATTATTTTGCAAATTTGAAATTTAATCTATAAAATGCCAAATGAATATTCAAGCATGTAAAATTAGCAACAAGGAAATCATCAAACACATAAGAATCTCACAACACAATGTTACGTGGAGAAAACCCTTTAAGGTAAAAAACTCCACCAGGAAAGAGACAAAGTTGTATTATCTTTGAAACAAATTACAATACATTCACGTCCTTCAATCTTACATCTAATTTGACTGCACCTATGTACCTGTGAACATTCAACTCTTACTCTACACTCTCAAGATTTTGTTAAATAGAAAATACAAGCTATAAAAGAGCACATAGAATGTGGCACCCAATATGGGAAAAATCCAACGCCATATATAGGGAATCTAATCAATAGGCCATTATTAGCCTCTTACAGGTGTCATTACCCTCTTACAAACTTATGGTACGCAAGATATGCAAATCCCAACACCCACCTTGGGAATAGTCAACAATAGGCTAAAAATAGCCTCTTACACCTTACAGATTATTATAAGATGTTATGCAAAGATGGTCCAATCATGGTTGATCCCTTACAACATGTTAGCACTCATTTTGACCTGGGGGTTGTTTTTTCATGATCAGGGGGTTTCTTCATTTGAACCCTTTATCTTCTTGCCCATTTTCCTAAGTGTTGGACCTCCTCAGCATTTTTCAGCTGCAGCATCATATTTTCTTTGAGGAGGAGGTCATCATCATCATGTTTTCTTCGATGATGGTCTGCATTATCATGTTTTCTGTCGACTTGTTTTTCATCAGGATCATCATATTTCAATGTCGGGTGATGTCTGGATATCATCCTGATCCTGCTGATGAGCTACAGTGCGCCCTGATTTGCTTGCGGGGGTGATTTTTCAAGTATCCGGTGATTTTCCAATTATCACCTTGCCCAAACATGATGATGATGTTGCCCCGATATTCTGAAGGGGTTATTCTTTGAGTTGTTCGACCTGACTTGTTTTTTCTTAAGGGTCGTCATCATCATCATCATATTTCCAGTTATCACCGTGTTGCTTGCGGGGGTCATCATATTTTCTGCCTTCATGATATTTCGCCGGGGTGATATTTTTATCATCGGGTGATCTTGGTTATGATCATCCTGATGATGTTGTTGAAGAGTTCTAAGTGTGACCCGATATTCACTGGGGTCATCATATTTTGAACGTCAGGATGATCTTAGTCAATATCATCCTGATGATGTTGTATCACTTCATGTTCGTTGTTTTATCATCCTGATGATGCTGACGTCATTCTTTCGCCGAGGGTGATATCTATTTCTCTGCCTATCTGCATCATGATATTTCCGAAGGAGGGGGTGATATTTTCATATCACCCGGGTGTATGTTTGTTCCAGCGTCATGATGATGCTGATATCAAGGAGATATCCGCCTGCCGGCTTCGTGCATTATCTAGTGGGGGGTGATCTTTTCAAGCATCATCATATTCATCTATCGCCCCGATCTTATAGTGGAGCTACAGTGCAACCTGATATTTGTACATCAGGATGATATTTCCAAATATCCGGTTATCTTCCGAATATCATCCTGATGTCAATATGATGATGACGTCATCAAGGTCCGGGGGGGGTCATATTTCTAAACACAGATCATCTTGTGGAGATCTCCCGATATTTGCAAACATGATGATGACGTCATCCGGATATGAGGAGGTGCGCAGTAGGCAGATATGCTGATGACGTCAGCAGGATATGATGATGACGTCATCAGGATGTTCATCGGCCAGACTTTTGGTATAGGCTCAGCAGGAGGATGTTCCTCCGATGGATCAGGTTGTGCCGATGAAGGTGATTATCATGCAGGTTATATTGCGATATGATGCTGACGTCAGGATGATATTTCAAGCGACAGGATATCATGCTGCTGGAGGATGATGATGATGAAGTCTTATACTAGTGTCGTCAGGAGCAAAAGCACCGACATCATATATGCTCATGACCTAGTATATAAAGTGTTAAAGAGGTCACCGCGGGGTGCATGTGGGATAATTGATATCCTGCATATTTTCAAATATCATGATGATGAATCTCGGCGGGAAATGGTTGCGATCGACTGTTAGATGTTTTTCCCAAGGCCGCGGGTTGGTGCGCCATTAATGGCGAAGGTTGCAGAGGTATGGGCGGATCTGGTACCCGATTGAAGGTGTACATCAGCGGACAGTGGCGCAGGGCTCGAGATATCTTCCTGTCTCCTCCCCTACCTGCTGCATTCATGTTTGGGCGCCAATCTGGTAATGCGTTGAGCGCCATTTTGCTGATACTGTGTATCTGGCGGGATTTTTGGTCAACCATGTAATTAATTGCTATGGTACACTACCTGGCTGTTATAAGCAGGAAGTGTTACTCATTTGTGGTTGTTGAAAGTTGAAGATTTTTGGCTCTGTAATTCATAACAAGCTGATCTGGTTGCTCTATACAGCTTAACCTGTGAGTTTATGTATCTCTTGTTGTATGTTTTTGGCATGAACCCACTGATTTCATGATTAATCTTATATGAGAAATGCTATCTTAGCATGTGTTGTGTTAATTCTGTCTCCAGTATTGCATGTATTCTTCTTCTGAATCTGGATATTTGGGTAATGTTTAGATTCTAGAGCATAGAATTCCTATGTTAAATATCTGATCTTTTAACTTCTGCTCAAGGGGTAGATTAAACTGTTTTCAGGTCGAACATTGGGAAGGGTATACTGCAGTAGGGATGCCATAAGTAGAGATAACTTAACACTCTTTATTGGGAGATATCTGTAAGGCAGGTATCACATGTATCCCCTTGAAATCTAGTTTTAGCTGTTCATGCTGATCATTCACAGGTGTATGTCTACTGACTCCAGGCCCTGGATAGGCACCAATCTTGCTTTGTGTTTGTGTTACAACCATGTCCAGCTTTGCATCCAAACTTAAAATCCAAATCAAAATCTAAAACAACCATTAGGACATTAGAGTTAGTTTTAGGATCCTCAGTCCTCTGTCTACAACTGCAAATAGGCCCAAAGCTAGCCCCTTTGCTCTTATCTTTCAGTTTTGGTCTACTTACAGGAGGACTTATCTGCTTTCTGTCAGCATCCCAGCCTTGTATGCATATCCTCATGGATGTTGAGTAGGGAATACCCCCCTAGGTCTTGCAGAGCCTGAAGAAGAAGAGGAGATAAAATATAGAGTCTATCTCCTACACTGTTGGCCCCTGGCCCAGAGATCCTGTTGATCACTGATGGCTACCTTGTAGGGAAATCTGGGAATAAGCATCCAGTCTGGGAAAAAACCAACACAACATATAAGACACTAATAATAGAAGATGTTCTTACACATATCATAAGTCATTACTGAACTTGGACGTCCACCTTTCACCTACAGTAACTCCCAAGATAAAACTTACTCTTAAATGTCACCATAAATACATATTTACTGTTGTCAATGGATCAATCATCCCTTATGAATGCATTTACAAAACAATATTAGGACTAATTAAATACACAGTATTTACAAGATTGATGGAGCCTTAGTCCTAACATTCTCCCACTTGACATCATACATTGTAAATACATCCATTGGAAAACATAGATCAACTAAGTACAAGAAACGAGGCCCATGGCCTCCTTGCACCAAGTGAAATTTTTTGTGTTCATAGGCTTGGTAAGATAATCTACAATATTATCTTGAGCATCAACCTTCTTCAACTCAATTTGTCCATTTGCAACCATTTTCCAAACAAAGTGGTATTGAACATCCACATGTTTA
The DNA here is from genome assembly GCA_027924645.1 of Cunninghamia lanceolata. Lineage (NCBI taxonomy): Eukaryota > Viridiplantae > Streptophyta > Pinopsida > Cupressales > Cupressaceae > Cunninghamia > Cunninghamia lanceolata. The sequence continues at coordinate 20,253,142 of BSBN01000582.1, forward strand.
GTCTAATCATGATACATACGATTCTTAGCTAAACAGGTTGCACTCTAGCTATCACACATGTACATAATCTTTGTAACCAAAAATACCTCCTTATAGACATGGGTAGAATCCATATACTTTACTTCAATGGTGGATAAAGCAACCATGGGTTGCCTCTTACTCATCTAAATCACAACTCCTTCAAACAGAGTAAGTACATACCCACTAGTGGACCTTCAGCTATGCAAGTCCCCTGCCCAATCTACATCAACAAAATTTTGTATGTCTAATGTCTTATCTTCAATGTTAGTACCCGAATAAACCAAACAATAATTACAAGTACCGTGAAAATATCTTAACACCCTCTTCACATGATTTTAAGTCTCTCTAGCAAGGTAGACATAAACCTGCTCAATACTCCCACTACTTGGGCAATATTTGGCCTAGTGCAAACCATTACATACATCAAACTTCCTACTACACTAGCATATGGCACGTTAGACATATCCTCAAAATCATCTTCACACTTGGGACATGTTGGTTAACCGATTTGTCATTGGTATTAGTATGACTCACCCTAAAAACAATGACTATCTTTTCATCAGTTGGATAGGTTGCAATCAAACAAACAACCTTCCTCTACATTTAAAGGGGTAGCTCCCTTGTAAGATGATTTTTTTTTTGGGTGTGCTTTAACCAAAAAGAAGGAAAGGTATTCAACTAAATTAAAGGAAGGGGAAAGTACAAGATATGAGCACAAAGTTTTACAACTAGAACAACTATGCCTACGAGGGTAAAATTAATCATAGAAAATAAAAATATAATCACTAGATATCACTTAGCCTTAAGAAAAGAATACCCAGATGACCAATGATTGGAAGATTTATGAGAAACTGTTTATATTCCACATGACATCCATGAAAAAGATTGTCTCAAAGAAAAGTATTGCAAACTTAACATAAGATAAATTCACAACAATAGAATCAATGATCCAAAGTTCACTGGATTTCTGTATTCAAAATTTTGTATAGCCCAAAGCCTCCTTTCCAATCTTTACAAAATGCATGTGTTATATTTCATAGTCAAAATTGTGTAGGGATAACCCTCAAAAGAACTCAGAACAGGTGGGAAGAAAATTTGCCAAAAGATTCTTTCCCTTTCTCCTCTTCAACCTTATATAGACTTTCATTTGAAACAGTTTCTTGGTTGTAACCATTTCTTGAAAAAGAGAAAATAAATATAAAACAAACTTTATTCTTTTTCATTTTCTTTTATTATAAGAATAAAGTTCACTTTATAATATAATAAGACTTTTTAAGTCGTTTTCCTTTTGAATATAGATAAAAGAAATATATTAAGATTAAGTCTCCTTTTCTTTATCTTTATCTTCTACCTGATTCTGATTGATGGTGATATCATCGGCCGAAGACTTTGACTGAGAAAGAGTCATCTTAGCCTTATAATTCTTGAAATTGGTAACTATGGGAGCTATGGCCTTCCCATTAGGAATGCTCATAGTGCTAAGATGAATCTTCCATGTGGATATTGTTTCACTAACTTCTTCCATTTTTTTTGTGAAGTAATTTCTTTTTGAAAAGAAGCTAAATATGTAGATAAATTACACAATTTCTCCATTATATTTCCATCCATATTATCTTTCTTGAACAATTCATTTAAGACCAGATCTTTGAAGCTCTTTTTCACAGCCTCAACTTCAGCTAAATTAGCCTCATTTCATCAAGCATATCCACCTCTATTAAAAAATAGTTCGCTATAATAACCAATAGGATTGAATCACACATTTTGATCAATTTCTTATATTCTGCTAGAGATTGTTTGATTATAACATTTTCCACTCAATCCCCTTTAGCCATCTAACTAATTTATTTTCTTTAGGCCTATTGATAACTTTATCTGAAATCAAGATGATGACCATCTCTTGTAAATCTATCGCAATCACCATTAATACAGATTTTTCTTTCTTGATAAGTTGGATATCAATATTAATTTCCTTTTTCTTCACCAAAATATTTTCATATAGTTTCATGGCCTCATCTATATATAACAACCCATCAATAGTTAATTTCTCCACCCAAGTCTTTGTTGCTCTACCAAAGGCCTAATATTTACCAATTTTATCAATGATTTCAAAGTTCATCCCCTTTGGAGGTACTTTCATAGGAGTTAAAGTAGATGTGTCAAGGGGATGGGTGGTAGCATCAATGATTTATTTGATATAACAAGTTAGGACTTCTACCTACTCCTCCAACATTTCTTTAGTCTATTTCTCCTACTCTAACCTCTTGATCAAAGCATCTACTAACATTTTTGCATTGTGGATATCTCCTTCATGCATGGATGGACCTTGATCTACCTTACTAATGTTGAAATCAACTTCCATTGCCTCCTTTTCATTTTTATCTACTATTAGGTCTACAATCTCTATGTATTTGTACCCTGAAGAAGAATCAGTCATAATTCTAGACATTTTCTAAACTTTTTCTAGTTGATGAGTGGCTTGTAGTAGTTTTGCTACAACATCAAAACCAAAATCTGCCATTTGAGTGTACTTTCTCTTTCTTCCCATTGCCTCCTTTATCCACGTAGGTGGTGCTAAACCTGTTTGAGTATTGCTTGAGAGTGGGGGAAGAGTATTTTTAGGATTAGAATCCACAAGGGGATTATCTACTTCTTATTGTTGAGGTGGTGAAGGTGGAGGAGGAGAAGAAGTGATATTTGGCATCTATGATGGAGAAGGAGGAGATGAACTTGGTGTTAGATCTAGGGCACACAACTGAGAGGGGGGGGTGAATCAATTGTACAAAACTTGCTTCTTATTCAAACACTTAAATCCTCTTTGTTATTTAATAGCATATCAATGAAAGCATAAAGCATAAACACCAGAGCAGATACACATCAACACATGAGACACCAAGATTTTGACGTGGAAAACCCGGTCAAGGGAAAAACCACGGGGTGATTAACCCAAGGATTATTCTCTATTAGAAGAATAAGAAAAATAGATGGCACATGCCAATTAGGGCTCACTACCCGAGCACACTGCTCACAAGAGGCACACTGCCTACAAGAGACACACTGTCTACAAAGTAATAAGTATTACAAACTTGAACTAGAGATTGACATCTTTACCATGCCTGGATCAGTTCCATTTAAGCCCAAAAATTGCTGCTCTTGCCTTTTGCACTTCTCTTCGCTATACCCCGCTCATCACTGCAAGACACACTTCAAAATGAATTCACAATCCCTTATTTATACAAGGCATCAACTTAGGAACAATCATCTAAGTCGGCAAACATCTACAAGATCATTCGCAAGACGTGTAATACATCCGGTCGGCCTGTCTCAGGAAGAACACCAACAACTGGTGGTCTTTACATCAAATCTAAACTCTAACTTCAATGCAAACCACCAATAAGAATTGTACGCGATCCAAGGATCACCTAAACCTTTCCTGAGTCATCAAGAACATCCGCACTTTATCAGCTTACTGGAATTCTTCTCTTCTTCATCTGGAACTTCAAGAACACAGTCTGTTGCCACTGTCATAATGCAAAAGGTTCTTCTGGACCTCCAAACAATGCACAAATCAAGTTGTCACTTTACATTGACTTCTTCAACACTCCCTCCAATCCGCAAAATGAGAGAATGTAATTCTGGAACTCACCGGACGAATCTATGACACTCTGTCACCACTGAACACCTGCCGGAACCGGTTCTACTTGAGCGATCATAACTTATTCAGATCTTCATGCAGACCTCTGAAATCTTAACTGGAACATCTCAAGACTCATATCTGCAAACCCTTTAAACCGCATCCTCTGATCCTCAACCTATTGAGTACTTTGGCCTTCTTCTCATCACTGTTCTTCACTGTTCCTGATTGAGACTAATTTCCTCAATAACCTCAGCACACAGCTCATCCAATCCTTCTTATCAATGCAATATGAGTATGTTGACATCAATGACAACACTGGTTAACCTCATACTTGCAACACTTGGGTTTACCTATTTTTGGTCCCCTACAAGCTCTTGTGTTTCTGCATTGTCTCCTTGAGTTGGGGGAGCTCTTTTTACCTCTAATTTCTTCCTTGGCTCCTCAATCTCCACCTCACATTGGCTCTTCAATTTGGAATCCTTATTTGGATCTTCTCCATCATCATCTCTTCTAGTATTAGATCTAAACCTAATGGCATAAGTAATGATAAGAGTTTGTTGTGTTGAGGATATTGTAGTTTGCTTCTTCTTTCTTGTTTCTTGCTCCTTCCATGGTGGTCTAGTTGCAATGTGCCCAGTAAACTTGGTATTTAGCCATTATTGGCTTTTCCTCAATACAAGTAATGGCCTTTCTCTTATATCTATGATTTCCTTCTCTGACCATTTGATTTGAGGAAGTGGTTGTGTCTAGATAGAATAATAGGATTCATCCACTAAATCAATGCCATCATCCACCATATCCAGGACATCCCACCCTAGTTTAAAAGTCTTCATCTAATCAACAATTAGTCTCATCCAATATCATCTTTTCACTTCATACTTATCTACACAATCCTCCCAATAGTCCTCTAAATGAGATTCATGCTCATAGGATGATCTAGTGTACAAGTTATTCTTGACATAGTTTTTAGTATCATATAACAACCTTGTGGTGAAAGGATGGAAGTTGAACTTTGCTAAGATTTTATCTATGTTCAGAGCATCCGAATGAGATTTGTAGGTATAATGAGTCAAATGGACAAGGAAAGGATAACATGCCTTTTTCTTCTCATGATATTTCTTACTAACCTCCCCCATTTGTCTGCAAACCTCAAGAAATATGATGTAATCACTAACATACCAGGGTAGTTTGTATGGGGAACTCTCAAAACCTCCAATTCTCAATTATGTAAACCTGTCATACTGAACGAAGTAACTGCCATATTGTATGATAAGTTGAGTTGCCTCTAGAGAGATTCTTAACCCAATATCACCATCTAATCTCCTTACATGCAATATACAAAAAGCATCATTTACCCTCCTATAGTCTTTATTTCCTACATCCATTTGTATTTGAGGACCTAAAAATCATATTTCTGGGTTGTATTATCAAAATTCCCAACAATTCTCAAGCTTGGCCACATATCCATGCTAGAAATAGCATAGAAAAGGTAGGAAGACATGTAAAAGCATTGATTCTTCTAGAAATTCACCAATTGATCATGCATATAATCACTCATCATTTAGGCCCAATCCACATACTGAGAAGCATACCCAATAAGAATGATGAATCGACACATCTAGTATTCAAAAGTGCTAGTGTCTTTACTTACCACAACTTTGTGAAATAGGGTGATAATATCTAAAAAATCTTCTTTGAAATGGACTCTTCGTAATCCTTTGGGAATCTGAGATTTTTCATTTTTCTCTATCTTCAGCCAATGTTTGGCAATGTTGGTTAGGCACAAATTCTTCTTGTCTGTGTAATAGTCCCATCCCTTTTGTACACTCATATCCGCATATTCATCCCTAACTGGAAATCTAAGAGTGATCCCTAGGGATGGGCCATCTAATCTTGCAATGACTCTGTCCTCTGTTGTTATTACCTCTCTAGACTCCGAGTGATAATTTCTAACACATGCCAATACCAAGTCAGGGCATTGTACTGCAACTGGGAACCCATTGGTGTGTGATCTAATCCACTTATGAAATTTGTTTGTGCCATAGGAGCTCTCATATTAGATTTCATTCTCTTCCCAAAATCCTCCAAATCCACATGCCCTAGGTCATTGTCCTTCACTTTGGCCAAAAGGTTTTGAACTATGACAAAATGATCATAACCTTGGTACTTATACTTCATCTTGTGCAGTTTTGATAACAACCAAGTTAAACAAGTAAGGGCTTTGCGTATATTTTGATGAACAACAAAGGAAATAACCTTTTCATGAGGTAAGGAATATGCAAGATAAATAGAGCTCATGAAAGACTTAATGGTGAACAGGGTATTGCTCAAAACTCAAAGGAAATGTAAACAAATTGTGCATAAAGGAATTGGACACAATGCAAGCAACTAACCTTTGTTTAGCTAAGAGGAAGGCAATGTAGTGAACAACATCGAAGACAATCATAGGTTTTGAAAGTGGAATAAAGGAAATGAGCCCAAAAAAATTTTAAATAATTGAAATTAGGTTATTCAATTAAAGTTAGAAAGTTCACTTTTTCTTTGAATCACCAAAATTTAGGTTTGAAGGACTTTCTCGATAATTCAACACATTTTAGAACTGGCGAACTTTCTTTTGACAAACTTAAGAGTTCATGAACTTAAAAAATTTACCACTTATTCAATAATTGTTATTTTTTTTGATGTTTTGGTGAAAACCAAAACTCGTGAACCTTGTCTCTTTCAATCTTTTCAACACTTACTCCTTCAACATAAAGTTGAAATCACGAACATTATATTTTATATCTTCATCTTCAGTGTTTCGACGTATTGACTGTGAACTTGCAAACTTAAGAACTCCTTTTCGACATTACACAAGGTTCCCAAACTGAAATATTCATCGAAAACACTATAAAATTTTCCTCTTCGCTTCACCTATAAACTTTAGAAATCCTCCAAAGAACACCTTTTTCAGCTAAAAGTAAGGTTCGTGAACTTAAGAAATCTCTGAAAACATAAAAGAGTCTTCAATGAAAACATTATTTTCGGTGAAAGGTAAGGTTCATGAACTTAGAGAACTACCGAAAAGGAAAGAAGAAAGACACAAGGAAAATATAACTTTTTCAGCAAAATGAATAGTGAAGAATAGAAAATAGGACAAGGTAAATGACATAAGATACAAAAATGAAACTAATACCTTTTACCTCAAACTATTCCTTCTCCTTGATAGAGTGGAAGTAACATGCACCAAAGTACTACTTAGCTTTGCTCTTGATGATGCTATGTGGGTTGTTCTCAAAACCAACATAACCTAGGTATAATGGAGGCAAATATGAAAGCAAATTGACCAACATAACCTAGGTATAATGGAGGCAAATATGAAAGCAAATTGACAACATAAGGCTAATAGCAAAATAAGTGATGAAATGGCTTGGTTGAAGGTCCATTTATAGATTTTTGATATAAGGGATGGAGGGCTAAGATTAAGAGGTGGAATGGATGGATAAAATTAAGAGGTGCTATGAATGGCTAGGACTAAGGTGGAAGATAAAATTGATGGATGAGATTAAAAGGTGGAGGATTAGGGCTTCTAGGGCATTCATTTATGTGAACGACAGAGATTAAGAGGTGGATTTTGAAATAAAGGGTGGAGATTAATAGTTAGTTTGACTTTTGGGATGAGGATGAAGACAAAATAGGAAATTAATTAAATAATAGGATTATTTAATTAATTTTTAGAGAGGGAGTCATGTGAGGATAAAATTAATTAAATAAATAAGATTTTTTTAATTAATCATGCCTATGGAAAATAATGGATTAATTAATTAAATAAAGGTAATTTATTTAATTAATTTTGGGTGATGAAGGCAAAGGTTTAATTAATTAAATAAATGAAATTTATTTAATTACTTTAGATGATGAAGGGGGAAGGATTAATTAAATAAATAAAATTTATTTAATTAACTTAGGTGATAGAAATAAAATAAATATAATTTATTTAATTAATTTAAATAATGGTAAAGGGGACTATTGGCAAGAAATGGGGAGGCTCAATCCAGAGATATGAGCCTCAGTCAAATCTCTAAAAAGTCAGTTTATACCCTAGAAGATACAGTGAGAGAATCATAAATAAAAGCAAGGAATTATAACATGCGGTAAGAATACATCATTCATAAACATCACACACATTCATATACACTCAGTTATTAGATCACATCCTTATATCTCCATCATATATTCATTATAATCTTATATACAAAATGGTAGGTCCGAGTCTTTGCTCTGCATATATCTCTTCTTACATTTTCACTCTTACTCTCTCTTTCATCTTACATATTGTCTATTACATATCTATATGTTACATTAGGGATGTGTCCCTTACAAAATGTCACTACCTATGTCGATCTTCTCCTTCGCATTCCCCTTGCGGTGAGTTGCGGTAAGATCTATTGCGTGCCCTACTGTTGTACATACCCTGCCAACATCATCCCCCCTTTTTAGAAGAATATATTTTCCTCAAGACATGAGATGCTAGTTCCCGGGTAGGATATTCTTGTAAATCACCTTCAATTGGCTCAGGGTAGTGTTCCACTGTCTCTTAGTTTGTTGTAGCACCTGGATCTAGGCCTCTATCTCAATGTGTGTTTTCTCCGCATCTCCCATATTGGTTGGGATCTGTATCTTTTGTGCATTTTGTTTGGCCTCAACTAATATTTTAGTTAAGTGGGCTAGACAAAGGTTGATTACCTCTCTCAGCTACTTTATTCACCCCTCAATCTGCTCCCTTTGATCTTGGAGTTGTTATAGTTGTGTGTGAGCTGTCTCAATTTGCACCCTTATTGCTCCATTCATATCTCTTAAGGGATCATATGTCCTTGTAGTTTGTGTTATTTGTACTTCTATGGCATCTATTTGATCTTTTAGATTTTTGGTAATGGTAGGCCATTGCAAACAAAATTGATATATTACTGTAGCCTCTCCTATGGCTTGTTGTAAGTTTTTGATATGTGTTTCTAATTGTGTAGTTGATGCACATTTCCTTGATACTTCTACCATTCTTTTCTTATTCATTTCCTCAGGAACCTACTTCACCTTTTTCTCCTAATATTTCATCTATGCTTGTAGGCTACTAACCAACTGCTTGAGTTGTGTTAATGGCAGTGTGGTATCTCTCTAAGCATTTGGCAATTGGTTTTATATTGCATCCACTGCCTCTTGTAAATGCTCAATACTATCTACATGTTGTTGTAAGATTTCCTCTCTGGTGGTAGCATGAAAAATATCCCCTAGCTGTAGCTTCTAGAGGGGTGATATCCCAGATAGACTGACCTATGATCTGATGAGGGGGGGGGGGGGTTGCAGAAGTTGGGGTGTGACTACTAGTTGTATTTTCTTCTGTTGCACCAAAAAGTCCTTGATGGACTGGATAGGGGAGGCAGAGGAGGAAGCATCTTGATTAGCTAATTGCTGCTGATTGTCATGTGTGTCATGCGGAGGAGAGTTTATTTGTTCTTATTGTGTCTCTTGCTCTTCCTCTTGTTGTGTATTATGAGGGGAATTGACTTCTTATTCTTGTTTATCTTCTTCCCACAATGTGCTATATACTCTCTTAGTGACCTCCTCTATTTCTTTTTGTATTTTACTCGACCTATCCTCTTGGGTCATGCTCATCAATGTATCTACTCTTTGCTTTGTCCTTAGCTCTGTAGCTTGTAATTGAACTAATTTTTCTATGTGTTCTACAGAGATGATTGGGTCCACCTCGTTTATTGCTTTTTGCTTTATTTATTCTTCAAGTTCAACTACTTTTTCCCTCTTTTTTCTTAGGGCATTTGCTAGCTCCTCCGAAAACCCTTCCATTAGATCCTTTAATGTTTTTTCATTTGTTAGCATATGCCTTATTACTGTTGGGAATTAAGGTGTCTCAACCTTTGCAATTTCCTGGCATTGGTAATTTAATTGTATATTTAATTATTGCATAATGTTGTAATTGATTGCACATTCAGTTTGGTCACATAGTTGAGATGGCATGGTGACATGTCAGCTTACTTGGATGATCAAGTCAATCCTACATGGATTTGGGCGTCCAATATTGAGGTGGCATTAATTTGCCATGTGTCGGCATCTTTGGTATGTGGAAGGTAATATTCCATATGACATAATCTATGACGCGTAAGGGCCAAGTTTGGAGATTCCTATGACAAGTAATGACAAGTGTCAGTTGGCATCTTTACATGAGAGAAAGGCATCTCTGGGCGCCCAAGTTGGGCTATGACATGTTGTAAGTAGAATATGCTATATTTAGCATTGTATGACGGATTCTCTTACAACTTTCAAGATTGCTATTGTAGGCAGATTTTATGACGGTTGTAAGTTGCGTAAGAGAATCTGTCATAGTCTATTTTTAGCCTAGAGCTCTCTACAGTGGGAAAGTCAAATCTGCCATATATGACAGATGTAAGGGATGTAAGGACAACAAGGAAAAGTGTCCTTTGATGTTGGAAATGGTCATTTGACCAAGGTGGATGCCTATCCAAAGCTGCTCTCAAGATATGCCTTGTAATCTCTATAAAATGCATAGTTTGGAGTTGTAGTTGCATAATGTTTTTACAAGTACTGTTATGCTGCCGAAATAACTCCAGAATCGACATTCGTGAACTCTTGGAACACTTGTATTGCAAGTGTATTGTAAACTGTTGTTGTTTTGATAATACATTGTGTAGGTTTTAGAGTGTGGAGTTTTTTACTTGAAAATATTTTCCCCACGGTATATCTTGTGTTACCTTCTTTCTGTGTTGTGTTGTTGTATCTTTATGTTATTAGTTTAATGTTACTGCAATTGTAAGGATTAAAATGAATTTGTACTCCATTCCCCTTATTAGATTGGTGTAGGAAGTGTGTTTCGCATACCTTGCTTCCTTTCAGTTGGTATCGGAGCTTGATCACCTGTGATCCTAGTTGTTGGGTAGGGTTTTTTTGAGCTAATCTTTGATTGAGTGGGAGTCTATGCAGAGTATTATGTGATCTTGTTGCAGCGAGAAGATGGCTAGCACATCCGAAAGAATAGAGGTGGAGAAATTCAATGGCACTAATTTTGAGTTGTGGAAGCTCAAGATGGAAGACATGCTTGTTAACAGAGATTTATGGGAAACCATTTCTAGCACAAAACCAGCTGTAATGACACAAGCTGATTGGGATCTCAAAGACCAGAAGGCTAAGAGTCTCATAAGACTTAGTCTTGTTGATTCTGTCATGTTAAATGTCCATGAGGAGACTACTGCAAACTTGCTTTGGAAGAAGTTGGGAGATGTGTATCAAGCCAAATCCCTAGTTAACAAACTTTTTCTGAGAAAGAAGTTGTATTCTCTTTGAATGGAGGATGAAGGATCTGTTGCAGAACATATGAATGCTTTCAACATGTTGGTTGCATAATTGACATCCGTTGGTGTGAAGATGGAGGAGGAGGATCGTTGTATGACCTTGCTTTGTTCTTTGCCAGACTCGTGGGATCATCTTGTCATGGCTATTGGAAGCACCACATCCACATTCAAAATGGATGAAGTGGTTTCTTCACTGTTGTCTGAAGAGATGCGGAGAAAGTCTTCTGAGGCAGCCAAAGAGGCTCTTGCAGTTCGTGGAAGACCCAAGGAGAAAGGGAAAAAGAAGGACAAGAAAGTTGAGAAGGGTAGATCCAAATCCCGTGGGAGATCCAAATCTCCTTGAAAGTCCAAGGCTCTTTGTTGGAACTGTGGTAAATCTGGACATTTCTGAAAGGAATGTAAAGAGGAAAATAAAAAGAAGGAGAACCCAGATTCAAATTCTGACAAGTCACAAGATGATGGTGATGCTTTATTCGCAGCCCTAGCAACCCATGCATCTGATGATGTGTCGCTGATTGATTCTAGTCCATCATTCCACATGACCTCGCATCGAGACTGGTTTACTAAGTACGAGGAGTTCGATGGTGGAAAGGTGTACCTGGGTGATGACTCTCATCTGAAGATTATTGGTCCTGGAAGAGTCTATCCGATTCCCTGATGGATGAGTGAAGGGGATCTCTGGGGTTATGCACATCCCAGGCTTAGCACGAAACTTGCTTTCTATAAGTATGTTGAATGATGCAGGTGTGTAGGTTGTCTTTTCGAAAGAAGGATGCAAGATGACTAGAGGAGCTATGGTGCTTGCTAAGGGTACTAGGTGAGGTACTTTGTTTCAGCTGGAGGCATGCATTTCACAATGCAATAGTTCTTCTGACTCAAGGAAGAGGGCAGCAGTCACTTCATCTCACCATCTGAACCAGCAATGGAGAAATCTGTTGTATCTAGTCCTGATGGTTGTATTCATGCCTTGAAAGTTAAGCTTCCTGCTGAAAAGACAATGTTATGGCATAAGAGATTTGGCCACATTGGTGAGAAGGGTCTATGTACCCTGAAAAATAGAAGCCTCATTGAGGGGTTAGATGATTTTAATCTTGAGTTCAACTTTTGTGAACATTGCATATATGGAAAACAAAACTGTGTTCAGTTTTATTCGAGTTCTCGTAAGTCTTCTGGTGTGTTGGACCTTGTTCATTCTGATGTATTTGGTCCTGTTAATGTTCCTTCGTTATCAAAATCTGTATATTTTGTATCTTTCATAGATGACTACAGTAGAAGGACATGGATTTATTTTCTCAGAAGCAAATCTGAAGTCTATAGTAAGTTTAAGGAGTTTAAAGCCTTTGCTGAAAATCAGACTGGTAAAAAGATTAAATGTTTGAGAACTGACAACGGTGGTGAGTTTTGTTCTATAGAATTTGCTAAATATTGCAAGGAACTTGGGATTGAAAGACATAAGACAACTCCATACACCCCGCAACAAAACGGAGTTGCAGAGAGGATGAACAGGGTACTGGTGGATAAGGCTAGGAGTATGCTTAGTGGAGCTGGCCTAGAACAAAAGTTTTGGGCTGAAGCTTTTGCCACTGCTTGCTATCTGGTAAACAAATCTCCTACATCAACTCTTGTTGGAAAGACACCCATGGAGATGTGGTCTGGTAGAAAGCCTTCAATAAGGCATCTTCATGTTTTTGGTTGTGAGGCATATGCACATGTGCCTAGGGAGAAGCGGTCAAAATTGGAGAACAAGGCTGTTAAGTGTATCTTCATTGGCTATGGTGTCGGTGTGAAAGGATACAAGCTTTAGGACCCTGTGGCTAAAAAGGTGTTGTATAGTAGAAGTGTCATCTTCAGAGAGCTAACACCTTCTTCCACTGTTTTACAGCTAGAAGAAAAAGAAAAGAAAGAGGATGTTGTTCAGTTTCCTTCTACCCCTGAGAAGACTGAATAGAAAGACAATGTTGGACTTGAAAATGAGGAGAGATCTAGCAGCTCTGAAAGTTCAAAAGATGAAGTAGAACCTCCACCTCAGCCCTTGAGGAGGTCCACACGAATCAGGAAGCAACCTGAGAGGTTTGGTTATACATTGCTTGATTCTAGTTGTGCTTTTGCTTTGCTTACTAATAGTGATGAACCTAGAACTGTATCAGAGGCTATGGATATGAAAGATGCAGGTTCCTGGAAGGAGGCCATGGAGGATGAGATGGCTTCTTTGGAAAAGAATCAAACTTGGAACTTGGTGCCTTTGCCCCCTGGATGGAAATCTGTTGGATGCAAATGGGTGTTCAAGAAGAAATTTGGTGCAGAAGACAGTGTTGAGAAGTATAAAGCCAGATTGGTTGCGAAGGGGTATTCACAAGTGGAGGGAATTGATTATGGTGAAATTCTCTCTCCTATTGCAAAGCTGACATCCATTTGTTTTTTGTTATCTCTTGCAGCTACTTATGACTTAGAGGTGGAACAGATGGATGTGAAGACAACTTTCCTTCATGGTGATTTGGAGGAAGAGATTTGCATGTCACAGCCAGAGCATTACATGGTGAAAGGTAAAGAAAATTTGGTTTGCAAGTTAAAGAAGTCTTTGTATAGATTGAAGCAGTCTCCTAAGATCTGGTACTTGAAGTTTGATGCCTTTGTGTTGTCAATTGGATTTGTGAGATCAAAATCGGATCACTGTGTGTATTATAAGCATGATGGTGATCATATTCTCATTGTTGCATTATATGTTGATGATACGTTGCTCATTGAGAAGGGTAAGAATATGATTTCTGATTATAAGTCTTAGTTGGTAGCACAGTTTGAAATGAAAGATTTAGGGGCAGCCAGGTACATTCTTGGAATGGAAATCAGAAGAGACAGAATTAACAGAAAACTTTGGCTAAGCCAGAGTAAGTATATGAAGACCATGTTGGATAGGTTTAGCATGGCAAATTATAGACCATTGTGTGTTCCTGTTTCTTTGGGGACAAAGTTGTCTGTTGAGGATTGTCCAAAATCTCCTAGTGAGGTGGAGGACATGAGCAGAGTAGCTTATGCTAGTGTTGTTGGCAGTTTGATGTATGCCATGGTCTGTACAAGACCAGACATTGCCCAAGCAGTGGGAGTCCTCAGTCGTTTTATGGCTAATCTTGGACGCGTACATTAGGATGCAATTAAGCGAGTGTTCAAATATTTGAGGGGTACTTCTGAGTATTCCATATGCTATCATGGCAATGTTACAAGACCTCCGCACTCTATTGATATTCGTGGATTTGTGGATTCAGATTGGGCAAGTGACATTAACAGTAGGAGATCCACCAGTGCTTATGTGTTTACACTGTTTGGTGGTGCTATTAGTTGGATTAGTAAGTGACAACCTATGGTTGCTTTGTCCACGACAAAAGTTGAGTATATGGCAGCAACTCATGCTTGTAAGGAAGCCCTTTGGCTTAAGAGATTGTGTTCACATATTGGTGTTGATGCAGGTCAGATTACGATCAGTTGTGACAGTTAGAGTGCGATTTGCCTTGCGAAGAATCCAACTTTCCATGCCAAAACAAAGCATATTGATGTACAGTTTCACTTCGTGCGAGACATGGTAGAGGATGGGAAGGTAAATTTGGAGAAGGTAGATACTTTGAAGAATGCTACAGATGCATTGACTAAACCTATGGGCACATAGAAGTTTAGATGGTGTTTGGAGTCTATGGGCCTCTCGGCCTATAGCAGTTAAATCTTGTCAGTTCTTTTGGTTCTTGTAAGGTGTTCGACAAGTGGGAGAATGTTGGGAATTAAGGTGTCTCAACCTTTGCAATTTCCTGGCATTGCTAATTTAATTGTATATTTAATTATTGCCTAATGTTGTATTTGATTGCACATTCAGTTTGGTCACATAGTTGAGATGGCATGGTGACATGTCAGCTTACTTGGAATGTGACTTGGATGGTCAAGTCAATCCTACATGGATTTGGGCATCCCATATTGAGGTGGCATTAATTTACCATGTGTCGGCATCTTTAGTATGTGCAAGGCAATATTCCATTTGACAGAATCTATGATGCATAAGGGCCAAGTTTGGAGATTCCTATGACAAGTAATGACAAGTGTCGGTTGGCATCTTGCATGAGAGAAAAGCATCTTTGGTCGCCCAGTTGGGTTATGACATGTTGTAAGTAGAATGTGCTATATTTAGCATTGTATGACGAATTCTCTTACAACTTTCAAGATTGCTATTGTGGGCAGATTTTATGACGGTTGTAAGTCACGTAAAAGAATCTATCATAGTCTATTTTTAGCCTGGAACTCTCTACATTGGGAAAGTCAAATCTTCCATATATGACAGATGTAAAGGATGTAAGGATATCAAGGACAAGTGTCCTTTGATGCTAGAAATGGTCATTTGACCAAGGTGGACGCCTATCCCAAGATGCTCTCAAGATATGCCTTGTAATCTCTATAAAATGCATAGTTTGGAGTTGTAGTTGCATAGTGTTTTTACAGGTACTGTTATGCTACCAGAATAACTCCAGAATCAACATTTGTGAACTCTTGGAAGACTTGCATTGCAAGTGTATTGTAAATTGTTGTTGTTTTGATATACATTGTGCAGGTTTTAGAGTGTGGGGTTTTTTACCTGAAAAGGTTTTCCCCATGGTATATCTTGTGTCACCTTCTTTCTGTGTTGTGTTGCTGCTATATCTTTATGTTATTAGTTTAATGTTGCTGCAATTGTAAAGATCAAAATGAATTTGCACTCCGTTCCCCTTATTAGATTGGTGTAGGAAGTGTGTTCCGCATACCTTGCTTTCTTTCAATTACTACTTTTTGGATTCTCCTTATTCTCCTATGAGACCTCATTGTATAGATCTACTGTATTCTTAAGCAAACCAAAATTTCAATGGCATTCGCCAATGCATCCAAATCTAATAGTTCCTCCTTAGGTGATTCTTCTTTCCACTTTGTTTCTTCTATTTCTATGGTTTTTGTTTTCTTTTTCTTCTGTAATTTACTTTCTTCCACTTCTTCTGCTATCTCCTCTTCCGCAAAGGCTTGTACTATGCTTCTTTTCACTCCTTGTTTTTTCTTTGTTGCTTTCTTTTTCTTTTCCACACTTAATTGTACCAACACATTTAATATTTCTTCTACCTCTAGGTCTTTCTCTGTTTGGTGCGGTGTTGATACTGTTTGGGATGAAGTTGCAGGTTCAGCCATAGATTGAGTGCTAGGAGTTTTGGAATGTAATCTCCCAGACCTTCTTGTTTGTGGTGTATTTGTAGTGTTGGCCTCTGGTAATGCTGCAATAGTTTACGAAATAGATGAACTACACTGCGATGGGATACCCCACTGTGAATGTAGTTTTTCTTTGTGTTTCTCCAAATGTTCCTCTACCTCTTTATTATGTACTTTGTCCATAAATTCTCTGTATGTCCCAAACCTCTCCGCGTTTGGGTCTTTTGGTTTGCTCAGGAGGGTTTTTGCATATGCATCTATTTCTTGTGATGTTATCTCATAGGGTAGCCTAGGTATCCATGAAGTCCTAGGTTCTACCGCCTCCATATAGGTATAATCTTTATCCACCATAAAAGTTGTATGATTTACATATTATTTTACTGACGGTATCCGTTCTCTTACTTGCATCTTATCCTACAGGGCCTTGAACAACCCCCAGTATGCGGCAGTTTATGAGGGTTTGTCTTTGAATATTGTTCCATGTTGCTTTATTTGTGTCGCTATTGTGTTATCTTTCTGCCATATTTTACCCCCAAAATTTGGCAGAGCATTCATAAAATAAAAGGCAAGACATACAATTGGGGTTCCATACCTAAAATTGTAGTTTGAACTCTTCATTTTCTACAGATTTTTCAGCAACTGCTCCCTCAGTACTTCGCACAAGTCAAAGTCTTTTCTGTCTACAATCATTTGATAGGCCGTATGTATTGCTATCCCAGTAGCTGAGCCTTCACAGTTTGTGTAGTAGATTTTGTACCTAATCCCCATGGTGGTATATCTGGGGTTTGTAATTTCATTCACGTTCAAGCTCCGTCCATCTAGTGTGGCCCCAATTAGCTCTGTTATTCTTTCATTTTTATTGCCTTCTTAGACAACACTTCTCCTACCGCACTTAACCCTATGATTGCTTGAATTTCTTCTTTGGTAATGCGGTGCGGTATATCTAGGTACATGTATGCAGCTTAGAATTATGCGGACCCAGTCATGCTCTCCAGAGAAGTCTGGGTAGTCTTTCCAAATGTCTAGTTTCTTTGCTGCAATATTCTGGTATTGTGGTAAATACCTCATTTGGTCTATTTAGAGGAGTGTAGTCCGCAGCCCCTCAAATTTTGTGTGGTCAATTTTCAAGATCGGCGCATGAATATACTTCCTCACATCTTCTGTGTATATCACATCTACTGGTACTTCTGAAGAAGCGCCATACTTATCCACCTCCATCGCTTTGTATGGAAACTTCTTATACTTCGACCTTGGTTTCTCTATAACATCAATTAGCGTGGGAGTGGCAATTTTTTCTTCCACAGCTATAATTAGGTTTTACTATCTTTTCTTCTTTTTCACCTTGGAGCTCAATTTTCACTAAGTGTTGAGTGCAAATGTGACGATTTGTATGAAAGGTTAGGGTTTTTATAGCCCTAACGGTATTTTTATGCATTTATTGCATCTATTTGTTTTCCTTTTAGCGAGCTTTTCTAGTCGTTAAGTGTTGCCTGCTTGTAAGTTGCTATCGGTTACTTTATGTTACATTATAATACATTTATATGAATCTACCGCGTTATATCTTCTTTCATTCTAGCAATTGGTGGTAATGCTTCAACCTTGCCCCATTAACAAACCCTACTGACAAGTTTGGTATTGGTCTGTCAATTCAATGTTTTACCATTTTTTCTTCTTGAAGAGTTCTTCCAGAGGTGTTGCTATTGTTGCATATCCTCTAATAAACTTGCGGTGATATCCACTATATCCCAAGAAAGTTTTCACTTTTGTTGCGATCTTAGGTGTTGGTAATGTGAGAATTAGTGTAACCTTAAGAGGATCTACCATTAAGCCTTCCTTATAGATAATATGACCTAGTAGGGTCTCAAAGGGTATCGCAAACATACATTTCTTCAAGTATAGTGATATCTACAGGCTTCTACACCTGTTTAGCATCATTTTGAGGGTTTATACATGATCTTTTACCAACCCATACACTATCCAATCTTCTAAGTACAGTTCCAAGGAATCATGTATGAACTCTTTAAATGCACTTACCATTATCCTATTGAATACCGTAGGTGCATTTCTCAAGCAAAAACGCATCACTATATACATAAATGATCCAAACTCCAATGTAAAGGTAGTCTTCGGCTGGTCCTCTTCTTTTATCTTTACCTAATGGTATTTGGAGAACCCATCAGTGAATGAATATATTTCTCTACTTGCAACTGATTCTAGTATCTTAGTGAACAGTGTAGGAAATGGGTCATGTATGTAGGCTTTGTTCAGTTCCCTAAAATCGACACATATTCCCGCTTCACCAATCTTTTTGTTCTGCACTACCATCAGACTAATCCAGTCTTCATCTTCGACAGATTTGATTATTCTTATAGCTAGCATATTATCTATTTCAACTTTCACTCTTTTCTTCATGATTCAATCTATATGGTCTCTTCTTCATAGACTTAGCTCCTTCCTTCAGTTGAATTTGTATTACTCCTACCTCTTCTTTAATACCTTTCATGTGTATAAATGTCCTAGGAAATAGCTCTTCAATTCTGATAGTATCTCAGCTATTTGTGCTACCAATTTGTCATCCCAATAATCGCCTATCTTTGCCATCTTAGGGTTACCTTCTTTTGCCATGTTCTCCTCCCTCAGTTTTAAAGGTGTATTGTAATATTTCTACTTTAATTCTATTGTTAATTCTAGTTCTCTTTCTCTTTCTTGGACTTCTATTTCTAGGTCATTTATATCTTCATCATCTTCTTGTGTTGTTGTAAAGCATCTATGATTTGCCTCTTAATCCATCCACTCTATTAGTTTCCATATCCCATCTGTTCTAGGCAGGGGTAAACTTTGTTCGGATGTTTCTTGTTCCTTCTCTAAGGTTTGTTTAAAGATTATTTCTTTCATTTTTAATAGTGCAGTGTGCATGTGTCTATCCGAATTGTAAAATGAAAATGTATGTAGAAAATCTTGTTGTATTTCATCCCAATCTCTTGTTTCTCTTCTTCTTTTCTGATTTATATACTAGGTCTACGCTACCGGTGACAATGTCCAATAGAATAAATGAACATATAATCTAGTGTCATACTCATTTGTGCCTTTCCATGCCATTGTATATATATATATATATATATATATATATATATATATATATATATATATATATATATATATATCTAAGTTGTTCTACGGTGGAATCTGGCCTAGGTACTTAGGTATAGTTTCATGCTCCCCTTCTTCCGGTAAGTATTTGGTCTTTATGAGAATTTTGAATATCGGTCAATGTTTTATTATGTCATTATATGTATTCCACCAATTTGTGGCATTACATATTAGTGTATGTTGTATGGCCTCTAGTCGTGTATGCTCATCTGTGAATGTTTTCTCCATCTCTATCAAATATGTGTGCAGGTCTTTTACTCCTGAAATTTTTGACAATTTGATATATGAAATCCCTTTTGTAATGTGGTTCAATCTTCAAGATTTTAGAGATATATCATTCTTTTGGTCCTCTGAGTTACCGCATGTGTTGTGTGGTGTATTATTATCTAATCCAGTGATTTGTAATACATTTTCCTTCTGGGTCTGTACCATGAACATCCTACGGAAGCCTGTCATCCTCCAAGTTTTCAGTTCCGATTCATTATTTAACCATGCTTCCAATACTTCCTCACTATTAGTACTATAGTTGTCATCTTCTATTCCTATTTCCCTTTCTGAATTTGGTTCTTCTGATGTGTCATCCCAAGATAGTTTAGATTTTGAATAAAGGTTTTTAGGATCCTCGTCACTCCATTCTCCATAGTTAGTTTCTTCGGTGTAAGCTTCTTCCATGTTGACCCCTAATGGTATATGTATTATTTTGTTGTTGTCGGTAAAAGATATTTCCTCCTTGCGGGAATCTACAATTCCATTTGCATTTACAAACCATTGTGGCCCTAGTAGTACATTGAATGAGTCAAAGGGCTCTTTCATTACCACCATCTCGAAGTCTATTACTTATTTGATATCCAGTATGTTTACTTCGACTTCTTTCTAGGTTCCCATTATTCCCATGTGTGATCCATCGGCTAGACTAATGTTATAGGGGGTTTCACTCAACCTAGGTCTTCCTAATTCTTCCCACACTGTCTTAGGTATGTTGGATCTAGGGCATACAACTGAGAGGGTGGGGGGGGGTGAATCAGTTGTGTAAAACTTTGCTTCTACTTGAAACACTTGAATCTTCTTTGTTATTTAATAGCATATCAATTAACCATTCATGAAAGCATAAAGCATAAACACCAGAGCAGATATACATCAACACATTAGACACCAAGATTTTGACGTGGAAAACCCGGTCAAGGGAAAAACCACGGGGTGATTAACCCAAGGATTATTCTCTGTTAGAAGAATAAGAAAAATAGATGGCACATGCCAATTAGGGCTCACTGCCCGAGCACACTGCTCACAAGAGGCACACTACCTACAAGAGACACACTGTCTACAAAGTAACAAGTATTACAAACTTGAACTGGAGATTGACATCTTTACCATGTCTGGATCAGTTCCATTTAAGCCCGAAAACTCCTGCTCTACCTTTCGCACTTCTCTTCGCTATACCACTCTCATCACCACAAGACACACTTCAAAATGAATTCATAAACCCTTATTTATACAAGGCATCGACTTAGGAACAATCATCTAAGTCGGCAAACACCTACAAGATCATTCGCAAAACGTGTAATACATCCGGTCGGCCAATCACGAGAAGAACACCAATATCCGTGGTTATTCTTCAAATGCAAATTCTAACTTCAATGCGGATCGCCAATAAGAATTGTACACGATCCAAAGATCACCACAACCTTTCCTGAGTCATCAAGAACATCCACACTTTATCAGCTTACTGGAATTCTTCTGTTCTTCATCCGGAACTTCAAGAACACTGTCTGTCATCACTGTCATAATGAAAAAGATACTTCCGAACCTCCAAGCCACGAACAAATCTAGTTGTCACTTCACACAAACTTTTTCAACACTCTCTCCAATCTGTAGAATGAGATAATGCAATTCCGGAGCTCACCGGACCAATCTGTGACACTCTGTCACCACTGAACGCGTGCCGGAACCGGTTCTACTTGAGCGAACATAACTTCTTCATATCTTCATGCGGACCTTTGAAATCTTAACTGGAACATCTTAAGACTCATATCTACAAACCCTTTAAACCGCATCCTCTGATCCTCAACCTATTGAGTACTTTTTCCTTCTTCTCATCATTGTTCTTCACTGTTCCTGATTGAGACTAATTTCCTCAATAACCTCAGCACACAGCTCATCCAATCCTTCTTATCAATGTAATATGAGTATATTGACATCAATGACAACACTGGTTAACCTCATACTTGCAACAAAGTAGCATATTCACATCTACGCATAGATCCGCCATAACATTTTTAATTTTCTTATGATTTATATATGCATCGATCATTAATGGTTTAGTCTTCCACTGCCTATCTGTTTTACCCACTTTCTGGATTTGCAATTTGTTTGCTTGTTGTTTATTCCAATATTTACAAGATTGTTTCAATTTATAAATTAGGTTATGTTGGTGCATTAGGTTTGTCAATTTTTTAAGTGTCACAACTTCACATTCAATAAAAAACTGGGTGTGTTGTTTTTGTTTGTTCTATTCCTTAGTTATAATTTGTTTATATTTCTCTACAATTGCATCATGTTGAGTTTTATTAGGGAAGACAATTTCTTCTTCTTCTCTATCCTCTTCTTCACTTCCAGTGTTTTGGGGGTTTGCGGTACTTGTGTCATGTCTAGTAACTACCACTACTTTAGTCTTTCCTTAACTCTTCTTTTGTTTTGTTTGTTTGTTATTTACTTTGTTATAATAATCATCCTCTAAATTTTCAGTGTAAGAGGTGTCAGTCTCATAGTAAGCTTCCTTTCGGCAGCTTCTAACTACCTGCAGTTGTTCCTTTGGAATCTTCCTAATTATGCAAGCACCTTTTTGTGAGTTAAACCCCTGTAAGTCATCATTTTTTGACTATTGCGGTGCATTTTTGAAGTGTTGTTGAGCCTTATCACATGAAAATAGGTCATGATCTGTACTACTACAAAATATGCATTGTTTCCTTCTTTCTCCCCAACATTCGTTAGCGAAGTGGCCTCATTTACCGCATTTAAAGCATGTTGCATCCTCTCTCCTTCCTCTACCGCGGCCTCTTCCTCCTCTATTGATTGCACTGGCCTCTTTCTTCATTGTTATAATTATTCATGTAAGGTTTCGGATTAGGATTTGTGTTTTGTAAAGTATTAAGATTTCTCTTATTAGCCCAGTTAGGATGTTTGTAGCCATGATCTTGAATGTACAAGGGTCTCTCTGCGAGTCCTTTCACATATGCCTTGTTGTTATTCACTCTATTCTTGCGGTGTGCATTACACCAAAGTTCATGCTCATCGTCATCTTATTTTGTTTCATGGTCATCCCAATCTCTGCATATTCCGCAATAAACTATATTGTTTCTTTTTGGTAATGTTTTGAGGTATACCTTCATTGGGGCAACCTTTCTTTCCCCTTTTATCATCGGACACTCTCTACAAATGTCCTTTTGTACAGTATGAACACCATATGTTAGGCATTTGCTTCTGTGGGCTATCTTCTCTTCTTGCCAAAATTTCTTGCTTTAATTTAAGTACCTGTTCAAGCTTAAGCTTCTCCATCTCCATGTTTTCCTTGGTCTCATCTTGTTTGCACCAAGTTTGTGATTCTATGCGACAGGCCATAGCCACTGCTTCTAAATAGGAGTAAAAAACCTTCCCATTCAAAGATGTGATGATGTCAGGGCTTAACCCTGATACAAACCATTCAATCCTTTATTTTTAAATTAAAGTCTCATCCAATTTACGAGATATTTCTTTAAATCTTTCATCAAAATCTTTTATAGATTCTCCTTCCTTTTGAGATAAATCCCTCAGTTTACTTACTCCCTCTGTGGGGATCTCCGGAGATTCAAAGTTATCTAAGAATTCTTTCTTAATATCATCCGATGATTTATTGTGTTCAGTGCATGTCTTCCTATACTATTTCAATGCATCATTTCTTAGTGTTCCTACGAAATCAAATAGTTTACTCTGGTCTCTTATTGCATTTTTCTATTCCAAATGGATTCCAGAACAAAGACATGTTATGTTGCCTCTATAGTGTCTTTTCTGAATACCGATAACTAGATTGGTGAGTCCATTGTTGATTTATTTTGTTTCTCAAGTGTTTCCAGTATCTTGTGTTGTGTTTTCTTATTTTCCTTTTGTTTAGGTTACTTCCTCTATATTAGGGTTTTGTTTTCTCTACTCTTATCTGTCTGTAACTTAATCTCAAAATAATATTTTCACAATCTCTTCTAATCCCTTCCTCTCTCTTTTTGTTTGTTTATTTCATTGTTGTTCTCTTCCATCAAAATTATCCTTGACTTATATGGTACATGGGGTGACTCCTGATCCGAGGGTTACATCTCTTCGAAGTTCCTCTTCATATTAGGGGATGACTTTACGTTTGTGAATGACATCGTTTATTGGTGTTGTTTCCTTTAATTGTCTTAGACTCTCGAAACTAATAATATCATATACCGCATCTTCTCTCCTTTAGCTAACCTTCATCACAGTCCGATTAACCAAATGGTCTAGATAGTTTGCATCCAAATTAAAGTGTTGGAGGTTTCTTATAGGGTTCAATAATTCTTCCCATTGTTTATCAATACTGATCTAGACATTAGTAAAATTAGGTGTAAACTTTGAGATTTTTTCTATTTGCAGTGGGTTCAAGGTTTGATTATATTCTTCTCTCCATAACCTTCTTGACTAGTCATAAGCATCAATACTCCCTCCTAAGCTCTTGAGAAGTTCTATGACCCTATTGATATGCATTGTTAGCAATTCAAGATTGTTTATATCCTTCTGTATCAAATTTGTGGCAGCCCCTATGACGTGCTCATCCATTCTTTCTTCCTCACCTACATTTTTCTCTCTAGCAGCACCCACATCAGCATGCTCAGCAACACCCATATCGGCACGCTCATCCTTTTGTTCCTTTGCCTCTACAACCTTCATGGTGTTTCCCCTTCCTAGTTTTTTTGTGTTTTCCATCCATCTACAACATCTTTCTTGGCATTCCTGAGTCTATTTTTGTCTTTCTTCCCTGCTTATTTCCATTCCAATTTTTATAATTTCACTCATTTCTCAAACTTCTTGCTATCACATTTTTCCATGGGTGTTTTAGACATGATATTTCATTAATCCTTATGTATCCCATGGTCGGCTTAGCATGACGAGTTACATCTTTTCAAGAATCTTTTCAGATCCTCCCCCCTTTCCATTTGTCATCCCCTTAGGTGCTTATCCTCATCTCACAAGGGTAGGTCCTAAGAGGATTCTCTGCATATCATAAAAAAAATTCTCACTTTAATTATTTCTTTCCCAATTCTTCTCTTTATTCCACGCTTTTCCTTTTACTGATTTCTCCTATCTATTCTTCACTGTTCTTACCAGGGTCCCAGCAACAGAACCAAATGTTAGCAAAAAATGGGAAGCACTCAATCCATAGATCTTTATTGTTTCCAATTTGAAAGACTTGAATAGTATGGATGGGCCTAAAATCGTATGGTCTTTAAAGTTCTCATGTTTTTCTAAGTCTCTTATTTTTTAATGAAATTCTTATATGGTTTCCATTTAATAGTTCATGAGATTGTAGGGCAAAACCAAGGCCAGGGTACGAAAGAGATTTGCTCTAGAGTTGGTTAGCAAGAGCTTATTGAATTGGAATCTTAGTACTAGGATGAGCCTAAAAATATTGTACTTTAAGGGCATGTTATTGAGGTTGGGCATGAATTTAGGGTACAACAAAATTATATAGCCTAAGGGATATAATAAGATCTAGGCTAATCTAAGGGATATAATAAGATCTAGGTTATGTTTTCAAAATTCTCAAGCCCACACATACTAGAGAGTTGTCGTCATCTATTGGTATAGATGGTATTGTGTCTTCCCACCTAGTTAAGATTGGCAAAGCTTTTTTTCCCTTCAAGGGTAAATGTATTTCATATGGTTCCTCTAAGGATATAAAAACAAATGGGAGGTTGTGTGCTAACATGATTCATTGCATGCAAGGTGAGAGGACCTAATTGTCGTGCAAGGTCCAATAACTACAATGTTCTTGTGCACTAAGGTGATTCTGTTTTTTTTACCTTTACCCATTACTTGTAATATTAAGGACTAGTAACCACTATAGTTTTGCCTGATAAATGGACAAAAAGAACCCTTTTTCATAATACATGACTGCATGCACATGTTTCAGGCTGACCCTTTTTTTGGGGTGTGTTGATAATTCAAACCCCAAACAATAGCTTTATGCACATAACTCGCTAACAGAGAAAAAAATTGTGAAAATACAATTTGCCAACGATGTGAGCAGAAAAATGATCAATTCTGGTACAACTATCAAATTAATTCCTATGGATGAAGACATGAAATAGATATAAAAAAAAAATGGTGGTATACAACGTTGTTAAATTTTCCATACACCCTGTACGCATAATGAACTTCTATGCAGTGAAAGGCAGTGTCACCTCATTGGGTTGATATTCATGTCATCAATATATTCATCACATCTTCATCTTCTTTTGCCATAGACGTGTCTCCATATAAACATTTTTATAGTTTGATTCAATGCATTGTTTGATGACGACGCTATGCAACTCGAAGGTTGGACCCAATGAGTCTTAACTGCCAGTAGACTGAGAGACTCATATCAACAGGTTGGTGAAGACCCCAACCCTTTACCACTGGGTTATAAGGGCCCATTTCCAAATATTAACATTGATTCTAGGGCCTCATACAATTATATATGATACTTGCAGCCCAAAAGCACAAAGTATAGATACTTTAAGTTTCAAGCAATAGTTGTCAACTCCAACCTCTCTTACATTTTTCATTACAATATATTAAGTCATTTATCAAGGCAAAAGAGGTCTTAATAATAAATTTTATTTATACTTGAATAGAAGTAAAACTTTACAAAATAAAAGAAAAATAGCTCAGCATGTATTACACATTCTCTACTGCATCCCAATTCACAGACAAGTGAACCACCGGATGTTTAAAATACATTTTTGGTACAGCTGAATTTGGGAGGTCGTATCTTCCCCCTCACCAAAATTATAATACAGGGCTGACACACCCATAGAAACCAGAAATTTACTTTCCATTGAAATGAGATTACTATCAGCAGCAACCAACATCTTTCCTTGACACTCCTCTGAAGAATGGATGTCTCAATGCTTCTTGAGCTGTCATTCTCTCTAAAGGCTCAAATTTGAGAAGACCTTGCAGCAGATCTATAAGGGGGCCAGTTGAGTGATCTACATACTGCATGATCAAATTCTGCAGAAGGAATTTCAATTGTGTATACATAGCAGTAAAGTCCATTGATATTATTAAATGATGTCCTACAATACCCATGTCAATGAAATTCGATATGCATACCCTAAGACTTGGCAATTTCCTCACTGCTCTGATGCTCTCTTTAGAAGATGCTCCTTCTGGCCAATCCAATCGTGATCCATGCCTAAAATATTTTCCATACCTTCTACTGTTCACATAATAATGTTTTATATTATTACAACATGGAAATTACATGAGAATAAGAATATTTGTCCTTTATGGAACATGTGAACTTAATTTATGTACAAAGTTTCCCAGCAAGCTTTTTGACAAACTCACTCTGCTTTCTTTATCATATGTTTAGGCAAAGGTCCTAAAACCCTTTCCATCATGGCAAGATGTTCCAAGTTTTCATGGGTTTGAAACAAGGTCTCTCCCTACACATTATGAAATTTGTACTATAAATATCATCCAATCTAATAGGTTCATAATTATCATAAACAACTGTTACAGTCAATTTACCGAGCACAACTCCACAAGTATGCATCCTACACTCCAAATATCACAAGGGCAGTTCCATCCAAGACCTGTTAGAATAACAGTACACAGCATCAACTTCACTAAATTACAAACAGGATCTCATTAAGTTTTAGGTGACCGTTCCAAGCCAAATCATAGGCGATGATATATTATCTTCCAAGCCAAGCTTACCCATAATAACTTCAGGTGCTCGATAATGCCTAGTTGAGATCACTGAAGTGTGATCCTGATCTTCAAATGTGGTACTTCCAAAATCAATCAACTTAATTGCACTAGACTTTGGCAACTGCTTCAAATCATCACGTGATGATCTCTTTTTCCCCTTCTGAAGAAAGGAAAAACAATTTAGTAAACGATCCTTTGCAGACATGGAGGTCAGAATATAAATTCATGATCATCCAACTGAGAGGGTAATGATAGCGAGTCATAGTTTGGTTATATGCACAGAATGTGCAGATGCAAAGAATTACAGTCAAACGCTGAAAAACCACCTCATGAAAAACTAACAGATCACTTGGTAATTGAACTACATTCACATACAGCAGATTGTGTACACAAAAACCTGAACTCCTTTCTATAATATCACTAAAACTGTAATCACCAAAATGTCTACCTTGTATTCAGGAACCTTGACAAATTCTGACGAAACAAAAAGTATATTTTCGGGCTTTAAATCCGTATGAACAAGGTTCAACTCATGCATATCTGCCACAGATCATGGAACTATTAGGTGAAAAAAATCCGGAAAGAGTATCCTTAACATTAGAAAACCAGAGAGCATCAAATGCAATTATTCTCTACACACATGCTACTGACTCCAGAAGCTGTCTTCCAACTTCCCGAACAAGATCAATAGGGAACGAGTGAAAATCATTTTTCCGAAGATAATCATAAAGGCTGAGTCCAAGCTTCTCAAAAACCTGTTTAAAGCAGTTGCATTCATCCACAACAATCTTAAGAACACCCTAAAACCTGGTGAAATCTACTGAGGTAAGGATTGAAAGGTAACAGCACTTTCAAAGTGTGTCATGCCAAGAGGTGATTGATGACAAATTTAGACTGAAATACTCACGATACAAGTGTGGTTCCTATAGTCAAACCAGTCCAGCATTTGCACGCAACTGAATACAAAAGATACTTCAGATCATGTTCAAAATTTCTATTTTCACTGATATAATTACCATTAACGGTTTTGGGTGCTCTGTATACCCATGTACTGAATAATATGAAAGACACTGTACTAACATACCGTTTGCCAGATTTGTCATACTTCAAAACTTCCAATAGCACATCAATTTCAATCATAGCTTCCTCTCGATACTTCTGTAATCCACGGATAACTTTTATGGCTACAAAATCCTTTGATTTTCTGTCCCAGCATTCCAAAACCTGCCCAAAAGTTCCTGTACAAATTGGGGTTTTCATTTAGAACCTAAATTTTCCAACTATTACCACAGAACAAAAAATCCTAACAAATCTTGCAAGATACCTTGACCCATTTTACTGACTATATGATCTGCAAGATAGAGAAAAGAAGGGGAATAAGAGAAGTGAAATAAAAGGAATTATAAAAGCAAGGTTATAATGCAAAGAAACCTAGGTCTTCAATTGCAAAACGCCTTCACAGAGGAGATCATTCATCAGATCCTCTACAATCCATTAAAAATTTAGATGGAAAAGTGTCATTACAGCGAGGGGTCAGATTATCTCCAAGAGAAAACACATAATGGCCGTCCTTATCATCATCCCGCCATGGAGGAGACACGTAACGTGAGGGAAGTCCATCTCCTCTCAACGATGATTTTTCAGATGATGAAAATGAAGATGAACATTTACTTTTCTCCGAGGAAGAAGATGATTTTGCCCCATTAATTTCTCCCCTTTCTTGCAAGGTAAAATCTAGTATTTGCTGGGCCTACACAAAGCCACCCATTAATTTAAACTTTTGATTCAAAAAAGAACAGCCAATCAGAACCACCCCATACTTGTCAGAACATTCTCCATTTATTTCAATCTATGAAACTTGGAGCAGTAGGGTTTGAAATGCAAAATTTTACCCAAATCTGCAGGCGAAAATGAACCTGATCTATGGATCTACAAGGCAAAAAATCAAAACCTAACCTGACAACCAGAGGGAAGAACATCCCACAATGATTTAAACTTGCGGCGCTTCCTTGGATTTTCTCTGTCGTTCAGCAAATGGGGAAGAGGGTACTCTGCAACACAAGCCATCGCAATCGATCTGCAATCTTCTACGAATTTTACGGCCTGTAAACTCAGAATATCTAGGGTTACAAATCAGAGACGTAAAAAGGGAGACAAGATCGTCAAAGAGAATAAAATTAGGGAACCATGCAAGAAAATAGGTGTAAAATTCGATTTTAAACTCGCATCCGGGGAAATACAGTAACTGATACAAGTGGTATGTTATTCCCCAAGGCCGACAGCCTCACTCCCACGCTAGCTAATGAATGAAGAATTTTAATGACGTCCACAAGGCCAAAAAACAGCCTAAGGGACCACGAGCCCCAGCGCTAAGACACTTTCAAATTCTTTTCAATGTCAGCACTTTTATTATGTAACTTGACCAAGAAACCGGCTGTTACGGGAAGCTTTGCATCCTCAAATAGTGCGTTTAAACTTCCCCCTTCAAGAAGTTTCCATAATGAAGGTTTGACAAAAAAGTGTAATGGTGAAAAATTAGGTCTATATTATCTCCCTCTAACTAATCATTGCTTAGGGACTCGAAGCATGAAACATTTCAAATGGTATTCTAGGGTAGTGTAAAAAGGATAAATCTTAATTCATTTTAACATTATCGTGCCACATACTTACACATACTTGTATCGCCATTCAAGGAGCGTATCTAAGCATTCACTACTACATCACCATTTGCATATCTAGCAACATATAGGTTATTGCATGTTTTTTTGTTGTCTTTAACCTTTGTTCACAAGTCGTTGAATCGGCGTGCTTAGGGGTTTGATTAAGTGAGAACGCACCTTGCTTAGCAAGCTCCTCAAAGTTATTTGTAAACATCACCAATCTATTCATTGAAGATTCAAATATCAAAAGGTGAGGCAAACCAATTTCTAGATTATCGAACCTATTGATTTCACACACTACATATCTTATTGATTTCACATAGTACATATCAATTTCGTGTATAATGGTCTATTTCACGTTGCATAATTGACTTGGATCACTTTGCATTGTGATTTTTCCCTAGATTGAAGCAGATTCCAAAGCTAAATATGATATTAGAGCATCATTTTAGATTATGGAGCAATAATTTGCAATCGAATGCCATCAAACTGCACCTAGAACTAAGTAACCTTAATCAACCTTCATCATTTTGAAAAATGTGATTGTTTATTTACAAATTACTATCTTGAATCCAAATCCTAGGTTAGATTTATCTATAATTGTCGTTTAATTAATTTACATATGATATTTGAAAAAGGTTCTTTATTTTCCCTTTCAAAAAGGAAATTCGTAGAATCCTTTGAAAATTAAAAATCACTCATGTGGGTGTCGATAAATAAAATTACCCTACATAAATATATAGGGTAAATAAATGCAAATAAATAATAATAATAAAGTATTCTAGATAAGAGAGTTGGGTTTAGAAATGTGTATCATATCAGATTTGATATATAAATCAAATAACAAAAGTAAATACATACCTTGAAGTCAAAGAGGAACTTGATTTAGGAGGATTTGGGTCACTCAATCATATTGTAAATCTCAATCTTTGCACAGTAGGCTACAAATTTGTCAACAAGATCATCATCCTAGTCAGCACCTATGTTCCAAATTGCATGTCATAACTCCATGTCAACATTATTGCACAACTTGATGTCTCTTAGTAGTTGTGAGTGTATACACCTCAAAATGGCAAAGACAAATTAAATAAATATTCATTATTTATTTAATTCTCATTCTTCTATCATTTAATAAATTCATTAATTTATCTATTTGATTCATGTTCATCATTAATAGTCCAACTATTAAATAAATATCAATTTATTTAATTATATCAAATTAAACCTATTCTTCTAATGTCATCCCCTAATTAAATAACAATCAAATTATTTAATCACAAATCATCCTATTCTAAAGTCTTCATTCATAATTCCACATCATCTAATACACCTCACACGTCCACCTTACCTTGTTGCACATGTAATTAAATATATTAATATTTAATTATTCTATTTTCCCTCACCCAATGGCCTATTATTCCTCCAACTATCCCTATTCACGTGGATGTGGTCTCTCCATGTCATCATGGTCAAAGGGACACTTTGTGACACTTGTTCCATAGTCCCTAGAATCTATCCAACCTCCCTATAATCATGTCTCCTTGTTTGACCTTCTCTCTTTGGTCATTGTGAGCCTTGTGACATGTGGACTCATGTCACACCTTTCTCTCAACCATGTCAAGATGAGAGGAACATCTTCCCTCTTTATCTCCCTCATCTCAACCAACTCAATCCTCACTGTACACTTCTCAAGACTTCTTCTCCGTCGTTAAGATCTTGACACATGGATTTGGCCCCTCCTTGGCCTATAAAAGGAAGCTCATACCCTCATTCTATCATCCACAAGCTATAGCAAAGTTACTTTG
Source organism: Cunninghamia lanceolata (assembly GCA_027924645.1). Lineage (NCBI taxonomy): Eukaryota > Viridiplantae > Streptophyta > Pinopsida > Cupressales > Cupressaceae > Cunninghamia > Cunninghamia lanceolata. The sequence goes on from BSBN01000582.1 coordinate 20,284,946, forward strand.
CAGAAATTCCAGCATGTCTTTGGCAAAGCATTCATATTTCTCATTGCATTTTATCCATTATCTTCATATTCACAATCATGGCTTCAATCATCCATTTATCATCTTCATAATAGTTGCATTGTAGGTAATCTTCAATGTATTTACCCAACATATTGCCATTCGAGTATTGTCATCTTCAAGCAGCGAGGAAGCACGCTTCTGAGAGCTATATTCATCAACAAGATCAATACAAGATAGGTGACAATGGAATCTTTGAGGTAAATCGGTCTTCAAGGTGATATTGCTTTGTTTATTTGATTTGCATCATATTTCATTGAGATTATTGGATTATTAGTATTTTATGATGTTAACAATATTTCCATTAACATTTTTGGTGCCCACCATGGGGCCTTGCCCCGTTTTTAATTTCCATCTGAGTGTTTTGTGAAGGTTCTATCACGACAAGTCGTTTATGCACATACGACTTCCAGTTATGCGCATTCAACCCTTTTTATTGTGCTTCCACCTTTCTGTGCATCTAAAGCATTCTCCTGCGCATTTGCTAATCTCACACATATATCCATCTTGGAATTATTGCATTTATCACCTTCCCATAAAGCCATTTTAGAAAAAGCTCTCTTGGAAACAATGGTTCCTACAAACCTTGCCCAAGATCACTTCCGAGCTATGGTAGGCCATCTCACCACACCACATTTTCTATCCTTCATTGAGAAGGATGACATGTCAATAAATCAACCACACAATGCATCCCTACACATTGAGGCCCAAATACATAAGCACAGAATCCAAAGGGGGTTGGTTCGAACATTTGTACACTAAAGTTAATCCTTGCATTGGGGTTTTTTGAAAATGTTGTTGATCCCAAGAAGAAGATAACCATCAAGGCATACGATGAGGAAGAAAGGACCTCCAAAGGAATGGTGGTTTTGCTAATATGAGTGGGACTAGTAAAAAAAGATGTAGTTTGCCAAGTTCTCAACATGGAGCTTGCATATAACATTCTTCTAGGTAGACCTTGGATCCATGCGATGAAGGTTGTCCCATCAATGTATCACCAATGTATCAAGTTCCCACATAACTATCAAGAAACAACCATACAAGGGGACCCTGATCCATTTTAGTATTGCAATACCATATAGTCTAAACCAGAAGTTGTGATACCCACCAATAGAGCAGCTTCTTCTTCCTCCAACCAAGTGGATCTAAGTTCCTTAACTTCCACCTCAAAACACCAGAGCTCAAGATCAAGGTCAAAGACAAAGGCATTGGGGAGTATGTTATTGAACAATCTTTCTCTCTAGCACAGTTGCCACTATCACCAAAGTCTTATGGGAGACCATCCTTGAACAAAGCTAAGTCACTTGAGACTCCTATGGGTCCTTTCATTAAATGGGGAAGCCTATCTGATGAGAGTGATGAGAAAGATGTCTTACAATGGCTTTTCAAAGATGAAGATAGTCAAACCATATCAGAGGACCAACAACCTAAGATTCCTACAGAACAGTATGGTCAAGGTTTTTCTATGTTGCAAAGGATGGGATACAATGGTCAGGGTCCCATAGGACTAAGAAAGGATGGTATCATAGAACCCATCAGACCCCCTACTCAAACAACCCAAGACACTACTGGGTTAGGATACCAAGGTCATCAGAAGAATAAAGGCAAGGGTAAACAAAAGGTTGAAGATAGACAAGCAACTACCACTAACTTAGTGGAGCAAATTCACCGCTTGCGAGAGGCTAGTGAAACTAATTCAAATGAGAATGAGTGGGACAGCCTCTCTGAGATGTCTTGTGAAGACAAAGGGATTGATGTGGTCCAACAATATAGTAATACTCCAACAATGCATGAGGGACAAAGCTTTAGAGCTAGACCGCTAGAGTCCAAACTGCAACATGACGAGAGTGAACCTCACAAAGAGAGTATGATATCAAGCTTGACGAACCAACTTGAGGAGAGTACCATAATAGACCTTGTCAATACCTCGTCCCATTCAAATGAATCCTCCATCCTAACCATAACTACCCTTGAGTGTGACAATCCCTTACCCCTAGTCCACCTGGAATTAATAGATTGGGATCTATCTAAAACATCACCTGAGCTTGACACCTTTGAAAATAATGATGCCATCATCGACTACCTAAAGCTTAGAGAACACATACCCATAGGAGACCACAAGGATGGCTTCCCCATCAACCTTAACGACAGAGCATACTTCAGAGAGAGTGCCAATCCTTTCAGTTGTAAAAATGTTAAAATAAAAATGAGATCTAATGGTGAAAACCACTCTGCAACAGTATTAGAACATGAAAAAGTAAAAAGAAAAGACGTATCTGAAGGTGAAAACCTCTCTGAGGTGTCGACCGATGAAAGGTTTGACCCTCTCCCCCTTTATGCACATCTAGAAAGATCTTCAATACTAATGGAACTAGCAGAACAAATCAACATTGGCACATAGGCACATCCAAAACTCCTTTATCAAGTAGAGTCATTAACTGCACAAGAAAAGATAGAGTTTGCTGAGTTCTACAGAAGAAAGCAAATAAACTTTGCTTGGTCTTACATTGATATGTCGGGTATTGATCCAGATCTAATCATGCACCATCTATCACTAGCTCCGAGAGCTAAGCCAGTTAAACAGAAGCCGAGGAAAATGCACCCCCACATAGCTTTAATGGTAAAAGAAGAACTCAAGAAGTTACTAGATGTGGGGTTCATTAGAGCCATTGACTACCCAAAGTGGGTCTGTAATATTGTACCTATTTCAAAGCCTAACAAGAGAATCAGATTGTGCAACGACTTTAGAGATTTAAATAAAGCTTGTCTGAAAGATGATTTTCCTTTACCAAACATTGATATCATTATTTACCTCACAGCATGTCACACCATGTTGTCCTTAATGGATGGTTTTTTCGGATATAACCAAATCAAGATAGCACTAGAGGATCAACATAAAATAGCATTCACATGTCCATGGGGCACCTATTGTTGGTGCGTTATGCCATTCAGTCTCAAGAATGCAGGAGCAACATATCAGCGAGCAATGACAACAATCTTTCATGACATGATGCATACCATCATGGAAGATTATGTTGATGATATCTTAGGAAAATCACTCACCAGAGAGGGACATCTTGAAGTCTTAGACAAAATATTCACAAGACTAGAATAGTTCAATGTACGGTTGAATCCTAAAAAAGTGTGTTTTTGGAGTAACATCCAGAAAACTACTTGGATACATCATATTAGCAAATGGAATAGAGGTGGACTCGACAAAGGTCAAAGCAATTATGGAAATGCCACCACCAAAGAATATGGGTCAGCTACAATCTTTACAGGGAAAGTTGCAGTCAATTAGAAGGTTCATCTCCCAACTGGCAGACAAGTGCCATCCATTCTCACATCTGCTACATAAAAATGTTCCATTCAAATGGGATGATAACTGTGAGCAAGCATTTCAGTGCTTAAAAGAATATCTAATGAATCCACCTATCCTAATGCCACCAATTCAAGGCAAACCTCTACTGTTATATATATCAGCCACACCCACAACTTTGGGAGCACTGCTAGCACAAGAAAACCATGAAGGAAAGGAGAAAACAATGTACTATAGCAACAGGACATTAGTAGGTTATGAGCTTTAGTACACACCAATTGAAAGGGCATGCCTTGCAGTCATCTTCGCTTCACAAAAGTGGAGGCACTACATGCTCTCTCACTCCATAAAGCTGGTAGCAAAGATTGACCCATTAAAGTATCTACTCAGCAAAGCTACCTTAATAGGTAGAATATCTAAATGGATTATGATTCTTAGTGAATTTGACATTGAGTATGTGGACAGAAGAGCCATAAAAGGACATGTCATCGTAGATCAGTTGGCGGATGCACCTTTGATTGATAACAACCCCTTGAGTTTTGAGTTTCCAGATGAATCTATTCAACATCACAACAATAACTTGGAAGCTCTACTTCGATGGTTCATACATGCAACATGGATCTGGAGCAAGTATCTTGCTAGTAACACCGCCCTAAATCATACAGACTTTTGTTCCCATGCACCAACAATGTAGTTGAGGATGAATCCCTGGTTATCGACATAAAGATGGTAGTTGAGTGGAAGATCAAAGAGCTTAATGTGTATGGGGATTCACAACTGGTCATTAATCAAATAAATGACGAATACCAAATAAAGGATGAGAAGCTGATACCATACAAGCGTATGGTGGATGACTTCAAGGAATATTTTTTTGTGATCTCCTTCAAGCAGATACCAAGGTTGGAAAATAAAGTAGCATATGCAATGGCCACTATTGCATCCCTTCTAGATATCCCTAAAAATCAATCACGTTATGAGTTTTTGGTGGAGCCAGTCTCCCATCCAGCCCATGAAAGCCTAGAGAATAACACCATTTACCACATCATAGGAGCCTATTCTCCTTTATATGGTAAGGTTTACACCTATCTTAAAGAGAATATCCTACATCCTGACCTATTAAACAACCAAAAACATACGTTCATACGCCAATCATCTAGATATACCATCATTGCCGACACCCTGTATAGACAAGGTTTAGATGGTACTCTCCTTAGGTGTTTAGATAGTGATGAATATCAGACCGCTCTAAGGGAGGTTCATGAAGGCATATGCGGGACGCACTCTAGTGGTCCTACTTTGGCGAAGAAACTCATGCGTTTAGGATATTACTGGCCGAGCATGGAAAAAGACTCTTATCATTTTGTCAAGCAGTGTAAGAAATGCCAGGTTCATGGTAATCTGATACATGCATCCGCTCAAGAGTTACAACCCTTAATGACACCCTAGACCTTCTATCAATGGGGACTTGATCTAGTAGGCAAGATTCACCCTTCCTCCTCCAACGGCCACAAATTCATTATCACAGCCACAGAGTATTTTATGAAGTGGATTGAAGCCATTCCATTAACCACCGTCATAGGGAAACATATTTCATCCTTCATCCTTAACTATATCATATGGAGATACGGTATTCCATTATCCATTGTCACAGATAATGGTAGACCCCTCAAGAATCAGGATGTACAGAAAATCTGTGATAAATTTTATATCCAACATCGTTTCTACACTCCATACTACCTGCAAGGTAATGACCAAGCTGAGGCATCAAATAAAACCATTATGAAGATACTCAAAAAGACTATTGATGACACTGGCCAGGACTAGCATATGCAATTGAATCCCGCTCTGTGGGCCTATAGAACTAGTATACGCACACCCACAGGTATGACACCATACGTCCTCATCTATGGCTCTGAAGCCATATTGCCTATCGAAGTTGAAATTCCTTCCCTCAGGGTGTCCTTAAAAGGACTCATAAATGATGAGGAATATAGAGTATCACGGCTTCAAGATCTAGAACTTCTAGAAGAACGAAGACAACACGCCTTCAACCATCTTAAGGCATACCAGCAAAGAATGTCAATGAGCTATAATCATAAGGTTAAGCTGCAACTTTTTCATGTAGGTGATTTGGTCCTAAGAGAGAACCCACGTAATCAACAGGATAAAGAGAAGAAAGGGAAGTTTGAACCAAATTGGTTGGGTCCCTATGTCTCACCGCCTATGGATTAGGGGCATATCAGCTCTCAACATCATAAGGTGAAGTGTTTGATGATCTCATCAACAATATGCACCTTCAAAGGTTCTATACCTAATAACCCTAATGCAAGGGATGTCTAAAAACAAAAAAACAAAAAAAAGGTACAAATAGAAGCAAGTGGTGAAAACCTAGAAGTTACAAGCGCTATTTGCGACTAACCACTACCTCCATTTGTTAGTACAACCCAAACCTGCTTCCATCTTTCCTATTGTACTTATCAAGAAGCCACATCCATTTCACATCTACCTAGCAACGACTACCATAGCTTGGTGTCTTGTCACCCCTGTCACCTTATCCAGTAGGGTCATCCCATCGCATTACCCTATCGTTTATCCTATCACAAATCCATTGTCAGTGTTAGTCATTTCCGAACTACGCCACCTCTGAGTTATCACGTAGGCAAGGCCATCATTGATGCACCCCCAAGGCTGCTCCTTTTTCATCCATTCCACCCTATGTCATCCATCACTAGTGTCAGCCTTCAAGGTTGAACTACGTTGCCTCTGCGTCGTCACGTAGGCAAGGCCATCATTGATGAGCCCTCGAGGCTTCCCACCCCTAGGTCTTTAGATCCACTTAAGTCCACCCTGAACTACGTTGCCTTTGCGTCGTCACGTAGGCAAGGCCATTTAGCAATGAGCCCCTGAGGCACTAGGTTAGTCCTTTAGGGCCGGTCACATTTGTTCATCATCAATTCATCCATAATAAATCAAACCTTTACTCGATTGGGGGTAATCCTTGACCTAGTCGAAGAATAGGATTCTTGAATGCTATAAATTCAGAGGGTAAACAATTAGATCAAGGTTTTATCACTAAACAACAAGCAGTGTGACAATCAAACTTTCAACATCATCTTGACACAAAGGACAACAAAAGCTACACTTGATAAATCCCTTTTGGCCTAAGACATCAAACTGATTCTATCAAGTTATTGCAAGAAAACATGTTTTGGGCAAGAAAGTTTTTCAGTAATTATTTTAAAAGTCTTATATCATGATTTTTGTTATTATGTCTTTCTACGCTACTCAAGGATGTTTTAAACTAGAGAAGCTATGATGAGGGCATAATCATTTTATTTGTCTATTGTCTGTGGGTTTTGTCTTTAGTAATGTGAGAGCCCTGTCTAAGGACATGGTCAACACAATGAACATTGAGGACATCAAAGGTCTAAACATGAAATAGGTTTAATCCTTGTCTGTTGATACGTAAGCAATACTTAGGTCATCTTGGTTCAATTATACTTAGATGCTTGTATTAACTTGCTAAATCAAAATCAATGTAAGAGATACTCATGTCATCATGGTTTAATTATACCTGGATGCTTGTATTTTTTTACAACATTTTAAAAAATCTCAATGATGAAACAAAGTACTTTAAATACTCGCACAATCAAAGATGACAAAAGAATTCGTATCCATTATTATCCCATTGCATTCCATTTCATTATAAGCATTTTATCATTTTACCAAAATCCATGTGTGTTTGTGATCTTTTCATTATCCAATTTCTTATCTTTCATTATCCAATTTCTTATCTTACATTATTCATTAACCATTATCAATTCATTCATTATCCAATTTATTATCTTACGTTATTCCTTATCCCATTTCTTATCTTTCATTATCATTTCCATTCATTATCCAATTCATTTTCTAACAATTTCTTCTGAAAAGTGTATTGTTATTAAGATTGAGTATACTTAGCATTAACAAAAATAAATCATTGTGTGTCATACTCAGAAACACCATCATAGATGCATATCATTTTGTTCATTAGGATGCATAAACACAAGTACATCATAAGTCATCCATAGCAAGAGTCATATACTCACATCATTCATTCATTATTAGTTTCATATGTATATCATGATAGAAATCAAAATAATGCAAAAACTTAGATAAAAAGATCATTAGTTAAACCATCTTAGTGCAAGTGTACATGATTCGTGTCATTTTGCATTATAGAAATCAACACATGTAACAATCATCGCATATAGATAATCATCACATATAGCATTAAGTCAAACATCATAAGCATGTAGAAACAACATGTATAAATTGTAATCTATAGAAGCATCAACATAATCAACATAGTGTTGCATCAACATAATCATCATAAACATATAGAGCATCATATAGAGCATCAAGTCCATCACATAAAACAAACATGTGCATCGAAATCATAAACCATGTATATATCATCTGTAAGCATAGAACATCATAATATCATAGCGTCATAACATAAATCATGTCCATCACAATAGATCATAACATAGTCTATCGAATCGTGATATCATATCATCATCATCAAAAAAGAATAAAAGTGTCCAAGTATACAGTGATGTCAAAATAATAATACATCTCAAAGTGTCTAAACCAAAGTGGTGTATACATGTCCAAATAAAAGCGCTGGAAATTGATACATGTCAAAAGACAGCTAGGAGTGACTCCCCCTGATGGTGTTGGCTATGGTGGTATGATGCCTCCTCCTCCTAAGGGCCCTGTCCCTGGTGCACCTCCTCTTGATGGTCTTGTAAGTACAAAAATCACGCACTGCCTCCACGAGGACCCCAATGATGATTCAAATCCTTGTCACGTACATGTAAGCATGAAAATAAATCCTTTTGGCCATAGGCCTCTTGATGACATGTCCTCCTTTCTTGTCTAGTGTCGTTTATGCTTGGTCGATTCCCTTCCTTCTTCATTTGTGACGTTTTTTGACACTTATTGCGACACTTGTCAACTTGCATCTTCTAGATTTCAACCTTGATCCTAAGCCATATGAGAGTCTTGTAGGTGAGTTTTCACCTCTCCCCTTTGTTTTTCCTCTAGCGCACCTCATAGAAGCCTTCTAGAGGTCCCCCAATCCATCTCCCGCTGTCAGTTTTTGATTTCAACCAACCAATCCAAATCTCCCCCTATTATTTCCAGATCCCCATTGGGGATCCTAAAAATGCAAGTGGAGATTTGGATTCTTCCACTTGAACAATCAGTTTCTTGATGCATAAATCATCATTTTCCTCCCCTTAACCTTATGCCAGCCTAAATTTTTGCATTCTACACTTTTGATCTCGGATCTCCTCGGGTGACCTAGAGTCGTCCCTTAGGCATCCCATGATCTCCCTGGGCAACCCTGTCTGACGAAGGTGGTGACCTTGCCGTCTTTTGACCCGTGGAAAAACTTAAGTTTCTCTCGCATTTTAGCTTTGTTTTCGCCCATTTTTCCTTCTATTTGCATGATTTTTGATCCTTGATATAGAGTTTGTATACGCCTAAAAATGACACAAATCATCCTAAATAAATATTCTAAATATTTATTCCATTCTTCTACCAATTAAATAAATATTCTAAATTTATTTAATCAATTCACTATCCCATAATTAAATAAATTCTATTTATTTAATTAAAATTCTTCTATTTGTCCTTCACAATTAAATAATCATAAATTATTTAATTAAGCCTAATTCCTCTATCCTAAAGTTCTAAATTCAAAATTCCACATCACCTTTACACCTCACCTTTTCCACCTCACCTTGTCCACCTCATCAGGTTGCACATGTAATTAAATATATTTAATATTTAATTGCCTTATTTTCCCTCACCCACATGGCCTATTTCTTCTCCAATCAGAGGTCAGTTAACCAATCAATCAAATCTGTTAACTAACCTGTCAGTTGAGTCAAATCCTCAATCAATCCAGTCAGTTCCACAATCCACTCTTCTAACTGATCAGTCAATTCTGTTAACAGACCAGTCAATGGAGTTAACTCTCCAATCAGTTTTGTCACATCCCCCCTTTCATGATGGAGCTGGGACATTTGTCGCATTTCCACTGGTTGCACATTCCTCAACCATCCTCAACCGTTGATCTTCATATCTCCTCTCAACCATTGATTCCCATTCTTCCAAATCTATAAATGAAGCTTCATTCTTCCATTCTATTCATCCAGGCTTTTGACATCGTTACTCTGCAGAAATATCACCAGCGCGCCTTTGGCACCCACTTGTCATCTACAAGCTTGAGATCACCATTGTTGCATTGGAGCTCACCTTCATTGCATATCACACCATAGCCGTTCACCATCGACTTCCTCAAACAGCTTTAAAAGATTGCACTCTCTGAGGGCTCATCTCATCTGCGAAAGGACGATTTGTGATAGGCGAACAACAGAAGTTTCAAAACGGAAGAGGTTTGCTGTGTTTGTTCATTGCTTTGTTTACTTGAATCTTCTTTGTTTCACTATTCTGTTGATGTTTGGGTCATCTATTATTCATTTGATTGATCACCATTTTACCCTCACATTTTTTACGCCCACCGTGGGGCCGTTGCCCCTTTATTTCACCATTTTTGAGCTTTTTTGAAGGCAGGTTCCGTATAGGTCACGCAGAGTCACGCACAGGTTCTTTCGGCACATCTGTTTATTTCCACGGTGCATATAAAGACTATTCTGGCGCATTTATTCTTTTTGCGCATCTGTGTATTTCTGTGGCGCTTTTGCGCACTGTTACGGCGCATAGGTTATAACTGCGCATCTGTTGATTGTTACAGCGCTTCTGAAGACTGTTGCTGCGCATCCATTAAAACTACGCATATATTCATTTTAACCACGCATACATTCAATCTTGCAGCGCATTCGTTAGTGCTGCGCTTTTGTTGATCATTTCTGCGCATCTGATCACTGAAGCTGCGCATTTGTAACAGACTCAAGTTTTAATACTTTTCTAGAAGATTTTGCTAACATTAACCCCTTTGCAGGTGTTTGCTGGAGCGGTTTTGCAGGGTAGGCTCGGGTTCAGTTACATGTAGTTGCATCTAATTAGGTCACCTTTCATTTTCTGGGAAAGAGTAAAATGGTTGTTCATTACAAATCTTCATCTAGTCCTAATTAGGGAGGAAGTAACTGGTTTATTTCATGCTTGCATTACAAACACCTTCAAAGTTATTGCTATCTGAGATTTAAAATTGAACTCATCACTGATCTTGAAGGTAAAATGAACCATTGCTATATCGTGAGACCTGAATTTCAAAGTTAACAATCTCGTGCTTCGCGGTTTTAAAATTGAACTCATCACTGATCTTGCAGTTAAAATGAACCATTGCTATATCGTGAGACCTGAATTTCAAAGTTAACAATCTCGTGCAACGTGGATTTAAAATTGAACTCACTACTGCTTTCTGAGATTTAAAACTGAACCACTGCAATATTGCTGAAATCACTTCAAAGTTCTGTTTGAGTAGATTAGCCCATTTAGTTTTTATCTTTTAACTAGGGTGGATTAATCAGTGTATTCTGTGCTTGCGAATGACAATAGGCTTATGCTCTCCCCTCTTCTGGGTGATCAGAGTGCCAGACTTGTCATTCTATTTGTTTAACCTTTAGGAGGGGCCTGCCCTTGGATGCACGCTTGTCCAAGCGGGAACGACCCTGAGTGGTAACAGGCTAACGCCAAGCCCTACCGAGCCACTTAAAATAAATTGTGCTTAAGGTGAAAACCTCCTGCAACGAGTGCTGTTATGTTACACCGATGGCCAACCTCCCCCAAAACCCTCTCAGGCGTAACCCTTTGAGGCTGGGAGACTCCATAACGGAGAGTAGCGCCGCCGCACGTGTAACCACTTGAACGGTTGCCCGAATTAAATACCTCTTGTTTTAGTGGCCCAAATCCCTTATAATCCATTTCTCGCCTAGGATTTTGTGCTTGCTTTTGTCCAAAATAGAGTCAAAAAACTACAAAAACAATGGAAAACTACAAAATACTCTTTGTGCTTGCTGTGTTTTCTTGCTAAATTAATTCATAATATCAGATCAAGAAGACCTTTTTCCAGCCAAAGAATACCAAAAACAGAGAAAAATCCAAAAAAAAATTTTGCAAAAAATACCAGAACTACGCATATACACTTTTCTGCTGCGCATACACAGCGACTTGCTGCGCTTTTGCACCGACTGGCTGCGCATACATACCTTTCTGCTGTGCATATACACTTTTTGGCTGTGCTTTTACAGCGACTTGCTGCGCTTATACACCGACTTGCTGCGCATATACTTTTCTGCTGCGCATTTACGCACTGTTACTGCGCATACGTGCTTCACCAGAACCGCGCTTTTACAGCGACTTACGGCGCATTTACCCATTCTTGCTGCGCATCTGTTTCTGCGCATGTGTGACAGTGCACATCTGCCCTATTTTTGAGAAATTTTTATCAACTGTTCAAAGTACCCATTTCAGCCTAGTTTCATTTTCTGAGGTCGGAATCAACCTTGCAGTCAATTTTCATCCATTTCACCCAATTCTCTCTCTTTCGTCGGTCGTCCCAGTCACCTTCTGTCCTAGTCACTCTTGCCCCAACGTCATTCTATCCCATACCGATTCGACATAGGTCCTTCTTTGTTTCATTAGTGAATTCACGTAAGCCTAGTAGGTCACAGTACCTTTTGCTAGTAGTCTTGTTGAACGACTAAGCCCTACGCAGTAAGACTGGTATCGACTACCCTTGCTAGTGGCTAGAGTCTTGTGTCAACCGTCTTGCCTGAAGTCATTGAGCGAGAGAACCCTTTGTCCAAATCTTGTCCTAGATACCCCATTCATTACAGTCTTAGTCGGCACCTTACCAAAATTTCTAATCCTAGTCCACTTCATCCCACCCCACCTTGCATGGTTCTTACTCGAACCCAGTACAACAAGCTAATTGAAATGGCTGACTCATCCGATCACATCGCCCCACCACGCGATGATGATGAAGAAATTTCTCGTGAAGAATTAGTGGCACACATGCAAGATAGCAAATTCCAACGCCTAGTGGAGAAAGTGCTCCTTGAGGACCCCACCAAATATTTCCATCATCTTGCTAGTCTCGGAATCAAACTCCCCGCAGACTTTGACATTAGCTCCATCATGGAAAATGCAGATAATGAACATGAGAGAGGCACAAATGACACGGTCCCCCATGCCAATGAGAGAGGAAAACAACCCATAGCTCAAAATGTTCCTATGGCGGATGTGAGACAACAAATTGAGAGTCTAAAGCTAGAAATCTCCAACCTTAAGATCGGCACAAGTTCCAAGAACTACTCCTTGGAAGATATAGCACCATACCCCTTTGACAGAAGTTTGGTCATGAAACCATTCCCCTATCAGTTCGGAATTCTGAAATTTGACAAATACAAAGGGAAGGGGGACCCTAGAGATCATATCAGGGAATTCACTGCAGCATGTCTAGAAGTAGCTCACAACGAGACCTACTTAATGAGACTGTTCCCAAGATCTTTAGGAGGTCAAGCTATGGAGTGGTTCTCGCGTCTCCCACCAGGAATCAAAACTTTTGATGAACTTGTCAATAAATTCATAACGCACTTCTCTTACAACATAGAACACGAGGTATCTATGCTAGACCTATGCAACACCAAACAAAAGGGTGGTGAGTCTTTCGCCACCTTCTTACAACGATGGAGACAGCTAGCTAGTAAGTGTTCTTACGACATGCCTGAGAAACAACTATTGGAAATGTTTGTCCACAATTTGAATCCCGATCTTAGCTATCAGATTCAGATACAATGCCCTACCTCATTCGCCAAAGTCATTGAAATGGGGCTATTCATTGAGAAAGCTATGATTGCTAAAGGAACTCTCAAGCTCTACAAGGACACACCCCCTTCCAATTACACAACTGACAAGTCAAAGTTTTGGACCAAGAACAAGAATGTGGTCAACGATGGAGTAGTGGATGCCAAGGCGGCAACCCCTAAACAACAACCCATATTCACTCTTAAGGAAGAAGCAAATAACGGTGCACTCAACAAGCCACCCCCTCGGGAACCTAGACCTTGGTTCAATTCAAATCCAAGGAGGAAATTCACACCGTTAGGAGAATCTCAAGAATCGGCCCTCAGAAAGTTGTTGGCTAACAATGAAATTTCTCTACCGCCAACAAGTGACTATGAGCCTATAGTCAAACCTCCCTATTGGAAGGACACAGACTATTGCGAGTATCATCGAGGAAGGGGGCACACAACCAATAATTGCATCCGTCTTAAGAATGTCATATAGGATATACTGGATCAAAATCAGGGAGGAACACAACAGCATACCTCCAATGAATCTCATGTGGCCTACCGGGATCCTCTTCTAAATCACAACAGGCCGTATAACAACAATCACAACAGCGGTCACAACAACAACAATGGTCACAACCACAACAATGGTCACAACGGCAACAACTCCAATGGCAATCCCAATAACGACAACAATCGCAACCGGCCAAATCAGAACAGCGGGTCGAGTAATGCTAACTATGCAAGCGTTCCATTTGAGTACACCATTAACTGCATTTCAGAACATCTTCCGCAGGTCAATGTCATCTCCCCCAACCAACAACCAGGACCTAACAAAACTGGTTGTAGTATAATTACCCGCAGTGGTAAAGTCACGATCAATACCACCCCTCCAAGGTCGTCGCCATCTCCGTCTAACTCCCGTCCATACAATGTCATCGACCAGTTACAGAAAACCCCGGCTCACATTTCTATATTGGAGCTCTTGCGTCTATCTCCTTCTCATAAGGAGATTCTCGAGAAAGCCTTAGTGGAAACTACTGTCCCCACTAACCTGGCCCAAGAGAAGTTTCAAACCATGGTTGGCAATCTGACATCCTCCCCTTCCATATCATTTACTGAGCAAGATGACCTTTCCGTATCTCAACCCCACAACACTCCCCTACACATTGTCGCATTCGTACACAAGCACCACATCAAGAGGGTTCTCATTGATGGGGGTGCCGATTTGAATATTTGCACTTTGAAGCTAGTCCTTGCATTGGGGTTCTCTGAACAGGCAGTTGATCCACGGAGGAAGATTACCATAAAGGCCTATGACGAGGAAGAGAGAACCACAAAAGGCACGGTTGTCCTACCTATTCAAGTTGGACCGGTAATCAAAGATGTGGTGTGCCAAGTCCTTGATCGAGAGCTTGCTTATAATATCTTACTAGGGAGACCATGGATCCATGCCATGAAGGCTGTCCCCTCAACCTACCATCAGTGCATTAAATTCCCGCACAACGGCAAGCAGGTCACCATACAAGGCGACCCCGACCCCTACCAACATTGCAATTCATTCCAAGCAAAATTTGAATGCATCATTCCCAATAACTGAGCCTACATTTCCCCTACTCTGCCACAAGACCATACTGCCGAAGCTTCCTCCTCGAGGCCCAAACCGCTGAAACTTACCATAAAAGAAAATGGCGTAGGGGAGTACTCCATTGAGCACAGCCTCAACCTTGCCACCATGCCTTTGTCTCCTCGCTCCTTTGGCAAACCCAAGCATCAACCTAGGCATTTTCCAAAGCCATCTGCTCCTCCTACAACTCCCGCAAATCCCTTTGTAAAATGGGGGACCTTATCTGATGAGACAGAGGAGCGAGATCTCCTGCAATGGCTTTATGCTGAAGAGGAAAACACACCCCAAGAGCCGCCTAGACTCCCTACAGAACTCTATGGACGGGGTGAAACCATTTTGCACAGGATGGGATACGAAGGACAAGGCCCCATAGGCCTCAGAAAAGAAGGAATCGTTGAACCTATCCAACCTTCTTCATCCTCTTCGGCTAGAAACACAACTGGCCTAGGGTACAAAGGTAAAGGTAAAGCCAAGGAAAATGCCTGTCTTGTGGAGACAATCCAAACACTCCAAGTGGACAGTGACACAGATTCAGATGATTCCAATGAGCATGAGTGGGACGAGCTAACGGAGCACTCCTACGACGACAAAGAGGTTGACACCATCCAAACTCTTAACCCTTACCATGAGAGACAAACGCAACGGGACAGACCACTGGAGTCTGATTTGCCCCTCCCTGAGAGTATGGCTTTCGAGGAAAGTTTCGATTCCATTGCGATAAACAACTTGGAGGAAAGTACCCCCCAGAACACTACCCCCACCTATGCTCCTAGTATTTCCATCCACACTATCAATGAATCAGATCTTTCATCCGACTCCCTTCACCTCTTGCACCCTGAGCTTATTGACTGGGATCTGCAAGGAACCCCCCAATTAGATATGTTCCAGAACGATGATGCCTACATTGACTATATGGGACTTAGAGATCACTTACCAAAAGGGGATCATAAAGCCGGTTTCGCTATCGAACTTAATACTGTAGCTTACTTCGGGGAGGGTGCCAAGCCTTCTAGTCGCAAAAATATAAAGATCAAAAAGGGATCTGACGGTGAAAACTGCCGTGCGGCAGTGTCAGATCATAAAACAGTAAAAAGAAAAGACGTATCTGAAGGTGAAAACCCAACTGTGGCACCTGACGATGGAATGCTTGACACCCTCCCAAGTGATATGTATCAAGAAAGGTCACAGATCGTGGTGGAGCCAACAGAGCCAGTGAACATTGGAACCGAAGAGCAGCCTAAGATTATCCACTTTACAAAATCTCTCACGCCGCCTGAGAAAACCAGGTTTGTACCATTCTTTAAAAAGAAGAGAGGCAGCTTTGCTTGGTCATATGCCGACATGCCAGGTTTGGACCCAAACCTGATCCTACATCACTTGCCATTGGATCCAGGGGTGAAGCCCGTAAAGCAAAAACTGAGAAAGATGCATCCTCATATAGCCCTTCTGGTCAAGGAAGAACTCAAGAAATTGCTAGATGTGGGGTTCATCAGAGCCATAGACTATCCTAAATGGATATCAAACATTGTGCTAGTATCTAAACCGGATGGCCGAGTTCGACTATGCAATGATTTTCGAGACTTAAACAAGGCGTGCCGCAAAGATGACTTTCCGTTGCCAAACATAGACATCATAGTCGACCTTACAGCAGGACATACAATGTTATCACTCATGGATGGATTCTCCGGGTATAACCAAATCAAAATAGCACCTGAGGATCAACACAAAACAGCTTTCACTTGTCCATGGGGTACCTTTTGCTGGAATGTCATGCCATTTGGGCTGAAAAATGCAGGTGCTACATATCAGCGGGCCATGACAACTATATTTCATGACATGATGCATGTGACTATGGAAGACTATGTTGACGATATCTTGGCAAAATCACTCACTAGGGACTCACACCTGGACACATTAGAAAAAGTCTTCCAACGATTGGATCAATTCCAAGTAAAACTGAACCCGAAGAAATGTGTGTTTGGGGTCACATCAGGCAAGCTGCTAGGCTTCATCATGTTAGCAAACGGCATAGAGGTAGACCCGGCCAAGGTCAAAGCAATCATGGACATGCCTCCGCCCAAAACTCTAACACAGTTGAGATCCTTACAGGGCAAGCTACAGGCCATCCGCAGGTTCATCTCACAGCTGGCAGACAAGTGCCATCCTTTCAGCCATCTCCTACATAAGAACGTTCCATTTAAATGGGATGAGAAGTGCGAAGAGGCATTCAACAAGCTCAAGGAGTACCTCATGAATCCTCCTATACTCATGCCTCCGATCCAAGGAAAACCTTTGATTCTCTACATATCTGCTACACCTACTGCTCTTGGGGCTCTCCTAGCGCAGCAAGACTATGAGAACAAGGAAAGAGCTGTGTACTACATCAGTCAAACCTTAGTGGGCTACGAGTTGCAGTACTCACAGGTGGAACGTTCATGCCTTGCGGTGGTTTTTGCCTCACAAAAACTCTGACACTACATGTTGGCACATCCTGTCAAACTCATTGCCAAGATCGACCCACTAAAATATCTTCTCAGCAAAGCAGCTCTCACAGGTCGACTAGCCAAATGGGTTATGCTTCTTAGCGAATATGATATAGAGTATGTGGACAGAAAAGCCATCAAGGGGCAAATCATCGCTGACCAACTAGCTGAGGCACCGTTACAAGACACTTCACCAATGCAGTTTGAGTTCCCCGATGAGTCTTTATTCACTCTGTCAACATCTCCTTGGAAACTCTACTTCGATGGGTCTTACACCAACCATGGATCGGGGGCAGGTATCTTGTTTATCACTGCCCAAGGTGACACAATTCCAAAGTCCTACAGGTTGTTATTTCCATGCACTAACAATATAGCGGAGTATGAGGCTTTAGTAATTGGTCTCAAGATGGCCACTGAGTGGAAAATCCAAGCACTATGTGTCTACGGTGATTCTCAGCTTGTCATAAACCAGGTCAACGATGAGTATCAAACCAAAGATGAGAAGCTCATCCCATATAAACAGATGGTCGATGACCTCAAAGCACATTTTGGGACCATCTCGTTTGAACAAATACCCAGGATAGAGAACAAAGCAGCCGATGCAATGGCGACCATAGCCTCTCTTCTTGAGATACCTGAACATGAGTCACGGTATGAGTTCTTAGTAGAAACAATTCGACAACTGGCTTATGATCTCCTCGAAACCCATTCCATTTGCCACCTAGTAGGATCTGATTCGCCTTGGTACGGTAAGACCTACACTTACCTCAAGGACAATATCCTTCCTTTGGACCTCTCTTCCAACCAAAAATGAACTTTCATCCGACAAGCCTCCCATTACACCATTATCGCCAATACCCTTTACCGACGTGGTCTGGATGGTACTTTACTCCGTTGTCTAGAACAAGAAGAATCTGTAACTGCCTTGCGAGACGTGCACGAAGGGATCTGCGGAACACACTCTAGCGGTCCTTCCTTAGCTAAGAAACTCATGTGTTTGGGTTATTACTGGCCCAATATGGAAATGGATTCATATCAGTTCGTCAAAAAGTGCAAACAGTGCCAGATACATGGGAACCTGATTCATGCACCTGCTCAGGAGTTGAGACCTCTAACGACACCCTGGCCCTTTTGCCAGTGGGGACTTGATCTCGTGGGAAAGATTCATCTGCCTTCTTCCAACGGCCATAAATTCATCATAACCGCCACTGAGTACTTTACAAAGTGGATTGAAGCCATTCCCCTATCAACCGTCACAGGAAAGCAAATTTCCTCTTTCATTCTGAATTACATTATCTGCCGATATGGCATCCCTTCATCCATCATAACGGATAACGGGAGACCCTTCAAAAATCAGGATGTCCAGGAACTTTGTGAGCGTTTTAAAATCCAACATCGTTTCTCCACTCCATACTATCCCCAAGGTAACGGCCAAGCTGAGGCATCGAACAAAACCATTCTGAAAATCCTAAAGAAGACTGTCAATGAAGCTGGTCGCGATTGGCACGTCCAACTCAATCCCGCTCTATGGGCCTATAGAACCAGCATACACACTCCCACAGGTGCTACACCCTACGCCCTCGTCTATGGTTCCGAAGCCATCCTTCCCATTGAGGTCGAACTCCCATCCCTTCGGGTGTCGTTGAAAGGTCTCATATCAGACGAAGAGTACAGAGTCTCCAGACTACAAGAGCTAGAACTGCTAGAGGAAAGGCGCCAAAAAGCTTTTGACCATCTCAAAGCCTATCAACAGATGATGTCAAGAAGCTACAACCACAAGGTTAGACCAAGATGCTTCAAGGTTGGGGACCTCGTCCTAAAAGAGAACCCTCCCAATCAGCAGGACAGAGAAAAGAAAGGTAAGTTCGAGCCTAACTGGCTTGGACCCTATATAACTGTAGCGGCTTACGGATCAGGGGCATATCAGTTGGCCACATCAGAAGGTGAGTTGTTTGATGATCCAATCAACAGCATGCACCTTCGCCAGTTCTATACTTAAGAGAACCCCAATGCAAGGGGGCACAATAAAGTCAAAACTCAAAAAAAATCAGAAAAAAATAGAAAGCATACAAAAAAAATCGTCTTTTGGTGAAAACCTGGCAAACAGGCGCCTTGGATAGGTATCATGAGGAAAACCTGGCAATCAGGCGTCATGTTACTTTCTAGCTTCTCGTGCAAATAAAAGCAAGTGATGAAAACCTAGTAAACAGGCGTTACTTGTGACAAACCGCATTCTCCATCTTTGGGAATCCAATCACCTTGAGCCCATTCTCCCTCTATTTTCCCCATTCGACCCGTATCCATCCCACAATAAACACTTGACAGTTACCTATCGTGGCTTGATACTCACCTTGTGGCCTTGTCGACCAAGGTTTTGTCCCATACCGTCTCCTCAATGTAAGCCTAGTGTAGTGTCTCTCGTCGGTGTCTATGGTCCGAATCCATGAACTACGTTGCCTCTGCGTCGTCACGTAGGCAAGGCCATTATTCTAATGCGCCCCCGAGGCTTCCATTTCTTCCCTTTGTCCCATTCGTCCCCTTTCTTGTCTTCATTCTTTTCATCTTTCTTCTAGTCCATCCATGGTCCATTAGGGTTTACCCCGAACTACGTTGCCTCTGCGTCGTCACGTAGGCAAGGCCATTTAGCAATGAGCCCCCGAGGCACTAGGTCAGTCCATTAGGGTCCGTCTCCCCAATAAGGATTGTGCAATCTTCTCACCAAGCAAGCAAATGCAAGCAAAACCTGCGCCTCAAGCAAAAATCTTGACTATGAGCATCTTAACCTATCCAACGCAAAGCAAATACCCAAGGTCTTCTAAACGATTTTATGCAAATTAAGGCAAGAGCTAAACACATATCAACGCAAATATGCTTTGTAGATCATAAACATGGTTAACAATTCGAGTCCTGATTTTTGCTATCATACCCTCCTATGCTACTCAAGGATGCCAAAAGCTCGAGATGCTATGATGGGGGCATGATTACTTTCTTTGTTTGTTGTTTGTGGATTAAACTTTAGTAATGTGAAGCCTTGTCTAAGGACATGATCGGCAAAAGATCATCGAGGACATCAAAGGTCTTACAGGAACGGGGGCAATCCTTGCTTGTTGAAGCACAAGAAGTACTCAGGTCATCTAGATTCAATTTTGACTAGATGCTTGTATTAACTTGCTAAATCACAATCCATGTAAGCGGTACTCAGGTCATCTCGGTTCAATTATACCTCGATGCTTGTATTCACTTACAACATTTCAGAAAAGTACCAAAAACAAAATGCCCAATGATGAAATAAAGCAATCTAAAAGCAAAGCATCCGTCCTATATCCATATACACATCCATACAATCCTCATTATTCGAACTATGCAGAGTAACGATATCAAGAAAAGTTTCTAGGTCATTCTATCACAACCATTCTTCTATCCATCATGTCATTCTTATGTCGATAGAGTACATTTGGACATCACAAAAACAAGGCATATAGGAGCATATCATATCATTCGTAGGACTAGTCATGCACATGATTAGGTTAGTCAAGTCCACCATCCAATGCATTAGGTCACCAATACATCTGCATCGCATCACATCTCAAAAGCACAGAAAACCACAAAACAACATAGCTAAGTGCATCACATATATAGTTACATCACCACATAGTACTCATGTTACAACTGCATACATTCAAAGCATTACATCATATAAACATCCAGTAGCATCTCATATATCTATGCAGCATCATAATATAGAAATCATGTTCCATACACACACATTTGCATTAGCTCATTTAGACATCACATATATAGTTTCATCATAACATAGAACTCATGTTCCATATCCACACATTTGCATTAGATCATATAGACATCACGTACACAGTTGTATCATCACATATAAGTCATCTCACATTTGGCATACATTTGTAACATTAAAACATATAGACATCACATAGCCGCATATCAAAATGTATCTCATATAACATCAGATAGACCATCTAACTATGCAATAGATCGCATCATACAGTAGAAGTAATTCACCATCTCATAACACATGCAATAGATACACAAAGCTACATCATCATATATACTATCATATAAAAGAGGTCCAAATGTACAATATCACCATCTCTCTCAAACTCAAAGTGTCATATATAATATACGTCCAAATGGACGGTGATACATGTCCCAAAATGCCCAAAATCTAGTCTGTGTCTACCCCTGCTGCTGTGGGTCACCGCTGCCAGCTCCTGACTGCTGGGGTCCCATCACGGACGCCCCTGACTGTGAGGGACCCGCTCTGTGAGCCACCCCAGACTGACTCCTGAAGCTCCCTGCCCTCTGGCTCGATGCCACGGCACCATGGTACAAACCTCGGTAGTACTGAGCCTGTGACTGCGCTCTGGCTAGGTCTGTCTGTGCCTGTGCCAACTGCGTCTGCAACTGGCCTACCTGTGCCTGTGCCTGCTGCACCTGCCCAACCAAAAATGAACTCGCTGCATCTGTCCCCATGGCGGCCACTGCAGTATCCCGCTCTACACGGATAAGGCGTACCCGTGCGTCTGCCATGTCTCGCTCGTGAGTCAAACCAGCGATCACTGCTGCGTCTATATCTCGCCTCCTCTCCACTCTCCTCAGCTGTGCCTGCAGCTCTCGCACCTGTCCCCTCAGGCTGGCTATGGTCCTCTCATGAGCCTCACCCGGCACTGGCCCCTGTGCTGCCTCTGCCTGTCCTAGCCCCTGCTGCTGGGGCACCTGCTGCTGTGGTACCTGTTGCTGGGGCACCTGCGGCTGTGGCACCTGCTGCTGTGGTACCTGCTGGGGTGGTGGCATCTGTGCCTCCGCCTGTCCTGGCACTGCCTGCCTAGCCTGATCTATCCTCCTCCGCTGCCTCGGCCTCTCTGTAGCTCGGCCACCTCGTCGTCCTCGTCCTCCTCTAGCTCCCCTCCGACCTTGGCCAGCCTCTCCCTCCTCCTCTGAGTCCGCCTCGTCAATACGAGGCACCAGCATGTCGGGTCCTGAATATCTCGGGAAAGGATGTGCAGTGATCCAGTCCTCGTACTCCTGTGTGACCCCCGCATCTGCTATCTCTCTCCGCATGTCCCATGCCACATAAGGCAACTGCTGGAACTCTGCTAGAGCCTCCTCATAAGAAGCCATCGGCCCCCATCGGACCCTCTCTGCATGTGTCCGTGCAAACATGGCCTGTCCCAGTGGCATGCCCTGTCTCCTGCCGAACTGTCTCAATACTCGGCCCACCATCTGTCTCTCCAGTATGTGCCGTGTCCGGCCTATCAACCACCTGGTCTGGAAGCAGTAAGGCAGCTCATCTCCCTCATCATCCCAGGGCTCACAGTCTAGATATGGTCGCCAGACGACCACATCTACCCCATCCAACATGTGCCTCCAGTACTCTAGCTTCCCCGGCCTGTGCTGGGAAATCACTCCTGCATAGCCATAGCTGTATGGCTCTCCTCTCTGCCTAGCAAAGACGCACATCGGCCTGGTCACCGCTATGTGCTCCCACAGCCAAAACTGTAACAGCAACACCCCAGCCGATAGACTCGTGCTGCGATGGTACACCACCTGATGCATGTCATGATAAAGGTGGGCCAGCACGCAGGGTCCCCACGCATATCGGGTGCCCTCAGTCAGCATCCGCTCCATGATCCTGCCCCATCCAATGGGGAACCCATGCGATCTCCTGTCCGGGCATACAACGCCCCCAGTCAGTCCAGCAACTATCCCAGGGAAGTAGTCGTAACAGTCATAGATATCCTGCCATGGGATGACCTGTCCCACCAGCTCGGGATCATCAAATACTCGCTGACACTCGGCGAGTCCCGCGTCCCGCTGTGCGTCATACTCCACTAACTCGCTTACTACAGGCAAGTGCAGTATCCTGTAGACATCCTCCAGCGTCACGGTCATCTCTCCAGTAGGGAAGTGGAAGGTCCCGTCCTCGCTGTGGAATCTCTCCACGGCAGCTGTCAGTAGTCCTCTGTTCGCCTGCACCTCAGGCATGAAGCAAACGTAATCCAAGCCCATGGCACCAAGCGCCACTCTGTCAGCCTCCGTCAGCATATATCTCTGCAATAGAGGCATAGGGAACGTCTCCCTCGACTGCAGCGTCTCTCGTATCTCCTCCTGCAAGCACGCAAAGCAAGGCGTCAATCTCAAGCTGCATATACCATACTCAACATATCTACTGCACTATATCAACTAAACTTAGCATTTCAAATTGATCAATACAGCACACTACATCTCTTGACTAGATTCCTGCAATCTCGGAGATAGCTCATCGATTCCTGCGTCAAACAGGACGCTAATCGAATCAATTTGGCTAAGTAATTTGCCATCCCAAGCAAATGCACCACTACAGGTGGTAAAAGCACCATTTCTGGTATATGCGCCGCGAAATGCATATGCGCCGCTTCAATGCACGTATGCGCCGTTCTAACACATGCGCCGCAGAACTCCACGCATGCGCCGCAAAATTACTCATGCGCCGCAAGAATCCACATTTGCGCAACTTTATCAAATGTGCTGCTACATTTCACATATGCGCGGCAGAAATACAAAAGCGTCGCCAAATTACAAAAGCGCAGCTAGAATACACAAAAGCGCAACTTTTACACATGCGCCGCCAAAACCGACATATGCGCCGCGAAAATACAAAAGCACAGCTTCGCGAGGCATATGCGCGGTTCTGCGTTTCGGCGCATCTATTTCACCTATTTTCTACGTGCATTTATGACGCCTAAAATCGACCCTAGGAGAAATTTCTCGAAGCACATACCGGGGGTCCTGCCTCTGTTGGCCGCCCGAATCATCGGACTCGCTCGAATCGGTGCTCCTCGCGTGGTATATCTGCTGCTCTGGCTGCCATGCTGCTCTAAGTTTGCTCTGAGCCCTCTTTCTCCAATCCAGATCAACCAAGTGTGCAAATGACTATTCTTGTGGCCCCAACTCCTATTTATAGCCTCTAAACCCTAATTCTGGCTAGGTGATGACTGTGACTACTTCCCGTGTCCATTTTTCCTCCTGTTTTCTTCCCGCATCCCTGACCGCGTCCCTTTTCCTCCAACCTATCCTCACCCCTTCTTCGTCGTGAGATTGTCCGTCTCCAAAACTTTCACCATTTTTCCCGTCCAATCTCCCGAGGGGGCATCCTATCGTCATGTAACCTGTACCAGGGGCAAACTGGGGCATGTATCATCATTCAAACTATCAAATTCTTTGAAGCAACGCTGTAAACTGCATTGCATCAAAGAGGGGCAAAATGTATACGCCTAAAAATGACACAAATCATCCTAAATAAATATTCTAAATATTTATTCCATTCTTCTACCAATTAAATAAATATTCTAAATTTATTTAATCAATTCACTATCCCATAATTAAATAAATTCTATTTATTTAATTAAAATTCTTCTATTTGTCCTTCACAATTAAATAATCATAAATTATTTAATTAAGCCTAATTCCTCTATCCTAAAGTTCTAAATTCAAAATTCCACATCACCTTTACACCTCACCTTTTCCACCTCACCTTGTCCACCTCATCAGGTTGCACATGTAATTAAATATATTTAATATTTAATTGCCTTATTTTCCCTCACCCACATGGCCTATTTCTTCTCCAATCAGAGGTCAGTTAACCAATCAATCAAATCTGTTAACTAACCTGTCAGTTGAGTCAAATCCTCAATCAATCCAGTCAGTTCCACAATCCACTCTTCTAACTGATCAGTCAATTCTGTAAACAGATCAGTCAATGGAGTTAACTCTCCAATCAGTTTTGTCACATCCCCCCTTTCATGATGGAGCTGGGACACTTGTCGCATTTCCACTGGTTGCACATTCCTCAACCATCCTCAACCGTTGATCTTCTTATCTCCTCTCAACCGTTGATTCCCATTCTTCCAAATCTATAAATGAAGCTTCATTCTTCCATTCTATTCATCCAGGCTTTTGACATCGTTACTCTGCAGAAATATCACCAGCGCGCCTTTGGCACCCACTTGTCATCTACAAGCTTGAGATCACCATTGTTGCATTGGAGCTCACCTTCATTGCATATCACACCATAGCCATTCACCATCGACTTCCTCAAACAGCTTTAAAAGATTGCACTCTCTGAGGGCTCATCTCATCTGCGAAAGGACGATTCGTGATAGGCGAACAACAGAAGTTTCGAAACGGAAGAGGTTTGCTGTGTTTGTTCATTGCTTTGTTTACTTGAATCTTCTTTGTTTCACTATTCTGTTGATGTTTGGGTCATTTATTATTCATTTGATTGATCACCATTTTACCCTCGCAGAGTTAACTATTTCATGCACCCACACATGCATAATTAGCTCTATTTGATCTCAAATTAACTCTCTAATCAATCTCATGCATTCCCTCAAGTCCATTTCTTCTTCAGTGATAAGCTATCATTGCTTCATCACTCTCTAATCAGCTGAGTTCACAGGGTAATCAATGTTGTTAACTCCCCAATCTATTCTTGTTAACTCATCAATCAAATGAGTTAACTCTTCAATCCATTCCATTCCTCAAACCTAAAAATACCCCCCTCCCTCAAGCACAAAGGGAGGCAAATTCATTGTGCACCAGCTCTTGCCAAGTTTTCTCTCCAACCCAGCATTCATATGCTCATACAGGACGTAAGTGCCTTTTATTTTCTTTGTTCAATCAAGAAACGCTACACTGTTTGATTCTTAGCCATTGTGCTCAATTCAAAGCTCACATCAAGCTCATACAAGCTTCACAAAAGCTTCATTTTGCTTCTTTGGGTCATTTTGTCAAGAGGATCACCTGCTTCCACAGAAGGATTCGAGGTTGCCTATACAAGGATACTGAGGGTAGTGGAGTCAACAAATCTTCATCTCTTTTAGGTTCCTTTCATTGCTTTCATAGTAATTAGATAATCACATTGCTATTGGGAATAGTAACATTGTGCTTTTTCCTTGATAGGTTAGATCTTGCATGCTAGATTAAATCATTTTTACATTCCTAGATCTACTTTGTTAGAAAAAGCATCTTCCCTTTCCATTAAATTAGATTGCATTGAAAACACCAAAAACCTACAAAAACATAGATTAAACTTTGGATTTGAAAAAGCATATAGGATTGCATACATATTTCTTTCATAGATTAGAAGCATTTTTCCTTTCCAAATATTCTAAAAAAGTACCAAAAACACGCTTTGCATATCATCATTTAGCTTGCATTCATATAGATTTGTTAAAATAGACAACATTGCAAAACCCTCCATTCCATCACAAGATATTCACAGACAAACCCTAGGTCAACAAAACCCTAGGTCAAAACCCTAGATCTGGTTAGAGTTAGCAACTACACAACTTCCTCTATCCTGATTCACGAATGTGTTTAGGAGTAAGAGGAGAGTGGGTAAGGGCTATCCGAGACAAGATCGAGGAGATCCATCTGCGACCTCAACAAGAGACACACATTCCACCACAAGAGGACCCATTTGTTCTATTGTTGATTAAAGAAATTAGGCAATTGCGATTACACATAGCATTTCTCAGAGACATAGAAATAGCATAAGTCATCAACAAAAACAACTATTTGCCCACACAAAGGTGGAATTTAAGGAATCCAAACAGAAGAAGAGAAACTAGTGACCCTTCAGGTCATAGGGTTATCTTAAGTGTCACAACCACTAAGCAAAACATACAACAAAATGCACAACAACAAAGGCCACAGAACTTGCCGATCCCTCTCCGCAAAGTCTAGCTCTCCAACGAGCCAGACCCTCGCCGTGTCTCACCTCCTCTCGACTAGCTAATTCCACATGAGCGAGAGTGATGTGGCAGATCGCCCTGTGGAAAGGAGGGAAGGGTCCGTGTACGTGCCAAAATCTGACCCGACAACCCCAGGCAACCAGAGTCATGATTTTGAGCATACAGGTCCGTGTGGTGGCCCCATAGGTCCCATCACACCACCACTCTCTGTGGGTACCCTTTGTGACCTGCTGCGCTAACTGGGCCTATAACTGCCTGCCCGATACTTTGGTAGCACTGCCTGTTCATACAGAGACCGCCAGTAGAAGATCTACTAGCCTGCCCTGACCATCTCTGCAACAGTCTGACTAGTAGGACCCTGTGCCATAGTCTATTGCACATGCTCCAAGAGTGCCTCTGCTCTACCATACCTCTAGATGGCTATGTCTCTCTCAACTGCGCAGTCTAGAGGTCACCCTGCAACTGTGTAATTTGGGCCTACATCTGCCCTATTTGTCCCTGCTGCTGCTATAGCATGGACTGTGCCTAAGTGAACTGGGCTCATAACCCTATTACAACTCCATTGTCTGGCCTCTGTCCCTGTGGCTACAAAGGAGGTTAAGGCTATCTCTGGAGGACTAATTGAGCATGTTGGGCAAGATAAATCTGCTAGCGAACCCCCCTCCCATCTCCATCTCCACCATCATCACCATCACTGCCATTGTGTCCACTATCACCGCCGCCGCCACCACCACTGCCATCATGACCACCACCGCCGCCACCGCCATCATGATCACCACCTCCTCTGCCACCACCATCATCCCCACCTCGGCCACCTCTGCCTCCCCGTCCTTGTCTCCTCCTGGGCCTCCTCCGTGGCCCCTCGTCATCATCCTCCCGATCATCCAAAATTGGGGCTCGATCTCCTGGTTTGGAGTAGCATGGGAACATATGTGCAACAAAGCAATCAAAGAAATCCTGCGTCATGCTAGCATCTGCCACTGCCCTCATCATCGGCCAAGGCTGATATGGAATATGGAGGAACTCATCTCAAACCTACTCATAAGATGGGATGGGTCCCCATCATGCCCTCTCCTTGTGCGTACGGGCAAATATGGCATTACCCTGGAGCATCCCCTGGATTCTACCAAACTACTTGTACACACGTGAAACTATATGTCTCTCCAAAATATAGGGTGTCCTCCCTATAAGCCATCTAGTCTGAAAGCATAACGGAAGCTCAAAAGCATCATCGTCCCATACCTCACAGTCCAGGTATGGTCAGCAAACAACAAAATTAACATTATTAAAAGCATGTCTCCATTATTTTAACTTTCCCAGCTTAGGCTGGGAAAGACACTCCTGAAACATATAGGAGTAGCGTTGATCCCTACCCCGAGTGCCAATGCCAATGGGATGAGTAATGGCTATGTGTGTCCAGGCCCATATCTGCAATAATGAAACCCCGCAAGCCAAACTGTATGAACCATCATAAACAAACTGGTGTAGATCATGATATAGGTGGGCAAGGATGTAAATTCCCCAACCATATCTGGTACCCTCTATTGTGATCCACTCTAGTACACGCCCCCATCCAACTGTGAAACCACGAGACCGTCTATCGAGGCACACAATACCTCTGATCAATCCAACCACAATTGAAGGAAGGGGCTCATAATAAGCTAGCATATCTGACCAACTGATCTTGGTGCCCTTGATCTCATTGTCATCAAAGACTTGTCTGCACTCATCCAATCCGGTCCCAGTCTGTGGCTCATACTCAATGAGCTCTACATCAATGGGTATGTGCAGAATCATGTGAACATCCTCTAAGGTCACTGTAATCTCCCCAGTGGGAAGATGAAAGGTCTCGTCCTCATTGTGGAACCTCTCAACCAGAGCAATTAGCATGCTAAGATTTACCCTAATCTTGGGTATGAAGCAAACAAATGATAGTCCAGCTGATCCAATCACAAGTAGGTTAGTCTCCATGAGATAGGGCCTTAGCATCTGCGTAACTGGAAACTACTCCCTTGACATGAGGACATCATCTAACTCCTCCTGCAATCAAGCAAGCACGCATTAAACAATCAAAAATCAACTAAACTACAAGTATGTCTATCCAACATCAAAAACTTAGTTATTTCAATAGGAAAACAATCCTATCATCTCTCCAGAGATTCTATCAATCTCAGAGATGACCTATCAGTTGACCCACATCAATTGCACAGTCAACTTCATCAAATTCCTAAGTGTTTGATAAACTAGATTCATATGCGTAGTTCTGCTTCTTGTATGTGCAGTTTTACATCATATGCATAGATTTAACTCAAATGTGCAGGAATATCTTGAATGCATAGCTTAAATTTGCATGCACAGTGTTGTTCCTCATACACGCAGCCTAATCTTGGAAGTGTAGGAACATTTCATTTGCGTAATAAAAATCACATGCGCAACATCCCCTATCGCATATGCAACAAGATTCCACATGTGCAGAAAAATGTTTTAAATGCAAAAAATACGCATATGCGCAGAATCGCGCGTCATATGCGCAGTTTTGCTAGTTGGTGCATACAAAACTTAAATTTTTAAACTACATTTAATGCTATCATAAATGCACCTAACCTAGAAACGAAGGGGTACTTACTGGCGGCCCGTAGTTTGCTGGATGGTTGAACCGTTGGATCTGCTCAAATCGATGAGACTCAATGGGAAACTGTTGCATCTTTGCTAGTTGCTCTGTGCTCAAATGGCTCTAATCTCCTAAAATCTCTCTCTCAATGACAAGTGTGCAAATGACTAGGAATGTGACCCCACACTCCTATATA
Source organism: Cunninghamia lanceolata (assembly GCA_027924645.1). Taxonomy (NCBI): domain Eukaryota; kingdom Viridiplantae; phylum Streptophyta; class Pinopsida; order Cupressales; family Cupressaceae; genus Cunninghamia; species Cunninghamia lanceolata. The sequence continues at coordinate 20,314,812 of BSBN01000582.1, forward strand.
TAACGCATGGAACCCTAATGAGAGGTGCTTGACCTTGTCCATGCTGGGGCATGATTTTCACCTGCTTTTTCTTTCACGTCAATTTTTTTTTCACCCATCTATCCAGTCAACCTTTCTCATCGTGAGATCATCTGTCATCCTGTCGTCAATTTCTTCCCATCCAATCTCCCGAGGGAGCATCCTATTGTCGTAAAACTGTACTAGGAGCAAACTGGGGCATGTGTCAACTGCAAAAAAAATTATTCTTTGAAACAATGTGTTAAAACACATTGTCTCAAAGAGGGGCAAAATGTATACACCTAAAAATGGCAAAGACAAATTAAATAAATATTTATTATTTATTTAATTCCCATTCTTCTATCATTTAATAAATTCATTAATTTATCTATTTGATTCACGTTCATCATTAATAGTCCAAATATTAAATAAATATCAATTTATTTAATTACATCAAATTAAACCTATTCTTCTAATGCCATTTCCTAATTAAATCATAATCAAATTATTTATTCACAAATCATCCTATTCCAAAGTCTTCATTCATAATTCCATATCATCTAATACACCTCACATTTACACCTCACCTTGTTGCACATGTAATTAAATATATTAATATTTAATTATTCTATTTTCCCTCACCCACATGGCCTATTATTCCTCCAATTATCCCTATTCACGTGGATGTGGTCTCTCCATGTCATCATGGTCAAAGGGACACTTTGTGACACTTGTTCCATAGTCCATAGAATCTATCCAACCTCCCTATAATCATGTCTCCTTGTTTGACCTTCTCTCTTTAGTCATTGTGAGCCTTGTGACATGTGGACTCATGTCACACCTTTCTCTCCACCATGTCAAGATGAGAGGAACATCTTCCCTCTTTATCTCCCTCATCTCAATCAACTCAATCCTCACCGTAAACTTCTCAAGGCTTCTTCTCCACCGTTAAGATCTTGACACATGGATTTGGCCCCTCCTTGGCCTATAAAAGGAAGCTCATACCCTCATTCTATCATCCACAAGCTATAGCAAAGTTACTCTGCAGAAATTCCAAAGTGTCTTTGGCAAATCATTCATATTTCTCATTGCATTTTATCCATTATCTTCATATTCACAATCATGGCTTCAATCATCCATTTATCATCTTCATAATAGTTGCATTGTAGGTGATCTTCATTGCATTTGTCCAACATATTTCCATTTGAGTATTGTCATCTTCAAACAGTGAGGAAGCACGCTTCTGAGAGCTATATTCATCAACAAGATCTATACAAGATAGGCAACAATGGAAGATTCAAGGTAAATCAGTCTTCAAGGTGATATTGCTTTGTTTATTTGATTTGCATCATATTTCATTGAGATTATTGGATTATTAATTTTTTATGATGTTAACAATGTTTCCATTAACAGTGAGTAGTTGTGACAATTGTAAGGGGAATGTGAACCGTCATTTTCAAATTGGCATGTTCTATTCCTCTCTTGTTACACCAAGAAGCATAACCTGCAATGGCAATAGGGGGAGAAGCATCTGATATCATGACTGTGAAATAAAAAGTATTTAGATCTGACATTTATTTTTTAAATATAAAGACATCAAAATTTAAAAATGTATATTAATAGGAAATTATTAAAAAGTAACAAATAAGTACAAATTATTTACTACACTTTTCAAAGAAAAAGAAAGAAACAAATTACTGAAATAATAAATGTTGGCTTTTCTAAAAGTAAAATTAAAATTTACATACAAAAGTAAAATAAGTGTATTACCAAAAATAGTTTTTCAAATAAAAATAAAGCAAGCAATGTAGGGGAAAGGACCCAATAGATAACAATGCCCTAATAACCGCTATGGTGCCTAAATAAAATAATTCTTAAATAAAAATTAAAATTTATGTGATGTAAAAAATATATACTTTATGTTGTTCGAAACCCTTATCACTTTTCATCCAAATTTGGCAGCAACTTATCCTTAGCTCAAGGCAATGGCGAATCAACTCATTGTTTCAAGTAGGCGCTCATTACTAGGCATAATCCCTTTGGAGTATTGGATGACCACTCAAATGATTTGTGATCTTCTTCTTTGGATGACAATCCTTGTCCACTCACGACCCATTTTCTGCCCAATTATGAGGTGATGCATGATGCACGATGGTGGTGCAAATGGAGATAAGCTGAGTAAACCCAAAATGACAAGTGTAGTCTAGTCTTCTACTTTTGTTGCGACTCACATAAAGTTCAAAGGCAACCCTATCAGGAATACTAGGTTGAAGACCTCCTTGAGTGACAACCTCATTACTTTCCACCCCTTTGATCACATTCCTAAAAATAGTATGACAAGTGAATTTATCACAAACTAGGAAGATTTCTTAAAAGAGCATGCCCTAATTTGGGAGTTACCAAACTATGGTCGAAGCTATGTGATTTACACAACTGGATAATAGAGTATTGGAAAGATGGAATGTAGATGCAAATCAACATATATCCATGTGTGAGGGGCTTCTTTATCCTTGAATTCAATTCATTTGGGGATAAAGCTATTGTGTTAAAGGCAGGCCCATGGGCATTACATGCCAACTATCTCTACATGAAACCTCGGATGCCATCCTTCGATCCCTACACATATTCCTTCTCTTCTACCTACCTATGGGTTTGACTACCCTACTTGCCTCTTCAATTTTGGGAAACACCATGCCTAAAGGATATTGGCAACAATCTTGGTAAGTTTCATTACATTTCTAAATAGACTGCCCATTATGCTAATTCAACTTTTTCTTGAATTTACATGGAAATGGATCTTTCAAAGGGACTTCTAACTGAGATTATTTTAAAAGTAAGCAACAAAAAATAGAGGCAACTAGTTGATTATGAACAAATTATTTTTAGATGCAAAAAATGTTACTCTATAGAACATCAAACCTATGTTGTCAGAAGAAGCATGTTAATGAGCACAAAGATTTTTCCTCGCATTCTACTCCCACTTAGTGGTCCAGGGTAGAATCTCATCACTATGTCATTACCCCAGGTGTCCCTTTAGAGGAGGATTCTTCTACGTCTAAAGCTCCTCCTACTTACGAGCTACATAATCTTACTAAGACTAGCATGTTTGCAGTAGAATGGAATAACTTAGGAATTTTTTGACTCTCCAATGTCAAAGACAAACAAAGTAAAGGATGCAAAATTTGATGACTTGTGAGCCAATATGTAAAATGCAAAAATCAGGAATCATCATACATCAATCACCCTCTTCGACTTGTCTCAACCTTGCTTCTAATGTTAAGATTACAAAAAGTGCAATTTTTAGGCTATAGAATAGTAAAACTCAATTTCTAGGCTATAGAGGTCTTTTTTGTTAGAATAAATATTCTAGCTTGTTCAACATCGATTCTTGGATGCCAGTGACATGGACATCTTCAATCTCTATAATTTAAAAAAAGGGGCCCAATAAGCCTCCCAAATTAAAATTTATGGCCTTCGAAAGTTGGGCCTCCTACATTGGATATGTAAAAACATCTAGGATGTATAAAAGAGATGTAAGAGGGAATTACACTTATTGAACAACTTATGACACATGTTATGACACATCATAAGGCATCTTAGGATAGAGATAAAGGAGCTAAAATATAACACCCAAGTTGGTGAGTGGATTATGACAAGCTTATGATAGGTGGAATGAATATGTTATGTTTAGCCTGTGGGCTCATCTTGAGATTTGGGTGTTGGATTTCTAAATAAGGATTTAGGTGCCACATTTTGGGTGGTTTTAGCAAATGGTTTTCTAATTACCATTTGATGGTTTCATGTATTGTATCTCTTATTTATTGGGTTCTTGAGATGGAGATTTTGATAGTGAGTTTTGTAGGTACTGTTATGTTTCTAGAACTACTCCAAATCTTTGGTTGGTGATACTCCTATAAAGGCTTAGACTCTACAAGTGTATTGGAGAATTTGATTACTGAATAATACATCGAGTTCCTTTAGAGTGTGGGTTTTTCTCTTGAAAGGGTTTTCCCCATGTATATCATATGTTAAGGTATATTACTTTTATGTTTATTTCCTTGTAACTGTGTGATTAGTTTAACTTTTTTGTAATATTTGTCTCTCATAGATTAGTGTAGGAAGTGTATTTTACATTTATGCTTCCTTTCATTTGTCATTAGAGCCTAGTCATCTCAAATTCCAGGTGTTAGGGACAAGGGTTTTTTGTACTAATCTTGGATTGAGTGGGAGCTTGCGTAGAAAAATATCTTGTTGTGAGAAGAATGACAAACACGTCAAGGATAGAGATGGATCTAAGTTCTTAGGCACAAAATTTAAGCTTTGGAATCTCAAGATGGAGGATATGCTCGTGGATAGATATCTATGGGCTATAGTAACTAGATCCAAACCTTCAACTACATCACAAGAAGACTGGGACAAAATAAATAGAAGAGTAAAGGGTCTCATTAGACTCTATTTGGTTGATTCAGTATTTTTGAATATGCATGAAGAGACTACTATATAAAACAAAATAAGTTGGGTGAGGTTTATCAAGCTAAATCCCTAGTAAACAATATTTTCCTTATAAAAGAAGTTATATACCCTTAGGATTGAGGATGGTGGATCTATGGTTAAACATCTATATTCTTTCAATATGATTGTGACCCAATTGTAGTTCATTAGAGTGAAGATGGAGAGGGAGGATCATTGTATGACTTTTCTATGTTCTCTTCTAGATTCACGAGACCACCTTGTTATGGCTATTGGGAGTAGCCACCAAATTAAATATGGATGAGGTGGTGACATAGTTGCTTTCTAAAGAGATGCAAAGAAAGACTTCTAAATCTACTAAGGAGGACATATCTATTCATGGAACACAAAAAGAGAAAGGAAAGAAGAAGGACAAGAAGCAAGACAAGTCTAGATCTAAATATGGGAGATTCAAATATCTAGGTAAGTCCAAGGATAAATGTTGGAATTACGGCAAGACTGGTCACTTCAGAAGAGACTGCAAGGAGAGGAAAAATAGAGATTCAGATGATGAGACTAAGAAGTCCTCCCAAGATGAAGGTGATTCCTTTGTCGCAAAATGTATCTATAAATGATAAGTGTCAACCACATGAGTGAGATGATCCTTGTTCTTTCCCTTAAATATAGATGTCATTCTTTGTAAAGGAGGGTTCGATTGGGTATGGAAACCAAAAAAAAGGGGAAATTATAGAAAATGATTGTAACCATCTTTTCTATGAATATGAATTAAATCTTATGTTTTGCATCTTTGTCTTTGATCATGTTTGATATGAAATCTATGAGTATGTGTTTTCCAATACAATTGTCTCCTCTATGATGTAATATGTCTTAGAGATAAATTTATCAAGGATAGATTAATCTCAACATTCACATTTATTGTAGTTGTTATTAATTCTCGTTAGTTCAAAATCAAGGATGCTAGTATATCTTTTAGGTTTGATAGTGGGACTGGTTATATTTTAGGAGGATAACTAAGAATGGTTGTATTAGGCAAATCTCTACAGTTTGGACTATGTTAATGTAAGGCATTAACATTCTTTATCAAACTAGTAAAACAACAATGAAATGGAGTTGTAAAACTTGTCAAGATGACTTTGTTTTCCCAGAAATAGGGCACTTGTCATTTTATAGACTTCCTCCAACCCCATAAAGCTAAATTATAAAATATGTTGAACCATAAGTTATATTTAAATTATTGTGTTCATGTTTCAATGTCAAGAGCACAAGGTATGCATATAGATGTATTATGTTGGAAGAACGCTTGTTGTATTTCCTTGATATTTTATCTTCCCCTCATTGTGATAATCCTATGGCATGTTAGCCAGATTCTATTGAATTGTTAAAAGGGCCACCCCCTATGTCTCGTAGAGCTTAAAGTATAGAAGAGGCTTCATGTGCCTCTTGTTCATTATCATTTTCTTTGTCTTCAATTTGATCATAGATCTCTTTGCTTGGGACAAACTCTATGGTAAGTATCTTATAATTAGAGACTGTAAGAAAAAGAGCCAACATATTGGTGACTCTGTTGAGGAGAACCCAGTTGTTGCCTTCCCTAGGTTATTAGAGATTAAAGACCATATTGGAGATTCAAACCCTAAAGACTATTTTAGCTTTGAAGGGCAATGGTATATCTAAATTTTAATCCTCTTCAATGAGAGGTGGCGACTCTTCTATCAAATTATGGAAGAATTGCTTCTTACTGTGCAAAGTATTGACATAGATGTACAAAATGTTTACTCAAAGGGAGAATTTATATGAGTTCTACAATATTTCAAGGTATGTCTATTTCCTTCCACCTTCTACCTCTAATGGAAGCAAACATCATGGTTTAATGGTTTTGGGTGAGGTCACTTTGTGAGGAAATTTTATTTCTCTATTGTGCAAGTCTGCAATGGAAAAAGGGAGTTAAGATAAACTTCCAGTATGCCTTGTATTACTTTAAGAATATGGTCAAATGTACTTATATTGGTGAGATATGCACAAGGGGTGAGAAATAGAAGCATTATGCATGTTTGTAGATGCATTCCTTGTGAAAATACATGAGGTTTTATATAGAGGCATAATCCTTGTGCAACTAGAAAGAGGTGTGAGTGCCTCATGTGTTGAAGTTTAAAAACAAACAAGGTTTTAGAAGTAGGAGTGATAAGGAGTTGTGTTGTCTGGTCCTGAAGTCTTGTAGGATGATAGAAATGGTGAAATAATGATGACATGGGAAGTTGAGTTTCCCTAAAAATAGATATGAAAATGAAGCATGATCCCCAAGACCTTTCCCTTACACATTTAGGTATGGATCCTCCCAAAGAGCATCAACATAGGCAATGGCCTAGGATAATACCTTTTTCTAATAGAAGGTATAAACCACTTGATTTTACTGGTATCCCAAATTATCCAAACCCTATCCCCAATGAAGTTAGAGACCACTTTCCCAAATTTAATGTAGATAACTTTGAATCAGCTAGTAAACATATTCATACATTCAGTGGTTTGATAGAGGATTATGAAATTAAGGAAGAGGATATCGTACTAAGGCTCTTTGTGCAATCCTTAGAGGAAGATGCTAGATACTGGTTCAATGACCTACAAATGTGTTCTATTCCTTCATGGTAGGATTTTAAGACAATGTTTCTAGATGAGTTTGATGAAAAGGTGGATATAAATTTGTTAATTAATAAACTCACCAATATTCAAAAAAGGAAAAAGGAGTTAGTCCAAGTTTTTAACCTGAGATTTGCAAAGGTTGTGTGGTACATTCCAAAAGGTGTGAGACCGAATGACTTGATGTGTTTGGTTTTATATGTGGGTGCATTTGATGAAGAAATGTGTTTCTTATTAAGAGATAAAAATCCTACATCACTTCAACAAGCATACAATATGGCTAATGATATTGATAATAACCTATATAATTAAATTGTTCATTCAAAAGAAATATTCCATAATTAGATTGTCCTACAATTGCATTCATAATATCATGCAGTTACTCAAGATATAGGAAGATCCAAGAAGATTATAATGATGAAGAGATCTTGGCAAAAGCAAAAGAATATGATGTAAGATCAAAAGTTCAATGGGGTTCATCCAAAAGTTAAACGATTATTGCATTTAGTTGCGATATGATGGAGTATGGGGAAGAATATAATGAATATGGGTTAGTAACAAGGGCTTACAATAGGCTTTGTAATTTAAAAAGTACCCATACTCCTGATTCAATGATGTAAGAATGCAATTAATGATCCCAATATAGCATGTAAACAACTAGACTTGTCCTGGGTGACCCATGAATTCAAAACCATGATAGTGGAGATTTATAATTAGATGCCCTAGTTTGATGAACATGATGATTCAAAAGGAGGAGCTCATGTTCAAGTATTTTCAAGTTTCATGGAGCACTTTTAATTTGTTGATGAAGATATGTGGATGAGGTATTTCACTAAGACCTTGTATGGTAAAGCTAAAGAACAGTTGGAAAATTTCCCACAATGTTATTTGTCCTCATGGAAAAGTCTTGTTGCTTTCAATAGGCAATATGCATATTATACTAACCGTAGACTTACTATCCAAGAATTATTTGAGATTGTAAGAGAAGAAGATGGCCATTATTTTTAGATCCCCTTTGTGTAAAGTTTGACTCTCATGGGTTTACCAAAGTAATATGTGCTAATAAAGCACATAAAGAAAAGGTCAGTGAAGCACATTTTAATTAAGGGATTGTTACAAGGGAACATATTGATAAGAGATCCTACATTGATTGTGGTTAGGTCAATCAGGGCAAGAGTGGTTATTTTGATGGCATAGATATGTGGTGCTTCACTTTTGATGATGAGTTGGTAATGCAAAAGTTTGTTTTCATGAGAATGAAATAAGTTGTTCCTCTTTTGAAAATGATGAAGATAATCAATTTGGAGTTATATCCACATTTTCTCATTTTGAGAATGACTTACAATTGAACGTGTGTGGGTGACATAAAGGATCTGAACCTTGCAATTAATAGAAGCTTGTGTTTCCCTAAGGAGGCATGTGAGGAGGCTTTGTCCTTGAATGCATCACTAGATTCTTTTATATGTTTATGGCACTTGCCTTTTCACAAAAGATTGCAATGGGATCTTTATACACAATTCTGATGTCCTTCAAAGTTTGCTTCATCCATAACACTTGAGTGTAGCTGCATGCTGTTGCAATGTATTCTTCTATAGTAGACAGGGATATTGAATCCTGTTTCTTGCTCAACCAAGATACTAATCTTTTTCCCAAGAAGAATGCACCTCCACTTGTACTTTTTCTGTCATCCACATCTCTAGCCCAATCTGCATCAGTATATGCACTAAGAGTAAAGTCATAGTCCTTAGGGTACCACAAACCATAATCCATTGTACCTTTTAAATATCTTAGAATTCTCTTGACTGCCATCACATGTGATTCCTTGGGTTTTGCCTGAAATCTTGCCACAAGACATACTGCATGCATTATGTCAGGTCTGGTTTGAGTCAGATAAAGTAATCCTCCAATCATAGATCTATACCTTTTCTGGTCTGCCAAGGGTGAGTTATCATCTTTACTCAACTTACAACCAATTATCATAGGTGTGCAAACTGGTTTAGCGTCTTCCATCCCAAATTTCTTTAACAACTCTTTCACATATTTAGACTGAGAAATGAAGATACCTTTATCTGATTGACTTAAAAGAAGTTCATCTCTCCAAACATAGACATTTCAAATTCACTTTACATTTCTCCAACAAAAACTGAGCACATACCTTCATTGCCTCGACATCAATTGTAACTATCAGTTCCTTATTACCTGTCAACCTATCCCTTAATTGCATGAGTGACTAATTCATCTGTCCCATTATGCCTCCCCATGCAAAGCATATGACACCCTAGAGTTCAATTCCAACATTCATGAATCACATATGGTGATTTTCAACTGAAGAGGCATACAAACTTAAACTTCTTTACTTACTTGCATACTACTCATACTTAGTCATTTTAGTCTTCAGAATCAGAACCCTTCCAAGTGGACTGCCATAACATAGATCTTTGTGCCGAATCTCAGCACTAACGAACTGGTTGGGGGATTTAGAATCTTCAATATGGCTCCTCCTGAGCCATGATTCACAATCTACTTTCTGAAGGAAGTAGCTGCTTTGGAGCCTAGAGTAGACTCATCTCTTCCTTCATTTGTTTCCTTCTTGACCCAAACCTTGTTCATCTCTTCCTTGATTTGTGTTGGATCAACTTTTTCAGCTGGTTCCCTTGGTTCTGATTGGTTATCCTTCTTCTTGTTTCTACAGTATTTTGTAATGTGTCCAGGCTTGTTGTAATTGAAGCACATAGTATTTTTCTGATTATTGTTTCTTCCATTTATCCTTGACCTGCCTAGGTTAGCCTTATGCCTGAAATTATTGAATGTATAATAATAGCCACTGAAGGATTCCATTGTCCTATTTGTTCCATAATCTTTTCTCACTTGGCTTCTACACTCATTAGCTCTATGTCCCATTCTATGGCAAGCATAGCATCTAATGGAATTCTAACTAGAGAATGATGGGGTATTTTGATTCACCCTATTTCTACACCAATTAGCCTTGTGACCAAAATTGTTACATAAATTGCAGTAACCATTGAAAGAAGAATAACTTTGAGCATTTGGCTTCCTAATTGATGGTCTTCTACTTCTTTGATTCTAAATTTGTCTAATTTTGTCCTCTTCCTAACTTGCTCTGAATCCTTTGTCTTTTCCAAATTTTATGCCTTCTCTGTCATCATCATTTTTCTGTTCTGCCATTGGCTTGTCATATCTGGTAGCACTCACACTGAATTGATCTCTTTGAGCCCACACATGTTTCAGATTAGCTTTCAAGTCTTCAACTTCTTCTTCAAGCTTCATGTAGACTTTAATTTTGTCTTTCAGATAGTTCTCAATTTTTGTCTTTTCTTCATTGTTTTCTTTTAGAGTTTGCTGTAACTGCCTGATTTGCCTTCTTAAGTCTTCTTTCAAATCCTTGTCTTCATTTGCAGTTCTTGAGTTATCTCTATCAATACTGTCAATTAGGCACATATTCATTTGATTCACAACAGCTTTATGATCTTCCACATCACATTTGGTGGTCTGGGAACCTTGTTCTTCAATTTGCAAATCCTTATTTGTTGAGACTGAATTCTCCTGGATGTTCTTAATAACTTTAACATTTGTACTTTCAATGATCCTTCTAAATCTATTGTTGTAACATTGGTAGGCTTTGGTCCAGGATGAGTATCCAAGAAAAATGCCTTCCTCGTACTTAGCATTGTCCTTTTCCATTCTGATGAGGCATTTGCTCCCAAAGATTTTAAAATATTTCATAGTGGGTATTGATCCACACCATAACTCAACAGGGGTCTTTCCTTCTTTGGTTGTTACCTGAACTCTGTTTAATGTATAGACAGTGGTTTGAATTGCCTTTGTCCAAAATATATCTGGTAAATTTGCTTCTTCCATTATTAATTTTGCATTCTCCTAGATAGTTTTACTTGCTTCTTCCATTATCTTATTTTTTGCAGAGAGCTATTTTTCTATCCCATAGGTTTCACAAAATATATTGAAATCATTGGAGATAAGTTCTTCTTCTTTGCCTTTGATGTTCATGCTTAGCTCATTTTCAAGGGTTTCTTTAAAAATTTGGAGTGCCTCTAGAATCTCTGATTTATCCTTTAAAAAACTGACCCAAGTCATTCTAGAAAAGTCATCAATAAAAAACATAAACTACCTATGATTATGGAGGCTTGGTATTCTTGTAGGACCACAAAAGTTTGTATGTATCAATTCCAATCATTCAGTGGAGGATCTTTCTTTATCTTGCCATGCTTTTCTTGACAATCTTTGCCATTTCCTACAACTGATGTTGCTTGAGTAATCAATCTCTGGTAGGTCCTTCACAATCTGAACTGAGTTTGTTAAATCATCAAGGTTTGTATGGCAAAGTCTTCTATGCCAAACCTAGCTTTCATTGATCTGAGATGTGTATCCAAGAAAGTCACTTTTTCTGAGATGATAGAGATTATTTTATGTTCTTTTTGCAATTGTTGTTGTAGCTCTTGATTTTTCTTTGATTTCAAGAGAATCATTCTCAAACACAAACTTGAATCCCTTCCTGCATAACTGTCCGATGCTTAAGAGATTTTGTTTCAAACTTTTTATATAAAGAACATCTTCAGAAATTTATCTGTTTCTAAAATTTGTCGATCCTATTCTGCAAACTTCAGTAGTGCAATCATCTCTGAACTTGACTAGCCCTTCATTGTATTCTTCTAGACTAATGAACTTACTCCTATCACGAGGCATGTGGTTTGAGCAGCTACTATCAATAACCCAACAGTCTTCATCACTGGTACAAGCTTTAGAGAATCTTCGATGGTTGACATTTTGTTCTTCGTGAATCACTTCCTTGGACAATCTACTCTTGATGAGCATTCAGGTGTATCAGAGAGTATCTATTTTCCTGTTGTCTCCATTAGGATCTCCCTTGAGTTGTTAGACTCTTTCTAAAAGGGATGTGGCTCTGATACCAATTGTTGATATGCGTCAGACAACTGAGAGGGGGGGTGAATCAGTTGTCTCAAAAACTTAAACACTTTCTACAATTAAACATTCATCACTTATCTACAATTATTATGATTTAACAATGAGTGCATGAAATCAGAAACTTAACCATAGATACAACATCAAACACAAGAGACACCAGATTTTACGTGGAAAACCCCAAGGTGGGGAAAAACCATGGAGAGGATTATCTCTCAATATATATTACAATCTTGAAATAATGATGTTTAGGCTTGGTCACTCCATGGGTGTAAACATACTGGCTCACTGCCATGAAGAACAACTAGGTCCAGCAGGCTCATTGCCTCAACCCTAATCCTAGCAAGATTACAATAAGGGTTGTTGAACCCTGAGGGCTGTTAAACCCTGAGGGCTATTAAACCCTACTAGCGGCTCATTGCCACAATCAACACCTTTCTATATTTGTGACTGAAGTACAATAATTCCTCTACTATGCTCTTCTTGTGCTTCTGTTCTTCCTCTTCTTTCCTCTACCTCTTCTCTACTCTACCTTTTGGACCTTTCTTAATATCTATTTATTTCCACTCAAGGACAACTTTTCATGACACAACTACAAGTATTTATACACTACAACAACCTTGGAATGATCATCAAGGTCGAGATCACAATCATCAACCATTGGAACAATCTCCAAGGTCAGCATTACAAACATTTACAAAATAGGTCTTGGCCTATTACAAAATTATGCAAAGGGGATGAAGTAAAGTTGTATGTGGACCATGCCATGCCTTAGCTAGGACTCAAACATGATCTTCCATGCTTCAACACACTTCCACAATCTTCAAGAGATCGATGCAATTACTGGCATTAACCAAGTCGGCTAACACTGGTTACACGCTATATTATCTGGGAACAATCTTCAAACACAATCTCAATTTCTTAACGTGGACCAAAGTCTAGATAGGAACATGATCAAGAGACATCCACAAGCATGTTATAATCATTAGGGGCAACCACACAACCTTTAACCACTTTACCCATAAGAATCTTCTCACTAGAACACATGAACTTTACTGTCTTCAACTGTCATAAAGGAAAGATAGCTTGCAGACCACCAAACCATGAACCATTGCAATTGTAGGCACTTATCATCATCCTAGACTTCCTTCTATAACTACATAGTAAAATACTTTATTGCGAAGGAATGCGGAGCAGAATACTTTCTCCCTGTCCCAATTGAACTTACAGAAAAAGTAGGTTTCACTCTGGTGAACACAACTCACTCAGATCTTCATGCGGAGGGCTCAAACCTAGAATGTAGCATCCTTAGTCATACCTCTAACTTACTTCCAATCCACAGACCACAATCTTCAAGCAGAAATAAATGCGAAACAGTTTACCGGACTGTTCTTCAGCATACAACTCACTGTTTATACTGAACTTCTATGTAACTCACTTGTTTCTTCCAGAGAGGCTAATTTTCTCAATATCCTCAACATACAAGTCCTCTAAACAAGTAATAGAATAAGATATAGTTGACACCAATGACAACAAGGATATGTTGACATCAATGACAACACCGATTAGGCACATACTTGCAACAATTCCTAACTATTTAAGCCATTGTACGTCCAAAACTACATTTGGTCCCCAATTGGGATAGAGAACATTTATGAATCTATTGGATAATTTCCCATTGAGAGTTTTATATGATGGCATTTACCAGGTCACAATAGAGTTTTTTCCCATCAACTATCACGACCTAGAAATTAGATATTGGATACACAAAACAATTGAGCTCATTAGCTATTCTTATATCAATAAAGTTGTGTGTATTACCTGTATCAACCAACACTATGACCTTTCACTTTTTTATATAACCAATTACTTTGAGTGTTTGTGGTAAACTTGTGTCATTCAATTCATGTAGGGAGATAGTAATGCTTTCCTCTTCCTTAGAATTCTCATGCTCAAGTTCCACATTTGGTTCTTTTGTAGTTATTTCTCCCTCTTCTTCAACCTCATTCTTAATAGCCATTAGTATTTTATCACTATTAGCACACTTATGACCCCTAGTCCATTTGCTATCACAATTCCAACATAGGTCTTTTTCTCTTTTATTTTCCTATTGTTGAGGAGATTGCTCACTAATTTTTCTTAGGTTAAAGAAGTCCTCATTTCTATTTGTAGGATTAGTCACAATTTTTTATTTCAATCCTATGGTTTGACCTTGTGTGGAACTCCTAGTGGTAGAGTTACATTTTTCAATCTGCAATGTTTGTTCCATAACTTTCCTAATTGTGCAAGGTTCCAAAAAACAAACTGTTATGGAGTAAAAAGTGGACACATGCCTTTTTACCTCCTAGTTTAGCTCTTAGGCCCTATTTGCTTCATTATACATTCTAATTGATCATACCAAAGGAACATTCTTGACACCCATGACATTTTGGACCCTTGGGACCTCCTTTAACTTACCCCTAACCTAATTTGGACCCTTAGACTTAGACACCAACTGCCCAAGTCCCCTCTGATTAGTTAGGGATAATTAATGGCATGTCGGCTTGGGCCCTTCTAGAATGTTCCTCCTTTTCAGCTTTTGTAATTTAAATTCATAAATGTTCGTGGGAAAGCATATATAAGTGAGTTTATAACTTCATTTTAAACCTAGATGGATATGGCGAACTTATGATATTGGAGCAAAGAGCATTCAAGGCATTCATTGTGTTATTGTTGCAGATTTGTGTTTGTATTTGTGTGTTTGTTGTAGATATGGCATCAACATTCATCTCCTTATGAGTTGAATATCTTTCATCCTCCTAAGGACTTCACCTTTGAGGTGAAATTATTGCTATTTGAATTATTTGAATCATTTCGTCATTTGGATTATCTTTAGCCTCTACCCTACAAGGGCACACTCTCTATCTAACAACAGTGTTGGGAAAGCTTGAATGCTAACCCAGGATTTAACTGAGGCAAATCCATAAACACTACAACCCCCAAGCCCCTCTCGTGTCATCTTGTGTGCAAGTTACAGGTATAGGTTTTAGGACAAGTGGAGCTACAGGAAGGCAGTGTAGGAATTAGAGTTTCGGGATCCAAAAACAATTCCAGATTATCTCTTTGAAAAGACTTGGGTGGTTGGTGCCCTAGTCTATAGGGATTCCAAGTTCTAGATATAGTTTATGAGCATTAGTTGCAACATCTTCTCAATTTTGACCTCCGACAAAATCTCACTTCTGGACTTGGGCAATTGTTGAATTTGTCCTTCAACACTTTAGCTCTTGGGAGAGAGGTTCTGACATCTTACTAATCATCTTTGTACTTTTGGTTTCTGGATTTCTATTGCTGATCATCTATTTCAAGTTGATTATCTCATAACTAGGGTTTCACTCATGCTTAACCTAGGGTTTGATAAAAGGTTTGGTTGAATCTCATCTTTCCTTGACAAACAAGAGCACAAAATTTGTAGCTGAGTCCTCTTCTATCTTGTAGTGACTCAAGCTCAGTTTTGTCCTTGAATGTTGTAGTGAAAGGAGGGTTTGATCTAGTGTACTCAAACACATTCCATCATCTCTCTTTTTTAACCTATAACACAAACATAATTCTTAATTTGGTCATTAAGTCCATTTATATAGAATTGTAGCCTTTGATAAGGTGTCACCTCATGAGCTTTAATTTCTAATCTCATATGCTTTGCATTATATTCAGCTACAGACCTTAATTATTTTAATTTTTTTAGTTGCGTAACATAGCTTCCATTCCATGGTTGCTCATAGAGGGTTGGTAATTCATTACTATTTTTATTCTAACTAAGCATTTTCCCTTGCTTGACACTCATCCTCCATTGGTACCATTGATAAGGTTTTGATTCTAAATATTGTGAGGCTATGTCAACCATTGCATTGTCTGGTATATTATGAAGCTTAAAGAATTATTCCATGAGACTTTTCAATGAAGTTATATAAGTACCATCAAACTTAGGGATATTTATTTTGGGTAGGCTCAATTTAGACCTTGAAAAGATTGTTTTATCCCTTGGTTTTTTCTATTAGGGTTGTATCAACCCAGGTAGTTTTTTGGGGGCTTCAATTCATATAATAGTTCTTATTTAAACCTATCTAAACTTTTATTTAAAGATGATGCAAATGGGTCAAGCAAATTATCCTTAATAAAATGTACCACTATTTCACATCCCAGAGGAATTTTACCCTCAATTTTAGGTGGTGGAGAATAAAGGTCATTGGATTCAATTTTGTAGAAAAGTCTTTGAATCTTAAAGATGACATCGCTTATGATGTCTATATATCTTAAACTATAAGATTTTAATATCTTTTCCAAAAAAATAAAAAAAAATTCAAAAATTGTAACTTGTAGAATAGAAAAATAAAATATTTTGACCTAATTTTGACCACTAAATTACGGAATATATTTTGTCTCTAATAATAAATTATGAAGAACTAACCCAACCTAATTTTTCATAATCTTTCTAAAAATGATTTTTTTAAAATCTGAAATTTAAAGTTTGTAGAGCCAATTAATGAAAAAACATAAAATTAAAGTACCTTGTGCAAAACTTATGATATAAATTTATTTTTTACCTAAAAATTTAATACATATTTCAAAACCTTAAAAAAATTAGGTCCAAATCTGCAATGGTTTGAAAGTTATGCTGGAAATAAAAATCATGGCCCAAATTGTAACTCTGATACCACTTGTTATGATATTTCTTGGAAATAAATGTAAAAATTAATAAAATAGCATTCCACTTTCAGAGGGTGACCTCCAATAATTAGAAAATAATATGTGAATTCAATATTAGAAGATGTGATGATTTGGGAGAGTCTCTCTCTTCCTTAGTTATATGCATAACTATGTAGGGACACACCCCTTCATCTTAACTAAGTCATCTTAAGGAATAACTAAGACTAATAAATAAAATTATTAAGGTTAAGCATGTCACAAGTGCTTATCCTTATTATAATTAAGAATATAGCATACTAGGATCATAACATCAACGTTATGCTTATCCAGGTTTCTTTATTTAAGGAAAGAGATTTGTTATGTTCATCATTTAAATTTGTTTTTGTTAACAATGAAATTCTTGTGTGTGTTCCACTTTGACATACATAGGGAGGATCTAGTATGATTTTTTGGCTTTGTCTCTCATAGTATTTCCCTTCCAAATCTCTCTCTGCTCTCCTTCCTATTCTGGAGCTACAACTTTATCAAATGGCTATGTTTTCTCTGAAACTACTTTTGAAGAATAAAGGCTATGGCTAGAGTCATCAGATGTATCAGAGCATCCCCATATCACATGCAGTATGTAGCCTAGTGATAGGCAAGAACACACTTTATCAGAGGAAACTGATAAATTTCTCTCTAGCTGCATGTTGTCATCTACTGCATCCCTAATTGCAGTTGGGTCGAGTTATGTGCCTCAAAATAAGCTTTTAGCGCTCCACTTCAATACCCTCTAGATCAAATGGATGGAGACAAAGGAGCTATTACATCCTTGTAGGAGCATCCTCAACCTATAAATTTTTCTTTGATTTCTTCTCCAAGCTCTTGCCTAATAAAGAGACTACTTGAGCTTGGTGATGCTAACCCTAAAAAAGGCGTTGATGCAACTCTTCCCTCTTTTTCTCCTAAGATGCATAATATGAAGCAGAGCTTGAATAGGAACATAGGTTTTGTGCCAATTTGTCTCTCAAGACCTTATCACATGATCGCTTTATGAACACTGAAAGGATAATATACCCACTTTATGTACTTGAGTGGGAACTAATTGTTTTACAATGGCAAACTATATCTGGAAGTGAAAAGTGTCAATCATCCAAGTGAGATGAGCCTTTTCCTTTCCCTTAAATAGAGATGCCATTCTTTGTAAAAGGGGGTTTGACTGGCTATGAAAACCAATAAAAAGGGTACATTCTGGAAAATTATTGTAACCATCTCTTCTATGAATATGAATGAAATCTCATGTTCTACATCTTTGTCTTTGATCGTGTTTGATATGAAATCTATGAGTATGTGTTTGTTGATACAATTGTCTCCTCTATGGTGTAGTTTGTCTTAGAGATAAAATTATCGATGATAGTTTAATACATTTTCGATATGTGTTATTAATTCTTATTAGTTCAAAATCAAGGATTCTAGTAAATCTTTAGGGTTGTTAGCAAGAATGGTTATATTTTAAGAGGATAACTAAGAATGGTTGTATTAGGAAAATCTCTATAGTTTGGTCTATGTTAATGTAAGGCATTAACATTCTTTGTCAAACCAATGAAACAACGATGAAAATGGAGTTATAAAACTTGTCAAGATGACTTTGTTTTCTCAGAAATAGGGCATCGGTCATTTTCTGGACTTCTTCTCAACCCCATAAAGCCAAATTATAAAATTTGTTGAACCATAAGTTATCTGTAAATTTTCATGTTTTAGTGTCGAGCATAAGGGATGCATATAGATGTACATGTTGGAAGAAACCTTATTTTATTTCCTTGATATTTTATATGCCCCTCACCGTGATAATCCTCTGTAACATTACCCAAATTCTAGTGAATTGTTAAAAGGGCCACCCCCTAGGTCTTGCAAAGCCTAAAGTGTAGAAGAGACTTCCTATGCCTCTTATTCATTGTCTTTTTCCTTGTCTTTAATTTGATCATAGATGTCTTCCCTTGGGACAAACCATGTGGTAAGTGTCTTAGAATTAGAGATTGCAAGAAAAAGAGCCAACAAAACTTATATCTAGGAGCAAGTCATTGATTTGCGATATTATCCTACAACAAAGCAATTTGAATACCTCTTCACTAAACCCTTCACTAAGAGCAAGTTTTGTCATTTATGACTTCTCTTGAGGGTGTGGGATTCTATTCCTTTGAGGTCACATAATCCTTCTCTCCTCATCCTCTAATGGAGACAGTTTTTCTTGTGAGTTTTCTCCTCTTCTTTTCAAGGGGGTCATTTTTTATACAAATATTAGTGCATTATTCTATTTTTCTTGCATTTAATATATTTACTTTATTACATTATATGCAACTCGGATAGAATAAACTTACTTAGATAAGTATCTACTTGGATAAGTTATACTTGCATCATGTGACTTAAACTTTCCTATTTTGGTAGAGATGATGTGCACATGTGTGACATCATCTCATTTATTCTACATTGGTCATGCATCCACATATCTTGGTGGTGTATCCTATATATACCCATCCCATGTACTCTTGTATCAATTCATTCTATTGCATCATTTAATTAAAATATAATTTATTCTGTGCTTTTCATTAAACCTTCTTGATTTTGAATGGCTATCTCCATAACCAAATCATACACCTATGCACAACACCCCAAACAACATTGCTTAAAAGAGTGAAATTATGCAAGACAGTTCATTGTTGTCAAAATATCAGCCCAAAATATGCATTATATCTAACAAAGAAGCTCAATTAAAAATAAGATAATTTCTTAAAGAAAAACTGAGTATGAGATGAAGTAGAATATGGCATACAGTTTGGTACCTATCCTATTGAAATTAACACAATAAAAACACATGTCGGATAACACATCTGTGCATCATAACTGTTATCACTTGGAATTGCACCCTGCTTGAAGCCT
The DNA here is from genome assembly GCA_027924645.1 of Cunninghamia lanceolata. NCBI lineage: Eukaryota > Viridiplantae > Streptophyta > Pinopsida > Cupressales > Cupressaceae > Cunninghamia > Cunninghamia lanceolata. The sequence goes on from BSBN01000582.1 coordinate 20,334,471, forward strand.
GTTCAAGCATTCTAATGACACAATGGGACTGATCTCAAGGTGTGGGACCTTGCAGATGAGATCATACCTCCAAAGAAGGCTAGTTCCTCTTTCTGAGATTAAGGCTCATAGAATTGAACTAAATCTAATGCTACACTCACAGGGAAAAGGGGAAGAAGGATAACTAGAATTAAAAGAGGAGGCGATGCACCAAATTTGTAATGTGTTTTAACTATATCTAAATTAACACAACAATGACTTCAAGACTGTAAAAGGCTCACACAGACTCATATAAGCTAAGCAAAGTTTCGACAGAGAACTAAAGCTAAAAATGAGTCATTTTGCCCACACTACCAGTGTCTAATTCTCAAATGAACATAGAACAAAACTTGAGAGAGAGGCAAAATCGTAGTCGATATTAGTCATGAAGGCTAGAAAGCCATTACAAAGCAGAACAATTTGTTGCAAGAGAAATAGATACAAAATAACCGATTACATTTATTGGTGAACCAGACTAGAAGACATCAAAGGCCCTACAGGCACAATGCATCAAGTTCTATTGGTTCTTGCAATCTCATTACAAGACCTATGACAACAAATTATCCAGTAGCATAACAACCTAGAACAACAACTAACAACAACAACCTTTTCTACATCTTTCATTCATGTATATATAGCATTTCATAGTCCATTTTACAGCAATAGGCACTAAAAATTTGGTCAACTAGCACTACCCAGGCACCCACGCTGCATTAAACTCTGGCTCAGAAGCCCTGCTAGAACCTACAAGTTTGGAACGATGGCCATGCTTCTGACAGGCCTGCAAAATGAGATTGCCTGCACACATGGGTGCCAGGCGCATTTATGAGAGAAGGTCTTAAACACCTTCTAGATACCTGCAAATCTGCTTTGTCCCTCATTGGTACTAATGCATTGAAGAATTCACTATTTCAACTACCTTCACTTGGCCCTAGTCTGCAACATTGAATGCTAGGTACTTTCTCATCCCGTAATGATGGTGTGATTTCAGGGATCGATCTACAAGCTTTTACAACACTTTAAAATATTTAAATTCCTTCAAATATTCTGAAGCACTATATCAATTTCATCATTCTACCATTATTTTGCCTTATCAGCAAAATCTTATTTTCCTGAACTGAGCTTTCCTCGGCCTTTTGCTTTCTTGTCATTTTTTCGCCTTATCGGCAAAATCTTCACTTTGCGAACCATCCATGTCTTCACCTTTCACCTTTTCTTTCTTTTCCCTTTGACTAATCGCCTTATTGACAATTTTGGGAGATTTGGAACTTTCGACAAGTTCAAACTTTTGCCGATTTGTCGATAGAGCGACCTCCCTTCTTTCTTTCCTTGTCTTTGTTTGAGCCGATGAGTTGCCCTACTTTGCTTCCTTAGTCAGAAAATTTGCCGATTGGCGAACCAAGAGGTTCACAAACCTTAAGGTTTGTTGACTAAGCACCCTTTAGTCACTTCTTTCTCTTGCCTTAGACTGCCCACCTTATATTTTTAGCCTCTCCTTCACTTAGTCCTGGTAAACTGACGAACCACCAAACCGCCGAACCAAAGGTTCACTAACTAAAATTTTTTCCGACTAAGGCAAAAGAAAGGGCAAAAACTTAGAATTTTTTGGGGATTTTTCTGGGCTTTTTTGAAGGGGAAAACTTCTTCCATTTCAAGTGTCTCGGATTAGATATTTTTGATGCAAGAAGGGATTTTTGGAATATTTTGGCCTGGCCAAAATATGACAACATTTTGGTGACTATGTAGGGGTGTTTGCCTGTTAAACACAAGGATCCATTTGCCTTATACAATCCAATGGTCACAGAGACAATAAGGAACTACAACATGACCAAACAAAACTAAAATTGCCTCTGGAGAACACAAAAAACACACAACAAGACAAACAATCACCTAATGAGAAAGTTGCTAGTGCAAAAGCACTTAGGGGAAGGGAAACCTAAAACAGAAACAAATCTACTCTAAATATTTACAAGGATCTCAAAACCAAACTTAGAAGTATGGTTTGAGATGAATCCCATTCACTGGGATTAGAAGTGCTTCACTAGTCAGCTTGGAGAGTTGAAAGGCATTAGCTTGCTTGCAACTGGTGATGATCTAAAGACCACTCCATAAGGCATCAAATGGCTCCTAGCCTTAGCTATGTCTTCATCCCATTTCAGTACCAAATCTCCCTCTTGAAAGACTCTGTCAACTACTTTTCTATCAAAGGTTCTCTTGACCTAATCTTGGTGGGTTTCAAGGGTCTTCCTAGCAGCATCCCTTTTTTCTTTGAGCTCCATTAGCTCAACACACCTGACTGTCATGGCATTATTCTCTAGCAGCTCTAGCTATTGGGCCAGCTCAAGGGAAGGCAACTCAAGTGATAATTGAAGTCTTGCTTCCTTTCCATATACTAACATGAAGGGCGAATTACCAATGGCCCTCTTAGGGGTAATTCTATCAGCCCAGAGAGCTATCTTCAACTTGGAATGCCAAGTTCTCTTATTATCATCCACTATCCTTTTGATAATCCTGATCAAATTTTTATTTGTGGATTCATCCAAGCCATTCCCCTAGGGGTAGTAATTGGATGATGTCTTTAGATAAATTCCATAGTTAAGTGCCCATTCACTGATTTTTGTGCCTACAAAGGCCTTGGCATTGTCAGAAATAATGGTGAATTGAACACCAAACCTGGTAACTATCCCTTCAAGGAAGTCTAAAATGGAAGCCTCTGTGGCATCCTTCAATGCAACTGCCTTTGTCCACTTGGTAAAATAATTAGTGGTTTCTAAAATCCACTTGTGGCCAACAGTGGAAGGTGGATTAATCATCCCAATGAAGTCCAGGCCCCATTCAGAAAATGGTTGATTAGTCTGAATTGGGTGCAGAGGAAGAGAAACCAACATTTATTTTCCTGCAAATAATACACATTCTTTGTAGCTTCTTACCCATTTATGGGTGTCTCTGAATAAATTGGCCCAATAATAGCCAGCTCTTATAATTTTGATAGCAATTGTTCTTGGAGAATAATGGCCACCAACACAACCATTATGAAATTCTTCTAGCACCTTAGGGGTCTGATCTTGTGCAATGCATCTAAGAAGAACTCCATTAATGTCTTTTCTAAACAAGACACCATCAACAAGAACATAGGGGATGGACTGAAGCCTGAAATACCTTCTCTTTGCTTGATCTAGTCCATCTGGGCATCTACTTGACTACAAAAATGTGACCATATCATGGTGCCAATCAGTTGGAGCATGTGAACTAGTTAGCTATGCCTGTCCTTGGACACACACAATGTCATTTATTACCTCAAGGTTTGCGTCCATTTGCTCACACAGGCCTTTGCCACGTACCAACTTAGTGATGTTGATGTTCACATCATATTCCATTACTTTTGTAATCCACCCAACCCCTTTTTCATTGATATCTCTGCTCAAAAGAAACTCTTTCATGCCAGGGTGATTCGCCATCAACTATATCTTGTTGTTTGAAAGCATATGCCTAAACCTTTTGAGTGCTTTCACCATAGAAAACACTTGTTTTTCAACAAAATCATACCTCAGCTCATATTCTTTGAGCGACTGGCTAAAGAAAGTAATTGGTTGTTCCAATTTCTCTTCATTTTGCTGTGTTAAAATTGTTGATATACCCTCTTTGCCTCCAAAGGTATAAAGGATAAAATCTTTTTCATAGCTCGGGTTTATCAGCATGGGAGCCTGTGCTATGGCCTGCTTGACAACTTCAAAATTGTCTCTACCTTCCTTTGACCATGTGAAGGCAACGTTCTTCTTAAGCATTGCAGTGATGGGTTTTGCTATTGAAGCAAAATTGGGTATGAAACTCCTCACGAAATTAATCTTTCCCAGAAAACTTTGCAGGCCCTTCTTGTGACTGGGAAGGGGGAGAGCTAGAATGGCGTTGGTTCTTTCAAGATCAATAGCTAGCCCTTCCTTTGAAACCACAAGTCCTAGCAATTTGCCTTCTGGGATAGCAAACACACACTTTTTTGGATTCAATGATTTACCATATTCCCTGCATCTTTCAAAGACTTACCTCAAATGACCCAGGTGGTCAGCTGCATGCTTGGAATATGCAGTCAAATCATCAAGATACACTAAAATAATATCATTTATCAGGCCTTAGAAGGGCAAATCCATTGCTCTTTGGAAGGTTTCCCCTGCATTAGTCAACCCAAATGGCATTTTCTGATAAGCTAAAGTACCCCATTTGGTGGTAAAGGTTGTCTTGTACTGATTTGATTATTTTACAAGAATTTGATTATAGCCTGAGTAGCCATCTAGGAGTGAAAATCTTTTAGCTCCTGCCACTGTTTGGAGAATTTTCTCCATGGAAGGGAGTGGATAGTGGTCTTTAAGGGAGGCCTTATTTAGGTCTCTAAAGTCCATGTATAATCTGATTTCCCCATTTTTATTCCTTATTGGAACTAGGTTAGCCACTCAAGAGGAATGTTTAATTGGATAAATGATTTTGGCCTCTATGAGTTTGGATAGCTCTTTTCTCATTAATGGCTCTATTTTGGGGTTTATTGGCCTTTGTTTTTGGCAGACAGGTTTTGCATTGGGAACTAAATCAATAGTATGTTGGATTAAACCAAGGTCAAATTATTTCAGATCCCTATAATCCCAAGCAATTAAATCATCAAATTCATTACAAAATTTAACAAAACCTTGTCTTTCAGCTTGATCACATACCTTGCCATGTTTTAGAAATCAACCATGTACAATCTCCACCTCGTCATAATCCTCTTTCTTGTCTGTCATGTTTATTTTCTCTTTCTTTGGTTGATCGTCAACACGAAAAATATTCTCTAAAGTGACCAATCCCCTAGGCAATTTATTGGTCTTCAGCTAGATCACCTAATCACCATATTACTCTTGCAATATTGATTGATTCCTGGTGGCATACTCTGCCTTATCTTGTAAAAAATTTACAATCTGGTGGTCATTCTCAAATACTTGCCAGCTTGTTACATTATCAGGCATAGCAGACCTGACAACAATTTTCACATGCTAATCTGAGTTCTGTTTGACATTCTGGGGAATGTCAAACTGGGCACCAACTGTAGCCAGTCTATCAGCATCTTTGTTTCTTTGTCTGGACACTACCTAGATAGTGAAGGCATCAAAGTCTTCAATCAGGTCCCATACTCTATGTTTATATGACTTTAGCAAGTCATTCTTTGAAGCACTTTGTGATCTAATTTGGTGGACAACAAGCTCGTTGTCACAAAATGCTTGTAAAACTTTTATTCCTCTCTTCTATGCCAGTTGTATGTCCTGAACTAAGGCTTCATATTCAACCACGTTATTAGTACAACTGAACTATAATCTAAAAATAGAGAAATTACTTTCTTTCTGGGGTGAAATCAGTACAACCCTAGCACCTGCTCCATTTTTGCTTATGGAGCCATCAAAATACATCTGCCATATTCCACTTGGATTTGTTGTTGCCTTCTTCAGATTAGGGATGGTGGTGTCTTCCTTATGGATACTATTGGTATTTTTCACCTTCTAGGCTCAAATAGTTGTTTAGAGGTTTCAAAAAGGGGTTTCAAGTGTTTTATCTACCTTATCTTGCCAAAAGATCATTCTTTTCATGTCAAAGGTAACCCTTTCACATTGCATGGTATGAAAAAGCTTGATAACAAAGGTCATTTAATGTTTTCCCTCATCCAAGGAGTCTTCTTTGAAGTTACATGCATCCTTTAAGAGAGAAAAAGTGTTTAAAATCTTTGATTTCCTCCAAAAAAGAGCTTTCTTCCATGTTGCATGTAGATAGTCAAGGTTTTAAAGGCATTTCTCTCCATCTAAGTGACTTAGTTTTCTCCAAATGCCTGTACATCATGCATGGAGGGAATATGTATAAAAAAAGAAAATCAAGTCTGAGTCACGTTTAGGAAGGAGGTTGAGTTAAGGTTAGGGTTTTAAACCTTGGCATTAGGTTTTCTTTTCCTTTTGTGCTAGCTTATAGGTTTCAATGATGGAAGAGGCAGGAGACTGATATTTCAAACCATGAAAGCCACAAGGTTAATGCGAGAATCATGCACAATGAAGGAGTTTTCCTCTCAGTCTCATCGCCTTGGCCAAGATACACCCATTGTGCCTCAGGATTTCAAGGAAATCTTTTATTTTTTGCAACAAAGATAGCTACAATGAAATGGAGATAGTGGTAATAGTCTAGAGGGAAAGACAATCAAGAGACAAACACAATCTCATAGTGATAGCAGTAGAGGACATGGTCTACTACAAAGAAGCAGTGACAATGTGAGAAAGATCAAGATACAGTCAAAGGAGGAGTAGCATCAACTGAGCAGCAGGGTATTATCTCCAAATGTCCTTGCTTTTCTTTTACTCTACTATGTTTCTTATGTCAAACATGAGAGGGTTCATAGAGTATAGCTTTTCTAGATTTTCCTTGCCTTCATGGCTTTACAATAGTGATGTAGGAGTCTTGGTTCTATCTCAAGTTTGAGTTTCATGCAGATAAGTCTCATACAACCCTTGTAATCACCTTTTCTCTTCCTCACAGCAGTCTTTTGAAGACAGTCATGATGGACTAGAGTCTGCCAGAGTATTGACAAGATTTATATCCTTCCTTCCTATTTTACGTCTTTGCATGTATGTCCATGAAGGCTGTTAGGAAGATATGCCACTAGTTGTGAGGTTTATCCAATTTTTGTGAAGTCTTGTAGGGTCTCAAGATGTGAGAAGTACAAATATCACTGCTACCATGATCTTATAGAAGTAGGTTGGAGCTTTATGGAGGCTTGTAAGCTATTTATAAGTTGGATATATTTTGATGGCTAGCTTCATATATCTCCTACTATCCTCCTTACAGATTATTTGCCTGGATTCATTCTGTCTACTTTAATTGTGTTATATTTTTTGGGTGCAACATCTATGCTGGAGTACTTTAGACATCTGAGGGAAATAGAAAGGCAGAATCCAGAGAGAGAGGATGATGGGGTTAACAGGAAAAATGGAGAAAGAGCAACAATCACCTTTGGAGGCAGCAAGGTAAGGGAGTTCCTTATCAAGAGCAGTGTTTTGTTTAGTTTGAGAGAGAAAATGACTCTGCCAAGGAGGCTATTAGGAAGATATGCCACTATTTGTGAGGTTTATCCAATGTTTGTGAAGTCTTGTAGGGTCTCAAGATGTGAGAAGTACAGATATCACTGCCACCATGATCTTATAGAAGTAGGTTGGAGATTTATGGAGTCTTGGAAGCTATTTATAAGTTGGATATCTTTTGATGGCTAGCTTCATATATCTCCTATTATCCTTCTTATAGATTGTTTGCCTGGATTCATTCTATTTGCTTTAATTGTGTTATATTTTTTGGGTGCAACATCTATGCTGGAGTACTTCAGACATCTGAGGGAAATAGAAAGGTAGAATCCGGAGAGAGAGGATGATGGCGTTAATAGGAAAATGGAGAAAGAGCAACAATCACCTTTGGAGGCAGCAAGGTAAGGGAGTTCCTTATCAAGAGTAGTGTTTTGTTTAGTTTGAGAGAGAAAATGACTTTTTCAAGGAGCGTTAAAGAGAGCAGTTATATTGAATGAATCAAAATAGTCATATTGACTATCATAAAGAGGCTTGTGATAACATGTAAGGCCTCATGAAGGTTTGTAGAGATCATAGATGATTCCACAAACCCAATGGAGGTCTACATAGTGAGCATGAAAGGATTTCTAGGGTATGTTCAACAGTTTACATCTAGAGGCAGAGGTAGTTCGTTGGTTCTATGGGTAAAGGTTGTCAGGAACATTCAACAGAGGACTCAATGCCCTACTAAGGGATAGTCAATCCTACAAAGGACAGTGCTAAAAGCTATCCAAGACAACATTCAGATCTAAAAGATACCAGAATCCTAAATGAGGTAAAGTTGTTATTATTTTGTCGAGCTTGAAAGGTTTCTTATGCCTAAGAATAGTATGAAGACAATCATGATAGTTTACCAGTGTCTTTTCAAACATAAACTTGCATGTAGAGACATAGAGGCTATCAAGAGAAAAGTTTTAAGGCCTGCTACAAGTATGAAACTCTGCTACAGATTTGAGATGCAAGAAAAAACAAGGACGTCAAAGAATGAGCAGGACATGATCTGAGAAGAAGCGTTTGCTAACATACAAAGAGCTCATGCAAATAAAAATAGCATGCACAAGAAAAGGAGAAAGGACAGTGCACAAATAAGGAGCAGTCAAAGATTTAGAGAGCCATAGTGTTAACAAGGCACTCAAGAAGGACAATCAAAGACATGAGGCTAACAAAAAAAAAATGATCAAGGAAGGTTTCAAAAGGTGAACAGTGCTCATGTAAGGTATTGAATTCCATGAAGGACACAGTCTTCATTAATCACTAAAGGGGACTAGGGTTTTGAACATTGATTCATACTTGAGGACAACAAAACAACCATAGTTGGCAATCACATTTCAAGATAGAGAGGACAGTCTAAATGACTTGAGCAGGGCAGTCAACAAGCATGAAAGAGGTAGCATGCCAACAATCAAAAGGTATATAGAATGGTTAAGATAGCCAACAAAAGGTATGGGAACAATGAATAGGAGAGACAGTCTAATGACTGTATAGTCCAGCAAAGGAAAGACAGTCATTGGACTATTAAAAGAGGCCATTGCAGTCATAAGTATGACTGTCCAAAACAGTCTAACAATCCCAAAACAGGTCTAGGAACAGTCATATTAGCATGATCAGACAATCATCACTGTGCAAGGAGACAACAGTCACAAATATAGAGACAACAAACCTAATATAGGTCATAAGTATGAAGGAGTCTTGCAAGGAACCATGGTAGTGGCAGTCCTGCTGAGTGAAGAGGGAAAATAACAATCAAGTGCCAAGATCTTTACCATCCAAGCAAACTACAAGGATAATTAAAAGACAAAGTGCAATAGAGATATGTAGCCACCTAACAGAGATATAAAGGACTGATAGAGACACAATGCAAAAAAGGATGAAGTAAAGTATGTCAAATTGATATAGAAATAGTACCAGCAGTGAAGGGGTGAACAAGGAATGTCAAGGATATCATGCAAATAAGCTTTTCATTTTTGAAGAAAATGATGATCATGAAAATGCAAACTATGAGAGATCACAAATTTCATAAGGGTCTAGTAGGAGATGTGTTAAGATTTGCAGCTACCATCTCTTTTTGATGCATGTTGCTATCCCCTAAGAAGGAAGCAAGTGAAGATTTGGCAATGCCAAATAAAAGCAGAAATACCTAGCAGAGACTGAAATGGTGATGATAGAAGGGACAACATGACAGAATTATGGAGGTATTTTATGGTTTGAGCTTAAAAGAAGGCAAGGGCCTGAGAGTTGAAAGTGCAGTCAAAGCCTATTGAAGGTGCAATCCAGGGGGATGAGTAGTGATGAATCATGACAGCCATAGAGAGGGTTCTTTGTTTCTATTCAATGAGACATACCATCAAACCATGGAGGATGATAGGAGCAACAAACTACCATAAAAGACAGTGACAGAGGCTTGTCAGGAAAATACAAGGATCTACCTTACTACCTCAAACTTATGATGAACTTGAATGCTCCTAATGACACCAGAAGAAGGTATAAAGTGGCCATCCTTAGTGCAGTTTGGATTGGACCAGAAAGATTCAATCTTCTCCATATCTTCAAGAAGACCAAGTCAGTTTCAAAACTCATTGAGAAACACATGTCCTATTATCATGCAAGGAGGCAGACTTATCAACAAAATGATACAATTATATGCAAATAAAGGTCATCATAGGAGTTAACTTTGCAAGCAACTTCAAATGACACCTCATCATGCATGAGTTTCTCAAGATAAGGGGAGTCAAACATTCAATTTAGTGACACTTTCCGGCAGTTTAGGCCTATTTAAGAGGCCCCCATGGTTCAAGTTGGAGTTAAGAGGAGTTTGAAGCCAAAATCATGCAATTTGAGGTAGTTTGAGGTCCTAAAAAAGTGTTTTTTTTGCCTTGTACGCCCAACAAGTTGAAGACTTCATGCAAAGTGTTTAAGGACAACTTTCCAATCAATCTTCATGCTTTTTTAAGAGGATCAGTTTAGGTTCAGTTAAGGGCACATTTTAAGGAGCAAGCAGTGGAGGAGAGGTCAAAGTCAAAGTGAACTCACTCATCACCAAAGCTTTGCATGATTTGCTACCAGTTCATAGGGAGTTCCACATTCATGCAAGCTCAACATCTTCCAAGAGATAAAAGCAAGTTTTCAACTCTTTTTAGAGTTAGTTCCTTTTTCTTCTTTTTGCCTTCTACAAGAGAGGAGATTGTAACTCATATTGAGAGAGATTTTCATGTAGAGCAGCAGTTTTAAAGTTTCAAAGCATTTTATTTCAGACTTGTACAAGGAAAATTTCTTTTTATCAATAAAAAAATAGCATTTTTGCCTTCCCAAAATTCATGTGTTCAATGGTATTATGATTGATCTAATCTAATTTTTGTGATTTTAAATTCTAAATCCTTAAATTATGTCTCAGTTGAAACCATCTCTATGCAAGAATATGAAAAATTCATACAGGTCATAGGCTGTGTTCACTATTTTCAGAGTTTTTAGCTATGAAAAAACATTGTTTTCCTTCAACAAAGCCTGAAACGTAACCTTCCTTTGAAATACTTATGTATGAATTTGTCAAGAATTGGAGTTATGCATAGAATAGGGTTGTTTTTGAGAGAAATTGTGAACTAGAACAACAAGTACAAGTCATTTTATCATTGGTGCATCACCTCCTAGGTTCTTTTCATCTTAGTTTCAGTTATTCTATCCTTTTTCCCACCAAATCTAGAGATTCTAGGAGGTTTTTCAAGGGAACCAGCTCTTTTGGAGGTTCACTTCACCATAGGCAACCCATAGCCTGAAGGTGATCCAATGTTTCACGGGATTGTTGAGCTTCATGCTTGACAAGGGTGCAATCCTTGTGACAATAGATACAACAAGTACCCAGCCCTGTGTCTTCTATGTGATCAGGAGTATCAAACTAAAAATAGTTTGCCCACTCATCAAGCAATATATCAGGGATTTCCACCACAGGTGTTGCAGCCTCATGCCTATTGTTGTCATCCTCCTCCAACTCATGGATTGTGCAGTTCATATTCAAAGGGGCGAGTGTATAAGGCTCTATACGATCATTAGCAATAGGCTCATCTTTGATGGTCACTTTAGTTCCATATCTGGTTCTAAACAACATATAAGACCAGTCAAAAGATAGGTACCCACCTATTTTAGCAGTGAAATCCCTAGATAGGCATATGCCAAAGTATGCAAGGAGGTCAATAACTGAGATGTCTTGTGAAACAAAGCAGCCAACACATGCATGTAGGGTAAGTTTCAAATCCTTAATCACACCTACTATTTTAACAACAGTGCCATCTAATTGCACTACCCCTTTACTCACAGGCTCATATTCAATGCCTAATTTATCAACTATGTTTTTACGCATAACAGAAGTACCTACCCCAGAATCTATCATAAAATTATGCAATAATTTATCACCAATGATTAGGGAAACATAGAATGGAGGGGGCTTACTAGTTTTGTATGTGCTTGCCTCCTCCTTGGGTTGGCACATGCTTGTTGGGATGGTGGCCTTCTCTTTTGTTGCCTCTACGACGAGCTAATTGAAGGTTGTCAAAGCTTCCTGCAATAAATTCTTCTGTGATGGGATCAACAGAGTATCCCATAGTGATGCTTATGTTGGTCTTCTTCATTTGATCGACTATGCTGATGGGGATTTGGACAACCCTCTTGGCAGTTTTAGCAATAGTAGGGTGGACCCTTGCTTGTTGGATGGCTTGGGGCTGCTGTTGTGGCACCAAATTCACTTGTCCAACAGAACAATCTGCTTGTGCAAAAGGCATTTCCGCTACTCTTTCCTTTGTTGTATTCCTAATCACACCTGCTAGGAAAGCATGAGATGTAGATGCGCGAGGATTGGGGATGTGAGTAGCTATAGGGATCACTGCATCCTTAGTTGCCCTCCTTTTAGATCTTGTATTGTAAGCTATTAGGCTTGTGCCCTAATTGACACCACAAAAATTATCCTGTGTCCAATTCATTAAAGTAGAATTGTTTTGAATCTCTTCTTGGCCTCCCACCATCTCTTGACTAGAGATGATTTATTGTTCTAAAGGAATTGACTAGCTTTGCACTGTTAAAGCCTGACTGAATTATCTACTTTGGCACAAATTCTAATCATGTGGTTGATTGCATGGATAACACCAATCGTTATCTTAAGCCAAGTTATTTTGTATGGGTACTAGAGGTCTAGTTGTTCTTGTAACATTAGGATGTACAACATTTAGTGGTCTGATATAATTGGGATGATTTGGCCTCTACACATTTTCCTGATATGGTGGCCTATTTTGCTGATAATTTTGATTGAATGGTTGATATGGTCTATTAGGTTATACATTCTATCTTTTTAGTGCCACCAACTCATTTCCAAAGCTTTGCAATAGAGCCTTAACCTCATGTAATTCATTTGAGGATGTCATGGAAGAGGTTGTAGGGGTGACCGTTACAGGAATTGGAGCCACAACAAGCTGAATAATAGGAGCCTATGGAAATAAAGTCATTGGTGGCCTTGGAGCAATCTTTCTAGCCTAAATTAGGTAGTTTTCTGCTTGATAGTTGTGTCATATGCATCTAGTAACTGTTATACTATTTTTCCCTCCTGGCTAAAGTCTAAAGAATCCTAATTTTGGTGTTTCCCTCTCTGGTATGTAGGCTGAATTGTTCAAGTCCCCCCAAAAAACCTTCAAATTTCTATGTATCTAGAGTCTTAGGGTTTAAAAAATTGAAAGTCTTGCTCCTAAAGCACTAAACCCTAAACCCCAGAGGCTTTTGTAAGGGTTTGGACGCCTTTTGTTATAAATCAAAGTTGACCACCTATTGCCTGTGAAAACTCACTTAAGTTATAACTTTGAGCCTAGGTGGGTTGTCCTTTTACTGGCCCTATCTGTCAAAGTCATCGGCTCTGAACCTTTTATTTTCCTTTGTTGTCAGGGAACATTTGAGTTTTAGAACCTAAGTCGGTGGGTTCAAAGTTTGTGAACCGCTCGACTTCCTAACTAGCCTTTAAACCTTTGCATCCTCAGCCTTTGCCTTTGTTAAAAGAAGCCTTTGTTGTCACAAGGTCGGGAGTTTTCATAACTTCCTAACTCCCAACTTATGGTTTGAAAGTTCCATAAGTCCCTGACTCACCGACTAGTCTTGCTTGTTGCCTCCTCGGTGCCTCTTCCACTATGCCATGTGGCAATATCCCACTCACTCGCTGCCTACCTAAGATGACATCACTTCTTTCTATGGGGTAGCGGGGAAAGGATAGCTATAAAGTATGGTGGGTGGCGGTCACGTGGATCCTTTTGGGCCGTCCATCAGATTCAAACAAAGCCCATTGGCTCATCGAGGGGATTGTGAACAGCATCCCACTGATAGGAAGCTGATTAGGTCAATGGAAAGATAAAGTAATACAACAACTGTTGATCCAAAGGGGAATCTTGTCAATGGTCCCAATTCAAATTTAAGATTTTCAAATCTTCTCGGGCACGCAAAGGTAGTTATCTTAGTTGGTGGGCTATGCAGATGAAATTTGTAGGGATTGGCAAGTTTTTCAATGCGAGGTGACTCCTATGGCTCGATGGCAGATATCTCTGTGATCTATAATGACTTTTGTGCTTTCACTTTAATGCCCTGTCCTATCTTGCATGTGGGCAACCATTTCTAGCATTGCAAATTTGCTAGAGGCATGGCCTCTGTCCTCTTTGCCGCTGGATCCTGGTTTTGCATTGATGGTGGCGTTGGTGGTCTTAGATCTCGTGCATCTGCTTCAGCATTCTCTACACATGGACTTGCTATAAAAAGGCATTGTAATCTCGTTAAAAAAGGAAGGAGTTAGTAATTTATGGACTGTTATGCTGCCAAATTTCTTGTAGTCAGAACTCTTAGTGTAATTACAGGATTATTGGAATGTGACGCACTATGCCTGTAGCTTGGCCTTTGCTATCTTCTGATTAATCCACCAATGATTGTAATTAACTATATTGTGTCTCTTCCTGCTACTGGTTATTTCATATTGTAATGGTTTCTAGCCTTCATGATCAATATATGCACAATATCTTGCCTCTCTTATGCTTTGATTTCTATGTTTTACTTGAAGTTGTAATCTATTCTATGATTAAAATGGCTCCTCTATAGGTTAGGTCTTCATACTGAAGCCTTAATCAGCCCTATAAGTCTGTGTGAACTCCCATTGTGATTGAGATCATTGTTGTGTCTTTTCCAAGATTACTACTACTCATTAAATTTGGTGCATCACCTCTTTTTTGTTCATGTTTCCTTCTAACCCTTTTCCCTGCAATAATAGCACTAGGTTTAAATAATTTTCTCTAAGCATTAGGCTTAGAATGAGGAACCAGCCTTCTCTGGAGGTTTGATCTCAATTTGCAAGGTCCCACACCCTGAGATCATTCCCATTGTGTCATTAGAATGCTTGGACTCTCTCCAAGATGGGTGTAATTTTATGTGACAACAATAACACAGTCCCTCCCATAGATTGAACCATGACAACAATGTCAGAATTCAGGGATCTCAAATAATATATGAACGTTGTATTTGGGGAGGGTTTTACCAATAAGGGAATTATGTCCCATGTCTTCTAGAATCTATAGTTGAAGTCCACCATGTATTCATGGAGGGCTCTTTTGATTGTAGCTAGCTACTTCATCAGTGATAGGTGGTCACTCTCGTCTTCAAAGTGTTGGCACAAACTAGTGCCCAAATCATCCCAATTGTGGATGGAATTAGCTGAGAGACCTCTATACCACTAAAGAGAGTTTCCTTTAAAGGAAGAAGCCAGAAGCCTCACAACCACATTGTCTACAGTGACATTATGGACAGAGCAGACGCTGGCAATATCCTGGATATGCTTAGCAGGGGTGGTAGAGTTCTCACTAGTGAAATATGGGATTACTTTTAGAACAAAGGTGGAGATGTGATCATACTGGGCTAGGTCAAGAGGTATACCCCCATTGAAAGAAACAAATGGAAGGTTCTTTGCCATATTATGGATATTTAAGTTAATTTTGGGTATGTGCAAGGTTCTTATTAAATATTTAAATCTAACTGGAGGAGGGGTAGACTGGGCTCTTGAAGGAGATGGGACAACACTCCTATTTTCCCTCACAAGGGACCTAGATAGTCTACTTCTTGATTCAATAAAGATAGTTCTATGAATTGAAAATTACCTCTAGAAGAAGATCGAGTCTGCACTCTAGGCATGAAATATTGAATTATCTGAATACTAGACCAGTAGAGTCACTAGGTGCTTGTTGATTACTTCCACAACAACGAATGAACTAAGAATGACACCAAGATTTCTCAATTCAGCTCTTACTCAGAGCAGAGAGTCCCACTAGACATGCCAGAAACTGTTATCACATGTAATTGCACCCTGCTTGAAGCCTATTCAAGCATTCCAATGATACAATGGGACTAATCTCAAGGTGTGGGACCTTGCAGTTGAGATCAGACCTCCAAAGAAGGTTGGTTCCTCTTTCTAAGATTAAGGCTCAGAGAATTGAACTAAATCTAATGCTACATTCACAGGGAAAAGAGGAAGAAGGATAACTAGAATTAAAAGAGGAGGTGATGCACCAGATTTGTAATGTGTTTTAATTGTATCTGAATTAACACAACAATGACTTCAAGACTATAAAACGCTCACATAGACTCATATAAGCTAAGCAAAGGTTCGGCAGAGAACTAAAGCTAAAAATGAGTTGTTTTGTCCACAATACCAGTATGTAATTCTTAAATGAACACATAACAAAACTTGAGAGAGAGGCAAAATCATAGTCTATATTAGTCATGAAGGCTAGAAAGCCATTACAAAGCAGAACAATTTGCTGCAGGAGAAATAGATACAAAATAACTGATTACATTCATTGGTGAACCAGACTAGAAGACATCAAAGGCCTAGCTATAGGAACAATGCATCAAATTCTACTAGTTCTTGCAATTGCATTACAAGACCTATGACAACAAATTATCCAGCAGCATAACAACCCAGAACAATAGCTAACAATAACAACCTTTTCTACATCTTTCATTCATGTATATATAGCATTTCATAGTCCATTTTGCAGTAGTAGGTGCTGAAAATTTGGTCAACTAGCACTGCCCAAACACTCACACTGCATTAAACTCTGGCTCAGAAGCCCTACCAGAACCTACAAATTTGGAACGGTGGCCATGTGTCTGACAGGCCTGTAGAACGAGATTGCCTGCATGCAGGGGTGCCAGGTGCATTTATGATAGAAGGTTTGAAACACCTTCTAGGTACCTACAAATCTATTTTGTCCCTCATTGGTACTAATGCATTGAAGAATTCACTATTTCAACTACCTTCATTCGGCAATGGTCTGCAACACTGAATGTTGGGTACTTTCTCATCCCATAATGATGGCACAATTTTACGGATTGATCTGCAAGCTTTTACAACACTTTAAAATATTTAAATTCCTCCAAATATCCTGAAGCACTATATCAATTTCATCATTCTGCCATTATTTTTCCTTATCGGTAAAATCTCATTTTCCCAAACTGAGCTTTCCTCGGTCTTTGCTTTCTTATCATTTTTTTGCCTTATCGGTGAAATCTTCACTTTGCAAACCATGCATGTCTTCACCTTTTCTTCCTTTTCCCTCTGACTAATCACCTTATCGACAATTTTGGGAAATTTGGAACTTTTGATGAGTTTGAACTTTTGCCTATTTGTTGATAGAGTGACCTCCCTTCTTTCTTTCTTTGTATTTCTTTGAGCTAGTAAGTTGCCCTGCTTTGCTTCCTTAGTTGGCGAATTTGCCGATCGGTCAACTTGTTGATTGACGAATCAAGAGGTTCGCAAACCTTAAGGTTTGCCGACTAAGCGCCCTTTGGTCACTTCTTTCTCTTAATTTAGACTGCCTGCCTTATATTTTTAGTCTCTCCTTCACTTAGTCCTAGCAAACCGGTGAACCGCCAAACTGCCGAACCAAAGGTTCACCAAGTGAAATTTTTTCTAAGGTAAAATAAAGGCAAAAACTTAGAATTTTTTGGGAATTTTTCTGGGCTTTTTTGAAGGGGAAAACTTCTTCCATTTCAAGTGTCTCATATCAGATATTTTTGATGGAAGAAGGGATTTTTGGGATATTTTGGCCTCGGCAAAATATGACAACAATAACATATATTACGTTCTTGTTAAAACATGTTTGGTATCCAAATTAAATATGTTGAATTTATGAATTTGTTTTTGATATTAATAAGCTGCAAACTTGAGTGCAGATCCCGATAACAAAAAGCCAATAGGTAGCAAAACAGGCCAAAGCCTCAAACAACCACATAACAACAGACTACCAACAATTTAACATCATAACCAAAAATATAGAGTTTGAGAGTTTTAAAACATAAGCTAAAGAAAAATCTAACTAAGCAAGTCCTTCTAGTCTTCATTGAGTAAATTAAACAAGTTTTCCGTGTTGTCCAACAGAGTATCCTCGCCTTTGGCTCGATCATCGTGCAACACTACAAACACTGCAGCAGCCCTATGAGAATTCTTCAACATCAAATTGATCAAACCCTTCACTTTGTTCTCCATAGCAGCAAGATGCACCTTTACTTCATTAAGCTCCTTTTCCAGCCTCTTGGTGTCCAAATCCATTCTAGTGCTCATAACCTCTTTTGTCTAGGGTTTCCTAGATCTCCGTGTCTTCCTCATTGGTGTCGTAGTAGAAATTGTTCATTGATTCAAAGTGGCTGGCACCTTCCTATTCCTGCACTGGGGCTGACTTCATTTTCTCAACATCCACTTTCTTCTCTAAGACCTCCTAGTCAAAATTGGATTAGTAGTCAACTATCTTCACAAACTGGGGTTTGTCCCCAACCAGTTTGGAGGATCTTCTTGTGCTAGGTCTCCTATCAGCACCTTATTTCTCCATGGCCCTTTCCTTCGCCACCTTGACCTCCTCTTCTGCTAGGAATGTTTCCACCATCCTTAATTCCCTCTTGCATTTCTTACTGCCTTGTTTAGGGGATTTGCCCTTTAAATTACACAAACCCACCGTAGCATCAGCCCTAGAACCCCCAAGGGAACTCCCCGCCAACTCTAGGGGCTTGCGGAGTCTCAAGAAGGGACTTGGATCAGGACTTTGTTGCACTCTTAGTTGTTGTCCTTGATGACAAATATACAAACTCTCAGGTTTGTGGCACAATGACAATTGGCATTGGCATTGGCATTCATGATTGGATCATGATAGGTGGCATTGGTATTCATGATGTTTAGCATTTGATGCAAGTGCTCTTGTTCTTGTTAATGTTCATAATGTTGTTCACTTGAAGAGACATCAAACATGTTGGTGTTGGTTGGTAATGGTATGGCACATGCTATACATGCTATGTTTTTAATTCTATGATGACATGATAGTTACTATGTTAAAAGTTGGCATTCATGTTATATTACAGGTGACACATTGTTCATACTCTCAATATGACAGTTGGCACATAGTTCTTGGCACTCTCATGGTTCTCTTGGCACATTAGTTAACACATGCTTGGCACAGGTTCTCATGATGTCTCCATGATCTTCTAAATGCTCTATGACAGTTGATGTTGATGATATGCTCATACATGCTTTATGATAGTTGATATGTTCATTTGTTCATAGTAGTTCATATTTGATGTGCTCATGATCTCATGTGGCATATGGCTCTGATGATTTATCTCTTGTGGCATATGACATCATGTTACATTTATGTGTTAAGGGACTTGTTCTATGGTACTATGGTACCATGATTGTTGGCATACAGTTGACATGAGTTCAGTTATCTTGGTAAGTTGGATCAGTTGATTCTCTCATGGTGTCCATGCTATACTTGGCATATGATATCATTACTATGCTATGATCCTTGTGACAGTTGGAATTTGATATGGTGTTATGATTGTTGCATTGGTTCAGTGGGTTGTATTTCATTGTGGTACTTGACTATGCCATGATGAACATGACATGGTATCTTCACAGTTGGCTCATTCATGTAGTCGTATTATCTCATAACTTTGTTGGCTCATGGTGACCTTGATGACCTACATTTCATGGTTCTTTCTTTCATGGTTCTTGGTATAACAATTGGCATATGCTCTTGATAGTTGTATTGATACACATATGATGTCATGTTACATTTTCATACTTTGATGATGACAGGACAGTTAATATGGTTCAGTTTTATAGTTGGCATTACTGTGGACTTCTACATGTGAAAGTTTCTCATTGTTGCTTGTTTCAATTTGTAATATGAGTAATAATCCAAGGTCTTAAAGTCTCTATCATTTTATGTCCAAGGGGACATTTGATGGCAATATCTTTTGGTGTCTTAATTGACATTTACTTGGAGTAATAGACCAACATAATGAGTTGAGCATTATGATGTTTTGGTTTTCATGCAAAAATAGAAAAACATAATGAAAAAGGTCTCGACACAATGATACTCTAAAGTCATTTCAACTAAGTTCAAAGACAGTTCATTATGCACATATGATGGCCATGTTAGGGCATGAGAAAGCTTGAGGAAAAGATGGTATGGCGGCTGGAAGTGGAAAGAAGTGGTTTCTAGGCAGTGTGTTTTCATTCTCTTTAGGTGATATCATCCTCCATTTGCAAGTTTGAGTTGCATTCAAAGTGGTAACACATTTTTTTGTTTAAAACTTAGTTTGTTGCATTATATGAAAGTGGTTTTCTGATTTGAGGTTGATACTTGTTTTTTCTTCCTAAGGTTTTCACACTTTCATAAGGTTTCAATATATAGAGAAAAAGGGCTTATCGTGCATCACAGTCAGTTTCAAAAGGGTTTTTATGATGTTTCAGTAGTCTATATGCCAATGTAGTGTTGACAAGGGTTTTCATTAGGGCATATGTGTATTCATTGTATGTAGATTGTATACCCTGTTCTTGGGCAGCATGTCGACTTTATATTTGTGCTTAAGGAGTTGAAACTTAAAAGGGCATACTGACATGACCAATATTGTGTGTTCTATTGCTCTATTATCCCATGGCAGTTTGACTTTACATTTTTCAGTTCAATGCTAGACTAGATGGTACATTTTTGACAGTTATCAATCCACACTCTTTTATGATGGCAATTGAAATGTTGGTTAAACTCCTTTGTATTTTGAAAATGAAAAACCCCGAATGGAAGTTGAAGGGTTTATATATAAATTTATTTTTATATATATTGATATATGAAAAAAAAAGGATGAATATGATGGGTCTGTGAGATAGAGAAGACAAAAGGTTTTCAAGGCAGAATATTAATAGACACATTTGATATTGTTTCATACATATAAATTCTTATGCATCCAAATGAAAAAAAAGAGAAGAGAGGATGATAAGAAGTGATATGTAGAGAAATAGAGGTTTTACTCTGTGAACATGATATTTGTTATATATGGATTTTGTAAGCCAGTGAGGCACTATTGTCAGTGAGACATTGTTGAAAAGACCAGTGAGGCATAATGACAAGTCAGTGAGACTTCTAAACCAGTGAGGCTCTGTAATTGTGATTATTTCTATCAAGCCAATGAGGCATTTTGAGTGGTTTTTATTCCCCAAGAGGGTTTTCCACTCAGGACAATATTTGTGTTATGGGTTGTTATTGTCACTGATGTGCTTGAGTCTTCTGTTCATTTGCATATCATATGTTTATTTGGACTGCATTAACACATGTTCATCATACATCATTGTTTGAAATGATATTCTCTTCCCATCTTGATTATGGTCAATCAAACTTTTCAAATTAATCCCTAAGTTATGGTATCAATTGTTTGTGTGTCTAACATAGATTGTTTCAATAATGATTGATGCATTCTTGATATTGATGTGCCAGTTATTGCTGTCATGATGTTCATAGTTATATGATGCCTCATCTCTGTTTAGTAGAAGTTGTATTTGTTTCAAAGCCTTAAAAAGATTATCTCAAAGTCTTTTTGAAATTTGTATATCAGTGATTCACCCCCCTCTCAGTGGTATTGTACTCCAACAGACTTAGCCTTAGAAACAGTAGAACTAGGGGCCAGAGCCGAGAAGCTCAAAGGTATATTGGTGGGGGCAATTGGTGTCGAGGGCACAAAGTGTTTTTGTCTTTTCAGTCGTCCAAGTCTCGCACCGAGCAAGACTTTGTCCTCAGGATCGTTTGTGGAACTATCTTCCACCAGACGGGCAGAAGGGGGTTTTGAGGGGCAAAGGGCGAGATGATACTGGTAGAGGTGGAAAATAAGCCCCTGGTGCAGAGGTAAATTAGAGACCTCAGGATTACTTTCACCAAATTTTTTAGTTTGCAAAAGAGGAGCTTCCAAGCTAGACAAAAGGTGGGACGGAAAGTTGACAACAACTTTGTGGCGGAAGTGGTTTAGGAAGGCAAAATGGTAATGATAGAACACTTTATATCTTCCTTCTAAGGTAAAATATTTCATGATCATGAAACAAACCTATTTCCAAGGACTTACCAGGCTTTTCCTATCGAATCCGCCTTGCAGTCTCACTTGGTTCTCTCCTTCTTTGAAAAACATTTTCATGCCTTCATTATCCTGCAGCCTCGTTTGTTTCTTCAATCTATTCTTGAACATAGAAGCCTTGTGGCCTTAGCAATGGCATCCTCTGAGACCTTGAACTCAACACCACTCACTTTCACCACCCTATTGTTATCCCAAGAAGCCGCGAACTATGTTGACAAATGTTCATCGAATTCGTTCAGGTATTCAATAAACAGTGTCACCCCACCTTCGTACACAATACTCCACACCTGAGCATCCTCCCTGAATTCGCTACAATTCATTGGTTTAGTCCTCACCTTATCACCACCCATTTTGCTAACCAACTCAATCCTTAGACTATAAGTGCAATTGTAGATCCAATGGAAGAGATAGTCGAATAGTCTAGAAAGGAGAATAAAAAACATTATTTCTAATTCTTTGCTCGATCTTCCATGCTTGTCATTCACCGCTCCGCGTGTGTTCAAGTCATAAATGCCTTCAGAGTTTAGCTCATGTGATCCATTCCTAGCCATCATATCTGGAGGTGGCTAAAAAGACTTACTAAATCCATCAATATGCCTATATTGCTCCCTTTTGCGATTGTCATACTCCATGTGGCCATCCATCTTCCACGTCACCAAATAGAAATTGATGGGGTTCTCCAGCTTATAATTTAAGTCACATTTCCCCTCGAAGATAGCAAAGAGAGAAATAATCCAACACCAAGCATTACTTATAATCATGATGATAACAGAATTAGAGGGTTGCTTCCTTCTTTATACTAGCAATAATTGTAAGGGGGAGATTATCCATATTTTTCCAACACCTTAAGGGGTTGGTAATAGTCCCTAAGTTAGCTAGTAGGTCCGCCGATTTATTCTCCTCTTTGTAAATGTGTCTAACTTCCTTTCCATCAAAATTTGATAGAAAGGTTATTATATCCTGCACTATATCCTCCAACTGCCACCCCACTTTGCCCTTTCCATTGACAACATCTATCACTATCTTGGAATCACCTTCAATAATAATGTACTTTATGTCAAGGGACAAGGCAAATTTAATTCCCCATAGAAAAGCATAAGCCTCCGCCATATTATTGGCATTTCCACCTAAACTTCTCGCAAACACAACACAGAGGGAGCCATTCTCTGATCTTATTAATCCACCTCCACCAGCCAACCCTGGATTACCTTTAGTAGCATCGTCGAAGTTGAGAATAAACCATCCCACAAGAGGGGGAGACCATTTAGTACATGTGCTAGCTTTTTTCCTCTTATCATCCACCCTACAAAGGCTCATTGGGATAGCCCACTGATTCATCACATATGACTCCTTAGCATTTAGAGGATTTTTCGCAACTCTTATTGTGCTGCTGGTAATGTTGTCTTGCAGCAATTTAACAGCCAGTCCAAACACTTCCTTAGGCTCTTTGAACTTTTCCCTGAGTAGCCTATTATTTCTCTCTTTCCACAAACACCAGGATAAGATAGGGGGGATCAAAGCCTATATTTCCCTGCAAATAGGATTTGAGAAGGGGGGGACCAGGCTCTTAAGAAATCCTCTAAGCCTTTATTCCAACACCTCGGGATAGCTAGCATAATCAAAGCCATGCTCCAAACCTCCCAAGCAAAATTGCAATGTAAAAAAAATATGAGGGACATTTTCCTCATCATTCATGCAAAGGATGCATCTGTTCCGGATTTGGAAACCTTGTTGATATGCACTGGACAACTGAGAGGGGGGGTGAATCAGTTGGCTTAAAACTCAAAAATTTTTCACTTAAAACATTAAACACTTATCTGGAATGATTAAGATTTAACCATGAAACCATAAAATTAAAACTTCAACCACATGTGCAACAACAAACACAAGAGACACCAGATTTACGTGGAAAACCCGAAGGTGGGGAAAAACCACAGAGAGGATTAGCTCTCAATATATATATTGTAATCTTGAAATAATGATGATCAGGCTTGGTCACTCCACGGGCCTAATCATACTGACTCACTGTCATGAAGAACAACTAGGTCTAGCAGGCTCACTGCCTCAACCCTAAACCTAGCAAGATTACAATAAGGGATGTTAAACCCTACAAAAACCATGATCAACACCTTTACATATATATTATTGAAGTACAAAAGTTTCTCTGCTCTGCTCTGCCTCTTCTGCTCTACCTCTTCTCTGCTCTTCCTCTTCTCTGCTCTTCCTCTTCTACTCTGCTCTGCCTTTGGACCTTTCTTAGAATCTTATCATTTCCACTCAATGACAACTTTTCCATGACTCAACTACAAGTATTTATACACTACATCAAGCTTGGAATGAACATCAAGGTCAGCATTATAATCATCAACCATTGGAACAACCTCCAAGGTCGGCATTACAAACATTTACAAAGTAGGTCTTGACTTATTACAACATTTTGCAAGGAAGATGAAATAAAAATGCACGTAGATCATGCCACACCTTAGCTGGGACTTAAACACAATCTTCCACGCTTCAACACACCTTCACAATCTTCAAGAGATCTCCACAATTGCTAGAATCAACTAGGTTAGCCAAGCTGGTTATACAACACACTATCTGGAAGTAATCTTCAAATGTCTTCACAATTCTTCCACGTGGACCAATGTAATGATGGGAACATGATTAGGAGGTATCCACAAGCACGTTATAATCATCAGGAGCAACCACACAATCCTCAACCACTTTATCTATAGGAATCTTCTCACCGGAACTCATTAACTTCTCTGTCTTCAACTGTCATAAAGGAAGGATAACTTGCGGACCACCAAACCATGAACCACTATAATTGTAGGCACCAATAATCATCCTAGACTTCACTTTCAAACCACAAAGAAAAATACTTTACCGCGGAGGAATGTAGAGCATATTACTTTCTCCCTATCCCAACTGTTCTTCCAGAAAAGGCAGACTTAACTCTGGTGAATGCAACTTTCTCAATTCTTCATACCGGAGGCTCAAAATCAGGATTTAGCTACTTCATACATTCCTTTGAATCTTCCAATTTGCACAGAAAGATCTTCACCTAGAAGGAAATGTGGAGCAATCTATCAGGTTGTTCTTCAACATGCTACACACTGTCTATTCTACACTTCATTGTATCTTACTTGTTTCTTCCAGAAAAGCCAATTTTCTCAATATCCTCAACATGCAGAGCTTCCTAACATGTAATAGAATGAGATACAATTGACACCAATGACAACAAAGATATGTTGACATCAATGACAACACTGATTAGGCACATACTTGCAACAATCTCCCCCTTTGTCATTGATGGCAACATATGATGTGAAAAATTGCAACAACCATCAAGACAAGATTCTCCCCCTTTCTCTTTACACATCTACACTCTTTCTTTCTACAAGACTCTCCCCCTTTCTCTTTACACATCTACACTATTTGTCTCTCTCAGTTTTTCACATGACTTCTCTCCCCCTTTGATATCAATGGCAAAGGGCACATACTTGCACTCTTCTGCTCTGATTCAATCACTCTTCAGATCTTTTTGACTACTCCCCCTCAGAAGTAGCCTTATAAAGCATCAATCTAGATCTTTGAACATCTTTGGACTGATGCACTATTGTGCATCTTAGTTCAGAGCAGGAGGGGTGATAACCCCTAATTTTTCTCTAAGAAACTCAAAAGTGTCCTTAGGCAGAGGCTTGGTAAAGATGTCTGCAATCTAATCTTTTGTAAAAACATACTCCCAACTTGACTTCATTTTCTGTCACCTTTTCTCTCAGAAAATGATACCTAATAGATATGTGCTTTGTCCTTGAGTACATTACTGGATTCTTTGATATGTTGATGGCACTTGTATTATCGCAAAAGATTGTAATTGGATCTTCATACACAACTCTAATGTCCTTCAAAGTTTGCTTCATCCATAACACTTGAGTGCAATTACATGCTGTTGTAATGTATTCTGCTTCCGTGGTAGATAGAGATATTGAATCATGCTTCTTGCTCAACCAAGATGCCAACCTTTTTCCCAAGAAGAATGCGCCTCCACTTGTGCTTTTCCTGTCATCCATATCTTCGGCCCAATCTGCATTAGTGTATGCTCTAAGGGTAAAATCACTGTCCTTAGGGTACCATAGGCCATAATTGATTGTACCTTTTAAATACCTCATAATTCTCTTGACTGCCAACACATGAGATTCCTTGGGTTCTACCTGAAACCTTGCAACAAGAAATACTGCATGCATTATGTCAGGTCTGGTTTGAGTCAGATAAAGCAATCCTCTGATCATAGATCTGTACCTTTTTTGATCTGCCATGGGTGAGTTATCATCTTTACTCAACTTACAACTAGTAACCATAGGTGTGCAAACTGGGTTAGAGTCTTCCATCCCAAATTTCTTTAACAACTCAAAAACATAATTAGACTGAGAAATGAAGATACCTTTATTTGATTGGCTTATTTGCAGACCTAAAAAGAAATTCATCTCTCCAAACATAGACATTTCAAATTCACTTTATAATTCTCTAGTAAAAACTGAGCACATACCTTCATTTCCTCCAAAAATAATTGTTACTAATTTTTTGTTCACACTTAAAATTAGTTGGACCTAAGAGTAATTGTTTAGAAGGAATAAAAGGAAACTTTAAGTTATTGCATTCATTGAATAGTTGATGCCTTGACAGAGCAAAGAGTGATATCCAGTTGTCAGGATAACCCATCAGTCTAATCAAGACTGATGAGTTATCATGACAAGAGAATAAGTTGTCTAGAAATCAAAGATTCAAGAAATACAGTTGTTCTACACAGTTTGATCTTTCAGGAGTTATAAGTTAGATTGACTATTCAGTTAATCAGTTTTGAATAAAAGAAAGAAAGATATTTTGTATGGCACTATTATTTCATGTCATGTTTTGAACATACATTCAAGTATCTGTTACTTTGTCTCATGCATTGATTGAAAAAGGAAATACATATACATCATATGCATAAGAAAAATTAACTGATCATGTTTAAAAGAAGTGTTCAAATGTGTCCCACACAAGCCGTGGGAGTAACTAGACTGAGAAATTGCAGACATGCAAGATATGCATCTATTTGATAAAAGGAAAAGAAATGAACACATGATAAATTTAAACATCCATCATTGCCTGATGATGGAGATTGTTGTTGTTGTCAGCCTTCAAGTCTTCAGTCTTCACTCCAAGCCATCATCAGTTGAACTTGCAAAATTTTTGGGGACAACCCTATTAGTGCTCCAGATGTTTAAAATTATCACATGCTTTTATCAAATAGAGACATCTACTTATCACATCATGCATTCAGATGAGAAATCAGATTAGATATAATGACATAAATCAGGAAGAAATCATGAAGAAGATCAATCAATACTATCAGGTACTTTTTTATGCTAACTTGTTTGTTCACTATGCAGGTATAGGACAAGTTTTGTTGCTAATTTGAAGACAAATAAACATGTGGATTAAAAGTGGCTCCCACAAGGGTTTGAGCCCCGCATGTTTCTTTTCATTTTTTTGAAAAGAGCATAAAAAAAGATAGGATACATCATTCCAAGCTATATCATGCATCATCTAATCAACTTACAGAAAAGATATGTCATCATGACATTATTACAGTTGATTGGAGCAAATCAGATTAACATGACTGAGTCAAGATTGACAAAAACAAAATGCAAAAATCAAATTACAGTCATCCAGGCTACAAGAGCCATATGAGGTACAATATCATTATGAATGCATGTATTTATGCCATCACAACTAATAAGAGTAACTGACAGAGTGCATTCATAGTACAAGGAGATGATACAGGTTTTCAGATTAATGTGCCTCATAAAGGAAGAGAGACAGAATAAAGCTTCCAAGATGCAGGAACTTGTATATCATTTGAACAAGTTACAGGATAAATCATGTGATGGTATCATCTCATCATGACAAAAGAGTAAGAAGTAAGTGACATGATATAGGTATTCAAAGTGATCAAGTCAGATGAAAGATACAAGTTATGCCTTTTAAAAAAAAATCAAAACAACAAGGCATCATTAGCTCAAGCTGATATATGGCAGTGTGAAAATACAGTCATGAATATATCATTGTCATGGACCAATAACTAAGCAGTCATCAATGCCTTAAAAATTCAAACCATCAAGATACAAGGAGGTATAGATGAAACAGTTCAAGTGGAGCAGATAGGTCTTAGTTTTCAAAGATGAAACAACCAAGCCAAGAATCTCATATGATTCAGGCATCAAGGAGAGCCTATATTCCCAGATGACTGCTACAGTCCAAATGTAGTCAGATGTTCAAATGTTCAAACATTCAAGGATGAAGCACATGATGCATAAACAAATACCAGAGTATACTTGTAAGGTCATCACTAACATGACAGTCAGATACAAAGTCAAAAACAAGAGACAGTCATGTCTGGAGCAAAAAGGGAGTCCAACATTAAAGCACAGTGGAGTGACATGACTGCTACAGTCCAAGTATAACAAAATGTTTTCCATGCATCTCATCACTATTTTGATCAAACAAGCCTTATCTAAAACACCTTGGAGCTATAGTGATAGCATGATACAGTCAATAAATGCCATAAAGAAAGATACATTGCAAGAACAAAGACAAGTATAGTCATCTTCACTATGAACAGTCAGGATAGTGATCATGATGTAGCTTTTGCAAGCAGATACAGTCAGAATAAATCATAGTTGCCATATCCATCTACAAGAATAGATCAATGATGAAAGAGAAACAACAAAAGAAGAACATGATATATGCCAAATGCTACAATGATGGTGATTGAGATTCACGAGGTAGGCAATTTTTTTCTTTCTCATATACCATTATTCTGAATGATACAGTAATAGTAAACAGTTGCCATGATCAAAGAGAAGGGAGAAACATGATATATATGCGAGATACAATGAGATCCAAATCATGAGATAAGTAGTAAGTATGCAAGAACATGTTATCTATGCTACAGGAGTACCTTAAGAATGCCACAGACAGCAAGGAGAAGAAGAACATGATGTCTATGCAACAAAAGGATCCAAATACATAAAGATAGTCAAGAGATGATGCCACAGTCACAAATGACAAGTGATTATAGTTAACAAGCTGAGGAGATATATCACATGCAAATAGACTAAAAGAGTCATTTAAAACTTCAGGAGAACGCTCATTAAATAGAAGGATCAAAGTACAGCTACAAGATGGAGATGAATCAATAACAGTCATACTTTTTGCATATCAAAATCTTGTTGTCTTATGATACCCAATAGCTACAGTGGAAGACAGATAAAGCAAAAGTGTCTCATCTAGCTATGACAGTCATGAGGAGTAGAAGAAGAAAGTTTTGTGTGATGCAAAATGATCTTTCACTTATTAAAGATTCAAACCCTAGTGCTATTTTTGCACCCACAGTCAAAAAGTTTCAGACAGAGAGGAAGATGTCAGAGATATGCCAAAACAATATTTTTTATGATAAAATGTATACCCATCTACAAAAGGAGGAAGGTCTTTTCAAGAAGATTTCAAACCCTTGTTTCTTTTTACACTTACAAGTCAAAATGAAGAACAGTAAATACCATAGGAGGATGGCCGTGACAACTAGAAGGTTTTGTGTAAGAAAGAACAAACTCTTGACAGAAAGTTTCAAACCTTGTCTCTTTTCTTCACCTACAGTATAAAGAGAAAGAGACCATAGTGAATATTACAAGAGAATGGCCATGATAGTGAAGAGTCCTATGCAAGGAAAGTTGAACCCCTAAGTTTCAAACTTAGAAACCCTCAACAGTCTACCACATCCTTGGTATCTACATACAGATGGAGCACAAGCGTGGCAAGGTGGAGTCCTTGACAGTGCAAAAAGAACAAACCCTCATCAAAAGATTTCAAACCCTCAGGATTTTTGCTCCTACAAACAAGTCAAGAATAAAAAGAGATATATATAGGCATAGCCGACAGAGAGATGCCATTTTTTTTTGCTAAAAATGTAATACCCATGTCTACATATAGCCCTTGTCATTCTTCAAACTATAAAAAGAGACAAATGAAGCTACAAAAGAGGAAGAATGGCAAGTTCTTACCTCATTTTTGCTGACAGGGAGAGATATCTACCCACGACCTTACAATAGCATCAAGGTCTCAGGAACAAGTAATAGTTGCAATGAAAAGAAGATGCAGAAACAAGGAGGGTGTTAAAGAATGGACAGCATATGGAGATAGCCACACAAGAAGAAGGAGGCCATAGCCAATCAAGGAAAAGAAGCTACATATATTATAAAAGTATCTCACATGAAACCAAAAATAGTGTTACCTTCTTCTTGCAGGTAGAGTTCTAGAGTTTCAACCAAGAGAAGCCATGGAAAGGAGTAAAAACCAGAGATATGCTTCAAACCTTCAAACCCTAAACTGGTGGAATAAATTTGTAGAGCAAATGAAGAGAATGCCAAATGAAGAATGAGCAAATTTTAGGGTTGTATCTTTGTTTTTGTTTGAAGGTTCTTTCTCTCAAGTGTGTTTCTTGACTTTACAAAAGACAAATAATTACCTTATCCAAGAAATGCTGTGGTCAAGACTTTCTTCTTGAAGATCCTAGCTATCATAACATGGAGTGGCTGACCAACCTTGCTTTGGACTTAATCTTATTTAAGTCAAGAGGGGTCGTATGATGAGAAAGAAAGACTTCAAGCCTTATAAACTATTTTAAAACTCCTTGGTGGTCGAATGGATGGCATGGTCAAGGATGCATTATATGATGCACATTCTAGTCAAAGTTCCTTGTCTTTTTGCAAACATCCAAAGGTAAAGATACTTCTTGATTATGCATAGTGGCCAACAAGGCCAAGGGAGTATTGTTTCAGACATGGCATGCATGAGGACAGAGGATGGAGTTTCCAATGAAAGCAAGTATAATGGTGCAAGTATGATGGTGCAGTGTTGGAGATGGAGTCATGGAGTTGTAGATTTTTTTCTTGATATTGAGTTTGCATATGGAGATATAAGGTGACTTAAGAATGTAATGATATGTGTATGCACTAAGGCATCAAAGGGAGCCATAAGGATATTTATGCATATTGTTTTGTGCATGACGATATTAGATGCATAGAGTGACTCATGGTTTTATCTTGCAGAGAGAGGATAATGTTTTCTCCTTGCTGCATGAAGTGATAAGGGTAAATTTTTTTGCCTTAATGTGTAAATCATGCAAAATAGAGATTTTTTTCTCATATGGAGGTATAAGGGTATTTTCTTTTTTCTTCTAAGTCCTATTTGCACTCATATCATGCAAATTAGGCAAGTGTAATTGGAGTGATAAGGAGTGATATTTTTTCTTCTAATCATGCATGATTTTACAAAGTAATTAATTGTAAATAACTAATAAAGTAATATTTATTCTATTACTTTATTATTTTCCATAAACTGTAAAGTCAGATTTAGAACAAATTGTAACCAATAATAAAGTAATTATTCTATTACTTTATTATTTACTCACAAATCAATTTTGCTCATGCAAAATCATGCAAATTGATTAGTTGAGTTAACTAGGCCACCTAGGAGGTTTTTGCATGATTGTTTGGAATATTTTTAGGGTTCTTGGTCAACGTTTTGGTCAAGCATATGGAGAGTCCCAAATTAGAGCTATTTTTGCTCAATTTGTGGCAGTTTTAGACCCTAATTTTGAGGATTTTGGAGGTTGCTCGGGAGTGATTATTTTTAGAAGCAGTTATCTACAAGTCCATATTTGTGCATGCCTCTTTTGAGAGAGCAAACCTATATATTGTAAAGCAAAAGTTTATTTTTGCTGGTTCTTGATTCTCATTATG
The DNA here is from genome assembly GCA_027924645.1 of Cunninghamia lanceolata. Taxonomy (NCBI): domain Eukaryota; kingdom Viridiplantae; phylum Streptophyta; class Pinopsida; order Cupressales; family Cupressaceae; genus Cunninghamia; species Cunninghamia lanceolata. The sequence continues at coordinate 20,365,900 of BSBN01000582.1, forward strand.
ATTCAGACAGATTGGAGAATTCTTGTAGCTCATTTTTTATAGTTTTATTGAGAGATATACAGGTTAGAGGTTATACTTTTGTCTTCTTTGTAAAATTTTCCTTTGTTTTTCTGAGATCAGTTAAATTACCTTTCCTTTTAGTGCTGATTATTGAAGTGATTTTGATGAAATTTTGTTGTGTTTTATTATTAAACCTTTAAAATTATTGTCTCACTTCCTTGCTTGCAGCATTGAGCATATATTAATCACAGGTCTTAGGTTGTGTTAACCAGAAATAGTCTTTTTTGTTGTGAAAAAACCATTTCCTTCATAAAAACTTGTTTTCAAACCTTCCTTAGAATCACTTATGTGATATTTATGCCAAGTCTGGATTGTGTAAAAGTCAGATTTCTGGGTAAACATTGTGGATTAGATTGCATTATTTTTATCCAAATCAGGTGCATCACCATTTTTTACCTTTAGCATTCATTTAGTTTCTTTCTTCCCTTTTCCAAAATAGTAAAAACATACATCTCAATAGAACATTCAAAGGGAACCAACTCATAATCTGGAGGTCTAATTTCGTTATAGGGCACCCACAACCTGAAATTAGTCCCATGTTACACAGAATTGTAGTGCTTCACCAGCCTTGCATACGGATGCAATTCCCAGTGATAACAATTTTTGGCACGCCCGATGGGACTTTGAACTAATTTTCAGTCTAATAGGACTTATCATTGCTGTTGTTTTTGGTATGATCAATAGTTAATTTAGCCTTTTTAGAGGTTTACTTACAAATACCCGGTGACTCTATCTTTCTAGTTTGATAAATCAAACTTTTTGAATGAATAAACATGTCTTTCCTTCATGGAAATATGTCATATCATCCATCATATTATGAAAAATTCTGCTTATTGGCCATACTGCTGATTTCATTCCCGATTCCTTTGATTTGCAAAGAAATCAGCATGCTCAACATGTTTGCCTCCCACCCACCCCTGGTCATCCTTCATATCAACATTTACATGTCCAAAATCAATCCCAAGAATTTCAAGATATGAAGTATAGCATGAGTGACATCAGTGAGACATTGTTGGAAGTCACAAAGAACCTAGAAGCAAGAGTATCAACAGTAGGAGGAGGAGATGGAGTATCAGGCCTATCTCCATGAGAAGGAATTGGAGACACAAATGATACAATTCCAAGAAGATCTTGTAAGACAGATTGTAGCCAAATAGGCATAGATGACGTATTTGCTTGCACAAATACAAAAGCAGAGCATCCTAACAGCTTCATTTATTCTGGATCAACATTCTCAAACTGAGGTTAGTAGGAATTAAGTTTCAAGTTTCAAGAATTTTGATTATAATCAGGCACCCATTTGCATTCAAAAGCAGTCTATTAGTTCTCAGTATCTGTCATATCAAGTACCTGAATCAAATCATCAGGTTTATAAGCAACCATGGTAGTCTTCTTGTACCGAATGTCCTGATTATAAAGTACCAAATCTTATCAAAGCTAACTCTTCCATACCAATCCAAGATCAGGAAAGGGAAGAAGTATTAATAAAACTTGAACCAATCAGGATTCCAGGTTTCAATCAAGGAAAATTAGATATAATGCAAGAACAAGGATTTGGAGGGCAGAATCTTTAATTGTAGAAACAGATTGCCCAAGTTGCAAGTGAGAGTAAACTAGACAAAGAAGAAGATGTAGTTTCTCTGTTTGATCAACTACCCTCTTTCATTGACCAAGATGAAGATACCATACCAGTACCAGCTGATTTAAGACAACTAGTTGACATTGTAGATCATGAGATACTGCTGATCTTTAATGAAGTTGATATTTCAGTTCAACTAGAAGAGCAAAAAGATAGTCACATTTTGGATCCAACGATCTTGTTTTATATGTGCATGAGATTAACCAACCAAAATATGAAACTAAATCAAATAGTATTCTCTATCATAATAAGGCATCTGATTTGTTTTCAAAACAACTAAGTAGATCAATTGAAGAAATGGAATCCTTTCCAAATATTTCTATTTTTGATTGTGTTCAGCCTGTAGGGAGCTTGCCAATCTACTAGAGCCTTGTAGCGATCAAGAGCTTAATTCAGGAAATGATGAACATATAATTCTAGTACAAGATTTTCAATCATATGAAAACTTGTTTTTAGGTATTATCAAGGATTTTTGTTCTAACATAGATGATAGTCTAATATCATGTGAATCAGCAGTTTCTGATCAACAGGATCAGGCCAAAGAGTATAGATCATATGAGCTAACTGTTACTGATCAGATTGAAAGTACAAGTGATCATATGACAGCAGGTCCAAATCTAGACATCACAATCATCAACCAAGAATATATCATTACTAGAGGTTGTCCAATCAGGGATCTAGTTGACAGAGAGCTTAAAAGGAAGATACAAATTGCTAATGTACACACATAGCAGAATTCAGCCTCAAAGCAGCAAAATTAGATAATCTTTTTACCCCATGACAGAAGTTTGCATGATCATGTTCAACTGGTGAGTGAATTTTTCTACATTTAATTTGCTGAGTACTTTCTTGTACTTCATCTAATTTTAGACATCCATAAGCATGTGAGTCAGTTTTCCCTGTTGAGGAAGGGAAGTTATTTCAACCAAACAGTTAATGGATTTGTTTGACCAGCACCTTTGGCTGGTTAGAATAGGGTAGGTAGAATTTCAATTTAGTATTTTGTTTCCAAGAAGTGCTTTTGCACATGTTGCTGGTTTTGTTTTAGGCAAATCAGTTTTAGTTTCAGTTTTCAGTTAGTTGCTGCTGTTGTGTTCAGTCAATGTGAGTTACAGAATTTCTCTAAATTTTAGGGCATAAATGACTCAATGCCCAATGGAAAGGCTAGGCTACTAGTTCTAAATTGTTTAGTAGGAAAACACCCCCAAGAGATCACCAGAAATGTTACTAATTTTTTTGTTCACACTTAAAATTAGTTGGACCTAAGAGTAATTGTTTAGAAGGAATAAAAGGAAACTTTAAGTTATTGAATTCATTGAACAGTTGATGCCTTGACAGAGCAAAGAGTGATATCCAGTTGTCAGGATAACCCATCAGTCTAATCAAGACTGATGAGTTATCATGACAAGAGAATAAGTTGTCAAGAAATCAAAGATTCAAGAAATACAGTTGTTCTACACAGTTTGATCTTTCAGAAGTTATAAGTTAGATTGACTATTCAGTTAATCAATTTTGAGTAAAAGAAAGAAAGATATTTTGTATTGCACTGTTATTTCATGTCATGTTTTGAACATACATTCAAGTATTTGTTACTTTGTCTCATGCATTGATTGAAAAAGGAAATACATATACATCATATGCATAAGAAAAATTAACTGATCATGTTTCAAAGAAGTGTTCAAATGTGTCCCACACAAGACGTGGGAGTAACTGGACTGAGCAATTGCAAACATGCAAGATATGCATCTATTTGATAAAAGGAAAAGAAATGAACACATGATAAATTTAAACATCCATCATTGCCTAATGATGGAGATTGTTGTTGTTGTTGGTCTTCAAGTCTTCAGTCTTCATCAGTTGAACCTGCAAAAATTTTGGGGACAACCCTGCTAGTGCTTCAGATGTTTAAAATTATCACATGCTTTTATCAAACAGAGACATCTACTTATCACATCATGCATTCAGATGAGAAACCAGATCAGATATAATGACATAAATCAAGAAGAAATCATGAAGAAGATCAATCAATACTATCAAGTACTTTTTTATGCTAACTTGTTTGTTCACTATGCAGGTATAGAACAAGTTTTTTTGCTGATTTGAAGACAAATAAACATGTGGATTAAATGTGGCTCCCACAAGGGTTTGAGCCCAGCATGTTTCTTTTCATTTTTTTGAAAAGAGCATAAAAAAAGATAGGATACATCATTCCAAGCTATATCATGCATCATCTAATCAACTTATAGAAAAGATATGTCATCATGACATTATTACAGTTGATTGGAGCAAATCAGATTAACATGACTGAGTCAAGATTGACAAAAACAAAATGCGAAAATCAAATTACAGTCATCCAGGCTACAAGAGCCATATGAGGTACAGTATCATTATGAATGCATGTATTTATGCCATCACAACTAATAAGAGTAACTGACAGAGTGCATTCATAGTACAAGGAGATGATACAGGTTTTCAGATTAATGTGCCTGATAAAGGAAGAGACAGAATAAAGCTTCCAAGAAACAGGAACTCGTATATCATTTGAACAAGTTACAGGATAAATCATGTGATGGTATCATCTCATCATGACAAAAGAGTAAGAAGTAAGTGACATGATACATGTATTCAAAGTGATCAAGTCAGCTGAAAGATACAAGTTATGCCTTTAAAAAAAAACAAAATCAAAACAACAAGGCATCATTAGCTCTAGTTGATATATGACAGTGTGAAAATACAGTCATGAATATATCATTGTCATGGACCAATAACTAGGCAGTCATCAATGCCTTAAAACTTCAAACCACTAAGATACAAGGAGGTATAGATGAAACAGTTCAAGTGGAGCAGATAGGTCTTAGTTTTCAAAGATGAAACAACCAAGCCAAGAATCTCATATGATTCAGGCATCAAGGAGAGCCAATATTCCCAGATGACTGCTACAGTACAAATGTAGTCAGATGTTCAAACATTCAAACATTCAAAGATGAAGCACATGATGCCCAAACAAATACCAGAGTATACTTGTAAGGTCATCACTGACATGACAGTCGGATACAAAGTCAAAAGCAAGAGACAGTCATGTCTGGAGCAAAAAAGGAGTCCAACATTAAAGCACAGTGGAGTGACATGACTGCTACAGTCCAAATATAACAAAATGTTTTCCATGCATCTCATAACTGTTTTGATCAAACAAGCCTTATCTCATACACCTTGGAGCTACAGTGATAGCATGATACAGTCAATAAATGCCATAAAGAAAGATACATTGCAAGAACAAAGACAAGTACAATCATCTTCACTATGAATAGTCAGGACAGTGATCATGATGTAGCTTTTGCAAGCAGATATAGTCAGAATAAATCATAGTTTCCATATCCATCTATAGGAATAGATCAATGATGAAAGAGAAACATCAGAAGAAGAACATGATATATGCCAAATGCTATAGTGATGGTGATTGAGATTCACAAGGTAGGCAATTTTTTTCTTTCTCATATACCATTATTCTGAATGATGCAGTGATAGTAAACAGTTGCCATGATCAAAGAGAAGGGAGAAGCATGATATATATGTGAGATACTATGAGATCCAAATCATGAGATAAGCAGTAAGTATGCAAGAACATGTTATCTATGCTATAAGAGTACATTAAGAATGCCACAGACAGCAAGGAGAAGAACATGATGTCTATGCAACAGAAGGATCCAAATACATAAACATATTCAAGAAATGATGCCACAGTCACAAATGACAAGTGATTATAGTTAACAAGATGAGGGGATATATCACATGCAAATAGACTAAAAGAGTCATTTAAAACTTTAGGAGAACCTTCATTATACATAAGTATCAAAGTATAGCTACAAGATGGAGATGAATCAATAACAGTCATACTTTTTGCATATCAAAATCTTGTTGTCTTATGATGCCCAATAGCTACAGTGGAAGACAGATAAAGCAAAAGTGTTTCATCTAGCTATGACAGTCATGAGGAGTAGAAGAAGAAAGTTCTGTGTGATGCAAAATGATCTTTCACTTATTAAAGATTCAAACCCTAGTGTTATTTTTGCACCCACAGTCAAAAAAATTAGATAGAGAGGAAGATGTCAGAGATATGCCAGAACAAGATTTTTTATGATAAAATGGATACCCATCTGTAAAAGGAGGAAGGTCTTTTCAAGAAGATTTCAAACCCTTGTTTCTTTTTGCACTTACAAGTTAAAATGAAGAACAGTGAATACCATAGGAGGATGGCCGTGACAACTAGAAGGTTTTGTGTAAGAAAGAACAAACTCTTGATAGAAAGTTTCAAACCTTGTTTCTTTTCTTCACATACAGTATAAAGAGAAAGAGACCACAATGAATATTACAAGAGAATGGCCATGACAGTGAAGAGTCTTGTGCAGGGAAAGTTGAACCCCTAAGTTTCAAACTTAGAAACCCTCAACAGTCTACCACATCCTTGGTATCTACATACAGATGGAGCACAACCATGACAAGATGGAGGCCTTGATAGTTCCAAAAGAACAAAACCTCATCAAAAGATTTCAAACCCTTAGGATTTTTGCACCTACAGACAAGTCAAGAATAAAAAGAGATATATACAGGCATAGCTGATACAGAGATGCCATTTTTTTTTAGCTAAAAATGCAATACCCATGTCTACATATAGCCCTTGTCATTCTTCAAACTATAAAAAGAGACAAATGAAGCTACAGAAGAGGAAGAATGGCAAGTTCTTACCTCATTTTTGCTGACAAGAAGAGAGATCTACCCATGGCCTTACAATAGCATCAAGCTCTCAGGAACAAGTAATAGTTACAATGAAAAGAAGATGCAGAAACAAGGAGGGTGTTAAAGAATGCACAACATATGGAGATAGCCACACAAGAAGAAGGAGGCTACAGCCAATGAAGGAAAATAAGCTACAGATATTATAAAAGTATCTCACATGAAACCAAAAACAGTGTTACCTTCTTCTTGCAGGTAGAGTTCCGGAGTTTCAACCAAGAGAAGCCATGGAAAGGAGTAAAAACTAGAGATATGCTTCAAACCTTCAAACCCTAAACTGACGGAATAAAGTTGCAGAGCAAATGAAGAGAATGCCAAATGAAGAATGAGCAAATTTTAGGGTTGTCTCTTTGTTTTTGTTCGAAGGTTCTTTCTCTCAAGTGTGTTTCTTGACTTTACAAAAGACAAATAATTACCTTATCCAAGAAATGTCGTGGTCAAGACTTTCTTCTTGAAGATCCTAGCTATCATAACATGGAGTGGCCGACCAACCTTGCTTTGGACTTAATCTTTATTAAGTCAAGAGGGGTTATATGATGAGAAAGAAAGGCTTCAGGCCTTATAAACTATTTTAAAACTCCTTGGTGGTCAAATTGATGGCATGGTCAAGGATGCATTATATGATGCACATGCTAGTCAAAGTTCCTTGTCTTTTTGCAAACATCCAAAGGTAAAGATACTTCTTGATTATGCATAGTGGCTAACAAGGTCAAGGGAGTATTGTTTCAGACATGGCATATATGAGGATAGATCATGTAGTTTCCAATGAAAGTAAGTATAATGGTGCAAGTATGATGGTGTAGTGTTGGAGATGGAGTCATGGAGTTGTAGATTTTTTTTCTTGATATTGAGTTTGCATATGGAGATATAAGGTGACTTAAGAATGTAATGATATGTGTATGCACTAAGGCATCAAAGGGAGTCATAAGGATATTTATGCATATTGTTTTGTGCATGATGATATTAGATGCATAGAGTGACTCATGGTTTTATCTTGCAGAGAGAGGATAATGTTTTCTCCTTGCTGCATGGAGTGATAAGGGTAAATTTTTTTGCCTTAATGTGTAAATCATGCAAAATAGGGATTTTTTCTCATATGGAGGTACAAGGGTATTTTCTTTTTTCTTCTAAGTCCTATTTACGCTCATATCATGCAAATTAGGCAAGTGTAATTAGAGTGATAAGGAGTGATATTTTTTCTTCTAATCATGCATGATTTTACAAAGTAATTAATTGTAAATAAATAATGAAGTAATATTTATTCTATTACTTTATTATTTTCCACAAATTGTAAATTCATATTTAGAACAAATTGTAACCAATAATAAAGTAATTATTCTATTACTTTATTATTTACTCACAAATCAATTTTGCTCATGCAAAATCGTGCAAATTGATTAGTTGAGTTAACTAGGCCACCTAGGAGGTTTTTGCATGATTGTTTGGAATATTTTTAGGGTTCTTGGTCAATGTTTTGGTCAAGCATATGGAGAGGCCCAAATTAGAGCTATTTTTGCTCAATTTGTGGCAGTTTTAGACCCTAATTTTGAGGATTTTGGAGGTTGCTCGGGAGTGATTATTTTTAGAGGCAGTTATCTGCAAGTCCATATTTTTGCATGCCTCTTTTGAGAGAGAAAACCTATATATTGTAAAGAAAAAGTTTATTTTTGCTGGTTCTTGATTCTCATTCTGATTCAGACAGATTAGAGAATTCTTGTAGCTCATTTTTTATAGTTTTATTGAGAGATCGGCAAGTTACAGGTTATACTTTTGTCTTCTTTGCAAAATTTTCCTTTGTTTTTATGAGATTAGTTAAATTACCTTTCCTTTTAGTGCTGATTATTGAAGTGATTTTGATGAAATTTTGCTATGTTTTATTATTAAACCTTTAAAATTATGGTCTCACTTCCTTGCTTGCAGCATTGAGCATATATTAATCACAGGTCTTAGGTTGTGTTAACCAGAAATAGTCTTTTGTGTTGTGAAAAAACCATTTCCTTCATAAAAACCTATTTTCAAACCTTCCTTAGAATCACTTATGTGATATTTATGCCAAGTCTGGATTGTGTAAAAGTCAGATTTCTAGGTAAACATTGTGGATCAGATTGCATTATTTTTATCCAAATCAGGTGTATCGCCATTTTTTACCTTTAGCATTCATTTAGTTTCTTTCTTCCCTTTTCCAAAATAGTAAAAACATACATCTCAATAGAACAGTCGAAGGGAACCAGCCCATAATCTGGAGGTCTAATTTTGTTATAGGGCACCCACAACCTGAAATTAGTCCCATGTTACACAGAATTATAGTGCTTCACTAGCCTTGCATATGGGTGCAATTCCTAGTGATAACAATAATATCATCCACAAAGACTGCAACAATTAGAATTTGTTCACCATTTATCTTGAATTAGAGATTGTTGTCTGTAGTGCCTTTGTTGAACCCTATCTATATCAGATACTTGTCCAACTGTGCATACCATGCCTTGGGAGATTGTTTTAATCCATACAAGGTCTTTTTCAATCAGCATACCATGTCACCCTGATCTGATAATTGGAATCCTTTCGGTTGTTCAATATAGACCCCTTCTTCCAAGTCTCCATTCAAGAAGGCAGACTTCACATCCCTTTGGTATACTTTGAAATCTTTGTGGGCAACAAAGGCCAAAAACATCCTTATTGCTTCAATCCTTGCCATAGGAGCAAAAGTTTCTTCAAAGTCTATTCCTTCAACTTGAGCATATCCTTTGCATACCAATCTTGCTTTGTTTCATACCACTTCACCATTCTCATTCAACTTGTTTCTGAAAACCCACTTTGTGCCAATTACATTCTTATCTGCTGGTCTGGGAACAAGATCCCAAGTCTAATTCTTCTCTATCTGCATCAATTTCTCTTCCATAGCCTTTACCGAATTTTCATTTTTGTAGGCTTCATCCACAGTTTTAGGTTCAATCTTGGTAATCAAACATAAATTCACTTGCTCCTCTACAACTTTTCTTTTGGTTAAGATCCCTTTGCTCTTATCTCCTATATTCTGAGCTTCAGAATGATTTAGTCTCACATACCTTGGAGTTTTGGTGACACTTTCCAAGGATTGTTCTTCTTCATTTGAGCTATCTTCTTGTTGCACCACTTCTAAAACTTTTGGTTCATCAGATTCATATCCATTTGAGTTTGATGGCCTTTCCTTGTTTTCATCTACTTTGACATTTGCACTTTCAATGATCTTATTCAGCCTCTTATTGTAGCACCGGTATGCTTTACTCTTAGTGGAGTAACCAAGGAAGATTATTTCATCACATCTAGCATCAAACTTTCCAAGATCTTCTTTCCTTTTGATATAACATTTGCTACCAAAAACTTTGAAATATTTCACAGTAGGAACTTTGCCATGCCACAATTCATAGGGAGTTTTAGAGATGTTACCTTTTACTTGAACTTTGTTTAGGATGTACACAGCTGTATGAATTGCCTTTCTCCAACATGCTTCCAGCAAATTAGTTTCCTTCATCATAGTTCTAGCAGCTTCTTGAACTGTCCCATTTTTCCTTTCAACAACTCCATTTTGTTGTGGAGTTCTAGGTGCAGATAACTATCTTTTTGTGCCATGTTCTTCACAAAAGAAATTGAATTGATTTGATGTAAACTCTCCTCCTCTATCAGACCTCAAGCATTTGATCTTCAAGTCCATCTCATTTTCAACCATTTCCTTAAATGCCTTAAACTTATCTAGGGCTTCAGCCTTTTCTTTCAAAAAGGTAACCCAAGCCATTCTAGAATAATCGTCAATAAGCAACATGAAGTACCTGTCTCCTTGCAAGATTCTTACTCTGGTAGGTCCACACAGATCTGTATGCACTAGCTCAAGTAGTCCTTCAACAGATTGTTCCTTGCTTTTGAAACTTGTCCTTGTTTGCTTCCCAAATTGACACTCTTTGCAAATTTGATTGGTAGGCTTCACAAGCCTAGGCAGATCTCTAATAGCCTGTATGCTACTTATCTTCATAATGTTGTCAAAATTTATGTGACACAACCTTCTATGCCATAACCAACTCTCATCAGTTTGAGCTAACAAACAATAATTTTTAGTTCCTTTCAAGTGATAGATATTACCTTTGGTCTTTTTACCAGTTGCAATGACTGTTCCAGAGCTTTCCCTGATTTTGCATCTATTGTCCTTGAAGCTTAGATCATAGCCTTTTTCACACATCTGACCCACACTCAAAACATTGTGTTTTAATCCTTTTACATACAAGACATCTTCAATATTATGCTTGCCATCAAAAGAAATAGATCCTTTTCCACAAATCTTACCAGCTATATCATCTCCAAACCTAACCAGTCCACCATCAGACCTTTCCAAACTTACAAACTTACTTTTGTCCCCAGTCATGTGGTGAGAGCATCCACTATCAATAACCCATTCATCTTTGTCCTTAATAACCTAAGCAACCAAAGCACTTTCCTCTAGTTTTTCTCCCTTCACACAACTAGTAGAATTAGTAGACAAAGGATCTTCCTTAATAGCAATGAACAAGCATTCATTTCTAGAATTACTGGCATTATCAGGTTCTCCATTATCTAATACTCCTTTGTCATCATCAAAATCTTCAACATAATAACACTTCTTTGGGTCCTAGGTCTGTTCTCATATCTTTTTCTATTCCTTTCAATTCTTTCAGGACATCTGGAGGCAAAATGACCTACTTTACCATAGTAAAAACATTTGAAAGGTAATTTGCCTTTGTACTTACCAGAACCTCTTTGCAGTCTATCCATGAAGTTGGCTTCTACTTCATCAAACTCATCTTTGGATGCTACCTTGTATTTTTCTGATCTAGAAGTACTTCCTGGAGTGCTGGCTTTGAAGGCCGTCTCAACTTTTGGCAGAGCATCACCAAACTCTCTCATTTCAAAGGCAGTAAGCTTACCAAGCAGCTGATCCCTGTCAACCACTTTAACTTGCACGAATTCTTTAATTGCAGCTACTTTGTGACAATAGGCCTTGGGTAGAGATTTGAGAATTTTCATAACAACTTCCTTTTCGTCAACAGTTTTGCCCATGGCTTTTATCCCTGTAATAAGTTCATCAACTCTTTGCATATAGGCTGAAATGTTTTCATCATCATTCATCTTCAAACTTTCATATTTCACTTTCAAACTTTGCAACTTGGCTTCCTTGGCTTCCTTCATAGAGTCATCTCCTTCATACAGTTTTTTCAACTTTACCCATACCTTATTTGCAGTTTCAAGATCCACAAATTTTGTCTGTATTGAGTCGGTTAAAGAGCTTAGCAGAGCATCTTTTACCTTGACATCTATTTCATATTCTTTGATTTCATCTTCAGTCATCGGATTGTTTTGAGGTATGGTGTATTATGTTTCTGCAACTTTCCATACTTTGTAACCAAGACTGAGAAGATGGCTTTTCATCTGAGCCTTCCAGAGAACATAATTTGTGCCATCAAAATGTGGTGCTTCCTTCTTGAGAGACATTTTGGATCTTCCTCAAGCTGTTAAACTTTCTTCTGAGGAACTTGCCTCTAATAACAATTGTTGATATGCGCTGGAAAACTAAGAGGGGGGGTGAATCAGTTGTCTTAAAACTCAAAACTTCTGCACTTAAAACGTTAAACACTTATCTGGAATGATTAAGATTTAACCATGAAACCATAAAATTAAAACTTCAACCACATGTGCAACAACAAACACAAGAGACACCAGATTTACATGGAAAACCCCCAAGTGGGGAAAAACCATGGAGAGGATTAGATCTCAATATATATATTATAATCTTGAAATAAGGATGATCAGGCTTGGTCACTCCACGAGCCTAATAATATTGACTCACTGTCATGAAGAACAACTAGGTCTAGCAGGCTCACTGCCTCAACCCTAAACCTAGTAAGATTACAATAAGGGCTGTTAAACCCTACAAAAACCATGATCAACACCTTTACAGATATCTCATTGAAGTACAAAAGTTTCTCCACTCTGCTCTACCTCTTCTGCTCTGCCTCTTATGCTCTGCCTCTTCTCTGCTCTTCCTCTTCTGCTCTGCTCTGCCTTTGGACCTTTCTTAGAATCTTCTCATTTCCACTCAAGGACAACTTTTCCATGACTAAAATACAAGTATTTATACACTACATCAACCTTGGAATGAACATCAAGGCCAGCATTACAATCATCAATCATTGGAACAACCTCCAAGGTCGGCATTACAAACATTTACAAAGTAGGTATTGACCTATTACAACATTTTGCAAGGTAGATGAAATAAAAATGCACGCGGATCATGCCACACCTTAGCTAGGAATTAAACATGATCTTCCACACTTCAACACGCCTTTGTAATCTTCAAGAGATCTTTGCAATTGCTAGAATCAACCAGGTTGGCCAAGCTAGTTATACAACACACTATCCAGAAGTAATCTTCAAACATCTTCACAATTCTTCCATGTAGACCAACGTAATGATGGGAACATGATTAGGAGGTATCCACAAGCACATTATAATCATCAGGAGCAACCGCACAACCCTTAGCCACTTTATCCATAGGAATCTTCTCACCGGAACTCATGAACTTCTCTATCTTCAACTATAATAAAGGAAGGATAGCTTGCGAACCACCAAACCATGAACCATTACAATTGTAGGCACCAATAATCATCCCAGACTTCACTCTCGAACTGCAGAGAAAAATACTTTACTGCGGAGGAATGCAGAGCATATTACTTTCTCCCTGTCCCAACTGTTCTAGAAAAGGTGAACTTAACTCTAGTGAATGCAACTTTCTCAATTCTTCATACCGAAGGCTCAAAATCAGGATTCAACTACTTCAAACATCCTTTTGAATAACTTCCAATCCATACAACAAGATCTTCACCTAGAAGGAAATGCAGAGCAGTCTACTAGGTTGTTCTTCAATATGCCACACACTATCTATTCTACACTTCACTGTATCTTACTTGTTTCTTCCGGAAAGGCCAATTTTCTCAATATCCTCAACATGCAGAGCTTCCTAACATGTAATAGAATGAGATACAATTGACACCAATGACAACAAAGATATGTTGACATCAATGACAACACCAATTAGGCACATACTTGCAACAAACTTCTGATCATAAGATTATCAATCGTAAGGATTTTATTTTACACTGCCAGCCACCAGAAGTGGCTAATCTTTGGGATAAGGTTGTGATTCCAAACTTTTCTCCAAATAGTATCAACATTCTAAGGGATTAATAGATTATAAGCATATTTGACAGAGAATTGCCTCGAGTTTTCAAGAGCCCAGAGCAATTTATCTTTCTGAGGAAAAGAGGGATTCTACACTCTTTTAAAGAGAGTTGGATCTCTTCAGCAGACCTAATGAAATTGACCCTACCTTGGCAGTAGTCTGATAGCTTCTTCCACTCCCTTTTGTCTAGAAGGAGATAGTCTCGAACCAGCCCACCAAAATGGTGCACAGCCAGGTTAGCCAGTCTTAAGAGATTCTACAAATCTTTTAATGGCCCTCCCTTGATCCAGTTGTCTTCCCAAAACCTTGTATTTCATCCATCTCCCAATTTCCATTTAACTCCCTTTATAAGTGTTGAGCTATATTTCAAGAGATTGTTCCAAATCACCGATCCTTTGGGGAATTTAGAAGTAATTAAAAGGTCCTTCGGTCTCTGATTCCCAAAGTACTTAGCACCCATGATTATTCCCCAATCCTTGTCTCCAATTAAGAGATTCTAGCGCACCTTGGTGATCATGGTTTTATTGAGTAGATTCAACTTCCTTAGCCCCAATCCTCCCTGAAGTTTTGGTCTACAGACTTTGTCCCAACCAACCAAAGCCAATCTTTTCTTATCTTCCATGCATATCCATAAAATGTTCCTCTGTATGTTTTCCAATTTCTTCGCTATATATTTAGGAATTTTAAATAGAGTCAAGAAGTAAATAGGTATCCCTTGTAAAGAGGCCTTAAGTAATTGAAACTTACCAGCTTGGCTGAGAAGTTTCCCTTTCCACCCTGCTAATTTCCTCTGAGTCCTTTCAATGATGGAATTCTAGTATTCTAGAGGAGCATCTTTGACTGAGAAGGGAAGTCCCAGATAAATGCCAGGTAACTCACCCCTTACGCATCCAAGGATCCCCATAACCTTCTGCTGCAAAACAAAGGGGGTGTTAAAGAAATAGACCTGGCTCTTGTCATAGTTAATTTATTGTCCTGGTGAGGTAGCATAGTCTTGAATCACCATTTTCCACTTTCTGGCCTCAATCATCGAAGCTGAGCCAAAAAGAATAACGTCATCAGCAAATTGTTGGATCACTACTAGAGTTGCTATTGAAGCAGGTTTAACCCCTTGAATTTCTCAAGCTTGGAGTATCTTAAGGAAGCTTTTACTAAGGGTTTCGGTCAACAAGATAAAGAGGTAGGGAGACAGGGGGTCACCCTATCTAAGACCCCTACCTGCTTTGAAAAACCCCCTGGGGACTCCATTCACAAGAACAAAATATCTAATTGAAGTAACGTAGGCCTCAATGATACTCAAACATTTATCTTTGAAGCCAAGCTTCCTCAAAACTGTAAACAAGAACTCCCAGTTGACTCTATCATAGGCTTTAGATATGTCAAGTTTGAAAGCCATTCCTGGATTTCTGCTTCTTTCCATATAGTGAATTATTTCATGGGTAGTGATGGCAGCGTCAGTTATCTACCTACCCGGCACAAATCCTTTTTGACAGCTGCTTATGAGTTTATCAAGAAGAGGGTGCAATATGAACACTAGGATTTTGGAAAAGATTTTATACACCATGTTACAAAGGCTAATGGGTCTAAAATCCCCCATACTGACCGAGTCTTGTTTTTTGGGAATAAGAACAATGAATGTATGATTCAATTGTTTCAGGATCTTACCCCCTTTGAAAAAGTCTTTGGCCGCCGCAATGACATCTTTACCAACAACACTCTAATATTCCTGAAAAAAGTAGGAGGGAAGCCATCAGGTCCTAGGGCTTTAAAGGCACCCATAGAAAAAAGGCTAGCACAAACCTCTTCCTTAGAAATTATTTTGCAAAGTTGTTCATTATCACCCTCATCAAGGAGGGTAGGTATGATATCAATCATATTCTAATTTATACAGTTGTCTTGTGCTCCAAGAAAATTCTGAAAGTGGGAAGCTGCCACCTGCCCAACTTGGGAGTCAGACTCCACCATAATGCTTATGTCATCCATTAATTCAGTTATGTTGTTTCTTTTCCTATGTTTCATTATTGATTGGTGGAAAAAAGTAGTGTTCTTGTCCCCCTCCTTTAGCCACTACACTCTTGATTTATGTTTCCAATAGACCTCCTCCTTCAACAACAAATCCTTCCAGTCCTTTCTTAATGACTCTTCCTCTTTGGCCAACTCTTCTGAAGTGTCCCCCTCCTCCAACTTCTTTTGAAGTTCTTCAAGCTTGAGATTGATTCTCCTTTTCTCATCAAAGATGTTCCCAAAGCTGAATCTGTTCCAGTCTTTCACCTTTTTCTTCACCCTCTGAGTCTTCTGCTGTACATAGGCATCCCTTGGACATCTTCTCTCCACCAATCCATAAGATTGTCTCTAAAATCAGGATGTTTGGTCCACATGATCTCGAATCTGAAGGGAAAAGGACCTTTTCCATTCACGTCTCTCCACGAAAGCAACAGGGGGTTGTGATTAAAGGTAGTCCTGGGAAGTGCTTCTAAAGAATAGGAGCTTAAGAAATTCCAAATGGGAGAGACTAAGACTCTGTCGAGCTTGACTTGTATGAGATTCCTCCCTTTTCTCTGGTTAGTCCATGTGAACTTGTTCCCTTGCATATCCAAATCAAGCAGCCCAACATTGTTAAGAAAATCACTTAAATCCATCATCAGGGGAAAAGGACAACGATTCTCAAGGCCCTGTGCTAGCAGGGGCCATCAGGGCCTCGCACTATAGGGAAATAACCTTATCCTTACCAACTTGATCCTTTAAAAGAGAATCAACCATATTTAGCAAATCCTCCCTAAAAGGGTATTCATTATCATCTCCCTTGGCCTGATCATTCTGGGTAGTTTTCTTGGCCTTACATTGGGAGGCTAGGTGCCCCTTTTTGTTACAGATTTGATAGAAGGTTGTTTAATTTTCATAGAGAATTGGTTGGGTCCATGTGCCATATTTAGATTCCAGGGTGATATTATCAGGGAGAACCTTGTTGATATCAACATTAACATAGAATCTAGTGAAGACTAACTTGGTTTTGTTTTTGGTAGTGTTGTCCAAGTCAATGAAGTGACCAAACGAGTTGGCAATCCATCTAAAGATCTCTTTGTCCCAGTACTCTAGAGGGAGACCCGGTAGTCTGACCCAGATTGGAGCAGATTTGTTGAGGTCCGCAGCACAATCAAAACCTGGTTTCCATTTGCATAGGGACAAACTATGTTTTCCATACATCTAAGGACCCCCCCAACGTTGAGGTAAGATCTTCCCTGGCCATGAATCTAAAGAGGAATGTTCCACCAGTCATAGCATTTACTGAAATGCTCCCCTTAACTTTCCCCCATTTTCTCACAGCATCTATGTTAGGTCTGAAAGAAAAGAACTTTCCTACCAGAGCATTGTCCATGGTGGAGACCACTCTGTCCACCATAACGTCCGGTAGCACTAACGCTAACTCATTAGCTATTTCACACACATTTGGAGTATCACGACTCCCCTTTGAAACACCTGCTAAAAGGGCACTCTTCCAAGCTCCGTTCCCCAACACTTTTTCTTTCCTTGAGAGACCAGCAGACTCTAGATCCTTGTGACCCTGCACGTGACTGTCCACGCAACAATTTGTCATGCCAGGGGAGGACACCTTCCCTGTAGTAGACCCCAGACACCCTATAACTGGTGGGTCTAGGGGGTCGCCCGGATCCCCAACAGCCATTGGATTCAAATTCAAACCAAGCAAATGGCAGGAAGTTACAGAGTGAACGAGAGGGAAGATAACTACACTAGTAGATTCAAGTGTAAGTTAGAGAAAAATGTTAATCCCACTCAAAGGTATTTATGATTTTGTTGATAAATATATAACAATTGAAAAAAAATAGAGATTAAAATATGTAAGGATATTCAACGACATAATCTTTCAAATTTCCCTCGTTGGAATGGGGATTGGTGGGTATAGACGCAAGGCAAAAGAATCATATCATACGTTTCTTACACTACGTAGATTCAAGTTTTAACAACCAAGTAAGAGGAATGGTACTAGTATAATATCTTAAATACATTTATCTAAAAAGGATTAGTCTTTATTTTATTTTACTTTAAAATTATTTTATTTATTATATGGACACAATTTTTTTAAACACAGAGGAATCATTAGAGCAGCAACCTAGATCGAGCTTGAGAGGGAACTTTAAATATCACAACGTGGGCCTCCTATAACCTTTGAGTTGTACAGGATGGTGTATACACTTGGGGGCTAAGAATTATTTTATTTTATTTACATTGTATGTAACTTTTGATCACCATTCATTATTTCAATTTTATTTTAAAACCTATAATAAAATATTATATTCTTATATGTTACTTTCTAATAGTTTTATATTAAAATATATTTTAAAAGTTTGATGTCTTCATATTTTAAAAAATAAATGGTTCTAAATAGTTTTCTTTCAATAAATATAAAATTAAGGTAAAGGGGAGAAGAAGTAACGTTTTAATTATAGAGTGAATGTTTTTATAAAAAATATTTTTTAACTAAAGTTTTAAGTTGAAATTAGTTTTCAGTAAAGAAATACGGATGGCTCTTCCAGGGGAATCCTAGTCATGCTGGGATTGGGGATTAGGAAGGGATAACTCTGGTGTTGTCTTTTTTTTCTTTTATATCTATAAGGGGCAACAAACTAATAATTTTATGGAGACTCTAACTATTCTCTGTGCTTTGGGATGGCGTAGGGTTATCTGTGAGTTTGATTCCCAAATTGTGATTAACCTACTAAATGAGCAGGTGGTGGCTGGTGTGCAATGACAATTGGCATCATTGGTTCCACAGATTATTCAGTTGAGTCACTCGATGTTCTTTGTTTCTATTGTCAATGTCCCTAGGGAATGGAACTGTGTGTCTTATTGCTTGGCTAAGTGGGCTTCGACGTAGGTGGGGGATTGGAATGTTAGTAGTTGGGACCAGTTGTCCCAAGATGATGTTCAAAATTTTGAAAAGTTGGTTTTAGAGGATATGGATGGATAGTTGAGGCCCCTGCTTGGGGCTTTGGGGTTGGGGATGTTTACCTGGTTCTGGTTTGGATGGTTGTCGTGATGATGTTTTTTTCTGAACTTTTGTTGTTTCTGGGGGCAGTTGCCCTCCTGGTTTTGTACTTGTGGTTTCTTTATTAATAAATTTTTACCCCTCTTTTTTTAATATATATATATATATATATATATATATATATATATATATAATATTTCACTTCAAATTCAGCTTTTGAATGCTCAAATATTCCAATTGCATGTAAAAATATTAATATAAATACAAACCAGTATAGATATCTTAAATATATCTATCTAAAAGATGCTGAGAGATATTAGTCTTGAGGCGCCTATATTGAAATTGATATTGAGAATAGATAGATGCCTCTCGAGACTGATACCTCTCGACGTCTTTTAGATAGATGTATTTAAGATATCTATGCTAGTAGCATCTGCAATGCGACATGTAAATGTTAATTTAGCATATTTTTCTTGTGTTTGTATAAAGTATTATTATCTTTTGTAAATAAGGAATCCTATCATATTCATTGAAATGTATAATATAAATTTCATTTATTGAACATTATTGAAGCATTTCATATTCTTTCAAATGTGTAATGAACATATTAAAAGATAATTAATGAGACATTTCATATTTATCCAGAAATATAATGTCAATGATATTTAAGAAGTAATTAGAATTTAATAGAAGAATTATATCTGATAATGTATACATTACATAAAATTTTGTATTTCCAAATATTTGAGTCTCTCTTCTTCATCTTTCCTTTTGGATATTTTCTTCCATGTTTTCATTTTTTCATAACGATCATATGAAAATGGTGGTGGATTCTGAGTACATCCAAGGACTTAACACGTGATATAGTGACAAATGTTAAGCCTGTTGTTTCTCTCAGTCCTATATCAATTGTTTCCTTCAAAAGAGTCAATACTTGTGATTTGTGGATTGTTAGTGACCAAGCTAATCATAAGGGCAATTGACGTGTGCATCCCTTTTGTATTGGTGAAATTCAAATTAAATTTGGAGATGCATCTTCAAATGGAATTCTGAAGTAATTGTAAAATTCAACCATAACATATGTTGGTGGATTTGGCGGGACATTTCCAGGTTTGTATATGATATTTAGAATGTATCCTAAAGCTCCATTTACAAGACATGCTTCTATCCATAGATTAGAGGTTAACATGACCCTTGCATCCTTAACAATTAATAATTCAACATCCAATTCATCATTTTGACCTCATGCTGGATTAGTACTCTATTCTTTGGTTGTAATGCTATGGGCTATCGGTCTTCTCAATGAATACAATTTTCTTCTGTTATGGTTATGTGCATTATCATTTGTTGCAAATAAATGAATATTATTATCAAACTCTTCCCTAACTATTGGATGCAATACAACATCTGTTCTTGTCATCAATAATTTCTAGTCATCAATTGTTGGATGTGGATCTCTAATATTTGTGAGTAGTTGGTGAAACCTTTGTTGATCCTTACTTTCACCTTCATATTTGAATGCCTTATCAAAAGTAACAACTATCTTAAATTCTTCCCATAGTAATTTTGCACGTACATTACTATCATATGGTGGTTTTTCACTAACAGGAGGTAGTTGTCTCAAATCTCCTACAAAATCTGTAAGAGGAATTCTCCATGTTGAATGGATTGTTGATGCACCAATGTTAAAAGATGCAACTCCAGTTGGTGCTAGTAATAATAGGGGACAACATTGTGGTGTTGATGTTATAGACACCTAAAATTGACTAGGTCTTGTGACTTCACCTTTTAACACCTCTTGAGACATCGTATGACACATTTTGTCCTAGGACCCTTACATAACCCTTCCATCATCACATTAGTTAAATAAATTATATTTATTTAACTAATCCCTTCTAATCCCATTTTAATCACATTTATCCTCTTTAGCCAAATAATTAAATAAATTATATTTATTTAATTAATTCACACCTTTCTTCTATTATCTAATTTAGATAAATAAAATGTTAATTTAAATTAAACCTTACGACATAATTTAAATAATTTAATAATTTAAATTATTTCACCTTTATTCTCATTCTCACAAGTCTCTTATAATTTAAATAATTTTATTATTTAAATTTTTTGTCACACTATCTCCATTGTCACACTATCTCTATCCCCAACCACTTACCACCTTCATTAAATGAAGTGATCCTAAATAAAATAACCTTTAAATCCTAGACATCCACATCTTCTAATCTCAACCATTCATCCTTGATCCATGTCTCACTTAATCCTAACCATTCATCACTAATCTAATCCTAGCCATCTATTCATATCCCTCACCTCCTATAAATCAAGCCTCAACCAAGTCATTTGATCATCCACAATTCAAGTATCATCATGTTGTCAAAATCATTCTAGCTCTTCCATTATCATACATCATCCATTATCATTATCTAATATTATGCTGCAGAATTTGAGCAAACCAACATATCAAAATCATGATCAAATATCATAGGATTATTTATCATTTTCATTATCTTGCTTAGTCCTTTGATCCCTAGATGAGGTGTTGTTCAAGTATGGAAAAGGTTCTTTAATGTATTATTTCTTTATTTGAGTTTCATATTTTTGCATACACAAATGCATCTTGAAGAGCTTGACGAATTGCATGAATTAGATATGATTTACCTGTTCCAGTCATTCCTAGAATTATCATGCATAGTGACACATGACATTTTGATCCTGATAATAATGTGACATGATAATATCAAGGGTTTTTTTTTTGCTTAGCACCTAAGGTTCCATATAAATTATTTGATATTATATCATCGGGTATTAGTAAATCATTCTCTTTCATGGTGTTGATGAAATTTATCATTTTGTTTGTGTAATCTTCTCCTCGATATTCAATACTCCATAGAGTTTGTCTATCAAAGATCTCTTCTACCCAACATATCTATTTCTGTTACATTCATAATTTTCCCATGATGTAGCTTTGAGATGATCTCCTACTTGTGTTCAATTGTGTTCTGATCATTAGGTAAAACATTTTCATCTTCGGAATCATTATGATTTTCAATTTCATCTGAAATAATCCTCCATTCCAAATGTCATGGATTATAATTGAGTGACTCCTAATTTGATGTAATTGTAGTATCATCAAGTCTGATATCTCTTTGTATATTATGAAATGGATTGTACGGCAATAACTCTGACCAACAAAAGTCAACTCATTTTTTTGATTGGTATGCAGGTATGGTGGTAAATCTTGGAAACACTCTCACAATAGCTGCCATAGTCCTTGCCTCCCATTTGTTATCTCTTCTCCTCTTGGGATTATATGTCCAAGATCTAGTTGCATCTATAGGTGAAACACTTTCCATTTCATATGGACCATCCATATATCCTTCAATAAAATGTTTTAGGTGTGTTTCATCATCATTTTCTTCATTTTTTGTTACAGGCTTGAACACCTCTCTTAAAATATTTAATGTAACAAATACTCTATTAATTTCTACCAATGGCAACTCCAATAACATATAACATGTTTCTTGTGCTCTAATGTCTCTTTCAATGAGGGTTTATGTTAGAATTCTCATGTATGCTCTTGATGTTACTTCATCTGGGTTTTCAATGTTTACAATTCACATTAACATTTGATGATATGTTTCTAAACTCTTTTCAACTTTTGCTTCATACTTTGCAATATAATTCATTACAACATGTCTTGAAAGAACTGGTTACCAATCTACATTTGCTCTCCATAACTGAAGTATGTTACGTTTATGTGTATTTGCTCGATCATCATTTCTGGCAAGTTCATATATTTTATCTCTTGTGGCTAGGTCTTCAAATAATTTTGATCCATCTAGATGCAATGGCCATGGTGCATTGTACCTATGTAAACAAAAGGTAACTTGTTAGTTTATATAAACATTTTAATTATTTTTTGGTACAAAACATTTGAATGTATGAACACCTTACCTACAAACATCCTTCCCTTTTTTTACGTAGGCAAGCACCCTCTTTACACATTGCAGGGTAACTTTCTTGACAAATATAACACATGCTTGGTGCAACAAGTTTATCTAGTCCATGTCATTATCATTTGTAAAATTTTCAAATCAATCTCAACATTTCTATTATTATTGAGTGTACCTTGATCTCTTTCATTTTTTGTTCTTTGTAGTCCTCTTCATCTTCTCAGTTGAGATGTTAACTCTCTTGTGAACTGTTATTTTCTACATGATTTTGAGTATCAACATTCATTGCATCTTGAACTCTATTCTCTGGCGTTTGTAGCACACAATCTATTGTAATAGAATTCATTCCTTCATAATTAACCTCAGCATTCCCTCTTATTGAATTGTCTTTCTATCTTATTGAATTGATCTAAACGCATATCTCTTTGCAATCTTATTAATATATATTACTCTTGAGATGTTCGTGCACGATTAGTTATCATCTCATCTGCATGTAGTCTCATTTCTACTTTAATCTCTTCCACTATCATATCTGCCCTACGTTTAACACATCTTTCTCTATCATTTTGGTTTTGACAATTTCTTATTTCCTCTCTTTGTGCATCAGTCATTTGTTCATGTCGTCGTCTCATATAATTTCAAGCATATTCTCTTTAACGTTCTCTTCGTTGCTCTTCATTTTCAAAATTTAATATTGGGCGAGGCATCCTACAAAAATATAAACAAATATATCAATCAACTTAATACATTTTAATAAATACATTATAAACAATTAAATGTACAAATAATTCCAATTTAATTTTTTTTGTTGTATTGGCTATTAACTATTCATTGGCAGGATGTTAGTTTATGACATATATTTCCTTCCTAATGCTCCATAAGATATAAAAATATTACATGTCATTTTAGTTTATGACATATATTTCCTTCCTAATGCTCCATAAGATACAAAAATATTACATGTCATTTAGAAAAATTAAAATTAAATGCAAATTTGTATATAATTGAAATTCTTTAAAAATAGCATTAAATAGAAATCTCATCTATTATTTTATTTATTTAGTTTTTACTAAATCTTTCAACACCAAAACTCCAAGATAAAGAATGAATACTATTTTTAACTTTTAACATAACACTTAGCAAAGTTATGAAAGAAAAAATATGACATATATTTCCTACCTAAGATATATTTAAAAAAAAAAATTACATGTCAAGATTGTTTCTGATAAGGATGGTTGGACTGTGGGCGCGCTATGGTGAGGCAAGTGTGAGCTAGTGTTTCAATGCCATAGCTTGACCTTTTTGCCTTTTCTGGATTTGTTTTCTACGTTGGGGTGGGGTTTTGGAGTGCTATGGGGCTGCGACCAGGGGTGGTTTTCCTGTCCTCATTTTTTATTTCTATGGTGGCTTTCTCCTGGTGTTTCTTTTCTCTTGTTTGCTGTTGGAGGTGACATTTGGTGGTTGTTTGTAGTGTGTTTTGATTCCAAGCGGGGTGTTGTGTGGGTTTGGTGGAGCAAGGGTTATTTTCTTTAGGTTGTTTTTCCTCGGGGATCATTTTGGGCTAGGTTTTTTTTGCCTCCTTTGGTGCCGGTGCTTGGTGAAGGGGGTTATAGGATGGGGTTTTGCATGGTGCTACATGCATCTTCTGATGCTCTAGAGTGAGCTTCTCCTCAAGTGGGTGGTGTTCTGAGTTTTACAAACTCAGCTTTGTTGGGTGCGGGTTCGTCAAGAATCGATGCTTTCAAATTGAAGAAGGTAAATGGGTGTTTAGAGAAATCCCAAGAGCGGCCAGTTTTAGTGATCCAACTTGAGTCTGTGGCTAAGGATGTGGAATATTACAACAATCATGTGCTAATCTGTAAGTTCATGGGATGAGGGTTTCACTTGCTTTTCTTGACTCTTGGATTTGCAAGACTTGGAACCTGGAATGGGATTTTGATATTATGTTGGTAGTTAATAACTTCTTAATGGTAGATTTCTCTTGTGTTGCTGATCAGAATAGGGCCTTATTTTTATAACCAGGCGAGTCTCTTCATAAAACCATGGCATGCTGGATTTAACTCAGTAGAAGAACTACCTACTAGAGTACTGGTTTGGGTCTGTCTCCCATGTCTTCCACTTGAATGTTGGAAAAGTGATATACTGCAGATGATCTCCTTGCTGCTAGGAAAGCCTATTGGTCTGTCCTAGCAAACATTGAATAAGAGGTTCTTTCCTTTACTCATGTGTGTGTGGAAATAGATTTGAATAACCCATTGCCTGATTCCATAGACATGTCTATTGGTTCTTATTCTTGGACTTAGCATCTTGATTATGAGGTGTTACCTTTCATATGCTAGATATGTCATGAATACGGTCATCTTCAATGTAAGTGCCCCCAGGTTTTCCTTGCCTCTGGTTCGAGTAATGCTCCTTCGCACTCAATCCTAAAGATGGATAAGGGTAAGGCACCCATGCAAGGGGTGGTGGCTAATAAGGAGGGCTTTGTCCCAATTAAGCCTTGTAACAGGGGTAGAGGTCAGAAGAGAACCCTTAAGGATAGGCAGGAGGAGGAGACCTTTAACAAGTTTGATGCTTTAGAGGATTTGGTTTAGGAAGAGGGGGTTCCATTGGACTTGTAGGTGACAGATGGATCCTTAGTGGAGAGAGATCCTAATAACCAACCTGATGATGGCTACTGCATGGTTCAGTTTGAGGTGCAGAAGACTTAGATGGACACTAATCTTCCCACCTCTGGGTCTTTTCAGGGCTAGCTACGTTTGGCACTAGAAGTTATTGAAGGTCTTGCAGTTACTGGTTCTAGTCACCCCATTGAGAGGAATGTTGTTGAACCAGGTAAAAAGAAGGCTTCTTCTCCTACTTTGGGTTTATAGCAAAAGCCCCCCAAAAAAGGGTCTCCTGAGAAACCTCTTAAGGTTGGAAGGAATAAAGACTAGGAAAAGTTAAGTTAATTGGTGAGATGTTGGTTGAGTCTAGATCGGTGAGGACTATTGATGCTCACTTCTCCCAACCTCTGTGATGATTGTGCTCTCTTGGAATGTGAGGGGTATGAATAGCATCCCTAGACAAAAGGCTATTCGGGAATTGATTCATGTTCATTCTCTAGATTTGGTGTTCCTCTAGGAAACTAAAATATTAGTTGAAAGTATGATGAATGTGGCTTCGAAGATTTGGGGTAAGGGTCAGTATCAGTGTGTGGGAGCGAATGGTAGCTCTAGTGGGGTGTCTTGTTTATGGGATCCAGGTAGTTAGTCCAATCTGGTGACTCTCCTATAGGTATTCTATTTCTCTTGTTGCTTCCAGTGTGGAGTCAGGTGAGAGAATTCTTCTCTCCAACATTTATGCTCCTATTGATCTCCTTGGTAAGATTCAGTTGTGGGATCATGTTCCATATGTGCATTCTTTAGATCCTTTTCTCCCTTAGATTCTGGTGGGGGACTTCAATGTTGTCTCCTCACTGGAGGAGAAGAGGGATGGTAGTACTCATCTAGATCCTTCTTTAGATCTCCTACGGGAGAATGTTGCTCTTTTGAACTTGGTTCATATTAAGCCTACCAATGGGGTGTTTATTTGGAATAATAGGAGAAGTGGAGAAGATGTTATATCAGAAAGGTTGGACAGATTCTTGGTGTCTAGATTTTGTGTTGGTGATAGGTGGTTGATTAGCTCTAAGCTTTTAGATTGGTGAGAATTTGATCATTGTCCGATCAATCTTACAACAGAATTATCCTGGTGTCCTAAAACACAGTCATTTAAATTTTAGCTCATGTGGCTTAGAGATGGGTCTCTCCGTGATTTGGTTTTTGGTTGGTGGCATCTTAGGAAGCCGAAGCATGGTACTGCAATGTACTCCTTCTCCAAGAGACTCCAATATGTTAAGTATATGCTGAAACGCTGGAATAGGTAACAATTTAGTAATGTTTTTCAAGCTAAGCGAGATGCATAAGCTCACTTGGACTCTATCACTCATCAGATTCGTGACTAGGGTCTCACTGAAGAAAATGGCAAGCTGGAAGCTACTGCAGTGAAGGAAGTTGAATAATGGGAATTAAGAGAGAAAATCTTCTAGAAGCAAAAGTCCCAGATTGATTGGCTCCAGGAGGGAGATCAAAACACTTCCTTCTTTCATAACTCTATTAAGGATAGAAGGCAGGGTAATATTATCTCTTCCCTTTTGTCTTTGGAGGGGGTTCTTCTCTCTTCATCTACTATGATTTCAGAGGAAGCTGTCCACTTTTTTCTGCTTTTTTATTTGAAAATTCAGCTCTAGCGGATGAGGATGAAGCTGCAATACTTGCTAGTATATTGTCTCTTGTTACCAGGGAAATGAATGAATCTTTTCTTAATCTGATTTCTTTACAGGAGCTTGAAGATATTATCTTCCAGATGAAAAAAGGAAAAGCTCCAGGGCCAAATGGGTTCTTGATGGATTTCTTCCAGGAATTTTGGGAGGTGATCAAAATGGATCTGCTTGAGGCAGTCCAAGAATCTCACAAGAATAAGCAAATGTTGAAGGCCACGAATGCTACTTTTCTGGCTCTCATCCCCAAAAAGGAAGGTACCAATTCTTTGGATCTTTTTAGGCCAATTGCCTTATGCAATGTGGTGTATAAGATAATTACAAAGCTGATTGCAGAACGTTTGAAGCCTTGGTTAAGCAGGTTAATTTCTAAAGAGCAAGGTGGCTTTGTTGCTGGTAGATAGATTCTAGATGGGGTTATTATTGTGGTAGAAACTATTCACTCTATGGCTTCCTCCTTGAGAAAAGGCCATGTTTATCAAATTGGACATAGATAAAGCTTATGATCATGTTAAATGGGCCTTCTTATTCAAGATCCTGAGGGCTTTTGGTTTTGACAAAGCCTGGATTGAATGGGTCAAGAGTTGTGTCATGTCTTCTTCCTTCTTCGTGTTGATCAACGGTGAGCCGACTGAGCTGTTTGGAGCCTCTAGGGGACTTCGGCAAGGGGATCCTTTATCCCCCTACCTTTTCATTTTATTGGCTAAAGGCTTAGGGAGATTTATAAGATCTCATGTGGAGCTGGGTCTCATTCAGGGTTGGAATTGGGGAAATAATATTCCCCCCCAATCCCATCTTTAGTTTGTGGATGATACTGCTCTAATGGGTAGAGCCAGAGTTGTGGAAGCTGTTACTTGGCAGAAAGTCCTCAATAGTTATTTGGCTACTTTGGGACATAGTATTAATGAAGGGAAGTCCTTTATTTATTTCTTTAACACTCCTAAGCTTATTCAAAGGATAATCGTTGGCATTCTTAGATTTCAAATTGGCTCACTCCCTTTCGTGTACCTTGGCATTCCTCTTACTGTTTGGTCGCTTCCCAGGCTATTTTGGTGGGAGATTATTGATAAGTTTTGCAGACTGGTTAGCCATTAGACTTGCAGGTGGCTCTCTATTATGGGGAGAGTGCCTCTTTTGAAGTAAGTGGTCCAAGCTCTACCTCTGTACAAGTGTTTTGTGCTATCTACGCCTTCTAGCTTTATCAAGGACTTCGAGAGTCTATGTCGTCAGTTTCTCTGGTCTGGAAATCTTCTTTATAGGAAGTGGAGTTTGGTCAAATGGGATGATACTTGCATGCCGAAGCAGGAAGGTGGGCTAGGTTTAAGAAGGACTAATTTGAATGGGAAGGCTTTAGCTGCTAAGTTGTATTGGAGATGGTGTTCTCAACAACATCAGCTATGGGCTAGAATCCTCTCCTCAAAATACCTGGGGGAGGTTGAGAGTGCTGATGTGCCCCATTTAAGCTTGGAGGAGAAGGGTTCTATGATTTGGGGTACCCTTAAAAGAGGTGCCAAGTTGGTCAAACAAGGGTTGTTTTGGATTTGTAACAGTGGCCGGGAGGCTTTTTTTTGTTTGATTCTTAGGATGGCCATCCTCCTATTATGTCAACCCACCCACATCTGCAGGTTTTATGTGATCACTTTCTGGACGCTGGTTGGAGTCAGATGGTGGATTACAAATCTCCCAAGGTTCTTGATTAGATTATTGTGTACAGGTGGAAGGACCCGCAGGAGTGGCCTCCTGGGGTTTCTGAGGAAGATCGACGGGAGCTGGCTGTTATTTTGGTTGGCCAGGTTTGTAATTCTCTTCGGAGGAGGGATGTTCAGGCCTAGGGACCATATCCAAAAGGCAAATTTTCTATTGCCTCTGGTTATCAGGTGTTGGATAACTAGGTTTTTGGATGCTCAGGGGTATCATGGTGGGAACATGTTTGGAATAACTTTGTTTGGACTAAGAGCAATTTCTTCTCTTGGCTCATGGTTCAAGGGTGATTCCTTACTTGGGAGAATCTTTGGAAGTGTGATTTTCAGGGGCCTTCCATGTGCGTCATGTGTAATTACCATGAAGAGGGTACTTCCCATCTCTTTTTTCAGTGCTCCTTTGCTCGAATGATTTGGCACTACTGGTGGAGTATCTAGAGTTGGCCTTGCAGACATGTGTGCACTTTGGATGAATTTTGGAAGGGATAGGGGAATTCTCCAACTAAAACTTTTTTCTTCAAATTGCATGGGATATCGGTCCGAGCATGATTATATGGCAGATATGGTTGGAACGCAACTACAGGATTTTTTGAATAAGAAGCTGTCGGTGGGTCATCTTTGGTTGAGAATCTTGGGGGTCCTCCAGGAGACCCTAACAACTAAGTGCGACTTGTTTGTGGACCCTGGTGATTTGGGTGTAGTTAGAACTTTTGGTCTTTTTGTTGGTTGCAGGAGGAGCCTGTTGTCTGGACAGTGACAGTGTGGCATGGAGAAGATTCAACGAAGTGGTCATTGGTGCCCCCTCCTTTAGGAGATCTGAAAATTAACACTAATGGGTCATCTAGAGGTAATCCTGGGCATGCTGGGTTAGGTGGCATTGGCAAGGATAGCTCAGGGGTGGTGGTTTTTTTTTTTTCTTTATATAAAGGTTAGCATACTAATAACTTGATGGAGGCCTTGGCTATCCTTCTGGTGCTGGAATGGGCTTGTGCATTGGGTTGGAGGTGGATTGTTTGCGAGTTAGATTCTCAGGTTGTTATTGATACGATGAATAAGCGGTGTTTGGATGATGTGAATTGGCAGCTGTCGGTTGTGGTTAGGCAAATCGTTGCTTTGAGTGAGGTTTTGAAGTCATCACCTTTTGTCACATTCCTAGGGAATGGAATAAGGTGGTAGATGGCTTGGCTAGATGGGCTTCTGAGCAGATGGGTACCTGGAGTGTGGAGGACTAGGAAAGCCTTCCTGGGGGTCTTTCCCAGGTTCTTGAAGATTGGGTTATGGAGGACATGAGATGTTTCTTGGGAGTGTCCTGATTTCTTGGGCTTGGTTGGTTTGCTTTACTCTTTGGCTTTGTATGGATTTTCTGGATCAATAAAGTTTTTACCCCTTTTATTTTAAAAAAAAATATTACACTTAGCAAATTTATGAAAGAAAAAATAGTATTATTTATTCATAAAATACACATTTATTACTGAGAAAATCAAGAAAGAGAGTTAAAGATCATTATTTAAATTTTTAAGAAAAGTTATTTTTAGAAATTTCAAAATTATTTTTAAATTAAAATTCATATCTGATATTGGAGACTTGTCATATATATATATATATTTTGTTTTTTTGGTAATTTTTTTTTTTTTTTAAAATTTTTCTGGGGCTTGGTTAGTTTGCTTTACTCTTTGGCTTTGTATGGATTTTCTACATCAATAAAGTTTTTACCCCTTTTATTTAAAAAAAAAATATTACATGTCATTTACAAAAATTAATTATTTATAAATATAAAAGCAAAAAAAACATAGTTTTATTTATTTAGTTTTTACTAAATATTTCATCATCCTATTTTGAACTTTTAATATACCACTTAGCAAATTTATGAAAGAAAAAATAGTATTATTTATTCATAAAATACACATTTATTACTGAGAAAATCGAGTTAAATAATCATTATTTAAATTTTTAAGAATAGTTATTTTTAGAAATTTCAAAATTATTTTTAAATTGAAATTCATATTTGGAGACTTGTCATACATACATACATATATATATAATTTGTTTTTTTAATGTTTATGATTATTATTTTAATATGTCCCCTATATAATTATTTCCTCTTAATAAAATTATTAATTAATAAATGGTGACTTTTATAAAAATCAACTAAAATCTCTCTAAATAACATGTCTACTTGTTTATTTATATATTTTATTTTAGGTAAATAAAATAAATTTATATTTTTACTAGAGGCATTCTACACTCACAGCAAGGGCTCAAAGATTGAGATTCCCAAGTAAACAAAATTCATGTAAATAAATAAATTTATGGAAGCCAAACAGATAGAAAAATAGAAAAACTTGAGTTATGGAGTGAAATTTTTATGAGGTTAAACCAAAAATAAATAAATCAATGGAAGTGGGTGGAGTTGAAGGAAACAACTTGGAGATGACTTAAATTTCAACTGAGAGTGCATATCCATCAAATTCGTAGAGAGGAGGAATTTTCAATAAAACTATGCTTTAAGATTGGAATTAATTTTCATTATTGATATAATTTAAAATGATTTCTTAATAAAAATGTAAGTATTTCTCAAATCTTCAACAAGATTTTATCCTGACATTTGCATTGAGCTACCTTGCAGACTCCTCACATGGCCAAGAAACATCAAATTATGTTTCCCCAATGGAAAGGTACAACATATCTGTATCAAAACTTGAGATTTGACAAGATTAAAATTTTTTTATAGAGAAATAGATCAGAAAAAGAATGATTTTGTTTTAAACTCTATTTGCTCCCTTCATTGTTGAATTCCCTGTGACCAAATTCTTCTACCTGTACAGAAAAACAAAATGGAGGTTAAGTAATTTGAAAGGACAAAAATGAGATGTTTTATTAAGAAAAGCAATTTGTTTTCTTTCTAAAATTTGAGTTCTATACTTTCCTAATTCTAAATTAGCTATTTAAGTTCTTTCATTAAATTCTTTATGATTTTATTTAAATAATGGAAATTGATTATGATTAAAATATTTAATTTATCTTTAGTTTTGTAGATAACTTAATTCAAAACTATAATAATTTGGTTATTATAACTATATTTTTTAGAATTAGAATAATATAAACCTAATTGAGTGGGATGCTATATTTCAAATATTTACCCTAAACTTAGTATTTTAAAAAATAAATTATAAGAAACAAAAACAAATTATTCTAAAGTTCTTTTGAAATAAACTTTGTAAAACAAATCTTAAAAGAATAAAAAAGAATAATATCCATTACAAATATTTAAAAAGTTAGGAAAACTACAAAATAAAAAGAGAAACATAAATATTTGTTATTTTTAGTAAGACAAAATAATCTACATATCTTTAACTACATAAAAATAGGGAAATAAACTTTATAATTAAAAAGTAATAATAATAATATATATTTTTTTAAAATATTATAAAAAGAAAATGAAACTTTAAAATAAAAAGGGAAACATCAATATTTTAGTAAGACAAGAAAGAAAAACAATGGTTAAAAAAAGAAAGCTGGGGTGGCAAGGCCGGGTTCCTTCATCGAGTGAGGAAGATTTCAAAAGATATAATCGAAGGTGGGTGAGTTCCCTGACCGAGACAACTAGCAGACGGAAAGAGAGATGTTAGGTTTAGTTGCTTTGAAATGATTACGGAGATAGTCAGAGAGAATTGAGAGATATGATGGAAATTAGTGTTGATTCTACATGCTTTGAGAGTCTTCTCAAGAGAATGAAAGCAGACTAAATACCCATGGGAAGGGTTTAATGGAATAATAGTTGCAGAGTTACTCCACCCATGCCTTCCTGATTCGTGGTCACCTTCTTGGTAGAAGCTATTCATTGTGGAGGAATGGATACTCCAGTGAGACTGGTAAGCAAAAAAAGGCAAATGGCCTTTTTAAGACAGGTCACAGAGCTTTGATTACAAATGATTCTTTGGCAAGATGATCTGTTAATGGTGGGTGTTGTTCATATGGTTTTGGGCAAGAAATATATGGTGAATAGTGAATGCTATAGAGTAGACTCATATTTATCTTCTAGATTCTTGTCAATGCTTATGGAATTGAACACTTCCAAGGTAGAAGCAAAGGTTATTATGAAAGGCCTCTTCATACCAGAGATTTTGGGTGACCTAGAGGCGACTTTGCAAGTAGCAACCATGGGCGTAGGCATCCCCAGGCCAAGAGACATGGGGCTTCTTCAAGATCAAGATGAGGTTATAAAACTCTATCCATTCATACTGGATGCCTGAGGATTTGAGCTCTTAGTCCTGCAGGAACAAGCACAGGTAGCAGTAGAATTCATAAAGAGGATGCTGGATTTGGTGGCGATAGAAGGGTTCTAGTGGGTGGCTGACTTCAACCTTTAGCTGATAAATTTTGATAAGGAGTAAGACTGCTTCTGTTTTGATGATTTATTTTTGGCTGTCATGTATGAAGGCTTCATTTTGTTATAAGAAAGCCTATGTGTATACAGTTTATAAATTAGGGGAAAAGCTAGACCCTGTGAGGTCAAATACAGATACTTAGATTAGAATATAATAGGGACAGTTGGGTTTTTATTCAAGTTTAACATAAAAATTGTCAGTACGTATAAAAAAAATATTATTATTATTATTAATTATTATCATTAATTTTTTTTTTGCTGCGTAATAATATTTTGTATAGATTGATATAAAAAAATAGTAATAGTTCAGTTTCTAAGATAGACAAAAACAGCCTGATGGCTGCCCCCTGACACCATAAACCCTCCCCATTACAGCTTCATACAACCATGCAAGGCCGAGCAAAAAAGGGTATATATATACTAAGCTTTAAAACATAAGAAACTGACCCATATACACACAAACTGAC
This sequence comes from Cunninghamia lanceolata, assembly GCA_027924645.1. NCBI lineage: Eukaryota > Viridiplantae > Streptophyta > Pinopsida > Cupressales > Cupressaceae > Cunninghamia > Cunninghamia lanceolata. Next base: position 20,399,463 of record BSBN01000582.1, read on the forward strand.
CAAACTAGGAAGCTAGAAACAGAAACCCCAAACCTGATACTAAGACTCCATATACTGAAATGCCTACTTCACGCCTCCAGCTCATAATTATGTAGTTTAATATTGAAATCTTCCACCCACCCGACGCCTTGGGATTCCAGAATTTGAAAGTATTTCAACATGAAATTCACCCCTACTCGTGCGTTCTCACAAAACCAGACCAGGTTCTCTCCCCTTAAATGTAGGATGAAGCGGAAATATTTGACTACGCTGCCTGGCTGACGAATCAGATGCACATCTCTTGGTCTCGGCATGCCTGCTCCAAACGTAGCTATCTCTAGTGCTTCCTCCAAACCTCCAAGCATGCTGGGAATGAAAAGACTGTGCACCACTGAGATGAACCATGTCTTTGCCACATTCAAATCCAACAACGATGCCACGAACTAAGAGCTTATGTCTGAGTCCACACGGTAGTGTTCGCTGCCTTCGACGAAAACTTTCCCAAGGATCATCTTCACGACCCCCAGAACCAGTTCATCCTGATATTTCAAGATTCGTTTCAAACGCAGGTCTATAATGCCTCCTAGGAAAGCCATTTGCCTCTTGGCATTTATCAACCAAATTGGAGTGTCCATTCCTCTGCACCTTACCCACTCAGCAGAGAAATGCAGAACCTTGGGTTTTTCAGACATTTCGTTCGGCTCTGAAAGAAAACAAAACTAACTATTAAAAAGAGGTTGCCTTTGCTTAAGACATGCTTTCTAATCATGGAAACTATCTAATCTACCATCGAAACAGCCTGTCCATGTCCTCATCTCCACTGCCTGCTTGTGAGAATCCTACCTTCAATCGCAAACTTGCCAATGAAGGAACCAAAATTTAATGAGTCATAATTGTTGCTATTGTCCTCTTTGAGAGACGTGATCCAAACTACTCATAATTCGCAGATGCCTCCTAGACTTGTGAAAAGATCCCTTACCCACGTGTCTATCCACCTTGTATCCATCAGTCTTCAAGTGCCACTTCACACCCCCTAACTGCCATGAAGACCCTAGTCCTTCCACACCCATCGTGTGGAAGGACTCCCGGCCAACCTCCCACTTCTGAAAGAAAAGTAATTTTAGTATGAACTTCCTATTCCTACAACTTCTTTATACTAAAATTACTACAAGTTTGATAGGTACAACTTCTTTAGATGATCTCCTACTATTAATGTCACCTGCCCAGTCATAATCGACAAATCCACGAATACAAATTGAATGCAAAGGTCCTGTAACATTACCATAATAGCATATGGAATACTCAGAAGTACCCCTCCAATATTAGAACACTCGCTTAACTGTATCCCAATGTACCCATCCAGGATTAGCCATAAATCAACTAAGGAATCCCACTGCTTGGGCAATGTTTGGTCTTGTGCAGACCATATCATACATCAAACTGCCAATAACACTAGCATAAGGTACTCTGCTCATGTCCTCCATCTCACTAGGAGATTTTGGATAATCATTAATAGACAACTTTGTCCCTAATGAAACAAGAACACACAATGGTCTACAATCTACCATGTTGAACCTATCCAACACGGTCTTCACATACTTACTCTGGGTTAACAAAAGTTTTCTATTAGCTTTGTGGTGCAGGAGCACCTAACACAAGGTTGCCTCCATGAGGCATTCAACTTTATGACTTGTTTTGATGTTCATTTTTGTCTTGTTGATTCTAATAAGGTCCTAGAAGACCATCCACTCGACTGTAATAAGGACTATGTCCAAATATCTAAACATTGTTGTCATGTAAAAGACAGTCATGAAGTCCTAGGGGCAGTCATATGTTTCCTCACATTTGTAAGCCTTCCTAAGGTATAGAGGAAGCATTCCTCATGGTTGTAAGCATGTCAAACTGTTAGAAGGCATGTCAAAGCCTTGTCAAAGGTTACCAAATGTTTGAAAGCATTATTAAGCATAAACCAATCGATGCAGTCCTAAACAGGGCAGTTACCAACTAGTAATTAGTTGCAGACATGGCAGTTGATGGTTGGAGAACAATTTTTACACCTTCCATCGGTTCCCACTGCCCTCCAACTACTCCAAGGCATTGTGACAGGCTTCTTAAAGCCTTAAACCTATTCATTTTGTAAGTAGATGAAGATTGGAAGTAAAAAGAAATGTAGAAACATCAAATCTCTTGCAAATTCTGTGTTTTCTTGTTGTTTCCAGCCTATACCTAGCCCTGTATGGAATTGTCATAGCCTAATAGCATCTTGGATGGAAAGTAGGTCAAAGTATCTTTAATTTGAACATTGATTGAAGGCTTGACAATAGATTAGGAGGAAGAAATAGTTGGTTTCTCATAAACTGTCTTAAACCCTGAGTTAGGGATTCCTGAGCAAACGCGATGCATTTCCCTTCATTCCACTGATCTTTTCTGTTTATGATCAATGGAATGGATTGTATTATAGGTAGTCCCACAACTTGTGAAGGTTTTGGAAGCAGGGGAATGGAATGGACCATGTTTGCTATGTAGATGACCCAACAAAACCATGTGTTGAGGCTTAAAGAAGAACAGTAGCAAATAGATGGTAATCATCAACTGTGGAAGTGGAAAATCTATAAAATGCTAGGCATTGTCACTAGTACAAGGTGTTCTAGATCTAGTAATGGTCTTGTGACAAGAAATAGGATGAATCCCTCTATGAAACCAATCCATTCTGCCCTATGCTGACTCTGCCAGTCCTCACTGAAGACAGTTATCACAAGGAAGGTACTAGTTATGTTTTGATATGCTGTTGACTTGTCACAGGAGTATCTAAACTAGATGGAGTCTGGTGGTGCCTGCATAAACATTCAAGTTTTAAACATTTAAATATGCAGGCCCCTTCCCAAAAAATCCAAAAAATTCCAACACTTTCAGCCTCTGCAATTGAAAATATGCATCTGCAGGTTAGAAGAGACTATCGGCCCCTGAAAAGCGATGAAAAAATGGGTCGAATGTGTTCCAGATGCTTATTGGGCTACAATTACTGTGTCTGAGTGTTTCTAAGAGTGGCTAGGAGGGCCTAATCATGCCAATGCTGCGGAATGCTCCACGTGGAGGCACCCGAAAGAGTCTAAATGTTTCACAGTCTCCGCCAAAGGCTTCGAAGACCCTTTAAGTGTTTCTTTTATGTTTCAAGTAGCTCGGAGCCTCGTGGACTGTGCCAAGTGTCGATCTCTACCAAATTTCTGATTGACCATTAATGTTTCTCAAGGCAACGTAGATGATGCCAAGTGGCGGCCTCCGCTGAGGTTTCTAAAAATTTCTTGGTCGCAGCGGAAGATGCCACATGCCCCTGGTTGTGGCTGCGGAAGCCGACACGTGTTGGCCTCCGCGTAGTTTCTTTTTTGTTTCAATGTTTGGCATAGGCATGGTGGGACCCTTTCAAAGTTTCTAAGTTGCTGCAGAAGCTGACAAGTGTCAGCTTCCGTGTAAGTTTCTTTTTGTTTCCTGCAAAGCAAGTAATGGCAGGGTGGGTCCCAATAAAGTAACTCAGAGCCCCACAGAAAGTGCCACGTGTCATTTTCCGTCGAAGTTCCTAAAAGGTTTCCAAGCAGGGGTGGAGCGTGCCACATGTCTTTTGTAGCTACTGCGGAGGCTGACACGTGTCGGACTCTGTGTTGTTTCTATAAAGTTTCGAGTGTCAAGAGGAGCGCGGAGGGCACCACGTGGTGGCTTCCGCGGGAGGGTCCCGAAACTTAAGGACTGTTTCTCATTAGTTTCTATGTGTTTCAAGGTGAAGCGGAACCTGCCACGTGTTCGCTTCCACTGGAGTTTCTTGGTGGGTCTCTATTGTTTCAAGGATATCGTGGATGCTGCCAAGTGTCGCATTCTGCGTGAGGTTCTTCTGTTGGATCTCAGCGGCTGGTAGACATGATCGACGACCACGTTTTGATCTTGCAGTGATGGGTTTTTCCCACGTATCTGTGACTGTTTTGGTGGGAGAAACTCCATGGGCACACTATTGCCACATCTCTGGGGCCTGCGGGTTGGTGAAACTTTAATGGCAGGATTGTTGCAGAGGTATGGGTCGAGTTGATAGCTCAACCACCATTTTTATGATGCATATCTTTGAGCGACGGCCCAGATCCTGATTCCCACTTGCTCCTTCCTCTTTGTCCCTCTGCTGCATTGATGATTTTGAGCGCCATTTTTCAGTGCAATGTATTTGGCGGGATTTTTGGCCTCCCTTGTAATTAATTTGTTCAATACATAGTTTTGCTATAAAAGGCAGACTGTGTGACCCGTTTCAAGGTTGTTGAAGGCCTGGGGCATTTTTGTGTAAATAATGAAGAACAGAGGATGATTTTGGTTGTTCTATCCCATTTTAGAGTTTATGAGTTGTAGCATGAGTGTATTTTGCACATATTTCAGTTTCAGTGTTGATTTTATATGAGAAATGCTTCATTGCATGTGTTTATCTGCTTGTCTCCATTTGCTGCATGTTATTCTCCTTCTTCTGAATCTGGTTGCTAAGGGTTTCTCAGGTTCTAGGATATGGTTTTCTGTATCACATGTTTAATCTCTAACTTCTATTCAAGGAGTGGATTAAATTGTTTTAGGTTGAGCATGGGGAAGGTTGCATGTCAACAGGGATATATGTAAGTAGAGGCAGCTAAATACCCATCATTGGGTGATGTTTGTAAGGCAAGCATCAAGTTCAAACCCCCTGAAACTTGAGTGAAAGTTGCAAACCATCTGCTGTATACGTCTAGTTGACTCCTTGCCCAATGGATAGGCACCAGTCTGTTTCTGGGTCAGTAGTTATGAAACAAAACCCCTTGTCTTGCATCCAGGACATTATGTCCACCCATCTCATCACTTCCACCTGTTAGTTGTAGGAGTAGGATTAGGATCCCCACATACTCTCATACCCAACCAGACATATATGTCCAAGAATGTTGCCAACCTTGTGATCTGTCATGCAGATCTTGGTCCACAAATGAGAGTATTCTGCCTGTTGCTGTCAAGCTAAATCTTTCTGTCATTGAGCTAGTCAATGTTACATCTTTTGTCATAGGGATACCCCCCTTGGTGCGGCAGAACTAGAAGTGAAGGGGAGGCAGCTCACGCAACCTCCCGTAATCTGTCAGTCAAATCTGCCTATGCATTGGAGCTGGCAAACCCTCTGCAGATTTGGTAACCAACAGATTTTGGTGATTCCGTTGGGGAACGTCACAGTGAAAGAGCCTAAGAAATTGAAGGATTAGGCTTGGAAGTGACTTGTTGTAGCAAAAGAAAAAGTTTTATCTATGGCTCTGCTGGTGGATGACCCAGAAAGGAACAAATGCATTTTCAGCTTTAGCCTGTTTGAAGCTCATTCCTCTGCCAAGGAGGTGGCGACTCTATTGAATGAACCTATCAGCATCTACAACATATCTAGGTATTTGTACAAATTTTTGAAAAGTTCCCTATTTGGTGAAATAGCACTAGTTAAAAGGGAAATATTGGTGAAAGCAGAGCTTGCATGCTTTTGTTAGAACCTACTTTATATTTCAAAAGGGCATGCAATGTTGTTCAAGAGACTCATATAGAGGACTTTAGGCAAGATAAAATAGCAGTTTTGTATTTTAAGGGCCTAAGGTCATATTGTGATTGAAAATCTGAGTAGAGAAGAGGGTTGCAAAAGCATAAAAGGATGTATTGTCAGCCCATGCACCCTTGTGAAGTGTCAAGTGCAAAAATGTATAATAGTTAGTCCCAACCATGTAATAAAAGAAGTTTCAATATAGATAGATATAAGCCCATAAATTTTAGTGGCATTTGTGGTTATCCAAATGCTCTTCCACCTAAAATCAGAAGATATTTACCCAAATTTAGTGGTGCAAAGGATGAATCAGCTGAGAGACACTTGCAATAGTTCATAAATGTTATAGATGACTTTGAGATTGACCATGAGGATGTAGTTATGAGATTATTTGTTCAATCTCTAGATGAAGATGCAAGGGACTGGTTTTCCTACCTTCCAGCTTACTTTGTCAACTCTTGGCAAGAATTTAAATATGCATTTCTAGTACAATATGGTGAAAGAATTTCTGAATACGCAGTCATTAGTGACTTTATGTACATCCATATTGAAGAAGATAAGTTGATCCCAGCTTTTAACCTCAGATTTATGAGGGCATTGAATAGAATACCAGATTGCATGAGATCTAATGATGCATTGTGCTTAGTTGTCTATTTGGGAGCCTTTGATGAGAAAATGAGTTATAGATTGAGAGATAAGGAGCCCACCACATTGCATCAAGCACATAGTTTGCAATTGATATTGAAAACAATTGGAGATATGGTATACAAAGGGGTTACTTTTCTAAAAAAATTTGTTGTCCTACAGCCCCTAATGTTAATGAAAGATTTAATTCAAGAGTTGACAATGAATGTCAAAGTGCTCACACCCCTGTTGTCCCAGTTTTTGCATCATTCCAAGTGGATGATGTTCCTATTATAGAGGAGAATGTCCTTTTTTGCCCAAAAAATAAAGTTGAAAATAATGATTTTTCAAGTGATATTTACATGCCAGTCCTAAATAAAGAGCCTTCATGTTTAAATGATCCAGTTGTGCAAAGTTGTGATCATATGGGTCAAGAATCAATATCAATTTCATCAGGAAGTATTGGAGGGTTGGAAAATGATGCAAATTGTTCAACTTCAGAGTGCATTGAAACAACATAAATTTTATGTGGGGCAATCAGATGATAGAAATGATATCCATGACCAGTGCATGGATCAGGTTTGTTCTTCTTATGACTCTAGATCTGATAATAATGAAGAAGAATTAGATTGTCAAGAAGAAGCAGAAGCCTTTGTAGTGAGTGTGAATCCCCTTTATGATGAGCCTCTAGATGCATTTATTGTTGTGAGTCATGACCTTCATTGGTGCAGGATTAACCCTTTATTTGATGATGATGCTGATTTACAAACTGTGAATAATGAATGTTCATCATCACCTGATTTAGACATGTGCAACATTGGGTGTGTGGATCAGGATTTGTTTTCAATATCAGTAGATATTAGGGGTCTCATTTTTTCTGAGTATTTTGAGTTTTTGGATCAGCTGGATGAGTGCCTGATGGTGTGCAGCAGCTAGATAAATGATGAAGAGTGCCAAGAGCAGTATGATGTACTGTCTAAGGAATATAACATACATATGTTACTTAATGCTGAAGAATATTATGATGTGTATGGTTATATGTCTAATTTTGAAATCCAGAGTGACAGAGGCAATACTACAAGTGGCAAGTTGTCAAAAGTGGTGGAATATCTAATTGAGCAGATGACATTATGGGTAGATTACGCCAATATTTTTAGCCGTGGTTGGGGTTATTTAGTTTGGAATCAGGCATTTGACAGGATAAAGTTGTGGTTTTTCCTTTTTGGCTGCCCGCGGCTGCCAAAATAATGTTTGAAAATATAATTTGTGTGCAGGTTGGTGCAATGTTTGACTCTGTTGCCCAATGGACAAGGCCCAATCTGCGAAACCAAAGATTATGAGGTTCTCGCCATGCCTGCAAGAGGCATGCATCCCCAGATAGAGCCACTGGTGGTGCCTGCATAAACATTCAAGTTTCAAACATTTAAATATGCAGGCCCTTTCCCAAAAAATCCAAAAAATTCCAACATTTTTGGCCTTTGCAATTGAAAATATGCATCTGCAGGTCATAAGAGACTATCGGCCCCTGAAAAGTGATGAAAAAATGGGTCGAATGTGTTCTAGATGCTTATCAGGCTACAGTTACTGTGTCTAAGTGTTTCCGAGAGTGGCTGGGAGGGTCTAATCGTGCGAATGCCACGGAATGCTCCACGTGGATGTACCCGAAAGAGTCTAAATGTTTCACAGTCTTTGCCAAAGGCTTTGAAGACCCTTTAAGTGTTTCTTTTATGTTTCAAGTAGCTCAGAGCCTCGTGGACTGTGCCAAGTGTCGATCTCTGCCAAATTTCTGATTGACCCTTAATGTTTCTCAAGGCAACACGGATGATGCCAAGTGGCATCCTCCGCCGAGGTTTCTAAAAATTTCTTGGTCGCAGCGGAAGATGCCACTTGCCCCTGGTTATGGCTGCGAAAGTCGACATGTGTCGACCTCCGCGTAGTTTCTTTTTTGTTTCAATGTTTGGCACAGGCATGGTGGGACCCTTTCAAAGTTTCTAAGTTGCTGCGGAAGCTGACAAGTGTCAGCTTCCGTGTAAGTTTCTTTTTGTTTCCTGCAAAGCAAGTAATGGTAGGGTGGGTCCCAGTAAAGTAACTCAGAGCCCCGCGGAAAGTGCCATGTGTCACTTTCTGTCGAAGTTCCTAAAAGGTTTCCAAGTAGGGGCGGAGCGTGCCATGTGTCTTTTGTAGTTGTTGCGGAGGCCGATAGGTGTCAGACTCCGCGTTATTTCTATAAAGTTTCTTTGAGTGTCAAGAGGAGCACGGAGGGCACCACGTGGCGGCTTCCGTGGGAGGGTCTCGGAACTTAAGGACTGTTTCTCATTAGTTTCTATGTGTTTCAAGGTGAAGTGGAACTTGCCACGTGTTCGCTTCCGTTGGAGTTTCTTGGTGGGTCTCTATTGTTTCAAGGATATCGCGGATGCTGCCAACTATCGCATTCCGCGTGAGGTTCTGACATAAGGGTCTTGGCAGGGAAGGTAAAAAGGATAAAGGAAAACGGACCCAGCGATAGAAACTTGTAGTGTCTGCGTGGCACGTTTTTGTTGGTCTGCGACTTTTCAACTTTTTTTGGGGCCGTTGGATCTCAGCAACTGGTAGACATGATCGACAGCCATGTTTTGATCTTGCAACGATGGGTTTTTCCCGCGTATCTGCGACTGTTTTGGCGGGAGAAACTCCATGGGCGCACTGTTGCCACATCTCTGGGGCCTACGGGTTGGTGAAACTTTAATGGCAGGATTGTTGCAGAGGTATGGGTCGAGTTGATAGCTCAACCACCATTTTTATGATGCATATCTTTGAGCGACGGCCCAGATCCTGATTCCCACCTGCTCCTTCCTCTTTGTCCCTCTGCTGCATTGATGATTTTGAGCACCATTTTTCAGTGCAATGTATCTAGCGGGATTTTTGGCCTCCCTTGTAATTAATTTGTTCAGTACATAGTTTTGCTATAAAAGGCAGACAGTGTGACCCATTTCAAGGTTGTTGAAGGCCTGGGGCATTTTTGTGTAAATAATGAAGAACAGAGGATGATTTTGGTTGTTCTATCCCATTTTGGAGTTTATGAGTTGTAGCATGAGTGTATTTTGCACATATTTCAGTTTTAGTGTTGATTTTATATGAGAAATGCTTCATTGCATGTGTTTATCTGCTTGTCTCCATTTGCTGCATGTTATTCTCCTTCTTCTGAATCTGGTTGCTAAGGGTTTCTTAGGTTCTAGGATATGGTTTTCTGTATCACATGTTTGATCTCTAACTTCCATTCAAGGAGTGGATTAAATTGTTTTAGGTTGAGCATGGGGAAGGTTGCATGTCAGCAGGGATATATGTAAGTAGAGGCAGCTAAATACCCATCCTTGGGTGATGTTTGTAAGGCAAGTATCAAGTTCAAACCCCCTGAAACTTGAGTGAAAGTTGCAAACCATCTGCTGTATATGTCTAGTTGACTCCTTGCCCAATGGATAGGCACCAGTCTGTTTCTAGGTCAGTAGTTATGAGCCAAAACCCCTTGTCTTGCATCCAAGACATTATGTCCACCCATCTCATCACTTCCACCTGTTAGTTGTAGGAGTAAGATTAGGATCCTCGCATACTCTCATACCCAACTAGACATATATGTCCAAGAATGTTGCCAACCTTGTGATCTGTCATGCAGATCTTGGTCCACACATGAGAGTATTCTGCCTGTTGCTGTCAAGCTAAATATTTCTGTCATTGAGCTAGTCAATGTTACATCTTTTGTCATAGGGATACCCCCTTGGTGCGGTAGAACTAGAAGTGAAGGGGAGGCAGCTCACGCAACCTCCCATAATCTGTCAGCCGAATCTGCCTATGCATTGGAGCTGGCAAACCCTCTGCAGATTTGGTAACCAACAGAGTCTATTCTAGTTGAGGTCATTCTAAAGAGGATATTGTGACTTCCATTCAAACAGAGCAATTAGGACTGTGACTGTCCATGGGATGCATAACAAAACTACTGTCTTTAGACCCTGCACAGTGGGTTTGATGGAGTATTAGATTGAGTTAGGAACCTTGAAGTGTCTGCCCTGAAGTATACTCACATTTTGTGTCCTGAACAAGTATGGTTGTTGGATTAACCCTTTTCCTCATGAAAGATTTGATCTCTGTCAAAAACAGTGAGCCTTGTGAGTCATTTGCTTGAGTTCTTAAAGTATTTCTTTTTAGTCCTTGGTGCTCTAAATCATAGTGGTATCAGAGCCATAAAAGGTTATGTTGTTGGTGGTATAAGGCTTGGTATATGTTAGCAGAGGAGAGTGAAGGAGAGGCTAGCAATATGCCTCCAAAGGGGATGACCACCGAAGTGGTCAAAAAGTTCAAGGAGATGGAATAGAAGATCAAAAGTGGAGTCAAGGAAGCACTCCAAGCAGAGTTGAAGGCATTGAGGATAGGGAAGAGGATAGATGAAGGTTCAGTTGAAGAGGAAGAGAAAGAGGAAGAAGAAGAAGAACAAGAAGAGGTAGAGGTACCGGCTGATCAAAAACATTTCCTTGAAGCCATCAAGGCAATTGGCAAGGATTCTTCGGAGGCTTGGAAGGAGATTCCCATGTTCAGTGGGAAGATGAATTCTGATGAAGTCATGGAGTGGATTGAGGCTCTAAAAAACTACTTTGAATACAAAGAAGTTCCTGAAAATAAGAGGGTTAAGTTTGCAAAAACTAAACTCAAAGGTGCTGCCCTTACATGGTGGAATTACACCCAAGAAGAGAGGGTAAAGAATGGGAAGAGTATGATCTCTTCATGGAGCAGAATGTTGAAGAGGATCAAGTCCCAATTCCTTCCATCAGACTATGAGGTGCAGATCTACAAGAGGATGCAAAATCTCAAGCAAAGAGATTGGATGTGGCTACTTACACCAAGGAGTTTCACAAATGCACTCTTCGTTGTGGGTACATGGAGGATGAAAAAGCTAAAGTAGCAAGGTATCTAAATGGTTTGAGGTTTAATATTCAAGATGAGATAAGTTTATTAACCCTTTAAACTGTGGAAAAATGCTTTCAAGTGGCATTAAGGGCTGAAGAGAAGTTGAAGAGGAAAGGTGATTAGCAAAATAGAGGAAGAGGAATTAGACCAACCCAAGAAGACCAAGGAGACACAAGCAGAGGTAAGGGCCAAGTTTCTGATTTTAAAGGGGGATTTAGAGGCACAAGAGGTGGAGGTAGAGGTTCTAATGTTTTCACTAGGATATGTTATCATTGTAATGAGATTGGTCATACAACATACAAGTGTCAAATGAAACAAAGTTCTACATCCGGTGGAGGTGAAAGGAGGAATGAACAGAGGGTTCAATATGTGCAAGAAGAGGAGGTAGATGAAAGTGTTAACTCTCCAATTGGGAGTGCAGCCCTAGTTCAAGATGGACAAGCATTGATACTAAGGAGAACACTCTTGGAGATGACACAAAGGAGAGCACTTTTCAAGACCAATTGCAAAAGCAAAGGTAAAATATGCAAGGTAGTAATAGATTATGGTTCGACAGATAATATGGTGTCTAGGGAAATGGTGGATAAATTGAACCTAGAAAGGATTCATCATCAAACTCCTTACAAAGCATCTTGGGTAAGTGATAGTCAATCACTTTTGGTAGATGAACAAGCATATGTTGATTTTCAGATTGGAGAATATAAGGATAGGGTTCTATGTGACATTTTGCCCATGGAATGTTGTCACCTACTTTTAGGTAGGTCATGGCAATTTGATAGGCAATCATTATATGATGGATATGCTAACACATACACCATCAAGAAGGATGGGAGGACTTTTGTGATGACACCATTGCAGGAGGATGCTGAAGCAAAGAAGGCAGCCAAGGTCATCTTGGTGGGTAAGAAAGAGTTTGTGAAGATCAATGAAGAAGAGACAAGGAAAGTTGAGGATACCTCAAGGAGTGGGTTTGCCAAAGATCAAAGTTTGAAGGTGGTTTCAGTTTTGAATGATGGAGATCAGATGGTGATGTTTGAGATGGATCAGAAGAAGGTCAAAGAGCAAGTCTACAAGTAGCCACAAGGTGGTTGGAAAGAAGAAGATGCTATCATAGTAGGGACCATTATTTGTCCTCTAGAGACAACAAGAGTTGAAATACAATCATACTCTACCATAGCAATAGTACAAGAAGCATCAACCAAGGTTTTGAATGTAGGTGTTTAGGCAGAGATGACAGTAAGAAAGAATGGCAAGCGAAGTATAGGTCTAGTTGCAAGCACTCACTCATGGCAAGGTGTGAGTAGAGCCTACAATGCTAGGCATGAGTTTTTGATTCTATGGAAGCAGGTTGCAGTCCAGAGGCCATGGGGAAGACATGAGGCAGTAGAGGATGAAAGTGGAGCAAGACAAAGAATCAAGTCATGTGGCATGAGTTCTTTTCTAGGTGGGGTGTATGGTGCAGGAGCACCTAACACAAGGTGGCCTCCATGAGGCATTCAACTTTATGACTTGTTTTTATGTTCATTTTTCTATTGTTGATTCTAATAAGGTCCTACAAGACCATCCACTTGATTGTAATAAGGACTATGTCCAAATATCTACACATTATTGTCATGTGAAATGCAGTCATGAAGTCCTAGGGGTAGTCATATGTTTCCTCACATTTGTAAGCCTTCCTAAGGTATATAGGAGGCATTCCTCATGGTTGTAAGCATGTCAAACTATTAGAAGGCATGTCAAAGCCTTGTCAAAGGTTACCAAATGTTTGAAAGCATTATTAAGCATAAACCAATCGATGCAATCCTAAATAGGGTAGTTACCAACTAGTAATTAGTTGCAGACAGGATAGTTTTTGGTTGGAGAATAGTTTTTACACCTTCCATTGGTTCCCACTACCCTCCAACTACTCCAAGGCATTGTGACAGGCTTCTTAAAGCCTTAAACCTATTCATTTTGTAAGTAGATGAAGATTGGAAGTAAAAAGAAATGTAGAAACATCAATTCTCTTGCAAATTCTCTGTTTTCTTGTTGTTTCCAGCTTGTACCTTGCCCTGTATGGAATGGTCATAGCCTAATAGCATCTTGGATGGAAAGTATGTTGAAGTATCTTTAATTTGAACATTGATTGAAGGCTTGACAATAGATTAGGAGGAAGAAATCGCTGGTTTCTCATAAACTGTCTTAAACCCTGAGTTAGGGCTTCCTAAGAAAACTCGATGCATTTCCTTCATTCCACTAATCTTTTCTGTTTATGATCAGTGGAATGGATTGTATTATAGGTAGTCCCATGAATTGTGAAGGTTTTAGAAGCAGGGGAATGGAATGGACCGAGTTTTCTATGTAGATGACCCAACAAAACCATGTGTTGGGACTTAAAGAAGAACAATAGCAAATAGATGGTAATCATCAACTGTGGAAGTGGAAAATCTGTGAAATGCTAGGCATTGTCACTAGTACAAGGTGTTCTAGATCTAGTAATGGTCCTGTGACAAGAAATAGGATGAATCCCTCTGTGAAACCAGTCCATTCTGCCCTATGCTGACTTTGCCAGTCCTCACTGAAGACAGTTATCACAAGGAAGGTACTAGTTATGTTTTGATATGCTGTTGACTTGTCACAGGAGTATCTAAACTAGATGGAGTCTGTTTTAGTTGAGGTCATTCTAAAGAGGATATTGTGACTGCCATTCAAACAGAGCAGTTAGGACTATGACTGTCCATGGGATGCATAACAAAACTACTATCTTTAGACCCTGCACAGTGGGTTTGATGGAGTATTAGATTGAGTTAGGAACCTTGAAGTGTCTGCCCTAAAGTCTACTCACATTTTGTGTCCTGAACAAGTATGGTTGTTGGATTAAGCCTTTTCCTCATGAAAGATTTGATCTCTGTCAAATATAGTGAGCCTTGTGAGTCATTTGCTTGAGTTCTTGAAGTTTTTCTTTTCAGTCCTTGGTGCTCTACATCATAGTGGTATCAGAGCCATAAAAGGTTATGTTGTTGGTGGTATAAGGCCTGGTATATGTCAGCAGAGGAGAGTGAAGGAGAGGCTAGCAATATGCCTCCAAAGAGGATGACCACTGAAGTGGTCAAGAAGTTCAAGGAGATGGAAGAGAAGATCAAAAGTGGAGTCAAGGAAGCACTCCAAGCAGAGTTGAAGGCATTGAGGATAGGGAAGAGGATAGATGAAGGTTTGGATGAAAAGGAAGAGAAAGAGGAAGAAGAAGAAGAACAAGAAGAGGTAGAGGTACCGGCTGATCAAAAACATTTCCTTGAAGCTGTCAAGGCAATTGGCAAGGATTCTTCAGAGGCTCGGATGGTGATTCCCATGTTCAGTGGGAAGATGAATTCTGATAAAGTCATGGAGTGGATTGAGGCTCTAAACAACTACTTTGAATACAAAGAAGTTCCTGAAAATAAGAGGGTTAAGTTTGTCAAAACTAAACTCAAAGGTGTTGCCCTTACATGGTGGAATTACACCCAAGGAGAGAGGGTAAAGAAAAGGAAGAGTATGATCTCTTCATGGAGCAAAATGTTGGAGAGGATCAAGTCCCAATTCCTTCCATCAGACTATGAGGTGCAGATCTACAAGAGGATGCAAAATCTCAAGAAAAGAGATTTGGATGTGGCTACTTACACTGAGGAGTTTCACAAATACACTCTTTGTTGTGGGTACATGGAGGATGAAAAAGCAAAAGTAGCAAGGTATCTAAATGTTTTGAGGTTTAATATTCAAGATGAGATAAGTTTATTAACCCCTGAAACTATGGAAAAATGCTTTCAAGTGGCATTAAGGGCTGAAGAGAAGTTGAAGAGGAAAGGTGATCAGCAAAATAGAGGAAGAGGAATTCGACCAACCTAAGAAGACCAAGGAGACACAAGCAAAGGTAAGGGCCAAGTTTTTGATTTTAAAGGGAGATTTAGAGGCAGAAGAGGTGGAGGTAGAGGTTCTAATGTTTTCACTGGGAGATGTTATCATTGTAATGAGATTGGTCATACAACATACAAGTGTCCAATGAAACAAAGTTCTACATCCGGTGGTGGTGAAAGGAGGAATGAACAGAGGGTTCAATATGTGCAAGAAGAGGAGGTAGATGAAAGTGTTAACTCTCCAATTGGGAGTGCAGCCCCAATTCAAGATGGACAAGCATTGATACTAAGGAGAACACTCTTGGAGATGACACAAAGGAGAGCACTTTTCAGGACCAATTGCAAAAGCAAAGGTAAAATATGTAAGGTAGTAATAGATTTTGGTTCAACAGATAATATGGTGTCTAGGGAAATGGTGGATAAATTGAACCTAGAAAGGATTCATCATCAAACTCCTTACAAAGCATCTTGGGTAAGTGATATTCAATCACTTTTGGTAGATGAACAAGCATATGTTGATTTTCAGATTGGAGAATATAAGGATAGGGTTTTATGTGACATTTTGCCCATGGAATGTTGTCACCTACTTTTAGGTAGGCCATGGCAATTTGATAGGCAATCATTATATGATGGATATGCTAACACATACACCATCAAGAAGGATGGGAGGAATTTTGTGATGGCACCATTGCAGGAGGATGCTGAAGCAAAGAAGGCAGCCAAGGTCATCTTGGTGGGTAAGAAAGAGTTTGTGAAGATCAATGAAGAAGAGACAAGGAAAGTTGAGGATACCTTAAGGAGTGGGGTTTCCAAAGATCAAAGGTTGAAGGTGGTTTCAGTTTTGAATGATGGAGATCAGATGGTGATGTTTGAGATGGATCAAAAGAAGGTCAAAGAGAAGGTCTACAAGCAGCCATAAGGTGGTTG
The DNA here is from genome assembly GCA_027924645.1 of Cunninghamia lanceolata. Lineage (NCBI taxonomy): Eukaryota > Viridiplantae > Streptophyta > Pinopsida > Cupressales > Cupressaceae > Cunninghamia > Cunninghamia lanceolata. Next base: position 20,415,360 of record BSBN01000582.1, read on the forward strand.
GAAAGAAGAAGATGCTATCATAGTAGGGACCATTGTTTGTCCTCTAGAGACAACAAGAGTTGAAAGACAATCATACTCTACCATAGCAGCAGTACAAGAAGCATCAACCAAGGTTTTGAATGCAGGTGTTCAGGCAGAGATGATAGTAAGAAAGAATGGCAAGCAAAGTATAGGTCTAGTTGCAAGCACTCACTCATGGTAAGGTGTGAGTAGAGCCTACAATGGTAGGCATGAGTTTTTGATTCCATGGAAGCAAGTTGTAGTCTAGAGGCCATGTGGAAGACATGAGGCAACAGAGGATCAAAGTGGAGCAAGACAAAGATTTAACTCATGTGGCATGAGTTCTTTTCTAGGTGGGGTGTATGGTGTAGGAGCACCTAACACAAGGTGGCCTCCATGAGGCATTCAACTTATGACTTGTTGTGGTGTTCATTTTTGTCTTGTTGATTCTAATATGGTATTAGAAGACCATCCACTTGATTGTAATAAGGACTATGTCCAAATATCTACACATTGTTGTCATGTAAAAGGCTGTCATGAAGTCCTAGGGGCAATCATATGTTTCCTCACATTTGTAAGCCTTCCTAAGGTATATAGGAAGAAGTCCTCATGGTTGTAAGCATGTCAAAGTGTTAGAAGGCATGTCAAAGCCTTGCCAAAGGTTACCAAATGTTTGAAAGCATTATTAAGCATAAACCAATCGATGCAGTCCTAAACATGGCAGTTACCAACTAGTAATTAGTTACAGATAGGGCAGTTGATGGTTGGAGAATAGTTTTTACACCTTCCATCAGTTCCCACTACCCTCCAACTACTCCAAGGCATTGTGACAGGCTTCTTAAAGCCTTAAACCTATTCATTTTGTAAGTAGATGAAGATTGGAAGTAAACAGAAATGTAGAAACACCAGTTCTCTTGCAAATTCTTTGTTTTCTTGCTATTTCCAGCCCATACCTGGACCTGTACGGAATTGTCATAGCCTAATAGAATCTTGGATGGAAAGTAGGTTGAAGTATCTTTAATTTGAACATTGATTGAAGGTTTGACAATAGATTAGGAGGAAGAAATCGTTGGTTCTCATAAACTGTCTTGAACCCTGAGTTAGGGCTTCCTGAGTAAACTCGATGCATTTCTCTTCATTCCACTGATCTTTTCTGTTTATGATCAGTAGAATGGATTGTATTATAGGTAGTCCCATGACTTGTGAAGGTTTTGGAAGCAGGGGAATGGAATGGACCAAGTTTTCTATGTAGATGACCCAACAAAACCATGTGTTGGGACTTAAAGAAGAACAGTAGCAAATAGATGGTAATCATCAACTGTGGAAGTGGAAAATCTGTGAAATGCTAGGCATTGTCACTAGTACAAGGTGTTCTAGATCTAGTAATGGTCCTATGACAAGAAAGAGGATGAATCCCTCTATGAAACCAATCCATTCTGCCCTATGCTGACTTTGCCAGTCCTCATTGAAGACAGTTATCACAAGGAAGGTACTAGTTATGTTGTGATATGCTGTTGACTTGTCACAGGAGTATCTAAACTAGATGGAGTCTGTTCTAGTTGAGGTCATTCTAAAGAGGATACTGTGACTACCATTCAAACAGAGCAGTTAGGACTGTGACTGTCCATGGGATGCATAACAAAACTATTATCTTTAGACCCTGCACAGTGGGTTTGATGGAGTATTAGATTGAGTTAGGAACCTTGAAGTGTCTGCCCTGAAGTCTATTCACATTTTGTGTCCTGAACAAGTATGGTTGTGGATTAAGCCTTTTCCTCATGAAAGATTTGATCTCTGTCAAAAACAGTGAGCCTTGTGAGTCATTTGCTTGAGTTCTTGAAGTTTTTCTTTTCAGTCCTTGGTGCTCTACATCACTTTGTCTCTTCTAATTTCCATTCCCAGAATGTACCTAGCTGCCCCAAGATTTTTCATCTCAAACTATGTTGACAACTAAGACTTCAAATCAGAAATCATATTCTTACCATTCCCAATCAACAGCATATCGTTAACATACAATGCAATAATGAGAATGTGATCATTTTCAAATTTGTAATACACACAATGATCTTATTTCGATCTTAGATATCCAATTGACACCACAAAGACATCCAGCTTCAAGTACCACATCCTAGGAGACTGCTTCAAACCATACAAAGACTTCTTTAACTTGCAAACCAAATTTTCTTTACCTTTCTCTATGTAATGCTCTGGCTATGACATGTAGATTTCTTCCTCCAAATCACCATGAAGTAAAGTTGTCTTCACATCCATCTGTTCTACCTCTAAGTCATAAGCAGCTGCAAGAGATAACAAAAATTGAATGGATGTCAGCTTTGCAATGGGAGAGAAAATTTCACCATAGTCAATTCCCTCACTTGTGAATACCCCTTCGCAACTAGTCTGGGTTTGTACTTTTCAACAATGCCATCTGCACTGAATTTCTTCTTGAACACCCATTTGCATCCAACAGGTTTCCATCCTTCAGGAAAAGGCACCAAGTCCCATGTTTTATTCTTCTCCAAAGAAGCCATCTCATCTTCCATGGCCTCCTTCCAAGAACCTACATCTTTCATGCCCATAGCCTCTTTCACAGTTCTAGGCTCATCAATGTTAGTAAGTAAAGCAAAAGCACAACTAGAATCAAGTAATGAATAACCAAACCTATCAAGTTGCTTTCTTGTTCATGTAGACCTCCTTAATGCCTGAGGTTGAGGTTCTACTTCTTCTTCTGAGCTGCTAGAGCTCTCCTCATCATCAGGTCTCACAGGGTCTGTCTATTCAATCTTCTTAGGAGTAGAAGGAAATTGAACCACATCTTCTTTCTTTTTTGTCTATTTTGGCTGTAGAACAATAGAAGAAGGTGTTAGCTCTCTGAAGATAACACTTCTACTATACAACACTTTTTCAGCCACAGGATCCCAAAGCTTGTATCCTTTCACACTGACACCATAGCCAATGAAAATACATTTAACAGCCTTGTTCTCCAATTTAAACTGTTTCTCCCTAGGCACATGTGCATATGCCTCACAACCAAAAACATGAAGATGTCTAACTGAAGGCTTCTTACCAGACCACACCTCCATGGGTCTCTTACCAACAAGAGCTGATGTAGGAGACCTGTTTACTAGGTAGCAAGCAGTGGCAACGTCTTCAGCCCAAAACTTTTGTTCGAGGCTTGCTCCACTAAGTATACTCCTAGCCTTCTCCATTTGTGTCATGTTCATCCTCTCTGCATCTCTATTTTGCTGTGGGGTGTATGGAGTTGTCTTATGTCTTTCAATCCCTTGCTCTTTATAGAACTTATCAAACTCTACCGAACAAAACTCACCACCGTGATCAGTTCTCAAACACTTAATTTTTTTACTAGTCTAATTTTCAACAAAGGCTTTAAACTCCTTAAACTGACTAAAGACTTCAATCTTGCTTCTGATTAAATAAACCCATGTCCTTCTACTGTAATCATCTATAAAAGATACAAAATATACAAATTTGGAAATCGAAGGAACATTAACAGGACCAAACACATCAGAATGAATAAGATCCAATACACCAGAAGACTTGTGAGAACTAGAGTAAAATTGAACATGGTTTTGTTTTCCATAAATGCAATGTTCGCAAAAGTCAAACTCGAGATTACAATCATTTAACCCCTCAATGAGGCTATTATTTTTTAGGGTATGCAGACCCTTCTCACCAATGTGGCCATATCTCAAATGCCATAACATAGTCTTTTCAGTAGGAAGTTTAACTTCCAAAGCATGTGCGCTACCATCAGAAAGTGTTACAACAGATTTCTTCATTGCATGTTCAAATGGTGGGGATGAAGTGACTACAACTCTCTTCTTTGACTCAGAAGAACTATTGCACTATGAAGTGCATGCCTCCATCTGAAACAGAGTACCTCTCTGAGTACCCTTTGTAAGCACCATAGATCCTCTAGTCATCTTGCATCCATCCTTCGAAAAGACAACCTGCACACCTGCATCATTCAACATACTTACAGAAAGCAGGTTCCATTCAAGGCTTGGAATGTGCATAACTCTAGTGATCCCCTTCACTCGTCCATCAGGGAATCAGATTGAGACTCTTCCACGACCAACAATCTTCAGATGAGAGTCGTCACCCAGGTACACTCTTCCACCATTGAACTCTTCATACTTCGTGAACCAGTCTTGATGTGAGGTCATGTGGAATGATGCACCAGAATCAATCAACCACACATCATCAGATGCATGGGTGGCCAGGGCTACGATGAAGGTATCACGATCATCTTGTGACTTGTTAGAATCTGAACCAGGAGCTTTCTTCTTCTTTTTCTTCTTCTCTTTGCATTCCTTTCAAAAATGCCTAGTTTTACCATAGTTCCAACAAAGAGCCTTGGACTTTCTAGGAGATTTTGATCTCCCACGAGATTTGGATCTGCCCTTATCACCTTTCTTGTCCTTCTTCTTCCCTTTCTCTTTGGGTCTTCCACAAACCGCAAGAGCCTCTTTGGCTGCCTCAGAAGATTTCTCCACATCTCTTCAAATAACAACAAAGATACCACATCTTCCATCTTGAAGGTGGTAGTGGTGCTTCCAATAGCCATGACAAGATGATCCCACAAATCTGGAAAAGAACAAAGTAGGGTCATGCATCGATCCTACTCCTCAATTTTCACACCCACATATGTCAACTATGCAACAATCATGTTAAAAGAATTCATGTGGTTCGCAACAGATCCTCCATCTTCCATCTTCAGAGAAAACAACTTCTTTTCCAAAAAAAGCTTGTTCACCAAGGACTTGGCCTGATAAACATCACCCAGCTTCTTCCAAAGGTCTTTCGTGCGCTTCTCCTCATGGGCATTCAAGAGGACAGAGTCAGCAAACAAAGTCTAATGAGACCCTTAGCCTTTTGATCTTTGAGGTCCCAATCATCTTGTGACATTACTGTAGGTTTTACACCGGATATAGTTTCCCACATGTCACGATCAACAAGTAGATCTTCCATCTTGAGTTTCCACAACTCAAAATTAGTGCCATTAAATTTCTCCACCTCTAATCTTCCGGATGTGGTTGCCATCTCCTTGCTGCAACAAGATACAGAATACTCTACACAACACTCCCACTCAACCTAAGATTAGCTCAAAAAACCCCTACCAAATAGCTAGAACCAAAACTGGCCAGGCTCTGATACCAACAGAAAGGAAGCTTAGTGTGCGGAAATCGCTTCCTAGACTAATCTAATGAGGGGAGGAGAGTGCAAATCTAATTTTATCTTTACAATTATAGCTATGTTAACCCACTAACAGAGATATTGCAGCAAACACATACACAAGAAAGTGAGACAGAAGAAGAGAGACACAAGATATACGTGGGGAAAAACCTTATCAGGTCAAAAACCCCACACTCCAAAACACAGCTCAAATGTATTACATAAACAATGAAGGTTACAATAAAATCATAGAGCCAATGCTCTTGCAGGAGTTTTTGATACTCGTATTTGGAGATGTTCCGGCAACATAACAGTACCTGTCAAACCTGTAGTACATCTCCTCTTAAAAGCACCTGTTTATATAACAAATACAAGGCAAAAATGGCTCCACATTGAGATGGGCATCCAACATGGCCTCATGGCCCAAAACCCACACCTATGGACACTTGTCCAACATTGTAGGATGCTCCTGACACTTGTCAAGCCACCCCATCCCAAGGAGGTCACCTATTTCCAAAATGGGCTATGACAGATGCTCTTACGACTCTTACAACCGTCATATAATTTGTCATAGCTATCATAACTTACAGCTGTAAGAGAATCTGTCATACACAGGCTATAAATAGCATATTCTCTTACAACATGTCATAGTCCATCTTGGGGCACCCAAAGATGCCTTTTTTAAATATTCTCTTCGACACATGTCTTCACCTATCATAGAATCTCCTATTTCTGATTCTTACATGTCATGACTTCGTCATAAGAATCTGTCATGACCGTTTCGATCAAAATTCCCTTACACAACATCCAAGATGCTGACACATGGCAAAATATTCCTACCACTAAGTAGGATGCCTATCTCCTCATGTGAGGACAAAATTACATGTGGTCAAATGCCATGTAGGATGACACATCACCGTGCCAACTCCCACAATATGACAACATAGGATTTGCATCCAAATAATACAATAGGCAATAAATAAATAAATACAATGTAAAAATACAAGGAATTACCAAGGTTGAGACACCTTAATTCCCAACACCTTCCACTGCCAGGTTTGACAAGGCATCTGCTTCTGTGTTTCCTTCCTTGAGGATGTGTTTGAATTGTACTAATTCAAAGGAGTCTGCTAAAACAAGACCCTGATCTAACAGGACATTCAGGCTCCAGTTCACCAATCTTCTAGTTCTGAGCCTGTTTGTTGTGATCAAAGAGTCTCCTTCGATCTCCAATTTTTGATTCTGATCTCTTGACAAAAACTTAAACCAAGAATTAAAGTTTTCATTTCTGTTGCATTATTGGTGCCATCTGACAACTTTTTGGCTAACCTTCCAATAGTTTTGCCTTCCCAATCTCGAATTAATCAACCATCCCCTGAGGCTCCAGGGTTCCCCCAGGATGCCCCATCAAAGTTCATCTTAAACCAACCAAAGTTAGGAGGGCTCCAATTTAAGAGTTGCCTATCTTCCCTAGAAGCCTTTTGTTCTACAATTATCGGGGTCTTCAAACCCTTCCAAAGCTTTCCCATCTCTACGTCCCAGCTTGAAAATTTATGGTTCTTTCTGCCACCTTCTTCTAACCTTGCATTTAATACTTCTATGATGTTGGCCTCAACCTTGTTTAAGAAAGATGAGAAGAGCCTTTCCTTCTCCTAGAATATTCTTTTGTTATGCTCTTTCCAAATTTCCCATAAAATCATCGAAGGACAGATGCACCAGAGACCCCCATATAGTGAGTTCTGAAAGAGCAAAGGCCAAGAGATGAAATTTGTGAGCTTTTCAGGAAAGGCTGCCTGCCACTTGAGTTTGGAACTAACCCAATTCCAAGTATTTTGGGCAAATTCACACCTGAGAAAAAGATGGTCTCCAGATTCCTCCTCTTGCTTGCAAAGCACACACCTTGAAGGACCAGCAAAGCCCATCTTTCTGAATCTGTCGGTTGTTAGAACTCTTCCTCTAGAAGCAGCCCAAGTGAAAAGTCCATCCTTGGGGAGACAAAACTTATTCCAGCACAATTTGATAGGCAGATGAGATTCTACCCCTTGCTCTCCTTTTAAAACTATGTATCCTTCCTTTCCACTATATTGTCCAGAGGGGGAGGCATTCCATCTCAACTCATCTATTCCTTCCCTAAAGATCATTGTTCTATCCCTCAAAGCAGCTTCAAAAACTTCTGCTATTCTGGCTTTGATACCGACCTCCCTCACATCATTTCATTTTATGATTGATCCAGTAGAGACTGAGGGATTTGCAACATAGTCTTTCACCTTGTTTCCCCATAAATGCTTTGTGAGTGTTCTGACTTGATCTAGGTCTTCTCTAGCTGCTAAAGGGGGTTGACCATCCTAGGAATCATCCCAAAAGAGAGCTTTGTTGTTGTCTCTTATTTCCCATGTTAACTGACTTGAAATCAAAATCCTACAACTACCAATGAAGTTCCAAATTCTTGACCCTTTACTAATTTTACTCATTTCAACTCTGGATTCGAATGGATAGACCAAACCAATTTTTCTCCTAAAGCCACATTCTGAGAGAGAAGATCTTTTAGCCCCGCTCCATTTACTTCTTTGGGTTCACAAATCTGAGACCATTTTATTAGAGGATACTTATGTTGTTCTGAATTCCCTTGCCAAAAGAAAGTTTTCATTTTCTGATTGAGATCATGGAGAGTTGATTTTGAAAGAGGGAAACAAGACATTGTGTAAGTCAGAATCGCTAAGATTACTGCCTTGAGCATGGTCAGTCTACCTGCCCATGAAATCCATTTACTTCTCCAAGACGTAAGTTTAGCCTTGATCCTTTCTATTAAGGTGTCCCATAGTTTCCTGGGTCTAACCCCTTTTGCCAACGGCAGGCCTAGGTATTTGCATGGCAAATCTCCTTTTTTAAAATTTAAAATTCTGAGGATACAATTTTCTCTTGTTTGAGAGGTGTTAAAAAAGAAAACCTCTAATTTTTGCTGGCTGACTTCTTTACTCGAGGCTACATAATGCTGGTCCAAATATCCTTAAAAGCCCTGGCTTCTCTTTCTTTAGCTACTCCAAAGAGCATGGTATCATCCACGAATTGTTGGTGAGTCACCTCGGGAACTCCTCTTGTAATCTGGATTCCCTCCAACATCCCTTCTACCCTTGCTTTGTAACATGCTCTTCCCAGCGCGTTTGCCATTATTATAAATAGAAAGGGTGATAGAGGGTCCCCTTGTCTGAGACCCCTAGACACTGAGAAAAAACCTTCTGGAGAACCATTGATAAGCACTAAGAACCTTGGACTGGCTACCCATTCAAAAATCCAGTTTAACCAACATTTATCAAATCCAAAAGCTTCTAAAACCTTAAAGAGAAATCTCCTGTTTACCTTGTCATAAACTTTCTTTATGTCTAATTTAATCAACATTATCTCCATCTTTGACTTCTAGAGTGAATGAATGGCTTCCTAGGCGATAATAACTCCTCCTAAGATTGACCTGTCCGATACAAAACTTGTTTTCTCTTCTGAAATTATTTCTGACAGAGTGAGCTTTACTCTATTAGTCACTACCTTTGCTAGGATTTTGTAAAGCGTATTACAAAGCGAGATTGGCCTGAAATCCTCTAGAGCTTTCGATCTTTCTTTCTTTGGTATGAGAACTATAAAGGTGTTATTTAGTTCCTTTAAAATCTTTCCTAACCTTCTCGACTCCTCTATAGCCTCTGTTACTTCTTTACCTAGAAAATTGTTAGGAAAATTAAATAAATTGAAAGAAAAGTAAATACAGGAAAGAAAAACTAATTTGCTGGAGCATCATTTGAAAGATAACATTACCAAGATTCAACAAAGGAGACTAGACATTTTTAAGGGGGAAAAACAAAGAAAAAACCCCCATACATTATGAAAGATGGCATACAACCATGAAATAAAATATTACAGAAAAAGAGGGAGGAGCTCCTCAAGAAATGAACAAGAAGAGAAAATAAGAGAGGAATGAATGAATGAAGAGGAGAGGGCACCTCATAAATAGAGGTGAGAGGGGAGTTGCAATCAACTCCCATATGCCACCTTTCATGTGAATAAGTGCAATGTGTCAACCTCTTAAGGAGGTGGCCAAATAAATCAAATATTCCTTCAAGAGGAATAATGACGTGAGTTATCCTCACACATGTGTGAGGATACTCACCTAAAATAAAAATACTTTGTATTTAATAATACAAGTATTTAATACAAAAATAATTTAATGATCTTTACTAAAGTAAGGATTTAAGTATCCTTAACCAAGTAAAGATTATCATTTTTAACATCCCCCCTTAAGCTTTACTTGGGGAAGATTACAAAGAATCCATCAATGGGATGATTACAACATTTACAAGAATGGCATAAAAGCCTTTACAATGAATAAGAATATATAATTTGAGAAAGAAGCTTGAAGATGAGTGAAGAATTTATTTTGAGATAGAGGCAAGTCTTCAAGTAGTCTTGAGAATAATTGTATAGATGCCTTTGTGAACCAAAGTGCTTGTATAGATGCATTTGAACAATCTGAATAGTGAGCTTCTTTAGAGCCAAAAGAAGTGGATTGATGGTTCTTGTGCTGCCAAGATATTGAACCTGTTTCATCAAAGAAACTATAACCACAAATAGATTTCACATCATTGGGATCATCTCCTAAATTTGAATTAGTATATTCATAGAAAGATACAAATTGTATATGAATAATAAAATTGTGGATCAAATGAATCCGAATTTAAGTCATAAAGCCAATAAGGCAAAAGTCAGCATAGCTAATTCAATGGAGATAAAATAACCTTAAGTCTTGAGTAAGAGTGCTAGGAAAAATTCTAGTACAAATTATGGCTTATAGCCCAAATTATAAAATGTCAATTTATAGACATAGCAATAAAAGTTCTAGGTTGCTTCTCACTACATCATTTGTTGAATTGTAAAGGGAACTTATATCAAGTTTAATAATAATGGACTTTGAAAATTAGTCCTAAGATCATAGTGCCATCATTTGAAGATTCACTATTACGGACTTTGAAAAACAGTCCTATAGATGGTTATAAAACCCATAGTGTCTTCATCAAAAAAATTAATATCAAAGGACTTTGAAAATAGCCCTATAAAATGGTATAACAACCATATTGACTTCATCAAATTTTAAGAACTCGATCCCCAACGATCAGTTCATCATAAAAATGTAAGTGCATACCATCAAAGTGGATGGAAATATTTTCCATGGGTCCCAAAAAACACTCCAATGTGCAAATGCGTCTTGCGCATAAAATATTTAAAGGCTCCATTGAGACTAAATAAAGCATTTAATTTGCAAAATATATATAGATGGAATAAATCCATCAAGAAGGCATATGCTCTAATGAGCTTTTAATTTCTCAAAAATTATAATAGATAAATGAGGCATAATAAAATATTAGATTCCCTTTATCAAAACAACATAATTGTAGTTGAGAATGAAGCTCTAGACTTGTTTTAAATATTGTATGAGATCAAGACTTAGATAGAGAAAAGCAGAATGATAAATTACCACAAACTATGATAGAATAAGTTGAGAGATACATTTGAATGAGAAGGGGCACAAATCAAGCCACCTTAATAAATTATAATAAATTAATATTAAAAATTTGTGATTGAATAATGTCACAAGATTTGTGGATTGACATGCATATCACATACTATGAAGTCATTGATGATAAATATAATATACTCAAAATACATTCCAAGATGATATTCATGCATTTTGGACTACATGAATATTCCCTTTTTATATACTAAATACATTTGATAGGAAACATGTACACTATTATTGGGTTGATCAAGTCCAATAACATAGTACATGTGTGATAAAAATTATTTAAAAGGCAAAAGTTTTGAAATTTTGCCTTAAAAAAACCATAAGAAAAAGACAATTTTTTTTTATAAAATGCTTAATAAAAAGCAAATTTGTTGAAAAAAAGAAACCTATTTAGGTCTGGATTGAGCATTTCAAATATTGTCACAAGAATTAATTGATGTCTAAGAGATAAAATATTTACAATGACATAAGGATTCTCAAATTTTATCTATTTATTTAAATAGATCAATACATAACAATATAAGTATTTAAAATAAATTAATCCCTTAGTAATCAAATAGGATTTAAACATTGCCTAATTAGATAAGGCAAATTTGATTAATTTAGATAGGCAAAAATTTGTTTAAACAAATGCCTCTAAAAAATAAGAAAACTTTTAATATATATAATAAAAAGTTTCTAAACATATATAATAAAAAATATATTAAAAAGTTTCTAAACATATAATTATTAAAAAAAAGGTTTAAAAACCACAAGCTGATGAAGAAAATGATTTATTTTATTTTTTTGTGTAGGGTTTAGAGAGTGGGCAAGTATGAGCAGCGCCAAACAACTTTTGCTTGCAGGGGTTTGAAGAGGAAAAGGCAAGGTGGATACCAGCGGATTAGTGGAGAGTTTGTGGGTGGGAATTTCACTTATAATTTAAAAAAAAAAACTTGTATTTAATATCTTTTTGTTGTTGTTTGTATTGTGTTATTAACAGGAAAGAAGTTGCAATAAGTTTTATTTAATATAAATCTAATTCTTTTTGTAAAGATATTAATCTATTTAATACTTGCATGCAAAAGGGCAAAAGACCCAATTGTTTTAACAGAAATTTGAAGAGATCTATTGGAAACAACTTTACACAGATCTTTTTTAAAAAAACAAGATTTTGCTGAAAGAGGGTTAGAGGCCCTAAAAAATATTGCATGAAAAAGGGTTAAAAAAAGAATTTAAAACAAAAATGTATTGCAATTTTTTTTATAAAACATGACACAAATATGAAAAAAAAAAGTTAGAAAAACAAACAGAGTTATACTTTTTTTTATAAACCCTAGAGAATATATGTGTAGAGAAATAAAACAAATTCTGTGAAAAAAAAATGAAAGAGAATTATATCTCCATGATTCTTTTGTTTCTGCACAGATATGTATTTTTTTCCTGAAATCATATGAATATATATATATTAAGAACTAAATTTTCCTGCACAAAAAAATAGAGAAAACTAGAAATTTGTTTGTTGCAACAATTTGTCCTGCACAACAAACATTTTTTTTTTTGCATAGATTGAAAGAGAGGTTAGAATAAGAAAAGAATGAAAGGGTTAAAACCCTTGTTGAAAAAAAAGTTGATCCAGAAAAACAACTAGAATAGGGGTTAGTATGAAATAAAATAGGATTTAAAACCCCTTTTCTTGCACAGGGAAACAAAAAAAATTACACAGAGTTTCTTTCCTCCACAACAAAAACATAAAATACAACTTCTTCTCTCAAACTCCAAATGAAGTCTCCAAGTTGAATGGTACCTTCAACAATACTCACAACAAGATTAGTAGCCTGCTCTGATACCATGTTTGGAAAATTAAATAAATTGAAAGAAAAGTAAATAAAGGAAAGAAAAACTAATTTGCTAGAGCATCATTTGAAAGATAACATTACCAAGATTCAACAAAGGAGACTAGACATTTTGATGGGGGAAAACAAAGAAAAAACCCCCATACATTATGAAAGATGGCATGCAGCCATGAAATAAAATATTACAGAAAAAGAGGGAGGAGCTCCTCAAGAAATGAACGAAGAAGAGAAAATAAGAGAGGAATGAATGAATGAAGAGGAGAGGGCACCTCATAAATAGAGGTGAGAGGGGAGTTGCAATCAACTCCCATATGCCACCTTTCATGTGAATAAGTGCAATGTGTCAACCTCTTAAGGAGGTGGCTAAATAAATCAAATATTCCTCTAAGAGGAATAATGACGCCACCTAAAATAAAAATACTTTGTATTTAATACAAAGAAATAATTTAATGATTAACAATATAAGTATTTTTTTTTAAAACTAGGTTTTGATTTGCATGCAAAAAAAAAAATATATCTGTGTAGAGAGTTTCTTCTCTTCTCTCAGGTTCCTGCAAAAGGTCTCCAAGGTGTATCAGCACACAGAAAATCTCCAGTTTACCTTATCATAAGCTTTCTTTATGTCTAATTTAATCAACATTATCTCCATCTTTGACTTCTGGACTGAATGAATGGCTTTTTAGGCGATAATAACTCCTAAGATTGACCTACCCAGTATGAAACTTGTTTGCTCTTCTAAAATTATCTCTAACAAACTGAGCTTTACTCTATTAGCCACTGCCTTCGCTAGGATTTTGTAAAGCATATTGCAAAGTGAGATTGGCCTGAAATCCTCTGGAGCTTCCAGTCTTTCTTTCTTCGGTATGAGAACTATAAAGGTGTTATTTAGTTCATTTAAAATCTTTCCTGACCTTCTCGACTCCTCTATAGCCTCTGTTACTTCTTTACCTAGAAAATCCCATCATTTTTGAAAGAAAGATGCAGGGAATCCATCAGGCCCTGGGGCTTTGTCAGGGTGTAGCCCAAACACAACCTCCTTAATTTATGCTTCTGAGAATCTTTTAGTAAGCAGATTATTTTGAGCCTCTGAGACCAAGTTGGGGATATTCTTTAATAGTTGCTCTTGGCTATTCAGATTTGATCCATCCTGATCATTAAGCAAATTCATATAAAAATCCATTGTCGCTTTGTTGATATCTTCCAAATTGTTAATCACTCTCCCATCAGATACTTTGATTGAGGAAATCATGTTTACCTCTCTCCTGACCTTTGTAGAATTATGGAAGAATTTTGAATTTTTGTCACCCGCTCTCAACCAAGTTTCTCGAGATTTTTGCCTCCAGAAGATTTCTTTCTTTGAAAGCAGATCCCCTAGCTTTCCCAATAACTCCTTTTCTTACTGAAAACTACTTGCATCCATTCCTTCTCTTATAATTTTTTCATTCAAAGCCTCCAACTCCAATTATGTATTCTTCTTTTCCTGGAAAATATTTTTGAAACAGTCTTTATTCCATTGCTTAATGTTTTGTTTTACTGCTTTTAACTTGGTGACCAAATTGAAAAGTTTGAAGCCCCCGGGGTTCACTTGAAGCCACCATTGTTTAACCAGATCCAAAAAGTTTGGATCCTTGAACCGCATGTTCTCGAACTTGAAAGGGCATCTAACAGATTTTCTTTACCAAATAATGTCCAGGCTGATGGGATAGTGGTTTGAACCCGAAACTGGCAAGATTTTGCAATCGAATGAAAAGGGAAAGATTCTCAAATCTCCTTTGAAAAGAAATCTATCAAGTTTCTCTGCTATATTGTTGAAACCCAGTCTTCTATTTGTCCAAGTATAGTTGTCATTTCCCATTGGGATTTCAAAAAGAGAATTCCTATCCACAAAGTTCTCAAAATCTACCTGGGATTGTAATTTCCTTCCCACACCACCCCTTTTATCTTCTGATTTTAGGATTGCATTAAAATCTCCTCCCATAAAAAAGAAATCAAACACTTGGCTAGTACAGATTGACTCTATTTCTTTCCACAATTCCTTTTTTTCTACATAGGAGTTGGGACTGTAAATATTAACAAGTAAAAAGTTTAGGTTGGAGGCTAGACTTCTTACCCTACTAGCTATCCAATATCTGCTTTTGGCTAATTCTTCAATTACTACTGATTGAGGACACCACCAGGTGATGAGCCCTCTAGAAGCCCCAATTGCATCAACCCCTGACAGCTTCCACCTACAAATTGTTTTGCAAATTTTATCTCTGTCACCTTGATTCAGCTTGGATTCTTGTAAGATACAAATATCTGCCTGAGAAGATTCCAAAAAGTGCTTGAACAGGCACCTTTTATTAGGGGCATTTAAGCCCCTAATATTCCAAGATATTATTTTCATTATTTTTCAGGAAGGGTTGTTCCCTTCCCTACTTTCAACAAATTTTTTATTTTTAACTGCCTAGAAACTTCCCCATCCAACTTTAGCTTCTCTTTATTAGGGGGTCGGCCTCTTCCTTTGGATTCTCCACAATCTAGCACCAATTTCACTGTATCCCTCTGCCCAAGCCCCGAGGGTCCTTTCATTAACCCTTGTGTCACCCATTTGAGGTTGCGCCTGAGGAGACCTTGGGGACAGTGGCTTGTTCTCTAAAACTCTCACCTGAAGATCTTCTTCTTCCAAATTCTTCCAATGCTCTTCCAAGTTTTCATCTCCTAACAGAATAGAGCCTTCCTTCACTGCTTCAACTAACTCCACCAGCTCCCTTCCAACTTCAATTAAAGAATTGAGATCATCTTTCTGCACCTTGGGATGTGCTATGCTCGTTTTTGTAGACAACCCCAACGAAACTTGTCCGTTTCGTGATCTACACTCTAAGTTTGCAAATTGAGACAAGATTCTCTTAGTCTCGTGCAAAGTCATTTGACATCCTAAACTAGTTTGCGACATTTCCTCGAATCGATTCCTTGATATTTGTGCGAATTTATTAAGTCTTAAACTGATAAAGATGTCAATTTTGGTTATTCTCCAAGTGTTAGTAAATTTTTGAGTCTTAATATGTAATGTCAGTAAAAATCACCAACCTTACATATTTTTCATTTAATGTGTAACGGCGGCACTTTTTACCGCTTTTGCATGGTTTTTCATTTCTACATGTCTGAGCGGCATTTTTAGTCGCTAATACATGTTCTCATTAAAACCATCTTCACATGCAAAGTCGGTGGTTTTCACCGCCTTTGCATTTTTGTTGATATGTGCAGGGTCGGCCGATTTTGCCTCCCGAGCAAGATCTCCGGGATCTTGAACTTTGCGTGCCATTAATGGCCACTCGTGCCACCCATTAAAGACGTGTTTTCAAGCTTTTAAATATCTTTTGATTGTTTCTTTCGTCATTTCATTTTTCTTCTTCCTAAGCTATCTGCTGGACTTTCCTCACATCATCCGATTGCGCCGATCTAAAGTTCAACTGAATTCATCATCATCAACTCTAGGTTTTCAACCATTTAAATAGGTAAATCTTTTAATCATTTTCATTTCTTTCCTAGGGTTTCCGTTTATATCATGGTTTGAAAGGATTTTATTTTGTTTGATTTTTGTTGTGAGCCTTTGTCGGATGTTGTTTTTCTATTGTTGTGGTCGATTTTGTCTTTTGATCTTGGTTTGTTTTTCGCATTTTCCTGTGTCTTTGAAAAAAGATCAAATTTGGCACTCTAAGTCTTACCCATATGGGTGTCGGCGGTTTTACCGCTCAAACCTGTTACAACTTACCAAAGGCGAGGTGTATGAGCGGTGAAATTTGCCGCTCCTACACCAAAACCTTGCAACCCTACCTTAAGTGTATGGGCAGCGAAATCCGCCGCCCTTACACGAAAATTTTGGAATTTCTATCCTATGCGGTGTCGGCAATTTTTGCCGCTTGAACCTCGAATGCAGTTTCTATCAAATGCAGTAGCGGTGAAAAATACCGCTTTAACATAAACTTCACAAAATTCTTGATTACTTGCAATGGCGGTAAATTTTGTTGCTCCGACATTCGTTTCTTACCACTTGCAGTGGCGGCAAATTTTGCCACCGATACACTTGTGAACTATCGCTTACATGCAAGGGCAGAAAATTTTGCTGCCCATGCATCACCCTCTTCAAAAATTTTCTAACTCTGGAGAATTCTCTAAAAGCTATCCTGAGCCCGCTTTCCTTCATTTTTTCAACCCGCTTGCTCTTTAGCCCTTTCAAGCTCACCCCTGTGATCATGATCGTCAACATGCAGTTTCCCAAAATTACCAGTAATTGCCTAACTGCAAGATCATGACTTTTTGTTACGGTTTCTCCTGCAAAGATGTTGAGGTCATCACGTCATTCGAAGGAGTCTATCTTTCAAATGATTGGCCCATCTCCTAAGAAGGCCAAAGTAATAAAGCACAAGATAGTAGGGGTCTGATAATAGGAGCCTGTACATGATAGTAAAGAAGGATGTTGAGAGCCATTACTCATGGAGACAGGTGATTTAATTCATAGTCATGACAATGAGAATGATGTGTGTGCCACTTGTAGTCAAGGAGGAGCAGTTGTGTTTAGAGATGAGCAATCATGTATGGACAATGCAATAGTGAGTAGCAGTGACAATGGAAGTGGCGTACAAAGATGCTGAGTCATCAAACCTGGCAAGTTACTTTTGAATTGGGTTCGTGGACTGATCATCATGAAGATGTGTGCAGATTATAGGGAATGGGAGTTGATGAAAGCCATCATGTCTTAGAATATTTTTGTAGCTTCATATGTACTTTTCATTTAGTTTTAGACACTTTTACGTGTACTTTTCCCATATGTAATTACATGTAAAAACATAGGAAGTCCCAAGTCAATAAGGACTCCTATTTTTGAATAAGTCAAAGTAGTTAGGTTTTTCCTAAATTTTCTCAAGGCCTCTCCCTATAAATAAAGAGGGCCTTCATTGTAATTTTGATCTTTTAATCTTATGCAAAAAAGTGTTGCCCAAATTGAGACTCAACTTTGAGACTTTGTGTTCAAATTGTATGATCAATTCCAATCAATAAAGAAGGCGAGTTTTGATATCAAACTTTGCGTTGAATTGAATTTGTATGAGTGAGGACATACATATGGCATTTTTGCTGATTTCTCTTGTTGATTGATTGGATAAAGTGGTGCTTGGTTATTATGATTGGAGGACGTTCAAGATAAGTTATATAAACTTTGTGTTATATTATTTCCTTGAATCTATGTGTGTTGAAAGTGTTTCTTGGTGAAGGATTATAAAGACTTTGAGCTTGTAGTTGTTTGCTTTGTATATGAATCGTGTTGAGAACTTGTAGACTTTGCGCTATGATTTTCAATCACATTCGCGTGAATCAGTGGTGTTGTTAGTTGACAGACTTTGTGCTCCAACTGGTGATACGGTTACTTTTAAAATCTTTCTGGGGATAATTTGAAGACTTTGTACTTGAGATTATTCACTTGGTTCGTGAATCTCTTTGTGAAGTAAGTTGAAAGACTTTGTGCTTCAACTTACAAGAATATTGTTGATTATTGTTTAAGTGTAGAAGCATTATTGAATATTACTGTGAAACATAGTAAACATCTTTTCTGAAAGAAGAGAAAAGGATGAATGTAACACACCCCCAAAGCTAGTATTTAGTGTAAATAAGTTTGTAATAGTTAAAAGGGACCCTCCCCTTGCTGAGAGGAGAGATTTATCTCATCATACTGCGGTTGATATAACCATTTTTCTGTCAGTGAGTTGATGACAAAATATTCACCCAACAGTTTTTGGTAACTCTACTAGGGATCGAATGCGCAACCAAGAGCCTCTCGCCTTTGGTTGAAGCATACCGGCCTCATCTTTGTGTAATATATTTTTGTTATATCTACTCTATTGTTTGTTAAGAGTATGGTTGTCCCAGGTCCATGGGGAAATGCATTTGGCCCTTTGAAATTGACTCAGCCTCTACATGAACTACCTCGGGGTTCACGTAAGAATTTTCCCAAGTTCTATGGGGATGGTAAGCAATATCCAGATGAGCACATTGCAGCTTTCTACATTGCATGTGGTGTTCTCAGAGTTGAGTATGAAGATGTTTCTGTGAGATTGTTTGTAGAAACACTCCAAGGTGTTGCAACTGATTGGTTCTATCACCTTGCACCTGGAACTATCACTGGATGGAATACACTTCGAACTCAATTTGAAGCTAGATTCAAGCCAGCAGAAGATGCTTACGCCTTGTTGGCCCAACTTACTCAAATGAAAAAGGAACCACATGAGTCCATGTGTGAGTTCGTGGCAAAGTTCAATAAGCTAAAGAATAGGATCCCAATTGTTGCTCAACCTACAGCTAAGAACCTAAAATGCTTCTTCATCAATTCACAATTGCCAGAAGTAAGTTTTCTTTTATGAAGAGCAGCACCAGCTGATCTTGCAATTGCTCAAAGTTTGACAGTTGAAGTGGAGGATGATTTGATCTTGGTGGGAAAGTTGAAGAAGGATTCTATTAGGCCTAGTGGACAGCTCCCTTTGGCTTTATCTTCTACAAGCACTATGGATCCTACAGTGCAAAAGTTGGCTGATGAGTTGTTAGCTCTAAAAAAATAGATGTCACAGAGTTTGTCCATTCCCCTCTACAAGGGCATACCAAGGGGAACTTCTCTAAATGCTCTGAGTTACCAAGGCAATGTTTCAAGGGATCAGAATCAAAACAGGTTTCCTCCACAATGAGGAATACTTGCTTTGGAAGCACCACCTATGAATGCAACAATCATCTATTACGAATCAGAGCAAAACAATATTCTTCAATCAGAATATGATCAAGGAGAAGATGTTGCTAATCTTTTCACGGAAGGTGAAGAGCAATTAGCTGGCGACTCTACCACCGGGTTCTTGAACTTGGAAGGTGAAATGAAACAAGAAGAAGATGCTTTTGATGAATCTTATGCCGTTCTTACATGGTCACAAAATCAATTTAATCATCAATATGTGGCTGGTGACAACCAAGTAAGTACATCAAATCTTCCTACTTCATCCCTTGTTCCTAAGACCAGTACCCCCAATGAAAAACCTCAAAATGAGAGTTTTTTGTCTTCTGTAGCAAATCCATATCAGCTTGTTGATATCATAGATCATGCTGAGGAGACAAAGATTCAAATGTCTGAGGCAAGAATACCTGTTAAGGGTATTATGCAGAAGGTTCATCCTGAAAGGGAGGCCACGTACACAATGATAAAATCTAAGGATCCAAAAGTTCAGATTCTTTTTGAATCTTTCGATATGGGTACTTATTTCTTGATTTCTAATGAAGGTCCTGAGTTATTGGATAGTGTTTCAAATGGAGGTCTAGAAATAGAGGGATCATTCTTTTCAAGCGAAGGGATTTTGTAGCTGAAAGGAAATGGCATTTCCAAAGGATTGGTTTCTCTGCAGAAACTTTTTAATGAGCCTAATTGCTTTGTCAAACGGCGACAACAGTTGGGACCAAATTCATCAGCGTCAGTTGGGCAATTCAATCTGGATGCAGAAGAAGATCCTAGAATGACAAACACTGGGAAGTGTTACTCTTTCAACAATAAAAGAAAAAGAAGTGGAACATCTTTTCTGTTGCCTCACAGCAGACATCATCTAAAGCTTTTCTCAAAGTGAAGTGACAGATAAGTTTTCATATTTTTGTACAGTTTTTTTTTTGTGTCTCCTTTTCGTTTTAATCTTTTTGTATTTTTGATTAGTCTTTTGTGTCTTTTTATTTTTGGTAGCTTGACTCTATAGCCCAATGGCATGGATGAAGGCACTTAGAGACTGGATTCTACTCCCTTCAATCGTTTCAAAGATCGATCAAAGGAAGTTCCCCAGTTAGAGCCAACTGTTGTTCTCAAAATCAGCTACGCTCGTTTTTGTAGAAAACCCCCACGAAACTTGTCTGTTTCGTGATCTACACTCTAAGTTTGCAAATTGAGACAAGATTCTCTTGGTCCCGTGCGAAGTCATTTGACATCCTAAACTAGTTTGCTACATTTCCTCGAATCGATTCCTTGATATTTGCGCGAATTGATTAAGTCTTAAACTAATAAAGATGTCAATTTTGGTTATTTTCTAGGTGTTCGTAAATTTTTGAGTGTTAATATGTAATGTCGGTAAAAATCACCGACCTTACATATTTTTCATTGAACGTGTAATGGCGGCACTTTTTACCGCTTTTGCATGGTTTTTCATTTCTACATGTCCGAGCGGCGTTTTTAGTCGCTAATACATGTTCTCATTAAAACCATCTTCACATGCAAAGTCGGTGGTTTTCGCCGCCTTTGCATTTTTGTTGATATGTGCGGGGTCGGCCTATTTTGCCTCCTGAGCAAGATCTCTGGGATCTTGAACTTCACGTGCCATTAATGGCCACTCGTGCCACCCATTAAAGATGTGTTTTCAAGCTTTTAAATATCTTTTGATTATTTCTTTCATCATTTCATTTTTCTTCTTCCTAAGCTATCCGCTGGACTTTCCTCGCATCATCTGATTGCGCCGATCTAAAGTTCAACTGAATTCATCATCATCAACTCTAGGTTTTCAACCGTTTGAACAGGTAAATCTTTTAATCATTTTCATTTCTTTCCTAGGGTTTCCGTTTATATGATGGTTTGAAAGGCTTTTATTTTGTTTGATTTTTGTTGTGAGCCTTTATCGGATGTTGTTTTTCTATTGTTGTGGTCGATTTTGTCTTTTGATCTTGGTTCATTTTTCTCGTTTTCCTGTGTCTTTGAAAAAAGATCAAATTTGGCACTCTAAGTCTCACCCATATGGGTGTCGGCGGTTTTACCACTCAAACCTGTTACAACTTACCAAAGGCGAGGTGTATGAGCGGTGAAATTTGCCGCTTCTACACCAAAACCTTGCAACCCTACCTTAAGTGTATGGGCAGCGAAATCCGCCGCCCTTACACGAAAATTTTGGAATTTCTATCCTATGCGGTGTCGGCAATTTTTGCCGCTTGAACCTCGAATGCAGTTTCTATCAAATGCAGTAGCGGTGAAAAATATCGCTTTAACATAAACTTCACAAAATCCCTGATTACTTGCAACGGCGGTAAATTTGTCGCTCCGACATTCGTTTCTTACCACATGCAGTGGCGGCGAATTTTGCTGCCGATACACTTGTGAACTATCGCTTACATGCAAGGGCAGAAAATTTTGCCGCTCGTGCGTCACCCTCTTCAGAAATTTTCTAACTCTAGAGAATTCTCTAAAAGCTATCTTGAGCCTGCTTTCCTTCATTTTTTCGACCCGCTTGCACTTTAGCCCTTTCAAGCTCACCCCTGTGATCATGATCATCAACATGCAGTTTCCCAAAATTACCAGTATTTCCCCTAATTGCAAGATCATGAATTTTTTTTACGGTTTCTCCTGCAAAGCTGTTGAGGTCATCACGTCATCCGAAGGAGTCTATCTTTCAAATGATTGGCCCATCTCCTAAGAAGGCCAAAGTAATGAAGCACAAGATAGCTGGGGTCTGATAATAGGAGCCCATACATGACAGCAAAGAAGGATGTTGAGAGCCATTACTCATGGAGACAGGTGATTCAATTCATAGTCATGACAATGAGAATGATGTGTTGTGCCACTTGTAGTCAAGGAGGAGTAGTTGTGTTTAGAGATGAGCAATCATGTATGGACAATGCAATAGTGAGTAGCAGTGACAATGGAAGTGGCGCACAAAGATGCTGAGTCATCAAACCTGGCAAGTTACTCTTGAATTGGGTTCGTGGACCGATCATCATGAAGATGTGTATAGATTATAGGGAATGGGAGTTGATGAAAGCCATCATGTCTTAGAATATTTTTGTAGTTTCATATGTACTTTTCATTTAGTTTTAGACACTTTTACATGTACTTTTCTCATATGTAATTACATGTAAAAACATAGGAAGTCCCAAGTCAATAAGGACTCCTATTTTTGAATAAGTCAAAGTAGTTAGGTTTTTCCTAAATTTTCTCAAGGCCTCTCCCTATAAATAAAGAGGGCCTTCATTGTAATTTTGATCTTTTAATCTTATGCAAAAAAGTGTTGCCCAAATTGAGACTCAACTTTGAGACTTTGTGTTCAAATTGTATGATCAATTCCAATCAATAAAGAAGGTGAGTTTTGATATCAAACTTTGCGTTGAATCAAATTTGTATGAGTGAGGACGTACATATGGCATTTTTGCTGATTTCTCTTGTTGATTGATTGGATAAAGTGGTGCTTGGTTATTACAATTGGAGGACGTTCAAGATAAGTTATATAAACTTTATGTTATATTATTTCCTTGAATCTATGTGTGTTGAAAGTGTTTATTGGTGAAGGATTATAAAGACTTTGAGCTTGTAGTTGTTCGCTTTGTATATGAATCGTGTTGAGAATTTGTAGACTTTGCGCTATTATTTTCAATCACAGTCGCGTGAATCAGTGGTGTTGTTAGTTGACAGACTTTGTGCTCCAACTGGTGATACGGTTTACTTTTAAAATCTTTCTGGGGATAATTTGAAGACTTTGTACTTGAGATTATTCACTTGGTTCGTGAATCTCTTTGTGAAGTAAGTTGAAAGACTTTGTGCTTCAACTTACAAGAATATTGTTGATTATTGTTTAAGTGTAGAAGCATTATTGAATATTACTGTGAAACATTGTAAACATCTTTTCTGAAAGAAGAGAAAAGGATGAATGTAACACACCCCCAAAGCTAGTCTTTAGTGTAAATAAGTTTGTGATAGTTAAAAGGGAACCTCCCCTTGCTGAGAGGAGAGATTTATCTCATCATACTGCAATTGATATAACCATTTTTCCGTCAGTGAGTTGATGACAAAATATTCACCCAACAGGATGAATCAAACCCAGAGTTTCTAAATTTTTTTTATCCAAACTTTGCACCTTTGCCCACGAAGCCTTTAGTTCCTCTGCTTCTTCTTTTTCATGGGAGTAAACCTTTTCTTCCCCATTCTATTTTCCACCCTCTTTTGTCAAGTCCTTGTTGTGAACTAATATCTCTTCCTCAGAATGTTTTGAAAGAGGAGGATTGGGGTTGTCCTCCTTTCTTTCGGCTTCCCTATCTTGAAATCCTCCTTCGCCTTTCTGGGATTGTCTGGCTTCGCAAGATCGCCAGCCTATTGATTCGACTAAGACTCCCTGTGGTTTTAGATCGAAAACTAGCTTCTGTTTTAGGGTAACCCACTCTATGTAAATCTCTATTTCCTTAAAGCGCAGGGAGTTTGGTTTGTTTTCCACACAGATTCTCACATTTGATCTGATTCCTTCTTTCTCAATCCATTCTTCAGCACAAATGTATTTCCCTAGGTATTTGTCAATTTCTTCTAATACTGTAGGCTGCCAAAATTCTATTGGCAAGTTTGGAAGCTTATACCACTCCTGGACATACTCTAGATTGTGACTCTATGCATCAAACCCTATCTCCCAATCTTTCAAATAGAATCCAAATCCGTCTAAAATCTAGATTCTATCCAAAATTTCTGCTTTGATCTTTGTTGAAGGGAAAATCACCACAAAAAAGCCATTAGCCAAGGTTCTTATTTTTAACTCCTTTCCCCAATGCTCTTGCCACCAATGCACCAAACATTTCCAATCTAGATTTGATCCGAACCATTTGCCAATCAAACCTAATTTTTTCATATTTTCTATTGACGGGCCTAAGAGGTGCTGAGGCATGACCATGGAGATTTTGTTACCTCTTTGTTCTTCATTTCTTTGCTGATGATTGCACTTGTTACCAAAACTACCCTTTCCAAAAACCCTAGGGTTTCTCCAATTATTCATTCTTCCTGCATAAGACTTCTGATTTCGATTCTGGAATCTCGGTTCCCAATGTCGTTGTGGGCAAGGGTCCCTAACTCCTTTTTGGCAGGCTCCCTAGTCTTGTAGACCTTGCACATTCTTTCTTTCTTCCACCAATCTGGACCTCCAATCGTCCTTATAGGTTCTTCCTTGTAGGGCTTCCGAAGGGACTTCACTCTCTGTGTCATCTGCCCAAGAGGGAGCCTTATGAAAATCCTGCCCTGCATTTTTCCTCCCGTTTACTTGCGCTTCCTTTCCCACCTGATTTGAATTCTGCTCCTCCAAAAACTCATTTTCGCCTTCGTCGATTTCTTGCATTTTTTCGCTTATTCTAATATTGCAATCATTTTTGGTTAATCAAAATAATATATTAAATTAGAATAAATAGATTTTTTTTAATTATTATCATTATTAATTATTAATTATTAATTATTATTTATTATTTATTATTTATTATTATTATTTATTATTATTAATTATATTTTTTTATGCGTAATAATAGATTATATTAATATTTAAAAGGATTACATTTTCATGCCTGGCCTCTGGCCTATCAAACTAAGCAGCCAAATAGAATTCCCTTGAGGACCACGCAAGGTCAAGTAGAAGACCAAAATGGGCTGAGACAAACACCCTAAGACAAGTATAATGAATTTTACATAGCCAAGTAGCAGATGAAGAAGCAGACATATAACTGTACATAGCAGGATACCAACATCAAAGAAGACTAAAATAGAAACCTAACCTAGGAAGCCATTAGCAAAGGCAAATGCCTTGAAGTCATAAACCCCACCACCGCGGAAAGAGTTCTCCAACTTGAGCGTCTACAGCAGATACTTCACACCAATTGCCTCTATCTCATTATGCTCCACCAGTGCCATGCCCTTCAGGTCCAATAGGAAAGGGTAGTATTTCACTACTTCACCCAACTTGTAGAAAGAGGGAAAATCTTGAGGCCTTGGAACACCCATCCCTGTAATAGTTATCATGAGAATTTCCTCAAACCTACCATTAGATTTGCATGAAACAATCTCTTTATTAGTGCCTCCGCTTCTTTCTTCGCCAAATGAATCTCTAGTAGAATGGCCAAGAAGTGGGAAGTAATATGCGTGTCGACCCGCTTAACCTCTCCATTATTAATAAAGCCCTTATTGAGGACCATCTTCACTGCCATGAGAGACAAAGGATCACACCTCTTCAGTAGCCTTTTAAGCCTTTGGTCTGAGATCGCACCCCGAAATGCCATCTCCCTCGCCGCACTGTCCAACTGGATTGGGGTGTCTGCACCAATATTGGGTAGTGTCTCAATTGACATTCTCACCACAAATTTGGAGCGTTCACCCATCTTCCTCTCTCTACAACTTAAACAGTGTTTTTCTACATAGCTCGATGATGAATGATTCAAAAAAACTGACTTTAATGGCAGCTGGGGAGATGGGTTTTTCCTTATGATCATTGAATTGTTAGTGGGATGGTTGACAAGCCTTGCAATGAGTCGACTGGCTCATGAGAGCCAGCCACCAACACTCACTCTGTCCTTGCAATGTACAAAGCCATCATTTCTAAAAAAGATCAGCTTCCACCTCATTTCTTTGTAGTTCTTGTCGATGCCTTCGTGGCTTCCTTCATCGCTTCCACACCATCTACCTTGGCTCAGCCCTTCCACATGGCTACGTGGAATGGGCGCCCACCCATCCGCCCAAAGTCTTCTTTAGCTATCAAATTCTATTATCTCTTTGATTCTTTTCCCATCAGCTCCCTGGTTGGAGAGTTCATCCACCTCTACATTTCCCTCTCCGAGGATGTGATTGACTATCACCAGTTTGAATTTGTCCATCCAACTTAGTGTTGTCTCCAATTATTATTATTATTATTATTATTAATTATTAATTATTAATTATTAATTATTATTTATTATTAATTATTAATTATTATTAATAATTATTATTATTAATGATTATTATTATTATTATTAATTATTAATTATTATTATTATTTATTATTAATTATTATTTATTATTTATTATTTATTATTATTATTAATTATTATTATTAATTATTATTATTATAATTATTAATTATTAATAATAAAAAATAATAATTATTATTATTATAATATTAATATTATTAATAATTAATAATAACAATAATTATTAATTATTAATTATTTATTATTATAATTATTAATAAATAATAAATAATAATAATAATTATATATTTATTATTATTATAAAATATTATTATAATATATCTATTCTATATTATAATAATTATTATTTGTAATTGTTTATTTATTATTTATTATTTTTTTTTTATAATTATAATAAAAAATTATTATAATATTATTATTATTATTATTATTGTATTTTTTTATTATTATAATTATTATATTTTTTATAAGAATAATAATAATAATTTATATATTATTATTATAGCCAGTAGAGATTGTTATCTTCTCAGTATTTGTTGTTTCAAAGGTTTTTGAGATTTTATTTCAGGGGTGACGGTTTGGGTGTTAGTTTCTACGGCCGTATTTGCAAAGCATGGTGATGTTTGCTTTGTATAGGATTTGATTGATAGATCCTTCCATTAATGGCAACCACTACGAGCTCCCCAATAAGTAACCCCTCTCCTGATCCAAATCCAATTTCTTCTCTAGAAACTGCCAATCCTGAAACCTCCTTGCTACTGTACGCAGGCTTCAACCAGGATTTCAGCTGCTTCACCTTTGGCACAGAGCAGGGCTTCTAGATTTATAACCGTGATCCTTTCAGGGAAACATGTCAGCGAGATTTCAACAATGGCGGTGGTATTGGAATCATGGAGATGTTATTCCGGTGCAATATTTTGGCCCTTGTTGGCAGGGGTTCAAATTCCTGATTCCCCTCTAATGAGTACATCCTGATCCTCCCACATGTAAGCCCATGTGACGTACTTTTTTTTTTTTGCAGCGAAGAGTCTTTTTCTTGTTTATGGCGGAGAGAGAAAGTGAGGCGTAGAAAAACTATTCGACAGTACAACTATTATACGTTTCTTCAATAAAGAAGAGACATTACAAACTATTCGCCAGCGAATCATGGCTAACAAGAACCTTGAGAGCGGGGAAAAAACAGAGACCCAAACAAAAACTAGCAAAAATTAACTCGCATCGTACTTGTTCGAGGAGATCTGATGGCCAAAACTGTTTGAAGAACATATATAACTATTGAAGAACTTTAACACTATTGATATAATAATTATGTATTATTTATAGAATAAATAATTTATTAAAATTGTAGATTAAAAGATGTCTTAAATATAGCTATCTAAAAACATCAAAAAATATCTCTAGACTTTTTAAAATAAATATATTTAAGATCTGACTGCCAGAACTGTTTGAATAACATATATAACTATTGAAGAACTTTAACACTATTGATGTAATAATTGTTGTTATATGGAGCCTAATCAGACTTAGAGGTTAAATTTACCCCACTTTTATCGATGCATTTTCCCCCCAAATTATTTAACGGGGTCAGGGGGCAGTGCCCCCAAGACGGGAGTTTTTTTTTATTGGCCGACATAAAAAAAAACCTTATTTTTTGTAACTGACATAAGGCTTGATAAAAGTGGCTAAGGGTTAGGGTTTATGTTGATGTATTGTAGTATTTTGCAACGGTATTGAGTTGCAAGGATTGTTGGTTGTAATCGGTTTGATTTACGGGATAATAATATTGGACTCTCTATTAGTGGATGTAGCCCGAGTTTGGGTGAACCATGTTAAAACTTGTCTCTAATTGTTATTATTTATGTGTATTTCCATTCCCGTGTTTAATCTTTATTTGCATTTAATTGATATCTTCTGCATGCAATTCCTAACAAGTGGTATCAGAGCGGGCTGTGTTCGATTATCGTCTATAGGAAGGTCTCATGGTTGAGTGGGAGCAATGGCAGATGAGGGTAAATCGAAGGTGGATAAATTCAATGGGCAGAACTATCGGTTATGGAAGATACAGATGGAGGATTATCTCTATCAGAAGGATTTATGGAGGCTATTGGAAGGAATAACCAAGAAACTGGCAACAATAACTGATGAGGATTGGGAACTTCTAGACAGAAAGTAACTGGGAAGCATTCGGTTGTGCCTGGCACCATCTGCGACATTCAATATAACAGAAGCGAAGACAACAAGTGAACTAATGAAAGCTTTGGCTAAATTATATGAAAAACCCTCAGCCTCAAATAAGGTATTTCTCATGAAGCGTTTGTTTAATCTGAAAATGATTGAAGGTGGATCTGTGACAGGTCATTTAAATGAGTTTAATACGATTACCAGTCAGTTAACTTCTATAAAAGTGAAATTTGATGAAGAGGTGAGGGCTCTCTTGGTTTTATGTTCTTTGCCAGAAAGATGGAATAGCTTGGTAATGGCTGTAAGTAACTCTGTCTCTGGTTCAAATATTTTGAAATTTGATGATGTTGTTGGTGTTATCCTTAACGAGGAAATGCGACGAAAAAGCTCAAGAGGGTCCACATTAGGTAGTGTTTTGAATGCAGAAAGTAGGGGCTGATCAAAGGAGAGAGGAAAAGGTTCTGGAGGTCATGGGAAGTCACGAGGAAAATCAAAGGACAAGAGATCCCAATCCAAAGGACAGAAGGATTGCTGGTACTGTGGGAAACTAGGTCATCTGAAGAAAGATTGCTGGTCTCGGAAGAATAAAGAAGGAGACAAATAGGAAGGCAATAAGGAGGCAAATGTGGTAAGTAATAAATCTGAAGACGATGCTTTGATTCTTTCCCTAGATAATGTTGATGATTCATGGGTTTTAGATTCAGGGGCCTCATTTCATGCTACGCCCCATAGAAGTTATTTTCTTGATTATGTCCAAGAGGAGATTGGGCTGGTTTATTTGGGAGATAACGAACCCTGTCAGATTGTTGGAAAGGGAAGAATCAAGATTAAGTTGCAGAATAGGAATCATTGTCTATTACAAGAGGTAAGGCGTGTTCCAAGGCTGAGTAGGAATTTAATTTCAGCAGGGCAACTGGCTGATGAAGGTTGCATTGTTACATTTACTGATAAAAATTGGAAGGTTTCAAGAGGTGCCTTAATAGTAGCAAAAGGTGTGAAAGTAGGCACCTTATATCTTTGTACAAGTCATATTGTTCCTTCTACTTTAGTTGTTGCAGAGAAAAACCAAACAGGTTCAGGAACATTTGCTACAGGTTCGCAGGAAGAGACTAAAACAGTTGTTGCAAGTTCTGAGACAACACTGTGGCATAACAAACTTGGGCATATGAGTAAAAAAGGTATGAAGGTACTTCATTCTAAGAAAGTTTTACCAGGTCTGAAATGTATTAATATGGATTTCTGTGAAAGTTGTGTGCATGGAAAACAAAAGAGAGTTTTCTCAAGGATGGGAAGCAAAAGAAAGATAAAAAGTTGGAGCTTGTGCATACAGATGTATGGGGACCGGCTCAGGTATCTTCTCTCAGTAGCTCTCAGTATTATGTTACATTCATAGATGATGCAACTAGGAAGGTTTGGATTTATTTTCTTAGGCAGAAATCTAATGTATTTGAAACATTTAAGAAATGGAGAAGCTTAGTTGAGAATGAGACAGGTAAAAGATTAAAATGTCTTAGATTTGATAATGGTGGTGAGTATTGTAGCAAAGAATTTGAGGATTATTGTTCCTTTAATGGAATTCGTAGGCAGAAAATGGTTCCAGGGACTCCATAAGAGAATGGAGTGGCTAAACGCATGAATAGGACAATAATGGAGCATGCAAGGACCATGATATTACATGTTGGGCTACCTTTAAACATGTGGGCAGAGGCTGTCAACACTGTTGTATATTTAATTAATAGAGGGCCTTCAATTCCTTTGGGCTATGGTATTCCAGAGGAAACATGGACAGGTAAGAAGGTGAGTTATTCTTTTCTCAAAACCTTCAGATGTAAAGCATTTGCACATGTAGATTCTAAAAATAGAACCAAGTTGGATGCAAAATCAAAAAAATGTACCTTTGTTGGATATGGCATTGATGAATTTGGTTATAGGCTAAATGAGATTTTGAAAATAAGAAAATTGTGAGTAGTAGGGATGTTGTATTCAATAAGAATGTGTTGGACAAAGATCAGTTGCAGCATCATGAGAAGAAAAAAAGGATTATGTGGTGCTGGATGATACTCCAGGTGATGATGTTCTAGTGGTTCCTCATGCTCCACAACAACAACAAGAAATACCACAAACTCCAGTGAATGTTAGATAGTCAACAAGGCTAAGTAGACCTCCTGAAAGGTTTTCTCCCTCTTTGTATTCTATTTTGTTAACAGATGCTAGTGAACCGAAAGGGTATAATGAAGCTATGCAGATGGATACAAAAGTTCAGTGGGAGCTTGCAATGAAAGAAGAAATGGACTCCTTGCTGAAAAATTAGACTTGCGAAGTATGTAAGTTGTCTGCAGGTAAAAAGGATTTACCAAACAAATGGGTTTATAGGTTGAAAGAGGAAAACGGAGGTAAGAAAATATTTAAAGCCAATTTAGTTGTAAAAGGATTTGTACATAAAAAGGGCATTGATTTTGATGAGATTTTTTCTCTGATTGTTAAGATGACTTCTATTCGTACTATTTTAAGTATTGTGGCTGCTGAAGATTTACATATGGAACAACTAGATGTGAAAACTGCCTTTCTCCATTGTGATTTGGAGGAGGAGATATATATGGAACAACCATAGGGATTTGAGGTCAAAGGTAAGTAGAAATTGGTGTGTAGATTGAAGAAGAGTTTATATGGCTTGAAACAAGCACCTCGGCAATGGTATTTGAAATTTGATAGTTTTATGGCTGAGCAAGGCTATAGCCGGTGTAATTCTGACCATTGTGTTTATTTTAAGAGGTTGGATAATGATAGCTACATTATTTTATGTTTATATGTAGATGACATGCTTGTAGCAGAGTCTAACATGGATCACATAAGAGAGTTAAAACAACAGTTAGCACATTCATTTGCTATGAAGGATTTGGGGGCAGCAAAACAAATCCTTGGTATGAAAATTTGCAGAGATAGGAAGAACAGAAAATTGACTCTATCTCAAGTTGATTATGTTGAAAGGGTGTTGCAGAGATTCCATATGGAGAATGTAAAAGCTGTCAGCACACCTTTGCCTAGTCATTTGAAATTGACTAAGGAGATGTGTCCTAAGACACAAGAGGAGGAAGAAAAAATGTCCAAGGTACCATATGCTTTAGCTGTAGGAAGTTTAATGTACGCCATGGTATGTATGAGACCGGATATTACACATGTTGTAGGAGTTGTAAGTAGGTATATGAGTCATCTCAGATTGGAGCATTGGAATGTGGTAAAATAGATTCTCAAATATTTGAGAGGTACATCCAATAAACACTTATGTTTTGGGGGCTCTAATACTGATTTAGCAGGTTATGTGGACTCAAATTTGGAAGGGGATATTGATACCAGGCAGAGTACTACAGGTTATTATTGCAAGTATGGGCCTAACCAGTGTTGTCGTTGATGTCAACATACTCATGTTGCATTAATGAGAAGGATTAGATGAGCTGTGTGCTGAGGATATTGAGAGAATAAGTCTCAATTAGGAACAGTGAAGAATAGTGATGACAAGAAGGTAAAAAGTCCTTAATAGGTTGAGGATCAGAGGATGCAATTTAAAGGGTTCATAGATATTAGTCTTGAGATGCTCCAGTCAAGATTTCAGAGGTCCGCATGAAGATCTGAAGAAGTTATGGTCGCTCAAGTAGAACTGGTTCCGGCAGGTGTTCAGAGGTGATAGAGGGCCACAGAAAGGTCTGGTGAGATTCGGTATTTCATTATCCCATTCTGCGGATCTGAGGGAGTGTTGAGGACGTCCCTGTGAAGTATCAACTAGATTAGTTCATGGGTTGAAGGTCTGGAAGTGCCTATTCATTTGTGACAGTGATGACAGACTGTGTTCTTGTAGCTCCGGATGAAGGAAAGAAGAATTCCAGTAGGATGATGAAGTGTGGATGTTTTTGGTGATTCAGGGAAGGTTATGATGATCTTCGGATCATGTCCAGTTAATGTTGGTGGTTATCATTAAAGTTAGAGTTTGCATTTGAAGAATAACCACGGATATTGGTGTTCTTCTTGAGACTGGCTGACCAGATGTATTACACGTCTTGCGGATGATCTTGTAGGTGTTTGCCGACTTAGATGATTGTTCCTAAGTCGATGCCTTGTATAAATAAGGGATTGTGAATTAATTTTGAAGTGTGTCTTGCGGTGATTTGTGTGGTAGAAAAGAGAAGTGCGAAAGGCAGAGCAGACGTATTGGGCTTAAATGGAACTGATTCAAGCATGCTGAAGATGCTATTCTCTAGTTCATAAAGGTGATACTTATTCCTTTGTAGACAATGTGTCTCTTGTAGGCAGTGAGCCTCTTGTAAGCAGTGTGCTCGGGCAGTGAGCCCTAATCGGCATGTGCCATTTTGTTCTTTCTATTCTTCTAACATAGAATACATTCTTGGGTTAATCACCCTGTGGTTTTTCCCTTAACCAGGTTTTTCATGTCAAAATCTTGGTGTCATGTGTGTTGATATGTTTTTACTTTTGATTTGAATGCATTATGGTTCATGATTAATATTATGCTAATCACTAAAGAAGATTCAAATGTTTAAAAAGAGAAAGTTTCGCACAACTGATTCACCCCCCCCCTCTCAGTTGTATGCCCTAAGTCTAACAATTGGTATCAGAGCTAAGTTCTTCTAAAAGGAGCTTAACCGCTTGAGGCGATCCAGGATGTCGTCATACAAGAAGGATAGTCCAAAGTTTGATGGAACCAACTTTTCTCTTTAGAAAGGTCGCATGAAATGTCACTTGCAGTGTATGGGAAAGGCGTACTGGTCCATGGTCACAAAAGCGTATGCACCTCCACAGGGTGGTCTGACAACCCTGAATGAAATCACAGATGTTGAAAACAATCTGCGGACCAAAGAGGCTCTTCTAAGTGTATTAACTGACTCAGAGCTCTCAAATGTTACTAACCTACCAACTGCCTATGAGATCTGGATTAAACTGGAACTTTTGCATGAAGGAGATGAGTATGTTAAATGTGCAAGGTTACAGAGTCTAAAAGGGAAATTTGAAAAATTGAAGATGAGAGATGATGAAAATATTACCACTTTTATGCCAAGAGTGAATGAGCTGGTTTGTGGAATTAGAAATTCTAGTGGAGTCTTGGATGAAAATGAGATTGTTGGTAAGATTCTTAGATCCCTTCCTGCCTCTTACAAAATCAAGGTTGTTGCCATTGATGAATTCAGAGCCCATACAACTGTCACAAGAGACCAATTGGCTGGCAAACTAGCTGCTTTTGAAATGACCAAATTTGGAGATGATCCCCCCAAAACTGAATCTACATTCAAAGCCAGTGCCTCTGTGAAAGGTAAACAAGGATTTGATCCGGGAGAAAACTCATCAAGGAATTTGTCATGGTATGGAAAAGCAAGAAAGACCTGGAAGAAGAAGAAGTAGAAACTGCTCAACTTGAAGCCCTCATTGTAAAGAGACTGCCAAGAGGATCTGGTAAGTATCAAGGAAAATTGCCTTTTAAGTGTTTTAACTGCAATAAGATTGGTCATTTTGCCTCAAAATGTCCAGAAAGATTTTCAAAGCCAAATCCTAACAGATCAAGGTTCCAAAAGAATTGTTACTATGTT
Organism: Cunninghamia lanceolata; assembly: GCA_027924645.1. Taxonomy (NCBI): domain Eukaryota; kingdom Viridiplantae; phylum Streptophyta; class Pinopsida; order Cupressales; family Cupressaceae; genus Cunninghamia; species Cunninghamia lanceolata. Next base: position 20,449,460 of record BSBN01000582.1, read on the forward strand.
CATGAAGAAGATGATAATGAAGGAGTAACAGATGATGAATCAGAGATAGGAAACAAATCCGGAAGTGAATGGGTGTTTATTGCCATCAAGGAAGAAGAACCAATATCCTCTGTATCTATCAATCATAAAGTTGTAGAAAGAGCTCTGGCTGCCCAAGTTGAAGAAAAGAATGATTGGGTCATTGACAGTGGTTGCTCTCACCACATGACATGTGACAAGAATAAGTTCATAGATTTGGAAAGGTATGAAGGAGGAGTGGTGAAGTTTGGTGATAATTCTGCTGGTAGAATCAAAGGAAGAGGAACTATTTCTTTTAATGGAAGAAACAAAACTAGTAATGTACTGTATGTTGAAGGTTTGAAGCACAATCTTCTTAGTGTTAGACAGTTGATGGACAAAGGCTATGATCTCTGATTCAAGGATGGAAAATGTAAAATCTTTGAAAGGTCCGGAACAGAGATTGCATCCGGTACTCAAACTAAAGGTAATATCTTCCACTTGGTTGGTACTGGTAAAAGCTGCTTATTTGTTCAAGTTGATCAGAGTTGGTTATGGCATAGAAGGATGTGTCATGTGAATTTTGATAATATCATCAAGATAAGCAATACTCAGGCTGTAAGAGATCTTCCAAAATTGGTGAAACCTACTAACAGCTTGTGCAAGGAATGTCAGTTGGGTAAAATGAGCAGAGTCGCATTCAAAAGCAAGGAACTATCTTCTACCAGACTATTGGACTTAGTTCACACTGATCTTTGTGGTCCGGCAAGAACCAGAAGTATTCAAGGTGATAGATACTTCATGCTGCTAATAGATGACTATTCACGGATGATGTGGGTAACCTTTCTAAAGGAGAAATCAGAAGCTCTTGAGAAATTCAAAATATTCAAGGCTATGGTAGAGAATAAAACAAGAATAAAGTTAAAATGTTTGAGGTCTGATAGAGGTGGAGAATTCACATCCGGTGATTTCATAGAATTCTGTGAGAAACATGGAATTAAGAGACAGTTGTCTGCTCCAAGGACTCCACAGTAGAATGGAGTAGTGGAGAGAAAGAACCGAACCATCCAGGGAGCATCTAGGACTATGATGATGGAAGCAAATGTTCCTCAGATCTATTGGAGAGAAGTTGTCAGCACTGTAGTCTATACTCTTAATCGAGTTCAAATCAGAAGCAATACCGATAAGACCCCTTATGAACTCTGGTTTGGCATTACTCCTACTGTAAGATATTTTAGAGTTTTTGGTAGCAACTGTTACATCAAAAGAGATGAAGATTTAGGCAAGTTTGATGCTAGAAGTGATGAAGAAATATTCTTGGGTTACTCTACTCAAAGCAAAGCATACCAATGTTATAACAAGAGACTGAGAAAGATGATAGAAAGTACAAATGTGAAGGTTGATGAGGGAATAGAGAAACCCTCAAGGTTTTATGAGTATGATGAAGATGATTAGAATGGTGTTCTAGTTCAAGGAGCTCAATCCTCTCCTGAAAGTCAGATTCAGACTGATCCGGTAAATCAGGAAGAAGAGATAGGTCTGAATGAGCCTGATCAAGAAGCAAAAGTGCAAGAAACCCCTAAAGTTCCAAGGTATGTAAGACTAAACCAATCTGAAGATCAGATCATAGGTGACAAAAGCAAAGGTGTGCAAACTAGAAGGAAAATTGCTCAAAATTCAGATGAATATTGTCTGATTTCAAAGATTGAACCTAAGACAATAAAAGAAGCCTGCAATGATGAAAATTGGACCAAAGCAATGGAGGAAGAGTTGATGCAAATTGAGAAAAATCACACTTGGGATCTTGTTCCTAGACCTAGAAACAAGAATGTGATTGGAACCAAATGGGTCTTCCAGAACAAACTAAATGAAGTTGGTGAAGTAATCAGAAATAAAGCCTGATTAGTCTGTAAAGGCTACTCTCAAATAGAAGGGATTGATTTTGAAGAAACCTTTGCTCCGGTGGCAAGAATTGAAGTAGTCAGACTATTTCTTGCATTTGCTACCTTCAAGGATTTCAAAGTGTATCAGATGGATGTCAAATCTTCTTTCCTGAATGGTGACTTAGAAGAAGAAGTGTATATTGAACAACCGGATGGATTTCAGTTATCTGAGCATGGTGATATGGTCTGCAAATTAAAGAAGGCACTGTATGGTCTAAAGCAAACCCCAAGAGCATGGTATGAAAGACTGGACAAACATCTTTTGAAGATTGGTTTCAACAAAGGTATTGCTGATAGTAACCTATATTTCAAAATTGATCATGAAAACATCTTGATTGTTGAAGTATTTGTTGATGATATCATCTTTGGAGGAAGAGACAATATGTGTAAAACCTTTGCAAATCAAATGAAAAGTGAGTTTGAAATGTCAATGCTCGGTGAAATGAATTTCTTATTGGGTCTGCAAATTACTCAGACAAAGAAAGGAATCTTTATTTCTCAGACCAAATATGTGAAAGAATTGTTGAGAAAATTTGGAATGGAAGATTCAAAGCCAATGAACACTCCCATGGCAACCGGATGCAAGCTGAGCAAAGATGATGACTCTCCTAAGACAGATCAGACAAAGTACAGATCAATGATTGGAGGATTATTGTATCTCACTCAAACTAGACCAGATATAATGCAGGTTGTTGGTCTTGTGGCGAGATTCCAGGTTGATCCTAGAGAATCTCATGTCATGGCAATCAAAAGAATTTTTTGGTACTTAAAAGGAACAGTTGAGTATGGTCTGTGGTATCCTAGAGATCATAATTTTTCTCTTCATGCATATACAGATGCAGATTGGGCAGGAGATGTGGATGATAGGAAGAGTACAAGTGGAGGAGCATTCTTTTTGGGAAAAAGGTTGGTTTCTTGGCTAAGCAAGAAACAAGAGGCAATATCCCTGTCTACAACTGAAGCAGAATACATTGCAGCAACAGGAAGTTGCACTCAAGTTTTGTGGATGAAGCAGATGCTAAGAGATATTCAAGTAGAATATGAGGAGCCTATCACAATTTTCTGTGATAATTCAAGTGCAATAAATATTTCTAAGAATATGATGTTGCATTCTAAGACTAAGCATATATCTATCAAGTTTCACTTTCTGAGAGAGCAAGTGAACAAGGGTGAAGTCAGATTGGAGTATGTGCCCTACAAGGATCAGCTTGCAGATATTTTTACTAAACCTCTTCCCAAGGACTCTTTTGAGTATCTCAGGGAGAAGTTAGGGGTTATTGCCCCTCCAGTGATGAACTAGGATGCACTGATGTGCATCAATCCGGTGGATATCACAGTCATATCTTGTGATCTGAATTGATGATAAGGGAGCTGCTACTCAGGGGGAGCAGCTGGTATGTTATGAAGTAGTGAAGTTACAAGTATGAGCCCTTTGCCATTGATGTCAAAGGGGGAGAGAAGACATGTGAAAAATAAGTGGTTACTAATCAAAGGGGGAGAAATAAAGGAAAAGAAGACGTGAATAGTTGTTGCTATTAGGGGAGTTGTAATAGCAAGGAGAAGTTCTTGTCTTGATAGTTTTTCACATCATATGTTGCCATCAATGACAAAGGGGGAGATTGTTGCAAGTATGGGCCTAACCGATGTTGTCATTGATGTCAACATACTCATGTTGCATTAATGAGAAGGATTAGATGAGCTGTGTGCTGAGGATATTAAGAGAATAAGTCTTAATCAGGAACAGTGAAGAACAGTGATGAAAAGAAGGTAAAAAGTCCTCAATAGGTTGAGGATCAGAGGATACGGTTTAAAGGGTTTGTAGATATTAGTCTTGAGATGCTCCAATCAAGATTTCAGAGGTTCGCATGAAGATCTGAAGAAGTTATGGTCACTCAAGTAGAACCGGTTCCAGCAGGTGTTCAGAGGTGACAGAGGGCCACAGAAAGGTCCAGTGAGATCTGGTATTTCATTATCCTGTTCTGTGGATCTGAGGGAGTGTTGAGGACATCCCTGTGAAGTATCAACTAGATTAGTTCGTGGGTTGAAGGTCCGGAAGTGCCTATTCATTTGTGATAGTGATGACAGACTGTGTTCTTGTAGCTCTGGATGAAGGAAAGAAGAATTCCAGTAGGATGATGAAGTGCGGATGTTTTTGGTGATTCAGGGAAGGTTATGATGATCATTCGATCATGCCCAATTAATGTTGGTGGTCCGCATTAAAGTTAGAGTTTGCATTTGAAGAATAACCACAGATATTGGTGTTCTTCTTGAGACTGGCCGACCGGATGTATTACACGTCTTGCGGATGATCTTGTAGGTGTTTTCCAACTTAGATGATTGTTCCTAAGTCGATGCCTTGTATAAATAAGGGATTGTGAATTCATTTTGAAGTGTGTCTTGCAATGATGAGTGTGTGGTAGCAAAGAGAAGTGCGAAAGGCAAAGCAGAAGTATTGGGCTTAAATGGAATTGATTCAAGCATGCTGAAGATGCTATTCTCCAGTTCATAAAGGTGATACTTATTCCTTTGTAGACAGTGTGTCTCTTGTAGGTAGTGAGCCTCTTGTGAGCAGTGTGCTTGGGCAGTGAGCCCTAATTGGCATGTGCCATTTTGTTCTTTCTATTCTTCTAACAGAGAATACATTCTTGGGTTAATCACCCCATGGTTTTTCCCTTAACCAGGTTTTCCATGTCAAAATCTTGGTGTCATGTGTGTTGATATGTTTCTACTTTTGATTTGAATGCATTATGGTTCATGATTAATATTATGCTAATCACTAAAGAAGATTCAAGTGTTTAAAAAGAGAAAGTTTCACACAACTGATTCACCCCCCCCTCTCAGTTGTATGCCCTAAGTCTAACAGTTATGTCTTTACTGTAGGTGGGACATCAATGAGTTAGATCTCATAGTTGCAAAAGGTGGTTGCTTTATTCACCACAGAGGCAGAGTATGTAGCTGCAATAGAGGCAAGCAAGGAGATGATATGGCTGTAATCTTTTATGGAAGAATTGGGCAAACAACAGGCTAACAATTTTTTGTATATAGACAGTCAGAGTGCCATACATCTTGCAAAGAATTATGCCTTGCATTCAAAGACCAAACACATACAGCTCAGGTATCACTTCATCCAGTCAGTGTTAGATGATGGACAGTGAAGGCTAGAAAAGATACATACAGATGAAAATCCAATGGATATGTTTACGAAGGTAGTGACAAGGAAGAAACTGAGCTCCTCTTCAGCTTCAGTTGGTCTTCAAGACTAAAAACAAAAAAAATAGAACAATAGAGTCCAGGGTGATTATTTCTAGTGGGAGCTACAGGGTCAGCGGTGTTATGATCAATCTCTAAGTGGGAGATGATATGGTGTGGAGTCTGATCAATCTCCAAGTGGGAGATTGTTGTTATATGGAGCCTAATCAGACTCAGAGGTTAAATTTACCCCACTTTTATCAGCGTGGTTTCCCCCCAAATTATTTAACGGGGTCAAGCGGTAACGCCCCTTGTGGGGGTTTGGGTGTAGCGCCCCCTAGATGGGGTCAAGGGGCAGCCCCCCCAAAAACTCCAACAATTTTTTATTATTTTATTAAGGCGTCGAGAGTTATTTTTTTATTGGCTGACATAACAAAAAAAAAAAAACCTTTTTTCGTAACCGACATAAGGCTTGATAAAAGTGGCTAAGGGTTAGGGTTTTCATTGATGTATTGTAGCATTTTGCAGTGGTATTAAGTTGCAAGGATTGTTGGTTGTAATCAGTTTGGTTTACTGGATAATAATATTGGACTCTCTGTTGGTGGATGTAGCCCAAGTTTGGGTGAACCACGTTAAAACTTGTCTCTCGCTGTTATTATTTCTGTGTATTTTCATTCCTCTGTTTAATCTTTATTTGCACTTAATTGATATCTTCTGCATGCAATTCCTAACAATAATTATGTATTAATTATAGAATAAATAATTTATTAAAATTGTAGATTAAAAGATGTCTTAAATATAGCTATCTAAAAACATCAAAAAATATCTCTAGACTTTTTTAAATAAATATATTTAAGATCTTTCAAATAATATAATATTTCCCTCCTTATAAACAATAATATTTAATTAACAACTCAAAATAAAAATCCCCATTTAAAAAATTCATCGTAAATAACTTAAATTTCTACTATAAAAATTCAACACCGTAACTACTTGAACACATCCTTAGACAACAATTATTGGTGCTTACTAGTCCCATTTATATTTTAAAATTTCAAGTGACAATAACAACGGGACTAGACACACGATGGCTGGAAGAGGCATAATGAATTTATTTCCATCCAACCTGATTAAAATAAAAACCAAAAAATCTTAAGTCTTATATAGTTCAAAATAATACACAGGTCCATTCTGATAATCCAGAATAACTTTGTTTCGCTTAATTCCCGGAACAGAATCCAAAATGACTTTGTTTCGCTTAATTCGTGGAACAGGGCCATAATATTTTATATAAAAGTGATTGAATTTGATAAAAGTGGTGATTTTATATAAAAGTGATATCCTTCTCGAGGCGCCTAATTTTTTTATCAATTTACCGCATATTCAATGATAAAAATAAAAAATATATCTAAACTATGTCTAATTTTTTTAGTATGTCTATTTTTTTCTAACCATTTTTAAAATTTTTTTATATAATTTTTTAATATATTTAATAAAAAAATATTATTTTATATAATTTTTTATATATTATAATAATAATAATAATTTATTAATAATTAATAATAATTATTATTATTACAATATATTAATTTTTATTTTTGCTCCATAAGAACGATTTGTATATATTAATATAAAAAACAATTACATTGAGTTTGGGCTGCCATAGCTAAGCTAAAAAACATCCCCATTACTTGCCCTTCCAAAAGTGACCACGCAGGGTCCTATGCAGAGGAAAAAATGACCTTGTAAAACTAAAGCTGACCCAAAACCAGGCATAGAAAATGGCCACGCAGGGCCCCAAAAACCTTCCCCAAAGGACTACAGTCATAACCTTTGAAAACTATGGATGCGTCCAACCAGAGGAAACTAAAAAATAAATAACTATTTCCCACTGAGGACAGAACACCAGAGACAAAGAAGGTGACCAAAAGTAATTGTAATATTTACAAAACCTTGCACACCAGATAGGAACTGCCGCGGCTGATCACATGAGTCCCAGGTTGACAGCATAATCACAGAATTCTTCCACCCACACAAAACCCTCAAACGGCTCCATTTGCAATTGCTTCTTCAGAAGTCATATCCCCACCTCCACCTACTCTCTATGGGCAAGAAGGGCCATGGCCTTCAAGTCTAGGAGAAAGAAATAAAACCTTACCACTTCATCCGGGTCATGGAGTAATGCGATGTCTGTTGGTCTCAGAATTCCTACCCCCAAAGATGTCGCCTCTTGAATGTCCTTCAGTCCCACTAAGAGATTGGCCTTGAAAAGCTTCCTCACAATTTGCTCTACAACTTCTTTGGATGTGCCAGCATCTAGAATGGCTGCGAGGAAGTAGGAGGCTATGGAGGTGTCCATCCTATAAAATGCACCGCTTTCACCAAATCCCCAGCCTAGAATCACTTTGACTGCAGCTAGGGTAAAATCATCATTGATTTAGAGCAGTCTCTTCAGCCTTTGATCTGAAACCCTCCCTATAAATGTTAGTTGCCTAACCGCACTCTCTAATTGGATCAGAGTGTCCATACCTAAACAAACTACACTTTTTGTCGAGACTCAAACTATGAATCTGTTGCAAGTATGAGGTGAACCAGTGTTGTCATTAATGTCAACATACTCATATTGCATTGACAAGAAGGATTGGATGAGCAGTGTGCTGAGGATATTGAGAAAATTAGCCTCAGTCAGGAACAGTGAAGAACAGTGATGAGAAGAAGGAAAATGTATTGTATAGGTTGAGAACCGGAGGATGCGGATTAAAGGGTTTGTAGATATGAGTCTTGAGATGGTTCAGTTAAGATTTCAAAGGTCCGCATGAAGATCTGTAGAAGTTATGGCTGTCGGTGTGGAACCGGTTCCGGCAAGTGTTCAGAGGTGACAGAGGATCACAGAAAGGTCCGGTGAGGTCCGGAATTGCATAATCTTAATCTACGGATTGGAAGGAGTGTTTGGGATGTCCTCGTGATGTGTCATCTCGAGTTGTGTATGATTTGGAGGTCCGGAAGTACCTTCTGCTTTATGACAGTGGCGACAGACTGTGTTCTTGAAGTTCCAGATGAGGAAGAGAAGAGATTCTAGTAAGTAGAGGAAGTGCGGATGTAATTGGTCATTCAGGCAGGCTTGTGAAGGTTCTTGGATCATGTTGAGGTTGTGTTATTGGTCCGCATTGATGGTAGAGCCCGGAATTGAATATATTCTTCCGGATGAAGTTCTTGTTCCGACTAGCCGACCGGATGAGTTGTTCATCCTGTGAATGTTCTTGTGGTGGCCGACCGGATGTGTTATTCATCTTGCGGATATTCTTATGGTTGATTGCCAACTTAGATGATTATTCCTAAGTCGATGTCTTGTATAAATAAAGGTTTGTGAGTTCATTTTGTAGTGTGGATTGTGTGGATGAGAGTGGTATAGCGAAGAGAAGTGCCAAAGGCAGAGCAGGGGTTTTGGGCTTAAATGGAACTGATCTGGACATGGTAGAGATGTCATTCTCTAGTTCAAGACTGTGATTCTTGTCACTTTGTAGACAGTGTGTCTCCTTGTAGGCAGTGAGCCTTTTTGTGAGCAGTGTGCTCGGGCAGTGAGCCCTAATTGGCAAGTGCCATTCTTTTTCTTATTCTTTTAACAGAGAATAATCCTTGGGTTAATCACCCCGTGGTTTTTCTCTTAACCGGGTTTTCCACATCAAAATCTTGGTGTTCAATGTGTTGATGTTTTATCTGCTCTTGTGTTTGTGCGTTTTACTTTCATGGATGATTAATTGATATTCTGTTAACTAACAAAGAAGAATCAAGTGTTTGAAGCAGAGAGCAAGTTTTTATACAACTGATTCACCCCCCCGCTCAATTGTATGCCCTAGATCCAACAGAATCCTATTTTGTTCGCCATGGGGAAGCTAAACTCTGTGGTGATTCCTTAATGCCAATTAACCTTCATCTCCTTCTTGAGTCTTCGCCAGCAGAAGCATCTAGATAATAGTGTCAAGCGAGAGATGGGTTACTAATGAGTGTCAAATTGCACTCATAAAATACACCCCTTTTTGCCTCTCTTTTTCCCCTATTCAGTTCATCTTCCTTGTGTCTGCACTCAAATAAGTTAGCAAGATTGTTCTATTTTGTGATTAATTAAGATAGATTACTTGAGATTAGAATTATTGATTAGATGACTAATGTGCGTGGGATTAATGGAAAAATGTAGAATTTCTCTTTCCTTTTTGAATCAGTAGGTGTAAATGTCAGAACAACGATTTTGTACATCTCTGGAGATCGTCTTCAATGATCTCCGGAGACCATAACCAAGAACAGTGCCACCTGGAGTTTTGAAGATATGGGGAATGACTCTCCGGAGCTCTGCGAGTGTCTGGAATATCTCTGGAGCTGCAGACAGGAACAACTATCTTCGGTGCCTCCTGAGAATGGGGCATGTTCCAGACAGAGCTGTCACCCAGACACTTCAGCAGCAATCCTAATACCCCCCTCACTTCACTCAAATCATCACCTGAGTGGTGAAGGGTCAACTATCAGTTAAACTGCTGAAGTTTTATCTTTCCAAAGATTTTGCATGAGTCACGAATTGAACTAATCCAATATTCTTATTTTCAGGGCTTTGATGCCCAAGTGTATTAAGACCTAAACTTAGACCTCTGAGTGGACTTCTGTTCCACTCAAGTCTACCTTTCTTGCATGATGATCTTTCATAAGTTAGACAGTTAAGTACAAATAAGAGATGGTGTCATCTCCTAGAAAGACTGATAGATAAGTTCAGTGATATATCATCACTCTTTTTATATATACTTTCAGAAATAGTAATAGAACAACGATGATAAAATTATTTTGATCTTTCAGAGATTTCAGTTCTACTATAGCCATACATTTTCATGAATATAGAAATGAATGAATTGGACTGAGTTTAGTGTAGATCATCTTTTGTGTTGATTTCCTGCAATAGCCTTCAACCTCAAAGGTGCGGAGCAAGGGCCCACTCTCACCAATCAGGCAAGAGGCTAGTATCTCTGTTTTATTGTTTCAAGTTTTCTTTTATAAAGGTGTTTCCTGTTTTAATAGATAGATGCATGTTATTGTTTCTTTGCTTTAAGTACATTTCCTATTTTCTTCTGTTTTACAAGCATTCATTCCATTTATCCAACAAGCAGATAGATTAGTCATTCTTTTAAGCATTAGGATTAGCTATAAACTGGTCACTTAGAATCCCTAGTTGCAGACAGCCATGGACACAGCCCTGGTTCTTTGACATCTGAAAACAGATTAAATGATGAGGTACAGCGACAACCTATCATTTTTGGCGCTATTGCCGGCGATTAGTTTGTGTTAATTAGGGACACTGAGTTAAAAATAGTTTTTAGAATAGATCTGTATGGTTAGAGCTAGAGATCTCAAAGGAAGATATATTAAGCAGACACCCCAACAACACACCATAGGGGAAAGCAGTGAGGTGGTACAAAATCTTGTTGAAGAAAACCTAGATCTTAATTTGGAACCTGCACTTCAAAACAACAATCCCTTAGATCCTACAGATATTCCACTTGCCAATTATATCCAGGAATTACAACAAAAAGTTGAGGCAGATCCTTTGGTAGAACCTAATTTCCTAGAACCTCAGGAAGAAGAACTGGTACTAAACATGGAAAATGATAATCATGGGGAAGAGGAAAATCAGGCCCCAAGAACCTTCTCTTATCCTATTGTTTTGGCTGCTGGAGACAATGCTCCCATGAAGAATATCTCACCAGCACATCAGCCAAATTTCAGAGGACTTTCCTCTGAGGATCCAGATCAGTTCTTGTTTGAATTCAAAATAGTCTGCCAAACTTATGATTATGGATCAGATAACCAGAAACTCAAACTGTTCCCTTCAACCCTGAAAGATTCTACGATGAGATGGTTTATGGGTTTGCCCCAGGGTTCTATCTGTTCTTGGGATCAAATGGAAATAGAGTTTTTGGAAAAATACCAAGATTATTGCAGATCCAGTAATAAAAATGAAGAACTATTTAAAATTAGGTAGGGGGAGGAAGAATCCTTAGAAGACTATGTGGATAGGTTTAATTTTGCCTTGAGAAGGTATGGCAATCCAGTGGATCACTCCTTGGCCAGAACCCTGTTTATGAAAGGATTAGATAAAGAATCAAAATAGGCACTGGACCTAATGGGAAAAGGGAATATTAACAAAATAGAAATACCTGACATAGAGGAACTCTACAGGAATTATTCCAAGACTCAAGATGGAGTAAGGTCATCCAAAACCTTTAAAGGGAAGAATGAGATAGGACAGTTGATGGAGGAAATTGCAAATCTAAAAACAGATATTCTGGTCCAACTAAATACCACATTGGATGGGATTCAAGCAAAAACTAGAACAACTGATCAAAGTAGAGCAACTGAACCGCTTTCCATTTATTGTCCTAGGTGTAGAAACAAACACCTGTTGAGAGAATGTCCCTTGGACAAATCAGAGATTTGTCAAATCTGTGATAGGGAACATCCTACCAGTCAGTGTAGTTAGCTTCCAGCCTTGAAAAGATTGAGTAAAAAGAATGCTGTGATAGAGGAGGAGTTGAACTATGTGGGACAAAAACAAGTCAGAAATTTCCCTTATAATCAGTACCCAAGCCAGTCTTCTTACAGGGGTCCTACTAATTGGGGAAATAATCAATGGAATCCAACTTGGTATGGCCCTCAAAATAATCCTCCTTAGGGACAGCAAGACTGGCAAAACCAAAACTGGCAAAACCAAAACTAGCAAAATCAGCCTTGGGGAAATCAACAATGGCCACCACAGTTTGGGTCACAAGGCATGCAACCTCAATGGGGTCCTCAACAGGGATATCATCAACAATACCAAGGACAACCTAGACGTTTCCAACCTCAACAGCAGGCTTTACTAATTGGATCCTTCAACACACAGGGTCAAACACAAAATGAACTAGTTAGTCAACCACCTTTACTGGCTCAACCTATACCAAACCCACGAAATAAACAGGGAGCAGCTGTCTATATGACAGATCAAGAAAATCTGGCTGGAATTAATGCTATATATTCAAATAATCTCCAGCTGCGTTCTGGGAAAGCATTCCCAAGACCTTCTCCTCCAACTGTAGTTGAAATAACTAATGATGAGGAACCTGAAAATCCATCCAATCAACCCCCAGAGGAGATTACTAACGAAAAAGTGCTAGAAAAATCAACCACAGACAACTCTGGAGTTACTCCTAAAAAGCCAGCTCCGGAGAACAGTCTTGAACACAATTCTGATAAGAGCTCTGGAGATGCTCCGGAGATGGAAAAGCTAGCACCCTACCCAGAACGACTTAAACAAAATGCTCCCTAGAAAAAGAGTTTACAAAAAAAAAATCCAACCCAATTACGAATCAGAGCTTTTACAAGAACTCAAGCAGCTAAACATTGAAATTCCTCTCCTCCAGGCCATCAGAGATGTACCCGAACTAAATCAATTCATCAAACAGTATTGCATCAAAACACAGGGCAGAAAGAAAAGTTTTCCCTCCACAATACAGGTGGAAGGAAAAATAATGGATCTATTGATGGGAGAAATTCTCCTCCCAAAATATGGAGACCCTGGGAACCCTGTCATAATTGTTTTCATCTCAGGGGTAGAAATTTCAAATGTTCTGGTTGACTTAGGAGCAGCAATGTGATGACAGTTCATACAATGGACAAGTTAGCTCTGTCAAGTATCCAATCCACGACTACAATTCTTCAACTTGCTGATCAGTCAGTAGTTGTTCCAAAGGGAGTGATCACTAATGTACCTATTGTGATAGATTCATGGGAATTCCCAGTGGATTTCTTAATATTGGAACCTAGAAACCAGAGAAATGCTTATCTGCTGATTTTAGGAAGGCCATGGCTGGCTACTGCAGCAGCATCTATTGATTGTCAAACTGGAGATATGGTCATTTCTAATGGGATAGATTTAAAGAAAATATCTCTGTATCCTCCAGCTAAACCATCGGTGCATTACACAAGAAGAGTATGGGTGGATGAACCAGATAACATGGACAACAGTGCCTCATTAGCTATGGTAACCATTAGGGAACATCTGGGAGAATTAGGAGAAGAAGTATACTATGATACAATGGAAGACTTCACTCACATCCTAATCAACAAAGATGTGATGGAACTCGCCCAAGATCCTCAGAGAGAACTTCTTGTTTCTTCTCATTGTACCCTTACCAACATCATTCCTTGTGGGGAAACCTTTTACAGGGACTTAGCCACCTTCCACATGTTACTCCCACATTCTTGTCCTCTCAATGCCATGACACCAATGTATGGACCCACCACATCTATGGATCAAATTACAAAACAGGTCATGATTCTGCCAAGGAAAACACTTAATATAAATACTTAGTTAACAGCAAGTCAGGAAGAAAAACTTATACAGCTTTTGGTTTCCCACTCAGCATCTTTTGCCTAGGAATACCAAGATATGAAAGGCATACCTCTTGAAATCTGTACCCATCATATCTACACTGAGGATATTAAACCTGTCAGACAACCACAAAGAAGATTGAATCCTGCCTTAAAGGACATTGTCAAGACTGAAATAGAAAAATTACTCCAGGCAGGGTTCATATATCCAATCTCAGACAGTCAATGGGTCTCACCCCTTGTCATTGTGCCTAAAAAAAATGGGAAATGGAGGGTGTGTATTGATTATAGAGAACTCAACAAGGCCACAAAAAAGGACTACTTTCCCTTACCATTTATTGACCAAGTTCTGGACAACCTTGCTGGGAGAAAGTATTTTTCTTTTTTAGATGGATTCAGTGGGTATAATCAAATTCAAGTAGCACCTGAGGACCAAGACAAAACCACCTTTACATGCTCTTGGGGAACCTTTGCTTACAAAGTTCTTCCTTTTGGGCTGTGCAATGCCCCAGCTACATTTCAGAGATTGGTTCTAGCTATTTTTGCTGAACTGGCTAATGAATGCATGGAAGTCTACATGGATGACTTTACTGTTTATGGGAATAACTTCGAGGAAGCTCTCACAAACCTTGGAAAAGTACTAAAATGTTGTGATAAAAATTGACTGTCCCTTAGCCATGAGAAACGTTTTATGATGGTGGAGGAAGGAATTGTTTTGGGACACCATATTTCGGAAAAAGGCATCAGAGTGGATCGGAACAAGATAGAAGTAATCACACAGTTGCCTTCACCCAAAAATCAGACTGATGTCAGAAGTTTTCTAGGTCATGTAGGCTACTATAGGAGGTTCATAGAAAATTTTAGCAGAATAGTTGTCCCCCTGTTTACCCTGCTTAACAAGGAAACAGAATTTCTCTGGACAGCAAACTGTCAATCAACATTTGAAACTTTGAAGGAGAAGCTTACTGTGACACCAGTTTTAAGGGGACCTAATTGGACTTTACCATTCCACATACAAACTGATGCTTCAAATGAATCCATTGGGGCCGTTTTAGGACAAAAGGAGGAAGGAGAGAGTATGCATGCCATTTATTAGATCAGCAAAATCCTTACCTCTGCAGAAAGAAATTATACAACAACTGAGAAAGAATTCTTGGCAGTTATCTATGCTATAAACAAATTCAAACATTATATTACCGGATATAAAATATTTGTGCACACTGATCATGCAACCATCAAGTACCTAATGAATAAACTAGTAGTAGGTGCAAGGATCATCAGGTGGTTATTGCTATTGCAAGAATTTGATATTACCATAGTTGATAATCCAGGAAAGTTTAATTTGGTTGCTGATTTTCTGTCAAGATTGCATACAGGAGGAGAAGATCAACCAGTGGAAGACAAATTTTCAGATGAACATCTTTTTGCCATATCCACTACTGCACCTTGGTTTGCTGACATAGCTAATTTCTTAGCTACAGGCTTGTATCCATCCCATTTTACTTCAAAACAAAGAAAACGTTTGGTTAAAGAAAGTTTATCCTACAAATGGTTGAATGGTTTACTATTTAAATGTGGTCCTGATTTCATTCTACGCAGGTGCTTGAAGGCTGATGAGACTTTTGATGTGTTGAGAGCATGTCATGATGAACCATCTGGTGGCCACTACTCTTTCCACAAGACAGTCCATAACATCCTTGGAGCTGGTTACTACTGGCCTTCTCTTCATAAAGACACAAAGAAGTATGTGCAACACTATGACCAGTGCCAAAGGATGGGGCAGCCCACCTTTACCCAGGAAATGCTGCTACATCCTCAAGTCATGATGGAACCATTTGAGCAATGGGGTCTAGACTTTGTGGGACCAATTTCACCGCCATCATCAGGCAAGGAGTATATTCTAGTATGCACAGACTATGTTACTAAGTGGGCTGAGGTTCAAGCATTACAGTTTGCAAGAGAAGAAAAAGTTGCTGATTTCCTTTACAATAGAATTTTCTTGAGATTTGGAGCCCAAAATCAATAGTTTCAGACAGAGGACCTCAATTTACTTCACAGGTAATCAAGGCATTCACAGATTTATACCAAGTCAAGCACAGAAAAGCTTCACCTTACCATCCTCAAGCAAATGGGCAGGTAGAAGTAACTAACAGAGAACTTGAGAATATCCTAACAAGGACAGTAGCAATGAACAGAAAGGATTGGGCTAATAGATGACCTGAAGCAGTTTGGGCTTATAACACCACTTGGAAGTCCACAACAAAGTTTTCACCATATGAATTGGTTTATGGGAAAAAGCCTATCCTATCTATAGAATTTGAACTCCAGACACTTAAAACTGTATTGGATGTTGGGCTGCCGCTGTCTACAATTCAGCAGAATAGAATTCTTCAGCTCAATGAGTTGGATGAGATTCAAACAGAAGCCATTCAGCAAACAGAACTAGTTCAGTACCAAAGGAAACAATGGCATGACCAACATATCAAGAGGAGGACATTTCAACAAGGAGATTGGGTTCTTCTCTATGATTCTAAATTCAAAGAATTCAAAGGGAAATTACAGACTCACTGGCTGGGTCTTTATCAAATAAAGGAAGTGTTTGAAAATAGAACTGTATTATTGCAACCAATTAATGGGAGCACAAACACATTTCTAGTAAATGGTCACTGAATAAAACTCTACAAAAGACCGTCTACTAAAGAAGAATTTCTTGATGATCTGTGTTTTGATACAGGGGATACCTCCTCTGTCATGGTGTTGGAATAATGAAAAAATAAAATAAAATAAAATAAAAGAAGGTTGAAAACCAGCAATGGCTGCCTTCTAAAAAAAAAAAATTGAGAAAGATGGAAAACCAGCAAATGGCTATCTTTCTCGACCAAGGGAGTTGAAAACTAATAAATGGCAGTTCCTTTCTCCAGGACAGTTGTAATAATTGAGCTCCGGATATGATCCGTTGCCAGAAATTGGTCCAATGCATCTCCGGCGCTTTCCAATAAGGAGCACCTCCGGCGCTTTCCAATAAGGAGCACCTCCAGCGCTTTCCAATTAGGAGCACCTCCGGTGCTCTGTTAAATAACGCTGACAGTTCCATAATAAGGGTGAGACCTACCTCGCCAGGTGGTAAAGTAGACAACTCATATGACGAGGTCATCATGACTCATCTTCTACTTCATCACACAGCATAATTAAAATTAGAATACTAATAATTGCAGGAGTGTCCACAAGCCGGCGCTGACATCACCCATGGGCGTGGATTTTAGTGCCACTCAGTGCAATGATTGTAGGTTGCGTGCAAGTAGGAAGCGGATGCCATTTCAAGCTGCTACTTAAATGCCACGACCCATGCAGTTTCCAAAATGGTGCAGCATTTCTCCCGTGTATGTCACCTCATCATTAAAACTGATCCAGGTAAATCTATTTTTAATTAATCATTAATTAGTAACTGTCCTGTCTTTCTATTTTGGGTGCTGCCGTGATGACATGTCCCTCCGCCGTCATTTCCTTTTTCACATCCAAGCATGCCGCCATCTGTGCCTTAATGCCACCTTACCTCCGGAGTGTCCTGTCAGTTCGTTACAATTATGGCTGCTTTGGCCCCTTAACCCATCTGCATAAGCCCAGCCTGAAAATAATAACATCCCTCATTCAAACCTCTAGAATAGACTGAAGCATAAGATAAATTAAACAACTCTCCGGAGTCTACAGAGAAATTTGAACAGTACTCCGGAGCCTACAGATCAGAGGGACAGATAGACTGCAAGCCTCAGAAGTAAAAGAATAGAACACAAAAACTGCCATCAATTCAGCAATGGGGGTCAAGAAAAAGTCTAAGCCAGAAAATACTGCAGGTCTTCTAAAGGATGTAGCTATAGCAAACATTTTAAGGGCTGCTGGATGGTTAGATTTCCTAGATAAGTTTGAAGGGTTTCAGGAGGATATTGTGGACGAATTCCTTAGGAATTTAAGCAACGACCAGACCATTGTGAGAGGAAACCAAATCAGTCTCTCCTCCACAATTATCAGCCACATCTCCGGACTCCCCGTACAAGGTGAGAGGTTCTACCACCTAAAAACCTTGTATACAGATTTAATTAGAAATTTTTCTGTCCGTGGTGAACCTGCTATTCAATTGCATATGAATAAGAATGAGGTCAAAGGAATTTTGAGGTCCACTCTACCAAATCCTTGGGCAACTGTTGCTACCTGGTTAATGAAATACTTTACCTATGATGGCCAATTCTCCATAGTTTTAGGGCCCATAATGAAAATGCTAATCTTTCTCAGACATGGAAATAGGCACCCCGAATATAACATAAATATCCCCAATTTCCTATATTCTGCCATCAGGGCAACTGCAGAGAAATACCAGCAGGGTAAGGGACCCATGAAACATCATGGCCTCATCTTCCTGATAGTCAAACACCATTTCTTATCTCAGGCCAATGGAGAAGAACTATTACAGAACTTTCTTGAGCATAACCCTCAGGTCAGAGAACTAGAGATAACACAAACAGAGGATGAGAGTTCCCCCTCTCACCATGATGAAGAAACCAAGCCTACAGCCTCCTCCATAGCTTCTCACAAAAGGGCATCACCCTCACAGGAGGCTACATCATCTGCAGCCCTTGTTCCCAACAAGAAGGGACAAGGCAAACAAATTGCAGAGCCTATTCCTACACGACCTCTCTACATGACTCGGCCAGTCAGGCGAAAAATGACTTTACCTGAGGAATCTGGGCCTAGGGAATCAACAGAGGAAAAGGTAGGACAGGGAATTGAGGGGAGATGGTGGGTTGACAAACCATCCCATGACTCCGATGAGGTACCTCTGGTCAGAAAGAGGAAGCAAAGTGAAACCTCTCCAGCACCATCTGTTCATATGGAGTCAAGTCCAGTTTCAACACCACCATGTGCTCCGGAGACAGGAAGCTTACCAACTGTTACTATCTCTTCAGATTCTGAGGAAGGAAGACCTGCTCCGGAGGCACTAGTTCCACCTGTGCTCCGGAGAAGCAAAAGGAAGAGGCAGCTCTCACAAGCTGAGAAGGATACTGCCCTGCTCGCTGAGGCACTCCTGGAATTGAGCACATATGAGGACAAAGTAGGACCTTCATCCGGGCCAGCAGCAGCAGAGGATCCTCAGGACAGGAACACTGCAGAAGGAGAAATAGGGCACATGGATACACTGGGAGAAGCAGGGCAAGTGGCCATGGATAATATTGATAATCAGCCAACAGCCCCAGAAACAGAGGCAGAAACTCTATCACATCCCTCTGACCAAGAGGATATCGAAATCTCAACAGAGCAACAATTAATGGAAGAAATTGAGAATTTAAAAAGGATGCTCTGAGGAAAGAATTTGATTATTACTGACCTCAAGAAGGTCAGAGTAGAGATGGAGATGGAACTGAAGCAAACTATTGCAAAAATCCAAACAGACCTCCAAAACAAGGACAGAATCATCCAGGAGAGGGAGGCAGAGTTAGAAACACAGAAATGTGAGGCAGCAAAAGTGATGGAAGAAAAAGAAAAAGAAGCAGCACAAAAGGTTTCTAAGCTCACCATGGCCAGAGACAACAGTCTCATAGTAATGGCAGCACTGATTGAAAAGGTACAAAGCCAGGATAAATAATTAACTTGGGCCAATAATAGACTGGATGACCAAGAAGAATACATTCAAGAACTGTCTGGCCCAAGGGCAACCAATGAGCAGGAAACTCAAACAGATGCCATGTGGGTCCAATCCCCATTGACATTCCTAAAGCCCTGTTTCATTGGGAGGAAAGGTGTAGGGAATTTGAAGCCTCCAAGCCAATGTTGCAATTACAAAGGGTAGTCACTGCCAAAGCAGAAAGGATAGCAAATTTGGAAAGCAAAATCATTCAAATGGCCTCCCTTTCCTCAAAAATTCTATCTTGCAGACCTCCAAGTGCCAGCTATTCAATGTTTCTACAGGAAAGGATACTGCAAAGGAAACTCTCCTTAGTCCTATCTGACATGAATGAGGATACTGAAACAGTAGAAGGTTTCATGGCAGCTTACACCAGAAGCAATGATGAAGACAAAAACTTCCTATGTGAATTATACTTACATGGGTTCTGCATTAATGATATAGCCTTCATGATTAATCACTTTGTGGGAGAATGCCAGCTTAAGGCATTCATGTCCCTCATGAGAAACCACCAGATCTGGGATGAAAGGATGGAAGATCATCTTCAAAAGGATTCAAAAACAGATCTCCTCCTTAGAAAAGAATGTCCCAATCCTTTTGGTTTTCAAACCCAATTTAGGTCCATCATATATCATCCTGCAAGTGCAACCAGCATATTGCCATTATACTTGAAAAGTTTGCAGGAATGCTCCATTGACTTTGGTCTTTTTATGATTAATTCAGCAAATCCTGTCCTTGCTGTAGCAAAGAGAAGATGGAGTATTTTAACCCCAGAGAAAAAACTTAGAGAGGTGGTCACCCCTACAAACCTAAGACTATTCATGAGGAAGGCAAAGATGATATCCAAACTAATGGATAAACATAAACAGGAATGGATAGGAGGGCAGTTCAGACTCCTCTGATAATTGAACCACTCCCTATATGGACAGAACAGCTGGAAGATGAAAAATTGCAAGATTGGATGAAGCAAGTTGACAAGTACAGAGGGAATGGTAACACCAATAAAACTACTTGGACAACCTATCTCTAGGAGTATAGTTTGACTGATAGATTGCTTCGTCAAAATAAATCCAGAATGTAAAAAAGCAGGACCTGCCAAACCTTAGGTATGGGGGGGATGATGAGTGTCAAATTGCACTCATAAAATACACCCCTTTTTGCCTCTCTTTTTCCCCTATTCAGTTCATCTTCCTTGTGTCTGCACTCAAATAAGTTAGCAAGATTGTTCTATTTTGTGATTAATTAAGATAGATTACTTAAGATTAGAATTTTTGATTAGATGACTAATGTGCGTGGGATTAATGGAAAAATGCAGAATTTCTCTTTCCTTTTTGAATCAGCAGGTGTAAATGTCAGAACAGCGATTTTGTGCATCTCTGGAGATCGTCTTCAATGATCTCCAGAGACCATAACCAAGAACAGTGACACCTGGAGTTTTGAAGATATGGGGAATGACTCTCCGGAGCTCTGCGAGTGTCTGGAATATCTCCGGAGCTGCAGACAGGAACAACTATCTTCGGCGCCTCCTAAGAACGGGGCATGTTCCAGACAGAGCTGTCGCCCAAACACTTCAGCAGCAATCCTAATACCCCCCTCACTTCACTCAAGTCATCACCTGAGTGGTGAAGGGTCAACTATCAGTTAAATTACTGAAGTTTTATCTTTCCAAAGATTTTGCATGAGTCACGAATTGAACTAATCCAATATTCTTATTTTCAGGGCTTTGATGCCCAAGTGTATTAAGACCTAAACTTAGACCTCTGAGTGGACTTCTGTTCCACTCAAGTCTACCTTTCTTGCATGATGATCTTTCATAAGTTAGACAGTTAAGTACAAATAAGAGATGGTGTCATCTCCTAGAAAGACTGATAGATAAGTTCAGTGATATATCATCACTCTTTTTATATATACTTTCAGAAATAGTAATAGAACAATGATGATAAAATTATTCTGATCTTTCAGAGATTTCAGTTCTGCTATAGCCATTTATTTTCATGAATATAGAAATGAATGAATTGGACTGAGTTTAGTGTAGATCATCTTTTGTGCTGATTTCCTGCAATAGCCTTCAGCCTCAAAGGTGCGAAGCAAGGGCCCACTCTCACCAATCAGGCAGGAGGCTAGTATCTTTGTTTTATTGTTTCAAGTTTTCTTTTATAAAGGTGTTTCCTATTTTAATAGATAGATGCATGTTATTGTTTCTTTGCTTTAAGTACATTTCCTATTTTCTTCTCTTTTACAAGCATTCATTCCATTTATCCAACAAGCAGATAGATTAGTCATTCTTTTAAGCATTAGGATTAGCTATAAACTGGTCACTTAGAATCCCTAGTTGCAGACAGCCATGGACACAGCCCTGGTTCTTTGACATCTGAAAATAGATTAAATGATGAGGTACAACGACAACCTGTCAGTTACCTTCCCATAGATACATCTCGTTTGAGAGGTGGTGAAGGCTGCAAATTTAATCATTGATTTGATGTGTGTTCAAAGCATAATGTCCCCTCAATTTGTCCATCACCTCTGTTGGGTGAATATTTTGTCGTTAACTCTCTAACGGCAAAATGGGTATATCAGCCACAGCTATGATGAGACAAAGTCTCTCCTCTCAGCAAGGGGAGGTTCCCTCTAATTGCTTAACTTTTGTAAATCAAGTACTTATCAAATTTATGTACACTAAAAACTATGTTTGGGGTGGTTCCATCTCATCTCATTCTCTTTTTTCAGAATAGATGTTTATATTTCAAACTCTCAATATAAAACTTATAAATTATCACAATATCACAGAAACACAAAGTTTTCTGTTACCTCACTCACTACTTGTAACCAGAACTTGTTTGAAGCAAAATGCAGCCCAAAGTCTTCACTCTCCTTCAATATGATAAAAATGATTCAAATATAACAACTTGCAGCACAAAGTCTTCAAACTGTTGTATTTTCACAAACATGAACATATAACCCACAACCGATTTGATAACACAAAGTTTATCAGAATCAAATCTAGAGCGCTCTTCAATCACTTAAAACAAACTCCACCTTTCAATTATTATCAATTAAGATTATGATAGCAAGACATAAGAACAAAACTATCACAACACAAATAATCCCAAGACAAAGATTGGAATTGAACTTGCTTTCTTGTATTGATGAATATTTGAATATTGATTTTCACAATAAGCACAAAGTCTTGATTTGCTTTTCAATTCGCCAGAGTTTTCTTGCAATAGATAAAAGATAATATTTACAAAAGAGGTCCCCTTTATTTATAGGGAAAGACCTTGAGAAAATCTAGGAAATCTACAACTACTTTGACTTATTCAAAAATAGGAGTCCTTATTGACTTGGGACTTCCTATTTTTTACATGTAATTGCATATCAAAAATGTACATGTAAAAATGTCCAAAACTGTTTTGAAAGTACATATGGAAATCAGGAAATAAACTAAGGGAAAAAAATCAGCTGCTTCGACTTGTGTCACCGCCCTTTTTCACGTGGTCATCATACATAGTGAAGGTCGCCTGCATTTCAATGCTATCTGGTTTGAATGTGTTCTTGAAAATCATCCTGGCCCTCACTATGGCATCCCTTACTGTAGTGATTGACTTGGCGTGATTGGTTAACCTGGTTTTCAAATTGTCCAAGGTTAACTGGTTGTCTAATATGTTGTCCACAGAAGTTATTGAGAATACCTTGTCTTCAAATTCCTGCTGAAACATGTCCTCAAATTCCTTGACCATTTCTTCTGCAGAAAGAAACTGGTTATCCTGTGATACCAATTTACAGGGCAACTCCTCCAGCTTATGCAAAATGTTAACATCATTTTCTTCACTGGTTTCCTTGGCAGCTTCGAGATCCTTGATCAAATTTCTTAGCACATTGCTCCTGTACGTTAGAGCTTCCTTTGTCTCTATATATGAATCCCTGTTGGAAATGGCGCCAATGGATATTAAAGTGCTCATTTTCAGCTTCCTCATTTCAACCCACTTATCATGAGTATCCTCTGTGTGCTCAATATCATGAGAGATGGCATCGATGAGATCGTTGAGTTCTGCTCTTACTTTCCTCATCTTATCCGTTTTCTCAAATACCTCCTTGAGCAAAGAGATTCCCTGAGCTCGCATCCTATCTAAGTACTCTTCAAGTACTTTTCCTCTGAGGTGAGTCTTTTCCGCTTTCAGGATGACGGGGTCTTCTACAGACACGGCCTCCGGAGTAACTGCTTCTGAATTCAACGTGATCTTTCTTACCACTGCAGTCAGCTGTTCTGCCTTTGCCTTGTAGTAGTCTTTCATTTCCTTTTCCCTGTCGAATTTCTGGATCAGGATGTCCATGGCTGACTGCATATCATTTTTAGCGCTTTCATGGGTGATTTTGCCCAATTCAACCCTAGAAATAGAATAGTCATTCATGTCAAAATTTTCGACAGTTGCATCTTGTGGGGGTTTTGCTATCTCCAAAACCTTCTGCCCCTTTTCTTCAAGTACCCTTGACAGGATCTTTGGTTTCTTCGGAGCCTTAGGTTTTGCCGGTGTCAGCTTAGTGAAATCAAAATCATCTGGAGAGATGACTTGCTTTTTCCTCTTTGGCGTGTAAGCTGATAACCAAGGTGGCAGCAGAGAAGTATTTACATTGGAGCCCATTCCTGCCACTGGTGTTACTGGGACTGTACTTGTGCTGGTGGTAGAAACAATAGGCGGGGTGTTGGTAAAAACCGCACCTGTTACATTGGCACTTGAAATTTGCTCAGTATTCATCACAAAATGATCAAACATAGAAGTATCTCCTATATCAAATGACGAAGAAGACAAACTAGGAATGGAATCAGAAGAATGGAGAACATTTTCAAAAGTGCCCTGGGGATTATCAAAGATTATCTTAGGAGGAGAGGGGGATTCAGAAGAAGGAATGATAATGGGGGAAGCAGGCACAGGGGGTGCAACAGGTGTATTGTCTTGTGAAGACAAAGCCTCTTTTTCTTGTTCCTCTGATCCCTTGTCTCCGACATCCATCTCTTCTGTAGCTGGCTCTTCGGTTGCTGGATCTTCGGCCGCTGGCTCCTCAACTTCCATATCTTTCGCTTCAGGTTCCTTCTCAACAACCTTTGCTTTCTTTGTCACAAATCTGATTTTAGGTTTATGTGTTTTAGAGGATGATGGAGCATCACTCTTATTCTTCGTTCTATTTTCAACCTTCTTACCAGTTTGCTCTTGAACTTCACTTTCTGAACCAGTGAGGAATTCCTTCAGCGTAATTCCTTTATCTTCCAGCCACTTATTGGTGTTGGCCAATATGGGTTCAAATCTCTTCCTTAGGGAAGTCAGCTCCTTTTGGGACCATTGAATTGGCGGTAGAGGAGTACCAGCTATCTGTTCTGCTTCATAATTGGCATCAACCAATTCTCCATCATCCACAAGGTCCTCTGGGATATCAGCAAGTCCTAGGTATTCAATTTGCTCTAAAGACAGCCTGCTATAGTCCAGTTTCCGGATGTCTTCCTCTGTTCTCAAGTCTATCCAGACATCTTCCACCATGGGTTCATGGAACTGTGTTTTCCTCTTGATTTTATCCTTTACACCCCGGTAATCAAACTTTGGTCTCCTCTTGAATTGCTTCATGGTGACCAGCTGCATCTCCGTTTCCATAGCTCTTGCCTTTGCGGCAGTCAATACTGAGTATCTGCCGATCTCTACAGGGAATCTGAAGCCAGGCTTCTTGAGTTCCATCTGCTTGTTATGCACGACAATCATTTGCCTGCACAACTCCATCAAGACCAATCTATCTGAAGGAAACCTTGGAAGCATATAAGGGTAACCTTGGAAAAAACCAACCCTCAAGTAGGAGAAAGATGGAAATTGCAGAAACATACAACCAAAACCATTAACCACTGTCCATGCCTCATCTGAGATTCTTCTCTGCTCCAGTTGGGGATTGAAAAGGCACAAGAATACAGCAAAGAATGCATCATTCACTCTCCTGAAATGGTGAATTGAGCCTTTCAATGTTAGCTGAGAATAGTACTGGTATACTGGGACTACTCTTCTATCCCCTTCTGACGACAATCCTGGAAAAATCCTCATGGAGGCTGCAATGTATACCAGGTAGGAAGTCATGAAGAACTTGGAGGTAGTGGATACCTTCGTCAATTGATCATGCAAAGCATTACTGATTTGCTCTCCCCAGAAAATAACCTGCTTGCCTTGGAGTATGACCTTAATGAAGGGATACATCCATTCCTGAAATTGTGAAGAGGAAGACAAACCTCTTATCCTGCTGAGAAGGGTAATCAAGTCACCAACTTCTTCCACGAAATCACTTCGAGGGAAGCTGCGTGGCCATCTAGACAAACTTGACCTCGCAATCTTCAACCATTTGTTGTTGATTACCTTCTTCGCCTTCTCTGGATTCTTATCATATTCCTTTTGAGCATCGGTGAAATCAAGCTTCAACACCTCTGTTGCAGGAGGACACATGAACACCTTGTCAATAAACTCAGGGTCCAACCTGATTATTACATTACCACTGGCGTCCACCACAGCTCTGATATCTTTGTTGTAGAAATGGGCGCACTGAAGAACAAATTCTGTATTGTGAGCCGCCACTGGGAAGGAGGATACCAGATGAATATTACTTTCTACTATTTTCCTCATCATAGCACTGGGGTTGCTCGACTTGGTTCTCTCTACGAACTCAGCCATATCAACATGGCCAATCTCTGTATCTCTAATATCTTCAACATTAGAGTGGACTGAGGTGATTGGGAAAACACCTTGATATTTATACTTCATTGCTTTAGCCTTCTTCGGAGACAAATCAGTCATTTGGACGATCTTTCACTGAGAAGAAATTTGACGTCGAAAGGAGCTCCGCAGAAGAAACTGCAACAGAAATCATGATCATGCAATCAGGGAAAATATGGGCAATCTGGGAAAATTGCATGTTGACGATCACGACTATGGGAGTGCGCTTGAAAAAGGGCTATAGTGCGAGATGGCCAAGGATCAGAGGAGAAGCGGGCTCGGGAAAATGAAATTGGAAATTTTCCAGTGTTAGGAAAATTTGGGATATTTTTTGCACGGGCGGCAAAATTCGCCGCCCTTGCATGTGAGGGGTTTGATATTGTGCATCGGCGGCTAAATTTGCCGCCCGTGCAGTTTGAAAGAACCGTGAGATAGTTGGAGCGGCAAAATTTGCCGTCGATGCAGGAAATAGGCAAACTGAGGTTCGTTTGGTAAGAGCGGCGAATTTTGCCGCTTTTGCAGGCGAAAGGAACGAAAAGTTTTTATGTTCGGGCGGCGATTTTCGCCGACACTGCATTTAGGTTCTATATATGTATGAGCGGCGAATTTCGCCGCCCTTACATTGCAAGGTAAAGCGAAGTCCGGGACGGCGAAAAACGCCGACGTTGCGTTCGACAACATCTGCAAGTTTTGAGCGCTTGAAAAAGGGCTATTCGCCGATTCAACACTCAGAGATAACCAAAATCGTAAACGCGGCAAAATTCGCCTATGTTGTATGAGAGGAATGCAATGTGGGTTTGGGAAATCTAGGGCACGCAGGACTTAGGGTTTTCGGGGTAGAAGTTAGGGCACGCAGGTGGACAACACAATGACAACACAACACGAAAACACCAGACCCTAAACAAACACGAAACGTATAAAAAACTAACTAAAAACCAATCAAACGCAAAAAACCTATGATAACCTTGAAGGAAAAGCTTGAACGACGAGTGGCGAGAAGAGACTTACCCGTTCTCGAAGTGGAAACCCTAAGGATAGATCCGTCGGTGATTCGGCGAACGGTGAGATCAAACAAGCGTCGAGCGAGTCGCGTAGGAGTTTAGTGGATAAGGAATGACGAATGGTGAGAAGAAAAGGCTTTTTAAAGGTTGAAACGGGAGTTGAAGCGCCTGGCACGAGTGGCCATTAATGGCACTCGACGGCAGAATCCCGAAGATCTCGTTCGGGCGGCGATTTCGGCCGCTCGTGTGATCGCCGTTGACTTATATGCGAAGTCGGCAAAAATGGCCGCCGATGCATGTGAGGCAGTGGCTCGACATATGCGATAGCGGTCGAATTTGCCGCTTTCGCATTTTGGACTAAAATCGATGTAATAGCGGCGAATTTAGCCGACTTTACATCAAAACAAAACAAAATAAACTAAGGGATATGTAAGAGCGGCAAATTTCGCCGCTCTTGCATATCGAGAGTCAAAATTTACCAAACTAAAAAAAAAGACTAAAATTAACACCTTGACCAATTTACGACTTGAACTTTCCTCGCCTTCATTGAGAAATTAATTCAAGGAAGCGTCGTAAAAACGTCAAATGACCTCGCACGAGAACAAGAACATCTTTTCTCGATTTGCGATCTTAGAGTGTAGTTCCACGAAACGGACAAGTTTCGTGGGGTTGTCTACAAAATGAGCGTAGCTGATTTTGAGAACAACAGCTGGCTCTAACTGGGGAACTTCCTTCAATCGAACTTTGAAATGATTGAGGGGAGTAGAATCCAGTCTCTAAGTGCCTTCATCCATGCCATTGGGCTATAGAGTCAAGCTAAAAAAAAAAAGACACAAAGACTAAACGAAAACACAAAAATAAAACACACAAATGTACAATTTAACTTATCTGAAACCTCAAGGATTGAAGTGCTTCAGATGATGTCCACTGTGGGGCAACAAGAATGGTGTCCCATCTTGATACTCCAGCAAGAAACTATTTTCACCACAGAACTGATGGATGGTGAATGGACCTCTCCACAAGGAATCAAACTTTCCGTGCATTCCTTTTGGTTCTCTCCTCTTGTCCCACAACAAGACTTGATCTCCAACCTGAAACTCACGAGCCTTTGCCTTCTTGTCGAAGAGTCTCTTTACTTGATTTTGGTGCTCAGCAATGCGGTCCACCACAACGGTGCGTTGCTCCTCAAGTTCGGCCAAATACATGATCCTTTTATCAATAGAACTATCAAAAGTTCTATCTTCCAATGCCTTTACCAACTTCAATGCTGGCAATTCCAAGGTGATCGGTATCTCCGCATTCAGTCCATATAGAAGCTGAAATGGCGACATGCCTATTGCTCTTTTGGGTGTAATTCTATCTGCCCATAAAGCATCGAACAACGCCTTATGCCAAGTTCTCTGATTCTCATCAACCAGCTTCCTGATGATAGTGACCAGATTCTTGTTGCTTGATTCTGCTTGACCATTCCCTTGCGGATAATAGTCTGAAGAATGGGAAAGAGTGATCCCATGCTCGTAGCAAAACTCAGTGATCTCATAAGAGGAAAAACAAGTAGCATTGTCTGCTACAATCTTGTTTGGGATTCCAAACCTGGAGATAATGTTTTCTTTAAGAAAACTGCATACCACCTCTGAAGTGGCGTGTTTGACTGGAATAGCTTCCACCCATTTGGTAAAATAGTCTGTAGCTGTGAGGACATAGTTGTGTCCGGCACTTGATGATGGATTCACTGCGCCAATGAAGTCAATACCCCATTGCTGAAAAGGCTCCACAATCACCACTGGTTTGAGAGGTAAGGCTGCCAATTTTGGTTTCCCAACAAACTGCTGGCATAACTCACACCTGCGTACCCAATTAGACGCATCTTGGAATAGTGTGGGCCAATAGTATCGAGCTCGCAAAATCTTGTGAGCCGTTACAGGTGCTGAAAAATGTCCACCACAAGCCAAATTGTGGAAAGACTCCAAAAGTTTACCTTGTTGCGCTTTATCCACGCAACGCAAAAATACTCCGTCAAGACTTCTCTTGTACAAACCATTGTCCCAAAGGACGTAGTTAGCAGCTTTTAACTTGACAGTTCTCCTTTCCTTATAAGACAAGTGAGAAGGGCACTCACCATAGGTAAGGAAATGAGCGATATTGGAATACCACTCGTCAGTTGTAGTAACAAAAAGAACAGTTGGCGTGTCCACAACCTCTTCTTCGTCGTCCCCTGTCTCTTTTGGAACGTTGTCTGCGATCAATTGACACAAACCTTTGCCCCGCACAAGCTTGGTAGGCTTGATATCCAGATCGAATTCTTGAATTTTAGCGATCCAGTTACCTCTCTTCGTTCCGAACTCTTGTTGAGTTAGAATGGATTTGACTGTTGTATCAGGCACCATGACAACAGTGTGTGAATTTAGAATATAGAACCTGAAATGCTTAACCGCTTTGACTACGGCATAGGCATGCTTCTCCATATTCGAATACTTTAATTCATGAGCTTTGAGAGGACAACTCATAAATGATATGGGGGATTCAACGCCTTCCTCATTCTGCTGAACCAGAATAGCTGAAAGTGTGTGTTCTGAAGCGTAACTATAGACTAGGAAATCCTTGGTGTAGTCAGGACAGACAAGAACCGGAGCATGAGCAATAGCTCTCTTGATATCCTCAAACGCTTCCTTACCTTCCGCAGTCCAACGGAAAGTGGCTTTACCCTTCATCATATTAACAATGTGACGGGTTTTTTCTGCAAACTCAGGGATGAACCTTCGCAGAAAATTCACCTTTCCAAAGAAAGAATGAACAGCAGTCTTACTTGCTGGCAGAGTGAGACTTTGAATAGATTTGACCCTCTCCGGGTCGATCTTAGTACCTTCTCGGGATACAATGTGTCCGAGAAGCTTGCCTTCCGTTACCCCAAAAACTGACTTCTTGGGATTGAGTGAAATACCATTTTGCCGACAGCGCTCCAGCACTTGTCGCAAATGATGTACATGATCATGACGGTTTTTGGAGAACACAGTCAAGTCATCGAGATACACCACGATGAACTTACCCATTTCATCTCTGAAAGCAAGATCCATCGCTCTCTGAAATGTTGCGCCAGCGTTGATCAGTCCAAAAGGCATTCTGCGATATGCAAATGTGCCCCGCGGTGTGGTGAAGGCGGTCTTGAATTGATCAGCTTCATTTACCTCCACTTGATTGTACCCTGAAAAACCATCTAACATAGATAGCATTTCTGAACCTGTCACTGTTTGCAATACTTGGTCCATGATGGGCAAAGGGTAGTTATCTTTCAAAGAAGACTGGTTGAGATTTCTGAAATCAACACAGATACGGATTTCTCCGTTCTTCTTCCTTACAGGTACTATGTTTGAAATCCATGTGGAATGATGAATTGGAAAGATAATCCTCGCATTCAGCATCTTCTGAATTTCAGAAAGAATCGTACCTGATATCTTTGGATTGTATTGCCTCTGCTTCTGTCTGTAAGGCAACGATCCAGCTTTGAGGGGAATTTCGTGTTGAACCTCCTTAGGCCTGAAAGACTTCAGATCATCATAGGAGTAAGCCAAAACATCAATGTAATGGCGGAGGAGGGTAATGAATTTGAATCTTTCATCAGCCGTGCAGCATTTTCCGATGTTGACCATCTTAGGATCTGTTTCTGTACCCAAATTGACCTGTTCAAATTCCATGGAGGAATTCGAATCCTGCTGTTGTTGCCGCTGCTTGATATACCTGTCGTGTTTATCAAAGAGCCTCTCAAGGGAAACCAATCCTTTTGGGATTTTATTTCCTTTCAACTGTAGAAATTCTTCGCCAGTCTGCGAATCTACCTCAGAAACATATTCACGAGGTGGTGATTCACTTCCTTCAAAGTAAAGCTCATCAAAACTATCCATCTTTTCCAGGAAAGCAATGATCTGATTGTCACCATTGAACACCTGCCAATGGTCAGAGTTATCAGGTACACTTGGTCGGAAGACCAGTTCAATAGTGTACTTATTTCCTTTGAAATCCTTGTGAGGCACCATGAGAGTGGCGGAAACAGCCAATGAATCTGCACGGTCATTGAACTCTCTTGGCACTGCTGAAATATTGAAAGCATCGAAATCTTCAATGCAATCCCATACGCGATTGCGATAGTGTCTCAACCTTTCATTTTTTGTTTGGTACAAATTTCTTACTTGACAAACCACCAATTCGGCGTCCCCTTGAGCATGAAGGATCTTAACACCTCTGGCACGCGCCGCTTCCAATCCGAGCAACAAGGACTCGTATTCGGCGGTGTTATTGGTATTGTCAAATTGTAGCTTGTATGAAAAAGGCAAAATATCACCTTGTGGCGATATCAAAACCACTCCGGCTCCAGAACCGGTAGAAGAACAGCTACCATCAAATTCTAAAATCCAGACTCCATCAGAATTTGATTTCTTGGACTTCCTCTGATCAGAAGATTCCTCTTCATCGGTGAGAGAAGAATCTGGAATTGCTATATCTTTACCTGAACTTTCGTCTGAAAACTCCTCTGAGTCTCCATCTGATGAATCGGAACAATCACCCAATGTAGCCTCATCTGATGAATCGGAACAATCTTCAGTAGATAGAAAATAGTTACCCATTCCCGAGGATTCAAACAAAATTTGGGCTTTGGGGTTTGATGTTTGAGTAACAATATATTTCGCTTCCTTTTCAGGAAGCAATTTTTGCATGACACCTTTAACGGGTATCCTAGCTTCAGACAAATCCATGTTCAACTCACCACCCACATCTTTGCAGAAATTACGTCCAAGGAGAATGCCGTATGAAGCTGGAACATCAGCTACCAAGACTGTCATCTTGATTCTCTTATCCGGAAAAGCCGCAAATGCAAATTGGGCGTCTTTGATTTGACCCAAAAGTGGAACTTGCTTATTCTCCATAGAGAAACACCTTCCAAAAGTTTTGGTTAAGGTGAGGCCAAGGGCATTTGCTACCTTAGCAGGCATTACATTGTCTAAGGCTCCAGAATCTATTACGCAATTGCTCAATTTATGGCCATTTACAAATAGGGAAACATAGAAGGGCTCGATTTTTCCAAAAACCTCAGGGGGAGTAGTAACAAGATTGTTTTGGGTAGTTTTACTTTTAGAGGAGTCATGAGTAGCTTTGGGAAACTCTTGTCCTGCAGGAACGGTCTTATTTTTGACATATTTGGCTAATCTATCAAATTGTTCAGGATTAGCCTGTAAATATTCGACTTCAGACATTTGTATCTTAGTTCTCCTAGCATGGTCTATTATGTCGAACTGCTGAAAAGAATTAGATACGGAGGAAGAAAAACCATCATTTTGATTTTTGGTTGAAACAGCACTAGTCTGAGGATTAGAAGTAGAAGGTGCAAATTCATTAGAAACACTTACCTGTTTATTTATCACTGGGTCTTTTGACTGGAAAGGTAGTGGAGTCCCCCGTTTAGCGATTGAAATCGCCGGTTGAGATTCTTCTCTCACCTTCCCTTTATCCGCTTGAGGAGCTGACTGATTTTGAGACCTAGTGAAAACAGCATATACTCCTTCACTCACTTCTCCCTTTTCAGCTTCGTCCTGGTAGTTCAGAAAGCTGATGGTAGAGTCGCCAGCTAACTCTTCTTCTCCTTCTGTGAAGAGATTAGCACCGTTTTCATATTCCAACTCAGGTTGGAAAGAGAGTTCATTCTCGGCTTCATAGTAGCCAACAGCAGAGTTGACCGGCGCTGCCTCAATAGCAAGCTTCCCCTGAGTAGGAGGAAGACGGTTTTGCTGTCCTTGATTCCTAGCAGCAATGCCTTGATATGAATTGTTTGGGAATGTCCTCCTGGGTATATCTCGGTAAGAAGGAGAAGCAGATACACCTTGGGACATTTGTCTCTTGAGAGCCAGCAATTCATTCGCTAGCTTTTGCACCATGGGATCCGTGGTGCTTGTGGAATGGTTTTCAGTAGAAGAGGAGCTTTTGTTTCTATTAGCATCCCTTCTTATCTTACCCGCTAGGATAAGATCATCTTCTACTTCTGTTGCCAGAATCTGAGCCGCAGCAAGATCAATAGGAGCAGCTCGCCTCAATAGGAAACTCACCTCTGGAAGCTGTGTATTAATAAAGAAGCATTTGAGATTCTCCGCTGTGGGCTCAGCAGTAGCGGGAATCCTATTCCTCAATTTGTTGAACTTAGCGATGAAATCTCGCATTGGTTCCTGAGGTTCCTTTTTCATCTGTGTCAGCTGTGCTAACAACGCATGAGCATCTTCCGCAGGTTTGAACCTGGCCTCGAACTTAGTTTTGAGAGTAGCCCAGTTTGTTACGGTTTGAGCTTGGAGGTGATAGAACCAGTCTGCAGCAGCGCCTTGTAGTGTTTCTACAAAGAGTCGTACAGCCACGTCTTCGTGCTCGACACCTATTACACCGCAAGCTATACAGAAAGCCGCAATGTGCTCATCAGGATGAACTTTTCCGTCACCATAGAATTTGGGGAAATTCTTTCTTGAACTACGAGGTAGTTCATGTAATGGTGGGGTCAAGTTTAGAGGACCAAAGGTATTACCCCAAGGGCCTTGGGCTGCCATGATACGCCGGTTGAAAGGTGGTATGGTAAACCTTGGTGGTGTATGAACAGCCAAAACTCTATTAGTACTGGCAATAGAAACTTCACCTGGTATTGGAGACCTGGTGTTTGTAGGGGGAAAACTCCTGGTGCGCTGAAGACGAGGTCGTGGAGTTAAGAATCCAAAATTATTCTGCCGCATTAATTCAAATGCAGGATCAATAATACCCTGAGCCCTCTTACTTCTGGTGTACCGGGAATCTGCCAGACTGTATTATACTAACCACAATATTTGCAAGAAAAATAGAAAAGAACTGAAAAAATGCTTCAACTCAAAGCGTGAGGCTTCAAGTTGCGCGTTCCTTCCCCAGTAGAGTCGCCAAAAAACTGTTGGGTGAATATTTTGTCGTTAACTCTCTAACGGCAAAATGGGTATATCAGCCACAGCTATGATGAGACAAAGTCTCTCCTCTCAGCAAGGGGAGGTTCCCTCTAATTGCTTAACTTTTGTAAATCAAGTACTTATCAAATTTATGTACACTAAAAACTATGTTTGGGGTGGTTCCATCTCATCTCATTCTCTTTTTTCAGAATAGATGTTTATATTTCAAACTCTCAATATAAAACTTATAAATTATCACAATATCACAGAAACACAAAGTTTTCTGTTACCTCACTCACTACTTGTAACCAGAACTTGTTTGAAGCAAAATGCAGCCCAAAGTCTTCACTCTCCTTCAATATGATAAAAATGATTCAAATATAACAACTTGCAGCACAAAGTCTTCAAACTGTTGTATTTTCACAAACATGAACATATAACCCACAACCGATTTGATAACACAAAGTTTATCAGAATCAAATCTAGAGCGCTCTTCAATCACTTAAAACAAACTCCACCTTTCAATTATTATCAATTAAGATTATGATAGCAAGACATAAGAACAAAACTATCACAACACAAATAATCCCAAGACAAAGATTGGAATTGAACTTGCTTTCTTGTATTGATGAATATTTGAATATTGATTTTCACAATAAGCACAAAGTCTTGATTTGCTTTTCAATTCGCCAGAGTTTTCTTGCAATAGATAAAAGATAATATTTACAAAAGAGGTCCCCTTTATTTATAGGGAAAGACCTTGAGAAAATCTAGGAAATCTACAACTACTTTGACTTATTCAAAAATAGGAGTCCTTATTGACTTGGGACTTCCTATTTTTTACATGTAATTGCATATCAAAAATGTACATGTAAAAATGTCCAAAACTGTTTTGAAAGTACATATGGAAATCAGGAAATAAACTAAGGGAAAAAAATCAGCTGCTTCGACTTGTGTCACCGCCCTTTTTCACGTGGTCATCATACATAGTGAAGGTCGCCTGCATTTCAATGCTATCTGGTTTGAATGTGTTCTTGAAAATCATCCTGGCCCTCACTATGGCATCCCTTACTGTAGTGATTGACTTGGCGTGATTGGTTAACCTGGTTTTCAAATTGTCCAAGGTTAACTGGTTGTCTAATATGTTGTCCACAGAAGTTATTGAGAATACCTTGTCTTCAAATTCCTGCTGAAACATGTCCTCAAATTCCTTGACCATTTCTTCTGCAGAAAGAAACTGGTTATCCTGTGATACCAATTTACAGGGCAACTCCTCCAGCTTATGCAAAATGTTAACATCATTTTCTTCACTGGTTTCCTTGGCAGCTTCGAGATCCTTGATCAAATTTCTTAGCACATTGCTCCTGTACGTTAGAGCTTCCTTTGTCTCTATATATGAATCCCTGTTGGAAATGGCGCCAATGGATATTAAAGTGCTCATTTTCAGCTTCCTCATTTCAACCCACTTATCATGAGTATCCTCTGTGTGCTCAATATCATGAGAGATGGCATCGATGAGATCGTTGAGTTCTGCTCTTACTTTCCTCATCTTATCCGTTTTCTCAAATACCTCCTTGAGCAAAGAGATTCCCTGAGCTCGCATCCTATCTAAGTACTCTTCAAGTACTTTTCCTCTGAGGTGAGTCTTTTCCGCTTTCAGGATGACGGGGTCTTCTACAGACACGGCCTCCGGAGTAACTGCTTCTGAATTCAACGTGATCTTTCTTACCACTGCAGTCAGCTGTTCTGCCTTTGCCTTGTAGTAGTCTTTCATTTCCTTTTCCCTGTCGAATTTCTGGATCAGGATGTCCATGGCTGACTGCATATCATTTTTAGCGCTTTCATGGGTGATTTTGCCCAATTCAACCCTAGAAATAGAATAGTCATTCATGTCAAAATTTTCGACAGTTGCATCTTGTGGGGGTTTTGCTATCTCCAAAACCTTCTGCCCCTTTTCTTCAAGTACCCTTGACAGGATCTTTGGTTTCTTCGGAGCCTTAGGTTTTGCCGGTGTCAGCTTAGTGAAATCAAAATCATCTGGAGAGATGACTTGCTTTTTCCTCTTTGGCGTGTAAGCTGATAACCAAGGTGGCAGCAGAGAAGTATTTACATTGGAGCCCATTCCTGCCACTGGTGTTACTGGGACTGTACTTGTGCTGGTGGTAGAAACAATAGGCGGGGTGTTGGTAAAAACCGCACCTGTTACATTGGCACTTGAAATTTGCTCAGTATTCATCACAAAATGATCAAACATAGAAGTATCTCCTATATCAAATGACGAAGAAGACAAACTAGGAATGGAATCAGAAGAATGGAGAACATTTTCAAAAGTGCCCTGGGGATTATCAAAGATTATCTTAGGAGGAGAGGGGGATTCAGAAGAAGGAATGATAATGGGGGAAGCAGGCACAGGGGGTGCAACAGGTGTATTGTCTTGTGAAGACAAAGCCTCTTTTTCTTGTTCCTCTGATCCCTTGTCTCCGACATCCATCTCTTCTGTAGCTGGCTCTTCGGTTGCTGGATCTTCGGCCGCTGGCTCCTCAACTTCCATATCTTTCGCTTCAGGTTCCTTCTCAACAACCTTTGCTTTCTTTGTCACAAATCTGATTTTAGGTTTATGTGTTTTAGAGGATGATGGAGCATCACTCTTATTCTTCGTTCTATTTTCAACCTTCTTACCAGTTTGCTCTTGAACTTCACTTTCTGAACCAGTGAGGAATTCCTTCAGCGTAATTCCTTTATCTTCCAGCCACTTATTGGTGTTGGCCAATATGGGTTCAAATCTCTTCCTTAGGGAAGTCAGCTCCTTTTGGGACCATTGAATTGGCGGTAGAGGAGTACCAGCTATCTGTTCTGCTTCATAATTGGCATCAACCAATTCTCCATCATCCACAAGGTCCTCTGGGATATCAGCAAGTCCTAGGTATTCAATTTGCTCTAAAGACAGCCTGCTATAGTCCAGTTTCCGGATGTCTTCCTCTGTTCTCAAGTCTATCCAGACATCTTCCACCATGGGTTCATGGAACTGTGTTTTCCTCTTGATTTTATCCTTTACACCCCGGTAATCAAACTTTGGTCTCCTCTTGAATTGCTTCATGGTGACCAGCTGCATCTCCGTTTCCATAGCTCTTGCCTTTGCGGCAGTCAATACTGAGTATCTGCCGATCTCTACAGGGAATCTGAAGCCAGGCTTCTTGAGTTCCATCTGCTTGTTATGCACGACAATCATTTGCCTGCACAACTCCATCAAGACCAATCTATCTGAAGGAAACCTTGGAAGCATATAAGGGTAACCTTGGAAAAAACCAACCCTCAAGTAGGAGAAAGATGGAAATTGCAGAAACATACAACCAAAACCATTAACCACTGTCCATGCCTCATCTGAGATTCTTCTCTGCTCCAGTTGGGGATTGAAAAGGCACAAGAATACAGCAAAGAATGCATCATTCACTCTCCTGAAATGGTGAATTGAGCCTTTCAATGTTAGCTGAGAATAGTACTGGTATACTGGGACTACTCTTCTATCCCCTTCTGACGACAATCCTGGAAAAATCCTCATGGAGGCTGCAATGTATACCAGGTAGGAAGTCATGAAGAACTTGGAGGTAGTGGATACCTTCGTCAATTGATCATGCAAAGCATTACTGATTTGCTCTCCCCAGAAAATAACCTGCTTGCCTTGGAGTATGACCTTAATGAAGGGATACATCCATTCCTGAAATTGTGAAGAGGAAGACAAACCTCTTATCCTGCTGAGAAGGGTAATCAAGTCACCAACTTCTTCCACGAAATCACTTCGAGGGAAGCTGCGTGGCCATCTAGACAAACTTGACCTCGCAATCTTCAACCATTTGTTGTTGATTACCTTCTTCGCCTTCTCTGGATTCTTATCATATTCCTTTTGAGCATCGGTGAAATCAAGCTTCAACACCTCTGTTGCAGGAGGACACATGAACACCTTGTCAATAAACTCAGGGTCCAACCTGATTATTACATTACCACTGGCGTCCACCACAGCTCTGATATCTTTGTTGTAGAAATGGGCGCACTGAAGAACAAATTCTGTATTGTGAGCCGCCACTGGGAAGGAGGATACCAGATGAATATTACTTTCTACTATTTTCCTCATCATAGCACTGGGGTTGCTCGACTTGGTTCTCTCTACGAACTCAGCCATATCAACATGGCCAATCTCTGTATCTCTAATATCTTCAACATTAGAGTGGACTGAGGTGATTGGGAAAACACCTTGATATTTATACTTCATTGCTTTAGCCTTCTTCGGAGACAAATCAGTCATTTGGACGATCTTTCACTGAGAAGAAATTTGACGTCGAAAGGAGCTCCGCAGAAGAAACTGCAACAGAAATCATGATCATGCAATCAGGGAAAATATGGGCAATCTGGGAAAATTGCATGTTGACGATCACGACTATGGGAGTGCGCTTGAAAAAGGGCTATAGTGCGAGCTGGCCAAGGATCAGAGGAGAAGCGGGCTCGGGAAAATGAAATTGGAAATTTTCCAGTGTTAGGAAAATTTGGGATATTTTTTGCACGGGCGGCAAAATTCGCCGCCCTTGCATGTGAGGGGTTTGATATTGTGCATCGGCGGCTAAATTTGCCGCCCGTGCAGTTTGAAAGAACCGTGAGATAGTTGGAGCGGCAAAATTTGCCGTCGATGCAGGAAATAGGCAAACTGAGGTTCGTTTGGTAAGAGCGGCGAATTTTGCCACTTTTGCAGGCGAAAGGAACGAAAAGTTTTTATGTTCGGGCGGCGATTTTCGCCGACACTGCATTTAGGTTCTATATATGTATGAGCGGCGAATTTCGCCGCCCTTACATTGCAAGGTAAAGCGAAGTCCGGGACGGCGAAAAACGCCGACGTTGCGTTCGACAACATCTGCAAGTTTTGAGCGCTTGAAAAAGGGCTATTCGCCGATTCAACACTCAGAGATAACCAAAATCGTAAACGCGGCAAAATTCGCCTATGTTGTATGAGAGGAATGCAATGTGGGTTTGGGAAATCTAGGGCACGCAGGACTTAGGGTTTTCGGGGTAGAAGTTAGGGCACGCAGGTGGACAACACAATGACAACACAACACGAAAACACCAGACCCTAAACAAACACGAAACGTATAAAAAACTAACTAAAAACCAATCAAACGCAAAAAACCTATGATAACCTTGAAGGAAAAGCTTGAACGACGAGTGGCGAGAAGAGACTTACCCGTTCTCGAAGTGGAAACCCTAAGGATAGATCCGTCGGTGATTCGGCGAACGGTGAGATCAAACAAGCGTCGAGCGAGTCGCGTAGGAGTTTAGTGGATAAGGAATGACGAATGGTGAGAAGAAAAGGCTTTTTAAAGGTTGAAACGGGAGTTGAAGCGCCTGGCACGAGTGGCCATTAATGGCACTCGACGGCAGAATCCCGAAGATCTCGTTCGGGCGGCGATTTCGGCCGCTCGTGTGATCGCCGTTGACTTATATGCGAAGTCGGCAAAAATGGCCGCCGATGCATGTGAGGCAGTGGCTCGACATATGCGATAGCGGTCGAATTTGCCGCTTTCGCATTTTGGACTAAAATCGATGTAATAGCGGCGAATTTAGCCGACTTTACATCAAAACAAAACAAAATAAACTAAGGGATATGTAAGAGCGGCAAATTTTGCCGCTCTTGCATATCGAGAGTCAAAATTTACCAAACTAAAAAAAAAGACTAAAATTAACACCTTGACCAATTTACGACTTGAACTTTCCTCGCCTTCATTGAGAAATTAATTCAAGGAAGCGTCGTAAAAACGTCAAATGACCTCGCACGAGAACAAGAACATCTTTTCTCGATTTGCGATCTTAGAGTGTAGTTCCACGAAATGGACAAGTTTCGTGGGGTTGTCTACAAAATGAGCGTAGCTGATTTTGAGAACAACAACCTCAAATGAATCCTGCCACCTTGTCTGCCTAATTGGCATGTCGAACCCCAGACCTTCCATACCACATTGTGCGGAAGGTCTCCCTCCCTGCCGCCCACTATTAATATTATAATATTAATTTTTTTTTTTTTTTGGTTCGGTAAGTGAGGGATTTTTAGGCTGGCCCACTCCAGCGGAGGTCACAAGGGGGGCCTCCTCCCCATCCACATATTCAACTTAGAGCTTAGAAGCCACTTAATCAACTCAATTCAACTTAAGAGCCACGATGTTACTTGGGGGATTCGAACTTGGATCTCCATCTTGAGAACCTTATGGCCTTGCCATTTAAGCACAACCCTTTTCACTATTATAATATTAATATTATTATTAATATTAATAATATTATTAATAGTAATAATTAATATTATTAATAATTAATTATTTATTATTTATTATTATAATTATTAAGAAATAATCATTAATAATAATTATTATTATTATAATCTATCAAAAATAATAATAATAATTATATATTTATTATTATTATATATTTATTTATTATTATAATATATCTATCCTATATTAT
This sequence comes from Cunninghamia lanceolata, assembly GCA_027924645.1. NCBI lineage: Eukaryota > Viridiplantae > Streptophyta > Pinopsida > Cupressales > Cupressaceae > Cunninghamia > Cunninghamia lanceolata. The sequence continues at coordinate 20,489,843 of BSBN01000582.1, forward strand.
AATTATTATTATTTATTATTTATTATTATTTTTTTATAATTATAATAAAAAATTACTATATTATTATTATTATTTTGCTAAAGATAAGCAACTTAACAAGGGGTTGAACCCTTTATAAACAAGGCCACAAGGGTAGAACAACAGGACTGTCAGAAATAGCCAAAAGGACCAGAGCCAAAAGGCTGAACCAGACAGACTAGAAACCGCAGACTGACAGCACAGGGCCAACAGCCCAGCAAAAAATTACACAACACCAAAACCCGACCCAACAAATCTAACACCCGAAACTCTAGGGTGCAGAGCAGCCACAGAACAAGGAAGACCTTTTTTCTTACAGTGAACCACAGTCCAGGAGGGTTCAGAATTCAAATCAATAGAATGCGGGGAGAGGGGATCCCCCTGAAGCCCCAACCACTGAGGACAGGCGACCCACATTATTCGTCAACTAGGAGTCCCCGAGAAGAGAAGCCGAACCCAAAGAAGGTAGCGTCAAAATAGAAGAAACTGGAATAGGACAAGTTGTGTTCCTATCCGAAGCTGGTGGAGCTGACAAGTGAGTAGAGGAAAGATCGTGAGAAACCAGTGAATGCGAGGGAGTCAATGCAATAGCTAGCACATCCCCCTCAGGAGTAACCTCAACAGGGAGCTCACCCTCCTCTGAGGATCCATCCTCCTGAGACAAACTATCCTCCACAAAAGCACTGATAGTCAAGTGATCTGGGAGAGTATCCCTCCACCAAGTTGCAACGCCTTTGCGCCACTTGAGAGGATAACTTGAAGCCAAATGACCAGTCGCAAAACATTTTCTGCATTTGAAAGGAATTCCCTCATAATCCAATAATTGTTTCCAGGGCCTATCCCCTACCATCAAAACCACGTCTCCATGAAGAGGTTTGGAGATGTCAATGTCCACTAGGATGTGGGCTACCGTAGAATGCCCCATGTAAGAAGTAGTAGAATCAACCTTAAGGAAACGACCAATAGCATTGCCGATGCTCTCGTAGCAAGAGTCCTCCCAAAACTGGAGAGGGAGATTGGGGAGGTGGACCCAGATGGGTCTGATGTTCAATGGCTCATTAAGGGGATTAAAGGACAGAGTCCAGGGTTTGATAGAAAGGGAATACTCACCCCATAACCAAACCCTGTCATCGAGCACTAAGTCTCACTGCTTCGAAGAAGCAAAAGTTACAATAAAGAATCCTCTAGCACAAGGAAACAACTCAATCTTACCTTCAACTAACGGCTTCTAGGACTCCATGACCCAGTTGTGGAGATTGGGTAGAGAGGGCCAAAATCCATTGAGTCTACAAATTACTCCTGTATTGCGGTAGAAAACCTCATTTTTTGTGATCTCCGGGCCACACACCACAACGAGAGACTCCTGGGCAGAAGCGATAGGCTGGGAAACAAGATGTGGGTGAGACCAAGCACCTGTGCCAGTCACTATAGTAGAAAAGGACTTCTCAGGGCCCCCAAGGGCTTGCAGATCCAAAACAGACCCAACTAAATCAACACCCCCATCAACGAGGCCGCAAGCCATTCTAGTTTCATTATCCCCACCCCTGCCAGGAGCTCCACCGTCAACAGAAGCAGGTAAAACACACCCATCACCGGACCCAACCAGTTGACCTGATCCAACACCATCCTCAGCCGCAAGAGCCCCACACATGGCCTCAGAAGAAAATCCCCTACTGACTCCAACAACCGCTCTACTATCTGTTGCAGTCTTCTTCCCCTTAGACGAATTTGAAATCGTCATCCTGCTCATTTGTCATTATTAATATTATTATTATAAAAAATATTATAATAACAATAATTTATTAATAATAATAATAATTTATATATTATTATTATTATAACCAGTAGAGATTGTTATCTTTTCAAAATAAGCAATTACAGTTAGGGTTTGATTTAAACTAGTCGAGATTGTTATCTTCTCAGTAATTGTGGTTTCGAAGGTTTTTGAGATTTTATTTCAGGGGTGACAGTTTGGGTGTTAGTTTATGTGGCCGTATTTGCAGAGCATGGTGATGTTTGCTTTGTATGGGATTTGATTGATAGCTCCTTCCATTAATGGCAACCACTACGAGCTCCCCAACAAGCGACCCCTCTCTCAATCCAAATCCGCTTTCTTCTCTAGAAACTACCAATCCTGAAACCTCCTTTCTACTGTACACCGGCTTCAACCAGGATTCCGGTTGCTTTGCCTTTGGCATAGAGCAAGGCTTCAAGATTTATAATCGTGATCCTTCCAGGGAAACATGTCAGCGAGATTTCAACAATGGCGGCAGTATTGGAATTGTGGAGATGCTATTCCGGTGCAATATTTTGGCCTTGGTTGGTAGGGGTTTCAATCCCAAATTCCCCCTAATGAGTACATCCTAATCTCCCCACATGTAAGCCCATGTGACGTACTTTTTTTGCAGCGAAGAGTATTTTTCTTGTTTACGGCGGAGAGAGAAAATGAGGCATAGAAAAACTATTCAATAGTACAACTATTATCCGTTGCTTCAGGAAAGAAGAGACAGTACAAACTATTCACTAGCAAATCATGGCTAAGGAGAACCTTGAGAGCGGGGAGAAAACAGAGACCCAAACAAAAACTGACAAAAAATAACTCTCATCGCGATTTTTTGAGGAGATCTGATGGCCAGAACTGTTTGAAGAACATATATAACTATTGAAGAACTTTAACACTATTGATATAATAATTATGTATTATTTATAGAAAAATAATTTATTAAAATTGTAGATTAAAAGATGTCTTAAATACAGCTATCTAAAAACATCAAAAAATATCTCTAGACTTTTTAAAATAAATATATTTAAGATATCTCAAATATATTTAAGATCTGACGGCCAGAACTGTTTGAATAACATATATAACTATTAAAGAACTTTAACAATATTGATATAATAATTATGTATTATTTATAGAAGAAATAATTTATTAAAATTGTAGATTAAAAGATGTCTTAAATACAACTATCTAATAACATCAAAAAATATCTCTAGACTTTTTTAAATAAATATATTTAAGATCTTTCAAATAATATAATATTTCCCTCTTTATAAACAATAATATTTAATTAACAACTCAAAATAAAAATCCCCATTTAAAATTCATCTTAAATAACTTATATTTCTACTATAAAAATTCAACACCGTAACTACTTGATCACATCCTTAGACAACAATTATTGGTGCTTACTAGTCCCATTTATATTTTAAAATTTCAAGTGACAATAACAGTGGGACTAGACACACGATGGCCAGAAGAGGCATAACGGATTTATTTCCATCCAACTTGATTAAGATAAAAACTTAAAATTCTTAAGTCCTATATAGTTCAAAATAATACACAAGTCCATTCTGATAATCCAAATTGACTTTGTTTCGTTTAATTCCTGGAACAAAATCTAGATTGACTTTGTTTCACTTAATTCCTGGCCATAATATTTTATATAAAAGTGACTGAATTTGGTAAAAGTGGTGATTTTTTATAAAAGTGATATCCTTCTCGAGGCGCCTATTTTTTTAATCAATTTACCGCAGATTCAATGTCAAAAATAAAAAATATATCTAAAGTATGTCTAATTTTTTTAGTATGTCTATTTTTTTCTAACCCTTTTTTTATTTTTTATATAATTTTATATAAAAAAATATAATTTTATATAAAAAATATTATTTTATATAATTTTTTATATATTATAATAATAATAATAATTTATTATTATTATTTATTATTATCTCCAGCTCCACGGTAACGCTTTTGCCCAGAGCTATGAACTGGTAAGGCCACAACACGGGGGACCTCATCCCCAAGTAAGAACACTTCAAACTTGCGAGCTCGTTGGCCCAATGGGGGTTTGAACTTTGGCAGCGACCACTATAACTGAGCGACTTAACCACCAAACCACACCCTTAACCGCATTAATTATTAATATTTAATATTAATTATTATATTTAATATATTAATATTTATTAATAATTATAATAATAAATAATTAATTATTAATTATTATTATTAATAATTATTTATTATTATAATTATTAATAAATAATAATTAATAATAATAATAATAAATAAAATTAATTAATAATTATATATTATATATTTATAATTATAAAATATTATTATAATATATCTATCTTATATTAAAATTATTATTTATTATTTTTTTTTATAATTATAATAAAAAATTATTATATTATTATTATTATATTTTTATTATTATTATAGTTATTATATTTTTTATAATAATAATAATAATTTATATTATTATTATTATTATTATTTTTATTATTTTTATTATAACTAATAGAGATTGTTATCTTCTCAGTATTTGTGGTTTCGAAGGTTTTTGAGATTTTATTTCGGGGGTGACGGTTTGGGTGTTAGTTTCTACGGCCGTATTTGTAGAGCATGGTGATGTTTGCTTTGTATGGGATTTGATTGATAGCTCCTTCCATTAATGGCAACCAATATGAGCTCCCCAACAAGCGACCCCTCTTCTGATCCAAATCCACTTTCTTCTCTGGAAACTGCCAATCCCAAAACCTCTTTGCTGTTGTACACAGGCTTCAACCAAGATTCTGGTTGCTTCGCCTTTGGCACAGAGCAGGGTTTCAAGATTTATAACCATGATCCTTTCAGGGAAACATGCCGGCGAGATTTCAACAATGGCGGTGGTATTGGAATCGTGGAGATGTTATTCCGTCCCGCTTCCCGCCCATGCTTCAGGTTTGCAGGTTGTGTCTACTGCTGAGTCTTTTGCAAGGATTTCCTCTGTTGCTGGTGTGGCTACGATTGTTGGTGCGCCACTCGTGTCTGTGGGATTAGCTGTTGCAGATTTGACTATGGGTGTGATTGCTATAGTGGAGGACTTACAGGGTCTTCCTGACTCTGTTGTCATCGGAGTGCTGCCAGTGACTAAGACTACTACTGGTGCTGCCGCCTCATATGCAACTGTAGTGGGCAATTGTTCTCCTCGAAGGCATGAGGGGTCTACTATTGCTGTTGATACTCTGGTTAATACGAGATTTTTTTTCAATCTAATTTGCCTCCCCCTGTAGTGGTCTTAGGGGATGAGGTTTTAAAAAATGTGGACTATTTTTCTAAGCAAGGTTTGATCTGCAGATTTGACCATTTGTGGCACAGGCTTGGAGATTTAAACCACTAGATTTCTGAGCATTGGCGCCCTATCACGGAAGGGAAAATAGAAATTTACCCTTGTGCTAAGGGTTTCTTTGTAGTTGTTTTTGATTGAGTTTCTGATCGGAATGTTGTTATTGATACTCATGCTTGGTTTTGGGACCAACATGCCCTCCTTCTCAAGCCTTGGGTTCCCTCCTTTAACCCGTTGTCTGAGTCTTTCAATAGAATGCCTGTTTGGATTCACCTCCCAAATCTTGTGTTGCATCTTTGGTGCAATTCTTGTTATGAGGGTATTGGTAATTCTTTGTGTTCTTTTATAATGGTGGATAAAGCGACTACCTTGTTCTCTCATACCACCTATGCTTGTATTCTTGTGGATCTGGATCTCTCTAAGCCTCTCCCTACAGAGATTGTGTTGTAGGTTGCTGATAGTTCTTGGAGATAGTTATTACACTTTGAAGGTATTCCCTTCAGGTATCATAGGTGCTTCACTACGAGTCATCTGGCTTCTGGGTGCCCTCGTTTAAAGACCCCTCATGGTTCCTCTTGGTGGAAGAATGCTTCTCCTGAACATCTTATTGTTGCTACTATTGAGGATATTCCTGGGTCTGTGGCGGCTGATCCTTCCTCTGATGTTGATGGGTCTGCTCCTGATATTGAGGTGGTTCCTGATTCTATGGTTGTGGCTACTGCTGGGTCTGCTACCGAGACTTCTAACTTTGTTTCTACTAATACTGCTATTGGGGCAACATCTACTATTGGGGTTGATGTTGTGCTGTCAGGGTCCTCCCCTGTTGCTGGTGTTGCAGTGTCCTCCCTTATTGCTGGTGTTGTTGGGTGTGTTGCAGGGTCCTCCCCTGCTGATGTTGTTATTTTTAGAGCTGCTACAGGGATCTCCCTTGTTGTTGCTGCTACTACCAGGTTTGCTACTGAGGCCTCGCCTACTGATGTTTCTATGTCTCGAACTGAAACATTAGATATACAGGATGTTGTTGGGGCTAGTGTTGGTGTGCCCCTGGCTCTACCCCCTTCCGAGGAGTTGGAGGGAATTTCTTGGTGTAGTCACGATAGGAGGGTTCACAAAGTGAATTGTCTAGGCCATGCAGCAAGAGTAAACACAACAGAAACAACTCAAAGAAATGAAGCAAATGCAGATTCAGTCATTCAGTATATCAAAGAATTTAAATACAAATGGGCTGGCAACATACGGGCTTACAATTCGGCTCATAGGCCTGATTACAAAATATACACAAGATATAGCTTTGAAGTCCCTTCGGTGAAGGAGCAAATTATCTAACTTCTAAACCCTTAGAATATTGTTAAATCCATTCCTAAGGATCTATTACATCAATATATATCATCTCCAGAACAATAGACTCCTCCGTGTCAGCCAAAGAAGGTCACAAACTCCAATGAAGAGTTGTAACATGTGAACACGGATAGGTTGGACCTAAATGCATAGAACTCCTCCACAAATGTATGGAATGATGTGTGGATCTTGAGGAAGGTTGGCCATGAACCAAGGATCACTGAATGATGTGTCATTAGGATCCACTACTCGAGGAATGCTCCGCAAGTCTTCTCCTTTAGTTGATTGTCTGATATTGTCAGAGTGGTTTGCTCTGAGAAAATAGTTGATCTTCTGATAGTGATTACTTTCTGGTACTAAATCCAAATGCTCTGAATTATTTAAATGATGTAGATGAATGAATCTAGATGCTAAGTCTAGCTCCGTAAGATCTGAAATGCAACTACGGTAGAGTGCGAACCAAAATATAGAAACTGCTTCTAACTGCACTGTCTGAACTTAACTGGAAAATGAAGAGAAATAAATTGAACTGCAAACAAACTGAAATTTAAATGTTTTTGGTTGATGCAAGATTGCTCTTGAACCAGGGATGCTCCTGCATCAGACATCCAGGGTTATTGAAAAAGTGAGTCCCTTACTTTGTTGGGGCTAGGGGAGAACCAAGACAGTCCACCTCAGCCTAAGAAATCCAAGATGAATCTTCTTCTGGTCTACCTTTCCACTTCACAAGATATTCTTTGTATTACCTGCCTCTAGTGTTGTGTCCAACTCTGCTGTCCAAAATGTCTTCAATCTGCTCTGGTGCTTGTTGTGGTAACTGCTACTTCAAATCTTCTTCTGGGCTATCACTGAACTCTGCTTCATGATACTGATATAAGTCTGCAATGTTGAAAATAGGTGATATACCCAAAGTCTCTGGTAATTCCACTTCATATGCATTTCCTGAATCAAATTTCCTAAGTATCTTACAAGGTCCAAACTTCTTCATCTTCAACTTGTTATACATTCCAACTGGAAATCTTTCTATTCTCAAGTATACCATCACTTCATCTCCAACTTTAAATTCCTTATGTCTTCTCTTCTCATCTATTTTTTCCTTATACTTACTGTTCATATCTTCAAAATGCTTCTTAACCTGATTATGCACTGTCTTCATATGATCTGCAAATTCTTCTGCTTCTGCACTTCTCTTTTCTTCCCTGCTGATATCTCTCAATTCTGCTACTCCTCTAGGGTTTGCTCCTGTAACAATCTCAAAAGGTGTTCTTCCAGTACTCCTATTCACTGAATTATTGTATGCAAACTCTGCTTGTGAGAGAATCAAATCCCAACTTCCAACTTTCTCTCCAACCAAGCATCTCAACAAGTTTTCCAAACTCCTATTTACTACCTCTATCTGTCCATCAGTCTGTGGATGAAATGCTGAAAAGAACTTCAAATCTATCTTCATCTTCTTCCAAAGTGTCTTCCAAAAGTATCCAAGAAATCTAGTGTCTCTATTTGAAATTATACTCTTAGGTAATCCATGTAATCTCACAATCTCCTTGAAAAATAGATCAGCTACATGCACTGCATCAGTTGTCTTTTTACAAGGTATGAAATGTGCCATCTTTGAAAATCTATCCACCACTACAAATATTGAATCATGGCCTCTCTATGTCTTCGGCAATCCCATTACAAAATCCATGCTTATGTCTTCCCAAGGTCTCTTCGGTACTATCAAAGGTGTTTACAATCCAGTGTTCTGACTACTTCATTTTGCAACTTGACAAACTCTACAACTCTGCACAAACTTCCTAACATCCTTATGTATCTGAGGCCAAAAGTATTTTTCACTCACCAAAGCTACTGTCTTGTTAATGCAAAAATGTCCTGCCAATCCTCCACTATGCTTCTCCTTGATCAAATTGTCTCTCATTGAACTTCTAGGTATGCACAATTGATTTCCTCTAAACAACATATCATCTTGAATGAAATAGTCCAACCACTTACTCCTATCTATCGCAACAAGTTCTCTACATGCTTTCCAAGGTTCTACAAAATCAATGTCCCCCTCATACATATTCTTCAATTCATCAAATACTATCACTTCAACTCTCATCTTCGTCAACAAGTTTCTTCTCTTGCTCAAGGCGTCAGCAATTTTGTTCGATTTACCACTTCTATGCTTCAACACAAAAGTATAACTCTTCATGAACTCTACCCATCTCATATGTCTCTGATTCAACTTACCTTGACTGTTCAAGTATTACAACGCTTGATGATTTGTATGCAACACAAACTCCTTAGGCAACAAGTAATGTCTCCAATTCTTCAAGGCTTGAATTATGGCATAGAACTCTTGATCATAAACTGAATGTCTCCTCCTTACATCATTCAACTTCTCATTGAAATATGCTACAAGTCTACCTTCTTGACTTAATATTGCTCCAATTGCACTCCCACTTGCATCACAATCAACTTGAAATACCTTACTGAAATCTGGTAATGCCAAAATAGGTTGCTCTGTCACTTTCTGCTTCAACATATCAAAGCTTTTGTCTACTCCAGATGTCCACTTAAAGTATTTTCTATCACCTCTCATTGTCTCTGTCATAGGGTTACAAACTGAACTAAAATTTCTGATGAACTTCTGGTAGATACTAGCTAGTCCATGAAATGATCTAACTTCTCCAATGCTCTCCAGTGTAGGCCATTCAACAATTGCTTTCACTTTCTCAGGGTCCATCTTCAATGCTTCCGCAAAAATCCCAAATATACCAACTCTTCCTTCATGAAACTACACTTCTTGATGTTTATCAGCAATTTCTCTTCTCTCAGTCTCTGCAAGACTTGTCTAATATGCCACAAATGTTCCTCCTTTGTCTTACTAAAAATCACAATGTCATCTAGATACACAATAACAAACTTGCCCAAGAATTTCTTCAAGACCTCATTCATCAACCTCATGAAAGTACTAGGTGCATTTGTCAATCCAAAAGGCATCACTAACCACTCATACAATCCTTCATTTGTCTTAAAAGTTGTCTTCCACTCATCTCCCTCTCTGATTCTGATATGATGGTATCCACTCTTCAAGTCTATCTTTGTGAAATATCTTGCTCCACTCAAACAGTCCATGATATCATCCATCCTAGGTAAAGGAAATCTATACTTAATTGTGATCTTGTTGATTGCTCTAGAGTCAGTATGCATTCTCCATTCTCCATCTTTCTAAGGTGCTAACACTGCAGGTACTGCACAAGGGCTCAAACTTTCTCTGATCAAACCTTTTCTCAACAATTCATATATATGTCTATTCAATTCTTCATTCTCTACCGGTGTCATTCTGTGTACTGCTTTGTTAGGAAAACTTGCTCCCGGTATAAGATCCATGTGATGACTGATACTCTTGATTGGCGGTAATCCTTTAGGTACATTATCTGATATGATGTCTTCATACTCTGTCAACAACTCCTGTATCTCCTCTGGTCATGATTCTTCAATCTCCTTCAATATTTTAGGCTTCTTAGGAATCAAGGCATAACACATATTCTCATGTCTCAAACCATCCAAAAATTTCCTTCCATCTACCAAACAGATTCTAGCATTCCCACATACTTCACTTTTAGGATCATCTTCCAAAGGAATCAAGGTAATTCTCTTCCCATTTGATGTTATAGTGTATGTATTCTTTCTCCCATCATGTATAGCTTTTTTATCATACTGCTAAGGTCTACCCAACAAAATACGACAAACATCCATAGGCATAATATCACACAAGACTTCATCATGATAAGATCCAATATGAAATTTCACCAAACATTGTTCACTCTCCAATACCTTATGATCATCCTGAATCCATGCTATTTGATAGGGTTTAGAGTGTTTCAATCTTTCCAACTTTAACTTAGTCACCATCTCCTCTAAAACTAGGTTATCTAAACTACCACTATCAATTACAACTTTGCAACACTTACCTCCTAATTTGCATTTGGTTCTGAACAAACTCTTCCTCTACGATGGTTCCTCATTTGTCTCTGCTTGAAATAGTGCTCTCCTCATCACAAGTGATTCTCCTTTCTCAGGTTTGCCAACTGAACTAGGTGATCCAACAGGTCCTTCTTCCACATAGGCTGCTCTTCCACTGTTCTCTGTCTTCTTGCTTATACTACCCTGATTACATTCAAATGCTTTATGTCCTTCACCTCCACACTTGAAACAAGTGCCTCTAAATATCCTCCTATCAAATCATCTTCCTTCTCTCCTGTGTCCTTAATTCTGGTATGCACTAGGGCTTCCTCTCCAGTAAAAATTTATGTCATCCCTTCTGTAAGCATTATTATCTCTTTCATCCTTCTTGAATGAGCTGTCAGGCTTGTTCTTCTCCGCAAATGATCTCTCACATCTGGAAAATGTTCTACCTTTCTAAAATTTACCTCCTCTACCTCTCTGTCTCTGATCATACCTCTTATTCAGTTTCTCTTCAACTTTTAGGGAAAACTGATGCACCTCCTCCAAAGATGTCATCCTTACCAAGCTTAGTTCTTCTTGAATGTTAAATCTCAGTCCATTGATGTATCTAGCCACTTTATCCTTTCTTTCTTCACTATATCTTGTCCTTATGATCATCTTATGAAATTCTTCAGTATACTCCTTCACAGATTTCTCCTTTTGTCTCAGGTTTTGCAATCTTTTCAATAGCTCCAACTCATAGTCAACAGGTATAAACTGATTCTTCAATTTTGTCACCATCCTATCCCACTTTGTAATCTTTTCCTTTCCTCTTCTATTTCTATCCAACTGAACTTCTTTCCACCATATCGTAGCATGTCCTTTCAACCTTGTCTTTGCAAATTTCACCTTCTCCGGATCTTTAATTTCTTCATACTCAAAGTATTCTTCCATGTCATTTATCTAGTCAATCAACTCTTTTGGGTTCAAATTACCAATATAGTTCAGCACATCCACTCTAGGTCTCTTTCCAATCCTCGAAATAGCTCGCAACAAGTTTCTTCAATTCAATTCAATTCATCAAATACTATCACTTCAACTCTCATCTTCGTCAACAAGTTTCTTCTCCTGCTCAAGGCATCAGCAATTTTGTTCGATTTACCACTTCTATGCTTCAACACAAAAGTATAACTCTTCATGAACTCTACCCATCTCATATGTCTCTTATTCAACTTACCTTGACTGTTCAAGTATTGCAACGCTTGATGATCTATATTCAACACAAACTCCTTAGGCAACAAGTAATGTCTCCACTTCTTCAAGGCTTGAATTATGGCATAGAACTCTTGATCATAAACTGAATATCTCCTCCTTACATCATTCAACTTCTCATTGAAATATGCTACAAGTCTACCTTCTTGACTTAATATTGCTCCAATTGCACTCCCACTTGCATCCCAATCAACTTGAAATACCTTACTAAAATCTGGTAATGCCAAAATAGGTTGCTCTGTCACTTTCTGCTTCAACATATCAAAGCTTTTGTCTACTCCAGATGTCCACTTAAAGTATTTTCTATCACCTCTCATTGTCTCTGTCATAGGGTTACAAACTGAACTAAAATTTCTGATGAACTTCCGGTAGATACTAGCTAGTCCATGAAATGATCTAACTTCTCCAATGCTCTCCGATGTAGGCCGTTCAACAATTGCTTTCACTTTCTCGGGGTCCATCTTCAATGCTTCCGCAAAAATCCCAAATATACCAACTCTTCCTTCATGAAACTACACTTCTTGATGTTTATCAACAATTTCTCTTCTCTCAGTCTCTGCAAGACTTGTCTAATATGCCACAAATGTTCCTCCTTTGTCTTACTAAAAATCACAATGTCATCTAGATACACAATAACAAACTTGCCCAAGAATTTCTTCAAGACCTCATTCATCAACCTCATGAAAGTACTAGGTGCATTTGTCAATCCAAAAGGCATCACTAACCACTCATACAATCCTTCATTTGTCTTAAAAGTGGTCTTCCACTCATCTCCCTCTCTGATTCCGATATGATGGTATCCACTCTTCAAGTCTATCTTTGTGAAATATCTTGCTCCACTCAAACAGTCCATGATATCATCCATCCTAGGTAAAGGAAATCTATACTTAATTGTGATCTTGTTGATTGCTCTAGAGTCAGTATGTATTCTCCATTCTCCATCTTTCTAAGGTGCTAACACTGCAGGTACTGCACAAGGGCTCAAACTTTCTCTGATCAAACCTTTTCTCAACAATTCATATATATGTCTATTCAATTCTTCATTCTCTACCGGTGTCATTCTGTGTACTGCTTTGTTAGGAAAACTTGCTCCCGGTATAAGATCCATGTGATGACTGATACTCCTAATTGGCGGTAATCCTTTAGGTACATTATCTGATATGATGTCTTCATACTCTGTCAACAACTCCTGTATCTCCTCTGGTCGTGATTCCTCAATCTCCTTCAATATTTTAGGCTTCTTAGGAATCAAGGCATAACACATATTCTCATGTCTCAAACCATCCAAAAATTTCCTTCCATCTACCAAACAGATTCTAGCATTCCCACATACTTCACTTTTAGGATCATCTTCCAAAGGAATCAAGGTAATTCTCTTCCCATTTGATGTTATAGTGTATGTATTCTTTCTCCCATCATGTATAGCTTTTCTATCATACTGCTAAGGTCTACCCAACAAAATATGACAAACAACCATAGGCATAATATCACACAAGACTTCATCATGATAAGATCCAATATGAAATTTCACCAAACATTGTTCACTCACCAATACCTTATGATCATCCTGAATCCATGCTATTTGATAGGGTTTAGGGTGTTTCAATCTTTCCAACTTCAACTTAGTCACCATCTCCTCTAAAACTAGGTTATCTGAACTACCACTATCAATTACAACTTTGCAACACTTACCCCCTGATTTGCATTTGGTTCTGAACAAACTCTTCCTCTACGGTGGTTCCTCATTTGTCTCTGCTTGAAATAGTGCTCTCCTCATCACAAGTGATTCTCCTTTCTCAGGTTTGCCAACTGAACTAGGTGATCCAACAGGTCCTTCTTCCACATAGGCTGCTCTTCCACTGTTCTCTGTCTTCTTGCTTATACTACCCTGATTACATTCAAATGCTTTATGTCCTTCACCTCCACACTTGAAACAAGTGCCTCTAAATATCCTCCTATCAAATCCTCTTCCTTCTCTCCTGTGTCCTTAATTCTGGTATGCACTAGGGCTTCCTCTCCAGTAAAAATTTATGTCATCCCTTCTGTAAGCATTATTATCTCTTTTATCCTTCTTAAATGAGCTGTCAGGCTTGTTCTTCCCCGCAAATGATCTCTCACATCTGGAAAATATTCTACCTCTCTAAAATTTACTTCCTCTACGTCTCTGTCTCTGATCATACCTCTTATTCAGTTTCTCTTCAACTTTTAGGGAAAACTGATGCGCCTCCTCCAAAGATGTCATCCTTACCAAGCTTAGTTCTTCTTGAATGTTAAATCTCAGTCCATTGATGTATCTAGCCACTTTATCCTTGCTTTCTTCACTATATCTTGTCCTTATGATCATCTTATGAAATTCTTCACCTTCACAGATTTCTCCTTTTGTCTCAGGTTTTGCAATCTTTTCAACAGCTCCAACTCATAGTCAATAGGTATAAACTGATTCTTCAATTTTGTCACCATCATATCCCACTTTGTAATCTTTTCCTTTCCTCTTCTATTTCTATCCAACTGAACTTCTTTCCACGATATCGCATCATGTCCTTTCAACCTTGTCTTTGCAAATTTCACCTTCTCTAGATCTTTAATTTCTTCATACTCAAAGTATTCTTCCATGTCATTTATCCAGTCAATCAACTCTTCTGGGTTCAAATTACCAATATAGTTCGGCACATCCACTCTAGGTCTCTTTCCAATCCTCGAAATAGCTCGCAACATCTTTACTTGATTTGATTCTTCTTCTTCATCGCCTCCTAGGGTTTCACCAATTTGTTCAACAGATTGAAATTCTTCTTCATCATCACTTTCAACATTAGGTCTTGGTGTTAATCCTCTTCACCTATCTTCTTCAACAGCATCCAATCAAATTCTCATTTTTTTCATCATTTCCATCATCTCATCTATTCTACCAGCCATTGTTCCAACAATAGCAACTCTCCTCAAAGGCATTCTTCCTAGGATCAAGTGTAAACTGCCTTAGATTCGGTGATCGGGCTACAAGGTGACAACTACCTCACAATTGGTGATCGGTTGTGACACAAGTAACCTGCCTCAATTCGGCAATCTATTCACAGCAAGATCTTACAAAATTCCCTCACCAACTTCACTCAATTCACACCCAAAGATTTGAAACTTTCACTCTGATACCACTTGGTGCAGTCACGGTAGGAGGGTTCACAGAGTGAACTGTCTAGGCCGTGTAGCAAGAGTAAACATAATGGAAAGAACTAAAAAGAAATGAAGCAAATGCAGATTTGGTCATTCAATATATCAAAGAATTCAAATACAAATAGGCCGGAAACATGCGGGCTTACAATTCGTCTTACAGGCCTGATTACAAAATATACACAAGATATAGATTTGAAGTCCCTTTGGTGAAGGAGCAAAGTATCTACCTTCTAAACCCTTAGAATCATGTTAACTCCATTCCTAGGGATCTATTACATCAATATATATCATCTCTGAAACAATAGATTCCTCCGTGTCGGTCAAAGAAGGTCACAAACTCCAATGAAGAGTTGTAACGTGTGAACATGGATAGGTTAGACCTAAATGCATAGAACTCCTCCACAAATGTATGGAACGATGTACGGATCTTGAGGAAGTTTGGCCACAAACCAAGGATCATTGAATGATGTGTCATTAGGATCCACTAGTCAAGGAATGCTCCGCAAATCTTCTCCTTTAGTTGATTGTCTGAGATTGTCAGAGTGGTCTGCTCTAAGAAAACAGTTGATCTTCTAATAGCGATTACTTTCTGGTACTAAATCCAAATGCTCTAAATTCTTTAAATAATGCAGATGAATGAATCTAGATGCTCAGTCCAGCTCTACAAGATCTAAAATGCAACTATGGTAGAATGCAGACCAAAATACAGAAACTACTTCTAACTGAACTGTTTGAACTGAACTGGAAAATTAAGAGAAACAAACTGAACTACAAACAAACTGAAATGCAAATGTTTTCGGTTGATGCAAGATTGCTCTTGAACCAGGGATGCTCCTACATCATTTCTCCTTCTCCTTTTTCTGTGGATGGAGATGATGTTTTTTGGACCGTTGTCCAAAGGAGGAAGCGAGGTCTTCCCAAGCATGTTTCACAAAATCGTACTCGTGCCAAGGGTGTTCGACCTGATAGGTCTAGTTCTGCAATTGTTTAAGGTGTTGATTCTTGCAGCCTTGCGGCCTTCTTGTCGCTTAGCCTTTTGGGCTTTGTTGTCCATCTGTTGTTCAAGCACTATTTCTGGCCTGTGTGTGGCCTTGGCTTCCCCTTCGGGCTATTTTGTAATAGGGATCTGCACCCTTGTTTTGTAGCTTACCATAATCAAAAACAATAATATTTAATTTACAACTCAAAATAAAAATCCCCATTTAAAAATTCATCTTAAATAACTTAAATTGCTACTATAAAAATTCAACATCGTAACTACTTGATCACATCCTTAGACAACAATTATTAGTGCTTACTAGTCCCATTTATATTTTAAAATTTCAACTGACAAAAACAGCGGGACTAGACACACGATGGCCGAAAGAGGCATAACGGATTTATTTTCATCCAACCTGATTAAAATAAAAACCTAAAATTCTTAAGTCTTGTATAGTTCAAAATAATACACATGTCCATTCTGATAATCTAGAATGACTTTGTTTCACTTAATTCGTGGAACAGGGCCATAATATTTTATATAAAAGTGACTGAATTTGGTAAAAATGGTGATTTTATATAAAAGTGATATCCTTCTCGAGGTGCCTATTTTAAAAAATATATCTACAGTATGTCTTTTTAAAAAAAAAAATTAGTATGCCTTTTTTTCCAACCATTTTTTATTTTTTTATATAATTTTTTATATATTCAATAAAAAATATAATTTTATATAATTTTTTATATATTATAATAATAAATATTATAATTATTTATTATTTATTATTAATTATTATTAGTTTTTTATTATTAGTAATTATTATTTAATTATTATTATTATTAATTATTAATAATTAATTATTGTTATTATAATATATTAATATTTATTAATAATTATAATAATTAATAATTATTAGTATTAATATTAATAATAATAATAATAAATATTATTAATAATTAATTATTTATTATTTATTATTATAATTATTAATAAATAAAAATTAATAATAATTATTAATTATTAATTATATATTTATTATTATAATATATTATTATAATATATCTATCCTATATTAGAGTTATTATTATTTATTATTACTATTTATTATTATTAGTAGTAGTAGTAATTACTTATTTATTATTTATTATTATTTTTAATAATTATAATAAAAATATATATTATTATTATTATTATATTATTATTATTATTATTATTATATTTTTTATAATAATAATAATAATTTATTATCATTATCATCATCATCATCATCATCATCATCATCATCATCATTATTATAACCAGTAGAGATTGTTATCTTCTCAGTATTTGTTGTTTCGAAGGTTTTTGAGATTTTATTTTGGGGTGATGGTTTGGGTGTTAGTTTATGCGGTCGTATTTGCAGAGCATGGTGATGTTTTCTTTGTATGGGATTTGATTGATAGCTCCTTCCATTAATGGCAACCACTACGAGCTCCCCAATAAGTGACCCCTCTCCCGATCCAAATCCACTTTCTTCTCTGGAAACTACCAATCCCAAAGCCTCCTTGTTGATGTACACAGGCTTCAACTAGGATTCTGACTGCTTCGCCTTTGGCACAGAGTAGGGCTTCCAAATTTATAACCGTGATCCTTTCAGGGAAACATGCCGACAAGATTTCAACAATGGCGGTGGTATTGGAATCGTGGAGATGTTATTTCGGTGCAATAGTTTGGCCCTGGTTTGTGAGGGTTCAAATCCCCAATTTCCCCCTAA
Organism: Cunninghamia lanceolata; assembly: GCA_027924645.1. Lineage (NCBI taxonomy): Eukaryota > Viridiplantae > Streptophyta > Pinopsida > Cupressales > Cupressaceae > Cunninghamia > Cunninghamia lanceolata. The sequence goes on from BSBN01000582.1 coordinate 20,507,409, forward strand.
TGAGTACATCCTAATCCTCCCACATGTAAGCCCATGTGATGTACTTTTTCTTGTTTACGGCGAAGAGAGAAAATGAGGCATAGAAAAACTATTCAATAGTACAACTATTATTCGTTGCTTCAGGAAAGAAGAAAAAGTAGAAACTATTCGCCAATGAATCATGGCTAACGAGAACCTTGAGAGCGGGGAAAAAATAGAGACCCAAACAAAAACCAACAGAAAATAACTCACATCACAATTTTTTGAGATCTGATGGCCAGAATTGTTTGAAGAACTTTAACACTATTGGTATAATAATTATGTATTATTTATAGAATAAATAATTTATTAAAATTGTAGATTAAAAGATGTCTTAAATATAACTATCTAAAAACATCAAAAAATATCTCTAGACTTTTTAAAATAAATATATTTAAGATATGACGAAATAACATATATAACTATTGTAGAATTTTAACACTATTGATATAATAATTATGTATTATTTATAGAATAAATACTTTATTAAAATTGTAGATTAAAAAATGTCTTAAATACAGCTATCTAAAAACATCAAAAAATATCTCTAGACTTTTTTAAATAAATATATTTAAGATCTTTCAAATAATATAATATTTCCCTCTTTATAAACAATAATATTTACAGCTACCATTTCAATCTGCTTAATCATTTCCGCCACGGTATGTTTGTTTCTATCCCTTTCTACTTGTTTTCTTCTCTGGAGTATGGCATTAAAGAAAATAGTAGAAACCCTAAGCTGCCTATCTTGCATGAAAGTCTTATTCTGCTGATAATGGAACACATGAAAATTAATACTCCAAAAAAGGGCCTAAAGTTATACACAGTGGCAAAAAGAAGGGGTGTGTGAGTCGAGTATGAGTGAGGATGATTCCCAAACGGATGACGAAGAGTGGAAACTGGAAGAAGAGGACGAAAGTGAAGCGGAGTCTTCAAAGAAGAGGAGAGCTCAAAAAAGGGAAGTAAACATTTCTTGGTCTGACGGGTCCAACACCAGAGATGACTCTGATTCCTCCATTAAAGAGGTTTTTGGTAAGAGTGCTATGCTTGTGAAAAGGAAAATCCCTACTCCTACGAAGAAGGGTAAGAAAATCTTGGAGAAAGATAGCGACGAAGAGTGGGCGGCTCCTGGTAATGTTAACATCCCCCAGAAATAGGGGACCTCCCAAAAATAGGGGACCAGTTTGAAACAGGGGAAACGGGAAAAGCCGTGTAAGAAGGGAGCTGAAAGTGGGTTAGAAACCCATGGCAAAACAATGCAAATTCCTGAACCTAGAGTGGGCCTAAATTTTCCTGAGATCCATGATCCTTCGTCCAACCTTCCTCCTGATTTTGACAATATAATTGCCTAGACTAGGCACAAAGACCAGATTGAGGAAGTGTTTGATTTGGTGAAGATTGTTGTTAACTCCCAGAATAAGATGACAAAATGGTTTTTCCTCGAGATCAATAAGATCAATATTAAATTACAGTTAATGCAAGAAAGTTCGGGGAGAGGGAATAACATCACCGCGGAGTAGGGCACTTTGATCTTCAAAAACTGCCAGGAAGCAATCCCGAAAATGGAGGAGATAGATAGGGAGCTGGGCGGGATGAGGAAAGAATTCAATACCAGAATTCAATATATGGAGGAGAAAATCATGGAGGAGAATAGCAATCTTGAAAAAATGATGCACATTAGTAAACAAACTATTCAAAATAGTCCCAATGGAATGAAGATGTTGACTGAGAAGCTGAAAGAATTGAAGAAAGAGCAGTTTAAAGAGTTCAGAGCGGAGGATTTCTTCAATGTTGAAGGCTTGGGTATACAGGATAAAGAAGAGTATACTAAAGGCACTGGTAAACAAGTGGTTACGGAGGACTCAGGTGGTCCCTCTACCCGTACAAGGGGGAGTAAGAAGAAGCAGTTTGAAGCTGAAAAGAAGGAACTGATCGACTTTGCCAAGATGCACGAGACTTTTTATGAAAAAGAAATAGAGGCAGCATAGACCCTGAAGAAGATGAATTAGTTTTGCTTGGTCTGTTCTCTTTTTTACTATGTTTTCTATGCTTTTGTAGTTCTGGTAGCGTTCATTTGGCTATTGGTTGGCTTATAGTTCTTGTTTTCTTCCTTTTGTAAAGGGTTTCGAGGTCCCTTCAAAACCTGTTTGACCACTTTTATCAAAAACAATAATATTTAATTAACAACTCAAAATAAAAATCCCCATTTAAAAATTCATCTTAAATAACTTAAATTTCTACTATAAAAATTCAACACTGTAACTACTTGATCACATCCTTAGACAACAATTATTGGTGCTTACTAGTCCTATTTATATTTTAAAATTTCAAGTGATAATAACAGCGGGACTAGACACACGATGGTCGGAAGAGGCATAACGGATTTATTTCCAACCAACTTGATTAAAATAAAAACCTAAAATTCTTAAGTCTTATATAGTTCAAAATAATACACAGGTCCATTCTGATAATCCAGAATGACTTTGTTTCACTTAATTCCTAGAACAAAATCCAGAATGACTTTGTTTCACTTAATTCGTGGAACAGGGCCATAATATTTTATATAAAAGTGATTGAATTTGGTAAAAGTGGTGATTTTATATAAAAGTGATATCCTTATCGAGGTGCCTATTTTTTTATCAATTTACCGCATATTTAATGTCAAAAATAAAATATATATCTAAAGTATGTCTAATTTTTTTATAATTTTTTTAGTATGTCTATTTTTTTAACCATTTTTTTATTTTTTATATATTTAATAAAAAAGATATAATTCTATATATAAAAATATTTTTTTATAAAAAAATATAATTTTATATAAAAATATAATTTTATATATATTATAATAATAATAATAATAATAATATAATAATAATTAGTAATAATTAATAATAAATAAATATTATTATTATTAATTAATAATAATTAATAATAATAATAATAATTTATTATTTATTATTATTATTATTAATTATTATTAATTAATAATAATAATATTTATTTATTATTAATTATTACTAATTATTATTATATATTAATATTTATTAATTATTACTAATTATTATAATATATTAATATTTATTAATAATTATAATAATAATTAATTAATTTTTATCAGATCAAGCAGTTCAGGCTACACCTTGTATATATAAAAGTATTTGAAAAATGAACATTACAGAGAGTTACAGGGGATTTTAAACAATCCACCCTACACACAAAAAACCCTCCCACTAGACATACATAAACTGATTACAAAATGATGCCCCAGCTACAAAAATGGCATCACCATTGATGCATAGATACAAACTAAAAACCTTGACCCGATATCTTCTCTGACCTATCGACATACAAACTAGAAACATATACATACTAACCTACCAAACAAAAAACCACAAGACACTGTGACATTACTCCTTTTCCAAAATTACCAAGTTTTCCTGCCCTTCGATGCCACTGGGGCCTTCGAGCCCTTCCTCTGCAATGTAGGTTTGAAGCCACGCAAAACCATCATCCGGCAACATCTTCAGGGTTTGTTTTAGGAATCAAATTCCCCTCATGGCTACAACACGGAACCTTGGCAGCATGCTTGGATCACTATAGAAGACCATCGGGTACCTCTTGGGTGACCACCCCTGCCTTTTGATTACATAGTAATCTCCAGGCAAGGGAATTCCTCTACCTTCCTCACAGTTGGCTAAAACATCCTCCAGCCCTCCAAGAATTTGCTCTAAATCAACTTCCTGCACAACCCCCAGGCCATCTCTTTAGTCTCCCCTGCCTCCAGAAGCACTACCAAAAACATGGCCACTATGTCAGAGTTAACCCTATGCCAATGGAAGGAGCGGAGAAAAGCCTCTCCAAGCACCATCCTAACTGCGTGCAGAATTAACCCATTTTTGGTCTTAAACACTCCGCTCAATCGCCTCTCTGACACCACTCCCACATACGCCACCTGCCTCATGGAACATTCAAGAATTATCAGGGTGTCCATCTCTGAGTTGAGATTACCGTCACCGATTCGTAAAACTTCAATACATTCATTCCATCGCCCCTTGATGGGATTAAATGGCTCAACCACCCCAATTCTCATGCTTGCCATTATTGGATGGACATGTTTCTCATCTGAAGTCATCATAAAACATTAAGGGATTTAGTCCTAGTCGCATGCTTGGCCAACTCATCTGCTTCATCATCCCCTTCTCTATAAACATGTGACACTTTATACTCCTTGAGTTCCCCAAGTAGCTATGAAATGGGATTTAACCACTGCCTTAACTTCCAATTAGGAGTCCACCCTGATCTAATTGCATTAATAGTGATAAGGGAATCTCCCTCCAAATGCACTCTATTTAAATTCAAATTCCTTGCACTCTGCAGGCCTATTAGAGATGCTCTGAACTCCGCTTAGTTATTGGTTCCAATTCCCAGGGGGACTAATTTTTTGTCTAAGATTCTCCCTTCATGATCTCTGATGATGCATCTAGATCCACATTCTCTCGAGTTCCCGCTTGCCACCCCATCAAAATTGACCTTATACTAACCCACATTTGGAGCCTCCCAATACACATTTTTTCTATCAGCCTTCACGGGACCAATTCCTGGAGCCCCATGAATAGGGGAATTAATTATTATTATTATTATTAATTATTAATAATATTATTATTAATTATTAATAATATTATTATTATTATTAATTAATATTAATAATAATTATTAATAAATAATAATTAATAATAATTATTATTATTATAATTATTAATAAATAATAATTAATAATAATAATAATTATTATTATTATTATTATTATTATTATTATTAATTATTAATAATAATAATAATAATTTTTTGGACTGTTGTCTAAAGGAGGAAGAGAGGTCTTCCCAAGTTTGTTTCACAGACACGTTCACGAGCCAAGGGTGTTCAACCTACTAGGTCAGGTTTTGCTATTGTTTAGGTTGTTGTTTTGTAGCTTAGTCTTTTGGTCTTTGTTGTCCGTCTGCTGTTAAAGTGTTGTTTCTAGTCTGTGTGTGGTTGTTGCTTTGCCCTCTGGGTTGTTTTGTAAAGGGACCTAGACCCTAATTTGCAACTTCCATAATCAATTATTATTATTATTATTATTATTATTAATTAATTAATTAATTAATAATTATATTTATTATTATTATTATTATTATTATTATATATTTATTATTATTATAAAATATTATTATAATTTATATATGTCCTATATTATAATTATTATTATATTATTATTATATTTTTTATTTATATGATTATTATTTTTATTTTTTTTGGTGCCTGGTAAACTTTTTTTCATGTGACTGGTGACGCTGGCACGACATGCGCTCCGATACCACGGGGACAGGGGGAGACTGGACCTCATGATCATCTTTACCCCAACGGAATTACTTAGCCAATCGAGCCAAGGCCCCCACCCTATTTTAATATTATTATTATTATTATTATTATTATTATTTATTATTTATTATTATTATTATTATTATTATTATATTATTTATTACTATTATTATTATTATTATAACAAATAAGGCGGGGAATAGTGCAAATATTTATAGAGGTAGTCCCACAACTTTGTAACGCAAATTTAAGCAATTTCCTCCCTCTAAGTTGTCATACATGTCTACTGTCTTTAACCCCAAATATAAACACCTATTCTGACCCTCGCAATCCCTCAGGCATTTCACTTTCTATGAAACTATCGCTACTTTGTTGGTTTATTATTATTATTATTATAACAAATAAGGCAGGGAATAGTGCAAATATTTATAGTAGTTGCACGACTTCGTAACGCAAATTTAAGCAATTTCCTCCCTCTAAGTTGTCATACATGTATATTGTCTTTAACCCCAAATATAAACACCTATTCTGACCCTCGCAATCCCTCAGGCGTTTCACTTTCTATAAACTGCTGCTACTTTGCTGGTTTATTATTATTATTATTATATTTTTTATTTATATTTATATTTATATTTTTATTATAATTATTAACAAATAAGGCGGGGAATAGTGCAAATATTTATAGAGGTAGTCCCACAACTTTGTAACACAAATTTAAGCAATTTTATCCCTCTAAGTTGTCGTACATGTATATTGTCTTTAACCCCAAATATAAACACCTATTCGAACCCTCGCAATCTCTCAAGCGTTTCACTTTCTATAAACTGTCGCTACTTCTTTTCTAGCTTATTATTATTATTATTATTAAGGCGAGGAATAGTACAAATATTTATAGAGGTAATCCCACGACTTCGTAACGCAAATTTAAGCAATTTCCTCCCTCTAAGTTGTCATACATATATATTGTCTTTAACCCCAAATATAAACACCTATTCCGACCCTCGCAATCCCTCGAGCATTTCACTTTCTATAAACTGTCGCTACTTAGTTGGTTTATTATTTATTATTATTATTATTTTATTATTATTATTATTATTTTATATTATTATTATTATTATTATTATATTTTTATTTTTATTATAATTATTATCTTTTTTATAATTATTATAACTATTAGAGATTGTTATCTTCTCAGTATTCAAGTGGTTTCTAAGGTTTTTGAGATTTTATTTCAGGGGTGACGGTTTGGGTGTTAGTTTCTATGGTCGTATTTGCAGAGCATGGTGATGTTTGCTTTGTATGGGATTTGATTGATAGCTCCTCCCATTAATGGAAACTAATACAAGCTCCCCAACAAGCGACCCCTCTCCCGATCCAAATCCACTTTCTTCTCTAGAAACCACCAATCCTGAAACCTCCTTGCTGTTGTATGTCAGCTTCAACTAGGATTCTGACTGCTTCGCCTTTGGCACAGAGCAGGGCTTCCAGATTTATAACCGTGATCCTTTCAGGGAAACATGCTAGAGAGATTTCAACAATGGTAGTGGTATTGGAATCATGGAGATGTTATTCCGATGCAATATTTTGGCCCTGGTTGGCGGGGGTTCGAATCCCCAATTCCCCCCTAATGAGTACATCCTGATCCTCCCACATGTAAGCCCATGTGACGTACTTTTTTGTAGCGAAGAATCTTTCACGATTTTTCGAGGAGATCTGACTACTAGAACTATTTGAAGAACATATATAACTATTGAAGAACTTAAACACTATTGATATAATAATTATGTATTATTTATAAAATAAATAATTTATTAAAATTGTAGATTAAAAGATGTCTTAAATACAACTATCTAAAAACATAAAAAAATATCTCTAGACTTTTTAAAATAAATATTTAAGATCTAACGGCCAAAACTGTTTGAATAACATATATAACTATTGAAGAACTTTAACACTATTGATATAATAATTATGTATTATTTATAGAATAAATAATTTATTAAAATTGTAAATTAAAAGATGTCTTAAATACAACTATCTAAAAACATCAAAAAATATCTCTACACTTTTTTAAATAAATATATTTAAGATCTTTCAAATAATATAATATTTCCCTCCTTATAAACAATAATATTTAATTAACGACTGAAGATAACAATTCCCATTTAAAAATTCATCTTAAATAACTTAAATTTCTACTATAAAAATTCAACACCGTAACTACTTGATCACATCCTTAGACAACAATTATTGGTGCTTACTAGTCCCATTGATATTTTAAAATTTCAAGTGACAATAACAGCGGGACTAGACACATGATGGCCGGAAGAGGCATAACAGATTTATTTCCATCCAACCTGATTAAAATAAAAACCTAAAATTCTTAAGTCTTATATAGTTCAAAATAATATACAGGTCTATTCTATAATCCAGAATGACTTTGTTTCACTTAATTCGTGGAACAGGGCCATAATATTTTATATAAAAGTGATTGAATTTGGTAAAAATGGTGATTTTATATAAAAGTGGTATCTTTCTCGAGGTGCCTATTTTTTTATCAATTTACCACAGATTCAATGTCAAAAATAAAAAATATATCTAAAATATGTATAATTTTTTTATAATTTTTTTAGTATGTCTATTTTTTTTCTAACCATTTTTTTTTTTATATAATTTTTTTATATATTTAATGAAAAAAATATAATTTTATATAAAAAAAATATAATATTATATAAAAATATTATTTTATATAATTTTATATAAAAATATCATTTTATATAATTTTTAATATATTATTTATTATAAAAACATTATTAAAAAAATGTTATTTAAATAATTTTTTATATTATTTTAAATAATTTTTTTATAATATAATAATTTTTTTAAAATATTATTTAAATAATTTTTTATTTTATTATTATTTATATTTATATAATATTATTTATTTATATTTATATTTTTTATATTATTATTCATTATTATAAAAGTGATTTTATTCCTTTACAAAAGAATTACTTATATTTAATAAGAATAATCGCGAGTAAATCAAAAGATGATATGCATAATATTTACATAACAATTAAATAATTTAAAACATGTTAAATTAAATTGATTCAAAATATATCATTTCTTTTAACTAGCATACCTATATTTAAAAAATATATCTAAAATAGGTCGAGAGATATCCTTCTAGAGGCGCCTATTCCACCTATGTGTAGTAAATTGATTAAAAAAATAGGCACCTCGAGAAGGATATCTCTTGGCGTACTTTAGATATATTTTTTAAATATAGGTATGCTAGTAGCATCCACAGCCGCAAGCCTAATTATAACTATATAATATAATATTATAATATAGATTAAATATATTATTATAATATAATATATAATAACATTATTATATAATATATTATTATAATTATAATATAATAATTAAAAATATATATTATATTATATTATATTAGGGTTAGGGTTAGTGTTCAAGTTTGAATTAGGGTCACGATTAGTATTAGAGTTAGGGCCAGAATTAGGGTTATAATTACGATTAGTTTAGAGTTAGGATTTGAATGAAGGTAAGGTTTAGAATTAGGGTTTTATTTATGTATTGAGTTAGGGTTGGGCTTATAAATAGGGATAGATATAGTGTTAGTCTTATAAAACAATGTTAAGTGTGATCTTACGGTTATGGTTAGAATTAGGGTTAGATTTAGAAATAGGGTTTCGGTTAAGCTAAGAGCCAAGGTTAGATTAGAATTAGGATTAGATTGAGGGTTAGGGTGATAATTAGGATAATGCTTAAAATTAGGGTTACAATAAGGTTTCAATCTATTTAGAGTTATAGTTGTGAAAAAATCATTTTTTTAATTTATAATTTTTGGAAATTCATTAAATATAGAATATTGTAGTGCTTGGATTCGTATTAATTATCATAATAATTATGTGTTGTGGGATTAATTTAAATAAATTTTGCTATTTTAGAATTAAGATTTATTTTATTTTACTTTATAATTATTTAGTTTAGTGAAGCATAATTTCATGTTTTATTATTAGTTTAATGAAGTTAATTTCTTAGAACATGCATAAATCAACACATCATAAGACAAACATATAATATGAAGTATTCCAAAGCATGTACATTGCCACCCTAGTACTTGTACACATAAGAATAGTATTTGTCTGCATAAATCATTCATATCATGGTTGTTTGATTTGAGTAACTAAGGGTTATGATCAACTTAGGGTTATGGCAAGTGTGTGAAATTATCTTTGTACAAATAACAAATAAAATCAACAAAGTTTAGTAACAAAAAATATACGTGGAGAAAGCTTTTGGGGGAAAACAACACCAGCAAAGAGCACCAAGTATATATTCATGTGTATAAATAGTATTTTAGATATACAAGATATTATTTCTATGCCCTATTATACAATGCTTTGGTCTACTCTGTTTGCTCTACTCTACTTTGCTTTGTTTTCTCTGCTCTGCTCTACTCTACTCTGTTGAGTTTGCTCTGCTCTGCTCTACTCTTCTCTATTTTCTCTACTCTACTTTTCTCTACTATGCTCTGCTCTGTTCAGTTTGCTCTACTTTTCTCTGCTCTGCTCTATTGAGTTTTCTCTACTATGCTCTACTCTACTCTGTTCTACTCTTCTCTGCTCTGTTATACTCTACTCTACTCTACTCTACTCTGATATGCTCTACTCTGCTTTGTTCTACTATACTCTACTCTATTCTACTCTATTATTCTCTGCTCTACTCTTCTCTACTCTGTTCTTCTCTACTTTGCTCTATTCTACTATACTCTGATTTGTTCTACTCTACTCTACTCTTCTCTACTTTACTCTGCTCTGTTCTATTATACTTTTCTTTGTTCTACTCTACTCTGGTCTGCTCTTCTCTGCTCCACTCTATTCTACTCTGTTGCGTTCTAATAATTTTAGTCTTTCTTCTTCAACTTTTCTCTTACCAAGTTGTTTTCCTTTTTTTATTTTTTCATAACGATCATATGTAAATGGTGGAATTATTTTGAGACCTTGTAATGACTTTACATGAGATATAGCCACAAATGTTAATCTTGTTCTTTCTTTTTGCCTTATGTCAATTGTGGCTTTTGAGAGAGTCAAACCTTGTGATTTGTGTATTGTTAATGCCCAAGCCAATCTTAAGGGTATTTGGATTGTTCTGCCCTTTTGTATTGGTGTAATTGGAACTGTACGTGGAGATTGATCTTTAAATGGTATCCCTATGTAATTATCAAACTCCACCATAACATATGTCAGTGGTTCAGGTGGTGCACATCCAGTTTTGTATATTATTTTTTGAACATACCCTAGAGATCCATTTACAAGGCTTGATTCTATCCAAAGATTAGAAGTTAACATCACTCTTGCATCCTTGGCAAGTAATAACTCCATATCAATTTCATCAATCAGACTTGCTTCTGGTGCATTGACACTACCCACTCTTGTTGCAATGCTACGTACAACTGGATGCCTCAATGAGAATAATTTATTTTTGTTGTGACTATACACATTATCATTTGTGGCAAACAAATGAATAGTACTATCGAATTCTTCATTGGTTGGTGCATCTATGCAAACATTAGTTCTTGTCATGAGCAACTTCCAGTCATCAATAGTTGGTTTTGCATCTCTTAGATTTGTCAGAAGTTGACGAAATCTTTGTTGTTTAATGCTTTCCCCTTCTTGTCTAAATATTTTATCCAAAGTAACAACGGTTTTGAATTCTTCCCATAATAGTTTACCACGTCTGTTACTATCATATGGTGGTCTATCGTTAACAAGAGGTAACTGACCTAAATCTCCAATGAGAATCATAGATACACCTATAAAATATTGGAAAATGATGGCCTTCATTAGTGTCTAGTATTAATTGTTAGATTTAATAATAATCAAGTATTTGTTTTAAAATAGGTAAAAATTGCATATCTTCATTAAAAAACATATGTATACATCCAAAACTCATGTCTGCTTTTTTAGGGAATGCCTGACGAAGTTGACATTCCACCTTCTCTAGCAAATTTTGTCCAATGAAGCTCATTTCATCAATCAAAATGTATTTTATGTGTTGTAACTGCTCTTGGAAACTTGTGAGTCTTCCCCCTTGTAATTGACCAAAATCTATGATTGGGATTTGAAGTACTGACTGGATTGTTGAGGCTCCAATATTGAATGTTGCAACTCCTATTGGTGCAAGGAATAGAAGTGGAGTATGCCCTGGGAATGCTGCATTTTGAAGAGCTTGACTGATAGCACCAATTAGATATGATTTTCCAGTTCCTGTTGTTCCTTGAATTATCATGAATAATGGAAATGCATTTGGAGATCCATGATAATGTGTCATAATTATATCAAGTGCATTTTTCTATTTGGCACCCAATGATGCATAATTGATATTTTATGTTATATCATCCCACATGAGAAATCCATTATCTTTCATAACTTGCTTATGAATTTTATTGCTGGATCTGTGTAGTGTTCACCTTGATATTCATTAGACCATGGTGCATATCTATCAATATCTCTTCTTCCCAACATATGTATTTTAGAAACTTGCATAATTTGATTATGATGTAGCCTCGATATGATTTCCCATTCATGCTCTTTTGTGTTTTCCTGAAGAGGTTGATTATCTTCAATTTCAGAATCACTACCATTGTCAACATCTTTTGGAGTAGTTCTTCTTTGCACATGCCAAGGATTATAATTGAATGACTCCCAATTTGATATTATTGCATCATCTTGAAGACCAATATCTCTTTCTATATGACAAAATGTCTTATAAAGTAACAACTGAGACCAACAAAAATCAACCCATTTATCTGATTGACGTTGACGGATGGATACAAACCTTAGAAATACTCTCACAATAGCTATCATTCCCCTTGCCTCCCATATGTTATCTCTTCTTCACTTTGGATTATATGTCCATGATCTAGTTGCATCAATAAGTGAAACACCTTCCATGCAAAATGGCCTATTCTTATATCCATCAATGAAAGATTGTGTATGTTCTTCAAAGTCATCTTCGTCATTTGTAGCTACATATTTGAAAACCTCACGTGAGACATTTAAATTGACAAAGATTCTACTACTCTCCATTAATGGAAAATCCAATAGCATGTGGCATATTTCTTGTGCCCCAATGTCTCTTTCTATAAGTGTTTCAGTGAGAAGCCTTCAGTATACTCTTGATGCTAAATCATCAGGGTTTTCAATGTTTGCAAGTCGCATCAACATTGATGATAAGTTTCTGAACTATTTTTTGCTTTAGATGCATACTTGGCAATGTACTTTATTATAGCATGTTTAGAAAGAACAGGTTGCCAATCTATATTTGCTCTCCATAATTGTAGTATGTACCGATTATGTTTATTTACTCTATCATCTTTCCTTGCAGGTTCAAACTTTTTTTCTCCTGTCTCTGAGTCTTCATATAATTTTGATCCCTCAAGATTTAATGGCCATGGAGCATTATACCTATAGTCAATAATAACAGTTTTTATTCTTACTCATTATATTAAATTTGCAAATAATAATTTGGAAGATTTTAAATCTTAACTACAAACCATTCATCCTCTTTTCTTGCATAGACATGCACCCTCTCTACACATTGTATGTCATTCTACACAATTTAAAATCTCTTCATAGTCATGTTCCATATGTACTTTTGTAAGCTGCCTTGTATTTTGAAGACATGGATGCTGGACAAAATTTTGCATTACCTATGATTAAAAAAATGTATGAATTTATTAGTTACATTGAAACATAAATTTCTTACATAATATATATAAAATATTGATTTACAATCATTGATAACATACCTGTATGCTTTGTTGATGTGCATCTTCTCTAGGATTTCATGCATGAATAATAGAATGGAAATATTTCTCTATACTTTTTCATTGCTGCTCATTTTTCCCATCAAGATTATCCATATTTGGTGCTCTATCTATCCATATGAATCCATGCACATGCAGTGAACCTCTATGTTGCCATTCATATCTAGACCAATAATCTTTGACATTCATTCCTTTTTCTAGAATTTGTTTTCTAAAAATGTATGTCGTAGGTGCATGTAGTGTGCCACTATATGAGGATAATCAATAACATTCTGTCTTCTCCATTTTTGGGCTTCTCGTGCATCTATTGGTGGTGTTCCAGGCATCAGTGCATGCAAATCAAGCCAGTACATATCTGCTGCACTCAAAGTGAAGAATATTGTGGGTGAACCAATTTGATGAAGCATGTCAATTAACTATGCATGACATTCTGCCCAATATGATCTTGTACCCCTTAAGGTTGTTCCAAACCTCATCAAATGATCAGCTAGACGGAAGTGGAGCACATTTTCCATATGTTCACGTAGCTTGTTGATGGTGATTGGTATATCTTCAAGATTTCTCTTGACAAACACTGTAGATAAATTTTGTCCATGTAGTCTCATGGTCATGTTCATCACATAATATCTAAATCATGGGTGTCGACCAAATCGATGATCCCTATACCAAAAGAGATGTTTGACATATTCATGCAGATGTACCTGTCTCATGCGTGGCTCTAGCCAATTGCATCTACCATCATGAAACAATGTTGGAAATGCCATATCAAATAAGCCTAATGTCACATACTCATTGATAGGAGATGAACTAATCGTTGGCCAATTGATCAATGACCTTGGATCTGCATCAGGGTTATTCACCCATGCATGGATCAATTCCATCTCTCTTCTGACATTAGGCAGTCTGGGAGACATTGGTGTTGTGTGATCAATGATATTTCCTTCATCCATCTCCATCAATGGGCCCACAAATACAACTTCATTTGCATCTAAATCAAACTCCATATGCACTGTATTTAGTTGTTCAAAGATATTTTCATCTGAATTTGATGGAAGAGCATTGAGAGCATTTTCATCAATTTAAACATCAGAGTAGAACTTGTCATGTTCAATTTTGTATTTGAGTGTCTTATATACTCTCTCTCTATTTACTGTAAAGTTGTAATATGTGCCACATTGATCCCTCCTTCGAACAATAATGATTGACAAATCTTTAATTCCACATGGCAAATCCTTTGAAATCTCTTTTACATCCTGTGGAAAACTTATTGTGTGTCTCTTGTATTTATATTGACCACCAGTTGCATGTGTCACTTGTAGAATTGGATTGACACGTGCTATCAACATTTCTTCTACCTGTGTCAAGTTTGCAAGCTCTTGTGGTTGTGGGCCAGGATCCATATTATTTGATGCTGAAAATTGATTATTGCCTCTTTCTCAATCGACACCTATTGCATACAGGACCTTGAGGTGTCTAAAAAACCCTTATTCCAAGATAACATTCTTGACAAATATAACACATGTTTGGTGAAACAAAACTATCAATTCCATTTTGAAAATGCATTTGGAAAGTATTGAAATCAGTGTGAAGCATTCCATTAGGATTTGGTACATTTTCTGGTCTTTCAACATTAAAATCAATATTAGCATTTAATCAGGTTCTTGTCTTTCTGCATCTCTCATTAGTTGGCATTAATGTCTTCGATATTCCCTTTGATATGCTCTTCAATATTCCCTTCGGTGTTGTCTTTGTTCCTCATCATGTCTTCGTTCCTTCTCAGATTCAACGCTCAACCTAGGTGGATCCATACCTACATAATATTTGAAAACAAATATTTATAAGTGTAAAGCTATAACATTGACATTACTTTGGAAAATTTCCACACCATTGGTGTTTAATGTTGATATGAATACAAAAATTACAAATTTAGTACATTACTTTGAACAAATAGATTCATGTCATGTCTAGGTGCATTTTCTGGTGTTTTAAGTACAAAATCTATTGATCTTGAATTTTTATCTTCAACATTAAAATTGATATTAGCATTTGACCCATTAGGTTCGTGTATTTCTTCTCTTTCAGGGACATTGAGTTGTTGAGATGTTTGTGGATGACTTAGTCTCATCATGTTTGGTTGTTGCCAATTTTGTAATTCCAATTCTTCAAGTGCTATATTTTCCCTACGTTTATGATATCTTTCTATGACAGCCTCATTTTGTTGTGTCCTTTGTTGTTCTCTTTCTACTTCTCTCATTTGTTGGTGATGTCATCTTCGATATTCCCTCATATATATTCTTTGATATTCCCTTCGGTATTGTCTTCATTCCTTGTTAGATTCAACATTCAACCTAGGTGAATCTATACCTACATAATAGTATAAAACAAATATTTATAAGTCTATTAATTTGCAAAAATTCCATGCCATTGGTGTTTAATGTTGACATAATTACAAAGATTACACTTTCAAGTTTAGATCAAATAATAATGCTATGAGATAAAATAATTTTCAACACATTATGGTTTTCATGGATTGGTTCCTTATCACTCCAAAAGGTTGCATTTTCTATATATCACCAGACCAATATACCAAACCTCTATGTATGCTCGCTCTTCCATTATACTCGTATGTACGTGGAAGAAGCTCATCCTTTCTTTATACCCATTGGTACTTGAAAAAAATGTTAAAGCACATGAGAGGAGAGTGGTACGTGGCACATAGGAAATACGTGAAAAGGATTCATACTACTCCATAATGACACCTGCTCATAAAGAAATAAAATTTCTTTCAATCAAGATTTATATCTTACGACAGTAATGAATGGGAAATGGAAGGAAGTGAAAATGATAGTGTCCTTATTTCTCCCTGGTGATTTATAGGGACGAGGCCACAGACGTCGTTGTTGTAGCTATTTTAGGTAGTGGGTACAGTAGTTCAATCGCGATGGCTTGACCCGTAAACGTGAACCAGAGGCACCACAATTACCAAACGTTGTAATTGTTTTAGTTTTGGAAAAAAAATGTTTTGAATTTTGTTTAAAAATAAATAAATAACAACTTATATTTTCAAATATATGTTAAAAATAAACTTTTGAAAACAAATTAAATCTAGAATAACTCTTAATTTAATAAAATTCTATGGTAAAATCAATTAAACTCTTAATTGAAAATAACTCTATAATAAAATTAATTAACACTAAGAAAAGATATAACATAAGTATAATATTATGTTATATAAAATTAAATTAGGCTATAATTAGGAGGTGGTAGAGCACTGATTTTAGAAAAATATTAAAACTTGTCAAATGACAAAAGCATATAAAAAACATACTCTTACAATATTCTAATTAAAATAATTTAAATAGAAAATTAATCCACCACTTTATTTGAAGTAATTGAAATATAAAAGTTACAAAATTGAAATAATAAAACTAAATAATATCCTAAAATTATTTTTTATTTTTTAAATGTGTATAAGTAATTAAATTAAATAGCATTTTTTTTCCAATGAGACATAAGTGAATTTTTTTTATAAAATAAATAAAATACAACTTAGATAATTTTAAGAAAAATAGATTTAATTATGAGGACTTAAATGAAGTCGTATAAAAAGAGATTATGACTCATCATTTAAAAACATTTATTTTATTAGATAGAAACCACAATTTAAAAAAGACACTCTAACAATAGAATTGAACAACTAAAACATAGGATTTATTGGACACTTCAAATAGAAACGTATATTATCTTACTAAAGAAAAAAAAATTCTTTCCCTATTTAAAAACTCAACTCGTAATTCTAATTTCTATGGTTTATTTCTATTGTCAGGGTACATTTTGTGTAGAAGTGAAGAATGGAAGTCAAGAGTTTAAAATGATAGAGGAATTTTTTTGAGAAATATTGTAGGTAGTTTTACCAGGTTTCACAAATGATACAGAATTGTTTTGGGTTTCTTAGGATTGGGATCTTTCAAGAAATAAATTAATAGATGTTTGTGTTTACTATGGTTCTGAAACTCGAGAACATTATGAAATACATACATAAATTATTTTCTTGATTTATATCTAAAATTATTTATCTGATTAAACTATATTTGTTTAAGTATTCTAGGGATACAATTTATTTATTAGTATATTTTGTCAAATTAAATGAATGATATAAATTTTGAATGCATATTTTACTTGGCAAAGATATAGTTTTAATAATGAAGAAAATGAGAGGGGTCGCAGCCATGTGAAAGCAGGTGCCTCCTCAAAGGAGAGCCTCACGAATTGGCTTGAACAACTCCATTTTAAAAAAAAATCATTTTTAAATAATAAATATGTATTAAAATAATCTTAGATTTTGATTTTTAAATTTAAGTTAACATCATATAAAATTAAATTAGGCTATAATTTAGGAGGTAGTAGAGCACTAATTTTAGAAAATATTAAAACTTGCCAAATGACAAAAGGCATATAATATAAAAGTTACAAATAATAAAACAATCCCTTACTAAAAACTAACTTAATAATTTAATTATGCACTTCATAAATTTAAAAAACTAATAATAAAGCAATCTCTTACTAAAAACTAACTCAAGTTAGCTAAACTTTAATTATTTAAAACTTAAAATACATTTCATTCACGAGAAATTATTCATTTAGCTTTCTTAATTTTAGTTTATTTTATTGTATGATAAATCTAGAGGAGATGGAAGAAGCCATAGTCCACCTTCATGCCTCTGAGGTAATTTCTCTTGTTTGTTTTTATTTAGTTTGCAATTTTAATTATTTATTTTTTGGAATTTCTAATTTATTTATTTTCTCCAAGTTCAAATCTAATTATAATGTGAATTGTAACATGTAGGAGGGAGGTTCAAAAAACCCTCTATGAAAAAATCACAGGCATGCACATGCATCCAAATAAAGGAAAGCAAAATATCTTTTGTTTTATTTTATTGTTTGTGCTTAAACCTAGGATAAGTTGTAAGGTTTCTACAACTCATACTTTAACCTTTAATAAGTGCTATCTAAATATTTATATTCTTAAATTTAAAATAAAATAAAATAAATTATTGTATGAAAAATTTTAATAAATCAAATTTAACACAAATTAATAATTTTATTGTTTTTTATTATGGTAAGCGGCAAAACAAGGGTGTTGAACCCTATTACAAGTTTAAGAAAATAAAAAGTAGCTTATCGGGGCTGAACCCTTAACAACCAAGACCCAAAGGGCAGACAAACAGTCAAGATGAGAGAGACCACCATCCCAACAAGGAACCCCAAACAGTGCTTCAGACGCACACAAACAACATAAACACCATACAAGGGATCTAAACAACAGCAAATCCTGAACTAAAAAACCTAACCCCATTAACCCTAGGGCGTAACTCCCCCACAGCTTTGGGGAACCCCTTCTTTCTGCATTGAACCACAGTCCAAGAAACTTCAGAATCAAAGTCCACAGAGCAAGGCAAGAGAGGGGGATCCTCCCGAACAGCAACAGCCAAGGAAGGCACTAACAAGGCCGACTCCGAAGAGGGCACAATTGAAGCAATGACCAGAGAAGAAGTAGCGTGACCCGTAGCCACCAGGTGCAGTACCGCCAAATCCAAATTAGGAAGAATAGAAGGAAGAACATAACTTGTAGAAGTAGTGATATGATCCAATGCATTAGGAGCTGACGTGGGGGCCGAAAGAGGATCATCAGAATCTAACATCATCGTGGGGTTTGCAGTAGCCACCAGCACCCCCACTAAAACAGATTCAAGAGGGAGCTCATCCTTCTGAGAGGAGTCATCCCCATAGGACGAACCATCCTCCAGAGAAGCACTGATTGTCAAGTGATCCACATGAGCATCCTTCCACCAAGTTGCAGCATTTTTGCGACGTGAAAGAGGACAACCAACAACCAAATGACTAATATCGAAACAACGACAACATCTAAAGGGAATACTCTCATAGTCCAACAATTGTTTCCAAGGCCAATCTCCAACCATCAAAACATCTCCAAAAAGGGGTTTGGAGATATCAATATCAACCAAAATTTGGGCAATTGTTTAGTAAGCCATAAAGGAAGTAGTTGCATCAACTTTCAAAAAATGACCAATGGTGTTGCCAATGCTCTCATAGCAAGAATCCTCCCAAAACTAGAGGGGGAGGTTTGGGAGACGTGCCCAAATCAGCCTGATATTAAGTGGCTCGGTAAGGGGGTTGAAAGTAAGAGTCCGGGGCTTAATGGAAAGGGAATGTTCCTCCCACATCTAGACCCTACCATCAAGCACTAATCTCACTGCTCAGAAGAAGCAAAAGTCACGATGAAAAATCCTCGTGCACTAGGGAAGAGTTCAATCTTACTAGCAACCAGCGGCTTCCAAGACTCAATGACCCAATTGTGGAGGTCAGGGAGAGAGGGCCAAAACCTTTGAACGTGTAGAAAACACCTGTGTTGCAGTAAAAATCTTCATTTTATGTGACCTCAGGGCCACAAACCATAATAGGAGAAGAACGAGTACAGGGGAAAGGTCGGACCCCCTCCCCCCACCCCCCGAAGCACCAAGGGCACCCGAACTAGCCATGGTTGCAAAAGACCGCTGAGAGCCACCAGTAGTACGCTGCCCTAGAGTAGACGTACCAAAAACAACCTCAGATTGTTTGCCAAGCAGAACAGAATTCACATTTTTCATAGGAGAACCATCCCGTTCAAATCCAAGGCTCGTAACACTAGCACCCATTGCCTCCTTGACCACATCCACGCTGCCCTTCGTAGGTTTTGAAGCCCCAACACATACATCTCCAGCGTTGACCTGCGCTAGAACGTCCAACGGCCACTCCCGCCCGGCGGATTTCAAAATTCCTTCCTCCCGCTCGATAGATTTCAAAATTCCTTCCTCCTGCTCCATTGTTAATAATTTTATTGTTTTATTCTAAATAACCTTTTATTTTATTGTATGATAAATCTAGAGGAGACTCTCTTGAAGAAGCCATAGTCCACCTTCATGCCTCTGAGGTAATTTCTCTTGTTTATTTTTATTTGGTTTGCAATTTTAATTATTTATTTTTTGGGATTTCTAATTAATTTATTTTCTCCAAGTTCAAATCTAATTATAATGTGAAATGCATGTTGTAGGAGGGAGGTTCAAAAAACCCTCTATGAAAAAATCACAGGCATGCACATGCATCCAAAGAAAGGAAAGCAAAATATCTTTTATTTTATTTTATTATCTGTGTTTAAACCTAGGATAAGTTGTAAGGTTTCTACAACTCATATTTTAACCTTTAATAAGTGATATCTAAATATTTATAATCTTAAATTTAAAATAAAATAAAATAAATTATTGTATGCAAAAATTTAATAAATCAAATTTAACACAAATTAATAATTTTATTGTTTTATTCTAAATAACCTCCTTGGCCCGAAAGAAACTTGATAAATTTTAAAACCTATGAATAAAATCTTATATAAATCTTTAATTCAATCTTATTTAAATCCTTACTCTGATAAAAGACAAATTTTTAAATTTAATTAAACAATCATCACAATAATTCAAAACATAAAACTAAATATATTTTTTAGCTTAAATAAATTAATACATGTCACAAGTTTAATTAGGTAAATTATAGTGAATCTAAAACACAAATTGTGAAATTTCTTTTTTACTTTTAAATCTTACCAAAATTAATTAGATGCATTAAAAAGAACTTTATTATTTTTACAATAACTCAACTATCCCCGACCCCATTGTACACAAATCAAAATCATATTCGTTCATCTTTCACTCTGATGCTCAGGCAGCGCCATTGTGCAAAATAATTTCCCCTTTTAAATTGTCTTTCTTTTCAAATATATTTTTTAATCACTAATTCTTTATTTTGATTTTTTTTTAATTTTAATTTTTGATTCACAGGAAAATGTATAAAAGAAATTGAAGTCTTCCATCAAATTGTATGACAAGATACTCTGCAAAATATTTGGTACAAGATATATCTTTCAACTGGGATGTATGGATAATCTACTATTTTAAGTCTCTGGTGTGATGTGCAATGATAAAATATCTGATTTTAGTTTTAGCATTAGGTTTATCCCCAAATAAAATATTCATTGCTAAACCTAACAACAAGCTTGTCTTTTGGATGTAAAAGGATTACTAACACAACTACAACAAACTTAAGCATATTCAATCCATGTTACTTAGATATGTGAAGCTAAAGCAAAAATATCAACAAAATTCAAAACTATAATAGGCTAACCTTCAATTCCTGGAAAGTGATTTCGCACTCCTTTTCGGCACTCCCTTTCAAGTCACCTCAAATCCTGCAATTTGATATTAAAAAAACTTAAGGAAGGAGACAATATAAATAGAGATGAATGTCCATTCGTTGTAACGTTTCTTTCTTTGATTTTAGTGGATAGTGATGGCTTCTTTGAAACTACCATCCATTAGGTTTGCATTTTATTTTATTTTATTTTTTATTCCTTTCACCTTCTCTTTTATATATATATATATATATTTTTTATATCTTTCAACTCCCATCTGTGCTATAACTGTCCAAGTTTTTCTATTTTTCTATCCATTTAGCTTCCACGAATTTATTTTTTATATCTTTCACCTCCCATCTATGCTATACTGCCCAAGTTTTCTATCTATTTAGCTTCCACAAATTTATTTATTTACACATTTTATGAATTTTGTTTACTTGGAATCTAAATCTTAATTGGTTACTGAATCTTTCATCCCCTGTTGTGAGATTAGAACCAAATAAAAATAATTATGCAATCATAAAAATAATATTTTTTAATATCATTTAAAAGATGTGAGGTTGGCTCACCCAAAAAAGATGTGAGGTTAAAAAACATACATAATATATCTTAGAGTAAATTAATTAATCACCATGAATAACAATCTAACTCAAGATCTAAAGAGGGGACTATTAAATGTATTGAAATAAATATTTGAGAATTTAAATAAATAAAACAAAGGTACTTAGCTCTAGGTTCAATGTCAATCTTGATGTACTAGCTATTGCTAAACGATTCACTAATATGTCAAAGAAATGGAACCTACTAGATGAATGCATCAAGACAACAAAAGTTTTTTGTTTCCTACTCTAGTTCACTTCTACAACTACATAACTGATGTCACAAGCTTATATATTTACACCCAGCATTGACATTAATTATATATATCACATGGATATATATTCCATGTTACAGCCCTTATATATATTAACTGATGTCACAGCGCTTATATATTTACACCTAGCCTTCCCTCTTTTATTCCTTTACAAAAGAATTACTTATATTTAATAAGAATATTCATAAGTAAATCAAAAGATGATATACATAATATTTAAATAACAATTAAATAATTTAAAACATGTTAAATTAAATTGATTCAAAAAATATCATTTCTTTTAATTAACTATGCCAAATAAAAATAATTATGCAATCATAAAACCTATTAGATGCAAATAAAAATAATTAAATGGAACCTATTAGATGAATGCATCAAGACAACAAATTTTTTTTGTTTCCTACTCTAGTTCACTTCTACAACTACATAACTAACCTCTACAAGTGTGGATCTATCCATTATCTAAAATTTTAATTAAAATATAGTTCACACATTTTCATCATCTTACAACCATATGGAAACATGTACAATAGAACATGCACACAAGACACCAAGTTAACCTAAAGAAAACCCTAATTGGGTGAAAAATTTAGCAAGAGTGTGTCATAAGCATGTCATCCACTATTTAAAGAATCATTTGCAAGTGTTACACTACCTTAAATACTAATTGGAGCTTTGACAATGTCTTAAGAACCCTTCACACTTATTTGTCAACCCTACAACTAAGAAACCATGTCACTTTTCCACTTGATCATGGAACTCAAACTACAAAGAAGGTTTTCCACTTGAGCCAACCCTTCACAATTAAAGAATAGTTATAGTACTAATACCTCCCTCCATGGTGCCAAAATCTAGAGAAAAGTACATTTTTTGAAGCAATTCAAACACAAAGTCCCTTCATCTTCCATTCTATGTTCCACACAATAAAATCACCACTTTTACCAAATTGGTGATCATAAGTTCACTATGGTATTCATGAGATCACTACAATATCCATCCAATTGTCATGGTATTTCGTGTGTTTGTAGTAGTATTTCATATGTTTGTTGTGATGAATGGCACTTTCACCACCTATACATAGTGATGATCTCACCATTCTTCATTTTCCATTATATTCTAATGTTATCCACTAGAATAAATATTTTTTTAGATGTCTTGAACCATCCTTAGTACACTCCAATAAACTCCACCAACTGGCATGCATCAATATACATCAATTTTATGATGGGTAAGTGCATGGAAATGGGGGGATAAAAGGGGATCAAAAGTGGCCACATCTTTATTGAAATCAACAAAAACTAAACTTTGACAAGGAATTTGAGATGCCTACAATCAAAATTTGACACTATGATAAGAACAAGATTAATAGTGTTTAGAATCTAGTTTCTAAAATATATTTTTTTTAATGGTGTAGATTAAGAGGGTCAAAATTTGACAGCACACAAAGTGGTCCTATTTTTTTTTCTCAAAAATATAACATACCATTAGGTGTGCTCCCCTCCCCCCCATTTTTGAGTTCCATTAATTATTTTACAAATCCCTTTAGTAGAAAGTTATCTATATTTCCTAATTTTTTAGTGAATATATTTCTTTTTACTAATTTTCTGACTAGACGCATCTTGAAAAGTAAAAAATTGTGTCCTCCCCCCTAATTTTAAGAAAAATTTAATCAAAAATTAGATTTTTTTCAATGTGCATAGAATGTGAAAATGTATTTTTTCAAATTTGGATGAGTGGATCAAAATTATGTAGAAAAAGAAATGTGTGTTTTGAAAAAAAAAAAATAGACACTACTAAAAGTAATTAGAGATCAAGACCTTAATATATTCATATTTTTAAAATACATGGTTAGAAAGCTAAGATAGAGCTTAAGGTCGTAGTGGTGTTTTTTCAAAATTTTATCCTAAAATACATGATCTTCCTTACCCGGATCTTCCTTGCCTTGATCTTTCTTCTGCGGTGATTCTTCTACTTTTGGTAGTACTTACTGCACTTTAGGGCTCCTCAAATCTTTCCAACACATTCTTCCTTCCTGACAAATCCACAACCATCCCAACAGATTTGTAACCAGCTTTGATACCACTTGATGCAGTCAAGGTAGGAGGGTCCAATGAAGGATTGTCCAGCCTTGCGACCTTAAACAATCAACCTCATGATCATAACAAAGATGTAATAATAACATACATATATCATAGAATGATAAGAGATACTCATGAACATATGACACAAGATTTATCCTAGGAATACCCTCAAAGGGAAAGACCTAGCTTTCAAAGATCACTTCTCATTATATTAAACTCCAAATCTCATTACATGTGCCCCTAGGGATTTACATATGCTAGGCGACAACCCAAGTTCACAAAAGATTCATACAACACAACATTATGTCTTCTTTCTTCTTCTTCTTCTCAATTCTCTTCTTTGTATCTTCCTCTACTCTCTATCCTGCTACTTCCCCGAATCAAAACAATTCATCTTCTTGTCTCCTATCTTCATACACTCTCTTAGTTGCTTTGAAACAATCTTCTATCTTGTATTTATATCCTCTGCAAGTCTTCAAAACTATTCTTCATTTATTTATACATGGTTATTGATGTTTTGTCCTCACTATTGGGGGCAACATTGGGGGAAACTATTCTTCCCCTCAAACATACTTTTCATGGTATATCTTATCTTTAACTATGCTTCCATGGATTTTCCCTCATTGGGGGTAATATTGATGGGGCACCTTGTTCTCTCTCACATATGCTTTCATGATCATATTTTACTATGTTGTTACATGTTTATCACACAATGACACCTTTACATCCTTATGATAATTGAGTTTTACATGATTATATCTTTTGTCCTCTCCTTTAATTCCTTGTATCCTTTGTAAGCAACCAATTGGAGGGGGCATAGAATATCACTAACACTCTGTTGACAATCTTTTCACATCACCATGGTTCTGGTGAACAAAAGTGCTTAGTGTGACATCCAATGTATGGAAAGGTATGCAGATGTGGGACACGACCGACAAACCAATCTCTGGAGTGAGGGTTGACTCCTTGCCTATTCCAAGCTAACTCTAATCAAAGAGGAAAAGGGAAGAGGGAAACATGTTGAAAATAAAACATATAAGACATGAAAGACCATAAGCCAAGAGTAGGCATCCTACCACCATTTGACCAAAGCTTGGAAATTGATGGTATCATATTCAATAATAACGAAACTAGGAACACACACAACAATCACAAGTTTTCATGCACACCAATGATGAGTTAGAACTTATGGAGTAGTAGCCTCATAAATTAGTCATGATATGGTTTTAATATTACATATGGTGTAATGTAGATTATTAATGGAAACACATATAGAGGTTCCCCTAGAGCCAAACAACATAAGGATGGAGGGAAGAAAAGAACATTCCTAGATAAAATAAAAGAAATAGTACCTCAACCCCCAGAAAAAAACACACTCAACAACACAAGAGGTAAAGGAAAATTACACATTTGTATTGACTATCATGAGGTTTGAGAGAGAAAAAAATCTAATTGCCCATAGTATCAAAGCAACACAAGATAGACAGGTTTACTGAAAAATCATTCACCAAGTCCTTTCCCAAAGACTAGAAAACCACAACAGGAAAGAAATGTTATAAAATGATCTAGCTCTGGTCATATGGTGGTAGGATGCCTACTCTTAGCTTATGGCCTTTCATGTTTTTTGTGTTTTACTTTTAGCATGTTTCCCTCTTCCTTTTGCCTCTTCCGTTAGAGTTATCTTGGAATAGGTAGGGAGTCACCCCTCATTCTGAAGATTCATCTTCCGATGACATCCCACATCTGCAAATCTTTCCATTGTTGTTGGTCATGCTAAACACAAGTTTGTTTTCCAGAACCACGATGACATGAAAAGAACGGTCAACACACTCTTTGATGACTATGATTGTATTGATTAGCTCATGGTTATGATGATTATTTTAGTTCTTAGATAGAGGTCAATTTTTATTTGAGATAGTTATATTTCTAGATTCAAACATAGCTTTATTATTCTTGCATCTAGGAAGAGTCCTTTTCTTAATTCTATTTTAGGTAGAATCCTTATTTCTGTAGCAAGCATAATCCCTTTACCTATTTTTGCTAGCTCCTTTACAACTAATTTTCTTTTTAATTTTTTCATAGATAGTTTTGGTAGTTTTGTCTATCCCTGTTTTTAAATCCTTGACATATGCTACTCAATTTAAAAATTCTTCTTTTGTTCTTGTAGGTTTTGATATGGTGTGCTCATGAGAAGAGTACACAAAATCAAGGTCCTTATCTATATTATTTTTATGAGTGTGAATAATTTTCTTTCATGTTGACTACTTTATTTACTTTGACATGCATTTTCTTAGTAGTTCACATGCAAGTCAATGTAGGGGAAGGTGTAATTGATTTGGGCCCATTTTGATACTTTTGGTCTTGATCCAATTACTAGTGTGCAAAATGACATGTTCTTGTGTGGAGGTTGACAATTAACTTGATCCTAATTTAATTCTATCTAAACACATCCCTGAGACTAGTCTTGCTCTTGATTCTATTCATTCATCACCCTAAGTAAAATATGTAGATTACAAAATTGACGTAGGTTAGTTTTGTAGATTGTGGAAATGACCCCTAAACTTGCAAAGTAAAATCCAAATTTGGGTATGTTTCCCTCCTTTCCAACTCATTATTATGAAGCAAATTCTAAAGCAGGCAATATATCTAAATTGTATGCTAGAGCGTTGTATAAAAGAACAAACCCTAATTCATTATGATCATCTAGAAAATCACTAAGAGGCATCTAGCATATACCTATGAACATAAAAATGTATTATCATATGACATTAGCATTGCATCAACACTCTATGCATCATTGATTATTGTTCCATACTATTGACTTGGTGACAAGGATTTGACCAATGGAGAATAAATCATTTCCTAAAAACTCCAAAATGGTGTTTATCAACACCACACCCATCTTAGATGCAAGTTGTAGAGGTGAACAAGTTCTTGACATCTAGAACTTAGCAAAGTTAAGATTTTCAGACCAAGTTCAAATCCACCTATAGAGCTTAGATCCACACTTGTAGAGGTTACTTGTAACATCATTCCAAATTAACCATACATAATATCAACTTAAATTTACCTTCAGCATCATAACATATATTACATCATTTGATCCCTACGTTAAGGTAAGTTTGTCATATTATGTTATTTATTAAAAGATAGATCTCAGTAAGGCACCTTCAAAACCCCATGTGTAAAGATCTTATAGTGTCCATCAAATGATAAAAATGATTCTAATAATAACAAATTTAGAATTATACAACGCCAAATAATCTCCTTTAATCAAGTATAATTCAACTTGTCAAGAGTACATATCAGGGCTTTTGAATTTAACTATTCATTTATCCATTGCTCTAATCCAATCAAAAGGTATGCAACCCTAAATCCGAAGGGATAACTATGATATTCAATCCTTTGGATTGAAATGATAGGCATCATTGTACTTGTTAGTTCATGATCTACTACTACACAAGTTAAATCAATCATGTTTACAAAGTAAGTATTTCTTATTTCACTGACTCCATTCATGTGATACACTATGAGATCATTAATTACTTAATGTCTCCCTAAAAAAAACTATTATAATAATACCTTATCTCATCGACTAATACACTACAAATCCAATTAGGTACGAATAACTCATATTCAATAGCATAATAAGTTTAGACAACTAGCTCACATCTAACTCTACCTGAGTAATCAATCTGGTGTTTTACCTCACCAGGAATCTTAAGAATTTACAATCATAAGATAAACCCATCCTAGGGGCCAGACCTATGCCTCGGGGGCTCATCTCAGATGGCCTTGCCTACATGATGCGTAGAGGCTTCGTAGTTCAAGAACAACTCAACCCTTCATCTAGTTACACAATGTTTTAAAACGAAGTAGATTTCAACACATATAGATTTAATAGATCTATAAGATCTCGTTACACATATAAATGGTCATCAAGCCCCACAATAAAAGAATGTCCAAATCATCTCACCATGATATCTTGACATTCAACAGGTCATCAAATCCTTATCTAAATTTTTCAGAACTCCTTTAAATACAATTTTCAACCATTTACACTACATAAAAGATCCCTATGTTGTGCTAGCTAATCCATTTCCAAATGTAAACATGGAATAATAATGCCCATATGATTTGATCACAATACTAAAAATTACTGAACATTCTTCTAATCAAGAATGATACAGGGCACATTAAATGACAAAATGCTACTAATCAGTAATAATAAGAAGATTACTAACCACAAAGATAGTTATGTCAACAATTAATGATGACTACAACCTCAAGTGATATGACATTATTAATGACTAATATGAAACAATGAAATTTCCCAAACGATCACCCCAATAATACAACTATGTTATAAAAATGAAGAAACCTAGCCCGCACGGGTGGCATAGTTGACTAAGGGCTTTGGGTTCTTCCCATATAGGTCTCGAGGTTGATTCTCGCCGTCCGTAATATAAGGTTGTTCCGGGTGTGCAGGCCATCTCACAACCCAGATACCTCTGGTATAAAAAAGAAAAAAATGAAGAAACCACAAGGTAGAAATGGCAGCAAGAAAATCACAGCGCTAACATAGACAGTGTCTCATGGAACATGATTATTGCAGTCACACTTTTACCATATCCAACGAACAGATCTTAATATGATAAGCTCACATTTGCCTCACCCCCAGCATACAATTTTGTCTGGGTTATCCTGGATCTGGGTTCAGTATGCAAAGGAACTTGGCTTGGGCGTGATTAAATGCATGTGGGTTCATTCTAGGTGGAATTGGCAGAACCCCGAAAAACAAAATCTGTTCTAAAAAAATTATCATTTTTAGACTGGCCCCTTTTTTTTCCATCACATTATACAAACACCAAAAATAAAACCCCCTCCTGCATCTTGTTGTTTCTCTATTAACTGTGAGGGCCTTCTACAAAAGACGCCATTGCAGTAATATGATTGTTTCTCTATTAACAGTGCGCCATTCTCCAAAGCTGCACCTCCTGCTTCATTCTCTGTCCCATAATGGCTGCTGCGTATGTGTGTGAAAAATGATGGAGTTTTTTTCTTTGGAGGTGTACCCCATGAAAGCAAGAGCCCCAAACAAAATCAATGCCAGGCGTGTAATTCTTGGGGTACCAACAAGACATGTGGTTTGCTTGACGAAAAGTCTCAAAAAGGGTGCCATGGCATGGAATGCAATGATTTCTATAATTTTAATTGTTTAATATAAGTCTTATATATATCTCTCCAATATAAATTTAGAATATAGCTTGAACATTATCACTATGAAATCAATAATTTGGATGGATTTGAAATCCACTCAGTTCGATAAGGAGTTTACTTATTAAGCTAAACAAAATCATGATTCTTAAGTAATGCATTCACAAAATTTACTTAGTTTTACATGATTCGTACTAGGAGTATACCTTTAGCATGAATAAAGTTGATTTAAATTATAATTCACACGAACTATATTGCATTTATATTATATTTCTAGTATAATATGAATTAATCCCACTCAATTTGTACTTTGTAATTAGGTTGAACAAATCAAGAGGTTCTAGATTATTAATTATCATTAATTGGATAGATTTAATGCAACTCTGGTAACTAAAAGGACTATAAACTTTTAAAAATGCATGTCGGAATCTCATCACATGCCAATATTGCAAGATAAGATGAGACAACAAGATAGACAGAGATGCAAATACATACACAATGTAACCTAAGTTGGCACGTACCTATGCGAAAGTGAGATAGATCCCTTCATGACTCAATATACATACAATCGTACCATAATCCAAAATTGATTTATGCCACTATAATTTAAAACATGTCCAATACTTCCTGATTGTACGATAAAACATTTTCTTATGTAAAGGGTTACATGTATCCGCAATATAACATCGAATATATATCCATGTGATATATATAATTAATGTCAATGCTAGGTGTAAATATATAAGGGCTTTGACATCAGTTATGTAGTTGTAGAAGTGAACTAGAGTAGGAAACAAAAAACTTTTGTTGTCTTGATGCATTCGTCTAATAGGTTCCATTTGTTTAACATATTAGAGAATCATTTAGCAATATATAGTACATCAAGATTGACATTGAACCTAGAGCTAAGTACCTTTGTTTTATTTATTTAAATTCTCAAATATTTATTTCAATACATGTAATGTCCCCATTTACGAATTCTCTTGCAGTTCAGTCAGAACTGACTTTCTGGGTTGTTGACAGCGTAATCAAAGAAGTATTTCTCTGTCACCAGGGTGTTCGGGTGATCCAATGGAGATGGTTGACACTTTCCGGAGGGATTTCGAACAACTTGTCTGTACTTACTATTTATAGTAAGTGCTTGTATGTGGTTAATCTTTTTGGGTTTTTCTGGGTTTGTTCTCTTTGGTCCCTGGTGGTCACTATTATTTTTAGTAAGTGGTAGTTTGGCACTGTTTGGGAGACTTAGCAGTCGATTGTTGGCTCTCTTAGGCATTGCACTAAGCTCAGAGTTATCAAATGGTTGTGGATCCAGTTGGCACCCTCTGAGTTGGCTCAATTTGCTTATGGTCGTTACTATTTTTAGTAAGTTTGGGATTGGCACCGGAACGGGATTTTGAGAGTGGGGTTGAATTTGTCTTGTCAAGACCTTTCCAACGAGCTATAGATCATTGGTTTCCGACATCATCTTGGCCTCAGTTTTAAAGTCTGTAAATTAAACATTATTATTTAATATTGGACCTTGGTGCTTAGGCTCAACAACTTAATGTTGTTTTAAAAGAGGGGACTTTAAGGGTGATGTTGAGAAAAAAATTAAAGAGAATTATAATATTTTAAAATATATTTTCCCTCTCATGTTTTATCTCATATGCAAGAGGATTTTAGAGACTCTCAATTGAAAAAGTATAAAAAAAGGAAAAGAGCTCTCATTTGAATATGCTAGGATTATTATTTCTTTTCTCTTTGAGATTTCCCTTGCTAGGGTTTTGGAGCTTAGCTCTAGGGTTTGAGGATTCAAACCAGAGGCTCTTGGAGACGAAAACCTCCCTGAGTAGCGGTATCCCACAGGTGTGAAAGATCACCCAACGGTGCCTTCTATGGTGGATACATTCAGTGTTCACAAATGTGCTTGCAATGGAGTCATTTAGAGAGGGTTTGATCTGATTTGATATATCATTCATCCATTATTGTTGAGAACAGAATTCAGAGGTTTTAGAAGGCAGATTTTAGAGTGTTAAGGAGGGTTTCTTTGTTGTTGTGTATTGCCCTTCCTGGTCGTACCACCTCTTCCTGGTCGTACTCACTGTGGGGGCGTGAAGTTGCTTGCATTTGGAGACTCCCATCTTGGTCGCCTAGCTTAGTCTACCACAGCAGATTGTTTTCAGAGGTTATTTCAGAGTTATTTGGTGTGCATAGTTGTTGATCATCACTCCCAACCATGGTCGTACAGTCCCAAGAGTGGCGTGGGACCCTTTGGGCTTCTTCCCTCTTCATGGGTATTGGATATTCTGCATTGTGAGGCGTTAGAGGCTCCCTACACTGCTGATAACATTTGTATGCTGATTTTACATTATTTAATGAAGTTCTGATGCATTTCCAGCCATACCCACTTGCTGGTCCATTCTGACTGTTGTATCAAGTTGCATTTCTGGATATGGGTATGTCAGTAATTCATTATTGGCCATTTTACTATCTGGGTAGTCGATAGTTTCTTTATATCTATTGTACTTTTTTTGGGTTTTGGTTATATGCTCTGTATTGTATGCTTCGACAACACATCTATAGGAAAACTTAAAACCTCTTCTGCATTCTTCTGTCTAGTCTGAAAGAACACAATAAAATAATAAAATAACACATAAAAAAAATTAAAAAAATATACAAACAGGTACGGCACATTACAATACATTTAATAGTCCCCTCTTTAGATCTTGAGTTAGATTGTTATTCATGGTGATTAATTAATTTACTCTAAGATATATTATATATGTTATTTGACCTCACATCCTTTTTGGGTGAGCCAACCTCACATCTTTTAAATGATATTAAAAGTATTATTTTTATGATCGCATAATTATTTTTATTTGGCATAGTTAATTAAAAGAAATATATTTTGAATCAATTTAATTTAACATGTTTTAAACTATTTAATTGTTATGTAAATATTATGTATATCGTCTTTTGATTTACTCATGAATATTCTTATTAAATATAAGTAATTCTTTTGTAAAGGAATAAAACAAGGAAGGCTAGGTGTAAATATATATTTACACCTAGCATTGACATTAATTATAAATACTAGCATACCTATATTTAAAAATATATATCTAAAGTACGTCAGGAGATATCCTTCTCGAGGCACCTTTTTTTATCAATTTACAACACATGTGGAAGAGGCACCTCGAGAAGGATGTATCTTTGCGTACTTTAGATATATTTTTTAAATATAGGTATGCTAGTAGCATCCGCAATGGCAAGCCTAATTTTAACTATATTATATATCTTAAGAATTATTATAATTATATAATAAATATAATAATTATAATTATAAAATACATAATAAAAATTAAACCACACAAATTTTATATATATTATTAGAGGATGGAGAGTGAAGAAAAGTAGAGCAGAAGCTTTCACGATCGGCAGGAGTTCCCAAATTCGGATTCAAAAAATGGTGCAGAAGACCATCAAGGAAACTGGGCAATCGTTGACCTTTCAGAAGACATTGAGACTGACCTGGAAATGATGGAAGATCTGGCTATCATTTGCAGATTTATTGGAGGGAAATTTTCCAAAGAAAAGATTAGGGCATGGATCAACAAAAATTGGCCAGTGCAAAAGGTACTTAAATTTCTGCCTAAGGGTTTTTTGCAGTTCTTTTTGAATCTGTGGAAGAGAAATATAGAATCTTGCAGGGTGGTCTTTGGACTTTGGATGATAACCCACTATATATGCAAAAATGGCAATTGAATTTTGATCATGTTTCGCTTAAACCATACGACCGCCCGATTTGGGTCAGATTGTATAACTTACCGATCGATTATTGGTCAGATGAATGTCTTGAGAAAATTGGTAGAACTTTAGGAACATTAATGGAATTAGATGAGGACATTCTCAATGGCGACTCTTTCATTTATGCGAGATTAAAGGTGGCGGCAGTCAAGGAAATCCCGAATTAGATAGCGTTATGTGTCAATGGATCATATTGGATGCAAAATCTAGAGATTGAAGAGAACAAACAGTTTTGTCTTAATTGCAGCAGGCGAATCATATGGAGTCCACTTGCTGCATCAAGAAGAAAATCTCCAAAAAATGGGTGAAGAAAAACCAATTCGAGGGAGAAATTAAGAAATCTAGTGTGGCGCAAAATGAAGAAGTTATTTGAGTACAAAAAGGGATTAAAAACTTAAGGTGAATCAAGTAATGCTTGCCCAGAGGAAGGTGTAGGCTGCACAGCTTACAGTATCAAAGGATCTCCGATCAATTGCGAACCACGAAAAATGGATGGGAATAAAAATCAAGAAGCTAGGTTGGCCCCTGCCCCCGCCTCTCAAAGGATGGATATAATTCAAAACCAGAAGCAGAATCAAGAGATTGGATTGGATGACATACCCTCAGATGAGGATGAACTAGGTGAAATCAGAGTAAGTCAAATCAGTCAGTCAACTTTTAATTTCCTCAAGAAACCCTACAAAGAGAGGGGAAGCAAAACCAACAAGCAAAGAAGAGAAAGGGATGCCTGCGAGTTAGCGTTGAAGAACATCAAAGAATTCTTTGTGAAATTCAAGGGAGCCAAGGCCTCCCTTGGAGAGCAATGAAGCTCCTCACTTGGAATGTCAGGGGCATAAAGACCACTGACAAGTGGCGCCTCGTTAAGCACAATTTAGAGAAAGAAGTTTGTGAGATCATCCTCCTTCAAGAAACTAAGATAAGCAGTGAAGAAGGTCAAAGATTTTTGAAATATTGCAAAAATTGGTCTGGTTGCTTCCAAGACTCGCTTGGATCGTTAGGTGGATTAGGGATTCTATGGAAGTCAAGCTCTATAGATGTGAAGGTTTCGAGCATAATTAGCCAAAAATGGATCTTATGCAAAGTCAAAAGTCTTCTCTCAGATTTTGAATTTCCTCTCCTTAACGTCTATGGCACAACCAAAACTGAAGACAAAGCAAAAGTTTGGAAGGATGTTATCTCTCTTAGTGAAGGAATTAATCGGCATAAAATAATCATGGGCGGGGATTTCAATGCGCTCCTGGACATTAAGGAAAAAAGTGGAGGTTTAAAGAGTGTGAACAGAATAATCTTGGATTTTAGAGACTTCATAAAAGATATGGAAGTCATCGATTGTGTACCCAAGAATGGCAGCTACACCTGGAATAATAGAAGGGAAGGTTTCACAAATATAGCTGAGAGATTAGATCATTTTTTCTTTGGCACCGGCTGGATGTCAGAATCTCAGGATTTCTTCGCTTCCATCCTTCCATAATCAGCATCGAATCATTTCTCGATTCAGCTCGAGATCAGATTAAGTGAAAAGATGATAAAAAGCTACTTCAAGTTTGAGAATATGTGGTGGAGAGACCCAAACCTAATGCATAATCTTGAGAACTGGTGGAAGGAAAGTGAAGGCATTAGAGGAACAACCTGCTTTCATTTTGTGAAACGGATGGAGTTTTTAAAGACCAAATTGAAAGCCTGGAATAAGAATTACTTTAAAAATATTTTTGATGAGAAGGAGAAGTTAGAAAGAGATCTTGAAATCCTCAATGAATCTGTTATCAAGAAGGGTATGTTTGCAGAGGACTTTCTGAAAAAAAAAACATCAAAGAACAGTTGACTGAGGTGCTTGCGAGAGAAGAAATTTTTTGGAGAGATAAAGCTAGGGAAACCTGGCTCAAGGAAGGCGATCAGAATTCAAAAAATTTCCACGCCTCTGCAAGGAGTCGTAGGGAGAGAAACAATTTTTTTTCAATCAAGAAAGGTGATGGTTCGTTGGCTAGTGATAGAGAATCGATAGAAAAAGAGGCGGTTAACCATTTTATAAATCTGCTAGGGAGCAATCAAGAGGAGGCAAGCTTAGATCCTTCACTGCTATCGTGTATTCCCTCAATTATTGATGATGAAGATAACAAAAAACTCCTTGGGCCCTGAAAAAGCCCCTGGGCCAGACGGCTTCCCTGCTAAATTTTTTCAGCAATGCTGGAAATTCTTGGGGTAGGATATTTTGGAATTGGCCAAGGATTTTTGAAAGAAGAAATGGTTTTTCAGAGAACTTAATAACACTGTTATCACTTTAATTCCAAAGAAATAGGAGTGTTACTTGTTTTTAGATACAGACCGATTCTGCTATGTAATGTCATTTACAAGATCATCTCAAAAGCCCTAGCTAATAGGTTGAAACTGGTAATGAACAAGATAATATCTGAGGAGCAGAATGGTTTCATCCTAGGGAGGGAAATCATTGAATGCATTATTGTCACTTCGGAAGTCATCCATTCCTTGGCTGCAAGTAATGAAAAAGGTATGGTTATTAAGTTGAATATTAGTAAGGCCTATGATCGGGTCAACTAGAATTTCCTCTCAGAGATTTTAAAAATATTTGGCTTTGTGGCAAGCTGGATAGAAATGATATCCACCTGTATCTCCACTCCTAAATATTCGATCTTGGTGAATGGCTCTCTATGTGGTTTTTTCGGTGCCACCAATGGGTTGCATCAAAGAGATCCACTATCTCCATTTTTGTTTGTCATCATGGCAGAATCTATGGGAAGATACATCAGTCACCTCTAGGACCTTCGAGTGTGGAAAGGCATTTCAGTGGAAGAAAGGTTGAAACCTATTACGCATTGTCAATTTGCGGATGACACTTCGCTCTTCGGTATTGCTTCTCTAGAAGAAGCTGAGATAATAAAGATGGCTCTAAATAAGTATTCAGCGAATCCGAGGCAGGCTTTTAATTTGGAGAAATTGAAAATAGATTCTTCTTCAACACAAAGGCAATGCAGAGAAAAATAGCCAAATTATTAGGATTCTCAATTGGTCGTTTACCCGCAAAATATCTAGGAGTACCTCTCTTATCAGGTATGTGCAAAACTTCCCATTTAGAAGTTCTTAGCAATTGCAATAAAAAATCAAAAGAACAAGTGGTTGTCTCTGGCGAGTAGAATCTTGATGATAAAATTTGTACTCTTTGCGGTTCTTGTATATGTTGTCTTGCCTAAAAATGACTAGGAAAATCATCTCAGATCTTGAGAGCAAACTGAAAAGATTCTTGTGGGAGGGCACCAAAGAAGAGAAAAGAGTCCCCCTTCTGAGTTGGGACACAGCCTAACTCTCGAAAGAGAATAGGGGTGCTGGGATTAGACGGATGCTTCCCCAAAATCTCGCCTTGGGGGCAAAGTTGGCTTGAAAAATATAAAAGGATCCTGAGAAACTATGGTGTAGAATCTTGCAGAGAAAATACCTAGATAATGATGACCCGAGCTGGATCCTCACAGTAGCTGATTGTCAAGGTGGTTCTGCTATTTGGAAATTTATCTGGGAAGCCAAATCAATTATCACAAACCATCTCTCTTGGAAAATAGGAAATGGTAGAAAGGCTAAATTTTGGCGGGACTCATGGAATTGTGAACTACCACTGGAAGAGCTCCTGAATAATCCTGATTGGATCGAAAGAGTGGAATCAGAATTTGGTACGGAGGTAGCTGCGTATGTGGAGAGGTTGCCTGATACTTGGGGGTCAATGTCAAAATGGATGTCATTTGAGGATGTGAATATCCCAGTAGAAGACAAAAGTGCTCTCATCAAGATACTATCAAAAAGAGAATCTTTTTATCCATCCAAGATGATGAGATCATTTGGAGCGGTTCCAAATCAGGGAATTATACGGTCAAGCTGGGCTATATTATCCAAACGGTAGATAAGATCGAGGTGGAGTGGCCAACAAAGTTGTGTTGGAGTGACAGCTTGCTTCCCAAAGCGGGTGTGTTTCTTTGGATTGCCATACACAAATAAATTCTAACAAGAGATAGATTGTGGTCAATCGGGTTTGAAGGACCTAGCAGATGTCTAATGTGTTTAAACGTGAAAGAATCATCAAATCATCTCCTCCTAAATTATAGTATTGTTACAGAATGTTGGGATTGGCTTGTTGACTCGATTGGTTGGTATGCAGCCAGGCAAAATGATATAAAATATTTTCTACTCAGTTGGCCAATGTTGGGGTCTAAAGCAACATGGGGGGATGTCTAGTTGGTGGCTCCCTCCATGGTTGTCTGCCAAATATGGAAGGAGCGAAACCGACGGGTTTTCCAGGACCAGTATATGAATGTGATAAATAACTAAAAAGATCCAACTTGGCATATGCGAGCTTCTCAATTCTAAGACTTCTAAACAAAATCGTTCCTTCACCACCTGGGATGAGAAGTTAAGAAGAATGTGGCCTGAACTGAAGTGTCCCCCGTACACTTCCAATAAGAAAAGAATGGATAGAGCTGAAGCAAAATGGAGCAATCTGCCACCATCGCGTTTTAAATTAAATTTTGATGGATGTGCCAAAGGGAATCCGAGGCGGGCAGGTGGAGGAGTGATCATAAGAAATGATCACGGGATCTGTGTAAGTGCCATCTCAAGTTCCTTCGGAGAAGCTACAAATAATGAGCTGGAATTTAAATCATTGCTAAGGGGCCTCTGGCTTTGTAA
The DNA here is from genome assembly GCA_027924645.1 of Cunninghamia lanceolata. NCBI lineage: Eukaryota > Viridiplantae > Streptophyta > Pinopsida > Cupressales > Cupressaceae > Cunninghamia > Cunninghamia lanceolata. Next base: position 20,545,535 of record BSBN01000582.1, read on the forward strand.
AAGATCTTCCATTAGAAGGATCAATATCGAGGGAGATTTCCTCATATGTATAAATGCTATAAAATCTAAAAAAGTCAACAGTTGGAAGCTCAGTAGGTGGTTGGAGATGATTCTGGCTAAGTTGGAAGATTTAGAAGACTTCTCAGTTTCCCACATTTTTAGAGAGGCTAATAATGCAACGGATACGCTGGCTAATATTGGTGCCTTCCAAATGGAAGGTGAGGTGGAGTATTTGGGTTTCGTCCTGCCTTGCAGAGTGGCAGAGTTAGTAGAAAATGACAGATGTTCCCCAAAGTGAAAGTTGGACAAAATTCCTTTGAGATCGGTGTGATGGATTAGGACGGTCGGTACAAGTTTGGGTGGCTGCATATTATCCATTCGATTCAAAAAAGCTCCTCCTATCGATTTCAAGGCAAATATGGTAATCTCAGTGGTACTAGTTTATGACAAGTTTCTTCTTTTAAAATTGCCACAATTCGGTCCAATTTCTGAAGACCACTGATGTCTTTGCCCCGCGATGATATTCCCTGAGATTTGGAGGATGATACTCTGATCATTTTATGCATGCTTCGTATTTTTCTTCGGCTCCCTTCCAACGGGATGGGCGGAGTTGCCTGTTATTTTAGTTGTTTATACAGATTGCTTCGGAGTTGCTTTATCATCTTCTAAAGGAGCGAAAGATGGTGCGAGCAATGGGGGTCCGCTGCAGATGTTTGGAAGAATGCAAGGAATAATAGGTCAAGATGTTGTTCATTCTGAGGAACGAAGGGGATAGAGAGGCCATCCTGAAAATGCTCGGTTCAAGCTTGTGAAGTGGCAGACACATCCATGATGGCGTTGTCTACCAAACTTTCTTCACCAATATTCACACGCTGATGGGAGGAAGACACCAAGGAATTGCATAGGGGTCCAGACTGATAAACAAAGAAAATCATGTAGCGGCCATGACAACAATGCCCACGGCTGGCCCGCAACTTGTTGAAAGCATTCTCTGGGGGGCATATGCTTTAAAGGCAGATTAGACGGAATGAGTGGTTGAAAGTATGCTTGCAACCTACAAGGACGGTTTTGAGTGCAAGCAAATGGAGGTGTTTCTGAGCCAAACTCGAGGGACTGATAATATTTTTTCTACTGAGCAGATTGCCCGTCTCAAAGAATTTGCGGAAGGTGTCATGGCCATCATGCATGACATAATGTAATACTTTTATAGTTCCTAAGTATAGTCTGTAATAGCACGCCAATTATGGCCATGCATGTAATTTATAGTGGTTGGCCTATTATAGTGGCCAGCCTTATTTTATTTTGTCTTTATATCCAAATGGGAGCCATCCTCTTGATGGTACTTACCAAAAAAAATTATAATTATAAAATTATAATATAGGATAGATATATTATAATAATATTTTATAATAATAAATTATATATTCTAACATGTACCCTTTAATAACCCTAATTTCAACCCATAACTCTAATTCTAAACATAACACTAACCCTAATTCTATCCCTAACCCTAACTTGGTTATTCTAACCATAGTTGCAACATCTAAACAACATTATTTTAACCCTAACCTTAATTGTAACCCTAACCCCAACCCTAATTCTATTGCTAACCCTAATTGTAACCATAAACCTACCCTAATTCTAATAATAATTCTAACCCTAATTCTAACACTAATACTAACTTGAATCTGAACGCTAACCCTAACCTTAATTATATCCCTAACTTTAATTCTAAACAAAACCCAAATTTCAACCCCTAACTCTAATTCTAAACATATCAATAACCCTAATTCTCTCCCTAACCCTAACCCTAAATTGGTTATTCTAACCATAGTTGCAACACCTAAACAACATTATTTTAACCCTAACCTTGATCGTAACCCAACCCCAACCCTAATTCTAGCCCTAACCCTAATTGTAACCATAAACCTACTCTAATTCTAATCATAATTCTAACCCTAATTCTTACCCTAACTCTTAAGCTAACCCTAACCCTAATCCAAACCCTAATTTGAACCCTAATTGTATTTGTAACCTAACCCTAACCTTAATTATATCCCTAACCCTAACTATATTTCTAACCCTAATTCTAACTTTAATTTGGACCCTAACCCTATTTCTAACTTGAATATGAATGCTAGCCCTAACCCTAATTATATCCCTAACTTTAATTCTAAACAAAACCCAAATTTCATCCCGAACTCTAATTTCAATCATAATTGTAACCCTAAACCTAACCATATTTCTAACCCTAACTTTAATACTAACCCTAATTCTAACCCTAACCCTCACCCCGATAGTAGTGCTAATCGTAACCATATTTTTAACCCTAATTATAACTTGAAAGTGAACCCTAACCCTAAACCTAATTGTAGCCCTAACTTGTAATTCAAACCCAAATTGTAACTATAACCCTAACACTAACCTTAATGCTGACAATAATGCTAACCCTAACCCTAATTCCAACCATAATACTAACATAAAGGTTAACCCTAATTCTAACCCTAACTTTAGTTCCACCCTACATTTGATTAGCCCTAATATAATCCCTAATTCTAACCTTAATTCAAGACCTAATTGTTATTAACTGTAATCCTAATTCTAGCAAGAACCCTAACACTAATCCTAATTGTAACCCTAACTATAATTCTAAACATAACCCTAACCCTAATTATATCCCTAACCATATTTCTAACCCTAATTCTAACTTTAATTTGAACCCTAACCTTAATCCTAATTGTAACTTGAATCTAAAGCCTAACCCTAACCCTAACCCTAATTATATCCCTAACCTCGAATCTAAACAAAACCCAAATTTTATCCCTAACCCTAACCATATTTTTAACTCTAATTGTAGCCCTAACTTATAATTTCAATCCAAATTCTAATTATAACGCTAACCCTAACCTTAATCTTGACAATAATGCTAACCCTAATTCTAACTCTAATGCTAACCCTAATTCTAGCCCTAACCCTAATTCTAACCATAAACCTACCCTAATTATATTCATAATTCTAATCGTAAATCTTGCCCTAACTCTAATACTAACCCTAACCCTAATTCAAACCCTAATTGTATTTGTAACCATAACCTAGAACCTTAATCCTAACACTAACACTAACCCTAACCCTAACCCTAACTATAATGAAAACCCTAATCGTAATTGTAAACCTGACCTAACCCTATTTCTAACTATAATTCTAACCTTAATTGTGGCCCTAATTCTAATACTAACCCTAACCCTAATTATAATCTGAATCCTAACCCTAACCCTATTTTTAACCCCTAGCTCTAATTCTAAATGTAATCATAACCCTAATTATATCCCTAACCCTAACCCTAACCCTAACACTACCTTGATTTGCAACATCTAAACAACATTATTTTAACCCTAAGCTTAACCTGTCTTATAATGGAGAGTTATAAATTTGGTCTTTCTTACATATGATGACTAGTATGGATATAAGAATTTATGATTGTCTCATGTTTCTCTTATGGAGAGTTTTGTAAAATAAGTTAAGTTGAATCTTGTGGAAAAGCTACACATATTGTATTAAATTATTTAAGATTCTCATTTAGGGTACTTAGATGATCAAGATTCACAATATTTTTCATTAATATTAAATATTGTATTTAAATATTTATATTTTAAATGATTTAAATAATTTAAATGATTATCTCATAAGAATAGTTAATCTAAGTCCTCAGTTATAAAATCAAATAACTACATTTTTCATGCTTTTTAAAGATTTTCAAGGATTTTTTTTTCCTTTTTTTCATTTTATAAAAAAATACAAATTTGTATTTCTTCTTTTTTATGTTAAATTAAATAGATTATGACTTTTTTTTGAGATGCTTTTTTTTTTTTTACCATTGTTTTTCTTTCTTTGTCTTATTAAAATATTGATGTTTCCCTTTTTATTTTAAAGTTTCGTTTTCTTTTATAATATTTTAAAAAAATATATATTATTATTATTATTACTTTTTAATTAAAATTTTTTATTTCCCTATTTTTATGTAGTTAAAGATATATAGATTTTTTTGTCTTACTAAAAATTAAAAAAATATCGATGTTTCCTTTTTATTTTGTAGTTTTCTTAATTTTTTAAAAATTTGTAAGGAATATTATTTTTTTTATTTTTTAAGATTTGTTTTACAAAGTTTATTTCAAAAAAATTTAAAATAATTTGTTTTTGTTTTTTATAATTTATTTTTTAAAATAATAAATTTAGGGTAAATATTTGAAATATAACATCCCATTCAATTAAATTTATATTATTCTAATTCTAAATAATATAGCTATAATAAACAAATTATTATAGTTTTGAATTAAGTTATTTACAAAACTAATTTTAATCATAATCAATTTCTATTATTTAAATAAATTCATAAAGAATTTAATAAAAGCCTAAAATAAGAAATAAAACACATCATAAAAAAACAATTAATAAAACAAGGAGTTACAATTAAAAAGGCACATGATAAGAATTTAAATAGCCAATTTATAATTAGGAAAGTATAGAACTCAAATTTTATAGAAAGAAAACAGGTTGCTTTTTTTCTTAATAAAAACATCTCATTTTCTTCCTTTCAAATTACTTAACCTCCATTTTATTTTTTTGTACAAGTAGAAGAATTTGGTCATATGGTCATAAGGTTGCTTTTTTTCTTAATAAAAACATCTCATTTTCTTCCTTTCAAATTACTTAACCTCCATTTTATTTTTTTGTACAAGTAGAAGAATTTGGTCATATGGTCATAAGGAATTCAACAATGAAAGGAGCAAATAGAGTTTAAAACAAAATCATTTTTTTTCTGTGATCTATTTCTCCATAATTTCTTTTTTAATCTTGTCAAATCTCAAGTTTTGATATAGATACGCTGGAGCTTTCCATTGGGGAAACATAATTTGATGTTTTTTGGCCATGTAAGGAGTCTACAAGGTAGCTCAATGCAGATGTCAAGATAAAATCTTGTTAAAGATATGAGAAATACTTACATTTTTATTAAGAAATCATTTTAAATTATATCAATAATGAAAATTAGTTCCAATCTTAGAGCACAGTTTTATTTACGGTTTCTATAATATTAAATCTGTTTGATATGTGCTCATAACACCTATACCATAAGTAAATAATATTATTCTATATTTCAAATAGAAAAAACATCAAAAAATATTAATATTTGTTGTTATTTTCTTTCAACTGTTTTCCCTTTCCTTCAAAAAAATATAAAATAAAAATCCTTAGTGGCATATGCAAATACGTTTAAAAAAAATTCCTTTCCTCCTCAGCTACGAATTTGATAGATATGCACTCTGAGCTCTAAGTTGTTTCCACCCACTTCCATTGATTTATTTATTTTTTATTTAACCTTAACTTCCATTGATTTATTTATTTTTTATTTAACCTTAACTGTTCAAGTCTTTCTATTTTTCTATCTATTTGGCTTCCCTGAATTTGTTTACTTGAAAATCTGAATCTTAATTGGTTATGGGAATCTTAATCTTTTCTATTTTTCTATCTATTTGGCTTCCATGAATTTGTTTACTTGAGAATCTGAATCTTAATTGGTTATGGGAATCTTAATCTTTCAGCCCTAACTGTGAGTGTCTATTTATCTATCTATTTGGCTCCCATGAATTTATTAATTTATTTATTTGGCTTCCATGAATTTATTAATTTATTTATTTACACATTTTATGAATTTTGTTTACTTGGGAATCTGAATATTAATTTATTTATTTGGCTTCCATGAATTTATTAATTTATTTATTTACACATTTTATGAATTTTGTTTACTTGGGAATCTGAATCTTTCAGCCTTAGAACGCCTCTATGTAATTAAAAAAGAGAATCAATGGATGTTTCTTTCAACTATTTTACGTAATTAAAAAAGAGAATCAATGATGTTTCTTTCAACTATTTTTCTATCTATTTGGCTACCATAAATTTATTAATTTATTTATTTACACATTTTATGAATTTTGTTTACTAGGGAATCTGAATCTTAATTGGTTATGGGAATCTAAATCTTTCAGCCCTAGAAAGCCTCTCGGCATAATTAAAAAAAAAAATCAATAATGTTTCTTTAACATATGGGACTATCTCATACATACCCTACCACTACAAGATTTGAACTTATAACCTCTCTTTCAAGAGGGCAAGTTTTCACCAACAGGGCAACTCTGGCTTAGAAGTGTTCTAGGAGAAATATCAAAGTTATTTGATTTAAAAGTGTTTTAAGAACTACAAGCAACATATATGCACGCAAATATTTTTAAATATATGGCATTTGTGTTTTGGCTTTTCTGTGAGACTACTCCTTGCTGCCACTGTGGGACAATATGCTGATTTAAGCTACAGCCAAGACAGAAGAATGGTATCACACATTTCTAACAATAACCTGATTCGAGCTTCAACAAACACCATCGGAGACAGAGGTACTCTGTTCGACAAAGTGCATGTTTTGTGACAACTACTTCACTGGCCTTTGCTTTTGCATGCAATTCCTGGCAATTTCCCTGCCCCCAATTTGTGTTACACTTCAGAAAATACACTACCAGTACCAGGTAAGGATGTCCTCCCTTTGGCAAATATCTAGTTTTCAGTGTAGTACCTTGTAAATGTCAAAGGAGATATTTCCAAATCCAAGGACATCTTCTGGCTAGCCTTTGCTTTTAGCATTCGTTTCCTTGCAATATCCCTGCTCGAAGTTCATTGTCTCCGCAAGGCAGTTTGTTTAAAAGATCAATGGCATGCCAAATGCTTGCGAGTTGCTCAAAGTTCATTGTCTCCGCTACGTAGTTTGTTTAAAAGATCAATGGCATGCCAAATGCTTGCGAGTTGCCCAAAGTTGTCCAGCAATCAATTCTTATTCAGTTAAGCCATGACTAACACACAATAAAAAACACAAGCTGTCAACACAATTGGCATTCATGATAAACGTATCAGACATTCATGCATGATAACTGGCATTCACGCATGAAACACTTCTGACGCCCAAATTAATATGCTGAAATTATGATTTTAAGGACAAATATATAACAAATGCAGTGTTTCTTGCAGAGAAACAAAATATGTAGGATCTTCCACATAATAATCTTTCATTTTTTTCCATTGGTATAGAGATTGGGTATACCCAAGGCAAAAGAATGGTACTATACATTTTTTACAATAAGCTGTTCAACAGCCAAGGCTCAAGAATGGTACTACACATTTCTTACAATAAGCTGTTCAACAACCAAGGCAAAAGAATGGTATTATACATTTCTTACAATAAGCTGTTTCAAGCTCGAACAACCACTATCAGGCGACCAAGAAGATTTCACTGGCCATTCCTGGCAATCTTTCTGTGCCCCAGTTTCATGTTACACTTTTGAACAGCTACTGCCAGGAAGGGAAGTCCTTTCGTTGCCCAACACTCATTTTCTGTTAACTTCCTTGCAGTGTCGAAGGAAATATTTCCAAATCCAAGGACGACTTCTGGCTAGCCCGTGTTGTGCATGCATTCATAGTGCCCACATGATAGTTTGCTTTCAAAGAATCAGTGACAAGCCAATCCTTATAAGTATATATAAGGTGTTCATGTGGTCCAGCAATCAACTTTTCTTCAGACAAGCCGTGGCAAGCCACCTACAGTTCTCAGACATATTCAATTTTACACAGATACCAAATGCGATGGGCGTAGCTGAAGATTTGAAAAATCTCGCTGCTTGGAGTTCATTTGGATTGGCTCACCGCAGGCTGCATGGGCCATTTTCTTTCCTTGACGAATCCTTTCCAAAGAATGGATGTCTCAAAGCTTCCCGAGCTGTCAGCCTTTCTAAAGGTTCAAACTTGAGAAGGTTTTTCAGTAAGTCGATAAGGAGACCAGCTGAGTGATCAACATGTTGCATGATCAAATTCTGCAAAAGCAACTCATTCAGAGTTAATTATCTGATAAAAGAGATACTCTCTTCAAGAAATTTAGCGTACATTAATATGCAGGTTCAACCACATAAAAGATGTGATAAACATACCCCAAGCTTCTGCAGCTTCCTTACTGCTCGAATGCTATCCCTTGAAGCTGCTGCTTCTGGCCAGTCCAATCGTGTTCCATGTCTAAAATATTTAGCAGATCTGCCACTATAAACACAAAAATGTATGACAATCATGCTTTAGTGCACCCATAAAATGAAATGAGCATGAGATTGCATATTTCCCCTTTCATAGCACACAAATAACTTTATGTAAGTATCCCCCTTAAAAACTTCGAGTAACTCACTCTGCTTTCTTTATCATATGTCTAGGCAATGGCCCCAAGACCCTTTCCATCATAGCAAGATGTTCCAAGTTTTCATGGGTTTGAAACAAGGTCTCTCCCTACACATTTATGTTCATACCATGATTATCATTCAGCTAGCCAGTTCATATTCATTGCATATACAAATGTTATATCATAAATAGGTTACCGTGCACAGCTCCACGAGCATGCATCCTACACTCCAAATATCACAAGGATAGTTCCACCCAAGACCTGTTGAGATTCATACATGCTTAGGCTCATTTTCTTTCATTAAATTAGACAGGCTTCTTTCAATTTTAGGTTGCTAGCACATTGTTGGCCACGGCAAGCTTACCCAGAATAACCTCAGGAGCTCGATAGTGCCTCGTTGAGATCACTGATGTGTGATCTTGATCTTCAAATACAGTGCTTCCAAAATCAATCAACTTTATTGCACTTGACTTTGGTAGCCTCATTAAGTTATCTTCTGTTGATCTCTTTGTGCCCTTCTAAAGATAAAAGATATTAATCAAAATCTATTTCTTCATAGAAACAGGATCAAGTATAAAAAATAAATATAGTCCATAACAGCGGGCACTAAGAGTGTCATTATTTGGTAACAGATGCAGGTTTAGTTACTCCAATACAACGAAAAGAACCACTTCATATAAAACTTAACAAAAACGTGAATAGAACACCATTTTTCAATGGCTACATCCACATATCATTCATAACCATAAACTCCCACTACAGTATTTCTAATCTATAATCACCAGTGGGCTACCTTGTAATCAGGCACCTTGATAAAGTCTGAAGAAACAAAAAGTGTATTTTCAGGCTTTAAATCCGTATGGACAAGTTTCAGATCATGCATATCTGCCACACATCATTGGTAATATTAGGGGAAACAAATCTATTAGAAAATCACAAGCGGCCAATTCATTAGACAACCATTGTACATTAAACTCAAGTGTTGCCTACACACATGCTACTGACTCCAGAAGCTGTCTTCCAATCTCACGGACAAGATCAATGGGAAATGGTCGAAAGCTGTTTTTCTGTAGATAATCGTATAGGCTTGGTCCAAGCTTTTCAAAAACCTGTTTGAGGCAGTTTCATTCATCCATAAAAACCTTAACGACACTCTAACAACCTAAAGAAAATCTGCCGAATATTGAGATAAAATATATGATTGAAGCTTCATGCCAATAGAGATTGATGATATCAAGGAGATATAAATTGATCTAAAATACTCACGATACAAGTGTGGTTCCTATAGTCAAACCACTCCCGCATTTGCACGCAACTGAATAAAAAGGTCAATTCAGATCACTTACTTAGAAACTACCACTACCGGGAACATAATTTAAATTATGGTCTAGTGTTAGTATACTGTATATCATGTCATGAAGGAGAAAAAACCTGCTACATACCGTTTGCCAGTCTTATCATACTTTCCAACTTCCCGAAGCACATCAATTTCAATCAGTGCTTCCTCTCGATACTTCTGTAGCCCACGGGTAACTTTTATGGCTACATGATCCATTGATTTTTTGTCCAAACATTCCAAGACCTGCCCAAAAGTGCCTGTACAAATTGTGTCCCGTATTAGTACATAATTATTTATCAATACTAAAATTACAAAAATCAATAGATCTAACAAACACCCAAAAAGAATAGGCAAAACTACCTTCTCCCATTTTACTGAGAATCTTATCTGCAAGATACGGAAAATGGGACACATAAGAGAGGTAATTACAAATCCAAATACATCATAGATGAGATCTATGGCATGATCCTTAGAAGCTATAAACCTTTGGAAAAAAAATCAAAAGGTTGTGCAATGAAAAAATTACAGCGAGAGGTCAAATTATCTCCAAGAGCAAACTGATAATGGCCTTCCTTGTCATCATTGCGCCATGGAGGAGACACATAGCGATATAGTACATCTCCATTTGATGCTTGAGATGATGAAGCAGAACCGCTATGCTCTGAGGACTCTGCCCCTGATAAGGAAGAAGGCCCATTTGTATCCCTTTCTCCATTTGAAAGGGTTTCCCCAAAAAAATCCAGCATATGCTGCGCCTACAGAAAGCATTTTTTGAAAACTTTTTACTAATCAAAGTCAACCAATAAAAAGATACCAGAGTCCGATATTTTTCTTTTCATTTTAATTGTGAAACTACGAATATCAAAACATATATGTTATCCAAACACAAATTCTCAAACCCAATACTACAAGATAGCCGCTCTCACAGTCCCTAACATCTAAATACCCAAATAAGTAGGTAGACAGGAACCCCAACCAGTTAACCATATAGATCTGTTGTTCTACAGACCATGAAACAAGTATTTGTATGTATTTATTAATATCCAACCACAAAATCTCAAACCCAACACTACAAGATAGCCGCTCTCACGATCCCTAACATCTAAACATTAATGATTGAAATACCTAAATAAGTAGGTAGACAGGAACCCCAACCAGTAAACCATATAGATCTATTGTTCTACAGTCCGTGAAACAAGCATTTGTATACACTTATTAATATCCAACCATAAATTCTCAAACCCAATACTACAAGATAGCCGCTCTCACGATCCCTAACATCTAAGCATCAATGATTGAAACACCCAAATAAGTAGGTAAACAGTAACCCCAACCGGTTAACAATATAGATTTATAGTTCTACAGGCCATGAAACAAGTATTTGTCTGTATTTATTAATATCCAACCGCAAATTCTCAAACCCAATACAAAAAGACAGCCGCTCTCACGATCCCTAACATGATAACATCTAAACATCGATGATTGAAATACCCAAATAAGTAGGTAGACTGGAACCCCAACCGGTTAACCATATAGATCTATTGTTCTAGAGGCCATGAAACAAGTATTTGAACGTATTTATTAAAAATGAATTATCAAATTATCCCAAAAACGCACATCGATTCTGAAAACATTAATATTACAATATGTCGAGTAACTAAACCATCCTTCAGACCCTTAAAATTACTTTCCATATATTACCCAAACCACAAATTCTCCAAACCCAATATTACAACACACCTATTCTCCAAACCCCTTGAGCCTCAACCACCGAAATACCCAAATGAGTACGCGAAGAGAAACACTACCCAATTAAAAGTACAGATCTAGGGTTCTACAGGGCATGAAATTAATAATTCATATTTTCTTTAAATCACTTATCGAAACTAACCCAAAAGGTACCAACAATTCTGTTATCCTCATTTTACAATAGATCTATTGTACAAACCACGATTTCCACAAACCCAATATTACAATACACCTATATTCCACACCCCACAAGAGTATGCACTTAAATACCCATATAAGAAGGTTACGGGAAACCCAAACTCCTAAATAATCCATAAATCAAAACAAAAAAAAAAAAGGATAAAGCCATATCTCTTTGCCCATAAAATATAACCCAAAAACAAAGCGCCTAACAATTTTGACAGGTTCTGATTTCGTTTCAATCCAAGAAAATCCCAATCCTTACAAGACATATCCTCTAAAACCTAAGGGCTTCTGAAACAAGATATTATTCAAATGAACCCTAACCAAAAAAACGCCTAGATATTGAAACAAGAAGCGAATAAATTTACCTACCTTTTGACCAGATGGAAGGACATCCCATGACGAAGTTAGCTTGCGTCGTTTTTTAGGAGGCTCGTCGAGTAGATGGTGAAGTGGGTATTCTGCAACACAAGCCATGGCAGCCGATCTGCAACCACCGGAGTTTCTAGGGTTTCTTCTTGCAGCGAAAATAAGATAAAAAATTTAGGGTTTGGCTTACAGAAAAAGCAAACAAAGATAAGGATTTTCAAGCGAGAGACTAAGAATTATTCGAGCATATGTAAAGGATGGATTAGGAATATTCGTTTTTATATTGGACTCCAACCCACCTCTATCTTCAAACCGACATTTCTTTGCCGTGTGGTGGAAGTTTTTTTTTTTTAATTGTAATTGAAATTTTAAGTAACAATTACATATTTAGTTTTATTTGTCTTTGTTAAACTTCTTGTTTAGTTTTATTTGTCCTTGTTAAACTACTTGTTAGACATAAGGATTTCATAGCGATGTTTTTTTAAATATAGTTTTTACTAATTTAAATATATTAAATATAATTTGGGAAAGGATATATTATTGTTTGGCTCACCATAGTTTTTCTATTTATAGATTTAAATTTTTTTTTTTAATTTTATAATTGACTTTAATGTTTTATAATCAACAATAATATTTTTTTTTTAAATACCCATCATAAAAAAAAAAAAAATTAAAATTAAAAAAATTTAGGGAAAGTTGAGGGATTTGTACGTGGTATTTGTGTCATGATCCCATGCATTTAGCTAAGTGAAGTTTTTTTTTTTAAAATTTGAGTAGCACCAGTGCAAATATTAAATTATGTACTAGTATATTTATGCTAAATTTGAGGGATTGAAAATATGTTTTTTTTTTTTAAATCATTTTCCTCCCAATTTTATCCCCTCTTTTTTTTCCCTCCAAATTTTATCTCCTAAATTTACTTTATTTATTAATAATTTGTTTTTTTTAATATAGTAAAAAATATTACAATTTAAGATAACTACTTAAATTTAAATTTGAGTAGCACCAATCAAGGCCTAAATTTGACCGTATTTAGTTATTTTAGTTGTAAAATACAATTAAAATTTTAGAAAGAGTTGAAAGGGAAGATTTCAAGTAAACTGTCAAAATTTTTATGTAATTATTCTTATATATATTTTTAGTCTATATATATTTTTCCTAAAATATATAGGTTTTAATATTTGAAATTTAGGCCATGGCACTATTGGTCCCATGCAAATATTAAATTATGTACTAGTATATTTATATTTAAAAATATATCTACAAGATATTTCTCAATTTTCCATGGATTTTGTGATTTTTCCATGGTTTTTATTTTTTATTTTGTCCAATTTCTTTTTAAATTATGTACTAGTATATTTATATTTAAAAATATATATCTACAATATGTGAGATATTTCTCAATTTTCCATGGATTTTGTGATTTTTTCATGGTTTTTATTTTTTATTTTGTCCAATTTCTTTTTTTCCATTTTTTTTTTGTATTTTCTCTATTTTCAATTTCTTTTTTAGTTTTTATTTTTTCCAATTTCTTTTTTTGGTTTTTATTTTTTCCAATTTCTTTTTTGCTTTCTCCACCGACATAATAAAGCTACATTTTAGCGATTGAAAATATGCTTTAAAAAATTCTTCTTTTTTTTCATTTTCCTCCAAATTTTTTCCCCTCTTTTTTCTTCCCTCCAAATTTTATCTCCTAAATTTTATTTATTAATAAATAGATATTTATTAATAATTTGTTTTTTTAATATAGTAAAAAACATTCCAATTTAAGATAACTACTTAAAATAAGAGAAAAATAAAATATTCATGGGACCATTACCTCCACAAATTACTTTAAAAATTGAGCAATGGTTGTTAGACAAAATAAGCTAAGTAGTGCATGGGACCATGGGTACTTGATTATGGCATCATATGATTATTTGTAAAAAAAATAGTTTGAAAATTGTGAAAGATTTTTTATAGATAATCTTTTTACAAAGATGAAGGGTGGGGACACATTTAAGAGATGGATATGTAATTTTTTAATGAATTGTTATTGTAGTTCAGTGATGACACAGTGACCCAACTCATGACCCCACATGACATGAAAAATCATAATCACGTTCAACTTATTTTTTTCTTTATCACTTTTAGTTAGCCTAAGTCACTTACAAAGTGTCTATAGTCTTTTGTTGTTGCAAATTTTATGCTTTTGGCTAAAAGTTGTGAATTAGCCCCCTTAAGCTATTGGTTCACCCTAATGAATGACCTATCCACCCCAGCAAACTCATGTTTGCCCCGACAAATGAGTTACTGCCAAAAAGGGCAAATGCATGTTATAAATTTGTGACTATAAGCCATTACATCAACATGTGCTTGTTTCTTTCTAATTATTAGTTGTTTTTATTGTAGTTCACATCCAAATATCTTTAGCAATCCTATTATTCTTCCCTCCAAGTATAAACCCAATTCTATCCTTGCTATAGATAATGATTTTTTGGTCATCTGTGAGGGTCAGAATTTTGAGAATTTTATCCAAACTTGTGTTAATATTTGTTTGAATTTTACATATCCATGCACCAACAACACTAACAAAAATTTATGGCCACCCATAGCTCCAAAGCTTTTACTTTAATTCAATTTCCCCAAACTTTGCATAGGAATAACACCAACATTCTTTGGATTTGTTACAACATGCTTCTAAGCTTCTTTAGTCAGCATATTATACATCCATTATAGACTCTCTTTTTAGTATTGATCCTTGTCTATTGTGTTTTCCTCATTTCCACCATTGGGGAAGGCTCTAAGAGTTGAAGGTTTGTTGGGTTCTTGAGGATATTGTTACAATCAAATTCGCTCTAGACCTCAAATATATCCATTTCTAGGTGTGGATTTAGTGTAGTTTTGTTTGAATAGTTATTGTTTTAGAATAGTTTGTTTGTTGTGTGTTGAAAGAAGTGTTTAAAATTTAGATTAGTTTATAGTTTAGATCAAATTTAAATTTTATTATAGGGTATATGTATTTTTAGAAATTGTAGTTTTAAATTAATTCATCATTCAAAATTCATATTGAAAAAGTTTTGTTTCTCTTTGCTTCAAAGTTACTGACAAAAATTAGATCAAAAAGCTTCCAAGCTATCACAAAAACAACAAATTCAAACTTTATCTTTCACCAAACAAAGAGGGTTTTCATTTCAACTTGCACTCACGGATTGTTAAAGAAATCAAAACACAAATCACAAGCACAAATGATTTAGGGAAAATATTGAATTACATTACTGGAATTAAAAGAAAGAATTTAGATTTTGTTTGGTTTCATCTTTCCCTTTTTGATAGAATAGAATTTAGATTTTGTTTGGTTTCATCTTTCCCTTCTTCTAGAATATTTGAAAAAGGAAACATTTGTTCACTATTCATTGTTCATATTAGTTTGATTTTCTCCCTCTTGTTTGCTAAAATTTATTTGTGAGAGGGAAAAAAGAAAAGAATATGTTCATTGTTCAATGAATTTAATTTGAAAAGGTTTTAAATTATTGCATTAGTTCAAAAAGCAACACAAAAACACAAAAGAAACATTTAGTTAGTTTTCAACATTTTTACATTGATTAAATTAGTTTGCATGTAAAATACCACAAAACAAAACACATAAAACAATCAAAGACACCAAAAACATTCAAAATACACAAAAAGACAAAAACAATAGTAAGTAGGCTCGGTTCCAATTATTTTCAAGTGAGCAACACTCCAAACTTAGTCAAATGATCAAAAGTGCCAATTTCGAATCAACCAACACTTTGTCAAAACAATTTGCATAATCCATTAAACATTCAAAGCACTTGAGGCATTTAGTATTCAACATTCAAACATCCATAACTTGAACATTTTACAAACATTGAAAACATTAAACTCAAATAAAGTACTATCTCGTGAATCAAAGTTTCCACTTCAACTCCATAGGTCATATTTGGCATTTCACATCTATGTGTCTTGGGTTGAGGCCAGATCTAGTAGAGAAAACCTTGAGAGATCTAAGGGATATTTTACCTAATCATATAGTTGTCATTGTCGAAGAGCAAACAATTATTCTTGAGGAAATCTAGTGAGAGAATGTTCATTTGGAGGCAATCAAGATAGCACGCCTTGTTGAAATCTTTAAACATGCCACTACCCATTTATATGCTCTCTTTCAATTAAACCAACAAAGAATTGACACTGTCCATGAACAAAACACACAACCTAACATCAACAACATTCTCCACTTACTCCTCCCATGTGAAGAGGGTGGTTCATCTCACTCACTTCCATTAGACCAACTCTTGCCACATGACCAACAATGAACCTATGCAACTATCTAATCAATGAAAACTATTATTTGTGAGCCAATTTTGGATCACACAATTACACAATTAAATAAAAATTGTAATAGCTAGATTTAAATTTATTTTTTAGTTTCAATGAATAATGAATAACATTATTATTTTTATGTGAGTGTAGTAGAGGAAAAAAGTGCAAAAGTTGGTCTTGTTTCGAATATATTATCTTAGTACTCAATTTGTTTTTTTTTGCTCATAAGTTAGCTTTGAACCTAATATTTACCTCGTTATTACCAATATCTTATCCTCATATTTAGGTTCGTTCAATCCTTTAGGGATTGTCCCTAACTAGATAGAATCATGTGTGTGACTGTGGTCCCTAGATCCATTGACACACGTGATCATGTCCCACTTTCCAAAATTTGAATTTTATTGTTTTCAAAGCTGACAATTGTGGAATTTGATTGTTGTTTGTCTGCTTGCATGCCAAAACTATGAAATTAAGCATCTAAGGTTGTGTTTTTAAAGCTAGGCCCTAGGTCATTAGTGGCATGATAGAGAGATACATGAAAAAAACATTAGAAAGGCAAAGGAATTATTAGTACTCATTTGCATCAGCTCTGCATGAACAAATATTATAGTGACAAATTATTCTAGGCATCTTGCATTTTTATCTTACGTGCTTTTGATATTGTGAAAAATAATAAGGGGTCTAACTAAGACATAAGAAAGTCTTGAACTCCAATCCTTGCATAATAGACTCCAAAAGTTGTGTTAACACCACATTGTGCGCATTCAACTATTAACTGAGGGTGAATCAATTTCTTATATTTACAAGTGTAGAGAATAGGATCATATGCCAAAAGGATGAATTAAATTAAATCTTTATTTATAGTGCATTGACTTGGTTATTGATTCTTTTACTATGGATTCCCATCAATCCTTGTCCTTAGCCTCTATTCATACATGTGATCAAGGATTTCAATGTATTTTGATAATTTTCTACATTTGATCTATTGATTCTTGATGACATTATATACTTTTACCATAAGGACAATGGTGCATGTTCCATGGATGCACTATTCTATTATGTATATAACTTTTCATCTTTCATAGAGCTTTGTGTTACCTTTCTTCTATTTATTATGCCTTCACTCCACTTGCACTATGATACTCCAAGTCAACTCAACACAAAAGTAAATGAGATGGATTCATGTTAACACATGTGTTGTACCCTTGTTAATGGTGTGGTTCGAACCACTCTTGCTCTCATGGAATAATCAAATCAAGTGGGGGAGAATCAGATAGACTACCCTCTTTGCATGGAAGGAGAGTCTAGTAGGTGACAACAGTACCATTGTTGTGAATGAGGTTTGCATGGATTAGTTCACTCACTTCGTGAGGAAGGACCATCTAATAGTGAATTATGGTGTTTACTTATGGAACTAAAGTTGGAACAGTAAGAGTTTTTAGGTGTTCTCTTACAAACCGCTAAAGAGGTGTGGTTGTGATTTTGATTTGATCCAGTGGGTCACTAGATCTAATTTTGTTTAGCTTGTTTTGGGCGAAGAGACAAAATGTATTAAGCCTTCATTCCTCTAGTTCAATTATTTCTTCCAAGAGTGCTAATTCTCTTACACAAAATTCTTCTCACATGTTCCTTTCATTGGCATCTTAGATTTCCCTTAAGATGTTTACTTGTTCTTGAGATTATTCCTTAGTGGGAGTTTCTTGTATTGGTAAATTTGCTCTGATTTCACTTAAAACTACCTCAATCTAGTATTCATTAATTCTAGGACCCATTGGGCATGAAAGGCCCAATGAGGAATGGAAAGCTCAAGAGAGTAACTATATTGTGCTTATTTGTCTTTACTCATTTTTTAAAACATTTGATGTTCATTTTGTTGGATTTGTTTGAGTTTGGTAAGAGAAGTTTTTGAAACCTATGAAATAATGGGTCTATTGTTATGGTTTTTGGGTTTTTGATTTTATATGGATGTAATACTAAGATGTCTGCGAATAATTAACTATCTTTTTGTTCTTTTTCTGGAAATAAAGATTTCAAATGAATTAATTAACTAGTAAATGAAAGAGCTTTCTTTTTTTTTTTTTTGCTTTGAATTTATGCAACTAAATGATTTTGATGAATTTCCTAGATGCAATCTCTGTGTTTGTGGTTTTTTGTTTAATGAGAGGTGGTTTTTTTATATAAATGTTGAAGAGGAAAGATCCTTTGTTGTAGGTGTTTTGAATTAATAAAGGAAGTGCTTTAAAGCAATAAAATAAAAACAAGCTTCTAATCTAAGGAAGTAATTCTAATTCCATCCAATCTATGAAAGTAACAATAGATTCTAATCTAACTAAAGAAATAATGAAATGGTAATAGTCCTTAAGCAAAATTTGATGATCTAATTACTACTCTAATTAACTGTATAAATGAAATCTTCTATGAAATCAAGTAAAACCAAGAAACCTATATGAAGCTTCAAAGAAGCTTCGTTGAAGTTGTCATGATTTGTGTGCTTAAAGGATCCAACTTTTGTTGTTGTATATTCTCCTCTTCGACTTCAAGGAACTCCTCTTGATGGAAAGGAGATAATGTAGAGAGTTGGAGATTGCTTGGGATGGTATAGAAGATTCATGTGTTGTATGAGGAGGCTTAGAGCCTATAAAAGATGTTGCGATGGGTCTTGGATTTAGCTTGTATAGAGGCTTGCAAATTCATGAAGGTGGGATCCTATTCCTAGAGAAAAATATGTAGAGCTTCTTTACAAGATCATGGAGAGTCACCAAATGCAGGTGAAGATTTTTCATCACCACCTAGATGTGTGAGGCATAGGGTGTATAAAAAATGAATTCATAGTCAATGGGAGATGGCAATCACTAAAGGGAAGAAGAGCAATGGTTAGGAGGAGTTATTGGTGCCATCAAGACTTGAGGACTCACAATTAGAGGTAAAATTAGAAGAGAAACTATTTGAACTAAAAGAATCGTGCACCAACCAAACAGGAAAGGGTTGTCCCTTTCGTAAGGTGGATCACCTATTTTATTAGGGTAGATCACTTGAGAAACCTTACAACTTAACCTAGGTCACTGGGGCAACCCTAAGGTCTCCCAAGCACTCCTATAGCTAAAGGTACAAGATGCCAATTTTGGAAGGGGAAGAAGGCATGAAAGTTAAGAAAGTGATTTGCAAGGATGAAAACCACATATGGGAAGGTTCTAAAGGTGCAAAAAGAGTTCCATCAAGGTGATGAAGTTTTGAGGAGAAACTAATCATGTCACATGGGTCATGAGTTGGATCTCCAAATCATCATTAGACTATCATATCAACTTGTACAATTTCGAGCACTTATAGTCCCTGATTAACTATGGGCATATGTATGATGATAAGACCCTTGATATCGACTATACTATGACTAGTGATGATCTCAATGTTGATAATCTTTCTTCTATTGTATTAGTGATAGTGATATTCTCTTGTAAACCTTTCCTTCTTTTCATGTCATATCAAATGAGGAAGACTAAGATGCTTACATTAATGATGTGTCTTACTTATGCTCACCTCTGCATGATGTTACTTTTCTTAAGGATGTTCACACTTTTAAGCAAATCATGAGGATCCCTTGGATTGTATAGATGCTCTCATGTCTCATGCTTGTATGGTCCATGTTTCTAATGCATGTGTTATTAATGAATACATGTTAGTTACATTTGGTGGAAATAGAGATGCAATACATAGATGATTTTTGTCTTCATATTAAAGATAGATGATTGTAATGGTTTGCTTCACATTGTGTTTATCATGTATCATTTCATTCTCTAT
This sequence comes from Cunninghamia lanceolata, assembly GCA_027924645.1. Taxonomy (NCBI): domain Eukaryota; kingdom Viridiplantae; phylum Streptophyta; class Pinopsida; order Cupressales; family Cupressaceae; genus Cunninghamia; species Cunninghamia lanceolata. The sequence continues at coordinate 20,565,550 of BSBN01000582.1, forward strand.
CATGTGCTTTCATAGACCTATTTGCTTCTATCCCTAGAGTGTGCTTGTTTTTTGAACTACTCCTTCAACCTCTAGTGGCTCTTCCTTAGGTTCTATAATGGACCACTATGAATTCTCATGATTTATCTTTATAAATTGCCCCATTATAGTCCCCCTAGATGGCATCATGTTACATCGCTCAACTTATTACTCCACTTGAACATGACCCTAAAAGTGCCATATATTTTGGCATTTCTAAGAACAAGGGGTCATATATCCTACTCCAACTTCCTCTTCCATTAAACTCGAACCTTGGCTTTTAAAGTTGTTAATCCACAAAAGGGTTCTTATACAACCAATCCTATATCCTTTCTTAGCATTGTTGCTTAAACTAAAATATGTCAATAATGGTCCAATTAGTCATACTCAATTCAATCTTCTTATTTTAAAAGGAGTATCTAATTTCAATGTCTTAGAACCTATTATACTCAAGGTTGCCTTTAATGCTTTTCATGTGGTTGATCACACATATAAGAGGCTAGAAAGAGGTCAAAATCAAATATCCAACCAATGAGCCTTGCTAAGAGGGGGGGTGAATCAATATATGCCACTTCTTAAAACAATTCTACTATAACAACAAGATCTCTACTGCATCAATTAGAATATGAAAGAACTATGCAAGCATAAGCAAAATCACACATCCACACAAGAGACCATAACACCGGATTTATGTGGAAACCCAAGATGGGAAAAACCATGGTGGGCAAGCTTCTTGGATCTATTGTCCAAATCCAGCCTCACAAAAATGAAACAGTGAATTACAATATTTTATAGGCTCTAACCCATAGGAATTTCAACCTGAGAAGCACTGCAATCCCTTTTACAAATCTGTAGGCTCCAACCTACCAGAGACTTCAATCTAAAAACAAACTAAGCATCAACCTAGCAATAGGCTCCAACCTATCTGAGGCTCCAACCTCCCACAGAAACTGAGCTCCAACCCAACAATAGGCTCTAACCTATCTGAGGCTCCAACCTCCCATACAAACTGAGCTACAACTCAGGAAACTAAAATAGTAATAAAAATATTTAGTAGTTTCACATATTGTGCGAACTCAGGATCTTCAAATCATGCCCTTCGCATCCTTCAACTTCACATAACTGCACACACCTAATTGCTTGGTGTTTGCATGTATTTCACTTCTCATTCACATTCACTTGTATTCAGATATTTCGCTTTAGTATTTGCAGACACGGATAGATATTTCGATGCAAAGCTTACATTCTTATACACCTTCAAATGCTTAAAGTGATCTCTCATTTATACCAAACTGTAGTACAAATGATTTCCATGTCGACACTACATTCGCCAATGCAGAATAAAGCAATCTTCAAAGTCGGCAACAAAATTCTAATTTTCAACGTGTGTAATTCCAAAGGTTCAGACCCAATTTGAATTTCCAATTACTACATGTTACAGAGTCGACATCAACCTAAAATTTCACTTTTTAACATAGGGCCCAATTCACATATATTTAGGTCAACCCAAAAATAGGTCTAGACCCAAAACTGAACAATCCACACATTACTGAAATGGTGCCAACAATTAAACTTTTGAATTCCAATGTGTGCATTTCAATGTCGACTAATGCATTAACTTAAAACATCCTCCAAAGTCTCAACCATGCTTGTCTCAAGAAGATTTAGGATCTATTGCTCACAAATTCACCCCTACAAATGAAATCATCTCGATAAGTCATCGTGGGCATTGCGAATTTTGTCTTAAAATTGCATAGTCCTTAACAATCCATAAATCATAAGGTTTATCAATTGAAAGAGCAAAAATCAAGAGTACATTTCTTTGTGTGTCTTTGTATATGCCCACCTTCACAGACCAAAACTATGGATGCATGCAGGGTAGTCCATATGTTGCACTAAGAAAGCAAGTTGAGGACCGCTTAAGGATATTGTCACGTGGAAATAGATAACAAAAAAAACACTCAACAAAATTATATAGCTATTCATTTCAAACAAAGGTTTGTAATTTTGCCAAATTGAATACAAATGTTACTATAGATGTAAATGTTTCAGTTCACTGTACTTATATTGCAATATATTTGTATGTTGCTAATTCATGCAAGACATGAGCAACAACCAATGTTATTGAAATTTATTATTCTCATTTTAGCCATCACAATAACCATTCTTGTAACTAGTTAATCTTTGTTTATTATATTTGGTCGAGTTACTCCGTGATTTAAAATGTTATAATCCTGTAATGATGTGAAATTGCTTTTCTTTACAATGCTTTGCAATTGGATCACTTGCACTATTATCAATTGTCAAACTAGATTATGGAACATGTGAAGATATCAACTAATGCACACTTTCAACTATCTCTTAAAATTTTGATAAAAATGTCAATTGTTCTTCAAATCCTTTTTCCTCCTATAACAAGCTTCACAATCTCTACAAATGGATCGATTCTTCTTACTACTATTATAGACAAGATATTGTTTAACATAAATGTATGTCCAAATTTATTTCAATCAATTTAAACTTGTAAAGAGTTGCTTTTCCTCTACATTAGAAGATTTTAAATTTATTGTATGTATTCTATATTAAATGTTTTAAGTAGTGTGTGAAACTTGTGTGAAAATCACTGAGCAATTTTTTTAAGAGAATGTTTTGTAGAACACACCAGGATACTGAGAGGGAGGGTGAATCAGTATCTAATCAAACTTCAAATCCTCTGGAGTAGATTAAAACTTAAGCATTACAACATCAACATAAACATGAAAGATTAACACAAAGCACATCAACACAGAACACTAGATATACATGGAAAACCTAAGAAGGGAAAAACCACGATGAGGATTAACTCACAATATATGAAGCTCAATATTACAACTTTGTTTTAGGGCTACAACCCAAAGAAGCTACTACTCCTTGAAAACGTTGATTTAGTGTCACTCCCAAGGAAGCTACAACTCCCTGAAGACTTTGTTTTAAGGTCACTCCCAAGGAAGCATCTACTCCCTAAATTGAGAACAAACTCATAAAAGATTACAGTATGACAGTCCTTCTACTGTCTAAAAACTGACATTGAAATTCACACCTTTGATGATTGCACTTCTGCTTCTTCTAATAATTGGATCAATTAGGCACACTCTTCACTTCCTTCCTGTCACACAAATGTCTTCAAGATGAATCAAGACAACTTCTAACACATCTACTCTTTCTCTTTCAGTTGCACATCATAATGCATTCATTATGCTCCTTATCTTGCTTGTGAGTCTTATCAATCACATTGCAATCACACCTTGCCTAATTTAATTTGATTTACAATTTATACATGATATTACATTGATTGCATTGCTTGTTGGCCAAAGACAACATGAAAAATACATTTACAAGTCGGCCAAACTACACACAATATGAAATGTGTAAAGGACAAGTCCCAAACAAGATTACATGTTACACCAACAAAAGACCCATGCCTTGCGGACATCAACACTTGTTTAACTAGGTCCAAAGCAACCTTTGCAGCAACAAACATCAAGGAATTATATATGCACACTCCACTCATTTGAAAATAGGACAACCTTAAGCAAAGACATATGAAACTTGAAGCATGATGGCAACAACAACTTGAAAACCTTGTGCGATACTGCAAACAAGGAAGATCTTCATGAAACTCTTTTAGATGAGCCTACATGACTCATACAACATCTCCAAACACTCTTTTACCTCCGCACATCAAAGATTTGGTGCCACACATCTTCAACCATGAACTGAGAACAAGTCATCCTAAACACACTGCAACATACTGTCATTGAGAAACTGAGCTTGCGAATCACCAAGAACCTTGAAACTGCAAGAAAGTATGTACTGCACATCTATAAACATGTCCACAAAATCGCAAAGACAAACATTCACATCCAGAAGAATGTGGAGCATTCCAACAGGCCTTCAACACCACCTTACTCTGTCAGAACACATGCCGATACTCTATCATGCATAACTTTCACATCAGAAGGATGGATAATCTGAAACTTTAGAATTATCACCTTCATTGCACCCTAAACATAGTTCTAGAATCGCATATCCATAACTGCTAATGTGGAGGAATGCGAAGCAATCTCCCAGACAGTCTTCAAAGGCAGTCATCCTGTAGCAAAAACTGTCACCAACTTCCAGAGGCCAAACCTTCTTTGTATCAACACATGCATTCTTAGGAACAATAGGAGAGATCATACAATATGCTTCAAGCCACCAGTAATATCTTCTTAACATCAGCAACACACTTGATCATCTCTTTTGCATCTTCTTGATGCTTCTAATTCCTATCTTAATGTCTTCTTGATGCTTATAATTCCCATCTTAATATAACTTCATATTCAACTCTGCACTGATCAAGGCATGACATCCAACCATGAACTTCAGTAACTACATTATATTCAACATGGCATCCAACCATGAACTATATCTTTTTTGTTGGATAGGACATGACATCCAACCATGAACTTTAGTAACTACATTCAACATGACATCCAACCATGAACTATATCTTCTCTGCTTGGATAGGACATGACATCCAACCATGAACACTATCACACATCCAAGATAGTGTTGACATCAATGACAACCTTGTGACAGTGTTGACATCAATGACAACCTTAGGAACCATATGTGTAACAATCTCCCCCTTTGGCATTGATGGCAACACATACCTGCGCATCTCCCCATTTAACATCAAGGACAAAGGGAAACTTCTTCACTCTTAGGGCATAACTTCTTCTTGCAGTAACCAGACTCCCCCTATCATCAACAACCACTACCTAAGCTCCCCCTAAGAGGTAGCCACCTTCAGTCTAGGAAAAAAATATAACATGAACCGCTCCCCCTGGATAGATGCACCAGTATACATCTTAGCAAGGAGGCCTAACCTCTGTCAGAGATCCTCAAAAGTGTCATTTGCAAGAGCCTTTGTGAAAATATCTGCAATCTAATCCTTTGTTAGAACATATTCCAATTTTATTTCCTTATCTGCAACCTTCTCTCTTAAAAAGTGATACCTGATTGCTATATGCTTGGTTCTAGAATGCATCATTAGATTCTTGGAAATATTGATAGCACTTGTATTGTCACACAAAACAGGAATGGGCTCATCATACAATACCTTGATATCCTTTAGGGTTTGCTTCATCCAAAACACTTGTGTACATCAGGATGTTGCTGCAATATACTCTGCCTCTATAGTTGATAATGACACTAAATCTTGCTTTTTGCTCTGTCATGAAACCAATCTGCTTCCTAAAAAGAAAGCACCACCACTTGTACTTCTTCTATCATCAACACAACCAACCCAATCAACATCAGTGTAGGCATTCAAATCAAAGTCATTACCTTTTAGATACCATAAGCCATAATCTGAAGTTCCTTTCAAGTATTCTGAATATCCTTTTCACTGCCTTCTCATGTGTTTGCTTTGGATTGGCTTGATATTTGGAAACCACACATACTACATGCATAATATCAGGTCTAGAAGCAATTAGGTATAACAATCCTCCAATCATAGATCTATAGGAAGTCTGATCCACCTCCAGAGACTCATCATCCTTGCTCAAGCGACATCCAATGACCATTGGAGTACTCACTGGTTTTGAATCCTCCATACCAAACTTCTTCAACAACTCTTTGACATACTTAGCTTGAGAAATAAAGATACCACCATCTAGCTGAGTAATTTGAAGTCCAAGGAAGAAAGACATCTCACCAATCATAGACATCTCAAACGCTTTTTGCATCTCCTCTGCAAACCTTACATATATCATCATCTCCACCAAAGATGATGTCATCAATATATACTGCAACTATCAATATCATATATCGTTCTTCCTTGATGTAAAGATTGCTATCTGTAGTACCTTTCTTGAAGCCTTGCGAAGTAAGTACTTATCCAACTTAGCATACCAAGCCCTAGGTGCTTGCTTGAGACCATACAAAACCTTCTTGAGTCTACACACCATGTCCGAATCTTCTGATATCTGGAAACCATCTGCTTGCTCAATATAAACCTCTTTCTCTAAATCACCATTTAAAAATGTTGACTTAACATCCATCTAATATACCTTGAAGTTCTTATGAGCAACAAGGGCAAGGAACATTATGATTGTCTCCATCTTGGCTACTGGAGCAAAAGTCTCCTCAAAATCAACGCCTTCAACTTGTGAGTATTCTTTACATACCAACCTTGTTTTGTTCCTTACAACTTCACGTTCTTCATTCAGCTTGTTCCGGAACATCCACTTTGTTCCTATAACGTTCTTATTGGCCGGTCTGGGAACCAATTCCCATGTCTGATTCCTCTCAATCTGATCCAATTCTTCTTCCATTGCCTTTATCAATCCATCATCTTTGCTAGCATCAGCAAAGGTTTTGGGTTATACTTTTGATAATAAACACAAGTTTACTTGCTCATGTGTCTTAGCAAGCCTTCTCTTTGTCTGCACACCTTCCTTCTTATCTCTAATGATCTGATCTGTTGAGTGGATCTTCCGAACATACTTTGTTAGAGTCTTAAACATCTGCTCTGGTTCTTGTTCCTTTTCTTCTTTCACTTCTTCATCTTCAATGCATGGAAAAATATCAGATCCGGAGTCCTGTAATTCTTGTGAGATCTGATATAGGTCTTCATCTAGTTTGACATTTGTGCTTTCAATCATATTTTCCAACCTTTTGTTGTAGCATCTATAGGCCTTGCTTTTGGTTGAGTAACCAAGAAAGATCCCTTCAACACTTCTTGAATCAAACTTTCTTATGTCTTCTTCATCTCTTTTAATATAGCATTTGCTGCTAAAAATCCTGAAGTATATGACAGTGGGAGGTCTTCCATACCATAGCTCATAAGGGGTCTTAGTGTTGTTGACCCTTAGTTGCACTATGTTAATTAGATAGACAACAATGTGAACTACTTCCTTCTAGTACATATCAGGTAGATCTGCATCTTTCAACATTGCCCTAGACATCTCTTGCACATTTCTATTCTTCCTTTCAACCACCCCATTTTACTGAGTGATCCTGGGAGCTAACAAATATCTCCTAATACCATAATCTTCACAAAACTTTTCAAATTCATTTGAAGTAAACTCACCTCCTCTATCAGACCTTAACCATTTGATCTTAGAATCTATTTCATTTTCAACCATAGCTATGAACACCTTAAATTTATCAAGGGCATCTAATTTTTCTCTTAAGAAAGTAACCCAAGTCATTCTAGAATAATCATCAATGAGCAACACCTTATTGACTCTTTACTCTTGTAGGTTCACATAGATCAGTGTGAATCAGCTCCAATGGCATTGAAAAAGAATACTCCTTGCTTTTGAAACTTGTCTTTGTCTGCTTTCCCATTTGACATTATTTGCATACTGTGTTGGCAGGCTTGATTACCTTGGGCACGTCTCTCACTGCATGAGTAGAGTTGATCATTACCATATTATCAAAATTGTTGTGTTCCATTCTTTTGTGCCACAATCAACACTCACTGGATTGAGCCAACAAACATGTTCTTCCATTTACCTCCTTCAGATGATATATCACCATATGACTTGATACCTTTGCAACTAGTTTTCCAGACCCTACCTTCCTGGTTTCACAACCTTTGGCATGAAAGATGAGATTGTAACCTTTGTTACACATCTGACTGACATTGAGAAGATTGTGCTTTAGCCCTTTGACATAGAGGACATCCTCAGTCCTATTCTTCTCATCAATAGTTAGAGCACTCTTTCCACAAATTTGTGCTGACTCGTCACCACCAAACTTGACGGCTCCACCATCCCGCTTATCAAGGCTGATAAACTTCTCCTTGTCACCAGTCATATGATTTGAGCAACCACTGTCAATTACCCAAGCCTTAGCTTCTTCTCTTCCGTGAAAAGCAATCCATACAACCATTGATCTATCATTGTTTTAGTTTGTTTACAAGGCATCAGTCTTCTCACATTTTCCAACATCATCCTTTTTGTCACCAACATTCAGGGCCATGAAAAGTGTTTCATCATTTGAATCATCATGATCCTCATCTTCTGAAGAACAACTGCTCTCTATGGAATATAGGCTTCTCTTGAACTTGTCTCTCTTATTACTACCCCTTAATTCTTTAAGAGGACATTTAGAAGCAAAGTGACCAACCTTTTCACAATTGAAACATTTGAAAGGTAACTTACCTTTGTATTTGCCAGTGCCTTTCTTCAGTCTTCTCACAAAATTTTCTTCAACTTCAGCAGAGCTCTCATCTTCATCAACAATTTCATCCTTTGTCATCATACTGACTTTGAAAGCAGCTTCTTTCTTTAGAGCATCACTGTCAAACTCTCATTTCAAAAGCAGTAACGGTACCAAACAATTTGTCTACAGTGTATGTATCCAAGTCCGCATTCTCCTCAATAGAAGATATCTTATGACTATAAGATTTGGGAAGAGATCTCAGAACCTTCTTCACAATTTCATCCTCTTCCACTTTGCCACCAAAACTTGTGATGCCATTGACCACTTCATTCACCCGGAGCATATATCCAGCAATGTCTTCATCCTCTGTCTTTTTTAGGTCTCAAATTTGCTTTTGAAGATTTGCATCTTTGCTTGCTTTGCTTTCTTATCTCCTTCATAAATGGTTTCAAGTTTAACCCAAACTTCTTTAACAGAACTACAACTCATTACCTTTGAAAGTTCTGAATCAGCTAACCCACTCATGATAGCAAACTTTGCCTTGGCATTGTTATCATACTTCTTAACTTCATCTGAGTCTGTAGGAATAGTATCAGGAACTTTGTAACCAGTCTTGACAGAGTCCCAAACACCACACCCTAGAGAATTGATATAGGCTTCCATCCTTAGCTTCCAAAAAGCATAATTTGTTCCATCAAACCAAGGTATCTTGTTGGATCCATTAAGTGTCATCTCGAACCTTCCTCAAGCAGTTAAGCTTCCTTCAGAGGAACTTGACTCTAATACCAATTGTTGAACACACCAAGATACTGAGAGGGGGGGTGAATTAGTATCTAATCAAACTTCAATTCCTCCGGAGCAGATTAAAACTTAAGCATTACAACATCAACATAAACATGAAAGATTAACACAATGCACATTAACACATAACACCAGATATATGTGGAAAACCTAAGAAGGGAAAAACCACAGTGAAGATTAACTCATAATATATGAAACTCAAAATTACAACTTTGTTTTAGGGCTACAACCCAAGGAAACTACTACTCCCTAAAAACTTTAATTTAGGGTCACTCCCAAGGAAGCTACAACTCCATGAAAACTTTGTTTTAGAGTCACTCCCAAGGAAGCAACTACTCCCTAAATTGAGAACAAACTCATAAAGCTTACAGTATGACAGTCCTTCTACTGCCTGAAAACTGACATTGAAATTCACACCTTTGATGATTGCAATTCCGTTTCTTCTGATAATTGGATCAATTAGGCACACTCTTCACTTTTTTCTTGTCACATAAATGTCTTCAAGATGAATCAGGACAAGTTCTAACACATCTACTCTTTCTCCTTCAGTCGCACATCATAATGCATACATTTTGCTCCTTATCTTGCTTGTGAGTCTTATCAATCACATTGCAATCACACCTCGCCTAACTTAATCTGATTTACAATTTATACATGATATTACATTGATTACATTGCTTGTTGGCCAGAGACAACATGAAAAATACATTTACAAGTCGGCTAGACTACACACAACATGAAACGTGTAGAGGACAAGTCCAAAACAAGACTACACGCAACACTAACAAAAGACTCATGCCTTACGGACATCAACACTTGCTTAACTAGGTCCAAAGCAACCTTCACAACAACAAACATCAAGGAATTACATCCGCGCACACTGTTGATTTAAAAATAGGACAGCCTTAAGCAAAGACATATGAAACTTGAAACATAATGGCCAAAACTTGAAAACCTTGTGCAGTACTAGAAACAAGAAATATCTTCATCGAACTCTTCCAGATGAGTCTACAGGACTCGTACAACATCTCTAAACACTCTTTTACCTCCACACTTCAAAGATTTGGTGCTACACATTTTCAACCATGAACTGTGAAAACAAGTCATCCTGAACACACTACAACATACTGTCATTGAAAAACTAAGCTTGCGGATCACCAAAAACCTTGAAATTGCAAGAAAGCATGTACTGCACATCCATAAACATGTCCACAAAACCGCAAAGACAAACATTCACATCACCTTACTCTGCCAAAACACTTGTCGGTACTCTATCATGCGTAACTTTCACATCGGAAGGACAAATGATCTGAAACTTTAGAATTATCACATTCACTGCACCTTGAACATAGTTCCAAAACCGCATAGCCATAACTGCTAATGTGGAAGAATGCAGAGCAATCTCCCCAACAATCTTCAAAGGTAGTCATCCTGTAGCAGAAACTGTCACCAACTTCCAGAGGCCAAACCTCCTTTGTATCAACACATGCATTCTCAAGAACAGTAGGAGAGATCATACAATATGCTTCAGGCTACCAGTGACATCTTCTCAACATCAACATCACCCCTAATCATCTTAGTGCTTCTAATTCTCATATTAATGCATCTTCTTGATGCTTCTAATTCCTATCTTAATATGTCTTCTTGATGCTTCTAATTCCTATCTTAATATAACTTCATACTCAACTTTGCACTGATCAAAGCATGACATCCAACCTTGAACTTCAGTAACCACATTATATTTAACATGGCATCCAACCATGAACTATATCTTTTCTGTTGGATAGGACATGACATCCAAACATGAACTATATCTTTTCTGTTGGATAAGACATGACATCCAACCATTAACTTCAGTAGCGACATTCAACATGACATCCAACCATGAACACCGTCACACATCCAAGATAGTGTTGACATCAATGACAACCTTGTGACAGTGTTGACATCAATAACAACCTTAGGAACCATATCTATAACATGTTTAAGGGGATAATAGAAATTTTCACCTTTTACTATAAAAGAAATTCCTCTTAAATAGCCTTATCTATAACTATCCCAAATAGCCTTATCTATAACTATCCCAATTTTGTAACCACAAGTACCTTCTTATTTTTATGTAACTTTTTATCTAGTTTTTGGGTGTAACAAGCATTTCCAAGTTGGAGGTTTCTACTTCGAAGTTCCAAAAATCAATACTTTAATACTACATTTGTATGTGACATTTGAGTTTGACAAAAAAAATCAATCCAAAATTGCCACCTTTCTAGATAGACATAAGTTGCACACAAAACGTCACTGAATTGCCCCATTGCATGCTAAAAAACATGAACTCAACATCATGATCGACATACCCATTGCACACCAAGGGTAGCATAAGGCAAGGGACCCAACTTTACACGAAAATTACACCATTTGTCAATATGTCAAACATATCAAAGTACTTTCTTCAAAACATACACAACTTCAAAATGTTCACAACAACTAAATTGTAAATAATATGGGAATGCAAATTTCACCATTACAATAAATTGTCTTATAATTTAAAAACATTTTCTTGAAAACATTTTAAAAATACAGATTTCATCGATTTTTGTGAATTTAATAATATTGTGAATTTACAGATTTTTGTGTTTGGCTTTGTCTATCATGTTGATTGATTAAACTCAAAAATTTTATCGAGAAAAGCTTCCTGTAAAACTTACACAAACAGAAGTAACGACCGTTCCCATCATGACGGTATTTACGTTATATAACCATGCAAGCAATAGACTTTAGAGGCAATGTGGTTTTTTGACAGATCATCTGGATCAAAAACTACTTCGATATAATCCACCCCGGCATTTTTACTTTTATTGTTATTTGTGAATTGATTCCACAGAAAAAAATTGGGCAAGGAGTGCATTGCAGATTGCTTTCACGATATCAACTTGTTCTAACAAAGAGGAAAGGTGAATGAAGGATAATTTGTGTAAATGTTGCAAGAAGATTGGTTGCCTGGTTAACAGAAAAATGTATGTAACATCCTCAATAACAAGCTTTCATCTTATGTTTTCCTACTATATTACTTGACCAGTTTATACTTCCGACATTTGGCGTCTAATTCAACATACTGAATTTGTAATTTATTGACAAACATACGACAGTTAAATTATTTCTTGCAAAAGTTCACAAAGGTACGATGTATGAAGGACATCCAATGTAACATCCTCCTCGGAGACAAGGATTTGCAGGCATGGCCAGCCATGTGATACGCAGGCAAAGAATGCTCTCGTACATATCTTTCAAGGAGTTCATATGAATCTGTAAAATAATCAAAATGAATCTTCCACCTTTTATACAATACACCAAAACGTCAAAACACAGTTTCAAATAATGAATGCAGTGATCGCTATCACCAGATAGCCATTGCTTTTTGCATGCACTTCCTGGCAATGTGGTTAATTTTCAAAGATGAGCTGTCGCCAGCCAAATCCTCAAGTATAATACAAAAATCTGATATTTGGGTCTAATTCAACATGCTGAATTTACGATTTTATTGACAAACATTAACAGTTTAATTTTGTCTTGCAAAAGTTCACAAAGATACGAAGCATGAAGGACATTCAATCTAACATCCTCCTCAGAGATAAAGATTTACAAGTATGGCCAGCCATGTGATAAGCAGGCAAAGAATGCTATCGTACATAGTTTACAAGGAGCTGATATAGGTCTGTAAGACAATCAAGATGAATCTGAAAAAACCTTGCTTGGACAGGACATCTTCCCTTTGAATGGAGACTGCACCTTCTAATGCAATACATCAAAATGTCAAAACACGGGTTCCAAATAATGATTGCAGTGATCTCTATCACCAGATAGCCATTGCTTTTTGCATGGACTTCCTGGCAATGTGGTTAATTTTCAAAAATGAGCTGTCGCTAGCCAAATCCTCAAGTATAATACAACTATCTGACCTCATAATCAATTTTTTCTTCATGCGCAATCCATGTCAAGCAACATAGATGAAACATAACTGCTCGGAAGAACTCAATATTTTATTTCATCAGATTGATTTACCACAGGCTGCATACAACATTTTGTCCTTGCTGAATTTTCTTTGAAGAATGGATGCCTCAAAGCTTCATGAGCTGTAAACCTCTCTGTGGGTTCAAACTTAAGAAGTCTTTGCAGTAAGTCACTAATAAGACCTGCTGAATGATCAACATGTTGCTTGATCAAACTCTGCAAAAGTAACGCATACAGGATTTGATTATCAGATAAAAGCCATATTCCACTTGAAACAATTCAAAGATGTACAAATGTGTACAGGCACACAAACAAAATCAATGTGACAAACGTACCTCAAGTTTCGACATCTTTCTTACTGCTTGAATGCTGCCTATTGACAATGCCCCTTCTGGCCAGTCCAGTTGGTTTCCATGTCTAAAATATTTTTCAGATGATCTACTGTAAACACAAAATATTCAACTATCATGTTCTAGCACACCCATTACATGGAATCGACATGAGATGAAACACTTTACCTTTCATAGCACAATAGAAAACCACTTTACATAACCACATACTACCCTAGAAAACTATAAGAAACTCACTCTGCTTTCTTTATCATGTGTCTAGGCAGTGATCCCAGGACCCTTTCCATCATGGTAAGATGTTCCAAGTTTCCATGGGTTTGAAACAAGGTCTCTCCCTACACATTTATGTCCATACCCTAATTATTACTCAATAAGACCAGATTATATTTATTACATATGTAAATGTTGCATATCATAATAGGTTACCGTGCATAGCTCCACAAGCATGCATCCTACACTCCAAATATCACAAGGATAGTTCCATCCAAGACCTGTTAAGATTCATAAGTGCTTAGGTCCAAATTTACGACACCTTATTCAATTCAGGGCAGTAGTACATTCTCATTCCATGGCAAACTTACCCAGAATAACCTCAGGAGCTCGATAATGCCTGGTTGAGATCACTGAGGTATGATTTTGATCCTCAAATACAGTGCTTCCAAAATCAATCAATTTTATTGCACTTGACTTTGGCAGCATCGTTAAGTTATCTTTTGCTGATCTCTTTGTGCCCTTCTAAACATATGAAATGTTAATCAGAATCTATTTCATCACGTTAGCCGAGCGACAACATATAAAATTATACTGTTGAAAACAGAGGGTCCAAGCCATGATTTGGTAACAAATACAGTTGTGTTATAACCACAGTATAAATAAAAGTGCCACTTCATATAACTAACAACACCTTGAATAAATCACCATTTTCAAGGGCTACATCCACAGAATGTAATTAATTTAAACAACCAACACAATTCCCACTATAATATCACAAATCACAATAAACAGTGCGCTGCCTTGTAATCGGGAACCTTGACAAATTCTGATGAAACAAAAAGTGTATTTTCAGGCTTTAAATCTGTATGGACAAGTTTCAGATCATGCATATCTGTCACAGATAATTGGCAAGATTAGGCAAAATAAATCTATTAGAAAATCACAAGCAGCCTATCCCTTAGACATCCAAAGAAACATTGAATGCAAGTGTGGGCTAATGCAAGTGTGGGCTACACACATGCTACCGACTCCAGAAGCTGTCTTCCAATCTCTCGGACAAGACCTATGGGAAGTGGATGAAAGCTATTTTTCCGTAGATAATCATATAGGCTTGGTCCAAGCTTCTCAAAAACCTGTTTGAAGGAGTTGCATTCATTCAAGATTTTCTTAAAGACAAACTTAGCACCTAAACAAAATCTGCCGAATGCTGAGTAAAAAGACTAAGAAACAAAAGCATTTTCCAGGTGCTTCACATGAAAATAATATTGATGATATAGAAGACTAAGAAACAAAAGCACTTTCCAGGTGCTTCATGTAAAAATAATATTGATGATATAGGAGATTCACATTGATCTCAAATACTCACAATACAAGTGTGGTTCCTATAGTCAAACCATTCCCGCATTTGCACACAACTGAATAAAAAATGTTGACTCAGATCACTTACTGAGATCTACAATTTTCAGGGTTATATTTAAAATTACTAGTTAAGTGTTGGTCTATTGAGCATGCTAATATACGAAGGAACATACAAAATCACTGACTGTTACATACCGTTTTCCAGTTTTGTCATGCTTGGCAACTTCACAAAGCACATCAATTTCTATTAGTGCTTCCTCTCGGTACTTCTGTAGTCCACGGTTTACTTTAATGGCTACATGATCTTGTGATATTTGGTCCAAACATTCCAAGACCTGCCCAAAGGTGCCTGTACAAATTGGGTTTTTATTTAGAACCTACCTTTTCTTATAGTTTGCTAATACCAACAAATAAGTCAACATATTAGCATCCACCCATAGAGGAGTAAACAAAATACCTTCGCCCATTTTTCTGAGAATCTTGTCTGCAAGATGGAGAAAATAGTATATATAAGAGATTGGATAAATAGCAATTATAAAATAAGGTTGCATGCTATGAACCCAAATCTTGGCTTTTTCATAGAATCTATATTTGGATGATCCTTTAAAGCCACAACCCATTTGGGGAAGGAAAAATGCCAGGAAAAATATGATTACAGCGAGGTGTCAAATTGTCTCCAATAGCAAACTGGTAATGGCCTTCCTTGTCATCATTACGCCATGGAGGAGACACATAGCGGGAAGGTGCATCTCCTTTTGAGGAAGAGGCAGAATAACTATGCTCTGAGGAGAACTCTGCACCTGACAAAGAGGAAGCCAAATTTGCAAACCCTTCTCCATTTGCAATAGTTTGGCCAATAAAACAGAGCATATGCTGGACCTACACATCCATTTAATAAAAGTTTTTCAATCATCAAAATGTTCAATCTTTGAGAACTCAGGTTTCATCTCTCAATCTCTTAGATGGCACATCTATCATCCAAACCATAAATTATCCAAACCCAATATTACAAAATATCTTTTCTCCAAACCTTATCCTTGGTGATCAAGGATTGAAAAAATAAAACGTAAATTATCCATAAATTCTCCAAACCCAATAGTACAAGAATTTTATTCTCCCAACTCTAAACGCGGGCATATTAAAATACAAGCCATAAATTCTCCAAACACAATAATACAAGATACCTATTAACCCAACAGACCAGAAATATTCTCCAATCCCTAACCTCAGGCATATTAAAACAAGGACCATATAGTCTCCAAACCCAATAATATAAGATATCTATAACCAAACCCAGCAGATCAAGGAATCGATTCTCCAAACCCTAACCTCGGGCATATTAAAATACAAATCATATACCCTTCAAGCTCAATATTAGAAGATATCTATTACCAAAACTCAATATTAAAAGATAACAATTCTTCAAGTCGTAAACTGTGGCATCAAGAATTGCCAATACAAGCCAATACTATATGAAAAGGTAGAAAAAAATCCCGACTGAACAATCCTGTAGATATATGGCTCTACAAGCCATAAAACTTATGTATTTGTTAGAAAAAAAAATATAAAAAATCACTTAACAAAAACAACCCAAAAAGTTACCAGCAATTCCGACGATTCTCGTGTCATTGTATTCGGTGAAAACCTAACCGTTACAATATGTCTCTATTGTCCAGCCCCTATAATCCCCAAACCCTAAGAGGGCCTAATAAAATATATTGTTCGAACAAACCCTAATCAACAAATTGTGTAGATTTATGGAACAGAAAAAAAAATTGATATACTAACCTTTTGACCAGAGGGAGGGACGTCCCACGACGAAGTTAGCTTGCGTCGTTTCTGGGGAGGCTCATGGTGAAGAGCGTATTCTGCAACACAAGCCATGGCAGCCAATCTGCAACCACTTGGCTTTCTAGTGTTTGTTGATGCGAAAAAGGAAAAAAAGATGCACAGAAAATAGGATTTCCATGTTTTGGATTTACAGATAAGGAAAGAAGATCGCGTTGAAATAGAGAGGGGCTTGAATTAAGATTAAAATTTTCCCAAAGCGAAAATTCGTTTGTATAGTGGTCTTCAGCCCACCTTCGTGTTTGGAGGCGTTTGGTTTAGCCCCTCTTGAGGCTTCAACTCCTATTCATTGTAGGCACGAGGTCCTATGATGAATTTGTTTTGAGGAGGAAACTTTCCTCCAATGTTAAAGCCGGAGGTCCCATGTAGGGGGTTGCTGCAACTATTCTCATGCTTTAGGTGGTCCTATATGAGGTGGTTTTAGAAGGAAACTTTCACCCAATGCTAAAGCTATTCTTATACCTTAGGTGGTTTCAGGCAAACACCTTATACTAGCACTTGCACCTATTGGAGGTTCAAGGAATACGTCGATAGGAACAATCGACGAGTTTAGAAAATTTTCTGGCGTGATTTTGTTTCTACGGTGTGAGACAATTCCAAGCACTATAATGCTCACATATAAAAGCCTATCAGCTAATTACAAAACTATAAACTATATAATACTTTCTTAAAATTATGGGGTAATGACTATTTATGAAGAGTAGTTTTAATCCTAGTTCGTTGTGGGATGCTTAGAGTTTGCAACCTAGATAGAGAGATGTTTTCTTGCCAAATGATAACTCCATATTGGTTAAGTTGTGAATTTTGTTGGAAAATTTTGAATACCATGGGATCACTCTCTTGTAAGAGCCTTCTACAATTTTGTTATAGTCCCTACATAAAGAATCACTATAAGCCCTCTCCATTGGACCACTAGGTAAGAGCAGGGTTGGACGCTACTACTAGATGTTGATTTTGTTGAGTAAGTATTAATAAAAAAAATTGGGAGCTTTTTTGGGGCAATTATCTTGTGGAACTTTTTGTTGTTTATGCGAGAATATTTTGTGGAAAGACCTTTTAGAGATAACATTTGGATAGAAAGCTCTTAGGTAAAATGTGGAAGGGAAGTGTAAACAGGAGGGAATGCATAATCTTTAGCCATGTGGCAAAATTATTGTTGAGTGGTATTTGCATAATTTCAATCCCTTCCCTCCATCCATAAGTGATATTTTAGATCATAAACTATAACTACAAATAGGACAAGATTCATAAATATACACTCTGTTATTTGAAAAAACCATGGGACCACTTAGATCTTAGAAAACTAAGTAGATGCCCCTCACATAGGACCAATGTATAAAATGTGTGGGCTAGAAGTTTGAAGCATTCCGTAAGAGGATTTGGAGAGCTTTGTTGTCAAATGACAACAAATATATGGTAAAGTTTACTAAAAAATATTATTGTGAATTTTTAACAAATATTCTAATAGTTTGAGCCTAAAGGTTAAAGTGTTAATTTTTCATGGTATCATTTTATTACAATTAGTTATGTAATTTATTAAGCAACTGTTGCTAAAAAAAATAAGAGCCCTCCCATCATGGGATCATAAGCTTTCCACAAGCATTTTAGTTTCAACTGTCCATGTATGAGATGAAAACCCTATTTTAGATATAATCTATGACAAGCATCTAGACCTAATAATATGTATTATGGACTAGTACTGCACAATTTTATTTTTAACATGATAGGGGTGGTGTTCTAAATGTGACGGTCGTGATGCATAATACTAAGCTTGTGCAAAAAAGTTGTACTCTTATTATCTTTTAATCTATCATGTTATCTCATCAAATAATAGGCTACAAACATATTGTGATGGCATATATTATATTGTTGAAATTTCACCTCATTGTCAACAAACCAATGATGGTGGTCACCCACCATCATAGTTCTTTCTAATAAATAAAAACCTTGAAGAATGACATGGTTCTTCAATTCAAAATATCAGAGCTATTTTTGGTGATATTATTTTTGTTTTCATAACAAATCATTTTTACATTGGCTCAGTTTTGTGTGGTCATAAATAACATTTTCACTAAATTGCATATTGTGTTGGCTCTTTCAAAGTATTTCACCCTACCATTCAACTAAATTGCATAGTACATTGGTCTCTAGTAAGATTTTTTTTTAAAAAAAACTTTTTATTTTAGTTTGCTAAATGTTGGAAGAATTAGGATTCTCTTGAATATTAGTTTTTTAGGAGTGTGCCAAGATCTTCTTGATCAAATGTCTGTACCGGTTCAAGCCACGTGAGTCTTGAGCATAGGCATACTCTTTGTTGTAAGCTAAATTAAAAACACATAATGTAAAGCAAATACAAAAATATAGAATGAACACGAAATGAATCCAATGAATGAATGAATTAGCTCACGAAATGGAGATGTGCATATAGGAGAAAGGAAGTGCAACTACCACCTAGAATAGTGGTAAAGGAGCCTAAGAATAGGCATGTAACTCCTACTAACTAAGATTGGTGGCAAGCTAACTCTATGAGACTAGCACACCTAAGCAAGCGTAACTCCAAGTGTAGGAATAATCCATGCACAGGAATAATCCACAATAAACAAACAAGGATAAATAATATCCTACACTAACAAGATCTTTTAGATTGAATGACTATACCGGTTTGAGCCACGTGAGTCAAGTACACACACGCTCTTTACTGCAAGCTAAATTAAAAACACGGAATGCAAAGCAAATTCATAAATACATAATGAACATGAAATGAATCTAATGAATGAATTAGCTCACAAAATGGAGATATATGTATAAGAGAAAGAAAGTGTAACTACCACCTAGAATAGTGGTGAAGGAACCTAAGAATAGGCACGTAACTCCCACTAACTAAGACTAGTGGCAAGCTAACTCCACAAGACTAGCAAGCTAATTCCATGAGATTAGCACACCTAAACAAGCTTAACTCCAAGTGTAGGAATAATCCACAATAAAAAAAACAAGGATAAAAATTGTCCTACCCCCTCCTTAAGCATATCTTAAGTGGGTACAAATAAACTAGGTCCCGATAACTAGGCCTGATGAGGTACCTAGGTACAATGTTATCTCTCATAAAGTGGAGAAAAGGAGAAAACCCTGTGGGGAAAATCCCCCCCAAAAGAGAGAAAAGAAAGTGAAGAGGGCTAGAAGCCCCCCCCAAAGATGATGATGTTATTGAAGTAGAGCACACCCCAAGAAGAGCTCGCAAATGAATGAACTTGCTCTTAGTAAAAGTCTTGGAAAAGATATCAGCAACCTGTTCTAAAGACTGACAAAATGTCAATTCAATGATCTGCCCATGAATAAGCTCTCAAATAAAATGCATATGAATCTCTATGTGTTTGGTATGGACCGGATTCCTATATATCTAGAGGGTGTTATGGTTGTCACAATAGATAACTGTAGGCTGCCTAAATGGAATACCACACTAAGTGAGAATTCCCTAAAGCCAAATAGCCTCAGTAGCTGTGTTGACATCTCCCATGTACTCTGCCTCTATGGATGATGAAGCAATAGCATTTTTCTTTTTACTAGACCAACTGATAGGACCAAAACCTAGTGAGAAACTATAACTTGAGGTGGACTTACAATTTTGAGTATCACTAGCCCAATTTGAATATGTGTATCCAACCAAGTCAACTTTTGTGCCAACTCTGTAATGAATCCCAAATCTGAGAGTGCCCTGAATGTAGTGAAGGATCTGCTTAGTTGCTTTCCAGTGTAGCTCATGAGGCTTTTGCATGAATCTCGAAACCATGCATACAACATATGAACTATTGGATCTAGTATGAGTCAGATAGATGAGACTACCAACAAGTTGTTGATACAAGGTTGCATCGATAAGTTTAACTAACTAAGCTAATTTCCTAACATTAGTTAATTAAATAAATCATTTTTTAATTAACTAAGCTAAATCCACATCATCAATCTTAACCCAAATCAAAATTTTGTTTGGATTATGAAGATCAGAAAGTAAGAACTAGGATATAATTACACAAGCTATGAGCACACAAAATAAGCCAAATGATAATATAAAGAGTTAAGTAAAATGTACAAAGAAGCCTTGCGTATATAGGCAAGGTAGTGGAGGTAGGAAGGTAGGACACAACAATTGACTACCTCTCCAAAGGTGCAACACTTGTCTAGCTCGAATGACATGCATTTGAGCAAGTGGCAAGTATGCATGTATTAGGTGTCTCACAAAGCGAGGACACATGTCTCAACCACATGAGATAAGACAAAACTCTAAAAGTCCCTAAGTAGAGACTTAAGCATAGTGTGAATAGGACCTAGTCAATCTAGATAGGTAAAAGCTATTTTCACACTAACACCCCCCTTAAGTGATACTTAGGGAGAAGCGATACAAAGATGATGGCTCCTAACTACTAGACCATGTTAGCTACCCATGCACAACAAATTTCTCATAAGTGGAGTAAAGGAGAAAACCTAGTAGGAAATAAAAATCCTCTCCAAAAGAGAAATTGTGATGAATAATAAAATTATACAAGTGAATAAGAAGAAGGAGGACTCAACATGACCCCCCAAGGACTACTTCTATCACTAATGTATAATAGATGTTCCTACATAGGGGAGAAAAGAGAGAAGGTCAATGAGAACCCCCCAAAAAGTGAGAAGGAATAAACTCCATGTGAAGAAATACTTCCTCCCAAAACTGATATGAGAAGAGAAACCATGCAACCTCCCCTTAAAATGCCTTCTATAGTGTTGGTAGATGCTCAACACTGGATGCTAAAGATGATGCATGAATGTTGAACAACATTTCTCCCCTTGGGAAGAAAGAGAACCATAGAAGTGTGCAAGTGATCTTCCCATTCGAGATAAGAATATGCAGGAAGAAGTATGAATGTATCTAAATTCTACACATGATTCAAAGACCTAGATGATGCCCATGATGTCTTCAAAGGCTGCTCAAGTATCTCCAATGCTATCGGGTGACAAGTGCTGATATGATGATTGAGTCAAATATGTGGACTTATGAATATCTGTAGAATTTGTCACTATAGAAGCTGATGTAGGCAAAGCAAGAGCAATAATGTCTAAAGAACTGATGTGTGGAATGCCAATGCATGCCATATGGATATAATCCAAATCACACGTGAAGTACTGCTACAAAGAATCTTTGGAAGCTCTTTGTGAAGCCTCTCTAAACTCTATAGTATCAAATAAATTGTCATCAAAGAGAAGATAAATGTCCTCAATGATGTCTTCCAAATCTGCAATGTGGGACTCTACAAACAAAGATGATATGTCTGGTATAAATCTATCCCAACGTGGTGGATTTGGAAAGATAATATCAATGTCCTAGTGTAATGAATCACTGAAAATTCTCAAGGAAGCAACTCTGGATTTAGATGTAGCCTCAGGTGATGGTGGAGATGAGATCTCAATGCAAGTCAATTGACTAGACTAATCATCCCCAAATGATGGTTTTTGACAAGATGTCTAAGTGAGACTGGATGATTTTTCTGTAGGTGTTGGATTATATTGATCAGTTAGAGCAACACCATAATTAAGAAGAAGTTGTGTCATTTTATCAATTTTATGAAACATACATTCTTTTGTTGTATGCCTTTTCATCCCACAATATCCACATTTGATTTTCCATTTATTACAAGAGTTATGAACAATACTCAAATGGAATGGATTATGTGTGAGAGACATGATCAAATGTGCAACAATATCCAAAGAAAAAATGCAAGTATGCCCTCCAAACTAAAATGTGGAAATTAGTGTGGAAGTGTTTTGGTCACAACATAATGGAAGTGCTCTTGACATGACATAATGGAAGTGTTTTTGATAGGACACAAAAGAAGTGTGGAAGTGTTCTAGACACATCACAATAGAGGTGCTCTTGATACTACACAATGGAAGTGCTCTTGACACGACACAATACACCCCCCAAAATGATTAGTACTAAAACATAGGCCCCCCATAAAAAATGCAAGCGAAAGGTACAATGGGGTTAAATTTGGATGCTTAAATCGACCATTTATAATACACATTGATTTTTACAAATTTGCAATCCAAAACTTAATGTTTACAATTGTAGATAGATTCTCTGCTGAATTTTGTTAAGTGTCAAAAAAGTTTACCAATTTTTTGATAATTGGAGTGAAAGTTATGCCCCATTGAAAATTACACAATACATTTGACTTCAGAGGCCAAAAAATATGTTAAAACAACACAATTTTAGAAACGTCTCAACACCACTTTGTCGATGATGAAACCAACTTTCTATTAACTATAAATTTGTCAAATTTTTCCTCCATGGACAAAAATTATGGCCAAAATAAAAAGTGCCCCCCCTTATGAGCACTATACAGATTCTAGTGATCAACCTGGCAAAATATGTTAACTCTAGCAAAAAAAGTTAATTTTGGTGGTTAACTATTTGCTAATTGTTACATCTGTTGCTGGTGACTAACTAACCTCTAAGGGTTAGAATTTGTTGCTAACAATTAAGGTTACAAATAATGCTATAATTGATAAACATTGTTAATGTTACATAGGATGCTTAGAGCTAACAATAAATGTTATCCATAACAATAAAGGTTAGAAATAGATCATAACAACAAATGTAACATATAATGGATGTATACATTTAAAATGGCTAAGTCGAATTAAACTAGTATATCTATATTTAAAAAATATATCTAAAATACGCCAAGAGATATCAAGAGGGGCCTATTCCACCTATGTATGGTAAATTGATTAAAAAATAGGTCTGGGGGTATTTTAGATATATATTTTAAATATAGATATGCTAGTTAACTAATAAATAAGGTCAAATGTGCTCCTAAACCCTCATATAAATGTTAATATATTTACTAGTATATTTATGCCGAGAGGCGTTCTACACTCATAGAAAGCGCTGAAAGATTCAGATTCCCGTAAACAATTAAGATTCAGATTCGCATGTAAACAAAATTCATAAAACGTGTAAATAAATAAATTTGTGGAAGCCAAATGGATAGAAAAATAAAAAACTTGGGCAGTTATGGAGTGAAATTTTTATGACGTTAAATAGGAAATAAATAAATTTGTGGAAGCCAAATGGATAGAAAAATAGAAAAAATTGTGCAGTTATAAAATGAAATCTTTATTACGCTTGAAGAATATGAAAAGTCTTGTAGCATAGTCTCTTTAAATTAACTCATGTTAGCATATCAAATATTCTAAGTGCAATTAATTTAAAGAGACTATGTTGTAAGACTTTTCATATTCTTCAAACGTAATAAAGATTTCATTCCATAACTTCCCAAGTTTTTCTATTTTTCTATCCATTTGGCTTCCACGAATTTATTTACTTTTTGTTTAACGTAATAAAGATTTCACTCCATAATTGCCCAAGTTTTTCTATTTTTCTATCCATTTGGCTTCGACGAATTTATTTATTTACACATTTTATGAATTTTGTTTACATGGAATCTAAATCTTAATTGTTTACAGAATTGAATCTTTCAACCTTTGCTGTGAGTGTAGAACGCCTCTCGACGTAATAATATATAAATATAATATTTATATATTTTATTTAAGATAATTTATTAAATTACTAATAAATAAGGTCAAAACATATTTGAGTTTGTCTATTATTAGTATTTCCATTTCACAAGTATACTATTTTAACCACCATTTCTTAAATATTTATTATTCTAAATTTTTTCTATCCAAAACAAATATTTATTGCTTGCAAAGTAAATATGTTTTTGCTATTTGAAAGAAAGTAAAACAAATATTAAAACAAACTATGTTTTTGCAAAGTAAATTATATATGAAAAGTGAAATCCTTACTATTTGAAAGAAAGTAAAATTTTTCTATGCAAAACAAAAATATGTAAACATAAATAACAATATAGTAACTTGGATTTTTTCAACTTTAATTTATTTGGTGCACTTTCCAAAATAATTTATTTGCTGCACTTTCTTATTTGTTTTGGGCTCTCAATTTATTTCTACTTTATAATTTACCAAGTGATTTATCCATTCAAATGTCTTCTACATTGTTTTATTTGTCGGCCATTTAATTGAAAAAGTTAAAAATATTTTTTTACACGCATCTCATTCTAGCATTATGCATTCAAATGTCTTTTACTTTTTTTATTTGTCGGCCATTTAATTGAAAAAGTTAACATTTTTTTTATTTGCACGCATCTCATTCTACCCCTTCCTGTCACTTAGGTTACGCCTCTCGGCGTAAAAATAAAATATAGTGTTTTTTCAAAAATATATGTATTGAACCATCACTTTATGGATTGGAATGATTCGTAAATTTTTTTAAAAATTGTAAGTAAATATAACAAAAAATTCCTCTATCCTAAGTGCTAATTTCATAAATCCACATCACCTTCCCACCTAAAAAATTGTAAGTAAATATAACAAAAAATTCCTCTATCCTAAGTGCTAATTTCATAAATCCACATCACCATCCCACCTCACCTTTTCACCTCACTATGTTGCACACAATCCCCTCACCCACATGTCTTATTTATCCTCCAATCAAATTAGTTAACTCATTAATCAAATATGTTGACTCATCAATCAATTGAGTTCACTGGTCAATCTATTCTGTTGACTCCCCAATCAACCCAGTTAACTGATCAATCATCCCAGTTAACTCCTCAATCTATTCTGTTAACTCCCATAAACTCATGAAATGAGCTTGGACACTTGTCCTCTCTTGATTCGTGCACATTCCCTCAAGTCTTCTCAACTGTACACCTCACAGGTAATTCCTCCAGTCATGGATCTATTGACACTTGGACTTGGCCTCTCTTAAGCCTATACAAGGAACCCTCATTCCCTCATTTGTATCCATCCAAGCATTCATATCTTACTCTGCAGGAATACTACCAGCATGCCTTTGGCAAGGTTATCTCCATTTGCATTTACACAACCTCATTATTATAATCATCATTCAATCATGTCTCCATCAATCCATCTCCATTAGTATTGCATTATAGTGTGATCTTCATTGCATTGTCCACCTACAACCATTCTACTTTTGTCATCTTCAACAACAAGGAAGTACACACTTCTGAGAGCTCCATTACCACAAAGATCAAGAAGAGATAGGTGAACAATGGAAGCATAGAGGTAAAATAGTCTTCGAAGGTATAATCTTTGTTTACTTGTATTTACATCAATTTCCATTGAGTTATTGGATGATTAGTTGTTTAATACTATTGTTCACATTTTCCACTAACAATGGCAACCAACTGTTGTGTGAGGTTTGGAGACTGTGGATTGCAAGGGATAACAACCTGCAAGAAAAAATAAACTCCAAATAGAAAAATCACTACTACTCTTTGGCAAATCGCTGCTACTATTAAAACCCATGGCCTGCAATAGAAACTGCGACACCAAAAAAAAGGCGATGTAGACTATACGTGGGTGGTGGAGATCAAACTGCAATGTATGGTGGCAATCAAAGTAGCAAATGGTGGATTCAACTGTGAACTTCAATAATCTTTAGAAGTTTGCAATGCACCAAAGCTCCAAAAAACCCACAAACAACTAGAAATTTGCCATAAATTGTCAAAAAAATGCTAAATTAACCAGAAATTTGGCCACCAAAGGTCATCCCTTGGTTCATGTGTCACAAGGGGAGCCTTAAAATAAAGAGATCACCAAAAAACTGCACCATGATGAAGAGGTGAGATTGCTTGGTTTAGGGAGCTAAGTCGAGCTTCTATGCCAATGAACCGGGGTGTGAAACCCTCAAATTGAGAGGAAAATCTTTGAGATGAATGGTGATTGAAACAACAAACCCTCGACCTAATGAAATTTCATCCAAATTCCAAATCGTTCAATGAAACCTTCAAAATCTTGATTTTCCAAAAAAATGTACATTTTCTGGGAAAAAATCTATATAATTCCGTATGCCTATACCACTGTATGGTATAGGGGGCTAATTTTTTTTTGTAAAAATTTGCCTGTGTCAATTTTGACAAAACAATAGGATTTTTTGAGTATCTTGGGGCTTCCAGACTCAATGGTGAGGTCCATTTGGCTCTATGAGGAACTCTTGACTAGGCTAGGTTCAAGATTCACTCAAATAGGGAAGGGTTTTGCTAGCATGGCTCAGATACCATGTTGGGATTGCCAAGATTAGAAAGCAAGATCTAGGATATACTTCCACAAGCTATGAGCACACAAAATAAGCCAAATGATATTATCAAGAGTAAACTAAAATGTACAAAAAATCCTTGCATATATAGCCAAGGTAGTGGAGGTAGGAAGGTAGGACACAATGACTGACTACCTCTCCAAAGGTATAACACTTGTTTAGCTCAAATGACGTGTTTGAGCAAGTGGAAAGTATGCATGCATTAGGTGTCTCACAAAGTTAGGACACATGTCTCAACCACGTGAGGTGAGGCATAACTATAAAAGTCCCTAAGTAGAAACTTAAGCATAGTGTGAATATGACCTAGTCAATCTAGATAGGTAAAAGTTGTTTTCACACTAACACTTTCAATCTTAGCCATTTATTTAACCTATGCAATCCCTACCCTCCATTTCACACATGTGTGAGATCAATCACATGTCAAATTACACAATCCTAGGTTTCTCACACATGTGTGAGATGTACTACTTGTCATAATCACTTTCCTAATAACCCTTCTCACACATATGTGAGAGCTTGCACAAGGTCTTAAAAGGTACCTTTGATCCTCTCCATCCAATTCTTGCTTGGAGATCCTCTACCATAAATCTCCCCTCAATCCAAGGACTCCACTTGTGCACCAATCAAATCATGCCACTTGGAGGCTCCTCATCAACCCAATCCTCTCAATCATTCTCAACCATTGATCTCCTAAATTAATCTCAATCATTGATCTTTAATCCCCCAATCCTCTAAATCCAACATCCCTCAAGTTGTTTTTAAGCGATCTTGCAGAGCAAAGATATGCTACAGGTATCAAGAGCAACTGACATACAACATCACCATGACCATCATTTTGGAGCACATCTCAACATCAAATGGAAGGCATAGCTTTGTTTAAGTTTGCATTATCTTGCTTATCTTCCATTTTATGCTCTAATATGAGTAGAATGTTCACGAATGATATGAAAATTATAGATTTGGTTAGGTATAAATAGACACAAAGGAGACAGGTAAGGAAAAAGGAAAGGAAGGCCGACAATGTTGGTTCAAGAATCAAAAAATTAATCTTGTCTACTGGAAAAATGTCAATTAATAATAATAATATCAAATAGATTGTACTTATCAAAAAAAACAAAGAGATTATAATGAAAATCAAGATAATAAAATAGTCAGACCTTGATAAAAGAAATAAGGAAAATTATATCTAAGAAACGAGCGTAAAAATATGAAACAAATAGGAAATTATATATATATATATATACAAAAAATAAAAATTGAAGGAAAGATACTAAAAAATTAAGAGTCGAAATTGGAAACAAACCAAAAAAGAAAGAATTAATTAGAAATAATAAAAATATGTGAAATCACCAACAAAATTGTGATTAATAACCCAAAAAATCCTAGTCAATAATTAAATAGAACAAAAATTACAAAGAGCAAAGGAATAATAATATTAAAAAACACAGGAAAACATGAACAACCTAATAAGTGAGAAAAGAATATAGAGAATGAGATTTACTGGTAGGTCAAAGAAAAGAAAGACATCTTAAAAAGGGGGTGAATTACAAAATTCTTAAAAGAGAAACTCAAACATTTCAAAACAAACCAAAAGAAAAAAAATGCAAGGCAAGATATAGGGGTATAATCAAAAGAGGATTAGGGTTTCTTTAAGTTAGAGAGAAAAGCTTTCCAAGCTTGACTGAGACCCACACCTCCATCTCTGTTAAGATTTAATGGATGGATGCTAATCTCAATTGCTTCCATTAGCTTCCTTTTGAAGAAATTATCTTTCTTGGAAAGGATTAGGGGGTTCTCCATGCAAATGTGATGTTTGGAGGTAGCTGAATGCTCTGCAAGAGCAAAATTATGAATACATTCATGTCTCACATATGGACAATGTTCCTTGAATCTAGCGCTAAAAGAGCGACCGATCTCCCCAATGTAGAGGATACCACAGGAATAGAAGATCTTTTAGACACTTGAGCAGAGAAGAGGGTCTAGGGGGTCTTTGAGAGGGGGGATACAGGTTCTAAGGGTAGAGATAGGTTTAAAAGTGTACTTAATATGGGCTTTCTTTGAAGGGTTTTATTTTTATTTTTGAAATTCCATCAATAAAGTGTAAAGTGACCATGGATTGGTCAAAGGGAAGCTTAACGAGAGGACTAATGGAAAACCTAGAATGAGCAGAGTTGAAAGCTCTAGAGATAACTTTACTATTGAAACTACTTAAAGCTTAAACACTTTTGAAAGATGCTCAAGCTCTAAGTCAAGGAAATCACTATCACAAATGCAGAAGACTTTGGTGGTAAGAGTCTTGAGGATGCCTATTTTTTGGGAAGGGTGGTGGTGGGAAAGAGAGTGGAGTTAAAGATTAATATGAGCGGTGTTGCAGAAAAGATGGTTAGTAAGTGAGTCATCATGTTTCCTTATGAGAAGAATGTCAAGGAAGGGGAGTTGGTTATTGGTTTTGAGCTCTTTCGTGAAGGAAATGCTCTTGGCAAAGCTATTAAGATGCAATAGGAAATTATCTAGCGTAGACAAGCTATGGGGCCAACATATGTTAGTGTCATCAACAGAGCACTTCCACCACTTTGGCTTGAGGGGAAAATAATTAAGGGAAATGCCTTCAAAATGCTCCATGTAAAGATTAGCCACTACACGAGAGAGAGGGGAGCCCATAATAACTCCATCTACTATTGCTCATAGATGACTCCTTGAAAGGAGAAGAACATGGACTTGAGACAAAGTTTGATTAGAGAGGCCAACTCATTAGTGGTTTTACTTCTAATGATTTCAATGACATCAGGGATGGGGACATTAGTGAAGAGAGAGACAACATCAAAACTAACTAAGATGTTGTCTGGCTCAAGCTTTTTTTCTTTTTGTATGTTAAAACCTTAGCCATAACATTTGAGTAATGGAAAGGAGAGTAAAGAACTATCATCACTAGCATCATTAAAGTCTCTAATCCATAGTCACATACATATGCAGTCTTAAGAGGTTGTTTGGTGTTATTTGAAAGTGTGGTCTTAGGTTTGTGGCCAATGTATGGAGATTTTTGTGTACATTTAAATCAACGATTAGAGTAAAACATCTAGGACTAGGTTTGCAAGTTGCTAAGACTATGCTAAAACTGCATTATGACTCCAATGGACTATTGCAGGATTTGTCCGTACTCACAATCTAGTCCAAGGATGCTTTCTCTTCAAGCAATCTAGTCATTTTTTGTTATACATGTCTTCCTATGTTTTGGTCTTGTCTTCAAACTTGTACTTGTAATAAGGGTTTTGCTTAAAAGCATGACGGATTCTACTATGCACATAGGGAACACCTGTTGACTTCCTTGATAATGATTTTATAGACACCCTAAATTTGCTATTATGTTCATCCTACCAATTTCTTGTAAATTAATTAAATAAACAATTATTTAATTAATTAACCTGATTTCTCACAAATTAATCAAATAAACAATTATTTAATTAATTTAACCTATTTTCCCACAAACTAATTAAATAATCAATTATTTAATTAATTCAACCCTATTAATTAAATAAGTAATTATCTAATTAATTATACCCGCATTTAACTCACCTTCCCATAATTAATTAATTGCTAAACAATTAATTAATTACTACTCACTAACTCATCTCTAAGGTTAATTAATTCAATAATAACCTTAGTCCCCATTCTTCCAAATTAATTAATTAATTGATTAAGACTAATTAACCCCCATTAACATTTCCTCTAATTTAATAATCCACACAATCACCCATCCTCTCCCTTTTAATCTTGAGCATCCAATCCACCCACATGGATCAAGATCTTAGCCGTCCATCATCTAACATGTGTCCAACCTCCACTCCTTGCTCACACATGTGTGAGCATGCCAACTTGGACTTGCATCTTCGACTACCACCTCACCCCCACTCCTTGCTCACACATGTGTGAGCATATTGCATGGGTCAATCTTGACCCTTGATTTCTCTCCTTCCATCTCCAACATCCACTTGCATCTACTCTCTTTCTTCCACATGTCTTCATCTCATATCATCCTGTACACTTTAAGGTAATCCTAACCATCCATGTTGTAGGAGGCCTCTCATCATGCCACTTGTCACAATGATAATGAATATCCTCTTGAAGCCAAACCCTAACCATTGATCTTCTTCCTTCAATCACAATAGTCCATTCTCCCTTGGGAAAATCTATTTAAGGAGACTCACCCAAAGGATTTGGGCATCCATTTTCATAGCACTTACATGTTGTCAAATTAGGCAATATCATAGCATTTGAGAACCCACATTATATCACTAGTATATCACATTAGTCTTTGGCACATATCCACAACAACAAATGGAGGTATAATGCATGTTTTTCTCTGTGTCTTTGCATTGTAGTTTACTTTCATTTCTTGCTCTAACCGAAGGTAGGAGTTAAATTTGGATTGTGAGCTTTGTTTTATGGTTTGCTTGCATGAGTTGTCTCAATTTTACCCTCTACAGATTCAAACCTAGGTTTGTTGATGATACAAAATAAAAAAACATGCTAAAGAAACAATGCATGCCTATGATGCCAATGTTGATGTATGCATTAATGTGACAGTGATGCTATATTGTAGATGCATTATAATAATGTTTTTGGTTAGATCTTCTAATATTTTCTAATGAGTACTAATGACCTAGGATTGCCTATAAATACAAGAACCTAGATGCTCAACTTGATGTATTTGGGAATGCAAACTGATGAGGTAATAATCAAATTCAAGAAAGATTGGCTCGATCGGTACGAATTTTGGATTTCACAAAGGGTAGATAGGTCACGACGTGGCCCAATCCAAAGGAATAAGGAAAAGATTGTTGAGAGTGATCAATCCGATTCACTAAGACATGAAGTGGCAATTCGTTAATGGATTGAGGGCTAAAATTGATTTTGTGTGCAAAACACAATAAATTAAATATTACAAATATACACTTATAATTGTACTAAAAATAACACAAAACAAAAGAGTAAAAAGACACACATACACTTTTATGCCTTCCAAGTATACGTTGTCTTTCATAGTTGTATGACTAATGCAATTTTATATAACTAGCACTTGCACCCCTTTGAGGTTCAAGGGATCCGCCGATAGGATATTTATGGGAAGAGTTAATGGATTTAATAATAGACAAATAGATGTATAACAATAAATTTGTACATGTTTAAAGTAGAAAAAAAGATGTTATTCAACATGTTTTCAGATTCATTTGTAATAGGTACAATAGTTGTTTGAACATAAACATTCCCATGTCATTGCATGATCAAAGATTAATATCGATATTTCATCGAGCAAAATTTTACAAGAGTTTCTTTTCATCTTTGTAATAAGATTTTCTTTTGCACTTGTGATTCCTGTGCACAAAAACATAATGTTGTCAGTCCAAATTGATAATTTGTAATAATTTTCTTATGACTGAAAACCAAGCAATAAAAAATAAATTCTTCAGAAGTTGGGCAATTCTTGAGGTTTTACTTTTTTTGGTCATGTATTGTTGACCTGTGTAAGATAAACAATGTAATTGGTTAGTTTTCTTCTTTGTATGTTTTGAAAAAAAAGATAATCAAATATTAGAAAAACTTTCATTATTTCTTATTTGAGCATTCTTGCAAGTAAATATACATACCCGGATTTATTGTTGTGAGAGTAGTTGTAGGCGAGCCTCTTTTTTCTTTCTGATAATGTTGTAGGGAATTTTTTTCATTTTGGAGTAGCAGTCGAAAGAGAATGCAGGCTCTATATGTAGACCTTTTATAGACTTGACTCTTGAAATTGCCGTAAATGTGAGGCCTTGTCTTTCATTTTTTCCAATATCAATTGTGGCTTTGCTTAGTGTAAGGCCTTGTGATTTGTGTATAGTGATAGCCCATGCCATGGATAGTGGTATTTGCCTACGATTGCCCCATGATATGGGTTGTATTGGTATAGTTTTTGGGTTTGTTTCATCCCATGGTGGAGCATTATAGTTTTCAAATGCTACTGTAACATATGATGGCAATTCTGGTGGTTTTGATCCAATTGGCTATACAATATCTTTGACCTCTCCAAGAGACCCATTTACAAGACCAGCTTGGATCCATAAGTTTGTTGTAAGCATGACACGTTGACATTTACTTATTAAAACCTCGTGAGGAAGTTGCTCATCATTACTAGTTGTGCCTAATTTACGTTGTGTATTTTCTGCAAGACAAAGTGCAACAGGTAGATTTAGTTGTTTAAGCATTTTTGTGTTATGTAATATCACTAGCTCATTTGTTGCAAACAGGTGTATTGATTGGTCAAAGTCTTCTTGTTCAATTGTTGTTAGTTTCTTGTTCGTGCGGGTCATTAATACTTCCCAATCATGTTGTGTTAGTTCTACATTCGCATGTTTTGTAATGTATGGCGAAATTGCATTTGAATTGGATCATCGCCTTGCTGTCTAAATATTGTTTGCAATGTAACAACTGTATTAAATTTGTGCCAAAGATTTATTGCAGTCGTGTGTGATGCATAGATAGGTTTGTCCATCACAAGTGGCAGTTGGGCAAGGTCTCCTACAAGAATTATAGAAATGCCACCAAAGCAGAGATGTGCTTGTTCAGGGAATGCTTCTCGTAATCTGCTATCAATTTTTAATATGAGTTTTGGACCGATGAAGCTCATCTCATCAATAAGAATGTATCGTATGTGTTTCATATCTTCTTGAAATGTTGTCAATGTTTGTCCTTGCAATGGTTGCATTTCTTTAATTGGAATCCTAAGGGCAGCATGTATAGTTGAGGCTTGTATGTTAAATGCTGCAATTCTTGTTGGGGCGAGAACAAGGAGTGGGTTTTCTCTTCTTGGGACTTTATTTTGAAGTGTATTTCTTATGCAGCTAATTAGATAGGATTTCCCTGTGCTTGTGGTTCCTTGTATGAGCATATGTAGTGGTTGTTTTGAGGTATTATCTATTGAGTGGGTTGTTATGATAGTAAGTGCTAGTTGTTGTTCTGATGACAATGTATAGTTTTGTCTGTGCAAATCTATGGGGGGATGGACACCTTGTTGGGACATTTTGTTTGTGTTTACAAATTGAATTGCGGCATCATGCAAAAGTGGAACTGAACAGTATGTTTTTCCCATTTGTTATTGTTGTCAAATTCACGTCGACCTAGCATTTCAAGTTCATTTAACTCAAGACTATTAGTAAGTCCCATTTGAGACAATAACTCCCATTCATTCATTTCTATATTATCTTATATATTCGTCTCTTTATCAGAATTGTCTTCCTCTTCAATCACATGCTCAATTTCATATGTGCGATCAATATGCCATGCATTGTATTTTTTTGTATTCATGTGCTTCCAATTATTGATGATTTCTTCTTTGTTGAGGCCTATATCTCTATCAATTTGACGAAAATGTTTATATAGAAGTAATTCACTCCAACAGAAAGTTTCAAAATTTTCAGAGTCTTCTTTTGGAATGCTATAGAACTGGGGAAATACTTGCACTATTGCCTTTTCTTTTCTATCTTGCCATTTGGATCCTTTGCGGTGAGCAACATATGTGAAGGATCTTGCTGATTCAATCAATGTTATCGCTTCTAGGTGAGATGGGCGTTGCATATATGATTGTATGTAGTTTGATTGTATCTCATTACCGGTTAGTGTTTTTTTCAGGCGACAGAAATTTTTTTTGCCTACATTCAATGATATAAACTTTCGATTACAAATCACAAGTGGTAATTTTTGTAACATATGGCATGTTTCTTGTGCTCCAATATCTCGTTCTGCAACAATTTCTAGCATGAATTTTTGATAGGCTCTTAAAGCTTGGTCTTCTAATCTTTGCTTTGCACATATTCTTGCTAACATATTTACACAACTCTCTGATTTTCTTTCAGCTTTAGATGCGTACTTGGCAATGTATTTGAGAACAAGTAGTCGTGAGATAACAGGGTGGCAATCTATATTAGCTCTCCATATTAAGAGCATCTCAGTGTTATGAATGTTTAACCTGTCATCATTTCTTGATGGTTCGTAAGATTTATTCCCTGATTCATCACATGACAAGGTGGATTTTTCTTGTTCTTTCCATGGAGCCTTGTATCTACATTCTAAATTTTCCCTTTTCTTACGTAGGCAAGTTCTCTCGCTGCATTTAGTGTGCCTCTGTACACGGTTAATTAATTCTTCGTAATCATTGTATGGGTTGGTAGAGAATATTTCAGATGTATTTAATAGGCATGGGTCATCCATCGGGGTTCTATGTATCATGTTGTTTATTTTAGACTTAGACCGAGGGTTCCAAGCAGTGACATAGTTGTCAAAGAAATCTCTTGCTTTGTCCACTTCTACATTATTTTCCCAATCTAATGTATCCATGTTTGGTGCATTTTTGAGCCAAAGGAATCCATGTATATGTGCAGAACCTCGATGTTGCCATTCATATCTATACTAGTGATTTTGTGCACACATGAGCTTCTCGATAACCTCTTCATGAAAAATTGTGAATCTTTGATGTAGATATAGGGCTGTTGTGTGTGGGTTTTCAATCACGTCATCTGTGTGATGTTTGTTGGTGTGCAATGTAGATGTATTATTGGTTGCAAATAGTTTGTGTAAATCAGGCCATTTTGTATTAGCTGCACTTAGTGTGAAGAACAAAGTTGGTGAACCTATTTGGTTGATCATATTTGTTAGATCACCACGACACTTGTTCCAATATGATCTTGTCCCCCGTAAAGTTGATCCAAAATGCATTAGTTCTTTAGCCAATTGATTGTCTAGTAGGCTATTTATGTGGGAACAAAGGTCTTCGATAGTGGTTGGTATATTGTCTTCTGTTTTTCTTTTGATAAATATTGAGGCAGTTGCTTGGCTACGATGATGCATCATAAGATTTAGAAGAAAGTATCTTAATCTTGGATGGCGTCCAAATCTATTGTCATGGAATCGCATAAGGTGCAAGGCATATTCATGAAGTTGCACCTCCCTAGCTCGGGGTTGCATGTGTAGTGCATTGCCATTTGGAAAGAGAGTAGGAAATGCCATGTCTAATAGGCCCTCAGTAGTGTACTCATTTATAGGTGTTGACCCAATGTGGGGCCAATCAATGATGTTATCATTTTCACTTTCTATTTGCAATGCTTCTTTAATGATTTGTAGCTCACGATGGCTAGTTGGTAGTCTTACCATGAATGATGTTGAATATTTTGTTTCATTTTCTTGTTCATCTTGATTGTTGTCAACTTCAATGTTTGTTGATGTTTGTTCTTCAATTTCACTTTCAATTGTATGAAGCATTTCAGAAATGTCTGTAGTAGAACTAGGTAGAAGTGCTAATGCATTGGCATTGATTTCAACATCTTTATATTACAGGGTATTTTTTATTTTGAATTCTAGTGCATTCCTAACATGACTTCTACTTACATAGCAATCATAATTCTTCCCATGTGTATTGTTTCTTTGGACGATTAGTACATCCAAGTCTTGAATTCTATGTGGAAGAGATTTTGTTATCGTTTTGACATCTTGTGGGAAGCTAATCATGTGTCCACTATATTTGTATTGTCCGCCATGAGCATGTGTGACTTGTATTATTGGATTTGCACGTGCAATGAGCATCTCTTCTACTTGAGTGAGAATCCTCAACACATTTGGTTGCTCACCTGAGTCCATATTATTGGATGCAGAGAATCGATGTATGCCTTTCTCACTAAAACATCTTCTACAAGTAGGATTGTTGTTCGATGAATGTACATTCATTCCAGGGTATCTTTCCTTACATATAGTACATGTTTGTAAGTTTGATAGTGCAGCTATTCGATTTCTAAATTTTCTAGATGCATCCATAAAGCTAGTGGACCAGTTCATATGCATGTTGTTAGTTGAATTTGTGTTTTGTGTCAATCGTGTAGGTAGATGTGTTTGATATTGTTTACTAGTTCCATGTGTTAGGTTTGAAGTCATTATTGCAGAAGGAAATTTATTTTGAAGATTTTTGGAACTTCTAAAAGGTTGTGTTTGATCTAATGCATGTTC
This sequence comes from Cunninghamia lanceolata, assembly GCA_027924645.1. Taxonomy (NCBI): domain Eukaryota; kingdom Viridiplantae; phylum Streptophyta; class Pinopsida; order Cupressales; family Cupressaceae; genus Cunninghamia; species Cunninghamia lanceolata. The sequence continues at coordinate 20,602,549 of BSBN01000582.1, forward strand.
TGGGTGTTGTGTATGTTGCATCATACAACGCACACTTATTTCTTCTTGATGGCGAGCATAATACAACTGACTTCTCTTACGAGATTGTTCATCTATGGGTTTAGTTTGGGATGGTTGTCTCTGAGATTCTTGTAGATTTGAGTTCATCATCTGGAAAAAAATTGCAGACTACATTGTTAGCAATGTGCAAATGAAATAACATGCAGAATAATAAAAGACATATAGTTGGGTATACGTTGTACATTGAGAAACCATAAAAGATTAAAAACTATAAATTTTGGTAATTTTTGAAGTATATGTTCCATGAAAAGGATATATTATTCAACATGCATCTCCATCGAAGGATTATAGAAAATTACAATTGTAGATGTAAATGAAATAACATGCAGAATAATAAAAGACATATAGTTGGGTATACGTTGTACATTGAGAAACCATAAAAGATTAAAAACTATAGATGTTGGTAATTTTTTAAGTATATGTTCCATGAAAAGGATACATTATTCAACATGCATCTCCATCGAAGTATTATAGAAAATTACAATTGTAGATGTTCCAATTGTAAGAATTGGATGTATATTAACTTTTTTGTTAACATTTCACAAGTCACAAATTTCTTTTAATAGAAAGTTGCTTTCATTAGTGAAGTCAATTCTCTCGACTTCTAAGATCGTTGACTTCAACCATGCCTCATTATTGTATATTTCATTTCTACTTGAAATGGTGAAGAGAAATTGTTTGAATAGTATGTTTTTAATCATCTCTTCACTAGTTGTCTCCGCTTCTTGGTTGAATTGTAGCAAATACAATTCTTTGGCAGGCATGCCAATTAGTTTGGTTGCTGCCTCTTCAAAAGCAACTACCCATATAGTACTTGTATGATCTTGAAGCTTTATTTGAAGTACATATCTGTAATTGCAATCTTGAAATGTAGTTTCGCACTTTGAGCAATACCATGCTCCATCATTATTTTGCATAGCTCTTTTCTTACATTGCTTTCCTTCTAACTCAATAGGGCAAGCTGGATAACAAAATGAATTAGACTTGATGAATATTAATGTTGCTTTCACAATGCATTAGAGAGTTTGTGTTATGTCTAAAGGCTCATCTTGAATGTTGGTAATTGTCTTTCGTGTAAGTAGTAGAGGCACATCCACCTTGTTTGTTGCTAATGTGAGAACATCATTCCCACTTTCTGCAAACCATGATTTTAGTTGTTCTGCTTCTTGGATATCAGGGTTTATAAACAACTGGGTAGTGACCAGTGTGCTTACCACCTTTCCATTGTAATTAGTAACACGCCCATTTTTAACTGCAAGCACAGTTGACTTTTGTAGATGGTACATTTCTTGAAGTTGTGCACCTTCCTTTTGAGTTGTCGATCCCCATAAAGTCACATTTATGGTGGAGGTAGACATATCTAGCAACTTCAGGCTCCTTCTAAGAACCTCTGTCCCATCTCTTCTTCTTATTGTAGAGCTAGGATCTATGCATACAACAATTCCAATCACATCAACAAAAGAATTATTGTTCTTATTCACAATCTCATTAATGGATGTGAAAGAGAATAGATGTTTTGGAATTAGGAGATCATCTTCACCAAGACTAACCCTTGAGTCATCCATTAAAGTAATTTCCATTTGACTATTCAACTTGTTGTAAAACTTATTGGTTGACTTGATGGTCCCACCAGATAATGTATATATAGCCCCGACTTGGATATTTCTAAAATGGAGGTCTACAACTTCATTGAAGCAAGTGATACGTACTTCAGTCTGTTCATTATCAATAATATCAAAGCTAAACACCTGCCCATCTCCTTTCTTTGTGTTGAATTGGTGGATTTCTTTCTTCATAGTTACACGACCTTTGATCGTCCACCGTGTTTGAAATGGATTCAAACTTTTAATAGGAGTGATAGTTGAGGTAAACTCCTTCCTATGTGGAGATGCATGTATTCTAAACATCAATCTCTTAGGAGTTGATTGTGTGGGTACATCATTATGATTTGGATTTGTAGATGGTCCAGATGAATTCCTAGCATCTTGTTGTACATTTTTCTCTTGTTCTTGAAAAAGGAAGGTGGGATCACCAATGACATCATGGTCTGTGCATACAACCTCTAGTTCAGAGATTACAATCCACCTATGTAAATAAAGTAAGGGGTAGTATTAGTAATGATTCATAGGAGGTATAAATGAAAATATAATATTTCAAAACAATCACTATATTGAAATGGCTCACCTTGAGTTACAAATAGTGGGACAACTATATCCTGTGAGTCGAATTATTGAACCCTTCCGGATTGTCTTCGAAGTTATAGTATGATTATATTTTTTTGGCATTGTAGCTTTTTGTAGATGGTTTCCATCAGAAAGATCTATTTTGTATCTGCTTGTTGATTCAATGCCATGACCAAATGTTGCAATGCTTAAGATTTGGAGATGTGGATGCATGTCCAGTGTCCCATTGTTCATCAATATGATTGCATTTAGTGTCAAAGGGGAAGACATAACTTAAGGGAGATGAGTTATTCCTATAAAATACGGTTTAACAATAAAAACATTTTAGTTGAATTACCAATGTTATGATTATGTAAAAACATGAAATATTAGCTAGTATGCATTTTTTCCTATAGAGCAAAAATACTATTCAGATAAAATTCCAATAAGATTACTAAATATATGTAGTTTAAAATAAACTTGTACAATTACCATTATCCTAGAGAATTGGAAATAAGTAACTTGTAACATTGCTAAAGGAGACTATTTTGTGAAACAACATAAGGTACAAGAACTTACCTAGATCCAACAACATCTTTGGAGTGCTTACAAGGAATTATCTTGTTGAAATAAATTTGATCTTGTGGATTCAGAAAAAAGTTAAGAAGGTAGTGAGAAGTAGAGCATAGTAGAACAAACATTCAATTCCATGAAATTTGGACTTGATACTTAAGTAGGCTAATAAATGCTACATTTTAGGTTTATCCAAAGCATCTCGTGAGACCTAATCTTATGGTAAACATCCAATAGTGGGTAGTCCTAACTACACAAATGCTACTTTTTTGTTTATCCAAAATATTTTGTAAGAGTTAATATGAAATTTATCTCTACAAACAACTTTAAAAGAAAAAGGCCATGAGATACATTTATTTAATAGCCATTGTTAATGTTTCAGTGGAGTTTCGAATGTAAAATAAAGAAGGGCCTTTTAAATTAGAGAAATAGCTTACATAGGATTGCATAAAAGAAGAAGGTAATGAGATATGTTATTTTAATAGTCATTGTTAATGTTTCAGTGGACTTTCTAATTTATAATAAAGAAGGGCCTTTTAAATTATAGAAATAGTTTTCAAGGGACTATTTACTATTGGGGTAACATAGCATTTAGAGTATTCAAGAGAAAAAACATTAAATTTTAGACTTTAATAGAGATCTTTTTTATGTATCTTCTAAGTGCATATTTAAGATTGAGTCAAAGAATTTAGTGTATAATTTTATAAGAATTTTTGAAAAGTAGCATGAATAAAAGTTAAGTACATAAAAAATGAGGATTTTATAAAAAATAAATTGTAACATTTTATTTATATAAAAGGGCTAAAGATTGTTTAATTAAAACCAAGCACAAAAATGATGGAAGTGAAACATTGTTATATTACCAAGCACAAAAATGATGAGAAAGTGTTAGCAAAAGTCTTCAATTGTTATATAGGTACATTGCATATTACATAACAAAAGTCTTCAATTGTTCCAACGTACATTGTATACATGTAAAATAATAAACACATAAGTTATGATAGATAAGTGCAAGAAAACATTAAAAGTATATTAAGAAATTAATACATGTAATATATGTTTAGAGGCTAAACACATAGGATAAATTATTTTTTGTTGATGTAAGATGATCAAATAGTGTAAAAGAAAAACACTAAAATAATTTCCAACATTTTATTTTTATAAAAGATGATGTACAACTTCAATTGTTGGTAAACAACATAAGGCATAATTGTACTACGATACTACATATAGTTTATATAGTTTTGAAGTACAAAGGGGTAGTACATATTCAACTATTGGAAGATTTTATAGGGCACAACAATATTACTATCATACTACATATAGGTCATGTAGTCTTCAAATGCACGAAGAAGAAAAGGAGCATCACCATGTCCAAAATATCCATCATTGTACATTTCTCTCAGAAAAGTGCAAAAACCAGCTAATTTATCACATGTTGCATGGAATTCATTTGCGGTTTCCTGCATAGCTATAATGTCAGATTCTTGCACAGTGTGTGCATGTACGCTAGTTGCCTTCCTTTTTTGGATAATTTGATTACAACTAAGTGTCAGACATCTTGCGAAATTTTGAATTTCGGTTTCATAAAAGCCATTCCAATTGAATGACGTGTTTGACCCAGTTGATGATGTTGGACTTGTTACAGTGACTTCAGGACCACTGCTTGAAATCTCAATTATGTGATTTGGTTGCAGTGGATTTGCCATAACCTAAAAAAAATACATCCACAAAACTATCAATTTCATGGATGAGAAAGTCGTTAAGTAGACATACTATCTTTCATTACCACTAACATAAAAATTGTGGGTGTATTAATTATACTTAATCATGATTCTATAACTATTTTTTTTTTTTACATATAAATTACAAATCTATTTAAAATTTAGAAATTAAATGCAATAATGTTATATTAAATTTGTAAAAACACAAACAAGATTATTTATATAAGTTTTATAAAGTCATATAACTATCTTTAAAATATGGAATTGAAATTAAATGAAAATAGATTAAAGATAGAAACATAAATTATCTTTTCCTTAAAAATAGTTCAATAAACCAACAAGATATAAGAAAAACAATTCATATTATTATTAAAGAGTCAGTTTATAAATATTAAGAATTAAGGTTTTAATATTATATTGTAGGGTCTTAGATAATTAAAGGATTAGAATAAGGATCTAGTGGTGTGTCCAAATTAACTAATCATATAAGGAGCCCCTCAAAATCATCAACTTGTGCCTAAAGCACTATAAAATAAGAGAAAAAGAAAAAAATGTTAAGAGTATGCACTTTTCACCTCTAAATAAAAAATATGAAGAGCAATTTGCTATAAATATATATACTTGAAAATTACAAATTGAAATTAAAAGTAAATTCTTTATTTTATAACATCTAACAAAACATAATTTTAACATTAGTTAATTAAATATAAAACAAACAAAATCTTTTGAAGTGTGGGATATATATATATATTTTTAATCATCTTAATGATATATCCAATAGTAATCTAAAATGTTGATGAAAAAACACTTACAATTTAAAAAAAAAAAACATTCTCCATCAATTAATTCTTATTTAATTAAATCCTTGTCATTAATAAAAATTAAAAAATGAACCAAACTGCGCATACAAATCTTTTCACATGTATGGCCCACCCTATCTCGGCCTCTATAAAGTTTCAATATTCCTAACCATTTGAAGATCAAACACAAAGGTGTTGCTATAGGAATGCGTATCCATTTATATAGATGGTGCAGTTGTTTTGAGTCAAAATGGGAAACGCGGCCACTGTGCAAACAAGCTCCAGCTATCAATAAGGCGCAGCTTTTGAAGGACCATAGTAAACACACAAAAGAAACAAAAAATAAAAATATGGAAAAAGACCTAAATTATATTTTGAAACCATACATAAAAACTTATATACCCAATCTTTTCTTTTTGAAATCAACAAATGCACTCGATTATTTCACTGACATCAACATTACAATGCATTGGATTGCAGGCCTACGCTAGGTGTCTCACACGTGTTTCTTTCTTGCTCACACACCTTACATACGGTCTTTAGGGTTGCAAGGGAGTAAAAATATGGTGTTGTGTAACAAAAAGCTCAAAGAAAAACTCAGAGGAGCTTTGGCGGAAGCAGCATTATCAAATTGCAGACAGAATGAAGAAGCAAACTCAAGCCTTGCATATTTGGAGGAGCTTCAAAGGTCTGCAAGGAAGGGGCCGTCCAAAAGGGAAAAGAGAAGACACAGCAACTCGTAGTTATGGACAGAGGAACACTGTTGCGGAGATGGTGAAGCTGGCAGATGGAGGATGCAGCCTGCCCTGGCTTTGATGGAGAGAACCCAGGGCTTTCATCTCATGAGCTAACACAGTAATCAGCAAAATTATATGTATGGGTAACTAAATAAAGTAGTTTTGCTACCTTAGCTTGTAATTTCCTCTAGGAGGAGCTGACAGCTACAGCTATGATGCAGATGGCGGATGTGGCCTTGGGTGGAATTAATGGAGAGGAGACTGGGCCTCCTTCTCATGGGATGACACTATAATCAGCAAATTTGCACATATGTGGTGGCTGAATAAAGTATTTTCGCTACCTTAGGTTATAATTGGCTCTGTACTGTAGAAATTCCATGGTTTAGCCTCTTTTTCTTTTTTAACCCCTACTGACGGGTGTCCAAGCTTTTCTAATAAAACCCCTAAAACAATTACATAAAATTTCAAGCTTCCTTTTCCTATTTCTTCTTCTTCTTCTACAATATCTTTAAATTAAATTTTAATCTTTGCCTTCAATAGATTTAGTTTTTAAAATTCAAGGCATAAAGGAGCTTGTTGTGATTTCTAATTTATATTTCTTTTTCTTACAATTTTTTCTATAAAATGTATTTTTCTTGCAGTGGAACATTTAGCCACCTGTTGAGAGCAAAACTGGCTTATGTCTAGGAGGAGGGGGGCTAGAAAGGATATCATGGAAGTAAGCAATGGAATGACTAAGGTTTCAATGGTGGAACAAGTCTCCACCAAAAATAATAAAAAATAGCCTCCACTTTAGTTTGCCGAGGATTGCCTATTAGAATCAGGGCATGATAAATTTAAAGAGAATAGATAATGCCTTATAAGTTATTTGAATTTCTAATAAGGAAAAAACAAATTAAATGCAAAATGATCTCATCATCTATTTTATTTGCAATTTTAAAATTTAACAACTCTAAAGTGTAAACTTTAGGAGATTGCATTCTATATTTGCTGGAAGTAACTGTTGCATAATGCCTACATCTATAGTGAGAAAATAATTTGTACTATTTTTTCCTAAGTGTGCGGGTCGATTTTTTTTTCTTTTTCTGTCAAGCATAAATAGATAAGTATGGAAGTGGGCTAACTTGCAAAGGCGCATGCTAGTTGTTGGATTGAAGTTTGTGGGCCTGTTTTATCTCCTACACAAAAGGCTTGAACCATCTTATGGACATTGCCATTGCTATAAGTTCAGACTGGCCAATATTTCATAGAAGCTGATAATGAAATTTTAAAAGTAGATGATAGGAAAGATATGGGTTTTTGCAATATATGTACAGAAGCCATCTACTGATATTTATCTAAATTCTACAAACTAGTTGAAAGATATCAAATGGAGCAACTTGTACCTGCTTCTATCTTCAGTCTGAAGCTGCTTCTGTGTTTGTACCGCTTCTATGCTCTATCTCCAGTTCCCTGTGTGTGCTTTGCTGCGTCTCCAAAAGTTTGTTTTGGGTTGAAAGAAATATATTGCATTTAACTGTATTTATAGGTTGTTCAAGCGGTGATAAAGGGGGCAATTTAATGCAAAAAAATCTTGCCATCGACCAGCTAACTACATTTACTCCTCAATCTATCTTAGATTCACCAGTCATCGAAAGATTGTTTAAATATAAATGTAGAGCTTGTCAAAAAATGCCGTCTGTATGAGGTAGGTAAATTTTCCTATAGCAGACATTGAAAATTTGCCGAGCAAAATTATTACGGCGTGAGACAATTCCAAGCACTATAATGCTCACAAATAAAAGCCTATCGGACAATTCCGAGCACATTTTATGGTGTGAGACAATTCTGAGCACTATAATGCTCACAACTAAAAACCTATCGGCTAGCTAAATATTGGAACTCTGCATTTACTAGTGAATCAGATACAGGGGCTAGTGGATGAATCGGATATATTGGAAATATTGGAACTCTGCATTTACTCCTGAGACAATGGGATACATTAACATTTAAAGCTAAAATCTGTGTAAGATCCCATGACGGCTGGCAAGCATAGAGTTTCAAAAACATTCTGGAGAAGTCCTTTTAAATGTTCTTTATTTAGCTCTAGGGTGATGTATCGATAAGTCACATCAGTATATATTTGACGAAACTTGAGATGAAAGGAAAATTACTTGAAGCTTCTATTTTCCCGGGCAATGTTTAGGGCGGGAAAATAGGCGTGAGACAATTCCAAGCTTATATTTAACTATATATGCTTGCCTAAGTTATTTGCTTTCAACCGTTTCCCCTTTCCTTTTCCTTTGAAAAAAAAATAGAAATCGTAGAGTATCCCGTGGGGACATTTAAATGACATGACACTGTTTCTGACATAATTTTTCCCGGCGTGAGAACAACTGACGAGTTGAAAAGTTTTGGGCGTGAATATTTTTACGGTGTGAGACAATTCCGAGCACTATAATGCTCACTTATAAAAGCATATCTGCTACCGGCGTGAAGAATTTTACGGCGTGAGACAATTCCGAGCACTATAATGCTCACAACTAAAAGCCTATCGACTAATTAAAATCTTTAATATGTTAAAGTAGCAAGATCACATAAATTGATTTGTCCTCACTCCTTCCATCTCATTCCAAGATAGAATTTGAGTTAAAAAAAAGTGATTTGTTTATTGAAAAATTTATTAATGTCAACGGTTTTGGCCATTCAAATTGCTTGCATGATAAGACCAATTTGTTTTTGCTTCTTATTAAAATTATTGAAAAACCATCCATACATACCTAGAATATTGTGTCCCACAAACTCAATGATCAAGTTGAAGTTTTTATTCTTATTTAAACGAGCAAGAAATTGTTTCTGTTTAAAGTACTGCTCCAGAAGCATTGCATTTTGTATTACCTCATGCATGCCGTCATTGAGGGAGAAGAGTTCTCCAGTTGTGCTTGTTCAAACTTTGTACGCAGTAAACTTCATCTGTGAAAGAACAAATAATATTCTCTTTTCATTGACCTTCAAACATAATTCAGAAGAGGCATCACGTAATGGTGTCGCAGCTGGTATTGTTGATAATTTAAAATTTATATCCAGTTATGTATAATTCATTGACCAAATCTATAGCATTTTCTTGAAGATTTTTTTCGAACTAGGCAGCCTATTTGTTTATCTGGTTTTAATTGAGTAAATGTTCTTTGTAAACGCAAATCTCGCCGTCTAGTTTATATTAATTGGAAAGGGTCATACGAAAAAAGTCTTAGATTCCCTTTCAAAATGCATTTGAGATAAAAGACTTTACGGATCCGATCCCTCATAAGTCTAAACAGCCTTGATCCCTCTGGAAAAACGTGTGCTTAGACTGGACTGGAACTGGAATAGGTCATATGTATATCATGTGTTTAGAATGGATTAGGGGAGATATATATACCCAAAGGATCATCTAAGCTGTACTGTAAAGAGACTCCCACTGTAAAGTGAGTCAACTGTTTTTCAAAAATTTTGACCTCTGCAATTGTTGGTTCTTGTCACATATCATTTCATTCGACCAGTCTCCACAATGTCGACTTCTGCAATTGTTGACTCTTGTCAGAGATCATTTCATTCGACCAGCCTCCACATTGTCGACCTCTGCAATTGTCGATTGATTTGTCGAAAACCTGTTCTGTCAATTGATTTCGACCAATTGACTGTTGTACAAAAGGCCAGTTGGTTAAACTTTACTGGTTAAGAGATTGTAGTAAAGATTAGTTCTGCAATTTCATCTCCACTTAGATTGTTAAAAGGATACTAACTTCCCATTTAATATGTTTTATTCTGCATGGTTACCAAATGAACTCAACTAGTGGGATACACTGAGTAGGGCTCTAATTAAACATCATCCACTTCAATGGTCAAACAATCAATAGCAATTTTACACCTCATCCACAACAAAAAGTGTTAAATATTTGTCCTATTTTTATTGGCCAAAATTGACTTTTGATTGTTGAAGTGGATGATGTTTAAAAACAACCCATTGAGTAGTAGCTTATAGAAAAATTGCGTGAAATCTCTGGCGCTACAATGTCACTTAAGGAATTTGTTCAAACCAGGATCTCAACATGAAAACTCTATGAACAAGCTGATTGAATTCAATTCCAGAGACAATTTGGATGTTTTTTTTTCTCATCAATAGTCAATATCTATTGTAATTTAAAAAAAAAATGTATTCACTTAATTTGGCTCTTTATTTTTACATATTATATATTTTTTTCTTAAAAAAATTATATACAGAGAGAAATTATAATAATTTAGGGAGAGATATTTTTAATGAATTAGATTATATATTAAAATTAAGGTTAAAAAAATATAATTAATTTTTAAAAAGTCTTGTAAATGTTTTGGATGAATAAGTGTTTATATTACTAATTAAATAATATTACACATATTTACAAAAAAAGATTGGGTGGATAATGTCACACCCCACACATATTCATAAAAAATGAGTGGGTTGATGATGTCACACCCAAAGTCCAAACGGAGAAAACCTAGAACAAAAGCAAACAACAACAAACCACTAAGTGGAAAAAACTATAGCATTAGCAGGAGGAGGGTCTTGGTCATCAGTATTTCCCCATAATTAACGAGGTTTGGAGTGACATCAAGGATCTCCCAACCATCATTATCTTCTTCATCTTTTTTATCTTCAATTGTAAAGGGCTGATTGTCTCAAACAAAAGAAATAACAAGAGCCAAGTGCAAGAATTTGCTGGAATTTGGCCAAGCACTAAACCCACAACCAGGAGCCTGGGGAGAAGTATAGTGGTGGCGAGTGGGCTGAGACCACCCATGTTGGGATTGATCCTTGGAACATCTCACGGGAGGAAGGGAAGCATGAGCATGGATATCTTGGTCCCCATAGGCTGAATGATTGGGCGCCCAATGATGCTCTTGAGGTAAAGAATGGCCTTGATTGGAAGCAGAAGTTGGAGGGACTTCGGCCACGATACAAGGGGCATTGCCCTAGTGGTCCAACAACACTTGAAGGTGCACCACCTCAAGTGCAACCTTGTTGGCTTGCACTTGAATACACATGAGTACATTAGAACAAATTATAGCTTTAGTGTATAAGGAGAAATTACAATCAATAGAATAAACTGAAAACAAAGTTAAATTTCTATCCTTCCAAATGTTAAAAAGGATCTCCACCCTGAAAGCATGCCAAATCTAGGTATATCTGGAGGGAATGCGAGGCCAATCCCCTAACAAAATCATATGCCAAGAAAATGGGTCAAACTTGAAAGGACTAAAAAATTATGAATCTAGGCCCAAGCAGCTTGGGCTATGGGACAAAACCAAAAGAGATGCTTGAGCATTTCTTGTTGACCACAAAAGGGATATTTTAGATCTCTTATTCCAACATGGGTTAACCTAGACCCAATTGAAAGGCCTTGAAAAAGAATACACTAGGCAAAATGAGTAAGCTTTAGCTCTAAAATAGTTGAGTAAACTATCTGTAATCTGTATTTCCAAATGCTCACAGAGGATTGAAGCAACCAATGTTGATTTAAGGCAGAAGCCATAGGTAGTTGAGGAGAAAGCCACGAATAACCCTTTGAGGGCTTGTAATTATGAAATGGTGTATTAGGATACCTTTCCAATCTTTCCACCATGGCTTTCAAAACTACAGACTCCCACTTTGTGAATCACATCTAGGGACACATAGTCTATAACAACTTAGCTTTGGCTTTAAGACAAAAATCAATTCCTAGTAGTTCTATTGAAAAGATCAGGGAGGGGACCTAATTCCTTTAAAAAACCTCAGATCCTGGACCCAAGGTATCTTGGCAAGAGGATGGTCTTGACAAGAAATAAGAGGAGGCCACCAAATGCAATGGTCATTGATGGAAATACTAGAGAAAAATCCTTTTCCATTCCAATTAATAAGCCAGGGCTTGATATCTTCCCAGGCTCTCCAAATGTTCTTCATCACAAACTTTCCTTGAATCTAGATGGGTTCTTGCATAGTGAGAAGGGTTTGAAGACCAATCCCCTTCCAGGCTTGTTTCCCATGCGGGACACTTGAAGAAATACAATGATAGACCAAAATCTTCTAGGCTTCATTGCCTTTAAGAGCATGGATAATCCATTTGGCACACAAAGACAACCCTTGTCTTTGAGTGGAAATCAACTCCAAACCACCAGCATCATGTGGGAGACAATTTAAATCTCAAGCCACATGATGGAAGCCTCTATGGTTATCATAAGAGGCCCAAAGAAAATCCTTGAGAATTTTCTCAAGTTTTTGATAAAAAGCCTTAGAAGGAACCCAATAGGAAGAGTAATACATATATGTGGCCATAAGAATCTTAGAGCATACCTAAAATTTTCTTGCTAGAGATAGGGGCTTGGTAACCCAATAAACTAATTTCTTCTCAATTTTGGAGATGATAACTTGCCATAATGCAAAAGGAGAGGCTTGAAAGGAAAATGGAATGCCTAGAAATCTAAAAATTTCCCCATGATTGATCCATTTGTACCCAAAGGAATCCATCTAGGAGGTTTAGGCAGAATGGATTGTCTGTAGCATTGAGTTTTTTTCCATTGAATGCTAAAACTAGACGCCTTACAAAAAATATCAAGGCAATGCAAAGCATGCTTGATATTGCCTTCTTTGATGCAAAGCGAAACGCAACGGAAGCTAACTAACAGGAAGGAGCTGCCAATAATACAAACAACCTGATAAAAATGTCTATCGGCTCAGCATCATCATCATATTTCAACAGCATCATCATATTCCAACAGCATCATCATATTTCGGATGATCGCGATTATCCTCCTGTCGAGTACTGTTCACCTCCTCCGCCTGTCGCCTATCATCATCATCATGATAATCAACGGGCGCAAACATCCTCCGGTTGCACTGTTCATCGGGTGCCAAACACTAGCGGCATCATCATGATATTCAATATCACCTTCGTCAGCAGGATATCCAAATATCCGGTTGTTCTCAATATCCTGATGACGATCACCTTCAACACCTTGCCTTCGACGCTCCACTGCCCGACGATACAAGCAACAGCATCATGATCTAATTTATCCGGTTGTCTTGGAACCTCCTGATGATGTTTCACAACTTCCTGCCGAGAGCCTTCGCCGATACCTAAATCCTTAGCGACGACAGGATAAACTCGCATAGAGGGATTTCTTAATATCCTGATGACGATGACGTCATATCCTGATGACGATGACGTCACACATCATCCTGATGAACTCTTCAATACTTAGACAAAAATTGAACTTTCACACCCGCATCTGCTAGCGATACGCGGATGATGAGCTTCTCCGAGAGATGATCCTGACTGTGATATATACACTGAGTATATATCCAACTCAAAACATCCTGATGCACTTGCAACTTGCAAACTTCCACAGCTCCACGACCCGATCCTGATGGCGATGCATTCACAGATGACGATGCGGCTTGTTCCGGCTGGAAACGCACATGCAGACTCCTGTGTATCCGTCCACTGCATGTAAACACTCAGAACCGCATAATTTCACAAAGACAATGGGACGACCGGGCCGGATCACCTTCAAACCAAAGTCTAACAACTTATCTTTCTATACCTAGCACATGAGGATGCTAGGCTGATTCACAGCATGCTCCTAACTGATCTCCTGAACAATGCAATGCATAAACAGAAAACACAAGTGCAACCTAAGCTATGATACAGGACCATTCCACCGATTTGTAGGATCAACCGGTGGAAGGGTTGAAAATACCCATTAACTTGCAAACGGAAAGGAAATCAACACAGATACAACTGATACAACCAGATACTGCAAAAGATGAGATCTTATTCACTTGAAATTCAAAAGTCCTGAATACAGATTCACAATGTCTGAACTGCTCTCAACTCAACACAACACCAATACATCTATCAACATCAATCTCAATATCAATATGAACTATCAATCTATCTAAACCCTAACAGATCGAAGGTATATATAACAAATCCTTCGAGTACTACCAACTCACTTCCCAGCGGCTGGGAGCTTCCAAGCGGCTGGGAGAGAGGACAGCTCAGATAACCTTATCCCGATCTCTAACTGCCTACACATACTCCTATGCTGATCTAATACATAGCATCGGTCCAATGGACCTTATTACATGACAAAGTCAAACATACTAAAAATAGACTATCCTGTCATCATGCTGATAATTATCCTATATCCTGATCATGTATGTCATCATGCGGACCTATATCCTGATCATGTGCGGGTGCTCCTGCACCATACTCCCCAAAAGAAGAAATCTCAAGTCCACTTGAGATGAGAGTATCAAGGTCGGCACCATGTTTCTGTATCTGATCTGCAGTCATCCATACTGCTTCAGAATTCGGCTGTCCCTTCCAAGAGACGAGGTACTCCAAGTACTTTTTGTTCCTGGTCTATTTGACCACTCTGGTATCCAAAACTTGTTGTAACTGTGGGGGATCATGTTGAGGAATGTCTTCAGCAACTGTGTCCTGTAGGATATCCTGATCTGCAGCTGGATTAGCCTTGTATGGAGTTAAATCACATACATTGAAGATAGGAGACAAACCGAGATCAGGTGGGAGTTGGATCTCATAAGCATTTTGTCCATGCTTTTGCAAAATCTGACATGGTCCAACTTTCTTTTGCATGAGCTTAGTATACTTCCCCTTAGGGAGCCTGTCTTTCTTCAAGTGAACCCAAACCAAATCTCCAACAGCAAATTGAACATCCTTCTTTTTCTTATCAGCATATTCCTTATATTTCAATGTGGTTTGCTGGAGTTGGGTCTTGACCTGATCATGAACCTCCTTGATGGCTTCAGCAAAAGCTTCTCCATCTGCACTAACAGGATCTGCTGTAGGTAGATCTCGCAACTCCAAAATTCCCCTGGGATGCATTCCATACACTACCTGAAAAGGCGATTGCCCTGTGCTCCTGTTGACAGTATCATTATATGAAAACTCAGCTTGAGACAGAATATTGTCCCACTTCTCTCCATGCTGTTTTGTCAAGCATCTAAGCAGATTCCCCAAGGAACGGTTCACTACCTCAGTCTGACCATCCGTTTGAGGATGATATGCAGAGGAAAAAGACAAATTGGTTCCCAGTTTCCTCCAAAGGGTTCTCCAGAAGTGACCCACAAACTTCACATCCCTGTCTGAAACTATGCTCAAAGGCAACCCATGAATTCTGACAATCTCCCTGAAGAATAAATCTTCAATGTATGAGGCATCAGCAGTGGTTTTGCATGGCAAGAAATGTGCCATTTTACTGAATCTATCCACTACAACAAAAACACTGTCAAATCCTCTCCTGGTCCTTGGTAAACCCAAGACAAAATCCATACTGATGCTTTCCCATGGTCTGGAAGGAATGGGTAAGGGCTGATATAACCCTGCATTAGTTGACTTGCCTTTAGCTTTCTGGCATATGACACATGTCTCCACAAATTTCCTGACATCTGATTGCAACTTAGGCCAGAAATAATGCCTCCTGACCAGATCAAGAGTCTTGTCTAGACCAAAATGACCTGCCATTGCTCCACAATGTTTCTCCTTGATTATATTTAATCTCATGGAACATCTTGGGATGCACAACTGTCCACCCTTGAACAACAATCCATCTTGGATCAGGAATTCAGAGAACTCAGCATGGTATCTCTCCCCAAAAGAAGTACAGACCTGATATATTTCTCCAAAATCTGCATCAGACTCATACATGGTCTTGAGTGAATCAATACCAACACTCTCTAACTGAATCTGATTGACGGTGAGAACTCTCCTGCTCAAAGCATCTGCAACTTTGTTTTTGACCCCTTTCTTATGCTTCAAGGTAAAAGTGAAAGCCTGTAAGGTTTCTACCCACTTCATATGTCTGTGGTTCAGCTTCTCCTGACTGTTGATGAAACTCAAAGCCTGGTTATCTGTGAAGACTATGAATTCCTTCGGCATCAGGTAATGCCTCCATTTCTTTAGGGACTGAACTAAAGCATACATTTCCAGATCATATGATGAATACCTTTTCTTAGCATCATTGAGCTTTTCACTGAAAAATGCAATTGGTCTACCCTCTTGACTGAGTACTGCTCCAATGGCCATGTGACTGGCATCACACTCTACCTGAAAGATCTTGTTGAAATCTGGAAGTGCAAGGACTGGCTGCTGTGCCACCTTCCTCTTCAATGCCTCAAAGGAATCATCTGCTCCTTGAGTCCAAACAAACCTGCACTTCTGTCCTCCTTTAATGGTATCCAGCATGGGTGCACAAATATGACTGAACCCCCTTATAAATTTTCTGTAGAAAGTTGCTAACCCATGGAAACTTCTGACATCATTCATGGTCTGTGGAGTTGGCCAATTCAATATGGCACTCACCTTCTCCTTATCCATCTGTAGCTTTCCTTGTGAAATGACAAAACCTAAATAGGTGATCTCCTTTTTCATGAACAGACACTTGTCCAAGTTTATCATCAGCTTCTCTTCATGTAACCTCTTGAGAACCAGGTCTATATGTCTGAGATGTTCTTCTTTGGTGTTACTGAAAATCAGAATGTCATCTAAATAGACTATGACAAACTTACCAATGAATTCCTTCAGAACCTCATTCATCAGCCTCATGAAAGTACTAGGGGCATTAGACAAACCAAAAGGCATAACCTTCCATTCATATAACCCTTCATTTGTTTTAAATGCTGTCTTCCACTCATCACCTGGTCTAATCCTTATCTGATGGTATCCACTCTTCAAATCTATTTTTGTAAAGTACTTAGCACTTCCCAAACAATCAAGTAAATCCTCAATTCTGGGGATTGGAAACCTATACCTGATTGTGATCTTGTTGATGGCTCTGGAATCTGTGCAAAGCCTCCAAGTGCCTTCCTTCTTTTGTGCTAGTACAGCTGGTACTGCACATGGACTCAAACTCTTTCCAATCAGACCTGAATTCATCAATTCTTCAATCTGTCTGGCTACTTCTGCATTCTGTTCTGGGGTAAGCTTATAAGCTGCTTTATTTGGAAGTGTAGACCCTGGAATCAAGTCTATACAATGACTGATATCTCTGACAGGTGGTAGGGATCTTGGCATTCCCTCTGAGATGACACCTTTGTACTTATCCAATAACTCTTGGACAGCTGGGTCTATCAACCTTGGCTTCTTCTCTTTCTTGACTGCCTGCTGTTGTTCCTTATTCACACTCATACAGGGGATCAGGGCATATGCAACTGCACCTTCTGCTGCTACTTCTTTCATGAACTGTTTGCCTTCCATCAGCATGACCTTCACCTCTTTTCCTTTAGACTTCTCCTCTTTCTCCTTCAATGGGAATAGTGTTACATCTATACCATCTTTAGTGATTTTATAGGTGTTTTTAACACCATCATGCTGTGCCTTCAGATCATACTGCCATGGTCTACCAAACAAAAGGTTGCAAGCATCCATCTTGGTGATATCAAACAACAACTTATCCTTATATCCACCAATCTGAAATTCTACCCAAGCCTGCTCTTCTACAGTTGTCTGCTGACCTTGAGTAAGCCATGAGACTTTATAGGGTGATGGGTGAGGCAATCTCCTAAGCTTCAGCTTTACCACCATTTCTTCAGACACAAAGTTCTCAGTAGAACCAGAATCAATCAAAACCTTACATGCCTTACCTCCTGCTTTGCAAATGGTTCTGAAAAGAGACTTCCTTTGAGGGGCTTCTTTGTCAGGTACCTTCATGGTAGTTACTGTTCTTCTCATCATCAGGGACTCTCCACTTTCTAGATATCCATAATTCTCAGGACCATTCACACTCTGAAATTCATTAGAGCTTGTCCTGCTTTGATTATCAGGTTCATTGACCAGATTTCTCCTCCTTTCTCCTGCTGAGCTTGTGGCCTTGTCTGGACATCTGCTGGCTATATGGCCTTCTTTGTTACAGTTGTAACACCTGATGGATCCTCTGCCCTGGGATCTTCCTCTGTAAGGTCTTCTACCTCTGAAGTTTCCTTGCTGACTGTAATTCTCTCTCTGATTCTGACTATTGTTGCCCTTACTATTGTCTTGACTGGATTCTCCTTGATATCCCTGTCCTTGTCCTCTGCCTCTGAAGGGACCTCTTCCACCTCTTTGTTGTCTTCCTCTTCCTCTATTGTTTTGCTCTTGTTTTCTCTTCAGCTTTTCTTCCACTTTCAATGCCAACTGAAAGCTTTTCTGCACTGTATCTGGATTGTGCAGACTGAGATCTTCCTGAATATTAAACCTCAATCCATTAAGGTATCTGGCTACCTTTTCTTCTTCACTTTCTTTCACCTTTGTCTTCATACAGAGTTTCATGAACTCTTCTGTATATGAGCTGACATCTAGCTCCTTCTGCTTCAGGTTCTGCTTCCTCTTGTGTAACTGGATACTGTAATCCAATGGAATATAAGCTTCCTTCACCAATTCCATCATCTTCTTCCATGTGGCAACTCTACGTTTTCCTTCCTGCACTCTATCATCTTGAACAAAGTTCCACCATGTCAAGGCAGCTTCTTTCATCTTTGACTGTGCTATCTTCACTCTCTGCTGTTCTGGTATCTCCTCTGTTACAAAGAAATTATTCAAACAGTCTATCCATTCCATCACTGAATCAGGGTCCATCTTACCTATAAACACTGGCAAATCCAGCTTCACATCCATGGTTCTCCTCTCCATGGCCTTGAGGGCGTTCAACAGTGGTCTCTGGTCTGCAGGAACGACCTCCTCGCTCCAATTAGGGATCTCTTCTTCTTCCCTATCATCTTCTCTACCAGAACCTACTCTGCTCCTCAATTTTGCTAACTCATCTTTCAACTCCTGATTCTGAGCCTTCACGGCCTTGCTTTCTGCAATCTGTTTCTTCACCAGAACTGCCAACTCAGCGTTGGTCATCCTCGCTGGAACCTCAGATGTTCCTTCTTCGTCTGACATCCTGCTTATCTTTTCCAGAAGATCCTAACCTGGCTCTGATACCACTATGATGCAGAGCGAAACGCAACGGAAGCTAACTAACAGGAAGGAGCTGCCAATAATACAAACAACCTGATAAAAATGTCTATCGGCTCAGCATCATCATCATATTTCAACAGCATCATCATATTCCAACAGCATCATCATATTTCGGATGATCGCGATTATCCTCCTGTCGAGTACTGTTCACCTCCTCCGCCTGTCGCCTATCATCATCATCATGATAATCAACGGGCGCAAACATCCTCCGGTTGCACTGTTCATCGGGTGCCAAACACTAGCGGCATCATCATGATATTCAATATCACCTTCGTCAGCAGGATATCCAAATATCCGGTTGTTCTCAATATCCTGATGACGATCACCTTCAACACCTTGCCTTCGACGCTCCACTGCCCGACGATACAAGCAACAGCATCATGATCTAATTTATCCGGTTGTCTTGGAACCTCCTGATGATGTTTCACAACTTCCTGCCGAGAGCCTTCGCCGATACCTAAATCCTTAGCGACGACAGGATAAACTCGCATAGAGGGATTTCTTAATATCCTGATGACGATGACGTCATATCCTGATGACGATGACGTCACACATCATCCTGATGAACTCTTCAATACTTAGACAAAAACTGAACTTTCACACCCGCATCTGCTAGCGATACGCGGATGATGAGCTTCTCCGAGAGATGATCCTGACTGCGATATATACACTGAGTATATATCCAACTCAAAACATCCTGATGCACTTGCAACTTGCAAACTTCCACAGCTCCACGACCCGATCCTGATGGCGATGCATTCACAGATGACGATGCGGCTTGTTCCGGCTGGAAACGCACATGCAGACTCCTGTGTATCCGTCCACTGCATGTAAACACTCAGAACCGCATAATTTCACAAAGACAATGGGACGACCGGGCCGGATCACCTTCAAACCAAAGTCTAACAACTTATCTTTCTATACCTAGCACATGAGGATGCTAGGCTGATTCACAGCATGCTCCTAACTGATCTCCTGAACAATGCAATGCATAAACAGAAAACACAAGTGCAACCTAAGCTATGATACAGGACCATTCCACCGATTTGCAGGATCAACCGGTGGAAGGGTTGAAAATACCCATTAACTTGCAAACGGAAAGGAAATCAACACAGATACAACTGATACAACCAGATACTGCAAAAGATGAGATCTTATTCACTTGAAATTCAAAAGTCCTGAATACAGATTCACAATGTCTGAACTGCTCTCAACTCAACACAACACCAATACATCTATCAACATCAATCTCAATATCAATATGAACTATCAATCTATCTAAACCCTAACAGATCGAAGGTATATATAACAAATCCTTCGAGTACTACCAACTCACTTCCCAGCGGCTGGGAGAGAGGACAGCTCAGATAACCTTATCCCGATCTCTAACTGCCTACACATACTCCTATGCTGATCTAATACATAGCATCGGTCCAATGGACCTTATTACATGACAAAGTCAAACATACTAAAAATAGACTATCCTGTCATCATGCTGATAATTATCCTATATCCTGATCATGTATGTCATCATGCGGACCTATATCCTGATCATGTGCGGGTGCTCCTGCACCATTCTTCCTCAAGAAGAGTGAGAAAGGAGTCATCCCCAAAGAGCCCATTCACAAGATGAGCTGAGGAATGAGGCAAGGAAATGCCCTTGACCATATTTTGAGCCACCAAGTAAGCTAGAAGATAACCAAAGCCTTCAATGGCTAGGACATAGAGAGCAGGAGCTAAGGAGAAACCTTAGTGGATAGACTGAAAAATTCCAAAGGAATTAGACTGTGCCCATTAATGGTGAGGCAGGCAGAGGCATTTCAAAATAGAATTTGAATATATTACACAAAGCAAGGCCCAAAGCCAAGGGCTTGAGCATGGTAAGAATGAAGGGCCATTCAATACGATCATAGGCTTTGGAAAAATCAATCTTAATAAAAGCAACTTGTTGTAGGGAGCGTCTAGCCCATTCCATACCTTCTCAAAATGTAATGATGTTGTCCAAAATATACCTAGATTTGATGAAGCTTGTTTTCTCTAGTTGCACAATTAAGGGAATAAGATGTCACAATTTCAAAGCAAGAGCCTTGGCTATGATTTTGCAAGACACATTTAGTAGAGTGATGGGCCTCCAACTGTTTCCTTTATTTATAATTGCTCATAGGGAATTAGAATGAAAATCTTCAAGATAGACTTTGTGAAGGTCTTCACCAACCAAATCCTAGAGGGACTTATAGAATTCACAAGGAAAGCCATCACAATTGAAGGCTTTATCATTAGCTATGAAAACACTACTTTCTAGAGACTAGCAATGGAGAGAGATTGATCAAAAATTATCTTGCTGATTAGAATAAAGATGAGAAGGGACAACCCTGAGGCATTCTTGCAAGGTATTTTCACATTTATGAGAATTCTCTTGAGCTTTGAAAACCTGCTCATAATGATGAAGGAAAGCCAAATAAAAAATGAGGTGTGAGTGGGATCTGACAAGGAAGTTTTAGATTGATTGGGTGTCAAAGTACCATTTCATTGAACTAGTGGAGAATGTAAACAAAGATGAACCTCCCACATAATACAAGTGTAATATTTGCAGTTGGAAATATCATAGGGATAAGAAGTTGCAGCTAAAACTTGACACCATAGAAAAACACAAAAATAAATCATAGATAGAAAGGAATAATTAGTGATAAGTGTTAGGAATTGCATGCAAAAGATATCAATTAATGCAAATAAAGACTAAATAGAGGAATGAAAAATACACAAAAATAATAACAACAAGAGATAATGTTTAACGTGGTTCACCCAAACTCAAGCTACATCCACCAACAGAGAGTCCAATATTATTATCCAGTAAATCAAACCGATTACAACCAACAATCCTTGCAACTTAATACCATTACAAATGCTATAATGTAATATTGAAATCCCACCCGCAACATACATCCCAGCTGCTTATAACAAGCTTTTTGGAAGCTTCTAGAATTAGGGTTTTACAATGTTGTTTTTCTTTTGTCGGTTAAGAAAAAATTAACAATTGACTTCGAATGAGCAAAAAAGAGGGATTTTTTTTAGGGGTTGCACCTTCAAACCCCGGTGAGGATACATTATGAGTGTACAATACTTGCATGATCAATTGCCACATACCAACAATATCCCACTTGGAGACTGATCTTGGATGACACCATGGCATGTGCAACTCCCAATGGAAATAAGCACCCTAGACTCTGTTGTTCTGATTTTATTGTTTTTAGTCTTGAAGACCAATTGAAGCTAAAGAAGAGCTCAACTTCTCCCTTGTCACTACCTTCATAAACATATCTACTAGATTTTCATCTATATGTATCTTTTCCAGCCATAACTGTCCATCATCCAACACTGACAAGATGAAATGATACCTTAGCTATATGTGTTTGGTCTTTAAACGCAAGGCATAATTCTTTGCAAGATGTATGGCACTCTTATTGTTCATAAACAAATAACTATTAGCCTATTGTTTGCCCAATTCTTCCATGAAAGATTGTAGCCATATCATCTCCTTACTTGCCTTTGTTGCAACTACATACTCTGCCTCTGTGATAGATAAAGCAACCACCTTTTGCAACTGTGAGATCCAACTCACCACTGTCCCATCTATAGTAAAGACATAACCTGTAGTACTCTACTTGATATCAATATCCCCTGCTAAATCTAAGTCTGCATAACCTACTAAATCAGTATTAGAGCCCCCAAAACATAAATGTTTATTGAATGTACCTCTCAAATATCTGAGAACCCATTTAAAAATACTGCATTCCAATGCTCCAATATGAGATTACTCATATACCTACTTACGACTCCTACAACATGTGCAATATCCAGTATTGTGCATACCATGGCGTACATTAAACTTCCTACAGTTGAAGCATATGGTACCTTGGACATTTTTTTTCCTTCTCTTGTGTCTTAGGACACATCTCCTTAGTCAATTTCAAATGACTAGGCAAAGGTGTGCTGACAACTTTTGCATTCTCCATATGAAATCTCTACAACACCTTTTCAACATAATCAGCCTAAGATAGTCAATTTTCTATTCTTCTTATCTCTACAAATTTTCATACCAAGGATTTGTTTTGCTGCCCCCAAATCTTTCATAGCAAATGATTGTGCTAACTGCTATTTTAAGTCTCTTATGTGATCCATGTTAGACCCTGCTACAAGCATCTCATCAACATATAAACATAAAATAATGTAGCTGTCATTATCCAACCTCTTAAAATAAACACAATTGTCAGAATTACATCGACTGTAGCCTTGTTCAGCCATAAAACTATCAAATTTCAAATACCATTGCTGAGGTGCTTGTTTCAAGCCATATAAACTCTTCTTCAATCTGCACACCAATTTCTCCTTACCTTTGACCTTAAATTGCTGTGGTTGTTCCATATATATCTCCTCCTCCAAATCACCATGGAGAAAGACACCTTTCACATCTACCTATTTCAAATGCAAATCTTCAGCAGCCACAATACTTAAAACAGTCCGAATAGAAGTCATCTTAACAACCAGAGAAAAAATCTCATCAAAATCAATGCCCTTTTTCTGTACAAATCCTTTTACAACTAACCTAGCTTAAAAATCTTTTCTTACCTCCATCTTCCTCTTTCAGCCTATAAACCCATTTGTTTGGCAAAGCCTTTTTTTCTGCAGGCAACTTACATAATTCCCAAGTCTGATTGTTCAGCAAGGAGTCCATTTCTTCTTTCATTGCAAACTCCCACTGAACCTTTGTATCCACCTGCATAGTTTTATCATACCCTTCTTGTTCACCAGCATCTGTTAACAAAATAGAATACAAAGACGGAGAAAACCTTTCAAGAGGTCTACTTAGCCTTGTTGACCATCTAACATTCACTGGAGTTTGTGGTATTTATGGTTGCTGTTGCGAAGCATGAGGAACCATTGGAACATCACTATTTGGAGTATCATCCAGCACCACATAATCCTTTTCTTTCTTCTCATGCTACCGCAACAGATATTTGTACAACACCTTCTCATTGAATACAATATCCTTGCTTCTCATAATTTTTAGATTTTCATCATCCCAAAGCCTATAACTAAATTCATCAATGCCATATCCAACAAAGATACACTTTTTTGATTTTGCATCCAATTTGGTTCTATTTTTAGAATCTACAAATTCAAATGCTTCACATCTGAAAGTTTTGAGAAAAGAATAACTCACCTTCTTACCTGCCCATGTTTTCTTTGGAATACCACAACCCAAAGGAGCTGAAGGACCTCTATTAATTAAATATACAATGATATTGACAGCCTCTGCCCACGTGTTTAAAGGCAGCTCGACATGCAATCTCATGCTCCTTGCACACCCCATTATTGTCTTATTCATGTGCTTAGCCACTCCATTTTCTTGTGGAGTCCTTGGAACCATTTTCTGCCTATGAATTCCATTAAAGGAACAATAATCCTCAAATTCCTTGCTGTAATAGTCACCACCATTATCATATCTGAGACATTTTAATCTTTACCCATCTCATTCTCAACCAGGCTTCTCCATTTCTTAAATGTTACAAATATATCAGATTTTTGCCTAAGGAAATAATTCTAAACCTTCCTAGTTGCATCATCTATGAATGTAACATAATATCGAGAGCCACCAAGAGAAGATCCCTGAGCTGGTCCCCATACATCTGTATGCACAAGCTCCAACTTTTCATCTTTCTTTTGTTTCTCATCCTTGAGAAAACTAACTCTCTTCTGTTTGCCATACACACAACTTTCACAAAAATTGATATTAATACATTTGAGACCGAGTAAAACTTTCTTAGAATGAAGTACCTTCATACCTTTATCACTCATATGCCTAAGTCTGTTATGCCACAATGTTGTCTCAAAACCTGCAACAACTATTTTAGTCTCTTCCTGCAAACCTGCATCAACTGTTCGTGAACCTGTTTGGTTTTTCTCTGCAACAACTAAAGTAGAAGGAACAATATGACCTATACAAAGATATAAGGTGCCTACTTTCACACCTTTTGCTACTATTAAGGCACCTCTTGAAACCTTCCAATTTTTATCACTAAAAGTAACTATGCAACCTTCATCAGCTAGCTGCCCTGCTGAAATTAAATTCCTACTCAGCCTTGGAACATGCCTTACCTCTTGTAGTAGCCAATGATTCCCATTCTGCAACTTAATTTTGATTCTTCCCTTTCCAACAATTTGACAAGGTTTGTTATCTCCCAAATAAACTAACCCAAAATCCCCTTGGACATAATCAAGAAAATAACTTCTATGGGGCATAGCATGAAATGAGGCCCCTGAATCTGAAACCCATGAATCATCAATATTATCTAGGGAAAGAATCAAAGCATCATCTTCAGATTTATTACTTATCACATTTGTCTCCTTATTGCCTTCTTGTTTGTCTCCTTCTTTATTCTTTCGAGACCAACAATATTTCTTCAGATGACCTAGTTTCCCACAGTACCAACAATCCTTTTGTCTTTTGGATTGGGACCTCTTGTCCTTTGATTTTTCTCATGACTTCCCATGACCTCTAGAATCTTTTCCTCTCTCCTTTGATCTGCCCCTGCTTTCTGTATTCAAAACACTACCTAATGTGGACCCTCCTGAGCTTTTCTGTCACATTTCTTCTCTAAGGATAACACCAACAACATTATCAAATTTCAAATTGTTTGAACTAGAGACAAAGTTACTTGTACAACCATTACCAAGCTATTCTAGCTTTTTGGCAAAGAACATAAAACCAAGAGAGCCCTCACCTCTTCATCAAATTTTACTTTTACAGAAGTTAACTAACTGGTAATCGTATTAAACTCATTTAAATGATTTGTCATAGATCGACCTTCAATCATTTTCAGATTAAACAAACGCTTCATGAGAAATACCTTATTTGAGGCTAAGGGTTTTTCATACAATTTAGCCAAAGCTTTCATCAATTCACTTGTTGTTGTCACTTCTATTATATTGAACACCATAGATGGTGCCAGGCACAACCGAATGGTTCCCAGTGCCTTTCTTTTCAGAAGATTCTAATCCTCATTAGTCATTGTTGCCAGTTTCTTGTCTATTCCTTCCAATGATCTCCATAAATCCTTCTGAGAGATAATCCTCCATCTGCATCTTCCATAATTGATAGTTCTGCCCATTGAATTTATCTACCTTCAATTTACCCTCGTCCGCCATTGCTCCCACTCAACTGTGAGACCTTCCTGCAGACAATAATCAAACACAACTTGCTCTGATACCACTTGTTAGGAATTGCATGCAGAAGATATCAATTACATGCAAATAAAGACTAAACAAAGGAATGAAAATACACAGAAATAATAACAACAAGAGCCAATTTTTAACATGGTTTAGCCAAACTCGGGCTACATCCACCAATAGAGAGTCCAATATTATTATCTAGTAAATCAAACCAATTACAACTAGCAATCCTTGCAACTCAATACCGCTGCAAATGCTACAATGCAATATTGAAATCCCACCCATAACATACATCTCAGCCACTTATAACAAGCTTTTTAGAAGTTTCTAGAATTAGGGTTTTACAATGTCATTTCTCTTTTGTTGGTTAACAAAAAATTAACAACCGACCCTGAATAGACAAAAAAGAGGAAATTTTTTTTTGGGGGGTTGCACCCTCGAACCTCGGTGAGGATACATTACGAGTGTATAGATTTTGCATGATTAGTCGCCATATACCAACAATAAGATGGAAAACAAAGGAAGGATGTCTTCATGTTAAGTATGTCCTAGAATATGATGTGCATATGGAAAGAAAGATGTAGTGGATTAAGGTGCCATCAACCTTGTAAATCCTATGTAATTAATTACACTTAATATTTTTTGTAAATCACCCATAAAGGATGAAAGGTTTCATTAGCAACGATCTTGTTTCAACTGTATGTTTATATCTGGTACACGACGCTCATTCGTCTGCGACAGGGGGTTGCAGGGGGATCATCCCCTCGACGAGGGGTCCAGGGGTTGCATGCCCCAGCAGGGGTTAGGAGGCAGCACCCTTGAAACCTCATTTTATTTATATTTTATTATTGTGAATCTGGACCGTTCATCATTAGGTCACATATCTAACAGTTGATATTTTGTTGGTTATCTTGCCCTAGACGACAAACCCCTTTTATAAGGATATTCGTACTACATTTTTATTAGATTTGAGAGTAACAGGTGACACTAGATTGAAGACTGAAGAAATAGAGGAAGTGCATGCATTGTAATCTCATATATTTAAAGATAATACGACTTGGAGCCTCTTTCTTGGTGGAATTTTTTACCTGAAAGGGTTTTCTCCATGTTACATACTGTGTTATGTGTTCTATTCTTAATGCTTGTTATTTCTGTGTAGTGGGTTTTATTTTTGTTGCAATATCCATTGATTCTACATTGTTTAGAGGGCATAAATAAGGTTTGAATCAAATTTTCATTGTGTGCTTTGCACCTTCATTTCTAACACTTACTGCATGTGGAGGTTCAATTGAAGCTCAATTTGGAAAGATGATGGAAGAAGCACAAATGGCAAATTTTTTTTAGTTGAGCGTTGTTTTTCATATTTTGACTAGAAGATGTCTTATGATAGACTACCCAAAATATAATAGTTTATTATCTTTTATGGGCATTCCTAACTTTCCTAACACACATTGGTCAATAAACAGTGGATGGGAATGGGAAAGTTGTCTTGCTGAGGTGGAAAAACATTATGTATAGAAAAAAATGAAAGAGTCAACTTTTATTGCATTATCTTTAGATGAAGTTACAACATTAGATAATACTTCTTGGGTATGTATGCATGTGCATACTATAGAAAATCATGTCCATCAACCTCATCTACTCTCTGTTTATAAATGAAGTAGAATGTAACATCACAAAATCTATTTGAACTAGTTAAGAAATCTTTGTATCAAATTAGAGGTATGTATGACTACACAATTGCCAAAAAGTTGGTGTGTGTAGGGGCAAATCAAGCTTTAGTAATGCAAGGTCATAGGAATGGTCTTTGTGTAAAGCTACAAATTCATTTTTCACCACACATTATTATCATTCACTGCATGGCCCATAGAATGCATTTAGCATTTAAAATTGTAAGCAAGTTTTCTCCAGTATTATAAGTTGAAGATCTAGTCTGCAAGCTCTATTCATACTTCTACTGAAGTCCCAAATGGTTTTTATAATTTTAAAATACTTCTAAGGGAATAACTACAAGGAACAAACTTCTTAAGGATGTTGATACCAGATGGATCTCCTTACATGGACACACACAACAAGTTTTTCTAGAATATCAATCATTGATTGGAGGAATGTACGAATGTCACCTCATAGTAGATAGAGCTCTTGACCTCTTACATTGGTTAAGTGACATAGAGACACTCCTAACTTCATCTAGTATTCTTCTCATGCTGGAGGAAATGAACATTCTTGTGAAAAAAATCCAAGAAAGAACTATGTATATTTCAGAATATACTAAACTACGTAAAATGATATGCATGACCCTTGGTAATCTGTATCTATTATAGTAGTCATTCATAAGTCCAAAATTTAGCAGCTGACACTTGATGATAAATATGAACAATTCTACTAATTTTTTACAGTTTAATGCAAGTGAGGAGTTATGTGTCTCTATACAGGGATATGAGATTGTTATCACTAGGAATTGCACCCATATGGAAGGCTAGAAAAACCCTGCAATTCCATGTAACATGGGACTAATTTTAGGTTGTGGGTGTCCTATAATGAAATTAGACCTCCAGATTGTGGGCTGGTTCCCTTAAAACAGTCTATTGAAATGTATATTTTCTATATTTTTTGGAAAACAGGAAGAAATAAACTATATGGAAATGAAACCGTGAAAAATGGTGATGCACCTAAAATAAACTTAATCTGCAACCTATTTTACAACAACTGTTCACTAATCCTACCCACACAAATTAGTTTGATCAACTCCACCACATAAATATTTCACAGAAAAGCCTGATTTAACTGACACAATCTGCAACCTGTGATAAAATTCAAACTTTGCATACATGCACTCATGAAATAAGACAAAAGAATCTTAGGTTTCATAGTGAAACACAAACAATCTTTGATCAAATCATTTACACAAGACAAGACACCTAAAAATGGTAAGGTGAACTTATGATTATGCTAAAAGTATGAAGGAAAATATTGCCATAGTAACCATAAAAACTCGTATGAACCTGTAATAACCTAATGTAATATCAATAGCTAAATGAAAAATGTGAGTTACAAGATAGTCTTCTTTTGTAGAATGCAAAGGTAGAAAACCAGAACTGAGGAGAAAAAACTAAGTCTCCTCCTACATATACAATGAATGATAACCCCAAAGTGCATTAAAACACTGAAGTGTAACTCAAGTAAAAAATATCTCCACCTCTAATATGATTCATGAGCAAAGGTGAAAAGCCTCAAAAAGAGGTCTCAAAACTAAAGTAATTTGTGCTTAAATATCCTCAAACTGCTTCTCACAACTAGTTTGACTAAATGGAACTCCAAATCCCTCCTAGTTTGACCAAAAAACAAGGAAGAAGACTTCAAATGTCTCAATTAACTCAACTCTTGATTTTGCATGATTTAGTCATGTGTAGACAAAAAATAAATAAATAATAAAGTGTTCAAGATGAATTACTTTATCACCTATTATAGATTTGTCTATTTTACTATTTTTTGCATCTCTATGATAAATAATAAAGTAACTTATAATTCATTACTTTATTATTTATTTATTTCTAAATCATGCAAAAAACATAACAAAACTCCTTATATCTCCCTCTTGGTCTATATGTGCAATTACATTACACATGCAAAAATTTATGCTCTTCTTATGTCTCCCATGACCAATCAAGATTCCTTTTATGCATAATATGCCCTTCATGCATCTACATCACAATATGCATGATTTTGATCCTTATAACTCCTTTATACATGATACTGTATACACCTAAAAATGACACGACTCTGTCTAAATAAATATTTTAAAATATTTATTTCATCTTAATATTCCTCTATCAATAAATATTTGATTCATTTTCTCCCATTAATTGAATAAATTACATTTATTTAATTAATTTCATCAATATCAACTTTATTCTTCTAAACAATTAAATAATTTTAATTATTTAATTAAATCATTCATTCTTCCAAATTTAAATAAAATGCAAATTTATTTAAATTAAATCTTAATCTCCAAAAATAAAATAGAATTAAATATTTTATTTATTCTTCCAAAATCATGTGCAAGTAATTGCTTTCTTATCTTCCAAATCTTCTAAAAATAAATTAAATAAATTTATTTATTTAATTTTGCTTTCTTATCTTCCAAATCTTCTAAAAATAAATTAAATAAATTTATTTATTTAATTTTGCTTTCTTATCTTCCAAATCTTCTAAAAATAAAATTAAATAAATTTATTTATTTAATTTTGCTTTCTTATCTTCTAAAAATCTTCTAAAAATAAATTCTTCTTGTCATGCAAAAGCAAAAGCTGAGTTAATTGATTTAAAGCAACTTTAAAGCAACTTTGTTTTTAAATTAGAAAAATATATTCTCATTTAAAAAAATAAAAAATCATCCTCATCAAGAAAGCAGTTAACTCAACAAAGCTTCTTTTTGAATGACACATGTCCTTCTTCTATTCGCGCATGTTCTCTTGAACATTCTCCTCCGTTGATCTTCTTATTTCTTCTCAACCATTGATCCTCTCTCACACAACTCTATAAGTACAACCCTCTATCTCTTCATTTCGAATCCATCATTCGAGTAAACTTATGCTGCAGGAACTATAGCGCGCCATTGGCACCCCTACCACCATTATCACACCATTCATCATCCATCCACATTGTGTTGAATCTCATCTTCAACACAAGAAGTATCACAGCCATTTCTCCTTGTCATCTTAAGGAATCAAAGAGAAGAAGCAAGCTTCTTGAGGGCCAATCTTCATCACATCAAGATCAAGAAAGAATAGGTGAGCAATGGAAGTCGAAAGGTAAAGGTTGTAAGTATCTCTTCTTATTTTTAAATCCTTTTTCCTTCATATTTCATTGGTGTTTGGGTTTGTTATTGTTATTGATTAATCCCACATTTCACCCATCACAGATACATATCTTATGTCTCCATGCAAGGAAAAAACATCTTGTATTACACATCTATATCCAACTGCCCCCATTTACCATATCTTTTTGCATTACACATCTTCATATCGCACCTTACCTTCATATGATGTTTTTGTTTTGACTTAGAAGAATAATCAAAAAGAGCATAAAAAACCCTTTCAAGCCCCCTCATGCACACTAGGTGCTATGATGTATGTTTATTGACCTTCGGGCATATTTTGGATGGCAATGATTTAAATATATATTTTTAAAAACAGAAGTCAAAAAGACCTTATTTGCTCGGCTAGGGCATAATGATCAAAATACTTGCAACCCTAAAAATTTGTCATTTGGTCACTTCTACTTGTTGAAACTCTGTTTGCACTGCCATGAAAGCGTCCTTTGTAGCTGTTCATTGTCTTTGCTGAGGGGTTCTCTAGCTGCTACTGTTTCAGACTTCATTCCATGGACAGGTAACCCTATTTCTACATATTTTCATGCAAAAAGAAATGGAAGAAAACATAGTCTTTGATGTCTTTGTAGCTGCATTACTCTTGCTTTTTGCTTGGTAATCTGATAAAAAAAAGAAATGTCCTCCTTTGTTTGCTGGAAAACACCGTGATAGAAGAGATCTTGGTAGTCTTCTTTTAGATTGATATCTTTCTCTTTGTTACAGTAATTTCAATATGCTCTGGCTATTTTGGTGAACAAAAAGCCTATGATACCATAGCTGCTGTCCTTTTCTTACCCTGATGGCTATTCTCCTCATCGACTATTTGTTGTTCTATTGGCGATAAATTGCTGTTTCATCAACCATTTGGGCTGTTGTCAAGGCTGAGGCCTTTTCAAAAATAGTTAGCTTTGATTTGTGATGGTCATTATAGTCTGCTCTTTAAAATGGGTCTTGACAACTATTCTTTGATTTTGTTCTCTACTCGGTGTTGTCTTTCCAACCCTCCTGACTTATAGACACATGGCTATTCCTCTAAACATAATGCATGGCTGCTCCTTGACTTTGAGTTGGTTTAGCAATAATCTTGTATAAATATCATCTATTTCGATGGTCAAACAGTCAATTAGCAAGTTTATACTTCATTTATAATAAATCGTGGTAAATAGTTGTGTTATATTCATCTGCCTGTATCTTGATCTCCTTTTGTTGTTGGTTCAAAACTTCTTGTTTCATTTGTGTTGATGGATGTTGATACTCTTGATGCAAATAATGAGTACCCATCACAATATAGACATTAGTTTGCTAAACTATATCCAAGGTAAATCTTCTGTAATGAGTGTACCTAATCAATGTCAATAAACTATCCTCAAAACACTAAAATCAACATAAAACATGTTGCTCTACTCCACCTGCTATAAGCAACTTCTTATGGCTATCTTCCATTCATATGAGATGATTGAGACATTGTTCGATCAATGATGGCAAAAAACATGTTCCTCTACTGTTGACTGTCAATTGATCTTCTGGCATGACTGTTTCATCATATGTTTTGAGATGATTGTACCTTGCATGAGATGAGCCCTCTATTATCCCTTTTGGATGATTGTCAAAATGATTGGTATATGTTTGTTTTGAAAGCTCAAATAGTGACAGTCCTTTCCAAGAAATAATAGAATGCATTCTGACTAGCATTGGTGTTTAAAACACTTCCCTCTTATCTGTATGACAGTCTTTGAATGACTATCCTCATTTCTTTATGGTTCCTCATGTTAAAACTATATTGCAGATGATGCAGGCCCTTCTTATTGGATAGACTCCAAGTAATTTGGTAGAGTTAGACTTCTCTGTGTTTAGTGAGGATATGACAAGTTGATATCACGACAACTATCAAGCTTTCTTGGAATTCACTATGACTACACTCTTCCTAATCTTGGTGTCCTATAATGGCTATCATACTTATGATATCTGTGTGGACAACAAAAAGATGCTTTATGATAGAAATTAAGGAGAATACCTTTCACTGACTGCACCTCCTTTGCAATTTGATTGCTCCAATGCATAGAAACTCTTTGAAAAAGTGCATCATGATTTATTCCCTATCTTTAAATGCTGTTTTCATGATCTATTGACTTGACTGTCATAACATATAACCTATTATCATCTCAAGACTACCCCATGACAGTTGATTGTCCTTGGTTTTCTTATGGCTACTGCCCAATGAGCTGAATATGATTCCCTTATAGGGCTGCTGCTCCATTTATTCCTCTAGATACACTTGTATTATTTGATAAGCCATCTTCATTCTTGAACTATAGCATTTGATGTATTTAATGAAGAAAGAAGAAGATACTAGAAAGTCTTCATAAAGGTTGCTATTGCTATTTCATCGTGACTGTATCCTGTGACTCACTTGCTCTATTATAGCATGATATGTTCCTCATCACTATTTCATAAGACTTGATCATTCAGTACTTGAGCATGCTGGGCTCAACCCTCATGGGAGCCACATTTCCTCCACATGCTATGAAAGGAATCCAAAAATTGAAAGTGAATGTTTATCTAGATTTGCACATGGAACACACATGTTAGCATAAAAATATACCTGATGGTATTGATTGATCTTCTTTGATATTCTGGCTTGTAGCACATGTCTGATCTGATCCTTCATATGAAATGCATGATGTGATAAGTTGATATATTTGTCTAATAAAAGCATATGATAACCTTAAACATCTGGAGCGCTAACAGGGTTGTCCCCAATTTTTTTGCAGGTTCAACTAATGATGGGAGCTGAAGACTGAAGATCGACATCAACAAAACAACCTTCTTGCTTAGGCAATGATGGATGTTTCATTTTATCATGTGTTTATTTCATTTCTTTTATCATTCAGATGTATAGCTTGCATGTCTGCAATTGCTTAGTGTAGTTACTCCCACGGCTTGTGTGGAACACATTTGAACACTTCTTTTAAACATGATCAGTTAATTTATCTTATGCACTTGAAAAATGTGTATTTATTTTTCAATCAATGCATAGGATAAAGTAACAGATATTGAATGTATGTTCAAAACATGACATGAAATAACAGTTTAAACAAATATCTTTCTTTCTTCCTTTCAAATCTGATTAACTAAATAATCAATCTATCTTATAACTCCTGAAAGATAACACCATGTTAAAACAATTGTATTTCTTGAATGATTGGTACCTTGACAATCCTATTCTCTTGTCATGATGACTCATCAGTCTTGATTAGACTGATGGGCTATCCTGTCAACTGAATTCAATCTCTGCTCTGTCAAGATATCAACTGTTCAATAAATGCATAACTTTGAAGTTTTCTTTTATTCATTTTGAACAACTACACTTAGGTCAAACTAATTTTAAGTGTGAACAGAAAATTAGTAACAGAGATATCAATGCATTAATTTTCTAGGGTCAAGCACACTATCAAAGAAGAACCCGTTACAAGGGAATCTTTTGACAAGATTGTTAATTATGCAAGTACTATTTTAAAGGATATTGCAAGATCTCTTTTCTTAGAGATTAGAAATTGATTCCCTCATGATGAATTGTTTGAAGTCATGTCTATTGTGTATCCTCAATATTGGGTCAACTGTCAACTAGCTAATTTTTATAACAAGATAAAGACCTTGGTCAACCATTTTTCCAAAAGTTTAGAATTCAATGGACAATAAATAGAAGGAATTATAAATAAATCTAAGCATACAACTCACAATCAACCCATTTTGCAACATTAATGATGGAACAATTTAAACACTTGTAGAGTCCCTTCCAAGATGGATCAATAACAAAGCTTTGGGAAACCTTAAGTCAAAGGGAAATATTGCATGATTCAATATTGAAATATTTCAAACTTGCTGATTTATATCAAACCATGATATTGGGGTTAGTGGAGGATGCGAGAGTTTTTAGTGCATTGGGGTTCTTGAAATCAAAGATAAGAAATAAAATTAACAAGAATTTATAAAATTACTTGAGGATGTATACAACTAGATATATGATATTCAAAGTTTTCCTTTTGCTAGGGCACTTAGAATCTGGAGGTCCATATGTGAAAGAAGTGGGTTGTGCAACACTTAAAATAATACTATCACATATTAGAGTGACACAATGAATAAAACATGTAGTGGTAGAGATGATATACTCTTAAGTGGATGTATGCATACAAAAGAAAATGAAGACCAGGATCATGATGGCCCTCAATCTCATGGTCAGAGTGAGGAGATGGTTTGACAATGGGAAGAGATTTTGCACTTACTAGGCATTTATACTATATTTCATATTCCAAACTCCATACTGTTGATGATATTTTATTTTTCTATCACTGATATATACATTTTTTAATTTTCCATTTAAAATTGATAAATTAACATATTACTATTTTACAATGTTCCATTTTAGAATCTAAATTTTAAACATTGTTTTTAAATTTAATTTTATTTTAGTATCTAAAATTTACACCCATTTTAATTTATATTTAATAATTAACATATTATTAATAATTTCATATTATTATTGTGTGTTACTAATAAGTTTTGCACACATTCAACTAAATGCATACTAATCAACAACAGTAGCATATACAACATTAGCAAATGTTTAATGTGTATCTAGAAACTAGAGTTTTCCTGAAGTAAGAAATTAAATAATATAGATAATTTGAATAGATAAATGGATTTGAGTTTTATATTGATTTTCAAATGAAGGAATACATAGAAGTATTACAATATCTTGCTCAAAAATAACTCTGTAAATGCTCAGTTGGAAACTCATATTATCAAATCATTTTATCAACTTTTGTAGCATGCTCCATTATTCATCTAATGGAAGTGCAATTTGTTGTAACTCATAGTAATTGACTTGTAAATTTGTTAACAATTCACAACCAATAGTGGCACTTACCTTGAATGTATCAATCAAAGTTGCATTCAAAATTATCAATGGTTTGATGGAATCCAAAAAGTTTGCCTCATCTAGCTTATGAGGAAATTGGTTCTTATCCAACTTTATTGTATCCTCCATATTATTTTCAAAAGAACCCTTTCCAATGTATTGGTTTGCTATGTCAAAATCCACCGATAAACCAAGCTCTTTCAAGTATTTTACCTTTTTATACAACTTCCACATCATTATTGTAGCCTAATCAAGAAATTCCTGTGCTTCACCTAGCTTCATACACTTCTAAATGATAGATGATGCCTTTACTAAGGCATCAACCTAGTTATGAATTCCTTTGGATGCCAATTCATTGTCACTAATTTTATAGATTGTTTGCAAAATTTACTTTACATTTGTTTGTCTTGAAGTCATGTTTTTGTTTTCAATAATGTATTGTTTGAGCTTCTTATTCTATACTAGCAAACCATCAATCAATTCAAATAATTTAGACAAATCATTAGTCCTCTACATCATTTCCTCCCAAATGTTATGTTTTATATGAATCATTATTTTTCTATAAAATTTAGATACTTTGTTTTGGGAAGACTTTATTTCAATATTTGCGTTCCTTAGCTCTAGCTGCAATTTTTCATTGTTTATTCTCTCTTCCTCCACTCTTTCTTCCCATAGTTGTGCTATTTTTTTTCTCTTTGTCTAGTTTGACATTGGCTTCCATTAGGTTTTGTTGTATTTTTTGAATTGACTCTTTTATTATCATAATTTCTTATACTTTCATCTAACCTTTGTTTTAGTTCATTCAGTTCCACCTCTGTCTATTCATTCACTTCGCTTGCAGATGTAGAGGTAGATTTTTTATCCTTTTCTCTAATTCATTGCTCTTTTTATCTAGTTTAGAAACTAGATTTCGAGCACTAGTAATCTTGTTCTTATCTTATCTTAAAATTTTGAGCGTGGGTATCTTAAATTTCTCATTGAAGTTTAGTTTTCACTAATTTTAGGAAAAAAGTTGCCACTTTTGACCCCCTTTTGTCCCCTATTTCCATGCACTTATCCATGCAGCAATTCAATTGGAAACTATTACAAAAGAACATGAAATAACATGCAATCCACATACATATGAGACACAAGGAATTTATGTGGAAACCCTTTCATGAAAAAAACCCACTAGAAAAAGAGATTTACAATTGTATTAATCTAATATAGACTCAAAATACAATTAGTCACTTTACATCTTTCTAGATCTACATACTATATCATACAACCTCTATAATCATGCTTCACATCAACATCTTACCTTTGCAAAATGTCATGTCCCCTTTCTAAAATAATTAATTAATGGTCAATATAACCCATTTTATTCGTCCATGGGTTAATTGGGCAAGCATAGGAAGAATAAATATTTAAAATTTAATATTGTCCAACTAATAGCTATTTCGAGAGGAATATTAAATATTAAATTAAATATTTTGAGGCTCAAAAAGGTGTTGGGTTTTGTGTCATGTGAGGTGTCCATTTGCATGTAGATTTTGAAAATATTGGTAAATCACAAGTGGCGGGGGAATTTATGACAATATATGACAGCTTATGACAACTGTCATACCCCAAAATAGCAAAGAATCCAAGGAAAACATGGTAATATTAGGAGCCCATCTCTACCACGAAATATTCATACAAAAGATGAAAATTTAGTCATTTGGAGGTATTGTTGATATGACTTTTTCTCTCAAACTTGCAAATTTGCAGATTGTGGCTTTAATGGATGAAACCCCATTGGAGTAGAAGGCTTGTGGATGAAAATCCGTGAGTCTCAGGTGGCCAGAGGATGAAAACCCTTTGTTCACAAGGAGTAGCTTCATCCAGAGGTTACACAAATCTTTGAGGATTCAGTAGTTTCTGACAGTTTCCATTGTTTGTGTGTAGGTCTTCTTTGTGTTGTCGCAATGATTCCAGAAGTGTTGGAATGTGCTATTGTTGCTATTTTATTTTGTTTGCTATGTAGTGGCTGTAGATTTCCATTTCTTGGTGCCATAGATCAGCTCTAGGTGTTGTGAGCATTGTTGTGTTGTTTTTTTGGCTTTGTGGGTCTAGATACATAACGTGTATTTTAGCTTGTAGTGAAGTTTGGGTTGTGTAGTTTGCTGTTGAGTGTTGTAGGTGTTTTCTATATATATTTTAATTATATCAAAATATATTTCATGTATTTTCCATCTGAGAATCAAACAATATCAATTTATGGTGTTTGGTACACTTCGGTGATTGTCGATGTTGGTACTTTTTGTGGGTTTTGCCCAAATTTTGCTATTTGAAGTTGTAATGTTGCTGCTGCTGTAGATTAGTGTCACAAATATGATAATATGTTATTTATATTAGAAGATCAATTTAAAATATTTTGGTGAAGATTCAACATATTGGGTGTTAATTCATTGCAAGATTAGCTAGCTAGTTTCATCAATTTCAGTGTAGTTTTGGTGGATTTGTTGAAGTTATATTTTCAGATCTAATATTTCATATTAATTTTTAGTTGGATCATTACAGTGGTATCAGAGCATGATCTTTCCAGCATCTAGGTTACTCAGATGATTGATGATACCGAGTGACAAAGAAATTAGATATTTGAGGAGAGAGCAAACGAAACTACAGTTGGAAGAAACCATGGTAGATAGGAGAAATGTGGAAGAAGATGATGCTCAAAGGAAATTTAATAAAATGATTGAGACACAAACTAAGCTTGCTGAAATGTTTGGTCATATGTTGCAATGGATTCAAAACAACAACAATAACAACAATAACAACAACAACAATGGAAATAATGGTGGTAGTGTTTTAGGTACAAACAATAGCAACAATGAAAAATAGAAGGAGATTGAGACACAAAATTCAGGGGCTGCAAACAAACCCTTATTCCTACCTTAAGAGGAACCTGAACAAGTTGAGTCTGCAGCTACTAGTTTGTTCAATGCAGAGGCCCTTAACAAATGGCATGGAGAATACAATGCATTAGCAGATGAGATCAAGAATGATATGTCTTGGGGAGAATAGGTAGAGTTCCTGAGAAGAGGTGAATCTCAAAAGAAGGGAAATAGCAAAAATAAAGAGTTGAAACATAAGTTGGGAAAATTAACAACATTCTTCGATGGAAGTGAGAAGATTTCAGGTAGGGCTTGGCTGCAAAAGATAGAAACATACTTTATGCTCAACCCCATGAAAGAGAAAGATGCAGTTCAGTTTGCCACCTTGCATTTGGGAGGAGGAGAAGCCTATGAATGGTGGTACCATGGTCACATTACATTGGGACATGATCAGGTACAAACTTTTGATAAATTTAAACAGAGGATTCTTGACAAGTATGAACTAAAAGAGGAAGAAGAACATTTTAGCCAATTATCTAAAACCAAGCAAAAGAGCTCAGTAAGTGAATACATAGCAGATTTCCAAAAGATTGCATTGATGGTACCTAAAATATTAGAAAAAAGAAGAGTGCATCTATTTATTATAGGACTCATTCAACCTCTTAGGGGGTTTGTCTGATCTTTTCCACCACTCACTTTGCAGGAAGCTATCAAGAGGGCTCTAACCCTTGAGCCATCAATTCAAAAAAATATTTTATCACACTCCTCCAAACCAAACACATGGCATCATAAGGGAGGATTCCAGAAGAAACCATTCCATGCACCTGCACCTGTATAGAAGACTACAATTCCTAATGTTGCAAAGAAGATCGATGAAGAAACAAGGAATGAGCTTACGAGAAAGAAGCTTTGTTTTTCTTGTAGAGAGCCTTGGGTCCTTGGACATAGGTGTTTGGGAAAGGGACAAGTCCATTACATAGAGGTTGTCTTAGATAAGGATTTAGACTCAAATGGTAATGAGGAGTTTCATGACATAGAGGATTCTGAACCTGAGGTTGATGAAGAGACTAAAAAAGAAGGTTGGTTAGCTGCACTTTCATGAGCACCAAGTTATCATCCTTTTAGGGTTCATGGAGTGTTAGCAGGGTAGCGATTGACTGTTTTGATTAATAGTGGGGCAACCCACAATTTTATTGATGAAGGGTTAGTAATGAAGAGAGGCTTGAAGACTGAAGAATTTGAAGGTTTCAATGTGACTGTTGCAGATGGATTCACTATACCGTGCAC
Organism: Cunninghamia lanceolata; assembly: GCA_027924645.1. NCBI lineage: Eukaryota > Viridiplantae > Streptophyta > Pinopsida > Cupressales > Cupressaceae > Cunninghamia > Cunninghamia lanceolata. The sequence continues at coordinate 20,642,769 of BSBN01000582.1, forward strand.
CAAAGTGGTCAAACAATTAAGCATCACTATGGGAGACTACAAGGTTTGTGATGATTTTTATGTTGTTGGTATTGGTGAAACTGATGTTGTCTTGGGAGTTCAATGGTTGCATTCTATTGGAGGACACTATTAGAACTATCAAACTATGGAGTTCAAGTTTCAGTTAGAAGGCAAGGAGATTACACTCAGAGGGATTTCAAATGGAGCTCCAAGAGTGGTGACAACAAAGAAGATGGAGAGGACTTTTAGAAGAGGTCAAGTTGCTTAGGTAGCCACTTTCTTAATCTGACCTTCAAGCTCTCCAAATGGAAAAGGTAAATTTCATTTTGAAATTCAAGAAATTTTAGATAGGCATAGTATTGTTCTTAGTGATATACCCCCACAATTACCTCCAGATAGAGGATTTCAACATGTTATAGAGTTGGAAAAAGATGACAAACTTGTTATAACTACTCCATACAGACATCCAAGGGGTTACAAGGAAAAGATAGAGAAGACTATCAGAGAGCTCTTCGATATGGGATTCATTAGACCAAGTTCTAGTCCTTTTGCATCATCTATAGTTCTTGTGAAGAAGAAGGATGGCACTCTAAGGATGTGCATTGACTATAGAGTTTTGAATAAGAAAACCATTAAGAATAGATATCCCATACCAAGGATAGATAAACTTATTGATGAGTTGCATGGAGCTGTTTACTTTTCTAAGATTGATTTGAGATTGGGATACCAGCATATTCGGATGAGAGACAAAGATGTGGAAAAGATAGCTTTTTGGTGTCACTATGGGCATTTTGAGTTCTTGGTCATGCCCATTGGCTTCACTAATGCACCGGCAACTTTCCAATCATGCATGAACAAGGTATTTAGCAAGAAACTCAGTAAGTTTGTCTTGGTTTTCTTTGATGATATATTGATCTACAGTAAAACTTGGAAGGAACACTTGGAACATTTAGATACAGTTTTGGGTATTTTGGAGTAGCAATATTTCTATGCTAAGTTGTCCAAATGTGAGTTTGGATTAATTGAAATTCTTTACTTGGGATATTTCATAAGTTCTAAGGGTGTTCAAGTAGATCAACAAAAGATTCAAGCAATACTAGATTGGCCTCCACCTACAAATCTTACCCCTGGTTAAAAGGATTCTTTGGGCTATGTTGCTATTATAGGAGGTTTGTGAAAGGTTTTTCTCAGCTTTCTATTCCATTGAGTGATTTGACTAAGAAAGAAGCCTTTTCATGGTCTGAAGAAGCTCAAAAAACATTTGACAAGTCTAAGGAGGTAATGAGTTCATGCCTTGTGCTTGCTATTCTTGATTTTTCATTGCCCTTTGTAGTCGAATGTGATGCTTCAAGTGAAGGTGTTGGGGCTGTCCTAACTCAAAGGGGACATCCAATTGCTTTTGAAAGTAGGAAGCTAAACAATAGAGAAAAAACATATCACATTTATGACAAGGAAATGTTAGCAATTATGCATGCCCTAGAGAAGTTTAGATAATATCTTGTGTGTGGGAAGTCTGTTGTGAAAACTGATCATAATAGTTTGAAGTATTTCCTTGATCAAAAAGATTTGAATGATCACCAACAAAGGTGGGTAAGCAAGCTGCAAGCATATGATTTTGAAATCGAATATATGAAGGGCAAATAAATGTGGTAGCAAATGCACTTTCTAGGAAGGCAACTTTGTGTTCATTATCTTCTATTTTTGCGGAGTGGAAAGATTCTATCATTGCTGAATATTTCAAAAAATACTTTTGCATCTAATGTGTTGGATGATTTAGTAGAAGATGACAGGTATACAGTGAATGATGGGCCGATTTATTACAAGAACTAAATTTTCCTCGTTCCTGAATCAAAAATAAAGGAAAAGATTTTAAGAGCTTTCCATGACACTCCCTTGGTTGGTTATCAAGGTTACTTCAAAACATACAAACAGATCCATGAGAGATTTTCTTGGAAAGGGCTAAAAGAGGATGTCCACAAGCATATCAAAGAGTGCATGACTTGCCAAAGGAACAAAGGTGAGCAGATTTTTCTTGCAGGTCTCATACAGCTGCTTCCAATTCTTGAATAGAAATGGGAGAGCATTTCCATGGACTTTATCATAGGGCTTCCCAAGGTACAAGGTAAGGACTGTATATATGTGGTGGTGGATAGATTAACAAAGTATGCTCATTTCTTTCCCATCACTTCAAAATTTAAGGCTTCTCAAGTAGCATAGTTGTTTTTCAAATAGATATTTAAGCTAAATGGTTTACCAAAGAACATTGTTAGTGATAGAGATAGTAGGTTCCTTAGTTATTTTTGGAAGGAACTCTTTCACTTGACAGGAACAAAGCTCACACCAAGCACAAGTTACCATTCACAAATAGATGGACAAATAGAAATTGTTAACAAGTGGATAGAGGGGTATTTGAGGAATTATGTTTCAGATCAGCAAACTAGTTGGGTCAAATGGTTGCACTTGGAAGAGTATTGTTACAATACATCACATCATATGTCAATTGGTATGCCTCCATCTTGATCTCTCTATGGTTATGATGCACTTTCTTTTGCTGATTTGACATTTTCCGATAGTAGAGTACCTGCAGCTAGTGATCTTATCAATCATAGTTAAGAGATCATAAGGTCACTAAAAGATAACTTGAGGCAAGCACATAACCAACAAAAGATATATGTAGATAGGAAGAGAACAAAAAGATCTTTTGAGGTGGGAGACTTGGTATCTATTAGATTACAACCATATAAATAGAGCTCCTTGAAGAAGAGTGGGGCTGAAAAGCTTAAGCCTAAGTTCTTTGGGCCTTATAGGATCATCAATAAAATTGGTGAGGTAGCTTATAAGTTGGAGCTTCCTCCAAACAATAGGATACATAATGTATTTCATGTTTCTTGTTTGAAGAAGGTTCTTGGATAACAATTTGTGCCTTCATCTGATTTACCACCTGTGGATGATGAAGGGAGATTGATTCTGGTTCCTGAAAAGATTTTGGAAACAAGGAATAAAAGATTGAGGAATAGGAGCTTTTCAGAATATTTGATCAAATGGAAGAATTTGCCAGTGGAAAATGCAACATGGGAAGGACCAGAAATTCTTGACTATCTATACTTGCATTGCTTGAGGACAAACAATTTCCAGGAGGGAGGACTTGTCATGTCCCCTTTATAAAATAATTAATTAATGGTCAATATTAACCCATTTTATTCTTCCATGGGTTAATTGGGCAAGCATAGGAAGGATAAATATTTAATATTTAATATTGTCCAACTAATATCTATTTCAAGAGGACAATTAAATATTAAATTAAATATTTTGAGGCTCAAAAAGGCATTGGGTTTTGTGTCATGTGAGGTGTCCATTTGCATGCAGATTTTGAAAATATTGGTAAATCACAAGTGGCAGGGGAATTTATGACAATGTATGACAACTTATGACAACTGTCATACCCCAAAATAGCAAAGAATCCAAGGAAAACGTGGGAATCTTGGGAGCCCATCTCTCCCATGAAATATTCATACAAAAGGTGAAAATTTAGTCATTTGGAGGTATTGTTGATATGACTTTTTCTCTCAAACTTACAGATTTGCAGATTGTGGCTTCAATGGATGAAACCCCATTGGAGTAGAAGGCTTGTGGACAAAAACCCATGAGTCTCAGGTGGCCAGAGGATGAAAACATTTTTTTCACAAGGAGTAGCTTCATCCAGAGGTTGCACAGAGCTTCAAGGATTCAGTAGTTTCTGGAAGTTTCCATTGTTTGTGTGTGCATGTCTTCTTTGTGTTGTCGTAGTGATTCTGGAAGTGTTGGAATGTGATATTATTGCTATTTTATTTTGTTTTCTATGTAGTGGCTGTAGATTTCCATTTCCTGCTGCCTGAGATCATCTCTAGGTGTTGTGAGTAGTGTTGTGTTATTTTTTGGCTTTGTGGGTTTGGATACATAGTGTGTATTTCAGCTTGTAGTGAAGTTTGGGTTGTGTAGTTTGATGTTGAGTGTTGTAGGTGTTTTCTACAGATAATTTAAGTATATCAAACTATATTTCATGTATTTTCCAACTGAGAATCAAACAATATCAATTTATGGTGTTTTGGTACACTTTGGTGATTGTCAGTGTTGGTAGTTTTTGTGGGTTTTGCCCAGATTTTGCTATTTAAAGTTGTAATGCTGCTGTGACTGTAGATCAGTGTCATAGACCTGATAATATGTTATTATATCAGAAAATCAATTTAAAATATTTTGGTGAAGATTCAACATATTGGGTGTTAATTCATTGCAAGACTAGCTAGCTAGATTCATCAATTTCAGTGTAGTTTTGGTGGCTTTGTTGAAGTTATATTTTTAGATATGATATTTCATATTAATTTTCAGTTGGCTTATTACACAAATTTATGCACCATCAATTTGTATTCCATTTTCATCACATACAACAAATAATCCTTAGTCCTTGGAATCCCAACTAAATCAACTCTCTAACCACTCATGGAATACAAATGGTCACACAACCATATCATAACCAGACCACACATCACTCTAAAGAAGACATCTCCAAATGGATAACTAGAATACATCACCTTAGATACTTCTACAAAGACTTAGTCAAAGGTTGTTGGGAAAAACAACTAAACATGAACGATGTCTTCCTACATTACAAGCAAAACTAAACCATGGCTTGTCGTACAAAATAAGCTTCTTAATTACTTGTAGTAGCTCTGAACACCTCCTAGAACATATGTACATATCCTCAACTATCACCACATGCACTCTAGAAATGCCACATGTGCACTTGCACTGCCATACATACTTTGAAAAAGTTCATGATGTGATAGCAAGTTCTACCAAACATCTTGCAGTTGTTACCATAGTAAGTACACTAAGCTATAAGACACCTCCATGCCATACTGCATTGTCTAACTCCACCACATTCTTACTACATGCCTGCTTTTGACACTTTTTTACAAGTTTGTAATCAAACTTGTCAATAGGATCTTGAGCAATCCCAAATCTTCTCTCCCATAGGAACCCTTTATAGTTGAATAACACACCAAAGTTCCAACAAGTCTTTGCATGTGTTTCTTTCCTTTCTTTTGTAAGAATAAGATAGACTTCACGTGGAGAGACATATAATTTTTTTTTAGTCAATTTGAGTGTGAGTATTGAGAAACCTCATACTAGATGCATAACTCTCTCTCTCTCTCTCTCTCTCTCTCTCGGACTTGATTGAGAAGTCCATAAGTAGGTCCTTGTGTAGACACTCTTTTGCACAAATTTTCAAACAAAAAGTATGAAAAAGGTTAAATCACATAGAAATTCATAAAAGAAGCATGCAATGGAAAAAAAAAACATGATAAGTATGGAGAACTATGTGCAAGAACTCTTATGTATTTAAATTTGATCTAAGCAGGTTGGGCAAAGAATCATGTAAAATATGCATAAAGATGTGTTAAAGGAAAGTTGTTGAGAAGGAATAATATACATATCACCAACATAGGTAGAAGGTGATTGGTTAGATATTACTAAGGAACAATGATGTATGTTGAATTTTACTTAATGTGAAGGAAATAAAGATGTGTGTAGATGGTTGTTTAAGAATAAATGAACATGACACCATTGGAGAGGGAAAAGAAGTTGACATCTACTATCTTGTGGGGTTGAGATTCTACAAAGTAAACTAATCTAGAGGAAAATGATGTAGATGAGTGGCAAGAATGATGGCATGTATGCATGGCCAAGATTCTTGGCACAACCATGATTGGGGGGATACAATTATCACACACTTAGATTAATACATTAAATATGGCTCAAACATATGTAATAGAAAATTGAACCTCATTTGGTCACTTAATGTTTTTAGAGATTTAAAGTACCACACATGGGGGAAGATAATCTAAGCCTTCCATATCAAGATTTTGTGTTACTACTGTAGGCTCACTTATACTTTACTCATTCATGCCTAAGCATGTTCTTTTTTAATCATATTTTTGTATGTTAAAATCTTAGCCATACCATTTTTTGAGTAATGGAAAGGAGAGCAAAGAACTATAATGACTAGCATCATTAGTCTCTAATCCATAGTCACATAAATATGCATTTTAAGAGGTTGTTTAGTGTTATTAGAAATCATGGTCTTAGGTTTGTGGCCAATGTATGAAGATTTTGTTGTACATTTCAATCAAGGATTAGATTAAAACATCTAGGATTGGGTTTACAAGTTGCTAAGACTATGCTAAATTGCATTGTGACTTCAATGGATTGTTGTAGAACTAGTCTGTACTCACAATATAGTCGAAAGATACTTGCTCTTTGAGCACTCTAGTCCTTTTTTGATATGTCTTCCTACATGTTTTAGTCTTGTCTTTAGTACTTACAGTTCTTGCAACATGGGTTCTACTTAAAGGCACAGTGGGTTCTACTAAGTGCACATAAGGACTACTTATTGACTTTTGTGATAATGATTCAAACCTAGGTTTATTGATGATATAAAATTAAAGACATGCTAAACAAATAGTGTATGCACATGATACCAATGTTGATGTATGTATTAATGTGATGTTGATGCTATACTATAGATGCATTATAATAATGTTTTTGGTTAGATCTTCTAATATTTTCTAATGACTACTAATGACCTGGGATTGCTTATAAATACAAGAACCTAGATGCTCAACTTGATGTGTTTTGGAATACAAACCAATGAAGTAATGGTCAAATTCAAGAAAGATTGGCTCGATGAGTACAAATTTTGGATTTCACAAAGGGTAGATAGGGTCACGATGTGGCCCAATCAAAAGGAATAAGGAAAAGATTGTTGAGAGTGATCAATCCAGTTCAATAGAGGTTGGAGTGGCAATTTACTAATGGATTGAGGGTTAAAGTTGATTTTGTGTACAAACCACAACAAATTAAATACTACAAATATACATTTATAATTATATTAAAATAACATAAAATAAAAGAGTAAAAAAACACACATACACTTTTATCCATTACAACTACATAGTACATTATCAGTACATTATCTTCATAATTGTATGACTAATGCAATTTTTGATAATTAAAATCTTTAATAGGTCAAGTATCAAGATCACATAAATTGATCTGTCTGACTCCGCTCATCTCATTCAAAGATAGGACTTTAGAGGGGGGGAAAAAAAAAGCGATTTGTTTATTGAAAAAGTTAGTAATGTCAACAGGTTTTGGCCATTGAAATTGCTAGCATGATAAGCCAATTTGTTTTTGTTTCTTATTCAGATTATTGAAAAACCATCCGTACATAGAATATTGTGTACTGCCTCATCCTTGTCCCACAAACTCAATGATCAAGTTTAAGTATCTATTCTTATTCAAACTAGCAATAAATTATATATGTTTAAAACACTGTTCAAGTAGTGCAATTTGTACTACCTCATGCATACTCCACATTGCCGTCATTGAGGGAGAAAAATCCTCCAATTGTGCTTATTCAAACTTTCTACACACAGCAAATTTCATCTGCAAGAGAACAAATGGTATTTTCTTTTCATTGAGCTTAGTTCATACATAATTCCGAAGAGGCACCCTGGTGATGTTGATAATTTTGAATTTATATCCAGTTACTTATAAGTAATTGACCAAATCTATAGCATTTTCTTCATTTTTTTTTCGAACGAGGCAGCCTATTTGTTTAGTTTTAGTTGATAGTTTATAATTAATTGGAAAAGGCTATACGAAAAAGTCTTAGCTTCCCTTTTCAAATGCATTTGAGATAAAGACATCACAGCCCTGATAAGTCTAGACATATCTGATCCTTCTGGGAAAACGTGTACTTAGACTGGAATGGAACTGGAATAGGTCATATGTATATCATGTGCTTAGACTGGAATAGGCCATATCTATCTATCTATATATCCCCAAAGGATCATCCAAGTTATACTGTAAAGAGACTCCATCATTGATAGTTTGATCTATTAGTTTGTTTGTATTCCAGGAAATAATGGCTAAAAAATCCTCATTCGTATTATTTCTTGTGCTGGTGTTATATCATATTTGTGACTTGAACGCTGTCAAGGAAGAGAAGATAGTGTTTTACGCCCACGAGATACTTAGTGGAGAGAATGCCACAGTTGCCACTGTTGCAGGGATTGATGGATTGTCTTCAAATCTGACAGCCTTCGGAACGGTAAACGTCATAACCCACCTTATGACAGAGGGTCCTCATCCTTCCTCTACACTCCTGGGAAAATTTCAAGGACTGGAGGCCAGCACTAATATTAGCGGCTCCAATTTTCATATGACATTCTCTGCTGTGTTTGAGAAGGAGAAATACAATGGCAGCACACTGGAGATCCATGGGACAATAAGATCTGCTGAGGCCCACAAGGAGCTTTCTATAGTTGGAGGAACAGGACTCTTCAACTATGCTCATGGGTATGCTGTCGTTGAAGTAGTAGCAGCTGCTGGAGCGAGTGTTGATTACAAGTTTGATGTCACTTTTCGATTGTAGTAAAGATTAGTTTGGATCAGTCCTCCAATTTATCTCCATTTAGTTTGTTAAAACGGGATCATGTCTGGGGCGAATTTAGCAGTGGAATGGATACCCCTCAGTCCTTGGTTCTCAGCTGAATCCTAATAAAGATTAGTTTGGATTAGTCCTTCAATTTATTTCCATTTAGTTTGTTAAAATGAGATCATGTCCCGGACGAATTTAGCGGAATGGATACCCACAATCCTTGGCTCTTGGTTGAATCTTAGTAAAGATTAGTTTGGATTAGTCCTGCAATTTATCTCCATTTAGTTTGTTAAAACGGGATTGTGCCCTGGGTGAATTTAGTGGAATGGATACCCCTCAGTCCTTGACTCTCAGCTGAAGAGGTTCAGTCTAAGGGTCATGTTCATGGGTAGCAAAAACGATCTTGTGAATGATCTCCATTAAATAAAAAAGGAGACAATCTTGTGAATAATCTCCATTAAATAAAAAGAATATTGACTTACTGTTTAATATATTTTCTTAGTCCCTGTCATGGTAGGGATTTTTTTATTGTAATGGATACAACTTTGAAATTAGTTAATGTTTTCTTAGTTAGGATATTGGCTTACTTTTTAATATGTTTGATTACAAGTTTGATGTCACTTTTTGATTGTAGTAAAGATTAGTTTGGATCAGTCCTGTAATTTATTTCCATTTAGTTTGTTAAGATGGATCATGCCTCGGGCGAATTTCACGGATTGGATACCCCTCACTCCTTGGTTCTTGGCTGAATCTTATTAGTAAAGATTAGTTTGGATTAGTCCTGCAATTTATTTCCATTTAATTTGTTAAAAGGGATCATGTCGGGGGCAAATTTGGTGGAATGGATACCCCTCAGTCCTTGGTTCTCCACTGAATCTTAGTAAAGATTAGTTTGGATTAGTCCTGCAATGTATCTCCATTTAGTTTCTTAAAACGGGATTGTGCCCCGACGAATTGGGGGATCAGTCCTTGACTCTCAGCTAAAGAAGTTCAACCTAAGGCTTGTGTTCATGGGTAACAAAAACGATCTTGTGGATGATCTCCATTAAATAAAAAAGGATATGATCTTGTGAATGATCTCCATTAAATAAAAAAAGGTATTGGCTTACTTTTTAATATGTTTTCTTAGTCCCTATCATGGTAGGGATTTTTTTTATTGTAATGGATGCAACTATGAAATTAGTTAATGTTTTCTTAGTACCTGTCATGGTAGGGATTTTTTTATTGTTATGGATACAACTTTGAAATTATTAATGTTTTCTTAGTCCTTGTCAAGGTATGGATTTTTTTATTGTAATGGTTAAAACTATGAAATTAGTTAATGTTTTCTTAGTCCTTGTCATGGTAGGGATTTTTTTATTGTTATGGATACAACTTTGAAATTATTAATCTGTTCTTAGTTCTTGTCATGGTAGGGATTTTGTTATTGTAATGGATAAGACTATGAAATTAGTTAATGTTTCTTAGTCTGTGTCATGGTAGGGATTTTTTAATTGTAATGGATACAACTTTGAAATTAGTCAATTAAGTTAATATATTTTTCTTTGTTTAAAGTTTGGACAATATTTTTTATTAGTAGCATTTTGAAAAATAGTAATATGAGTTATGACTCTACTAATGAAGTGACAATTTAAGGTATTTTTTGGTGTCTATTTTTTATTAATTTTAATTTTTTCTTTGTAAATACCAATGAGATGAAAGTATTTTTTCTTTGCTTTTGTTTTTGGTGAACTTTAAAGTTTTATAATTAATGTTGTATTCTCAAATGTCAATTCTTTTAATAATCTTAATGTTATTGAAATGACATTATTTTGGTGAGGTGGGGGCATTCAACAAATGTGTAAGGTGCACATTCAACTCTATTAATAATTTTTATTTATTTTTTCAACTCTATTAATGATTCTTATAAATGCATGCCACTTAGTTGATAGTAACAATTAGTTCAGGCTCTTAAATCATTCCAATCTACAGATTTTCAGTAGATCATGTAGGCCAATTTGTTAGTGGTTGTAGAAGTCAACATCACACATCTCGTCTCATTAAATATTTTTTTTCGTGTGAAATGGAATTCTATTTTCTTTAGAGAGAGATGAGGGACCTATGACTGTAGTGAAAGAAAAAGTGTGGCAAAATTTCCAAATTTTTTATTCATTTTTGACGAGGAGTTAACCAGTTTAGAATCTTGCTTGTTCAATTGTACGTAATAAATGATAAGTTTGGCATTGCAAAAGGCCTCATGACCATTGTTCATTCTATTACAGGTAAACGATAAAATCAATATGATCAAAATTTGTTTCGTCATGCTATGGTAATGATGGAATATACAAGGGCGTTTTCTAAATGGAAAATTAGACTTTCCTCTCCCCTGTGATTATAGTAACTTATAAAACTATGGATGGACCTTCAAATAAGGATTGGTGAGGTGGCAGACATGCTAGATTCAACATCATTCCAAGATGCAAAGGTATTCAGGAAGTTAGTAAATTGAATATATGAAGACCTAGTGAGTTGACTACAATACACCAATTATTTATGAACAACAAATCTTATATTTAAATTTCAAAAACAAATCTTATATTTAAATTTCAAAAGTTTCATGATATAGCTCATACATGTATAACATTATTTGGTATGTTAATGGATTTTTAACCCCCACAAACAAGGTTGTGCTATTTGCAATCACATTTCATAGTTTGACAGCCTAAATTGTTTGTATATTATAATCAATGTGGACTCTTCACATTACGCATATAAACCAGCTGACATATTAACTACAATATACCAACAATTTACTTGAAATTTATATTGATTATGGAATACTTTGAAAAGCGTTCCATTGCTTAGATTTGAAGAAGCAACATATGAAAATGGTCAAATTGGTTAGGTAACGGACAATGTGAAGGATTAATTGTAACACACGATTTAAAGTCTTGAAGGTAAATTTATCATCCGATCTAAGTGAAGATCAAAAGAGAGTGGTCTATTGATGAATTGGTCCGGCCAATCAAAAGTGAAGTCAACAGAATATGCTAGGGAAGATATGGTCGCAACATAGAGGAAAAATCTGGAGTAATCTCTAAGTTTGAAGCATGTATTTATGAGACGGAAAAGTAGACTGAACAGTTTAATGCTGCTCAACCAATGGACATCGACATGTCTTGTGGTGCTAAAAATGCAGAGAAGTGGGGAATACAAAGAATGATGACGATTGCATACGACACCATTAGTGATATAAAGACCTCCATGAAGCGAGTTTCCCATTGTTGTGGTTGATGTGGTACGCTGGTGTGAATGAGAGGTGTTTTGCGCAAAAGAAACACCCACAACATCAAAGAATGCCACATGATAGATGAAGTAAGGCAAATAAAGAAGGTGGATGCCTAAGGGAAGAGCTTATTTAGTTGGTGGAATTGTATTTCTTGATTAGTCGAAATAAATTCAACAAAACGTTGGTTAGTGTTATGTGTAGTAGAAGGTAAAGCTTAACCAGCCAATACATTGTAAACAGTTGGTTGGCGAAATCCTCTCGATTGAAGTGTTTGCGACAATTTGATCAACATGAAACAAGGTTGAATAGGTCGACAGGGTTGCATTGAATAGGCCGAGAGAGAAGGTCAACATAAATCGAGGTCAAAAATTCCCTAAACAGTCGGTACGACAACATGGCAACTATTTATGGTGTGTGGTAGTTGAGTTGGTATAGTTTTCAACTTGTAAAATGGTGGTTGGTGGGTTGAATTTGACATTTGCATTTTAGTTATTTATATGAGAACATGTCTTAGACCCAAGCTATGAAAGTGCAAGGTAGTAATCAAAGATCACCACCAATATAAGGAAATACAAGTTAACAAAGGCGAAAGGGAGTGTTGTGATAGTTGTTTTAATTATGGGGAATAAGGAATCATTGGTGTAAGTGCATTAGAGGTTCTTGTGGAGGAGATCATCTTCCAAAGTCATGTCACAATTGGGGTAACCAAATTATAGAATGGGAAAAACATAATGACATAAGCATTATATAAAAACAAAAAATGAGAGATAGAGTCTACACTAGTTAGGACTTCACCCTTAGTTCTAAGAACAAATCTTCTCATTATCATGATGAATTGATCAAGATTAGGGTATATGCCCACATAATATGCTAAGAAAGTCAACCAATATGGAGGGAGGCATTTGATCCAACACCAAGATTTCTTCAATAGGATGATAATAGGATACATAGAGATATTAGTAGATACTACCAATGCACTTTAAGAATTAAATAGATATCTTATTTGTCATTAGGAAAGGGAGGCCAAGCTATGCACAACCATATTAAGAACCCATGCAATGAGTTTGAGTTGGATGTATTGAAAGACATCTTAGGGTTCATATATACAATGGATGTATTAAGTGACCTTAGAGACTAGCTTAGGAGTAACGCACCTAGAGAACTGGCTTTATATCTAGAAGTTTAATCTAGGATAATTATACTTATAAAAAATGTGGGCTATATAACAAAGAGTTATAATAGACACATTGATCAATGATGCCAATATCTATAATATTTTGGTAGATATAGGTGTAGAATTAAATGTACTAAAAAGTAAAGAAGAGATATTAATAGGATCCTTTTGTAAGCCCATCTCCCCATTTATTATATGGCCAATAAGACAATATAAAAATATAGGGTGTATTTATTGACAATCAAGTCAACATAATAGGAATGATATTTACAACCAACTTCAAAGTTATAGATCTAGGTAAGGATATAATTACTTGGCCTTATAAGTAAGGCCATGGTGCTACATGGATAACACATATATGTTTCAAAGAATGGTTGTTGGTATTTGTGTAATGACCCACAAAAAATGAGACCGATTTTTTTCTTACAACCACTAAAGTGTAATAGAATTGAGAAGGAATTGCTTAAATAACTTTCATAGCTATGTAACATCTTGAACTCATCATAATAAGTTTGTATTGTATAATTTCCCAAGTTACAATTTATCTCTTAATGTTCAATTCATTTCAGATTTGAAACTTAACATCTCTCAATGTTTCAAGGGCTCATGTGAAGTCACTTCACTTTAAGTTTAGAGTCTTAAAAATTAGACCCTCAATATTTGGAGATGAAGTGTAACATTACCAAATTTTTAGTGATATTTATAAGGAAACATAATTTCATTAATTAACCATCCTTTAAGTAACTTGACAATTTTTTGTTAAACTAAATGGTTAGCCCTTATCACATTTTAAAATCTATTACAAGGTTCTCAATGTATGATTCATTTAACAATAAATTATTAAATCATTTACTCATTTATAAAATAGATAATAACTGATTCAAAATGTCTTGTTCATACTTCACAATTGCAACTAGAGATAGTTTATTGACAACTAACATTCTTCCCTAGATTATAGTACTAATGAAATAAATAATCATCAAATGATCGTAGAAGATTTCAATAAATCATAAACCATACCTACTATTATCAACTGTATTTTGAAAATTTACACTATATATTAAATACATAAAGGAATCATATCAACCCACTATCATATCTAACATGAATATATCTTAGAGTAACCACACATTATACAATATATAACAAATGTTGTAACATTAGGTACAACTACATCCATGTGTATCCATCTTCCACTTTTGCTAGTTGGAAGGATTGGTGGAGAATTAGTCCCATCCATTAGTGGCCCATACCACACCCTAACCATTTAGCATCACAAAAAATCCACGATACTTGATATATTACCAACATGACTAAAAGGTCTTGTTGTGACTTATCATTTAATTATTTCTACACACTGAATAATGAAATCTCTACACACATTGATCGGTGTACTACACACGCATGGCAAATACAATAGAAAACTTATGACATATACTATCATATCAAGAAACAAGAAAATTCATCATGCAAGCACACATGTTCCATCATGGAATAATAATAATAACTAATTATTCATCATTCAATAACAAAGTCCACCTTAGACCAAGCATAATAAAGCATTTACAATTATTTTTGCCTCTATCCCAGAAAGCAATTTATACATCTATCATAGATAAATTTCAAATTAACATCTTGGTACTTAAAATTTGTGAGTCACTCACGCTTTAATGTGTGCACTTATCGTGGCTTATTTTCCTAGATAGTTATGCATATATTTTTATTGACACTCATACTGTGTATAGCCACTAGTCATTATGTCCTCACAATCACTAGTAAAGTATAACATATCGTTAAACATATCTTTATCATAGTCATAAGTATATGTAATAGTCATAAACTTATCACTGCTGTAATGATATAATAGTCAGGTATAACATTCACTAACAAGGTATAGTAGTTACTAATAATGTATAAAAGTTACTATCAATGTATAACAATTACTAACAATCTATATAACAGTTATACATTTTGGCCTTTGCCAAAATATATAACTATTAAATACATTTATTTTAATACTATATACACTTGCAAGAGTAGCAAAAACTCTAATCACCATAAAAAAACAAGGTTCCCACATTGGATCCCACCAAACTATATGAATATATCCTATAGACACTTATAGGACAAAGACTCTTACAACAAACTCTTCTCTAATCTCCAAAATGGACTATGAGATCAATAGTTGTGGCTTAATGTACAAACAAATTGTCAAGACCAAAAAAATATTTCTATCATTAATTGACCCAATAGTTAACTTCACAGTTGACATACATTATGACTATTGCATTCTTATCCTACCAATAATATTGAATTGAAGGCACTTCACTTTTTTTGACAAAAAATCCTAAATAGTGCCAACATGACATGAAGTTAATACCTAGAAAGATTCCTAATAACTAAACCAATTGAACATTGGTTATTACTTTTCTTAGACCATGCTTTTCTTGCTCTTTATGCCAGAGAACAATGTAGACACACAATGTCATTACCAATATCCAACCCATATTATATTCACATAGATTCTCATAATAACTGACATAGTATTATATACCTACATATCATTTACTTCATAGTTTCTATCTCCCAACCCAAAACCAAATTAATATTACCAACTTTACTATGAACATAGTCATATTGGAGGGAAATCGAAGATTATACATAGTGTTTAAACACACATGATAATGGCCAAATATCACACAAACCCTAATTGCACTCATTTTCACATTCACTTTACAACATATTAACAAATTCCATAAAATAACACACATACGTCCATGATACCCACAACATAGTTTAACATAAACTATACTTACTTGCTAAGTGTTCAAGATTTTCCAAAACTAGTATCAAGAATGAACTTGGCTCAAACTTCCTAAAATGCCCTCCTTGACAACCATTCTAAAAATCCCAAGACTTTTATAACCCACATATTTCCACAACCGAACTATTAAAGAATAAAGTAAATAGTGATGTTGAGAATGAAAATGCACACCCACAGATTTAAACCCATTATCTCATTTTATCTCCATGGATGCCAATATTAACCATTTTAGCATGAACAATAATCCCATATTTTTCTCCTATTTTTAGGCCTTCATCTTAACAATATTTTGCCACAAGACTAGAGAATACACCACACCAACAACTACTAACTAAAAGATGAATACAACCAAGTTTAAAAGCCACTATGAATACCAATACAATTGCATTGAATGCCACTGTAACCAATTGGCCAAAGCATTAAAATTATAGTCCTTCACTACTCGTCGTTGGTGGTGTTTCATAAACAAAATGTATTACTTCAAATTTTAATGCAGATTCCCTATCCTTCTACCATGTTGATGGTAGAGTTTTAAAACATGTTTTAAAATTATTTTCCTTAAATCTATTCACTTTAGCTAATAGGCTTCTAAACCTCAAATCTTTCTATTTATATAGGTTCTTCACACTTAGGTCATAGTTGATCAAAGTCACTACCTTAGTCATTCATGACAAGGTTCTCAAGTCTATGACCTTAAGTAATTTGAAATAATGCATTTGAGTTAGAGTCAAGACAACTCAATAGTTTTTGATATAAAATACATAAATAAGATAAATGCAAAACATAACCAAAATTCTGCTCATGATCATGAGTACACACACACACACACTTTTGTATATGCATTTCTTGAAATGCGACACACATTTTCAACAAATTACATGTACAAGTGTATATACAATCCAGTGTGTCCAAAAACCAAACAAAACCATCCATAATATAAAAGGTTAGTCAACATGACAACCAACAACATATAATATACAAAAACTAGAATGATTCACAACTCCAAAATCACATATATCATTACCAAATAGTGACATTGATAATATATCAAGTTTCTCTTGTGGATTGCCTTTGTATACCTTAATTGATCTGTGACAAATCCCCCTTTGTACTTGAAAACATAAAATGACATCAACATTACTAGTACATCTGATGAAAGTCAATTACACAATAAAACTAATCATATAACAAATTAATGCTACTAAAATTCAGTATAACAACCATGCATTGATCATTATATCAAAATGTATGAAATAACATTACATCTGAAATAAGTTTTATCACACTCAATCATTAGAGTAGATGACAAATATTACTGTATATGTCTAATTTAGAACAAAATGAAAAGAGATTAAAGTGTTATTAAGCCCTTTATTCTAAATCAAACTATACCTTTGATTGAGCTAAAGATATCTTAAAACAAAACAACAATTGACAAATTTTACCAATGTAAACCCTCTTTATTGGAGTATATTTGCTTAATGATTCAATGGATGTGTTTTCTCACAAGTTTGTGCAAGATTTCTACAACGTGTACCCGTGCTCTTCATTGACTGCGAATTTATTTGATAGAGGATGAGGGTGAATTTATTGATTTTTTATTGCAAGATGGATTGATAAGGAAAAGATTTTAAGATAGACAAGGCTAATATATTTTAGAGAAAAAGCATGATTTAAGGAAGAGGATAAATCATGAAGGAGATATGATAAAATATGAATACCTAATTAATGGATTTATTTATTTATTTTGGAATAAATAGGTGAATATTAGTCTAATTAATGTGGTATTAAAATAATATGAAATGAGATGTTAGGTATGGCGTAGTGAAATTTAAGTGTCTACATTTTCCCCCTCTTCGAAATGGCATTGTAAAGTAATGATGTTTCAAAGAAAGAAGATATAAGCACTTGGTAGGAATGACATTGATCATAAGATGCCCCAACCATTGGAATTTTTTTTAGGATAGATTGATGGATTGATTGATTGGATGATAATGACGATTAATTTTTCTACTTCAATGTTTGGGGGAATTTTAGATTCAAAATGTCAACCTAGATTTTGGATGATTTGTTTATGGATGGAGTTAGTTACAATATGGTTGTTAAGGATGAAAAGATTGGTGGAGGAATGGAAAAGAGATATGAAAATTAAAGATGAATGATGAATGTTAATAATGTATGAATAGAAGATGATAGATGGATGGATGTTGATACAAGATGGATGATGAAATGTTTTTTTTTGGTTTTTAGGTATGCAAATGATGAAAGGAGAAATTTGATAATGATGGAGTGTGAAGGGTTGGGTTTGTGAAAGTACATGCTTTGAATCTTGCACATGATGCCAACTATTTTGAGCAACCTAATGTTTGTTATAGCATATGCATTATGCATGATGAGATAATGGACCATGATGATGATGTGCCATAAGCGTAAAAGATCGACCCAAGAAAGATAAAGTTGCAAATAGGTATACGATGTTTGGAACCATGATATGAAAGACCATGATGTCATTATTGAATGATATGATGCAAGAACTTATACAGATACAATCAAGAAAGATAAATCCATCAGGCAAGCAACACACACAAGCATAGATAGAAAAAAGGAAAACAAGATTTTACCCTTAGCCAAGCTAAGAACCTAATTTTGATGATGATGATTGGTAGATTGGGAATGATATATCCCGATGATTGGCTTTGTTGCACCTCCAAGCAATGCTATATGCAAAGAAGGTGGATGAGGGAATGATATATCTCAAAAGTTGTGATGATTTGCTTAAAGCTGAGCAAGACTAGGGACAAGGTCAATGGGTTTTGTTTTTGTTTGGGGTTGATGTGGATTGCAATGATAGGATTATATGCTAGATAACTTGTTATGGATTTGGATTGCTTTGGGGATCAAGGTTGGATATGGATTTTCTTTTGGACCTAGTCTTTTGATTTTTAGTGTTGGATGGGATAGGTTGTCTCCATATGGTAACTAGTGACAAGGGAACACAAAGTCTAGAAACAAGGATGGGAGATAGGTTGATTTAGGATGATGAGTTAGATTGATGAAGGATCTCCAAGGACTATGTTAGAAAGGAATAACATGCCCCACTTTGTAAATGTCTTTTTAGGATGTTGGACTAAAGGGATGTTTTGAGCATTTTTTGTAGAAGGATTTGCTATGTCAAGAGATTACCAAAGCATGTTTCAAGATTATGCCTTAGTCCTTATCAAGATTAAAGGCATGTAGGGAGGTTAGATGGGAATGATGGCAAGGATATGTGGATATGATGGATTAGGATGATATGATGGGATAGACAAGACAACTTGCCCTTAAGTGCAAGGTACATAGACAACCGATTTACACATGATGCCCATGAATGGGTTTTCATCATGGTATCTATAAGGCACCATAAAATGGTTTTCCCCATTATATGAATAATTTTCTCTTACTATTCTTATTTTTTTATTTTTCATTTTTAACATTTTTTTAGATTTTGTTGGTTTTCTAATTTTTTGAGTTTCTACTTCATTGATTGGATGAAATTCATATCTTGATATTTAGAGGGTATTGACATGTCCTTTCCCATCTGATATAGTCAATGTAGATGCTCTTGTCATAACATACCAGTAGTGACCCACTTGGAGTAATCGCTTCATCGAGACCATAGTACTCATGTACAATCCATTGTTGTTGTTATCCTCATTGATAATTTAGAGTTGGCCTTATCTAAATGTGTACATCTTGATAGGGTACCATAATGCCCCTTATCATAAAGATTTATTGCCACAATGTGATAGATTTGAGATTGGGGTTTCTGGATTTGAATGGGGGATGTTGGATGTGGAATTAAGTGATTGAGATTTGTAAGATTTTAGGTGGATAGATTGGTGATTTACATTAGGTTGGAGGATTCTTGACTCACCATACTTGGCATGGTCGATTAAAGAGTTTGGATTTTGGATTACGACCAACATTCTTATACACCTTATGTGTTGGAAGTGATGATAATCTTGAAGGTGGTGGACACCTATTATATGCAAGGTGCATCTTTTGACATGGCTTGACATTTTAGTGATTACTTGATTTGGATATTTTTCTTCACTTAATTTGATTGGTCTACTTTGCTTTGCAACCCATATTACTTTTATCTGTCCTTTATTTTTTGATTCATTCACCTTTGATGTTTGAATTTGATCCTTTGCTTTGTATGCTCTACAATTTTGCTAGTCCCAATAAATAGATTTAGGATGTGGAGGATAAAGTTTGATGGTATGGATAGTGGAGGTGGAATGATTGTTGGTAGAAAACTTGTTTTAGGGCCTATGAATGGTCCCTATCTCAATACTTTCATTGGATGAAGTTGCCTCAGTGATCACTGAAGTATCACTAACACCATTAGATTGTTTAGATGATTGATAGTTGATTCCTTGACAATGATTGATGTGGATTGGGATAGGCTCTAGTATGACATATTTATGGAGGCACAAACCTTTTCCTTGATAGTTCATGCTTTTACATATCTTGTTTTCAATGATACTTGTAATTTGCAAAAAATAATGCCAGCCCATTGATGCATTGCCAAGAACTATTAGAACTTGCCATTTTCTCATCCATGAGAAAGCCTAACTTGATGAAGGTCACTGATCCTAGTTGATGTGATGTTTGTGCATTGTCATTGTGTACACTTGTCTTTCCTTGATCATTGTTTATGCTTGTTTTACCTTGATCATTTTAATGCTTAATGGTAGCTTGCACATTAATATGTTTTATATGATTAATGTCATTTACTTTATTATCTATGTGTTCATGGGGCCCAAGTGTCTCATCATGGGAAGTGGATGTTGTTGGATGATGGATAGGACTAGTTGGATATTGGGTATGATTGGCTAGATGAAGCATAAGTTTAATTTCAATTTCTTGATCATGGATAGTATAAAATTGGATGAGGGGATCGACTTGATCCTATTAATCATAGATAGAATCTTCATCATAGATTTGAGTGGCTTGGATCATGGATAAAATGAGTTAGGATGCTTTGATCTTGATTTGGTTGAGGACACTGTTGATCTTTCTTTGGATTTTATTCTTGACATATCTCTAGTAGTTTGGATGATAGGATAGGTGGTTCTTGGATAATCATGATATGCTTTGAATAGTCGATAGCATGGTTGCATAATGGGTGTTGACTTGAGATTGGGATAAGAGGCTCTTTGATAGGATTGATGGGTGTTGATTTGCATGATAGTGTTTAATTTTATACAAGGATGGTACTAGGAGACTCTTTGATAGGTTGGATAGGCGTTGGAATGCATGATGGTACTTGATTTTGGATAGGCCTTTTTCTAGGCTTTAGATTGCATGACAGTGTTTGATTTTCTAGGTGACCTTTGGATAGGCTTTGTAGATGTGGGCTTAATGAATTTATGCTTTCTAGATAGATAGTTATCCTTTCCCAAGAGTCCTTGAATAAGATCCTTCATGGGTTGCTCGGATGGGGTTGGATTAGGTTGATGATTGGATGGTTGATATGATTGTGGATAAGATTTTTTTTATAGGATGGGTTTGATGATTTGAATGATGAAGGTTTAGAAGGTGAGGGATTTATGTTTATTAGTAGTTTACTTAGGATTTGGAGTTTGGCCATAATTTTTTTAATAGGATCGTATTCTAATACAGTGTTACTCTTGTCAAACTTACCATGGGGATGACCAATAGCTATTCAATTTGTGCTTGAGGGATGATAGCTAGTGCTAGGATCATTGGTATATTCCAAACTTGATCTATGAGGCTATCATCATCATCATCATCATTAAATATATATAGGTTCTAACTTGGTTTTCAAAGATAATATCATCTAAAGGGCTCATGTTGTTTGATTTGGATTTTAAATTTTGACTTGAGAAAAAGGATAATGATTGGAAAAGGTTTTAGATTTAAATGCAAGCATGGGTTTCACACAAGTGGATGGCATGCCAAATAAAATAAAAAGACTATGCTATTCAAGTGGGTATGTATATGTTTGTAGGCCTAACATTAATGCCTCACATCTAGTCATGGAGTGTAAAGCCCATGATGAGGCATTGACTATTTTTTATCACCCAAGATCATTATATGGCATGAGGGGAGAGCATACATGGAATAAAAACCTAGTTCTAGGGGAATAGGGTGATTAGCTTCTTGGCGCTAACTACTAATTGATGCACCACAAACACATATGGCCGATGGTCTCAACTAGGCTTTACGAGTTTCTATGGGATGTCCTCGATATACCCAAGGGTACAAAAGGCCAAATTCAATGAACTAGAGTCCCATATACAAGCATGTGGTCATGGGAAGAGTCCCTTTCCACTTCTTATCTCCTTATGAAAATTGGTGACAAGGCTATGTAGAGACATGATGGACTCCTTTGAGGTACAACTTTCTCTCTCCCCCTTTGTATACACCATCGAAACACGTGGTTTAGGTCATCCCCTAAGGTGATGAAATTATTAGGTAATCATACTAAAGGGAAAGAAATTTAAGTGATTTTGATTCCTAAGATTGCCTTGTAGTATGAAGGAGCATACACAAATTGATTTCTTGGGATTAATTCAACAAAAGAGAACTAGAAAGTGTTAGTGATCTCCAAGGTCAGCTTTTGGTGTGAGGAGTGAGCATACACACTTAAAAGTACTCACAAGCATGATAAATAATGCTCATTTTCTATTTAGATTATAATATGTGACACTAAATTAGTGATTAACATATAGTCTTCAATAAACATCATTGCACAAAATGAGTTAGTAGTTTCAAAAATAATCTTGAACAAGTGATTCTGTTGCAAGAAATACATTAGAAATAAAAATTTAAACCCCTAAAAATTTAGAAAACAATGTTTTCATATAGAAAATATAGGTCATGATGATGTTCCTCATGATTTTTATCTAATTTTTTTAAAAATCACTAAATTATGCTTCCATATGCACAAGATATGAGCATTTGAAATCAAAGACAAACAAGGAGGTTCAAATGATTATACCTAAAATTTAAGCCAAAATCTATAATATTCACCTTCTCCATAGCTTAATGATCCAAGTAAGCTTTCCAATGCCCATAAAAACTCAAAATTTTGATAACATATATGCAAAAGTTGTGTGTGTTTGAAAAAAGAGCTAGTCTAGATAATGAGAAGGGGGCCAATAGGTCAAGTCTAACAGTTAATAGTATTGATCACATGTGGTGGTTTGTGTTGGTAGTTTATGCTAGCAATTTATGGTAGAGGATTGTGTGATAGGTCTTAGTAACAAATGTGACCAGGGGTTAGTACTCAGAGCTAGAGAATCAAGGAGTAGGTGGTGGTAGGCCCTGGGCGGTAATGTGACTAGGATCCAAATGATAGGGATAAGAGATTTAAAATACATGGGAAGGATTTTAAAGGATGAATTAATCATGTTTAAACCCAAAACCCTACAAAAATCTTTGACCGTCAAAACAAATCTTAGACCAGTAGACAAAAAATGTAAAACCTTTGGATTAAAAATGTCAAACCTATGGATAAAATGATTCAAATTTTTATTTATTTATTTATTTTTCACTAAAGGATTTCAATTTCTTAATCATGGATAGTATAAATTTGGATGGGGGGATCAACCTGGTTCTTTGATCATAAATAGGATCTTCATCGTAGATAGGAGAGGCTTGGATAGTTTGATCTTGATCATGGATAGGATGCGTTGGGATGCTTTGGTCTTGATTTTTGTAGGGAGACTATTGATCTTGATTTGGATTTTTTATTGACATAGCTATAATAGTTTGGATGATAGGATAGGTGGTTCTTGGATAACCATGATATGCTTTGAATAGTTGATAGCATAGTTGCATGATGGGTTTTGACTTGAGCTTGTGATAATAGGCTCTTTGATAGGCTTGACGGGTGCTGTTTTGCATGATAGTGTTTCATTTTTGACAAGGATGGTACTAGGAGACTCTTTGATAAGATGGATAGGTATTGGATTGCATGATGGCACTTGATTTTGGATAGACCTTTTTCTAGACTTTGGATTGCATTATAGTGTTTGATTTTGGAAGGTACTAGGTGACCTTTGGATTGGCTTGGTAGATGTGGGCTTAATGAATTTATGCTTTCTAGATATATATTTATCCTTTCCTAAGAGTCCTTGATTAAGATCCTTCATGGGTTGCTTGGATGGGGTTGGATTAGGTTGATGATTATGTTTAGTATGAAAAAGGAGAATGATAATGACTAACACACAAACTAGATAGAACCCTTTCGCATATAACATTCAAGGACAAGGCTGAACCAAATCACTACTAAATGAAGGTGGACTTAGCTGCTGACCTTGTAGTCCTATATGCTATAGATGGATCAGATTTAACTTATTCTTTTTCTCAAACCCTAGGATAACAATACATAAAAACCCTAGTTTTACAATGATTTGCTTATAATATAGAAAATACGACAGAAACCCAAAAACTAATTACACAGGGATAATCAGGGGAATGATAGAACCTCTCTAGAAAGTAGAGATGTTGGAGGACCTTAGTGGTATCACCCAGGTCCTAATTGAAGGAATCAACCGAATGTGTGAACTTGAAATTTGTCTTAGATGCTATCTTGATGCTAGATCCAAACCCATAAAAGTTAGCAGGACCAGAGCAGTTCCATCCAATTCCCTGATGGAGGACTATTCCATAACTGTCATCAGATCCTGAAACCCTACTCTGCACTCAGTCTTCCTGTAGCCCTGTATTTTTTAGATTTCACTCCTATAACTTGCACACAAGAAGATAAGAAGGGGTTTGGAGGTTATGGTGTTTAGCGACTTGGCTCAGTCAAGTCTTGGGATAACATTCAAGCTTCCCAACATCGTTGATTGATAAAGAGTGCATGCCCTCATGGGGGCAAAGGCTAAAAATAATGATAATATGATTATTCAAATGATGATAAATAAACAATGATATCACCTATGTGATGAATCCTTAGAATGATGACGATCCTTCAACTCCTAAGGAGGATAGATGATATCTCCATAGCTGCAATAACACACAATAACAATACACAAATCTGCTCTAGAATCACAATGAATTCTCTTGTTTGCTTTTTACTTCAAGGCCTCAAGTTAGCTATCTCAATATTCCTTAATAATGAACCCCAAAACACACATATATATGCTTTCCCACTTACAATTTACAATTCAAACCAAAAGAGCTGACAAGGAGAAACCTCTAGAGAGGTGTTAGGCTGACATACATTTGAATTAGCCCCAACCAAAAGGGCGGGAACCTTGCAGTACTACCAGGTCCTTTAGCCTCCTTTGGGTCTGGGGTAAGCTAAATTAAGTGGCCCACATTCCAATTTCAACTTGGTGTAAGAAAATTATACATCAAGAGAAACATTTTGATGATATAATGTAATTAAGGGACCTAGGAGCTAAACAAGGAAGTAAAAAGACATGTGGGCACTTTTTACTTCTTAACATTTAGCCCTCACTTTAATGTGTGTATGATCTTGATTAGTGCACACATTAAAGTATGGTCGAAAACACATCAAGCACATCAGACACTAGAGCCAACAACACGTCCAAAGTTTGGAAGACCATCTCTAGCCCCTAAGCTCAGTCGAACATAAGAAGACACTTAACAGTCACACAAAACATGAAGAAAATAGTAAAGAAACACGTAATACACAGAGAATACATGAACACGATCATGCAATACATAAAGCATACATGAAGAAAAGAGATGATTAAGCAATTACATATCACTAATAGGCGATGGGGGGAGCTCATCGCTACGTGCCACCATCAAAGCATGCAAAACACATAGCGTGGGGGGAGCTCATCGCTACGCACCACCACAAAACACAAGACACATGGTGTGAGGGGATCTCATCACTACGTGCCACCACAAAACATGTTGAAAACACAGAAAACACATGGAATATACAAGCATCGTAGAGTGTGTCATTGACCCACTATACGTCTTATCCATAGCAAACACGGGTGATGAGAAGGAGTTCATCACTACACTCCACCATCTAAGACATGCCAAACACACTTGACGGTCGAGGGTCTCATTGCCACGCTATGATGATCGCCAAAAACATGCTTAAGGGTGAGTAACTCAAGACCCAACCCTGCCTCCCATGAGAGGACTTTTTCAAAAAGGATGTACAACCACTTAAGGGAATACATAAACCCACCTTCCACATAAGGGCTTTCAAAAATAATTCATACAATCTCCTCAAAGATATACACAACTTTGCCTCAATCATGGAGACACCTTACAATGAGCAAAAGCATATGACCCCACTTGCATCACAGAGATGCCTCATAATGAAAAGGAAGCATGCACACACAAAAATCAAAGTATACAACCCTACCTACATCATGGAGACTGTAAGCACCAAAATCACGCACTCCCTCCATGAGGACCCCTATGATGATTCAAATCCTTGTCACGTACATGTAAGCATGAAAATAAATCCTTTGGGCAATAGGCCTCTTGATGACATGTCCTTTCTTCTTATTTTGTGTCATTTTTGCTTTGTTGATTCCCTTCCTTTCCCATTTGCGATGCTTTTCGACACTTGTCGACTCACATTTTCTAGCTTTCGACCTTGATCCTAAGCCTCTTGAGTGTCTTGTAGGTGAGTTTTCACCTCTCCCCTTTGTATTTCGTCTAGTGCACCTCATAGAAGTTTCTAGGGGTCCCTCGATCCATCTCCCACTTTCCATTTTCAATTTCAACCTTCCAGTCCAAATCTCACCCTATTATTTCTAGATCCCCACTAGGGATCCTAAGGACGGAAGTGGAGATTTGGATTCTTCCACATGATTGACCTATTTTCTAATGCAGAATCTATCCTTTTCTTCCCCCTTGCCTTCTGCCATCCTGATTTCTACATTCTTCACTCCTGATCCAGGGTCGCCCCCTGGGCGACCCAAGATCCCCTGGGCGACCTTGACTGATGAAGGTGGAGACCCTGCCGTCTTTTGACCCACAGAAAAATTAAAGTTTCTCTCACGTTTTAGCTCCATTTTCGCCTGTTTTTCTTTCTGTTTGCATGAGTTTTGATCCTGGATATAGAGTTAACTATATCATGCACCCACACATGTATAATCAACTCTATTTGATCTTAAATTAACTCTCCAATCAATCTCATGCATTCTTCTAACTCCCTTTTCCTCTTCAATGATAAGCTATGATTGCTTCATCACTTCCTTTTTAGCTGAGTTCACTGGGTAAATCAACCTTGTTAACTCCCCAATCTATTCTTGTTAACTCATCAATCAAATGAGTTAACTCTCCAATCAATCCCTTCCTCAAACCTATAAATACTCCCCTCCCCCAAGCACAAAGAGAGGCAAATTTATTGTGCACATAGCTCTTGCCAAATTTGCTCTCCAAATCTAGCATTCATATGCTCATACAGGATGAAAGTGCCTTTTACTTTTATTGTTCGGACAAGCAATGCTACGTTGTTTCTTTTTTCTTATGCCATTGTGCTCAATCCAAGCTCGCATCAAGCTCACACAAGCTTCACAAAAGCTTCTTTTCGCTTCTTTGAGTCTTTTTGTTGTCGAGAGAATCACCTGCTGTCACAAAAGGATTCAAGGTTGCCTACACAAGGATTACTGAGGGTAGTGGAGTCTTCAAATCTTCATCTCTTTTAAGTTCTTTTCATTGCTATCATAGTAATTAGATCATCACACTTTGCTCTTGGGAATAGTAACATTGTGCTTTTTCCCTAATAGATTAGATCTTGCATGTTAGATTAGCCATTTTTACATTCCTAGATCTACTTTATTAGAAAAAGCTTCTTCTATTTTTATTAGATTAAATTACATTGAAAACACCAAAAACCCACAAAAACATAGATTCAACTTTTCATATAGGATTGCATGCACATTTATTTCATAGATTAGAAGCATTTTCCTTTCCAAAAATACTCTAAAAATACCAAAAAGACGCTTTGCATATTATCATTTAGCTTGCATTCATATAGATCTAATAAAATACATAACATTGCAAAACCCTCAATTCCATCACGAGGTATTCATAGACAAACCCTCAATTCCATCATGAGGTATTCACAAACAAACCCTAGGTCAATAAAACCCTAGGTCGAAACCCTAGATCTGATTAGAGTTAGTAGTTACATAACTTTCTCTATCTTGATTCACGAATGTGTTTAGGAGTAAGAGGAGAGTGGGTAAGGGCTATCCAAGATGAGATCGAGGAGATTCATCCGTAGCCTCAACAACAGACACACATTACACCACAAGAAGACCCATTTTTTCTATTATTGATTGAAGAAATTAGGCAATTGCAACTACACAGAGCATTTCTTAGAGACATAGAAATAATAGAAGCCATTAATGAAAACAACTGTTTGCCCACACAAAGGTGGAATTCAAGGAACCCAAATAGAAGGAGAGAAACTAGTGACCCTTCGGGTCATAGGGTTATCTCAAGAACCACAAACACACAACAAAACATACAATAACAAAGGCCATAGATCTTGCCGACCCCCCTTCGCGAAGTCCAACTCTCAAACGAGATAAACCCCTACTGTTTCTCACCTCCTCTTGACCAGCTACTCCCACATGAGCGAGAGTGACGTGGCGGATCACCCCATGGCAAGGAGGGAAAGGGTTCGTGTGCATGCTGAAATCTGACCCAGCAGCCCTGGGCAACCGGAGTCACGATTTTGAGCGTACATATTTTGGTGAACCCGATGTGAAGAGCAAAAGCGTCTTGCTTATGCTTTTTGTGTTCTCATTGCGTGGATCTCATTTCCATCATCTTTTAAACAAAAACATTCAAAAATTCTTTCATTGCTTTTCATAGCTGCTTCGATCTCCATCATTTGCGCAACCATCCATTCCATTTGTTCGGTGGTGTTTATGACACCCTCAAATATGATGGAAGCAGACCTAAACCAAGGAAACTTTCCCTCAAACGAACTTAAAACACCTTCTTTTGATAGGTATGTGCCGCCTCATCCTGATGCACCTGTTACAAATTGCTACGATTACGAAGACTCTGATTATGAGCCTGATCCAAAAGCGTCTAGGTGTTCCCTATCCTTCAATAACCCAGCTTGAGAAAATGACTCAGCCATACCAAATGCACCGCATAAGGCTAGGATGATGAGATCGAAAGTTCATCAACTTGAACAACCCTCCACTAGTACATCGAATACCCACCTTGATGAAGAGGTTAGAAGGTTAGAAAGGCATCTACAGAAAACCAAAGATGCTCAAGAAGCATTGAGGATCTCCTTAGAAGAAGAACAAAAAGAAAAATCTGCACGAGAGGAAGCCCTCACTATGAAAGTAGTCGAAGTGAACATCCTAGAAATGAAGAAAACACTAGAGCTGCAACTCCTGTAGATGTAATCGCAACTCTAGTACAAAGAATTAGGATCCTAGAAATAGAACAAGCTGCTTTGGAGAAAAGAACAAAATCTCACGAACAAGACTAGGGGGCATCTCAAAAACCCCCTTACCTTAATTACCATTCACGGCATGCTAGTAATGAAACTTGTCTGAATGAGAATCCTCCTATTCAGAACAATCCAATGAATCCAACAATGGGTTATCAGAACCCACCTAGGTTTATTGCTAACAACCCTGCAATCTTAGAGTGCTTTCTTAGGAACATATCTTGAATATCTGAAAGAGCCTCTAGACCAGAGTATAAGGAATGTGCAACTACCCTGGCCTCTACCAGATCTCTTGAAGTTCAAAGGAGAGGGAGATCCAAACTCCCATATCAAAGCTTATACCACAGCCATAAGAGAACTCCTTCCTTGGGATAGAGTTGTCACAGATTTTCCTAAAAATGCTTGAAGGCATCACCTTGGATTGGTAATATCACCTTCTGGAGACTTCGATCCATTCATTTAGACAACTAATCAGAGAGTTTGTCATGGCATTTGACATGAACAAACTCGTGAAAATAGGGATTAGAGAGTTCCTCACGATGAAACAAGAATTGAATGAATCTGTAGCACACTTTGTCACTCGATGGAGACAAGTACTCTATTTATCAACCAACGCTCCAAACATGGACCATCGAGAACTATGTGACCTCTTCTTGCATGCCCTTAACAAAGACATGAGAGAAGATGTTCAGAAACTACCATACAAGTCCTATGAAGAGGCATTAGAAAGTGCTTTAAGAATTGATCAAGCTACCATCGACAGTGGATGAAAAGTTTATGGCTCAAATGGAAAAATAACAAAAGAAGACATGGGAAGCAATGCCCCTGTTGTTAAGATTCTCAAAAACAATAGGAATACAACCACAGATGGGGTAACAGATCAACCCCCAGTCAAAAGGATAAAAAATGATTACAATGGGAGAGATTACTAGCCTCCCAACGTAAATGCCATAGATCAACCAAGAAACAATGGTACTATCCTCAGGATAACTATCAAAGATGGAACCGTGATAGAAATGGGAACAGAAATGATGGGAGATATGAGAGACCCACTTATGAATACAACTAGTATTGTTCTTTTCATAGAACAAAGGGGTATAACACAAAATCTTGTGGGGAATACAACAGATTCATATAAAAGATTCTAGAGGATCAACAACGCTTGTTCATAGAAATGTTCCTAAACTCGCAAAAGATCACTCCAGACATCAAGGATACAAGGTAGAATCAAGCACATATAGCACCTCAAAATGCAAATATGAGGTTTTATCAGGACCCGTTCCCTACACACAAAAATACGGAAACAACAAATCAAGATAAAGCAACCCAAAATAGTAACCCCGAAGTCCCACCCCAACTAGGACAAAAAGGAGAAACTAAGTTGATGGGATTGGTTGAGATCATGCACAATGAAGAAAAAGGGGAGAATCATGAGGAAGACAATGACAAAATCGAAGCATGTGAAGGCACCGTTTCGATAGTTGAACTAACACCAACTCCAATCAAGCTTTATGAACTCATAGAAGACCTAAAGAAAACATATGCTCACATCTCATTCATTGATTTGCTCAGAAACTCCTCCTCACATCGTTCAACTTTGTTAAAATCCATAGGCTTGAGATATCTTGACCAAATCATGCCACTTCCTAGTGAACAAATCAATCATGTTGACTACGATCTTACCCCACCAAACTCAGAACTTAAGGACCCAGGGTTCTTCTTCGATTTACAATAGATGCCCTCTGAGGCAAAGTTAACTAAAAAAGGAGACCCCGCATTATATCTTCAAGTTTGGGTCTATGATACATGTATCAAAAGAACGTTGATCGATGACAGAGTTGCAATGAATATAGTGCCTTTCTCCCTTTTGGAGAGAATGGGTTATGAACACACCAACATCACTGCTTCAAGGAATACTTTGAGCAGATATGATAATTTGAAGGTAACCACCATAGGGAAAATCACCCTCCTAGTGACCTTGGGTCCCAAAACCATTCTGACTACTTTTTATGTCATAGACAAGGACACAGGATATAACTTGATTCTTGGAAGGCCATGGATATGCAAGATGAAAGCTGTGCCATCTACACTATTTCAAGAAGTTTGGTTCCTACACCTAGGGAAGGTATATGTTGCGTAGGGAGATCCAGAACCTTTCAACATGTTGAAGTTTAATACCCCGAACAAACGCATAGGGATTCCAATAGACTATGAGCTCCCTACCAACAAGTTAACCATCCCAAGTCCAACATTGCAATCAATATGTGTCAAAAGGATGGGAACCCTAGAAAAAAATGTAAATACGATAGATATCAAAACTTTGGAAAATGGGCCGCCACCAAGGCAGAAAGAGATAGTCCCCAAGGACAAAACAATCGAAATCATGGAGTTGATCGAAAGGGATGGACCACTCCAATTCCCTCTAGAGATACTCACCATTGACATCTAGGAAGTTTACAAACTTTTCCCATGCATAGGGGAAAAACCTCATAGAACCAAAGGGTTGGTATTTCAGATCGCCACGTTAGGTCTGAGAGATGCGGCCCCACATGCTTTCTCAGATGCAGAGGAAGACATAACAGAGGGTTATACCCCACTATCACCACTAAGTAAGTCACATCTCCCTGATATACCTGAAGAAACAAAATCATATGAGCCCCTCACACCAATGAAGGACTCACATCAACCGATAGTACCCATGGAAGAAGCATATTCTATGGACAATGAGTCAACTAATGCTTTAGGGGTGTTACCTAGGATGTTTGTAGTAGCCAAGCCATAGGAAAGACCAACCACTTCTGCCTCGGTTCAATGAAATGAACTAGGTGAATGGGAAGCACCTTGGGTACAAATAGAAATGGTGGAGAGACTGCCCAATGAAGATGAAGAAAGTGAAGGAATCTTTCAAAAAGAGCAGAAGATGAGAGTGACAGTTGATATCAATGACCCTATCATTTTTGAACTACCAAAAATTTATATTAGGTATGCCATGGATTTAAGACCAGAAGCCAATGGGAGGACAAGTATAAGATTTGTCCCTCCTGACAAACAAAGGGAGTCACAAACCCCTCTTGAACTATTCCAATTCTTGCAAAGAATCCAAGAGAGACCAGAAATAAAAATCTACATGCAAGAACAATTTGATCTATTGACGGAATTGCTCAATTGCGATGGAGTCTTGTATTGGACCCTCTCCCACCAACATACCTTTTAGGATTTATTGCGTCTCACAATGTTGAGAGAAATAACTGAATTGGAGACAATAGACCCAAGTGGTAAACCATACTGAATAAGAGAACTAGTCCTAAGAAGAGGTAGCACAAAAAATAAGAAAAGGAGACGAAAAAGAGCCTTCTTAGAAGATTGGAAAGGCCCCTACATGGTTAAAGAAGATATCGGAAACAATGCTTATCTCTTGTGCATAATGGAGGGAGAGGAATTTGGTGAAATAGTTAATGCCTTTCACCTCAAGAAATATTATGTCTAAAAAACCAAAAAATGGAAAAACATAAAAATACAAAAAAATTTACAAAACTCAAAAATGTCAAAAACAATTTGTTTCTTGCATTTCAGTTTCATTCTGTTCATTTTGCATTATAGTTCATGACTTGCTCTTATACTATTTTCCTTTCAGTAAGGAGTCTAATGTTGCCTAGATATTTGTCATCCTTTCAGGACCTAGAGATTCCTCATTATTCACAATTTGCCATTATCTCCCTTCAGTCCCAGTGATTCTAAATCAAAGCCTAGCTCTTAGCTTTACACTGATCCCAGTCTTAATGAGTCAAGATGTTAGGTCTAAGCAAAGTCAGTATTCAAACCTATAGTGTTCAAAGGAAGCTTGCAAGTAGACCTTCCTAATTCTTCCCTAGTAGAAGAGAAGTCCAACTAGATTATGAAAGCTTTAGGTGGCGCTCAACCCCTTATCTTTCTTGGCCAAAAACGTCAAGAGGATCAAAACTTTGAAGGAAGCAATCTAAGATATGAGTGAATAATGAGTGATCAAAATAAGAGTGTAGAAAAGTGAGAATTGAGAGATCAAATCATTGCATAGCAAAAGTTAAAAAAAAGCATTCATTTCTAGAGAAGTCAAAAATTGAAAAAAAAAAGTAAGAAAAGACACGTGAGGAAAAAAGAAAAAAAAGACAAAAAAATAAAAGAGAGACACAAAAAAGAGTGAGAGAGAGAAGATTGCTGAGTGTCCGTACTCTTGGGTAGAGATCAGTCTAAGCTCGAAGCCTCAAGAGTGACATTCTAACAGAGAAGGAAAGGTACTAAGCACACACACACAACAACTGAGCAAAGCCAAAGAGTCTAGTTGTCTCTAGGATCATATTCTATCTAGGGACCCTTTTTCTTTCCTATTTTATCCTTTACCCTGGGTCTACTTTGCTTTCCATCTATGCTCTAAGTCTAGCGAACACCTATAAAACTTGATACTCATCTAAGTTGAAAGCTTATCAAATTATCTTATCTAGATAAGGATCAGTGTTTAGCCTTTAGCAAATCCTAAAAATTAGGAAACACTCTATAATTCATTTCACTGCCTACTTGAGTTTTCCCTAAATCCCATCTCACAGCCTTGAATAGGTCTCTTATGTCAGGACAACCCACAATCCCCTGGATTGAAAATCATATTTAAGAGCAGTCATTCTGTTTGTTCCACATTGCATACATACCAAAACTAGAAAAAGAGTCAAGTGTCATATCTCATGACACTCAGTAAAGTGTTATAGTTTCATTTACAACATTTCTTGTGTTCTTGCATTATCATATCGTAAACTGCATATCATATATATGTTCTACAAAATTACAAAAACATGTCATCGTTGTCATACTTGCATTTGTTAAAAGAGTTGAAAAGGTCAAACATAATCAAACAAATTCCTAAAAACTTCCAAAAATGCACAAGAGATGGGTACAGAATTTGACAAAGAGAAAAACCATAGAAAAGGATAAACTTTCATAGATACATCCGAAGTTTACATATACAATAGGTATCAAAGAGCTAAAGACAAAATGCTTTCGAGAGAAGTATAGGCTCCCCATGCAAGGGGGCACAAAGTTTGAGAAAAGCAAGTCAAGGTTGGTTCCCTCCAACAGAACCCTCGGGGCTCCGGTTCCTCTGTCTACGAGTACCGCTCATCGCTCCATGGGACCTATGAGAATGATGTGCTCTTCTATGGGCATGCAATTGTGAAGGCCTAGCCATACTAGTACTAGAATGCCCAACATTAAGGTGAGCCATCTCCTGAAGTACTTTGTTCTCACCTTGAAGCATGTTAACCTGGGTCCTCAACTCTGTGATCATCTCACACCCATGGTAAATGGGAGCAAAAATGTTTGTGTGTCGTCCTACAGTAGGGGGCACACCAGGATCATCCAAGAGATGATCACAGGTCATCCTAGTAAAGGGAAATGTTAATCCAACATTAAACTCGCGAATCAAGTCCCTCCATTCTTTGACATTACCTAAAATGCCAAATCAAAGACAAAAATAAGTTAGTGCCACATGAAAAGTGAAAAGCGAAAAGAGAAAAGACAAAACCAAAGCCAAAGCAAAAGCAAGTAAATAGAAATTATGTGGATCTCCAGGATGTTAGTCAGGGTCAAGCTAACACATCATCTCATCTAAATGAGGAGGTTGAGGAACAATAAGAGGACCTTCAGGGATGTTAGGAACCTCATGCGAGACATCAACGTCATCAAAATCCTCATCCTCAAGGGGGGCCTCATCTAACGAACCATCGCTATCAGGAACATAGTCCTTGTCAGTGGACTTTGAGTCAACTGTCACAGTCACAGATTAGGAAGGAGTCCCTCTCCCTCCCCTCCATCCTCCTATAGAAGCTCTAGTGATAAAGACACCTGGAGTCAAAGGTGTCCAAACGACGCTCCTCTATCCAATCTCCCCCATCTCCTGAATGGTCCTATAGCAAGTGGACACTAGGGGTAGGTCCTCCGAGATCTCCTCACCAAACTGCTGCAAGACTTGGTCCACCTGATGAGCCTCAACCTGACCATTGCAATCTGTGATCTCTGAGACCTCACGGTAGTATGATCTCACCTCAGCATCTGAGGTCCAAACCCCCTCCATATCATGATAAGGATCAAGAATCATGTCATCATCTATAAGTGTAGCGATGGTCGAAAGAGTAGCATCATAATGTCCAACATGTGCCCACCACACTGCTCTCAGAAGTCACTTGTCTGGAAGAGGAATAAGCTTCTGATGGGATCTCACATGCTTAAAGATCTATGTCATAATCAAGGAAGAGTGGCTGAAAGCAAGAGCCCCTCGTCGAGAGATCTGATAAAAATCTCTCTAGACCATGGCCAGGATATCAGGTCCCCACGCATAAACTCTACCCTCCTCCAAACCATGAATGATGGGTGCCCAACACCATCTTAGTCTAGCCGAGGCCTTGTCTCCTGACAGCCTTGAAGCAATCAAACCAATCAAGAACCTCCTCAGGAGTGGAATGTGCAGTCGCGGTACAAAAGAAAGAACACATGTCTAATCCCTAGGGTGATTAACCCCCATGAAAGCAGCCTAAGCAGCCTTGTTCTCATGAGACTCACTGGCAGGAAGAAATAGAGTCTAACCCCTCACAAGAACCCCAAGGATACGATATACATCATAAAGAGTGATAGTCCACTATCTGGAAATCTGTGGGAACCTGAATGTGTTCCTATCTGCGTCCCAGTAAGTCATAATGTCACAGCATATGCGAGATACAGGATGGACCACGGGAACATGACAAACTCTGCCAAGGCCCGTCTTCTTGAGTATGGCACATTCCTCTACAGTAAGAGAAGAAAACATCCCTAAGAGCCACCCTTGCTCTCGGCAAGAATTCCATCGAATGCACCCCTCCTGCAAAATCAAAAGAGAAGTTTAGATTAGATCTCATAAAAACAAAAAAAAATGTATAAACCATAAAAAATTGTAATAAACAAGCAGATTAAGTAACCAAATTGTGTCAGTTCAGAGTGAAAGAAGTGATAAAAAACATCAAATGCAACCAAGAATCAACCCTACAGGGTCACCCCCTGGGTGACCCAGTTGCCAGTTAAGTCACCCCCCGGTTGACCCTGTTGCAAAGCAGGATCCTCCAGGGTGACCTTGTTGTCAGGTAGGATCCCCTTGGATGACCCTGCCTGCCAAAAGGGGCAACCCTAAAGAGTGACCCCTCAAGAAAAAATTGGTCCAAAAACCTCGTTTCTCGACTGATTTCAGAAAATGAAAGTTCAACATTGCTCTAAACGATGAAACAAACACAATGCAACAAGAAAAATCACCAAAAATAGATGATTTCAAGAGATTTTTCATAAAATGCAACCTAGGGTTTGGAGGAGAGTCTTTTACTGATTACTCACCTGACTCTCCGTGGCTGAGGAAGAAGCGGCCATCTCTACGATCCCCTCGATGATACCTTTCTAATGACTGTTCATGTGAATGATTCCGTCACCATTTCACTTCAATCTCACAATTTGGATCTCTTGGTTTGCCCTTAGCTTAGTTTCATTTCATGTATTTAGCTTAGTTTCTTGCTTTTATGCTTTTGTTTCGTGTATTGTTTTGCGTGCTCTCATACCTACAGGTTCAAACTGACAAAAGTAAGTGACTAGTCAAACTCAAACGATCCATTGTAAGTTTGTCATTTTAGTTTTCATTATTTGTTTTGATGTATCTAGATGCCAGACTAATACTAGTTATTGTAGGCACACATTGCAGGAAAATCGACAACAGGTAAGGCCTAGTTCGGGAATGGTACCTACCTTTCATGTAGACTACCATCCCCGAGGGGGCAAATATGTAAGCACCAAAATCACGCTCTCCCTCCACGAGGACCCCTATGATGATTCAAATCCTTGTCACGAACATGTAAGCATGAAAATAAATCCTTTGGGCAGCAGGCCTTTTGATGACATGTCCTTTCTTCTTGTCTTGTGTCATTTTTGCTTTGTCGATTCCCTTCCTTCCCTATTTGCGACGCTTTTAGACACTTGTTGCGACACTTGTCAACTTGCATTTTCTGGCTTTCAACCTTGATCCTAAGCCTTGTGAGTGTCTTGTAGGTGAGTTTTCACCTCTCCCCTTTGTATTTTGTCTAGTGCACCTCATAGAAGCCTTCTAGAGGTCCCCCGATCCATCTCCCGCTTTCTGTTTTTGATTTCGACCATCCAATCCAAATCTCCCCCTATTATTTCTAGATCCCCACTGGGGATCCTGAGGAAATAAGTGGCGATTTGGATTCTTCCACATGATTGACCTATTTTCTAATGCAGAATCCATCCTTTTCTTCCCCCTTACCTTCTGCCATCCTAATTTCTGCATTCTTCACTCCTGATCTAGGGTCACCCCTCGAATGACCCAGGATCCCCTTGGGCAACCTTGACTGACGAAGGTGGTGACCCTACCGTCTTTTGACCCATGGAAAAACTAAAGTTTCTCTCGCATTTTAGCTCTGTTTTTGCCTGTTTTTCTTTCTATTTGCATGAGTTTCGATCCTTAATATAAAGTTAACTATTTCATGCACCCACACATGCATAATTAGTGCTATTTGATCTTAAATTAACTCTCCAATCAATCTCATGCATTCTTCTAACTCCCTTTTCCTCTTTAGTGATAAGCTATCATTGCTTCATCACTCCCTTTTTAGCTGAGTTCATTGGGTAATCAACCTTGTTAACTCCCCAATCTATTCTTGTTAACTCATCAATCAAATGAGTTAACTCTCCAATCAATCCCTTCCTCAAACCTATAAATACCCCCCTCCACCAAGCACAAAGGGAGGTAAATTCATTGTGCACACAACTCTTGCCAATTTTGCTCTCCAAATCTAGCATTCATATGCTCATAGAGGATGAAAGTGCCTTTTACTATTATTGTTCAGACAAGCAATGCTATGCTGCTTCTTTTTTCTTATGCCATTGTGCTCAATCCAAGCTCGCATCGAGCTCACACAAGCTTAACAAAAGCTTCTTTTTGCTTCTTTGAGTCTTTTTGTCATCGAGAGAATCACCTGCTATCACAAAAGGATTCAAGGTTGCCTACACAAGGATTACTGAGGGTAGTGGAGTATTCAAATATTCATCTCTTTCAGGTTCTTTTCATTGCTTTCATAGTAATTAGATCATCACACTTTGCTCTTGGGAACAATAACATTGTGCTTTTTCCTTGATAGATTAGATCTTGCATGTTAGATTAGTTGTTTTTACATTCCTAGATCTACTTTATTAGAAAAAGCTTCTTCCATTTTTATTAGATTTGATTGCATTGAAAACACCAAAAACCCACAAAAACATAGATTAAAATTTTCATATAGGATTGCATGCACATTTATTTCATAGATTAAAATCATTTTCCTTTCCAAAAATACTCTAAAAATACCAAAAAGATGCTTTGCATATTATCATTTAGCTTGCATTCATATAGATATGATAAAATAGATAACATTGCAAAACCCTCGATTCCATCATGAGGTATTCACAGACAAACCCTTGATTCCATCATGAGGTATTCACAAACAAACCCTAGGTCAACAAAACCCTAGGTCAAAACCCTAGATTTGGTTAGAGTTAGCAGTTACACAACTTTCTCTATCTTGATTCACGCATGTATTTAGGAGTAAGAGGAGAGTTGGTAAGGGCTATCTGAGATGAGATCAGGGAGATTCATCCGCAACCTCAACAACAGACACATTACACCAGAAGAAGACCCATTTGTTCTATTATTGATTGAAGAAATTAGGCAATTGCGACTACACAGAGCATTTCTCGGAGACATAGAAACAACATAAGCCATTAACAAAAACAACTGTTTGCCCACACAAAGGTGGAATTCAAGGAACCCAAATAGAAGGAGAGAAACTAGTGAGCCTTCGGGTCATAGGGTTATCTCAAGAACCACAAACACACAACCAAACGCACAACAACAAAGGCCACAAATCTTGCCGACCCCCCTTCATGAAGTCCAGCTCTCAAATGAGCCAGACCACCACCGTGTCTCACCTCCTCTCGACTAGCTACTCCCACATGAGTGAGAGTGACGTGGCGGATCACCACATGGCAAGGAGGGAAAGGGTCTGTGTGCATGTTGAAATCTGACTTGACAGCCCCCAGGTAATCGGAGTCATGATTCTGATCATATAGAGACACCTTACAGTGAAAAGGAAGTATACACAAACACACAATTCAAAGTATACAACCCCACCTACATCATGGAGATGCCTTATAGTGAAAAGGTAGTATACAACACATTTTATCATAATATCTAAGATATTCAAGAATTTACCACAATATATCCCCCCATCTTAAAATGGTTGCTTCTGCTTGCCAATAGCAATCATGTTTAAGGTAAGGTTGAAAACACGCGAGGGAACTGTTACCTAGTTTTCACTACTAGCTAAATCAAGTAGAACTTTCTAGTTTTTTGAAAGGAGAGGAAGGTACATTTTATCCATGCTGCATTATATCCATGTGCATGTTTGGTACAAAAAGATATTAAATTGTATTGTTGCATTCAGATGTTTTTCAGACTTAAGAAATTGTAAAAATCTTTTGTAAGATCAGCAACTGGTATTGAAAAAATAAGTGTATAGGATCTCACACAAGCCGTGAGACTAACTATTTCATTGCAAAATGAAAAAGACAAACTATACATTTATAAAAGAGCTAAAATGCAAATATGCATATGAGGTAGGGTGACTCGTCATTGCCTGAATGATGAGCCTTCATGCTGTTGCCGTGTCTTGGGTCGTCCTAGATTGTCTACATGTCCCGCATCCAACCGCTATCTCCTTGCTATCCCCTAGTCATCTGCTTAAAATTTTGGAAAACTGGTGTTAGAGCAATGATAGGGCATCATACATCATATGATATACACCTATAAATATACAGTTTGTGTTTTCAGATCTAGTAAACTAGTTAGTGTCACAAAAAACTTTTGAGAAGACAAATCAAGTATATCGACTGCGGGTCCTTGTTTCTCTTAACATGTTTGCTTCATGTGCAGATACAGGTGTAATTATGTTTCTGTTTAATCCATCAGTTACATTATGAGTGGA
This sequence comes from Cunninghamia lanceolata, assembly GCA_027924645.1. Lineage (NCBI taxonomy): Eukaryota > Viridiplantae > Streptophyta > Pinopsida > Cupressales > Cupressaceae > Cunninghamia > Cunninghamia lanceolata. Next base: position 20,683,030 of record BSBN01000582.1, read on the forward strand.
GGAAGTGTGGCTCCCACAAGGGTTGAGCCCAGCTCATAGACCTTACAGAACATCAAAAATGCAATATACAAATGCAAAAGCATAGCTCAAGGAGCATATTCAGAGGACAGATCATGACTTTCAAGAGGTTGCAGTCATAATAGGACCGCATATACAAGGACAACCAATTTTTAGACAGCAAAGCATAGGGGACTAATGATATTGTTAAGGGGCAGCAAGATAATGCAAATCATAAGTCAACAAAAGAACCTTTCTAAACCCTGGTAGCATGCAGCATTATGACATGATCTACATAGTCTTAAGGATTACTTTGAACCACACCACAAAGCCAAACACAGAAAACCTGAGAGTAGATAAGCTAGTTCCATAGGATCAACAATGAGAACACATAAACTACACTACAGATGTTGTTTTTTGCTCTGGAAAACAACAGACTTTCTGGGGTTTGCACAAGACATCAGTCATGCTAAGAAAGAACAACATGTCAAGCAAATGACAGTCATGAAGACAGTTACCACAGTGAGAGGCCTTGAGAAAGACAGTCCTATAGCTGCTATGAAGAGTCTCTTCATAATACAGATTATACATTCATATAGACTGTATTGTTTCTAAAAATAGTCATAGCAGATAGCCATTAGAAGACAAATCAGAACAATTTGTGGAGTAGCAGCAAACTATAAAGGTATGAAGGAAGCTTCATGAGGACAATGTTGGACAGCCTGAGAAGGCATGGAGAAACAATCACCATTAGAGCTATACACAGGTTTGGAAAAAAACCTATGAGGGTCTATCTTAGTTAGAGAACATTGCTGAAAGAAGGTATGCAATGATTTGGAATGGACAGTGAACACAAGGCATCAAAAGGACAATCGTTGTATGGAGAATAAAGAAAGAGTAAATCAATGTGATAATATATATGTAATTCAAAGACATAAGTTTCACTGTGTCTATTGCATTGTTAAGATTCAGGAGAACAGTGATAACTTTTATGACATTTCAATAGTTTCGTTTAACAACATGCATAGAGTGCGGCAGATATCATGAGATACAGAACATTCCCAAGCTTGAATGCTACGAAGAGTTTCAATCATATAGTATGAAAGAGCAGCAACATTTAACAAAAGGGACAGTCATAGTCATGGATGCCACAAAAATACAATCCCAAGAGTTTTAAGCATGCCAAACATGATTGTAATGGAGAGGAGATAATAAGAACACAAGAGAGTATCCTATACAGCTGGTGCCACATCAGAAATGACATCATGGAACTTGTTCACAACCAAGAAGATGCATGAAGCTATAGGTAATTCAATGAAAGTACAGAGCATCGATAGAAGTGGAGGGCTTTCAAGCTCATGTAAAGACAAATATTAGAATACACGGAACTCGCCAATGCCTAGAAAACAACGAAATACACAGCCATTAGACACAAAAAAATGCAATTTTCTTTTTCAAGTTTGAACAACAAAATAAAATGCATGGGTTTCGACTCATTTCAGAACAAGAGTATACATAAACACTCCAAATCGAGCCTCAGGCCAAACAGTGTACTGGTAAAATGTAGTTTTTTCCAAGCAAGTATTCACAGAACCCTCTTAAAGAGAACGCAAAAAATGGAGTTCAAGATCATGCTACAGTACAATAGAAAATACAGATTTAGAACAACAACAAGGCATATATGTCATTTGTTCTAAGTTTTTTGTTAAGACTAGAGCTTGTTCATAGCCCAAAAGTGCAGATGTAAAGGAAAAATTGAAGGTTTTAACTCATTGCACAGTAAAATGCTCACAAAACCCCTCAAAACGCACTTCAACATAGTGTAATATAGAGCTCATGCAAATACAGAGTAAAAACTATTAAGTTTCCAAGCATCTTGCTACAGCCAACAAGAGAAAAATGTAGAATTGCAGTGAAAAGACCAGTGTTTTCATAATCCAAAACCCTAGATCATGGCGAACTTGCAGCACAGTCGCGGCCAGAGACAGGGTGTATCAACAACAAAAGAGAAAATAAGGGTTTTTTAGTTTTGTAGGAATAAATGCTCAGATTTTCATGAAAACGTGCCTCAACACTGTCAAAATGGAAAGTTTCAACTCTTTTCAAACAACAATATGCTCAGAAATGCATTAAAGCTACGCCTTTGGTAGCAAATTTTCAGGCAAAAGAAATGCAATTTTTTTCAAGTTCAATGCTACAACCACCCAGAGAAAAGTGCAGATTTCGAGTTACAGCAAGGCAGATATGTCATTGTTTCAAGTTTTTTATCAAGGCTGGAAAATGACAATGACAAAGAGATGAGAAAAATAGAGAAAAAACAAGGGTTTTAATTCTTTCACACAATATACTCAGAAAATGTCCAAAATCGTGCTTTCTGGCAGCGGATTCAGATCAAAGAAACAGAAAAATGAAGGAAACTTGACGGTAAAGGAGTTACCTTTCTGTTTTCTGCCATTAACTATGAAAAAATCATGTTTTCTTCCCCTCAAGTGACTTTCATATGACGGCCTCACACAGCAGAGGGTCGGCCATACATAAAACAACGAAAAGATACATCAAGACACAAAAAAAGTGACCACAGAGGCCTGAAATCACCCCAAAAAATTGATAGAGAGGAGTCAAAGACCTCAAAAGATACCATTTACCTTGCATTTAGCTTCAGAATCGACCCAGAATGGATAAAAACTGTCCATTTTTGCCTTCCAAACCCTCATGGCGGCGCGACAGCAAGCCCAACAGCAGAGGCGAATGCAAACAAATGATTTTTTTTTAGGTTTTCTTCCTTTTGGGGTCGAATGACCTAGATCACATTTGAGTTTTTTTGACTTTTGTTTTAAAACACTCATTTTTATCCATTTGTGCCCATGGGGAGGACTTCATATGTTCGAACCTAGCAATGATAAGGGGGGTCGTGGCATTTTTTATGCCTTTTGTTTCTTTTTGAGGACAAGTCCAAATGTATTGTGGGAAATACAAGGCCGAGGGTATATTTTGCCAAGGCATGTTGGCTAGGAGTTAAAATATGGGTGAATAAAAACGTATGTTGGCAGATATAAGGTGGTATAAGGAAAGTGATGTTAAAAAACGTTTGATGTTGCATATTGTGAGGCATTGTAATGTTTCAAGGAGTCATAAGGGATGTTTTTTTTTTTTAAACGTTTTCCATTGACCTCAAATCGTGGTAGAGATGTATGTGAGAATGGAAGTGGTTAAGTTGAGACGTTTTGATACAACTTTATGACATATTTATGATGTAGATGTGATGTGTCGTGTTATTTTGCCTAGGAGATATGGATGCCCTTTTTGTGTCATAAATGTTGTTATTTTCTGCATAGGTCTGTATGATTCTGAGTTGTAGAACATTTACTAAAGTGGTGTAATTATAAACCTCTTATTTAAATGTTAATTAAATGCAGAAAAGGTGTATTTATGTCATTTATTTGGAAAATATCAGATATCTTTGATGCTGCAGGAGAGTTATTACACAGATCCGACGTATGTTAGAAGCCTTAAAGATCATTTAAAGGTATTCTATGACATTTTTAGGTGCCTTTATGATAGTTGATGGCATGCCTTGACCATTTATGCCTTAGGAAACCTTTTTGGAGGACTTTAGAGAGATATTTTGTAGGCATTTATGAGATGCATGGGAATGGAGGTGGTGGATGTTTATCTGTTTACAACTATTTAGGAAGTATATAGTCTTCTTCCTTGTTCATTTTTTAGGGAGTTCTTGCTATTCACTACTCTGTATATTGTAATTTTTTGAGTTCTTTTGCAGAAGTGAACAGTCTTGTAACCCATTTTCAGAGATATACAGTATTGTAACACCTTTTTGGCAGTAATAAGTAGTTTGTACCTTCCTATTTCTTCTAATATTGAGTATCCTCAGTGTTAGTGCAGATCTTTGTGATGTTCTTTGTCCTTGGAGCTGTATTTCATGTTGGTGTCTTTATACAGGGATTACATATTTTTGCAGGTTGTGAGATGTGCAAGGAATAATAATCAGTTCTGGGTAGTGACAAAACCTCTTTGTCCTTTGCAGGATTGTTGTTATTTAGCCTCCTTACAAAGTAATGATGCAAGGATTATGATTTGCTGGGTTGTGTAAGGGATTCTTATTATTACTGGTTCTATAGTGTGTCATTTCTGTGTATTTTCTGATGATCTTTTGGTGCATCACCTTAGATAGTAGGTTTCATTTTTATGCAATCCTTCTTACCCTTTTCTCTGCAAAGACTTTAGTATAAGTAGTTTAGGTGAAGTATCAACAGGAAGCCGGCCTTCTCTGGAGGTTCTTTCCATCACAGGTGACCCACAGACCTGGAAAGATCCCATGTTTCTCCAGATTGCCAAGTTCTACAACTCAGCAAGGGTACAAATTTGAGAGACAACATTTTTTGGCACGCCCGGTGGGACTGTGGAATTAAAAATAATTCAAATACTACTTTTTATTGCTAGTTTTGATGTGCAACTAGTGATTTTCAGACTTGTAAGAGTTTAAAACCTGCATATCTGGCGACTCTAAGCTTGGGTTTAGCAAATTAGTATATTTCTGCTTATGAGAAGGATACAAACCAGAAGCAGTTCTTCTTCTTTTGAATATTTGCAATTATCCCCACCTAGGAGAAGAGGGATAATAGTTGAGAAACCTAAGAAAACTCATGTCTTTTCTAGGAGTGCCAAGTCTACTCCTCTTGCTGTTGGAGCTCATACTGTCACAAGAATCCTAGTTACAATGATTCCTGCAGTTAGAAATTAGCCTTTTGTTGCATTCAACCAAGGCAGCCCACTGAATTTAACTCAGAATGATGATATTCCTGTTGGTGCCTTGAAAAGTTTACCACATTTCAATGGTGAAGACTAGACTACTCTGACTGAACACATAAAAGACATTGCAAACTTGTTTGCTATCCATCATGTGACAGAAGAGAATGTCGCAATCAGGTTATTAGCAGTTTCTCTCAAAGGGAAGGCCTTGCAGTGGTTCAGAAGCATGTCGGTAAACTCCATAGATTCATGGGACCATTTGGGAGAGGAGTTGTGTAGTTTCTTTGAGGACAAATCAGATCATTTGTCATTGGTGGAGCAACTGTCCACGATTAAAAGGGCTCCTCACGAAGTTATGCCAGACTTCAATCACCATTTTCAGAAGACGTGGGATAGAATCCCACCAACGGTAAGGCCTACAACTGACCATGCATTCTTATATTATTTAAGAGCTTTAAACAGTGACATTTCTATCATGATTCAATCCATGGGAGGAAATTCCTTACCACAGGCTTATGCCATAGCCATAAGAGTTAAAAACAGTGTCATTCAGGCTGGTAAAATCACCCCTAGGCCTCCTTTGCCAATATTCCCAGCTATTCAGCTACCAATGCCAATACATGTGCCTCCTATAGCTGTTATACCTGCTGTGCCAATGTTACCAACACCTAATGCATGGCCAAATAAGTCAGAAAATGCTGTTCAAACTCAGTCTTTTAATTTACAAGAAATCAAAGGACTACTGCAATCTTTTGGTAATGAGATTGTGAACCTCAAGAGGCAGCAAGGTCAAAATTTTAGACCTTATCAGCTCCCATTCCAATCTAATTACTAGCAAAATTAGCCAAATAGTCCACCTTATCAGCCAAATAATCAAGGTCCAAGGCAAGCCTTTAACTCTATACCTTATCAAGCCTACAATCCAAACACTGTCAGTTCTTCGAAGGAGGTTGTGCCCACGTAAAACAATTTTGCTCAAGAATATGACTGGTGCTTTCCTTGTAACCAGCCCCATAACCAAAATACATGTGCCAATGGGGTGATTAACCAAGCTTTAGTGGTTCAGAACAGTCCAGCAGTGCAGTCTAATGTGCCTGTAGAACCTACTATTCAGCAGCAAGAAGAATAGGTACATGAAACAACACTCCTAAACTGGCAAGGAGAAGAATTCTGCGGTATGAACCAGGTTGGTGCTTTAGTTGTAGACAATACACAAAGTAAGAAAAGGGCTGTTGATGAGGGGCAGCAAGCTGGTAAAGTTCAAACTCATGGGCATCAAGTGCCGAACATTAGTCAAGGTGTTTCTAACACATCAAAGGCTGAAAAAACTCAGGTCCTATCAAAGGATCAGCCTTTGATAGGCAAGGAACAACTTAATCCATCAGTTCAGCCAACTTGCACTCAAGGTGACATGGCTACCCCCAAAAGCCAAGCTAAATCAGGTACATCTGCTTTCAATATCCTTGAGCATATGAAAGAGTAAATGTATCCATGACTATGTGGGATTCCCTGAGTATCCCTGGCCAAAAAGACCTACTCCAATCAGCCTTGTCAAATTTAAAGCTGTCTTAAGAGTCTGATCTAGGTAAGTCCAAAGCTATTTTGACAAGTAACCTTGAGAAAAATGCAAAACAACAAAATTTTGAGGTCCAATCCCCACCATTTTATGTATCTTTGATCATAGGGGATCATCTAGTTCATAACTGCATGATAGACTCAGGTGCTAGCAGCTCCATCATGCCCAAACAGATTGTAGATAAGCTGGGCATTGAATATGAGCCATTAGAGAAGGGAGTTGTTCAGCTGGATGGAACTACTGTTAATACAGTGGGAGTCATTAAAGGACTAAGTTTAACTCTACATGCCTGTCCAAATTTCTCTATCTCGTAGGACATATATGTTATTGAGGTACCTCCTTTTTTTTGCCATTTTCTTGTCAAGGGATTTTATAGCAAAGATAGGAGGTTACCTATCCTCAGATTGGTCTCATATGTTGTTCAGAACCAGGTATAGCACTAAGGTCACTATTAAGTCAGAGCTCATTGCCAAGGACCATATTGAGCCTTACACTACACGCCCCATCAATGCCAACTTAGTTGCAAGTGAATCAGAAACGGAACAGCCTGTTGTTCAAGAAGGCAATACGCTGATTGAAGGCATACCAGAGGTCCTTCTTGATGAATGGACAGATCAGACTCAAGTGGTTGAGCCATGTGAACACCTGGATGAGGTTGGTTTGGGCGTGTATATGATGCATGAGGCTAATTTATTTCTGCCTAACATTGAAAAAAGTGCAGAACAGCAGAATGGGCAGCAAGAAAATGAAGTCTGGGAGCTATTTTTTGACGGCTCAAGGAGTAGAATGGGTGCCAGAGGTGGATGCATGCTTGTTTCTCCTAACGCTGAAAAGTACTATTTAGCTTTCAGATTTTGTTTTAGCTGCACTAACAACGTGGTTGAATATGAAGCTCTAATTCAAGGCCTAGAATGGGCAAGACAAAGAGGTATTAGCTGTCTGAAAGTTTATGGGGACAACGAACTGGTTGTAAATCAGGTAAGAAAGCTTAATGTCACAAAAAATGACTTGCTCAATTCTTACAAGCACAGAGTATGGGACCTTTTGGAAGGTTTTGATGCATTCAATTTGATCTCCATACCTAGAAATCAGAATAAACATGTTGATAGATTGGTTCTGTAGAGGCAGAATTTGACATTCCCAAGGAAATCAGTAGTGGTAAGAAAAATCAGCATATTAAGATTGTTGTCAGGTCTGCTGTGCCAGATAATAACATACATTGGCAGGTGTTTGATAGTGATCAACAGATTGTAAACTTCTTGAGAGAGGAAGCTAAATTCTCTCATGCCAACCAAGGGAAGCTACATCACCAGTATGGTGACCAAATCATTCAGCTGAAAAATAACAAGATGCTAAAAGGTTTGGTCACCTTAGAATCCATCTTTAATACTAATGATGAAGCTGTAAAACCCAGGTCCAGCCTACAGGTTCAGCAAGATCATTATGAAGAATTTGAGATCTTTAAAGGTAAACTCCTTAAACTGGGCAAGGTATGTACATCAAAGGAAAGACGTGAATTTATTCAGCCATTCAAAGAATTTAGTGACATTTTTGCATGGGAATATGGTGATTTAAAGGGGTTTGACCCCCAACTTGCTCAACACACCATTGAGTTGGAACCTGATGCCAAGCCTGTTAGGCAGAAATAGAGGCCTTTGAATCCTAAATTAGAGCCTCTCATGAAGATGGAACTGAATAAGCTGATTGAGAGTTACATAATTTTTCCTATCAAGCACACCTCATGGGTTTCCAACCTTGTGCCGGTTAGGAAGAAAAATGGGGAGATAAGGCTGTGTGTGGACTTCTGGGATTTAAATAGAGCTTCTTTGAAGGACCGTCATCCTTTACCTTCCATGGAGCAGATACTCCAAGTAGTTTCAGGATCAGAAAGGTTTACCTTACTAGACGGCTATTCAGGTTACAATCAGATTTTAGTCAAAGAGGAGGACCAATACAAAACAACCTTCACCACAAAGTGGGGGACTATGGCTTACAAGAAGATGCCTTTTGGTTTGTCCAATGCTGGAGCAACCTTTCAAAAGGCTATGGATATGGCCTTTCAGGGGCTAATGTACAAGATCGTCCTAGTGTACCTTGACGACATTACCGTCTTCTCTAAAGATGCCAAAGATCATCTAAGTCACCTAAGGCAGATTTTTGAAAGGTGTAGGGAGTTTGGGATATCACTTAATCCAAAAAAATGTGTGTTTTCTATCCATGAGGGCAGATTGCTTGGTTACGTGGTGTCAAAGCAAGGCATCACTATTGATCCTGAGAGAATAAGTGCAATTTTGGCTCTGCCTTTACCAGCACACAAGAAGGGCCTACAAAGTTTCATTGGTAGGATCAACTTCGTCAGGAGATTCATCCCTGATATTACTGATTTGTTAAATCCATTAACTACTATGTTGAGGAAGAACATGTCTTTCAGCTGGACTAGGGACGAAAAACAAAGGTTTGAGCTTATCAAAGAGGCTTTGGCTGCTGCACCTACACTGCTGAATCCTAATTTTTCCAAGGATTTTACTTTGTATGCATATGGTAATGTTGATTCTATTTCAGCTATGTTGGTACAGAAAAATGAGCTAGAAATGGAATAGCCTTTAGCTTTTTTCAGTTAGGTGTTGAAAGACTATGAGCTGAGGTACACTTTTGTTGAGAAACATGTACTTGTTGTTATAAGAAGTTTAAAAAAGTTTAAACATATGTTATCAACTAACAAGATTAATTTAATGGTTGTTCATCCGAGCGTGAAAGAATTTCTGCTAAGTAAAGATCTCAGTGATAAGAGGGCTGGTTGGGTGACTAAGGTCATGGAGTATGATGTAGACATTAAGGTTACCCAGTTGGTCAGAGGAAAAGGGCTATGCGAACAACTTGCTGATGGTGTTATCAGCAAAGAAGAATGTGATCAAGAAGCTGTTCTATCAATGCAAGATTAAGAACAAACAACTGTTTTAGATCCTGTTGCTGATTAGGTGCAAGAAATGGTTCATTTCTTGCAGACCGGTGAGTGTCCTCAGGGCTTGGATAGAGCCAAACAAAGGTATTTTAGATTGCAGTCCATACCCTATGTGCTCATTAATGAATTGCTTTTTAGGAAGGATTTTAATGGAGTATTGCTGAGATGCATTGGACCTAACCAAGTAGAAAAGGTGTTGCATGAATTTCATGAGGGGTCAGCTGGAGGCCATTTTTCACCTAGAGCAACAACTCTTAAGGTAATGAAAGGTGGCTATTATTGGCCCAGTTTGTTTAAAGATGCACACTTATGGGTCTAAAAATGCAAGGAATGTGCTCTGTTCGCTAGAAAAGAAAGGATGGCAGCCTTACCTTTGCAGCCAGTTTAGGTGGAACATCCCTTTATGAGGTGGGGATTAGACTTTATTGGGGTTTATAAACCCTTCATCCAGTGCTGGCCATAAGTGGGTTCTTACAGCCACTGATTATTTCACTAAGTGGATTGAAGCAGTCGCACTTAAGGAAGCTAATGAGTCTACTGTTTTGAATTTTTATGAAGAGCTGGTTATCAGATTTGGAGTGCTTGAGTCCATCATTTTAGATAATGCCCTTGCTTTCGTTGGTTCCAGAATTTCTGATTGGGCTGTAAGGAATGGCATTTATCTTAGTACATCCTCAAATTACTATCTGCAAGGCAACGATCAAGTAGAATCTACAAATAAGAACCTGATTAGGATCATCAAGAAGACCATGGAGGGCAACCAGAGATCCTGGCACACACAGTTAAAATTAGCACTATGGGCTGATAGAATCACTACAAAGCGGTCAACAGGGCATTCGCCTTTCATGTTGGTGTATGACAAGGAAGCAAGGCTTCCCATCACACTTGAGTTACCAGCACTTGATTTGGTAAATCAGCTAGACATGCTAGAGGAAGGCCCTATGACGGTAAGGCTAGCTCAACTGGTTGAGCTCGAAGAAACCAGAAATGATGCTATGAGAAACATAGAGCATCATGAAGCCCAAATGAAAAGGTCTTTCGACAAAAGGGCATCTCCAAGAACATTCCAGGAGGGTGACATAGTGCTGAAGTGGGATGTGTTGAAAAGAAAACCTGAGAAGCACTCCAAGTTTGACGCTTTTTGGAGTGGGCCATACATTGTTTCAGAATGCAAATAGCATAACGCTTTCCAGCTGTCTAGGTTGGATGGTGACGTCGAGCCAATCCTAGTCAATGGGATTCACCTCAAACATTACTTCTGAGGTAGGATCTAGACTGTTTGTACATATTTCATGCAGTTTCAGTTGTTGAATAACTGCTGCTACACAATAGATTAGTTGCAGATTTCTTTTCCCTAAGTGCATTTCTGCACAGTTGTTAGTTTTTCCTCAGTCTAAGTTGTGCAAGGTGTGAAACTACTGTAATATACTACAGCTGTATACGGTACAACCATCATAAGAGACAGTGAATACGTGTATTCACTGTCACACATCATACCTGTCCTATAGGGCTGTAATAAATTGCAGCAGTTAGAAAGGAGGTATTCTTGTTGATTATCCCTTCTAACTCATCAAGTAGATGCATATCCTCAGTAACAGTGATTTTATTCACCGTTGCCAACCATACCCATACACTTGATGGTTTAGAAGAGATGGCAGTTGGATGTCCGTTGCAGCATGGAAAGAGGTGTTTTTTCAAATTTTTATCAAGCATGTGTGACTCTATGCCCAATGGCTAAGCTTCAGGCAACTGGTCTGATGTTTAGCAGGCAAACATATAGCAGAGGTCGCCAAAAGATGTTACCTAGTTTTCACTACTAGCTAAATCAAGTAGAACTTTCTAATTTTTTGAAAGGAGAGGAAGGTACATTTTATCCATGCTGCATTATATCCATGTGCATGTTTGGTAAAAATTGAGATTAAATTGTATTGTTGATTCAGATGTTTTTCAGACTTAAGAAATTGTACAAATCTTTTGTAAGATCAGCAACTGGTATTGAAAAAATAAGTGTATAGGATCTCACACAAGCCGTGAGACTAACTATTTCATTACAAAATGAAAAAGACAAACTATACATTTATAAAAGAGCTAAAAAGCAAATATGCATATGAGGTAGGGTGACTCGTCATTGCCTAAATGATGAGCCTTCATTTTGTTGCCGTGTCTTGTGTCGTCCTAGATTGTCTGTGTGTCTCGCATCTAGTCGCTGTCTCCTTGCTACCCCCTAGTCATCTGCATAAAATTTTGGAAAACTGGTGTTAGAGCAATGACGGGGCATCATACATCATATGATATACACCTATAAATATATAGTTTGTGTTTTCAGATGCAGTAAACCAGTTAGTGTCACAAAAAACTTTTGAGAAGACAAATCAAGTATATCAACTGCAGGTCCTTATTTTTCTTAACATGTTTGCTTCATGTGCAGATACAGGTGTAATTATGTTTCTATTTAATCCATCAGTTACATTATGAGTGGAGGAAGTGTGGCTCCCACAAGGGTTGAGCCCAGCTCATAGACCTTACAGAACACCAAAGATGCAATATACAAATGCAAAAGCACAGCTCAAGGAGCATATTCAGAGGATAGATCACGACTTTCAAGAGGTTGCAATCATAATAGGACAGCATATACAAGGACAACCAATTTTAGGACAACAAAGCACAGGGGACTAATGATATTGTTAAGGAGCAGCAAGATAATGCAAATCATAAGTCAACAAAAGAACCTTTCTAAACCCTGGTAGCATGTAGCATTATGACATGATCTACATAGTCTTAAGGATCACTTTGAACCACACCACAAAGCCAAACACAGAAAACCTGAGAGTAGATAAGCTAGTTCCATAGGATCAACAATGAGAACACATAAACTACACCATAGATGTTGTTTTTTGCTCTGGAAAACAACAGACTTTCTGGGGTTTGCATGAGACATCAGTCATGCCAAGAAAGAACAACATGTCAAGCAAATGACAGTCATGAAGATAGTTACCACAGTGAGAGGCCTTGAGAAAGACAGTCCTATAGCTACTATGAAGAGTCTCTTCATAATACAGAATATACATTCATATAGACTGTATTGTTTCTAAAAATAGTCATAGCAGATAGCCATCAGAAGACAAATCAGAACAATCTGTGGAGTAGCAGCAAACTATAAAGGTATGAAGGAAGCTTCATGAGGACAATGTTGGACAGCGTGAGAAGGCATGGAGCAGTAATCACCATTAGAGCTATACACAGGTTTGGAAAAAAACCTATGAGGGTCTGTCTTAGTCAGAGAACATTGCTGAAAGAAGGTGCGCAATGATTTGGAATGGACAGTGAACACAAGGCATCAAAAGGACAATCACTGTATGGAGAATAAAGAAAGAGTAAATCAATGTGATAATATATATGTAATTCAAAGACATAAGTTTCACTGTGTCTATTGCATTGTTAAGATTCAAGAGAATAGTGATAACTTTTATGACATTTCAATAGTTTCATTTAACAACATGCATATGACTGTCAGAGTGCGGTAGATATCATGAGATACAGAACATTCCCAAGCTTGAATGCTACGAGGAGTTTCAATCATATAGTATGAAAGAGCGGCAACATCCAACAAAAGGGATAGTCATAGTCATGGATGCCACAAAAATACAATCCCAAGAGTTTTAAGCATGCCAAACATGACTGTAATGGAGAGGAGATAATAAGAACACAAGAGAGTATCCTATACAGCTGGTGCCACATCAGAAATGACATCATGGAGCTTGTTCACAACCAAGAAGATGCATGAAGCTACAGGTAATTTAATGAAAGTACAGAGCATCGATAGAAGTGGAGGGCTTTCAAGCTCATGTAAAGACAAATATCAGAATACACGAAACTCGCCAATGCTCGGAAAATAGTGAAATACAGAGCCATCAGACACAAAAAAATGCAATTTTCTTTTTCAAGTTTGAACAACAAAATAAAATGCATGGGTTTTGACTCATTTCAGAACAAGAGTATACAAAAACGCTCCAAATTGAGCCTCAGGCCAAATAGTGTACTGGTAAAATGTAGTTTTTTCCAAGCAAGTATTCACAGAACCCTCTGAAAGAGAACGCAAAAAATGGAGTTCAAGATCATGCTACAGTACAATAGAAAATACAGATTTAGAACAACAACAAGGCATATATGTCATTTGTTCTAAGTTTTTTTGTTAAGACTGGAGCATCTTGCTACAGCTGACAAGAGAAAAATGCAAAATTACAGTGAAAAGACCAGTGTTTTCATAATCCAAAACCCTAGATCATGGCAAACTTGCAGCACAGTCACGGCCAGAGACAGGGTGTATCAACAAAAAAAGAGAAAATAAGGGTTTTTTAGTTTTGTAGGAACAAATGCTCAGATTTTCATGAAAACGTGCCTCTAACACTATCAAAATGCAAAGTTTCAACTCTTTTCAAACAACAATATGCTCAGAAATGCATTAAAGCTACGCCTTTGGCAGCGAATTTTTAGGCAAAAGAAATGCAATTTTTTTCAAGTTCAATGCTACAGCCACCTAGAGAAAAGTATAGATTTCAAGTTACAGCAAGGCAAATATGTCATTGTTTCAAGTTTTTTATCAAGGCTGAAAAATGACAATGACAGAGATGAGAAAAATAGAGAAAAAACAAGGGTTTTAATTCTTTCACACAATATACTCAGAAAATGTACAAAATCGTGCTTTCTGACAGCGGATTCAGATAAAAGAAACAGAAAAATGAACGAAACTTGATGGTAAAGGAGTTACCTCTGTGTTTTCTTCCATTAACTATGAAAAAATCACGTTTTCTTCCCCTCAAGTGACTTTCATACGACGGCCTCACACAGTAGAGGGTCGACCATACATAAAACAGCGAAAAGATACATCAAGACACAGAAAAAGTGACCACAGAGGCCTGAAATTGCCCCAAAAAATTGACAGAGAGGAGTCAAAGACCTCAAAAGATACCATTTACCTTGCATTTAGCTTCAGAATCGACCCAGAATGGATAAAAACTGTCTATTTTTGCCTTCTAAACCCTCATGGCGGCGCGGCAACGAGCCCAACAACAGAGGCAAATGTAAACAAATGATTTTTTTGTTAGGTTTTCTTCCCTTTGGGGTCAAATGACCTAGATCACATTTGAGTTTTTTTGACTTTTGTTTTAAAACACTCATTTTTATCCATTTGTGCCCATGGGGAGGACTTCATATGTTCGAACCTAGCAATGATAAGGGGGGTCGTGGCATTTTTTATGCCTTTTGTTTCTTTTTGAGGACAAGTCCAAATGTATTGTGGGAAATACAAGGCCGAGGGTATATTTTGCCAAGGCATGTTGGCTAGGAGTTAAAATGTGAGTGAATAAAAATGTATGTTGGGTGATATAAGGTGGTATAAGGAAAGTGATGTTAAAATTTTTTTGATGTTGCATATTGTGAGGCATTGTAATGTTTCAGCGAATCATAAGGGTTTTTTTTTTTTTGAAACGTTTTCCATTGAACCTCAAATCGTGGTAGAGATGTATGTGAGAATGGAAGTGGTTAAGTTGTGAGATGTTTTGATACAGCTTTGTGACATATATATGATGCAGATGTGATGTGTCATGTTATTTTGCCTAGGAGATATGGACGTCCTTTTTATGTCATAAATGTCATTATTTTCTGCATAGGTCTGTATGATTCTGAATTGTAAAACATTTACTAAAGTGGTGTAATTATAAGCCTCTTAGTTAAATGTTAATTAAATGCAGAAAAGGTGTATTTATGTCATTTATTTGGAAAATATTAGATATTTCTGATGCTGCAAGAGAGTTATTACACAGATCTAACGTCAGAAGCCTTAAAGATCATTTAAAGGCATTCTATGACATTTTCAGGTGCGTTTATGATAGTTGATGGCATGCCTTGACCATTTTTGCCTTAGGAAACCTTTTTGGAGGACTTTAGAGAGATATTTTGTGGGCATTTATGAGATGCACGGGAATGGAGGTGGTGGATGTTTATCTGTTTACAGCTATTTAGGAAGTATATAGTCTTCTTCCTTGTTCATTTTTTAGGGAGTTCTTGCTATTCACTACTCTGTATATTGTAATTTTTTGAGTTCTTTTGCAGAAGTGAACAGTCTTGTAACCTATTTTCAGAGATATACAGTATTGTAACACCTTTTTGGCAGTAATAAGCAGTTTGTACCTTCCTATTTCTTCTGATATTGAGTGTCCTCAGTGTTAGTGCAGATCTTTGTGATGTTCTTTGTCCTTGGAGCTGTATTTCATGTTGGTGCCTTTATACAGGGATTACATATTTTTGCAGGTTGTGAGATGTGCAAGGAATAACAATTAGTTCTGGGTAGTGACAAAACCTCTTTCTCCTTTGTAGGATTGTTGTTATTTAGCCTCCTTACAAAGTAATGATGCAAGGATTATGATTTGCTGGGTTGTGTAAGGGATTCTTATTATTACTGGTTCTGTAGTGTGTCATTTCTGTGTATTTTCTGATGATCTTTTGGTGCATCACCTTAGACAGTAGGTTTCATTTTTATGCAATCCTTCTTACCGTTTTCTCTGTAAAGAGTTTAGTATAAGTAGTTTAGGTGAAGTATCAATAGGAAGCCGACCTTCTCCAGAGGTTCTTTCCATCATAGGTGACCCACAGACCTAAAAGGATCCCATGTTTCTCCAGATTGCCAAGTTCTACAACTCAGCAAGGGTGCAAATCTGAGAGACAACAGGAACAAGAGCTTTCACAAAGCCCATGTCCCAAAGTGACATGTGCTTACAATTGTTGAATTGTTCCCAACAATCATAATAGAAACACATCAATATCATTTGCTAATAATCATTGATCAACAATATGCATGTATGAAAGATCATAGAGATGAAAGCAAACTTTGGTTAGAAAATCTAAGCTACGATAACAACCAAATCATTTCATGAAACTGATACAGAAATAAGGCAACATATCACTCAAACAATCCAAGGCTATACTTACATGTTTAGAATCGAGTATAGCTGTGAGGTTATACTTTAGGTATCTCAGAACTGAGTGTAGCTACAAGGTGAGACAAAAAATGTTTCAAAGTGCATAGGAGTAGATTTAGAGTATTGGAAAGGTTTGTTACAACAAATTCACAACATGACATAAAGTGATTCTACTAGTCAAACTTCAGTAAAAAATTACCCCCGTCTTCATATATGGACTAGGTCCATTTTTGTTTTCTTGTTTTAGGGATGCATGATCCTTATCAGAAGTGTATATTTGTTGTCATCATCTTTCGACTAGTAGATCCACAAGTTTAATGGAAGAATGAAATCATGAAAAATGAGAGAGGAGACAAAAGTGACTTAGGGCCACAACATGGAAGGATGCCCCCAAATCACCCTCCACAACATTATGCCCTCCAAGGCACCACACATAATAATTGCAACAAGAGAAATGTAGAAGAATAGAGAAACAAATAGAAGGAATGTCACAATGGAGGTGGTCTCCTTGTATCCTTGACCTTAAAAGAGTATCAAGGGTCATCCAAGGAGACCTTAACAAACATTAACACTACATGGGGGAACACAACACAACAACATATACATTTAAGAGTGGCCACCCTTGAGAGAAACTAAAAGAGGTGCGACATCAAGTGTGCCTAAATGAGGGATAAATACTTACCTGATTCATTGCTGGGGGATTCAAAGATACAACCATGCTAGTGGTCATCCTTGATCAAATCATCTTCTTCCCAATCTTGATCTTCATATGAAATAGGTGGCACATAGGGCACTATAGCCCAACTTGAAACTTCTTCATTTAATTCTTCTTTTGATTCCATTTCTCTCGATGAGATATTTTCTTCTTGCAGTGACATTTTTTGAGCTAAGTCTTGGTGCTTTCTTCTTCTTTCCCTTGCATTTCTATTTCTTCTAGTCTTATTAGTTATATTTCCCAAGGGAGTTTCTTTGTCTACCATCAAGGGTTCATGTTTTTCTACATTCTTCTGCATTTGTGAAGAGGAAGCTAGTACAAAAGTGATTTTTATGATTTTGCGATGGATAGCTTCACTCTTGAAGGTTTTCTCCCAATCCTTGTAAGGATGGCAAAGGAGGAACCTCAACAAAAATTCCCTTCCCTTTTGGTTGAGGTGAATCCTTAAGCTCAAGTTGCTTTTCACTCTCTATTTGTTGGATAGGAGGAATTGTAGCCTCAGAGCACTGAGAAGGTCCAGGAGTATTCTTGCCATATGATCTGGTTCAACTATTTTCTTTGCTTTACTTTTGATATGCCAAGAAGAATTGATCTTGTCTTGGTTGATTTGCATCAATATGTTGTGGCCAAAAATAATCTAAATTGAAATTTATGCGAGTGGCTAATGGTTTAAATCCACTATGATGAATAACATGCACTCGACCTTTATGGGGGAATTTTAAGCACTTGTGAATAGTAAGGGAACCGCTTTCATGGATTTTAGCCAAGGATGTCCTCACTTTACACAAAAGAGATCCAAGGTGGGAATGATGACAAATCGTGCTTCTAGGGCTTTTTCAACCACCTTAATACAAAGTGTTATCTTTCCAATTACTAGAAGAAAATAACCATTATGTGCTTTTATCATTATGTCAGTTGGATCATAAGTATCTTGTGCTATATCATGGATGTGTAAAAATTCTTTTATGATAAGATTTTCCATGCAATTGAGATCAATAAGAAATCCTCTTGTAGGATTTCCATTTATTCTTGTTGTTATATAAAGAGGACCATCAATGTCTTGAATAGTGACCTCATGTGGTGTGAAGGATATGATGGGTTTGGGATCCTTCCTTTTCTTGTTAGATTAGGGAGGAGACACACCACCCTTGTTGTGATTGGATTCCATATATGTGAGACTTTTGTACACCAAGACACTAGTTTGAGGAAATTGGATTTTTTAAGTTTTTCCAAAGATCAAAAACACACTAGTGTCACTACAAATGAAGTGATCACGATGTTGAAAGTGCTACACAAAAAGGAAATATAGACAACTTTAATATTTCTTGCAAAGATATGTGAAAGAGATGCCCAATTTCTTATGTTGAAATACACAATGTGTAATTGCAAAATTATAAATCTTCAAATCAAGGGTGTGAAATGATGCAAGATTTTCAAATGAATAATGAGAGATATACAATAAATCAATGCAAGATCTAATTTGAAAATTTAGCAAGATGCAAATGCTCAAAGCTATGGGTTCACCAAAATGTTTAGTATGAAAAAGGAGAATAACAATGACTAGCACACAAATTAGATCAAACCCTTTTCCATATAACATTCAAGGACAAGGCCAAACCAAATCACTACTAAATGAAGGGGACTCAATTGCTGACCTTGTACTCCTGTATACTATAGATGGATCGGATTTAACTTAGTATTTTTCTCAAACCTAGGATAACAATGCATGAAAACCCTAGTTTTATAGTGATTTGCTTATAACAGAGAAAATACGATAGAAACCCATAAACTAATTGTACAAGGATGATAAGGGGAATGATAGAACCTATCTCCAGAAAGTAGAGGTCTTAGAGGACCTCAGTGGTATCTCCCAAGTCCTTATTGAAGGAATTAGTCGAAGGTGTGAACTGGAAAGTTGTCTCAGATGATGTCTTGATACCAAATCCAAAGACAGAAAATGCAAGAGGACTAGGGTGGTTCCACCCAAGTCCCTGATGGAGAACTATTCCGTAACTATCTTCAGATCTTGAAACCCTACTCTACACTTAGTCTTCTTGTAGCCCTATATTTCCTAGATCTCACTCCTGTAACCTCCACACAAGAAGATACAAAGGAGTTTGGGGGTTATGGTGTTTAGGGATTTCCCTTAGTCAAATCCTGGGATAGCATTCAAGCTTCCCAACACCATTGATTGATAAAGAGTGCATGCCCTTGTGGGGGCAGAGGGTAAAAACAATGATAATATGATGATTCAAATGATGATAAATAAACAATGATATCACCTATGTGATGAACCCTTAGAATTATGAAGATCCTTCAACTCCTAAGGAGGATAAATGATAGCTCCATATCTGCAACAACACATAATAACAATACACAAATCTACTCTAGAATCACAATGAATGCTCTTGCTTTCTTTTTACTTCAAGTTCTCAAGTTAGCTATCTCCATCTTCCTTAATAATGAACCCAAAAGAACACTTATATATGCTTTCCTACTTACAATGGATAATTCAAACCAAAAGAGCTGACAAGGAGAGAAACCTTTAGAGAGGTGTTAGGCCAACATACATTTGAATTAACCAGGTCAAAATGGAGAGACCTGGGTGGTATCACCCAGGTCCTTTATCCTCCTTTGGGTCTAGGGTAAGCTAAATTAAGTGGCCCACATTCCAATTTCAACTTGGTGTACGACAATTCCGTATTGGGAGAAACATTTTGATGATATAATGCAATTAAAGAACCTAAGAGCTAAACAAGGATGTAAAAAGACATGGACACTTTTTATCCCTTAAAAGATTGGATGGTTGATATGATTGTAGATAAGATTTCTTTATAGGATGAGTTTGATGATTTGAATAATGAAGGTTTAGAAGGTGAGGGATTTACAACTATTAGTAGTTTACTTAGGATTTGGAGTTTGGCCATAAATTTTGATAGGATTGTATTCTATTATAGAGTTCCTGTTGACAAAATTACCATGGGGATGACCAATAGCTATAGAATTTGTGCTTGAGGGATAGATAGTGCTAGGATCATTGGTATATTCCTCTTGATCTACAAGGATATCATCATCATCATCGTTAGATGTATAGGTTCTAACTTGGTTTGCAAAGATAATATCATCTAAAGGGCTCATGTAGTTTGATAAGACTTTTGACTTGAGAAAAAGGACAATGGTTGGAAAAGGTTTTAGATTTAAACATGCAAGTATGGGTTTCACACAAGTGGAAGATATGCCAAACAAAAGAACAAGGCTATGCTATTCAAGTGGGTGTGCATATGCTTGTAGGCCCACCATTAATGCTTCATCTAGTCATGAAGTGTAAAGCCCATGATATGGCATTGACTATTTTTGATCACCCAAGATTGCTATATGGCATGAAGGGAGAACATACATGGAATATAAACCCAATTTTAGGGGTACAGGGTGAGTAGTTTCTTGGCGCTAATTGCTAACTGATGCACCACAAACACATATGGCTGATGGTCTCAACTAGGATTTACAAGTTCCTAGGGGATGTCCTAAATATACCAAAGGGTATGAGAGGCAAAAGTCCATGAACTAGAGTTCCATATACAAGCATGTGGTCATGGGAAGAGTCCCTTTCCACTTCTCCTTATCTCCTTATGAAAAGTACCGATAGGGCTATGCTAAACATGATGATGGACTCCTTTGAGGTACAACTTTCTCTCTCCCCCTTTATATACCCCATCGAAACACGTGGTTCAAGTCATCCCTAAGGTGATGAAATCCTTAGGTACCCCTCCTAACGGGAAATAAAGTCAAGTGATTTTAATTCCTAATATTTCTTTGTGGCATGAAGGAAGAGAATACACAACTTGATTTTTTGGGATTAACTCAACAAAAGAGAACTAGAAAGTGTTTTTGATATTCAAGGTCACCTTTTGGTGTGAGGAGAGAGCATACAAACTTAAAAGTAATCAAAATAATGATAAACAATGTTCATTTTCTATTGAGCATATAATATGTGCAACAAAACTAGTGATTAAAATATGGTATTCAACAAACGTAGCTGCACAAAATAAGTTAGTAGTTTCAGAAATAATCTTGGACAAGTGATTTTGTTGCAAGAAATGTGTTAGAAATAAAAATTTAAACCCCTACAAAATTATAAAATAATGTTTTCATATAGATAAATAGAGGTCATGATGATGTTCTTCATGATTTTCTATCCAATTTTAAAAAAATTCACTAAATTATGCTTTTGTATACAAAATATATGAGTGTTTGAAGATCAAATACAAGTATGGAGGTTCAAATGATTAAATCTAAAAATTAAGCCAAAATCTATAAGATTCACCTTCTCCATAGCTTAGTGCTCCAAGCCATATTTCCAATGCCTATATAAACTCAAAAATCTGATAACATATGGCAACGTTGTGTGCATTTGAAAAAAGAGCTAGTCTAGATAATGAGAAGGGGGCTAGGCAATCAAGTCTAGCAGTTAATGGTAATGGACACATGTGGTGGTTTGTGTTGGTAGTTTTTGCTAGAAATTTATGGTGGAGGATTGGGTGATAGGTCCTAGTCACAGATGTGACCGGGGGTTAGAGTTGAGGGCAAGAGAATGGAGTAGTAGGTGGTTGTAGGCCTTGGTCACCAATGTCACTAGAAGCCAAATGACAAGGATACAAGATTTAAAATTCATGGGAAGGATTTGAAAGGACCAATGAATGGTGGTTAAACACAAAACCCTACAAAAATCTTTGACCATTAGATCAAATCTTATACTAGTGGACAAAAAATGTAAAACATGTGGACTAAAAATGTCAAACCCATGGACTAAAAATGTCAAATCTATGGATAAAATGATCCAAATTTTTATTTATTTATTTATTTTCTCACCAAAGGATTTCAATTTCTTGATCATAGATAGTATAAATTTGGATGATGGGATCAACTTGTTTCTCTCGATCATAGATTGGAGCATGAGTGGCCACCATAAGATTGAAGAAACCATTGCATGCATGAGGATCCACTAAAAATGGAATAGTGAGGGTAGAAAAACTAAGCGCACTCCATTTATAGTGAGAACAAATAGGTTAGGAGCACATGCGGTACCATCAACAAGCAAGGGAAGGTGACTGGAAGTCAGAACAAGGCACTAGAGGGCAATGCAAGACAAAAGGGAATGCCACAAGGAGAGTATAATAGACCACCAAAAAGTACCACAAGTGAAAGAAAATTAAATTATATAAGTTGAGGTGGGGATAGAACATAGATGATGACCAACATAAGGCACTTGGGTAGATAGAAAAGTACCGCATCAATAGAAGCACCGATTTTGAGCATGAGATTTGGGCACGGGCCAACATGCCTAAGATCATGAAACATCTAAGAGTTTATTTCTTTCCTTCTAATTACTAGAAAACAATATTTAAGGAATTTATGAAATTAAAACAAAGGGATTAGTTAGTGCAAGGTTATACTAAGAAATTTACGAGGCTTCAAATTTAGATAGATATAAAGGAGAAAGAAGGGAAACCAATATCCTAGTAAGTGAATTAATTGAAATTTCAACTTCAAGATGAGCTTACCTTGGTGAAAGTACCTATTGTAGATGAGTCTTATGAATATTCCCTAAATAAAGAGGATAAAATGAACCAGAAAATCAAATTGGTAAGACAGGTGATATAAATCAAAATAGAGGAAGAGAAAGTTATTCTAAACCTTCCAAAGAAGAAGGGATAGAGGGAAATGTGAAGCCATACTTTTGAGGAAGGGGAGGCTTTTGAGATAGGAAATGAGGATGGAAATCTTCTAGAGATTGGAGGCCCTTAAGATTTGTAGTGAAGCACATAAGGCCAGAGGTTGCCTCCAAAGGCTTTAATGGTATTCAAGGAATAAGAAGAAACCATAACAAAATAAGTTGAAGCATAGATGAGAGGGAATTCAATGCTATGAAGAACCTTGATATCTAGGAACAAATAAGCCCTAGAATTTGCATGGAGGAGGAAGAGTGCCTTCCAAAAATGTAACTATAAGCAACAAGTGTGTTAGGTAATCATAGATGGTAAATATCGACAATTTAGTGAGTATATAAATGGTTAACAAATTGTAGCTTGATTGAATTACAAAATCTAATCCTTACAATATTTCTTGGTTGAAGAAGGATCATAGTGTACTTGTGGATAAATCTCATCTTGTTGCTTTCAAAAATTATCCTTATGTTGATGAAGTGCTATGTAATGTGGTGTTGATGGATTCCTATCATTTTCTATTAGGTAGGTGCTAGGAATATGATCAAAATGTGATCCATTATGGTATAGAAAATACTTATAAAGTACAACATATAGGAAGGGAAATGCTCTTAAAACTATGGAAAGAAAAAGAGACATGTCTAAAATGTTAGCCTTGTCGCTTGTATTAGTGAGATATAAAAAAATTGTAAAGAAACCAAGGAATCAACTTTTTATTTGCTATGTTCAGAGAAGAAGAAGAGACATCTAAAATGTTAACCTTGTCACTTGTATCAATGATCTATAATTTTTTTATAAAGAAACTAAGGGAGAAACTTGTTATTTGCTATGTTGAGAGGAGCAAAATAAGCTAGTGAGATCCATCCCCCACCACAGGTGCAAACCTTGTGTGAAGAATATTTTGATATAACTCTAGTAGAAGTACCAACTAGTTTACCTCACTCACAAGGTATTACACACCATTTTAATTTGGTGCTAGGATCAAAGCTTCATAACCAAGTTTCCTACAAATTACCTCCAAAACAAAATGAGGAAATGAGAAGGCAAATTAGAGATTTGTTAGAAAAGAGGTTCATAAGGGAAAGCATGAGCCCTTGTACCACACCATCTATACTCTCACCAAAAAACTAGGAAAATGGAGAATGTGTGTGGACTCTAGAGCCATCAACAAGACCATAGTAAATTACTAGTACTCAATACCTAGAATGGATTACATACTAGACTACTTGACTGCCACTAAGATTTTCTCCAAGGTTGATATGAGAATTGGTTACCATTAGATTTTGGTTTGAGAAGGGTATGAATGGAAGAAAACATTGAAGACCAAGGATGGTTTATAAGAATGGTTGGTGATGCTATTTGGAAAGTCTAATGCGCATACCACTTATACCCTTCATTGAAAAAATTGTCATAATCTATTTAGATGATATTTTAATTTTTAGTAGAAACATGGAGGAACATTTGAAGCACCTAAAAATGGTGTTTGATATGCTTAGAATGGAAAGGTTTTTGTAAATCTTGAGAAAATTGTAGTTTTGTAGAGGCAAGTTGGTTTTCCTTGAAAATGTAATTTCAATGGAAGGAGTGAGCATGGATCCCAAAAGTATTAAGGATATAATTGATGAAAGATTACAAAGATCAGGGATTTCCATGGTTTAGTAGATATTTGTAAGAGATTCAAGAAATTTTACCAGAATAAGCGTTCCTTTGACTAATTACACAAAAGGGAAGCATTTTGCTTAGACTCAAGTAGTTGAGAGAAGTTTTGAATAGCTTTATAGGATAGTGACAAAAGCTCATTTACTTTCCTTATCAAATTTTGAGAAGATCTTTACCATCAAGTGTGATGCTTTAGTAGTAGCCATTGGTGGCATGTTGAGTCAAGAAGGCAAGCCATTTTCCTACTTTAATGAAAATCTAAATGATGCCAAGAAGAGGTATGAGACATATGATAAAGAATTGTATGCTATTATTCAAACATTGAAATAGTGGAGACACTAGTTGCATAGGGAATCCATCTTGTTGATTGGAAATAAAGCATTAAAATATATCAACTCTCAAGCCAAATTATCACATTAGCATACCAAATGAGTTTTCTTTTTACAAAGTTATGCATTTGTAGTACAACATGTGAGTGGAAAAACTAATGTGGTGGATGATGATTTAATTAGGAATGGTCACCAACTTGTCTCAATGACCAATGAGATTGTTGAGTTTGAAGAAATGAAGGGATAATTTGCATCTAATCCTTATTTTAGCAAATTTATTATTTCTCTCAACAATCCTATTGTTTCCAAAAATGAACTCTCAAAAACTACTTATTGGTAGCTAGATTTGTATTGAGAGGACTCCAATTTTGTATTCCCATAGGGTTCAAGAGAGAAAAATAAATTAGGGAAGTGCATTCAAATGGTTTGGAGGGGAACTTTGGAAGGGACAAAAATTGTAGCTTGGTAAGTGAAATTTTCTTTACCTTAGTTAAGAAAATATGTAAATAAGTTTTTTTATGCATGTAGAGTTTGTCAAGTTTCTAAAGGGACAACATAACATGAGCTTGTATAAATCCTTGCCTATACTTTAGAGACCTTGGATTGACATCACCGTGGATTTTGTGTTAGAATTACCTCATACTTAGAGAGGTAATGATTTTTTTTTACTGTGGATTGATTCTCTAAGATGGGTCCCTTCATTCCATGCAAAAAGACTATTGATGAAAGTGATATTGTTGATTTAAAAAAAAGAGATTTTTCACTTGCATGGACTACCCAAGACTATTGCTAGTGATCGAAATACAATGTTTTTGTGTCACTTTTAGAAAAAAACTTGATAGTAAATTGCACTATAGTTCAACCTATCACCCTTATATGGATGGGCAAATGGAGGTGGTGAATAGTATTTTGGATAATTTGCTTTGATGCCTAGTTGGTGAGGATCCAAGGCAATGACTAGATTTGGCTTTGTCATAGGCCAAGTTTTCTTATAATTCTAGCATCAAAAGGTCTACTAATAAGTATCCCTTCCAATTTATTTTTGGAAAAAAACCTAAGGTGATTTTTGATCTCCATGAAGGAAGATGGGTTAGCCAAGATGTGGTGGACTTTGTGAGGCATATACAAGAGGTGCAACAACAAGTGAGGTACTAGTTGTAACTAACCAATGAATAGTATAAAAGAAATGTAAATCTAAATTAGATCAAAAACATGTATTAAGAGGGTGGTGGTACCTACCTAGGTCTAGGGATTTAGGTTTGCTATGCAAGTATTTATCTTTATTTCCTCTTAAACCCTATGTCCCACGGTCCCTTTTCACTTTATGTTTTATTTTTTCGTTGACCAACTATCCTAGGTTCCTAGTTACTTAAGTCATAACCTTAAGCCGTATCAGTCATGAGTTAATCGGCCACTCTCACCTCAGTTTACTCTTTATAGCCCATGATAAATTAAATCTATGTCCTAAGTCTTTGTAGGGGTTATAAAGTGTTATGTAAAAGCATTTTGCAACATCACAACACATCATAGATGAAATCATCATCCCTCTGCATAGCTATGATAAGGTGACACCTATCAAGGAGTCTGGGCTCACATCCCCTTTATTGAAGATCCCAAATTGATGAACTGTATGCTGCCAAGTGTCGAAGTGAGAAATGATCTGTAGGAAGGCTTAAATCTGACGGTTGTGCAAGCTCGCAAGGGAATCATGCTAGGAGGGAATATTCATCACGCAATTGCGATATGGTGACACATGGCCTTGTCTTAGTAAAGGAATGAAAAGCAAATGAAAAAGAGTGATGCGTGGAGGCTTTTGCACGCTCCCACATGGTAGGTTGATGGTGGGCCATTTTTGGCAGTGACACCGCGAAATAGCGCCACGTGTCAAGATCGGACAAATGATGATGCAATCAGAAAAGAAGTACATCTAACAAGGCTCATTTCTATTGGTTGAAGACTTTTCAAAGAGGGAGCTCAGATTTTTGAATTTGATGAATGGCTCGCGGCCGTTGATCTCACAACAGGAAGCCCAAATCTACGATGAAAGTTTAAGCTTGAAGTGGTTGTTTGTCAGTGCCATTCCTGCACACCTCTACTCTACAGTTAATGGAACTTTAGCGTGACCAAGGACAAGATATCAGGTCTGCTCATTTAATCAAGGTCCAGGTTATTTTGCCAGCTGGTCTTCACCAAGGATCTGACTGTTTCAACTACTCTCTTAATTGAGGATCTGATCGTTTCATGAAAAATTTGTAAGGATCTGATGCAGAGTAGGGGTGGAAAACTCTAAAACAAACTCAATCAACCAATATTTGAAACCCTAAAGCATCATTTGGTAGGTTTTTCCTCACAAGCCTTCAATCCTTAAAACCTAGAACATGGGGCAACAAATTGGGTTTTTTGGTCATAACTTTCACTCCAGACATGATATCAAAAATGTAAACATAGTTATAGATACTCATTTGGGATTTATACAACATATATCAAAAATAGATAGGGTTATTTTGTACGGAATAGGGCAAAACAAGGCTATTCCAAACTAGGAACCCTAGGCAGGATTTAAGACTGTTATCACCAAAAATGCTCTAACTTTTGTAAAACTTGATGAAATGACTCCAAATGAAAAGGAAAAGTTATATATTTTATATATCTATCATCCATATGCCTGCCCTTTTCCATCCAAGGTCATACAAATCTGTGCCAAATAAGTTTCTTTATGAAAAATAGTAAAAATATGAAAATGACAATCACTAATTTGATCACAACTTTCACAAAACATGATGAAAATCAACCAAACCAAAAGCATTAGAAAGGTAACTCAAATATATTTCCAACCATACCACATGCAGGTCATACAAAGGTCATACAGATCCATACCATGTGAAAGAATAGGATTGTTACAGTAAAAATGCACAGAAAACAAGGTTTTATTTATCAAACTTCAAATACCCAATATTTTCTCATCCTTTTATCATCCCCCAAGCTTTTTTGTGTCAACCATACAAGGTCTTTTAAAAAATTTATAACCATTTTCCAACGGTTCGCAACCAACTTTTCAAATTACAACTGTTCATATTCCACCAATGTGCTATTTGACAACATTGTGCAAGATTGACACTTTTTTTTTGCAACTAGACACTTCCATTCACCTAATGACCTAGCTTAGACTCCAACACACATGAAATAGTCTTAGAAGACCTTATTATATGTAAACAAATCAAATAAAACAAAATATCAACTTTTGACCCCTTGGAGGCATAAAAGCACTGTGGGTGCCCTTGCACCATACTCCCAAGGGAAAGAAAAACTCAAGTCCATTTGAGTGCAGGTCTTCTCTTTCTTCCTAGTCTTCCAATTCTTCTGCAACTTGTCCTTCATTTCTGCAACTTTTCCTGGATCTTTTTTCTTCTTCTTGTACTGCCTCTTACTTAGCATCTTCTCAGCTTCAAGGTACCAAAACTTGAGTTCTCGTTCATATGCCTCAGTACCACCATCTATGTCTTCATCTTCATCATTGTAATACAATATGTTAGCACATTCATCATCCATAAAATCAGAAAATGCAACCATTACCTCGATTGTTTTGGCAATGTCTTCTTCACCATAGTGTGCTATATTTGTATAACAATCTTCATACACTATATGCACTTCTCCTCCTTCTTTAGACTCTTTTCCATCTTCATTTTTAGCTGCTGCACTTGTGAACACATACTCACAAATTTTATTAGAAATAAAATCTTGAGTCTCAATGGACCCATTGTCTTCACATTGTTCCTCTTCCTTAGATAGCTTATGCTCTTTCATCATCAACAAAAATCCTCCAATATTTAGTTCTACTATCCTCTCTTGCATCCTTCTCTTCTGAATGATTTGCTTGATGGGCCATTTTACCTTCTTCCTCATTGATAAATGCCAACTACTTTCCTGTTTTGCTCTCTCAAGCAACTGCTGCATCTCAAGTTCCATTCTTTTTTCCATTTCTTCTTGAATTTATTTCATTTTCTCTAAGGCTTGCCTCAACTCTTCTATCTCTTTCTCAATATCAATTTGGTTCACCTTCTCATCCTTCTTCTTGGTCTCACTTTTCTATTTTCTCATCCCTTGTTTCTTGCTTGGTATCTTCTTACTTTGAAAGTCTCTACGAACTAATCTTCTCAACATTTCCATTCTTCTTTCTCAAGAAAGTCTCTTTCACCTTGCTTCTTCTTGTCTTCATGATACCTCACCTTATGCCCCTTTATTTTCCCTTGGACTAGTCTTTTGGTATCCAGGCTCTTCCTTCAACCTGCAAAAAAAATAATACACACAAACTCCAAAAACTTCCTTGCCCAGATCTTTGTGGGCTCTGATACCAATTTGATGCAAAGGAGGGGTGGAAAAATCTAAAACAAACTCAATAAACAAATCTTTGAAACCCTAAAGCATCATTTGGTAGGTTTTTCCTCACAAGCCTTCAATCCTTAAAACCTAAAACATGGGGGCAGCAAATTAGGTTTTTTTGTCATAACTTTCAGTGCAAACATGATATAAAAATGCAAACATAGTTCTAGATACCCATTTGGGCTTTATACAACATATATCAAAACTAGATGGGTTATTTTGTACAGGATAGGGCAAAACAAGGCTGTTCCAAACTGGGAACCTTAGGCATGATTTAGGACTGTTATCACCAAAAATGCTCTAACTTTTGTAAAACTCAATGAAATGACTTCAAATTAAAATGAAAAGTTTTTTTATTTCATATATCTATCATCCACATGCCTACCATTTTCCATCCAAGGTCATACAAATCTATGCCAAACAAGTTTCTTGTTGAAAAACAGTAAAAATCTAGAAATGACAATCACTAATTTATCATAACTTTCATAAAACATGACAAAATCAACCAAACCAAAAGAATTAGAAAGGCAAATCAAATATATTTCTAACCATACAACATGCAAATCATACAAAGGCCATATAGATCCATACCATGTAAAATAATAGGACTATTATAGAAAAAATGCACAGAAAAGAAGGTTTTATTTATCAAACTTCAAATACCCAATATTTTCTCATCCTTTTATCATCCTCGAAGATTTTTTGTGTTGACCATACAAGGCCTTATTAAAAATTTATAACCATTTTCCAACGGTTCTCAACCAACTTTTCAAATTACAACTGTTCATATTCTACCAATGTGTAATTTGACAACATTGTGCAACATTGGCACTTTTTTTTGCAACTAGACACTTCCATTCACCTAATGACTTAGATTAGACTCCAACACACATGAAATAGTCTTAGAAGACCTTATTATATGTAAAAAACTAAAAAAAAACAAAATATCAAATTTTGAACCCTTGGAGGCATAAAAGCACTGTGGGTGCCCCTACACCAGGATCTGATTGTTTCATAAAAGGTCTGTCAGAATGTAGGTGGCCGGAAACTTGTTGCTCCTTTAAAAGGGAATTCAGGGCCATTCTATGGGGGATCTTCTGGGCTTTGGATATAAGGTATCCACACTTTGGGGAGAATTTCTATTGTAGATTTGGCTTTTTTGTCTGGGTGCAGAGGTATTTTCTGTCTTGTAGATGTATAAATTTCTGAATGACAATATTCTTTCCAAATTGGGTTATATGAAAAACACTTTCTATGTGTGTTATATATGATTGTCTCCTTGGGTATGAGCATTTTTCTTTTGAGTGAAGTTGCTAAGGGTTCCTGAACTCATTCATATACATTTGCTATGTGATGTATCTGATTTGTTGCATCTATTCAAGGAATAGATTAAATTACTTTGAGTTAGGTATAAGGGGAAATGTGTTATATCTAGGGATTATTAAAGCATAGTGTCATAGATAATACTTTTTTCTTGGACATATTACTGTAAGGCAATAATATTTTTATTTTGGGTCTTCTGGATATGAAGTTTTGTTGTCATGAGGGAGCATTTATAGTGATGGTCTGACTCTGTTGCCCTGGTAAAACACCGATCTAAGGATTTACTTTCCCAAAGGGTCTAGGAAATCATTGCATTTAAAAGACAAATCATACAAACCATTTTATGTTTTTTTTTTAGGTTAGGGTCTTGCATGTTCTCTGATGTGGATAAGTTAGATAATCCAAGAACATTGCCAATCTGGGGTTAATCTCATAAATCTTGGTGCATACATGAGAACATTCTGCCTGATGTTGAAAACCTATATTTATTGATTTGAACAAGGGACACCCACTAGGTGTGGCAGAACCTAAAGTTAAGGGGAGATAGGTGATAATCTCCCACTCTATTGGCCAAGTCTACCATTTAACTTCAGAATAAGAAGTGGCAAATCTTTAGAGTTGGATGTGTTCAGATTTGGGAACCAATAGAACTAGCAACTCTATTGGGGATTAGTGCATTAGTTTTGTGGAAAGAGTCAGAAAATTGAAGAGTCTAAATATTTATTTCAGATATTGAAGGTTTTAGACCTAGACAAGTTTTGTTGCAGCATATTTGAAGAAGTTTTAGGTGACTCTGCTATTGAGGAGAACCCAGAACAAAAGAAAGGCTATAAGGAGCCTTGTGTTGCTTGAACATCAGTCCTCTGCTAAGAGGTGGTGACTCTGTTATTGAACCTGTTTGAAGCTATAATACATTTCTAGGTGCTTCATCTTTTTCATTCAAAATGACTAGATTAGAACAACAATACTAGTCATGTCCTTAAAAAAGGGTATTCTTTGTTGAAAGATATATAGCTCTAGATTTTGATGGGATTCATGGGTATCCAAATAGTGTGTCTAGTGAAGTTAGAAAGTGCTTGCCAAAATATAGTATAAAAAACTCTAAGTCTCTGAGCAAGCATCTGTAAGAATTTAATAATTTAATGGAAGACTATGAGATTGGTTGAATATGTTGTAATGAAACTCTTTGTGTTGGAAACAAGGTACATAACTGAGAGGGGGGGTGAATCAGTTATCTCTAATAATTTTACTTTATTTTTCCTTTGATAATTTGTGCAGCATCAAAACACATAAACATATATAATCATGAGAGTAGAAATGAAATCAACACACATAACACAAGGATTTTAATGTGGAAAACCCTATTAAGGGAAAAACCATAGGCTGACTAACCCAAGATTGTATTCTCTGTTAAAAGAATAGGAAGTACAAAATGGCACTTGCCAATTAGGGCTCACTGCCCGAGCACACTGCTCACAAAAAGGCACACTGCCTACAAGAGACTCATTGTCTACAAAGTTTATGGAAGGTAACCAAGTGTTTGAACTGATGAGAGGCATCCACATATGCTGAGGTTCAGTTCCGGTTAGGCTTAATATACTGATCTACTACACTTCATTCTTCTTTTGCTTTAGTGCTACTGTTTTGTCACATACCAGACTTGTATTGCTGCTTACATACTTATCTCTGCCTTTCTTTGCACACTATATCCTTACTCACACACCTTCATACTAGAATCCATCTGGTATATGTATCCGCACCAAGGATTTCAACAAATTTCTAGTCGGCAACCGGAATACTCAAGATATTTGCAAACTACTGATCTGTCGGCTGAATCCATGCTTGATATGTGATGCGTATCAAAATCATAGACATTGAAGTCATCAATCATGTCGGCCAATATTGTATGATCCCTCAAATAGCTTGATCATCATCAATTTCTCATCTAGATTGAAGTTTGATACTCTTCCGGTTAGTTCTTCCTTAGTCTGCTCTGCCTGTCTGGAACCCAACACTCAGATGCTCATATCTTTTCCATGTTCTCTCACTGGAGGCTCAATCTCTGGAATATAGTATTCATGATACTCCTCTTGGCTTGTCCAAGTCCGTAACTTACTGAGTTACACCATCTGAGAGATCTGGACTTGATTGTCGGACATTGCTACATGCTCTGTTCTTGCTCATCAGACCTAAACAATCTTCAATTTGTCATCCAGTATAGACATACTATGTGCTGCAGATGTGTGGGATAGACTTTGTTGCCATCAATGACAATAATCATGAAGCCACATAGTGTCTCTTGCCAACACTTTGTTTAGTCATTAAAGGATGATGCTAGGGTCTAGTTTACAGATTTGCCTATGTGTTCAATTTCTTCATAGGTAGATCTAGAGAGTGCATTCCTAGAACAGTTTGATGAGAAGGCTGATGTGGCCTCATTGATTACACAATTTACAAAAATTCAAAAGGAAAATGATGAGTTGGTTCCAACCTTTAATTTAAGATTTACAAATTTGCTCAAGCATATTCCTGGATATATGAGATCAAATGATACATTGTGCCTGGTAATCTATCTGGCTGCATTTGATGAAGAAATGAGTTATTTGCTGAGAGATAAGAAACCTGCTACACTTCATCAAGCTTATAAAATTGCAATAGATATTGAAAATAATTAGAAGTATGGAATGCCAATAGGATACATGACTACAAGTTTTCAAAATAATTCTCAAGACGAATGTGTTTCTGCTGCTCCAGTAAGACATGAGGTGTTTGAAGTCATTAGTGAACAAGTTGCAAGTACTGCTGACCCTATGTTCTTTGTTCATTCATTGCTTGATTTGAAGAGAGAAGAAGGAGAATCACCCTATGCTCTATACACATGATTCATGAATACTTTGTTAGAAATCCCAGAATATTGTAGACCTGAGGATTCTTTGTGTATTGATTTATTTTGTGAGGTGTATGAATCAAGTCTGAGCACTTTGCTAGAAGATTTGAAGCTTGAAAATCTTGATCAGATATTCGATTGGATTGGGATTATGGAAGGAGATAGAGGTGATTATGCAGAAAGAAGTCATGGTATAACACATGAAGATGAAGAAATTGTTGTAGAAAATGAAAACACATCCTGCAATGATGAAGATGAAGATTGTAATCAGCCTGTAGAAGAAGGATATGTAGATGCAGATTGCATACATAATGAAATAAAAGATATATGTGAAGATGTATCTTGCAGAAATATCATTGTTAAAGAATCAGAAAAATACATAGATACCTTGTATGATGCACTCATTAGTGAGGATGTCCCAGTTGTTCAAGGTGATGTATATAAGGAAGAGATAAAGGTTTCAGTTTTGGATGAATATAATAGAAATGGCAGCTGCTTAATATCAGGATGATGAGATGGAAAATGGATGGTTGTAGAGAGCTAGTAGGGCAAAGATGCTAGCTAGCTAGGCAAGACAACATTTACAATAGGTGAAGGAATGTATCAGCCAACTAGATCATGAGAGGCAACAAAGGGAATTATGCTTTAGATCTCTATTTATTCCAAAGGAAGAATGCAGGGAGGTTGAGAAAGCAAAGGAAGAGCCTTTTGAAGACATAGATAAAGATGAAGTGGATAAGCATGCACTTAGTGAATCAACCATTGCTGTTGTGTTCACACATGAAGAGGGAGACAAGTGATTTGGATCTGGCCGAGCATTTTATTATTTGTTGACAGGTTGAGGAGTTGGTACTTAATCATTTGGAGGCTATCCTTCTTCGAGAATTTGTGCTAGATACACCTTTTGGGTTAGCATATGAGAGTAAGTATCAGGTTATGGAAGAATTTGAACATGAGGCCTATGCTGACAACATGTCCTTAAATAGTTCGCCATTTTCCAATGATTTAGATGGTTTGCTTTGGGACAATATGTTTTCACTGATACACAACTATAACCCATGTATGCAGAGGGATAGTATCTATGTGAATCTTTTAGTTTTTGTTAACATGGATCAACAATAGTATGATGAAGGTGGCACAATGATGATATGCTTTCATGATTGTACCAGTGGATATATTGTTTCCATATTGGACCTAGAATAGTCTAATGAAAATTGGATATTTGGCAAAGGTGACTACTGGTTTTTCATTTTTGGTGGCCTAGGGCTGCCAAATGAAATTTGAAGATGTGAATTGTGATGCAGGGTAGGGCATTCACATACAGTCCCATGGATAAGGCACCTAGTCTGCATCCCAGAGACTTCTGGATCCTTGCCATACCTGCAAGAGGCATGCGTCCCTGATCATGAGCCAATGGTGGTACTTGCCTAGGTCTAGGGTTTTAGGTTTGCTATGCAAGTATTTATCTTAAATTCCTCTTAAACCCTATGTCACACGGTCCCTTTTCATTTTATGTTTTATTTTGTCATTGACCGACTATCCTAGTTTCCCAGTTACTTAAGTCATAACCTCAAGCCGTATCAGTTGTGAGTTAACTAACCCCTCTTACCTAGGTTTACCCTTTATACCCCGTGAAAAATTAAATCTATGTCCAAAGTCTTTGTAGGGGTTATAAAGTGTTATGTAAAAGTATTTTGCAACATCATAGCACATCATAGATGACATCATCATCCCTTTGTGCGGCTGTGACAAGGTGACACCTGTCAAGGAGTCTGGGCTTATAGCCCCTTTATCAAAGATCCCAAATTATCGATGAACTGTATGTTGCCAAGTGTTGAAGCAAGAAATGATCTGCAGGAAGGCTTAAATCTGACGGTTGCGCAAGCTCGCAAGGGAATCATGCCATGAAGGAATATTCATTGCGTGGTCGTGATATGGTGACACGTGGCCTCATCTTAGTAAAGGAATAAAAAGAAAATGAAAAATAGTGACGCGTGTAGGCTTTTGCGGGTCTACACATGGTAGGTTGATGGTGGGCCATTTTCAGCTACAACGCCATGAAATAGCGCCACGTGTCCATATTAGACAAAAGGTGATGCGGTCAACAAAGGAGTACATTTGACGGGGCCCATTTCTATTGGTTGAGGACTTTTCAAAGAGGGAGCTTAGATTTTCAAATTTGACGGGTGGCTCGTGGCCGTCAAGCTCATAGTAGGAAGCTCAAATCTACAAAGGAAGTTTAAGCTTGAAGCGGTTGTCTGTCAGCGCCATTCCCATGCACCTCTACTCTGTAATTAATGGAACTTCAGCGTGACCAAGGATAGGAGATCAGGTCTACTCATTTAATCAAGGTCCAGGTTCTTTCACCAGCTGGTCTTCACCAAGGATTTGACTACTTCAACTACTCTCTTAATTGAGGATCTGATCGTTTCATGAAAAATCTGTAAGGATTTGATTGTTTCATAAAAGTTTTGTCAAAATGTAGGTGGCCGAAAGCTTGTTGCTCCTTTAAAAGGGAATTCAGGGCCATTCTACGAGGGATCTTCTAGGCTTTGGATACAAGGTATCCACACATTGGGGAGAATTTCTGTTGCAGATTTGGCTCTTTTGTCTAGGTGCAGAGGTATTTTCTGTCTTGTAGATGTATAAATTTCAGAATGACAATGTTCTTTCCTGATTGGGTTATATGAAAAATACTTTCTGTGTGTGTTATTTGTGATTGTGTCCTTGGGTATGAGCATTTTTCTTTTGAGTGAAGTTGCTAAGGGTTCCTGAACTCATTCATATACAATTGCTATGTGATGTATTTGATTTGTTGCATCTATTCAAGGAATAGATTAAATTGCTTTGAGTCAGGTATAAGGGGAAATGTGTTATATCAAGGGATTATTGAAGCATAGAATCACATATAATACTTTTTTCTTGGACATATTACTGTAAGGCGGTAATATTTTTATTTTGGGTCTTCTAGATATGAAGTTTTGTTGTCATGAGAGAGCATTTATAGTGATTGTCTGACTCTGTTGCCCTAATAAAGCACCGATCTAAGGATTTGCTTGCCAAAAGGGTCTAGGAAATCATTGCATTTAAAAGATAAATCATACAAACCATTTTATGTTTTATTTATTTTTAGGTTAGGGTCTTGCATGTTCTCTGATGTGGATAAGTTAGATAATCCAAGAACATTGCCAAACTAGGGTTAATCTCATAAATCTTGGTGCATACATGAGAACATTCTACCTGATGTTGAAAAACTATATTTATTGATTTGAACAAGGGACACCCCCTAGGTGCAGTAGAACCTAAAGTGAAGGGGAGATAGGTGATAATTTCCCACTATGTTGGCCAAGTCTACCATTTAACTTGAGCATAAGAAGTGGCAAATCTTTAGAGTTGGATGTGTTCAGATTTGGAAACCAATAGAGGGTGAGAAATTCATGGTTTACTTGTATAAAGATAAATTTCCTCCAAGAACTTACAACAAATTGAACCAAAAAAAAATTGACTTATGAAATACTAAAGTAAATTAGTGAGAATTCCTATTTGATAGACTTGCCTAAAGATTTTGATATTAGTCGTATATTTAGTATTGCAGATCTTTGCACCTATCTTTCAAGTAGTGAAGAATTTCATGATGAGAATGTTGCACATATGATACCTAAGGTTGTGATGTGGTTGCCATTGATGTCAACATTTAGTTTGTCTTGTCTGATATATTATTGATGTTGGATGTAATTTGGTTGTTGAAGTTCATGGTTGGATGTCATGTTAGATATAATGTGGTTTGTGAAGTTCATGGTTGGATGTCATGTTTGATATAATGTGGTTGCTGAAGTTCATGGTTGGATATAATGTGGTTTTTTTAGTTCATGGTTTGATGTCATGCCTCGGTCAATGTAAAGTTGAGTATGAAGTTATGTTAAGATGGGAATTAGAAGCATCAAGACTACATATTAAGATGGGAATTAGAAGCATCAAAAAAATATATTAAGATGGGAATTAGAAGCATCAAGAAGACATATTAAGATGGGAATTTGAAGCATCAAGAAGAGATATTAAGATGGGAATTAAAAGCATTGATCTTCGAAAGTTGATGAAGTTTTTCTATAGGAAGCTATTTGGGAGACCGCTTGGGAAAATGCTCCACATTCCTCCGCATTTGTAGATATGATCATGCGGTTCAGAATCTAAGTTTAGTATGTTGTGAATATGTTGTATCCAAGAAATAAAGTATTTATGCTCTTAGCAATGAAATTTATGAATGGCAGAGTTCTGATCAATTCTATGGTAGAGTAACATTGTGATGAAGACTTGTTGAAATGCTCTGCACTTCTCTAGGTGTGAAGTTTTGTCAATGTAGTTTTGTGAACATGTTCAGGGAGGTTCAATGCATGCTCTTGTCAAGTGTCTAGTGACTTGGTGTACTACAAGTAATGCTTAATCTTCTATGTGTACCGCCAAAGTGAAATGACCATTATGCTACCTACTTAAGGGCAACCTAGTTCAAATAGGTGTGACATGCAGATGTTGCTCCTTGAAGAATGACACTATGAAGAATGTTTAGGACCAAACTAAGCATGTATTGGGATAATGCAAGGCTTGTGTTTCTTTCTGGAGTGGCTTGTAGTTCATGATAGGGCTTACCCTATGCATGCTTTATGTTGTGAAGTCTTTGGCCAACTTGTAAAATGTAATATTCTTGTTGTAATTGGCTGACTTGTAATGAAATTAATGTAATATCATGTATATATTGTAAACCTAGTTGGTTTAGGTGAAGTATGATTGCAGAAAATTAAAATATAAAAGTGTAAGGAGCAGAGTATGTATATCATATGCATTTTGATGTGCGACTGAGGGAAAAAGAGAAGTATTAGAGGCTGTCCTGATTCATCTTGAAGACATTTTTGTGATAATAAAGAAGTGAAGGGTTTGCCTAATTGATACAGTCATTAGAAGAAGTAGAAATATAATCATCAAAGGCATGAGTTTCGATGTCAGTTTTTAGACAGTAGAAGGATTGTCATACTATAATCATTTCTAAGTTTGTTGTCAATTCAGGGAGTAGTTACTTCCTTGGGAGTGATCCTAACACAAATTCTTCAGGGAGTAGTAGCTTCCTTGGGTTGTAGCCCTAAAACAAAGTCAATAGGGAGTAGTAGCTTCCTTGGGTTGTAGCCCTAAAACAAATTTATAATTTTAAGCTTCATATATTGTGGGTTAATCCTCACCGTGGTTTTCCCCTTCTTGGGTTTTCCACATATATTTGGTGTTATGCATTGATGTGCATTGTGTTAATCTTTCATGTTTATGTTGATGTTGTAATGCTTAAGTTTTAATTTGCTTCAGAGGATTTGAAGTTTGATTAGATATTGATTCACCCCCCATCTCAGTATCCTAGTGTGCTCAACAATTGGTATCAGAGCCAAGTTACTTAGAAGAATATTAATCACTTGAGGAAGGTCCGAGATGGTTCATAATAGTTCTCTCAAGGTAACTATGTTTGATGGAACAAATTATTCCTTTTAGAAGCTAAGGATCGAAAACTATCTATCTTCTCTAGGGTATGGCATTTGACAATTAGTCAAGAAGGGTTACACTGCTCTTGATAGTGATCTTGTAGATACAGTTGAGATTAATTTGTATGAGAACAATGCCTTGGTGAAGAGTGCTATCATGAGTGGGCTATCTGATTTAGATCTTGTAAAGATAATGGGTTGCAAATGTGCTAAGGATGTTTGGGTAAAACTTGAAAGCATTTATGAAGGAGACAGTAAAGTGAAACAAGCCAAGATGCAAATCTTCAAGAGCAAATTTGAGACACTGAGGATGTCAGAAGAAGAAGACATTGCCAATTACATGCTTCAGGTAGATGAAATAGTTAATGGCATTAGAGGTCTTAGTGGATGAGTAAAATAAGATGAGATTGTGAAGAAGGTTCTGAGATCTCTTCCTAAATGTTATAGTCATATGGTTTCTGCTATTGAGGAAACTCAGGATTTGGATAAATATATAGTAGATCAACTATTTGGCTCACTCACAGCTTTTGAAATGAGAGAATTTGACAAAGGTACCCCAAAGAAGGAAGCAACATTAAAAGAAAATAAGAAGATAGAAGATGGAGTAGGTGATCAAGATGATGACCTTGATGAAGTAGAAGCAAACTTTGTAAGAACCTTGATGAAAGGCACATGCAAATACAAAGGTATGTTACCTTTCAAATGTCTCAATTATGGAAAGATTGGTCATTTTTCTTCTAAACATCCTTTTAAAGAATCAAGAGGTGGAAAAAAGAAAGAAAAGTTCAAAAGGAGCCTATATTCCATAGAGGGCAGTTGTTTTTCAGAAGATGAGGATCATGATGATTCAAATGATGAAACACTTTTCATGGCCTTGAATATTAGTGACAAAAATGATGATTTTGGAAAATGTGAAAAGACTTATGCCTTGCAAGATGATGAAAACAATGATAGATTAGTGGTTGTATGGATTGCCTTTCATGCAAGAGAAGAAGCCAAGGCTTGGGTAATTGACAGTGGTTGCTCTAATCATATGATTGGTGACAAGGAGAAGTTTATCATCCTGGAGAAGTGGAATGGTGGAGTTGTCAAGTTTGGTGGTGATGAGTCAGCACAAATCTATGAAAATGGTGCTATAACTATTGATGGGAAGAATATTGGGACTAAGGATGTCCTCTATGTCAAAGGGCTAAAGCATAATCTTCTCAATGTTAGTCAGATGTGTAGTAAAGGATACTATCTTACATTTCATGCCAAAGTTGTGAAATCAGGAAGGTAGGGTTTAGAAAACTTGTTGCAGAAGGCATCAAGTCATATGGTGATATCTATCATCTAAAGGAGGTAAATGGAAGAACGTGCTTATTGGCTCAATCCAGTGAGTGTTGGCTATGTTACAAGTGAATGGGACACAAGAAATTTGACAACATGGTAAAGATCAACTCTCTTCATGCAGTGAGAGAATGCCTAAGATAATCAAGCCTGCAAACACATTATACAAGGAATGTCAAATGGAAAAGCAAACAAAGACAAGTTTCGAGATCAAGGAGTATTCTTATTCTATGCCATTGGAGATGGTTCATACTGACCTATGTGGCCTTACAAGAGTAAAGAGTCAACAAGGTGAAAGGTATTTCATGCTACTTATTGATGATTATTCTAGAATGACTTGGGTTACTTTCTGAAAAGAAAAATCAGATGCCCTTGAAAAGTTTAAGGTTTTCAAAGCTATGGTTGAGAATGAAATGGATACTAAGATCAAATATTTAAGGTTTGATAGAGGAGGCAAATTTACTTCAAATGAATTTGATAAGTTTTGTGAAGATCATGGTATTAGGATACATCTGTCAACTCCTAGGACCCCTCAACAGAATGGGGTATTGAAAAGGAAGAATAGGACTATGCAAGAGATGGCTAGAGCAATGTTGAAAGATGCAGACCTACTTGACATGTATTAGAAGGAAGCAATTCACACTACTGTCTATCTAACTAATAGAGTGTAACTGAGAGTCAATAACACTAAGACCCCTTATGAACTATGGTATGGAATACCTCCCAATGTCAAATACTTCAGGATCTTTGGTAAGCAAATGCTATATCATAAGAGATAAAGAAGACCTAGGGAAGTTTGATTCAAGAAGTGATGAAGGGATCTTTCTTGGTTACTTGACCAAAAGCAAGGCCAATAGATGCCACAACAATAGATTGGGAAAGATGATTGAAAGCACAAATGTCAAAGGAGATGAAGATTTGTATCAGATCTCAAAAGAATCTGAGGACTCTGGATCTGATGTCTTTCCATACATTGAAGATGAAGACGAAGAAGAAGAGAAAGAAGAAAAGGAACAAGAACCATAGCAGATACCTAAGACTCCAGTAAAGTGTGTTCAGAAGAACCATTCAGCAAATCAGATCATTGGAGATAAAAATGAAGGTGTGCAGACTAGGAGAAGGCTTGCTAAGGCACATGAGCAAGTAAATTTGTGTTTATTATCAAAAGTAGAGCCCAAAACCTTGGATGATGCTAGAAAGGATGATGGATGGATTAAAGCAATGGAAGAAGAATTGGATTAGATAGAGAAGAAGTAGACATGGGAATTGCTCCCCAAACCAACCAAAAAGAATGTCATAAGAGCAAAGTGGGTGTTCCGGAACAAGCTAAATAAAGATGGTGAAGTTGTGAGGAACAAAGCAAGATTCGTATGTAAGGGCTATTTTGAAATTGAAGGAATTGATTTTGAGGAGATATATGCTCCAGTATCCAGGATGGAGGCAATCAAGATGTTTCTTGCCCTTGCTACTCATAAGAACTTCAAGGTCTATCAAATGGATGTCAAGTCAACATTTTTGAATGGTGATCTAGAGGAAGAGGTCTATATTGAACAACCAGATGGTTTCAAGATATTAGAGGATCCGGACATGGTATGTAGACTCAAAAAGGATTTGTATGGTCTCAAGAAAGCACATAGAGCTTGGTATGCTAGGTTGGATAAGTACTTACTTCAACAAGGCTTCAAGAAAGGTACCACAGATAGCAATCTTTACATCTAGGAAGAAGGAGATATGATATTGATAGTTTCAGTATATGTTGATGATATCATCTTTGGTGGAGATGGTGATATGTGTAAGAGGTTTGTAGAGGAGATGTAAAAAGAGTTTGAGATGTCTATGATTGGTGAAATGTCTTTCTTCCTTGGACTTCAAATTTCTCAGCTAGATAATGGTATCTTTATTTCTCAGGCTAAGTATGTTAAAGAGATGTTGAAGAAGTTTGGTATGGAGGATTCAAAACTAGTGAGTACTCCTATGGTCACTAGATGTCACTTAAGCAAAGATGATGAGTCTCCAGAGGTTGATCTGACTTCCTATAGATTATTAGATGATTGTTGTACTTAACTACTTCTAGACCTGATATCATGCATGCATTATGTGTGGTCATAAGATATCAAGCTAATCCTAAGCAAACACATGAGAAGGTAGTGAAAAGAATATTCATATTTTTGAAGGGAACTCTTGATTATGGCTTATGGTATCCAAGAGGTAATGACTTTGATTTGAGTGCCTACAATGATGCTGATTGGGCTAGTTGTGTTGATGATAGAAGAAGTACAAGTGGCGGTGCTTTCTTTTTAGGAAGCAGATTGGTTTCACGGCAGAGCAAGAAGCAAGATTTAGTGTCCCTATCAACTACAGAGGCAGAGTATATTGTAGTAGCATCTTGTTGTACACAAGTGTTGTGGATAAAACAAACCCTGAAGGATAACAAGGTACTATATGATGAGCCCATTCCTATTTTGTGTGATAATACAAGTGCTATCAATATTTTTAAGAATCTAGTGATGCATTCTAGAACCAAGCATATAGCAATCTGTATCACTTTTAGAGAGAGAAGGTTGTAGATAAGGAAGTGAAGTTGGAATATGTTCCAACAAAGGATCAGATTGTAGATATTTTCACAAAGGCTCTTGCAAAGGATACTTTTGAAGATCTCTGATAGAGGTTAGGAGTAATTGCCCCTCCTTTTTCTAACTAGATGCATGATTGGTGCATCTATCCAGGGGGAGTAATTCTTGCTATATCTTTTTCCTAGATTGATGGTGGCTACCTCTCAGGGGGAGCAAGTAGTAGTTGTTACTAATAGGGAAAATTTAAAAGAAAAGTTTGTTACCCTTTGTCCTTGATGTCAAAGGGGGAGAATGTGCAGGTATGTGTTGCCATCAATGCCAAAGGGGGAGATTGTTGCACATATGATACCTAAGGTTGTGATGTGGTTGTCATTGATGTCAACACTTAGTTTGGATTGTCTAATATATTGCTGATGTTGGATGTAATGTGGTTGCTGAAGTTCATGGTTGGATGTCATGTTAGATATAATGTGCTTGCTAAAGTTCATGGTTGGATGTCATGTTAGATATAATGTGGTTGCTGAAGTTCATGGTTGGATGTCATGTTGGATATAATGCGGTTGCTGTAGTTCATGGTTGGATGTCATGCCCCGGTCAATGTAGAGTTGAGTATGAAGTTATATTAAGATAGGAATTAGAAGCATCAAGAAGACATATTTAAGATGGGAATTAGAAGCATCAAGAAGATATATTAAGATGGGAATTAGAAGCATCAAGAAGACATATTAAGATAGGAATTCAAAGAATCAACAAGACATATTAAGATGGGAATTCAAAGCATTAAGAAGAGGTATTAAGATGGGAATTAAAAGCATCGATCTCTAGAAGCTGATGAAGTTATGCTATAGGGAGTTGTCTGGGAGACAACTTGGGAAAATGCTCTGCATTCCTTCACATTTGTAGATATGATCATGTACTTCAGAATCTAAGTGCAGTATGCTGTGAAG
Source organism: Cunninghamia lanceolata (assembly GCA_027924645.1). NCBI lineage: Eukaryota > Viridiplantae > Streptophyta > Pinopsida > Cupressales > Cupressaceae > Cunninghamia > Cunninghamia lanceolata. The sequence goes on from BSBN01000582.1 coordinate 20,726,693, forward strand.
ATGTTATATCCAAGAAATAAAGTCTGTATGCTCTCAGCAATGAAAGTTATGAATCACAAAGTTCCAGTTTGTGCTTTGGTAAAGTAAAATTATGATGAAGACTGTATACACCTAAAAATGACACGACTCTATCTAAATAAATATTTTAATATGTATTTAAGTCTACCTTCCTCTATCAATAAATAAATAATTAAATTTATTTATTGGATTCATATTTCTCTAAGTTAATTAAATATTGAAAATATTTAATTACTTCTTCTAAAGTCAAAATTAAATAAAATCCTTTATTTAATTTATTTCCTCCAAACAATTAAATAATTTCTAATTATTTAATTAAGTCAAGTCTATTCCTCCAAATTTAAATAAATCATTTAAATTTATTTAAATCCTCTCACTCTCCAAAAAATAAAATATAATAAAATATTTTATTTATTCTTCCAAAATCATGTGCAAGTAAATTAAATAAATTTATTTATTTAATTTGCTTTCTTATCTTCCAAATCTTCTAAAAATAAATTAAATTTGCTTTCTTATCTTCCAAATCTTCTAAAAATAAATTAAATTTGCATTCTTATCTTCCAAATCTTCTAAAAATAAATTAAATAAATTTATTTATTTAATTTGCTTTCTTATCTTCAATATCTTCTAAAAATAAATTCTTCTTGTCACGTAAAAGCAAAAGCTGAGTTAACTGATTTAAAGCAAATCTGTTTTATCAACAAAGCTCTTAAATTAGAAAAATATATTCTAATTTAAGAAAATGAAAACTCATCCTCATCAAGAAAGCAGTTAACTCAACAAAGCTTTTTCTTGAATGACACATGTCCTTCTATTGGTTGCACGTTCCTCAACCATCCTCCTCCGTTGATCTTCGCTTTTCTTCTCAACCATTGATCTTCTTCTACACAACTCTATAAATACAACCCTCTTCTTCTTCATTCAATCATCCATCACTTGAGCAAACTTATGCTGCAGAAACACTAGCGCGCCTTTGGCACCCCTATCTCCATAGTATTTCACTATCATCCATCTCATTAGTGTGTTGAAGCTCATCTTCAATCACACAAAGTATCATAGCCATTCTATTCTTGTCATCTTCAACAAGCAAGGGAGCATACGCTTCTGAGGGCTTCATCATTATCAAGATCAAGAACAAGATAGGTGAACAATGGAAGGCATAAGGTAAAGGTTGTAAGTATTATTTTTTATTTTAAATCGGCTTTTCCTTCATATTCTATTGATGTATTAGGTTTGTTATTATTATTGATTAATCCACATTTCACCCTTCACATTTTGGCACCCACCGTGGGGTCCTTACCCCCTTTATCTAATAAAAAATCTGAGTTTTTGAGACGCAGGTTCTATATAGGTTCTGTACAGACTTCTGACAGGTTGATTCAGTGCATCTGAGCAGTTCCATGATGCATATACCTCCTATCTTTATGCATACAAAACTACGACGCATTCAACCTCCAAACTGACACTTTTACCCTCTACTTCGGCACTGGCACAGATACTCCGCATATATCCCTTGTAGCGGCGCATCCATATCCTGTTTCGACGCCTGCACCATCCCAACACATTTACCTCCTGTCGTGACACTTTTACTCTATTTCACGGCGCATACATTAAATTAACACATTTGCATCATATTGTGGCACTTTTGACACCTGTCTTAGTGCATATGTAAAACGCCGCATGCAATCTCTGTTTCTGCGCATTCAGACTGCATAACGACGCTTCTGTTCTGCACTATGTTTTTAGGGTTTTATCTATTTTTTTTATGTTTGAGCTAACATTTATTTTGCAGGATTAGAGGCTGTATTAGTTCATTTAACTACATTGATAAGTTCATTTAGACTAATTAGGGGAAAAAGTAACAAAAAAGATGCATGCATGCAAATTCCACATAGTCTCTAACTAGGATGGAAAGTAATTGAACCACTACTATCTTTGCATTGTTGATTTCTTTCCTAGATTAGATCATTGCTATCTCAACAAACAAGAATGAACATTGCTATGTCTTAAACACTTCAAAGTTAACAACCACGTGAGTGCACAAGTAGAATAACCCATTTAGTTTTTCTACTTTTAACTAGGTTGGATTAATCAGTGTATTTTGTGACTGTGAATGACAATAGGCTTATGCTCTCCCCTTAACTAGGTGACTAGAATGCCAAACTTGTCATTCCATTTGTTTAACCTTTAGAGGGGCCTGCCCTTGGATGCACGCCTATCCAAGTGGGAACGACCCTTAGTGGTAATAGGCTAAAGCCAAGTCATACCAAGTCACTTAAAATAAATTATGCTTGAGGTGAAAACCTTCTGCAACGAGTGCTGTTGTGTTACACCGATGGCCAACCTCCCCCAAAACCCTCTAAGTCGTAACCCTTAGAGGCTAGGAGACTCCATAATGGAGAGTAGTGCCACCGCACGTGTAACCACTCAAACGGTTGCCTTTACTATGAACCAATTATTTAGTAAGCCAAAAACCATTATTTGTTGATGCAAAGGGCGAAGCCTTTGAAGCGGCCTCGATTCATGTGACTCTTAGTAGAGGTAGCAGGGATAATCCTAAGGTTCGGTGGGGGTATGAGCCTAAGGAAACCTGGATCTAGTATGTGTGAGAAGTGAGTACCATGGAGGGGAGCCAGTGCTACTAGATCCTGGAGCTACACGCTTTGAGTATGCACAACTAGAGGATTCAACGAATATTGTCATATCTAGCCTAGGGTGTACTTGTTTTTGAGTCAAAATAGTCCAAAAATACCAAAAAAAATAAAAAAAGATAAAAATCATGAAAACTTCTATGTGTTTGCTGTGTCTATGCCATAATTGAAATCAATTTCTCAAAACACCAAGTTTTCAAACTAAAAATAGAAAAATCTTGAAAAACATTCCAAAATTCTGCAAAACCAAGACAAAAACCAGAGTTGTGCATTTGAAATGACTTGAAGCGCATTTGCATAGACTTTAGACACATTTTCTATCTATTGTGGCGCATTTGAAAAATACCAGACCAACGCATTTGATCTGACCTGTGGGCTTTTGCAATCTATTCTGGCGCCTTTACTGCTGCGCATCTAAACCAGTAAGCTTTTCTGGTCTTGTGTCAATGGCAAACTTATCAGAATATATTGCTCAAAAACTCCAATATCTGCAATTGCAAATAAACTTAGGTCCCTTGCCCCAAGATTGTGTAGCAGTTTCTCAACAAATCCAAGTCTTACAACAAGAAATCTCTCCTCTCAGCAAGGGGAGGTTCCCTATCAATCATTATAAATTTATTTTAAACTAAAACTAACTTGGGGGTGTGATCATACCATCCATTTCTCTTTTTTTAGAAACGTTGTTTACAATATATTATGATTTCAACAAAACTGATATAAGGCCAAGAACTATGAATTACCACAAAATCCACGAAAACACAAAGTCTTTCATTACTTTGGTCACCAACGGAAAATAAAATGATTCAGAGTAGAGTGTAGCCCAAAGTCTTCACTATACGCCAAAATGAGATAAATAGATTAAAGATAACAACTTGCAGCACAAAGTCTTCAAGCTATTTCTCATTCACGAACACAACACAATTCTCACAAATGATTTTATAGCTCAAAGTCTATTAAAATCAAATTTAGAATACTCCTTGATCACTTGAAATAAACCCTCACACTTCAATTACTTATCAAAGATAATATGATAGCAAAGACATAAGAACAATTCTATCATAGAACAAATCGCTCCAAGACAAAGATTGGAATTCAACTTGCTCTCTTGTATTGATAAATATCTGAAAATTGATTTACACAAATAAGCACAAAGTCTCAACTTGCTTCTCAATTCGGTGGAGTTTTGCTACAATAGATAAAAGATAATATTTACAAAAGAGGCCCTCTTTATTTATAGGGAGAGGCCTTGAGAAAATTTAGGAAAAACCTAACTACTTTGACTTATTCAAAAATAGGAGTCCTTATTGACTTGGGACTTCCTATATTTTTACATGTAATTACATTTGAAAAATGTACATGTAAAAATGTCTAAAATTGGTTTAAAAGTACATGTTAAAAATAGAAAATAAACTAAGGAAAAAATGACTGCTTCAATTTGTGTCACCACTTTTCCTCATGTGATGATCATACATAGTGAAAGCTGCTTGCATCTCAATGCTATCTGGGTTGAATGCATTCCTGAAGATCATCCTGGCTCTCACTATGGCATCCCTCACTGTAGTGATTGATTTTGCATGACCAGTTAACTTGGTTTTCAGATTATCCAAAGTTAATTGGTTGTCTAAAATATTGTCCATAGAAGTCATTGAAAATGCTTTATCTTCAAATTCTTTCTGGAACATGTCTTCAAATTCCTGAACCATTTCTTCTGCAGAAAGAAATTGGTTGTCTTATGATACCAGCTTACAAGGCAACTCCTCCAACTTATGCAAAAGGTTGACATCACTTTGTTCACTGATTTCCTTTGCAGCTTCAAGATCTTTGATCAAATTTCTAAGCATACTGCTCCTGTACATCAAAGCCTCCTTTGTTTCTATATAAGAATCCCTATTAGTGATGGCGCCAATGGATATTAGGGTGCTTATTTTCAATTTCCTCATCTCTGCCCATTTATCATGAGTATCCTCTGTGCGTTCAATATCTTGAGAAATAGTATCAATGAGGTCATTAAGTTCTGCTCTTACTTTCCTCATTTTATCTGTCTTCTTCGATACGTCTGTGAGCAAAGAGATTCCTTGTGCACGCATCCTATCTAAGTACTCTTCAAGTACTTTCCCTTTGAGATGAGTCCTTTCTGCTTTCAGAATGATGGGGTCTTCTACAGAAACAGCCTCTGGAGTAACTGCTTCTGAGTTCAAAGTGATTTTCCTTACCACCGCAGTTAGCTGTTCTACCATTGCCTTGTAGTGATCCTTCATTTCTTTTTCCCTGTCAAACTTCTGGATTAGGATGTCCATGGCTGACTGCATATCGTTTTTAGCACTTTCATGGGTGATTTTGCCCAATTCAACTCTAGAAATAGAGTAGTCATTCATATCAAAATTTTCAATAGTTGCATCCTGTGGAGTTTTGCTATCTCCAGAAATTTGTGTCCCTTGTCTTCAAGTACCCTAGAAAGAATCTTTGGTTTCTTCGGGGCCTTAGGCTTTATAGGTACCAACTTAGTGAAATCAAAGTCATCTGGAGAGATGGCTTGCTTTTTCCTTTTTGGTGTGTAAGCTGATAACCAAGGTGGAAGCAGAGAAGTACTCACATTAGGATCCATTCCTACTACTGGTGTTCCCGGAACTGTGCTTGTACTGATAGTAGAAACAATAGACGAGGTGTTAGTAAAAACTGCACCTGTTACATTTGCACTAGAGACTTGCTCAGTATTTATCACAAAATGATCAAAAATGGATGCATCCCCAATATCAAAAGATGAAGAAGACAAACTAGGAATTGACTCAGAAGAATGGAGAACATCTTCAAAAGTGTTTTGGGGATTATCAAAAATTATTTTAGGAGGAGAGGGAGATTCAGAAGAGGGAATATTAATAGGGGAAATAGACACAGGAGCTACAACAGGTGTATTAAGTAATGGGGATGATACTCCTATTTCTTGTTGTGTATTTTCCTGTGGAGACAAAGCCTCCTCATCTTGTTGATCTGTAGTCCTATCTTCAACATCCATCTCTTCTGTGGCTAGCTCTTCAGTAGCTGGCTCCTCAACTTCCATATCTTTTATTTCAGGTTCTTCCTCCACAGCTTTTGATTTCTTGGTCACAAATCTGATCTTAGGCTTGTGTGTTTTAAAGGATGAGGGAACATCACTCTTGTTCTTTGTTCTATTTTGCACCTTTTTACCAGTTTGATGTCCTCAAATCTACCCAAACATCTTCTACCATGGGTTCATGAAATTGAGTTTTCCTTCTGATTTTATCCTTTACCCCCCTATAGTCAAACTTTGGTCTCCTTTGGAATTGCTTCATAGTGACCAGCTGTATCTCTGTCTCCATGGCCCTTGCCTTTGTGGCAGTCATTATTGAATATCTACTGATTTCTACTGGGAATCTAAACCAAGCTTCTTAAGTTCCATCTATTTGTTATGCACGACTATCATTTGTCTACACAACTCCATCAAGACTAGTTTATCTAAGGGGAATCTTGGAAACATATAGGGGTAACCTTGGAAAAAGCCAACTCTCAAGTATGAAAAAGTAGGAAATTGTAAAAACATACACCTGAAATCATTCACCACTATCCATGCCTCATCTGATATTCTTCTTTGTTCCAGTTGGGGATAAAAAAGACACAAAAACACAACAAAGAATGCATCATTCACTCTTTTGAAATGATAGATTGAGCCTTTCAATGTCAACTGGGAATAGTATTGGTATACAGGAACTACCCTTCTATCCCCTTCTGATGTTAATCTTGGAAAGATTCTCATAGAGGCTGCAATGTACACTAGATAGGAAGTCAGGTAGAACTTGGAGGTAGTGGATACCTTCGTCAGTTGTTCATGCGAAGCGTTACTGATTTGTTCTCCCTAGAAAATGGTTTGCTTACCCTGGAGTATGACCTTAATGAAATGATACATCCATTCATGAAACTGTGAAGAGGAAGAAAAACCTCTTATCCTCCTGAGGAGAGTAATCAGGTCACCAACTTCCTCTACAAAATCACTTCGAGGGAAACTACGTGGCCACCTTGACAAATTTGATCTGGCAGTCTTCAACCATTTGTTGTTGATTACTTTCTTTGCTTTCTCTGGATTCTTGTCATATTCCTTCTGAGCTTCAACAAAGTCAAGCTTCAATACCTCTGTCGTAGGAGGACACATGAACACCTTATTAATGAACTCAAGATCCAACCTAATTATCACATTCCCACTAGCATCCACCATAGCTCTAATATCTTTGTTATAGAAATGGGCACACTGAAGAACAAATTCTGTGTTGTGAGATGCCACTGGGAAAGATGACACCAAATGAATATTACTTTCCACTATCTTCTTCATCATAGCACTAGGGTTGTTAGACTTGGTCCTCTCTACAAACTCAGCCATATCAACATGACCGATCTCTGTATCTCTAATGTCATCAACATTAGAATGGACTGAGGTGATTGGGAAAACACCTTGATATTTGTACTTCATCACTTTTGATTTCTACGGGGACAACTCAGTCATTTGGATGAGCTTTCACCAAGAAGAAGTTTGATGTAGAACGAAGCTCCATACAAGAAACTGCAGCAAAAAGTCATGATCGTGCAATTAGAGAAAATACCGGCAATCTGGGAAAATTGCATGTTGATGATCACAACTATGGGAACGCACTTGAAAAAGGGCTATAGAGCGAGCTGGCCAAAAATTAGAGGAAAAGCAGGCTTAGAAAATCAAAACTGGAAATTTTCTAGAGTTACAAAAATTTGGGATAGTTCTTGCATGGGCGAAAAAATTTGCTGCTCTTGCATGTGAGTATTTTATTTGTATATGTATTGGCGGCAAAATTAGCCGCCACTGCATGTGGTAAGGGTTTGAAGTTGGTATGAGCGGTGAATTTTGCCGCTACTGCAGGTAACAAATTTTGTAGACATGATGTCGAAGCGGTAAAAATTACTGCTTTTGCATGGGCTATGAATTGGAAGATCTTTGTGTAAGGGCGGTGAAATCTACCGCCCATACACCATACAAAAATCCATGGAGACATACACCTGTGGTGAGTTTCGCCGATGATGCATGTGGGGTTGGTTTGTCCTCACGATGTTTGGTTGGTGAAAATGGCCAACATTGCATGTAACTAGTTGTTTAAACAAAAGCGTTAGGTTGAAATGGAATCTAGCAACTTCACTCAAGTTATTGGGTTGCTTGTGTTAGGGCAGCAAAATCTGCCGGCCATACACATCTTGGTAGATGGCAAATACCCAAGGGTTTGGGCGGTGAAACCTAGAAACTTTCAGATGGAAAAAGAAACAAGAAAAAACCTAGGGCACCTTTGGTTTGGTTTGAAAACAAATCAGACACATCAAACAGACTCGCACAACAAGTAGAAAACAATCCCAAAAACAACAAACAAAAAAGAACAAAACATAACAAAAATCAAATAAAGCAAAATCTAAAAGATACACATATCAAACAAAACGTTAGGAAGGGGAACAGAAACAAATGAGAAGCTTACCCGTAGCGCCGGCGACAAACCCTAAACGTGGTGATAAATTTGATTGAGCTCCCAATCAGCGTGATCGAATGGCGTGAGGGAAGGTTTACAGACCAGCTAGGCAGGAGGAGAAGTGATAAAAAGAACGATCGAATAAGTATTTAAGACCCAAAAATGGACATTAAATGGATGGCATGAGTGGCCATTAATGGCACTCGGTGTTGAAGATCTGAAGGATCTCACTCGAGCGGTAAAATCGACCGCTTTTGCACGAGTGTCAACAAACATGCAGAGGCGGTGAAGTCAACCAACCATACGTGAAACTTTAGGGAAACATGTAACGGTGGCAAAAATTACTACCTTTACATGTGCAAAGAGAAACCTATGTAAAAGAGGTAATTTTTTCCGCCGTTACACATTCAACAAATGAAAAGCAAAGAGATATGTATGAGCGGCAAAAAATGCGGCCATTACATATCAAAACTCAAAAATTACCAACTCTTGAAAATAGTCAAAATCAACATCCTAATCAATTTACGACTTAAGCGATATTCACGAATATCGAGAAACCAATTCAAAGGAATGTTGCAGCCCAGTTTAGAATGTCAAACAACTTCACATGAGATCAAGTGAATATTGTCTTGATTTGCAAACTCAAAGTGTAGATCACGAAACGGACAAGTTTCGTGGGGTTGTCTACAAAAATAAGCACAACTGATTTTGAGAAGAACAGATATATTATTTAAAACTATTTGGTTTAGATATATGTTTGGAGGATTCGGCTTGCATGTGGTTGATGCACCATCCTCGAACTATAGTGATAATCTTTTTGAAAAATTTAACATTTGAATGTGTTGAGAACACTTAAATACATTCATGAGAACTCATGCATAGTACTCGATTACTATTGAAGGGTTATTAGGATAACCATAATGCGATATATATCAACCCCTTGATAAAGGATGTTAGAAATATGAAAGTTAATAGTATTACTCAAAGGTAGCTTTGTATGCATGTCAGATTAATAGCGAGGATTCTCCTCTTGATGCTTGTAACATTATGAGATTGAAATCTAAATTAGTCTAAGTCTCTTATATTATAATGTAAACAAAAGCCATTTCTTTTACTTGTGGTCGAACTCCATGAAGGGGGTATTTAACATTAAAAACTCACATGGGTATATGAGTTGATGCCTTTTATTAAGACCATATTAATTTCCTAAGGCAATGTAAGCCTATGTTATTATGATATTGAATATAACCTATATGGTAGAACATTTTGAAACTGTGAACCTTGGGAAGACCTAGGTTGGAAAATTTAGTTTGACTATTGTCATGTTGAAAAATGGAACAAATTGATGAGGAGTCACATGTTCCTTATTGCAGAAGTAACTTATTATATTTGATGTAATCCTAAGATAGGAGTCGATTGTCCATGAATTGGACTATGAATCAAATTGAATTCACTTTTACTAGACCTAGAGAGATTGAAATAAGCATACTGTATGATGAGACAACTTCTAAGTTGAGTCAAGCATACTTGTATGTAAATCTTTGGCCTTAAAGTAATGCATCCATCTCTACATGCATTGTTAGTTCATAGTGCTCCAGATGGCATAATGTTTCCAATAGTGTCATACATACTTAGAGTGGATCTATAGTTGTGTGACTATGAAACATTATGAAGGACAAAACACCAGATACTCAGATGGCAAACCTAATGGTTCCTTATATCTATACCTTCCGTGAAGGGTAAGGCTGCTTCCAGGTAGGAAGTTGTGTGGGGGACTACTGATCTATGGTTGGAGGAAAAGCACTTAGATGATGCTCTCCTTCCCAAGCATGAGACAAGTTGAGGCTTATGAAGACAAATGTTAAAAGTTCCAAATGCAATGCTTTTTCATTATATGACTTGATAGTCAGTTATTATGTATAATTTGATATTTGATGCCTTAAACATAGCTTTGTACATGCATAGTGAAGGTTATTCACTAATGAGATGCAACTAGATGTTGTAATGATAATGATTCATTCTTGTTTAACTATGATTTGGATAATCATGATGTATTCTAATTCTTAGTTAAGATGAATACTTATGTTAATTTATGAGCATTATGGATTGTGATGTTACATATGGTATCCGAGCTACCAGGTTTAATACATGGACCTATGAGCTCACTACTTGATGATTATTTTTATCCAACATTAACAGATGCTAATGTTTGGATGTTCTATGCTAGAATGGTAAGAATTATAACAAGACTCAGGAAGAAGGTAATGGAAAATAGACGTTACCTACATTATCAAAAAGCTTGAGGGAGAGAGCCTCAAGAATGAAATGACTTGAACAGATTGGTTGCTTAGTAGGAGCATGGTTAACTAATGAGGAGACCTTCACTGATGCTGTAAAGCGCATCAAGTAGGAGTTGAGGAAATCAGTTAGTAATGTTGCTCCTAGCTCTAATGATGCATCAGTAGAACCCTCTGTGCCTAAACTTGTGGAAGAGTACCTGCGTGTACGTCCACCTCCTAAAATTGAAATGATAAACATGGGATGTTATCCCAAACTAAAAATGACTTGAAGTAGTAAGATGTAAACAAAATTTTGTAATTTTGAGAAGGATTATATGTAATCCGTGGAAAATTATAATGCAATTGAAAAAGAAAATTCTGGCAAATCTTTCCTTTCTTGTTAAAGATTACATGAATGAGAATATATTTATGTTATAAATGGATTCAATGATATGGAAAACTAATCCATGATTAATCTACAAACTTCAGGAAGAAGTAGATGTAGCAAGGTTCAGATAAGAACTAGGATGGGAAATACCTAGGATGAAGGGCAACTTTTAGGGCACTCTAAATCTAAAATTGACTAGATCATCGCTTTGCTTCAAGAAACTAGAGCAAGAGTAGGAACTCTCGAGAAGGAGGTCAGGGGTTGACAAGGACCCAGGCAGGATGCCTATGATGGGGGTGATGATGAGGTACGCCATAATGATACCACCCAAAGTGAGCACAGAGAGAATAACTTTGAGGCCAGACAAGAAGTGGATAGAAGGAGCCATATGGATTTGGAATTGTCCCGAGACATGAAAAAGGTCATGCCTCCCAAATTCGATGGATACGTAAGCGAACATGCCGCAGAGGCATGGCTTACAGAAATGGACAAGTATTTCAAAATCAAAAACTATAATGAGGTCACTAAAGCGATATGGGGAGCATTCCAGTTGGTAGGTGAAACATCAACATGGTGGATGAACAAAAAGATGGAACTAGGCTTGAGGTCTACAAGCCTTACTTGGGATAGGTTCATGGAACTCTTTAGGAAAAGATGGTTGCCTTAGTTGTTCTATGACCATAAGCTTATAGATTTTTAGAATTTGAAACAAGCTGATTTATCTATAAATAAATATTGGGAAAAGTCCACCTGCCTGCTTAAGTATGTGTCATAGTACTAACAGGATGAGAGATTCCACATTTGGAAGTTTATAATGGGATTGAACACCCAGATTGGGGACGAGCTTGATGTCCATGGTCCCACTTCAATGGACTAGGTCTATGAGAAAGCCATCAAATGGGAACAAAAACTGAAAGCTATGTCGGTGTAGAGAGAAAGGAACCAAAAGAGATATAATTGGTCCCAATCCTCTCAATCCTATAAGAAAAAGGGGAGAAAGCAGGATTTTACTAAGAAAAATGATAAAGGGGCCAAGCACAAGCAAACTGAGTCTAAAGGGGAGAAGAAGGGAAATAATCACTCCAAGAGAAATAGACATTTTTGGGAAACCACAGGAGAGGCAAGGACTTGTGGGAGGGTTCTACACATGTGGTGGAGATCATTACACCAACCCATGTCCTAACAAGACATAGGGAGCACAACCACAAGGAAACCCTCTACTATCTCAGTAGGCAACATTGGAGCAACACATTCATGCAGCCTTGGACAACAGGCAAGCTAAATACCAAATAACTCCCATTGAAACAACATGTATTTTATCTAGTCTTTTGATTTCAATTTTAATTGATATTGGTGCTACAGAATGCTTTGTTTCCCCTAAAATTGTAAGGAAAATTCCTAGAAAGGCTGGATATATGGCAAACACATCGTCAATAGAATATGCAAATCAAACCAAGGCTTAGGTAGAGTAATGCCTATTTGAGCCTAAGGTTGAACTTCCAATTTTCTCCACTGAAGTAAACCTTTACGTAGCCCCACTAGGCACATACGATGTTATCCTTGGAATAAATTGGTTATGGAGACATCAAGCCAAAGTGGACTATTATGCATGCCAAAATAGTAGAATGTCTTGATGACTTAGGAAACAAGGTTTTTCTTCAAGGAAATCACGGTTAAGTCAAACTAAGACAAATTTCTGCCCTACAAATGAAAAAAGCTCAAAGAAAAGGATGCCATCTTTTTGTTGTCAAAATAGAAAAACTAAATAGGTTTGAGGAAACCAATTTCCAAGATGATTTAATGTTTTACGAATCTCAGAAACTCAATGAAGTTGGGAAGAAGGAGCCCATAGATCAAGAAAGATCAGATATGGATAGGTATCCTTTCCTTAGAGATTTTGAGGATGTATTTTCAGATGAGCTTCTAGGATTACCTCCTAAAAGAGCCTTTGACTTCTCTATTGATATAATTCTAGGGTCAAAACCTATTTCTAAACCCCCTACAGAATGAACACCATAGAGTTAATGGAGCTTCAAGCTCAATTATAGGAATTATTGGATAAAGAGCTAATTAAACCTAGTGTGTCACCCTGGGGGAGCACCAGTTATATTTGTGAAAAAGAAAGATGGCACTTTGTGGTTATGCATAGATTACCACATGTTAAATAAAGCAACAATTAAGAATAAATACCTGTTGCCTCACATTAATGATCTTTTCGATCAAATGAGAGGTACAACCATGTTTTCCAAGATCGATCTTCATTCTGGGTATCACCAATTGAGGTTAAAGGATGAGGACATCCATAAAACAACCTTCAGAACAAGGTATGGGCATTATGAGTTTACTGTCCTACCTTTTGGGTTAACAAACACATTGACAACATTTATGAATCTAATGAACAGTGTGTTCAAGGATTGTTTGGAAAAAATTGTCTAGTATTTCTTGATGACATTCTAATTTATTCTAATAATGAGGAAGAATATCTTCAGCATCTAAGGATAGTTCTTTAGAGGTTGAGAGAGCATAAATTGTATGGTAAGCTCTCTAAGTGTACTTAATTTCAGAAGGAAGTACAATATTTGGGCCACATAATTTCAGCTAAGGGAATAGCTATGGACCCAGCTAAAATTAGGGCTATTTTGGAATTGCATGTACCAAAGAATGTTCATGAGGTATGAAGTTTCATGGGCCTTGCAGGTTACTACAGGAAGTTTGTGAAAAACTTCTCAAAAATAGCATACCCCATAACTTCCTTGCAAAGAAAAGGCAAGAGATTTGAGTGGTCAGAAAAGTACTAGGAGGCCTTTGACCTACTAAAGGAAAAATTGACTTGAGCACCAATTTTGAAAGTACCTAATCCAGAGGGTCAATTTCTAGTCATTACCAATGCCTCAAGAGAAGGCTTAGGTGGTGTACTAGACTAGGATGGACAAGTCATTGCATATGAATCTTGGAAACTGAAAACTTATGAGAAAAACTATGCCCCCCAGGATTTGGAATTGGCAGCAATCATTCATATACTACAAATGTGGAGACACTACCTGCTTGGAAAACCCTTTGAGTTGAAAATAGACCATCAAGGGCACAAATATCTATTCACTCAACCACATATAAATTCTCGTGAAAGAATATGGTTGGAATTCATCTCGGATTATGATTTAGAGATTAAATATATTCAAGGAAAGGAAAACTGAGTGGCAGATGCCTGCTAAGTAGGAGAAGACACATCTCCTCAATGATCTCTATACATTCTGAATTTAGGAATTAAGTACTACAGAAATCCAAGGGAGATGAGTTTTACTAGTAGGTAAAACATGCCCTTGTGGAAAACCCTAGAATTCAAGATATGATGGATTTAACCTTGAACTGGATGGGTTATTAAGGTTTAAAGGAAGGATGTATGTACATAACTCTGTAGAGTTAAGGAATATGGTGTGGAAGGAGGTTCATTCTGCATCATATTCAGGACATCCTAGTGTAACAAAGTTGCTTGCCGATGTGAAACCCCTATATTTCTGGAAAGGAATGAAGAGGGATGCTACAAATTTTGTAGCTACATGTATAAAATTCTAGAGGGTTACTTGGCAAAACAACATCACCTAGCAGGACTCTTATACCCTCACGAAATCCTTGAGTGGAAATGGTAAATTATAAGCATGGACTTTGTGCAAGGGCTTACGATGTCAAGGAATAGTTATAATACTATTTTAGTTGTGGTGGATAGACTCACCAAAGTTGCTCATTTTATTCGTGGGAACTTGATAGATGGGGCACTCGTCATAGCCCGCAAATTTGTTCAAGAGATTTTCAAATTGCATGGCATTCCTAAGAAGATTATCTTAGATAGGGATGCACGAATGGCATCGAGGTTTTGGAAAACCTTATTCTCTTCACTTGGAACCTAGTTGAACATAAGCTCTACTTATCATCCTGAGATAGATGGACAAACTGAAAGGGTAAACCAAGTGCTGGAAGATTTATTGAGAATGTATTGCATGGATCAACAATACAAGTGGGAAGATTATCTTCCTCTAGTGGAATTTGCCTATAATAATTCCTATCACTCTGCTTTTAAGATAGTTCCATTTAAAGGATTGTATGGAAGAAAGTGTCAAACCCCTATAAGCTGGGATGAGCTAGAAGATAGGGCTAGCCTTGGTCTAGAAATGCTATCAGAAATGGAAGAGCAAGTCCATCTGATTAAGAAAAGGCTAGCAGAAGCCAATGATAGGAAAAAGAGTTATGTAGATGCTAAGCACATTGAAATGTATTTTTTCAGTGGGAGAGAAAGTCCTTTTAAGGGTAAAACCTCAAAAGAGTTCCATTAAATTTGGAATAACATCTAAATTGGCACCTAGATATGTGGGTCTCTTTGAAGTTCTTGAAGAAGTCAACCCAGTTGCATACAGAATTGATCTACCACTAGCTCTTGCCATGATGAATAATGTTTTTCATGTTTCCTATTTAAAAAAGTTTGATGCTACAAATAATAAAATTCCTATTCTTGATTGGAATGCTATATAGATGAAGGACCCAGGGGTGGTGGTGATTGAGCCCATCATGGTGCTTGAAATGCATAAGCTACACTTACGTAACAAAGAGATAACACAATGCAAGGTCCAATGGGACCAATATGCAGAGGAAAATGCCACTGAGGAAAACTATGATGACATTTATGCAAGATTTCCCCATCTTTTCTAAAAAACTTTTTATTATGCTCTCAAAACATTTTCTTATTATGTTGGTCAACTTTTAAGACAATTAATCATCGAGGACGATGACTCTTATGGGATAAGATATGTTACATCCCCAACCTATGATTTAGCTTAATCTTATTTTTGTGTGGTAATCAGGAGGATTAACCATAGTTTAATGATTAGATGTTGTGGAAATATCTGATTTAATCATTGATTAAGAGAATATTGACTAATGATAGTTAGATATGAAATTACATGTTCATATGAATATTTAATTATTATGAGTTGAGAATTAGATGATAATGCACTAATCATGATTTTATGATGGTGAGTGTGAACATGAAATGAATCTTCCTTTGAAGGCGGAAGGAGAGTATCATCCGAGAGGAAGAGAGAGATGTTGGGAAATGGGTCCAATTGCCATATGAGTATTAGGTTTTATGTCCTTATTGTTACTAAATTATGCTTACAGCTTAATTTAGCATGGCCTTAACAACAATGTTAGAAGGGGGTAAGAAAAAGTTTTGATAACATGAGATATCTAGTAAACATTAGTTGTCTTAGTCAGCAAGTTACAACATTCATTTATCAGGATCATGTAACAGCTCAAGTCAAGTTGTTACACAACCCAGATAAATAAATTAAAAATCCTCATTGAGAAAGCAAACATTCAAAGGATATCAGATCTGATCAAGTATGTTACTATTTATCAGTACAAGACAATGTAACTGTAGAAAAGAGGTATTTATAACTATCTTTTTTTTATGATATAAACACATGTACTTCAAATATTTAAGTTCATATTATGTAATTGAGTCATAAAACGAAAGAAACATATGAGTCATTTACATAATATGAAAATAGCTGATTGTATTCAAAAGAAGTATTTAATGTGTCCCACATGAGCCATGTGAATGACTAAAAGATGCAACATAAAACTAAACTATATATATCTGAAAAGAGAAAAGAGCATATGAAGAGAATAGGGACCCGTCATTGCCTGTGAATGATGAATCCCAAGGTTGACCAGGTCCATCTTCAACTCCCCCCATCCAGTAAGTTCCAGAGATACCTGCATGAGAGAGTTGTTAGAGCTTGGGGTTTAAATTCTTTTCATATACAAAAGCAACAGATTTATAGTTTACCTTCATGAAGCATCAAACACAAATGCTTAGATTATCAAATAATATAATAAGAAAAGCAAAAGAGATAGCTGAATAGTAGATGCAAGTATCAAATCAGAAGACAAATCCACACAAGAAGCATCATGTCATATAACTAAAGGTATGTTCTATGTTCTAACATGTTTGTTGAATGTGCACGAATAGGAAATAAATGATAATGTGCATGATATTTCAGCATGTGGTGAAAAAATGGGCTCCCACAAGGGTTGAGCCTAGCATGCTGCCCCCTAAATCTTAAAGAGGGACATGGATAAGAAAAATACATGATTAAGTTTTTCAAATAAAGCATATTATGTTTAAAGATCAAACTCTAAGCGCAAAGTGTAGTCACAACTGTACTAGGACAACCATATAAGATAGGATAGTCACATGACAGCCAAAAAAGAATGTAAGGAATGACAGTCATGTAAGAGGAATAAGACAAATATTTATCACGTTTGTTGTGAATGAGGTGTAAAATTTCTATTGAATGCAATAAAAGAAACTAGAACAATAATAAGAGAATGACTGCATGCAAAAGTATGATAGACATAAAGGACAAAAAGTCAATCATTTTATGACTGTCCCAGCAATATATGATAACAACAAACATGAAGGAGAAACAAAAAATAGTCAAAGGAGCCTACTTTGATGTTGTTCCAGCATTAACAAAATAGTTACATTGTCCAAGACAGCTGACAGAATGAGAGAAGTCTTTAGGAGGTTCTTCAAATGGTGTTGAGGTATGAAGTTATGAGATATGATTTGTATCAGTTCTATCAGATCACTATGGTGAACCTAAGTCTCTATAGACCTTGATATACTTGATAGATCCTCCATAGTTCACAAAAAATTGCTTAGATGATACATATATGTCCCTAGTTTCCATGATACTCTTCTATCAAACCCTCTAGATACAGAGTTACTGAAAATGTACACAAAGCAATGGGTATGTAGGGTATACAGGTCTTCATGAAGTTGAAAATAACCAATAGCCAAAAGATGATAGTTCTCTATTCTTTTGTTATTCCTTTGGACTATTGGTATTCTCTCAAACCCTAAGAAGACAATGGAGGTTTGCTTGATAGTGATTAACACATTTTTCATAAGGCATAGAACAGTGTATGGGACTAATGAAGGAGATAGTAACAATTAGCTTGGAAATCATAGAACAGTCCAATCATGTGGACAATATAAGTATAGTCATTAAAATTCAAAAGGGGCAATGATCAAAGTAGTAATCAACTATTTCCAAGTTGTTTAGGGTATAGATGATCGTGGATGCTAAAAGGGAGAATCAATAAACTATTTTCTTTTTACCTCAAACACACAAACAAATACCATCAATAGTAACAGGAAGTGGTCTCTAAAGAGTGATTTGAAAAGTATGAATGACCAAAAATTCATTGAGGAAGAAGATTTTTGCCACTTTGATTTGGAAAAGTTTTATCACTGCTTGTAGAAGTGTTCAGTGCATGAGGGTTTAAGAGACAAGGTTTTGCAAAGACTTAGTGGTCAATGCATGAGAAAGATCTATTGCTCCATGTCACTATTTTAGAGGATCATGAAGAGCCATTTTGTGACTTTCTAAAAGTCTACATGTGCAAATAAAAAGATGTTTCATTATGCATGGTATTTGCACTTTTCTTCATTGCTGAACCTGCCAATTTTCATTAAATTTTTGTGAGATCTCAATAGGGTTTGTGTTTTCCTTGTCCAACAATCTTCAATCCATGTTCAAAGAAATTGTGAAGTTTTCAAAGGTATGAAAGATAGTTTGGAAGCTATCCCAAGGCCTGTTAGCAAGCTTGGAGTCCTTGTGAGAACCAACAATAATCAAGGCATAGAATGATGGTTATCATGGAGGTATAAGTGCAGTGTCACAATGATCAAGAAAATAGTCTTCTTGGTGACTTTCCCAAAAGAGAAGAAGAACAATCATTTGAATGATTGTAACCAAAGTGGAGAAATAACATGTAAGAAGGTCTACTAAAGGATGCAAGTCCGTACATGGAGAGATATACACATACAGGTGCAGACATATATAAGAGATTTTGTTTCCTTTTCACTCCTCATTCATCGCTATCATATACCTTTGAGTAGAATGCAGAGATAAATAAAGAAAGATTGGTAAACTAGCTATAGACGACAAAGCATGCACCAAGGTAGAAATAAGACTTCTACTGGTCTCTACCAGAGTAACCACTATAAGAACATAAGAAAAATGCTCAAGAAATACAAATATTGTAAGTATATTTCGGTAAAAAATGGAAAGAAGAGCCTTTTCCACCCCTTTGGTCTTTGTAGAAAGAAAAGTGATTGTGCAAAGCAAATCAACAACCATCATAGCAGAAAGCACAAGGGTTTTGTTCATAGAAAGTAGCAAAGACATAGAACAAATGAAACTTACCATTACTAAAACGCCAGAAATCCTTCAAAGCCCTCCAGACGACTTCAACGAGCTCTTCAAACCCTCTTAATGGCATCACAGGTCAAAAAAAGGGAGGAGAGAAGAAGGAAAATGAATGATTTAGGTTTTCTTTTGGGTCATGTAACATCGAAAAATGTCCCCTTGGGGGCTTTTCCTCTTAAGGTTTAGCTCCTGGGCTTTTAGTATGCATTTAGGACATTTTGCATCATATTTCAACACCCTGATGAGAAAAGCCCTAAGTGTCTAGACAAATAAGACCTAGGGGGACTACTTAAGATGACCCCTACCCAAAATAGGTGGGAGGACTTAGGCACTCGTGCCCTAGTCCTGCCTTATTTTGGGGCAGTCCTAATTTTTGGGTGTCAACTTGTGACCATTATTTGAGTCCTATGCCGACACAGTGAGTTTGAATTATGAAATTCTTGGTGAGAGTGTTTGTAGTTTCATATATAAGCATGTTTAGGCATTCATTTGGAAACTAGATGGACATTAGATGGCTATTGTGATCTTTATGCATTCTAAAGGTGATTCAAGGCATTCATTGTGTGGCAAGAGTATATTTGTGTTGTCTATGTGTTTGCATTTGTAGATTTGAGCATCCATTTCCTCATGGAATGAAAAGCATCTTCCTCCCATGAGATCTTCACTACAAGGTGACATTATATTGTGTTTTCATCATTATTTCATTTGTATTTTACCTCTGCCTCCCTAGTCACGCACTCTCTATCTGACAAAGGTGTTTGGAAGACTTAAGTGTCCTTCCAGGGCTTAACTGAGGCAAGCTCCTAAACACCACAACCTTCTCCCAAAGTTTTATGATTGCAGGTTATAGGTTGATGATACAGACAAAGTGAAGTTGTAGGAGGGCATATTGGAGTGTCAAAATTGTAGATCAGTGAAAAAAATAGCCACCTGTACTTGGGCTCCTGCTCATTAGTCCTTGAAGTTTCATGATGGAAAAACCTTTTGTGCAACGAGAACAGACTGCAGATCTTGTCCGCAGATCCTGACAAAAAGCAAGGCACTGGACTTGGGCGCCCGATCTTTTGTCCTTGACTTTTCCACCTCGGAACCTTGAAAATAGGTGTGCAGTTATTTTTTATTTTACGGCTTTCTGCAGAAGCATTTCCCATAATTCATCTGTTTGTTGTTGTATTTGAATAATTAGGGTTTTGATGTGTAATTAAGCATAAGAGAAGGAAAATTAACAATCAAACACCTTAATCCAAGCTTCCCTACATTTGTAAGTGACCAAAGACCTAATAGTGCTCTGTCACTCGATCTTAGGGTCCTTGAATGTTGAAATCATGGAAAATTGACATGAAGAAAATAATAACAAATGCAAATCAAATGAATGCAAACCTCATATCGACTCATGATCCATCGATAGGGTTGATAATGCCTCACCTGAAGCACTCTAGCTTTACCCAAAGATTGATATGTTGATCATTTGATTATGCAGCATAACATGTAGATGGATGATTGATGGATGAAGGATAGAATGATGCAAGAGCGATAAATGAGAGATTGAGAAGAAATTTTGACAGCATGTGGATACTAGAAGAAGATTCCCTCATTATGACTCAAGAGAGGCTACCTTTATAGAAAAAGGCAAACTCAAATGGACGAATGAGATTAAAAGTTATGTTGGAGGATATGAATGGTCTAGATTGATTAGGGTTGGATTAGGGTTTCCCACTCAAAGAGGGATTGTAGTCACATGACAAGTGTGCGATGGAGGATAAAAAGGAATCTAATTTAAATAAAATTTTATTTAAATTAGTTTGACATGTGAAGGGGAATTATTAGCTAAACAAATGGGATTTATTTAGTTAATTGGAATGTGATCAAGTGGGATTAATTAAATAAAGTAGGTTTATTTAATTAATTAGGAAGATGATTAAGATGGGATGAACTAGGACCTAGGGATAAATGGGATGGGGTTAGATGAACTAGGACCTAGGAGAACATATACAAGTTCATGTCGACAATACGACTAGGACCTAGGGCAGAGACATACAAGGTCATGTGTAAACAAGACCTAGATAATTTTTACTGTCTACATTTGCCCCTCTTTGAGATGATGTTGCGAGATGATAAGATTTGTGTTGAGTAACATCATTTCAAAGAAACTAAGGTATGGATAGAAGAAAAGGATAGGATGATGATGCCCCCTCGAGAGGATAGGCAGGTTGGACAAACACGGGTAGGCTCTCGAAATGAAATGGATTGGCTAAGGAAGGAAGATAAGGGAATGGATAGAAGAAAAGAAGGATACATTATCCTGCAATAAAAGTGAGCAACCATGATGTTTGATATAGCACTAGACATTATGCACCAAGGTATAAGGACCAAGGTGATGATGTGTCTCGTGCCCCAGCATAATATAACCTTGTCTAGATACAAGATATGAATATTAGCTGGGTTGATTCAGATTTGATGCAAATGCAAGATAAAAAGATAACACACACAAGCAAGCAAGAAAGCATGCAAAAATGATAGAAAAACAAACAAGGTATTGCCCCTGTCAAGCTGTAAACCAATGATTGAGTGATTGATTGATGGTGATAAAGATAGTTGTCATTGCGGGGAACGATATATCCCTAGATCAACACAAGGATGTGGGAACAATATATCCCATTGATGATAATGATTATTGATTGATTAATTGATTTGGCTTACAAAGAGATTAGGATCAAGACCAAGGATGTAATTGGATTATTTGACAAGATTGATTAACTTGATTGGTATGGATAAAGGATGACTTGAATTTGGATCATTGCTTGGATTGATTTGATAAGGATGAATGAAAGATTGGATTTGAATGGAGATTGATTTGATGAAGTGATTGAAGAAGTGATGAAGATAGATGATAGAAGAATGATGAAAGCAGAAAGAGGAATATCATCTTGTGCCTGAATCTAGGAACTTCCTTCGTGCTCCAGACTGCCTATATACCTGTTTCCACAGGATCAAGGCACGTAACAATGGAAATGAGATGTAGTTCTGATTTTGTGTTTTATTGATGGTGGTGATGAAGATGGTTTGGATGGATCAAGTTATGGATTGATTGGGATTGATTGGATGATGTTATTTGATTTTCTTTTGATGATGTGGATTGAATTGATTGGATTTTGATTGTTTGATAGATTGGCTTGATTTGATGATTTGACTGGACTTGTTTTGATTTTGATGATGTGATGAAGTTGATGATTGGGATTGATTTGATTGGAAGAATGTGATTTTGATGATTTGATGTGGAATGGTTTTATTGCTTGGATTTTGTTGGATTTTTTTTTTTGCATTTTTTGACATATTTTGATTTTTTTGTGTTTTTGAGAATATTTGATTTTTTTTTTGTTTTTGGGGATATTTAAGTTTTTTGTAATTTTTTCAAGACATTTTATGATGTTTTTGGATTTTTTTAGGACGTTTTATGATTTTTTTTTTTTGTTTTTAGAAATGTTTTGATTTTTTTGGGTTTTTTGAAATGTTTTGATTTTTTGGGTTTTTGGGATATTTTGATTTTTTTGTATTTTTGGGAATATTTGATTTTTTGGGGTTTTTTGAAATGTTGGCATTGGATGATCATTTTGATAGTCTTTATGCTAGGTACCAATGACAAGGGGGAAACCAAGTCTAGGTGCAAGGGAATGAATGGGATTGGACAAAAGAATCATGATAAATGGATAGGATGGATGATAGTGGATGGATGAAAGGATCATGATAAATGGATAGGGTAAAAGGATAGGCTATGGAATGGAATGGATGTATGTGTAAGAGAATGAGGATGTGATCTCCAAGGACTATCTTGCATAGGAATAACATGCCCCAATCTAGGTAGTAAACTTAGGATTTTTTAGGACAATGCTTTAGGCAACAGGATGCTAGGATTTGACATGACAAAGCTTATGACTTGGATGGTAGGGTTCGTTTGGAAAGGATGGAAAAATGGGTAATGGCAAGAGGATAATGATAGGATAGATTGGATGGGATGATAGGATAATGTCAAGATAAGGTATGTCAAGAGATACCCAAAACATTTGTCAACATTGTGCCCCCAATCTTTATCAAGATCAAAAGAGGAAGGGAGTATGGATGGGTTTGATATGAGAGGAATGTGTATGCAATGGATAAGATATGAAAATGATATGTAGGATGAGACAAGGTGCCCCCAAGTGTAAGTGGGATAGAAGATCAACCTACACATGATGCCTGTTTGCCAAGTTTTCACCGTTGGACGAAGGGATTTATCTTGACTTTTTTTATTTTTGAGTTTTTTGATTTTTTGGATGGAAGAAGGCAAATATGGACGAGAGGGACTCAAGTGTCTAGTGCCATGAAAGGTGATAGTCCCATTGGAGAGGAATGTCGCACGGACCATGTCAAATGTGCTCGTCAATGTTGGTAGGGAGATGGCATGAAAGTGAGATGGATTAGGTAGATAGTGGATTATGGAGGGATCAAAAGTGGATTATGTAGGGGTGAAAGTGGATTATGATGTGGATTATAATGGACTTATGCACAAGTATGGACCATAGGAAGGTGATGGGGGAGATATGTAGGATAATGAGTGAATGATGGAGTGATGGAGGTGTGAAAAGGAATCATGACCAACGGTTGCACACACCTTGTTAAACATGAAAGCTTTTGAGTGGATGGAGGTGTAGGAAGCAATGGTAATGTTTTCTTAGGAGATGGATGATTTAGGACTTTTGGAACCCACATGGATTTAGTGTTTTTTTGTTTTTTGCTTTTCATGTGGGATGGAGGAATTTGAAACTTTGGAATGGAATGGAATTTTTGAATGGAAAGGGATGGTTGGGATTTTTGAGAAGTGGATGCCTCATTTGACTTAATTTCTTTTTGCTTGGGTACCCATACCATTTTATTTTTGGACTTTTTGTTTTGGAGGTATGGGCTTGGATGGAATTTTGAATGTACCTTGCTTTGAATTTTTGGATTGATTTTCTAAGGCATTAGGACCCTTATTGTTTGTGGCTTTTTGAACGGAGGCATCCAAATGTTTGTTTTTGAATCCCATGTGGCGGATGGAATGAGTGGAAACTTCTTGTTTATACAATGTGTGCATTGGTTGGTCATGATTAGGAATTTTAGGGGATTTATGGATAATTGGATAATTAGGTGTTGGTAGCAATGGTGGCAAAGTAGATGAAGGGAGATTAGAAGTTGGAAGCAATGGAGGTAAATTGGATGGTGGCACGTGTATGGTCACATGTTGTTGACACTTGTAGGATGAGGGAGGTGGAATGGTGACATATGTCTTTGGAATATGATAAGATGTGCGATGGAAAGAAGTGGATTTGGGAAGTGTGGATGAAGTACCAACATCATTAGATTGTTGACCTTGGGATGTGTATCCAAGGCCAAATGAGCGAGGAGGGACTTTGACATGGGTTGGCTCCAAAATTGCTTGTTCATGTAGGCCTAAACCTTTGCCTTGATAATTCATATTTTGGAGCATGCGATTAACTATAGGACTAGGTGTAGTTTGGACACTAGACTTGAGTTGATTATTGGATGGAGAAGGTAATGTGGATAATGGTTGTTGGTGTTCTAAGGAGGAACACTCATGAATGAATGTGGATAGACTAGTAGGGTATTATGGATTTGAAATGGGATCAATGGTGGATGTGGAAGGATCATTAGGATCCAAATTATTTGTTCGATCTTCTATGTTGGATTTGGAGGCACATGTCTCATCATAACAAGTGGAAGGTGTAGGATCATGGCTAGGTGGAGAGGTCTCTTTGCTTTGAATGAAGGTCATGAAATGGGGTGAATGCTCAAGTAAGTCAACAAGACTTCCATTAGATGGAGCATGTAGGTCTTGGATGTCTTGTTCATGAATAGTTGTGGGGGTATGACTAGGATCAAGTTGTTCATGGATAAGTTCTTCATAGGTATCATCTTGATCATAGAAAAGGTCCATGTTATGGATAGGGTAAATGGAAGTGTTTTGTTCTTGATTAGGACTAGGGCTTAATTTTTTCACATGATTAGGATTAAAATCTTTACATACCTCTTGACTTGATTGAATGGAAGTGGAAGGCTCTTTAGCTTGTAGATCACATGATGGGGTTAAAAGACTAGACAAAGTGTTCAAGGACTCATGGGGAGGCTGAAGAATAGGTGTTTGATGACATGACAATGTTTTATTCCTTTCTAGTAACCAATGGATCACATCCTTTGCAAGGGTATGGGTGAATGGGCAATATAGGGGATGGTTGATAATAGTGGGAGTTGAAGGTTTAGTATTAGGATTTGTTGGATGGGTAATGGGATTAGGATTTGGGCTAGATGGAAAGATAATGGAATTAGAGGGATTGGTCTTATCTAAGACAACCTTACCACAATCTTCTAGGTTCTTGACCAATTTTTGAAATCAGACACAAGTGGATATGGTATGGCCCCTATACCTATGGTATGCACAATAATGGTTTTCATTATACCCTCTAGGTTTAATCATAAATGGAGAATATTCTTTCAATGGGTATAGCTCAATCAAATTTGCTCGGACCAATTTATTTAAAAGTATCTCCATGGAATCTTTTAATGAAGGATTAGTGGAACATGAGGATAAAGGTGATGAGGGTGAGGAATGGCTTGATAAAGGTGTTGGGATAGGACTAGTTGGCTCATGTGTTGGCATATGATTGGATGGTGAAGGTGACTCAAAGGAGGCACATGCTAGGTTGGTTTCTCCCTTGTCAAAGGATTTTAATAGGTCTTGCATAAGATGACTTGGACTTTCTTGATCTAAGTACATAGGTCCATTTAGACTTGCTTGGTGTTCTTGTAAGGACATTTGATTACCATGCGGATAGGTTTGGTGATGAGATGGCATGTTAGGACTTGTAGTTGAAAGGTTTTGTGAGGTGGATTGTTGTGGACATTGGTTGATGTTGGAAGTTTGTTGAGAAAGTAGTTGGGATATGATGGCAATGGAGTTAGGATCGTTGGATGGTAGACTTATGGAAGTACTTTTTTTGGGGTGTTGCTAGGAATAGTGAGGGTGATTTGTGGTATGGACATAGCGGCATTAGTGTTTGGATTATGTGCTTGTTGGACTTGTGATGGAATGTGGGATCATTGATATTGGCCTAGAACTTGATGCTGTGGGAATTGTTGATGTTGTGGTGACACAGGATCTTCTTCCTTTATATATAACCAAGTTTCCTAAGTTGGTTAAGCATTTGTTTGGTGCCATAAGGATCATTCTCATAGGTGTTGTTTAGAAATTCCATGTCCATGTTTACAAGTGGTATAGGTTGAGAATTGATTGGATGGAGATTTGATGATGTGGATGATGTGTAAATGCTTAGGATGATGTTGATGTGGAGTGATTGGGATCAAACTTCAAGACCTTAGGATGATTTAATTTTTTTTTTTTGATATATGGCTCTCTATACTTAAGGTAGACTAACGACACTTAAGTAATAGAGGGTTGGTTGGATTGATTTGATTGGTTGACTTACTTAAGATAGACTAATGATCTCAAGCAAGTTTGGATAACAGTTGATGATGATCAACTAAGGTCTTGATTTTGATTGGATTGATTTGGATTTGGATGGGGATTAAAGTAGTTGGGATGTGAATTGGCTTGGAATGATTGGATGATGTGTAATGACTAGGATGAGTTTAGGGTTTGATATGAAATGATTAGGATGGTGTTAATGTGATGGGATGATGACTTGGATATGATTAGGGATGATTAGAAAGAAGGTGGTTTGGAATGATTAGGGTTATGAAATGGCTAGGAATGGGTGATTAGGATGGACGTGATTGGATTTGAATGTGTTGGAAGAATGAGTAAGATGACTTGTCTTATGTGTTTGGTGTTTAGCTTAATTTGGCAATGTTCAATCAAATGATCACACATGTACAATCATGAATCACTCACGCAAGACACATAAGAAACTTTGGATTTTGAGAATGAAATGTAATGATGATTAAACAAGCACATGTGGAAGACACATAAACAATCCCTAATGTCTAGTTTGATGGGGTATGGCCAATTAGGTTTTGGGCTATGTTTACACAAGGTTGACTAGGACTTTGAAAGTGAAATCCTACCACACAGCTGGGAGAAAGGGGTAACCCACCCTTCACCTTCACTTCCCAAAGGTATAAAGTTCTTTAGGGCTTAGCCAAGAGTGACAAGATTCCAAGCTTCCAAATGAGGGTGTCTTTCGATTCAGCCTCGGATGAGGTCGTCCCTTGGAGTGGTGTGTCTCCAAGCAGGCCTCCTAAGAAGGGGTAAACAAAAGAAAATCAAGTGAGGTGTTTTCAATCTCCAAGATCACCTTGCAATGTGAGGAGAGAGCATACACACGCACACTTGATTCACACTCACACTTGTAAATTAACCCTTAGAAAATGAAATGTGAGGAAGACACTTCAATCACTTGTTCTTTTTATAGCCCAAGTCCAAATTTGTGATGAAGACACTTGTTGATTTTAAGCCCAATGTTCAATGATGTGTGATCAAGCAATGTTCATTTTAGAAGCCCAAATCGAAATGTGTATGCAAACAATGATTCATTTTATGTCCCAAATTGAAGTGTGTTTGCAAATAAGATTATGATCAAATGAGAAATAGAATGAGTATACCTAATTATTTCTCTATCCAAAATATTGTATTTTCTAATCCTGATGTTGTTCTAGCCTTGAATGATCACCTGCAAGTCACAAAAATTGAAAACGGAGCAAGTAAACGTGCTAAGAGGATCGTTATGTGAAAAATCAAGAATCTGATAAAAATTAATAAAAATGATCTGATAAATAAAAAATTACTACATGAATAGATTCTAGACAAAATTCTATAACCTTTGAAAAAAAATTTCGTTGATAAAGGATCAAAATTGCAAAAGATATGAGCATTTAAAGTTTATACAGAAGCTAAACTTTGACTACAAAAAAATAGTCAAAATGACACTTTCACCTAATCTGGTCTTTACCACTACGTAGTTCATCTTCCCATCTTTCCAATGAGTCTAATTTTGTGAAAATCCGCCTCCGTATGTGAAAGTTATGAGAAAAGGAAAAAGTCCTCTCCTTTAGGGCTTATGGATATAAAAGGGGTAGACTGACTGTTTGACTATAACTGTTAGCGGTTTGTTGAAAGTAATCACATGGACTGGCAGTATGAGGCAGGTGGTTAGGATAATGCAATTAAGGCTAAATTAGCCCACGGTCCTCCATATGACCATGGGTTTTTTAGAGATAAAATAAAAAAGAATTTGAAATCAAAGGAGGAGGTAAAAGGCAGCCCTACCCTTCATGTGACCCGGGGTTTGTGACGCTTGGGGCTTAGAACCGAAAAGCTGTAAAGGGGCCGCAAAGCATAAGATAACCACAAAACTTTCTATTTGATATTTTGTGATAACCACAGGTGTCGGTAGTTAGGGTTTGCCAGTAGAGGGCGGTGGAAGATGGAGCGGCGGGAGGAGCAGAAAGGACGGCAGTGGTGGCGACAGGGCATAACTCTGGTGGCAACCAGATGGTATCAGGTGGAGGTCAAAATTTAAAGGGCTAAGTAGGGGTTGTTTGTTGGTGGTGATAGGGTGATGAATAGACGAGAGGTCTGCAAGCGGAGGAGGAGTGTTGAGGTTTGAGGAAGTTGGGCCGAGGGATCTCGACGGCGCTAGGGTTTCTGTAGTGATTGTTATCGACTAAGTGGCTAGACAATGGCAACAAGAGGAGTTATTTGAAGGCAACGTGGTTGCTCAGAGGCTCTAAGGGTTTCAGACTGGTGGCAACCAAATACCTTAAACCTCAAGCAACAAAACTTAAAACCGATAAAATTTACAATGCAAATTCAATCTCCCAAGGCATAAAAAAACATTAGTCGATGCCAGATTAAAATAAATACCGGTGACTTCGACCTAGACCCTTGTGCAAGATAGGTACGGTATGTCCATATGGTATGGATCCATACAGATCCGTATAGTATGAATTGCCATACTAAAAAAAAATTCGGCCAAAAATAAAAAATTCCACAGTGAGCAAAACTAGGCGAATTTTATGTCAATTTTTGTTTCTCAGGCCTCCTGATCGCAATGGTGTAGTTCATTTTTGCCCAAGAGGTCACCTGCAACAGATCACCCCCAAAACTTGCAAATTTTGACAAAACTAGGGTTAGAAAATGCAAAATTTTGACAACAAAACCTGCAAAAACTGACGATTAGATCCACACTAGGCGTGCCAAATGAAATCATGGAAAATTGACATGAAGGAAATGATAACAAATGCAAATCAAATGAATTCAAACCTCATATCGACTCATGATCCATCAATAGGGTTGAGAATGCTGCACCTAAACCACTCTAGCTTTACCCAAAGATTGATATGTTGATCGCTTGATTATGCAGCATAACATGAAGATGGATGATTGATGGATGAAGGATAGAATGATGCAAGAGAGATAAATGAGAGATTGAGAAGAAATTTTGACAGCATGTGGATACTAGAAGAAGATTCCCTCATTATGACTCAAGAGAGGCTACCTCTATAGAAAAAGGCAAAATCGAATGGACATATGAGATTAAAAGTTATGTTGGAGGATATGAACGGTGTAGATTGATTAGGGTTGGATTAGGGTTTCCCACTCAAAGAGGGATTGTAGTCACATGACAAATGTGCGATGGAGGATAAAAAGGAATCTAATTTAAATAAAATATTATTTAAATTAGTTTGACATGTGAAGGGGAATTATTAGCTAAACAAATGGGATTTATTTAGTTAATTGAAATGTGATCAAATGGGATTAATTAAATAAAGTAGGTTTATTTAATTAATTAGGAAGATGATTAAGATGGGATGAACTAGGACCTAGGGATAAATGGGATGAGGTTAGATGAACTAGGATGAACTAGGACTTAGGGGAACATATACAAGTTCATGTGGACAATACAACTAGGACCTAGGGCAGAGACATACAAGGTCATGTGTAAACAAGACCTAGACAATTTTTAGTGTCTACAAATGTATTAGGTGAAAGGATGATTTTAACACCAAACTAAACAAATCCAAATTTTACCCTAAACATTTTGGTGAACCCATGTTTTTGGGCTTAATTGCAACTTTCTGAGTGTTTGTCTTCATATTTGGATTTTTTTCATTCATTCATATAGTCATTTCTCTTATTGCATTGAGAAAATTACAAAAAAATTGAAAAATTTACAAAATTTGGAAAAATTTGGTAACCCTAACTTGCATTTTTTATATAGGTTACTAATTTACATCAATTCATTCTAAATTTTCCTAATTCATGATTGTAGACACCTAAAATTGGCTCAGGTTAAATTAAGTAAATATTCTAATATTTATCTTAATTCATATTTTCTTCTGCAATTAAATAAATATTATAAGTTTATTTGATTGGTTCATTATCCTACAATTAAATAAAGTCATTTTATTTAATTAAAATCCCTAAATTCTTCTAATGTCTCAAATCCTAAATCCACCTCACAAAATCCACTTCGTCAATCCACCTCATCAATCCACCTCATCTTTCCACCTCATCTCCTCCACCTCAACATGTTGCACATATAATTAAATATTCTTAATTTTTAATTAGCTAATATCCTCTATTATCCAAAATTGAATTCTTAATTCAATTGTCCCCCACTATTATCCAAAATTGAATTCTTAATTCAATTGTCTCCCACTATTCTCCACTCATTAAATTCTTAATTCAATTGTTCCCCATTATTCTCAAGTCATTGAATTCTTAATTCAGTTGTTCCCCACTATCCTCCACTATTGAATTCTTAATTCAATTGTTCCCCACTATCCTCCACTATTGAATTCTTAATTCAATTGTCATAACTCACTATCCTCCACTATTGAATTCTTAATTCAACTGTCATAACCCACTCTTCTCAAAAAGAATTTTTAATTCATCCATTATGAATTAAAGATTCACAAAAAATGAGAGCCATTGATCTCATCTTTTGATCCTCACCCTCCATTCCCTTTTCAGAAAATCTATAAATGAGACCATTCTCTAAGAAATTGAAAAGACTTCATCTTGCACAATCACTATACCCAAATTTCTCTCATTCTCTTCTTCATTCCATTTTCAAGTGTCCTCCTTTATCATGTGTTTGAAATTCACATTCAACACAAACAGGTATCAAAGCCAGTGTTCCTTTGTCATCTTCAACAAGCAAGCAAGAAAGGAAAGCTTCTGAGGGCTTCACAATTAGGATCAAAGAAAGATAGGCAAACAATGGAAAAGGATAGGTAAAGGAGTTTGTAAGTATATTTACTTGTGTTGGTTTTAAATCTTCTTTGCTTTCAACTTCCATTGATGTTTGGGTTTTTGTTTTCATTAATTTGACTAACCTATTTTCCCATTTACAATAATTTTTACATCAGATGTGATATAAATAATATAAAAATACAAAAATTTAATAATTTGCATTGCATTTTCATCATACAATTGCTAGGGTTTTGTAGAATTTTTGACAATTTTCATATAACCTAGTAATTCCAAAATCTAGGGTTAGTAGGCAAAATCTTCTTTCAAAATTTTCTACTAATTTTAGAGACTCATTAAAACTTGCATTTGGATGTAGTCTTGCATTTTAGTGTGAAATTGCATTTAGATTTCAACTATTTGCATTTTTGCATAGAAAATTTCAACAAAAAACTAGCAATTTTCATGCATTTTCATTAAAATTTACACTTACATTTTGCATCTTAGAGATTGGAATTCATTTTCATATCTGATTTTATTTAATTTTCACCATAAATCAGATTTCAAAACATTCATAGAGCATTTTGTGTCAAGATCTCAAACCTAGGGCTTCAAAAACATTGATTTTCACTAAATTTGGCCTTATCAACTCTCTAAATTTGCACCATATGTGTGTTGTGAAGAGTATTTTTGCACTAATTGGTTGTTATCAGGGTAATTATTTTCTTCCCCTCCTAAAAATATTCACAACACCTTTTTAACGAGCTCTTGTATTAAAAATTTGGTGAAAAACTACACGTTTTTGCTATTTTTGCCCTAGGGTTTGGCCTAGTTTGCACTCCAAGTGTGTTGTGATAAATTGTATGGATTGATGTGACTGATATCATTGATTTTATTTTCTACTCCTCCTAAAATTCATTACAACACCCCTTTTGCTAGGTCTTGGAGTTGAAAACCCGTGAAAAATAGCCTATTTTTTCTATATTTTCACTAGGGTTTGACCTTAAGTGGCACTAAAAGCATGTTGTGATGGATATATTTTCATTAAATGGCTGTTATTACTGATATACTTTTCTTTCCATCATCATTTTCCTCACAACACCCTTGTCATGCTCTTTTCAATCGAGATTTGGTGAAAAAATCGCACATTTGGACATATTTTCACTATATTTTGACTTATCATCATCTTAGATTCACATCAAGAGTGTGTTGTGAAGGATCTTATTACTATTTTGGACTGATATCAGACATATAATTTTCTTCCCCTGATCAAAATCCTTACAACACCCTTTGTTTCATTCATTTGCATTGAAAAAAGTACAAAAAATCAAGCATTTACAAAATACCTCGCACCTAAAAGTTGAGCATATTGCTACGTGAGTCTAATAACCCACTGTCCTAAGAGATATATTCCTTCAAGAATAAGCATAAGACACATGATATCTAGTGCTCTTGAAGAAGTTGGCACATTAAACACGTTCTTCACAAAGGGAGAGACTCAAATATTACAAGATATTACAACCATTACAAGTGTAATGGAAGAGCAAACTTTTCATGATGTTAATGATACTATTGAGGCAATGGGTTATGTATCTGATGAGAAAATAGAAAATTTAGATAAAGAGCTATCCTAATTTCAATCATTTATGGAAAATGAGAGAATAGTTGAAGAAGTTGTCCCTACGATTCATAATATAAGAGAATTGATAAAAGAGGGACAAGATGGTGTAAATGCAATTCGTGGTCTAGCACATATTGTACAAACCAACATTATGCTAGTGACCAAATGTGCACAAGTGATAAATAATAGTTTATCACCATCTCATATACTCAAGTATCAGCACCTATACTAACTACGGGAATACCCACTTTTACATCAACAATCTTAACAACTGATGCAAATGCTTGTAGTAATGCTACCACTAGTATTGGAGTATCTAATGACACTAATTACAAAGTTGTGGGATTTGATTATCAAAATTTTATTTCTAAGGGGACCTCTTCTATGCACAATTATTCTCAACCACCTATTTATTCCACTCATTTCTAGCCACCTATCACCTACTCGCAACCATCTTCCACCTATCACTATGTCCAACCACCATTGACATATTCTCAGCCTCTACCTGTCATATCTCAAGCTCATTCACCTCCTTAGTTTGGTTCCAATTTCTCACAACAAATTGCATCTCCAAATGATGTCATACTAAACCAACTTTTACAGGGCATGACTGCTTTACAACAAAAGGTAACAAACTTGACAAATTCTTCGCAGCCTAGTTTACCAACATATCATGCCTGTAATCTCCTTTCCTATGCAATCTTGAGAACTCCTATGTCTAAGAGGTTTGAGACTCCCCAATTTGAAAAATATGGTGAAAAAAGTGATCCTAATATTCATGTGGCAGCATTTACAGCTATGTGTAGCGATTTCTATTTTGAAGCAGATTTGTTAGCAAAACTTTTCCCATGATCTCTCAAAGATACCACTTTAGAATTGTTTTTCTCTTTTCCTCCAAATTCAATACACTCCTTTTCGCAGTTGATTGATCAATTTTTACAATATTTTCAAGCAAATATCAGACCCCAAGTTACTCTAATTGACTTGGTTCAATGCAAACAAGGTCCGAAAGAGAAGTTGACTAAATTCATTAGTCTGTATCAAGGAATTTATGCACAGATTTAGTATCAGATGAAAGATGAGGATGTTCAAAAGATATTGATTACAAATCTACAACCTAATATTCGTGATAAGATCCTCTTGATGAAGTATAACTCCTTTCAACATTTATGCACCACCCTTCATGATTATTAACTTTCATCTAGTTAGTATGAAAATCAAAACTCATCGGCTCAAGTTGGTCAATCCACGGGTGGATCATCAAAAAACAACTTTAAAAGAAATAATGATAACATGAGCTTCATCAAGGTTAATGGACAGAATATGAACAACTTTTCAAATGTTTTAATAATCATATCAACCAAGAAAGTTTACTCTGATATCTGAGTCCTATCATTCCATCATGAACCAAGATGTGAGTAATAACATTATGAAGCTTCCCCCAATCAAGCCTGTTGATCCTAGTAAACAAGGACCTTACTTCGATGCTAATGCCTTTTGTCATTATCATCAGATGCAAGGACATGACATTGAATGATGTATGTGTCTTAAAAATGAGATACATGACATTATTGATTAAAATGTCATTCAGGTATCAGGTGTGAATGATAATGGAAACAAGTCAGTTGCTTCGCCGAATCAGAACTTACAAATTTTCACTAATCCTTTCCCTAAGCATACTGAAACTAATATGTTGGAACAAGGTTTAGTGGAAGTAGATGAGGATGATTACTTGGACTATGATAACATCATGGGAATGATTGAAGTGGATAAGAAACAAGTGGACAACCCACCTTGTCCACGAAGGAATGGAATTTATGCTGAGGTTCCTAGTTAGTATGAAAATCAAAACTCATCGGCTCAAGTTGGTCAATCCACGAGTGGATCATCAAAAAACAACTTTAAAAGAAATAATAATAACAGGAGCTTCATCAAGGTTAATGGACAGAATATGAACAACTTTTCAAATGTTTTAATAATCATATCAACCAAGAAAGTTTACTTTGATATCTGAGTCCTATCATTCCATCATGAACCAAGATGTGAGTAATAACATTATGAAGCTTCCCCCAATCAAGCCTATTGATCCTAGTAAACAAGGACCTTACTTCGATGCTAATGCCTTTTGTCATTATCATCAGATGCAAGGACATGACATTGAATGATGTATGTGTCTTAAAAATGAGATACAGGACCTTATTGATTAAAATGTCATTCAGGTATTAGGTGTGAATGATAATGGAAACAAGTCAGTTGCTTCACCGAATCAGAACTTACAAATTTTCACTAATCCTTTCCCTAAGCATACTGAAACCAATATGTTGGAACAAGGTTTAGTGGAAGTAGATGAGGATGATTACTTGGACTATGATAACATCATGGGAATGATTGAAGTGGATAAGAAACAAGTGGACAACCCACCTCGTCCACGAAGGAATGGAATTTATGCTGAGGTTCCTCCTCCGTTATCCTTATATGGATCGAGAGCTAATCAAAATATATCATAAAAGCAAGAACAACTGATATAGATGAGTAAGATGGTACAAGATGATTCCCGTTATCGTGTTAGAAAGATTCAACAATGAAAACTTGATAAAAATCAGAAAAGAATTAAGATGACTATCAGCAGTTAGAGAAAATAGTGGTTCCCCTCCTCATAAGCAACAAAAAGTCTCATTTAAAAACGAATTTGAGGAACAAGCATCATATGATAATAAACAAGACTTTCATAAGAACCACTCAAATTTTGCATTAAATATGATCCAGTACCTCTCCAAGAGGTTCACAAATTCCAAGATCTAATATGAAGACCCTACAGGTAAATATCTCTAACCCTTTATCTCTCTTTTCATATGCTTCCCCCATGATGTGGTATGTGTTGTTTAGGCCTTCTAGGATGACCTTAGATTCTCCTGTAAGGTCCCAAATACTAGGAGACCACCTCTGTTGTGACCTTCTATTTGTATCATCATTCTTCTATATTGCCTCTCTCTCTAATTTCATCATTGTGTGTTGTGTTTTACAAACATAGAATTGCAGTTGGTGACTAGGGGGAACCCTCCTACATGACTGTCCCTAAGGCACTTGTTTCTCCTCTCTTATTTATTGTTTCCCTTCCCCTAGTGTTTCTATCTAGTGGGCGAATGATAAAAAATATTTACACTAATGCGGACCTAGTGTCCCTTTCGAGAGCAATCAAAAAATGGACTTGGTTCCTAATATGATGATGGGGTTGTATAAATTATCCAATGCTTGGCTAGTGGAAGCACTTGTGCTTTTTTGTGTAGTGATTATCATGATGTCTTTATCTCATTTACAACCTCAACAATACTGCTGCTCTGTGCACCTTTGTTTGTCTTTGAATCTAGCCTTAGTGGTGCTCAATTTGGAGAGCTTCATGATATAGCCCCACGGTTATCCTCAAACTCTAAATTTGTTGTATAACCTTGGCTCTTTGTGTGGTTAATCATATGCATCAATGATGTTGTTTATCATGATGGTGTAGACACTAACATGTTTCTTGCAGGGATGTGTTTGTGGGAACATTTGGCGATCGTAAAGTACATGTCACCTCCAGGGGGCATGGGCTTTGCAAAAGTCTATGTTCCCTTGTGTGTTTTCTTCCTACCTTAACGTGCTTGATATTGATGCCTAATATCAACCACTTTAAGGTGGGGGCATATAAGGTAAGCTGTCTGTTGTAGATGTTAGCAATGTGCTTGTCCTCAGGTGTAGTTTAGAGACCAGCGCGATGAGTGCTTCCTACATCCTGAGGTTGTTTGCAACCAACCAATCAATCATGTAAGCCCTTTGCAGAATCAGGATATTGTGTATATCCTTTTTTATCTTAAGCCCTCTATGGAGGTAGGGATGGTGTATTTCTCATAGCAGATTACATCATCCTGTCATTTTCAAAAGTCCTCTGCGGAGGCATGGAACAGTTCTGTGACTAACTCAACCCTTAAGTGTATCTTCAACGGTTGTTGTGGTGAAGCCCAATTGTTAGTGTGTGCCTGTAATGTACCTAAGATGGTGTTCAGCCTAGAAATAGGAACACTCCATCACATGTCTGCCATGTTTTCTCTGTGTCTTCAAGTGTGTGTGTTTGGCGTGCTTGCTTTGTTTGGCATGTTTGTTGCTCCATATGCAGTCTAAAGACTAGAACGATGAGTGCTTCCTATATTTTGGGAGGTTTTGCATGTCTCGCATGTGTGTTACCCCATTTATACAGTCTAAAGACCAGTGCAATGAGTGCTTCCTATATTATGGGAGGTTTGTTTACTTTCTAGTACTTGCATCTGCATTTCATATATATGAGAAAAAGAAAAGAAAAGAAATCATGTCTGTCTTCTATGCATTAATGTGTCTTCTTTGCATTGTTGTCTTCTCCATGTTCTATATGACTGTAACTATCTTCTCCATGTTTTGTGTGCCAGTTACTATCTTCTATGTGATTGGTGTGTCTTCTTTGTGCTTGGCGTGTTTGTTGTGTTTGTGACCTTACTTTAATGCATGTATTGGCCTTGCGTTTATACATACATTAAAGTGGGGGCTAAATGTAACATCGGAAAATGTCCCCTTGGGGGCTTTTCCCTCTTAAGGTTTAGCTCCAGGGTCTTTAGTATGCATTTAGGATATTTTGCATCATATTTCAACACCCTGATGAGAAAACCCCTAAGTGTCTTGACAAATAGGACCTAGGGGGACTACTTAAGATGACCCTTGCCCAAAATAGGGGGGAGGACTTGGGCATTCATTTGGAAACTAGATGGACATTAGATGACTATTGTGATCATTATGCATTCTAAAGGTGATTCAAGGCATTCATTGTCTGGCAAGAGCAAATTTGTGTTGTCTATGTGTTTGTGTTTGCAGATTTGAGCATCCATTTCCTCATGGAATGAAGAGTATCTTCCTCCCATGAGATCTTCACTACAAGGTGATATTATATTGTGTTTTCATCATTATTTCATTTGGATTTTGCCTCTGCCTCCCTAGGTACACACTCTCTATCTGACAAAGGTGTTTGGAAGACTTAACTATCCTTCCGGGACTTGACTGAGGCAAGCTCCAAAACACCACAACCCCGTCCCAAAGTTTTATGATTGTAGGTTACAGGTTGATGATACAAGAAAAGTGAAGTTGCAAGAGGGCATTTTGTAGTGTCAAAATTGTAGATCAATGAAAGAAATAGCCACCTAGACTTGGGTGCCCTCTCATTAGTCCTCAAAGTTTCATGATGGAAAAACCTTTTATGCAGCAAGAACAGGTTACAGATCTTGTCCGCAAATCTTGACAAAAAGTAGGGCACTGGACTTGGGTGCCCGCTCTTTTGTCCCTGACTTTTCCACCTCGGAACCCCAAAAATAGGTCTGTAGTTATTTGTTATTTTATGGCTTTCTACATAAGCATTTCCCATAATTCACCTGTTTGTTGTTGTATTTGCATAATTAGGGTTTTGATGTGTAATTGAGCATAAGAGAAGGAAAGTTAACAATCAAACACCTTAATCCAAGATTCCCTATATTTGTAAGTGACCAAGGACCTGATAGTGCTCTGCCACTCAATCCATGGGTCCTTGAATGTATTAGATGAAAGGAGGCTTTTAGCACCAAACTAAACAAATCCAAATTTTACCCTAAACAAGTCATAATACCCTAATCCGATTACATTGTGTTTTGACTTTTGAGTTTACTTTTTAGGGAAACCTTTACCAACCAAAATGGGGTCGTGGTCAAATCTCTACATCATTATACCTGGTGCTCGAGTAAGGGGAGCCCATGAGGGCTATATTATTTCTTTTGATTTTATTGAAGCCAAGGAAAATGATAATGCAAAGGTAATGATGAAGGATTTGTTTTACATGGGAGATATAAGGATATATGTTTTCTTGAGCATATAAATGGAATATCCATGAAGACAAAAGGAGCCCCTTATACAATGATCCTACAGGAGATGAAAATGAAGTATGTATTTGCATGAAGGGTTTTGACCCAAGGTTGACCAGGGGGTTATTTTTTGGTGGGAGAAAAGGGAAGGAGGATATAAATTCTTTTATCTCTAAGTGTCTTCATGTGTCAATTTTTAACCCAACCCCCCATGTTTGCATGATGGAGAGACAAATTGTAAAAATAACAATTATTAAAAGCAATAAATTATAAATTGCTTTAATAATGGTTATATAATTAACATAAAGGAAAAATCATGCATTACAAAACAATTATTAAATCAATCATCGTGATTGCATTTAATAATCCTTATTTTTAGTTTAATTT
This sequence comes from Cunninghamia lanceolata, assembly GCA_027924645.1. Taxonomy (NCBI): domain Eukaryota; kingdom Viridiplantae; phylum Streptophyta; class Pinopsida; order Cupressales; family Cupressaceae; genus Cunninghamia; species Cunninghamia lanceolata. The sequence continues at coordinate 20,765,934 of BSBN01000582.1, forward strand.
TTATCTCTCAACCATGCAAAAATAGAGAGAGAGTTAAACTAAAATGTAACTGAGTTATTTTGGTGTTTTTCCTTATTTTATGGTCAAACTGGGAGGAGTTTGGAGTTCCACATGGTCAAACAAAATGAGAGATACAATTTGGAGTTATTTTAGCTCAGATTACATCAGTTTTGACCCCTTTTTTGGGGCTTTTCATTTCTGCTCGTGGGGAAGTTTCTTGCAAATACTTTTTATGCTGAGTTGATTTTAGTTAACTCAATTTGACTCATTGGAGTCATCTTTTGTATTATAGAGGAAAAAACTTATTTTTTTCCTAGTTCTTGCTTTTAGCTCTCTCTTGTACTCACAGTTTTGTAACCCATTTTTACAGATATATAGTACAATAGGTTACAGGTTATCTTTTTATCATCTATGTAGATATTCCTTCATTTTTAGTATGATCAAGTATTTACCTTATCGATTGTGTTGTTTTATGAATGATTGGATGAAATTTTATTGTGTTTTAGCATTAGAACCTTTAAATCTTTGTCTCATTCATACTTGCAAGCATTCAAAGCAATGAAGAATCACAGGTCTTAGGTTGTGTGATCAAATAATCATTTCTTGCATGTTGTGAAAACTGAGTTTTCCTTCAAGAGATAGTTTATTCAAGCCTTCCTTTGAATTATTTTTGTGGTCATATTGCCAAATTGATTTATGTGGATAGATATTCTGAAAGTAGTTCTGAATCAGGACTGCATGTTTGTATCATTTAGGTGCATCGCCACCCATTTAAATCCAATTTTAGTACATCTATTAGAAAGCCTTCTAACCCTTTTCCTACAAAGTCATTAATTCATTAGAAAATCAAAAGTGAACCAACCCATAATCTGGAGGTTTACCTTCGTTATAGGGTACCCACAACCCAAAGGTATTCCAATGTTACACAGGATTGCTGAGATTTCTAGCTTTGCATCACGGGTGCAATTCAGGACTGATTGAACTCTGTTAGTCCAAAAGTGTTCATATATCACTGATATTTGGTGTGTGTGTGTGTGTGTGTTAGTGATCTTAGCCTTTGGAGGCAAGAAATCAACATATATGGCGACTCTAAGTGGTATTTCTACTAGTTTCAGTATGATCAGGTACTAGTTTATTTCAAATAATTCTAAATTTTCCTTGTTTTCAACTTTTGAATTAATAAGCATGTCTATTTTTCATGGGAATATGTCATATCATCCATCATATCATGGAAATGCTATTAATTCACCCTCTTATCAGCCATATCAAATCAATCATACTGTTGGTTTTAGTCCAAATTTCATGACTTTCCAAGAAAACCATCATGCCTATTATGATTGCCACCTGCCCACCCCTGCACAAACTCCATATTAGCCTACATATGTTTAAAATTAGTCCCCAAAGGCCCATTTTGTTTCCAACCAGTATGGCTATTCTCCTACTCAAACTCCAAATTTTGAAGACATGAGCATCAGGGATACAAGGTTGTACTTGGAAGGGTAGTTGAGTGAGATTGGGGGAAATCAAGGGTATGAAGGAGATCAAGAATATAATTTGCAGTAGTAGGAGTTGGCTTATCAAGCCTATCTTCATGAGCAGGAGTTGGAGGCACAAAGGTTACAGTTTGAAGAAATTCTTAAGAGGGAGATAGTAGCAAAAGAGGAATAGATCAAGTTTTTGTTTTCTCAAACACAAAGGCATGAGATCCAAATAGCTCATTTCATTCCAGATCAACCTGTTCAAGAGGAGCTTTGTAAGCATGAAAGTCCAAGTTTGAAGAAAAGTGAGCCTCTTAACCCTCCTATAGTTGAGATTCCAAGTTTTAGGCAAGATAAAGTTCTTAACTCTTTAAATCAGCCTCTTAAGGTTGAAATTCCAAGTTTCATAAGCCTTCATCCTTTGCAAGTTGAGGAAAGTAATTAGGTACAGCCTAGTGTAGTTACAGAGTAGCCCATTGATCAAGATAGGTCACTCATCATGGAGAAGATTAGAAATATAAATCCACTGCATTTAGCTGTATAGTATTATCGATTAGAACAACAAAAAATTAAACAGGAGAAGACCTTTCAAGAGGAGTCTTTCAATGTTTTAGCTAATGATCTTCCTTGTTTTGTTGAAATTGATGAAAATGTTCCAGTATTTATCTCAGAAGATCAATCAAAACAACAAGGTGAAAAAGTAATGGAGGCTAATCAAGAAGACCATTCTTCAATTTGGTTTCATGAACTACCTTCTTTCATTGGAAATGATGAAGAAGATGGATTTTTGATCACATCAACAACACTTTCAGAACAACAAGAAGACATCAAATAATATGAAGAGTTGCTGATTGAAGCTAAGCAGTCTGAGAATGGTTCTTGGATCAAGTAGAAGAGTGTTAAGGTAAGCCTATCATGGAACTTACACAGCTAGCTAAGAACTGTTATGAGGTAAAAAATAGTCCTCTTTTATCAAAAATGAAAGAGGAATGTGATGAAGTTTCATTTTGGGATGATCTTGAGTCCTTTGTGTCAAATTTAGATGGCAAACAAGATCAGGTTGAACATGTTTTTATAAAGGAAATAGAGATTGAGTCTCAGGTTCTAGCTGATTTGTTTGGTGAACTTCCTAAATTTGTGGATGAAAATGAAGATATCACATGCATCCTAACATACATGACTAGTGTTGAACAACAGAATGATAAAATTTGTTTAGATTCAGTGCAAGATTATGAGTTAGATGAGAACATGTTTTTAGGCATCATAGAAATTTTTTGTTTTAACATTGATGATAAGCTAGTATCATATGAGCCAATAGTATGTGATCAGCCTATTCAGGTCAAAGAGGTGAGCATTCCTTCATTTCATACATGTGAGTTAACTTTTTCAAATCAGGTTGAAATTGCAAGTGACAACAAGATGAAAACCAACAGTAGAAGTCTAAGTTTCATCCTTTTAAGAGGATGCCCAATCAGAGATTTAGCCAAGAGGGGTACCAATAAGATACAACCTATTGTCAATGATCCTAACAATGAAGTTGCAGTTGTAGAATAGCAGACCCAACTCACCTATACATTCCAAATTAATCATATGCTTGATCAAACTCAAGAGGTGAGTGAGTTTGGTTATGTTCTTCATGAAGCATCACAACAATTTGTGGGGTATCTAATTCTTGTTTCCCACTTCTTATCAGTAGTTCATAACCTTGCAAAACATCCTATGTTGGTTAGAAGGGGGAGTTATTTTACAAAGCCAGTTAATGGGTTTTTTGACCAGCTTCTTTGGCTGGTTAGAGTAGGTTAGTATAGGTTAGGTTAAGTTTTCATTTTCAAGAAGTGCTCTTAGGCACATGTTTGTTGGCCTTGTCTTAAACAGTGCCATGATAGTTGTTTTCAGTTTTAGTTTTGCTGATGTACAGTTCCTGGCAGCTAAGTTACGGAAGTTTTCAAAGTTCAAGGGAAACAACTAACTCCTATACCCAATGGATTACTAAGGCTACTGATCCTACTTGTGTAGCATGGAAAACACCCTTGAGAGGTCACCAAAAATGTTACTAAAATATGCTTACAACTTAATTTAGCATGGCCTTAGTAGCAGTGTTAGAAGGGGGTAAGAAAAGGTTTTGATAACATGAGATATCCAATCAACATTGGTTGTCTTAGTGAGCAAGTTGCAACATTCATTTATTGGGATCATGTAACATCTTGAGTCGAGCTATTACACAACCCAGATAAATAAATTAAAAATCCTCATTGAGAAAGCAAACATTCAAAGGATATCAGATTTGATCAAGTATGTTGATGTTTATCAGTACAAGATAATGCAATTGCCGAAAAGAGGTATTTATAACTATCATTTCTTTATGATATAAACACATGTACTTCAAATATTTTAGTTCATATTATGTAATTGAGTCATAAAAGGAAAGAAACATACGAGTCATTTACATAATATGAAAATAGCTGATTGTATTCAAAAGAAGTGTTTAAGGTGTCCCACACAAGCCATGGGAATGACTAAAAGATGCAACATAAAACTAAACTATATATCTAAAAGGAGAAAAGAGCATATGAAGAGAATAGGGACTCGTCATTGCTTGTGAATGACAAATCCCAAGGTTGACTAGGTCCATCTTTAGCTCCCCCCATCCAGTAAGTTCCAGAGATACCTACATGAGAGAGTTGTTAGAGCTCGGGGTTCAAATTCTTTTCATATACAAAAGCAACAGATTTATAGTTTACCTTCATGAAGCATCAAACCCAAATGCTCAAATTATCAAATAATATAAAAAGAAAAGAAGAAGAGATAGCTGAATAGCAGATGCAAGTACCAGATTAGAAGATAAATCCACACAAGAAGCATCATATCATATAACTGAAGGTATGTTTTATGTTCTAACATGTTTGTTGAATGTGCAGGAATAGGCAATAAATGATAATGTGCATGATATTTCAGGATTTGGTGAAAAAATGGGCTCCCACAAGGGTTGAGCCTAGCATGTTGCCCCCTAAATCTTAAAGAGGGACATGGATAAGCAAAAGACATAATTAAGCTTTTCAAAAAAAGCATATTCTGTTTAAAGATCAAACTCTAAGTGTAAAGTACAGTCACAACTGTACTAGGACAACCATATAAGATATGATAGTCACTTGACAACCAAAAAAGAATGTAAGGAATAGAAGTCATGCAAGAGGAATAAGACAAATATTTATCACTTTTGTTGTGAATGAGGTGTAAAATTACTATTGAATGCAATAAAAGAAACCAGGACAGTCATAAGGGAATGACTGCATGCAGAAGTATGATAGCCATAAAGGACAAAAAGTCAATCATTTTATGACTATCCCAACAATATATGATAACAACAAACATGAAGGAGCATCAAAAAATAGTCAAAACAACATTCTTTCATGTTGTTCTAGCATTAACAAAATAGTTACATTGTCCAAGACAGCAGACAAAAAGAGAGACGTCTTCAAGAGGTTCTTCAAATAGTGTTGAGGTATGAAGTTATGCAATATATGATTTGTATCAGTTCTATGAGATCACTATGGTGAACCTAAGTCTCTACAGATCTTGATATACTTGATAGATCCTCCATAGTTCATAAAAATTTTCTTAGATGATACATATATGTCCCTAGTTTCCATGATACTCTTCTATCAAACCCTCTAGAGACAAAGTTACTGAAAATGTACACAAAGCAATGGGTATGTAGGGTATAAAAGTCTTCAGGAAGCTGTCAATAGGCTCCAATAGTCAAAAGATGATAGTTCCCTATTCTTTTGTTATTTCTTTGGACTGTTGGTATTCTCTCAAACCCTAAGAAGACAATGGAAGTCTACTTGATAGTGATCAACACATTTTTCATAAGGCATAGAACAATGTATGGGGCTAATGAAGGAGACAATAATAGTTAGCTTGGAAATCATAGAACAGTCCAATCATGTGGACAATATAAGTATAGTCATTAAAATTCAAAAGGGGCAATGATCAAAGTAGCAGTCCACTATTGCCAAATTGTTTAGGGTATATATGAATGTGGATGCTAAAAGGGAGAATCAATAGACTATTTTCTTTTTATCTGAAATACACAAACAAATACCATCAATAGTAACAACAAGCGATCTCTCAAGAGTGATTTGCAAAGTATGAATGACCAAAAATTCATTAAGGAAGAAGATTTTTGCCACTTTGATTTGGAAAAGTTTTATCACTGCCTTTAGAAGTGTTTAGTGCACAAGGGTTTAAGAGAAAAGTTTTTGCAAAGACTCAGTGGTCAGTGCATGAGAAAGATCTGCTACTCCATATCACTATTTTAGAGGATCATGAAGAGCCATTTTGTGAATTTCTAAAAGTATGCATATGCAAATAAAAATATGTTTCATTATGCATGGTATTTGCACTTTTCTTCATTGTTGAACCTGCCAATTTTCATTAAATTTTTGTGAGATCTCGATAGGGTTTGTGTTCTCCTTGTCCAACAATCTTCTATCCATGTTCAAAGAAATTGTGATAGTTTTGAAGGTATGGTAGAGAGTTTGGAAGCTATCCCAAGGCCTGCTAGCAAGCTTGGACTCCTTGTGAGCACCAACAATGATCAAGGCAAAGAATGATGGTTGTCATGGAGGTATAAGTGCAGTGTCACAGTGATCAAGAAAATAGTCTTCTTGGTGACTGTCCCAAAAGAGCAGAAGAACAATCATTTAAATTATTGACAACAAAGTGGAGAAATAACATGTAAGAAGGTCTACTAAAGCATGTAGGTCTGCACATGGAGAGATCTACACATATAGGTGCATATGTATACAAGAGATTTTTTTTCCTTTTCACTCCTCATTCATGACTATCATATACCTTTGAGCAGAATGCAGAGATAAATAAAAAAAGATTGGTAAAATAGCTACAGCCGTGTTGTTCTCAAAATCAGCTATGCTCATTTTTGTAGACAACCCCTATGAAACTTGTCTGTCTCGTAGCCTACACTCTAAGTTCGAAAATGAGACAAGTACTCTTGATCTCGTGTGAAGTCATTTGACATCCTAGAAGAGTTTGCAACATTTCCTTATGACGATTTCTTGAAAATCGTGAAGCTTGTTTTGGTTGTAAGCTCGCCAAAATATCAATTATTGAATATTTTGAAGCGTTAGAAAAGTTTTTTTATTCACATGTAAAAGCGGTCCAAATAACCGCTATTACATGTGCTTTATTGTTTTATATGTAATGATAGCTCTTTTGGCAGCTTTTACATATTTTGTTAAAAGTTTCTTTTTAACCTGCATAAGCCGTCCTAACCACCGCCCATGCACGTTCCTTGACAAAGTTCAACCTATAAAGATCATTGTTCTTACCGCTTATGCATAGCAAACCTTCACATGTATGAGCGGGCTTTTTCACTGCCTTGACAGATCTCGCCAAATCTTAGAACTATGGTGCCATTAATGTCACTCGTGTTGGCAGTAATGGCTTTGAGTTTTAACCTTTTTAAAAGTGTTTTAGTCATTTTGATTAGTTATTTTCCATTGTCAAAAACTTGAACAAACTGGTAAACCCTCTTTGAGATCTTTTGATCATGACGACTACGGACTTAAGTGTATTTTGCCATTTGTGCATGAACTAGGGTTTCGGGTTGGCCTTTCCAGGAAAGCCTTCATTTTCCATTTTTATTTCATTTTCCTATTTGAAAATATAAGGTATGACTAGTATTGTTGTCATTTATTGTCATTTCGTTAAGGTTTTTTGACAAAATTTGTAGTTTTGTTTTTGTAGTTAGTTGAATGTTGTGTTTTCGCCATTTCTTTATTTGAGTAGTGGCAGAGTCATCATACCCTACTTCACCATCTTGTTAAACTTTGGTTGAAGTTTCCTTCATGTAGAAGCAGTATTTCCTGCCACTCTCACATGAACCTTACGTTAAACCTTCACGTGTATTGGTGGAGTTTTCCCCTGCTGTCACATCTTTACATATGTGTTCTTTCCCACATGTAAGGGAAGTTAAAACCACCACCCTTACATGATCCTTATGTAAACCTTCCAATGTACGACAGCAGTCAAAACTCCCGCTTCTTCACACATAACTCGAAATCTCCAAAACATGTGCATGGGCGGTCCATTCTGCCAACTTTACATGTATTTCAGAGACTCAAATGTTACCCTAATGTAAGGGCAGTCATTTTGACTGCCCCTACATCTAAACTTATATTCTTCTTAAAGACATGTAAAGGAGGTATTTTTCACCGACTTTGCATGAGAGTTGTAAACCCTTCCCAAACACATGTAATAGCGGTCAAAATGACTGACTTTACATATGTGAATAGGCCCTCATGTAGGAGTGGTCATGTTGACCGCTCGTGCACATTTTCTTGAATTTTCCCTAACACTGGAAAAATTCACCTTTCAAGACCTGTTAACCCACTTTTGCCCTTTACCTCAATTTGTGTGCACTTAAGCCATTCAATGCATGCTTTCTTGCTCATGATCATCAAAATGCAGTTTCCCAATTTATCCATTTTTCCCCTAACTGCAAGATCATGGCCTTTTGCAGTTCTCAACAAGTGTCTGTGGTAGATATCTCTTCCAGAGTTCTCTTCAGAGTTGATGTCAGAGCCATGTCCATCCAAAGCCAAAATCATGAAGTACAAGTACCAAGGGATCTTCCCTGTCACTTCAGTGCAGTCAAATGTTGATGAAATTAGAGATACAGAAATAGGACATGTGGATATGGTAGAATTTGTGGACAGAACAAAACAAACAAATCCTTCTAGACACATGCAAAAGATCATTGACAGCAGCATTCACTTGGTTGCCTCATTTCTAGTTTCTACCCATAATCCCTAGTTTGTTCTTCAAGTGGCTAGCCATTACAACAGGGACACTAGGGTTGTGACAGATTCCTAAGGGAATGTGATCATGAGGTTGGATGCAGAATTCCTTAATAAAATCTTCGTGTCCACCTATTGTAAACATTGGATAGATTAATTTTGCTCAAGGGTAAAAGGACTATGATACAGATGTGGAAGCTAGAAGAAGGTATATAAACAACAAATGGTTGAAAATTCCTTGAAGTAATCTGACCAAATGGCTGAAGGATCTCCCTAGGAGTGACTTTGTTGAGGAAGTTTGTGACTTGATCACACTTTTGAGTCATATCAGAGGACTCCCTTCTTCCTCCAAGTTTCAAGAATGGATGTACACATACATCAAGGTGATTCTTCAGGGCACACAAAATATTCTGGGGAGAGTAGATCAGTAATGCATTACATGAATAGTTGGTAAAGGTCAACACAACATTCAAATTCTATATGACCTCATATCTTGTATATCCTGCTGCTAGCATGAGGAGATTTCTCGGTTTGACTCAGGTTGGTGAGAAGAGATTGGTTCTTGTGTATGAGTATTATCCTCAAATTAATCTAAAGGGATCAATCCATCATTTCTGAAGGGTCAATGATGCTTTCTTTTTAGTATTCATGTGCTTATGGGACAATGAACTTGTTCAGAAGAGGATCTCAAATGAAGCTTGGGAAGTTGTGAATTCTTTTGACTACTTGTTCTTACAATTCCCCACTTTCACATATCTCAGAGTAGGGTATTATCCCGACTACCCTTATATTCTTCCACGCTATGCCAGTGACCAAATTGTTCTCATGGAATTACGTAGACAGTTGATTGTAGTGCATAATAAACAAATGGAGCTAAAGAAGTTAGGGATAAATTTTCCCATTGAAATTGGAAGGTATTCAGTTTAATTAGCTAACAAAGCAAAAATAGTTGATTCTGAATTACAGCTGGTCACTATGAAAACTTTCAAGAAAAGAGACCATTTTGACTTCAGGAGAGTGCAAGATAAGATCAAAAGGAAGTCAACCTTGTTGCAAGTATGAGGTGAACCAGTGTTGTCATTGATGTCAACATACTCATATTACATTGACAAGAAGGATTGGATGAGCTGTGTTTTGAGGATATTGAGAAAATTAGCCTCAGTCAGGAACAGTGAAGAACAGTGATGAGAAGAAGGCAAATATATTGGATAGGTTGAGAACCGGAGGATGCGGATTAAAGGGTTTGCAGATATGAGTCTTGAGATGCTTCAGTCAAGTTTTCAGAGGTCCGCATGAAGACCTGAAGAAGTTATGGCTGTCTGTGTGGAACCGGTTCTGGCAAGTGCTTAGAGGTGACAGAGGATCACAGAAAGGTCCGGTGAGGTCCGGAATTGTACAATCCTAATCTGCGGATTGGAAAGAGTGTTTGGGATGTCCTTGTGATGTGCCATCTCGAGCTGTGTATGATTTGGAGGTCCGGAAGTACCTCTTGCATTATGACAGTGGCGACAGACTGTGTTCTTGAAGTTTCAGATAAGGAGGATAAGAGATTTCAGTAAGTAAAGGAAATGCGGACGTACCTGGTCATTCAGGTAGGCTTGTGAAGGTTCTTGGATCATGTTGAGGTTGTGTTGTTGGTCCGCATTGATAATGTATGATTTGAAGGTCCGGAAGTACCTTCTACAGTGGCGACAGACTGTGTTCTTGAAGTTCCGGATGAGGAAGACAAGAGATTCCAGCAAGTAAAGGAAGTGCGGATGTATCCGGACATTCAGGCAGGCTTGTGAAGTTTTCTGGATCGTGTTGAGGTTGTGTTGTTGATCCGCATTGATAGTAGAGCCCAGAATTGAAGTTATTCTTCCGGATGAAGTTCTTGCTCTGTTTAGCCGACCGGATGAGTTGTTCATCCTGTGAATGTTCTTGTGGTGGCCGACCGGATGTGTTATTCATCTTGCGGATACTCTTATGATTGTTTGCCGACTTAAATGTTTGTTCCTAAGTCGATGTCTTGTATAAATAACGGTCTGTGAGTTCATTTCGAGGTGTGGTGTGTGTGGATAAGTGTGGCATAGGGAAGAGAAGTGCGAAAGGCAGAGCAAAGGTTTTTGGGCTTAAATGGAACTGATCCGGACATGGTAGAGATGTCATTCTCCAGTTCAAGACTGTGATTTTTATCACTTTGTAGACAGTGTGTCTCCTTGTAGGCAGTGGGCCTCTTTGTGAGCAGTGTGCTCGGGCAGTGAGCCCTAATTGACATGTGCCATTCATTCTTCTTTATTCTTCTAACAGAGAATAATTATTGGGTTAATCACCCCGTGGTTTTTCCCTTAACCGGGTTTTCCACGTCAAAATCTTGGTGTTCAATGTGTTGATGTTTATCTGCTCTTGTGTTTATGTATTATGCTTTCATGAATGATTAATTGATATGCTGCTAACTAACAACGAAGAATCAAGTGTTTGAAAAAGAAGAAGTTTTATACAACTGATTCACCCCCCCTCTCAGTTGTATGCCCTAGATCCAACAATTGGTATCAGAGCTAAGTTCCTCTAATAGGAGCTTAACCGCTTGAGGAGATCCAGGATGTCGTCATACAAGAAGGATAGTCCGAAGTTTGATGGAACCAACTTCACTCTCTGGAAAGGTCGCATGAAGTGTCACTTGGAATGTATGGGAAAAGCATACTTGGCTATGGTCTCAAAACCATATGTACCTCCACAAGGTGGCCCGACAACTCTGAATGAAATCACAGAAGCAGAAAACAATCTGCGGACCAAGGAAGCTCTTCTAAGCGCATTGAATGACTCAGATCTCTCAAATGTTATTGACCTACCAACTGCATATGAGATCCTGACTAAACTGGAACTTCTGTATGAAGGAGATGAGTTTGTCAAAAGTGCAAGGTTGCAAAGTCTGAAAGGGAAATTTGAAAGATTGAAGATGAGAGATGATGAAAACATCACTACCTTTATGCCAAGAGTGAATGAGCTGGTATGTGGAATCAGAAATGCTGGTGGAACTCTAGATGAAAATGAGATTGTCTGCAAAATCCTAAGATCCCTTCCTGCTGCCTACAAAATCAAGGTTGCTGCCATTGATGAATTCAGAGCCCACACAACTGTCACAAGAGAACAACTGGCTGGCAAACTAGCTACATTTGAAATGACCAAGTTTGGAGATGATCCTCCCAAGACTGAATCTGCTTTCAAAGCCAGTGCCTATGTGAAAGGCAAACAGAGATTTGATCCGGGAGAAAACTCATCAAGGAAAATGTCATGGTATGATCAAGTAAGAAGAGACATGGAAGAAGAAGAAGCAGAAACAGCTCAACTTGAAGCCCTCATTGCAAAGAGACTGCCAAGAGGATCCGGTAAGTATGAAGGAAAACTGCCCTTTAAGTGTTTCAACTGCAATAAGATTGGTCATTTTGCTTCAAGATGTCCGGAAAGATCTGCAAGGTCTAATACTAACAGACAAAGGTTTCAAAAGAATTGCTATTATGTTCATGAAGAAGATGACAATGAAGGAGTAACAGATGATGAATCAGAACTAGGAAGCAAATCCAGAAATGAGTGGGTGTTTATTGCCATCAAGGAAGAAGATTCAATACTCTCTGAATCTGTCAATCACAAAGTTGTTGAAAAAGCTTTGGCTACTCAAGTGGAAGAAAAGGATGATTGGGTTATTGACAGTGGATGTTCTCACCATATGACTGGTGACAAGAATAAGTTCTTGAATTTGGAAAGGTATGAAGGAGGAATGGTAAAGTTTGGTGACAATTCTGCTGGCAGAATCAGAGGCAGGGGAACTATTTCCTTTGATGGAAAGAGAAAAACAGGTAACGTACTATATGTTGAAGGATTGAAGCACAATCTTCTCAGTGTTGGTCAGTTAGTGGACAAAGGCTATGATCTCCGGTTCAAGAATGGAAAATGCAGAATCTTTAAAAGCTCCAGAACTGAAATTGCATCCGGTACTCAGACAAAAGGTAATATCTTTCATCTGGTTGGTTCAAATAAAAGTTATTTGTTTGCTCAAATTGATCAGAGTTGGTTATGGCATAGAAGAATGTGTCATGTAAATTTTGATAACATCATCAAGATAAGCAATACTCAGGCCGTAAGAGATCTTCCAAAATTGATGAAACCTACAAATAGTTTGTGCAAAGAATGTCAGCTAGGTAAACAAAGCAGAGTCTCTTTCAAAAGCAAAGATCAGTCTTCTACTGGATTGTTGGAATTAGTACATACTGATCTCTGTGGTCCGACAAGAATCAAGAGTCTGCAAGGTGATAGATATTTCATGTTGTTAATTGATGATCATTCCCGGATGATGTGGGTTACCTTTCTAAAAGAAAAATTAGAAGCATTTGAGAAGTTCAAAATCTTCAAAGCTATGGTAGACAATCAAACCGGATTGAAACTAAAGTGTCTAAGGTTTGATAGAGGTGGTGAATTTACATCTGGTGAGTTCATTGACTTTTGTGAGAAGCAGGGTATAAGGAGACAGTTGTCTGCTCCTAGGACTCCACAGCAGAATGGAGTAGTTGAGAGAAAGAACCGGACCATCCAGGAAGCTGCCAGGACAATGATGTTGGAAGCAAATGTTCCTCAAATGTTTTGGAAGGAAGCTATCAGCACTGCAGTCTACACTCTCAATCGAGTTCAAATCAGAAACAACACCGGTAAGACCCCCTATGAACTCTGGTTTGGCATCACTCCTACTGTGAAATATTTCAGAGTATTTGGTAGCAAGTGTTATATTAAAAGAGATGAAGATCTAGGAAAGTTTGATGCTAGAAGTGATGAAGGAATTTTCTTGGGTTACTCCACTCAAAGCAAAGCATACCGGTGTTACAATAAGAGATTAAGGAAGATGATAGAAAGCACCAATGTGAAAGTTGATGAAGGAATTGAGAAGCCTTCAAGATTTTATGAGTTTGATGAAGATGACCAAGACAGTGTTCAAGGACCTCAATCCTCTCCGGTGAGACAGAGTCAGCCTGATCTGGTAAATCAGGAAGAAGAGATAGGTTTGAATGAGCCTGATCAAGAAGCAACAGTGCAGGATACTCCCAAAATTCCAAGGTATGTAAGACTGAACCACTCTGAAGATCAGATCATAGGTGACAGAAGCAAAGGTGTACAAACTAGAAGGAATGTTGCTCAAAATCAGGATGAATGTTGTCTGATTTCAAAGATTGAACCTAAAACAATAAATGAAGCCTGCAATGATGAAAACTGGACCAAAGCAATGGAAGATGAATTGATGCAAATTGAGAAAAATCATACTTGGGATCTTGTTCCCAGACCTAGAGACAGGAATGTAATTGGAACCAAGTGGGTCTTCCGGAACAAACTAAATGAAGCTGGTGAAGTAATCAGAAACAAAGCTAGATTGGTCTGCAAAGGCTACTCTCAAATAGAAGGAATTGACTTTGAAGAGACTTTTGCTCCAGTGGTAAGAATTGAAGCAGTCAGATTACTTCTTGCATTTGCTGCCTTCAAAGACTTCAAGGTATATCAGATGGATGTCAAGTCTGCCTTCCTAAATGGTGATCTGGAAGAAGAAGTCTACATTGAACAACCGGATGGATTTCAATTGTCTGATAATGATGATATGGTCTGCAAGTTGAAGAAAGCTTTGTATGGATTGAAGCAAGCCCCAAGAGCATGGTATGAAAGGTTGGATAAGCATCTTGTGCAGATTGGATTCAACAAAGGTACTGCTGATAGTAACTTATATTTCAAAATTGATCATGAAAACATTTTGATTGTTGAAGTGTTTGTGGATGATATCATTTTTGGAGGAAGAGATAGTATGTGCAAAACTTTTGCAAATCAGATGAAAAGTGAGTTTGAAATGTCTATGCTTGGTGAAATGAATTTCTTCTTGGGTCTACAAATTACTCAAACAAAAGAAGGGATCTTCATTTCTCAGACCAAATATGTGAAAGAATTGTTAAGGAAATTTGGTATGGAAGACTCAAAGCCTATGAACACTCCTATGGCAACCGGATGTAAGTTAAGCAAAGATGATGATTCTCCAAAGGCAGATCAGACAAAGTATAGATCAATGATTGGTGGATTGTTGTATCTCACTCAAACTAGACCAGATATAATGCAGGCTGTTGGTCTTGTGGCAAGATTCCAGGCTGATCCTAGAGAATCTCATGTTATGGCAATCAAAAGAATTTTTAGGTACTTGAAAGGAACAGTTGAGTATGGTCTATGGTACCCTAGAGATCCGGATTTCTCTCTTCATGCTTACACAGATGCAGATTGGGCAGGAGATGTGGATGACCGGAAGAGCACTAGTGGTGGAGCATTCTTTTTGGGGAAGAGATTGGTTTCTTGGTTAAGCAAGAAACAAGATGCAATATCTCTGTCTACAACTGAAGCAGAATACATTGCAGCAGCAGGTAGTTGCACTCAAATCCTATGGATGAAGCAGATGTTAAGAGACATTAAAGTTGAATATGAGGAGCCTATCACAATTTTCTGTGATAATTCAAGTGCAATTAATATTTCTAAGAATCCGGTATTGCATTCTAAGACTAAGCACATATCTATCAAGTTTCACTTTTTGAGAGAACAAGTAAACAAGGAAGAAGTCAGATTGGAGTATGTTACCTCCAAGGATCAGATTGCAGATATCTTTACAAAACCTCTTCCCAAGGACTCTTTTGAATATCTCCGGGAGAAGTTAGGGGTCATGGCCCCTCCAGTGATGAACTAGGATGCACTGATGTGCATCAGTCCGGTGGATATCACAGTCATATCTTGTGATCCGGATTGATGATGGGGAGCTGCTACTAAGGGGGAGCAGCTGGTATGATTCTGATGTATTAGAATTGCAAGTATGAGCCCTTTGCCATTGATGTCAAAGGGGGAGAGAAGATGTGAAAAACAAGTGGTTAATGATCAAAGGGGGAGCAGTAAAGGGAGAGAAGACATGTGAAAAGTTGTTGTTGATAGGGGGAGCTGTGACAGAAAGGAGAAGTTCTTGTCTTGATGGTTTTTTACAGCATATGTTGCCATCAATGACAAAGGGGGAGATTGTTGCAAGTATGAGGTGAACCAGTGTTATCATTGATGTCAACATACTCATATTACATTGACAAGAAGGATTGGATGAGCTGTGTTTTGAGGATATTGAGAAAATTAGCCTCAGTCAGGAACAGTGAAGAACAATGATGAGAAGAAGGCAAATATATTGGATAGGTTGAGAACCGGAGGATGCAGATTAAAGGGTTTGCAGATATGAGTCTTGAGATGCTTCAGTCAAGTTTTCAGAGGTCCGCATGAAGACCTGAAGAAGTTATGGCTGTCTGTGTGGAACCGGTTCCGGCAAGTGCTTAGAGGTGACAGAGGATCACAGAAAGGTCCGGTGAGGTCCGGAATTGTACAATCCTAATCTGCGGATTGGAAAGAGTGTTTGGGATGTCCTTGTGATGTGCCATCTCGAGCTGTGTATGATTTGGAGGTCCGGAAGTACCTCTTGCATTATGACAGTGGCGACAGACTGTGTTCTTGAAGTTCCGGATAAGGAGGACAAGAGATTTCAGTAAGTAAAGGAAATGCAGACGTACCTGGTCATTCAGGCAGGCTTGTGAAGGTTTTTGGATCATGTTGAGGTTGTGTTGTTGGTCCGCATTGATAATGTATGATTTGAAGGTCCAGAAGTACCTTCTACAGTGGCGACAGACTGTGTTCTTGAAGTTCCGGATGAGGAAGACAAGAGATTCCAGCAAGTAAAGGAAGTGCGGATGTATCCAGACATTCAGGCAGGCTTGTGAAGTTTTCTGGATCGTGTTGAGGTTGTGTTGTTGATCCGCATTGATAGTAGGGCCCGGAATTGAAGTTATTCTTCCGGATGAAGTTCTTGCTCTGTTTAGCCGACCGGATGAGTTGTTCATCCTGCGAATGTTCTTGTGGTGGCCGACCGGATGTGTTATTCATCTTGCGGATACTCTTATGATTGTTTGCTGACTTAGATGTTTGTTCCTAAGTCGATGTCTTGTATAAATAACGGTCTGTGAGTTCATTTCGAGGTGTGGTGTGTGTGGATAAGTGTGGCATAGGGAAGAGAAGTGCGAAAGGCAGAGCAGAGGTTTTTGGGCTTAAATGGAACTGATCCGGACATGTTAGAGATGTCATTCTCCAGTTCAAGACTGTGATTTTTATCACTTTGTAGACAGTGTGTCTCCTTGTAGGCAGTGGGCCTCTTTGTGAGTAGTGTGCTCGGGCAGTGAGCCCTAATTGGCATGTGCCATTCATTCTTCTTTATTCTTCTAACAGAGAATAATTCTTGGGTTAATCACCCCGTGGTTTTTCCCTTAACCGGGTTTTCCACGTCAAAATCTTGGTGTTCAATGTGTTGATGTTTATCTGCTCTTGTGTTTATGTATTATGCTTTCATGAATGATTAATTGATATGCTGCTAACTAACAACGAAGAATCAAGTGTTTGAAAAAGAAGAAGTTTTATACAACTGATTCACCCCCCCCTCTCAGTTGTATGCCCTAGATCCAACAAACCTTTCATGTGCCTATGGTGGAAGATATTTGGGCTGATCTCAGGACACAAAATGAGATCAGGAAATTAGACTACTATAGACTTCATTTGAGTCAGATATAAGAGATGGGCCTCGCTGATATTCCAGATGGAATGGAGGATGATGGGGATGTTCTAGATCCCAAATATAACACTGAGAATGTTGAAGTCTCACCTCTCCTAGAGGTGAAATGGTCAGTTAAAGAGGAAACATCCATAAGGAAAAGATTTCAGCCGATCCTGGCTAACACAAATATATGGTTGGAAAGCAATGGGATCAAATTGAATTTCTCACAGGGTTAGAGATTGAAGCATAGGAACAAATAGGCAAGAAAGTGGAGAACATGACCAAGAATAAGAGTGACACTCCTTCCTCCAAAATATGAAAACCAAAAATTAAGTTTGTATCCATGGGAGGGAAGAAGAAAGAAGTTGCAAAAACCTCTAATGTCACTGAATCAGGTGCTGAAGATACAACTATTGAGCAGATGGAGGTTGAAGATGTCGAGACTGAAGAGCAAAATATTCAGAGATCTAAGGATGCCCAACAAACAGAAGTGTCTGATAAATTTGATAAGGAAGATGAAACTGAACAAGGCAAGGATGAGGATGTAGAAAAGGAATAACTTAGTGATCCACATCAGTCCCCTGAGAAAGATCTTCCCACTGGAACACAAGTTTCTACACCCCTTCCTCATGCTCTTGTTTCTGGTAGTTTTCTAGTAGTTTCAAGTGTTCCTCTTTCACCTATTTTCATTGTTTCTTCTGATAATACCCCTACTTCTGTAAGAACCAGTTTTGGGACCGTGTTTGATTCTTCCAGTTCTATCCCAAGTTTAACTTCTCCATATTTGACATTGGTGAACAATCTATCTTAGAGCATCTTCTGGATGGTTCGGAGAAGGTTGTTGATACAGGTGTAGTTTTTACCAACACTAGTCCTATTGTGACCATAACAGGTGTAAATATGGATCCAACAAAACAAGTAGTGGACTCATCTCTGATTACTAGTGCTTTTGTGCTTCCCCAATGGTTGTTCGCATATACTCCCAAGAGAAAGAAGCAAGCTATTTCGCCAGATGAGTTTGATATTCAGAAGCTGTTACCTCTGAATCAAAGACTTTGAAGAAAAAGCCTAAGACTGTTTCTAGTCTTATCAAATGAAAAAGGGATCAGATATGCAAAGATTGCTGAGCCACCAGAAGATGCTACTGTCAAAAATTTTGACATGATTGATTATGTCATTTCAAGGGTTGAGTTAGGTAAGCTAACTCATGAAGGCATAAAAGTAGATTTTCAAACTACTGCCAGCACCTTGCTAAAAAACATATGATGAAGTCAAAAAGGAAAAAGAATAGTATAAGGCTAAAGAAGAACAACTTGCTGTAGTTCTTCAAAAAATAGTTAAGTCATCTAAAATTGTGGAACCCATGGTAGTGACTGTAGAAGATCCCCTAATTCAGAAGGTTGAAAAAGCTCAGGCCAGAGGAACAGTGGTAGGAGATATTGTGGAACGTTTGCTAGCTCAAGGGCAAATTCTACTAAAGACCACCGTAGAAAGGAAAGGAAAGATGGATAAATCCAAAGCTGAGCTTGATAACATGGTTGACTTACTCTCCCAAGAACTACAGGATCAAGAAGAAAGCTTGGAGGAATGGATAGAGATGAAAAAGATTATGATAAAGAATCTGATCACCATCGGGGTCATTGCAAATAGGTAATCATATCTTAAGACTAAGGAGTCTCTGGATCATCATATCCACATAATAAAAGGTTTACTTGAAGATCTATGTCAAGCTCATGAAGCCAGTGAAGACAGCGATGTCACGCTTCTACACAGGCTGGAAGAATTTCCATGCACCCTCACAGGTGAAGACCATAAGTTCCGTTTAGTAGATGAGATGATAAGTTCCTTCGAAAAGATGGTTCAAAGGAAATTCGAAGATGAAGTACCCTCAGTACCTTCCATGGACAACCTCTATGATCAACATTCAACTTTTGAGAACCTGAAGGATAACCTTGACAAACATGAGAAGGCAATAAAGGCAGTAAAAGATGCGATTCTTCAGGCTTGCACTATCTCAGAAAATACAGCTAAACCAGATGCATGTGAAATGGCGGCTATACAAGCCATGTACCAAATTTTTTTGAAGAAGAATGATGGAGGAAGCTGATACCTTAGTTCATTTTATTCTTGTGTATGTAATTTGAATTTTGCTGTGGACATACTCACATTTAATTTCCCCAAATGTAATTACATGTGAGGCAAAGGAAGTCCTAAGTCAAATAGGACTCTTCTGTTTGAATAAGTCAAAGTAGTTAGGATTTTCCTATTTTTACTCTCGGTTTCTCTTATAAATAAAGAGGACCCCCATTGTAAATAATTATCTTTTAGTTATTGAAGTGAAACTCTGCCAAATTGAAGAGCATTTTGAGACTTTGTGTTCAAATTGTAAATCAAAATTTATCAAGTGAATAGAAAATCAAGTGATCGTTCAATCTTTGTGTGGAATAACTTGTGGCATATTGGAAATTGTTCTTATGTCCTTTTCCTAATACTATCTTATCTGCTCAATCAAATTGTAGTGTGAGTGGGAATAATCTGGGAGATGTTCTAAAGCTAATTGTGGAGACTTTGTGCTACAACAATTATCTTTAGTTTGTGATTTTGTGTTTTAAAGTGAAAGATATTGGAAAGACTTTGAGATGCTATTATCTTCTGTGATCATATGGTTTATCGTAGCATTCGATGAAGACTTTGAACTACATCTTATCCTACTTAGTTCTAAATTATAAATCAGTAAAAGGAGCAACGATAGACTTTGTGCTCTTGTGGGTTTCTTGGTTAGTCAAATTTGTATTAAGAAAGTGCTCTTTCATTTTGTAAACATCATTTCTGAAAAAAGAGAAATGGATGATATGGTCTCACCCCTAAGTTAGTATTTAGTGTAAATAAGTTTGAAATAGTTGATAGGGAACCTCCCCTTTCTGAGAGGAGAGATTTATCTCATTACACTGTGGTTGACATTACCATTTTGCCTTTAGTTAGTTGAAGACAAAATATTCACCCAACAAGTCGACAAAGCACGCACCAAGGTAGAAATAAGACTTTTACTGGTCTCTACCAAAGTAACCACTGTAACAATAGAAGAAAAATGCTCAAGAAATGCAAAGATTGCAAGTATATTTTCTGTAAAAATGAAAAGAACAACCTTTTTCCACCCCTTTGGTCTTTGTAGAAAGAAAATCAACTATGCAAAGCAAATCAACAGCCATCATAGCAGAAAGCACAAGAGTTTTGTTCACAGAAAGTAGCAAAGACACAGAACAAATGAAACTTACTAGTACTAAAATGCCAGAAAGACTTCAAATCCCTCCAGATGACTTCAATGAGCTTTTCAAATCCTCGTAATGGTGGCATAGGTCAAAAACAACGAAAAGATGAGAAGGGAGATGAATGATTTAGGTTTTTCTTTTGGGTCATAATATCCTAATCCGATTGCATTGTGTTTTGACTTTTGAGTTTAGTTTTTAGAGAAACCTTTACAAACCAAAATGGGGCCTTGGTCAAATCTCTACATCATTATACCTAGTGCTCGAGCAAGGGGAGCTTGTGAGGGCTATATTATTTCTTTTGATTTTCTTGAAGTCAAGGAAAATGATAATGCAAAGGTAATGATGGAGTTGTTTTGCATGGGAGATATAAGGATGTGTGTTGTCTTGAGCATATAAATAGAATATCCATGAAGACAAAAGGAGCCCCTTATACAATGATCCTATAGGAGATGAAAATGAAGTATGTATTTACATGAAGGGTTTTGACCCAAGGTTGACCAGGGGGTTATTTTTTTGTGGGAAGAAAGGGAAGGAGGATATTTTATTTTATCTCTAAGTGTCTTCATGTGTCAATTTTTAACCCAACCCCCTATGTTTGCATGATGGAGAGACAAATTGTAAAAGTAACAATTATTAAAAGCAATAAATTATATATTTCTTTAATAATGGTTATATAATGAACATAAGGGAAAAAATCATGCATTACACAACAATTATTAAATCAATCATGATGAATGCATTTAATAATCCTTATTTTTAGTTTAATTTTTGTCTCTCAAACATGCAAAAATAGAGAGAGAGTTAAACTAAAGTGTAATTGAGTTATTTTGGGTGTTTTTCCTTATTTTATGGTCAAACTAGGAGGAGTTTGGAGTTCCACATGGTCAAACAGAATGAGAGATACAATTTAGAGTTATTTTATCTTAGATTACATCAGTTTTGACCCCTTTTTGGGGGCTTTTCATTTCTACTCTTGGGGAAGTTTCTTGCAGATAATTTGGATGTTGAGTTGATTTTAGTTAACTCAGTTTGACTCATTGGAGTCATCTTTTGTATTATAGAGGAAAAAACCTATTTTTTTCCCTAGTTCTTCCTCTTGGCTCTCTCTTGCACATTGCAAAGAGGCTCACAATTTTGTAACTCATTTTTACAAATTTATACAGTACAATAGGTTACAGGTTATCTTTTCATCATCTATGCAGATATTCCTTCATTTTTAGTAAGATCAAGTATTTACCTTCTCAATTGTGCTGTTTTATGATTGATTGGATGGAATTTTAGTGTGTTTTAGCATTAGAACCTTTAAATCTTTGTCTCATTCATACTTGCATGCATTCAAAGTAGTAAAGAATCACAGGTCTTAGGTTGTACAATCGAATAATCATTTATTCCATGTTGTGAAAACTAAGTTTTCTTTCAAGAGACAGTTTATTCAAGCCTTCCTTTGAATTATTTTTGTGGTCATATTGCCAAATTGATTTGTGTGGATAGATATTATGAAAGTAGTTGTGAATCAGGGTTGCATGTTTCTATCATTTAGGTGCATCACCACCCATTTAAATCCAATTTTAGTACATCCATTAGAAAGACTTCTAACCCTTTTCCTGCAAAGTCATTAATTCATTAGAAAATCAAAAGGGAACTAGCCCATAATCTGGAGGTTATCTTCGTTATAGGGTACCCACAACCCAAAGGTATTCTAATGTTACATAAGATTGCTGATCTTTCCAACTTTACATCATGGGTGCAATCCTAGTTGATAACACTTATGAACCCTTGTAAGTTAGTGTGAGTCACATCTTTTCTTTGCTAGTCGATTTCATTTATGTGTCGTCATGTCGATTTAGTTATCTCAACAATGTTTGCATCGAATCGACCAAATGACATTCATAGAATGTCAACATGAATCAAGAGAGAGAGTCTCACCAAGTGGAAGAATGCTATCTTGGTTCTCTATTTATTCCCGAACTAGGATTTTGAATCTATTATTCTTGGTATAATATGTTTTGGGTTTATAGCAAAGAATGGGGAGTGGTTCTCGACCCCTAAATCACATTTTGATCATTTCACCATGTTGGTGATGATGTCGTATGATGACATCTTGGTTGTTATGAGCACCTTCATACATCATGAAGATGTATGGAATGTTTATTAAGATGTAACTATTTAAACTTTGTATCAAACCCCATGTTCTTATCAATATGTTTATTGTGTTAAGTGTGTTGGCCGACATCATCCACATTTAGTGGAGTGATGAGATGCCATATCAGACCACTAGGAGCATTTTCCTCGCTGTCCACTTACATATAGCAAGTAATGGACAGAGTGACTCCAAGGAAGCCGTAGGGTGGCAGAGTGGAGTAACCACCCTCCACTTTGTGGGCTCATGTGGCAGTTTCACTGCATGCTTGGCATGCAAATAAGATCAAAACTTAGTTTGTCAGTATTTTTGGCATTCATTCATTCATTGTTGTTCACAACGCTTGAGAGTAAGAGCAAGAACATGATAATATATAGATAGCTAGAAGTCTTTGTGAAAGGCCATAGGAAGTTGGCATGACTGTGCTCTACTAAGATCCAACGGTAGACCGCATCATAAACACTTCAATGAACTCTCTCAGGTAAGATTTAAAGTCTGTAAAGACTCACATTACTTTGAATGTCAAACAATAATAATACACTGTTGAATAGGGTCGACTGTGTCAATAGTCAAGTGTATTATTTGTTGTGGTTATCATTTTTATGCCCTCGGGTTGTAGTAATTGATATGATAATCTTATTAATAGACCCTCGAGGTCGATGCTTCAATTGTTTAATCTTGATAATGCATATTCTTGGAGATAAGTTCCAGGCCCGCGAGGCTGTCAATGAAATATATTTCAAATTTGTTTTGACTATAGTTTAACTGTCGCTCAAGTGCCTTCGAGGCTGAGCTGATACTCACTGTAGAAAACACCATGTTGAGTGATGATATGGCATAGTATGAAAATAGTTAATGACAACACAAAAGCTTCCATGATGTATTTGAGTTGATTGTGCTCATGAGATATAGTGTTTAAAACTATTTTGTTTAGATATAAGTTTGGAGGATTCGGCCTGCATGTGGTCGATGCACCATCCTCAAACTATAATGATAATCTTTTTGAAAACTTTAACCTTTGAACGTGTTGAGAGAACTTAAATACATTCATGAGAACTCATGCATAGTACTTGACTACTATTGAAGGGTTATTAGGATACCCATATAATGCGATATATATCGACCCCTCGATAAAGGAGGTTAGAAATATGAAAGTTAATAGTATTACTCAAAGGCATCTTTGTATGCATGTCAGATTAATAGTGAGGATTCTCCTCTTGATGCTTATAACATTATGATATTGAAAGCTAAATTAGTCTAAGTCTCTTATATTATAATGTAAACAAAAGCTATTTCTTTTACTTGTGGCCAAACTCCATGAAGGGAGTATTTAACGTTAAAAACTCACATGGGTATATGAGTTGATGTCTTTTATTAAGACCATCTTAATTGGCTAAGGCAATGTAAGCCTATGTTATTATGATCTTGAATGTAAGACTTAGGTTGGAAAACTTAGTTTGACTATTGCCATGATGAAAAATGGAACAAATTGATGAGGAGTCACAGGTTCCTTGTTACGAAAGTAACTTATTATATTTGATGTACTCCTAATATAGGAGTCGATTGTCCATGAATTGGACTATGAATTGAACTGAATTCACTTTTACTAGACCTAGAGAGGTCGAATTAAGCATATTGTAGGATGAGATAGCTTCTAAGTGTTAGTGTAGGTTTTTATTTCCTAGTTGGGTTATTTATTTTTCCTTATATTCCTAGGTTTTTCCTACACTTCTATTAATCTATCTGAGGTTAATAAAGCACATATTATTAGGTGAGAGGATTATGAAGTGTCACCTTCCTACATATGAGCATCCATTAGCTATCTTGGGAAGATACTTTGCTATCTTTAGTTCGATAGATGGTTGCTCCTAATTGGTCGGTGTTGCCACCTCCTCCCTCTTCCTAGTCTATATAAGCATGCTACCTGCCTTGTATTTTACATCTTTTACTTTTGCATCCTCTTAATGCTATTTTACTTCTATAATTTGCATTACTCTCTTGGAGAATAACTCTATGTTGCTATTTTAATTTCGTATCATTTGCATTCATAGTTTAGATATCTATTCTTTACACTAGTTTTCTAGGTTAATAATCTTTTCAGATTCTAACATCGTATCAGAGCCTTGCTATGTGTAGAGTAGATTTTAGTTTCCTTATTTGAGAGATTCAAGGGGGGCTAATTAAGCTTATTGCAGTTTTCTGAAAAACCCAGTATGCTCTTCTCTTGCATCTTCGGATGATCTGGAGA
Source organism: Cunninghamia lanceolata (assembly GCA_027924645.1). Classification (NCBI taxonomy): domain Eukaryota; kingdom Viridiplantae; phylum Streptophyta; class Pinopsida; order Cupressales; family Cupressaceae; genus Cunninghamia; species Cunninghamia lanceolata. The sequence goes on from BSBN01000582.1 coordinate 20,790,510, forward strand.
ATCAAAAAAGTTTGACGGAAACATTTTAATCTTTGGGGTTTGCATATGTGTTTTATGAAATCTGGGTGATTGCAACATTTTTGGTTATATTGGCGGCATTTTTGGTTGTTCCAACGCGTCCAGGAGGCTTAGGAAAGTCATATTTGGCTTTCACTTCGCCGAAATCAGAGATCATTAGACACAGTTGTGGAACTAGGGTTTCAAGCTCAAATCTGACAACCAACTTGCATATTTAGTGTTTTCAATCAATATTGCAGGTTACAACATGCCTTTCCTTGTCTTAGGTAGCTAAATCAACCTTTTCATGTTATTTTTTGGTTGTTGGGGTCATTTTTTGTTGCTAAAGGCATTATGTTTACATTGGATCAACATTTTATGTCCATCAGCAAGAAAAATGCCTTCTGAGTTTTGTTCGCAGCATAGAAAAACCATCTGGGTATGTTTTAGTTTTTACATGCAGTTAATATATTTTACAGAAATGCACTCAGAAGGCTACAGTAGGACCCCTCTCCATTGGCAGTTGTAGTTTTGAAGGGAATTTTCAAATGCTCTATTCTTGCTCATACAGACTTCGTTTCCCACAATTTTTTTTTTTGGCTATTTTTTCATGCTCTATGCACTAGTGCAGATGTTTTTTTATTTTGATGCAGAGATTTTTCAAAAATTGTAGATTCTTAGTTGTGACACTACATAGTTCTCATTTTGGGAACTTCAGAGGATCATAACTTTCACATAGGACCTCGTATCGAGGTAATTCTTTTCTTGAAAGTGCATGATTTCTTGAGTAGATCGCAATGGTGTTGTTTATTTCTCTAGGTATTGTGCCAAAGTTGTATTTTCAGCATATACTCTTCATGAGGGTTTTGTAATGCATTGAAATCAAGTCCACTTAGTAACTCTTGCTAGTGGCAATTGTAAATGCACTAATATAAAGTGCCAAATCATGTTTTCTTGGGGGGGTTCTTTGGTTGAATGAAAAGGGGGGGTTGTCTTGGTTGTGTTCTCTTCTTTTCGACATTTCTTCTTTGTACTTCTTCATTATGGATCAAACAAATGTGCCCATACTAACTCCATACAATTACTTTTAATGGAAATCATGCATGACAATTCACTTAAGGAAAGTTGGATTACATAGGATAACTATGGGACTTGAAACTGAACCTGCTAAAGATGAAGATAAGCCTAAGTGGTTTAACAAATGTGATTAGGCATATGGAACATTGTGTTTATCTATTTCTCCTGATTTTATCTTTCACATTGAGTCTTTGAATTCACCAAATGAAATCTAGACAAAGCTAGAAACACTATTTGGCACACAAGATTCAATGAGGGGTCATATGTTGGAAAATGAACTAATTAGTTTAAGTCTAGGCAATTTCAACACAATCCAGGATTTCTTTACTAAATTGAAATCACTAAGGTTGCAGTTAAAACAATGTGGAATTGAAAAGAAAGATGAATAACTAATTCTTAGTATTCTCTCTAAGCTAAGTTTAGAATATTCTGTGTTTGTTTGTACCTTCTATGCTACTAAGGGTGCACTTGGTACTCAATTCACCATGCCATCTTTAGATGATTTTGCTGTCAATCTCACTCGGGAATAGGAAAAGCTAATCTAGATGGGCACTCTTAAGTCCTCTAAGTCACATGCCTTGGCTTCCAACCAAGGCACAAAAGAACAAAAAGGACAAAGTAGTAACAACAATAGTAAGGATAAGAAATAGAAGAATAGCAGGGAGAAGAAGGATTAGATACTAGTTGCTTCAAAAGCAACTAATGAGACCCAATCTTCCAAGGGCAACAAGCCTAAGAAAGAGAGGGTCCAATGTGCCTATTGTAAAAGACCTGGTCATGATGAACATAAATGTCTGAAGAAACAAATTGATCACTTTACACACATTCTTGAGAAGAATAATATTAGTGTTCCTGAGTCTATCAAATAGAGTTCTAATAAGGGGTCTAATAAGGCAAAAGAAAATAGCAAGGGGAAAGGAAAGGGAAAGACCCTTGTTGTAGTCATTTCTTCACCATCCACTTGGGTTCCTAATTCAAGTGCTTCACACCACATGGCTTCATCTAAGGAAGAGCTTGCATCTTTGGAGCCATGTACTATGCCTTCTATTTTGATGGGTGACGACACTTCTATTGAGGTGTGTGGGAGAGGGTCTATTGATGTGGGGGATGATACATTCCATGATATTCTTTGTGTGCCCTCATTATCAACTAATCTCCTATCAGTATACCAGATCACTCACACAGGTTCAGGCAAGCGAGTTGAGTTCACTCCTGATTTAGTGGAGATTCGTGGGTTGCACAATGGTTCTACAGTTGTAGTTGGGAGAGCAGATCATCAGTCACGACTCTATCTATTTTCTCACTTTGTTCTTGATCCTCCTTTGACTATTTTCCTCACTCATTCTGATAATGTGAGTAGATTATGGCATGAGCGGTTTGGCCATCATAACTTCCACTACTTGTAGCAGCTCAACTAGTAGAACATGGTCATAGGGTTGCCTTCAGTTTAGTTTTCAGGTGGTGTTTGCCAAGGTTGCATTCTTGGTAAGCATCCTAAGGAAATGTTTGACAAAGGTAAGGCATGGAAAGCTTCACAAATATTGGAGTTAGTTCACAGTGATTTGGCTGGTCCATTTCAGCATCCTTCTTTCAGTAGGGCCCGATATGTCCTCACATTCATTGATGACTTTTCTCGATATACTTGGGTGTACTTTCTCAAATAGAAGTCAGAGGTATTTGATCATTTTTAGGACTTCAAAAATTTTGTAGAGAAGAAATCTGGGAAAGCCATCAAAGTTTTGCGCACTAACAATGGTGGTGAGTATGTCAACCATCGGTTTGAGAGGTTTTGCACTTTAGAGGGGATTGATTTGCAACATTCAATTCCATACAATCCTCAAAAGAATGGTGTTGCAGAATGGAAGAATAGGTCCTTGAAGGAAATGGCAAACTGCATGATTCACTCTAGATCTCTTGCGCCACAATATTGGGTAGAGGCTATTAACTGTGCTTGTTATATCCAGAACCGTGTTCCTCACTGAGCCTTGAAGGGAGTCACTCCTTTTGAAGCTTGGAGTGATCAGAAACCATCAGTTAATCACTTTCAAGTTTTTAGTTCTCTTGCATGGGCCCACATTCCTGTAGAGAAATGCAAGGCCTTGGATTCGCAGAGCAGACCTTGCATATTTGTAGGTTATCCTGATTGTGTGAAGGGTTATCGGTTGCTCCACCCTACTACACATGAGTTGTTCATTGAGAGGATTGTTTAGTTTGAGGAGGACTCTTTGAGCTCACTTTCTATCACTTCTCCAACTTCTACCTTGACATTGGAGTCACTTGGGATACATGATAGATCTTCTGATGAGTCAAATTCACCTGAGCAGTCTTCTACCTCCACTTCTGATACAAAGAGTGACTCAGTCACCTCTTTCCTCTTCTAGTCATCATTTAAAGGTTGATGATTCTCCTCCAGATTCTCCATCTTCCAGTCCACTTTGGGCTAGACAGACCTTGCAGTCTGCAGGTGATTGGGTTGGGGATCCATCAGACACCAGGCAGACTTGTTCACAGTTCCAGGATGCTCCACATGTCTTCATTGCTACTGCCTCAGATCCACAGTCTTTTCATGAGGCTTCTGGTATTCGTAAGTGGGATACAACTATGTAGGAAGAGTATAGTTCTTTGATGAGGAACCACACTTGGGATTTTGTCCCTCTTCCTAAGGGAAGAAAACTTGTTCGATGTAAGTGGATCTATTAGACAAAATTTGCAGTAGATGGGTTGGTTGACAAGCATAAGGCTTGCTTGGTTGCCAAAGGATTCTCCCAGGTTCCTGGGATTGACTACTCTAAGACTTTTGCACTAGTTGCCTGAATGAATTCCATCCAACTTGTTCTTGCCATTGCTGTAGCCAATCATTGGGAAGTACACCAGATGGATGTGAAGAGTACTTTTCTTCATGGTGACCTTTAGGAGGAGATCTACAAGGAGCAGCCATAGGGGTTCATTCAGGATTCTTCACTTGTGTGCCATCTTCAAAAGTCTCTCTATGGCCTCAAACAAGTTCCTCGGGCCTGGTATGCCAAGATGGACTCCTTCCTTCTATCAGTTGGTTTCACTTGGTGCCATTCTGATCCCAATGTCTACATTCTACAGCAGGATGATTCACTCCTATTTTTGGTTTGGTATGTTGATGACTTATTGATCACAGGGAGTTCTTCATCCACCATTGGGGCTATTAAAACTACCCTTCATGATAGGTTTTTGATGACTGACTTGGGTTTGTTCATTTACTTTCTTGGGATTTAGATCTACCAGTCTACTTCTGGGATCACCATCACACAGTCCAAGTATGTTCTAGATTTTCTCTCAAGGTTTCATATGGTTGACTGCAAGCCTGCTCTGACTCCCTTCCTTTCTAGAGCCAAACTTGAGGCTCAGTGTTCTTCTCCACTTGTTGGGAGTCTCATTTATTTGATTCATACGAGACCCAACATTTCATATGTTGTAGGCATGGTCTCTCGATTCATGCAAGAGCCTCATGAGCTACACTAGAAAGTAGCCAAGTAGATCCTTCACTACATTCAGGGTACTCATAGTGTTGGGATTCACTATGTAGCGGGCATTGAGCTTGACTTGGTGGGCTACACAGATTCAGACTGGGTGAGTGATTCTCAGGATCACAAGTCTACTTCAAGTTACATCTTCTCACTTGGTTTAGGTCCTGTTTGTTGGTCGAGCAAGAAGTAATCTGTTATTGCTCTATCTTCTACTAAGGTCGAGTATCGGGGGGTTGTGAATGCTGTCACTGAGGCCATTTGGCTTCAAAATCTTCTCACTAAGTTTAGTATCCAGATCAGACAGCCATCAGTCATATTTTGTGACAACCAGAGTGCCATTCAAATCTCATGGAATCTAGTCCATCATCAGCAGACCAAACACATAGAGGTCCACATGCACTACATCCGGGAGCTCATCCATGGCCACGTCATCAACCTTCGCTACTGTCTGACTTCCAAGCAGGTTGTTGATATCTTAACTAAACCCTTCACTGAGAGCAAGTTCCTTAATTTCCAAGATTTGTTGGGGGTACAGGATGCTTCATCTTCTAGGGGGGCTTCTTCCTCTCACTTGGAGTCCTGACTCTCTCTACTTTTGGTGGTGTCTCTTCTCTCTCTATTTTGCGGGGGCCTTTTCTCTCTCTTTGGGGGGGAATTTTATGTACATGGGTACCTCATTAGACTTGATTTCTCAGGACCCATTTCTACATCTACCTAAGCTTCGCTTATGGGGGGTGTTAGTGTAGGTTTTTATTTCCTAGTTGGGTTATTTATTTTTCCCTATATTCCTAAGATTTTCCTACACTTCTATTAATCTCACTTAGGTTAATAAAGCATGTCTTATTAGGTGAGAGGATTATGAGGTGTCACCTTCCTACATGTGAGCATCCATTAGCTATCTTGGGAAGATACTTTTCTATCTTTAGTCCGATAGATGGTTGCTCCTAATTGGTCAGTGTTGCCACCTCCTCCCTCTTCCTAGTCTATATAAGCATGCTACCTGGCTTGTATTTTGCATCTTTTTCTTTTGCATCCTCTTAATACTATTTTGCTTCTAGAATTTGCATTACTCTCTTGGAGACTAACTCTGTGTTGCTATTTTGATTTCGTATCAATTGCATTCATAGTTTAGATATCTATTCTTTGCAGTAGTTCTCTGGGCTAATAATCTTTTCCAATTCTAACACTAAGTTGAGTCAGGGTGGTGGACATACGACAACGTTCATTGTGTAACATACATGTATGTAAATATTTGGCCAAAGTAATGCATCCATCTCTGCATGCATTGTTGATCCATAGTGCTCCAGATGGCATAATGTTTCCAGTAGTGTCATACATAGTTAGAGTGGATCTATAGTTGTGTGACCGTGAAACATTATGAAGGACACAACACCAGATACTCAGATGGAAAACCTAAAGGTTCCTTATATCTATACCTTCCGTGAAGGGTAGGGTCACTTCCAGGTAGGAAGTTGTACGAGGGACTACCGGTCTATGGTTGGAGGAAAAGCACTCGGATGATGCTTTCCTTCCCAAGCATGAGACAAGCCGAGGCTTATGAAGACAAATGTCAAAAGTTTCAGATGCAGTGTTTTTTCATTATATGACTTGATAGCCAGTTATTATTTATAATTTGATATTCAATGCCTTGAACATGGCTTTGTACATACATAGTGAAGGTTATTCACTAATGAGATGTAATTGGATACTGTAATGATAATGATTCTTTCTTGTTTAACTATGATTTGGATAATCATGATGTATTCTAATTCTTAGTTAAGATGAATACTTATGTTAAGCATTATGGAATGTGATGTTACATTTATATTCCTTGAATTTTCATAAATTAGATATTTAAATTATGAACTTATAATTTATGTTTATTTAATTTAAAGATTATATTATTAATCTATTAATAAACAACTAATATTGCAACCATAGCGGTAGATTCTTATCATCAACTAGGTTAATAGAGATTGTTTAATGACAATGTCATGTTGTAGCAAATAGATGATGGTGGCTCTAGGTTATCTCTATAGGTCTTCTCTTCTCTAGAAGATTTATCTACTTTTATGATATTCCATAGATTTTTTTAAATCTCAACCAATGTAATACCATATTGAAAACAATACTACAACAATTCTTTAAATGTGGAATAGTGTGTATAGCATTAAATCGATGACAACATTCAAGGGAAGTTTACAACATCATATAACCTTAGACTTTTATCCATTTTTACTTGAATAAACTTGAAATAGATATTTCATGAGATAATATTTTGCGCTATTTATATAGTTATGATATTTCCTCAAGCATGGATTTAGAGTGTTGATGAAGTTGACTCCCCAAATAAACTTATTCCTATGTTTGACCTAAGGGTTTAGTTTAGGTTTGGGATATTTTTTAATGTAAAGTTAATTATGTTTTCAAAATTATATGTTTAGGTGTTTTTTTGGAGGAATTGAGCTTTTCTAGGGTTTGACCTAGTTTGCACTCCAAGTGTGTTGTAATCAATTTTATGGATTGAGGTGACTGATATTATTGATATTATTCTCTGGCCCTCCTAAAATTTCTTACAACACCTCTTTTTCTAGGTTTTGGAATTGAAAAACCGTGAAAAATAACCTATTTTTGCTATATTTTCACTAGGGTTCTACCTTAAATTGCACTAAAAGTGTGTTGTGTTGGATATTTTTACATCAAGTGGCTGTTATTACTGATATTATTTGCTTTCCATCATAATTTTCCTCACAACACCCTTTGTTATGCTCTTTTGCATTGAATTTTGTTGAAAAAAGTGCTTACTTTGACATATTTTCACTATAATCGACTTGGGATTATCTTGGATTTGCATCAAGTGTGTGTTAAGAGTGATTATATTTCTGTTTTGGACTGATATCAGATATATAACTTGCTACCCTTGACTGAAATCCTTATAGCATCCTTTAGTGTTATTCATTTGCATTGAAAAGTATAAAAAAATCAAGCATTCTGGGTTGTTTTTGCTCGTCTTTTGTACCGATTTTGAAAGCTTTCAAAAATCTATTTTTTCATTGGTTTGAGCATATAAACATGGCCTCTAATCATAATAGAAACAATAGGTTCCCTCCTAGACCTTACATGAATAGAAAGGCTCCTGAACCTGAAATTGTCTTCACCCCTTATGATAGAACAACTAGAGACAAAGAAGGACCTCTTTACATCTCTGTGAAAATAATGGGAAACCCCATGAATGGAACTCTTATCGATCCTAATTACATGGCTACTATTGTTACTGAGGAGTTCCTCTTTTCACATCAACTAATGCAAGGTTCTTATGACCTCTCGAGCATGATGGTTAAGACACATAAGGGAACCTTTATCAAGCCTTTGGGTAAGATATCTTTGTTAGTAACATTATCCAGAAAACATGTCGAATAATGGTTCGATGTTGTCCCAATTTCTAACCTCTTTCACATTAAATTGGGACATCCGTGGCTAAAATAAATGAAAGCTATCCCTTCAACAATACACCATTGTCTGAAATTCCCTTTGGATGGCCGTATAATTACCGTCCCTCAGAACAAGTATAAACCTTTGGTTTAGGAAAAACATTACAAATTGAATTACTTTTGGGATAAAACTAAAGTACCTAGTCCTCCTACACAAGAAATGACAAAAGAGAAACAACCTGCATGTGAAGAGAACTTTAGATCGAAAGGACAAGGTCCCTATGCTGAGGTTCCTCCCCCGAAATCCCTACAAGGATTGGGACTTCATTGTCAAAAACAAAATGTTCCACTGTGACAAATCAGGTTTCATCCCGGTGCTTCATTTTATAATTTGGACAAGCCTATGAAAGAGGATAACCCTATCTTACAAAAGATAAGTGGTAAAACAAAACGAAATAGAAAAGCAAGAAAAAGAAGAAAAAGAAGACAAGAATATGCTATAAACCTTGCCTCTCAACAAGAAAACATCGATCCTAATATTCAATCAAACAAATACAATCCCAAAGATGAACAACATGATGAATAAGATATGAATTTGGCTATGGTACCATATGTCCCACTATCCTCCATCATTAGGGAATGGGATGATGACGACAATGATTTTCTTATAGATAATTTGTAGCCCAGAAAGGGCCCTATAGGTAAGTATCTCTAACCCTTCATCTCTCTCATGATGTACTTCCCCTGTGATGTGTTATGTGTTGCTTAGGCCTCTAGGGATGACCTCAGATTCTCTTGTAAGGTTCAATATATGAGGAGACTGCCTCTGTTGTGACCTTCTTCTATTTGTATCATCATTCTTCAAAATTGCCTCTCTCTCTTATTTCATTGATGTGTGTTGTGTCTTACGGACATAGCATCGTGGTTGGTGACTTGGGGGCACCCTCCTACATAACTATCCCTAAGACACTTGTTTTCTCCTCTCTTTTTTATTGTTTCCGTTCCTCTAGTGTTTCCACTTAGCGGACGGATGACGACAAACATTTATACTGATGCAGACCTAGTGTCCCTTTCGAGAGAAATAAAAAAATGGACTATAGTTCCTAATATGATGATGGGGTTGTATATTTTATTTGATGCTTGGCTAGTGGAAGCACTCATGCATTCCACGTAGTGAATTTTATGATGTTTTTGTCACATTTACAAACCTTAACAATACTACTGCTCTAAGCACCTTTATTTGCCTTTGACTCTAGCCTTGGCGGTACTCGATTAAAAGAGCTTCATGATATAACCCTTGGTTATCCTTGAACTTTGAATTCATTGTATAATCTTGGCTCTTTGTGTGGTTAATCATATGCATTGATGTTGTTGTTTATTATGATTTTGTAGACACTAACATGTTTCTTGCAGGGATGTGTTTGTGGGAACATTTGGCGATCATAAAGTACATGTCATCTCCAGGGGGCATGGACTTTGTGAAAGTTGGTGTTCCCTTGTGTGTTTTCTTTCTACCTTAACGTGCTTGATATCGATAACTGATATCAACCACCTTAAGGTGGGGGCATATATAAGGTAAGCTATCTATTATAGATGTTAGCAATGTGTTTGACCTCAGATGTAGTGACCTGCGCTCTTGAGTAGTGCATTGTGCATCTTGAGTTTGTTTGCAATCAATCAATCAATCATGTAAGCCCTCTATGGAGGTACGATATCAAGCATATCATTTTTCTTAAGCCCTTTGTGGAGGCAGGGATGCTGTATTTCTTGGAGTAGATTGCATCATCCTATCATTTTTAAAAGTCATCTATGGAGGCGGGGAGCGGTTCTGTGACTAACTCAACCCTTAAGTGTGTCTTAGGCAATTGTTGTGGTGAAGCCCAATCATCAGTGTGTGCCTGTAATGTGCTTGAGATGGTGATGAGCTTAGAAATAGGGAACACACCATCGCTTGTCTACCATGTTTTCTCTGTGTCTTCAAGTGTGTGCGTTTTGGCGTGCTTGTTTTGTATGGCGTGTTTGTTGTCCCATATGCAGTGACCAACACTCTTGAGGAGTGTTTCATGCATTTTGGGAGGTTTTACGTGTCTTGCGTGTGTGTTGCCTCATATATAGAGACCTGTGCTATATGGTAGTTCATCATGTATTATGGGAGGTTTGTTTACTTTCCAATACTTGCATTTGCATTTCATATATATGAGAAAAAGAAAAGAAAAGATATCATTTTTGTCTTCCATGCAATAATGTGTCTTCTATGCATTGACTGTTTACTCCGTGTTCTGCGTGACTGTAACTATTTTCTCTGTGTTTTGCGTGCCTATTACTATTTTCTATGTGATTAGCATGTCTTCTTCGTGCTTGGTGTGTTTGTTGTGTTTGTGACTTTACTTTAATGCATGTATTGGCCTCACGTTTATACATACATTAAAGTGGGGGCTAAATGTAACGTCAAAAAATGTCCCCTTGGGGGCTTTTCCCTCATAAGGTTTAGCTCCCAAGTCTTTAGAGTGCATTTAGGACATTTTAATTCAGATTTTAGCATCCTAATGGAATGAGACCTAAGTCCTATGGCAAATAGGACCTAGGTGGACCCCTTGAGTTGTACCTTGCCTAAAATAGGGGGGGACTTGGGCACCCGCGCCCTAGTCCTACCCTATTTTAGGGTAGCCCCAATTTTTGGGTGTCAGTTTATGACCATTAGGAGGTTATTTTGCCGACACGGTAAGTTTAAATTTCAAATATCTTGGCAGAAGCGCTTGTAGATGCATATATAAACATGTGTAGGTATTCATTTGAAAATTAGATTGTTATTGTGAACACTATGCATTCTCAACGTGATTCAAGGCTTTCTATTGTGTTGCAAGAGCAGACTTGTGTGTTTTGTGTGTTGATATTTGCAGATTTGAGCATCAATTCCCTCATGGCATGAAGAGCATCTTCCTCCATGAAAGCTTCACTACAAGGTGACATATCATTGTGTTTTTATCAATAGGTGCCATAGTAGAATTTCCCATAAAATCATCTGAGGCTTCATCTAACATTTTAAGATCATCACTAGTATATGTATTATTGATCATCAATTTAGTGAGATCATCCAATATCGAAGGGTATATTCCCATGAGAGTTGTGAAGTTATCAAAGTCACTTATATGGAAAAGAATTTCATGTGTGGAGCACATAGAGAGATCAACATCATGAATGTGTGCTATTTGTTCCAGAACTTGACGATATTTATCACTGATTTAGAAAAATGATCCATTTCTATGATGTATGCAAACAATTCGTCCAAAGAAGTAGCCATGATATATGTCTCCAAATGAATGTAAAATCAGATTTTTTTTGAAAGCTTTGCAAATTGGTGCAAAAGACAAGGGCAAAAGTAGCCTAAAATGCTTGACTTTTCGATACTTTTCAATGCAAACGAATGAAACAAAGGATGTTATGAGGATTTCAGTCAAGGGAAGAAAGTTATATGTTTAATATAAGTCCAAAACAGAAATATAATCACTCTCAACACACTCTTGATGCAAATCCAAGATAAGGCCAAGTCAAAATATAGTGAAAATATGTCAAAATGAGCACTTTTTTCACCAAAATTCAATGCAAAAGAGCATAACAAAGGGTGTTGTGAGTAAAATGTTGATGGACAGAAAATAATATCAGCAATAACAGCCACTTGGTGCTAAAACACCCAACACAACATGATTTTAGTGCCACTTAAGGTAAAACCCTAGTGAAAATATAGCAAAATATGCAATTTTTCACAGTTTTTCAATTCCAAGACCTAGAAAAAGGGATGTTGTGAGAAATTTTAGGAGGGACAGTGAAGAATATCAATAATATCAGTCACCTCAATCCATAAAATTGATCACAACTCGCTTGGAGTGCAATCTAGGTCAAACCCTAGGGCAAAATTTGTCAAAATGTGTAGTTTTTCTCTAAATTTTCACTACAAGAGCCCGTTAAAAGGGTGTTGTGAATATTTTTATGAGGGGCAGAAAATTAATGCACTATGATGCAACTTTATGAAGTCAATAAGGCCAAAATTAGTGAAAATCATTGTTTTCAAAGCCCTAGGTTTGAGATTTTGGAACAAAATTCTATGTGAATGGTTTGAAGTTGATTTTTAATGGAAATTACATACTCTCCGATCTGAAAATGATTTTCAAGCTTAATCATGCAAAATTCCCATGCAAATATAATAAAAATGCACCAAAATTGCTAGTTTTTTGTTGAAATTTTTCTATGTAAAAATGCAAATATTTTAAATCTAAATGCAAATTCACACTAAAATACAAGACTACAGCCAAATGCAAATTTTAATGATCCTCTAAAATTAGTAGAAAAATCTGATAAAAGATTTTGCCTACAAACCCTAGATTTTGGAATTAATAGGTTATATAAAATTGACAAAATTTCCACAAAACCCTAGCAAATAAATGATGAAAATGCAAGGTAAATTTCTATTTTTTTTATTTTTCTGTATTTTATATTAGATCTAATGCAAAAATCATGAATTAGGAAAATTTAGGAAGAATTGATGCAATTTAGTAAGCCACATAATGCAAATTTTTTGTATTTTTTCAATTTTTCATTTTTTTTGAAATTTTCTCAATGCAATAAATTAAATGACCAAATGAATGAATGAAATCACATAAAATCTGTAGAAAAACACTTAGTAAGTTGCAATTTAATTCCAAAAACACAGCTTCACCAAAACATTTAGGGTAAAATTAGATTTGTTGATCTTTTGTGGTTTAGATGTTAAAATCCTCCTTTCACCCTAACATTGAAGGATCTAGGGTTGAGTTGCGAGCACTATCATACCCTAGAGTCACTTAAAAATGAGGGGAAGCTTCGATTAGGGAATTTAATTATTAATTTTCCTTCTCTTATATCCAATTAACCATTAAAACCCTAATTATGCAAATACACCAACAAATTGATGAAAGACGGAAAAAGCTCTTGCAGACAGGAGTAAAATGACAAATCACAGAATACCTATTTTCGGGGTTCTGAGGTGGAATAGTCAGGGGCACTAGTGTGGACGCCCAAGTCCAAGGTACCTACTTTTTCAGGGAATCTGGACCTCCTTCCGGCACTGATCAGCCTTGTAACTTCTATTTTCTGGAAACTGTTTGTGGACACTTTTGCGGGCAACCTAGTCCTAGAAGTACACTTTTGTCCAACTTCTCTTCAGATCCTAAATCCTTGATGCTTTCCACTCCTTCCTGCAACTCCACTTTTCCCAAATGCGACACCTGTAACCTATAATCACAAGACTTGGTTTGGGGGTTGTGGTGTTTAGAGGTTTGGCTCAGTCAAACCCCGAAGGACACTTAAGTCTCCAAACACCATTGTTAGATAAAGAGGGCATTCCCTTGTGAGGTAGATGCCAAAAACCAAAGGAATCAATGATAAAACATAATATTATGTCACCTTGTAGTGAAGCTCTCATGGAGGAAGATGCTCTTCATGACATGAGGAGATTGATGCTCAAATCTACAAATATCAACACATAAAACATACAAGTCTACTCTTGCAACACAATAGAAAGCCTTGAATCACCTTGAGAACACAATAGCTTGCTAGTAATCCTATAGCTTACAAATGAATGACTACACATGCTTATATATGCACCTACAAGCATTCCTGCCAAGATTTTAAAAATCAAACTTTACCGTGTCGGCAAAAGAACCTCCTAACGGTCATAAACTGACACCCAAAAATTGGGGCTGCCCTAAAATAGGGTAGGACTAGGGCACGAACACCCAAGTCTTCCCCCCTATTTTAGGTAGGGTATAGCTCAAGGGGTCCTCCTAGGTCCTATTTTCCATGGGACTTAGGTCTCATTCCATTGGGATGCTAAAATATGAACTAAAATGTCCTAAATGCTCTCTAAAGACCCGGGAGCTAAACCTTATGAGGGAAAAGCCCCCAAGGGGACATTTTCCAACGTTACAAGTTTTGGGATGTTTTTTTAATGTAAAGTTAATTATGTTTTCAAAATTATATGTTTAGGTGTTTTTTTGGAGGAATTGAGCTTTGCTAGGGTTTCTTAGCCTTGTGTTTATGTCATACTGTAGCCTTTAGTAGAAACTTCAAGCACTAGCCTGCATTTATTGCAACATGGTTTAAGTCATTAATCCTATGGGTGAATTTCACCCATTTTATATGGCCTCAACCTTTCACTCATTTATAACTATTTCTGCTAGAACTAAAGGTGTGATCATGGCTTAAATTTGACAATTGTATAACTGTATTTATTCATTTTTGTTGTAAAATACAATCAAAATTTTAAAAAGATTGTATCATATGAAAGGAGAGATTTTGGATAAACTATCAAAATTTATATAGAATTATGCTTATATATATATATATATATATATATATATATATAATCTATTTATACTAAAGTATGTCATAGTATTTTAAAGGCATCATTGAGTAGATAATTGTCATAAAACAATTGCTTGACATGCAAGGTCGACTGTCAAATTTAAGCCCTGGGTGTGATGATGAATTCCAATGGCTCCCCTACTCAAACACCCTCAAAAATTTATTCCCAAGGTGTTCCATGAAGTACGTCCCTTGAAACAACACCAGATGTTGTTCTTCCCATTCCTGAGTTTAACAATGCCTACAAATGGCTAGAAAAAATTATATTAATTAGTTATTTTGTGGGTAGAGTCCCCCGTGAAAGCATGCTTAAATAGTGGGTTGGCAAGGCCTAGACCCCACATGGAATTCACAAAAATAAGAACACTAGCACCTCCAAGCCCACCCTTAAACCTATTAGTCCAGGGGCTTCAACTTTGAAGATTATTTCAAAACCCTCTGATGCAGGAACGCTGGATGTAGCAATAATTTCCAAATCTCTGTTAACAAAATTAGTTTTTTCTCAGCCACTAGCTGTCACTTCCTGACATGCTTCTCCTCCTCCTGTTGGGCATAGGAGGTCCAACATCCCACCTAGGAAATTGGAGGATGACAAATATATGCCAAAGAAATGGCAGTCTGTGCAGCTCAACTTCTAGATTGGAACCTTGGAGGCAAATTATGTGTTGTTATAGAACAATGATTCTACTCTTGAAGAGTTGGATAATGAGACGACTCTTCACACCTGTTAAATGAACTGTATTTCTTGAAACGTTCAGGGTCTTAGATACCTCACACAAAAATACTCCATTCATGATGCTCGACTTCAATTTCTAGGTTCAGACATTCTCTACCTCTAGGAGGTCAAATTGTCTAGTTTTTATTTTTATTTTTGCAGCTTACCATGTTATTTGGTCTTCCAGGAATTTTCTTTTTAGTAACCATGAAGATGGTTAGGGGGTTGTCACCTTTCTCTCTCCCACCTGGCATCAAATTTTGGTTGATCATGGATGCGACTCGACCAATCTTGCACTATGGGATCTTTTCAACAACAATAATAATTCTTTTGGGATTATTAATGTTTATTTTCCCAATGATGTCATGGAGTGATCTTCCCTTTAGAGATGGATTACAAATTCAATGCTTGCTACCACTTAGGTCTTGTGTAGGGATTTTAATATGAGCGAGATGACTTATGATAAATATGGAGCCTTGCCTATATGCTGGACAATTAGTGAAAGGAAGGCTTAGTTTATTATGCATAATAAAATGGGTTCTTTTAACCCCAATGATGGTCACCACCAAGATCATATGACCTGTTACACAAGGAGTAATTTTAGAGTCAGCCCTAACAAGGTCTTAAAGTAGCTTGATCAGGCTATGATGTCAGCCCAATCTTTCTTCACCATTTCCAATTGTTATGCTTTATCACTTGAGCCATTGGCATACATTGTCATGTCTGACCATTTCCCAATACAATTTCATATCGAGTGGTAGGTCTCCAAGTCCAAAGAAATGAAGAGTTAGTTTTTCTAAACATGCCTCTCCTCAATCACAAAGCCACATCAACTCACATTCAACATGTTTGGAATTTGGAGCCACATCCCATGCATAGGGTTGATTGGATAGCTTGGTGGAATGATGCTTTAACCCGTACTTCACAGTTCCTCCACATTTATGGATAGTAGCTTACTCATTTTCATTTTTGCTCCTATGAAGCCACCACTCATGAGATCTGCCATGCCATTTCCGCTTTGAAGGCTCAAACATTTGACACAGTCACCCAGCTCTGAGTGGCTCTGCTATGATACCAAAAATAGATTGTTGATGCTCATATAGCTCGTGGAGCCCAAATCAAAGCTTGGCTTCATTGGCTTAAGATTGGAGATAAAGTGACAAAGGAGTTTTTCTAGGCCTTACGTGCCCATCATACTTCCCAATCTATTAAGTAGATTCAGGAAGGCCAACAACTCCTGCAAGAGTTTCTTGACATTCTTCAAGCATTCATTCAACATTATGAACAAGTCTTTTAAACTGAAGGCTACACTCCAGCTAGGTAGATTTCCTTACAATAGTGTCTTGCTAGTGTCCCCTACTAGGTTTCTAATGCTTAACACATTATTTGTGACCATAATCTCACTCAAGATGATCTTAAGGAGGTAATTTTTCTATGGCTAATGAAAATCCCCTAGCTTAGATGGCTTCCCTTGCGAATTCTACAAAATTTTTTGGGATGTTATGGGTAGTGACTTGCACAATGTTTATCTTGAAGCCATGCAATCTGGTTTCTTAGGAAATATTATCAACAAAGTTAACATTAAACTCATACCTAAGGATAGCAACCCTAAAGAAATTAATAACTAGTGAACAATCATGCTATTGAATGTCTCCTTAAAATCATTGCTAAGGCTCTAGCTCTCAAACTCTAATCCATGCTCCCTTTGATTGTTCTTGTGGACTAGGCTTTAAAATCTATGTGAGACCAAGTCATTGGCTAACAAAATTCTGTTATGATGATAGTTGTATAATTCGAGGATGCATGACAGTTCTTTAGTCATAGATTATCTCAATAATTTCAACAAACTAATTAGCAAGTTGGTTTTAGTGGAGGAGAAAATTGAAGAAGAGGATAAAGTGGCTATACTATTGTGTTCTTTTTCCTGAAACTTGGGATCAACTAGTTATGGTGCTCAATAACTCAACACCAAAGGAGAAACTTATCTTAGAAGATGTGGTAGCCGCAATAATTTTTGAAGATTCAAGGTGAAAGATATCTCAAGGGACTTCTTCCACTAATGCCCTTGTTGTAAGGGGTAGAACTTTAGAAAGAGAGAAAACTAAGCATGGACAAGCTAGGTTGAAATCCAAGGGGCAGAAAAGAGTTAAACATTGGAACTGTGGAAAAACAAGGCATGTCAAAAAGGACTATAGGTTACCAAAATCAAATGAAAAAATCCTTACTCACAGCCATCAGAGGCAAATGCAGCAGAAGTTGAAGAACCATTGGAAGATGGAGAGGTTTTCTCTACTAATATGAGAGGTTCATTTCATCATGTTTGGATCATTGATTCTAGTGCCTCTTTCAACATGACTCCTCACAAGGATTAGTTTTCTTCTTACCGGTCATGTGATAGAGGTATGGTTTACATGGGAAATGACAACCCATGTGAAGCTATTGGTGAAGGAGAAGTCAAAATCAAGATGTTTGATGTGATAGTAAGGGCTCTTCAGTATGTCAAACATGTACCAAGATTAAAGAAAAATATGTTGTCACTTGGAGTATTCTTTGAGCAAAGTTACTGATTTAGTGGTGAAAATAGTTGTCTCAAGGGTAACAAAGGGGGCATTGGTGGTGCTAAAAGGAGAAAAGGTCAGTAATCTCTACAAATTGGTTGGAGAAAATTGTAGTGGAGAGGCTTCAGTGATATCTGATAAATAAATGGATTCATTATCTACTTGGCATCAATGGTTAGGCCACATGACTAATAGCTAGAAATCTTCTCCTAGGTGCTAAATCTAGAGATTTGAATTGTTGTGAGCACTGTTTATTTGGAAAACATAATTGGTTGAGTTTTTCTAGTTGCACTACCAGAAGTAAAGAAGTTCTAGATTTAATTCATTCTAATACTTGGCAAGCACCTATTACATCAATTAGGGGTTCATCATATTTTGTTTCATTTATAGATGATTATTCTCGTAAGGTGTGGATTTATTTGTTGAAGAAGTTCAATCTAATGTATTTTCTTATTTTAAGAAGCTTAAAGAATTGGTAGAGAATCAGAAAGGAAAGACAATAAAGTCTCTTAGAATAGATAACAGAAGGGAATTTTGTTCAAGTGAGTTTAATTAGTTTTGCAATGAGCATGGCATTGCAAGGTAGTTGACGGTTCCTAGGACACCACAATAAAATGGTGTTGCTAAAAGGATGATAGTATAATTATGGAGAGAGATAGATGTATGCTAAGCATTGCTAGATTGGAGTAAAATTTTTGGGGTGAGGCTATTTCTACAACATGTTTCTTGATTAATAGATCACCCATGTTTCTTGGAGTATGGATAGGTAAACTTGATTCTTTTCTTCATGTTTTTGGTTCTGATGCTTATGCTAATATTCCCAAAGAGGATAAGAATAAGATAGATGTGAAGTCCATGAAATGTAATTTTCTTGGCTACGTAGAAGGTACAAAGGGGTACAGGTTGTCAGATACTATTGCCCATAAGATTATTATTAGCCAAGATGTTTATTTTAATGAAAAGTTAGTGCCAAGAAGTAAAGAACAACAAAATACAAAAATTGGTCCAGTAGAGGTGGAAAAATATGATGCTAATATGGAGGTGCTAGATGAAAATCAGTCACCTACTCATTAAAATCAGCAAGATAATAATCAAAATCAATTATATGATGAGGTTCAAACAACAACCAAATGAGCCATAGGGTAACACATTATCCCTTCTGAGGAGATCCACTAGAGTGATCAAACCACCAGCTAGGTACTCTCTTAATTGTAATTTAGCTTATGCTTTACTTACTGATGTTGGT
Source organism: Cunninghamia lanceolata (assembly GCA_027924645.1). Taxonomy (NCBI): domain Eukaryota; kingdom Viridiplantae; phylum Streptophyta; class Pinopsida; order Cupressales; family Cupressaceae; genus Cunninghamia; species Cunninghamia lanceolata. The sequence goes on from BSBN01000582.1 coordinate 20,809,433, forward strand.
GAGCCTAGCTCATATTAGGAGGCTTGCGAAGATGAAGATGCAAATAAATGGAGAGAAGCCATGGATGAGGAGATGAGAGCTCTACATAAAAATAAAACATGGGAGCTTGTGCAATTACCTAAGGGGTTAACAACTATTGACAACAAGTGCGTCTTCAAACTAAAAAGAGATATAAATGATAATGTGGAGCGATATAAAGCTTAATTGGTGGCCAAGGGGTATGCACAAAAATCTGGTATTGATTTTGATGAAATCTTTTCACATGTAGTGCGGTTAAGTATAGTTAGAGTTGTTTTGGCTCTTGTTGCTAGTCTTGATTTGGAGTTATAATAGTTAGATGTTAAAATAACTTTCTTGCATGGTAATCTTTCCAAAGACATTTATATGTAGTAACCAGAAGGTTTTGAGGAAAAAGACAAGGAGAATCTAGTATACAGGTTGAACAAATCATTGTATGGTTTGAAACAGGTGCCAAGTTGTTGATACAAGTGATTTGATTCCTTCATGATGAGTTTGGGTTATAGTAGATGGTGATCCCACAATAGTGGGTTACACTTTTTGGCCAAACTTGACATTGAAATGAACATTTTGAAAAAATCTTCACTTTCGGACACCTATAGCTACTAAACTGTGAGGAATTTGAAGATGATGCAAACTAATGATTTGGGCATTTTGTCTATAGATTCTAAATATATTTTTAAAATTTTTTTTGGAATCAAATTGTATTTCTTTTTCCATCTCTTTCGATAACTAGTTTTTAACAATAAACACCATTTTTAAAGAGTGATGTGTACTATAAAGCACATAACTTTTTTCTATGAAGGATAATTTTAATTTTTTTGAATTTAGATTTGTAACTATGATATCTAGAGGATGCATTTGGTTTCATAATGTTTCATTAAATATTTTTTTAATTATGTTTTGAAGTCAAACCAATTACAATTTAGACATAGGTGTACTATAAAGCGCATAACTTTTTTTGTATGTATCGGAATTCAATTTTTTTGTGGATCAAGAACATGAATACCAAGAGGATAGTTATTTTTTAGAATTTTTTTTGGTAATATTCTATTTTTCCACATGTACAAAATAGAGAGCTTGATTTTTGGTGAAAAATCTATGTTTAATTAAACTAAAAAATAAAATGTATAATAAAACTAAAATATATTAAAACTATACTTGATGGAGAGCTCGATTCGAGGACTATAATCTTGCAGCTGGGTTTGTCAAGTTGATTCCATTTTGATCTCAACTTGAGCCTTGAAACCCAAAAATCTGCATAAAATTGCAGCTAGCAAGGGGCAAGGGCAAATAAGGAATTCTAATTAAGGGGGGTTCTAGCAAACCCCTTGAAACCCCTTCTAATGAAGGGGGTTCTAGAGAAGGGGGGTTCATTTGAACCCTATAAAAATAACATTAAAAATTAAATAACATTAAGGGGTGTTCGCTCGAACCCATTATTTTATTAAAAAAAATGGCCAACGGAAAGTGGGTTGGCTCGAACGGGGGTGTTTGAGTGAACCCATTTATGGGTTGTAGTGAACACCCTTGTTCAAGCGAACCCATTTATGGGCTCTAGTGAACACCCCCATTCCAAAAAAAATTTCCATGTAGAGACAATTTTTCTTCCTCAATGCAATTGTAACCCACTATTGTAGGATCACTCTAGATGTGAGGTTGTTCATTGTGCTTACTTTATGTTGGTTAACAGATTTGTCTTGATCTAATAATATTTTATTCTGACTCTATACCCCTTTCTTTTTTAGAGAAAATAAGTTAAACAACAATTGGGTGAACTATCATAAATAATTCCCCTTTGAATTAAGGTATAGCTCCCTTTCAAATCTTCAATGAATTTGAACTATTCTAACATTTGAATACACTTTTAACTAGAAAGCATTTAAGGCAAACTAACATTCACACATCACCATGTTATGAATGTGATATCTTTTCTTTCCTATGAAATCATTCAGTTACAGAACACACAAATTCTATCTTCAACAATAATCAAATATATATATATATGTATATGTATCACTGAATTCTTATGAACCAATAAATGATAAAACATATATGATGAGTCTCCTAGCAAAAGAATAATTACCACATAAAAAGAAGAGCTCGCACAAAAACTCGATTTCATACACTTAAACACATAGATTTAAGTCTGCAGCAATCATTTCTTCCTTTGCATTCATAGATGAAATATATTGAGACAAACATCACATACATTGTAAATGTAAAGTTCCACAAAAATTTCTCTTTCCTATCTCTCGATATCCCTATATCTTTCTAACCAAACATATATATAGCTTGTCATATAACTGTACTTTAAACCTAGAGTTAAACAAATTCTGACCCTTAGCGGGATTTAGTTTTTTGAAACTGATTAAAAAGATAAAGTTTTCAAACATAATCCTGAACTGAATAACTGAATAAAAAGATTATATGAGCATGATCACGAATGGGATAGCATGTTGGAATCTCCAGATTTGCTCTGTTCTGCCGAAGAGATACATTGCGTCTTCCACTCCTAGTATGCAACAACAAACTCTTGAATCATTGGGAAGTTAGGGATGACAATATGCTTAACTCGTGCCTTCCAAACATCCATTTCTTTTCGAATGCTAGCTACTTTTCTTGCATGTTCTGGAAGTGCATCGACGCAAAGGTGAAGTACCGATTCTACTTTTGATATTCGGGAGAAATCATCAATTATCAGATTATCATTTTCTTTGACAAAGCTAATTTTCTCTTTGAAGGATTGTATAACAGTATCAACATCTTTCTCTGGCTCACCATCATCTCTCAAGTACTTTACATCAATACATTCTAAATCGTGATGTAGAGATTGAGTAAATTCAGTTATCTCCTTAATCATCTTTGTAAACTCTATTTGTCCTTGTTTTGACACTGAGTTTCTCCATTGAATGTTTCTTCTGCTTACATATAGCATATTATCATTCAGGTTTGTTACATTCTTTTCTAATAGAAACTTAGTCACTCCATACTTCTGAATTTCAATCATCTGATTTATTACACTCATCCATTTCACTTCATCCTTTTCCCATGAGGCATTTTGTACTTTTAAATCTTCAACAGTAGCTATGGTTTCATCGTATATACCTTTCAAATCATTAATATATTCAGTACCTTTTTGGATGATACCATCTAGCCAGTCATCAAACACTTTAGTCACCATCTTATTCCTATGTATCTAATCAAGCATTTATTGATTAACTGGAGACTTTGGATCAAAAGACAGAGGAAATTGAGAGACGGGCCGAGGGTCTGGATTGTGAATGGCGTCAATGTATTCTGCCATTGACTCTAATGCTTGCTTCATCTCCCTCTTATCCTTTTCATTTTCCATGTGTAATTTACTATCTTTTTAGCAAATGCCTCAAGATGGTGTACGTCTACAACTCACAATGCAACTCCAAGGTCTATTCTTTGTACTGTAAAATCTTGGACTATGGGGTTCTGGACTTCCTCATTAGTTATTGGCTGAGCTATCTCCACACTCCAATTTCCTGTATTGCGATCAATGTCTACCCTGGAAGTGGTTTACAACTTTTTAAATTTTGGAGCTTTTCCCAGACATTTACTAACCATATCTTCTAGTGGTAAAGAAAATGGAACTATTTTCCTTTTATCATTAATTCAACTCTCCAACCATCGAGGTGTAATGACTGGAATCTCTTTATCAGGAGTAAGCTATTCAGAAGGTGCATTTGGCAATATCATTAAATTGGTAGAATCCAAAGCGATCTCTACCTATTGGTCTGTATTGGTTTCTTCTGCCATTGATGAACCACTCCCTTGATCACTTATCATTTCATCTGAATCTTCTTCAGTATTTAGGTCTACAACTATTCTTTCTAAAATTTCTTTCTTCTTCCTGCTCTTAGTTCTTGTCCTGGTGATGCAAGTAGGCAGACTGGTCACAACGGTTTTCTTAGACTTTGGTGGCAGAACCCTTTTTAATTTTTGACTTTGGAGTACCTACATCATAAATATTAATAAGCTGATTAGAAGAGCTTACAGGAGATTGTGATTCATCAATGGGTGCACACTATTGAGAATCTTTGTTCTGAACATTTTCCAATCTCCATTCTCTTAACCACTTTTTAGTCCTTATCACAGGGAGAGTTTTAACTTCAATCTGGTCCTCTTCATCTCTATTCCAATCAACTTCTGGAATAGGCACCTGCTTTACTTGTTCAAACTGAGAATCAATCACCTACTCCTCATCATCTGTTATACTAGTAATATTCATTTTTAGGTTAAGGGTGACTATTTGCCCTAGGGAAAATCTGCACCAAAGCCTTTTTCTAACTTCAAATTCGTCTGGGCAATCTTCCCAGTAGTCCTCTATTTCAAGAATGTGTGAAAATCCCTCTCCAAAATCCAGATTGTCTCTGGCAAAACCCTTGCTATCAAACTTAAGTCTGGCATTATAATGCTAAAAATTAAACTTCTTTAGACCCACCTCTAGATTTAAAGCTTCATAAACTGATTGACATGAATAGTGACCAAGGTCAACATGGAAAGATATACCTGACTCTCTCTTTGTTGAAAATTTCTTATCTATGTGAGCTAACTGCCTACAAACTTCAATTAACACAAAGCGGTCAAAGACATATCTGGGCAGTTTCACTAGTTCACCTTCAAAACCACTGACATTGATGTAAGTGAATTTTGGAAATTGAATGAAGTAGCCTCCATAAATGCTGATTAACTACATGGCTTGATTAGACATTCTTTTATTAACATTGCATGTTAATTCATAAACCATCCTGCCAATGAAAACATCATTAACCCTTCCATAATTTTTCGTAACACTTATGCATTTGTAAATGAAAGTAATAATCATAAATTCTGATATCTTTAACTAAGGATGCATGGGGTAACCCTCCCCACTCCCTTGTAGATGCCAGGTAGTAGAAGAGATATGAAGACATGTAAAAGTTTTTATTTCCCAAATAGTTACTCAAACCCTGATGTAAACATTCTGCTATGATTTCCGCCCAGTCTAGATATTGTTCTCCTTGAAGAATCACTTGAATAAAGAAATACATCCAATCCTCCCAATAGAACACTTGAGAACTACCCTTCAATTTGTGTAACAACACCATGATATCTTTTACTTCTTGTATCATATGTTCCCTCGTTAATGATCTGGACAGCCTCGAACCTCCCTTTTGAAACTTTAGCAGCCAATTCCTTACAATTACACTCTTTTAATTTGCCTTTTTCAATGAAAAATAACTATAAGAGGAAGTAATGTCAAGATCCGAGTATGGCTCCTTGGGAGGGATCTTCATTATGGCCGTTAAGGTTTGTCCATTAACAGGGAATAACACATCTCCATTGGTAGCTCTAATACATCTACCTTGAGGGTCATATTTGCTCATACATTCAAGGACTAACTTAGGGCATTGCACCTTTATAGGAAAAGTTGTGGCTTCAATTAGACCACTTTCCATAATCCTTTCCATCATAGGTAGAGATGTAGGATTTTTAGCTCTTTCCTTAAAATCCTCTAAATCATACTGAGCTAAAAAGTATCCCCATATTCTGGTAGAGAACAAACAAGGCTAGAAGCATGTTTGAAACCCAGACAGGCAGCTTTCATGACTACAGTTTCGATAAATAGAACAGAAAATGATTTAACTACTTTTAAAGTATTAGAAACTCAAAATGATTCTTTTTTCCAACAAAGAAATGGCAACAGCTATGAGAAAAGTTGAAACTCACCTTTAACAAGTCTGAATTCACTGGCAAACTGGGCAAGAAAATCCTTTACCTCTAGCGTTGTTTCCCTTTCGTATCACCCTGTATGTTTTACTGCTAAAATTGGCTTGTTCTTTCTTTGATAAAAGGCATAAAATCCAGTCGAATAATTACTAAATCGATTAATTCATGCTGAATTTACTTGATAAGATGTAAATTCTGACACATGCACTAATTACAAGTAATTCCCACATATGACCTTGATGTGTAATCATTACTCTTAACCTCTAAAAGTTAAAATTTTTCACTTTATGAGGTGTTCCAAATGTATTTCCCTCCAGTTGATTTTTCATTTTAATCCCCCACAAATTTTGACTTAAAGAAGGTTTTAGGGAATAAATGAGACTTAACACATAGGTACACTTATTACAGAACATTTTATGATGAACCATTGAACCTTTGAACCTTTGAACCTTTGAACTCTAATATGAGGTTCAATCGGCAGGTTCAAAGATACAAATTGTGCTACATGAGAGACCAAGGCTAAGCAGCCTTTCTAAGAACATTGAACATTGAACCTTTGAACCCATGAACCATTGAATTTTGAAAAAGTTTAAGTACGAAGGTTCAAGACTACAAATTATTTTGTACATAAGATGATAGGTGAATGATCTTTAATAACAAAGAGCCGACTTAAGGAATAAACATATTGACAAATAAAGGAAAATGGTAAATCGACTATTTGCTCAAGGAAGGATTACGAAAAATTGAATGAGGGTGAATAAAAAGGTAACATTGGCTCTGACTGGGGACTGCATTTTATAATAAAATGCAGAGAACTCAGAATCACTGGTTTTGTACAAACTAAGACACAAGGGTCAAGGAAAGAACCAACGCAAACCAAAACTGACAAACAAAAAGACAACACATAACAACAAAGAAACAACTATGTCTAAAATAGGGGACACCTGCTTTACAATTGGAACAACTTGAGATCCTACCCATTATAGGACAGGGGTAGAATAGATCCATCTAGATATTCTAATTTGAAAGAATTAGGACCCAATACCTGATGAATTTTGAATGGTCCTTTCCAAAGTGAATCAAGCTTGCCATGTGCTCCTTTAGTTTCTCTCCTCTTATCCCATAAAAGCACTTCATCTCTTTGCATGAATTTTTTGGGCCTGCTTTTTCGATAAAAAATCTTCTTAACCCTAGCTTGATGAGGGGTAATTCAATCAACTAGTTCATTCCTTTCTTCCTTGATTTTTGTTAAATATATAACCCTCTTTTCGAAAGAATCCTTGAAATACTGATCTTTAATGACCTTTTGCAATTTGGTTGCAGATAATTCAAGGGGTAATGACAATTGAGCTCATATTCCATAAACTAGCTCAAAAGGTGCCATCCCTATTGCTCTTTTTGGGGTTACCGTATCAACCTAGAGTGCTTCATACAACTTTTTATGCTAATTTTTGGGATTATCACTCACTAGTTTCCTCATGATGGCTATTAAATTCTTATTACTAGATTCAGCTTGGCCATTCCCTTGAGGGTAATAGTCTGATGAGTGAGAAAGAGAGATACTATGATCATAACAAAATGAAGTAAGTTCAATTGAAGAAAAATTGGTAGCATTATTTGCCACAAGTTTCTGAGGGACACTAAAACACACCAGTCTATTCTTTCTGAGAAAATTACACACTACTTCTCAAGTAGTTCTTTTCACAAGGATCACTTCCATCTATTTTGTAAAATAGTCCATTGTTGTTAGAATGTGTGTATGTCTAGTACTCGAAGGAGGTTAAAGGGGCCCAATAAAGTCTAAACCCCATTGCATCAAAGGTTCTTCAATAACAACTGGTCTCAAAGGTAATGCCACAAGTTGTGGTCTTCCTGAAAACATTTTGCATTTCTCACAATTAGCCACCCATCTGTATGCATCTTTGAACATGCCAGGCCAATAATAACAATTCCTAAGAATTTTAAAAATTGTAATTGAAGAGGAGAAGTGTCCACCACAGGCTTCATTATGGAAAACCTCCAAAATCTTACATTGTTGTTCTTTATCTACACATCTCAGAAAAGTTCCATCCAGTCCCTTTTTGTATAAGACATCACCGTAGATGACATATTTCACTGCTTTCAATCTCAGGTTTCTTTTCTCTTTCAAGGATAAATGACTGGGACAATCTCCATAGGTAAGATAATATGCCACATCTACGAACCATGGATCTTGTAAACCCACCAATAGGACAGTGGGAAGTTCTTCTTCTTTTTCTTTCTTATTCTCAGCAATCAATTTGCATAGGCCTTGACCTCTAATTAATTTAGTTGGCCTGATCTCCAAGTCATACTCTTGAATCTTAGCAACCCATGTTGCTCTATTATTCATCCCAACATCCTACTGAGTTAGGATACTCTTTACAACTAAATTAGGAACAAATACAATTGAATGAGAACGAAGTATATAATACCTAAATTGTTTGACAACCTTTACTATAGCAAAAGCATGTTTCTCTATTAAAGAATATTTAAGTTCATGCTTCTTGAGAGGGACACTCATGAAGGCTATCAGATATTCTATATGTTCAATTCATTTTTCTATAATAAAATGTTGGACATGGTATGTTCTAAAGCAAAACAATAGATGATAAAATCCTTTTGAAAATCAGGGTTTATCAAACTAGGTGCCTGTGCAATCTCTTCTTTAATATTTTCAAAAGCTTTCTTAGCAGTCTCATTCCATCTGAAAGCTTGATTTTCACTCATCATCCCTACAATATGTTTTGTAATCTCAGCAAAATTAGGAATGAGCCTTCTGAGGAAGTTAACCTGTCCGAAGAAAGATTTGACTCCATTCCTATTTGAAGGAAGACTTAACTGTTGTATCACTCTAACTCTTTCTGGATCGATCTTAATTCCCTCCTTTGAAACCAAATGCCCTAGTAACTTACCTTCTATCATATAGAATATCAACTTTTTAGGGATAAGGGATATTCCATGATTTCAGTACCTTTGCAAAACAGTCTCGAGATCTCTCAGATGAATTTCTCTCTTTTCAGAGAAAACTATCAAATCATCAAGATAGATGACAATAATTTTATCTTTCAAATCTTTAAAGGATGAATTCATTGCTCGCTGAAAAGTTGCACCAGCATTGATCAAACCAAAGGGCATACTACTATAAGCAAAAGTTCCCCATGGTGTAGTGAAGGCGATCTTATGTTGATCATCTGCAGCCACACTTATTTGATTATAACCTGAGAACTTGTCCAACATGGACATCATCTCTGATCCAGCAACTGTTTGTAAAATGTGATCCATCATGGGTAAGGCATAATTATCTTTCAAACTGGCTTGATTTAAGTTTCTGAAATCAACACAAATCCTTATTTCTATATTTTTTTACGTACTGGGACAATGTTTGCCACCCAAGTAGAGTGATGCATTGGGTAAATGATCCTAGCCTTCAACATTTTATCGATCTTCTTATAAATAGCCTCAGCAACTTTTGGATTGTATTTTCTTAATTTCTATCTAAATGGAGTTGCATTTGTTTTTAAAGGAATATGATGCTGGAATTAACCGCCTCTAAAATCCTTAAGGTCATCATAGCACCAAGCAAAGGCATCCCTATATTTAGTTAACAAATTAATCATCTTATACTTCTCTTCTAGTGAGCAGCACCTACCAATAGAAACCCATTTAGGATCAGTTTTAGTCCCAATGTTTACCTTTCCACAATATCCCAATTTGTCAGGGGCCTGAGCATGTTTGCTTTTGATATATTCATCTCATCGACTGAACAAATGTTTAAGAGAAACTAGACCTCTAGGAATTTTGTTTCCTTTCAACTGAATTGCCCCATCATTTGAGTTGATTCCTGGATTAGGACTGAATTCTTTACATTCTATTTTAGACCCTTAAAAATAAGTCCCCAAAAACATCTCAACACTTTCCAAGAAATTTCTAATTTGTCGGTCATTCTCAAAGACTTGCCAATATTTAGCATTATCAAGGACATTAGGAAGGTAGATCAACTCTATTCTATATGAATTCTGTTTGAAATTAGGGTGAGGAAGAAGAAGAGAAGCTGATACTGCTAGAGAATCTACCTACATGTTTTGATCTCTTGGAATTGCCTCAATAGAGAAAGCATCAAAGTATTCTATTTCATCCCAAACTCTGTTCCTGTTATGTCTCAATCTTTCATTCTTAACAGTAAAAATGCCCCTCACCTATTTAACACTTAGTTTTGCATCTCCTTTCACTCTGAGCATCTTTATACCTTTCCTTTTGGCTTCATTTAATCCAAGTAATAGGGCCTCATACTCTATAGTGTTATTAGTGTTTTTAAATTCTAACTTAAAAGAGTAAGGGAAACTTTTACCTTAAGGAGAAATTAGAACAACTCCTGCTTCAGAACTGATGGTGGCACAACTACCATCAAATTCCATGGTCCATAGATCACCTGAATGAACCGATTTTGAAGTGGATTCCTCCTTCATGTCCTTAAAGAAGAGATAATAATTACCAAATTCGCATTCTTCAAATAGAATGTGAGACTTAGGATCATCAGAAGGGAACACAGTAAACTTGCATTTAGTTTTAGGTTCTAGTTTTACTTTCTATTTCCCCACTAGAATTGTAGCTTCTGACCAATTCAATTTGATCTCCCCACCTAAATCTTTGCAAAAATTTCTGCTCAATAGCATCCCATAACTAGCAGGAATGTCTGCCACCAAGATAGTCAACTTCACTCTTTTATCAGGGTAGGTTGTGAGTGCAACATGTGCATCTTTAATCTGCCCAAGTAAAGGAATCTATTTACCATCCATAGAATAACACCTACCAAATGTTTTTGTAAGGGATAGGCCCATGGCTTTCGCTACAGAAGAAGGCATGATATTATTAGAAGCACCTAAGTCTATAATACAATTACTAAGTTTATGACCATTTATAAATAAGGAGACATAAAATGGGTTGGGTTTCATATCAACCATATAAGATGTATCATTGGATGAATCAATGGCCATTCTATGTGTGTATGTAGGTGATTCAGGTGGACAAGCAAATAATTGAGCAATTGAGGACTCAACATTAATATTTTGTTGACTATCAGGTTCAACTTGTAGATGATCACCTTTAACATATTTCACCAATTTATCTAGTTCTTTGGGATTTAAATTAAGATATTCAGTAGGAGAAATTTGAATCCTTGAAGACTTACAAAATTCTATAATATCAAAAGAAGTTTCATGATCATCTCTTCGTAACAATTGAACCTCTTGAACCTTTAAACTAGTATCATGGGTTCTAGTGAGAGGTTCCTTACTTTTGATAAGCACTCCTTGAGAAGATTGAGCATTTAGAAATTTTGGATTCTTCTGACTTCTAGTGAGCATAGCACATGAAGGATCCTCAAGAGTAACCAATATTTCACCACCTCTTTTTGAGTCTAATTCATATTCTAGGAAGTGTATTTCAAAGTCGTCAGGTTCCTCAGAGTTTCTTTCTTCTTCAGTAATTTCCCCAGCATATCCTTAGTAGCAGCCATTTGAGCATATCTAATCATCTTTGAACAAGAATTTCTATCATGATCAAAAGTCAAATGAAAGGCACACATGTTCCCTCTTCCAGGAGGAGCTTCAATGGTTAACCTTGGTTGTGTTGGTGTAAGTTGCAATGCCTTACCAGTATTTGTCTGTTGATTAAAATTTCTTCTGCTGACATCTTGATATGGTTGTTGAAATGAAGTACCAACCTTGGGCATTTGTCTTTTCAGAGTAATCATATCATTTACTAACCTTTGAACCACTGGATCTGTAGAGGACGAGGGTTGAGCATTAGGTATTTGAACTTCTTTCTTCCATTTTCCAGCCATAATAAGATCATCTTCTAATCCAACTGCCATGGTTTGTGCATTTGCTAAATCAGCAACTACACCTCTTCTAAGATGAAAACTAATATCAAGAGGCATAGAGTTGAGAAAGAAACATTTTTATTCTCTGGAGTCGGTCTTTTAGTATTTGGGATTTTGTGCACAATTCTATTGAATTTGGCTATAAATTCCCTCATAGGCTCATGTGTTGCAATTATGAGGTTAACCAGTGTTGTCATTGATGTCAACATACTCATATTACATTGATAAGAAGGATTGGATGAGTTGTGTGTTGAGGATATTGAGAAAATTAATCTCAATCAGGAACAGTGATGAACAGTGATAAGAAGAAGGCAAAAGTACTCAATGGGTTGAGAATCAGAGGATACGGATTAAAGGGTTTGTAGTTATGAGTCTTGAGATGTTCTAGTTAAGATTTCAGAGGTCCACATAAAGATCTGAAGAAGTTATGGCTGTTTGTGTAGAATCAGTTCCGGCAGGTGTTCAGTGGTGACAGAGTGTCATAGATTGGTTGGGTGAGTTCTAGAATTACATTCTCTCATTCTGTGGATTGGAGGGAGTGCTGAGGAAGTCAGTGTGAAGTGACAACTTGATTTGTGCATTGTTTGGAGGTCTGGAAGAACCTTTTGCATTATGACAGTGGCGACAGATTGTGTTCTTGAAGCTCCAGATGAAGAAGAGAAGGATTCTAGTAAGCAGATGAAGTGCGGATGTTCTTGGTGATTCAGGGAAGCTTGTGGTGATCTATGGATTGTGTCCAGTTCATGTTGGTGGTCCGCATTAAAGTTAGAGTTTGTATTTGAAGAATAACCACAGATTTTGGTGTTCTTCTTTAGACTGGCCGACCGAATGTATTACACGTCTTGCGAATGATCTTGTAGGTGTTTGCTGACTTAGATGATTGTTCCTAAGTCGATGCCTTGTATAAATAAGGGTTTGTGAATTCATTTTGTAGTGTGTCTTGTGGTGATGAATGTGATATAGCGAAGAGAAGTGCGAAGGCAGAGCAAAAGTTTTTGGGCTTAAATGGAACTGATCCAAGCATGGTAAAGATGTCAATCTCTAGTTCAAGTTTGTGATTCTTATCACTTTGTAGACAGTGTGTCTCTTGTAGGAAATGTGCCTCTTTGTTAGCAGTGTGCTTGGGCAGTGAGCCCTAATTGGCAGGTGCCATCCATTTTTCTTATTCTTCTAACAAAGAATAATCCTTGGGTTAATCACCCCGTGGTTTTTCCCTTAACTGGGTTTTCCACGTCAAAATCTTAGTGTCTCATGTGTTGATGTGTATCTACTCTGATGTTTATGCCTTATGCTTTCATGAATGATTAATTGCTATGCTATTGATTAACAAAGTGGATTTAAGTGTTTGAACTGGAAGCAAATTAAGGATAACTGATTCACCCCCCCTCTCAGTTATCAACAATTGGTATCAGAGCCAAGTTCCTCTAAAAGGAGCTTAACCACTTGAGGAGATCCAGGATGTCGTCATACAAGAAGGATAGTCCGAAGTTTGATGGAACCAACTTCACTCTTTGGAAAGGCCACATGAAATGTCACTTGGAGTGTATGGGAAAGGCGTACTTGTCCATGGTCGAAAAAGCATATAAGCCTCCACAGGGTGGTCCGACAACTCTAAATGAAATCACAGATGCTAAAAACAATTTGCGGACTAAATAGGCTCTTCTAAGTGCATTAACTGACTCAGAGCTCTCCAATGTTATTGACCTACCAACTGCCTATGAGATTTGGATTAAACTGGAACTTCTGCATGAAAGAGATGAGTTTGTTAAGAGTGCAATGTTGCAGAGTCTCAAAGGAAAATTTGAAAGATTGAAGATGAGAGATGATGAAAATATCACCACCTTTATGCCAAGAGTGAATGAGCTAGTGTGTGGAATCAGGAATGTTGGTGGAGTTTTGGATGAAAATGAGATTGCTTGCAAAATTCTCAGATCCCTTCCTGCTGCCTACAAAATCAAGGTTGTTGCCATTGATGAATTCAGAGCCCATACAATTGTCACAAGATAACAATTGGTTGGCAAATTGACTCCATTTGAAATGACCGAGTTTGGAGATGATCCACCCAAGACTGAATCTGCATTCAAAGCCAGTGCCTATGTGAAAGGCAAACAAAGATTTGATTTAGGAGAAAACTCTTCAAGGAAGCTGTCATGGTATGATCAAGCAAGAAAAGACATGGAAGAGGAAGAAGCAGAAACAACTCAACTTGAAGCCCTCATTGCAAAAAGACTGCCAAGGGGATCCAGTAAGTATGAAGGAAAATTACCCTTTAAGTGCTTCAACTGCAATAAGATTGGTCACTTTGCCTCAAGATGTCTGGAAAGATCCACAAGATCAAATTCTAACAGACAAAGATTCCAAAAGAATTGTTATTATGTTCATGAAGAAGTTGATAATGAAGGAGTAACAGATGATGAATCAGAGATAGGAGACAAATCCGAAAATGAATGGGTGTTCATTGCCATCAAGGAAGAAGATCCAATATTCCCTGAATCTATCAATCATAAGGTTATAGAAAGAGCTTTGGCTGCCCAAGTTGAAGAAAAGGATGATTAGGTTATTGACAGTGGATGCTCTCACCATATGACAGGTGACAAGAACAAGTTCTTAGATTTGGAAAGGTATGAAGGAGGAATGGTAAAGTTTGGTGACAATTCTGCTGGTAGAATCAAAGGTAGGGGAACTATCTCTTTTGATGGAAAGAGCAAAACCGGTAATGTACTGTATGTTGAAGGATTGAAGCACAATCTTCTCAGTGTTGGTCAGTTGGTAGACAAAGGCTATGATCTCCGATTCAAGAATGGAAGATGTAGGATCTTTGAAAGCTCTGGAACTGAGATTGCATCTGGTACTCAAACAAAAGGTAACATCTTCCATCTAGTTGGTACTGATAAAAGTTGTCTATTTGTTCAAATTAATTAGAGTTGTTTATGGCATAGAAGGATGTGTCATGTAAATTATGATAACATCATCAAGATAAGCAATACTCAGGCTGTAAGAGATCTTCCAAAGTTGGTAAAACCTACAAATAGTATGTGCAAAGAATGTCAGCTAGGTAAACAGAGCAGAGTTTCATTCAAAAGCAAGGATCAGTCCTCTACCAGATTATTGGAGTTAGTTCATACTGATCTATGTGGTCTGACAAGAATCAAGAGTATGCAAGGTGATAAATATTTCATGTTATTGATTGATGATCATTCCCAGATTATGTGGGTTACCTTTCTGAAAGAGAAATTAGAAGCTTTTGAGAAGTTTAAAATCTTCAAGGCTATGGTAGAGAATCAAACTGGATTGAAACTGAAATGTCTAAGGTCTGATAGAGGTGGTGAATTCACATCCGGTGAATTCATAGACTTCTATGAGAAGCATGGTATAAAAAGATAGTTGTCTGCTCCTAGGACTCCACAGCAGAATGGAGTAGTTGAGAGAAAGAACCAGACCATCCAGGAAGCATCCAGGACAATGATGATGGAAGCAAATGTTCCCCAGATTTTCTGGAAAGAAGTTGTCAGCACTGCAGTCTACACTCTCAATCGAGTTCAAATCAGAAGCAATACCGGTAAGACTCCTTATGAACTTTGGTTTGGCATCACTCCTACTGTGAGATATTTTAGAGTATTTGGTAGCAAGTGTTACATTAAAAGAGATGAAGATCTAGGAAAGTTTGATGCTAGAAGTGATGAAGGAATTTTCTTGGGATACTCCACTCAAAGCAAAGCATACCAGTGTTACAATAAGAGACTGAGAAAGATGATAGAAAGTACAAATGTGAAGGTTGATGAAGGTATTGAGAAGCCCTCAAGATTTTATGAGTATGATGAAGATGATCAGAATGATGTTCTGGTTCAAGGAGCTCCATCCTCTCCTGAAGGTCAGATTCAAATAGATTCGGTAAATTAGGAAGAAGAGATAAGTCTAGATGAGCCTGATCAAGAAGTAGAAGTGCAAGAAACTCCCAAAGTTCCAAGGTATGTAAGACTGAACCACTTTGAAGATCAGATCATAGGTGACAAAAGCAAAGGTGTGCAAACTAGAAGGAATGTTGCTCAAAATTTAGATGAATGTTGTCTAATTTCAAAGATTGAACCTAAGACAATAAATGAAGCATGCAATGATGAAAATTAGACAAAAGCAATGGAGGAAGAGTTGATGCAAATTGAGAAAAATCACACTTGGGATCTTGTTTCTAGACCTAGTAGCAAAAATGTGATTGGGACCAAATGGGTCTTCCAGAACAAACTAAATGAAGTTGGTGAAGTAATCAGAAATAAGGCCAGATTAGTCTGCAAAGGCTACTCTCAAATAGAAGGGATTGATTTTGAGGAAACCTTTGCTCTGGTGGCAAGAATTGAAGCAGTCAGACTATTTCTTGCATTTGCTGCCTTCAAAGATTTCAAGGTGTATTAGATGGATGCCAAATCTGCTTTCCTGAATGGTGACCTAGAAGAAGAGGTGTACATTGAACAACCAGATGGATTTCAGTTATCAGAGCATGGTGATATGGTTTACAAATTAAAGAAGGCACTGTATAGTCTAAAGCAAGCCCCAAGAGCATGGTATGAGAGGCTGGATAAACATCTTTTGAAGATTGGTTTCAACAAAGGTACTGCTGATAGTAACCTATATTTTCAAATTGATCATGAAAACATCTTGATTGTTGAAGTATTTGTTGATGATATCATATTTGGAGGAAGAGATAGTATGTGTAAAACCTTTGCAAACTAAATGAAAAGTGAGTTTGAAATGTCAATGCTTGGTGAAATGAATCTCTTCTTAGGTCTGCAAATTACTCAGACAGAGAAAGGAATCTTTATCTCTTAGACCAAATATGTGAAAGAACTATTAAAGAAATTTGGAATGGAAGATTCAAAGCCAATGAGCACTCCCATGGCTACCAGATGTAAGTTGAGCAAAGATGATGACTCTCCTAAGACAGATCAGACAAAGTATAGATCAATGATTGGTGGATTACTGTATCTCACTCAGACTAGACTAGATATAATGCAGGCTGTTGGTCTTGTGGTGAGATTCCAGGTTGATCCCAGAGAATCTTATGTCATGGCAATCAAAATAATTTTTAGGTATTTGAAAGGAACAGTTGAGTATGGCTTATGGTATCCCAGAGATCATGACTTTTCTCTTCATGCATATACAGATGTAGATTGGGCAGGAGATGTGGATGATAGGAAGAGTACAAGTGGAGGAGCATTCTTTTTGGAAAAAAGGTTGGTTTCTTGGCTAAGCAAGAAACAAGAAGCAATATCCTTGTCTACAACAGAAGCATAATACATTGTAGCAGTAGGTAGTTGCACTCAACTTTTGTGGATGAAGCAAATGTTAAGAGATATTCAAGTAGAATATGAGGAGCCTATCACAGTTTTCTGTGATAATTCAAGTGCAATAAATATTTCTAAGAATCCGGTATTGCACTCTAAGACCAAGCATATATCTATCAAATTTCACTTTTTGAGAGAACAAGTGAACAAGGGTGAAGTTAGATTGGAGTATGTGCCCTCCAAGGATCAGCTTGCAGATATATTTACTAAACCTCTTCCCAAGGACTCTTTTGAGTATCTCAGGGAGAAGTTAGGGGTCATGGCCCCTCCGGTGATGAACTAGGATGCACTGATGTGCATCAGTCCAGTGGATATCACAGTCATATCTTGTGATCTGGATTGATGATGGGGAGCTGCTATTAAGGGGGAGCAGCTAGTATGATTCCAATGTGTTAGAATTGCAAGTATGAGCCCTTTGCCATTGATGTCAAAGGGGGAGAGAAGACATGTGAAAAACAAGTGATTGATGATCAAAGGGGAAGTAGTAAAGGAAAAGAAGACCTGTGAAGAGTTGTTGCTGATAGGGGGAACTGTGACAAAAAGGAGAAGTTCTTGTCTTGATGGTTTTTCACATCATATGTTGCCATCAATGACAAAGGGGGAGATTGTTGCAAGTATGAGGTTAACCAGTGTTGTCATTGATGTCAACATACTCATATTACATTGATAAGAAGGATTGGATGAGCTGTGTGCTGAGGATATTGAGAAAATTAGTCTCAATCAGGAACAGTGAAGAATAGTGATAAGAAGAAGGCAAAAGTACTCAATGGGTTGAGAATCAGAGGATACGGATTAAAGGGTTTGTAGATATGAGTCTTGAGATATTCTAGTTAAGATTTCAGAGGTCCACATAAAGATCTGAAGAAGTTATGGCTATTTGTGTAGAACCAGTTCTGGCAGGCATTCGGTGGTGACAGAGTGTCACAAATTGGTCCGGTGAGTTCCAGAATTACATTCTCTCATTCTACGGATTGGAGGGAGTGCTAAGAAAGTCAGTGTGAAGTGACAACTTGATTTGTGTATTGTTTGGAGGTCCGGAAGAACCTTTTGCATTATGACAGTGGTGGCAGACTGTGTTCTTGAAGCTCCAGATGAAGAAGAGAAGGATTCCAGTAAGCAAATGAAGTGCGGATGTTCTTGGTGATTTAGGGAAGCTTGTGGTGATTTGTGGATCATGTCCAGTTCATGTTGGTGGTCCGCATTAAAGTTAAAGTTTGTATTTGAAGAATAACCATGGATTTTGGTGTTCTTCTTTAGACTGGCCGACCGGATATATTACACGTCTTGCGAATGATCTTGTAGGTGTTTGCCAACTTAGATGATTGTTCCTAAGTCGATGCCTTGTATAAATAAGGGTTTGTGAATTCATTTTGTAGTGTGTCTTGTGGTGATGAATGTGATATAGCGAAGAGTAGTGCGAAAGGCAGAGCAGGAGTTTTTGGGCTTAAATGGAACTGATCCAGGCATGGTAAAGATGTCAATCTCCAGTTCAAGTTTGTGATTCTTATCACTTTGTAGACAGTGTGTCTCTTGTAGGTAGTGTGCCTCTTTGTGAGCAGTGTGCTCGGGCAGTGAGCCCTAATTGGCAGGTGCCATCCATTTTTCTTATTCTTCTAACAGAGAATAATCCTTGGGTTAATCACCCCATGGTTTTTCCCTTAACCAGGTTTTCCACATCAAAATCTTGGTGTCTCATGTGTTAATGTGTATCTGCTCTGATGTTTATGCTTTATGCTTTCATGAATGATTAATTGCTATGCTATTGATTAACAAAGTGGATTTAAGTGTTTGAACTGGAAGTGAATTAAGGATAACTGATTCACCCCCCCTCTCAGTTATCAACATCATGTATTTCTTTCTTGAGCTGAGTTAATTAAGCAAGGAGAGAATGTTCATCTTCTATGCTTTTGAATCTGTTCTTGAATGCAGTTTCCATATCATTCCAGTTTGTAATTAAAGAGTTAGATAGGTGATAAAACCATTCCACTACAGTATCGGTTAGAGTTTGCACAAAAAGTCTTATAGCCACATCTTTATGTTGTACACCTAATACACCACATGCTATGGCAAAGGCATTTAGATGCTCATCTGGTTATTGTTTTCCCTCTCCATTAAACTTGTTTTCCATCTCCATTAAACTTGGGTAAGTTTTCTCTTACATTTCTAGGCAGAGGATTCAGGTTGGCCCCTAAGTTCAGAGGCCCTATAGCTGCTCCCCAAGGCTGGGCCATTAGTAAAAAGTTTATGGAAGAAGGGATGACAGTGCCAGAGAGAGTTAAGGGTTGACAAATAGAGGATGCTGAGGGTTTTAGAGGGCTAGAAGGTCTACTTCTGGCTCTTCTAATAGGAGAAGGAATATAAGGAAAATTTACGTTTTGCAGCATTTGAAAAGTAGAATCTTCAACTCCTCTCCTCAAAGATCTTGTGTATCTTCTAAACTCCAGCTTGTTAAACTATAACTGGGCAACCGATTATTAGTTTCTAGGCTATTCTTGACCTCTTGGAACTTCAGGGGCTCGATTTCTAACTACATTTTTAGCTTTCCTCCTTCTTTGCCTCAGAAACAACAATCTTAAGTTATCAACCAATTCTTCTTCCCTTTCGAATACTCAGCTTGCTCTTCTATAATAATCAATATTTTGGTGAGTATGCCATGCAAGGGTATGTAATTGACTGATTATATCTTCCTATTCGTCTTGAAAGCCAAGATTAGGTTGTAAAACAAGAATTATATTTTCATGAGGAAGTACCATTTTTGCCTCATATTAGGGCGACTAATCTTAAACAAACAATTTGAGTCTCCAGCAGAGTCACCAAAAATTGTTGGTTAACAGATTTGACTTGATCTAATAATATTTTATTCTGACTCTATACCCCTTTCATTTTCAGAGCAAATAAGTTAAACAACAATTGGGTGAACTATCATAAATAATTCCCCTCTAAATTAAGGTACAACTCCCTTTCAAATCTTTAATGAATTTGAACTATTCTAACATTTGAATACACTTTCAACCAGAAAGCATTTAAGGTAGACTAATATTCACACATCACCATGTTATGAATGTGATATCTTTTCTTTCCTATGAAATCATTTAGTTACAGGACGCACAGATTCTATCTTCAACAATAATCAAATATATATATATATATATATATATATATATATATATATATATATATATATATATATATATATGTATGTATGTATGTATGTATGTATGTATCACTAAATTCTTGTGAACTAATAAATGATAAAACATATATGATGAGTCTCCCAGCAAAAGAATAATTACCACATAAAAAGAAGAGCTCGCACAGAAACTCAATTTCATACACTTAAACACACAGATTTAAGTCTATAGCAATCATTTCTTCCTTTCATTCATAGATGAAATATATTGAGAGAAACATCACATACATTGTAAACGTAAATTTCCACAAAAATTTCTCTTTCCTATCTCTCAATATCCCTATATCTTTCTAACCAAACATATATATAGCTTGCCATTATAACTATACTTTAAACCCAAAGTTAAACAAACACTGACCCTTAGTGGGATTTTGTTTTTTGAAACTGATTAAAAAGATAAAGTTTTCAAACATAATCCTGAACTGAATAACTGAATAAAAAGATTATATGAGCATGATCACGACTGGGATAGCACATTGGAATCTCTAGATTTGCTCTGTTCTACCGAAGAGACATGTTGCGTCTTCCACTCCTGGTATGCAGCAATAAACTCTTGAATCATTGGGAAGTTAGGGATGCCAATATGCTTAACTTGTGCCTTCCAAACATCCTTTTCTTTTCGAATGTTAGCTACTTTTCCTACATGTTCTGGAAGTGCATTGACACAAAGGTGAAGTAGCAATTCCACTTTTGATATTCGGGAGAAATCATCAATTATGAGATTATCATCTTCTTTGACAAAGCTGATTTTCTCTTTGAAGGATTGTATAATAGTATCAACATCTTTCTCTGGCTCACCATCATCTCTCAAGTACTTTACATCAATACATTCTAAATCATGATGTAGAGATTGAGTAAATTCAGTTATCTCCATAATCAACTTTGTAAACTCTATTTGTCCTTGTTTTGACACTAAGTTTCTCCATTCAATGTTTCTTCTGCTTACATATAGCATATTGTCATTCAGGTTTGTTATGTTATTTTCTGATAGAAACTTAGTCACTCCATACTTCTAAATTTCAATCATCTGATTTATTACACTCATCCATTTCACTTCATCCTTTTCCCATGAGGCATTCTGTACTTTTAAATCTTCAATAGCAGCTATGGTTTCATCGTATATACCTTTCAAATCATTAATATATTCAATACCTTTTTGGATGATACCATCTAGCCAGTCATTGAACACTTTAGTCACCATCTTATTCCTATGTTTCTAATCAAGTATTTTTTGATTAGCTGGAGACTTTGGATCAAAAGATAGAGGAAATTGAGAGATGGGCTCAGGGTCTGGATTGTGAATGGTGTCAATGTATTCTACCATTGACGATAATGCTTGCTTTAGGTCCCTCTTATCCTTTTTACTATCTTTTTAGCAGATGCCTCGAGATGGTGTATGTCTGTAGCTCGCAATGCAATTCCAATGTCTATTATTTCTACTGTAAAATCTTAGACTGTGGTATTCTAGACTTCCTCATCAATTATTGGCTGAACTATCTCTGCACTCCAATTTCTTGTATTGGGATCAATGTCTACCCTGGAAGTGGTTTTCAACTTTTTAGATTTTGGAGCTTTTCCCAAACATTTGCTAACCATATCTTCTAGTGGTAAAGAAAATGGAACTATTTTCCTTTTATCATTAATTGAACTCTCCAACCATCGAGGCATAGTGATTGGAATTTCTTTATCAAGACTAAGCTGTTCAGAAGGTGCATTTGGCAATATCATTAAATAGGTAGAATCCAAAGCGATCTGTACTTGTTGGTCGATATTGGTTTCTTCTGACATTGATGAACCAAGCCCTTGATCACTTATCATTTCAGCCAAATCTTCTTCAGTATTTCGGTCTACAACTATTCTTTCTAAAATTTCCTTCTTCTTCCTACTCTTAGTTCTTGTCCTAGTGATGCGAGTAGGCAGACTGGTCACAAGGCTTTTCTTAGACTTTTTTGTGGCAGAACCCTTTTTAATTTTTGACTTTGGAGTACCTACATCACAAATATTAATAAGCTGATTAGAAGAGCTTACAGGAGATTGTGATCCATCAAAGGGTGCACACTATTGAGAATCTTAGTTCTGAACATTTTCTAATCTCCGTTCTCTTAACCACTTTTCAGTCCTTATCACAGGGAGGGTTTTAACTTCAATCCGGTCCTCTTCATCTCTATTCCAATCAACTTCTAGAATAGGTAGTTTCTTTGCCTTTTCAAACTAAGAACCAATCACCTGCTCCTCATCATCTGTTATACTAGTAATATTCATTTTTAGGTTAAGGGTGACTATTTACCCTAGGGAAAATCTGCACCAAAGCATTTTTCTAACTTTAATTTCGTCTAGGCAATCTTCCTAGTAGTCCTCTATTTGGGGAATGTGTGAAAATCCCTCTCCAAAATCCAGATTGTCTCTGGCAAAACCCTTGCTATTAAACTTAAGTCTAGCATTATAATGCTGAAAATTAAACTTCTTTAGACCCACCTCTAGATTTAAAGCATCACAAACTAATTGACATGAATAGTGACCAAGGTCAACAGGGAAAGATATACCTGACTCTCTCTTTATTGAAAAGTTCTTATCTATGTGAGCTAACTACCTAGAAACTTTAATTAACACAAAGTGGTTGAAGACATATCTAGGCAGTTTCACAGGTTCACCTTCAAAACTGCCGACCCTGATGTAAGTGAATTTGGGAAATTGAATGAAGTAGCTGCCATAAATGTTCATTAACTACATGGATTCATTAAACATCCTTTTATTAACATTTCCTGTTAATTCATAAACCATCCTGCCAGTGAAAACACCATTAACCCTTCCATAATTTTTGTAACACTTCTACATTTGTAAATGAGAGTAATAATCATAAATTCTGATATCTTCAACTAAGGATGCATGGGGTAACCCTCCCCACTCCCTTGTAGATGCCAGGTAGTAGAGGAGATATGAAGACATGTAAAAGTTTTTATTTCCCAAATAGTTACTCAAACCCTGATGTAAACATTCTTCTATGATTTCCGCCCAGTCTAGATATTGTTCTCCTTGAAGAATCACTTGAATAAAGAAATACATCCAATCCTCCCAATAGAATGCTTGAGAACTACCCTTCAATCTGTGTAACAACACCATGATATCTTTTACTTTTGGTATCATATGTTCCCTCGTTAATGATCTGGACAACCTCGAACCTCCCTTTTGAAACTTTAGCAGCCAATTCCTTCCAATTACACCCTTGAAATTTGCCTTTTTCAATGAAAAATAACTATAAGAGGAAGTAATGTCAAGATCTGAGTATGGCTCCTTGGGAGGGATCTTCATTATGGCCGTTAAGGTTTGTCCATTAATAGGCAATAACACATCTCCATTGGCAGCTCTAATACATCTACCTTGAGGGTCATAATTGCTCATACATTCAAGGACTAACTTAGGGCATTGCACCTTTATAGGAAAAGTTGTGGCTTCAATTAGACCACTTTCCACAATCCTTTCCATCATAGGTAGAGATGTAGGATTTTTAGCTCTTTCCTTAAAATCCTCTAAATCATACTAAGCTAAAAAGTATCCCCATAATCTGGTAGAGAACAAACAAGGCTAGAACCATTTTCAAAACCTAGACAGGAAGCTTTCATGACTATAGTTTCGATAAATAGAACAAAAAATGCTTGAACTGCTTTTACAGTATCAGAAACTCAAAATGATTCTTTTCTCGAACAAAGAAATGGCAACAGCTATGAGAAAAGTCAAAACTCACCTTTAACAGGTCTGAATTCATTGGCAAATTGGGCAAGAAAACCCTTTACCTCTAGTGTTGTTTCCCTTTCGTATCACCCTGTATGTTTTACTGCTAAAATTGGCATGTTCTTTCTTTGATAAAAGGCATAAAATCCGGTCGAATAATTACTAAATCAATTAATTCATGCTGAATTTACTTGATAAGATGTAAATTCTGACACATGCATTAATTGCAAGTAATTCCCACACACAACCTTGATGTGTAATCATTACTCTTAACCTCTAAAAGTTAAAACTTTTCACTTTATGAGGTGTTCTGAATGTATTTCCCTCTGGTTGATTTTTCATTTTAATCTCTTGCAAATTTTGACTCAAAGAAGGTTTTAGGGAATAAACAAGACTTAACATATAGGTACACTTATTATGGAACATTTCATGATGAACCATTGAACCTTTGAACATTTGAACTCCGATATGAGGTTCAATCGGGAGGTTCAAAGATACAAATTGTGCTGCATGAGAGACCAAGGGTAAGCGACCTTTCTAAGAACATTGAACATTGAACCTTTGAACCCATGAACCATTGAATTTTGAAAAAGGTTCAAGTACGAAGGTTCAAGACTACAAATTATTTTGTACATAAGACGACAAGTGAATGATCTCTAATAACAAAGAGCCGACTTAAGGAATAAACATATTGACAAATAAAGGAAAATGGTAAATCGACTATTTGCTTAGGGAAGGATTACAAAAAATTGAATGAGGGTGAATAAAAAGGTAACACTTTAAAAGGTATGAAAGATGATAGTTTCATTATTTTACTTTTGTATGTAGATGATATGTTGGTAGTAGGTCCCAACATGCATAGAATCATCAGGTTAATAACTCAGCTTGCTAGGGAGTTTGAAATGAAGGAATTAGGAAATGCAAATCAGATTCTTGGAATGAGGATACACAAGATAGAAATAACAAAAATATTTCTTTGTCATAGAAGACATGTGTAGAAGATTTCTAGCACTTCAATATGCAAAATGCACAACCAGTTAGTACTCCATTTCATGTTGATATTAAATTATCTTCGGAATAGTGCCCTAGCACAGAAGCAGAGAAGACACAAATGTCTTGTGTACCATATTCATTAGCAATTGGTAGTCTTATGTTCACCATGGTGTGCACCAGACCAGACATTGCACAAGCAGTGGGAGTTACAATCAGGTGGTTTCATGGCAAATCCAAGTTGTGATCATTGGATGGTTGTAAACTGGATTCTTAGCTATTTGAGGGGAACTTTTGATGTTGCTATTTTCTATAGTGGGAGTAGTTTTCAAGTTAATGGATACGTGGATGTGGATTTTGGTGGAGATAAAAATAAGAGAAAATCTATGATAGGTTATGTTTTCTCCTTAGCAGGAGGTGTTGTTAGTTGGGTTTCAAAGTTGCAGACAGTGTTGGCTTTATCTACTACTAAAGTTGAATATATGGTAACGACACAAGCTAGCAAGGAGGCAATCTGGGTTCATAGACTCTTGGGTGAATTGTAGGTAATGCAACATAACATGGTGTTACATTGTGATAGCCAGAGTGCTTTACACTTAGAACGAAACTTAGCTTATCATGCTAGAATGAAGCATATTGATGTACTTGATATCACTTTGTACATGAGGTGGTGGAAGGAGGACATGTCTCTTTGGCTAGATACAGACTGATATAAATCCAACAGATATTTTGACCAAGCCTACTAGTAGAGAGAAGTTCATATGGTGCAGAACTTCTCTTGGCTTCCACATCACTTGATGATAGGTAGTAGTGGCATTGATCTTTCAATAGGAGGAGTTATTCGCAAGGTAAAAACTTGACTTCAAGTGGGCGATTGTTGCAATGTGAAGTCATTTTTTTCTAATTCTAGTAGTGATGAGCAGTCGACAACAAGTACCATGCGTACACCATGCAAAATTGCATGTGGAAGTGCCACTCATGCTTTTATGCATGAAAATCTATCTTTAGATTTGATTTGTATTTTACACGTATTTTTCATGGTTATTTAAGTTAGTCAAGCTTGAATGTCAAAGTATGAGAAAAGTTTTTGTAGCTGTAAATTTTCTTCTGAGAATAAAATTGAGAGATCTATGCTTGTGATTTTTTCCTGGTACATTATCAAGTTTTCCACGTAAATTAGTGTTGTCTGTTTTGTGCTTTTTATTGCTAATTCATTGTTATTTCCATTCTACACTATTTATTTTTCCAACATACACTACATTGGGTAGGCCTAAATCCCACACTCTAAGCTTTGACCGCTTAGGTGGCAGGTGTGGGCTTGTTCATTTCACTAATGTCTGTCCCCGCTCAAGCAATAGTCATCATTAACGTTTAATTTGAAACTTTGTTTCCCACGTGGAAGTTTGGTGGATGTCTGTAAGTATTTGATTGCATAAAATAACAGAGAGCTTCTCAAGGGAAATAGTTGTTGTGGTGAACAAAAGACATGGGTTTCCTCACAAGGCAGTCACACCATTTCACCATATGCAACAAAAAAATTTGCAACCTAATCAGTGTTCATTTGCCAGCATACTCCTGGCCTTTGTCAAACTTGGAACTTTAGAATAGGGTATGGACATCCATCAAAGCATAATGGAAGGGAGATTATTGTTAGATATTATAGTTGAAAATGCTCTCGTAGACATGTATGCAAAATGTGGAAGTATAGACAAGGCACATGAACTATTTGATCAGATCCCTCAAAGAAATGTGGTCTCATGGAATGCTATGGTTGCAAGATATGCACAAAATGCGTTTGTTGAAAAGGCTTAGAAACTTTCAACCAAATGCAATTGGTAGGTGTAAAGCCAGACTCTGCAACCTTTGCCAACATCTTGCTTGTGCCAAAATGGGAGATTTGGAATAGGGTAGAGATGTCCATCACAGGATGAAGGATACACGAATTTTGTCAGATGTTGTAGTTGCAACTGCCCTGATAGACATGTATGCAAAATGTGGAAGAATAGACAAGGCACGTGAACTGTTTGATAGAATGCCATGATTGCAGGATATGCAAAATGTGGAAGCAT
Organism: Cunninghamia lanceolata; assembly: GCA_027924645.1. Classification (NCBI taxonomy): domain Eukaryota; kingdom Viridiplantae; phylum Streptophyta; class Pinopsida; order Cupressales; family Cupressaceae; genus Cunninghamia; species Cunninghamia lanceolata. The sequence continues at coordinate 20,836,409 of BSBN01000582.1, forward strand.
AGGCAAGGCACATGAACTATTTAACATAATGCCTCAAAGAAATGTGTTCTCTTGAAATGCATTGATTGCAGGATATTAACAAAATGGACTTGTTGAAAAGGCTCTCGAAACTTTCAACCAAATGGAATGGGCAGGTGTAAAGCCAAACTCTACAACCTTTGCCAGCATCCTCTCAGCCTGTGACAAATGGGAGCTTTGGAACAGGGTATCCAGACATCCATCAAAGCATAAAGAATAGAGGAATTTTGTCAGAGCTAGTTGCAACTGCTCTGGTAGACATGTATGCAAAATGTTGCTACATATTCATAAAACCTACATATTCAACTTCTGGAGTAATTTTGATACTTTAATTTTAGCTACAATTAACCATACAAACTAGTGAAGAATATCTGAGATTAAGGGAATTGAGCAAGGTTTTTGATGAGGTATATGCTTAGGTTGAAACAAGTGAAATAATATTTTGTGGATGTGCATTATGCATGTGTGACTTGTGATGTTATTAAATTGTGATGATCTATGTCTATGCTAGAGTTCTCAATGTGGTTGTTGTATGAATATGCCATTCAATGTTTGTGAATTCATGAGTCTCATTGTCTCGTGTCTACGTTGGGATCCTTGTGTATGAGTTTGATCTATTGTAGCACAATATGCATGTGATCTAGTGACAAGGAAGACTTTGTGGACTAAATTATTGATCATTCATTAGACATCAACGGAGTCATATAGTTTCCATTTTACAAAGATAATAGCTCCATGGTCATTCATGCATAAAGTAACATAGTGGTTATTTTGGTGAATCAAAAATCCAAATGATGGTCATCCTAGTAGAGATGGGATATTTTCTATCTCAGTTACAAGTTGAATAGTGTGTGTTGCCATAGTGAGGTGTTGTCTCCATTATCAAGGTGTTCTTAGGATGATTGCTATCTTAGTTTAAAGTTGGATAGTGTTGCTTTGGTATAGCAAGGTGTTACATTGTGATCAAGGTAGTTTATTGTTGGCATGTGCGAGGGCCATTGGCATGGTTGTAGGCACCCAAATTGTGTTGAATGTAATTGTGACTCAGATGTTTAGAGACTTCAATATCTATGTATGTTTGTGCATGTGTCAATTGGTCAATCTAGTGATATTGAGTTCTAGATTGGCTAAGAAGTGGATTCCAAGGTTTTCTTGGATTGGTTTTAGAAATTAGCTACAAAATTTCTTAGATTGTAGAAGCCTTACACCAACCAAATGGGTTGAAGTCCTCTGAATGGCCACACACCTCACCAACACCCCTATGAAGTTGAATACCTCATAGTAATGGTGGATAGGAGGAAAAGTGGGCATGATGATTGGATTGGCCTCCAAGAAAAGTCCTCTGCACTCTAATAATAAATTGGTAACACATGTTCCTACATTATATGAATTGATGAATAACTTTGGTTGCATTAAAGATGAATGAATATTATCTCTAAATTCATGAATCTAACTACAATTATATTTGACAGTTGTAATAAACTTTGTGATATTTGTTTACCCAATATGTCTATAGGAGAATGGGGTAGAGATTGCTTAAGGACACCATCAAAGATGTGTAGTAGGAAGCATTAAGGATTGTTGAGTGGTAGTTGACAATCATCAAATTCTTGGTTAAGGATCAAGAGACTTGTTATTAATTTGTCTTAAAGCATTAAGTTGTAAAGTCTAGAGAAATGTATAGGATATGTTAATAGTTAAAGATTATAATACTTTGTGTAAACTACTTGTGTAAAATTTGACCCATCACCTCAAAGATAAGAGTTAGTTTTTGAATACTATGATTCTAATGTGCAATATAAATTTCTTAAAGGCTTGTATGAGCTTCCTAGAAGGCTTAATGAGTACATGTTCATTTTTATTAGGATATTATATTGTTTTGTTGTCATTTGGTAAAGCTAATTATGAACCCTCTAAGGCTTGATGCCTTCCTATTGAAGTATTACTTTATATTAATATTTGGGTTAATCTATAAAACATGTAACATGATTCTATAATGTTCTAGTGAATGAACCTAACTACATATGTGTAATTGACCTAGAGTGAATGATCTAGACAAATAAAGCCATGAATGGTTAGAGGCTAAAGTACAAAGGTTATGTCATAAATTGAGCATACTCCCTAGCTATAAATCAAGTCATGTGGATGGTAAAAATTTATCAAGAGTTAACTATGTAAACCCCATGGACAAATCATCAAAGGAAGTATTAGCAAAACTCTTTGAAGTAAATTCTAATAGCCTGGACTGAAACCACTATCCTATTGCTCTTTGCAAGATTCAATGATCTAAAGTCTAAATAATTGAAGATTCAATTCGTGTTGTTAGAGTTCAAGAAACATTTTAGGGCTCCAGCATATGAAAGTACACTTCATATTTTCAGAAACACTTTTATCAACTAGAAGAAATAAATAGATATTACAATGTACATTTAGAATTCATCTATTTTAATTTCATTAATCAAACACAATACAAGAAGGAGAATAATATTATTATCATACACACATGAATAATTCCATTCTCTAAATTCCTACTATCATTAATTAATCTACAAATATTATTAATTTCTAGATTACACTTATGATTATTTTTTTAAACTTTATAAACCGTCTCATTGTCATCTTCATAAGAAAGTACAAATTCCAATATACAATGGAGTAATTGTTAATTTTTTATCCTATTGAAAGGAGGACAAGTTAATTTTGTTTTTCAATGGTCATCTATGTCGGTGTAAAAATAATAATTTACAACCCCTAGTTTCTCCCTTATGTTCTCAATATAGTCCGTCAACATTGGAAAAACATTAAGCTTCAAGTTTTGATTTGACAAAAGTTATTTTAATTTTTTATATATATATTTAATTAAGCCATTTGTCCTCACTTTCTTAAGGGCCATCAACTTTACAAGACCATATCATTGACAAAGTTCCCTTTACGCGTAATGAGAATCATTACACTGATAAAAGTTCCGTCTACGTGTATTGACAACCATTTCAGGTTCCTACTTTTTAACCTCTTCCAGCTAAATTATCTCGAAAATTTTTCCGTTACCCGCCGTACACGCGCAACGTGTTGTTTACTACAACGTATAATATTATATATATCACTTCTAAAATTATTTATTTAGAAGATGGTTTCTGTCTACTCTTCTCAACAAGTAACTCCCCATGGCAGATGAGGGTAAAGCTTAAACAGCAGATGGTTTCTGTCCACTTCTCTTCTCAACAAGTAACTCCACATGGTAGATGAGGGTAAAGCTTAAACAGACGGTGCATTTACAATGCACCAGCAGTCGAAATCTTCTAGATTTGTCTATTTTAGTCAACTGTATGAAAAAGCAGTATAGTTGAAAAAGTCGACAGAGACATGATTTACAGTGTCCAAAATTTGGTCGAAATTTTCCAATGTCGAAAATTTAGTAAACAGTCGGCACAACAACTTACAGGCTGTTTACGGTGGAGCGCAGATGAGTGGCTTTCTTGCTTTTCATTTATTAAGTAGCTCTACTCGAATCGTAACTCTTTTCAGCTCCTAAATATTTTTCTTCCAAACTGTTGGTATTCTTAATTTTTGAGGAACCACACTTGGGATCTTCTCCCTCTTCCTAAGGGAAGAAAACTTGTTTGATGTAAGTGGATCTATCAGACAAAGTTTTCAGCAGATGGATCAGTTGATAAGCATAAAGCTCACCTAGTCAACAAAGGATTCTCCCAAGTTCCTAGGATTGGCTACTCTAACACTTTTGCGCTAGCTTCCAGAATGAACTCCATCCAAGTTGTTCTTTCTATTGTTGCAACCAATCATTAGGAAGTGCACCAAATGGATGTAAAGAGTGTTTTTTGTCACGGTGACCTTCAGGAGGAGATCTACATGGAGCAACCATAGGGATTCATTCAGGATTCTTCACTTGTGTGTTGTCTTTGAAAGTCTCTCTATGGCCTCAAGCAAGCTCCTCAGGCCTGATATGCTAATATGGACTCCTTCCTTCTGATAGTTGGGTTCACTCAGTACCATTTTGATCCCAATATCTACATTTTACAAGATGATTCACTCCTATTTCTGGTCCTATATGTTGATGACTTGTTGATTATAGGGAATTCTTCATCTTCCATTGGGGTAATCAAAACTACCCTTCATGGCAAGTTCTTAATGCAATTTTGTGACATCAACATTTGCATATCTTTCGGAATCACTAGTTTGCTTCTATTTTGCATTTCAGCTTATGTAGCTTTGAATCTCTCTCATAGAGTTCCTAAGTTTTACATCTTGTTCAAGATTTCTAACATATTCTTCATCATAGTTCCCATAATTAGGTGCCTAATCATTTCTATTTAATCTTTCATATTCAGTTATTTTAAATTTTATTATTCCCAACTTGTGTTAATTAATCTAGATTAATTTGAGCTTTGTTTGTGTTCATTCATTTCATAACCTAGATTAAAATTACAAAAAATAATTTTCCTGTACACTATTATAATGGTGAAATTTGCATACCCATGCTATTTTGCTTTTAGTTTTGTGCTCATTTTGGGAGAATGTCATAATACATGCACATATTAACAAATGATGTGATCTTTGTGCAAAATGGGACTCATTCCCCTAGCCTTTACCAATCCCCATACACACAATCCCATATATTTGTCCCCTACCTTATCCCTACATGCACACACCTCAATACATTTGCCTAGGCCTTACAATTATTAACCTTATCCATAACCCACCCCCATATAGCTCTTATCACCTGGCTTTGACCATTTGTGCACCTAAGATCATTTTTATGGTCATAGACTTGACTATGGCCTTTTCAAAATTCAATTAAAATTTTGGTTGACTAGCTCCCTTAATTATCTTGCCCTAAGTTGACAAAGTACATGTATTGCAATATTTGAGGCTATGTGCTAGTATTTAGAGGCATTTAATGCATTCATTTAAAGTTCAAGGGAATGTCAAGGAATACAAAAGCATTATTCAAACATCATTCATAATCAAGGAGAAAATACTTTAATTGGTGCACTAAAAGGAATCTAGATCTACACAACCTTTCTAGGAGCATATGCATGACTAAAGAGTGTTGTTCATTTTCTCAAGTTTTCTTGGGGTTGACCTAGGAGAACATGTCCCCTTGTAATGCTAACTACAATCATCCCAAGGTATTCTTAAATATTGCTAGTCCTCATATATCAAAAAAGGCAGAAGAAATGAAAGTGAATCAAGCAAAGTGAGAAAGCCAAATTCTATCTATTACCAGATTAAGTCCATATGTACATGATATTTCTATGATCATAGACTCGACCTTGATCTCTAGACTTGACACACAATAGAGCAAAAATAATATTTTAATCCCAAGACAAATAGTACTCTCATATCCCATTTCTAATTCCCACATTTACTTCTTTAAATAGTTATTATAAATAATCTAATTTATAGTTTGTACTATCATTAGCTAATCTGTATTAATTTATATTTAATTCATTACATTCACATAATTAACCTAAATTAAATTTAAGAGAAAAAATATTTTTCTTTTGCAACTATCATAAAAAGTACTCTAATTGTAAATTTTAACAATATTAAAATACAAATTCCAATTGTTAACCTTTTATCCTATTAAATTTAATTTCTCCCCCCACCACTTTCTTAATATAGTCTATTCTTCCCCACTTTCTTTGACAAAACATTAAGATATAAGTTTTGCTTTGACAAAAGTTCATTTAATTTAATTTTTAAAATAACCCACTTTCTCCCCACCTTGTTAACATCCAGTAAATTTACAAAAGCATATGACAAAGTTCCCTTTTAAATCATACCACCAAAAGAATAATGGTATTGGAGAGTAACAAAATAAACACAGATCAAGTGTAATTAATTCTTCAATGTTAAATTTTGAAAGGAGAATGTCCAGCTTGTTCTTGCAACAACTATCCAAAGCAGATGAGTGGCTCTCTTGCTTTTCATTTAAAACTATTAAATAGGCTTGTTTGTTAAGTAGATCTACTTGAAACATAGAACTCTTTTCAGCTCCTATATATTTTTCTTGCAGACTGTTGGTACTCTTAATTTTTGAGTCCTATCTTTAATTTGTGAATTTGTAGTATTGCAGCATTAGAATATTGCCCTGGTATTATACAGTTTAACCTGCCTCTTTTCCATAGAACAGTTGCAGCTAAGACTTGAACCTAAGACCTTGTTAAGTCCACAATTTTAAAAATTTAACTTTTTTGAGCTGCTCTTCCCAAAATTGAAATACTTTTGATCCAAACAGTAAAATATTGCCCTGCTAATATAAAATTAATTCTGTTTTTTCTCACGGAATGCTCAGCCTCTTGACCTTCCAGTGCCTCTGTGGTTCATTGTGTGGCTTGTGTTCTTAAATCATGAACTTGGTGCAAGTAAACGAGACCATTGCATGGTTGAACAACCGTCAGGTTGCTGTCAACGCTGTGTTTAACATAGTGATATCATTTACAGTAGCAATTGCATTCATTATCTTCATCAGTGTGGACACAGTGAAAGCATTGAAGAGGAGAGCTCACTGGATTCCTGGCAATTTTCTTGTTATCAGCGCTCTCACAATCCAGATCCTTAGCATGCTTGGTAGCCACCAAAGCGCTCTGCTCAAACAGTCGTTTGATAGGTTAGATTTAGAAAAAGTAGACCTGTGGATGATACATAGTAGTAGAGTGATGTTGTGTGTGATGGTGGGATATTTGCTACCAGGGGTGGCTCGTCGTGGCTCAGAAAACTTTTGGGGTAATTTGTCTGCACTGGTGATAGCAATCTTCCTCCAAATGACCTCTGAATTGTACTCTGTGATTCATATTAATACCATGTCCAAGTCTAAACCTACTTCAACCTCGATTTCATTGTTATACCCATCTCCATCTTCATCATCTGATTCACCCTCCTACCTTGGGACATGGGAACTTGCTTGGATGAATTTCGGCACTGGGGTGTACTTTGCTTCCACTTCCCTAATATCCATCTGTCTTGTATTGCTTACTCTTCTTCTGGGCTGCGCTTATGTGGGCAGTAGAGGCATCGAGAGTATCCTGGCTCAAAAAATTCCTCTAATTCTTTCAGGGAAACATGCTTCTCATTCAGATTATAGCCTGGCAGAGGAGGTGCAGGGGTATTCTTGGCAGAGAGTTGAAGATGAAGTATTTAGATCATGGATAGTTGCTCGTGCTTATTCTCCAGAATATATCATTGCCAGATCCGCATTGAGTTCCAGTGTGGCATCCATAGTCACAATTCAAATTGTAGTATCAATTGTAGGATGGATTATAGTGGGCCCAAAACATACAAATGAATTTGTTGATATATTGGATTGGCTTAAGATCATGGTAGCCATACTGCAATGTGTGTTTATACTCATAGGATGGGTTATAATTGGATGGAGATGCTGCACTGCTGCGGGCTATTATAGAAGATGGCAATCTAAAACCTGGCGGGAGGGATTTATGGTGGAGGATTTTTGGACGAGGTACATGGCTGAGCTGTTGCAGTCCCATGAACCCCAGCTGCCTCAAGCCAAAAGGCTGGATAAGAAAATTAAAAAGCTCATTGGCAGCCAGCCGTTCAAAGTAGAATTGCCACAGATAATACTGTATATGGCGCTGAGGCTACAGTGGCTCATGGTCTTATTTAGCAAAGCATGTTGGCTCCTCTCTACCAGCATCCTTTATAACAAATGGATGGATAAATTAATTTCCAAGATATTATCAAAGCACTTAAATGATGTAGCTAAAGAATATTTAAAATATCAAAATGTGTTGAATGGCTTAGAGATGTTAAGGGAGACTTCAGAGAGCCTGTGGATAGCTAATAGGAAGTCCATTGCAAAAGCAAAGGAACTTATCTTGCAAGGCAAGCAAGATGGAGAAAGTAGCTGCCAAGACCTGATTCAGTTTTTGGTGAGCAGAAAGACACCTCAGGGTGTAGGTGTGAAGTGTTTGGATCTTGAAAAGCCTCACATGGAATTCAAGTATTTGTGCAAGCTAAGTCCAAAACCATTAGAAGTGGAGAAACATTTTATGGGGGCAAGCAAAAGATCTTGGAAAATGACAGCAGTGTCACTCATCAGTATCTCCGTCCATCTCTCTTTGGTTTATGATGAAGCTTGCGTTTCTCATGATTTTCATTCTACTAAAAGAGTGAAGGATTCCTTTGAGGCATACTCTCAAGCATGGGAAATCATCAATTTTGTTGAGGAGACCGAAGTAGAGGCAGACCCAATCCTGAGCCAAGCAGCTGATAAAATTTTCTATTCCCTCAAAACTAAATTGGAAAAGCCTAGTCCTTCTGGAAATGAAGCTCCTAAATCTGCAGCTTCAGCGATAACTGAGCTTGCAAAAGAGAGCAAAATGAGAACAGACCCACCTGTAATCTATGGAAAAAAGGCTGAAGAAACCGACGATTTGGAGACAAATGCAGTCCATTGGATCAGAGCAGGAGGCAATGATTCCATAGATTGGAAAGCAGCAGCAGCAGGCAACAGCATCTACAGATTATGCAAGAGCATTGAATGTAGCTCCACTACCAACTTAGAAGATTTGCTAAATGAGATAGAATGCTCATTGGCAGATATTATATACAGCTGCATACACAAGGTAAAAGATGAATTAGTGTTAAGCTCCAGGAAATGGGCTCAAAATATGGATGAAGATAAGATTGGGAGAGCACTTTATACAGCTGGAAAGGCCAAGGCACTCGTACAACAGTTGGAACATGCTCCTGCCAATGAAGAGTTGGTGCCAAACAATACAGCTTATCCAGTTTTAGATCTTGACAGCAATAACGTTTGAGCTTATTAATGTAGTTTTCTTTGTTGTGTTTATTGTTTGTATGCAACAATTATGTAGTCGAGATAGTTGTGAATATGGTTGTGTGTCATAATGGTCAGTTGTAATTTGAATTTCTATATAATGTAGTTTTCTTTCTTGTATTTGTTGTTTGTTTGCAACAATTATGTAGTTGAGATATTTGTGCATATGGTTGTGTGTTATAATGGTCACTTGTAATTTCAATCTCTATATAATAGATTCTGTGCTTCTTCTATCAAGGTAATTTGGGGCTTTTGCATATTTGTTTCTGGTATATGATCTAAAGATCATTAAGCTTATTTTACCTTCAGATCTCACATCTATTAGCAGTTTGTAAACAACTTTTTGTAAATTCTAAACTTATAACTTGGCTTATTTGTTGTATGGGTTTTTTAATATGTAAAATAAGGATAGCCTTTGATTTTAGAATTTCACTCTAGCCATAATGGCTCTTGTGGAAATTGTAGAATTTTTAGCATTACCATTTTGTAAATAACATGCTTTCATCAATGAATGCCCCAAAATTTCGCCCTCTTTTGTTAGTCACGTCAAACTGTGACATAAGAAAGGGTGAGTTCTTCTCCACATGTTGCTAACCTTCTTTCCAACACTCTTTGCAAAGAAAAAAAGTTGGAGGGTTTTTGTCCTTCTGGTCTCTCAGGCATGAGAACTTTAAGTGACCCTTCGAAGTCTAAAGAGAGGATTAATGGTTAAAAAAGGGAGATTGGATTTTTGATTCAATAATTTGGTGAAAAGAATTGTGACAAATACTCAAGCCTCTCTAGAGTTCTTTATGTTTAAATTGCCTAACTAGTCTCTCGGTTGGGTTTGTGTTGTTTTATTTCAAAGGTGTTGTGTGTTTTGTGAGTTTTGGTTGTCTTTTGCAGCCCTAGTGCTACTTGTTTGGATTGTTGTTCCTTGGTTTCTTCATGGAACTTCTTTGGTCTATATGTTTTGACTTATGTAAGAAGGTTTGGTCATTTCAAAAACTCCCCTCTACCAATAATATCAAGAAAAGAAACTAAGGGCAATATAGTTTAGTTTAAAAGACTAAATGGAATAAAGATTGTAAGAAAATGAGCTTGATAAATTTTTACTCAACCCTTAAGCATGTGCGGACATTAATGGGCACATCAAAAGTAAATATTAATGGACAAAAATTTAAAAAATTTAAATATTTTTAATTTGAATTATGCTATAGAGCTATGTCAAAAGTTTTTTGAAATTTAACTAAATCATGTTTATATTAAAAATTTATAACTTTTTTGTCATTTTTAGTAACTTAATTATCAAAATTATTAAATTTACTATAACACTTTTTTATTTGGCCTATAGGTTGATAGGTCATTTATCTCAACTTCCTTTCTAATGCCAATTGCCAAAAATCTTCTTAAAACAAAATTCTCCAATTTTTTAAATTCAAACGCCAAAAAACAGTGACTTACCATCTATTTAGCAAATTAAAATTGTTGCCTATTGTATGCTACACATTTGCATTCGTAAGACTATTATTACTTATGGTGACCACCATAATAGCCTTCTTGGATCATAATATACATCTTGCATATTTTTACTTTACTTTGGCTATTCTTAACATTCACCCCGTCTAATTGATAGAGGATAGAGTTTTTTTATTTTTTTGATGGGGTGGTTCTAAATTTAAATTTTATTTTACTATTTTTTATAATTACCACAAACTATTTGACCATTGAACTTCTAAAATTATCATTTGATAGTTTAATTATTAAACTTTCAAAATTGTTATACTACTATTTCACCATTAAAATGGTAAAATTCAATGCACGTTAAGTTTCCTTCTACTTTGATAGTTTGATGTTGATAATGTAATAATGACTACTTTCTTTCTTAGAATGCTTTTTCATATTTTTATATGTTTTGGATTGATATGTTTGAGATGGTTGTTTACAAAATGAGTCAGTGGACATTGATATGATTGTTGTTGTTGATATGTTTGATTGGCTATCAAGTTTTCTTTCAACTTTCTTTGGCTACGGTTGAAGGATTTCATTGCTAAATCAAGTGTGTGCCATAGTAATTACTTTCTCAACCATTGCAATATTGTTTTATAAGTACTTTAACAAGTCAAATTGTTTGAAAGAAAACTTGTATACAAACTATAACAATCATTTAGCATATATGTACAAATCTATTCATCTCTATATTTAATGAAATACATGTTGGATAAGGAGAGTTTTCTTTTCAATGTAGATAGAAGAGGACACCATTTGATTCATTAAACTTTTGGGATATAAATACCAATTTTATAGATCTGGTGAGTGTAACTTGTAATAACCACACTCAGTTACTACTGATTTTTTTAACCAATTTCATTACACCTTTAAAGTACCATCTTAATCAACCAAGCAACTTCTTTCCAATTTAGAAGAGCTAGTTTGGTAACCTTACCAAACCATAGTAGGGGTAATAATTCTATGCATTAATTGTACAATCTTGCACTACAGAGGTAAAGTTCACATATTATGACCAATCCTTAGACCCTGACCTATTCCTCAAGGGTTCATTCGAAATGGTCATGCCTATGTATCCATTTCTAGGAATAAGAGGCATCATAATTCACATACCAAAATAAAAAGACTTCATCCACACAATTGAGAAGAGATCTTTGATCTCAACCATTAATTGAGCTTATTCTTCCAATTCAATCCACATAAAATAGTATGATAGAAAGTGTATCCCAGACTATGGTTAGTACAATGTCAACAACAATTAGTAACATTAAACTACATTGTGTCCAACTTATACGTACATTACATGTACACATAGTGATCAACTCTTACATACATCACATATACACATAGACCCTTATAGTGAAGTGAAAACAAGGAAAAGGAAAATAAGTGCATCCCATACTACACCATGGGTCTATCCTTATCCTATTTTCTAACCAATTATGATGATGAGACAAGCATCCCATACTACTTGTCATCATCACTAAAAAGATAATAAGATTAACAACTCACAAGATGTGTAGACATTAATAAGATTTCCATAGCCCACTAATCATTTGAGTCAAATTATAACTAGATAAACATTATTAGGATGTCTTCTAGTTTTACCTCACTTAAGACTAGTGCTTGTACTATCAATCACCTAGACTGATTTAACAACTAGAACCTTGAGAACCATACCTCAACCAAGACATAACACTAGAAGCACATGCATTCCTTTTGATACATCAATGCCAAGACTAAGCACCTAAGCTAAGTAGATCATAGAATCCATCACCTACATACCACTAGAAAAAGCCTGTCTAAACCCTATGAAATTAGGTAGTTCCTAGAATCTATCACCTACATACTACTAGTGAAAACCAACTAACTTGATGATATAGTTGAATACTTCTTTTGGCAGAGCATTCTCCTTGAGTCTTGTCATGCCAGAGCATCAATAAATGTATCCATGTGTGAGTCATATGTTTTACAATTTTGGTGATCACCTCAAGATAAGTAGGATGAGGTATGCTTGAGAAAACAATTATCCTATACCTATACCCTTGTAGGGCCCATTTGTCAACCCTAGTTGTGATACAACTAATTCAGCTCTTATATTGATCTCAATTTAGCATTTTAACATTTAGAATGTCCAAGAACATTGATCTAACACACACTATCCTAAGGGTTTACACCTTAGATTGGTTAATCCAATTACAGTACCACATAGAGGGATCCTTTAACCTATACACATTAAGCCCTCTCAAACTGGCTTCTAGCCAAATAGTTATACATAAATAATACATACTCATAAAGTAAGAAAATCTCAAGACCATCCACTTCATTCACTTGTTCATGATTCCATATGAGAAGTAACTCAAGAAAGAAAGATGGAGTTCTATAATGGTAAAAATGTTATTGTGGCTATCAATGTTAATTATGGATATAACCAAGAATACTCAATAGTTTGAAGTCATGCCTCAATAGATTGTGGGTTGTTTTGAACCATGCATTATCATTCAATTGCATCAAAGATGGACCATTTGATAATGAAGTTCTAAAATTTCATCCAAGATTGGAGTAGATTTGGAAATCTAAACACATCAACCCTCAAAGCATATAAACTTGATGATGCTTGATTGTCTTTTATTGGCTCACACCTACATGGTGGGGATATATAAATTGGAATGGTGAGTTCATAGAAATCTATTGTAAATTTTACCCTCAAGTTGAAGTATACTAAAGAGGGAGATTTGATCAAGTGTAAGAACAATCCCAAACACTAGAGTGATTCCCTAAACACCTCCCCTACTAAATTGTTTCACAAGGAGATCCTTTGCCCAAGGACTGCCTACACACCCACTTCTAATTGGTATCAAAATCACATGTATTTCTCCTCATGTAATAGATCCCCATTTACCAATACCCATTCCAAAATAGAACCATAGCTCATAGAGTTTTATTGATTAATAACAAATCTACAAATTCTTGGATTACTATTACATACACCAATAGGGTTCCTTTTGATGAGCCCATCAGTTAATAATTCTTAATAGTAGGCAAGAAAACCCAACTAAGTTTCCAATTACAAAACTTGTACTAAAGCACTTCCATCTAAGGACACCATTATCACAAAGTATACCTTGTCATCATTATTATTCATAATTCAACATGAACATCGCATAATCACTTATACGATCATCTCATTAACGTACAATCCAGGTTGATTTCTTATCAACAAGGAATTCTCTTTATTAGCATAGACATATTGTAGCCATTATCATATAAAACTCATAATACTTACAAAACTATAGTAATCACTAGTTCAAGTCTCTACATAGCCCCATTAGGATAAGTAGAGAGTCAAACTAGATCTCTACAACCCCTTTTATATTTCACACAATGTATAAACTATTGCATTTTTATTGCCAACATATAGGATAATTATCTAGTCATCCCATGCTGATGCTAATAAAACACACACACACACACACACACATCTCAACAAATGTTAACACTCGCTTGTGATATCAACGTCTTCAAATGTTTCAAGTCAAGTTTTATTGTCACCTAGGTTCATACCAACAATTAGTAACATTGTGAGAATCAAATATTACATAGAAATATGCATAAGAACATGATCAATATAAAATAAATCTAGTCATACCAAAGCATAGGGTAGTAGTAGTTAAAATGGCTTGACAGTGCAAGAATTATGTAAAGCATCAACAAGACCACAAAAATACTATCTAAATTTTAGAAGACTTACAACAATAATTATAAACTTTCTTTAAACAAGGACAATTCTTGAGTCATACCCAAGACAATTGGTTACACTATATCCATTAGATCATTATACACTTAATATTAATATTCTTAATAATCTAATTTCATGTACTTTATGGTGCAACCCAATATTCTCATAATAGTCTAATTCACTAACTAAATAATATTTGCACTTGCCACTTATAACTAAATAGGATCTTAATGGTTAACAATAAGTGATTTCATATAGAAGCAACATGTTTGAAAATCAACCCTTACACTCAAATTTCAATGATCATAAGATACATAAACATCACAAACTCACAGCACATCTTACAATATCTAATAGCATGTGAACACCAAGCAACAAGACAAAACAATAATATAGATGCAAGGTCTTTAAACTCAATGAACCATTGCCACAATTTATTATAGAATAATGGTATGAACATTTCTTATTTTTAGCATTTTAGAAGGATAGAAATCCTATGGGAAGTAGGCCTCAAATCAATTAGTGGTTCACACTGAGTTAAATCTATCACAAGGTTTCCTAAATTCTAAAATCTATAAGTTACCTTATCACAACTTGGCACTCAGAGATTCATATACCTCTGCCATGCCCAGTAATTGTTATTAACTATAAAAAGTATTTTTTAGACCAATATCAATTTCCATAATCTTAACCCTGATCACATCAATGTTTTTTTAGCATATTAATCATATCAGTGATACAATCAAAAGCAGGACCACTTACCACTATTGCACAAGATAATGACAGTCAACAAGTTTATTCATAACCCAAAATTCATAAATATTAATACACAATATTGTGATTGTACAATTAATCCTTTCTACTCATACAACCAGCTATATTCTCATCTTACTAATAACCATACCATTCACTATTTTATGGACCCAAAATACAATTATACAACACTATGGAAAGTTGAATACAAGTCAACAATCTAATGAATACACCCTACATCTACTCCCAACATAGAACACATATATCTTGCCTTTCCACAAAGTAATTATTAAGTCATTATGTTGAGGATCAAGAAAACATAATACAGTTGAACATCAATTTGAACATTAACATTATATTATAGTTGTAGCCACTAACCTAAATTTCTAGGTTCATATCATTGTCCTACCTGATATCATTGATTCGAGTTAAACAAAATAAATAAAATACCATTATATGCAAGTGAAGGGGGTAAAGCATCCAATATTTCTCTTGGATCACATTTACCTTCACAAGTAACTTACTCAGCAATATTATATAACCATCTTCCTCACACTAGTATCATGTAGTAGCTTATACAGTGTTATCCTTCCCATTTCTAATTGTTTGCACTTAGTCCTATGCCAAGATAAGCTCACACGAACTATAATGGTTGCTTTAATGAATTTAGTGAACTAAAGAGAGATGATATTTAAGATTTAGTCCTCTAAATTTTATTTTATACATGCAATAACTTTTGCCCAAAAAAAAAATTGCCTCAACGCCCTAGCTTCTGGTCTGTTCTATAACAACATATACACAGTTGATAGATGGGAAACAACGGTGGCAGCTTACAACATGGAGCAGGGGGAGGCACTGATTGGTGGGCTTTTTAACCTTAATACTTTGCGCTCTTCTATCTCTCAACAGGTTATCTACAAAGCATTACAGTCCAACCTAAAGTCCCTGAGTAGTTATGAAATATACAATGAATTGGGCTCCTATAGTTTTCTAATTTCCAAGAAGAAAGCTCAGTGGATTAAAGATGTCTTTACTGCAATCAGATTCCTCAGGCTGCATGCTCCCGATTTGGTGCCACGCATACCTAGATATGTGTTAGAGGATTCGGAGGAGGAGACCCAACCTATAGTGGTAGTGGATTTGGACGTGTAAAACTTACCTGCCACTAGTGTCGCAGCCTGATGAGGGGATACCAGGTGGTTTTTTTGCAGGATTTTGTTTTGGGGGTGGCTCGTGCAGTTCATGCTAGTGTTTCTAGTCATCGTTTTTTTTGGTCGAGGGCTCAGTGTTTGGTCTGGCGGTGTCTTCCTAGATGTCAATGAAGTATGCAGTGTAGGTTTCTCTCACTCGGTGCTTTGGAGTGTTGGCATCATGGTTTCTACTATTTAGTTTCCTCATTTTCTATATCTTGCTATATCTGGTTGGTCTAGAACCTTTGTTTGTGAAATTTTTGTTTTATTTCTTCCTATGTTATGGATTATGCAATGTATAAACTCTCTAGTGACATCTGGGCTTGACGCCCTTAGACTTCTATTTCTCTACTTTATAATTAATAGATTTCTATGGGTGCCTCGTCACCTTTCTCTGTTTAAAAAAAAAAAAAACACCCATCGTATAGCTAAGTCTTTAGACATTGTATAAGTGAGTTTATGATCCATTACGGTTTCACATAACTAATAGTATTGGCCTGGCTTTTGCATCTTACCTCAGACTATATGTGATTTGTAAAAAATAATAAACATTGACAGATAAACTAAGAAAAGATTTATCTATGGCACACCTGAATACGGAGGCGTTTGGAGTTTGAGGTAATGCAACATCCAACATTACACTCCTCTTGTCATGCCTTAGTTGCAATGCAGATATTTTTATTTATTTAAGCAGATACAACATTGACTGTAGTTCACCTCCTTTGATTTGCTTGAAGAAACTACTATGGTGTATTCTTCTCTCAAAAGGCTTCTTTATATCTTCCTTAACTATAATGTTTATTGGAAGCCTCAACATATGGACCGCCCTTCTTATAATGGTATCTCACATTTGATGGCTCCACATTATAAAACAAGGGGATAATAGTTGTGCCTATGGATATTGACTTGAAATCCCACATAAATGGCTAAATGGTCATAGTGAGCTAAAAATATTGGTATGTTGATTGCAGAGCTTGGAAAGAGATCTGTAATGCTTTCCTTTTTCCAATTGCTCAGTCTTTTCTGGTGGGGAGTGGGAGTATGTGATGAAAGAGGTCTGTAATGCTTGAAATTCTCCATTCCCCTCCAAAATGGTCACAAAATTCTGCCTCAAAAGAATTGCTACAACAATCAATAACGACTCAGAATATTGTTTGTTTTTTTGCCAAGGACGAAATGGTTCACCTCCTTTTTTTCATCTGTCTTCTCTCCACCAGACAGTGTCCAGTCTATTCGTTTTTAATTCCCATTAATCTCTTTTCTTGCTCGCATGCCTTCTCTTTCATGGAAATAAGTTTTCTTTTTATTTTATTTTATTACGCCGAAAGGTGAAGCCTAGAGGTGTTTACAATGGCAGCACAAGGATGTGTGTACATTTTTATTCTCCCTATTTAAATTGACGTTTAGTTAACTGTCATATTGAAGACTAATTTACCCATAATTTAAACTATTTAATATTTTGGATAGATACTTTCCCACTACCCAAAGCCTTCCGCGAATATGGGAAAAGCTTCAACGATGATAGTGGCGGAGTTGTTGGTAGTTAGGGTTTTCATGGATGTCATATGCACATTTCAAGAATTCTACACTCGACTTTCTGTGTTTTGCATGCGAGTTAAACTTGCCTATCTATTTACATTGCTTTTTCCAGGTTCTTCGTTTTGACGAGATTGATGAGGTTGGGAATGACAAGGAGAGCGAGCAACAGCAACTCAAAGTGTGAGTGATATTTGTATTTCATGTTTCGTTCTGTTTCTCTGTGCGCTATTTTAATGCAAACCCTTTCATTATAACAGAATGACTGTTAACCCTCAATTACTTTTAACAGTGGCGTTGGAAGAATTCTGCGTTTTAAGTAAATGTCTCTTCCCATGTAATTTTGAAATAGGCTCACTCTTTGGGATTTTGTTTTTGAACTATAATGCATGTGCCAGAGACAGTACATTTTTTTTTGGGTTTCACCAGGGTTTATGTTTTATTTCAATTTTGAGATTTTTTTCTCCAAAAAATAAATACCAAATTTGTGTATAATTTTTGTTTTAAATTTAGTTATTTTTTTCAACATCGAAAGGGCCACAATTGTAACATTTTTTTTTGGTGTTGTTGGCGTTATGATGGTGTTGCTAAGAACTAGAACTCTGAAAGGACATGGCTGGCTGTCACAGGGCACCTGAGTGGTAAGGAATTTTATGAATCCTTGCTTAGGTTATGAAGTTTGTCAGTTTCTAAACAAATTCTTCCACTTCGCCATTCATTATTCATGTCATGCGTCTATCACAGTTCATTTTTTCAAGACATATCTCATGACTGTAATCGAGATTGCATTCTGTTTATGCACTTGATTTCAGACTAAGTTAAAAGCGCATTAATGACTAAATAAACTATAGTTCTTAATTGATTCAAAATGTCATTAAAATGGGGGTTTCCAGATTTCTTGCAGGTTAAAGATATATCTGAAGGTTTTTCAAGGGATTGACTGTAGATTTGCATTATCATTTAAGAAATGATACTGTTGCATCATTGGGCTTTAATAGGCCAGTCAAACTGGCCTAAACATGAACTGAATTTCTATTCCAAGTAAGAATGAGTGTCTTATTACAGTGTTGTTAATGTTTAGCAATTATTTATGTATGCTAATCTGTAAAAAACAGGGCAGTATTCCATCTGACTTATGATGTATTGATGAACAATCATTGGGGTTGTCTCTCTGTTTCTATGACTTTCTCCAATGGTGATCTGTGCTCTGAAGGTTGAACAGTCATTGAGGATATGAATATTGCTTTTAACATTCCTTATTTAATGAGAAAATTTTATTAACCAATTACATATTATAATTTTTATTTCTTACACTAAATATTTATTTCTTAATTTCTTCCATTTATAAATCTATTGTATAAAAGATTTTATCTTAAACATGAATAAGATGAATTAGACTTGAAATTTTTTTATATTATTAAAATATGTTAAATTTTATGTGAATTGTGAAATGTATAGATAGTATATTTTATGAGAAAATTTTATGAACCAATTACATATTATAATTTTTATTTCTTACACTAAATATTTATTTCTTAATTTCTTCCATTTATAACTCTATTGTATAAAAGATTTTATCTTAAAGATGAATAATATGAATTAGACTTCAAATTTTGTTATATTATTAAAATATGTTAAATTTTATGTGAATTGCGAAATGTAGTAATTTTATTTTAATGTCTCTATTAGTTACATGGTTTGGATATTATTAATATTTTTAAAATTAATTATAATTATGCTACCACTAGCAATTTTCTATCTCATTCAAAGTAAAAAGTGATAAATAGTTGTCCTATTTTTAATACTTAAAATTTACTTTTAACTATTGAAAGGAATGCTATATAAGAAGTAATCATTACAAAAATTAATTAATTGCATGGGAATGAAAATAACAATTTTATACCTACAAATATTAAATAAATATGATAATTAATTTAAAGAAAAAAAAAATTAACAAACCTAATCACATCAATTTTTTTAAAACAAATCAACACATTTAATCACATCAACTATAGAATTATGATTAGAGTTAGAATTAGGGTTACAAATATAATTAGGGTTTAGGTTATAATTAGAGTTAGGGCTAGAAATAGGGTTACAAATATAATTAAGGTTAGGTTATAGTTAGAAATAGGGTTTTGATTAGGAAGGTTATGGTTAGAATTAGGGTTTTGATTAGGATTGCAAGATTATAATTAAAGTTAGGGTTAAGCATAGAATTAAGCTTAGCAACACAATTAGGGTTACAAATATAATTAGCCTAAGGTTAGAGTTGGGGTTACAATTAGGTTTGGGGTTAAGAGAATTAGGGTTAGGGTTGGCATTTAGGTTAGAATCAAGGTTAGTGTTAGAATTAGAGTTAGAATTAGGGTTAACATTGGACTTAATATTGGGCAAGAGTTAGGGTTAGAATTAGGGTTATCATTAGGGTTAGAATTAGAGTTAGGGTTAACATTAGTCTTAGGATTAAAGTTATGATTAGGGTTAGGATTAAGGTTCAGGTTAGGGATAAAATTAGGGTTACCATTAAATATAGCATTACAGTTAAGGGTTAAAATTAGGGTTAGGATTAGTATTGGGGTGAGGGTAAGGGTTAGAATCAGGGTTAGGATTAAGGTTAGGGTTAGGGATAGTATTAGGATCTTATGATTACATTTAAGATTAGAGTAGGGTTAAAATTAGGGTTAGTATTCGTATTGGGGTAAGGGTTAGGGTTAAAATTAGGTTTAGGGATATAATTAGGGTTAGAATTATAGTTAGGGTTAGGGTTAGTGTTATTATTTTTCGACAAATGTTTACAAAATATTTCAAGAGTTAATTCAATGTTATTCTCAATTTCAAAGTATTACTTATAAATGTTTTTCTAAGTCTATTAATACATATAATACACTTTTTTATATTTAATTATCACACATTAAAGTCAATAATTTATAAATTATATGTGTTATGAAATATAAATATATTTTTTCTTCTTTTTCCTATGTTATTGAAACTTTAGATATATATCTTTCTTATCAATATTTCATGCCTCTAATCATGATGACAAAACTTACATTCCTTTCAATTAAAAGTCCACCTAACTTACTTTTCACCTTTACTCAAAGTGTTGTCACCAAACATTTCAAACACAACAAATATAAGTCCACCTAACTTACTTTTCACCTTGACTCAAAGTGTTGTCACCAAACATTTGAAATACAACAAATATAAGACCACCTAACTTACTTTTCATCTTGACTCAAAGTGTTGTCGCCAAACATTTCAAAGACAACAAATACAAAACTACAAAACTATAACAGTTCAGTTTTATGGACTTATAAATGCTCTATTTATAATTGTAATGATGCATATGATACCATTTTTTAAAATTGTATTATCACACAAAAATGTCAAAATGTTTTTACAATAAATGTCTTACAAAACAAAAAACAAAATTTACTTCTCTACCTCAAACAATCATGTCATTATTTTTTGCAATTAAAGAATTATTGTTTAATTATAACTTTAACTTTACAATAAATTTCCTTTCAAACATTTATTCTAAATTCATATATTATTTTCATTAAAATTAATAAGATATAAAATTATTGCAATTTTAACTTAAAATAATTTAATTAAATTATGCATTGGATCCTTCTCTCCTTTAGATATATTTGTCTTTAAATATAGCTATACTAATTTATTATCTTATTCATAACATAGGGATTATTATTTTAGTCATAACATAGGGATGTCAGTAGGGTAGGGTAGGATGATAGGTAAATTATTTATTTTTGCATTACAATTTAAAATATTTGTTAAAATATGTTCATTTAAAATTTAAATTATTATTGTAGATTGATTATTACTTGGTAAGATATTCTTTTGAGATGGGGTTTCAACATCGACATGAGACGATAATATCCTTTACATCCTCATTGAATTGTAAAACTTGCATAGTTATTTATTTTTTTATTATAATTTAAAACAAATATTTATATTTGTTAATATATATATTTGAAATTTAAATTATTATCGTATATTAATTACTACTTAGCAAGATATCTTTCTAAGATGGGGTCTCGACGTCGACACATGAAGATGATATTATTTACATCCTCAATGAACCATAGAATGTGCATCATCTACGTCTTGTCATCGTCAAATCAATCCATACATTGATCCATGACAAGTAAAATGGGTGCCTATAGGGGATGTGACATAACTATTATATATAGCTTGAAAATAGACTATAACTACTAGCATGTGTTGAACCAACTCCGGTAACCTCCATTCAACTAACAATCATGATGTAGGAGCATCCAGTGGTGTAAGGGCAACCTTGCATCACCCAAAAAAGATGTATTTCAAAATTGTTGATGTTCTTTCCATTTCTTTTCAAAATTTGTGGTTCTAGTTGCATAATCACTTGAATAATGATGTAGAACTTTTAGTTTTTCTAAATTGCTAAAAATAGCAACCTGCTATTTTTAGAAAGTTTGCATTTGGGCATGGAATGAAGAGAAATTTTACAGGAAGATTCATAACTAAAAAATAAGACCTTTGGCAAAGGAATCATGCAAAGATCATTTGCGATTTGAAAGATATTAAAGTTTTCGTTTTCCAAAAAATGCCTGAAAATTATTCAAACTCAAGTTTGAGGCACTAAACGGCCCCGTACGGGCCTCTTTTCTTGGTGGAGTTTTTTACCTGAAAGGGTTTTCTCCACGTTAAACACTTGTGTTATGTGCTTCATTTTGCTTCTGGTATATTTTTGTATTGTGGGTTTATGTTTTGTTACAATCTCCATTAATAACACAGTTAAAGTTTGCTGAAATTTATCTCAAATCAGATTTCCATTGAAGTAGTGTTGCTTTCATTTCTAGCATTTGGTATCAGAGACTGGCCAACTTTGACTCTTGGGTGGTAGTGTGGAAGCTGTAGCTGTAGTGGGAGATTTGGTTGCATTTGTTTTGCAGATCGTGTGTTGTTATTATGGCTGCATCCACTATTGCATCAACCTCTCGAATGGACATTGAGAAGTTCAACTGAACGGCGTATGAGTTGTGGAAGCTGAAAATGAAAGATTTGTTGGAAGAAAGAAATCTGACGATGTCTCTCAAGATGAGTGGGATAGACTGGATAAGAAGGCACGGGGAACCATCCGGTTGTGTCTTTCAGACTCTGTCTTGTTAAATGTTGCAAAGGAAGAGACTGCATACAAGTTGTGGAAATGGTTGGGTGAGATTTATTTTCCATGAAAATGAAAGAGGGTTAGTCATTTGCAGAGCATTTAAATTCTTTTAATTTATTGGTGAGTCAGCTTGATTTAGTAGATGTTGAGGTTAGTGAGGAAGATAAATGTATCTTACTTCTATGTTCTTTACCTGAGTCTTGGGAGAATGTTATCCTTGCTATCACTGCTAACCTTGCAGATCCAAAGTTGGATGCTCTTTGATGCAGAGGTAAACGCAACGGGAGCCTACAAACAGGAAGGAGGAGTCAATGATACAAAAAGCATGTTAAAAATCCCTATCGGCTCAGCATCATCATCATATTTCCTGCAAACACCAACAGCATCATCATATTTCTGACGAGCACAATTATCCTCCTGCCGACTACTGTTCACTTCCTCCGTCTTCCGCCTATCATCATCATCATGATATTCAACTAGCGCAAACATCCTCCTATTGCACTGTTCATCGGGCGCCAAACGCTATCGGCATCATCATGATATTCAACACTCCCTTTGTCAGCAGGATATCAAATATCCGGTTGCTCCAAATATCCTGATGATGACAACTTTGCACCTTCCCTTCGATGCCCCGATAGTCGACTATACAAACAACAGCATCATGATATGATTTATCCGGTTCGATTGAAACATCCTGATGATGTTAACCCAACTTTCTGCTGAGGACCTACGCCGATACCTAAACACTTAGCGACAGCAGGATAAACTTGCATAGGGTGATATCTCAATATCCTGATGACGATGACGTCATATCCTGATGACGATGATGTCACACAATATCCTGATGACCTCTTCAATACTTAGCCAAAAAATTGAACTTTCACTCCTGCATCCGATAGCGATATGCGGATGATGGGCATACCCGAGAGATGATCCTGACGATGATATATACACTGAGTATATATCTGACTTACAACATCCTGATGCACTTGCAACATGCAAACTTCAGCAGTTTCATGACCCGATCCGGATGGCGATGTATTCGTAGATGACGATGCGATTGCTCCGACTGGAAAAACACATGCAGACTCCTGTATATCCGTCCGCTGCATGCAACACTCAGAACCGCACAATTTCACAAAGACAATAAGATGATCGGGCCGAATCACCTTCAAACCAAAATTTAACAGCTTATCTTTCTAGACCTAGCACATGAGGATGCTAGGCTGATTCACAGCATGCTCCTAACTGATCTCTTGAACGATGCAATGCATAAACAGAAAACAAAAATGCAAACTAAGCTATAATACAGGACCATTCCACCGATTCACAGGATCAACCGGTGGAAGGGTTGAAGGAATCCATCAACTTATAAACAGAAAGGAAATCAAAATAGATACAGCTGATAAACCAGAAACTGCAAATGATGAGATCTTATTCAAATGAAATTCAAATGTACTGTTTCTGCAATACTGTCAAACAACAGTGCTTCTCAATATCTGGACGGTTCTCCTGAATCTCAACAACACCAATACATAACACAACTAGCATAACATATCATAACTCAATATATTAAACCCTAACAGATCGAAGGTATATATAGCAAAATCCTTCGAGTACTACCGACTCACTTCCCAGCGGTTGGGAGCTTCCAAGCGGCTGGGAGAAGGACAGCTCAGACTACCTGATCACGATCTGTAACTGATCTCTAACTGCCTACACACACTCCTAGGCTGATCTAATACATAGCATTGGTCCAATGGACCTTATTACATGATGAAGTCAAACATACTAAAAATAGACTAATGTCCTGTCATGTGGACAATTAACCTATATCCTGATCATGTACGGGTGCTCCTGCACCACTCTTGTTTCAGTGCTACTATCATAGGAATTGAGGAAGAAGAGTTTAGATAGTTCAGGGGATGCTCTCAATGTCAGGAGAAGGTCTAAGGAAAGAGGACCTAAAGGAGATCAAAAAGGGACTAAGGACAAGTCCAAGGGTTGGTCTAAGACTCCTGGTAAAAAGAACAGAGTTAAGTGTTGGAACTGCAGTAAAATGGGACATGTGAAGGAGTGCAAAAATCTGAAGAAACAGCGGAAGAGTGCTTCGGATAAGTCCTCGAATGTAGGTGAAGATGTTTTATTTTCTGCATATAATCTTGTTTCTAATGATCACTGGTTGATTGACTCAAGATGCTCATTTCATATGACCCCACATAAGGAATGTTTCTCCACATATGAAGAATATGATGGAGGTAATATCTACCTTGGTGACAACTCTACATATCTGATTGTCAGGAAAGTAAAGGTATTGTTGTGTTTCAGTGATGGGAGGATTAAAACCCTCCCTAGTGTTTTGCATGTTCCTGGATTAGCTAGAAATCTGATTTCAGTTTCAAAGTTGAATGATTTGGGCATGCATGTGACATTTGACAAGCATGGTTGCAGATTGGTGAGAGGGAACTTGGTGGTAACAAAAGGGAAGATATTCAGGAATTTGTTTAAGCTTGAAGCCACTATAGTTTCTAATGCCTCCTATGTATCTGAGGCCACTACTGAAAATACATGTATGTTGTGGCACTGTAGATTGGGCCACACAAGCAATAATGTATTGAAAACTATTAAGAATAAAAATTTGTTGGATGGTTTCTCTTATTCTGATGAGCACTTTGATTTTTGTGAGCATTGTGTGTTTGGTAAACAAAACAGAAAATTATTTCCTTCAGGAAGTAATAGAGCAAAAGAGAAGTTAGAAATTATTCATACGGATGTGTTTGGACCTGTGGATAATGAATCTATTGGAAAATCTCATTATTTTGTAACCTTCATTGATGATGTATCCAGATTTACATGGATTTATTTTATCAAGCATAAATTTGAAGTTTTCACTAAGTTTAAGGAATTCAAAGTCTTAGTAGAGAACCAATCAGGTTTAAAGATAAAAATATTAAGATCTGACAATGGAGGGGAATATTGCTCTAAGGGATTTGATGAGTTTTGCAAGCATGCAGGTATAATCAAACAAAAGATAACTCTGTATACACTACAACAGAATGGTGTTGTAGAAAGGATGAACTGAACAATTATGGAAAGAGCCAGAAGTATGCTTAGTGATGCACAGTTGGATAAATGCTTTTGGGCAGAGGCTGTGTGTACTGCTTGCTACTTGATAAACAGATCTCCTTGTAAGGCTCTTGATTTGACACCTTATGAAGTGTGGACAGGTAAGAAACCTTCTATTTCACATTTAAGGGTTTTTGGTTGTGAGGATTTTGTTCATGTGCCTAAGGAAAAGCAATCTAAGTTGGATCCAAAGGCTGAAAAGTGTATATTCATTGGATATGGTGATAATGTCAAAGGTTATAAGCTTTGGAATCCACTAACCCGCAAGATTATCTTTTCTAGAGATGTTATTTTTAGGGAACTTAGAGCGATTTCTGAACCTGAGCAGCCAAAAGAAAAAGATGAACAGGTAAAGAAGGTGCACTTTGATTTAGAGTAGAAAGATGCACCTCAAGAAGAACAGAATGATGGATTAGGGGGTGAAGAAGAAGAAGATTCGAGTGGTTCTGATGAAGATGAATCTATTGTTACAGAAGAAGTTGTTGTAGATGATCATGTAAAAGAACGAGTAGAGTCTCTTACTCCACCCTTGAGGAGATCCACAAGACAATGTAATCCAGTTGACAGGTATAGCCCACTAGATTTCCATTGTGTATATGTTTTATTTAGTACTAACGATGAACCTAGATCCTACAGGGAAACTATTTCTGTAGATGATAGTGAGTCTTGGCAGCTAGCCATGCAGGAGGAGATGATGGCTTTGGACTCTAATAACACTTGGGATCTTGTTCGTTTGCCCAAAGGAAGAAAGGCCATAGGATGTAAGTGGGTCTTCAAGAAAAAGTTTGGAGCAGACGGGTCATTGGAGAAGTACAAGGCTAGACTGTAGCCAAGGGCTACTCCTAGAGAGAGTGAGTTGATTTTGGTGAGATATTCTCTCCTATTGCTAAATTGACTTCTATTAGATTTCTCTTATCCATTGTTGCAGCTTATGATTGGGAGATTGAGCAAATGGATGTTAAGACTACATTCTTGCATGGAGATCTTAAAGAAGAAATTTATAAGCAACAGCCTACAGGTTTTGAGGTAAAAGGAAAAGAACATTGGGTTTGCAGGTTAAAGAGGTCTCTTTATGGTCTAAAATAGTCCCCCAAAATGTGGTATCAAAAGTTTGATTTATTTTTTTTGAAATTGGGTTTTGGTAGAAGCGAGGAGGATCATTGTGTTTACATTCATTGTGTTGATGATTCTATACTGGTTATTGCTTTGTATGTTGATGACATGTTGTTTTTCAGCAATACTAAGGGTATGGTCAGTGATCTTAAAGCCCAACTTTTAGGTGCATTTGAGATGAAGGATCTTGGTGCTGTAAGGTATATTTTGGGAATGGAGATCAGGAGGGATATAGTTAATAGAAAGCTTTAGTTGTCACAAAGTAAGTATGAGAATACCGTTTTGCAGAGGTTTAGTTTGCAGGACTGTAATCCCGTTAGAGTTCCTTTACCCATTGGTACTAAGCTTTCATTAGATATGTGTCCAAAGACTGAGGATGATCTTAAGGATATGTCTAATGTGCCATATGCTAGTTCTATAGGGAGTTTAATGTATGCAATGGTTTGCACTAGACCAGATATTGCCCAAGTAGTGGGAGTTTTGAGCATATTAATGTCTAACCCTGGTAGACAGCATTAGAACTATACGAAGAAGGTGTTTAAATATCTTGCAGGTACCCCTGATCATTGTTTGGTTTATTTTGGTACTAATAGTGCTAATAAATCTTGGACATATAGGGTTTTGTTGATGCAGATGGGCAGGTGACTTGGACAGTCAAAGGTCCACTAGTGGCTATGTGTTTACTCTGTTTGGAGGTGCAGTGAGTTGGATGAGTAAGAGGCAGCCCACAGTTGGTTTGTCCACCATAGAAGTAGAGTATATGGCTGCAACTCATGTTTCTAAGGAGGCAGTTTGGTTGAGGAGACTGTGTACAGGTATTGGTTTTAATTGCAGGAATATTCAGATTGGTTGTGATAGCCAGAGTGCTATTTGTTTGGCTAAGAATTCCATGTATCATGCTCGAACTAAGCATGTTGATGTTCAGTATCACTTTATTTGAGAGTTGGTTGCAAATGGAGAGATTGAGTTGAAGAAGATAGATACTCAAGAGAATGTTGCAGATTCATTGACTAAGCCTGTAAGCATAGAGAAGTTCATGTGGTGCAGAAAGGCCATGGGCCTTGTTTCTAGTACCTGATTATTTTTCATATTGATTTCCTATGGGTTGATTTACAATGTATAATGTCAAGTGGGAGAATGTTGGGATAAGGTGCCATTAACCTTGTAAATCCCATTAATGTATTATTCCATTTATTATTTGTAATTACCCATAAGGGATGTACAAGTTTCACCGGTAGTGATAAAAATTATTTACTATCCACGGTAATTATGGAGTTGTTGCACAGTAAGTCTCAGAGTCATCGGCGGTAGTTATGAGATGTCATTTACTATGGTAAATGGTAATTGGTCAAAGTGGGGTGTACATGTGGAGGAATAATCTATTTTTAGTGTTATGACGCACGTCATAGATGTTGTAAGAAGGTGTAAGAGATTCTATGACAACTGTAAGTTGTCATAAAAAATCTATGACACTAATAATAGCATATGACATGTCATAAGATGCTGTAAGTGGCTATTTTTGGCCCCAAGTCATTCAAGCTTGCATGGGCACTTTTTGCCAAGTGTAGGATGCATGCATGACATCATTTATGACCCCGTAAGAGCCTATTCTTGGCTATGGATGCCCAAGGTTGTATTGTTGACTCTTGACAAGTGTTATGGGCTTGTAAGAAGTCATTTAATGTCTTGAGGTTCTGTAAATTCTAGAAAAACCATAGCATAGTAGATGAGATGCATATAACAGTTTACAGGTACCCAAGTTCTATCGGAGTGAAGGTTGAAGGACAGAGGAAGTGAATGTATTTGTAATCTCCTTTTGTGAAGATAATACAACTTGCCCTCTTTTCTTGGAGTTTTTTTATCTGAAAGGGTTTTCTCCATGTTAAACACTTGTGTTATGTGCTTCATTATGCTTTTGGTATATTTCTGTATTGTGGGTTTATGTTTTACTACAATCTCCATTAATAACACACAGTTTAAGTTTGCTAAAATTTATCTCGAATCATATTTCCATTGAAGTAGTATTGCTTTCATTTCTAACAAAATCACCATTCCAGGTTGTATATGGGAATAGTCCAAGAAATGCTTCAGAGTTAAGGAATCTAGATAAAGGAGAAAAGACAAGTGCCGAGGTTGAAGACTTTGTAGAACACATGAAGAATTTGCATGAAGAGGTGAAAAGGAACATTAATAAGATGAATATTCAGTACATGACTAAGGCAGATCAGAAGAGGAGATATAAGGAATTCCAGGTAGGAGATGAAGTCATGGTTCACTTGAGAAAAGAAAGGTTCTTAATTGGAACATACAATAAGCTGAAAATGAAAAAATTTGGACCATGCCGAATTTTGAAGAAACATGATTTAGGAAATGTATATGAGGTAGAGTTGCCAAGTGGGATCAACAATTCCCCTATTTTCAACATTGTTGATTTATCAGAATATCATGAAGGTGGAACAGAGGATGGACCAATAGAAGAACAGTGGAGTATTCTGGCATCTACTTCAATAGAAGAGATAGAAGAGATCCTAGATAGCCATGTGGGAAGAAGTACTCAGAATAGGCAATATGAAGAATACTTGGTGAAATGGAAAGGAAGGCCTATTGAAGATTCTTCTTAGTTGTCTTAGGCAAAGGTTGACCGTTTGGGTTTTCCTCACACAAACACCTGAGACATGACAGGGTCACTTCTCAAATTACCCTAGGTGTCTGATGCAGGAGTATCCAGTGGTGTAAGAGCAATCTTGTATCAACCAAAAAAGTTGTATTTCAAAATTGTTGATGTTCTTTCCATTTCTTTTCAAATTTTGTGGGTCTGGTTCCATAATCTCTTGAATAATGATTTAGAACTTTCAGTTTTTCTAAACTGCTAAAAATGGCAACTTGCTATTTTTAGAAAATTTGCATTTTGGCACAGAATGAAGTAAAATTTTATAGGAAGATTCATAACTAAAAAATAAGACCTTTGGCGAAGGAATCATGCAAATATCATTTGTGAGATGAAATATATTAAAGTTTTTGTTTCCCGAAAAATGCCTAAAAATTATTCAAACTCAAGTTTGAGGCACTAAATGGCCTCGTACGGGCCCAAAAATAGCTGAACTTGATAGAGCAAGTTCTTAGCACATAGAGCACTCCGTGAACTTTTTGACACATAAAACGGTTCATCAATCGGACACCTGAATCAAAAGTTATGGCTCCCAGAAGTTGACCTATTTTTGGAGGGAGATGTAAATTTTGAAATTAGGTTGTTGGCCACCAAAAAGGCTATTAATAAGTATTTTTGGGAACCTTGGGCAGTAGTAGAATTAAGGGGGGAAGTGTAGAGTCAAGAATAGGCAGGAAAATAGAAACCCTAGCTGATTTAGGGTTACAAAAGGGAGATGATTGCAAAGTCTGGAGATAGGAAGCTGTAATGTGTTGCAGCCTGTGGGAGGGTTGATTCCTCTAATTATATTTGAGCTTCTGTAATGTAATAAGTTTTCCAAATCAATAAATAAAGTTCTATTTTCTGTATACAATTTCTGTTGTTGTGTGTTTTATGATTTACCCCCTTCATCAAATCATCCCCTTGTCTGCCACTACTATAAGTATACACATCCCTCTTGTACATTCTCTCATTTATTCTACTTTCATTAGCACTCCCCTTTCAACCTAAATATTATCCCCATTCCTCAAGTATAAAATTTATCCTCCTTTGCTATACATTCCCCCCTAGAGCTACTTTCCTCTCCTTTGCCTCTCATGTCATATGCATCAATGTACAACCTTCTTCCCTCCTCATCATGAGCACTTTAGCCTCTTCTCTCTTTTCCTCATCCTAATCACCCCAATAGAGCACTCCAAATTTTAGATCTCCTTGTAGCTCAACAAGTGCCACTATTTGACACATCCTCTATATAATCTATTTCTTTCCTCTTAGGTACATGACCATTACCTTCATCCACTCACCATAATCTTCCTTCCTCCTCTCAAACACCCCCACTTTATACGATCCAAGCATCTTCTGTCATACCTCTTCTTCCATATCCATCAATTATTCTCATACATAATCTTCTGCTTCTCTTCCACTCTCCTTTTCCTCTCCGTCTTTCTTTTCTGATTTACCCATCCACCTTGTTCTCAACTAATAGACCACTTTTTAAATAATCCTTGAGAGGCAACCTTCATCTCAATAACTATTCATTATGCAATAGTTTCAACAAATAAGGGTCAAGTCCCAACCATACTTCACCACAGGGAATACCAAAGTCATGCTAAAATATTTTTTAAGGTATATCTTGACATAATTTTAATTCAATGGTGTAGAATATGCACACTACAACAAATCCATGTGATTAGCTCCCTTTTATTCTTTGTTTTTGCTTCCACCAACTGTTTTAATGTATTTTTCTCCAATTTTTTGAAAACGTTGGCACTATTTATCAAGATGGTGCTATTTTTGGCATTTTTTGTGCCGATCAGAAAAAGTAGGCACTAAATTAGGCACAAATTAGCACCTAATTTAGCACCTGATTTAACACCTGATTTAGCAACTGATTTAACGCTTGATTTAGTGCCTAATTTATGGTTACTTGGGTTTAGGAGTATTATTTAGGGTTTAGGGTTTATGATTTTGGTGTTAGGGGTTAAGGTTTAGAGGTTTAGGGTTTATGGTTTAAAGAGAGATAGAGGACCAATAGGGAGATATAGAGGAGACCAAGAGGAGAGATAGGGAGATAGAGAGTGAGGGACATGGCCAGAGACATAGGGAGAGAGATTGAGAGGTAGAGGGACAAAGGTGATAGGGAGAGGGGAGAGATAGGGAGGTAAGTGCAAGAAGATGGGGGGCTAAAAAGGGGTCTTAAGTGGCCACTTTTTTTTTAAATCAGAAAATGCTGGCCTTGGATGAGAAATTGAGCATAGTTACACTCAAAATTTGGAGATGCAATCAAAACAATGTTCGTAGTGCTCTGAGTTTACTTTCTAAACTACTTTTTTTTAAAAAAATGGTATAGATTAAGGGGTTCAAAAGAGGGAGCCACAGAAATTGGTGTTGTTTCCATCAAAAAAACATAACATAGCGTGTTTTGTGGCTCCCTCAAAAGGTTAACTTTTTTTTGGTTTTTTTAAAATCGCTTTAGTGAGAAATTAGCCAACAACATGTAGTTTATGCCCAATTTTTCTGATAATTTTTTGATGAATATTTGATTTTTTACTAATTTTCCAAGTGGACACATCCTAAAAATTAGAATTTTAGCTGTGCTACCCCTATAAATTTTGAAAACTAATTGAAAATCATTTTTTCTTTTTTTTTAATATGTGTAGAATGGAGTCTAGTTTCTAAATATGTTATTTTTTTGAAATTTCAATGAATGGTAAATTTACAATGAAAAAAAGACCAAACAGTGGTTTTTGCCCAAAATTGGAACACAAACAAAAGAAATTAAAGATGAAAGGCTTAACATTGTCAAAATGTGAAAAAAATTACATCGTTAAATAGATAAGAGAAAGTCTAACATTGCCCAGGTGTTTCATTTGTTTGACCTTGAAACATATACAAATCTGAGGGTTAGCACGAACAAAATTATGTGAAATCTTGTAGAATCTGCAAAAACATGCCTATGGATGTTGAAAAGGCACTCCAAACCTTTGAGTTGGAAATCCAAAACAAATCCCAAGCCCTTGGGATTCCCAAAGCACAATATAACGCGATCACGTTATAATGCAAGCGCGTTATGTTGCACTTTTTTTTCTTTTTTACTTGTTTGCTAGTGTTTTCTGAGTTTGACATAACGCGAGCATGTTATAATGCACTCGCGTTATGTCTTCCTTTGAATGAGATATGTTCAAATTTCATAAGTATGTTTCATGGATGTTTATATCTATTTTTTGTAGGTATGTATGCATGTACATGTATGCATGCTTGTATGTATGTACATGTATGCATGCTTGTATGTATGCATCTTTGTATGTATGTATATTTGTATGTATGCATGTATGTATGTATGTATGAATGTATGCATGTAGGTATGTATGTGTGTATGTTTGTATGTATGCATGTATCTATATATGTATGTATGTATGTAAGTGTTTTGGGTTTAGTGTATATAAGGACCTAAGCCTATATAGTTTTCAGGGTTGAGGGTTGAGGGATTAGGGCTTAAGTAATAGGTAGAGGGTAGAGGGTTGAGGGTTAATATTTAGGTTGTTGAGTTTATAAGATTAAGTGTGTAAGGCGTGGGGATTAGGGTTTAGGGTTTACGATATGGATTGAGGGTATATAAGGTATAGGGTGACTTGGGTTGAGAGCATGTATAGTTTAGCTTTAATTTAAGTATATGGTTGAGGCACAATATTCGAGGTTTAGGATATAAGGGTGAGGTTATATGGTCTAGGGATGAGGGTTTGAGGGTGTAGGCTTCAGGTTTAAGGTATAGGGTTGATGATTGAGGGATTAGGTCTTAAGTATATTGTTGAGGGTATAGGGTTGAGGGTTTAGGGATAGGTTTTAGGGTTTAAGGTTTAAGGATTAAGGGTTGAGGGATAGGGTTTAAGGTTTAGGGGTAAGGGATTAGGGTTTAAGGTATAGTGTCTTGGGTTGAGGGTTTAGGAATAGGGATAGCATTTAGGGTTTAGGGATGAGGGATTAGGGTTGAGGGTTGAGGGATTAAGGTTTAAGGTATAACTTGCTGAGGGTTGAGTGTTTAAGGATAGGGTTTAGAGTTTAGGGTTGAGGGATTAGGGTTTAGAGTTGAGGGATTAGGGTTTAAGGAATAGTGTTGAGGATTGAGGGTTTAGGAATAGTGTTTAGGGTTGGGGGATTATGGTCTAGGGTTGATGGATTAGGGTTTAAGGAATATTGTTGAGGGTTGAGGGTTTAGGGTTGATAGATTAGGGTTTAATGTTGAGAGTTGAGGGTTGAGGGTTTAGGGATAGGTTTGATGGTAAAGGAATTAGGGTTAAAGTAGAGTGTTGAGTGTAGAGGGATTAGGGATAGGGTTTAGGGTTGAAGGTTTAGCAGTTGAGGTTGAGGCTTTAGGGCTAAGGGTTAAGGGATTGGGGTTTAAGATATAGTGTTGAGCATTATAGTGTTGAGCATCGAGGGTTTATGGATAGGTTTTAGGGTTTAAGTTTTAAGGGTTAAGGGTTGAGGGATAGGGTTTAGCGTTTAGGGATAAGGGAATAGGGTTTAAGGTATAGTGTCAAGGGTTGAGGGTTTAGGAATAGGGATAGCGTTTAGGTTTTATGGATGAGGGATTTGTTGCAAGTATGAGGTTAACCAGTGTTGTCATTGATGTCAACATACTCATATTGCATTGGTAAGAAAGTTTGGATGAGCTGTGTGTCGAGGATATTAAGAAAAGTAGTCTCAATCAGGAACAGTGAAGAACAGTGATAAGAAGAAGACAAATGTACTCAATAGGTTGAGAATCAGAGGATGTGGATTAAAGGGTTTGTAGATATGAGTCTTGAGATGATCTAGTTAAGATTTCAGAGGTCCACATGAAGATATGAGAAAGTTGTGATTGGTCAAGTAGAACCAGTTCTGGGAGCTGTTTCGGAGTGACAGAGTGTTACAAAAAGGTCCGGTGAGATCTGAAGGAGCATTGTCTGACTCTGCGGATTGGAAGGAGTGTTTGGGATGTCCTTGTGATGTGTCATCTCAGTTTGTACAAAGTTTGGAGGTCCAGAAGCACCTTCTTCAGTATGACAGTTGCGACAGATTGTGTTCTTGAAGTTTCGGATGAAGAGGAGAAGAGATTCCAGTGAGTAGAGGAAGTGCGGATGTACCTGGTTAATCAGGCAAGCTTGTGAAGGTTCTTGGATCATGTTGAGGTTATGTTGTCGGTCCGCATTAATGTTAGAGCCCAGAATTGAAGATATTCTTCCGGATGAAGTTCTTGCTCAAACTAGCCGATCGGATGAGTTGTTCATCTTGCGAATGTTCTTGTGATGGCCGATCGAATGTATTAATCATCTTGCAGATGTCCTTATGGTTGATTGCTGACTTAGATGATTGTTCCTAAGTCGATGTCTTGTATAAATAAAGGTTTGTGAGTTCATTTCAAAGTGTGTTGAGCAGCGGATGAGAGTGGTATAGCGAAAGAGCGA
Organism: Cunninghamia lanceolata; assembly: GCA_027924645.1. Lineage (NCBI taxonomy): Eukaryota > Viridiplantae > Streptophyta > Pinopsida > Cupressales > Cupressaceae > Cunninghamia > Cunninghamia lanceolata. The sequence goes on from BSBN01000582.1 coordinate 20,871,460, forward strand.
AGGGCAGAGTAGAGGTATCTCAGGCTTAAATGGAACTGATCCAGACATGGTAAAGATGTCAATCTCCAGTTCAAGTTTGTGATTCTTATCACTTTGTAGACAGTGTGTCTCTTGTAGGCAGTATGCCTCTTTGTGAGTAGTGTGCTCGGGCAGTGAGCCCTAATTGGCATGTGCCATTCATTTTTCTTATTCTTCTAATAGAGAATAATCCTTGGGTTAATCACCCCGTGGTTTTTCCCTTAACCGGGTTTTCCACGTCAAAATCTTGGTGTCCAATGTGTTGATGTTTATTTGCTCTTGTGTTTATGCATTATGCTTTCATGGATGGTTAATTGATATGCTATTAACTAACAAAGAAGAATCAAGTGTTTGAAGTAGAAGCAAGTTTTTATACAACTGATTCACCCCCCCTCTCAATTGTGTGCCCTAGATCTAACAATTGGTATTAGAGCCAAGTTCCTCTGAAAGGAGCTTAACCGCTTGAGGAGATCCAGGATGTCGTCATACAAGAAGGATAGTCCGAAGTTTGATGGAACCAACTTCACTCTCTGGAAAGGTTGCATGAAATGTCACTTGGAGTGTATGGGAAAAGCATACTTGGCCATGGTCTCAAAACCATATGTACCTCCACAGGGTGGTCTGACAACTCTGAATGAAATCACAGATGTTGAAAACAATTTGCTGACCAAGGAAGCTCTTCTAAGTGCATTGACTGATTCAGATCTCTCAAATGTTATTGACCTACCAACTGCATATAAGATCTGGACTAAACTGGAATTTCTGTATGAAGGAGATGAGTTTGTCAAGCTTGTAAGGTTACAAAGTCTGAAAGGGAAATTTGAAAGATTGAAGATGAGAGATGATGAAAATATCACTACCTTTATGCTAAGAGTGAATGAGCTAGTGTGTGGAATCAGGAATGCTGGTGGAGTTCTGGATGAAAATGAAATTGTTTGCAAAATTCTCAGATCCCTTCCTGCTGCCTACAAATTCAAGGTTGCTGCCATTGATGAATTCAGAGCCCATACAACTGTCACAAGAGAGCAACTGGTTGGCAAACTGGCTACATTTGAAATGACTGAGTTTGGAGATGATCCCCCCAAGACTGAATTTGCATTCAAAGCCAGTGCCTATGTGAAAGGCAAACAAAGATTTGATCTGGGAGAGAACTCTTCAAGGAAGCTGTCATGGTATGAACAAGCAAGGAAATATATGGAAGAGGAAGAAGCAGAAACAACTCAACTAGAAGCCCTCATTGCAAAAAGACTGCCAAGAGGATCCGATAAGTATGAAGGAAAACTACCCTTTAAGTGCTTCAACTGCAATAAGATTGGTCATTTTGCTTCAAGATGTCCAGAAAGATCTGCAAGGTCTAATACCAATAGACAAAGGTTTCAAAAGAACTGCTATTCTGTTCATGAAGAAGATGACAATGAAGGAGTAACAGATGATGAATCAGAAATAGGAAGCAAATCTAGAAATGAATGGGTGTTTATTGCCATCAAGAAAGAAGATTCAATATCCTCTAAATCTATCAATCATAAGGTTGTAGAAAGAGCTTTGGCTGCCCAAATTGAAGAAAATGATGATTGGGTTATTGACAATGGATGCTCTCACCATATGACTGGTGACAAGAACAAGTTCTTAGATTTGGAAAAGTATGAAGGAGGAATGGTAAAGTTTGGTGACAATTCTGCTGGCAGAATCAGAGGTAGGGGAACTATTTCTTTTGATGGAAAGAGCAAAACTGGTAATGTACTATATGTTGAAGGATTGAAGCACAATCTTCTCAATGTTGGTCAGTTAGTGGATAAAGGCTATGATCTCTGATTCAAGAATGGAAGATGCAGAATCTTTACAAGCTCCAGAACTGAGATTGCATCCGGTACTCAAACTAAAGGTAATATCTTCCATCTGGTTGGTTCAAATAAAAGTTGTCTGTTTGTTCAAGTTGATCAGAGTTGGCTATGGCATAGAAGGATGTGTCATGTAAATTTTGATAAGATCATCAAGATAAGCAATATTCAAGCTGTAAGAGATCTTCCAAAATTGGTGAAACCTACAAATAGTTTGTGCAAAGAATGTCAACTAGGTAAACAAAGCAGAGTCTCTTTCAAAAGAAAGGATCAGTCCACTACCGGATTGTTGGAATTAGTACATACTAATCTCTGTGGTCTGACAATAATCAAGAGGATGCAAGGTGATAGATATTTCATGTTGCTAATTGATGACCATTCCCGGATGATGTGGGTTACCTTCCTAAAAGAGAAATCAGAAGCCCTTGAGAAGTTCAAAATCTTCAAAGCTATGGTAGAGAATCAAACCGGATTGAAACTAAAGTGTCTAAGGTCTGATAGAGGTGGTGAATTCACATCTGATGAATTCATAGACTTTTGTGAGAAGCATGGCATAAAGAGATAGTTGTCTGCTCCTAGGACTCCACAGCAAAATGGAGTAGTTGAGAGAAAGAACCGGACCATCCAGGAAGCTTCCAGGATAATGATGATGGAAGCAAATGTTCCTCAGATGTTTTGGAGAGAAGCTGTCAGCACTGCAGTCTACACTCTTAACCGAGTTCAAATAAGAAACAATACCGGTAAGACTCCTTATGAACTTTGGTTTGGTATAACTCCTACTGTGAGATATTTCAGAGTATTTGGTAGCAAGTGTTACATCAAAAGAGATGAAGATCTAGGAAAGTTTGATGCTAGAAGTGATGAAGAAATTTTCTTGGGTTACTCCACTCAAAGCAAAGCATACCGGTGTTATAATAAGAGACTGAAAAAGATGATAGAAAGTACAAATGTGAAGGTTGATGAAGGAATTGAGAAGCCCTCAAGGTTTTATGAATATGATGAAGATGATCAGGATGGTGCTTTGATTCAAGGAACTCAATCCCTTTCTGAAAGTCAGATTTAGACTGATCCGGTAAATCAGGAAGAAGAGGTTTGTCTGAATGAACCTAATCAAGAAACAACAGTGCAAGAGACTCCCAAAGTTCCAAGGTATGTAACTTTAAATCACTCTAAAGATCAGATCATAGGTGACAAAAGCAAAGGGGTACAAACAAGGAGGAAAATTGTTCAAAATTCAGATGAATGTTGTTTGATTTCAAAGATTGAACTTAAGACAATAAATGAAGCATGCAATGATGAAAATTGGACAAAAGCAATGGAAGAAGAGTTGATGCAAATTGAGAAAAATCACACTTGGGATCTTGTTCCCAGACCTAGAAACAAGAATGTGATTGGAACCAAATGGGTCTTCTGGAACAAACTAAATGAGGTTGGTGAAGTTATCAGAAACAAAGCCAGATTGGTCTGCAAAGGCTACTCTCAAATAGAAGGAATTGATTTTGAAGAAACCTTTGCTCTGGTAGCAAGAATTGAAGTAGTCAGATTATTTCTTGCATATGCTGCCTTCAAAGACTTCAAGGTATATCAGATGGATGTCAAGTCTGCCTTCCTAAATGGTGATTTGGAAGAGGAAGTATACATTGAACAACTGGATGGATTTCAATTGTCTGATAATGATGATATGGTCTGCAAGTTGAAGAAAGCATTGTATGGATTGAAGCAAGCCCCAAGAGCATGGTATGAAAGGTTGGATAAGCATCTTGTGTAGATTGGATTCAACAAAGGTACTGCTAACAGTAACTTATATTTCAAAATTGATCATGAAAACATTTTGATTGTTGAAGTGTTTGTGGATGATATCATTTTTGGAGGAAGAGATAGTATGTGCAAAACTTTTGCAAATCAGATGAAAATTGAGTTTGAAATGTCTATGCTTGGTGAAATGAATTTCTTCTTGGGTCTGCAAATTACTCAAACACAGAAAGGGATCTTCATTTCTCAGACCAAATATGTGAAAGAATTATTGAGGAAATTCGGTATGGAAGATTCAAAGCCAATGAACACTCCTATGGCAACCGGATGTAAGTTGAGCAAAGATGATGACTCTCAAAAGGCAGATTAGACAAAGTATAGATCAATGATTGGTGGATTGTTGTATCTCACTCAGACTAGACCAGATATAATGCAAGTTGTTGGTCTTGTGGCAAGATTTTAGGTTGATCCTAGAGAATCTCATGTTATGGCAATCAAAAGAATTTTTAGGTACTTAAAAGGAACAGTTGAGTATGGTTTATGGTATTCTAGAGATCCAGATTTCTCTCTTCATGCATATACAGATGCAGATTGGGCAGGAGATGTGGATGACGGAAGAGCACCAGTGGTGGAGCATTCTTTTTGGGAAAGAGATTGGTTTCTTGGCTAAGCAAGAAACAAGATGCAATATCTCTATCTACAACTGAAGCAGAATACATTGCAGCAGCAGGTAGTTGCACTCAAATCTTATGGATGAAGCAGATGCTAAAAGACATTAAAGTTGAATATGAGGAGCCTATCACAATTTTCTGTGATAATTCAAATGTAATTAATATTTCTAAGAATCCGGTATTGCATTCTAAGACCAAGCACATATCTATCAAGTTTCACTTTCTAAGAGAACAAGTGAACAAGGATGAAGTTAGATTGGAGTATGTACCCTCCAAGGATCAGATTGCAGATAGTTTTACTAAACCTCTCCCCAAGGACTCTTTTGAGTATCTCTGGGAGAAGTTAGGGGTCATGACCCCTCCGGTGATGAACTAGGATGCACTGATGTGCATCAGTCCGGTGGATATCACAGTCACATCTTGTGATCTGGATTGATGATGGGGAGCTGCTACTAAGGGGGAGCAGCTGGTATGATTCTGATATGTTACAAGTGCAAGTATGAGCCCTTTGCCATTGATGTCAAAGGGGGAGAGAAGACATGTGAAAAACAAGTGGTTGATGATCAAAGGGGGAGCAGTAAAGGAAGAGAAGACATGTGAAGAGTTGTTGCTAATACGAGGAGCTGTGACAGAAAAGAGAAGTTCTTGTCTTGATGGTTTTTCACATTATATGTTGCCATCAATGACAAAGGGGGAGATTGTTGCAAGTATGAGGTTAACCAGTGTTGTCATTGATGTCAACATACTCATATTGCATTGGTAAGAAGGTTTGGATGAGCTGTGTGTTGAGGATATTAAGAAAAGTAGTCTCAATCAGGAACAGTGAAGAACAGTGATAAGAAGAAGGCAAATATACTCAATATTTTGAGAATCAGAGGATGCGGATTAAAGGGTTTGTAGATATGAGTCTTGAGATGATCCAGTTAAGATTTCAGAGGTCCGCATGAAGATATGAAAAAGTTGTGATCGGTCAAGTAGAACCAGTTCTGGGAGCTGTTCCAGAGTGACAGTGTTAGAAAAAGGTATGGTGAGATCCGGAGGAGCATTGTCTAACTCTGCGGATTGGAAGGAGTGTTTGGGATGTCCTTGTGATGTGTCATCTTAGTTTTTACAAAGTTTGGAGGTTTGGAAGCACCTTCTCCAGTATGGCAGTGCCAATAGACTATGTTCTTGAAGTTTCGAATGAAGAGGAGAAGAGATTCCAGTGAGTAGACGAAGTGCGGATGTACCTAGTTAATTAGGCAAGCTTGTGAAGGTTCTTGGATCATGTTGAGGTTATGTTGTTAGTCTACATTGATGGTAGAGCCCAGAATTGAAGATACTCTTCCGGATGAAGTTCTTGCTCAGACTAGCCGACTGGATGAGTTGTTCATCTTGCGAATGTTCTTGTGATGGCCGACTGAATGTATTAATTATCTTGCGGATGTCCTTATGGTTGATTTCCGACTTAGATGATTGTTCCTAAGTCAATGTCTTGTATAAATAAAGGTTTGTGAGTTCATTTCAAAGTGTGTTGAGCAGCGGATGAGAGTGGTATAGCAAAAGAGCGAAGGGCAGAGTAGAAGTATCTCGGGCTTAAATGGAACTGATCCAGACATGGTAAAGATGTCAATCTCCAGTTCAAGTTTGTGATTCTTATCACTTTGTAGACAGTGTGTCTCTTGTAGGTAGTATGCCTCTTTGTGAGCAGTGTGCTTGGGCAGTGAGCCCTAATTGGCATGTGCCATTCATTTTTCTTATTCTTCTAACAGAGAATAATCCTTGGGTTAATCACCCCGTGGTTTTTCCCTTAACTGGGTTTTCCACGTCAAAATCTTGGTGTCCAATGTGTTGATGTTTATCTACTCTTATGTTTATGCATTATGCTTTCATGGATGGTTAATTGATATGCTATTAACTAACAAAGAAGAATCAAGTGTTTGAAGTAGAAGCAAGTTTTTGTACAACTGATTCACCCCCCTCTCAGTTGTGTGCCCTAGATCTAACAGGATTAGGGTTGAGGGTTGAGGGATTAGGTTTTAGGGATGATGGATTAGGGTTTAAGGTATAGTGTTAAGGGTTGATGGTTTAGGGATAGGGTTTAGGGTTGACGGATTAGGGTTGACAGATTAGCGTTTAATGTCAAGGTTAGGGTTAGAGTGTCGAGGGTAGAGGGATTAGGGTTGAAGGTTTAAGAATTGAGGGTTGAGGCTTTAGGGATGAGGGTTTAAGGCTTAAGATAAATTGTCGAGTGTTGAGGGTGTAGGGATAGGGTTTAAGTTTTAAGGGTTAAGGGTTGAGGGATAGGGATTAGGGTTTAAGGTATAGTGTTGAGGGTTGATGGTTTATGGATAGGGTTTAGGTTTTAGGGATTAGGGTTTAGGGTTGATGAATTAGGGTTTAATGTTGAGAGTTAAGGGTTGAGGGTTGAGGGTTGAGGGTTGAGGGTTGAGTGTTGAGGGTTTAGAGATAGGGTTGATGGTCAAGGGATTCGGGTTAAAGTAGACTGTTGAGGGTAGAGGGATTAGGGATAGGGTTTAGGGTTGAAGGTTTAAGGATTTAGGGTTGAGGCTTTAGGGATGAGGGTTAAGGGATTAGGGTTTAAGATATAGTGTCAAGTGTCGAGGGTGTAGGGATAGGTTTAAGGGTTCAAGTTTTAAGGGTTAAGGGTTGAGGGATAGTATCGAGCCCGTTGAGGGTTTAGGAATAGGGATAGTGTTTAGGTTTTAGGGATGAGGGATTAGGGTTGAGGGTTGATGGATTAAGGCTTAGGGATAGGGTTGAGGGTTGAGGGATTAGGGTTTAATGTTGAGTGTTGAGGGTTGAGGTTTTAGGGATAGGGTTGAGGGTCAAGGGATTAGAGTTAAGGGTTGAGGGATTAGGGTTTGACACTGAGGGTTGAGGGTTGAGGTTCGAGGGTCGAGGATTTAGGGATAGGGGTGAGCATCTAGGGATTAGGGTTAAAGTAGAGTGTTGAGAGTACAAGGATTAGGGATAGGGTTGGAGGGTTTAGGGATAAGGGATTAGGGTTTAAGGTATAGTATCGAGCCCAATGAGGGTTTAGGAATAGGGATAGTGTTTAGGGTTGAGAGTTGATGGATTAGGGTTGAGGGTTGATAGATTAGGGCTTAGGGATGGGGTTTAGGGTTTAGGGTTGAGGGATTAGGGTTTAAGGTATAGTGTTGAGGGTTTAGGGATAGAGTTTCGGGTTGAGGGATTAGAGTTAAGGGTTGAGGAATTAGGGTTTGACATTCAAGGTTGAGGGTTGAGGGTTTATGGATAGGGTTTAGGGTTGAGGGATCAGAGTTAAGGGTTGAGGGATTAGGGTTTGACGTTGAGTGTTGAGTGTTGAGGTTCGAGGGTTGAGGGTTTAGGGATAGGGTTGAGGGTCGAGGGATTAGGGTTAGAGTAGAGTGTCAAGGGTATAAGGATTATGGATAGGGTTGGAGGGTTTAGGGATAAGGGATTAGGGTTTAAGGTATAGTATCGAGCCCATTCAGGGTTTAGGAATAGGGATAGCATTTAGGGTTTAGGGATGAGGGATTAGAGTTGAGGGTTGAGGGATTAGGGTTGAGGGTGCAAGGATTAGGGTTTAGGGATAAGGTTTGGGGTTTACGGTTGAGGGATTAGGGTTTAAGGTATAGTGTTGAGGGTTTAGGGTTGAGAAATTAGAGTGAAGGTTTGAGGGATTAGGATTTGATGTTGAGGATTGAGGGTTGAGCTTTTTGGGTTTAGGGTTTACGGATAGGGTTGAGGGTCGAGGGATTAGAGTTAAGGGTTGAGGGATTAGGGTTTGACATTGAGGGTTGAGGGTTGAGGTTCGAGGGTCAAGTGTTTAGGGATAGGGTTGAGGGTCAAGAGATTAGGGTTAAAGTAGAGTGTCGAGGGTATAAGAATTAGGGAGAGGGTTGGAGGGTCTAGGGATAAGGGATTAGGGTTTGAGGTATAGTATTAAGGTCGTTGAGGGTTTAGGAATAGGGATAGTGTTTAGGGTTTAGGGATGAGGGATTAGGGTTGAGGGTTGATGGATTAGGGTTGAGGGTTGATGGATTAGGGCTTAGGGATGGGGTTTAGGGTTTAGGGTTGAGGGATTAGGGTTTAAGGTATAGTGTTGAGGGTTTAGGGATAGGGTTTAGGGTTGAGGGATTAGAGTTAATGGTTGAGGGTCAAGGGATCATAATTAAGGGTTGAGGGATTAGGGTTTGATGTTGAGGGTTGAGTGTTGAGGTTTGAGGATTGAGGGTTTAGGGATAGGGTTGAGGTTTGAGGGATTAGGGTTAAAGTAGAGTGTTGAGGGTATAAGGGTTAGGGATAGGTTTGGAGGGTTTAGGGATAAGGGATTAGGGTTTAAGGTATAGTATCGAATCCATTGAGTGTTTAGGAATAGGGATAACATTTAGGGTTTAGGGATGAGGGATTAGAGTTGAGGGTTGAGGGATTAGGGTTTAGAGATAAGGTTTAGGGTTTAGGGTTGAGGGATTAGGGTTTAAGGTATAATGTTGAGGGTTTAGGGTTGAGGGATTAGAGTGAAAGGTTGAGGGATTAGGGTTTGACATTGAGGGTTGAGGTTTTAGGGTTGAGGGTTTAGGGATAGGGTTGAAGGTCGAGGAATTAGAGTTAAGGGTTGTGGGATTAGGGTTTGACATTGAGGGTTGAGTGTTGAGGTTCGAGGGTTGAGGGTTTAGGAATAGGGTTAAGGGTCGAGGGATTAGGGTTAAAGTAGAGTGTCGAGGGCATAAGGATTAGGGATAAGGTTGGAAGGTTTAGGGATAAGGGATTAGGGTTTAAGGTATAGTATCGAGCCCATTGAGGGTTTAGGAATAGGGATAGTGTTTAGGCTTTAGGGATGAGTGATTAGGGTTAAGGGTTGATGGATTAGGGTTGAGGGTTAAGGGATTAGGGCTTAATGATAGGTTTTAGGGTTTAGGGTTGAGGAATTAGGGTTTAAGGTATAGTGTTGAAGGTTTAGGGTTGAGGGATTAGAGTTAAGGGTTGAGGGATTAGGGTTTAACATTGAGTGTTGAGGGTTGAGGTTTTAGGGTTGAGGGTTTAGGGATAGGGTTGAGGGTTGAGGGATTAGAGTTAAGGGTTGAGGGATTAGGGATTGATGTTGAGGGCTGAGGGTTGAGGGTTGAGGGATTAGGGTTAAAGTAGAGCATCGAGGCTATAAGGATTAGGGATAGGCTTGGAGGGTTTAGGGATAAGGGATTAGGGTTTAAGGTATAGTATCGAGCCCGTTCAGGGTTTAGGAATAGGGATAGTGTTTAGGGTTTAGGGATGAGGGATTAGAGTTGAGGGTTGAGGGATTAGGGTTGAGGGTTGAGGGATTAGGGTTTAGGGTTGAGGGATTAGGTTTTAAGGTATAGTGTTGAGGGTTTAGGGATAGGGTTTAGGCTTGAGGGAGTAGAGTGAAGGGTTGAGGGTTTAGGATTTGATGTTGAGGGTTGAGGATTAAGCGATTAGAGTTAAGGGTTGAGGGATTAGGGTTTGACGTTGAGGTTTTAGGGTTGAGGTTCAAGGGTTGAGGGTTTAGGGATAGGGTTGAGGATCAAGGGATTAGGGTTAAAGTAGAGTGTCGAGGGTATAAGGATTAGGGATAGGGTTGGAGGGTTTAGGGATTAGGGATTAGGGTTTAAGGTATAGTATCAAGCCTGGGTAGGGTTTAGGAATAGGGATAGCTAGCTTTAGGGTTTAGGATTAAGTGAGAGCTAGATGGCTAAGGATGGATGGAGAGGTAGACAAGGAGCAACTAAGAGATATAGAGAGGGGAGAGGCAGAGAGGTGAGGGGGAGAGATAACTGAGATATAGAACATGAGCTAATGGAACTAGAGGTGAGATATTGTAAAGGTGCTATCGAAGGTGAGATAGGTACAAATATTTATGGATCAATCTATAGCACGATAAAACATGAGTACATTCTAATGCGCTCACATTTTGTCTTGCTAAAGAAATGGTAAAAAAGTGTTGACCCCCGTGATCCAGGCCCACATGCTCTATTTTCATGCTAATTATGCGCGTGTTCTGACAAAAAATAAGTGCTTTCATTCTCTTGGGAAGTTCACATGCACATTTTACACATTCTACCACCTTTGCATGCTCTTTCCACCACCTTTTCTTCTTTGCCAACTTGAGAAGGAGGAAATAACATAGTTTTCACACCAACTTTGATATATATCTATTCAAGTTTCAATTTTTGTAGTGTTGCAATGTTAATTGTGATTCAATTTTAGGAATTTAACATTATAGATTGGTTAATAGTATTGTTGTTACTAATTATATTTGAGTGTTATTCAATTTAACATTGAAAAGGAAGCAAGTGGTGAAAAATTCAAATTGTTGAGGAGTTTGATGCAAGAAGAAAAAAACACTACATAATTGGGTACTCTCTCCATTCAAATCTCTATTTTTTAGGTATGTCAAGTCTTTATGTATGCATGTTCTTTACATTTTCCTTAATTCTATTTGAATTACTTTATCATGCTTTATCATACATGTTTAAAATAGACACATTCACAATCAAGAAAGCAGCCTACAATCTCACATGATGCCATGTATATTTTCTACACTTGGGCTCTTTAATAATTATGTGTAATAAATAGACTTTAACATACCATGATGTCAAACTATACAAGAATAAATCCTTACAACATAATAAAAATACAAGCCCACTATTATCTTGTCATATTAACAAGTTAAAATATAAATGAATAGGTGCTAAGATCATACAAGTATGCACATGACAGATGATTTGTATGCACATATCTTGGGCTAGGACATTTCTTATGCACCTATTCATGATGATTTGTACATGCACATGACACAACAATATTTCAAAATTTCATAATTGTCTTTTATTAGCACATGATGGTGGTTACCTTGATCGACTATATACCATTCAATACACTAAATTACAGAGATTAGTCTAATGATTTTTATGACAATCCTAGGTATGTGATGCAAAGGTAGGGTTCAACTCAATCCAAAGGGATCATACCAATAGTTTCTTCAAATTTCATAAGCTTTCCTCTCAAGCAATCTCCCTATACAAAAGCACAAAGAGGGTCTTCAATACTTCAAAATCTAACAAGGTTACTAGAGGTCTTCTTACCCCTCAGGAACTTAGACACAACCATTCTAAACCCATACTGAAGTCTACACTCTTCAATTGTTGTCTTTCTTTCACAAGCCACCTAAATCTTAGTATACATAGTACTAACAAAACACCTTCTCAATTCCAAATCCTAGTAGCCCTAGTAACAACAAACATTGAAGAACCAGAAGCTCTTCTATTATTAACAACAAACATATCAAATTGGGTCTGCCTCAAACTTTTCAAGCACGAAGTCCCATGTAATCTTCACTTGTAGCCTCAATAGGTGACTCTCCTTTGACCTTATCCTCATCTAGGACTGAAGTGAACTTTGTACCATAATGCTTTGTATGGTTGCAATAACAATGTGCAATAATGCTTTGTATGGCTGCAATAATTTGCTTTGTATGTTTTGTACCTATTTTGGTTGAGTGACATTTACTCTTTTACATGATGATTGTATGTACATTTACTATGAAGGGTGGAATGAAATATATTTTAGTTATTTGTATAGATTCATTTCTTAGGAACTAATATTGGTCTCTTTATCATGCTATAGACAAATTCTCTGTCATGCCGAGGAAACGATCAAGAATTAAACCAACACAGGAAGAGATAGAAGCTAAGAATGCAAAGAAAGCAGCGGTTATGAGGGAACTTCATGAGAAGAGGAAATTGGACATGATAAATTAAGACATGCCAATTGATGAGGAACCACAACCATCACAAAGAGATATGATATTGGTGCCACAAAGAGAACGAATGCAAAAACTTCGTGCTATGAGAGATTTGAATACCATAGTTGGAGACACACCCTCTACCACAAGTCAACATGTAGGGACATCATCTACCACATCTCAAGTTGAGAGTACATCATCACTCACATGTGATGAAGGAGGTACACCATCGTTCCCACCTCAACCTCAAGGTATGTCATTTATTCCATCTTTAATCAAAGGTATACCATCTCATTTAAATATTGATGAAATTCCTAATGTTGAGATGAATTTACCTAACTTAACACCACCTAGAATTTTGCATAGAAAGCCAAAGTATTTGATTGATATTGATGAGAATATTTTGCAGCCAATGGAAGGTAAGATTCCAAAATGCACTTGTAGAAGATATGCTCATAAGATTTAGAGATTGTTCTTTGAAAAGTTAAATGAGACTGCAAGATGTCAACTATCCATTGAAATGATGCGAAGTATAAAGTATAGGTCCATCATGAAGATTCTTGGGTTGAGAACATTAGAGGCTTCAAGAGAAAAATCTATTGTCAAGAATCTAATGAGTGCGTATGAGAGTGTGGGTAACACCAAACGCACAAAAGATAGTAATGCAACATGGCGTGTGATGACATCAACTATAGTAAGTAGTCAAACAAGGAAAGCCCATCTCATTAGAAAGACAAGTCAAGAATTGAGAATTAATAGGAAAACTTTACCAAGAGTCATTGGAAGATGCCAAAGAATTGAGGACACTAATGCTAATGAATTATGGGCATTCTCAGGGAGACTACCACGAAAAGATAAACCAATTGTTGAAGCATTGAGATCACTAATTGAAGACTTTTGGAAGAATTACACAAGGGTATCTCTAAATCAAAGGGATGTGGTAAGAAGGAGAATCGGTAGTCAAAACCGTGAGCCACATCCAAAGCATTTTTTGGATGAGACTCAAACACAGTTTTATGGTAAATTTCTAAAGAAGTATCCTCAAATTAAAATTTGTCAAAGATATTTTGAAATGCTAAAACCTTTCTATGTCAAGATAAATCACACATGCACTACTTCTTGTTGTAGATTACATATTAAATTTTCTAACCATTTTGATGTTTATAGGTCTATATGTTTAGATTTACATACTAATAATGTTTTGCAGGGTTGTACCATATGTGCCCCACCAACATCTTCAAGAGACTTCATATCAAGAATTTGATGTGAAAGAGAGGAAGGTCAAATATTCTACAAGAAATTATGCTTGGATGGCACATGTCATCGTTGCAGTGGCTTGTAACATTTGCCAATATGTGAACATATGGAAAGAAAACATGCAATTGGAAACAAACTAGTAGAGTTTGGCAAGTATAAAATAGTGGCATACAATACAAAAGATGGTAAAGAAGCAAAGAGGTGTGAATTTGTTATTGAAAAGATTCCAGTGTATCAGTTTATGCCTATATTTCATGACAGCATAGTGTATGAGTATGCAAGACATGCCCATAGAGCTCGATGGTTGGACTTGCAATTCAGGTTATGCAAGGACACATTTCCGGTTGGTACCATTGTTTCAGTTGTTAATGTTGTAGAGAACTACAGTCTATAGCCATAGCGTGAGGTGCAATCACAATATTACAACTCCACATAGGTTTCTATATTTGTGCACATCACATTCATTCATGTGAATGATAGTACAGAGGATGATAGAAAGATCATAAGGGAGTATAATTTTTATCTCAGTGATGATCACATGCATTCTATAGAGTTCATGCAAGGTTGCTTCCAGGTGTTCTACAATGATTTGGCTAGAAGGTGCATATCATTCAGTCAACATATCATATGGTTAGATAACTATGCGTCACAATTCAAGAACTCATGAAATTTCTATTGGCTGAGTAGGAGGTATAATTTTACAGGTATTCAGCATATGTGGAACTTTTATGAGGCCAGGCATGGAAAGGGGGAGCATGATGGTGTAGGAGCATGTATCAAAAGAGCCATAGCATGAGAAGAGTTAAAGTATAAAGACAATGCAAAGTTGACAGATGCAAAATTGATTGTCAAGTGGTGTAATGCTTCCATGGGTCTAGGTAATGAAGGTAAGTCTTCAGTTCATAGATTTTTTAGTTGATAGATGATACAAACATTGCACCATATGAGGACTATTTTACACTGACAGGATCAAGTGAGATGCACAATTTCAGAAGCTCAATTGCAAGTTCATGGAGTATCCATACATGAAAGATGTCATGGTTTTGTTCTTCCTGTACAATTCAAGCTTGGTATGAGTGCGAGTCAAAAGAGTGGGTTGACAAATGGTAGTTAAGTTATCTTATCCCACTTGACACGTATTGACCCTCGAAGGCAATGGAACTAACACAGATGGAATCATCAGTTGACTTTGACCACATCAGATCTAGTTCAACTAGGTAATATATCTATTTGCATAGTTTTTGAAATTCCTCATGTCACCTTACTTTGTAGTGTTTTTATAATGTTGAAGTTAATTTCATCAAATTTGCTACACATATCAATGTAGGGCACATATATGCAATTATTGCAGATGAAGATAATGAAAATGGAATAGATTATTACTTATGTCATTGTGTTGAGGCCAAAAAGAAATTGGAGGCCCTAGTTACATATGGAGAAAACATCGAATACCCTACAAGCTCCATGGTTATTACTGGAACATGCCTTAGAAGGTACCCACATAAGAGTGTTAATGTTTGGTTGTTTTAGGACTTTGACATACATCAGAAGATTCTTCATTACTCGAACCTTGTTGTGGCATCCAATGTTCATTTGATACAGTATCGGGGTAGACCTTTGAACAAGACCTTGTGGAACGTGCGTGAGTCTGACCATGAAGCAATACTTGACAAATAAAGAGTAGAGCAGACCTAGATGGTTCATTGGATTAATTTGTAAGTATTCACATTAATTTTGTAAAGTCATGTTACATTGAGTTGTAAGTATGCACATTAATTTGTAATGTTTGTCTTATTTTATTTGCTGTTGTATTTTTACACATATACACATTTTTACATTATCATGTTATGCTTCATGGGGTTAGACCTAAGTGATGGATGAAGTTGATCCTGAGAATAATGTATAAAATCTAGGTAATGTATAAAATATAGGTGCTCTAGGTGTCTTGGTTTCTAACTAGATAATAGGTGTCTCTAATTGTGTCTTAGGTATATATGATATCTCAACTAGGTAGATAGAGACTAGAAAATAGGTGTCTTAGGTGTCCTACGTCTACTAGACTACATGTGTCTTAGGTCTTAGGTGAGGCCACATGAGCTTCCACCGTCACGTGGTTGGCCTTGTCAGTATAGAATATTTATATTTTTTGAAGCTAAGGGAAGCTCTTTTTCTTAATAGGAAAACTTTATCGACTTTAGTTGCACTAATGGTGCAGGGGCACCTAGGTTGTCATACCTCCAAGAGGGGTCAAAAAATGAAATTTTGTTTTGATTGAGTCAATTGTATGTAATAAGGTCTTATAATACCATTTTATTTGTTTTTAAGTCACTTTGAGTCATTTGGGGTCAGTTTGAGTCTTTGAGTCCTGTTGCAAAAAAGTGTCAATGTTGTCAAGTTACACAAAGCAACTTTTGCATTTTTGGCATCCTGCTCCTGATGCGACCAAACTGATAGTTCCAATACATCCAGATGGGGACAATTAGGCTAGGCACGGTTCTATTTTTCATCCAAACATGTCGAAACAATCTGAGCTACATTGTACCGACGATATCCCTGAAGAGTCCAATGTGCAAAAAGGCAACAATCTTTGACAAGATGTTACTCAAAAATTGTGTCACTTAGAAACATTCTATCTGAGGCAATGTGATCATGTAGAGTGCCTCTATAATAATCTCTCTCAGTTTTTTATATCTCTGAGGTGTTTGCCCGTGGTGAAAGGTTTTCTACTGCCCTAAAAATTGTCAGAAGGAGGTAGTGTAAACTTGCAAAGGGGTGTAACTTTCGTCCTGCTTCTAATGTGACAAAATTGACTATTTTAATGCATCCGGATGGGTACATTTACACTAGGTATGGTCCTTTTTTTCACCCAAACATGTCAAAACAGTTCGAGCTGCATTATACCGATGATATCCCTGGAGAGTCGAAAGTGCAAAAAGACAGCAATCTTTGACGAGATGTTACTCGAAAACCATGTCACTTAGAAAGATTATGTCTAAGGAAATGAGATCATATAGGGTTCCTCTACAATAACCTCTCTCAGTTTTTATATCTCTGAGGTGTTTGCCCATGGTGAAAGGTTTTCTGTTGCCCCAAAAATTGTCAGAAGGAGGTACTGTAAAGTTGCAAAGGGGTGTAACTTTCATCCTACTCTTGATGCGACCAAACTGATTATTCCAACGTGTCTGGATGGGTACATTTACACTATGCATGGTCCTTTTCTTCATCCAAACATGTTGAAACAGTCTAAGCTACATTGTACCGACGATATCCCTGAAGAGTCTAAAGTGCAAAAAGGTAGGAATCTTTGTCGAGATGTTATTTAAAAATTGTCACTTAGAAACATTCTGTCTAAGGCAATGCGATCACGTAGAGTCCCTCTATAATAACCTCTCTCATTTTTTTATATCTCTGAGACATTTGCCCGTGGTGAAAGGTTTTCCGCTGCCCCAAATGTTATCAAGAGGTAGTGTAAAGTTGCAAAGGGGTGTAACTTTTGTCTTGCTCCTGATGCGACCAAACTGACTATTCCAACGTGTCTAGATGGGTACATCTATGCTAGGCATGGTCCTATTTTTAACTCAAACATGTTGAAACAGTCCGAGCTACATTGTACCAACGATATCCCTAAAGAGTCCAAACTGTAAAAAGGCATCAATCTTTGATGAGCTGTTATTCAGAAACTGTGTCACTTAGATACATTCTGTCTGAGGAAAAGTGATCACGTAGGGTCCCTCTATAATAACCTCTCAGTTTTTTATCTCTGAGGTGTTTTCCCACGGTGAAAGGTTTTCTACTGCCCCAAAAATCATCAGAAGGAGGTAGTGTAAAGTTACAAAGGTGTGTAACTTTTGTTCTTCACCTCATGTTGCCAAACTGACAGTTCCAACACATCTGGATGGGTATGTTTAGGCTGGGCATGGTCGTGTTTTACACCCAAACATGTTGAAACAGTCTGAGCTACATTGTACTAGTGATATCCCTGAAGAGTCCAAAGTGCAAAAAGGTAGCAATCTTTTGATGGTAGTTGTTTGTCATTGATGTCAAAAAGGTATTGGGGGTATTAAGTTAGTGTGCATCTTCATAAGGTATCATTAGGATTTGCACTATTGACATAGGTTGTTCAGGATCATGTCTTTCAAAGTTATTCACTCTATCAAGAACATCAATCAAGAGTTGTTTAGTTGGACAGGATAAGTGTGTTGATTATGCCTTCAATAAAGATGTTGTCAGTTGAGTTATCTTGATTAGTGTTTACCTTTCATGTGGTGTGTTGATTATCAATGGTGTTGTTCATTGGTTGCTTATACAAGTGATGGAGTTTATTATCTTGTTAACATGAGTTGAATTCATGGATGTTGGATGGTGTTTAGCTTACAGGACTGCATCATGACAAAGGATTTTATTGTATGTGGAAGAAGGTTTGATACTCTATGTTATGATGATGTAAGGTTAGTTGACAAAATGTGTTTCATGCAGTCATGTTGTCCTCTTGGGTCCAATGCAGAGATCATTTTTTTGGGGGTCATGCTTTCAAGAGTTTTCAAAAGTTCACTTTGTAAACATGCTTGATGAAGTTGGTTTATGTTATTCATGTATATCATAAATACAATGTCAAAGGTGTGAGTGTGAGGTGATATTATCAGGAGCAATTAATAGGAAATGATCTTAGCGGATTCATCATATTTGAGTTGCTTGAAGACATTGATCAAGTGTTTTCTCAAGAGCACAAGAGCACAAGTGTGTCTTCAATGAGTTGCATAACAAATATAGCAGAGAATTAAGAATTTGTATTGATGTGTTGAAGTAAGAGATCTCAAGTGCAATGTTGTTCTAAAGACTTAATGTCTTTCTATGTCTTAAAATTCTAAGTACCTTCTATGTCTTCAAACCATTATTCCACCTGTCAAAAGTTAAATCACTTTTTGTTCTATTTTTAAGTTGACTTATTATTGTACGTCATATGACTTATGTTTACCTCCTAAAGGGTCTTTGAGACATAATCTTTACCGGCCCCTTCACCTATTTCTACCTCCTGTACCGGTTAATAAAGTCTTCATTCGGCACCAAAAAGAGAATCGATGACTATTATTTATAGTTACTATGGGCGCGAAAAATGTGATTGATGGTTTACATTTGAAATTTAGACCCCGGCCCCTTTGCAACTCTTTTGACGTGCTCAAGGATGTAATAATGCCTTGTCTACAGAGATAAGCATTATAAGGCTATTTTTAGCCTTTAAAAAGGTAGTTTTTCTAAAGGTTTTAAAAACTTCTTTTTAATAAGTATCTTTCTAATTTTACACTCTTCTCTCGTGGCAAGTGAAGTAAGGAGGATTTTTTTCTAAGAGGGCATCTTTTTAGTGGAAATTTGTTTCCTTATTAAGATTTTTTTTAAAAAAAGAGGGGATTTTTTGTCTTCTTACAGATGATTATTTTTTAGGAGAATCTGAGAGATTTTTTAAGGGCAGACTAATAAAATGGAAGGCATTTTATGAAAGAAATTTTTTATGCAGGGGATGAATAGATTGAAGTTTATTAATGAAGTATATTGAAGATTTTTTTTTAATACAGAGAAGATTTTTTTTATGCAGGATTAAATGGATTCAATAATGGAAAATATGAAAGATTTTCTTCTTGCAAATGAATTGGGAAGATTAAATCTTATTGAATATTTTTATCTTTATTTTATGAAGATCATTTTTGTAAAGAAATTTGAAGGATCCATTTTTTTGAAAGAGATTTTATTACAAAGGAAGATGAATTATTTTCATTGAAGATTTTTATATGACCTTATTATTGTTTTAGATGAATTATTTGTGCAGAGAAGGTGAAAGGTTTGGAGATTTTTGAAGAAGATTTACATGATTTATTTTTGTAGTTTGAAGGGATAATTTTGAAGGGATAATTTTGAAGACAAAAATTGTCCAAATTGAAATGTCAAAGAATATGAAAGGTCATGGATTTATTACAAAGAAGATGAAAATGATTGTGGAATGTCATCTGATATTTAATGATATTACAGCTGCTTTGATAAGTGAGTGTGGGTAGATCAATGATGAATTAATTTGATAATACAGTTGAAATGGATGTGAATTGATATGAAAAATTGAAGACAACTTGAATGACATAGATTGGAAGATAATATGAAATTAATTGTGCATAGATAAACTAAATCAGATACAGAAATTGACAAGATCATCAAAAAGATAACATGCAATTGATTGCATCAGGTGAACTGGTATGCAGAGATAATCAGGTGAATGAATGAATTATGAATTGATTGAACAAAGACATTGAGACTAGTATGTAGATTGATTTGAGTTATATGATGATATGACAGATATATGTAAAAGAAGAAGTGATTCATATTGAAACAGAGAAACCCTCTGAATTCTTGTTTTAATTTGAGTTTGAATTAGGGGTTGGTGCTCTTTGAAGTTGGTTCTTCTAAATGAATTAGGGGTTGGTGCTCCTTGAAGTTGGTACTTCTAAACATTGTAACCAGTGAGGTTTTTGCTTAAGCCAGTGAGGTAGTTTTGGAGTGGTTTTTCTACCCCTAGAAGGTTTTCCACTTGTGCAAATCTTGTGTCATGATTCATATTGATCTCCTCTATATGTGTGTATGATTTACTCATGAAGTGTTGTTTATATCCTCTTTTATCAATAGTCTTATATGTCTTCCTCATTTATTTTGTAAGATAAGATAAAGTTTGCAAAAGGTTAAAATTTACACAACACTGATTCACTCCCCCTCTCAGTTGATTGTACTCCTACAATTGGTATCAGAGCCTAGGTTCCCTTTTGAAGCTTAATGAGCTTGGGTAGGTCCTGTGTGTGGAGTTCAATGGGTAAGTGCAGAAGAAATAAGAACATGAGAAATGTCAAGCTTCATTCTAGTCAAAAGACACAAAAGACATCATCCATATCAAATTTAGGTGTTAATGTTCAATCAGTTGATAAAGATGCTTCACAAGTTGAATCAGTGAAAGAGTTTTCTGGAGTTCCTCTATTTAATGGTTCAAAATTTTTAGTTTGGTGTATGAGAATGCAAGCCTATTTATCCTCTTTAGGATATGATGTATGGATGTCTGTTGAGTATGGATATTCAAAATCTACAAATAACAAAGAGGCTCTTGAATGAAATCATATAGCCAAGAAGGTTATTTTATTTGGTTTATCTAATGATGTTTCTTGTAAAGTTGTGTAGTATGAAACAACTCAGGATGTGTGGAAGAAATTGATAAACATTTATCAAGGTAATGATAAAGAAGAGAACAATTTGGTGTCTAATGAAAGTGACCATGAAAGAAGACAATCACATGAAGAAGTTCAAACCTAATTAGATTCAGAAGAAGCTAACATCACAAGTGGTGATGATCAGGAATATGATGAACAAGTTTGTGAGATTGATATGGAAGGAGAGCTCATATATGCTCTAACTGAACTCAAGAAATATAAAAGAGAGAATCAGAAACTAAAATTGCAACTACAACAAGAAAGAGAATCTAAAGACAAAGCACTTTTAGACCTTGAAGAGGCTGGATGTCAGATTATAAGTTTAAAGACATATATTGATGATTCAGACAAATTAATTGCTAGATTAAAGACTAAAATTGAGGAAGCCAAGAGGATAGCAGATGTTTCAAATCCGACCTTGAAGTTAGAAGGATTGAGAATATGAAATTAGAGGGTGATATTATCAATCTGAGAAAAGACTATGATGGTCTCAAGGCTTTATCTAAGAAATATCAAGTGTTTGAAGATAGCTCAAACAATTTGCATGAGATGTTGGGCAAATGGAAGCATCATCAGGATACTACTAGTTTAGGATTTGAAGGAGAGTGTTCAAAAGCCAGAGAAACTCCCAGAAAGAAAATTGATCTTCATGCTAGTGTTCCTGAAGACAAAAAGAAGTCAGAAGCTAAAATAAATATCAAAGATGAATTTGTGCACAATCAAAGAAGGAATTTCAAAAATCTTGCTTCTATAAGACAAGCATACATGTACAGGTATAACTATTCATTTAATGGTTATTGTTATATTTGTAATCATTTTAGACATAAAGCAATTGATTACAGAAGGAATACTGATATTGTTTGTTACAAGTGCAATAATGTTGGACACATACAAAGAAATTGTAAAGTGCATAGAAGATATGATCCTACATGGAAGCTTAATATGAGTGCTCAAAGGTACTATCAGTCATTTGATTATGATTGTAACATAGTTTGTTATAATTGCAACACTCTTGGACACAGAGCACACAATTACAAAATGTATGCTTCACATGATTTGAAAAGTTGAAAAGAAAAGAAGGTATAAAGGTTTGGAGAAAGAAAGAACCTGTAAAAGTGTCGAAGCAAAAATAGAGTCATGAGAAGGCAAATCCTAAACTTGTGCATCCTGCACAAGTTACATCATCAGTTGAATAATAGATAGCAAGAAGTTAGGGGGAGTTGTTCATGTTCCATCAATTATCCCCAAGAAGTTTCAGGAGGAGATAGTGATCTTGTCATTAAATTCATATAGTTGATGGTGGTGTTGCTAACAATGTTGGTGTTTAGTATGTGATAGTGATACAGGTGTTCATTGGCTTATTATGCATTCAAGATATTGAAAAGGTGTTTCAGGAGTTCATAATTCTTGTTGATTGCAAAATATATCAGATTTGACATTGTGTTACAAAAAGGTATCTTGTGCAAGAGGATGATCTTCATTCTAGGTTGCAGAATGAATGTTCATTTAGAAGTGATCATTGGTGTAATAATTTGACATGTTCTTTGTTGATCTTCCTCATTAATATGGTTCGAAAAGGTATGTTCAAATTGTGTGATTCTAGTTTTGAAGTGGTATGGTATGTGTTTCAAGCTATGACATCTAGAGATGCTTATGAAATTGATAGTGGTGCCTTGTTTTTTCTTCAAGTTCATCAGTTAATCATAGGCAAGTAAAGGTCTTAAATCTGCTGATAATGGTAATACTAGTTGGTGTTGTGTGTACTATATTTCTTCTCTGCAGAAGTGAGTTGTCACTATCATGGAAAATTTGAATAAGTCTTATAAAAGGTGGTCATCATGTCATCTTGTGTTGGGAACTATGTGATAAGGAGTTTTCATAATTTTTGGCTGCAATATTGTTCATCATGAGTATTGGTGTGTTTATGATTTCTTTGCATAGTGTTCAAGAAGTTGGTATTTGGTTACAGAGATATGTCTTCTTCATCCTCATATTAGTATTGTGTCAAGAAGTGATATTATATTGAGGTTGACATAAATGTTTCATTCTGTCAGGACAAGACAATGGTTTCCAATGATATTTATGACCAATGATTTGTTTGTGTACTTCAACACAGGGGGAGAAAATAGATTTGTGTCTTTGTCATCAGATGTCAAAAAGGGGGAGAAAGAAAAATTGCATCATTTAGTTTTTCCATCAATGACAAAGGGAGAGATTGATGGTAGTTGTTTGTCATTGATGTCAAAAAGGTATTGAGGGTATTGAGTTAGTGTGTATTTTCATAAGGTATCATCAGGATTTGCACTATTGACATAGATTGTTCAGGATCATGTCTTTCAAAGTTGTTCACTCTATCAAGAACATCAATCAGGAGTTGTTCAGTTGGACAGGATAAGTGTGTTGATTATGCCTTCAATAAGGATGTTGTTAGTTGAGTTGGCTTGATTAGTGTTTACCTTTCATGTGGTGTGTTGATTATCAATGGTGTTGTTCATCGGTTGCTTATATAGGTGATGGAGTTTATTATCCTGCTAACATGAGTTGAATTCATGGATGTTGGATGGTGTTTAGCTTACAGGGTTGCATCATGACAAAGGATTTTATTGTATGTGGAAGAAGGTTTGATACTCTATGTTATGATGATGTAAGGTTAGTTGACAAAATGTGTTTCATGCAGTCATGTTTTCCTCTTGGGTCCAATGCAAAGATCATTTTTTTGGGGTCATGCTTTCAAGAGTTTTCAAAAGTTCACTTTGTAAACATGCTTGATGAAGTTGGTTTATGTTATTCATGTATATCATAAATACAATGTCAAAGGTGTAAGGGTGAGGTGATATTATCAAGAGCAATTAACATGAAATGATCTTAGTGGGTTCATCATATTTGAGTTGCTTGAAGACATTGATCAGGTGTTTTCTCAAGAGCACAAAAGCACAAGTGTGTCTTCAATGAGTTGCATAACAAATATAGCAGAGAATTAAGAATTTGTATTGATGTGTTGAAGTAAGAGATCTCAAGTACAATGTTGTTCTAAAGACTTAATGTCTTTCTATGTCTTAAAATTCTAAGTGCCTTCTATGTCTTCAAACCATTATTCCACCTGTCAAGAGTTAAATCACTTTTTGTTCTATTTTTAAGTTGAATTATTATTGTAAGTCATCTTACTTATGTTTACCTCCTAAAGGGTCTTTGAGACATAATCTTTACCGGCCCTTCATCTATTTCTACCTCCTGTACCGGTTAATAAAGTCTTCATTTGGCGCTAAAAAGAGAATTGGTGACTATTATTTATAGTTACTATTGGCGCGAAAAATGTGATCGATGGTTTACACTTGAAATTTAGACCTCGACCCCTTAGAAACTCTTTTGACATGCTCAAGGATGTAATAATGCCTTGTCTGCAGAGATAAGCATTATAAGGCTATTTTTAGCCTTTAAAAAGATAGTTTTTCTAAAGGTTTTAAAACTTCTTTTTAAGAAGTATCTTTCTAATTTTACACTATTCTCTCATGGCAAGTGAAGTAAGGAGGAGTTTTTTCTAAGAGGGCATCTTTTTAGTGGAAATTTGTTTCCTTATTAAGATATTTTTTTTTTAAAAAGAGGGGCTTTTTTGTCTTCTTACAGATGATTTTTTTTAAAGAGAATCTGAGAGATTTTTTAAGGGCAGACTAATAAAATGGAAGGCATTTTATGAAAGAAATTTTTATGCAGGGGATGAATAGATTGAAGTTTATTAATTAAGTATATTGAAGATTTTTTTTTAATACAAAGAAGATATTTTTTATGCAGGATTAAATGGATTCAATAATGGAGAATATGAAAGATTTTCTTCTTGCAAATGAATTGGGAAGATTAAATCTTATTAAAGATTTTTATCTTTATTTTATGAAGATCATTTTTGTAAAGAAATTTGAAGGATCCATTTTTTTGAAAGAGATTTTATTACAAAGGAAGATGAATTATTTTCATTGAAGATTTTTATATGACCTTATTATTGTTTTAGATGAATTATTTGTGCAGAGAAGGTGAAAGGTTTGGAGATTTTTGAAGAAGATTTACATGATTTATTTTTGTAGTTTGAAGGGATAATTTTGAAGACAAAAATTGTCCAAATTGAAATGTCAAAGAATATGAAAGGTCATGGATTTATTATAGAGAAGATGAAAATGATTGTGGAACGTCATCTGATATTTAATGATATTACAAGTGCTTTGATAAGTGAGTGTGGGTAGATCAATGATGAATTAATTTGATAATACAGTTGAAATGGATGTGAATTGAAATGAAAAATTGAAGACAACTTGAATGACATAGATTGGAAGATAATATGAAATTAATTGTGCAGAGATAAACTAAATCAGATACAAAGATTGACGAGATCATCAGAAAGACAATATGCAATTGATTGCATCAGGTGAATCGGTATGCAGAGATAATTAGGTGAATGAATGAATTATGAATTGATTGAACAAAGACATTGAGACTAGTATGCAGATTTATTTGATTTGTATGATGATATGACAGACATATGTAAAAGAAGAAGTGATTCGTATTGAAATAGAGAAACCCTCTGAATTCTTGTTTTAATTTGAGTTTGAATTAGGGGTTGGTGCTCCTTGAAGTTGGTGCTTCTAAACATTGTAACCAGTGAGGTTTTTGCTTAAGCCAGTGAGGCAGTTTTGGAGTGGTTTTTCTACCCCTGGAGGGTTTTCCACTCATGCAAATCTTGTGTCATGATTCATATTGATCTTCTATATGTGTGTATGATTTACTCATGAAGTGTTGTTTATATTCTCGTTATCAGTAGTCTTATATGTCTTCCTCTTTTATTTTGTAAGATAAGATAAAATTTGCAAAAGGTTAAAATTTACACAACACTGATTCACCCCCCCTCTCAGTGTTGATTGTAGTCCTACATCTTTGACGAGTTGTTACTCAAAAACCATGTCACTTAGATACATTATGTCTGAGGCAACGAGATCATGTAGGGTCCCTCTACAATAACCTCTCTCAGTTTTTTATATCTCTGAGGTGTTTACCCGTGGTGAAAGTTTTTTTTGCTGCCCCAAAAATCATCAGAAGGAGGCAGTGTAAAGTTACAAAGGGGTGTAACTTTTGTTCTTCTCCTTGTGTGTCCAAACTGATAGTTCCAATACAACTGGATGGATATGTTTAGGCTAGGTATGGTCCTATTCTGTACCCAAACATGCCAAAATAGTTCAAGCTACATTGCACCAACGATATCCCTGAAGAGTCCAAAGTGCAAAAAGGTAGCAATCTTTGACGAGCTTTTATTCAGAAACCATGTCACTTAGATACATTCTATCTAAGGTAAAGTGATCACATAGGATCCCTCTACAATATGCTCTCTCAGTTTTTTATATCTCTAAGGCGTTTGCCCATGGTGAAAGGTTTTCTGCTGCCCCAAAAATCGTCAAAAGGAGGCAGTGTAAAGTTGCGAAGGGGTGTAACTTTTGTTCTTCTCCTTGTGTGGCCAAAATGACAGTTCCAACACATCTGGATGGGTATGTTTAGGCTAGGCATGGTCCTATTTTGTACCTAAACATGCCAAAATAGTTCAAGCTACATTGTACCAGCGATATCCCTGAAGAGTGCAAAGTGCAAAAAGGCAGCAATCTTTGACAAGTTGTTACTTAGAAACCGTGTCACTTAGATACATTTTGTCTAAAGTAACGCGATCAAGTAGGGACCCTCTACAATAACCTCTCTCAATTTTTTATATCTCTGAGGTGTTAGCCTGTGGTGAAAGTTTTTCTGCTACCCCAAAAGTCATCAAAAGGAGGTAGTGTAAAGTTGCAAAGGGGTGTAACTTTTGTTCTTCTCCTTGTGCAGCCAAACTGACATTTCTAACACATCTAGATGGGTACATTTAGGATAGGTATGGTCCTTTTTTGCACCCAAACATGCCAAAATAGTTTGAACTACAAACACTAACTAGTCTTCAATCTCCAAACACTACAAATACCATGATATCTTGCATAAAGTTGTCTTTTAGCCTTTTATAAAGGCATGCCCATCAAATTCAACCGCATAGAGATAATTGTTTGTATTCCAAATTCCTTTTAAGTACTGACCTTCCAATCCTTTTTCTTGCCCTCATATCAATTATATATGACCTTCGATTATGATATGGCACTCAAGCTTATGAGAGTTTACCAGAGATGTCGGTTGAGTTAGGTTGAAGGGCCGGTAAACTAATAACTTAAAGGACTTTAGTAGGTTGATTTAAGTGATAATAACTTATGATTATAAGTCAATATTAAATTAAAACAAAAGTATACTTTACACACTATAGACAATTGAAGGTTTTAAAGTCTTAAGAAAAGTAGATTCTTTTTATGGTTTAATGCCCAATATGCAAACCCTAACTATCGATAAAATTATGATTATGAAATCTTGCGTGTTCTCTAACTTCTTATTGCATTAACAAAACCACATCCACCATGAATATGAACCTTGCATCATATCAACCTTTCAAGATAGACCTTATCATCAAAACCATATTCACAACAAAACCTTGCATGAACAAAACCACATCCACCATGAACATGAACCTTGCATCATATGAACCATGTTTGTCTTGTGCAGCATCAACATGAATTAAGAGACCTTATCATGAAAACCATATTCACAACATCATGCACCTCAAGACCATCACCTACCTTGAATCACTGTATCACCTTATCAACATCATGGCATCAACCTTGACATCAATGACAAACAACCTTGACCCTTTGACTTCAATGACAACATTGAACCTTGATTGTTGATGACTTATGGAAGCCTATAGCCCCAATGTTATGTTGCATACTAAAATTAGGTAAGACTCAATGTAATCTCATTACCTCGCCTTATATGCAAGAGGAATTACATTTAATAACCACAATGGTCATCAGGTTCTCATAAGAATATGATTTTGACTATCTTATTCAAAACAACAAACATACTCTTTGCATCCCAATATGGTATAATAACAAGAAATTAAGAAATATTTTCAATTGACCAACTCATAAAGAATATGGATCAGCATACTCATTTGAATATTTTCACTTGAGCAAGTTATAAAGAATATGAATATTTTTTCTTCAACATGATGATTCATTTTTATTTTAAATACAACTTTTATCTTTTAGTTCCAAAATGAGGTTTAGGTGATACTTGAATAACAATAGCTGGCTCATTGGATCAACAAACATCCTATGTAATACAATTAGACTTTAAATATTTGAAGTAGCCATCTACAAATATCTATTCAAACGTGGATTTATAATGCAAGTATGGATGCCATCAATAAAAAAGATTTGTATTAACCAAATATACATATAGGCATACATCAATATCTATCGATATAAGTATAACATATATACAAAATAGCCATATAGGCTTACAAGAATGCCATATAGGCATACAATGTCAACTATATGCAATACAAAATATATGTCCACAAATGCCATATAGGCATACAACAAAGGAACACAATAAAAAGTCATTCCCCTCTGGCTGGTGAAGAGAATAGATCATGAGTAGCCTTTGATCTTCTAGGAGATGGAGACGCATATGTGGGTGGTCTACTATGAACCCAAGGGTTGCTCCTCCTATTTAGTTCTTCCTGCATCTGTAGTTGTTACAATAAAAAGTATGGACATTAATATATAGAAATTACATGTGTTATAAAAAATGAAACATTTAACAAAATAATCACTTACCGCTACCATATAATCTGTCTTGCCTTGGTAGCAGGATTAGGCTGTGGTGATGTCATGTCCTATAGAAACCATCTAGATAGAAATTAAACTTTAAATCAATAATCTTTTGATTTTTCAAAAATAAACAACTCTAACAATGAATGTAAATTAAAATTTACTAATCTACCTCATACCCCTGTCAATGGAATGGAGCTATGAATCGCAAAGGTCACACCATGCCCCATTGCCCTATGAACATCGGGAGGTGTCTTTGCAACCTACATCATCTGGAAATAAAACAACATTATTCAATTATGAAAACTATAATAGTGATGCAAATCATGGCTCCTAACATACACACACTTTTACCTAAATATGGAAGTACACACAATAAAGCACACAAGTCACATACAAAAATCTAGTAAGTACAATTCATTCATTAAACTATTTATTTTATTACCTCTGTGAAGCTTTGAAGTCCACCACCGCTGGCAGGTGTTGCCATGAAATCTCTAATGTTAACCTATTCAACATCCAAAATCAAATATTAGAATACCATTCATATAACAATGCTATTCACATGTAATATTTATAATTATTTACTAGTTACATACCCCGATAGTAGATGATGTAGTGTAATATGCAGGTGGAGAACCACTGAAAACTGCATCAACGCTATGACCCTAAAATTTCACTAAAATCATCAAACTAAATTAATTAATCTTGCATTTCAAAAATGAAATTTAATAAATTAAATTCAATGAACTTGCTAATATTTACTTGAGTATCAAGGCTAAAAGTCTCACTCAGGAGGGTATTTGTCATCACCATCTGCTCAACTGCATATTTAGCCTGTGCACCTGCATCTTGACTATCCATGGGGTCATAACCACAGGCTGACCCACAAGTCTGACAAGTATGGGGTGGGACCCTACTCCTCACACTATCTTCCAACCCACGTTGTGCTATAGGACTGGCATGCTCTATGATGCTTTGGGTCAAGGCACTAATGGACTGAAGTGTATCGACCTCAACACTCTCCTTCACAATGGAAGGGATAGACACATGCTCGTGGGCTGGTCTATTGATTACTCATCTCACTGGCCACTGTGGGTCAACACGTGCCCCTGGTCTATCTTGTGCTGACCCCCCACCTCTACCCTAGAAGTCTTGCATATCAAAATAGTTTGGCACTTTATAGAGGACAAACTCGCAGTAGAGTTTCCTTAAAAAGTATTGCAGGACCTCATTATTATTGCATGGAGGATGGTCAAAACCCATCCACCACCTCTATCCAAAATTGTCCCTTATCACTTGGTTGTTGCACCAATGGATAGGGAACCTCATGCATGTAATGGGTGGAGGTTGATTTGTTTGTGGGTTTGTGAAAATGGAACACAAGTCTAATTTTGTAATTTGTAACTTTTTCACATCTTCATATGATAGCTTGTCTGCATAATACTCTCTAAATGCTCTCCTCTTATCTAACCAACTAGATATTTGCTTGCTAATTGAATCTACATTTGAGAACATAGATTCAAGAGATTGAGAAAGCGTGGACCTATGCAAGGTTGAAGTTGAAGGATCTTTCAACCTTGCAATTATGTCTTCAATTTCTTTTTTATTGTTTTTAATTTGCCCCATTAGATTTTCTTGTGTTCCAGGGGCATTTCGAGGAATGGATGGAGGAGTTTGTTGTTTGGGTTGTTCTTCGATAGGTATTTCCTCTTCAGGATTTTATGGATTTTGAGGAGGAGGAGGTGCATTAACATTTCCTAAAAATTAAGGAAATTTACATCAAAAATCAACTCAAACCTACCTATTTAGAAACAAATTCAAACAAAAAAAAATAAAACTCACTCCTTTCACCCGCTCAACGTCTTGGTAGCATTTTAATGATGAATTAGTGAGATTTTGGTGTCAAATTGGGTCTTAAAAAAATGAGTGCGCTCCTTAGGGTTTGTAGGCCATGAGTGTAGAGGAAAATAAAGAAATGAAATGAGCAGAATGCTCTTTATATATATATATATAATAAAACATAACGCGCTCACATTATAATGTGCTCGTGTTATGGTTTGGTTTTGCCGAGCCTTAGGCTCATCATTACCAAACCATAATGTGAGCATGTTATAGGCTTGTCATTACGAAACCATAATGCAAGCGCATTATAATGTGCTCGTGTTATGTATTAATTTTTTTTGAAAAAAATTTGGCCACTTTTTGGCCCCCCAACTTTTTGCACTTACCCAGGGAGATAGAGGTTTAGGGTTTAGGGGTTTGGAGTTTAGGGTTTATGGGTTTAGAGTATCTTGGGTTTAGGGGTTAGGGGTATTACTTAGGGTTTAAGGTTTATTGTTTAGGGGTTAGGGGTTTAGGTTTAGAGGTTTAGGGTTTATAGAGAGGAACGATAGGTAGATATGGAGGAGACTGTGGAGAGAGATAGGGAGATAGAGAGTGAGGCACATGACCAGGTACATAGGGAGAGAGATTGAGAGGTAGAGGGATGATAGAGATAGGGAGATAGGAGAGAGATAGGGAAATAGAGGTTTAGAGTTGCTTGGATTTAGGGTTTAGGGTTACTTGGGTTTGGAGATAGCTAGATAGATAGAGAGAGAGAGGAGACAGATAGGGAGAGATAGAGGAGACGAAGGGGGGATAGAGAGTGAGTGAGATATGCAAAGAGATAGGGAGAAGGATTGAGAGGTAGAGGGATGATAGAGATAGGGAGATAGGGGTTTAGGGTTTCTCAAGTTTAAGGTTTAGGGGTTAGGGTTTAAGATTTAGGAGCATTATTTAGGGTTTACGGTTTAGGGTTTATTGTTCAGAGAGAGGACCAATAGGGAGATATAGAGAGTGAGGTACATGGGAAAAGGCATAGGAAGAGATAGGGATATGGAGAGTGAGGGACATGGCTAGAGACATAGGGAGATAGATTGAGAGGTAGAGGAACAATAGAGATAGGGAGATAGGGAGATAGATGTTTAGGGTTTCTTGGGTTTAGTGTTTAGGGTTTAGGGGTTTGGGGTTTAAGATTTAGGGGTTTAGGATTTCTTAGGTTTAGGGTTTAGGGGTTAGGGCTCAAGGCTTAGGGGCATTATTTAGGGTTTATATATATTTTAGGGGTTAGGGGTTAGGGTTTAGGGTTTAGGGGCATTATTCAGGGTTTATGGTTGCATGTCAAAAGAAGTCTCTCTCTCTCTAAGTCCCTCAAACCTAAATAATGCCCCTAATCCTAACCCCTAACCCCTAAACCCTAAACATGAGCAACCCTAAACCTCTATCTCCCTATCTCTCCCTTATCTCCCTCTCTCTATTATCCCTCTACCTCTCAATCTCTCTCCCTATCTCTCTAGACATCTCACTCACTTCCTATCTCCCTATCTCTCCCTTTATCTCCTCTATCTCTCCCAATCTATCTCCTCTCTCTCTACTTATCTATCTCTCCCTATCTATCACTCCCTATCTCTTGTCTCTCTCTCCCCTATCATTCCTCTATCTCCCTATCTCTCTAGACATCTCTCTAGTCAATCTCTATCTCCCTATCTCTCCCCTCTAACTCCTCTATCTCTCCCTACCTTTCTCCTCTCTATCTCTCTCTATCTAGCTATCTCTCCCTATCTCTCTATCTCTTTTCTCTCTCCCCCTATCATTCCTCTATCTCCCTATCTCTCTAGACATCTCTCTAGTCACTTTCTATCTCCCTATCTCTCCCCTCTGACTCCTCTATCTCTCCCTACCTGTCTCCTCTCTATCTCTCTCTACCTAGCTATCTCTCCCTATCTCTCTATCTCTTTTCTCTCTCCCCCTATCATTCCTATATCTTTCGATCTCTCCCTTCTATTTCTCCCTCTCCCTTATCGATGAAGGAAATAAACAAGTAAACTAGGACTCTCTCTCTCTCTCTCTCTCTCTCTCTCTCTCTCTCTCTCTCTCTCTCTCCCTTATCAAAAAACCAAATGGAAACAAGAAAACCAAGACATGAAAAGAGGGATGAGGATATAAATTGGTAGGATGAAATGGAAACAAGATAAAACTAAAGTTCATTGGATGGGAAGAGTGAGGGAAATTGGAAAGGAAATGGAAAACTAGGAAAGGTAGTAAAAGGATTTAACTAGGAGGTAGATAGGTCAGAGAGAGAGAGAGAGAGAGTTGCTTGGGGTTAGGGATTAGGATTTA
Source organism: Cunninghamia lanceolata (assembly GCA_027924645.1). Classification (NCBI taxonomy): domain Eukaryota; kingdom Viridiplantae; phylum Streptophyta; class Pinopsida; order Cupressales; family Cupressaceae; genus Cunninghamia; species Cunninghamia lanceolata. Next base: position 20,903,860 of record BSBN01000582.1, read on the forward strand.
GGGGCATTATTTATTGTTTATAAGTTTAGTATTGCTCAAGTTTAGGGTTTAGAGTTTGGGGTTTAGCACATGGCCAGGGACATAAGGAGAGAGAAATTGAGAGGTAGAGGGATGATAGAGATAGGGAGATAGGGGAGAGATATGGAGATAGAGGTTTAGAGTTGACTGGATTTAGTGTTTAGGGGTTTGGGGTTTAGGGGTTTAGGGTTTCTCAAGTTCAGAGATAGCTAGATAGATAGAGAGAGGAGACAGATCGGGAGAGATAGAGACAGAGGGGAGAGATGGGGAGATAAAGAGTGAGCAAGGTATCCAGAGAAATAGGGAGAAGGATTGCGAGGTAGAGGGATGATAGAGATAGGGAGATAGGGGAGAGATATGGAGATAGAGGTTTAGAGTTGATTAGATTTAGAGTTTAGGGGTTTAGGGTTTCTCAAGTTCGGAGATAGCTAGATAGAGAGAGAGGAAACAAATCAAGATAGATATAGGAGATAGGGGGAGAGATAGGGAGATAGAGAGTGAGTGAGATGTCCAGAGAAATAGGGAGAAGGATTGAGAGGTAGAGGGATGATAGAGATAGGGAGATAAGGGAGAGATAGGGAGATAGGGGTTTAGGGTTGCTTGGGTTTAGGGTTTAGGGGTTAAGGTTTAGGGGCATTATTTAGGGTTTGGGGTTTATGGTTTAGATGTTTAGGGTTTAGTATTTAGAGAGAGAGGACCAATAGGGAGATATAGAGAGTGAGGGACATGGCCAGATACATAGGGAGAGATATTGAGAGGTAGAGGAATGATAGAGATAGGCATATAGGGAGATAAGGAGATAGAGGTTTAGGGCTGCTTGGGTTTAGTATTTAGGGTTTAGGGGTTTGTGGTTTAGGATTTAGGGGTTTAGGGTTTCTCAGGTTTAGGGTTTATGGGTTAGGGCTTAGGGGCATTATTTAGGGTTTATGGTTTAGGGGTTAGGGATTAGGGTTTAAGGTTTAGGGGCATTATTTAGGGTTTCTCTCATTCATTGGTTGAAAATTTCTCTGTCTGGATCTGGAGCTTTTACTTTTCTCATGTCTAGGACCATGGTTGTCATTATCCATTTTCTATCCTTCTATCAGTGCTTCAAGTTTAGCTGAACTTATCTTGAACTTCTCCTTAAATTCATTTGCAACTTCTAGGTCATGTCTAAGAGTGATAATTTGTCTCTCAAGTTCTCTCTCATTTTCTCTATTTTCTTGTAGATTAGATTCTAGGAGACCAGCTATTCCATCCAATCTATAGCATTCTTCAGTTCTGTTTTTCATATTTTGATTCGTCTCTTCAATTTCCTTGGTTAGTCTCATCACCCCAAATTCCATCTCATGTTTTAGGACAACTTCTTTAGCTAACTTTTCACATTCCTTTTTCTTCTCTTTTAGGGCCTTGTCTTCATAATGATTTCCTAGTTGAGGAGGTTGCTCCTTCCCTTTTTCATTGGATTTTCTCAATTTTCTTTTTAAAGTCTCAATGAAGTATTTAGCCTTTTTGAGGTTTTCTTGTAGCTCTTGAACTTCTTCTCTGGACTGCTCAAGATCTTCTATGGAGAGATTAAGTTGCCCTTGAAGGTTATATTCATCCATTTTACTACCTTCCCAGATCTTCCTTAAGCTATTAAACTTTTTCAAAGGAACCTTTCTCTGATACCAATTGTTGGAATTAGAGGTGACAACTGAGAGGGGGAGTGAATCAGCTATCTTAAAACTTTAATACTTGCAGCAGTTAATTCTACTTTATTACTTCATTAATGTTATCATGAAAAGTAAGAATCAACAACACATGAGCAGAAATAAAAATAACACATTTGCCACCAAGATTTTGATGTGGAAACCTGGTTAAGGGAAATTCCACGGTGGGAGTTAACCCACAAAGATTATACTCTGTTAAAAGTATTACAATGGAGAATACACATGCATTCGGGCTCACTACTCTAAAGAAGGCTTACAGCCTACAGAAGGCTTACTACCTATAGAAAGAAGGTTACAATGAAAATGAACTGATAATTAGCATCTATCAATGCAAGGATTTAGTTCTAGTTAAGCACAAAATTATGACTTGATACACTTCATCTTCACTCTGACCTTTTTATTGTTCTGCTAACACCTAAATCTTGGATCTTTTCTCTTTTTTGCACTTATTCCATATTCACATCACACACACCAAAATCATTCAAATTCATCAGCTATATATATCTGCATCCTGATCTTCAACCACTTTTCAGTCAGCTTCAAGAACACTTAGAACTTTATTGAAAATTTTGCTCTATCGGCTAAATTCATGTACAATTGTAATGTGGACCAAAACTTGCACTCACAAATCATTAATTAGGTTGGCTACTATCACTGATCATCACAACTTGTCCAACTAACAACTTCCATACATCCGGAACCAAGATCAATTAAAGGGTCAACTTGTTCTTCTGCTATCTACTCTATCAAACTGTTAGCCTGATACTCAAATGCTAATAACTAGTGAATCCTTCATCACCGGAGGCCAAAACTTAGGATTTAGATTATCCTAACAATGCTTATGACTCCATTAGATCTGCAATAAACTATGATCTACCATCGGAGAGATCAGGACCAAGATACCGGACCCTGTCACACACTCTATTCTTGACTTCCAGGACTTAGACAAATCTTCCATCTGATTTCTGGTAAGGGAAAATTATGCAATACAAATGTGTAGTAGAGACTTAGTTGTCATCAATGACAATACTTATCATCCCTAGCAATGTCTCTTTCCAACGATCTCCGTCTTTGGCATTGATGACATCATTTAGTGAAAAATGCCAAAGTATCAGAGTAACTCCTCCTTTGCTTGTGCTCCATTCTATTGTTCATACTACTTTCTAGTCCTCCACCTTTGTTGGATTCCTTATTTTTCACTACTCTTCACTCCCCTTTGACATCAATGGCAAAGGGTGCAATCACTAATGATGCAAAAACTCTGTATATAAGACCGCATATGTACAAATAGTCCATATGTTATGTTTACATATATTTAAGGATATCTGCAAAAGTATTCTTTAACTGTACAAATTCGGTGGCCCAACTTCTTTTCATACCATCCAAAATTGAGATGTGTCCACTCAGTAGAAATGCATATGATTCTTCTTTCCTCTAATTTGAGGGATCACTTATCCAGGTATTACTTTGGGCTTCTGACAAATTATTAACATTGTTTCCAACTTAGGGGTAATCACTCCCCGAAGCTCACCCATTCTTTCCATTATGTTCTTCTTTTCCTTGATAAGCTTATTTATTTCATTGGTTAGGCTAATTTCTTGACATTCTTGGCTCACTGGAGATATCGTTAAAGGATCAAAACTTTGGGATAGGTCTAGCAACTTTTTCTCTTGCTCCTTTATCTTTTTCTCAATATCTTATACTATTTTAGGCCATGATAAACAAAACTTATACACATCACCACCATCCTTAAGAGCATTTTCAATACTCTTTATACTAATGTAAAGTATATTTCTATCATTATCTATAATGCCTTTTAGTTCACTAAACCCCTTATCCAAAAATTCTTTCTGGACCTTTACTTCGGCTGACTTCTCAAAGGACTCAAAATTTGTATTTGCAGAATGCACAAATTTTTTAAATTACCAGAAGGAGAATCAGATGTGTTTTTTTGATATGTGAGCATGATCTTCTCTAGTATTCTAGATGGTAGGCTTATTAATTCAATGTCTTCTATGTGAGACTTCAATAATTTCTCCCTTGCCTTGGCCTCTTTGAATGATGATATCTTCAGCATTTGATCCAGAGAGAATGTCATAATTGATTGGTCCTTGTATTAGTTCCAGCTCATCTAACTCTAGTATCTCCTTGCTGAGAAAACTCTACACTACATTCACTGTGTCTCTTGCCACACCTTCTATTTCAGTTTCCTTCCCTTGTGCTTTGTCAGTGGCAACAACTGGATTGTTTTGCTTTGGTGCACCATCTCCTTCTGCTATTTTTTCTTTTCCTTTTGCCTCTTCCTCTTCCTTCTCTTTCTCTTTTTCTTCTTCTTTCTCTTGGTCCTTTCCAAAGTCATCAGTACCAAGAGGATCTAGAGGATCATGTCCAACATTTTCTTCTTCTATCAGTACTTCCCCTTCTTTTTGCACTTCCTCTTTCGGAATAGAGGAGTCTAGAGTTTTAGTCTGCTACTTGTTCTTCTTTAATCCTTTGACATCCATGTCTAAGGACTCAATCTCTACATTTTCCTTCTTTACAACAGGAAGATTGTGCTTTTTCAAAGCACTCCAAAGAATCTCTTTGGTTTCCTTTGCAATCTTGTCTATCTCCCAAAGCATAAGCTTATTCATTCATTTTTTGCTTTGAAACTCATCCTTGGTTTCTTTGAATATCAAATTCATTATCTTCAGAGTAATTTGGGGGCATAGTTGTATTAATATTTGTTCTCATATCTCAAGATCCTTTCTATTTGCAGTCTCTTTTCTCAGTTCCAAAAATTTTTCAAGGCTTTTTGGTATCAATGAACATATCTCAATAAGAGCCTTGTTGTAGATATTCAAATATCTTACCATTGCTTCCTCAAGTACTCTTTTGTCAGCATCACTATAGTCATCATAGAATTCTATCATTGGAGCCAAGTTTCCATCTACAGTAACCGATTTAATGATGTCATCTACTGAGAGGGTAGGCTTCTCTAAATATTCCTCTGTCTTTTGCCTCTTGCTTTCCCTTTTGCTTCCCGAGGGCATCTCCTTGGATATCTTGGCTGCTTTCGTGCCTGTGGCTTTTAGTTCTTTGATCTCAATGTCAGAATCTGTATCTTCTTCTTCTTCTCCTATGCTTTCATATGTCTGGGATGCTTTTGTTTTCTTCCTTTTCTAGATGATTTTGCTTTTGGTTTTACAGTCTTAGGAGGAACAGGGGCAGTAGCAGAGCTCCTAGTAGTTCTTGAAGTGGAAGAGGGTTCCACCAGAGCACTTGTTTGTTTCTTATCTTGTTTCTCTTTCTCATCCTTTTCAATTCTTTCCTTGAATTTCCTTACAGCCTCCTTAGTTAGGCCCAGATTTTCAGCCAACTACTCAACTTCTTTTCTTACTTTCCTATTGGTTTCAGGTTCTCTAAGCTCAGTATGCAGTTTTAAACTTGGCTCCTCATATGTTCCAAATCTTTCAACTGTTGTGTCTTTAGGCTTGCTTAGAAGACGTTGAGAATACACATCTAAGATTTTTCCATCTACTTCATACCCCATAGGCATGATCCAAGTAGTTCTAGGTTCCACTGCTTCCATTAGACATTGATCAGTGTCAACTATGAAGCATATTTCATTTTTGTACTTCTCAACAATTGGTTTAGGGATCCTTTCCCTTAAATGCATCATACTCTGAAAGTTTTTGAAGTAACCCCATATTGCAATTTTTTGAGCTTTGAAATCACCAATGTTGCGAAGATGATCTCTGATATGAATGGTAACTGTCTCATCATTAGTCTAGTGAACACCCTTTGCTCCAAGTACTTCATTCATATAGTAGAAAAACAAGCATAGAACCAATGTACCATACTTAAAAGTGTTTTTCTTATCTTTTTTGATTTTGTTCAAGTTTTCAATTAGTTAGTTCTGTAATAGCTCACAAAGGTCATAATCTACATTCTCCTTTAACATTTGATATGCTGCATATATGGCAATTCCGAAGACAAAATTCTCTATGCTAGAGTGATATATCTTGTAGCCAATCACCATGGAAGCAAACTTCACATCCAGTTCTATAATGTCATTTATAGTCATAGCCCTCCTATCGAATTTGGCACTGGTTGCATTCTAACAATTTGGTTTTTCACAAATTTTAACATGGGTAATCCACCATTTGAGTTTAACCCGGTCATAATTGGGATAACATTTTTGGTAATCTTGAATGGTTTTAATAGCTAAATGAATTCATCATGCATCCAACTCTAAACATATCGAACCCATTCATCTTCATCAAACGTTGGAAACCCCATAATTTGAATAAAGTGTTTATCATGCAATGCCTTATACTTGGGTTTAAGATCGTGATTTTCATCCCTGAGATGACTCTCAAACAAGTCTACATACCTTCAATCATCAAATTCATCTATGTTTGCATGAATATAAACCCTAATATCTTGAACATGCAGCACAACGTACAGAACACTTGAAAAAGCACGTAGAATGGATTGACTTCTATTGATTTGTGAGGATGCTTCTTAAATTTGGGTCGAGGCCTTTCATTAATGTCAACAACATGAGGAGAAGCCATCTCAATAGATTTTAGATTTAAATCTTTATAGAGAAGTACCTTTTTCTTCCACGGGTTTGGGGTTGATCAATTTCTGGTTAAATTTGCTCTTCATTCTTCAATCTCTGGATTTGTAGCTCAAAAGCTCTTCTATTTGTTTTCTTCAAAATGCAAAGTGGTTTAAATTTATAATTAAGTGACCTTTTATCCTTCGCAAAACCTAATTTCACATTGTAATAAATGTGTTTCCCTAACTTCATCCAGTTACTCTGTTTCTTGAACTGTTCATGAATCACTCTGCAAATTTCCATATTAACATCTTTTCTTCCAGAAATCCTTCCAAAAGTTTTGCAACAATTCAAAATATCTTCTCTCATTGTGCCATATCCAGGCACCCACTTATTGATTGGGGGAATTTGATGTTCAATGCAGCTCCCCCTAACCCTCCCAGAGGAATTGTCAACACTAGATTCCGGTGCAAACCCATCACCATTGTTCATTGTATCTTTCTTCACCCAAATCTTGTTCATTTCACTCTATATCTCATTCACATCAATTTTTCTTTTGCCTTTGTCTTGTCTCTATTCATCCAATTTTCTATTTACCACACCTCTTCTTTCATTGTTTCTACTTCTGCAGAATCTTGTAATATGACTAGACTTATTGCAATTAAAGCATAAAACATTTCCTTGCTTATAAACTTGATTTCCTCTTGATCTGTACTGATTAGCCATGTGTCCAAACCCATTGCAAGAAAAATAGTAACCATTGAAAGAATTGCCAATTCCTCTATTGTTAGAATTATTCATTATCATACTATTACATTCATTTGATCTATGACCATACCTCTTACATTTGAAGCATTGACCAGAGAAGGATGGACCATTTTGATTTACTCTGCTTATGCACTGAGTAGCTCTATGACCAAATTTATTGCAATTGAAACAATTTCCATTGAATGATAGATATATTTGATCATTAGGCTATCTTACCGGAGGTTTTCTAATTATGTTTCTCTCATTCCTTGGTTGAAATTTTTTCTATCTGGATCCAGAGCTTTCACTTTTCTCATGTCCAGGGCCATGCTTGTCATTATCCATTTTTTGTCCTTCTATCGGTGCTTCAAGTTTAGCTAAACTTATCTTTAACTTCTCCTTAAATTCATTTGCAACTTCTAGGTCATGTCTAAGAGTGATAATTTGTCTCTCAAGTTCTCTCTCATTTTCTCTACTTTCTTGTAGATTAGATTCTAGGAGACCAGCTATTCCATCCAATCTGCAACATTCTTTAGTTCTCTTTTCCAGATTTTGATTCATCTCTTCTTCAGTTTTCTTCCTCTCTTCAATTTCCTGGGTTAGTCTCATCACCCCAGATTCCATCTCATGTTTTAGGACAACTTCTTTAGCTAACTTTTCACATTCCTTTGTCTTCTCTTTCAGGGCCTTGTCTTCACAATGATTTCCCAGTTGAGGAGGTTGCTCCTTCCCTTGTTCATTGGGTTTGCTCATTTTTCTTTTTAAAATCTCAATGAAGTCTTCATCCTTTTTTAGGTTTTCTTGCAGCTCTTGAACTAATGCTCTGCACTGCTCAAGATCTTCTAGGGGGGGATTAAGTTACCCTTGAAGGTTATATTCATCCATTTTATTGCCTTCCTAGATCTTCCTTAAGCTGTTAAACTTTTTCAAAGGAACCTTGCTCTGATACCAATTGTTGGAATTAGAGGTGACAAATGAGAGGGGGGGTGAATCAGTTGTCTTAAAACTTTAATACTTACAGCAGTTAATTCTAATTTATTACTTCATTAATCTTATCATGAAAAGCAAGAATCAACAACACATGAGCAGAAATAAAAATAACTCATTTGACACCAAGATTTTGACATGAAAACCCGGTTAAGGGAAAAACCACGGTGGGAGTTAACCCACAAAAATTATACTCTATTAAAAGTATTACAATGGAGAATGCACATGCATTTGGGCTCACTACCTAGGGTTCACTGCTTAAAAGAAGGCTTATAGCCTACATAATGTTGATAACTGAGAGGTGGGGTGAATCAGTTATTCTAATAAATTAACTTTCTGTGCTTTCTTAATAGTTAATGCAACATCAGATCAAATAAGCAAGCATAATCATGAAATGGAGATAACACATGACACAATGATTTGACGTGGAAACCCTGTTAAGGGAAAAAACCATGGGGTGATTAACCTAAGATATTATTCTCTATTAGAAGAATAGAAGATACAAAAATGGTACTTGCCAATTAGGGCTCACTGCCCGAGCACACTGCTCACAAGAGGCTTACTGCCTACAAAAGACTTACTGTCTACAAGAAGAAAATTTGAACTAATGAGAAGCATCCACCCATGCTGAAGTTTAGTTCCAGTTAAGCTCAATAGACTGATCTGCTGCACTTCATTTTTACTCTCCTTAAGTGCTGCTATCCTCTTACATTCTGAACCTATTTTTCTGCTTTTATTCTTCTACTTTTTTTTTTGCACTACAACCTGTATACCACTCCACTTCACATCTAAATCCCTCTTGTATATATATCCGCACAAGTGATTTCAACACTTTTCTAGTCAGCATCCGGAATAGTCAATATTATCTCAAACTCTGGTTTGTCGGTTGAATCCTTGCATACCAAGTAATGCAGATCAATAATATGCTTGTAGAAGTCTTCAATCATGTCGGCCAATCATGACTGATACCTCAAGAAACTTAGTCATTAGAAATATCTCTTTTGGATTTGGGTCTAACACTCTGCCAGTACAGTTCTCCCTCTGTCTACTCTGTCAAACAGGAACCCAAAACTCAAGTGCTCATAGCTCTTCACCCTTCCATCACCAGAGGTTAAATCCTTGGAATCTATTAGTCAAGGTACTCCTCTTGACTTCCCCAAATCCACACTTTACTGAAATACTTCCTCTAAGAGATCCAGACCTGACTATCGGACCTTGCTGACTGCTCTGTTCTTGCTTACCAGATCATAACACTTCTTCAATCTAACTTCCGGTAGAGACTCATCATGTCTTGCGGATGTGTGAGATAACCTTTTTTAGTGAAAAATGACTAAGTGTCACACTATACTCCCCCTTGGCTGATGCTCTGTCTCTATGTACATTTTTCAGAGCTCCCCCTTTATCTAGATTCCTCATTTTTCACTGCTCATCACTCCCCCTTTGACATCAATGGCAAAGGGTGGGGTTCGCACACCAAAATTTTCAAAAATTAATCTATACTTAGTCACATAAGTATATCATCTGGTTGTACTCTACATATACTTTAGTATGTTTACAAAAGTGTTTTTCAATTGGACAACTTCAGTTGGCCAACTCAACTTCATCCTGTCCAAAATTGATATGTGACCACTCAACAGGAATGCGAAAACTTCTACCTTCTTCAGATCTGTCGGATCATTTGTCTTGGCTGTGGTTTGAGCATCACTTAGGGCCTCATGCATGGCCTCCAACTTAGGAATGATTATTCTTCTAATTTCATTTAACTTGCTGATTCTATTTTTCTTTTCTTTCTCTAGCTTCTTAATTTCATCCAAGACTACAATAGTTTGACATTCTTGATTTACTATGGATGAGGTGAGTGGATCAAAATTTTTAGAAAGTTTTTTTAGTTTGATCTTCTGTTCTTTCATTTTCTTCTCAATCTCCATTGTTGCTTTGGACCATGATAGACAAAATTTATATATTTCCTTGCCATCTTTAAGAGCATTTTCTAAGCTCTTTATCCCTATATCCATATTTCTTCTGTCATTTGATATTAGACTTAGTACTTTAGAGAATCTTTTATCCAAAAACTCTTTTTGGTCCTTCTCCTCAGCTGATTTCTCTAAGGACTCAAAATGAGTGCTGACTGAACTAACAAGAGACTTAAGATTACCTGATGAGGAAGCTAATGAATCCTTTAGAAAGGATGGCATGATCTTTTCAAGCACACCAGATGCAGCTTCTATTAGCTCACAGTCTTCCATGTGAGACTTTAGGAGTTTTTCTTTTGCCTTTGCATTTGCAAATGAAGTTATCTTCATTGTTTGTACCGGGGAAAGAGAATCAAAATCAAATGGTCCTAGTAGAAGTTCCGGTTCATCAATTTCCATTGTCTCTTTGTTTAGGAAATCTTTGACAATTTCTGCAGTGTCTCTTGTCGGAGACAAAGTTTTTTTTTCTTCTATAGTCTTAGAGTTGTCATCTTCTTTTCCCTTTACTTCTTTTTCTTTCTCCTTTATTCTTTCTTCTCCTTTAGATCCGGAGTCAGCAGGGGAAACCAGAGGAGTAATGTTTGTTTGTTCATGAGCCACCTCTTCCAGAGTAGAGGATTCCAAGCCCTTATCTTTACCTTCACCGGTGTCCATTACTTCTTCTGTCATTGCCTTAGTAGATTCTTTTTCAACACTTGTAGCTGAGGGATCAGCACCCAAGTCCTCTATACTAGGAATGTTGAATCTTGAGTATGCATTATGCAGGATTTCTTCTATTTCTTTTGCCACTTTATTAGTTTCTCCAAGCATGAGCTGATTCATTCTAGTCTTACTCCAAAACTCATCCTTGCAATCTTTGAAGATCATATCTATTTGTTTTGGAGTAATTGAAGGGTAGACCTAAATAGCTATCTATTCTTTGATTTCTAAGTCATTGGCCTTAGCATTTTCTTTTCTCATTTCAAGTTCCTCTTCCAAACTTTTAGGAATTAGAGAAATTATTTCAATCAAGGCTTTATTGTATGTGTTTAAGTACTTAACTGTGGCTTCCTCCAAGATTTTTCTATCTGCATCATTATATGCATCATAGAATTCTGTTATTGGTTGCAGGTTCCCATCCATAGTAACAGCTTTGACTACATCATCTAGGGACAGAGTGGGCTTTTCAACAAACTCTTCTGCCTCTGCCACCTTATCTACACTGGATACTTTCTTCTTCTTCATCATCTTCTTGATCTCTTCATCAGATTCTGTCTCTTCTTCATCTTTTTGACTGAAATAAGACCTTGTGGCCTTTGTCTTAGTTCTTTTCTCTGCTTTACCAGATGATTTTGCTTCATGTTTTGATGTCTTTGAGATCTTGTTAGTGGTAGGAGTAGACCTCTTAGAGGATCTTGTCTGGGTGGGGGGTTCTACCAGACCACTTTCCTTTTCAGCACCTTCCTTCTCTTTCTCTGCTCTTTCCATCTTCTCCCTGTTTGCATCAAGTGTTTCTTTTGATATGCCAAAACTTTTGGCAACATTCTCGACTTCTTTTCTCACTTTTCTCTTTATCTTCGGTTGTCTTAATTCCACATTGATCTTCACACTTAATTCTTCAAAAGTTCCAAACCTTTCAGCTTTGGGATCCTTGGGCTGATTTAGCATGTGCTGAACATGCAGCTCCACAATTTTCTCATCCACTTCATACCCCATAGGCATGATCCATACTGTTCTTGGTTCTACTGCCTCCATTAGGCACTGATCAGTTTCTACCATAAAGCACATTGTATCTTTATATTTTTCAACTATAGATTAAGGGATTCTCTCTCTTGCTTGCATCATGCTCTGAAAGAGAGCTGTATTCTATGCCTTGGCATCACCAAGCCCATGTATATAATCTCTAATCTGAATGGCTACTGGTCTATTATTTTGCCATACCCAGCCACTAGATCCAGGAAGCTCATTCATATAATAAAAGAAAAGATAGAGTATCAAACCACCGTATTTGAAGGAGTTCTTATCCTTCTTTATCTTCTGTAGATTCTCCAAGAGTTGGTTCAGAAGGAGCTCACAAAGATCATAGTCTACATTCTTCCTCAACATTTCATAAGCAGTATATATAGCAGTTTCAGAAACTGAATTCTCCCTGCTAGAGTGATATATCTTATATCCAATTATTATTGATGCAAACTTGATATCTGGATCTATGATATCCTCTAAAGTCATTGCTCTTTTATCAAACTTTGATCTGGTAGCCTCACTTACAATTTGGTTTTTGACAGATTTGAGAATGGGCAACTCACCGGTTGAGTGTAATCCAGTTACAGCCTTAATGACATCCTTAGTGATCTTAAACGACATGTTCAACCACATGAAGTTGTCATGCATTCAGCTCAGAATATACCGGACCCATTCATCTTCCAAAAATAGGGGAAATGAATGCACTATGCAAAATGTTTGTCTCGGATAGCTTTATACTGGGTTTTGAGTTCGAATGAGTCATCTATCAATTGCTTGTGATAGATATCGACCAACTTAGATTCCCCAAATTCTTCAATACTCGCATGAATATATGCCCTAACATCTTCTACATGCAAAAACCCATGCGGAATACTTGACAAAGTGCCTAGGGGATCAACTTCTAGGGATTTATATGGATGCTTCTTAAATTTAGGGCAAGGCCTATCAGAAATCTTCACTACATTTGGAGTAGCCATCTTTCAAAGATTTACAGAGAGATATTAAGAATGGAAAATACCTTTTACGCTTCTAGGTTACATGAAGTGAGCCGGATCAATTGTTGGATGAATTAGATTTTGTAGATGATCTTTGATGGGCTTGAGGAGCTTCTGTTGCAGATCTTCTTTTTGTTTCTTCTTGAATGCATAATGAACAGATGCTTAATGAGAAAACCCTTATATTACTCTGCAAACCCTAATACCAAGTTGTAATAAATGATCGACCTAAGTCATTCCAGTTTGCCTTATTCAAATGACTTGAAGAACCAGATCAAACTTGATCTAAACATCTTGTGGATCTTCCAAATCTTAACCATAGTTTATTTAGATGTTTCTCTTATGAACCCTTTAATCCGTAACTCTCCTTGTGCTAGTTTTGGCACCAATTGACTGGTTGGGGGAAAATGGTTTTCTTTGTGTCTCCCCCTGAGCTAGAGCTCACTTTTTGATTTTCAGAAGGAATATCAGCACCAGAGTCTGATGCTTATCCATCCCCTACATTCTCTGTACTTTTCTTCACCCAAATCTTGTTCATCTTACTTTGAACTTCATCCGCATTCACTTTTTGTTTTCCCTTATCTTGATTCTGATTGTGATGTACTGAACCTCTTTTGTCCTGATTCTTGCTTCTACAGAATTTTGCAATATGACAGGATCTATTGCAAATTTGGTAAACAACATTTCTTTGCATATTTGACTGATATCCACTTGATCTGCATTGATTAGCCATATGACCCATTCTATTGCATGTAAAGCATCTACCACTGAATGAATTGTTCATTTGCATATTTCTGCATTCATGAGATTTGTGACCATACATTTTGTAGTTGAAACACTGTCCGGAGAAGGATGTATTAGTCTGATTTATTCTCTTTCTACACTGATTAGCTTTATGACCAAAGTTATTGCAGTTGTGGCAGTATCCATTGAAGGATGGATATCTTTGAGCATTAGGCTGCCTTACCAGAGGTCTTCTAGGCCTATTCCTTGGATTTTCTGATCCAAAATTCTTCTGACCGGATCTAGAGCTTTCATCTTTTTCATACCCCAGGCCACACTTGTCATCTACCCTCTTTTGGATTTCAAGAAGAACTTCAAGTTGAGCAAAGCTTATCTTGAATTTCTCTTTGTATTCATTTGTGGTTTGAAGATCCCTTTTAAGAGAGACAATTTGATCCTCAAGTTTTTCTTCATTATCTTTGGCATCTTCAAGATCAGATTCAAGATGTCTGATTATTCTATCCATCTTGTGACAGTCTTCTGATTTTTCCTTGAGAGATTGTCTTAGACCATCTTCAGATTTTCTTCTTTCTTCAATTTCTTGGGTGAACTTCATAACTCCTGATTCCATTTCATGTCTTACCATGATGATTTCTTTTGATAACTTTTCACATAACTTGGTTTTCTCTTTCAGATCTCCATTTGTATCATTGGCTTCACCTTGACTTGCCAATTGCTGAAGTAGCTCCTTTCTCTTTTTCATAGAGAGACTCAGTTTCTCTTTTAGTTCTTTTATGAAATCATCAACCTGTTTGAGTCTTTCCTTCAATTCATTGACTTCAGAATTTGACTGGTCAAGATCATCAAGGGTAGACTTAAGTTGCTTCCTTATACCATACACATCCATTTGAATTCCCAGATCTTCCTCAAGCTGTTAGGCTCTGTTGGGAGGAACCTAGCTCTGATACCAATTATTGATAACTAGAGGGGGGTGAATCAGTTATCCTAATAAATTAACTTTTTGTGCTTTCTTAATAGTTAATGCAACATCAGATCAAATAAGCAAGCATAATCATGAAATGGAGATAACACATGACACAATGATTTGACGTGGAAACCTTGTTAAGGGAAAAAACCACGGGGTGATTAACCCAAGATATTATTCTCTGTTAGAAGAATAGAAGATACAAAAATAGTACTTGCCAATTAGGGCTCACTGCCTGAGCACACTGCTCACAAGAGGCTTACTATCTACAAGAAAAAAATTTGAACTAATGAGAAGCATCCAACCATGCTGAAGTTCAGTTCTGGTTAAGCTCAATAGACTGATCTGCTGCACTTCATTTTTACTCTCCTTAAGTGTTGTTGTCCTCTTACATTCTGAAACTATTTTTCTACTTTTATTCTTCTTCTCTTTTTTTTTCACACTACAACTTATATACCACTCCACTTCACATCTAAATCCATCTTGTATATATATCCGTACAAGTGATTTCAACCCTTTTCTAGTCGACATCTAGAATAGTCAATATTATCTCAAACTTTGGTCTGTCATCTGAATCCTTGCATACCAAGTAATGCAGATCAATAATATGCTTGTAGAAGTCTTCAATCATGTTGGCCAATCATGAATGATACCTCAAGAAACTTAGTCATTAGCAATATCTCTTTCTGATTTGGGTCTGACACTCTGTCGGTACAGTTCTTCCTCTGTCTACTCTGTCAAACAGGAACCCAAAACTCAAGTGCTCATATCTCTTCACTCTTCCATCACCAGAGGCTAAATCCTTGGAATCTATTAGTCAAGGTACTCCTCTTGACTTTCCCAAATCTGCACTTTACTAAAATACTTCCTCTGAGAGATCCGGACCTGACTGTCAGACCTTGCTGACTGCTCTATTCTTGCTTACCGGATCATAACACTTCTTCAATCTGACTTTCGGTAGAGACTCATCATGTCTTGCAGATGTGTGAGATAACCTTTGTTGCCATCAATGACAACATTCATGAATCCATATAGTGTCTCTTGCCAACACATAAGGCTCGCTGCCTATAGAAAGAAAGTTACAATGAAAATGAACTGATAATTAGCATCTATCAATGCAAGGATTCAGTTCTAGTTAAGTACAAAATACTAACTTGATACACTTCATCTTCACTTTGCCCTTTTTACTATTCTGCTAACATATGAATCTTGGATCTCTGCTCTTTTCCACACTTATTCCATATTTGCATCACACACACCAAAATCATTCAAATCCATCGGCTATATATATTCGCATCCTGATCTTCAACCACTTTTCAGTCAGCTTCAAGAACACTTAGAACTTTATTGAAAATTTTGCTATGTCGCTAAATTCATGTACACTTGTAATGCAAACCAAAACTTACACTCACAAATCATTAATCAGGTTGGCTACTATCACTAATCATCACAAATTGTCCAACCAACAACTTCCATACATCCGGAACCAAGATCAATTACAAGGTCAACCTATTCTTCTTCCATCTGCTCTATCAAACTGTTAGCCTGATACTCAGATGCTAATAACTAGTGAATCCTTCATCACTAGAGATGAAAAATTAGGATTTAGATTATCCTAACAATGCTTATGATTCCCTCAAATCTGCAGCAAACTATGATCTACCATTGGAGAGATCCGGACCAAGATACCAAACCCTGTCACACACTCTATTCTTGACTTCCCAGACTTAGACAAATCTTCCATCTGATTTCTGGTAAGGGCAAATTATGCAATGCGGATGTGTAGTAGAGACTTAGTTGCCATCAATGACAACACTTATCATGCCTAGTAGTGTCTCTTCCCAACATTTCCTGCAAACTGCAATTGACCGGGTAAGTTCGTTCTTGCATGCTTTGATTAGAAGTTGGCATATATTTTTCTTTGTTTTTTAGTTGTTGGTAAAGTAAGTTGAATTTTGAAAAACCCTAGCCTGTTCAAGTCATTAAACATTTTACCCAAGAGGTCTGAGTCTACCAGAAAGGTAATGAGCCTATAGTTCCCAAGAAAAGACCACTTCAACAATCTCTACTAGAAGTATTGCCTCAGTCCATAGAAAAGGGTCCAAAGAAGATGTTTAGAGATACAGCAGAAGGGTGTGGGGATGCTACATTCCCTATCTCTGGGTGGGATTTATTTTGGTATTTTTGTGCAAAAAAGGATGGCGAGGGACCAGTGGGAAATCCATGGAAATTAGATTTGGCAGAGTTTGTGGTTCCCAATGTATTCGTGGATGTGGAATTGGTTAGGGCACTAGCACAATATTACCATCCTACCACTAAAATAGTCAAAATACCAAATGGATTGCCATTGGTGACAGTAGACAGGAATGCAATTGTTAACTATTTTATGTTGAACAAGCAAGCTTTCACTCAAGTAGATTTGCAGAGAAGTGAATGAGATTACACAAGCCTGAGGAAAACACTTAGGAGAGATGAATTGCCAATATATATGAGAAGGGGGGCCAACAACAAAAAATTGAGACTCCATCAAATGCTATTGAGCCTTTCTCTTTGGAATATTTTGTTGTATATTTCAAGAGAACCTATTTTGCATTGTGCCAGGTCCTTGGAATTGATGCACAAGGAAGAATGCCAACTAGCTTAATGATGATGGGTATGAAAATACAACATCCAAAGGTGAACAGTGAATATGACTTTGAATCTCATATTGAGAAAAAATTGCATGAAGGCTTCTTGTGTGTGAAGGAGAACAAACAACCCTTAGATTTCAAATTCTATTCTTTATTGTGTCACTTGATTTTGTATCAGAATAGAGGGAGATGATCAAGAAAAATGGATCTGAGTATGGTTGATGAGAAAGGACAAAGATTGCCGACTTAGTTTTGGTGTTATAAGTGGGATTCCTATTGCTAGCATAGTAACTACATTGTATTTCATGATTTGTTTTTTGTCAACATATTGAATTCTCTTGGTAGCTAGTTTCCTAGGTTGACTAAGGAAGTCATGGTAATGCTAAGGCTACTTGCACACAAACCAGAGCAGGGCCACAAACATAATTTTTCTAATTGGTTTTTTATGCTAGATCATACTATAATTAGAGTGTATGGTTGCCCCCAGCCACCTCACATATTGCCAAAATTTGTATCAGACATAATTGTATTCATGGAGTTTATGTGGTAAATGATGTGGATGGAAAAGGAGGTAATGAAAAGACAAAAGAAAGGTACATTTCTATCTGATGCTACATTTTTTGGTGATTGGTCTATTGGCTCTGACACTCTTGAAAATTTGCAAGCCTTTTTAAAGGTGAAATATTCTTTAAAATTGGGCATCGAGAGGAATTGTGACCCTGAGGGTCATATGAATCTTGTGAGACAATCAATTCTGACTAAAATGGGAGTATCTCATCAGGTTCTGTTTGATGAGGATGTGATAATAAATCTTGTCACTTTTGATGAGGTATACAATAGGAAGAGAAAATGGGATATCTTGAAAAAGATTGAAGATGAAAAGAAAAAGCATAATCCCTTATTTCTTGGATTCTTTATTGAATAAAAAGACCCTTTAAAGAGAATTGATGCAATCATTGATAATTTTGAAATTATTTATGGTAAATCTGAAAAGCAACCTCCTAAGGCTACTAAACTTCCAGTGAAAAGGTCTGCAAGGATTGAGATTCATGAGTCTACTCCTGATGTTTTGTCAGTGCAAGATCCACAGGTCCCAGAATCACCACCAACAAAGAAGTAGAGGTTAGAAGAGGTAACTCTACTTGTCCCCTATGAAATGACTAAAGAGGTGGGGGATAGTGATGAGGTGGCTAACATCTTGAGGCACATGGGAGATGAGTAAGAGGTTGATCAGCCATTGGTTGGTCAACCCACTGATGCACATAAGCTTGAGGCTAGGAAGGGTGAGTAAACCCTAGCTAAACCAGAGTTGGAGGAGCATGAAAATCAACCTCCTAAGGCTACTAAACTTCTAGTGAAAAGGTCTACAGGGATTGAGATTCATGAGTCTACTCCTAATGTTTTATCAGTGCAAGATCCACAGGTCCCAGAATCACCACCAACAAAGAAGTAGAGGTTAGAAGAGGTAACTCCACTTGTCCCCTATGAAATGACTGAAGAGGTGGGGGATATTGATGAGGTGGCTAACATCTTGAGGCACATGGGAGATGAGCAAGAGGTTGATCAACCATTGGTTGGTCAACCCATTGATGCACATAAGCTTGAGGCTAGGAATGGTGAGAAAACCCCAACTAAACAAGAGTTGGAGGAGCATGAAAGTATTATAACATCTATGAGGTTCATAGAAGATGACAACTTCATCAAAACTCCAGAGTTTAAGGATTTTTGGCTGAAAATGAAAATGAAAGGATATAATGAAAAAGTGGTAATAAATAAAATGGGTGCTGATGAAGCATAACATGATCAAATAATTACACAAACATTCAAAGAATTGAAAGTACATGAAATTGTTGTGAGTCTAGAGGAGGCAAGACAAATGGTCTTGAAAAGTAATATGCTCATCATCCTTGGCCTTAAATTGAAAAAGGTATTTTTTCTTGACCAAGTTAGACGTCAGGATGATCCACAACTTGTATCAGAATTTGATTATGAAGATGGCATAAGTGAACGTGGTTTTAATCCAAAGATAGAAATCCTTTCCATAAAGACTACTCAAAAGAATACAAGCAAACCAAGATTGCTTGATATTGTTCACAAAATGAGGGGTATAGCTGTGGTAAAGACTTCTCAAGATACATCAACAACAGAAGCAGTTGCTCTCAATGTTCATACTGCTATGTTTACTCATGCTACTATGAAGAAGTTAGAACAAAGGCTGCCATATTACGAGCAAACTCAAAAAGTAATGAATGATGAAGTAAAAAAATTGTATTTTGAAAATGTGAAATTAAAGAAACAATTGCAAGTTGTGAATTCTTCTCAAGGTCAAGCCATTGCACCCTATTAGCCCCCTGTTCCACAAACATCCAATGATGTCATAGTGTCTACTCAATAATTTAATGCATTAAGATTGAAATTTGAAAAGGAAATTGAAAGTTTGAATAAACAAAATGAAATGACAAAGAATGAGGCAAAGATGAAAGTTTTTGAAATTTTTGAGAAAATTTTGGAGCATAGAGTAAAATTGGTTGTGGATAAGCTTGGGAGTGTGCATGATTGCTCCTCTTCTTTATCTCAGGCCATTGAGCAATTGAAGATAAACTTTTCCATTTTGGATTTGTTGTATAAAAAATGGCAACCCTATCATCACACTTTGGTTACTATGTGATTAGTAGTACAAAGGAATCCTGATGCCCCTAGAGCTTTGAAGCCCATTGAGTAAATGGTCAAAATGATCATTGATGAATACTAGTATGTGAACGAGGAAATCCAAAAGATGCAAGCAAAGTTTGAATGTTTTACTATGTTCAAGCATAAATTTATTCCTTTCATACTGACAGAAGAAGAGAAAATCAAAAGTATTGACACATGGAAGATGGAATTCGGCCAAACAATATTCCAAGTTATGGATTTTTTGAAGAAGGATGGAGATGTCAGCATTCTTAGTTTCAACATGATATTGGACCAAGTAATTGCTTTAGATGCTGGGTATGGAAAATTTGTGATGGATGTCAGAGCTTTGCTTGATAAAAGATGGAAAGATCATCAGGAGAACTTGCTTTAGATTCAGGCTTACCAATGACCTGGTGATTTTACAATATATAAATGGGAGGAGAAATATCTTAGAGATGAATCATCAATAGCATAGGTTCAGGTGCAGAGGAGAAATGAGCCATATGCTGGCATTAAATAGCACCACCACATCTTAAATGCTCTCATTTTGTCTCTTTATGTTTTCTTCATGTTTTCAAAATGTATTCAAATATATTTGAAAATCTAAATTGGACGTATAAAAGGCAAATATTGTAATATCAAGGGTTAGGAATACAAAGAGCCATTTTGAATGTGAAAGGTATGAAGATTTTTTCTTCCTTTATAAAAGGAAACTAGGACCTTATGGATAAGGATCTATCTGGGATTTGATTTTTTGAAAGAGACATTGCACTTCCTGTACTTTGAAGCAAATCAGTATAAAATCTACTATTTTATGGTGCTCAACTTTTGGTTCTCATTTGTTCGTTGAATTGGATTTCTAATAATTTTACTGGTTGTCTCCAATTTACTTTTTCTTTGTTATTCAAATCAACCTATCAAGTATATTGTTGATTTGTTAGAACACATTTGATGTTTCTTGTGTGGTTTGTTTATTGGGCTCCTTCAAGAAAGGATTAAAATCCTATAGGTGAATCACAGTAACTTTGGAAAGTTAAATTGGATTGTTAAAGAATAACTTGATAACTTACATATTTGTATGTCTATGCAAGTCATAGACCTAGAATTGCCAAGCAAATCGAGTTGTGGCTAAAAGGGAAGCACATATTCTTCTTAGAGTGAAAACTCTATAACCCAAAGGCAGGCACCAATCATTCTCTTTTGAAAATCATTCCCTTGTATATGTTTTCAAAATCCAATTTTGTTTTTCTATTTTAGGAGTTGGCTATAAAGATTTATAGAAAACATTAATCCAAATCACATGCCAGATTGTGTTAAGTGAAGTGGATGATTTAATTGACAAAATTACATAAGCTCCTTAATTTGTTCTGAAGTCACCAGCAAACTTGATAGTAAATTGTCATTGGTGAAACAAGGTAACACACACCTATGCTTGAATAGAGCCTAAAGTGCAGAGAATTTTGATTAATCTGATCAATTCTATTAGTTGGCCAAAATCACATATAAAACCTAATCACAAGATTTGGCATATCTTTAGGGTTCTATAATTTGCAAATTTGAGTACCAACAAAACCAATATTGACATTAAAGTGATGTACAAAAGCATTGGCCAAATCATTGAAGGAATGAATAGAACTATGAGGAATAGAATAAAGCCATTCAATTGCATAATCCATTTAGTTTCTAGGGAAGAGCTTTGTAAAAAATTTATCATCACAAACATAATCAAAACAAACTCCCAGTTGTGTCATAAGCTCCCCTTTACCACTATATATTACAAAACTAGGGGCCATCGAACAAACTAGAAATGGATAAGAAATAACTCAAATGAAAGTGGATTATGCTTGATTTCTCCTATGATATCCTTTGATTACTAGGGGTAATGTATCAACTTTACTTTGCATCTCATCAATTCTTTTAAGGATGACATCTATGTTGGAAGGATGAACATTAGGACTTATGATTAAAATGGGAGTGGAAGTGGCAACATGAGATAATACGTGGAGTGTAGGTTGATTGGGGGATAAAGAATGAAGTTGGAATGACAACACTAGAAGTGGGAACATGAGTAGTGGGTGAGAAGTAAAAACAATTAGGGGATGAGTGGAAGGTACAATATGAGAAGTAGGTACAATGAGAGGATCAATGATAGGAGCTATGAAAAATTGATAAGCAATACAGAGAAGAGAAAAAATATGTTGCATGGCTAATGCAGGAGAAGATGTGGAAGGAGGCACACTAGATGAAGAGGCTTGTGAAGGAAGGGGAGGAGACACACTATTTAAGGAACTTGATGAGCTTATTCTTTGACCTATATCACTTAATACTTCCATCACATAAGGATTATCCATTAACAAGTTATGAAGAACATCAATCAAATTTGAATAATTAACATTATTGCTCAAATTCATAAAGGTATGATATAAGTATTTGTGTAGTAAGATTCATGTCTTGCCTATCCATATGTACAGCATGTGAATCATGATTAAAAACATCTTCCCCATTAAAATATGTAGTAGTCATAAAATCCTCAATAATAACTTCCTCACAATGAATCAAGGACATTGTAGAGTTAAGCCTAAGGTTTCTTCTTAGTGCAAAATGAGGATTAGGTTGAGACCTTGACATTCAAGAAAAATATAAAGAAATGAAAAGGAAATTGCATCCAAGTAATCCTAATATTTTCTACCAACAATTCATACCAAAGACTGAACAATTTAAGGATATTACAATAGGTAATTTGTATTGACACAAATAATATTACTGAAGCATTTCAAAGTTTAGGCCATAAGAATCATCCTTTTTTAAACATGGATTGCAAATAATTTTGAAAATTTAGAAGTCTTGGTCATTAACATTATTGTCTGCTACAATGTCATCCAATGTATCATTGTCAATGTTCATATGTTCTTTCAAGTATTTAATAGTATCATCATCCTCATCTTGACTTGCATCATCTTCATCGTCATTGAAATTTGACTGTAGACCATCTATATTGTTACTAGATGTATTTGGATCATCATTTTCTATACCATCCATATTGTTGTCTTCCATAACATCATCTAACTCTGGATTGTTGTCGTCTTGTGCCTGAACATAACCATCTTCAACATCATCATGAATGTCAATTTCTTCGATGTTCTCTAATCCCTCTCTCTCATTTTGTTGACCATCATTGTTTTGCTCAGTATCCACTAATGCATCGTCAAATACATACCTTAATCTTGGATCATAATGTATGACAAATATCCATTTTGGGTCCAAAATATCTTCATAGAAAAATACCTACACATGAACGACATACATATATTAGACGTATGGTATAACAATTTTATTGATTAATAAACACATGTATATAAATTCGCAATAAACTATGAATTATAGATTAATGATCACTACTACTTCTTGTTTGAGTTAAAGAAATACCTACTCACAATGAATTGGTAGAACATAAGACTACTAATCCTCTGGTAGGAAACATGAGGAATCTATAGAAAATAATCCACTATGGGTATCATGTCTTCATGTCCTCTCAAATGCTTCATACCATCTACACTCAAAAATACAACATTTAAAAGAGCGGTAATCTAACTCAATAATTTCTTGTATTTTCCCAGCATATTGTAGATTCCCTTCAATTATATTCTTATCTTTTGAGCTTGATCGACTGGATTTCTTGAAGTCAACCATGATGGGCCACAATCGAAGGATTGTCTCTTTACATCTACACTTTCTACATGATAATGTCGACCATATGCCCAGATTGCTGTATATTTTGTCGTCTATGAAAGACCATTTATTTTAGTGATAACAAATATAATGATGAATATTAAAAGAGTTAATAGTGTCAAAACTGTAAGGAAACAAAATTTTATAAAATTCCAACTGTACCTTTCTTTCACATCCTCTAGATATGTTGATTTCATCTTCTATTATGTTTGAATCTATACTTGCATCTTATATTTGATTTTGAATTTATTCAGTAACCCATTCTAGTGTGCAATCTTTGCCCCATTTTCCAAGCAGATCAGTGGGAAGTGGAGTATTCCTTGGGTTCGATCTTTTAAACTGTCTCCTTGCTTCTAACACTTCTTCTCTCTTTTTATCATATAGATCAATTGATTTGTTCATAAAGTCCATGTGGTATAGAATGAACTTGTCTAGTATAGCACTTTCATCTACACCTATTACATGTCAACATGTTTATTTCAAACTCCAAATGTCATGCTATTAATTTGACAAATAAATTACAGAGTAAATTAATGATTGCAAGAAAAACAACCACACTGATCATGAATTTACTTACTAATTTCTACTTGAACACCATTAGATTGTGGTTTTTCTCCATCAATAATATATGATGCTCATTCTTCATCCCAGAAGCATGACCCATCTTCAAAATCCTTACCAAGGAATTCACACAGGAAGAAAAATGCTTCATTCAATACATACCCTTTAGCCATGCAACCCTCTGGATGTGCCTTTTGTCTAACATATCTTTTTAGAGTTTTCATATACCTCTCAAAGAAAAACATCCACCTCATTGATATGACACCCACCAATTCAATGTCATCGACTAGGTGTATAATTAAATGGACTTGTAGGTCCATGAAACTTGTAGGGAGCTCCTTCTCAAATACACATACAATTTCTGCAATTTCCTTCTTCCACTTTGGCACTTCACATTCATGGATCTCCTTGGAGGTCACCCACCTAATATAAGAATAGTAAATTAGTTTGAACCTTTAGTCAAAAATTAAAATGCAATATAATATCTCTATGTCTTTCACACATGAACATTTCATATAACCACATACCTTGTAAATGCTGACAATCGACTTATAGGATTCCTTAAGTCAACTGTAAGACAAGAATCCCCCCTAATTGCCAATGACATGATATGCTATCAAACACATTTATGAAAAGGTCATTAGTAATTTTTTCTCACACAACAAAATATCAAAATATATTTAGTACTTAATCAATGATACCAGTAAATGTTAAATGATGATATATAATACCTTCATAAAATTATGAAAATCATGTGTTTTAAATTATATGATATGTCCATCAATTGTAAAAGCTTTAGCCAATGATGACCCATAGCCAGTAGGTATCCTTATTGAATGGATGGCATTTTTTAGTTGGTCTAGCTCTTTTTTTTTTCAAAATCCATGGAGATTCTGCATATGTTTCATTTTCCCTATTTGGCCACAAATGCTTTCTATCAATTTTGGTATGCGAAAGAGCAATATCTCTCCTCGAAGACAAGGTGTCCTCTTTGCCTGATATATGTCGAAATATAAAATCTGGGACATTTTTGAAGACGTGCATAGGATCTAATAGGTGAGATATTAATAGATCTTTCAGTAAGGGAGATCATAAAATATGGATTTCCTTTTCATTCCTTCTAGCATATTAACTACAACTTGTTCTGGTTCTTCAATTGAATCACCCCGATCAAAAAAATCCTCCCAAGATTTTAATTCAGCATCTTCATACTTCTTAATCCAATCACTTGGACCCATAATCATGGGAGGGCCTCTATTTTCAACTTTTCCATCAAATTGAATCTTCAATTGATTTCTAAACTTATTATCTAGTGGTAGAAAAAGCCTGTTGTTTGCATAAATAAATTTATGTAGATCTTTAGAATACTGCCCTTGAAATTATTCTACAGATCTTGGACATGCAAATATCCTCTTTGTTTGAAGCCCTGCAATTCAATAAGTAATGTTAATAACATCAAAAAAATAATATAAAACTAAGTATGAAAGTTGGGATGAAAATAAATTATGAGTGTAAATACGTAAATATTTATCTTACCAGAACAAACACCAAGTCCTAGGAAATCGTGAATAGTCCAACATAGCACACCATACAACATGAAGGACCTATTTGATGGGGGACATGATATGTCATACATTCTTATGCCTTTCCATAGCAGTTACATCTCATCAATAAAAGTCGCAAGATAAACATCCATGTTTTTAACTTGATGTTTTCCTGAAACAAAGAGAGTTAGCATAAGGTGCTCCTTTCTAACACTTATCCATGGGGGAATATTGTATACTATCAATCCGACTGGCCAAACACTATAATTTGATCTCAGGAAAGAGAATGGGCACACTCCATCAATTGCAAGACCAAACCTGATACTATGGGGTTCATCTTTAAATTTTCTTGGCCATTTTCCTCTATGTGTTTCATTGCTTTGGAGTTAGCTGAAATTCACATGAATCCATCTTTATTCCTATTCTTTGCATGTTAGTCCATCAATTGTGCAAGTGACTTGTAAAAAAACATTCATTAAAGTTGAAGTATAATTGGCATGTGGCGTAAATCCTTCTTTGGAGCTATAGGACCTTGTACATCTATACGATATCTCTTCTCTTTGCATATAGGGCATTCTACCTTGTTTTGATGTTCATCTCTATATAAAATGCAATCATTTTTACATGAATGAATTTTCTTATATTTAATCCCAAACTCAACCAACAATAGATGCGCCTCTCTGCAAGTTGATGGCAACACATTCTCTTTAGGGAATATTTTAGTTTTTCGTGCCCTGTAAGATTGCCATAGATTAAATCAATTAAATGTGTGACTTATGATGAACATGTTTGATATGTCAATCTATACTAGGACTATTTATATATAATATGTAGTTTTAAAATCCCCTTAAAGAAATATAAACAAAGTTGATGAATGTTTATGAATTATGTACACCAATTGACAATGCAAAATAAGAAATAGATTTCAACTCACTTCAGTAGGATAGTGAATCCTTTGTTTGACCAACTAAATAGTGACTTGATTTCTAATAATATTAATGTGCATGCTAGTTTTGAGGTTCTACTTGCACCCGATTTGAACATGGGTGTCTTCGCTACTTGCTTGATGGAGTCTTTCAGGTTGTTATCATCAACATTATGTTGGTGGTAATTACCCCTGTTATCATCGTTACTGTCAATCATATGATCATTATTGTCATCATTGTTTCCATCCCCAAAGAAATATGTAAGTATTTCATTCAATCCTTCTTCGTGCATTGCATTTTCACTATCACGATCATCATCATTAAGGCTAGGTGGCATGTCATCAGTGTATGCAGATCTCATCAACTCTTCAAATTTCTCAGCTGGTAGTATTCTCTTCAATCTTGCTCTTTTCACCTTGGTATTGTTTAAAGGATGGTTTGGATCATCCCTTCCAAATCTTAATAACCCAGTTGGATCTTGGGTATTACTATGTGTTTCATCAACATCTTCTACCTATCAACAAACGCAAGCATTATTTAATGTTTGGCAACAATTGGATAAATCATAAATGTATCAATTTCAAAGAAATATAATAAAATATGGCTTAAAAAATAAAAATATAAATTGTATAAACATATATACATCAATTGAATAATGGAATATTATTTTATAGACTACCTTTTTTATACAATAATTTAAATAAAATGCAATTTTGACAACATAGTTTATAAAACATCAGTCCACACTCATTTATTATTCTTTGGTTTTATGTCCTTAAGAACATCCTTAGGGAGGCCTTGTTCTTCCCTCTTATTTCACTCAGGAGTGCATTTTAAGAAGGGGTAATCAATCAATAACTCATTCCCAATGGTAAGGTCCATAATAGCCTCAACCATTATCAATCTATCAACCTCTTTTTCCATATCTCCATCTTTATCCTTTATAACCTCAACAAATTAACAATTCAGTCTTACAGTAGGGTCCCTTCCCTTACTACTCTTTATAAATCCTAAAATATTTTTGTGTGTGTATGCATGTCCATCTATATACATAAGATGGCCTCTATTCATTTCTTTTCCACTTTCCAATTGGAGATGATGTGTATACATATTCAAATTTAGACCATATGCTAACATGCTAGGCTTATATTCTGCTAGCCTTCTCCATTCACCACTGTAATATGATGGACCATAATATGGCATTAATCTCCTAGTGGTTTGTTCTAAATTGTTTCTATGTTTAGATCCCACATGTACATTTTAGACAATAAAGAGGCCTAGATTCGCTCCATGAATACTGGAGGGTCATATCATGTAGCTATATCCCCAAATTTGAAACACCTCATACACTCTAGGTAGTTGTTGATCATTAGGCCAAGTGCAATATAGTCAATGATCAAATGTCTCTTTGTAAATTGATCTCAAACTCAAGGGCAAGTCATCATCTCCATCACATTCATTCTCATAGGGTATGTAGTCCACCTTCCCCTTGTCTTTAAGCAAATTATGCAGCTTTAAACTGGTTCTTGTTCTGTTGCTTGTTTTCATCAATTCCTCATCTTCTGAGCTAGTATATTGGTACATATTTTTGTTAGATGTATCATCTGATAAATGATCATTTCCCTCTAGGTTGGAAGTCGGTGATCCTGGAAACTTTAAACCAAGAACTTTATCCTGCAAGTATCCATTAAGAAAAAAATTAGTTATTTAAATAATATAAAATAATGTTTAAACGAAGTATACATGTTATTTACATCAAATTGGAAAATTCCTTACCACAATTCTTATTGGATTTGAATCAATTTTAGGAGGCATACTACTGACTAGAAGCTCATCATATATGTAATGTATTTGGACAATCGCTCATTTGAATTGTTTCTTTCCACGACATACAGAACATCCACAAATAACAATTTTCTCAAAGTATTCATCCCATGTACTATAGTCCTGACCAACCTCTTGTTCAGTGCATTTATTTGTTGTGTCTGTAGGATCCATTGTCATATCCTCTTCCACCCACTGTCCTCTATGTGATTTAACAGTTTTAGGTCCATATCCATGTACATATCTTTTTCTTTTGCTAGTTGAACGCTCAGGCTCTGCATTTGCTCTAAACTCCATCTAAAATAATCAACAACATACATTAATTTATGTCAAGATTGGATAATACATTATAAATTTCAATAATACTGTGAGAAAAGATGGACTTATCACAAAATGCCATCAGATCATTTTTTCCTAAGTTAAATCAAAATTTGAGTACCTGATGTCTCACTTCATCTGTTGTGTCCTCATTTGATATGACACGATCTGTTGCCATGGCCTCATCTGGCCCCTATAATATGTAACATAGTGAATAATGTTTAGTACACCAATTATATCATTTCAATGAATATGCTATCCAACACAAAACCTCACTTTAGTCATATATTCGACATATTGATATCATGTTTTGGCCATCCTAATTTTCAAACTTTTCACTTGATCATAGAATCACATTTAATCACCATTCCTGTGTTGCAAGTATGGGACTAACTAGTGTTGTCATTGATGTCAACATACTCATGTTGCATTGATGTCAAGGATTTGATGAGCTGTGTGCTGAGGATATTGAGAAAATTAATCCTATCAGAAATAGTGAAGATAGTGAAGCTCTATGAAGTGAAGATCAGAGATTGCGCATCAAAGGGTTTGTAGATATGTGCCTAAAGATGATCCAGTCAAGATTTGAGAGGTCCACACGAAGATTTAGAGAAGTTATGGCCATATGAGTAAAACTAGTTCTGGCAACTAATCAGAGGTGATAGAGTGACACAAATAGGTTCAGTGAGATCCAGAAATGCAATATCATGTTCTGCGGATTTGGTGGAATGTTTAGGAAGCCAATGTGAATTGAAAACTTAATTGGTTCATGGTTTGGAGGTCCGCAAGCATTTATTCTAATGTGACAGTGATGACAGACTATGTTCTTGAGGTTCCGAATGAAGATGCAAATGATTTCAGTAAGCAGAAGTGGTGTAGATGTTCTTGGTGATTCAGGCAAGCTTGTGGGGGTCTTTAGAATGTGTCTAGTTCATGTTGGTGGTCCTCATTGAAGATTGAGCTCGTAATCAAAGATTTACTCTCAGGTGATGGTGTTCTTCCTAATCATGGCTGATCGAATGTTTTACACATCTTGTGGATGATCTTGAAGATGTTCTGCGAAGCATGGTGTGTTCCTCAAAGAAGATTGAAGTCCCAAATATGTGTGGCTGATAGTGTGGTGATATGCATGAAGTCTTTGTAACAAATCAAGTTGTATTTTTGTAACTACTCTGTAATAAAATAAAGTATGTTGTGCCGAATTTGATGATTATCCCAAAGTCAATGTCTTGTATAAATAAGATTTGTGAAGTCATTTCAAAGTATCCTGGGTTGAGATGAAAAAGTGGTAGAGAGGAGAAAAGTGAAAAGTAGAGCAGAAGTCTTGAGCTGAAATGGAACTGTCTCAAGCATGGTGAAAATGCTAATCTCCAGTTCAAGTATGTAATATTTATATTATTCTGTAGATAGTGTGTCTATAAGGAAAGCAAAGGTGCGGAATACAACTTCCTTAATGTTAGTTCTAAGGGGATAATGCAGCTAGGTAACTTTCAATTAAAAAATAATAGATGAATACACCAGAAGAATAGAATAAACATTAAAAACAACAAAGAATGACACTAGCTTTACATGGGAAAAACCCTTACGAGTAAAAAACCCACCACCACAAGAGAGACTATCTTTATTACAGTAAAACATAATAGTTACAATAAAGATCCTAGCCCTTTTGCTCAGGTATCAATTCTTAACAACTACACCACACAGTTCATTACATCTGCATATTTACAGAATAAACTGTGTAATTGAATCTCTTCATCAATCATCATCGATGTCAGTCAATAAGATTATATTATCAGTTTCCAAGAGCAAAAAACCGTTACACTATTTTTGCCCTAACTGATGGTCTCAATTGATCCAACATTGCTGCCTTCCAACCATCGCAACGGTTCACATTCTAGCGAGACCTTTAGTCCCACATGCATCAGGTCGAAGACTTCTCTGCAATTTATATGGCCAATGACTCGATTATACTATCATCAGCAATTTTGTTGCCAATGATACCAAACCAAAGACCCATCAGCCTAACCCACTCCATCGGTGATCGAATTGCTTCCTTCACCAATAACACATAGTCTCCGTGATCCCCAAGTTCACCGCCCTTCATCGGAGTGACCTTTGCCATCGGCCCAAACACTTTACACTGCGCCAATGAAGGTTCTCACGTCGATGCCCAATGCTTCACCAACTTCCATTGGGGTGACCATTCACATCGAAGCGACTACCAAGATCTTAGCCGATGGCTAACCTTATGCCAATAGACATAAGTCATCAGTGAAACCATACATATCGGCCACAGGCTTCTCACTCTCACCGATAGTGAAAGTTTGCCTAATAGCTTGTTCCTTTATCAATGTGAACACAACTATCAGTGTAACATTACCAAGATTTGCCAATAGCTTTAGTGTGGCTGATGACCAAGGATAGAATAAGGTTCAAGCAGTAATTTGAGACACACGTTCTCTTCAATCTCCCACTTGTCAAAGAGATTACTGCTACCTCTTAATCCTCACTCAGTTACTGAGAATTATGGGCCCGAAGACCCATTCCATCTGAACACCATTTGAACTTGGCCATACTCACTGATTTAGTTAAGGCATCAGTGACATTTTCCAAAGTGTCAACCTTTTCCAGCTTCACCTTTCTATCTTCCACCATATCACAAACAAAGTGATATTGGACATCAATATGTTTTGTCCTAGCATGAAATGTAGGATTCTTCACCAAACATATAGCACTTTGATTGTCACAGTGAATTTGTATTTGCCCTACATTAAAACCAACATCAGAACACAACCTCTTCAACCAAATAGCTTCTTGGCATGCACGAGTAGCTACCATGTACTCTACCTCTATTGTGGACAAAGTGACTACAGCCTGCCGCTTGCTCATCCAACTGATCGCACCACCATTTAACATGAATACATATCCACTGGTGGATCTTCTACTATCAATGTCCCCTGCCCAATCAGAATCAACATAACCCTGAATGCTTATAGACCTCTAAGATCCAACTGAGTTTCCATGATAATAAATAGAATAGTCTGAAGTTCCCTTCAAATACCTCATAACTCTTTTCATAGCATCCCAATGTGATCTGCCTGGATTCACCATAAACCGGCTCAAAACACCCACTACTTGGGCAATGTTTGGTATGGTACAGACCATTGCATACATTAAACTACCAATAGCACTGGCATAGGGCGCTCTTTTCATGTCGTCAATTTCATTTGAAGATTCTGGACAATCTTCAACAGATAGTTTCGTTCCCTGCATCACTGGAACAACTAATTGTTTAGAATCAGACATATTAAACTTATCAAGAATATTAGTAATATACTTGCTCTGGCTGAGCCAAAGCTTTCTCTTAGATCTGTCCCTTTTGATTTCCATTCCTAGAATGTATTTCGCTACCCCAAGATTCTTCATTTCAAATCTCAAAGACAACTGAGATTTTAATTTTGAGATCATTCCCTTACCATTGCCAATGAACAACATGTCATCCACATACAGTGCAATTATAAGAATTCGATCACCATTAGTTTTATAATAAATGTAGTGATCAGATTTAGATCTCACATATCCCAAAGATAAAACATATGTATCAAATTTTTGATACCACATTCTAGGAGATTGCTTGAAACCATAAAGAGACTTCTTAAGTTTACATACAAGATGTTCTTTACCTTTTACCACAAAATGCTCTGGCTAGGACATATAAATTTCTTCTTCAAGGTCCCCATGAAGAAATGTTGTTGTCACATCCATCTGCTCAATTTCAAAATCATATGCTGCTGCAAGTGACAACAGAAATCTAATGGATGTTAGCTTATCTACAGGAGAAAAAATTTCTCCGTAATCAATACCTTCCTTTTGGGAATACCCCTTAGCAACTGGTCTTGCCTTGTATTTGTCAATACTACCATCTAGACCATATTTCTTTTTAAATACCCACTTACAGCCCACAGGTTTTCTACCTTCAGGCAAGGGCACCAGATCCCAGGTTCCATTTTTCTCCAATGATGACATTTCATTATCCATGGCTTCCAACCAAGAATCTGAATCGGATAAACTAATAGCTTCTCTCATAGTCCTAGGTTCATCAGTATCAGTAAGCAAAGCATAGGCACAACTTGAATCAAGTACTAAAAATCCATACCTATCTAGTTGTCTCTTTTCACGTGTAGACCTCCTCAATGGCTGAGGTGCAAGTTCAGGTTCTTGCTTTGGATCAGAATCTTCAGAGCTACTAGAACTCTCATCTGAATTATCTACACTTGGTGCTTGTTGTTCCTCTTTTACAGGGGTCAGAGGAATAGTAACAACACTCTTTTCTTTCTTCTTTTCTGTCTTCTCCGGCCGAGGATCAATAACCAAAGTTTTCATCTCTCTAAAAATTACATTCCTGTTGTAAATTATTTTTTCAGTTTTCAGGATTCTAAAGCTTGTATCCTTTAACACCGACTCAATAGCCAATAAAGATACATTTGACTGCCTTGTAATCCAACTTAGACTTTTTTACTTCAGGAATATGAGCATATGCCTCACAGCCAAAGACATGAAGATGTCTTAGAGAGGGCTTCTTTCTAGACCACGCTTCCATAGGTGTATTATCAACCAATGCCGAAGTAGGAGAATGATTCAACAAGTAACAAGTTGTAGCAACTGCTTCAGCCCAGAACCTTTGTTCAAGACCAACATAACTCAACATACTTCTTGCTTTCTCCATCAGTGATTGATTCAATCTTTCAGCAACTCCATTTTGCTGTGGAGTATAAGGTGTAGTTTTGTGCCTTTTTATACCATGATCTACACAATACTTATCAAAATCCACATTGCAATATTCACCACCATTATCTGTTCTCAAGCATTTTATTTTTCTACCAGTTTGATTTTCCACAAGAGTTTTAAATTCTTTAAACCTATTGAACACTTCTGATTTATTTTTTTTAAAATATACAAAAGCCCTCCTTGAATAATCATCAATAAACAATACGTAGTATCTTGATTTAGACAGAGAAGGAACATCGACTGGACCAAAAACATCAGAATGCACATAGTCCAGAACACCAGAAGATTTATGAGAACTAGAGTAAAAAGAAACACGATTCTATTTTCCATATATACAATGTTCGCAGAAATTGAACTCCAGATTACAATCAATCAGCCCATCTACCAGGGTTTTGTTCTTCAAGGTTTTTAAACCTTTTTCACCTATGTGACCAAGTCTATGATTGCAGAGCATTGTTTTCTCTGCAGGAAGTTTAACTTCCATAGAGTTTGCATCATATGTTACAATAGTAGCTTTTTCAGATTTTACAGAGACACTATTACAGCACACTGGTTTAGCATCTAACCTATACAGATTTCCAATGCGTTCACCCTTTGCCAGTACAATAGAACCTCTAGTCATTTTATAGCCACCATTAACAAAAGTAACTTGCACACCAACATCATTAAGCTTACTAACAAAAAGTAAATTTTGAGCCAGACTTGGTATGTGTAAAACTCCATTTATTCCCTTTATTTTTCCATCTGGGAATTGGATTCTGACTCTTCCTTAGCCAACAATTTCTAGCGTCAAATCACTTGCCAGGAACACCTTTCCACCACATATGGTTCATGCTTAGTGAACCATTCTCTATGAGATGTCATATGAAAAGACGCTCCTGAATCCACCAACCATACATCTTCAGATGCAGGCGTTGCCAAGGCAGCAATGAAAGCATCAGCATCACTCTGAGAAGAATCATTGTCAGCAGAGTTCTTCTTCTTCTTCTTTTTCTCCTCTTTGTAGTCTCTTCTGATGTGTCCTTTCTGCCCATAATTCCAGCACTTCACCTTGGACTTAGTGCTAGGAGATTTAGATCTCCCCTCTGACTTGGACTTTGATTTCTTATCCTTCTTATTGCCTTTTTCCTTTGATCTACCTCAAACAGATAGGGCCTCTTTGGCTGTCTCAGAAGATTTCCTCCTCATCTCTTCAGATAACAATGAGGTAACAACCGCTTCAATTGTAAATGTGGTTGCTGTACTTCCAATAGCCATCACAAGATGATCCCATGAGTCAGGTAAGGAACACAGAAGAAGCATACAACGGTCTTCCTCTTCTATTTTTACACCTACAGACGTCAACTATGCAACAATTGGATTAAATGTGTTCAGATGGTTTGCTACAGATGCACCTTCATCCATCTTCAGAGAATACAACTTCTTTCTGAGGAACAGTTTATTCACCAAGGACTTGCCCTGGTAAATATCTCCCAACTTCTTCCACAAGTCTTTGGCTGACTTCTCTTCATGGACGTTCATTAGAACAGAATCTATAAGACTTAATCTTATCAGTCCTCTGGCCTTTCTGTCAGCTAGGTCCCAATCTTCTTGTTTCATGCTTGTAGGTTTAACCCCAAACACAACAACCCAAAGATCTCTGTCGACCAGCAAATCTTCAACCTTAATCTTCCACAACTCAAAGTTTGTGCCATTGAACTTTTCAATGTCTATTTTTCCTGATGTGCTTGCCATATTATTTAACAGAATAGACCTCTACAGAACTCCCACTTATTGAACTAAACACAAAAAACACCCAACCTACCAACAAGGATAACACAACTGGCCAAGCTCTGATACCACTTGTAAGGAAAGCAGAGGTGGGGAATACAGCTTCCCTAATGTTAGTTCTAAGTGGATAATGCAGCTAGGTAACTTTCAATTAAAAAACAACAGATGGATACACTAGAAAAATAGAATAAACATTAAAAACAACAAAGAATGACACCAAATTTACGTGGGAAAAACCCTTATGGGTAAAAAACCCACCACCACAAGAGAGATTATCTTTATTACAGTAAAATAGAATAGTTACAATAAACATCCTAGCCCTTTTGCTCAGGTATTGATTCTTAACAACTACACCACACAGTTCATTGCATCTGTATTTACAGAATAAACTGTGTAATTGAATCTCTTCATCAATCATCATCGATGTCAGTCGATAGGATTATATTATCGGTTTCCAAGAGCAAAAAACCATTACACTATTTTTTCCCTAACTGAACGTCTCAATTGATCCAACATCACTACCTTCCAACCGTCACAATGGTTCACATTCCAGCGAGACCTTTAGTCCCACATGCATCAGGTCGTAGACTTCTCTACAGTTTATATGGCCAACGACTTGATTGTACTATCGTCGGTAATTTTGTTGCTGACGATACCAAACTAAAGACCCATTGGCCTAACCCGCTCCATTGGTGATCGAATTGCTTCCTTCACCAATAACACATAGTCTCCGTGATCCCCAAGTTCACCACCCTTCATCGGAGTGACCCCTGCCATTGGCCCAAACACTTTACACTGCACCGATGAAGGTTCTCACACCGATGCCCAATGCTTCGCCAACTTCCATCGGGGTGACCATTCACATCAGAGTGACTACCAAGATCTTGGTTGATGACCAACCTTATGCCGATAGACATAAGTCATCGGTGAAACCATGCATATTGGCCACAAGCTTCTCACTCTCGCCGATAGTGAAAGTCTACCCAATAGCTTGTTCCTTTATCGATGTGAACACAACTATCGGTGTAACATTACCAAGATCTATCGATAGCTTCAGTGTGGCTGATGACCAAGGATAGAATAAGGTTCAAGCAGTAATTTGAGACACACGTTCTCTTCAGTGTCTCTTGTAGGTAGTGGGCCTCTTGTCAGTAGTAATTGGCAAGTGCCATTTTATTCTTCTTATTCTTTTAACAGAGAATACAATCTTGGCTTAGTCACCCCGTGGTTTTTCCCTTAACCAAGTTTTCCACATTAAAATCTTGGTGTCATATGTGTTAATGTGTTTCTGCTCTTGAGTTATTACATTGTGCTTCCATGATTGAATCATTATTATGTTGTAGAAATATAAGAAGGATTTAAGTGTTTAAAGAAAAGAAAGTTTTTGTGACAACTGATTCACCCCCCCTCTTAGTTGTCTGTCCTAAAACCAACAATTGGTATCAGAGCTAAGTTCCTCTAAAAGAGCTTAACTACTTGAGGAGATCCAGGATGTCTTCCTACAAAAAGGATAGTCCGAGGTTTGATGGAACAAACTATACTCTTTGGAAAAGCCGCATGGAATGTCACTTGTAATGTATGGGATTTCAATATTGGAACATGATTATAAAGAAGTATATTCCTCCAAAGAATGGTCTGACAACTACAGATGAAATTAGAGATGCTGTAGATAATCTTTGAGCTAAAGAAGCCTTACTAAGTGCCTTATCTGATTCAGAGCTGACAAATGTCATGGATTTAAAAACTGCATATAAAATTTGGTCAAAGCTAGCACTTCTGCATGAAGGAGACAAATATGTTAAATGCGCCAAGCTACAAAGTCTGAAAGGAAATTTTGAAAACTTGAACATGAATGAAGATGAGAATATCACTACGTTTATACCAAAAGTAAATGAGCTTGTTTGTGGCATTAGATGTGCTGGTGGAACCTTGGATGAAGATGAGATTGTCACCAAAGTTCTCAGATCCTTACCTCTTGCTTACAAACACAAGGTTACTCCTATTGAGGAATTCAGATCTTTATCAAATATCACAAGGGATCAATTGGTTGGGAAATTAGTTGCATTTGAATAGGTTGAGTTTGGAGATGCACCTCCTAAGACTGAATCTGCATTCAAAGCTAGCGCCTCTGTAAAAGGCAAACAAAGGTATGATCTAGGAGAAAATTCCTCAAAGAAATTATCATGGTATGAAAAAGCAAGAAAATATCTAGAAGAAGATGAGACAGAAGCTACTCAACTTGAAGCCCTTATTGCAAAAAGACTGCCACGAGGATATGGTAAGTATGAAGGAAAATTGCCCTTTAAATGTTTCAACTACAACAAGATTGGTCACTTTACCTCAAGGTGTCTGGAAAGATTTTCAAGGACAAATCCAAATAGATCAAGATTCCAAAAGAAATGTTACTATGTTCATGAAGATGATGATGATGAAGGAGTAACAGATGATGAATCAGAGACAGGAAACAAATCTAAAAGTGACTGGGTGTTTATTGCCATCAAGGAAGAAGATCTAATGCCCATTGAATCTATCAATCATAAACTGATAGAAAGAGCTCTGGCTGCTCAAGTTGAAGAAAAGGATGAATGGGTCATTGATAGTGGATGCTACCACCATATGACTCATGATAAAAATAAGTTCATAGATCTGGAAAGATATGAAGGAGGAGTTGTAAAATTTGGTGATAATTCTGCTGGCAGAATTAGAGGTGGAGGAACTATTTATTTTGATGGAAAGAACAAAACTAGTGATGTACTATATGTTGAAGGTTTGAAGAATAATCTTCTTAGTGTTGGGCATTTGGTGGACAAGGGCTATGATATCCAATTCAAAAATAGAAAATGTAAGATCTCTGAAAGTTTTGAAACATAAATTGCATCTGGTACTCAAACAAAAGGTAACATATTCCACTTGGTTGGTACTGGAAAAAGTTGTTTATTTGTTTAAATTGATCAGAGTTTGTTGTGGCATAGAAGAATGTGTCATGTAAATTTTTATAATTCGTCAAGATAAGCAACACTCAGGCTATAAGAGATCTTCTAAGACTGGTGAAACCTACTAACAATTTTTGCAAAGAATGTCAGTTGGGTAAGCAGAGCAGAGTCACATTTAAAAGTAAGGAACAATCTTCTACCATATTGTTAGACTTAGTACACACTAATCTATGTGGACCGGCAAGAATCAGGAGTCTGCAAGGTGATAGATATTTCATGTTATTGATTGATGACTACTCTCGGATGATGTGGGTGACTTTCCTAAAAGAGAAATCTGAAGCTCTTGAGAAGTTCAAAATATTCAAGGCTATGGTAGAAAATGAAACTGGGTTAAACATAAAATGTCTTAGGTCTAATAGAGGTGGTGAATTCACACCCAGAGAGTTCATAGAATTCTATGAGAAATGTGGGATAAAGAAACAATTATCTACTCCAAGGACTCCACAGCAGAACGGAGTAGTGGAAAGAAAGAACCAAACCATCCAGGAAGCATCTAGAACCATGATGATGGAAGAAAATGTCCCTCAAATCTATTGGAGAGAAGTCGTAAGCACTGCTGTCTATACTCTTAATTGAGTACAAATCTGAAACAATACTGGTAAGACCTCTTATGAACTTTGGTTTGGCATCACTCCTATTGTGAAGTATTTCAGAGTCTTTGGTAGTAAATGTTACATTAAAAGAGATGAAGACAATGGCAAATTTGATGCTAGAAGTGATGAAGGAATATTCTTGGGTTACTCTACTCAAAGCAAAGCATACCAGTGTTATAACAAGATATTAAGAAGGATTGTAGAAAGTACAAATGTGAAAGTTGATGAAAGCACTGAAAATTCCTCAAGGTTTTATGAGTATGAAGCAAATGATCAGAATGATGTTCTAGTCCAAGAAGATCTAGCCCCTTCTGTAGTTCAAATTTAGACTGATCTAGAGAATCTTGAAATACAAGAAGAAGAGATAAGTTTGAATGAACCTGTCCAAGAAATAGAAGTGCAAGAAATTCCCAAAATTCCTAGGTATGTAAGACTGAATCATTCTAAAGACCAGATCATAGGTGATAGAAGCAAAGGTGTTCAAACAAGAAGAAAGATTACTCAATATTCAGAGAAGTATTGTCTAATTTCAAAGATTGAAACAAAAATAGTAAGTGAAGCATGCAATGATGAAATCTGGGCCAAAGCAATGGAGGAAGAGTTAATGCAAATTGAGAAAAATCACACTTGGGATCTTGTTCCCAAACCTAGAAACAAAACTGTAATTGGGACCAAGTGGGTCTTCCAAAATAAACTGAATGAAGATGGTGAAGTAGTCAGAAACAAAGCCAGATTGGTCTGTAAGGGTTATTCTCAAGTAGGAGTTGACTTTGAAGAAACTTTTGCTCTGGTGGCAAGAATTGAAGTAGTTAGATTATTTTTTGCTTTTGCTACCTTCAAGGATTTAAAACTATATCATATGGATTTCAAGTGTGCCTTCCTGAATGGTGACTTGGAAGAAGAAGTATACATTGAGCAACTAGATGGTTTTCAATTGTCTAATCATGGTGATATGGTCTGCAAGTTGAAGAAAGCTTCATATGGACTCAAACAAGCCCCAAGGGCCTGGTATGAAAGATTGGATAAACATCTTTTGAAGATTGGTTTCAAAAAAGGTACTGTTGATAGTAACTTTTA
This sequence comes from Cunninghamia lanceolata, assembly GCA_027924645.1. Taxonomy (NCBI): domain Eukaryota; kingdom Viridiplantae; phylum Streptophyta; class Pinopsida; order Cupressales; family Cupressaceae; genus Cunninghamia; species Cunninghamia lanceolata. The sequence goes on from BSBN01000582.1 coordinate 20,943,673, forward strand.
CTTCAAGATTGATCATGAAAATATCTTGATTGTTGAAGTATTTGTTGATGACATCATTTTTGGAGGAAGAGATATTATGTGCAAGACTTTTGCAAATCAAATGAAAAGTGAATTTGAGATGTCTATGTTTGGGGAAATGAATTTCTTCTTAGGTATGCAAATCACTCAAACAAAGAAATCAATCTTCATATCACAGACCAAATATGTGAAAGAATTGTTGAAGAATTTTGGGATGGATGATTCAAAGCCAATGAATACTCCCATGGCAACTGGGTGTAAACTAAGCAAAGATAATGAATCTCCTAAGGCTGATCAGAAAAAGTATAGGTCAATGATTGGAGGACTATTGTATCTTACTCAATCTAGACCTAACATTATGAATGTTGTTGGTCTTGTTGCCAGATTCCAAGCTGATCCTAGAGAATCTCATGTCATGGAAATCAAAAGAATTCTCAGATATCTAAAGGGAACAGTTGAGTATGGTTTATGGTATCCTAAGGATCATGATTTCTCTCTTCACGCATATACTGATGCTGATTGGGCAGGAGATGTGGATGACTAGAAGAGTACTAGTGGTGGTGCATTCTTCTTGGGGAAAAGATTGGTTTCTTGCTAAGCAAGAAACAAGAGGCAATAGCTTTGTCCATTGCAGAAGTAGAATATATTGCAACAGTAGGTAGTTGCACTCAAGTATTGTGGATGAAGCAAATGCTAAGAGACATCAGAGTGGAGTATGAGGAACCTATCAAAATCTTCTGTGATAACTCAAGTGCAATAAATATATCAAAAAAATTAGTGTTGCATTCAAAGACAAAACATATATCCATCAAGTTTCACTTTTTGAGAGAGTAGGTGAACAAGGATGAAGTTAGATTGGAGTTTGTGCCTTCAAAGGATCAGATTGTAGACATTTTTACTAAACCTCTACCTAAGGACTCTTTTAAGTATCTCAAGGAGAAGTTAGGGGTTATTACCCCTCCAACTCTGAATTAAGGTGCACTGATGTGCATCAATTTGGTGGATCTCACAGTCATATCTTGTAGTCCAGATTAATAATAGGAAGCTCCCAATTAGGGGGAGTAGTTTGTATGATTCTGAAGTATTGATCCAAGTATGTACCCTTTGCCATTGATGTCAAAGGGGAAGAGAAGACATGTGAAAAACAAAAGTGGTTGCTCATAAAATGGGGAGGAGCAAAGAAAGAGAAGACATATGAATGATTGCTGTTGATAGGGGGAGCTATGTCAGTTAGTGAGGAGAAGTTCTTGTCTTGATGGTTAAAACAGTTTTTAACATCATATGTTGCCATCAATGACAAAGGGGGAGATTGTTACAAGTATGGGCCTAACTGGTATTGTCATTGATGTCAAGGATTGGATGAGTTGTGTGCTAAGAATATTGAGAAAATCAGTCCTATCAGAAATAGTGAAGACAGTGAAGCTCTACGAAGTGAAGATCCCGGCTAGATGAAGATTAGAGAATGCACATCAAAGGGTTTGTAGATATGTGTCTAAAGATGATCCAGTCAAGATTTGAGAGGTCCGCGTGAAGATTTGGAGAAGTTATGGCCATATGAGTAAAACTGGTTCTGGTAGCTATTCAGAGGTGACAGAGTGACACAAATAGGTCCGATGAGATCTGGAAATGCAATACCTTGTTCTGCGGATTTGGTGGAATGTTTAGGAAGCCAATGTGAATTGACAACTCAATTGGTTCATGGTCTGGAGGTCCGCAAGCATTTATTCTAATGTGACACTGATGATAGACTGTGTTCTTAAGGTTCCAAATGAAGATGTGAATGATTTCAGTAAGTAGAAGTGGTGTGGATGTTCTTGGTGATTCAGGCAAGCTTGTGGGGGTCTCTAGATTGTGTCCAGTTCGTGTTGGCAGTCCACATTGAAGATTGAGCTTGTAATTGAAGATTTACTCTCAGGTGATGGTGTTCTTCCTAATCGTGGCTGACTGGATGTTTTACACATCTTTCAGATGATCTTGAAGATGTTCTACAAAGCATGGTATGTTCCTCAAAGAAGATTAAAGTCCTAGATATGTGTGACCGATAGTGTGGTGATACACATGAAGTCTTTGTAACAAATCCAGTTGTATTTTTGTAACTGCTCTATAATAAAATAAAGTATGTTGTGCTGACTTTGATGATTATCCCAAAGTCAATGTCTTGTATAAATAAGATTTGTGAAGTCATTTCAAAGTATCCTGGGTTGAGATGAAAAAGTGGTAGAGAGGAGAAAAGTGAAAAGTAGAGTAGAAGTGTTGAGCTGAAATGGAACTATCTCAAGCATGGTGAAGATGTTAATCTCCAGTTCAAGTATCTAATTTTTATATTATTCTATAGATAGTGTGTCTCTTGTAGATAGTGGGCCTCTTGTGAGCAGTGTGCTCGAGCAGTGAGCCCTAATTGGCAAGTGCCATTTTATTCTTCTTATTCTTTTAATAGAGAAGACAATCTTGGGTTAGTCACCCCATAGTTTTTCCCTTAACTGGGTTTTCCACGTTAAAATCTTGGTGTCATATGTGTTAATGTGTTTCTGCTCTTGAGTTATTGCATTGTGCTTCCATTATTGAGTCATTATTATGTTGTAGAAATATAAGAAGGATTTAAGTGTTTAAAGAAAAGAAAGTTTTTGTGACAACTGTTTCACCCCCCTCTCCATTGTCTATCCTAAAACCAACATCTTTTGTATTTTCAACCAATAAGTTTGACCTCAGAGGCCTCATGGAAAGAAAAATGACTTTATCTCCTCTATTTTGTAGCATTTGTGAATTCATAAACACCTTCCTCCTTTGGTTGAGGTGGCTTTCTCCTCTTACCTCTATTGTATCTACAGATTCTATTTTCATATCTATTTCCACCCACTTTCCTCTTTGTGATTTAGTAGTTCTATGTCATCCACGTCCTCTCTGCATGGCCTCCTTTAGATCCTATAGTACACAACAATGACAATAGTCACATAACAGTTGTGCACCAAGATAACATTGTTGAAATTATCTTATTAATACACTCGCTTTCATTAAGATGCACTATGAAAAACAAAATGGGACATTGCAACATTTTTCTCTTCACAAAAAGTTTACACGCAGAATCTTGACAACTAGAGCTCAAATATTATGATTACAAGATGACTACAAATTCACATCAAAAAGACATTTATTTCATATTTGACCCTCCTTTTTCTTTTATGGGTCATTTTAAGGCTATCTATATCTCTCCAAGTGGCCATAAAATCCTCAAAACTATCATAGAACCCTCAAAACAGTCTCAAAGAGTCTTTGGCACCAAAATTTTAAATTCTTGATGGAGGGATGGATGATTTGGATATTAATTTTGAAATCACATCATTAGATCTTTGTTAGGTTAATCCTAGCCATTGGATATTCTTTAATTATAGAGACTTTATGTCATATTTCACCATTACCTTTCACTCCAAAATTAATGTTTTCCTTTGAAAAGAAAACCCTCCATTAGCTATCATAACCCCAACCATCTGTTGAAGTGAACTTAAACATTATGTGCAATTGTCATTGCTCATATTAAGCACCTACCTCCCTTATTAGTGGTCCCACATGTGTGATGTATGTGAATGAGTCATATGGTACTTGTGCTACATGTTTAAAGTTTGATTTTTGCTCATATTGTTGGCAAAAGGCCCAAAAAGACCTTTGATTTTTGAGTTTTATACTCTATAACATGCATCTCCTTGATCTTTTCATCTAATCTAAATCTAGTTTCTATTCTTTCAAACCATATATGCAATAAGTCATTGGTTTGAGAGAGGGAAGTTTTGAGTTACCATGAAATCCAACATTTATTCTAGTTTTTTCCCTCAAATGTGAGAGTTTTATCACCTAGGGTTTGATATTTTAGAGTTTTAGTAGAGGGTTTGATGTTATAATTTATGTATAGATATATTGAAAGACTTAATGATCCTTTTTCTTTCTTGTAGGGTTTGTAACAATTAAGAATATAAAGGGCATGGTGTAAGAGAGAGGCAAAGATCCTTTGCGTACCAATATTTGATTGCCTAATGGGCAATCCATCAAATCTTGGTAACATGCTTTCCTAGATGATGAAATTTTGAGCCCTTGACATTGATGTAACAAGCCTATGATTTATGTCACAAAGGATGAAGAAGGAGTATGCATTCATGGTACGAAAGTGAAATTACAATAAAATTTTGATATGATTGAGATGTAGTTGGGGTATTTAGGGATGTTGTCATCATGCCTTAAGGATTGACAAGATCTAAGGATAACTAAATGTATAAATAGGACTATCACAGATATGTGAGGAAGTGGAAGCTTGTCAAATATTGAAGGAGATAGTTCATGGCCTCTTAAACTGAGCCTTAAGATTATAGTGAAGTCACATAATATAAACAAAGATTGTCATGACTTAGCTAAAATTTTGTCAATCTCCTATCACATATCTTAAGGTTGTCCTTAATCCCAAATCCAACTCTGAAATGTTAGATGGAAGGTCATGGCTCCAACTAAAATAATTGGTGTCAAAATGATAAGTTAGGGGACCATCATAGTGTTGATCTACTAAATTGTAGTAGGATCATGAGGATTCAAAGGTTGTCATATCATTGCTATCGTCCAAATACCACCTAATGTTGTACTAACAATGATTTAGAATCTTTATTAGCAAGTCAATGGACTGATATTGGAATAAAGGGTAGCCACCATATGATATAGGACTATGAGTAACAAAAATAAGCAAAGGCATTGCTAACATTATAAGTTAGGTAATCATTTATTATTAAAAATGTTATTATAGCAACCACCTTAAAAATTTGCCTTGACTATTAATAGGGGCATCAAAGATCATCTTTCAACCATTAGGATTGTTATAACTTATATAATTGTTGGTATATGGTGGATTACTATCATTATAGGGGGATGATATCAAGGACCATCATTATGCCTTGTTATAGCTAATGGACAATCATCGTAAGTATTGTTACAACCCAAAAGGTCTATCACAACCCCAAAGGACTATCACAAATGTTATTAGGTCATCCAAACCATAGCTCCAATATTCACCATCATATGAATATCATAATTAACATTGTAGAGGTTGTCATACCATGAGGCATAGGTAACAACCATAGGAGGCTTAAAAGAAACACTAGCAACATTAAATTATTGTCATAGTACACCTAGGATAGCTAGGTATGCATCCATAGAATTATTACTATAAAATTGTCTCATTAATCTTGTGACCAGGTTAAGTCACTATCATAGTAACAATGTAGTTAGTCATCAATCAACATGTCTTTGCATTTCAATGAGATCAATTCTTGAAAAATGACAATCCAGAGGTTATAGAGGCAAGTTGATACCTTACCCAAGTTGTCATGTTCTTGAAACATTATCACTATAGAGAGGAGATATCTAGAGAGTAATGTCACAAGGACATAACCAAGGCATGCACTATCATGAGCCATAGGGACAACTTACTACACCATCCAAAACTCCATTTGAACTAGCTACTATCAATAATTCACATATTGGGGACTGTCATGAAGAAAACACCATGCATAGGACTGTCATAATCAAAGTGGAGAGGATTGTCTACTTAGTTTATGACTGTCATAATAGATAGTGGGTTAGTTACCATGCTTCAAGTTAAAATAGGTTAATGAGAACATAGAAATGAAAATCACAATACCATAAGAATTTCCATAAGCTGCCAATATAGTCCCAATATCATGTCATGATAGTAAATGAAGAGTTGTTTGGTTTTTCCAAAGCCATATCACTTGCATAAGGATTGTCACCAGCCATCTGTGTAAGGTTGTGAAAGAGTGAGTAATTATTGATCTAATCATAAGAGAAGCATGAAGTCAAAATGCTATCATGGAAACAAGATATAGTTACTTATTATAAGGACAATCCAAATTTGGTGAGGTTGCTACAAGCAACCAAATTTGGCATTCCATTAGATCGTGATATCAACTTCCAAGCAAAATACATCATTTTACACTGATAGGTGCTAAATTAGGCTCACTTTGCACTACCTTTTGTGCCCCAAAAAGATTACATTTAGGCCTAAAATTCAGCGCTAAAGTTGGCAATAATTGCACCAACTATAGCATCGACTAATGAATTAAAAAAAAAATCCCGCTTGCACATACCACAACAAAAAACACAAAACAAAACTTTATTGATTTTTGGTGTTCATTTTGTGTTTGGAGATCAAGCATTTGGGTTTTTTGTGTTCGCCCTTATTTTGGGATCCTTGGCAATGGCGGGACCTATATTCCAACCCCAATTTCCTTTCCATTCCTAAAGCGCATACTCACTTTCTTACATCTCAAAAGTCCCAGGTTCGAGCCATGACAACCTTTGCTTCCATATATCTCAGCCTTTCAATTCGTACTTCTCTTCTTCTATTTGTGCTAGGTAAGGGCATCACCTCTCTTTCATCTACTCTTTTTTTCCCATCAGATGTCGGATTCATTTGGACAAATGCAGGTCTTGTAACATTCATAGGGCATCTGTTAAAGATAATTCTGAGCAAGGATTTTCATAATAGATGACAAATTTCCTCATTCCATAATATTATAAATGTGTGCTTCAGGATTAAACTATGTGAATCAGATATCTCAACCTTTTCTTAAAGGAAATTGTTGTTTATCTTGATATGAACGAAATCACATTTTGCCACTAGTTGATAAAATTTCTCTCTGGCTTTATTTCAATTGATGTATAAGCTTACTTTCTTGTAGCAAACTTACAAAGGAAAATAACTTCATGATTTTCTCTACAAAGTAAAGGTCAAAAACCTTGAGGAATACAGAAAAGCTGGATGAAAACTTTCATACCTGGCAGTGTGTACTTCATTTGCCTCCACAGACTGGATGAAAATAATTTTCCCTAGGTCACCTCAAAATGTCAAGCAATAGAGGGAAGAGAGCAAAGGGAGCAGACTCTAGCCACAATGAGGTAATTCATTGTCGATTTATAGATTTGTAAATGTTTCCATTGTTTCTTTGATTTTTAGTTTTTAGTTTTTTATTTCTAAATTTAAAAGAAGAAATATATATATATATATATATATATATATATATATATATATATATATATATATATATATATAGGGACATGAGACTGACAAAGATAAAGAGGCATTGGCTTCCATATTGGGGGTAGAGGTAGTGAACAAATTGGATGGTGTGGACTTGACAATGCTTCCCAGATACATAGAAAAATGATCTAGTAAAGCCTCTGAAACATTGCAACCAAATCAACAGTGTCAAATGGAATCAATTGATTCCCCAACCAATCCTAGATCGAGTAAAAGATCTTGGAGGAAATCAATAATAGTAACCTCTAAGAATGTGGAACAGGGAGTAGAGGCTTCCAATGTCCCAGCCACTCCTGGGATATAGACTTCTTCGACCACCACACCATGTTTTGCATCTTGCATTGGTACCTACGATACCAAGATAGAATAGGATGTGGTTTCAGGGGAAGTTTGAATGATAGATGCTAGAAAAATGTTTGTGAATAGGTTGAAGGAATCATGCCTTCAATGGTTCAAATACCATCTACATTTTCCATTCTCAAAGATACCCATGCACCTGCAAAAAGTAGTTATCCATGACATGGAGACTGAATTTGGCATAGGTTGGTCTATAAAGAAGATAAAGCTACGAATGTCTCAAAACTGCAAGAGATTTCGGTGCAACCAAACAAAGAAGATAAAAAAACTCCCTCCCGAGCTAAGGCTCAAAAAAAGGCCAATTGATTTAAGTGTGAAAGTATGGAAAGAGATTGTAAAAGCATATGAGAAGTCTGATGCATGGAGGAAGTCTGGTGAGGAGAGTACATAGTTATTTGAATTTTCTCATAAGATTATATCAAATTTATTAAACAACTTTAAATTTTATTTGTGCATAGTTAAATTGAATTGGTATATGTTTCAGGACAAGGCCTCCAAGGCTAGGCTTGACAAACTTTGTGCCACGTATCACAGTGGCCAGAAAGGTTTACAGGCCTTGATATATACTTATATAAGTATATTTAATATGTTAAATGATATTTTTTTTATTTCCTAGGAAAAATTAAATGATTGCATATTAATTAGTTTAACTAGTCCATGCGCCATGTTTTGACAGGAGGAGAAATATGGCCGACATCCAATTCAATTTCAAAAGGATATGTTACAAAGCAAAAAGTGGACCGATTTTGTAATCTAGACGGAGAACGAGGTATCAATAGTTGAATTTAAATAACTTAGTTGGATATTGTTGTTTTAATATGTCAATTTGTATTTCTTGTGTTAGAGTTCTTTATTGATGCGTAGGATGAGTTATTAAGTGCTTCTTTGTTGGCCCTAGATCCCACTCAATTGTCCCATTATTTGCAATTCTGGACATGTGCACATGTCCTCCTAGATACCCTATTGCAGTGTTGAGATTTGAACTTCAGTCACTCTCATTATGAATGCACCTTTTTACCTCTACAAAATAATCCTTTGACATTTTTCACAATAATTTTAATCCACAAAGCTCGACAATTGTAAGGGCAGTCACTTATATACAAACGTGAGTTATGTGAATAGGCCACTGAATCATCCACACATTTTTTTATATTGAATTAATGTATAGACAACAGATCCTTTATTGAATCATTAGGTGGTGATAGAACTTATGAAAATGATGAGTCCCTTATCAAAGGCACATCATTGAATATTCAAATAGTTGCAACAATGTAGGGCAATCCTCTATCTTGTGATCAACATCATAATAAGTATACATTGGAAACTTTGTACAACTACATGAGGTATGCCCAGGTTCTCCACACTAGTAGCAATAGATTCCTCTATTGCATACTCTACCATGGCCTCCTTGATTTCCTCCATGCTCCATATATTATGGCTCCTAATAGCACAACACCATCTATTTTGGTTGTGACTGGGGTGCATGGTTGTGTTTAATTTTGTTTTCCTCTTTCCTTGTGGAGGACTTGTACTACTTTGTAGGTGGTAGTGTCATGGGTGGATGTGTGACAAACCTTGCACTAGTAATTGATAGGAACATCCTTTCACTTTTGCAGTAGTGGACAATTTCATGAGTCTCATGACATATGGTGCAATTAGGTATGTGTTGAGCAAGAGGGAACTATGTGGCATTAATAACTTGAGCTCCCACCACTAGATAGTTTGTAGTTGTATGCCCCTTAGTGTGGCACTTTGTTCATCATAAACCACATTGATTAAGAGTTTCACTTTCAAGTTGTACTATTTGCATGACCATTTTTCCATTTGTTCTTTTAGGCATGTAGTAGAATCACATGTTAGGGCTCCCCTAATTATTATAATCTCAACAAAACTTTTAAGGAAACTTTTTAATTAGGGAGAGTGAGATAAACTAGTTCATGTTAGATATGTGTAATTAGCCTACCAATAAATCATTCCTTCTAAATTTCAATATTTTATAGTTGGGTCAATATTTAATACCAATTCCTTAGAGTATTGATCATACCTACACACAATATCTCCTGATTGTTGCTTTATTTCCTTTAATGCCACAAAATTACGATGCACCATCTTAGGACAATTGAAATTGGGAAGGAAATCTCTTAGTCGTTTACCAAGATCATTCTTGGTACCGTTAGGATCATAATGAGTATACTAGTCTTGTGCTAGCTTACAAAAAGTGGTTGCAATTAACCTAATCTTGTGGTCATTATCCACAACATTTTGTGTGTGCCATGCTATCTCATATGTTTAAGTTTGACAGGCTAATAATTAACAGCAAACCCTTGTTTGTCTGCCTTCTTCTTATGACTAATCCTATTTTGGATTCCTTATGAAGTCAGGGTGATTTGATGGAAGATCAAAGTTGCACTCCAAATAGATGTGTGGATAAAGAAGGGCTTAGCGGAATATGGAAATAGGATTTTTGTCATTACAAAAAATCTAGGGTAGACATTGTATCCTCTCATTGCCATCATAGAATTAAGTTTTCAATACCAAAGAGATGGAATTGATGGTAACCATAAGGTCTATGTTGACTAGTCTTAAACATCCATCCCTCGATGGTAAAAAATAATGTCCCAAAAGAGACAGTAATGATGATACAAATGCAAACACAAAATAAGACCATTTTATATTCTTCTATTTTAGAGGATTGTCTCTACATTGTTGGTCCAGATTAAGGAAGACATGATTTAAGAGTTCATTGGATTTGATGGCTATAGGCCATTCATCAAATCCACACAAGGTGGCATGGTCAGGTTTTTGAATGCTTAAGTCCTCCTTTGTTAGATGTTGTAGTTGCAACTGCCCTATTAGACATGTATGCAAAATGTGGAAGCATAGACAAGGCATGTGAACTGTTTGATAGAATGCCTCAAAGAAATGTGGTCTCATGGACTGTAATGACTGCATGATATGCACAAAATGGATTTGTTGAAAAGGCTTTAGAAATTTTAAAGCAAATGCAATTGGCTGGTGTAAAGCCAAACTCCACAACCTTTGCCAGCATCCTCCCTGCCTGTGTCAAAATGGGAGATTTGGAATAGGGTATGGACATCCATCAATACATAAAGGATAGAGGAATTTTGTCAAATGTTGTAGTTGCAACTACCTTGTTATACATGTATGCAAAATGTGGAAGCATAGACAAGGCATGCGAACTATTTGACAGAATGCCTCAAAGAAATGTGGTCTCATGGACTGTAATGATTGCAGGATATGCACAAAATATGGAATCATAGACAAAAAACATGAACTATTTGACAAAATTCATCAAAGAGATGTCATCTCATGGAATGCAATGATTGCAAGATATGCACAAAATGGATTTTGCAAGGACACTCTCAAAATTTTTGAATTAATTAAGCACTCTGGATCATATCCTAACATTGTAAGCTTTGCTTGTATTCTAGGTGCATGCAGCCATGCAGGTTTAGTGGATGAGAGTTGTACATACTTCAATCACATTTGTGACCCTTATTGAATTAGACCTATAGTTGATCATTATGTGTGCATGGTTGACCTCCTTGCCTGTGCTGGCTATCTTGAAGACACGCTAAACTTTATCTTTCTTTCTAAATCCCCAAATTTGCCCTATTCTTGCTCAAATTGAAGACCTATGAGTGGGAATAGGGCTAACATTTTTTCTTTCTAAAATCGGCCAGATAACACATTTCTAACTTCATTATTTTTTCAAACAAAATAGACCTTTATCTTAGGGTTACTCATGAACCTTAAGATAAGTAATTATTGAAAAAAAATGTGCATTTCTTAATGACATGTAAGAGAATTTAATCAACTGGTACTTACAAACTCTTTAATGTTTCTGTCTAATATAGGTTATTAGATTACAGTGAAAAAGAACATACATGGACCAAGGAATTTGTGCCACTTAAGGTTATGTAATAGAATTTACAGTTGATAGTTAAATTGTATAACAATTTTTTTTATGATCTTTACTAACGTTTATTAGAATTGTTGCATGTTTTACATCATGGGAATGACATATTGGCTGTAACTTTTTTGAAATTTTATTATGGTATGTGCACTTTGATATGATGTAATATGATTATGGTTTCATTTCATATGATATAATATTAGGTATATAATAGAAAAATAAATTATTGCATGAAATAAATAATAATTTTTAATTTTAAATGTTTTTTTTGCAGAACATGGGGCTTCCAGAAGATCAAGATGATCCTCATGATATAGATCCAGATTATGTTGGTTCTAGTACAGATCACATGACAAAGGATGATGATAACATAGATATAGAAGAAATTGAGGCCAATGACGATGATGATGACAACGATGATGATCACGATGGTGATGATGATGATGATGAGGTAGTTATTGGTAGTAGCTAGGGACATTCATGATCATATAGACTACATCATGGATCATTGTTGATATATCGTTATGATGCCTCTTTTCATAGTTACTATCATATGTATCATTTTCACGGCCTTCAATACCATATTATTAAGTTGTATCATTTTGACATGTATCATTTTGACTTCTATCATTTGGACATGTATCATCTTGACTTGTATCATTTTGAGTTACATAATTTATTATTTTTACTTATATCATTTGTACATGTATCATTTTGACTTATGTCGATTGTTGGACATTTATCATTTTGACATGTTATTGATCTACTGGCCTATTTGACTTTCACTTGTTTTAGTTATATATGATGATGATCTTATCAGTATTGACTTGTCAATTTATATATATTGAAAGTAGTTGATGATTTTTGGATGGATATTTATTATGTATGATGATTTTAATTTACTGCTCAGGATGGATGTTGTCAAATTCAATTAAGTTATAGATATTTGAATCACTTGTTTTAATTATAGATGATGATCATGTTATAATAATTATCTTGTTATTTAATCATATGAGTTAAATAATTAAATTACTTACTCTATAATCATATGAGTTATTTAAAAGGCATGATATATTTAACTAATTAAATTGAAATAAAACATATTATTTAATTTACTTACTCTATAATCATATGAGTTATTTAAGAGGTGTGATAAATTTAACAAATTAAATTGAAATAAAACATATTAAATTAATAAATGTAAGCAAAACAAGAAGCATTTTTAGAAGCAAAAAAGGAAGCAACAATGGAAGCCAAACTAGAAGCAAACCAAAAGCAATCTTGGAAGCAAAACTTGGCATTATCTAGGAAGAAAAAATAGAAGCAATTCAAGGAGCAAACAAAGAAGTAATAATGGAAGCAATTTTAGAAGCAACAAAACATGCAATAATAGAAGCCATATTAGAAGCAACAAAAGACATAAAAATGGAAGCAATAAGCGATGTTATATCAGAAGCAAAATTGGAAGCAAAACTGGACTTAAAACCAAAAGCAAAATTGGAAGCAAAAGTGGAAAAAAAATTGGAAGCAAAATCGGAAGGAAAACCGGAAGCAAACCTGGAAGCAAAACTGGAAGAAAAATTGGATGCAACAAGCGACGTTATATCGGAAGCGAAATTGGAAGCAAAATTGGAAGTAAAATCGGAAGCAAAATTGGAAGCAAAATTGAAAGCAAAACTAGAAGAAAAATTGGAATCAAAACAGGAAGTAAACTTGGAAGCAAAACCAGAAGAAAAATTGGATGCAACAAGCGACGTTATATCCAAAGCAAAATTGGAAGCAAAACTAGAAGTAAAACCAGAAGCAAAATCAGAAGCAAAATTGGAAGCAAAAGTAGAAGCAAAATTGGAAGCAAAACCATAAGTAAACCTGGAAGCAAAACTGGAAGCAAACTTGGAAGCAAACCTAGAAGCATCACAAGAAGAAAAACTAGAAGCAAAATCGGAAGCCAAACTGGAAGCAACAAAATTCGGTGCTAAATCTAGCGCTAAAGTGAAATGCAGTTTGGTGCCAGTAGAAGTGTCTAATTCATGAACTCAAATACACTAAATTATGGCACTATTTTAGGTGCTAATTACCTCTTTTGTTGTAGTGGCATTACATTTGTATGATCTTGAAGGTATAAAAGCCAATTGAGTGTATGACACCTAAAAATTATTACACCTCTACAATTTCAATAGAATTGAAAGGGACAACCCATTAGACTAAGGTCCATCATTATGAATTGATGTAGATTTATTTCTTTGAACCTAAAAGTTAAACCCTTTTTTTTCTACCACTTAACATTCAAAATATGAACAATTTAAAACATCAGAAGACTAGAAAGGAAAAGGTGATGTTAAACATATGGAAAAAGGAATTTTAGTACGTTTGAACTCAAGTAGATAAATGAAACAAAAATAAACCAACTATTGAAAACATAACCACTGTAAATGTTAGACAAATAACATAGTTGATATTTCCTTTGCTACAAAAAAGAAATTATCTCTAGTTTTTCCCTATCTCCAAGAAACTAAAAACTAAAACAAAAAAACATGCATTTACCTCTATATCCTAGATGTATTACAATGATCACCCTATTAAAACTTGCTAACCCCAAAGTAGAAATTAGTAGATAGTTGTTCCCTTACTTCTTAGCAAAAAATAGAGTAGTTGAACAAACTACTAAATTTAATAAAGTAAAAGGGTAAATGCAATAAGTTGTGTCCACTTAAGGTGGAAGTTTTGAAGTTAGAAAAAAATCCGAAATCGGGTGATTGAAAATGGGATCCTGTTTCTATAAAACGGGATCCCATTTTGGGTTGGGATCTCGAGCCTAAAATCTAAAATGGGATCATGTTCCTTAATGCGATCCCAAACCTAGAACCAAAAACAAGATCCCGTTTTGAAAAAGTATTAAATTTTTTTAAAAATGGCAGAGACCCCATTTTTCCCAGTGACAGGCAACAGCTGAGAATGGGATCCCAAGTTGAGTCACCATCAAAATGGCACATAAGTGGATTTTTCCACTTCTACAATTTAGCAATGAATCTTTTGAAGTTTCCCTTGTTTGTTTTGGTGTAAAATACAATCAAAATTTAAATTGTAAACTGTTATTTAGGGTTTCTGTTTATGAAATCAATAGCTATTTTTTGACATTTTAGTTGTAAAATACAATTGAAATTTTGAAAGACTATATCATATAAAAGGATTGAATTTGAACAAACTGTCCAAATTTTGTTTAAATTTGAGAATTGAATAGCTATATTTAGACATTTTAGCTGTAAAACACAATTGAAAATTTGAAAATACTGTATCATATGAAAGGAGAGATTTTGAACAAACTGTCAAAATTTGATTTCAATTGAGTGTTGAATAGCTGTATTTAGACATTTTAGCTATAAAATACAATTGAAATTTTGAAATGACTGTATCATATGAAAGGAGAGATTTTGAACAAACTGTCAAAAATTATATAGCATTGGGATGATATATATATTTGGTTTTTATAAAATTTACTTATATCAATGTATGTCATTGTATTTTAAAGGCATTATTGAATAGGTAACTGTCATGTAAAAAAATTATAACAAACCATAATAAAACCTTTATCACGTCCTTCATAATCAAACCTTTAGAGACAACCAACTAATCAAGAATTGAGAAAATTTTACAATTTTTGTGATAGCCAACAAATGTAACTTTAGAGACACTTGTAGTTGTCCTCACTAGCTAGGTTATGCCCTTGGCATGAACATCGTGATGTTAATTGTGATATGAGCCTAACCTCATTGGTAATGCTTCCCCTAATCTTAATGACATTGATGTAGGCCCCACTCATGATCCTTACGAAGATCTTGCCACCACTAACCTCTTTCATGTTAGGTCACTATCCTCACCATCTCCTTAGACCTATAATACCTTGAGCTTATCGATTGGGACCAACATGACCCTTTATGATTTGATGTTTTCCAAAATGATGAAGCCATCATGAAACTTATGAAGTGTCAAGACCACATCCCCATTGTAATCATAAGAAAGACTTTTCCACCATACTTAACACCTATTCTTATTTTGGAGAGAAAGAAGAAACCTTTAGTCCTAAGGCACCCTAGTAGGTAGAATAACAACAAGATATAAGAAGAAACTTGTGATTGATTAAAATGATATAATAAAAATGGACACTTCCCAAAGGCTCCTCAATGACAAACTTCACCTTCCATTAGATACCACTCAGATACAAGATGACTCCCCTCTCCTTGTTGAGGATGTTATAGACATCAACCTATGAATAGAAGAGGACCCTAAACTCTCTAAGATAGTAGATCCACTGGACCTTGACATCAAAGAAGGCATAACCATCACCCTTAAAGATTACACTAATTTCTTCATGTGGTCTTATGGTGATATGCCTTGAGACTCCATCTTTAAAGTCATGCATCATCTTGTTGTTCACCTCAATGCCAAACCTATTCAATAAAAGCTACGCAAAATGCACCCCCAAGTAGCCTTCTTTGATGCAAAATTAACAAAATTGAAACCTTGGACCTAAGATATGATAACAAACCTTAAGAACAAATTCATTATGGTAGTCCTAATAGCCCTACTATTAAATTGATCTTTCTTTTCTCCCTCACTATAAGAATCGAAATTTAGCTCTCGGATGAAAATCCCTTGATTTCAATTTGAAAATTACATCTAGTTCAAGTTATATAATAGCTCTCTTACATTTTGAAATTTGTACATGCATGTATACATTATCTGTATGTTTAATTTAAATTTATTTCAAGTGTAATTTCTTGAAACATATATATATTCTTGATTTAATTTTAAATTTGTACTCAAGTTTGTATGTTTATATGTATATATACAGGTTCATATCTGTTTTTATATATATCATGAATTTGGATGATATTCACTTTGATGTTGAGGACTTCCTCAATACACAAGATGATCCGGCCCCACCCGCACCCCCACCCCCAGCGCCAGATGCCCCACCTCCAGATGCCCCAGCTCTAGATGCCCTAGCTCTAGATGACCCACCTCCACCCCCACCTCCACCCCCACCTGGAACTGACCAGGCTCGCATGTGAGCCATAATTAATGAAAATGTGGATTCCATACAAGAAAATTTGAATTCCATTCACAATGAACAATTCATGCCACCTCACGTGGTATGTTTTGCAGCTTTGATGCAAAACATTGTAGATTCTGTGAGGTCTATTGACTCAGACTTTGATGGATTCCAGAAATGGAGAGAGGAGAGGCACCAATTTTATGCTAATGGCCTCTCCTATAAGAGTATTTTGGATCTTAAAATCACAAAAGCTCATTTAGCACAATATTTTAGACATCCCATTACAAATGAACCTATTCCTGCAAATAAGAAAAGAATATCAATCAGGTGGTGTATGCATGAAGGAATGTCTACCAATTTTTGGGACAAATGGTGGATGGTGTTTGATTATCCACCTCATTCTAATTGTGAGGTTCCTTTATATTTTTTGATAAAATTATATGCAGAGTTTGTTCTGAATAAAAAACACAACTACTTTGATTTTAGATCATTCTAGGGTATTGGTGGTGGCATGCCACAACAGAGGTTGGGGGCACGGGTTGATCCCCAATGGCCCATGCCTATTCAACCTCTTATTGACCCTCATGTTGCTGCCATTCCTTTGCCCTTCCAGCATCGTGCAGTGGTATCCACACTAGGCACATTGAGTGCACTCTCAGGTAGCCTACATGAACAGACTTCTATGATGGTAGCTTGGGTTAGAGAGCATGGAGGAGTTGATGATGGAAGTGGTCCTAGTACCACTCCACATGTGTCGATGCCTCATACATGTACAAGTTGCAATCAGTTGTGTTATGGACCTTATCAGGCAGCTGCACCCACTTTAGCTACACATGCATCATCTGATAATGTGGGCACTAAATCATTTGTTGATTATCTATTTGCTGAGGATCATCCCACTAATCATTTGACATAGGTATATATATAGGTTATGTACACATATTGAATTTATAACAATTTTTTAAGCACATGTTTTTAATCAACATATAGATCAATTAAATTGTAATATTTTAACAATTGAATTGTTTGGTGTAGATGATGGCAACAGGGACCATAGATCAAATTATTTTTTCATCGACACCTGTTCATCTCGGGCACCCATTTGGGGTACATTTTCAATGATTTATATTTGAAATATAAATTTTATTTACTTGATTTTAATTTGTAATTCAGTCTTGAATGTGTGTACCATTAAATATTTATGAACTTATTTATGAACTGGTTCAGGGTTCTTCCACATTGAATCCTCCATCTTAGGGTGTCTTGAGCGCTCCTCCTTCATTGGGCATCTCACATAACACTCTTACAGTATGTATATTATTTTAAAAAACTATATATACTTAGATTTTTCTATTTTGATATCACTATATCTGAAAACGTGCACATGTACTATTTAATATATATTAAAAATATGTCTATGTAGGTTGACACAACAATGAGGATAGGCATTGCAGCACACTTGGATAATCCAGGTTTATATCAGGAGTCGACTGCATTTTAGGTTGTTCAAAAATGTAAAACATGTACACAAGTCAATTATATATATATGTTTTAAAACCTAATTTGTACACACATGTGCTAACTTATAAATGACCTTGTAGGAGCTTGTTAGTGACACCTTTCATCAACACACAACACATGCAGAGCAGGAGAACAGAGGAGATGGGCAGCCTGATACGGTATAATTTAAAATTTATATTATATTTAAATTCAATTAAAATATACATTGTGAACTTAAAGTAAATTTCTTGATAGATATATATGTTGACATGTGTTCAAAATTCTTTTTCTTTTATAGCTTGAGACATCTCATGTAGCTAAGCTTGTATAGACAGGTCCTGGAATAGAGGATGCACAACAAGTTCCTCTTACGGTATAATAATTTAAATATGATAACTTATAAATTAAATTGAATTAAATCATTTTTAATATCATCTTACATCTAATTTCAACTTGAACTTTCTCTTGTATTAAATAGATTGATTCAGAGCATGTAGAGATAGGTCTAGGTGCACCAGAGCATGCCTCTCAGCCTCACACAGTAATTTAATTTTATGATAAAAATTATAAATTTAAAAATTGTCATTAAATCATTTTTAATCATCTTACATCTGATTTCATCTAAATCTTTCTCTTCTACAGAGTGATTCATGTCATCTGAGTAGTTCACATGATGTGAAGAGGACTCTTGATTATAGAGATAGTATGTGATAGGTTATTGAACATGGGCTACATAATTTAATTATTTCATGGACTATGTTATATACTATTTGTCATGGACTTTATATATATATATATATATATTGTTGAACATGGACTTTATATTTTGAATGTATGGGACTTTGTATATTTTTTGAACATGGACCTGGAGTTTATACAACCTGACCTTCCTCTATTTGTTCTTGTGTGGGTTATTTGGATAAATAATTGAATACAAAAATAAGAAACCTTATTGATCATCATCTATGGCATCTTCTTGCTTAATATGACATACTTCTGTAACATTAGTCCATCTTCCATTGAAACAATCCTTTCTTGATCTCAAAGAATTTGAGCAAAGTAGGCATTGTTTTCTTCTTGTGGATATTGTTGTTTTATTTAAATAGTTTATAATTATGGATTTTTTAAGGTTAAATATATTTGTAATCTTCCCCTTGTGACTTTATATAAAGGAAGTTGTAAATGACTTTATATATTTACATACTCTTTTGTTTGGTTGAAAAGTATTTCATTTTAAAAAATTTATGAGTAGTTCTTTCCAAAACTTGTATATGCAAAAAAAACCACTTGAAAAAACATGTTTTGAACCTGTCTTATTTGATTTGAATCCTAGGAGGATTAGAGGATGTCCAAACTTGTAATTCAGTGCATTATGTTATAGAATTTGTAGTTCATATCCATAAAAAAATCTAGATTAGTATGCAAATACACATTCAAGATGAGCATAAGACTTTTGTAATATTATTGTATTGGATGAAAGAAGAATTGTATAGTGTTATACATGCCACAATTTAATGGTATGAACTTAGATATATCTATACATTATATAAACCCTATAAAGTACAATAGAATAGAGCATATAAACCCTAACAAGATATCCAAATATGATAAACTAATTAGAAATTATTGATCTAAAAAACCCTAATGAAAGAGAAACCCTAAGGGGGAACCTTAAGTCATGTAAGCAATGTTGGGTTCACTAATAAATGTAAATAAATAAATGATTTATATATAAATTATCTAGGCTAATTAATCTAATGCAAATAATTAAGCATTATTAAACCAGATAAAATCTAGAGTTGGGTTGATAAATTGATAGTAATAATATGATAATTAAATGAGGAATTAATTACTTAGTTCTAATATCCACAATAGAAGAATAATGTTGATGATGTGCAAAATTGATTCACCACTTGTTGATGCATATTTTGTCACAATAATATATGAAACTAGTTGTTCCCTACTTGAAAGGGAACTTCTTCCCCCAAGGTTCTTTATCAGAAAATTTGGTTTATGTGAATAACATAGTGGTAGATGTCGATTGTCCCATATGAGGGGCTCCAATGAAATCAAAGGAATGAAACACAAGGCATTGCTTGCAATTATTCTTGTTACTTAGTAAGAAAGATAAAGCAAACATGTACATGTTCAGTTTTAGACATTCATTAATAATTTCATACATGAATACATACAAGTCCTACCAAGGAATTTTAACAATTTCAAACATGGTAAAAATTTAACATCTTAGACTAGATACTAATCTAGAATACTTTAAGTTTAATCCCAATCTAATAGATTTTATTTAAGAAAATTGCAAAATAAAGGTGAGAAGGAGAAGCTACACTCTTCAATTGCTTTGTCTTGGTAAAATTTATTAGTGGAGCTTTGGCTACCCTTGTGCCCCATTTCTTGATATCCTTCACTAGGGCTTCTAAGATTTGTCAGGTCTTTTCTTCACTCTAGAAAATATCAACAAATTAACACATCAATATTTGAAAATTTTCCAATACAAAAAATAAATAAATAGAAAGTTCTATAAATCATGAGATAAATCACTTGGGTTATTCATCATGATGTGAAAATAGTGATGGAAAACAACCACAAATTCTAAAATTCTATAAGTGCACATGAATGCTAATAGAAGAGGGTAGAGGATTGTTGGCTATTGATGAGCACCCAAAAAGGTTGTCATGTTGATGTGTACTAACATGTCTTGCTTTCACATATGGGCTTTACTAGACAAGTTTTCTAATTATGGCTAGTCATAATAATTTTTGATTGTTAATAGTTTCTTAACAATATCTTACTATTTTATGGAACTAACTAAATAGAATCGACCTAAGCCCACACTAATATATCACATCATCTAAATATTAAAAGGTCATGGCTCATTTAAGAATTTGATACACAAAATGGAACTTGCTCATAACTTTAGTCATAGTGATCTATAAGTTATATTTGTTTAATTTAAAAAAAATCTGTTTTTTCTTCTAGTCTAGGATTGTGTAGGAAAATAAACATAGCCTATAGTTATTTAGGTCTAATAGAATGTTTTTTAAATTTTATTAATTAGTTAAAATAAAATAAATGAGTTGAGACTCATAAATGCAAATATAAACAAGAGGCTTAGAATAGCTTATCTCTCTTTGTAGATTTTATATGGTTGATGCTAGATTATTTCTTCTAAAATGTGCTTGATAATCAAGATCTAGATTATGCTATTGGATTAGAATTTATTTGACAATCATGGATTTTCTCATTACTTTCTGTTTACATTGGGAAGAGGTCATCACTATAAATCTAAACATCAAAGGCTTTGTCACCACATAGATTATTCCACTACTCCTTTTGACTTATAGAATTTGTTCACCCATGTTTGTACCTATGTATGACCACTTGATGGTGTTGAAAAGAACCTTAAATAGAAGTATGTTATAAAAATATGAAACACCATTTAACTCCCTTATATTGTCCTTCAATTTAACTAATCAATTACATCATTCTAGATATATGATGTATATTATTAGACTTGATGAAGGTATATTAGGTGATATCCATGTAGTTTTGAGTCCCTCTCTTAGATGTAGTGACATATGTTAATTTCATATCATTGCTAACATAGAGAGGACATATACATGCATGATTCACATCATGGACATATAATAGTTCATCTTCATTATTGAGCATGTCAAATATAAAGAAGAAATTTTAAGGATAGAATAAAGATGATAGTGTAATCCAGTTGGATTGAGAGATATATGGTTATTGAAACATAGAAGTAACATAACTGCACGTAGGGTGTACTGTGGTCCATTAACAACTTCAAATTGGCCATGTTAATTAACCTACAAAGATGCTAACTTTTTGGATGTCTTAAGGGGACGTCTTAAGTTCTCAAAATCTAGTGAAGTTGCCCAAAGCAACCAAATTTAACAATATAATAAAATCAAATTTAAAGTAAATTCAAAGTAGAAAAACATGCGCATTTAACAAATAAAATATATAGAATAATAATTTTGATATATAAAAGTGTAGAGTATAAAATTGTGTACATACACATGTATTCAAATTTGTGTACAAAATGCGTAATAATGTAATTGTGTATGTACATATATGCCAACTCAAAATAATGTTTACAAAACTTGTGGGGAATGTAGCAGGTCTTCACGCCACCTGATATAAAAATAATACAAGCAATTTATCAATATATCATCAAAACATGTATTTTAATAATTTATATAAAACTATCTAGATATACACAATTTGTACCTGTATTTACAAGTGCCTCTCAAATTTTTGTTTCAAAGTATGTGATGAATTTGTGATGATAGCCTAAGGATATAAAAGGACAATTTAAATCAAAACATGTATTTAATGTATTTAAAAGAACAATATAAATCTATTTAACTATATTTACCTATATTTACTTATTCCATTATACCATCTCCATCCTCTCTTTTTTCCAACGCATCGATTATTGTCTCATGGTCTTCCATAGAAATTTTCCATAGCTCTTTATTTGTAAGTTTTCCATGATACCTCTCCAGTTTTATATTTGTTGCCAACACCAAATGTGAGTAGTGTATAATCTTCTTATGTGTTTCATAATCTTGGAATGCATGCAAACCATTCTTCCTTATTAGGTATTTCCATAGCCAAGTGCCAACAACCACCACCGAACCTATTGGATAATGATAGCTATCATCAAAGAAATTCTTAAAATTTGCTTAAGGGGATCAAAGAACTTAAAATTTGCTTAAGGGAATCAAAGACTTGTTATCAAAATTGGCTTAAGGGGATGTCTTAAGGGGATCATGAAACCTATTGGATAAGGAAAGCCATCATCATCTTCTTGAGGTGCTGTTAACTTATGTTTAGTCTCCACACAACGAGCCAACCAATATTTTATTTCCTCTTCATTCTTCTTTGGTGCAACAACAACATACACATGTCCTGCAAATAAATTTTGATTCAATAACTTGCACATGTCCATAAAATTTGACCAATCAACATACATACATTCATATGTACACATATAAATAAATAAAAGCACTACAAATTAGTAATGAAGTAAAATAAAATGAAATAATTTGAATTAAATTACCTTCTTGTACAAGGTCTGAAACACAGTCATAATCGTCTAATGCAAACCGTTGATCATTGTCTTCAATTATTGTTTCATTTTGATCATGTGCTTGTGCAAGTGTCAATGGTCTTTGCTTCCATTCTTCAACCCATTCTGTATTCTCACATGCTTCCCAATCTCTTGAAATACAAAACTGACAAAAACATGCAAGCTCCCTTGTCCAGATAGTCCATGTACTTGCATTCGAACTCCTAAATGAATGCCATTTAGTAGATCCACTGATTGTCTGACAATCAAGTCTAGGTAGAATGTTTTCTTCTTCAACCAACCAAAAAAATCAATGAACTGTAGAGTACTCGCTTGATCCAAGTGTACATAATCTTGTATTGCACCAATCTACAATCCCATGTGCATCTTTACTGCATCCTCAAATTTTAATTGTTATCTAGCAAGAATTCTTTTAACACATGCACCAGCTCCATCATGTTCTCCTTTACCATGTCCAGCTTCAAAAAAATTCAGCATATGTTGGACATTATTCTCCTTGTGAACCCTACTTAACCAACAGAATATTCAAGCATTCTTGAACTACCCCGTACAATTATTTGACCATATAAGATGTTCAATCATCTGGATTCCTCTTTCTCTTAAATTTGTATAAAATATATTGAAACAATATTGAACAAACTCTGATGAGTGTAACCGGTTGTCACTCAAATAGAAATGATACTTCTCAAAACTTTTCTATCATTCTCTATGCTATCATCTGCATGTCTATAAACACTATGAACAAACATAGCAACCTACACTGAATTGTAATATTGTGATTGAATTTCCTCTTGCAGAGCTAAAGTATAGTTTTCCACAAAAATCAACCACTGATAGTATAGTACCAACTGGAAATGTGTTTCTACATTCATGAAATTGTCCATCAAGCCATCGAGTTTGTTGAGAGTGCTTGACATATTTTGGTACAATTTTACTCTTAAATTCTGATATGAATGCATGCATACTAACCTTTTCTGTAATTAAATCACAACGCTTTCCAAATTTTCCATCTTTTAAAGAATATTTAACATTCTTAAAACTTTTAACATCCACTAATTGTTGTCCAAAATTATTTTCAACACTTTCATGCATACAAACTCTTAACAAAGAAAGATTGCCACAACTAGTGCATTGTCCAGAAATACATGAACTTAAATAAAATGATTTTTCATTAGATCTTTCACAGAACAAACTTGATATAAACTCTTTTATTGTTTCAGTTGGCATATTAATATCACATTCCTGTATAATCATGTTACTATGTAAAGTACAACGTAATATTGAAACACATCATAATAATAACAAAATTGAACATGCGTTTTACAACAACAAGATATTCCTTGCTTATTAATATTTACATACCATGGTTTGCATTTTTCAAAATATCTTTGACTTATTTTAATATTACCAGGTAACACTAATTCATCACAAAATTTTCTATAAAATTCAGTTTGCGTTGTATCTAATAGGTGTTTTGGATGAGGATCGCGAACTTTGGACCCCACTCTTAATTTTAAAACATCTCTAGCATTAGATAATACCCTAGTATTATCATGCCAATATTTTTTGATCAAAGATCTGATTTCAACATTCAGTTTCATGTCAGATCTTGGGAGTCGACCACTAAAACTCCAACATTGGTTAATTGGATCATTTTCTATACTTTCTCTTCTTTTTGCCACTCTTACTAATGTTTTAGGATGTATTTTTAGAATTCCACTAATATTGCTTACCATTCTTCTATTCAAAGTTGTTTTATTCACTATAGCAGTTATTATAGCTCATCTTGTTGTATTCTTATCTTTGGATCGACTATTACTTCCAATAGACTCAATGGCAGCAACAGTAGACATAACATGTTTTAGTGATTGATCTTTTCTTCTTGGTTTAACAAAAATGCCTAACATTTTTATTACTTTTCTCATTTTCCACATTCTCATTAATTGCATCATTAGTTGACATTGAAATGATAGTTTTTTACAATAAAAAAACTCCTTGTATAATCTATTGGCATGTGTTCTTATTTGTCTCCAAGAAATTTTACCAGGAAGATTATCCAAAACATCTCTTTCAATTTTGAGAAAATAATTCTCATTTTCAACATCACATCCTAGATTTTCATTTTCATTTTCAACTTCAACATGATTTTCATTTTCAAAAACAAAACGATTTTCATTTTCATTTTCAACAAAAGGATTTTCGTTTTCATTTTCAACAACAAAATGATTTTCATTTTCATTTTCAACAAAAAGATTTTCATTTTCATTTTCAACAAAAAAATGGTTTTCATTTTCATTTTCAACAACAAAACGGTTTTCATTTTCATTTTCAACAAAAGGGTTTTCATTTTCATTTTCAACAACAATTTGTTTCAAATTTTGATCTCTATGAATATTATCAATCTCAACATTGTTATATCCAGCTTGTTTTAAATCTCCTATCAACACTATTTCCATTTCATTCAAAGGTGGATTTGAATAAGTACCTAGATTTGTGCCTATTGAAACATTCTCCATAGCATTGACAAAGGGATTCAAAGACATACCAGGAGTAGTTTGTATAATCGTATTATTTTCCACATTCACCTCTTGCAAATTTGCATCGTCTACATCCATGGTCTCCTCAATATTTTTATCTTCAATAGTTGTGGAATTGGATGCTTCAGCATTATTCATTGATTGAATCTTTATTCTTCTATCTCTTTGTCTTTTTTCCTCCTTCTCTCTCTTAGCTTCAATTTCTTCAGGGGTTAATACCTTCCTATCTTTTCTCTTATTACAACTTTGTGATCCCATGATTCAAAAATTTATCAAGCATGTACAAATGAATGTAGATTCCAAATATAGATTCCAAATGAATGTAGATTCCAAATATAGATGAGACAGTGTAGATTCCAAATATGTAATTTGTTTTACAATTGGATTAATTTTCTATTTTTTAATCAATTTCTAATGAAATAGGTCCATAAACTTGAATTATCAGGGTTTTTTAGTATTTCAATAACTTTTTATTAAAATATTTTTTTGTAAAAAAAATTGTAGGAAAACATACTTTAGACAATTCTTTTCAATTTAAAAAAAAAAAATTCAAAAAATGTTAAGTTTAGGTCATCTTATGCATGACATACACGATGATTTTTTAAAAGACGAAAAATGGCCAATAAAAAATTAATAAAAAAATATTCAATAAAAAATTACAAAAAAATATGGAAAACGTGCTTCAGTGAGTTACAAATCTTTTCCCAAAAGGATTTTCAAAAATATGATTATTTAGGTCAAAATATGGATGACGTACACGTACATGGTATAGTAAAAAAAAGTGACTTTTAAATAGTGGTTTTTAGAAACGCTTATTCAAAATCAATTTCTATCATCTAGGTATTGAAAAAAATTACATATTTGGAAACTAGACTCCAAGTACTACATTTCATATTTAGTGACATTTTCCAAGATTCCACCTTTAAGTGCTTCAAATTTTTAGGTCAAATGTGATAAATTCTAAAAATCAGGGAAAACACTTCCACTTTTTGGCCATAAGTGGACACAACTTCTTGCACACACCCAAAATCTTAAAAAGATTAAGCAAAAAAGTAAATCAATAGAGAGTGAAAGATGTCATTATTCAAGGTGCTCTACATCATGAGTAGAAAAAAAGTAGTTTTCTATGAACCTAAATGAGTACATGATTTAAAACTACATAAGAGTATGGACATGCTAGAGTAGGTTGAAAAATCTTGAAGGAGAAATAAACAAAGAACAAACGAATCCAAGCTAAGTTGAATGATTTGAAGAAATAGATTTGGCAATTTAATATAATTTTATTCAAGGTAACACACAAAATGTGAAGAAGGCCAAAGATTTGGTCTATAATCATAGTAAAGGTTTAGTCCATCTTGGCATACCAAGCCAATGGGGCCTATTTGAGGCCATAGAGAGACTTCTACAATATGCAAACTAGTGAAGAATCTTGAACAAATCCCTATTTCTGGTCCATATAAATCTCCTCCTATAAATCATCTTGAAGTAATGTACTCTTCACATCCATCAGATGTACAACCCAAACTTGAGCTACAATAATAGAAACTATCATGTGAATGGAGTTCATCTTGGCAACGGGAGCAAAGGTCTCAGTGTAATCAACACCAAGAACCTATGATAAACCTTTGGCCTCAAGACGTGCTTTGGACTTGTCAACTAATCCATCCATTAAAAATTTGGTTTGACAGATCCACTTACACCAAACTAGTTTTCTTTCCTTAGGAAGTGGAACAAGATCCCATAATTTGTTTTGAATCAAAGAGTTGTACTCTTCTTCCATTGTTGAATCCCACTTAACAATACTTGATGCTTCATGAAATGACTATCAATCTGAAGTTGTGGTAATGTAGAAATATGGAATATCCTGGTGTTGTGACTGAGTCCTTTGAGTATCTGAATGATCCCCAACAAGAGTGCATATAGACTCAAGTGTATGATGAGCCCATCGAGGCATGGTAGTGAATGGAGGAGGAGAATCTTTAGCCTCAGAATGTAAACTTTACAAGTAGAGGAAACTGGAGGAGAATCCTCTTAGTCATTATCATCTATATATGTTGTGGATGAAGGAACATGTGAGGATGAGCTAGGAGAGATTTTCTCAAAATGTACATTCCACTCAATGAGGAGCTCATGTGTCTCAAGATCCAAGAGTTAATATCCTTTGACACCATCAGGGTATCCAACAAAGATGCAAGGATGACTCTGAGGTTCTAAGGTCTTGCACTTCTCTGAAGGAATGTGTGCCCGTGCTGGAGAGCCAAAAACTCTGAAGCATCACACAACAAGTTTCCTGCCACACTAGGCTTCAAATGGAGTGATGCCCTTCAATGCTAATGAGGAACCCTATTCTAGATGTGAGAAGAATAGTTGATAGCTTCTACCCAATATTCAAGTGTAAGGGAGTGTGTATGGATCATGCAACCAACCATCTCTTTTAGGGACCTATTTTTCCTCTCTGCTACACCATTCTATTGTGGTGTGTAGGAAATAGTATGCTAAAGATCAATCCCTTCAAGAGTGCAAACTTCTTCAAAATGATGGTTCACATATTCTCTGCCATTGTTAGTGCAGAGAATCTTGATAACCTTTCTAGATTGATTCTCAGCATGAGCCTTGAAATCCTAAAATATATCAAAGACCACCTTTCTATTGAAGAAAGTAGACCCAGGTGTATCTAGAATAGTCATCAATGAAGCTGAATAAATAGTGAGCCTTTTTGAAAGACAAGGATGGAAATGGACCTACTAAATCACTGTGAACTAACTCAAGGACTTCTGAAGCCCTCCAAGCCTTCCCTTTGTTGAACGTGTCCTCAAGATGCTTTCCCAAGGTAAAACCTAAAACAACTCCATCTGAGAAACTAATTCAAGGAAGACTTGTGACCATATCCTACATGTTGAGCTGTTGAAGATAGTGATAATTGAGATGGTCAAACTACCCATGCCATAATTAGCTCACAGAATCTGAATGGGTTCTCAAAGTAGTACAATGTGAATTAGGTACAAAATGCAAGAAGGAAAAGAGTCAAGACTCGTGATCATCATTACCAACTATAAGGAGTGCATTATCTTCAAGATCCATAATGGTGATAGAATCTAGATTGAATTCCACTTTTCTACCATTCTAAGTAATTTGGTAGATAGAGAGAAGGTTGACTGACATATTAGACACACAAAGACCATCGTCAAATGTACCAGTGCCAACATCAACTAAACCTTTCCCAATGACATCCACTAGAGAATCATCCCTGATGAGAATGTTGGGTATAGAACAAGGCTTCAATAAAGAAAATTGTTCTCTGACAGAACTCATGTGATGTGATGCACCCAAGTCAAGAATCCACTACTGAGAAGAACCTACAGAAGCAACAAGTGAAATTTCTTTCCCCTTACCTTATGTGGAAGGAGTGGAGGACTGTTAAGCAACATCTAGGATGACATATTAATGTTATTCTTTTTCAGACAAGTTGAATGTCCTTTTTCTCAATGTCACATGCTTTGCATTATGTTCTAAGGTCATTGACCTTTGTTACATAGTCCTGGATGTTGTCAAAAGATTTAGGATCAAGACTCATTAATTCTATGTTAATTTGATAACCCCTAACTTCATCAGTTATACCATATAAAGTTTTTAATTTTTTCCATGCATTAAGTGAATTTGTACATCCATCAATTTGTAACATACTATCAAGGGAAACTAGATTCCTAAGACAACCAAGAGATTTTGTATGTTCAAGCATCCAGAGTACCTTTTCCTTATCATTTGTGGGTTTAGTTACTTTTGTTCAACATAAGGTGTATATCCAAGTTATATTAAGGTATTCCATGCATTTTGATGCAATGTGGTACAATTGTATGGTGTTAGCAATGGAAAATTAAAGTGACCCATTTGTGAAGGAAAAGAGAGCACAAGCAAAAACATATGAACAAGCACAAACACACTAGGAGACCCCTCCTGAATCACTCAATCAAAGAAGCCCCCAAGAAACATGATTTGACACTTTATATTTAGTGCTATTACAATTTCCACTAGCAAGAAACACCAAGTGGACTTGACTTCAATGCTTTTACAAATCCTTAGAAATGAGTATATGCTAAAAGTATAATTTTAGAGCAATACCAAATGAAATAAATAGTACCACTAGAAAGTACACAAAAATCATGCTATAGAAAATCCATGCATAGAAATCATAAACCATCTACACTAGTGTGTAGAGTGCAAAAATTAGCCCAAATCAAAAAAATTTCTTGAAAAACAAAGGTCGTGAGCCCAAGCTATAAGCTTTCAAAGTTTGTCTTCAAGATCTAACATTCCAATGAAGAGGGGGTGAAATTTGAAAAAAAACCCTTATTGCCAAATTTGGTAGAATTGCCACCAACTTTAGTGGTACACTCAGTTTACAGGATCACCAAATTAAATGAACCCATGCTAAATCTTGAATACAATATAGTTGATGCCAAAAATGGAAAAACTGCCAAACACATCACCAGATGTGGTGGAATATCCAAATATAATGCACTAGCACAAAGGCTGAGGTAGGGGTAGATATTATAAAAAAATTGAAAGGTTGAATGTGCAAAGAGAAGTTTGGAACCCCAAAAAAGGGTGAGCGACCTTTTAGGAGCTCATAAGCCTCTTAAAGGAGGTTGCAACCTCTTTAAATGAATGAATAAAGGTTTTTAATAATGTTCACAAGGCCAAAAATCCTATGGGACCACTCGATACCAACCACACTACTAAGCACAAAGCCCCAAACAAGTAGGCCACCCACACAGTGCCTAATTGATCTCCCTTTCCTTTAGGATCCTAGATCATCTATTGTGGATCTTGGTCAAATAATCTATAATTTTTGTTATCCTTTCTTCTTCAAACATGTTAGTCAAGGAGCCCATATTCAAAATATCAATGTAATTGGTTTGAATATTCTTTTAAGATGGACAATCCATGATGTAGTGCCATTCCATCTCCACTAGTCCCAAAGTACAAAAGCAACATATTCTATCTGTCCATTCTTCTTTAGGCCTTTTCCACCTTCTAGTTTCACACCTAAGCTAGTGCAAAATAGTCCTTAGTTAGTCCATTAACATTTTCTCTTTCCATTTTATTTCTGGTCCTATATAGTTCTTTTGTGTGTGGTCATATGAAAGATTAAAATTATTGATATAGTATTCTCTTTCCCTCTCAAGTTGCCTTGTCCACATGCTTACTTTGACTTTTTCTCAAAGATACTTTTTGATTGCCCAATTAATAGTGGGGCACTCTTTCATGCTAATTTCCCACTTATTCATCCACTTGTTATTTTGTTTCATACACCTGCTCTTCCTTCTACCTAATTTTTCTTCTATTGTCATTTTGGGCCAACGAAGTAGCTCCATGTTCTCTATCCTCTTTAAATAACTTAGCAGATGGATCAAAGCCAATGCCTCCAAAGGAAATCCATTGACTTCAATGAAGGAAATCTCATAAGGAACTGACACTTTTGTTTTGAAACCACTTGTGATTTGGTTCTTTTCTAACCTCTCTATCTATCTTCACTTCATCACTGATGTGTTGCCACACCAAACTTCACACCCATATAACACCACCACCAACACTAAAAACCTTAAAAGAGTTTTCTTAGTTTTCTAATCCCACAGTTTATCCCTTCATCTATTTTTTAATGAGTATAAAGCTTTCCATCCTCTTTGTATCATTTTTGCTCTACATGTCTCCTAGTTGAGCTTATTGTGGAAATCAAGGCCAAGATATTTATATTCATTAACCACCTGCAAGGGGCTATCTTCAAAAACAAATTCTATCCAATCATTATTTCTCTTCAAGGTAAAGATCATGACCTTAGTTTTGTTGGTGTTCACTTGCATACCAACCTCCTGACAGAACAATTCAAGAGCTTTCTGTTGGAGTAAATGAGTAAATACCATTTACCCATGTTTGAGTTTACTTAGGAATCCAACACAAATATTAAATTAGGTGCATATTAGATAATTAGTTGCATTTACCATTCAGGTAGTTTTTACCTACCAGCTCCCGAACACACCTATTTATTATACATTTGTAAATATTTTTTGTATCTCATTAATATTTTCATCATTCTGGTGAAATGCTTTTTGCTTCTCTCTATTGTGAAGGTTATTTTTTGTAGGTTGTGCCCCTGGGAGGTGGATGATAGCAACATGGTATCAGAGCCTTCAACATGTGCCTCCTTCCATTGAGAGTTTTCATCAGAGTCTGAATTCATTTATTCGGTGGAGTTTTTTTTGTTAGTGTTTGAAATTTGTTAAATTTTAGTCGCCATTTCTATTGATATTCTTCCTCAATCTTTGCCAAGTGATTTTGTCTTTTTCCTTCATTGTTATCTTGGTGTGAGTGATTTGATGTGAGCAAATTTTCTAGTGGCGATTGCAGAGGAGGCATATTCACTAGTTTGGAGTTGATTGCTGTCAAGATCTTTTTTATTGAAGGAATCATATCATTGATGTATGCTTGAACACCGATCTCATAGAAGGCATATACAATGGAAGGTCAGCGGTCTGCAAAGAGTTTTTAACCTTTGCAGTCTTTCAAAATGTTGGTACACCAGTCTACAATTAGCGCTAGGCACTCAACATAAAGCCCGCACTCATTCAGAGGTTATTTGTTGAGGGTGGTCAAATACTACTAAACTTGTACATTCCTACAGATTTCTCTTTTGTGCCACGGACCTACTTGAGATGTGTGAGCCTCTGTATTGAGGCCACAACCTATATGAACACTCAAAGGAGGAGTTTGTAGTTGTGTATAGCGATCTATCATCTGAAAACAACACCACCTCTTATGGATTCGGAACAATAGTTTCAAACTCTGCCAATATATATATATATATATATATATGCTTCAGACTTTATTATCTATAAATTTTACCAAAATATTTGTTAGGGTTTCTCTGGCACAATGGAAACCTGGTGGGCCCATCGCTAGTTTTTTTTTTGGTGAAGTTGAAGGACTTTAGTCCCACATTCACTAGGAAGGAGTGTTTTTGGACTTTATATATCCCAACACTCACATTGTGTATGTGAAGTTCTTGTAAAGGCTCATGTGAAACTTGTGGAAGTGGACAACACCTCTTGCATTGCTAGTGACTTTGCTCTTGGTGGAATCTTGTGGCACGGGAACCTGCCACCAATCACCCCTTAGGGGCTTATTTTTTGCCTCCATGCATTTTTCCTCAGGTACATGTTTTTGCATCTTGACCTTTTTTTAGATCTTGGAAAGGCAAAATCAATTTTGAGAGGCTTCATTTGTTGTTATCTTTGATATCTTGGAGGTTTCAGACCTGATTGTATCTGTTTGGTATCCATTTTGCTTGCTTTTGGTGCATTTGTTGTCATGGCTACTCCTAATTCATTTGAGCTTTTAACTCCTCATAACTATCATACCTGGAAGATTCAAATGCATAGGTTGCTCCAATCTAAGGGTTTCTGGTCCACATTGCATTATAAACAACCCACTCTTACTAAGGAGTATGAGATATTTTCTCATAGGAACAAGTGTGATGAAGCTATGGGTTTGAAGGAGCCTTTGCATGTTTCTGATAGTTTTCTTTTCCATATTGAGGAGTGTAATACACCCAAGGAGGTATGGGATAAGCTAAATAAATTGTTTGGTCAGATCATTGAGTTCTTTGCTTTGCAATTAGAGGAAGAATTGACTTCTCTTTCCCCAGATGTATTTCCTTCCATTGATGATTATCTAGTCAAGTTCAAATCTATGAGGTCACAATTGGTAGGATGTGGGAAGGATAAAACTGATAAGGAGTCTATTTTCTTGATTCTTCACTTTTGAGATATAAATACCAATTTTATAGATCCAGTGAGTGTAACTTGTAATAACCACACTCAGTTACTACCAATTTTTTTAATCAATTTCATTACACCTTTAAAGTTCCATCTTAATCAACCAAGCAACTTCTTTCCAATTGAGAAGAGCTAGTTTGATAACCTTACCAAACCATAGTAGGGGTAGTAATTCTATGCATTAATTGTACAATCTTGCACTATAAAGGTAAATTTCACATATCATGACCAATCCATAGACCCTGACCTATTCCTCAAGGGTTCATTCGAAATGGTCATGCCTATGTATCCATTGTTGGCAAGAGACACTACTATGAAGACAAGCTAAGTGTTGTCATTGATGGAAAAAAGATAAGGAGAACACATCAGTATGGCAAGAAGACATAACTCTGGAAGTTCATTTGTGATTGGGAAAAAGGCACAAGTTTGGAAAGCCCTAAATTGACTAAGTGTTGGAAGTGTTCAGGTAAGAGACAAAAAAAGGATCAGTACCCTCCACAAGTGAAGGTATGAAGATGTGACTCAGGTATGGTGTTCACATTTATCTATTGATGTTACATTTCAATAATCAAGTCATGACTTCCTTCGTAAGTCATCTAATGAAAAGACCAAGTCTGGGTCTACAAAAGTAAGACAAAGATAGTGAATAGTGCTGAGTAAATTGGTCTGCATTCCCTCGCATTAGCATGTTTTATTCTATGGTTTTGAAGTAAGATAGAGATAAGTCATGACTATCAGAATCCAAGTTTGTAGCTCTGGAAGTGCAGTAGATCTTATTCTACAGGCTCTCCAATATCGACATCCAATATAAAAGTGTTATAGTGTGACAGGGCAACAGTTCTAAGGTCCACATTTTGGCATATAGATTTATCTTGTTCTATGGAGTTGAAGACATGTCAAGAGATCAATAATGATTTTTGAATATGATTCATGAAGTCCCATTTGGTCCGCATCATAAGTTGTGATGTGACAGAGGAACCTATCATATATGTTATGAAGGAACAAGTTGACAGGATGGTTAATTCCTTATGTGGAGAAGAAATATGAACTAGATGATAAATGTAAGCGGTTGTATGATTAGAGATGACACATATGAAGACATGTATGTGATGGTTTGATCTGCATTGAAGATTTAACACGAGAATAAGCTGACAGGATATAACACTTGGTATACATGTTTCACAGTTTGCTTGCCGACCTGATCATGAGAAAGATTTAGTTGTGGATATAAATAGAAGATGGATTTTAGTGTTTGAAATAGTGTGTGTGTGGTGTGATGTATATGAATGTGAAATATGCGAAGATAGAATGGCCGCAACAAATAAAGAGAGATCTTGAGCATATGTAAGAGCAAAGCAGAGAAACAAGGGCAAACTAAAATGAAGAGTTATGAGTCAGTGTTTATGAGCTTAATTGGAACTGTTACCATGCATATGTAGATGCAATCACAGCAGTTCATCTATGGCAGTGAGCCACCCTTCTTCTTCTTTCTTCTTCTAATTGGCAGTGAGCCTTTTCTTGAGTAGTGAGCTCCAAGCAGTGAGCCTTTTATAATTTGGTATTGTGCTATAATAATTTATTGAGAGCTAACACTCTCCATGGTTTTTCCCTCTTTGAGTTTTCCATGTAAAAATCTTGGTGTTCATGTGTTATGTCTTTGTGGTTGTTGTTCATTTGTTTAATATGCTTTCACATAATTGAATTTGGTAAATGCATAAAAGATCAAGTGCATAAATGGTTTTGTAGAACACTGATTCACCCCCCCTCTTAGTGTTCATTGTATTCAACATCCATTTCTAGGAATGAGAGGCATCGTAGTTCGCATACCAAAATAGAAAGACTTCATCCACACAATTGAGAAGAGATCTTTGATCTCAACCATTAATTGAGCTTATGCCTCCAATTCAATCCACATAAAATAGTATGATAGAAAGTGTATCCCAGACTATGGTTAGTACACTGTCAACAACAATTAGTAACATTAAACTACATTATGTCCAACTTATATGTACATTACATGTACACGTAGCGATCAACTCTTACATACATCACATATTCACATAGACCCTTATAGTGAAGTGACAACAAGGAAAAGGAAAACAAGTGCATCCTATACTACACCATGGGTCCATCCTTGTCCTATTTCCTAACCAATTATGATGATGAGACAAGCATCTCATACTACGTGTCATCATCACTGAAAAGATCATAAGATTAAAGATGCACAAGATGTGTAGACATTAATAAGATTTTCATAGCTCACTAATCATTTGAGTCATCTTATAACTAGATAAACATAATTAGGATGTCTTCTAGTTTTACCTCACTCAAGACTAGTGCTTGTGCTATCAATCACCTAGACTGATTTAACAACTGGAACCTTGAGAACCATACCTCAAGCAAGACATAACACTAGAAGCACATGCATTCCTTTTGATACATCAATGCTAAGACTAAGCACCTAAGCTAAGTAGATCATAGAATCCATCACCTACATACCACTAGGAAAATCCTATCTAAACCCTATGAAATTAGATAGTTCCTAGAATCTATCACCTACATGCTACTAGTGAAAGCCAACTAACTTGATGATATAGTTGAATACTTCTTTTGGTAGAGCATTCTCCCTGAGTCTTGTCATGCTAGAGCATCAATAAACATATCCATGTGTGAGTCATATGTTTTAGAATTTTGGTGATCATCTCAAGATGAACAGGATGAGCTATGCTTAAGAAAATAATTATCATGTACCTATGCCCTCGTAGGGCCCATTGGTCAACCCTAGTTGTGATACAACTAATTCAGCTCTTATATTGATCTTAATTTAGCATTTTAACATTTAGAATGTCCAAGAACATTGATATAACACACACTATCCTAAGGGTTTACACCTTAGATTGGTTAATCCAATTATAGTACCACATAGAGGGATCCTTTAACCTATACACTTTAAGCCCTCTCGAGCTGGCTTCTAGCCAAACAATTATACATAAATAATACATACTCATAAAGTAAGAAAATCTCAAGACCATCTACTTCATTCACTTGTTCATGATTCCATATGAGAAGTAACTCAAGAAAGAAAGATGGAGTTCTATAATGGTAAAAATGTTGTTTTGTGGCTATCAATGTTAATTATAGATATAACCAAGAATACTCTATAGTTTGAAGCCATACCTCAATAGATTGTGGGTTGTTTTGAACCATGCATTATCATTCAATTGCATCAAAGATGGACCATTTGATAATGAAGTTCTAAAATTTCATCCAAGATTGAAGTAGATTTGGAAATCTAAACACATCAAACCTCAAAGCATATAAACTTGATGATGATAGATTGTCTTTTATTGGCTCACACCTACATGGTGGGGATATATAAATTGGAATGGTGAGTTCATGGAAATTTATTGTAAATTTTAGCCTCAAGTTGAAGTATATTGAAGAGGGAGATTTGATCAAGTTTAAGAACAATCCCAAACACTAGAGTGATTCCCTAAACACCTCCCCTACTAAATTGGGTCACAAGGACATCTTTTGCCCAAGGACTGCTTACATACCCACTTCTAAATGGGATCAAAATCACATGTAGTTCTCCTCACTTAATCTCTCAAGGGACATCCACATAGAATTCCTACACCCAAAATTTCATAACCACTCACATTGTACCTTCTCCCATGGAAGTGAAATAGAAAGAATGCTATAGAAGGAAAATATTCAAAGGGATTAAGACTAGACAATGTAATAGATCCCCATTTACCAATACCCAATCCAAAATAGAACCATAGCTCATAGAGTTTTATTGATTAATAACAAATCTCCAAATTCTTGGATTACTATTGCATACACCAGAAGGGTTCCTTTTGATGATCCCATCAGTTAATAATTCTTAATAGTAGGCAAGGAAACCCAACTAAGTTTCCAATTACAAAACTTGTTCTAAAGCACTTCCATCTAAGGACACCATTATCACAAAGTATACCTCGCCATCATTATTATTCATAATTGAACATGAACATCGCATAATCACTTATACGATCATCTCATTAACACACAATCTAGGTTGATTTCTTATTAACAAGGAATTCTCTTTATTAGCATAGACATATTGTAACCATTATCATAGAAAACTCATAATACTTACAAAACTATAGTAATCACTGATTCAAGCCTCTACATAGCCCGAGTAGGATAAATAGAGAGTCAAACTAGATCTCTACAACCCCTTTTATATTTCACACAATGTATAAACTACTACATTTTTTATTGGCAACATATAGGATAATTATCTAGTCATCCCATGCTAATGCTAATAAAACACACACACGCACGCACCCACCCACCCACCCACACACACACACACATTCATCTCAACAAATGTTAACATCCGCTTGTGATATCAAATTCTTCAAATGTTTCAAGTCAAGTTTTATTGTCATTTAGGTTCATACCAACAATTAGTAACATTGTGAGAATCAAATCTTACATAGAAATATGCATAACAACATGATCAATATAAAATAAATCCAATCATACCAAAGCATAGGGTAGAAGTAGTCAAAATGGCTTGACAATGCAAGAATTATGTAAAGCATCAACACGGCCACAAAAATACTATCTAAATTTTAGAAGACTTACAACAATAATTATAAACTTTCTTTAAACAAGGACAATTCTTGAGTCATAACCAAGACAATTGGTAACACTCTATCCATTAGATTATTATATGAAAGATATACACTTAATATTAATATTCGTAAAAATCTAAGTTCATTTACTTTATGGTGCAACCCAATATTCTCATAATAGTCTAATTCACTAACTAAATAATATTTGCACTTGCCACTTATAACTAAATAGGATCTTAATGGTTAACAATAAGTGATTCCATATAGAAGCAACATGTTTGCAAATCAACCCTTACACTCAAATTTCAGTGATCATAAGATACATAAACATCACAAACTCACAACACATCTTACAATATCCAATAGCATGTGAACAACAAGCAACAAGACAAAACAATAATATAGATGCAAGGTCTTTAAACTCAATGAACAATTGCCACAATTTATTACAGAATAATGGTATGAACATTTCTTATTTTTAGCATTTTAGAAGGATAGAAACCCTAAGGGCAGCAGGCCTCAAATCAATTAGAGGTTCACAATAAGTTAAATCCATCACAAGGTTTCCTAAATTCTAATATCTACAAGTTACCTTATCACAACTTGGCACTCAGAGATTCATATACCTCTATCATGCCTAGTAATTGCTATTAATGATAAAAAGAATATTTTTCAGACCAATATCAATTTCCATAATCTTAACCCTGATCACATCAATATTTTTTTAGCATATTAATCATATCAGTGATACAATCAAAAGCAGGACCACTTACCACTATTGCACAAGATAATGACAGTCAACAAGTTTATTCATAACCCAAAATTCATAAATATTAATACACAGTATTGTGATGGTATAATTAATCTTTTCTATTCATACAACCAGCTATATTCTCATCTTACTAATAACCATACCATTCACTATTTTATGGACCCAAAATACAATTATACGACACTATGGAAAGTTGAATACAAGTCAACAATCTAATGACTACACCCTCCATCTACTCCCATCATAGAACACATATATCTTGCCTTTCCACAAAATAATTATTAAGTCATTATGTTGAGGATCAAGAAAACATAATACAGTTGAACATCAATTTGAACATTGAATTATATTATAATTGTAGCCACTAACCTAAATTTCTAGGTTCATATCATGGTCCTACCTGATGTCATTGATTCTAGTTAAACAAAATAAATAAAATACCATTTTATGCAAGTGAAGGGGTAAAGCATCCAATATTTCTCTTGGATCACATTTACCTTCACAAGCAACTTACTCAGCAATATTATACAACCATCTTGCTCACTTGCTCACACTAGTATCATGCAGTAGCTTATACAGTGTTATCCTTCCCATTTCTAATTGTTTGAGTCCTATGCCAAGATAAGCTCACACGAACTATAATGGTTGCTTTAATGATTAGTGAACTAAAGAGAGATGATATTTAAGATTTGGTCCTCTAAATTTTATTAAAAAAATTGCCTCAACACCCATCACCCAGCGTATAGCTAAGTATTTAGACATTGCATAAGTGAGTTTATGATCCATTACGGTTTCACATAACTAATAGTATCGGCCTGGCTTTTGCATCTTACCTAGGACTATATGTGATTTGCAAAAAATAATAAACATTGATAGATAAACTAAGAAAAACTTTATCTATGGCACACCTGAATACGGAGGCGTTTGGAGTTTGACGTAATGCAGCATCCAACATTACACTCTCTTGTCATGCCTTAGTTGCAATGCAGATATTTTTATTTACTTAAGTAGATACAACACTAAAGTATGTGAACTGCAGAGCTTGGAAAGAGGTCTGTAATGCTTTCCTTTTTCCAATCGCTCAGTCTTTTGTGGTGGGGAGTGGGAGTATGGGATGAAAGAGTAATGCTTGAAATCCGCCCGGTCACAAAATTCTGCCTCAAAAGAACTGCCGACAGCGATCACTATTGTTTGTTTTTTTGCCAAGGACGGAATGGTTCACCTCCTTTTTTTCATCTGTCTGCTCTGCACCGGACAGTGTCAAGTCTGTTCGTTTTTAATTTCCATTAATCTCTTTTCTGCCTCGCATGCTTTCTCTTTCATGGAAAGAAGTTTTCTTTTTATTTTATTTTATTTATTTATCTTATTCATAACATAGGGATTATTATTTTAGTCATAACATAGGGATGTCGGTAGGGTAGGATGATAGTAAATTGTTTATTTTTGCATTACAATTTAAAATATTTGTTAAAATATGTTCATTTAAAATTTAAATTATTATTGTAGATTGATTATTACTTGGTAAGATAATCTTTTGAGATGGGGTTTCGACGTCGACATGAGATGATAATATTCTTTACATCCTCATTGAATTGTAGAACTTGCATAATCTTCATCCATTGACCATAATCTTCCTTCCTCCCCTCAAACACCCCCACTTTATACGATCCAAGCCTCTTCTATCATACCTCTTCTTCTATATCCATCAATTATTCTCATACATAATCTTCTACTTCTCTTCCACTCTCCTTTTCCTCTCCCTCTTTCTTTTATGATTTAGCCATCCACCTTGTTCTCAACTAATAGGCCACTTTCTAAATAATCCTTGAGAGGCAACCTTCATCTCAATAACTATGCATTACATGCAATAGTTTCAACAAATAAGGGTCAAGTCCCAACCATACTTCACCACAAGGAATACCAAAGTCATGCTAAAAAAATCTTTAACATATATCTTGACATAATTTTAATTCAATGGTGTAGAATATGCATTGCATTTGTATGATCTTGAAGGTATAAAAGCCAATTGAGTGTATGACACCTAAAAATTATCACATCTCTACAATTTCAATAGAATTGAAAGGGACAACCCATTAGACTAAGGTCCATCATTATGAATTGATGTAGATTTCTTTCTTTGAACCTAAAAGTTAAACCTTTTTTTTCTACCACTTAACATTCAAAATATGAACATTTTAAAACATCAAAAGACTAGAAAGGAAAAGGTGAGGTTAAACATATGGAAAAGGGATTTTTAGTAGGTTTGAACTCAAGTAGATAAATAAAACAAAAATAAACCAACTATTGAAAATATTACCACTGTAAACGTTAGACAAACAACATAGTTGATATTTCCTTTGCTACAAAAAAGGAATTATCTCCAGTTTTTCCCTATCTCCAAGAAACTAAAAACTAAAACAAAAAACATGCATTTACCTCTATATCCTAGATGTATTACAATGATCAACCCTATTGTAACTTGCTAATAATCCCAAAGTAGAAATTAGTAGATAGTTGTTCCCTTACTTCTTAGCAAAAATAGAGCAGTTGAACAAACTACTAAATTTAATAAAGTAAAATCCTAAAAAGATTGAGCAAAAAAGTAAATCAATAGAGAGTGGAAGATGTCATTATTGAAGGTGCTTTATAGCATGAGTAGAAAAAAATTAGTTTTCTATGAACCTAAATGAGTACATGATTTAAAACTACATAAGAGTATGGACATGCTAGAGTTGGTTGAAAAATCTTGAAGGAGAAATAAACAAAGAACAAATGAATCCAAGCTAAGCTGAATGATTTGAAGAAATAGATTTGGGAATTTAATATAATGTTATTAAAGGTAACACACAAAATGCAAAGAAGGCCAAAGATTTGGTCTATAATCATAGTAAAGGTTTGGTCCATCTTGGCATACCAAGCCCATGGGGCCTATTTGAGGCCATAGAGAAACTTCTACAATATGCAAACTAGTGAAGAATCCTGAACAAATCCTTGTTTCTGGTCCATATAAATCTCCTCCTATA
This sequence comes from Cunninghamia lanceolata, assembly GCA_027924645.1. Taxonomy (NCBI): domain Eukaryota; kingdom Viridiplantae; phylum Streptophyta; class Pinopsida; order Cupressales; family Cupressaceae; genus Cunninghamia; species Cunninghamia lanceolata. Next base: position 20,985,557 of record BSBN01000582.1, read on the forward strand.
AATCCTCTTGAAGTAATGCACTCTTCACATCCATCTGATGTACAACCCAAACTTGAGCTACAATAATAGCAAGTATCATGTAAATGGAGTTCATCTTGGCAACAGGAGCAAAGGTCTCAGTGTAGTCAACACCAAGAACCTATGATAAACCTTTGGGCTCAAGACATGCTTTGGACTTGTCAACTAATCCATCAATTACAAATTTGATTTGATAGATCCACTTACACCAAACTAGTTTTCTTCCCTTAGGAAGTGGAACAAGATCCCATATTTTTTTTGAATCAAAGAGTTGTACTCTTCCTCCATTGTTGAATCCCACTTAACAATACTTGATGCTTCATGAAAGGACTGTGGATTTGAAGTTGTGGTAATGTATAAATATGGAAAATCCTGGTGTTGTGACTGAGTCCTGTGAGTATCTGAATGATCCCCAACAAGAGTGCATATAGATCGACTCAAGTGTCTGACGATCCCATCAAGGCATGGTAGGGGATGGAGGAGGAGAATCCTTAGCCTTAGAATCTGAACTTTACAAGTAGAGGAAGCTGGAGGAGAATCCTCTTAGTCATTATCATCTATATCTGTTGTGGATGAAGGAACATGTGAGGATGAGCTAGGATAGCTTTCCTCCAAATGTACACTCCACTAAATGAGGAGCTCATGTGTCTCAAGATCCAAGAGTTAGTATCCTTTGACACCATCAGGGTATCCAACAAGGATGCAAGGCTGACTCTGAGGTTCTAAGGCCTTGCACTTCTCTAAAGGAATGTGTGCCCCTGCTGGAGAGCCAAAAACTCTAAAGTGTCACACAACAAGTTTCCTTTCACACTAGGCTTCAAATGGAGTGATGCCCTTCAATGCTAATGAGGAACCCTATTTTACATGTGAGAAGAATAGTTGATAGCTTCTACAAAATATCCAAGTGCAAGGGAGCATGCATGGATCATGCAACCAACCATCTCTTTTAGGGGCCTATTTTTCCTCTCTACTACACCACTATTGTGGTGTGTAGGAAATAGTATGCTAAAGATCAATCCCTTCAAGAGTGGAAAATTCTTCAAAGTGATGGTTCACATATTCTCTACCATTATTAGTGCAGAGAATCTTGATAACCTTTCTAGATTGATTCTCATCATGAGCCTTGAACTCCTGAAATCTATCAAACACTTCACCTTTCTATTGAAGAAAGTAGACCCAAGTGTATCTGGAATAGTCATCAATGAACCTGCTAAATCACTGTTGAAAGACAAGGATGGAAATGGAATTACTAAATCACTATGAACCAACTAAAGGACTTTTGAGTCCCTCCAAGCCTTCCCTTTGTCATATGTGTCCTCAAGACGCTTTCCCAAGGCACAACTCAAATAAACTCCATCTGAGAAATTGATTTGAGGAAGAGTTGTGACCATATCCTACATGTTGAGCTGCTGAAGATAGCAATAATTGAGATGGTCAAACTGCCCATGCCATAATTAGCTTACAGAATCTGAATGGGTTCTCAAATTAGTAGAATGTGAATTAGGTACAAAATGTAAGAAGGAAAAGAGTCAAGACTCATGATCATCATTACCAACTACAAGGAGTGCATTATCTTCAAGATCCCCAATGGTGATAGTATCTAGATTGAATTCCACTTTTCTACCATTCTGAGTAATTTGGTAGACAAAGAGAAGGTGGACTGATAGATTAGACACACAAAGAACATCCTCAAATGTACCAGTGCCAACATCAACTAAACCTTTCCCAATGGCATCCACTAGAGAATCATCCCCGATGAGAATGTTGGGTATAGAACACGGCTTCAATAAAGAAAGTTGTTCTCTGACAGAACTCATGTCATGTGATGCACCCAAGTCAAGAATCCACTACTTAGAAGAATCTACAGAAGCAACAAGTGAAATTGCTTTCCCCTTACCTTATGTGGAAGGAGTGGAGGATTATTAAGCAACATCTAAGATGACAGATTAATGTTATTCTTTCTCAAACAAGTTGAATGTCATTTTTCTCAATGTCACATGTTTTACGTTGTGCTCTAAGGTCATTAAACTTTGTTACATAGTCCTGGATGTTGTCAAAAGATTTAGGATCAAGACTCATTAATTCTGTGTTAATTTGATAACCCCTAACTTCATCAATTATACCATATAAAGTTTTTAATTTTTTTCCATGCATTACGTGAATTTGTACATCCATCAATTTGAAAAATAATATCAAGGGAAACTAGACTCCTAAGACAACCAAGAGCTTTTGTATGTTCAAGCATCTAGAGTACCTTTTCCTTATCATCTATGGGTTTAGTTACCTTTAGTTCAACATAAGGTGTATATCAAAGTTAGATTAAGGTATTCCATGCATTTTGATGCAATGTGGTATAGTTGTATGGTGTTAGCAATAGAAAATTAAAGTGACCCATTTGTGAAGGAAAAGAGAGCACAAGCAAAAAGATATGAACAAGCACAAACACACTAGGAGACCCCTCCTTAATCACTCAATTTAAGAAGCCCCCAAAAAACATGATTTGGCACATTATATTAAGTGCTATTACAATTTCCACTAGCAAGAAACACCAAGTGGACTTGACTTCAATGCTTTTACAAATCCTTAGAAATGAGTATATGCTAAAAGTATAATTTTGGAGCAATACCAAATGAAATAAATCGTACTAGACTATGAAGTACACAAAAATCATGCTCTAGAAAATCCATGCATTGAAATCAGTAACCATCTACACTAGTGTGTAGAGTGCAAAAAATTAGCCCAAATCAAAAAAAATTCTCAAAAAACAAAGGTCGTGAGCCCAATATATAAGCTTTTAAAGTTTGTCTTCAAGATCCAACCTACCAATGAAGAGCAGGTGAAATTTGAAAAAAACCCTTATTGCCAAATTTGGTAGAATTGCCACCAACTTTAGTGGTGCACTAAGTTTAGAGGATCACCAAATAAAATGGACTCATGCTAAATCTGGAAGAGAAGATAGTTGATGCCAAAAATGGAAAAACTACCAAACACATCACCAGATGTGGTGGAATCTCCAAATATAATGCACTAGCACAAAGGCTAAGGTAGGTGTAGATATTATAAAAAAAATTGAAAGGTTGAATGTGCAAAGAGAAGTTTGGAACCCCAAAAAGGGGTGAGTGACCTTTTAGGAGGTCGTAAGCCTCTTAAAGGAGGTTGTAACCTCTTTGAATGAATGAATGAAGGTTTTTAATAATGTCCACAAGGCCAAAAAGCCTATGGGACCACTCGATACCAACCACACTACTAAGCACAAAGCCCCAAACAAGTAGGCCACCCACACAGTGCCTAATTGATCTCCCTTTCCTTTAGGATCCTAGATCTTCTATTGTGGATCTTGGTCAAATAGTCTATAATTTTTGTTATCCTTTCTTTTTCAAACAGGTTAGTCAAGGAGCCCACATTCAAAATATCAATGTAATTGGTCCAAATATCCTTTTAAGATGGACACTCCATGATGTAGTGTCATTCCATCTCCACTAGTCCCAAAGCACAAAAACAACATATTCTATTTGCCCATTCTTCTTTAGGCCTTATCCACCTTCCAGTTTCACACCTAATCTAGTGCAAAATAGTCCTTAGGCCATTAACATTTTCTCTTTCCATTTTATTTATGGTCCTATATAGTTATTTTGTGTGTGGTCATATGAAGGATTGAAATTCTTGATATAGTATTCTCTTTGCCTCTCAAGTTGCCTTATCCACCTTCCAGTTTCACACCTAAGCTAGTGCAAAATAGTCCTTAGGCCATTAACATTTTCTCTTTCCATTTTATTTATGGTCCTATATAGTTATTTTGTGTGTGGTCATATGAAGGATTGAAATTCTTGATATAGTATTCTCTTTGCCTCTCAAGTTGCCTTGTCCACATGCTTACTTTGACTTTTTCTCACAAATACTTTTTGATTGTCCCATCAATAGTGGGGCACTCTTTCATACCAATTTCCCACTTATTCATCCACTTGCCATTTTGTTTCATACACCTGCTCTTCCTTCTACCTAATTTTTCTTCTATTGCCATTTTAGGCCAGCGAAGTAGCTCCATGTTCTCTAGCCTCTTTAAATAACTTAGCAGATGGATCAGAGCCAATGCCTCCAAAGGAAAGGCATCAACTTCAACCAAGGAAATCTCATAAGGAATTGACACTTTTGTTTTGAAACCACTTGTGATTAGGTTATTTTCTAACCTCTTTATCTATCTTCACTTCATCACTGATGTGTTGCCACCCCAAACTTCACACCCATATAACACCACCACCAACACTGAAAACCTAAAAAGAGTTTTCATAGTTTTCTAATCCCATAGTTTAGCCCTTCTTTATTTATTTTTCAATGAGTATAAATCTTTTCATCCTCCTTGTATCCTTTTTTTCTCTACATGTCTCCTAGTTGAGCTTATTGTGGAAATCAAGGCCAAGATATTTATATTCATTAACCACTTGCAAGGGGCTATCTTCAAAAACAAATTCTATCCAATCCTTATTTCTCTTCAAGGTAAAGATCATGACTTTAGTTTTGTTGGTGTTCACTCAGGCATACCAACCTCCTGATAAAACAATTCAAGAGCTTTCTGTTGGAGTAAATGAGTAAATACCATCTACCCATGCTTAACTTTACTTAGGCATCCAACACAAATATTAAATTAGGTGCATATTAGATATGTAGTTGCATTTACCATTCAGGTAGTTTTTACCTACCGGCTCCTGAACAAACCTATATATTGTACATTTGTAAATATTTTTTGCATCTCATTAATATTTTCATCATTCTAGTGAAAAGCTTTTCGCTTCTCTTGTATTGTGAAGGTTATTTTTTGTAGGTTGTGCTCTTGGGAGGTGGATGACACCAACATGGTATCAGAGCCTTCAACCTGCGCCTCCTTCTATTGAGAGTTTTCATCGGAGTCTAAATTCATTTATTCAGTGGTGTTTTTTTTGTTGGCATTTGAAATTTGTTAAATTTCAAAGTTACCATTTCTGCTGATATTCTTCTTCAATCTTTGCCAAGCAAGTGTGTCTTTTCCCTTCATTGCTATCTTGGAATGAGTGATTTGATGTGAGAAGATTTTCTAGTGGTGGTTGCAGAGGAGGCATATTCACCATTTCAGAGTTGATCGTTGTCAAGATCTTTTTTATTGAAGGAATCATATCATCAATGTATGCTTGAACACTGATCTCATAGAAGTCATATACAATGGAATGTGAATGGTCAGCAAAGAGTTTTTAACCCTAGCAGTCTTTCCAAATGTTGGCACCAGTCTGCAATTAGCGCTAAGTGCTCAACACAAAGCCCGCACTCATCCGGAGGTTATTTGTTGAGGGTGGTCAAATACTGAGTTTGTACATTCCTGTAGATTTCTCTTTTGCACCATGGGCTTGCTTGAGAGGCATGAGCCTCTGTATTGAGGCCACGACCTACATGAATGCTTAAAGGAGGAGTCTGTAGCTATGTATAGCAATCTAGCATCTAAAAAAACACTGCCTTTTATGGATTCAGAACAACAGTTTCAAACTCTGTCGATATATAATTTTTTTTGCTTCAGACTTTATTATCTATAAAGTTTTCCAAAATATTTGTTAGGGTTTCTTTGGCATAGCAGAAGCGTGGTGGGCCCGTCACTGGTTTTCTTTTGGTGAAGTTGAGGGACTTTAGTCCCACATTCGCTGGGTAAGAGTGTTTTGGGGATTTATATATCCCAGCACTCACATTGTGTATGTGAAGTGCTTGTAAAGGCTCATGTGAAGCTTGTGGAAGAGGACAAACCCTCTTGCATGGCTAGTCACTTTACTCTTTGTGGAATCTTGTGGTGCGGGAATCTGCCACCAATCACCCCTCTCGGGCTTATTTTTTACCTCCATGCACTTTTCCTCAAGTACATGTTTTTTGCATCTTGAGCTTTTTTTGGATCTTGGAAAGGTGAAATCAATTTTGAGAGGCTTCATTTGTTGTTATCTTTAATATCTTGGAGGTTTTAGACCTCATTGTATAAGTTTGGTATCTTTTTTTCTTGCTTTTGGTGCATTTGTTGTCATGACTACTCCTGATTCATTTGAGCTTTTAACTCCTCATAACTACCATACCTAGAAGATTGAAATGTGTAGGTTGCTCCAATCTAAGGGTTTCTAGTCCACATTGCATGATAAACAACCCACTCTTACTAAGGAGTATGAGATATTTTCTCATAGGAACAAGTGTGATGAAGCTATGGGTTTGATGGTCCTTTGCATGTTTCTAACTGTTTGCTTTTCAATATTGAGGAGTGTAATACACCCAAGGCGGTATGGGATAAGTTAAATAAATTGTTTGGTTAGATCATTGAGTTATGTGCTTTGCAATTAGAGGCAAAATTGACTTCTCTTTCCCCAGATGCATTTCCTTCCATTGATGATTATCTAGTCAAGTTCAAATCTATGAGGTCACAATTGGTAGGATGAGGGAAGGATAAAATTGATCAATAAGGAGTCTATTTTCTTGATTTTGTCTAAGCTAAGAGGTCCATTTTTTGTTTTTTCTTCTACTTTTTACTCCACCATGGATGCATTGGGTAATGTTTTCAAAATGCCTTGTTTTGAAACATTTTGTGATCATTTGACTTGGGAGCAAACCAAACTTTCTCAATTAGATGGGGTCTCTAACAGTCATGCATTAGTTGCATAAGCATCTCAGAGCAAAGGGAAAAAGAAACCCAAGGCTAAGACAGAGTCTAATGAGTCCACCTCTTCAAAAGAGGATAAACCTAAGAAGGAGAAGTTTAGTTGTGTGTATTGCAAGAAGAAAGGTCATGGTGAACACCATTGTTATACTAAGAAGATTGATGAGCTTTCACATCTTCTTTAGAAGAACAACATTCAGCTGCTCTCATCTGTGACTCCTACTTCTATAGATTCTCCATCGGCAACTCCTTCATCTTCATCTAAATCTACACATTCAGGGAATGTAGGATTTGCAAATGGGATGAATGGTCAAGAAGATAAGCTCAAAGGACATGCATTGGTTACTTCTACAATTCACTCTAGTCATGATAGATGGTTTTTGGATTCAGGAGAATCACATCACATGGGTTTTTTCTCCCTATCCTTTTTTGGGTCTTCATCCTATAGATACTTCTAAGATCTTGTTGGGGGATAGTAAGTTTTTAGATGATGCAAGGATAGGCAATGTTGAGATTGGTGATGGTTGTTTCACAGATGTACTTTGTATTCCTAATTTGTACAAAAATATTCTTTCTATCGATCATGGTGAGGTACCTAAGACTATAGAGTTCACTACAGATTCTGTTTTCGTTAGAGAGGCTGATACTAGAAAATTCATTGTAGTTGGTGAAGCTAATCATGAGTCTCGTCTCTATATTTTTTCTCATTTTGTTGAGGATGATGATTATGAGCCCCACTCTCCACTTGCTAGTGCTGGTAGCAATTCCTTAGGAGAGATTGGTCATTTGAACTTTGGAGTTGTTTAGACCTATGTTGATTCTTCTCCTACTTCAGATCCTGTTGCTTCAGAGGTTGGTTCTTTAGCAAAGTAGGATGTTCTTGATCCTTCAGATCTTGCTTTGTGGGATAGTCACTTGACAGGTCTTTGAAAGTTGTTTTGTGAATCTCACATTGCTGATTTGGATGATGTATTTGATGGTATATGCCTTCTTTTTGATGACAGTATCAGCATTGTTATCACACCATCTATGTCTTTAGAGATTGTTGCTTCAAAGTTTCCACATGGTCTTGTTGATCCACCTTCTTCAGTTTAGGTTGCACCTGATCATGATGTGACATTTGGTTACTGGAGGCACTGGGACAATTTTTAGAGGCATCTTTCATGCTGATTCTTCCTCTCCCTTCCCTTGTTTCAAAATTGGAGTTTCTCTTGCATCTATGGTTGGACTTGTTTCTCCCTAAAGGGAGGCATGTTTGTATACATTAGATATTGTTTTGTCTTCAGGCTTCTAGGATCAGCACAAGAGTTTCTTCATCATGGGGGGATCTTCAGCATTTCTATTCTTTACTATGGGGGGGTTACATAGTCTCTCTCCTTTTGTATTTTGCTAAGATCGGTGATGGAAGTTGTCCTTGGGGGATCTTATGGAGTCCTCCTTCCTTTCACTTTTTTTTTTGGAGTCCTCCTTCCTTCACTTTTTTTCATCTTTTTTATCTCTTTTGGAGAGGAGTTTTCTCCCAGATTGTTTTTCTCCTTTTCTCTACTTGTGAGAGATTGCATTGTGTTTTGCCTTGTAAATGGGTACCTAACATGGTTGTGTAGCCAAAACCCATGTATTGCATCCTGATATTACATAATAATCTCCTTAAGTTGCACTTAAGGGAGGGTATTTGAGTAAATGAGTAAATATCATTTACCCATGATTAAGTTTACTTAGGCATCCAACACAAATATTAAATTAGGTGCATATTAGATAATTAGTTGCATTTACCATTTGGGTAGTTTTTACCTACCAGCTCCCAACACACCTATATATTGTACATTTGTAGATATTTTTTGCATCTCATTAATATTTTCATCATTCTAGTGAAAAGCTTTTTGCTTCTCTCATATTGTGAAGGCTATTTTCTGTAGGTTATGCTCCTGGGAGGTGGATGACACCAACACTATCAAGTGTTCCCTCAAATCGTGTGTTGTTTTTACCATTAAAATAAGATCATTTGCATATAAAAGCAACTTTATTACATAACTGGCCAAGTGAACACCCTTACCACCAAACTCATCTATCCACTCCTCTAATTTGTCAATGTACATTCCAAAAATGGTAGGAGATAATGGACATCCATGTTTGACCCCAATTTCACTCCCAAAACATTCTAAAAGTCCTTTCTTGGTTCTAATTTTGGCCCAAGCTTGATCATACAACCTATGAACGACAACCATATACATTTCTAGAATTCCCAACTCTTCCATTCTACTCCATAATTTGCTTCTAGAAATAATGTCAAACACCTTCTTGAAGTTGATGAAGCAACAAAAGACATAGATTCTCCTTGTTTATCCCAAACCTTCTCAATCAAGTGTTTGATGGTAATGTAGTGATCAATTGTAGAGTGTTTTGGCCTAAAATCAGCTTGTCCTTTTGCCCTCTTTCCCTCCTTTCCTTACCAAATATTGATTCAATGCTCTGTCATAATCTGAAAGTGTTTTTCAAAAAGAGGATTGATCATTATAGTGCGGTATTTTGATGAGTTGTTGACATCTTCACTTTTGAGCAAAGGAATGATGACACTGGTTGTCCAAATTGCTAGAAAACCATTCAGAATGACCCCATTAAAAATTATTTTGATGTGCAAGGTGTGAGGGATTCCACACCCCATTTTATGTATTCTTCTTGTAAGCCATCTATGTCCGATGCTTTACCCATAGCAAGCTTTTTTATTCCTTCCTTGATGACTTTCATGGAGAAGAGTTTAGCCATTTAATTGATTATTAGGGGGACATCTTTATTTTGATCTCTCTCATATAGAAAATTTGCATATTCTAGCCATTGGAAGTCAGTGATATTGTTCTATGTAGTTGTTTTTGTTGTAATTCTTTCCAGAAGCCTCTTAGGTTGTGTTTCCCAATAAAAATAAGTTATTTCCATCTTGTTTGCATGTAATCCTCTTTTTATGATCTCACTAGATTTTCGTATTCCTTTTTATTTCCTTAGATTTTCAACATTCTCTTTGATGCCTTGTAGTCTTCATCATACCACGAATTTTCTAGAAATCTATTTTTGTTGTGTCTCTTAGGCCTAGGCCTTTTGCACAAACTTAGAGCTTTGTGGTTTATCGATGTCAACTTAGCACTGCCTATTGTTTGATTGTTTATATTGGCCATCCCAATATCTCTTATTTCTTGCAATTATTTTTTAAGTGTTGTCTAAAAAATTTCTTGGTTTTCATGTGTCAAAAGGACTGTGCCTTGAGGAGCCACTTTCTTTTCATTTTTTTGTGACCTATCTTGATGCTAAATGCCTTTCTACATATTGATCTTCACATATAAAGGATTGTGATCAGATTTCATTTCTATAGGAGAGTCCTTCACCTCTACCTCTATTAGCCTTGTCATAAGATTCTGAGAACAAATAACATAATCCACCATGCTTTGCCAATTGTAAGTTTGACATGTAAAGTTACCTAAACTCAACCATGCTTTTATTTCATTGCATATAATCAAATCATACAGGTTGCATATCCCCAACAATTTTTCCCCGTATTGCATGATACCTCCTTTTTTGTCTTGAGAGTCTCTTTCCCACTTTTGATTGTCTACCTCTTCTAACCATAAAGGGTTTTCTTTTACTTCCTCCTCATTTCTAAGGTAGATACCTTGGTTATTTGTTGTTCTTGTGGTAAAGTCTCCTATTAAAACAATTTCTCCTATGGTGCTATATGTCGATAGGTCCTTTTTCAATACTATATATGGGTCCTCTTTGTCTAGGTTCTTCTTCATATAAGAGATCCCTCCTTATTAAGGGGGCCTAGGCCCTATGATGTGATCTAGGGCCTATGCCCTAATACATATGGTACCCTACATAGGTACCCTTGGTACTGCACAAGTACCAATATTTCTTTTGATTATTTTTTTAAATTTTTTTATAGAAATTTTTACAATGATTTTTTTAAAAACTACAATTAAATTTTTTTTGAAATAACTTAAAATTGCAGAAAAAAGCAAATATTTTTTTTGAAAAATGTGTCGTGCGTACTGTTCAAGGGGGGTGTATGGCTTCTTGGACAAAAAAGAATTCCTCTCTGGGTAACTTTATCCAAAATCAATAATTTGACAGTTGATATTAGGGTTTTCAGGGCTTCTGAGTGTAATGATAGGGTCAGATTTGACCTAAAATGCTCTAAAATGATATCTCCCTATTGGATCTGACAACGAACCTACCACTTCAAACCATTATAAATCTAGCCTCCAATGTCTGAATCAAATGAAATAAAAGGAAAATTTGACTATCTCAGTTGTTCTAGACTTAACGGTGAGCTTAGAATGTCTCCAAGAAGCTCTGAAAAAGATTGCAACTAGCGATTCAAAATAAGAACCCCCTAGAAATCAATATTTTCTCCACACTTTTCTGATTCTCTGGGTCATTCTAGAATGCAAGAGAAGAGCATACTCATGTGCTTTAAAAAATAGTAGCTCTATACTCCCAAATTTCCTAAAAAATGCTAACCCGCAACTCACAACCACTTTGATACCATGTAATATTTGGATGAAAAAACACCCAAGAATGCAAATGAGTCAAAGGAAAGCAAAGCTAGAAAATAAAAAATGATAGAATAAACTATATTCTATTCAATGGAAATTCAAAGCATACAATGAGATAATATATGAGAGTGATGGGTGAGTACATATAGGATTTAGCACCCAAGAGACTAAAAACATAACCAATATGGGATAAAATGAAAAAGTCCCTAAGTAAACTTAACCTAGTGTGAAAAGGACCTAAACAGAGAACTAGCTAGGAAATTAATTAGTTAGATAAAGAACCCCATTCACACTAATAGTGGGGTACTTTCATGTACTCCCTTTATTATCATAATGATATTTTAAAGGACTTATACTTAGTGGACATTTGTGGATTTGTAGATTTTGATTCAATTGGTAGTTGATGTCGATAGTAAAAGATCTAGTAGTAGGTATGTTTTAAACATGTTTAGTGATGTACAAGTAGTTGGATGTGCAAGTGATAAGCTATGGTCACTTTTTATGCTATCAAGGATAAGTATATGGCAACTACTCAGGCATATAAGGATGTGTTTTATATGAAAAGAGGAGTTTTGGATGTGGCTATTTTAGTTTGAATCCTCCATTCCACAAAACATTCCAAGGGATTTTCAACTGAGTGCTTCTCCTATCGAGAGGAGAGTCATCTATCAGATTGGGTTGCCATTTGGTTTTCTGCATGGAAATTTAGAAGTTATCACACAATGTTGCCAATTAATGCTTTTATGCTCTTGAAACCCTAATTTAAGTAAAATAGTAATTAAAGCTGCAAATTATGACAAATGCTACTAGAATTATAAGAAATTATGTCTTTTGTTTTCAGTGATCTGACAATGGAGAACAATGGTGATGGTGCCCTTGTCCCAAAATCCTACATAGTGTCCACTTCTTTTCAGATCCTGAATCTTCAATGTTTTCCTATGTTCCCTGCAACTCCACTTTCTCCAGATCTAATACATGTAACCTGCAATCACAAGGAGTGTGGGACGGGGTTGTGGTGTTTAGAGGCTTACCTCAATCAAGCCCTAGAGAGACATTCAAGTCTTTAGAACACTATTGTCATAGAGAGAGTGCATATCCTTGTGGGATAGAGGCCAAAATCCAAATGATAATGATGATAAAACACAATAAATGTCATCTTGATGATGAAGCTCTCATGGAAGGAAGAAGCTCTTTAATTCCATGAGGAGAAGATGTAATCCAACCTACAAAAATAAACACAATAACAATGCTATGCTCTACAACACAATGATATCACAAAAATCTCAAGTATGCATAAAGTTCCCAATCATCTTCTCTCTAGTTTCTAAATGATAACCTAAACATGCTTATATATGCAACTACTAAGATTCTTGCCAAGAATTTCATAATTAAAACTTATGATGTTGGCTTGGGACCCAAATAATGCTCACAAACCCAACATTTGAATTTAGGGCAAACCCAAATAGGGCTGGACTAGGGCGCTAGAGCCTAAGTCCACCCCCTCATTTTTGTTCTGAAATCATTAAATTAGCACCCCCTAGGTCCTATTTGTCACAAGACCCAAGGTTTTTCTCATCGGGAGCCTGAATTATCATGCAAGATGCTCTAAATGCAATCTAAAGACCTGGGAGCTAAACCTTAAAGGAAAAAGCCCCCAAGGGTGTATTTTTCTGACATAACATTTAGCCCCCACTTTAATGTATGTATTAAACACAAGGCCAATACATGCATTAAAGTAAGGTCAACAAACACAACAAGCATGCCAAGCATGGAGAAGACACACCAAACACATTGAAGACAATAATAGGCATGCAAAACATGGAGAAGATAGTTACAGTCACACAAAACATGGAGAATACAACATTGAAGACAAGGAGAACACAGAGAATACAATGAATGTAGTGATTATTTTCTTTTTAATTTTCCCATATGAAATGCAAGATGCAAGTACAAGGAAAATAAACAAACAAATCTCATAAAGTGTAGAGGAGTTGTTCACCACTGATCTTGCACTTTTTGAGAATAAACACGCCAAAAAAATCCTAAGGTGTAGAGGAGTTGTTCACCACTGGTCTTGCACCTTGAGAACAAACACACCAAACAAATCCCAAAGTGTAGAGGAGATCATTGCCACTAGTCTTGCACTTTGAGAACAAACACGCCATACACACACATGCTGAAGACATGGAGAAAACATGACATACAAGCAATGGAGTGAAAATATTGCTAGGTTCATCACCATCTCAGGAACATTATAGGCACACACCGATGATTGGTCTTTTCCACAACAACCATCAAAAACATTCTTAAGGGTTGAGTTAGTCATAGAACCACTCCCCACCTTGAGATGAGGACTTTTGAAAATGATAGGATAATGCAATCTCTCTGAGAAATAAACTATCCCTGCCTCACGATGAGGGCTTAAGATAAAAGGATATGCTTGATATTTTGTCTCCGCAGAGGGCTTAAATGATTGTGATTGATTTTCATATTCTCCAAACATGCTTTAATATCATCTAAAGCAGACAACTTACCTTATATATGCCCTCACCTTAAGGTGGTTAATATTGCATACCGATATCGAGCATGTTAAGATAGGAAGAAAATACACAAGAGAACACAAGCTCTCTCAAAGCCCATGCACCCAAAGGTGACATGTACTTTACGATTGCCAAATGTTCCCACAAACACATCCCTATAAGAAAGGTGTTAGTATCCAAATAATCATGATAAACAACAATGCTTATGATCAACTACATGAAAGATCCAAGCAAGGCAATATTCATGATAAACAAAGTGCACGGAGTAGTAGTATTGTTAAAGTGTTGTTAGCAAGATAAGATAACATCAACATCAACATCAAGATAGAGAAATCACAGAGTAATTCCACTAGCCAAGTGTCAGATAATTTGTTACAACCCTGTCATCATGTATGGACTAGGTCCATTTTTTATTACTCGTGAAAGGGACACTAGGTCCGCATCAGTATAATATGTTTTTCGTCATCTGCCAGCTAGATGGAAACACTAGAGGAAGGTAAACAATAAATCATAGAGGAGAACAAGTGCCTTAGGGATAGTCATGTAGGAGGGTGCCCCCAATTCACCAACCGCAATGCTATGTCCATAAGACACAACACACAACATTGAAATCAGAGGAGAGGAAATATAGAAGAATGATGATACAAATAGAAGAAGGTCACAACAGAGGCGGTCTCCTAGTATCCTTAACCTTACAAGAGAATCAAGGGTCATCCTAGGAGGCCTAATAACACATAATACATCATGAGGGAAACACAACATAGAGAGAAACGGTTAGAGATACTTACCTGGTAGATCTTAATGTTAAGAACATACATATCTAGGAAGAGGCCACCCTTGAGAGCTACTATGATATTCACTACAACAAATGTGGCTTATCGGCTCAGGATATATCACATATTTATTTGATCTTTTTGATATTGTATTAATATTAAGTTTAGGACGACGAGAGGCTTTCTTTTCTTTAAAAGGATTGTATCCAATGCCACTTGAGTAATGTGTTGAAGTAGATTCTATAGGTACTCGAATCCCTTGTTCATTTATACCAAATCCATTACCTACATAGTCATAGTTCTTGTACAAAATCTGAAATCCACAACAATATAGAGAGTCCATCTCTTTAGAAGATGGTGAAGCCTCATAGGTCTCATAATTTGTAGTATAAGTGAGAGTATTGTCTTTAATTTCAACCAAGGAGACTTTGGACTTCTTAGGAGATTCAAAAGATTGCTTGGATGAGATTGATGTGACTTTTGATGAATTAAGGTTATATTCTCCCATACTGCAAGGGTTAAAATCTAATGAACCACAATCGTCACCAAAAAGTGCATTCAATGGTTGAGGGTTTTGCACAAAATTATCTGTGGCAAGAGGCATTGTTGAATGAATTTGTAATTTATTTAGTCTTTGCTGATTTCTAACTTGTTTTGGCATTTCGATATGTGAACAAGTATTTGGATCAGGATTGGCTTTCCAAGTGTAGAGCTTATCTTGATAGATGAACTTAAGTGATCGATGAAGGGTAGACGAGACTGCCCCCATGGCATGAATCCATAGTCTACCTAGAATCATATTATATGAAAGTGAATTAGGCATAACATGAAAAAGGGTATCTAATGTCATGGGTCCAACCTGTACAAGTAAAGTTATGGTACCCATTGATTGTCTTCCAACATTATCAAAGCCATGAATGCTAATCCTATCTGGTTTGATTAAAGATGTGTCAACCTTTATTTTATGTAGTAAGTTTATGCTACAGACATTAAGGGTCAATCCATTATCAATCATAACTCATTTTACCAACTTTTTATTTATCATGACAAAGATCATAAGTGGATCATATTCATCTTTTGCTGATGGTATTTCATGTGGTTGAAAGAGAATATCCATTTTTTTCGCATTTATATTATACAACACAGCTGCTACATCAGTCGGCTCAGTAGTGGGTGGTACGATCACCTTTTGTAAAGCTTCTTGGAGCATTCTATGGTATGTAGGTGATGTTTGTATTAAATCCTAAAGAGAGATCTTAGCCAGAGTAGCATGAACTTGTTCGACAAGATCATATTCTTGACCACTTTTATGAGTAAGACGAGGTGGCAGAGGGAGCATAGGTTGAGAATATGGATGAAAGACAGGAACATGTGGTGCTTGCTTACTTTGCTTGTTATTATGGGTGTTGTATGCGTGACCAATCACGTTTTGGTGTGGTTGTTGAAACGCATTTTGAACACCTTGACTTGGTTGAGACATTTGTGTTGCATAATTATGGATGTAATCAGGGTGTCTAGGTGGTTGTTGAGTACCTTGAACCGCAATCACCGGTTTGAAGCAAGAAGGTGCACTAGGTCCCCCCCGCATGATCATCTTAGGAATATTGCAACATAATCTATTAGTGAAGATTGAATTAACATTCTTTTCCTCTTGATTACAACCAACATCTATCCCTAAAGCATTCAATAGGTTAGGTGTTGTATCAGTGATAGAGATATCCATAGTCTTCTCATCTAAGGTTTTTGGATATTCAACTATAGGAGAAGTAGGATAACCTATGGAATCATCATCATCATCATCATGTTCTTTAGCTATTGATTTCAAAGTGTTAGTGGAAAAAGAATTTTCACTCTCATCTTTCACATGAGTATCCCTAGAGATGAATTTAGTTAAATTTTATAATATCAAAGGATATGCTCCTACGAGTAAAGAAAAGCTAGTAAAATCATGTGTATAACAAATTAATTTCAGCTCATATGTAGAACATATAGAAGCATCAATACTACTTGCAGAAGTTATGTGCTCTAGAACATGATGATTCTTATTAGTGAAATTGGAGATATTTTCAAAATCTAGGAGATACTCATGCAAAGACTTAAAATATGGATAACATGAAAATTCCATCATGATATATTTTGGATGCCAACTCATATTTCAAAGATTTTCAAAAACTTATCCAACAAACAAGTGCAAAATCTATATAAAAATGCTCTAAACTGCTTGTTTTATCAAGTTTTCTCAATGCAAACGAATGAAATAAGAGGTGTTGTAAATATTTTCAAGAGGGACAGCACATGATATGCCTAGAAAGAGTCCACTAATGCAAAAATACCTTTCACAACATTCTTTTGAAACAACTCTAGAGAGTCAATAAGTCAAAACCTAGTGAAAAAAGGCCAAAATATGCGATTTTTCACCAAATCTCAATGCAAAAGAGTAGGGCAACGAGTGTTGTAAGGAAAATGATGATGGAAAGAAACTTATAATAGTAATAACAACCACCTAATGCTAAAAAATCCATTACAACATGCCTATAGTGCCACTCTAGATCAAACCCTAGTGCAAATATATCAAAAATATGTGAATTTTCTCAAAATTTCAATGCAAAAGGCCCAAAAGAAAGGGTTTTGTAAGGAAATTGAGAAGGAACATCAGATAATAACCCTAATAACAACCAATTAGTGTAGAAAAGTCCCTTACAACATGCTTGGAGTGCAAATCTAACAAGACAATAAGGCCAAATCTAGTGAAAAAATGCAAGTTTTTAAGCCCTACACATGAAATTTCGCAAGGAGGCCACTATGATGCAACACTACAATTAGAAATAATACCTAATGAGTGATTTAACAAGGTGGTAAAATCTGAAACAAGATTTTGACTACAACCCTAGCTCATGCAAAACTAGGTTTTCATAAAAAATGTAAAATTTCAAGCAATTTCTAACAAATCAAGCATGCAAATGCAACGCAAATGAATTGTAAATGATGAATTTCTATATTTTGGTTCAGATCTGTCTACCTAGGAAAATGAGACCTAAAATGGATGCAAATTACACCTAAAATGCACCCAATCTCAATTCCAAGGGACCTCAAGATTGGACTAAATCACTACTATGCTTTTATACTAAACATGCACCCTACCTAAGAAAACTAGTGATGATATGTCCTAAATGGATGATAAGCTAAACTAGACTATGTTGAATTGCACTAAGAGCTATAGATGTAAGCACTCAAATTGATAGCATAACATTGCACAAAATGACTTGTTCCAAATGGGAGGTGGATGCCTCAATTTATAGATTTTTGGAGATAAGATTGGAGGGCTATGATCAATTTGAAGGATCAATGGTTGAGATTGCTTGAGGATCCTCAAGCAAGGAGAATTGGACAAATGGCATGATTGGATTGGATGAGAAGGTTGCCCCAAGAATCAAGGGATGATCAATGGATGAGAATGCAAGTTTGAATGGATGGATGGCCAAGATTGAGTAGGTATATGACATGTAAAGGACTAATTTATGAAAAGGTAAGGCTTAGACTTTGTGAGGAATTTTAAATTCCATGGAGAGGACAAGTGGAATTTAAAATTAGAAGAATAGTGTTCAAATAGTGCCACATGGAATTTTAAATTGAGATAATAGTGACACATGGAGTGGGGTGGAAGAAAGAGGACAAATATACTCAATTTGAAAGATTTGCCCATGCTTCCAAAGTACCACTTGTCATGTACATGTGTGTACATTGGATGACAAGTGGACTTCTAGAAACATGGGGGTTTGTATTGATGAATTAATTAAAATTAATTTATGTGCACATAGATTACAAGAAAATAATTATGATTACAAAAAGTAATCAAAAGTGCACAAAATAGGGAATTAAATAAATATGATAATTTATTTAATTTTTGGGATGAACTATAGTCAAAAATATTTAATTTTCAAACTATAGTAGAAGAATTGATTTTTATGGCATGATAAAGGTGCAGAATAAATTAATTAAATAATTAAAAATTATTTAATTAATAATCGGATTAGACGAAGTGATGCGGGCATATTAGGGTTGAATGCGTGAGTGGATGAAGTTGGTTGTGACCATTTTCAGGTGTCTACATTTTGCCCCTCTTTGAGATGATGTTCGAGATGATGAGATTTGTGTCAAGTAACATCATTTCAAAGAAGCTAAGGAAATGGATAGAGGAAAAGGATAATAATTGGATAATGATGCCCCCTCGAGAGGATAGGTGGGTTGGACAAACACGAGTATGCTCTTGAAAGGGAATGTATCGATCAAAGGTGAAAGAGAAGGGAATGGATATTGAATGATGAAGCTATGAGTAGGCTATGATTATGATATGATGTAGAATGACAATCATAATGATTAGGATGTTGAGGAGAATGAAGGTGTCAAAAATGAATGTGTTGGTGGGAAGGTGTAGAATATTTAGAATGCAAGATGACTAGGAGGATCTAAACCCTTTCTCTTTGTTTTGCAACTATGGCTTTACCAAATGAGACTTGTGAATTGTGGGATGCTGTGGGGATGTCAATAGAAGGTGATGAGGCCCAGACTATGATAGAAGCTAATGATATTAGTCTTCAAAAAGTCTAGCTCCAAGAGGGTACTCTCATCTACTAATGACCTTTCAAAGTACAAATTGGATTTGTCAAGACCTTGAGGTATAGGAGAAATGATTGGTTAAAGTGAACCCATAAGTTTCAGAATTCACTTGGAAGGATGGACTTAAACTAGCCTTGGAGCATTAAGCCGAAGTTGTGATTGATGTGAAAAAGATGTCAAGGTCTCTTGGTCCACAGATTTGTACTTGTGATATAGTCAAGCTTTGACAGTTTCTCCCTATGTTTCAACCATAGGAAGACTAATGTTTGCAAACCTCTATTGATGTCCAAGGATGAATGAAATGAAATGTTGTGATGAAATTTGATCATAAAGGAATGAAATTGAATATGTAGTGGTGGCTTTGACACAATTTCAATTGGGATGGAATCCGTTGGGTTGGGCGCTGATCCACCAGACTGGGCGCTAATTCGTGCCCCTCCGGTGCATTACCACCTATTAGGCACTGATCCGTGCCCCTCTAGTGTATTGGCGCCTATTGGGTACTAATCCATAGGGTTGGTTGCTAATCTGTGCCCCTTCGGCGCATTGGTACCTATTGGGCATTGATCCGTACCCCTCTGGCGCATTGGTGCCTATTGGGCACTGATTCATGCCCCTCTTTGGTTTTTATTTTTATTTTTTTTTGTTTTTGTATTATTTGAATGATTGGTGTGGACACAGTGATGGGGGAATGTGATGACTCGGGGGCATCAACCCAGGATAGGGTTAGCAGGATGGGGTCAGGCCTAGGTGCGGGGACACAGACAAGGACAAGGACAGGGACAGCTCTGCCTAGGCGCATGATGTATACATGTACTATTTTTTGATAGGTTTGAGGACCTCATTTTGTATCATGATCACCTTTTGATATATATGTATAAGATGGATAATTCGATCAATGGACTATGTGTTATAGATGGATGTATGGATTTATGCTGTGTTATATATGATTTATGCATTGATTTATAATGCGATGGATATATGATAGATGTATTGATTGATAATGTGATGCATTGATTTATAGGTGATGAATGCATTTATGGATGTGCATATATGATGGATTAGATGTTGTGATGTGTTTTGATATGTATATGTTTGTGATGATTGAGATGTATGCATATACGTGTTATGATAGATGGATTTATGCATATATGTTATGTGGTGATATGTGGATATATGTTGATGTATTTGTGATGCAGGATGGGCTACTAATGTGATACAGGGTGACAAGTGATCATGATACACCAATAGAACCCCGAAAATGGTCACAAAATGATGGGAAATGAGCAGATGGTAGAAAATAGGAGGAATGTGACTATAAGCGCTAATGGATCTTGAGGCAACAATAAGGAGATGGGGTGATGACTATGAATGATAAGAATGTGATTAGGAAGAAGGTCACAAGGGATGATGATGATATGGAATGATTAAGGATGATTAGGATGATGTTAATTGGATGAAACAATTGATTTGGATGAGTTGGAAATGGTTAGGGTGTGATTAGGATATGATTAAGGTATGAGTAGGATGAGGATTATGATGAGGTGGAGTGGTTAGGACATGATGACAAGGGTATGATTAGGATGATTAAGATGACAGTGATTAGGCAAAAGAGATGATTAAGGTTTGATGAGGATGGCTAGGATGAAATGACTAGGAATAAAAAGGGGGTGATTAGGATGATGGGTAATGGTGAAGGAGAATGATTGGGATATGATTAGGGTGAAATGAAATGATGGAGATATGATGAATAGGATAGGATTATATGATTGGGATTGATTAGGAAGAATTGGATTGGGGTGTGTGGCACGGCAATGATGATGGTTAGGTGTAGGTTTGACTTGGAATGGTGTTGATTGGATTGGCGTCTAGGCCATCAAGGGTGGGAATTGGCACCGAGGCTCATGGATTGGTGTCTAGGCCATGAGGGGTGGGAATTGGTACCTAGGCTCATGGATTGTTGCCTAGGCTACTGGGGTAGATGGAAATGCAAGGAACTTCATCATATTGAGATATTATGCCAACAATAAAAATTGAGTGCTACTGTTGATATAGCATAGGATGTTATGCACCAGGGTATGTGGAACCAAGGTGATGAGGCATCCATGCGTAGAACTTGACTCTACAAACAATAGGATGAACCCATACATGCCCATAATAGTACAACCTTGTCTAGATGAGGGAAGGGGACTCATAGCATAAGTCCTTAATACACCAATTGTATGAAGAACCTTAGATGAAGAAGGGGATCAATATGCAAGAACTGATCCTATAATCCACGAGGTACGAATACTTATATAGAGTAATGAGAACCTTTCACAAGCATGTCATACAAAAATAATGACCATGCCCCATTCTAGATTGTTCTCCACATGCCATGATATAATGAGATCAAGGCAGGTTTGACATAGTCCAAGAATTATACATAAGATAAAAATCAAAGACCAAAAGACTGACTAAACCAAAACACACAGTCATTGTATCTCTTGCCAAAGGATCGATGGAGGATGTGATGATTTTGTCCATTGTAGGAAGGATGTATCCTCAGACAAGAATCAATGATGGAATAAACTAAACTAAGGATAGGTGGAGGGATACGTGCTACTAGTTATGAAAAAGCCAATATGTTGGTGAAAGATTTTTTGTGAGAGTGTTATGCTTTGATGAGATGCGCAGCAAGTATATTGATCATAGGTCAAGTGTAATCAACAAGCTCAATAATGTGGGACCATCTAAGTGGATTGGATGGGTGCATCGTATGTACCTACGTACTGGATACTTCCTTCGTATTCCAAACTGCCTACATACCCTGTATCCATGGGATCAAGGCACACTACAATGCAGGTGGTGATGATATGTAGTTCTGGGAGACTTGATGATGTAAGGATAGGGGTCGGTTCATGTGGAATGATGAGAAATGGTTTAGTGGATGTGGATGTCAATTTTTGATGGGTAGGGGATGATGTTGGTGTAGTAAAAGGATGTTCAATGTTTATGTGGGACCAGGGTCATGAAGTGGACAGGAGGGTCAAGTGAGTGATGTAATGGTGATGTGAAAAGATGGAAATTAAGTAATTAGGAGATGAGATATGTCTTGGGAACGATGGACAATGGAAGCTCAGATGATGGGTTTATTTTGAAGCTCAAAGGAGGGGATAGTGGAGTGGATAGTGCAGATGAAGAGGGGAAGATGTTTTGAACAATGGATCTGGATTGAACCTACACATGACGCCTGCAAGTAGGTTTTCATCATGGTACTTATCCAAGGTGCCAC
The DNA here is from genome assembly GCA_027924645.1 of Cunninghamia lanceolata. Taxonomy (NCBI): domain Eukaryota; kingdom Viridiplantae; phylum Streptophyta; class Pinopsida; order Cupressales; family Cupressaceae; genus Cunninghamia; species Cunninghamia lanceolata. The sequence continues at coordinate 21,007,975 of BSBN01000582.1, forward strand.
AAGGAGTGGTTTTCACCATAGGATGGATTATTTCTCTTTACTATTTATTTTTATTTGTTTTTATAATTTTTTAGATTTTGTTATTTTTTTTGTATTTTTTAGAAGCTGAAGAAACAACTCTAACTATGGAACCATTTCAAGTGAATGATATTCATGGGATCATCTTGTTCTTCTCCTTCAAAGGTGGAGAGGTGATATGCTCTAAATCCATACTTTGCAGTGATAATGTAGGGTCCTAGCCAATTAGGCTCAAATTTTCCTTTCTTTTCTCATTCAAATAGATTCCTTTGATTTTCTTTCAGGGCCAGATCTCCTACTGCAAACTCCGTAGCATGGATCTTCTTGTTATAGGATCTACGAAGTTGATTTTGGTATGCTTGGAGGTGATTAAGAGCATTGAGGCATCGTTCATCCAACAGCTCGAACTCTTGGAGGCATGCAAAACAATATTCTTCATCAGTGATGACATTACGCAAGGAGATGCACAAGGAGGGAAATTCGCTCTTGATTGATAAGATGGCTTCTACTCCAGAGACAAGGGAATATGGTGTAGCACCTATGGGTGTGCGGATACTAGTGCGATAGGCCTAGAGGGCGAGATAGATATGGAGGTGCCAATCATAGCCAGTTTCATTAACAAATTTCTTGAGGATTTTAAGTAGGGTTTTATTAGTTTCCTCAGCCTGTCCATTACCTTATGGGTAATATGGAGTGGACCAATGATGTTGAATGTGGAATTGTTCACAAAGGTCCGGAACATCATGGTTTTTGAAAGATTTACCATTGTCAGTGACAATGGCGGATGGGATACCATAACGGCAGATGATATGGTAGAGGATGAACTTGGCGATTTGGTTGCCAGTAGTGAAAGTGAGGGGGATGGCTTTGACCCACTTAGTGAAGTATTCAATGGCAATGATGATAAATTTGTGTCCGTCAGAGGAGGATGGGTGGATTTTTCCAATGAGATCTAGGCCCCACTGAGAGAAAGGCCATGGTGTAGTAATAGGTTGCAACACCTGAGAAGGAGAGTGAATGAGATCTCCATGCTGCTAATAGGGCTTACACTTTTTTATGTACTCACATGCATCATGTTCCATAGTAGGCCAATAATATCCAGTATGCAAGAGCTTCTTGGCTAAGACAATTCCACTTATGTGTGCTTCGCAGATACCTGCATGGACTTCATGTAAGGCAAGGGAAGCTTCTTTCATGTTTAAGCATCAAAGAAGAGTGCCATCATAGCTTCGACGATAGAGGGTGTCAGCAAGGATAGTGTAGCAAGCGGCTTGGCGAATGAGGGATCATTGTTGTTTGTGGGTGGATTCAAGAGGGAAAGTGTAATGTTGGAGGTAGGTGTAAATGTCATGGTACCAAGGATTTTTCAGACCAACAATCTCACAAACAAATTCTGACTCAGTGACATGATATGCTGGCATCAAGAGCTGTTCCACAAGAAACTCACATTGGTGGCTGTCAGGGGGCATGTCCAGAAGTGAACTGATGGTAGCCATGGCATCAGTTGCTTTGTTGTGAAGGCAAGTTACATGCTCAAACTATATGTAGGTGAAGAATAGTTTGTATTCATCAACCATTTGCTTATAGGGTACTAGCTTATCATCCTTTGTGGTAAACTCGTCATTCACTTGTTTGATGATCAATTGAGAGTCTCCATAGACTTGTAGCTGTAAGATATTCCATCGTATTGTTGTTTTGAGACCAATGATCAAAGCTTCATACTCGGCCACATTGTTCGTATAGGGGAAAGCAAGTCTGTAATCTTTGGGGATGTAGTCACCTGTGGAGTCACCAATAGTATTCGTGCCCCTGAACCATGATTAGTGAAGGATCCATCAAAGTATAACTTCCAATGTGTAAGTTCTATCACAGTGAGAACGGACTCGTCTAGGAAGTCAATGGATAGTGGATGATAATCTGTGAGGGGCGCTTCAGCCAGTTGATCTGCTACAACTTGTCCTTTGATTGATTTCCTGTCAACATACTCAATATTGAATTCACTCAACAACATGACTCATTTTGCCAGTCTTCCTATGAGTACAGTCCTGGAAAGGATGTATTTAAGAGTGTTAACCTTAGATATGATCTTGATAGAATGACTTAGCATGTAGTGCCGTAACTTTTGAGAGCAGAAAGCGACAACTAGACATGCATGTTCCATAGGGGTGTAATTAAGCTCATATCCAACTAAAGTCCTACTAATGTAGTATATAGCTCTCTCATGACCAGTATCATCCTGTTGTGCTAAGAATTCCCCCAGTGCTACTGAAGTTGCTGAATTATATAATAAAAGGGGCTTTCCAGGGATAGGCACCATTAGGACCAGTGGTGAAGAAAGATACTCTTTGATGCAATTGAACACCTATTGACAATTCTAGTCCCACTTAAAGTGTGCATTTTTTCAAAGTAAATGAGCAAAAGGATGGCATTTGTCTGCAAATTGAGCGATGAACCTTCGTATAGCCTATAGTTTTCCTTGGAGACTTTGGAGTTATTTGAACTTCCTTGGAGGAGGCATTTCTATTATGGTCGTGACCTTAGTAGGGTCTACTTCGATGCCCCTATGGGAGACAATGAACCCCAAGAGTTTACTTGATGTTATGTCGAAGACACATTTCTTAGGGTTGAGGTGAAGCTTGTACTCTCTGAGCCATGCAAATATCTGTCGTAGGATCGTAGGATGTTCTTCCCTAGTTCTAGATTTCCCTAGGAGATTGTCTACATAGTCTTCCATTATCTTATGTATCATATCATGCAAGATTGTAGTCATTGCATGTTGATAGGCTACCCCCACATTCTTTAGACCAAAGGGCATGACTTTCCAGCAGTATGTGCCCCAAGGACAGGTAAAAGTTGTTTTGTGTTGATCCTCGGGAGAAATTCTAATTTGGTTATATCCAGAGAAGCCATCCATGAGGGAGACCATCTCGTGTCCTACTGTGAGATCTACAATCATGTCAATATTAGGGAGTGGAAAATCATCTTTGGGACATGCTTTGTTAAGGTCTCAGAAGTCTGTACAACAATGGATGCTCCCAGGTTTCTTAGCAACTAGCACAACATTGGAGACCCATTCTGGATAATCAATAGGGAAAATAAAGCCAACATCTAGTAATTTCTGCAGCTCTTCTTTGACGAGCAAGGCAACTTGAGGGTGCATCTTGTAGAGTTTCTGCTTAATAGGTTTTGCGTCAGGATGTACCACAAGATGGTGAACAACCAAAACAGATCCAATCCTAGCATGTTGGTGTAGGACAAAGTGAACACATCAGGTGTTTCATGAAGCACTGTGGAGATATTGGATTTTTCTTCTGTACCAAGACTTTCTACTAGATGTGTGAGCTTAGGTGAAACTTGCGTGCCAAGATTGATTTCTTGTGTGCCTTCAATTAGAATGTTGGAATGCTCTTTCTAGTGAGATGGTATTGGGGGAAGATTGAGATCCTCATCTTCTAGCGCCTCAGAGAGGTTTTCACTAGGAGATATGTTTTTATTTTTCTCTTTTGTGTCCAGAAGTGCCTCCCAGAGGTTTTCACTAGGGGACGATTTTCTATTTTTTTATTTTTTTATTTTTTAGACTAAGGATCTCTCCTTCCTCAAAGTAGGCATCAGCATGCAAGCATATGTCATATCGTGAGGTGTCATAAAGTTCTAGAAATGCGAAGAGAGCCTCATCATTCAGAAATATGTCGAGAGGTGGGGGTCCTTGACAATCCCAAGCAATGAGTTCAGGATGAATGAGGGGGAGGTCAATAACGAAGATGGCATTGTTGGTGAAGATACAAGAAAGGTCCAGATCTTCACATGAAACTATGATGACACTCCACATGATGTTTTCAACACTAGAAGAGGATTCCATTACCTGTACCAAGGTTTTAGCGGGTCCACAGATTGTCATAGTCAGTGGAGCATATCCTATACCAAAGTATTAAGCATATTTCTTGGGAGATGTAGGATCAACCAGTATGGGTTCTATAACACCTTGTTCATTGGCGCCAAGTCCTATTCAATGATAAGGCATTTTGGTACAAATTTTAAATGGTATAGGATATTTTTCTTTGAAGTATTCTAGATTGACAGGAGCTGGGGTAGTTTCATCACGATATAGCCAATCACTTAGAGTTGTTTCTTCAGCTTCTTCTTCCCTAGAGACATGTGCTGGTACAAAAATAATTTCATCATTGATCTTGCATTGCTATTCTTTTTCCTTCTTTAGAAGATGATGGCCATGGGAGCGGGGGGACAATGGTAACTATCCCATGTGGAAGGCATTGTGAAGCTCATACTTGCCACACCCTTTGTCTATGATCTTGACCTTTTGAGGTGTACGAGTGGAAGATGAAGTGGCAGCTTGTGATTGTTTGATGGTGACTTACAGTGTGAATGACAATGTGGATGGAGTGGATGAGGGATCTTTGACATGATCCCCATAGGTACTTGGACAATGGAATTGTTGATCATAGACAACCTCTAAGGCCTTGCAGTATTCAAAAGGTTGTTGATTGACAGGGATAGTGACTTCCACATTGTTATGAGGGAACTTGAGGCATTGGTGGTAGGTGGAGGGAACATCTTGCATGGCATGCAACCCTGGTCGGCCTAGGAGGAGATTATATGGAAGGTCAAGATCAATCACGTGACATAGGGTGGGCATGGTGAGTGGGCCTACCTTGATAGGGAGGCATATAGTGCCTTCAAATTCTCTCTCCATGTTATCATATGTCTTGATGGAGATAACCAAAGATTCCAAGTCAGTTGTTGAATACCCTAGGAGTTTTATGAATTTCAATGTACATATGCTCAAGATAGCTCCATTATCCAAGAGGACCCTCTTGACTCTATGGTTGGCGATTTGGACTTCAATATGAAGGGCTTTATTACGTGTGGGGTTAATAGGTGGCATGTCAGCATGACTAAAGGTGAGATGATAGGATGATGATAATTGAGCAACAAGGTTTTGGAATTGGGTGGGAGGTATGTCAGTAGGAACATGAGACTCTTGGAGAGCCTTGTCAAGTATTTCCCAGTGGATGGTGGATGTCCTAAGGAGTTCCAAGATGGAGATTTGAGTGGGGATCTTTCCAAGATGGTCAAGGAAGTTATATTGGGAAGTGGTGGTAGCAGAGGATGGGGATGGTCCCTTCACAATTATACACCCACAGAAGGTGGTAACAACACATTCGGGGGTGGTATTTTTGACTTTGATGGTGGCAACACGAGTAGAATCAAAATCAATTCTACCCACTATATTATCATAGGGAGGCAGAACGTTGTTGTAGTTGATGTTGTTGGCTTGGTTGTTAGGATTAGTGTTGGAGGAAGATGGTTTGGATCTAGTTTGGTTGTTGTTGTGGTGGGGAAGAGGGTCTTGATAAACACCTAGGCTATCATTAGGTGATGTATTATTGTGGTCTTGTATTTGGATTCCACTGCGTTCAATGAGGTCTTGGACATAGTTTTTCAATTTCATGCATTTGTTTGTGGCGTGGCCCTTGATATGGTGATAATCACAATACTCATTTTCTTTGTACCACATGGGTTTAGGTTGGTTTTCGTCAAATGGTTTTGTTGTGGGGAACTCAACCATGCTGGCACAGAGTAACTTTTGAAATACAACCTCAAGTGGTTCACCTAAGGGAGTATATTTACGTTTTGGATTGTTGTTAGGGGGATTCCTCTTTGGAGGAGTAGGTGGGACTGCTACATTGTTTGAAATATTTTGGACTACATTTGTCTCTTTTGGTTTTGGAGTGGCGATTTGGATGTACTTGGAATCGGTAGCACCATCTCCTACAGTGTTCTTGTTTTTAGCCCAAAATTTAGGTTTGTCGTTGGAGGTTTTGTCATTGTCATTCTTGTTGTAGATTTTGACTAGACCCTTCGCAATAAGGGCCTTTTCAATAGTGACCCCCTTTTCTATGATCTTGTCAAAGGTTGATGCATAATGTACTTGCAAATGGAAGGCCATTTCTTGATTGAGGTTTTGGATGAAAATATGGACGAGTTGTTTTTCGGGGGTTGTCCATGGTAGCCTACTAGTAAGGGCTCTCCATCTTTGTAGATAAGCGGTGAAACTCTCACCACTTCGTTGCTTGGTGTTGCAAAGGTGATCTCATGTTCTACGTTGTATGAGAAGTGGGCGACGAATTTCTCTGAAAGATCGACAAAATTGGATATGGAGCCATAAGGTGAGTGCATGAACCATTCTAGGGTTTGTCCTCCTAGGCTTCGTGGAAAAATATGAAGGAGGAATTGGTAATCATAGGCAACTTCTTGGCATGCCATGAAGAACTCCTTGATGTGGTCACTAGGGTCTCCTTTTCCTTTGTATTTATCAAATTTTGGCATTTTAAAGTGTTGAGGAAAAGGTGTGATGGCAATGTTTCTGTCAAATGAGTAGGGACATAAGTCTTCAAACTTATAGTGTTTCTTTTGGGTCCCTAGTTGGATGTTTTTAAGGGCATTTTTCATCTCTTGCCATTCTTGGTCGAAAAGGTTAGCAAGAGGTGGTTGTTGTACTTGGTGAAGTGGAGGTTGTTGCATTGACAATTGTTGGTACTAAGGGTGGACGTATTGTTATTGTTATTGGGAGTGGGCATATTGTTGTTGTGCGTGAGGTGGAAGACCTGTGGTTTGTGTGTAGGTGTGAGAGCCATGTGTTTGTTGTTGTGGGATGACTTGTTGAGTTCAAGGTTGGACATATTGTTGATGTTGAACACGTGGGGGTAGACCTATGCCTTGTGTGTAAACATGGGACCCATATGCTTGTTGTTGCGGGATGACTTGTTGAGTTCGGGGTTGTGGCTATTGTTAGATGTCGTAAAGAGGTTGCATTAATGACTCATGATGGGGTTGATGCATGGAAGATTGATATGTGTGCGTTGGGTTAGCATAGTTTTTCAATGGGTTTTGGGGTTGGCTGAGTGGATTAGCAATGGGTGTTTGAGTCATGGGTGGTGCTACTTTTTGTGTGATGATCGACCTTGGTGGAATGTTTAGTGGAGGGAGAGGTTGCGGTACAATCATTATGGCTTCTTATTGATGGTTTGGTGGAGTTGGTGTGGCAGTGATGGTGACATTAGAAGGTACCCCAGAAATAGGTACATCGGAAGGTAGCATGTCATAAGGTAACTCGATAGCAGGATTGGATGCTTGTGGTTGTGAAACATTTCTAGCCCTCATGGTTTGTCCCAAGGTGTGAACGAAGGTAGTTTTGGAAGAAAAACTAGCCCAAGGATTATCGTAGATGGGTTCATTAGGATTAGGGACACGTCCCCATGGTTGATCGTGGATGGGTGTTGGTGGCTTATCATGGAAGATGGTTTTGAGCTTGTCATGGGAATATGGAAGGCGTGCACCATGTTCAATGAGATGTTGAAGAAATTCATCCTTATGGTTGTCAATGAATTGGTCAAACTTGTCATGTAACCTCTTTTCATTAAGGAAATCGACAAAGGTGGGGGAATAAGTTTGATGAGGATGAGTGGATGCTTCACCCATTTCGGGTTGGTTGACATATTCCTCCATGTTGCTCATGGTAGAGCCACTAGGAGAGAGGGCTTGATAACATGCATCCATTTTCTTAGTTTGTGATCGCGTGATGGAGGTATAAAAGGTGAATTTGGGTTGGATTTGGATAATGAGGTACCAATGATGAGATGACGAAGATAGGTTCAAAATCTAGATCAAGATGATTAAAGGCTGATGGTTATCCTATATAGTTAGGGTAGACAAAGAGCCTAAGTAAGAGGATAATAAGATTATTTTACTTGTGGTAGATAAGACGCACCAAGCAAAATGAGATTTCTTGGAATCCACTAACTTAGGAGTCATCTAGATTCCTAAGCTAATTTATCCAAAGGGGTCGATGATTGATCTAGAGTTTTTTCCTTAGGATTTGGATGTGGATTGGATTTATTAGTCGATTAGGATGGATTTGGATGATGATATGGTTGGTCTTGATTGATTCAAGGGTAATGATTGATTATGGATTGATAAGATTATTTTAGGATGATAGGATTGAATAAGGCTAATGATGTCTAAGGTCCAATGGTGAGGATAACAATCAATGATTAGGATGAATAACAAGCTAAGAGTAATGAACAGATAGGGACATGGATTGAGATGGCATGTAATATTGAAGGATGGTGTGGAATGGGGGTTGTTGACAACTATAAGGACAAAAGTTTGACTTTGTGATAAATTTTTGGACTGGGCACTGATTGAGATGACTATGTGCTGATATCGAGGTTTAGGCGTTGATGCAGAGGATTGGGCACTGATGTAGTAGATTGGGCATTGATGTAGAGGACTAGGTGCCGATGTAGTGGATTGGGCACTGATGTAGAGGACTAGGTGTTGATGCAAAGGGTTGGGCGTTGATGTGGAGGTTTAGGCACTGATGTAGAGGATTAGGTGTTGATGTAGTGGACTAGGCACTGATGTGGAGGGCTAGGCGTTGATGTAGTGGATTGGGTGTTAATGCAAAGGATTAGGTGCTGATGTCAAGGGTTAATCACTGATGTGGGACAGTGATGGTTTTGTCTAATTTTTAAGGTGATGAGTTGGATTTTTGACAAATTTTGGGCTTGGGATGTGATGTTTTTGGAGTTTGGAGGTTCAAATGTTTCAATAGTTTGCTCTTTCAAATGGCTCAAATGATGTTTTGGTGGTGTCAATGAGAGTCTTCTTTGGAAAGTGATACAAGAATTTCAAACAAGTGCATACAATGTCCAAATTTTTTGTTGTGAAATTAAACAAACATGCATAAACTAAGGCAAGGATAGGACAATATTTGTTGGATCCCCTAGCCATGCCTATTCAAAGTGGATAGCTCCAGGATCTTGGTAGCACCAGCTCCCCTCCACGGCACTCACTTCTCATGCATACCAAGTTTTAGGTTTCCCAAGGCTCATCCCCCCACCAAACCTTAGGATTGTCTCTGCTATCTCTACTAAGAACCACAAGAATTGGGGCAGATTCAAAGGTCCCACCTTTTGCGCCAACAAATAGAGGGATTTGGGCTACTAAAACAATGGTTTGTAGTAAGTGCATTCATTCAGGTGGCCATACGTGTGGTAGCACTACTCTCCGTTATGGAGTCTCCCAACCTTCAAGGGTTGCGCCTTGAAGGGTTTTGGGGGAGGTTGGCTATCGGTATGACATAATAGCACCTATTGCTTGCGACTTTCGTCACAAACACATTATTTTATATTATGGATTGAAAGAGCTTGGCTTTAGCTTGTTGTCATTTGGGTCATTCCCACCTTTCGAAACGGGGTGACAGGCCCTCTAAAGGTTCAACAAAAGAACACAAGCACAAAAATACTTTTGATCCCCAAGTTCATACGAAGATGCGAGGGGAGAGCATACGTATTTTTAGGCTTGGGTCACACTAAACAAGGTTCATTTTTAGCTCTTGGATTATGCTGGGGTGATTTATACAAGTGTTGTGAGAAGTTTTTGATTCCCAAGATCACCAAATGGTGCGAGGGAAGAGCTTACACTTTCACAACACTAACAAAATCACAAGACACTTCACACAAAATTATTCATTTTCTTGTTTAGATGAGTGAGAATGCAACTTTGTGGTTCTTTTTAGCCTTATGCGTGAAAGATGCAAATTGTTGTTCTTTTTAACCCTTATGAGTGAAGGATGCAAGTTATTCTTTTTACACCTTATGAGTGAAATATGCAAGTTGTTCTTTTTAACCTTATGCGTGAAATATGCAAGTTGTTCTTTTTACACCTTATGAGTGAAATATGCAAGTTGTTGTTTGTTTTAATCTTATCAAGGTGTGATGATGCAAATTGTGTTCTTTTTAAGCCTTGTGAATGTGCCTATGATTAATCAAGCAATTTCACACAACAACAACACCAAATGCTTTTAAGCTAATAAACAACCCTGCAAATAAGAAGTTAGTAGTTGTAGACAAGTCTTCGACGGTCGAATGAGGCTACACTATTTTTGGTTAGGTGCTAATATGGGAGATTAGGCACTAATGCACTAGATAGGGGCTGATACAGAGGGGTAGGTGTTGATCCAAGACAGTCAGCACCTCCCCCTTGCAAATTTGATTTTTCCTACAAAACAGAGAGCTAAGGTGGCCAAGAAGTTAGTAAAACATCAATTAACACATTATGGAAACATAAACTAATGACTTTGACTTAAAAATTATGGAAGTGAGTGATTTTACCTTATCTCTGGATGGGCACTAATCTGCCGAGCTAGGTGCTGATCTACCAGATAGGCACTGATGGGCTAGATAGGTGCTGATTTGTAGAAATTAGGCACTGATCCGACCTGTCACAAGAAAAACAATACAAAACATGCAAATTTGTTAGCTAAAAGGTGGTGGGAGTCCCACGAGGCGTGCCAAAATGTCTACCTATGAAAATGAGACCTAAAATGGATGCAAATTACACCTAAAATGCACCCAATCTCAAGTCGAAGGGACGTCAAGATTGGACTAAATCACTACTATGCTTTTATACTAAAACATGCACCCTATCTAAGCAAACTAGTGATGATATGTCCTAAATAGATGATAAAATAAACTAGACTATGTTGAATTGCACTAAGAGCTATATATGTAAGCACTCAAATTAATAGCATAACATTGTACAAAATAACTTGTTACAACTGGGACGTGGAGGCCTCAATTTATAGATTTTTGGAGATAGCATTGGAGGGCTAGGATCAATTTGAAGGATCAATGATTGAGATTGCTTGAGGATCCTCAAGCAAGGAGAATTGGACAAATGACATGTGATTGGATTGGAAGAGAAGGTTACGCCAAGATTCAAGGGATGATCAATGGATGAGAATACAAGTTTGAATGGATGGATGGCCAAGATTGAGTAGGTGTATGACATGTAAGGACTTATTTATGAAAAGGTAAGGCTTGGACTTTGTGAGGAATTTTAAATTCCATGGAGAGAACAAGTGGAATTTAAAATTAGAAGAATAGTGTTCAAATAGTGCCACATGGAATTTTAAATTGAGATGAATAGTGACACATGGAGCGGGGTGGAAGAAAGAGGACAAATGTACTCAATTTGGAAGATTTGCCCATGCTTCCAAAGTACCACTTGTCATGTACATGTGTATACATTGGATGACAAGTGGACTTCTAGAAACATGGGGGTTTGTAATGATGAATTAATTAAAATTAATTCATGTGCACATGGATTAGAAGAAAATAATTATGATTACAAAGAGTAATCAAAAGTGCACAAATAGGGAATTAAATAAATATGATAATTTATTTAATTTTTGGGATGAACTATAGTCAAAAATATTTAATTTTCAAACTATAGTAGAAGAATTGATTTTTATGGCATGATAAAGGTGTAGAATAAATTAATTAAATAATTAAAAATTATTTAATTAATAATCGGATTAGACGAAGTGATGCAGGTAGATTAGGGTTGAATGCATGAGTGGATGAAATTGGTTGTGACCATTTTCAGGTGTCTACAAGATCTAATGCAAATAACAGAAATTAGTTGAAATTAGATGCCAATTGATTCAAATTTTACAAAAATGCAAGCCTAATATGCCAATTTTTGCAAATTTTCCAAATTTTTCAATTTTTTTGTAATTTTTCAAATGCAATATTAAAAATAATGAATTGAATGATAATGAATTTCAGATCTGATGTAAAAATTTGAGAATTAAATAAATATAATTGAATGTATGCAAACTATGTCAACAATCAAACCCTAGAATGCAATTTTTTTCATTTATTTCAAATATATCAATTTTTTTGTAAATTTTCGAATGCAATGAAATGAATGAATGTAAATATATGAAACAACACTCAGAAAGGTGCCAAAAAGTTCTAAACATGGGTTCACCAAAATGTTTTATATCAAAAGGGGGGGATGATGGAATGTGGTTGTTTTAGTTTGAATCCTCCTTTCCACAAAACACTCCAAGGGCTTTTCAACTGAGTGCTTCTCCTATCGAAAGGAGAGTCATCTATCAGATTGGGTTGCCACTTGGTTTTCTGCTAGGAAATTCAGAAGTTATCACACAATGTTGTCAATTAATGGTTTTATGCTCTTGAAACCCTAATTTAAGAAAAAAAGGTAATTAAATCTGTGAATTATGACAAATGCTACTAGAATTAGGCAAAGGGAAGAGAACCTTAACTCACTATTTTTCATAGTCTGGTAAACAGAAATGTTGGGGACAATGGTGATGGCGCCCTAGGCTAAGGTACTGCTTTTTCTTGTGGATTCCCAATCTCCTTCCGGCACTGATCTATGCTATGTCTTCTATTTTTGGTGATCTGACAGTGGAGGACAATGGTGATGGTACCCTTGTCCCAAAATCCCACACAGTGTCTGCTTCTTTTCAGATCCTAAATCTTCAATGTTTTCCTATCTTCCATGCAACTCCACTTTCTCCAAATTTGATACCTGTAACTTGCAATGACAAGGAGTGTGGAAGAGGGTTGTGGTGTTTAGAGGCTTGCCTTAGTCAAGCCCCGGAGAGACATTCAAGTCTTCTGAACATCGTTGTCATAGAGAGTGTGTATCCTTGTGGGATAGAGGCAAAAATCCAAAAGATAATGATGATAAAACACAATAAATGTCACCTTGATTATGAATCTCTCATGGAAGGAAGAAGCTCTTCAATGCCATGAAGAGAAGATGTAATCCAACCTACAAAAACAAACACAATAACAATGCTATGCTCTGCAACACAATGATATCACAAAAATCTCAAGTATGCATAAAGTTCCCAATCATCTTCTCTCTAGTTTATAAATGATAACCGGAACATGCTCATATATGCAACTACTAATATTCCCGTCAAGAATTTCATAATTAAAACTTATGATATCAACCTGGGACCCAAATAATGGTCATAAACCTGACATTTGAATTTAGGGCAGACACAAAATAGGGCTAGACTAGGGTGCTAGTGCCCAAGTCCACCCCCTCATTTTTTATCCGAAGTCATTAAATTAGCACCCCCTAGGTCCTATTTGTCACAAGACCCAGGGTTTTCTCAGCGGGAGTCTAAATTATCATGCAAGATGCTCTAAATGCAATCTAAAGACCCAGGAGCTAAACCTTAAAGGAAAAAGCCCCCAAGGGTGTATTTTTCTGACATAACAGGAGCTATATGGCTTCAAAGATTGTGTTCAAATGTTTAGGTAAGTCAAAGAACTATTACAATTCAATGTGATAGTTAGAGTGTCATTAGTCTAGCAAAGAACACAACCTTTTATGCATGGATGAAGCAAATTGATGTCTAGTACCATTTTATTCAAGACATGGTAGAGGATAGAAGGGTGATGCTTGAGAAGGTTGATACTTTGATGAATGTTGCAAATGTATTGATGAATACAATGAGTACATAGAAATTTAGGTGGTGCAATGAATTTGAGGGCATGCCAACCCCTATTAGTTTATGTTTGAGTTCACCTTTTTCTCTTTAAGGTGTTTGACAAGTAAGAGTGTTGGGAAAGGTGTCTCGACCTTGCATCCTAATGTTTATATTTATTTATTATTTCTTATTTATTTATTATTTATTATTATTAATTAGTTTGCCCTCATATGGAAAATGGGGCATCCCACTTTGAGGTGGCACTCTTGGCCACATGTTGGCTACTTTGTAAAGAGTGTAAGTTGTAAGAGCATCTAATGTCACTATGATGTGTAAGAGTATCTTTTGACATTGTAAGATGAGAGTTACTTATGATGATTTTATAATGCATAAGAGCATGATTATAGGGGAGTTACATTGGAATCTTGAGTAGCATTATGATAGTTTATGACCCATGTCATAGAGCATCTTTGAATGGTTAATGGATCCAAATTGGGGTGCCTATGTTGGGTTGTAAAATATGACAACTATGACAAGGTGTAAGGAATAATCCAAAAATATCCTAGAAGACCAAAACCAAGGGGGAATTAAAATTTGTACCATGGAGGTTTGGGCACCATACTTCTATTGGGATAGTACATAGTTTTTCAAAATAGTGGACAGTTTCCTATTTGTGCTTAATATAATTAATGGGTGCTTAGTATGCATAGTGTATTTTGTAGGTATCATTATGTTACTAGAATTACTCTAGAACTACATGTTGGTAATATTCTTATAAGGGCATGTCCCTATTTATTGTCTTGTAACTAAATTGTTATTAATAATATAATTGTTTCATGCTTTGGAGTGTGGGGTTTTTCTCCTAAAAGGGGTTTCCCACATACATCACTATGTTATGGTTGTATTGTTTTTATACCATTTTCCTTGTAACTATAAGATTAAATTTATTATGCACATTTCTCCTCTCATATATTAGTGTAAGAAGATTTTTATGAACCTCCACTTCCGTTCATATACAAAGATGCATCATCATGTCTAGAGATGGATCTTGGCCACATGACATGGTAGTCCTCAATATGTCATAGTTCATTCTACTACCACTAGATGACAAATTATTTCAGTATAGGAAAAATTTTCTAATCCAAATCTGTCCTTCTCTCTCACTTTCATAGATAATAAAATCAACTTACAATTGTGCTTATTTTTACTTGCACAATAGAAGCTAGTCATTGCACATCTTTTCTCTATTTTGTAGCTTCCTATGGAGCACATGTGAAAAGGAGGAATAAGACACAAAGAGATCAAGTTGGGTCCATTAATTTATCACATGTCTAAATAATTACTTTTTATGCATGTTTGTGAGTGCCCATATACTTTAATATAATTACATATCAAAAAATAGCACACTCTTCTGTAGTTGGGGTCATTCATCAATCTTTCATCCATCCCTATTTACACATAATTCCCTACATTTTCAACATTATCCTATCCACAACTTTACTTAATCTTACACATTCATCATTTATTATATCTATCATTACACCTATTTCAATACATTCATTTACCACCTTGATATTTATGTCTCATTGTCTTATGGGATGTAGGGTTGCTCCTGTACCATGTGGAATTGACCCTTGAAATTCAATTTTGTAGATTCAAAATTTGTTGATTCTCTCATATTTCACTAACCATTATGAGTTGACTTGGTATAGGTTTTCATGATTTATTGTTATGCCTTAGAATTTAAAGGCATTCAATGTGCATTAATTCACAAGTGGGAATTTAGAATTCATATGAAAAAACCAAGAGCACAAGTCTAAAACATTCTAGGAACATTTCACTTTAGAACACTACAAGGGATCTTAATCTACATTAAATTCATCTAGAATACACGCATACTTGAGATTGGTGTTATTGTTCTTTATACATGACTATAAATTTGGTCTAATCAAGGGAGTTAACCTATGGGAACATGACCCTTGTGATTGAACAATCTCCCCAAGTTATTTTTAATACCATGAGTCCTTACACATCAACATATATTAGAGGTAAGGGTGGCATTAGTTTCAATGGTCTATAATTCCTTAGATCAAACTCGTAAGCTTTAGAGTATTTATGTGCATTGGATCAATACTACATGATGCACAAGATCAATCTTGCATAATGTAGACTTGAGCAACAAAATATTTTATGATTGTTACAAAGTAAAGACATTCCTCAAATTGTGAGCACTAATTCCAGCACCATTAGCGAGTGGAATCTATGCAACTTTAGACGATTATTCTATTAGTGTAGGTTTTTATTTTCCTAGTTGGTTATGAAATTTCCTATTCCTAGGTCTTCCCTACACATATAATTAAGCTTGCTTAGGGTTAATTAAAAGTGAGTATTAGTGTGAGTGGGTGCAAGGTGTGAACATCTTCCATGGGAGTTACACTCTCCTATTTTAGGCTATTGTGGTGGACTCTTCCCATTGGTCATATTTGCCATCTCTTCCCTCTCTTATTCCTATTTATACTCACCTCCTAGCTTGTATTTTTTATCTTGAAAGCATTGTCTAGTTACTCTACCATTCTTTGTATGAAGCTTTGAGCTCTTAATGCAATTCTATCACATCAACATTTGCATATCTCCTGGAATCGTTGATTTGCTTCTATTTTGCATTTTAGTTTATGTAGCTTTGAATCTCTCTTATAAATTTCTTGAGTTTTACATCTTGTTCAAGATTTCTAACATGGTATCAGAGCATTTGTTTTGAGAGTTTTAAGTTCATAGATTCATGATTGAGAGAGTGAGTTCTTTGTGAGATCTTGTGAATCACATATGCTCTTCTCTTGCATTTTTTAACAATCTGGAGAATCATAAAGGATTTAACAATACCCATTAACTTCTTTAATTTGCATGCAATTTTTTGTGAGATCTAGTTGGTTGCATCATTTTGGTTATACTCACAACATTTCTAGTTGTTCTAATGCATCGAGGAGGCTTGAGAAAGTCATTAATGGCTTTTATTTCATCAGATTTGGAGATCGTATGACAAAGTTGCGAATAAGAGTTTCTTCCTCAGAACTAGAACTCAGTTTTCAATCGAAGCATTTTCAAGACAAAAGGACCCTTCCATTACATCCAGGAGGCCATGTAGGTAAATTTTGACATATTATATGCCCAATTTCAATGTCGGGAGTCAGAAAGGAAAAAAATTACCAAAAGGCCATTTTGGCCCTCCAACACGCAAATCCGTGCATATTTTATGTAAAAAATTTCAAAATTTTTAAAAATATATATAAATAGCACTAAGCCCTATTTCCTTTTAGTACTTTAAGCATTTATTTTATTTTAAAGGGGCTTTGGCCCTTGTATTGGCTTCAACCCCCCTTTACAAACGCTACAGGCCTCGTAGTAGGCCACATACCCCTGCTCAAGGGTGCGACCCATTCATTGGATCTATAGACCCTTTAGGGGCTGGTTGGGAGTGGCTTTAGCCCCTTCCCCCCTTTCAACTATGTTCACTCAGCCTTTTAGGCTTGTTTAACATTCCTTCAGCCTTTTCAGTCTAAATCTGCATATCCACCTATTTTAGGCCCTCAAACATACAGCTCTAATTTGGTCTGTGTGCCAATTTTGGCATCATATTTGACATTTTTAGCTAAAATTGGAGACAATTATATTTGACTGGCAAAATTCTACTTTTAGCATTAGCTATAAACACCTAGCAGTCTTCTATTTTTGGTAGACATTTAATTATGGTGGCAATTCTACCAAATTTGGCAAAGGTTGAATTTCGCAGTTGACCCCTCTCCGTTGACGGTCTCAAATTTGTAAGAAAACTTTTGAGGCTCCGTTCTGGGTCATTCTGGCTCCATTTCCTGAGAATTTTTTCACTTGGGCTATTTTTTCATGCTCTACATGTAGTTGCTAACTATTTTTGGTTTTGGTGCATGGATTTTCTAAAAATTGTAGATTCTCACAGGAGCCGCTGCACAATTCCCATTTTGGTAACTTTGAAGACTCACAACTTTTGCATACGATCTTGGAATGAGGTACTTCTTTTTTTTAAAGGGTTATATTTTGAATACTTTGAAGTGGTGGTGTTTGTTTCACTTAGTTTGACCCCTAGATTGTAATTTGAGCATACACTCATTTGTTGAGAAATTTGTAAGGCATTGAGATCAAGTCTACTTAGTGTTTCTTATTAGTGGCATTTATAAATCCACTAAATATAAATGTCAAATCATATTTTCTTGGGGGGGTTCTTTGTTTAAGTGAAAATGGGGGTGTCATGTGTGTTCTCTTCTTTTTCGTGCTTCATTTCTGCATTCTCTTCATCATGGATCAAACAATAGTACCCATATTAACTCCTTACAACTATTTTGAGTGGAAATCATGCATGACAATCTACTTAAGAAAAGCTAGTTTGCATAGGATAACAATGGGATTAGAAACTAAACCTGCTAAAGATAAAGATAAGCCTAACAGGTTTAACAAATGTGATGAGGCTTATGGAACATTGTGTTTGTCTGTCTCTCCTGATTTGCTCTTTCATATTGAGTCTTTGAATTCACCAAATGACATCTGGAGAAAGCTAGAAACACTATTTGGCACACAAGATTCAATGAGGGCTCATATGTTGGAAAATAAACTAATTAGTTTAAGTCAAGGCAACTTCAACACAATTCAATATTTTTTCATAAAATTGAAATCACTAAGGCTATAGTTAAAACAATGTGGAATTGAAAAGAAAGATGAACAACTGATTCTTAGTATTCTCTCTAAGCTAAGTTCAAAATATTTTGTATTTGTTTCTACCTTCTATGCTACTTAAGGGTGCACTTGGTACTCAATTTACCATGCCATCTTTGGATGAATTTGTTATCTCTCTCATACGAGAGTAGGATAAGCTAATCTAGATGGGCACTCTAAAATCCTCTAAGCCACATGCCCTAGTTGCCAACCAAGGAACCAAAGAACAAAAAAGACAAAGTAGTAACAATAAGGATAAGAAACAAATTAATAGTAAGGAGAAGACAGATCAGAAACAAGCTACCCCAAAAGCAACTAATGAGACCCAATCTTCTAATGGTGGCAAGCCTAAGAAAGAGAAGGTCAAATGTGCCTATTGTAAAAGACCTAATCATGATGAACATAAATGTTTCCAGAAACAAATTGATCACTTCACACATATTATTGAGAAGAATAATATCAGTGTTCTTGAATCTATAAAACATAGTTCTAATGAGGGGTCTAACAAGGCAAAGGATAACAATAAGGGGAAAGGAAAGGGAAAGGCCCTTGTAGCAGTTGTGTGAGGCTAATTATTTTACCTCCCTTATTTTTTATCGTTATGTTATTCAGTTGATGACGGTATCAGACTTATAGTGACTATATTTCATTATGCAGACTTGATTTTATCTCCTGATTATGATATGACATTGATTAGACATATGTGATTCGATTTGATCATATTGATGCTATTTTATGATTCGATATACAAGATACATATTTAATGATGCTTGTGATGAGAGTCTAGTTATTTATGTGATGTGGACTATTTGACATGTGATTGAAAATGCAGTTTAATTTGGATTTATGTATTGATGTTTATTGTTGCATTCGATTGCATGAATTTAATTCCAGTTGCTTCGGCTATGACTTTTCATGACAGGACTGACACTTGATCGAGATGTGCAGGTTTTACATTCCCTAGCCACGGGAAATTGGAGGTAGAATTCACACTATGTTATCCCTGTAAAACTGATCCAATTCCCAAGAGGGATAAGGATCACGTTTGAATTCGAATGTTGATTTAAGTGCTTGATTTAATTTTATTATTTTGGCCTTAGTACCCTTTTTGTTTAATTTAATTAATAATAAGTGTTGTATAATTTTACTTGATTTACACCACTTGGTATTTATTTTATTTTGTTGAGGCCATTTAAATGTGGATTTTTAACCCCCTTTGTCAACCCTAGAGTCCCAAAAGTTACCCTAGGTGGTTACCCATGAGTCTAGGGTCAACTTGGACTATCTAACCCTAGTTTTGACTCACTTATAGTCACTCTAAACTATGGTTTAGTAAAAGTAACGAAAATTTGAAATAAGGGAAGTGGGAGATGAGTCATGCCTTGGGAAAGACTCATCTCCCTTCCCAAAGTTTGGGAACCCTTTCCCAAGGAAGACTTGGGAGGTCTCCAAGACTCCCAAGTGTGTGGGAGCTTCCCCCAAGACTCTCACACATGTGTGAGAGCATCTTGGAGGAAGATGGCTCGTTGAGAGAATAAGAGGACGCCATATGGCATCCCTTATCCTCTTGAGGGTGTGAGTGGGTTTGCCACCTCACCACTTGTCCTCTCACACATGTGTGAGAGCACAAGTGAATAAGGTGAGGATTGAGAGGGAATGAGAGGATGACACTTGTCACCCTCACACTTGTCACCCTCACACTTCCTCTCCCTTGCAAGTGGCATGGGAGGAGGAAGGAGAAGGTGACAAGTGTCACCTTCTCATTCCTCAAGGCCAATTTGATGGCCTATATTATCTCCTCTTGTTGAGGAGTGTGGGGTTCTTCAATTTTATTCTTTTTGCTATTTTTGGGAGGAGTTTGGAGAGTTAGAGGCTTAGTTTGAAGGATTGGAAGGCTTGGGAAGGCTTGGAGCTCTTCACCAACTTGCTTCCATTATAAGGGCTTTGAAGGTAGGCTTTTTAAACTTGTTTTCTCACCCTTGCTATTTAATGTATTGTGTTAAAGTTTTGGTTGTTTTTCTATTTTGCATTGTGTTGTTGGGATGGGAGTATGGTGAGAGCACCTCCAATGGAGGTAATGCTCAACTTGTTATGGGTAGGGGAAAGGAACCTCCTTGAGGTCTCTCCCACACTATGTATTTTCGCCTTGAGGACTTTTATTGTGGAGAAGTTTATTGAATGGCAAGAGTGCCATGGAGATTATTGTGTTTTTATTTGTGGAGAGTGGTGTTTTGGGAGATTTTATTTGGCTTGAGGCCATGAGCATGTTATTTCATCTCTTTGGGAGCCCTTTGAAGTTGAGGGGTCCATTCCCTACCCTCAACAACTCATTTTTATGAGTTGAGTTTTGTGCTAAACTTATGGGTGTTTTTTTTTGTGTTATTGTGATTGACTTTGTTGTGGAGTGCTCAACCTGTGTGAATCCCTAGCTTAGGGGTGACCCACTTGGGGGTCTATGGTAGGGAGGAGAGCTTTTTGAAGTGGCTAGTTTTGTTGTTCTTGTTGTTGTGTTCTTTTGCAGGTTGTGAGAAAAGAAGTGAGGTTGTTATGGAGCCCTTTTTATGTGGCCTTTGTAGTATTTTAGTGGCTGATTTAGCCATGGCCTTAGTGGCCTTGTTGCTTGGTAAATTCTTGTAAGTGTTGCTATGCTACTTGCCATGGATATGGCTATGTTAGTTAATGAAATGTAAACATTCAGTTATGTTATGTAATGCTGTTCACTTACTAGTTTTGTGGAGCTATGAGAATTGAGAAATATATGGGAAGTTGCATTTATATTTGTTGTCACTATTTGTTTTCAAAAAAAAAGGAAGTATGCATGTGTTATAATGTTGCTGTCTAGATTTTAATGTAGCTAAAAGAAAATAAATGCAGTTTCTGGTTGTTAAATGTTGTTCACTTCTTATTTTGTTGGTTATGATTTGATAAAAGCATGAGGAATTGTTATATATATATTCTGTCATTAAACTTTCGAGATGAGTTGTATTGTTGCTGTTAAAGACTAGGAGGAAATGCATCCTCTACCTTATTTGAGTTTTCCTTTCAAAATATATATATACATGTGAGTGCTGACAAATGGGTTGTATTATAAACAAAAAAAAGAGATTTAATTAGTTCTGTAATTACATTGAGAGTTATGGTAATAGCTACTAAATTAGAAAAGAAAGGAGTTGCAATGAATTCATAGGGAAATGGTTGTTTTTGTTCTATTTGGCATCTAAGGAATATGACACATTCTATTACGAACTTATGCTTGCAAAACAAAACATTATTCTGGGTCTTCATATCATTTTAGGGAATGAGTTGCTGTTCTTTATAATTGTAACCCTTCTATATAAATGCTTCACACAGAAAGAAAATATACAAGATTTACTATTTTGCTGAATAGGTTACATCATATAAATTTATACTACTGTAGAAAGGTAATTCTCTTGAGAGTTTAAGGGCAGACTGCTGTTTGAAAACGGAGTACATATATATGTATGTATATATGTATATATATATATATATTATTTAAGTATTTTTTTTACTTACTTTGAAACTGTAAACAAAAAAAAATATAGTTCAGAAGTTGAAGTTTCTGCTAGGGGCGGACTGCTGTTTGTTGAGCGCAGTAGTTATTTAAAAAAATTGAAATAGGCAAAAGAAATCAATAAACAAAAATAAATAAAAGAAACTTTAGGTGGGACTGTGGGTGCCATTGCTGTTTGCTGAGCGCAGTAGTTATTTAAAAAAATTGAAATAGACGAAAGAAATCAATAAACAAAAAAATAAATAAAAGAAACTTTAGGTGGGACTGTGGGTGCCACGCCCACAGCCCCACCCCTACCTAGTGTATGGTGTGGGTGGAGGTGTAGCCTCCTCCCCACACCCCCCCCCTTTAACACCCAAAAAAAACCCTATGCTACCTTCCCCGCCGCCCATCTGCCTCACACCCCCCCCACGGACTGCCTTACCACACTCCACTACCACGGTTGCGACCCCATCACCACGACCTCCCCCCTCCCTCTTGGCCTCCATTTCTACCATCACAGTCTCTCCCTTAGACAGTCCGGCGGTGACAGTAAATCCGGTGGCTCCCTCTTCCCCTCTGCCATTCCTCAACACTGTATTCCTGCCATTGTTACACAGTAATTTTGTAATGGTATATATATAAGGTTTCTCTCTCAAAATCCATTATAAATAAATAAATGAATATACCTTTCTAACCACTGTTTATACCTCCATGGGAGGTAGTTGGTAGCTCCATCCATGGCTGCCTCCTTCATCCGAAAACCTAACCTGCTCACAAAGGAAAGAAAACAAACAAAGAAAACAAAGGAGGAAGAAAAGAATATGAGATTAGGGCGAAATAGAGAAGAGGAAACAATAGAGATTTGATTAGGGTTTCATTATGCAGTCACGACAAGTTGCTTCACAACCATCCACTTGGGTTCTTGATTCAGGTACTTCACACCACATGGCTTCATCTAAGGAAGAACTTGCATCTTTGGAGCCATGTACTATGCCTTCTATTTTGATGGGTGATGACACTCCTATTGAGGTGTGTGGGAGAGGGTCTATTCATGTGGGGAATGGCACATTCCATGATGTTCTTTGTGTGCCCTCATTATCAACTAATCTCTTGTCCATATAACAGATCACTCACATAGGTTCAGGCAAGCGGGTTGAGTCCACTCCTTATTCAATGGTGATTCATGAGTTACACAGTAGTTCTACAGTTGTTGTTGGGAGAGCAAATCATCAGTCACGGATTTATTTATTTTCTCACTTTGTTCTTGATCATCCTTTGTTTGTTTTGCTCACTCATTCTGGTGAGTAAATTATGGCATGATCAGTTTGGCCATCTTAACTTTTGCTACTTGCAACAACTCAACTAGTAGAGAATGGTCATAGGGTTGCCTTCAGTTTAGTTTTTAGGTGGTGTTTTCCAAGGTTGCATTGTTGGTAAGCATCCTAAGGAAAAATTTAACAAAGGTAAGGCATGGAGAGCTTCATAGATACTAGAGTTAGGTCATAGTGATTTGGCTAGTCCATTTCCTTGTCCATCTTTTAGCAAGGCTAGATTTGTTCTAACTTTCATTAATGACTTTTCTCAATATACTTGGGTGTACTTTCTCAAGCATAAGTTTGTGGTATTTGATCATTTACAAGACTTCAAAACTTTTGTAGAGAAGCAATCTGGGAAAGCCATCAAAGTTTTGGGCACTGACAATGGTGGTGAATATGTCAACCATTGTTTTGAGTAGTTGTGTACTTTAGAGGGGATTGATTTACAGCATTCAGTTCCTACACTCCCCAACTAAATGATGTGGCAAAATGAAAGAATAGGTCCTTAAAGGAAATAGCAAAATTCATGATTCACTCCAGTTCTCTTATACCACAGTATTGGGTAAAGGCCATTAACTATGCTTGTTGTATCCAAAATCATGTTCCTCACCGAGCCTTAAAGGGAGTCACTCTTTTTGAATCTTGGAGGGGTCAGAAACCATCAATTCAGCACGTCTAATTTTTTGGTTCTCCTACATGGGCCCACATTCATGTAGAGAAACATAAGGCCTTGCATCCGCAGAGCAGGTCTTGCATATTTGTAGGCTATTTTAATGGTATGAAGGGTTATTGGTTGCTCAACTCAAGAGGAGTGTTCAGTTTGTAGAGGGCTCTTCGAGCTCAAATCCTATCACTTCTCCACCTCCTACTTTGACATTGAAGTCACTTGGGCTACATGATAGATCTTTTGATGAGTCAGATTCACTTGAGAAGATTCTTGATGATGAGAAGTCTTCTACCTCGACTTCTGATGTTGAAAGCGATTAAGAGGATTCACCTCCATCTCCTAGTCATCATTCAAAGGGTGATGATTCACCTCCATATTATCTGACTTCTAGTCCACCTTAGGCTAGACAGACCTTGTAGTCTATCAGCAATTGGGTTGGGGATCCATCAGACACCAGGCTAACTTATTCACAATTCTAGGATGCTCCACATGCCTTCATTTATACTACCTTTGATCCATAGTCCTTTCGAAAGGCTTCTAGTATTCTTGAGTGGGATACATCCATGTAGGAGTACCACACTTGGAATCTTCTCCCTCTTCCTAAGGGAAGAAAACTTGTTTGATGTAAGTGGATCTATCAGACAATTTTTTTAGCAGATGGGTCAATTGATAAGCATAAAGCTCACCTGGTCACCAAAGGATTCTTCTAGGTTCCTGGGATTGACTACTCTGAGACTTTTGTGCCAGTTACCAGA
Source organism: Cunninghamia lanceolata (assembly GCA_027924645.1). Classification (NCBI taxonomy): domain Eukaryota; kingdom Viridiplantae; phylum Streptophyta; class Pinopsida; order Cupressales; family Cupressaceae; genus Cunninghamia; species Cunninghamia lanceolata. The sequence goes on from BSBN01000582.1 coordinate 21,032,327, forward strand.
ATGAACTCCATCCAAGTTGTTCTTGCTAGTGCAGTAACCAATCATTAGGAAGTGCACCAAATGGATGTAAAGAGTGTTTTTTGTCATAGTGACCTTTAGGAGGAGATCTACATGGAGAAACCATAGGGATTAATTCAGGATTCTTCACTTGTGTGTTGTCTTCGAAAGTCTCTCTATGGCATCAAATAGGCTTCTTGGGCCTGGTATGCTAATATGGACTCCTTCCTTCTGATAGTTGGATTCACTTAGTGCCATTTTGATCCCAATGTCTACATTTTACAACAAGATGATTCACTCCTATTTTTGGTCCTGTATGTTGATGACTTGATTAAAGGGAGTTCTTCATCTGCCATTGGGGTAGTCAAAACTACCCTTCATGACAAGTTTTGATGACTAACTTGGGCTTGTTACACTACTTTGTCAGGATTGATATCTTCTAGCCTGCTTTTGGGATCACCATCACATAATCCAAGTATTCTCTAGATTTTCTCTCGAGGTTTCATATGGCTAATTGTAAGCCTGCTCTGACTCCCTTCCTTTCTAGGGTCAAACTTGACGCTCAGTGTTCTTCACCATTTGTCGATGGCACTTTGTATCGACAACTTGTTAGGAGTCTCATTTATCTGACTCATACGAGACTTGACATTTCACATACTATAGGAATGGTCTGTTGATTCATGTAAGAACCCCATGAGTTGCACTAGAAAGCAACCAAGTATATACTTCACTACATTTAGAGTACTTATAGTTTTGGGATTCACTATGCAATGGGCATTGATCTTGACTTGGTGGGCTACACAAATTTAGATTGGGCAGGCGATGCTCAGGATCACAAGTCTACTTCAAGTTACAACTTCTCACTTGGTTCAAGTCATATTTGTTGGTCAAGCAAGAAGTAGTTCGCTATTGCTCTATCTTTTACTAAGGTTGAGTATCAGGGGGTTGTGAATGTCACCACTAAGGCCATCTTCCTTTAGAATCTTCTCATTGAGTTTGGTATCCAGTTCAGATGGCCATAGTATATGTCGAAAAATGACACGATTCATTCTAAATAAATATTCTTAATATTTATTCCCTTCTTATTTTCTTCTATCAATTAAATAAATATTCTAAGGTTATTTGATTGGTTCATTATCCCATAATTAAATAAAATTAATTTATTTAATTAAATTCCCTAAATTCTTCTAATGTCTCACATAATTAAATAATCCTACATTATTTAATTAATCCAAATTCCTCTATCCTAAGTCCTAATTCCATAAATCCACCTCACCAATCCACCTCACCTCTTCCACCTCACCATGTTGCACATGTAATTAAATATTTTAAATATTTAATTAGCTAATATTCCCTCACCCACATGTCCTATTTATCCTCTAGTCAAAATTAGTTAACTCATCAATCAAATCTATTAGCTAATTAGTCAATTGAGTTCACTGGACAATCTATTCTATTGACACCTCAATCAATTTAGTTAACTGATCAATCAATTCAGTCAACTCCCCAATCAATTCACTTAACTGATTGATCTATTCTGTTAACTCTTCAATCAATTTTGTTAACTCCCCTATTGCATGATGGAGTTGAGACACATGTCCTCTTCCTATTCGTTGCACATTCCTCAACCGTTCCCAACCATTGATCTTCTTATTTCTTCTCAACCGTTGATCCTCATTCTCTCAAGTCTATAAATGGAACCTTATTCTTCCATTCTATTCATCCAGGCTATTCGTATTGTTACTCTGTAGAAATTCACCAGCGCACCTTTGGCACCCCAATACAATTTGCTTGAGATCACCCAAAGCTTTGAAGCTCCTCTTCATTGCACGTTTATCACCACAACCATTCACTATCGACATTCTTGAAAACAACAAAGGAGTGCACTCTCTGAGGGCCTACTTCATACAAACAAGGACGATCTTGATAGGCAATAATAGAAGTTTCAATTCAAGGGAGGTTTGCATTGTTTTATTCATTGCTTCATTTCATTCAATCTTCTTAGTTTCACTATTCTATTGAGTTATGGGTATTTGATGTTGTTTATTGCATATTCATTATTGATCCTATTTTACCCTAACATTTTTGGCACCCACCGTGGGGCCTTGCCCCTTTATCTCATCAAAATCTGAGCTTTTTTTGAAGACAGGTTCCGTACAGGCAATGCACAGGCTAATTCAACGCATATGAACAATTCCACGGCACTTCTGTCCTTTGTTTTGGTGCTTATGACCTTGCTGCGCTTTTGACCACTCTTCCTGCGCATATATCTATTTTCACTATGCATATGTTCTTTCTGCGCATATACTCTTCCTTGCTGCACTTTTGACCATTGTTCCTATGCATATATCTATTTTCACTACGCATATGTTCTTTTTGCACATATACTCTTTCTTGCTATGGTTTTGACCACTGTTCTTGTGCATATATCTATTTTCACTGCGCATATGTTCTTTCTACACATATACTCTCTGTTTCGGTGCATATGACCTCTGATATGGCGTATTTACTGATTTTGCACATTTGTTGCATCCTGCAGTGCATCTGTTATCTTGCAGTGCACATGTTACATCCTGCAGCGCATATGTTACATCCTGCAGCGCATCTGTTTTGCAGTGAATTTTAGAAACATTGTTTTCTTCACCAAACGCTCTATTTTTCATGAAATCTAGGCAAATTTGTACTCAAAATTTATAGAAATGCCCCCCCGGATGCAATGGTGAGGTTAGATTTGAGCTAAGAGATCATATACATATATTTTTATCTAAATCTTTACAAACTAGGGTTAGAAAAATGCAAATTTATGTTGACTATTTCTGTGCATTCAGTCTCTGAAGCGGCGCTTCTATAGTAGGTAGTGATTTTAGGATTTTTTAGAAGATTTTTGCTAACGCTAATATCTTTGCAAGAATACTCTAGATATGTTTTGCAGATTAGGCCACTGGTTTAGATTCATCTAGCTGCATTTACTAAACTCACTTCAATTTATAAAAGGACAATAAAATGAACGTTCATACAAATTCCACATAGCCTTAACTAGGAAGAGAGTAATTGAACCATTGCAATATCTGCATAATGCTATCTTCCATAGTTAGATTATTGCTATCTTACAAACGGTAATGAACAATGCTATCTTTTTAACCACTTCAAAGTTAACAACAGTGTGAGTGCACAAGTAATATTAGCTCATTTAGTTTTTCTACTTTTAACTAGGTTGGATTAATCAGTGTCTTCTGTACTTGATGAATGACAATAGGCTTATGCTCTCCCCTTTATTGGGTGACCAAAATGCTAGACTTCTCATTTTGCGTGTATAACCTTTAGAGGGGCCTGCCCTTGGATGCTCGCCTGTCCAAGTGGGAACGACCCTACGTGGTAACAGGCTAGATGCCAAGCCCTTCCGAACCACTATAAATAAATTATGTTTGGAGTGAAAGCTTCAAAAAATGAGTGTAGTTGTGTTATACTGACAGCCAACCTCCCCCAAAACCCTCCAAGGTGCAACCTTTGTAGGCTGGGAGACTCCATAACGGAGAGTAGTGTTGCCACATGTATAACCACTCGAACAGTTGCCTTCATTAAACACCTTTGTTCTAGTGGCCAAAAACCCTTTTTATCCATTTGAAGCCTAGGATTTGTACTTGTTCTTTTCTTTTAGTCCAAAAAGAGTCAAAAAAATCACAAAAAAAATAAAAAAGCCATAAAAATATTCTTTGTGTTTGCTATGTTTTCTTGCCATAAATTCAGAAAATTAGATCAGAAAGACCTTCTTGCAAACCAAAGTACCAAAAACATCAAAAAATTCCAAAAAAAAATTACAAAAAATTTGAGAAAAAGCCAGAGCTACGCATACATTCTATGTTCCTGCGCATTTGTGTCGACTAGCGGCGCATCTATTTAGACTTGCTATGGATTTATTGATTGTTGCTGCACACTCATACTTTAACAGTACGGCGCATTTGCATCGACTTCCTACGCATCTGTGCATTTCTGTTGCGCATCTGTTTCAGTGCATCCAAACCAGTAAGCTTTTCTAGTCTTGTGTCAATGGCAAACCAATTAGAATATATTGGTCAAAAACTCCAATATCTGCAATTGCAGATAAACTTAGGTCCCTTGCCCCAAGATTGTATAGCAATTTCTCATCAAATCCAAGTCTTACAACAAGAAATGACAATCTTACAAGCTAAATGTGTCAATACTAGCTACGCCTCACCACAAACTCATACATCTGTTTCCCATTTTAATGATGCTCATGACAAGGCAAGCACCACCTCAAGTTGGAAATCGTATACCACTCTGTCTACTAGTCCTCCTTCACCGTCTTCTAAGACACATATTCCAAAACATACCAATCCTATGCCAACATCGCCATCGAGTTCCCCAAGCTCTAAACCGACAACCAAGGAATCCTCAGATGATTTTTGGAAAAGAGTTTTTCCAAATTTATACAACCAAAGAAAAGCTAGGGAAAAAGCTAAATCCCCTCATTCATCTACCCATACACCTACGAAGGATGTGATCCAAGGGCTACTAATAAAGAGTCAACCATGTCCCCAAATTCTAGTCCTTGACCTTACAAAAGATGCTTCCAATAACATGTCAAATCCTACAACCCCTTCATGTGATCCTTAATTCCTTGAGCTTATCAAAGAGCCTTCTACCATGCACCAAAGTCAAGGTCCATCACACCTTCATGTTGTTGACCAAGAGCTTATCCAAGAGTCTTCTACCTCAACTTCAATTCAAACAACCCAAGAGTTATGTCAAGAGCACACTTTAGAGCATGTGGAAACATCAACCCCTTGTCTAAACCAAGATCAAAGTACTCCCATCCGACCCTTGCATAACCTTTATCTTTTCAATGATCCTATACCTATACATGAGCAAGAGATCCAATTTCCAACCATGCATAACCTATATCTTTTCTAGGATCAAGATACTACCTTTGATGAAGAAGTTATCCATGAGCAACTTGATCCTATACATGAGCTAGAGATCCAATTTCGGCCCCTCAATAACCTATGTCTTTTCTATGATCAAGATATTATCGCTGATGAAGAACCTATACAAGAGAACATTAATCCCATCACGCTAAATCCTATCTATGATCAAGATCCCATCTATGATGAAGAGCCTATCTATGATCAAGCAGACCATGATGATCCTCTTAGCCCACTTTATGCATTCCATGGTCTTAAGCCTATAACTCCATCTAGTCCTACCCAAGATTCAACAACTTCCACTTCCCTTGATGAGACACTTGCCTCCCAAGCAAGTGTAGAAGATCAAACCAGTAATACTCCTCTGCCATCCATTATCGACCATGCTCAAAATCCCCCACCGTATATTCTTGGTCTTACCACCTTCATTCATGAGTGTTCCTCCTTAGTACACCAACAACCATTATCCTCTATCTCATCTTCTCCATCCAATAAGGAACTTGTGTCTAATGTTCCACCTACACATAATCCCGATGTCCACCGTATACTCCAACATATGAACTATCAAGGTAAAGGCTTAGCCCTTCATGAACAAGGTATTTTGGAGCCCGTCCATGTCAATGTTCCTCCTCCTTCATATGGCCTTGGATACACACCCCAAGGTGAACAATCTCAAAATATTGGTACTTCCTCCACTCCTCCAAAGTCCACAACTTTCCATCGCAAACCCTATCATATCCCCAAAACATATGTCGACATTCCACCTCCATCATCCTACAATTGTCAAAAGCATGTGACCATACAGCTTCCACCCTCCAATCTACCTCTGCTACTTCCAACTCCTAATATCCCTCCATACATTTTACCACCACTTCTTCCAACACCTTATTCATCCATCTATGAATCTTCTAACAATCCCAATCATGGCCAACAAATGCACATGTCTAAACAAAGAATGTCCTCCAACTCCACTTCCACCATCTCAAGAGAATTCAACCATAAAAATCTGTATGCCTCTACCTATCAAGTCAAAAATCCTAAGAGCCCTCATGACCTAGGATACAAAATCCAAGAATCAAAGAAGCGTCCTTCTCAAGAGCCACATACACCCACACACCTATACGCCAAGTTGAAAAAGGTGTGGGTCCGCATCCAACAAATGATTACTCCAAAAGCTGCACAAAAGCTGCATACACCCAAACCCATACCTTCACAGGTACTATCTAAAAACAAAATAGTTTGGGTACCTAAGCAAAAAGCCCTCAAGTTACATGAGGCATCTACCTCTCAAGAATCTCAACCATCCACTTTCTCCCATTCCATCCAAAATTCTCAAATTCTTCCATCCCACATAACAAGCAAAAACCAGCAAAATACTCAGTCTATGTGGATCCCTACATGCCTAAGTCATTCATCCACAAACAAAAGTCTTCGTTGCTTCCTACACTACTTTTCCATCACTAGCTTCAATGTTTATCACGGTATGTGCAACTGTTGGTCATGATTCCCTTCCATTCCACAACATTTTCATATACCTCCATCTCCCCTTCCTTCCACTATTATCCTACATATCTTCCTCATCCTATTCCTATGGTCCATGCTTTTGCATAAACCTTCCCTCAGTATCTTGCATCATAATCCAATGTCTACCTATGCCATCACTTTCATGCAATCCCCTACCAGCATCTGCGAGAACACTTGACATTGTCAATGTGACAACATCCATCTAGTGGGACTGTCACCTTTCATGGAACTAAATCCTTGAGTCTCTCCCTTCCATATCCACGTTCTCCTACCCAAATGTTTCAAAAAAAAAAAAAAAGGAAAAAGTAAAGAAAAATCCCTTCATCTAATGGTGAAAACCTGGCAAACAGGTGCCTTGGATAAGTACCATGATGAAAACCTGGCAAACAGGTGTCATGTGTAAGTTGATCTTCTATGTCACCTACACTTGGGGGCACCTTGTCTCATTGCATATCACTCCTTTCCTATCAGTTTTCTTCTATACCATTTCCTATCCTATCCTTCTGGCCATTACATACCTATATTGTCTAGTCTATCTATCCTAATTTTCCATTCCTCTACTTTCTTTGGTCTTGGTAAAGATTGGGGGCACAATGTTGACAAATGTTTTAGGTGTCTCTTGACATACCTTATCCCTCCATGCCATGCCAATCCTTCATTATCCTCTCATCCTCCTATCATCGTAAACGTGGTCATAACAAATCCTAAGTATTCTACCTACAATGGGGCATGTTATTCCTATGCAACATAGTCCTTGGAGATCACATCCTTCTTTCCTTCTACCTAACCATCTGTATCTACTATCACCCATCCATCTTCCTATCTGTGGTGTTTCCTTGTCATCGGTATCATCTGTTCCATATTGTGTCTTATCCGATCCATATCTGTTCCATATCGTGTCTCATCCGATCCATATCCTAGGTCCAAGTCTGTGAACTACGTTGCCTCTGCGTCGTCACATAGGCAAGGCCATTTTTCAAATGCACCCCCAAGGCCTTCTTATCCATTCCATTTCTAGTCTTTCTATCTATCTGAGTCCACCTCACTTTCTACCGCCTAGGTCTTAGGTCCGCTAGGGTTTACCCCGAACTACATTGCCTCTACGTCGTCATGTAGGCAAGGCCATTTAGCAATGAGCCCCCGAGGCACTAGGTCAGTCCCTTAGGGTCCGTCTCCTCAATAAAGATTGTGGAAGTCTTCTCTCACTAAGCAAGCAAGCGCAAGTGAAACCTGCTCTTTTCAAGCAAAAATCTTGACGCAAAACATTAACCTATCCAAGGCAAAGCAGAAAAACACCTAAGGCCTTCCTAATGATTTTACTCAAATTATGGCAAGAAACAAACACATCTAAATGCAAGAATGTTTCGTGTTGGTTATGTTAACTTACAAGGTCTTGAATTATGCTATCATGCCTTTCTATGCTACTCGAGGATGCCAAAAGCTAGAGATGCTATGATGGGGGCATGATTATTTTCTTTGTTTGTTGTTTGTGGATTAAACTTTAGTAATGTGAAGCCTTGTCTAAAGACATGATCAGCAAAAGATCATCAAGGACATCAAAGGTCTAACATGAATGGGGGCAATCCTTGTTTGTTGATACGCAAGAAATACTTAGGTCATCTTGGTTCAGTTATACCTAGATGCCTATATTAACTTGTTAAATCCAAATCCATATAAGCAGTACTCAGGTCATCTCGGTTCAATTATACCTAGATGCTTGTATTAACTTACAACATTTCAGAAAAAGTACCAAAAAAATGTCCAATGATGAAATAAAGCACTTCAAAATACTTGCACTGTCAAGACGTCAAAAGCAAAGCATTCATTATACATCCATTTATACATTTATACATCCATATCCCATGCAATAAAAGATCCACAATATGCAGAGTATCAATGTTTACAAAAGCTTGTGAGTCCTTCTATTGAGTCTTTCTTCTGTCAATCAGATTTCTATCAATCATCATATCTTTCATCCTTGTCCAGTTAGTCTGAGCAATGATCCAAATGCAAGGTCCATCCTTAATCCATACCAATCAAATCAAGTCAATCTTGTCAAATGATCCAATCGCAATCAGTGGTCTTGATCCTTGTCTGGTCGTAAATCAACTCAATCAATTATAAATCAATTGTCTTATACAAGATGTTGCATTGTCGAAATCAGACCAATACACGCGTCTTACACGACATGTTTCATTTCTTGAAACCAGACATTATCCTTCGTGTTGCTCTAGGGATATATCGTTCCCCACCATGACAACACTGTCATATATCGTTAACAATTAATCAGTTGGTTTACAACTTGATAGGGGCAATACCTTGTTTGTTCTTGTGTCATTTGTGCATACTTGCTAACTTGCTTGTGTGTGTTATCATTCTATCTTGCATAGCGTATCATTTAGCTCTTTCTTCAAACCTCACCTTCTTCTTCATGAGATTGTTCGTCTCTTGTCCTTCTACTTTCTCCCCGTCCAATCTCCCGAGGGGGCATCCTGTCATCAAACTTGCACCAGGGGCAAACTAGGGCATGTATCATTGTCAGACTATTTATTCTTTGAAGCAACGCTATAAACTGCATTGCATCAAAGAGGGGCAAAATGTATATGCCTAAAAATGACACAATTCATTCTAAATAAATATTCTTAATATTTATTCCCTTCTTATTTTCTTCTATCAATTAAATAAATATTCTAAGGTTATTTGATTGGTTCATTATCCCATAATTAAATAAAATCAATTTATTTAATTAAATTCCCTAAATTCTTCTAATGTATCACATAATTAAATAATCCTACATTATTTAATTAATCCAAATTCCTCTATCCTAAGTCCTAATTCCATAAATCCACCTCACCAATCCACCTCACCTCTTCCACCTCACCATGTTGCACATGTAATTAAATATTTTAAATATTTAATTAGCTAATATTCCCTCACCCACATGTCCTTTTATCCTCTAGTCAAAATTAGTTAACTCATCAATCAAATATGTTAACTAATTAGTCAATTGAGTTCACTAGACAATCTATTCTGTTGACTCCTCAATCAACCTAGTTAACTGATCAATCAATTCAGTCAACTCCCTAATCAATTCACTTAATTGATTGGTCTATTCTGTGAACTCTTCAATCAATTTTGTTAACTCCCCTGTTGCATGATGGAGTTGAGACACATGTCCTCTTCCTATTCGTTGCACATTCCTCAATCGTTCCCAACCATTGATCTTCTTATTTCTTATCAACCATTGATCCTCATTCTCTCAAGTCTATAAATGGAACCTTATTCTTCCATTCTATTCATCCAGGCTATTCGTATTGCTACTCTATAGAAATTCACCAGCACACCTTTGGCACCCCAATACAATTTGCTTGAGATCACCCAAAGCTTTGAATCTCCTCTTCATTGCACGTTTATCACCACAGCCATTCACTATCGACATTCTTGAAAACAGCAAAGGAGTGCACTCTCTGAGGGCCTACTTCATACAAACAAGGATGATCTTGATAGGCAACAATAGAAGTTTCGATTCAAGGGAGGTTTGCATTGTTTTATTCATTGCTTCATTTCATTCAATCTTCTTAGTTTCACTATTTTATTGAGTTATGGGTATTTGATGTTGTTTATTGCATATTCATTATTGATCCTATTTTACCCTAACAACCATCAGTCATATTTTGTGACAACCAGAGTGTCATTCAGATCTCATGGAATCCGGTCCATCATCAGCAAATCAAACACATTGAGGTCCACATGCACTACATCCGGGAGCTCATTAATGGCCATGTCATCGACCTTCGTTGCTGTCAAACTTCTGAGAAAATTGCCAATATCTTCACCAAACCCTTAACAAATAGCAAGTATCTTCATCTGTGAGCTTTGCTATGGGTGCGGGAGGCTTCATCTTCTACAAGAGCTTCTTAGTCCTCTCACTCAAAGTCCTGACTCTCTCTGCTCTGGGGGTCTCTTCTCTCTCTATTTTTTTTAGGGGGGGTTTTCTCTCTCTTCTTCTCTTTGGGGGGGGTTTAGGTACATGGGTACCTCATCAAGCTTCATTTGTTGGGACCCATCTTTTCACCCACCTAAGCTGCACTTAAGGGGGGTGTTAGTGTAGGTTTTTATTTTCCTAGTTTTCTATTTAATTTCCTATTCATAGGTTTTTCCTACACATATAATTAATCTTTCTTAGGGTTAATTAAGTGAGTATTAGTGTGAGTGGGTGAAACGTGTTGGCATCTTCCATGGGGGTTACACTTGCCTATTTTAGGCTATTATGGTTGACTCTTCCCATTTGTCATATTTTCCACCTCTTCCCTCTCTCATTCATAATTATGCTCACCTCCTAGCTTGTATTTTCACATTGAATGCATTGTCTAGTTACTCTGCCATTATTTGTATGAAGCTTTGAGCTCTTAATGAAATTCTCTGACATCAACATTTGCATATCTTTTAGAATCATTTGTTTTCTTATATTTTGCATTTCAGCTTATGTAGCTTTGAATCTCTCTAATAGAGCTCCTGAGTTTTACATCTTGTTCAAGATTTCTAACATATTCTTCATCATAGTTCCCACAATTAGGTGCCTAATCATTTCTATTTAATCTTTCATATTCATTTATTGTAAATTTTATTATTCCCAACTTGTATTAATTAATCTAGGTTAATTTGAGCTTTGTTTGTGTTCATTCATTTAATAACCTAGATTAAAATTACAAAAAATAATTTTCCTTTACACTATTATAATGGTGAAATTTACATACCCATGCTATTTTGCTTTTAGTTTTGTGCTCATTTTGGGAGAATGTCATAATACATGCACATATTGACAAATGATGTGATCTTTGTGCAAAATGGGATGCATTCCCCTAGCCTTTACCAATCCCCATACACACATTCCCATATATATTTGTCCCCTACCTTATCCCTATATGCACACACATCAATACATTTTCCTAGGCCTTACAATTATTAACCTTATCCATAGCCCACCCCCATATAGCTATTATCACATGGTTTTGACTATTTGTGCACCTAAGATCATTTTTATGGTCATAGACATGACTGTGGCCTTTTCAAAATTCAATTAAAATTTTGGTTGACTAGCTCCCTTAATTATCTTTCCCTAACTTGATGAAGTACATGTATTGCAATATTTGAGGCTATGTGCTAGTATTTAGAGGCATTTAATGAATTCATTTAAAGATTAAGGGAATGTCAAGGAATACAAAACCATTATTCAAATATCATTCATAATCAAGAATAAAATACTTTAATTGGTGCACTAAAACGAATCTAGATCTACACAACCTTTCTAAGAGCATATGCATGACTAAAGAGTGTTGTTCATTTCCTCAAGTTTTCTTGGGGTTGACCTAGGAGAACATGTCCCCTTGTAATGCTAACTACAATCATCCCAAGGTATTCTTAAATATTTCCAATCCTCATATATCAAAAAAGGTAGAAGAAATGAATCAAGCAAAGTGAGAAAGCCAAATTCTATAGATTACCGGATTAAGTCCATATGTACATGATATTTCTATTATCATAGACTTGACCTTAATCTATGGACTTGACCCACCATAGAGAAAAAATAATACGTTGACCCCAAGATAAATAGTACTTTCATATCCCATTTCTAATTCCCATATTTACTTCTTTAAATAGTTATTATAAATAATCTAATTTATAGTTTGTACTATCATTAGCTAATATATATTAATTTATATTTAATTCATTACATTTACATAATTAACATAAATTAAATTTAGGGAAAAAAATATTTTTCTTTTACAACTATCATAAGAGAAAAAGTTTATAAACATACTATAATTGTAAACTTTAAAAATATTAAAATACAAATTCTAATATACATTGTACTAATTGTTAACCTTTTATCCTATTAAATTTAGTTTCTCCCCCCACCACTTTCTTAATATAGTCTATTCTTCCCCACTTTCTTTGACAAAACATTAAGATATACTGCAAGTTGTTGGAGAGGGCTTGCACGAGGGTATCTGTGACCCTCCCTGTGCTTCCCATTTGGGGGCCCTCTTCCTCCTCATGATCTCTTTGTTTCATTCATGTTTTTCCTTGGCTTGATTTAGGATGATGTTTGATATGCTGTGAAAATATCTGCAGTAAACCTTTTTCTTATCCTTAGGTGACTTGTCATGTTAAAATATTTTCTTTAAATTTTTTAAATCTATGTTTCTTTTTTCCCTCCCGTCCCTCGATGTCGTCAGAGTGCAACCCAAGTGGGCTGGTGGATGGGGTTAGGAATTACTGGTACGAGCCTGCACAAAATTAATGCAGAAAATTGTTCACAATGAATAATGCCTTAGAGGAAGGAAATATCGAATAGCAAGAGGTTGAAAAAACCTACAGAGAAATTTTAAGAGTTGAGGATGCTGAAGATGCGCCCAAAGATGCTGGCTTCTTGGTCACAGACATGGTCAGAGGAGACGGTCCAGTTACCGAGGAAAAAATAGGGAGAAGTGAGATTGTGGGAGAGAGACAAGCTGAGTCCCCTGCCTTACCCAGAAAAGTTTCATTAAACCCTAAAGATGAATTAGTTAAAGCAGTTAAAAAAGAGGAAGCTAGACTGAGAAGTGTGGTTGTATTCTTTACTTGCATAAACATTGATAAGCTTCCTTCGAGGAAATTCTTTGACAATCGACTAGTTTCAGTTTGGAGTAAGAAATTAGGAATACACTTTTCTTTCTGTAGGATGATTCAACCAGGGTTGTTTGTTATTTTTTTAAAAACCCATAACATGCAAAAAAGAGTGGTGGAAAAGAGTTACTAGAATATTGGGCCAGCACTATTCAAGGCTTACCCATGGTCTCTGAATACCTCACAATATGAAATTTAATTATTTTCTATGCCAAGGTGGGTGTTGATTAGAAATGTCCTGTGCAATTTGGGTACTTTTTGCCTCAAATCATTAAACCATTTGGGAAAATCCTTAAGGTGGATGAAACCAAGTCCACCCTACCCCATTTGGATGTTACGCTCTTAGTTTCCTTCAACACGGGGGGTTCAAATTCCTGATGTTCTAGAGATTAAATGGGAGAACAAACTAATACAATGTGAGTTAATCAGTCTTGGAGGGTTGAATTCTTTCTTTCTATGTTAAAGGGATGTCATCAAAGGAAAAATTGCCCTAATATTAACAAAAGAATGAATAAAGAATAAATTGTATTTGAAACTAAAGAAAAAGAAACTAATTTTAAAGAGGCAAACCACATCTCTCTGAGGGAGATCTCAAGAAGAGGAACAAAGGATTTCTCCAAAGATCCCAAGTTAAACCCTAGAGAGAATACAAACCTGGCAAAAGATGCTTCTAGTACACTAAAGAGGATTTTGACTCTGAGGAGCATCTTAGTGACCCCTAAGAAATTAGTGACTCGGACAGTACTCAAGATGATAGTCTGAGTATATTCTCTATGGAGGAGAGAGAAGAGAGAATTGAGATGGAAGAAGACCCAATTCTTGTATCTCAAATTGCAGAAACCCAAATACAAGACAACTTAGAATCAATATCATATAGAAGCTCCCCCCATGGTTGAACCTGTTAAATCTGTGGAAGGCTCACTTCAAGGGTACATTTCTGATAATGGTTTTATCTCAGTAAAAAAGAAAAAAAATGCTCAACAATTGGCATTGGATAAGATTAGGGAGGTGGCTGAGCAGAGGATTAAACTTGATATGCTTAAAGAAGAATTCTTGAAAAGGAAGCAGATCTCCGAGGGGTAGAATTGGACTACCTCAAGCAAAGCCTCAAGAGAGACAACTCTTTTCTTATGGGAGGTGAGGGGGAAATTAATATCCAAGAGCTTGATATAGCAGATGATGAGGGGAAGAAAAGAAAAAACATGAGTAGATCGAATAGTTCAATTAAACCAGGTAAAAAAGGGAAAGATGACTCAATTCCAATTTTTTTTGGGAAGACTAATTATAAGGATGCCCCCTTCTCCTCCTAATTCCCTTGGTAATGAACTACATCCATTGTTACTCCTAGAATGTCAGAGGTCTTGAATCTCCCGATAGAAAGTATGTGTTTAGGGATTTTTGCAATAAAAATAAGGATATGGATGTATTGTTTATCCAAGAAGTTAAATTTGTTGGTTTTATGCTGGAAAACACCTTAAGATTTATATGGAAAGAAGCTATCACCTTCTCCTTTAAGCATGAGAAGGGTAGAGGAGGAAATGCCATACTGCTTAATAGAAAATGGGAGAAGCTTATTCAGAATTCTGGTCATTCCCCTTGTAATAGGTGTATTTGGATTACATTGGAATTAGGAGTAGAAGTGGGGCTCTATTTAGTGTATGCTCCTAATGAATACTCAAGTAAGGTAGAGCTATGGAATTGGATGGCCTCTAAGTTGCCTAAAGTCCCCTAGATCTTGGGAGGAGATTTCAATATGATTGAACATACAGAAGATAAAAAAGGTGGTAAGCCTATGCAATGGAAAGGCAATGAATTTTTTTTTGTTAAGGCTAAAGAAATTCCTCAAATTGGTGGACCCCCTAGAAGGACATAAGGAAAAGAATAGAGGGATATGGTTTTCTTGGTCAAACTACAAGAAAGTGGGCAATAGAATTTATTGCAGGCTTGACAGATTCTATATGGAAAAAGATTCTTTCCTAGTAATGCAAAAAAAGGATACAAACAAAGTTCAAGTGATCCCTAACCCTCTCTTTGATCATCATCCAATCAAAACTGTAATATCAATTAAGTCTCAAAAAGAAGTCTTTAGGAAACAGAATGGATCCTTCTTCAAACTAAACTGTGAACTATTGAAAGACCAATACTGTGATGGGGGTATCAAGACCCTTAGGAATATTGGTAAGTTGATGTACAAGGAAAAAGATAGATCAGATTATTGGAAGAAGATGATTGAGTCTTACAAATCAATATTCCAAATAGTGGGTAAGAAATATGCTTTAGATAGGAAAAAGGAAGAGCTAATTCTCCAAAAGGAATTCCTTCAGATTGAGCATAAAATTCAAGAAAATCCTAATGATGAAAGTTTGATTGTTAAAATGGGGGAAGTGAAGCACAATTTGACAAAAGCCTAGATCAGGAAGGCTCAGGGGGCCAAAATTAGAGCTAAGCTTAACTGGCTAGAGGATGGTGACAAGGGTTACAAATACTTTTTTAACCTACTTAAGTACAAAAACATCAAAGAAAATGTCCAAACAATAATTGAGAGTGGAGTCTCCCTAGACAGTCATGATGAGATCTTGGGTGCTTTTAAAAGGTTCTATGAAAATTTGTTTAAATCAGAGGATTGTTGTTATATGGAGCCTAATCAGACTCGGAGGTTATATTTACCCCACTTTTATCGGCGCGGTTTCCCCCCAAATTCCTACGGGGTCAAGGGGCAACACCCCTTGCGGGGGTTTGGGGGCAGCGCCCCCAAGACGGGGTCAAGGGGCAGCGCCCCTTGCGGGGTCCAGGGGCAGCACCCCTGGCGCGTTCCCTGTCGCGATACAGGGCAGGGTCGAGGGGCAGGGTCGAGGGGCAGCGCCCCCGTGGGGGCTCGGGGGCAACGCCCCCGAAACCTCACACAGTTTTTTTATTATTTTATAATGCACTGGGAGTTAATTTTTTCATTGACCGACATAAGAAAACCCTATTTTGTAACCGACAAAAAGCTTGATAAAAAGCGGCTAAGGGTTAGGGTTTTGATAGATTGTATTGTAGCATTTTGCAGCGGTATTGAGTTGCAGGGATTGCTGATTGTAATCGGTTTGATTTACTGGATAATAATATTGGACTCTCTGTTTGGTGGATGTAGCCCAAGTTTGGGTGAACCACGTTAAAACTTGTCTCTCGCTATTATTATTTCTATGTATTTCCATTTCTCTGTTTAATCTTTATTTGCATTTAATTGATATCTTCTGCCGGCTAACCCTAACAAGTGGTATCAGAGCCAGGTTGTGTTCGATTATCGTCTGCAGGAAAGTCTCAAGTTGAGTGGGAGCAATGGCGGACGAGGGTAAAACGAAGGTTGATAAATTCAATGGGCAAAACTATCAGTTATGGAAGATGCAGATGGAGGACTACCTCTATCAAAAGGATTTATGGAGGCCGTTGGAAGGAGTAGCCAATAAATCGGCAACAATGTCTGATGAGGATTGGAATCTTCTTGACAGAAAGGCACTGGGAACCATTCGGTTGTGCCTGGCACCGTCGGTGGCATTCAATATAACAGAAGCGAAGACAATAGATGGTCTGATGAAAGCTTTGGCAAAATTGTATGAAAAACCCTCAGCCTCAAATAAGGTATTTCTCATGAAGCAGTTGTTTAATTTGAAAATGGTTGAAGGTGGGTCTGTGACAGGTCATTTAAATGAATTTAATACGATTGTCAGTCAATTGACTTCTGTAAATGTAAAATTTGATGAAGAAGTTAGAGCTCTCTTGATATTATGTTCATTGCCTGAAAGCTGGGATAGTTTGGTAATGGCGGTTAGTAACTCTGTTTCTGGTTCAAATACCCTAAAATTTGATGATGTTGTTGGTGTTATTCTGAGTGAGGAAATTCGTAAGAAAAGCTCAGGTGGATCCAAATCAGGCAGTGTTTTGAATGCAGAAAGTAGGGGCAGATCAAAGGAGAGAGGAAAAGGTTCTGGAGGTCATGGGAAGTCACGAAGAAAATCAAAGGACAAAAGATCCCAAACCAGAGGACAGAAGGATTGCTGGTACTATGGAAAACCAGGTCATCTGAAGAAAGATTGCTGGTCTCGGAAGAACAAAGAAGGAGACAAACAAGAAGGCAATAAGGAAGCAAATGTGGTAAGTAATAAATCTGAAGATGACACTTTGATTCTTTCCCTAGATAATGCTAATGATTCATGGGTTTTAGATTCAGGGGCCTCATTTCATGCTACGCCCCATAGAAGTTATTTTCTTGATTATGTCCAAGGGGATTTTGGGCTGGTTTATTTGGGAGATAACGAACCCTGTCAGATTGTTGGAAAGGGAAGAATCAAGATTAAGTTGCAGAATGGGAATCATTGGCTACTACAAGAGGTAAGGCATGTTCCAAGGCTCAGTAGGAATTTAATTTCAGCAGGGCAGCTAACTGAACAAGGTTGCACTGTTACATTTACTGATAAAAATTGGAAGGTTTCAAAAGGTGCCTTAGTAGTAGCAAAAGGTGTGAAAGTAGGCACCTTGTAACTTTGTACAGGTCATACTATTCCTTCTACTTTAGCTGTTACAGAGAAAAAACAAACAGGTTCAGGAACAGTTGCTGCAGGTTTGCAGGAAGAGACTGGAAAAGTTGCTGCAGGTTCTGAGACAACACTGTGGCATAACAGACTTGGGCATATGAGTGAAAAAGGTATGAAGGTGCTTCATTCTAAGAAAGTTTTACCAGGTCTGAAATGTATTAATATGGATTTCTGTGAAAGTTGTGTGTATGGAAAACAAAAGAGAGTCAGTTTTCTTAAGGATGGGAAGCAAAAGAAAAATAAAAAGTTGGAGCTTGTGCATACAGATGTATGGGGACCAGCTCAGGTATCTTCTCTTGGTGGCTCTTGGTATTATGTTACATTCATAGATAATGCAACTAGGAAGGTCTGGATTTATTTTCTTAGATAGAAATCTGATGTATTTGAAACATTTAAGAAATGGAGAAGCTTGGTTGAGAATGAGATGGGTAAAAGATTAAAATGTCTCAGATCTAATAATGGTGGTGAGTATTGCAGCAAAGAATTTGAAGATTATTGTTCCTTTAATGGAATTCATAGGCAGAAAATGGTTCCAGGGACTCCACAGGAAAATGGAGTGGCTGAAAGCATGAATAGGACAATAATGGAGCGTGCAAGGACCATGAGATTGCATGCTGGGCTGCCTTTAAACATGTGGGCAGAGGCTGTCAACACTGCTGTATATTTAATTAACAGAGGTCCTTCAGTTCCTTTGGGCTGTGGTATTCCAGAGGAAGCATGGACAGGCAAGAAGGTGAGTTATTCTTTTCTGAAAACCTTCGGCTGTGAAGCATTTGCACATATAGATTCTAAAAATAGAACCAAGCTGGATGCGAAATCAAAAAAATGTACCTTCGTTGGATATGGCATTGATGAATTTGGTTATAGGCTATGGGATTTTGAAAATCAGAAAATTGTGAGAAGCAGGGATGTTATATTCAATGAGAAGGTGTTGTACAAAGATCAGTTGCAACAGCATGAGAAGAAAGAAAAGGATTATGTGGTGCTGGATGATACTCCAAATAGTGATGTTCCAGTGGTTCCTCATGCTCCGCAACAGCAACCAGAAATACCACAAACTCCAATGAATGTTAGACAGTCCACAAGGATAAGTAGACCTCCTGAAAGGTTTTCTCCCTCTTTGTATTCTATTTTGTTAACAGATGCTGGTGAACCAGAAGGGTATGATGAAGCTATGCAGGTGGATACACAGGTTCAGTGGGAGCTTGCAATGAAAGAAGAAATGGACTCCTTGCTGAAAAATCAGACTTGGGAATTATGTCAGTTACCTGCAGGTAAAAAGGCTTTACCAAATAAATGGGTTTACAGCCTGAAAGAGGAAGATGGAGGTAAGAAAAGATTTAAGGCCAGGTTAGTTGTAAAAGGATTTGCACAGAAAAAGGGCATTGATTTTGATGAGATATTTTCTCCGGTTGTCAAGATGACTTCTATTCGTACTGTTTTAAGTATTGTGGCTGCTGAAGATTTACATTTGGAACAGCTAGATGTTAAAATTGTCTTTCTCCATGGTGATTTGGAGGAGGAGATCTATATGGAACAGCCCCAAGGATTTGAGGTCAAAGGTAAGGAGAAACTAGTGTGCAGATTGAAGAAGAGTTTGTATGGCCTGAAACAAGCACCTCGGCAATGGTATTTGAAATTTGACAGTTTTATGGCTGAACAAGGCTACAGCAGGTGTAATTCTGACCATTGTGTTTATTTTAAGAGGTTAGATAATGACAGCTACATTATTTTATGCTTATATGTTGATGACATGCTTGTAGCTGGGTCTCACATGGATCACATAAGAGAGTTAAAACAGCAATTGGCACAATCATTTGATATGAAGGATTTGGGGGCAGCAAAACAAATCCTTGGTATGAAAATTTGCAGAGATAGGCCGAACAGAAAATTGACTCTATCTCAGGCTGCTTATGTTGAAAAGGTGTTGCAGAGATTCCACATGGAGAATGCAAAAGCTGTCAGCACACCTTTGCCTAGTCATTTGAAATTGACTAAGGACGTGTGTCCTAAGACACAAGAGGAGGAAGAGAAAATGTCCAAGGTACCATATGCTTCAGCTGTAGGCAGTTTAATGTATACCATGGTATGCACGAGACTGGATATTGTACATGCTGTAGGAGTCGTTAGCAGGTATATGAGTCATCCCAGATTAGAGCATTAGAATGCGGTAAAATGGATTCTCAGGTATTTGAGAGGTACATCCAATAAACACTTATGTTTTGGGGGCTCTAATACTGATTTAGCGGGTTATGTAGACTCAAATTTGGCAGGCGATATTGATACTAGGTGGAGTACTACAGGTTATGTCTTTACTGTAGGTGGAACAGCGGTAAGTTGGCTTTCCAGGTTGCAAAAGGTGGTTGTTTTATCCACCACAGAGGCAGAATATGTAGCTGCAACAGAGGCAAGCAAGGAGATGATATGGCTGTAATATTTCATGAATGAATTGGGCACACAACAGGTTAACAGTTATTTGTTTACAGACAACCAGAGTGCCATACATCTTGCAAAGAATTCTGCCTTGCATTCAAAGACCAAACATATACAGTTGAGGTATCACTTCATTCGGTCGGTGTTGGATGATGGACAGTTACAGCTGGCAAAGATACATACAGATGACAATCCAGCAGATATGTTTACAAAGGTAGTGACAAGGGAGAAGCTGAGCTCCTCTTCAGCTTCGGTTGGTCTTCTAGACTGAACACAACAACAATAGAACAGCAGAGTCCAGGGTGTTTATTTCCAGTGGGAGCTACAGGGTCAGTGGTGTTATGATCAATCTCCAAGTGGGAGATGATATGGTGTGGAGTCTGATCAGTCTCCAAGTGGGAGATTGTTGTTATATGGAGCCTAATCAGACTCGGAGGTTATATTTACCCCACTTTTATCGGCGCGGTTTCCCCCCAAATTCCTACGGGGTCAAGGGGCAGCGCCCCTTGCGGGGTTTGGGGGCAGCGCCCCCAAGACAGGGTCAAGGGGCAGCGCCCCTTGCGGGGTCCAAGGGCAGCACCCCTGGTGCGTTCCCTGTCGCGATACAGGGCGGGGTCGAGGGGCAGCGCCCCCGTGGGGGCTCGGGGGCAACGCCCCCGAAACCTCACACAGTTTTTTTATTATTTTATAATGCACCGGGAGTTAATTTTTTCATTGACCGACATAAGAAAACCCTATTTTGTAATCGACAAAAAGCTTGATAAAAAGCAGCTAAGGGTTAGGGTTTTGATAGATTGTATTGTAGCATTTTGCAGCGGTATTGAGTTGCAAGGATTGCTGATTGTAATCGGTTTGATTTACTGGATAATAATATTGGACTCTCTGTTTGGTGGATGTAGCCCAAGTTTGGGTGAACCACGTTAAAACTTGTCTCTCGCTATTATTATTTCTGTGTATTTCCATTTCTCTGTTTAATCTTTATTTGCATTTAATTGATATCTTCTGCCGGCTAACCCTAACAAGGATAATAAGTAGGGGTGTGCAGAGGCTTAGAACCTATGTTGTTGGATCTGCAAGAGTAAAGTAAATCCAAAAATGAGTAAAACATTAAATAGGAGGATCTCCAAAGAAGAAATAAAAGCAACTATTAATACAATGAGCAATGGCAAGTCTCTAGGGGAAGATGGTCTTCCTGATGAATTTTACAAAGAAAACCTAGATTGGATTGTAGATAATTTGTTTGGTTTATATAATAAAGCCATAGATAAAGGAACATTGGGAAAAGAGAGCAACAAAAAAATTATCAAATTAATTCCTAAACAAAGATTTTTTAGTGGCAAATATTCACCGATTGGCGAATATCGCAGATCGACCAAGTTGGAATTAGTGAATAAATCGCATCCAACAGGGTGGTCAAATCGCTTAGATTTTATGTATTATCGGTCGAATCCATATCCATTCACTGTCAATTTATTTTATGAGAATCAATGAAGTAAGATTTTTGCCATAACAAACTATGCATTTCAAATGGGCCGACTAATATTTTCACCTGGAATCTCGGAAGCAAGTACTAAATCACCTATATATTCGCCAATAATATTAAAACAACATTGTGTATCAGGACACATTTTGCCAACTCCATTAAATGGTCGCTACACATGAGGACCCATTTCTCCAACCCCATTAAATGGTCACTGTGCATGAGGACCCATTTTGCCAATTAAAATTTACAAGTAGTTGATTATGAGGGGCCATTTGGCCAATTTCCATGACACCTCCATGCTAATCGTAGGGCCATATTCACCTTAGAAATTATAATGTATGTAGTTCATTAAGGTTTGATTTGCTGACACTTAAACATATTCCTTACATAATCACACGGGATTCACCAAAATTTTTAATATACCATATAGAATTCTTGCGGAATTCGCCAAATATGGATTGATATAAATACAATCAAAACTTTGATTTATTCTTACACATTTTGTTCAGTTCTAAACTTGTGAGCTCTCGATTTGGATTTCAGAAGTTGGAGTTGGAACCTTGAAGTTGATCATAGCCAAAGTTACAAACTTACAACACAAGCATTCTTGCATTAGAGAATAGCAAGTCAGTGAAAACCTAAACTTAAAGGTGAGTAATCATTTCTTCATAGTATTAGTGTTATAAGATTTCTTTATCTCTTTTCCATTCTTGATTCAATCTTAAAGAAGATATTTAGTAGGGAATGGGATCTATATTCTATGAGTATGTCCTTAAACAAGATTTTGGGTGAATAGATCAAGATGTCGAGCCACAAGTGTGACAAGGGTAAGACTCCTCAGGGTGGTGAAGGGACTGAGAGGCCATCAAAATGCCGAAAACATGGAGTTAGTAAACAGTCTTACTTTGGAACTGGCAATGTTTTTGATCCATCAAATCAAGATGGAGCTACAACATCAACTTTTGTGCCAAATATTAATGAAGAAGCCATTCGCAATACCTCACCACCACCAGAAGGTGGGATTGCCATTGAGTCAAATGAGGATGGCAATACTGTAGAAGATGTTACAAGGGATACCCTGGCTAGCCAGAATGAGGATGGCAATATTGCAGAAGATGTTCCAAGGGATACCTTGGTTAGCCAAAATGAGGATGGCATATCCATAGAAGATTTTCCAAGGGATACCCTGGTTAGCCAAAATGTCGATGGCAATACCATAGAAGATGTTCCAAGGGAAACCCTGGTTAGCCAGGATGAGGATGGAAATATTGCAGAAGATGTTCTAAGGGATACGATCCCGGTTAGCCAGATTGAGATAATTTACTTGGATGAAAAAGAAAATGTCGGCGTTGTAGATGATGTTGGAAAGAAGAAAAGAAAAGGCAAATCAAAAGATTCAAAATTGGGGCGCGAGTGGGAAATGTCAAGGAATTTTCAGCTTGATTCGGTGTCAAAGTACCCATTCATTGAACCAGTGGAGAAAGAAAATAAAGATGAATAACCAATAGAATGCAAGTGTATGATTTGTAGTTGGAAATTTAAAAGAGACAAGAAATTATAGCTAAAGCTTGACACTATAGAAAAGCATAGAGGTAAAGTTTATGAAAAACAAATCATAGATGAAAAGGAAACATTAGTAGTAAGATGGAAATCAAAGGAATAATGTCTTCATGTGAAGTATGCCATGGAATATGATGAGCATAAGAAAAGAATGATGAAGCTTGCTACAAGTGGAGGTACAATCAAGGCTCAATTTAGAAAAGCAATGGAAGGAGCACAACTGGAAAAAACTGTTCAGATGAGTGTTATTTTTCATACTTTGTCTAGAAGGCATCTTATGACAGACAACTCAGAGTATAGTAATTTATTGTCTTTTTTGAGTGTTCCACACTATCCTAGGACACATTGGTCAATAAACTCTAGATGGGAATGGGTAAATTGTCTCGCTACGGTGGAAAAGCAAGATTTAAAGGAGAATGTAAAAGAGTCAAACTTCATTGCATTATCTTTAGATGAAGTTACTACAGTAGATAATACTTGGGTCTGTATGCATGTGTATACGGTAAAAGAAAATGTCTGCCGAGCTCATCTCATCTATGTTCATAAAATGAAGGATAGTTCAACCTTGCAAAATCTATTTGAACTAGTTAAGAAGTCTTTGAATGAAATTGCAGGTATGGATGACTTGACAATTGCCAAAAAGTTGGTGTGTGTAGGAGTTGATGGGGCTATAGTAATGCAAGGTCATAGGACCGGTCTTTGCACAAAATTACAAACTACTTGTGCACCATACATGCTTTCCATTCATTGCATGGCCCACAGAATGAATTTAGCATTTAAAATTGTAAGAAAGTTTTCTACAGTATCAAAAGTTGAAAATCTAGTCCACGAGCTCCATGCATACTTCTACAGAAGTCCCAAAAGTTTTGTGGAATTTCAAAATTATGCTGAGGGAATAACAACAGGAAACAAGCTTCTAAAGGATGTTGATACTAGATGGATCTCCTTGCATGGACCAGCGCAACAAGTTCTTTCAGAATATCCATCCTTGATTGGAATAATATACGAGCATCGCAACACAGTAGATAAAGCTCCTGACCTCTTACATAGGTTAAGCAATATAGAGACACTCTTAGCTTTAGCTAGTCTTCTCCCCATGCTGGATGAAATGAACAATCTTGTGAAGAAAGCCCAAGACAGAACTATGTATATCTATGAGTATACCAAACTATGTAGAATGACATGGATGGCCCTCGATAATCTATATCTAGATCTAACTTCTCTAATCCCAAATTTTTTTAGGTGGTAGATAATTACAGATTTGAATCATCCTAAAAATTATTTATATTTTAATGCAAGCAGGGAGTTATGTGCCTTTGTATGTGGATTTGAGATACCAATGCACCATTGTAAGATGGTTAGGTGCTCTATCAGAGAAGTACCTATTAGAAAGGAAGATTTTGATGGCCCATTGTTGAATTTGTTAGTAATAATTTAAAGGAAATTGAAATCAATCTTTCAATAGAGATTTATAATCGATTCCCTCGAGAAGAAATACTTGATGCCATGTATATTATGTATCCTCAATTTTGGGTTCAAGGCCACCGAGATAGCCCAAATTTTTTTCATCAAAAAGTAACTACCTTGACTGCATACTTTTTGAAAAGTACAGAATGCAATGGACAAACAATAGAAGGAATTATAGATGGAAATAAGCTTAGAGGACAATGTAGTCAGTTTACAAGAAGTATGATAGACTAGTTTAATGCCATGGAGAATCCCTTCGAAGTGGGATCAATAACAAAGGATTGGAAAAACTTGGATTAGAGTGAAATATTGTGTGATTCGATATTAGAATATTTCAAACTTGTTGATTTATGTCAAACAATGATATTGGGTTCGATGGAAGATGAGAGAGTTTTCAGTACATTGGGGTTTTTGAAATCAAATATAAGAAACAAACTAGACAAGAATTTGGAAAATTGCTTGAGGGTGTTAGGAAGTGCATATAATGTCAAAGATTTTCCTTATGAAAGGGACTTACAATTTGGAAGTCCATATGCGAAAGAAGAGGGTTGTGCAACACTTCAAGTTCAAATGCTGGTGGTGGTGGGACAAATGATAGTGACACAATGACTAATGAATTTGACTTTGATACTTAGAATCAAGATGAAGAAAATGAAGACTAGACTTAGAATCAAGATGACTCTTTTTCTTTATCTAAATGTCAGTTTGAGGACCCTAACTCAATTTGGGAAATGGAAGTGAATTAGCAGTTTTTAGGTATTTATACTACATTTCATGAATCATATTCCAAAACTGTAGTTGATGATATTTTATATTGTATTCCTTGAAATTGTGAATCAAATTGAATACATTAACATATTATTAATTATTTCATATTTTAATTGTGTCATACTGATAAGTTTTACATGTACTCAATGATTCATCATTCAACTCAATGGTTAATATTTCCTTGCTAAAGTTGATTTGTGAATAAAACATAAAAAAAATTGCAGTAAAGTAGAATTTTGGTTTTTGATTTGATATGTGATTCTGCATCATTTTTCATAGTTTATGAATTATTTTGATCAGCGCCTTATCGCAACTAAGTTAGAAAATGAAATATACTCCTACAACAGACCATTTGATCTGCTAGTTTAGGGTTTGTCTTCATTTCATACATAAAGGTGTAACCTTTTCTAGCCTTTTGTGTTATAATTTTAAGTTGACTTGTTACCATTGGTTCCCAATCATCCAAGTTCACACTTAAGCCATCAAACTCGTTAGTATTACTGGCCCCTTTGCCTTGTCTCATCGGTCACCACTTGGTTGGGAATATTATACGTCAAAATGTTTAAAGGGGTTAAATATTTCATCTTTTATCTTAAGTCTTGACCCCCAAAGTTTTATGTAAATTATGTCCCTTTGTCCCATCAACCTAGGGATGTTCACTTTAAGTCACAAACAATTTGCATGTGCATATTTGAACATTAATGGGAACTGTTGGATCTCGTAGATTGAATCCTAACCGCTTCCTACCAGCCCACTTGAATAAAATAATGTTTTAAGAAATCCAGAGGGATAGCGGGCTAGTGACAACGGTTGCCTATCAAAGTGGGACCCATCGTCCACTATAGGCATTGAACATCAAAGCATTGAAAATGAACATCCTTAGAGTCAATCTGGGTCATTCCTCGCTAGCCCGCGGGGGGCCCACCAAAAGCTTTCATCTTGTAGAGGGATAGCAGGGAGATGACACATGTCTTCATCTGGACCATTGAAGAGACTTTAGAAGACATGACATGAAATTTTTTGAAATATTTCGAAGGAGTTGGATTAGGTTTTTAAACAGTGAGCTACTTAAAGGAATTATAAAGCACATGGGAAAATATATGGTAAGATATTTTAATCTTACCATCTGATGATAAAAAAGTTAAGCTTCTAGGCAGATGACTAAGGAGGTTAAATAGCATGCAAGTTGATGGGCCTAGACTTAATCTGGATCGTTCCCCGCTACCCCACTATCATAGATCTTAACACTGCTGAAGCCAAAGGGATAGTGGGCGGTCTCAATGGCAATGGCATGTGAATAAAACATTTGAAATGGTAAATAACATTAGCTTAACATATTAACAATAGTAGCATATAGATTAATGAACATCAACAATCGTTGAATTTGTATCTAGTAGTTGAAACCAGAGTTTTTATTCAATTGATAAAATAAATAATACAAATAATTAAACATCAACACGTTACTAAATTTGAGTTTTCTATTGATTTTCAAATGAAGGAATAAATAGAGGCAATGTAAAATCTTTCTCAAAGACAACTCTTCCCAAAGTTGAGTTGGAACTTGGAAACTCATATTATCAATATCGAATCATTGTAACAACTTTTTTATCAAATTCCACAATTTAGGTGGTGGAATTGTCATTTCTTCTAGCTGATGTTGTCTGACTTGAATTTTTGTTAACAATGTATCATCAAATTTTAATTTAGATCCTGACTTGAATCTTTTAGCCAAAGATACATTCAAGATTATCAGTGGTTTGATGCAATCCAAAAAGTTTGCCTCATCTGGGTTCTGAGGAAATTGGTCCAAATCAACCTTCCTTGCATCCTCCATCTTCTTTTTGAAATTATCATTTCCAATGAATCGCTCATTTGTGTCAAAAGCCTGTGGCAAACCAAGCTTTGTCAGGTTCCTTACCGTTTCATCCTCCTTAATCTTTGTTGTAGCCTCAATCACAAATTTTGTCGTTTCACACATTTTTGAACACTTTTGAATGATAGATGTCACCTTCAGTGAGGCTTCAATCTGATTAGAATGCCTTTTGAAATCAATTCATTATCACTAGCTTTGTAGACTACTTCTAGAACTTGATTTGTAGATTCCTCTTCTGCCTATAGTTGAACATTTTTGTTGTGCATTAATTATTTGCTCAACTTATTATGATGTAGTCTCATGGCATCAATCAATTGAAACAATTCACACAAATGATCAATCCTCTACATTATTTCCTCCTAAATCTTTTGTTTCATGTGCCTCATTGTTTGTCTACAAAATTCTGTTAACTTGTTTTGACAAGATTTTACTTCATTTTTTGCTTCCAAAGGCTCTATGGCCAATGTTTTATTTTTTTCTCTTTCTCTAATTTTTGTTCCTAGACTGTTCATTTGCTTTCCCAATGCTTTGTCTTAATTTTTCTAAAGTGGATTTTTCCTCATCATATTCCTTTTTTCTCTCATCTAACCTTTTCTTTAGTCCATTCAATTCCACCTTTGTTTGTTTATCCTCTTTGCTTGTTGATGTAGAGGCAGATTTTTTTATTCTTTTTTTCTAATTCATTGCTCTTGTTATCTACTGCTTTCCTCTTTGCTTTCTCATTTGCTCAATCTACCTATAATTTTTCTATTTGATTCTACAACTTTTTTTTCTCTCTATCATGCTTTAGCAATGATTTGTACACCAATTCATTGTTCTTTTTTGATATATTAATTTTGTCAATATTTTTTAATCCAGAAAAATCAAATTGCAAACTACTCACCTGAAATTTAGATCGATCCATCTGATTTTCTAGTTTATTTTGAACTATGGGAAGAACAATTATGTACTCCATGATTTCTAAATTTGTGTCAAATGTGGGTAATATCATAGTTGTTGCAGGCTCTAAAGTTACAGTAGACACACTCTCCATCAGTTGCTTCTTTTCTTTTTATATAATTCTAATTTCTTTTTAAACTATTGAATGTAATCAAAACCTAGGGATGCATGAATAAGTGAATGCTTGAATGGTGAAGGAATAGGAGTACTTGCAATTTCTGTTGCAGCCACACTAACTGGGGGAGTGCCTGGAAATAACTCCTTTGTGGTGGAACTGGTAGTTGGACTTGGACTTGTCATAATCCTTTGTCTCTTCTGTATCCCTTGATCACTGAGTGTTTGTGTGGTATCTTGTATTGGTGTCCTCTTGTGTGTAATTTGTTACAGTTGGACTTGTTGTTGTAGCACATGTTGACTAAGTTCTCCACCAGTGGCAGTATTAGTCGTACTAGGCTCTCCACCATGGGCATGTGCAAGTTGTGATTAAATCTGACCATGAGGATTAGGATTTGAAATTGTAACAAAATGAATTATTTTAGCTGTACTTGTATGCCCCTTGTCTATTTTATCAGTTGATTTAGCTCCAGGGGGGCTTGTTTATCAACTAGTTTTCTCATGACTAAATCTATTGGGTTCCAAATGCCTTGTCCTTAGGACCCCAAACCACCATCATGATAACCCATATTTCCAGCTATGGTTGCTCCTGAAGTATATGCTTCTTTTGTGGCCTAACTTAAACCAAGTTTGAAATTCCTTTGTTCATCCCTATTGTCATTAGGTTCATCATCACTATTAGTTTCTTCATCTTCACATGTTCATTGGGATGCTCTATATTCCACAATTTGCTAAACTCTCCATCTTCATCGATTTCTCCATACTCTCCAACAGTTCTTGGTTCACCTAGCTCCTTCCTCATAGACCAAAATGCAGTAATTTTTTATCGTAACCAATATTTGTTTGTAACAGACTCATCTAGAGAATCTAGCATTTTCGCTCTAATAGATAGTTTAACACTTTTTTCCATAAAAATTGTTGTACATCCCGATTTCATTCTCTGCTAGTGCTTCTGTATTTTGGTGCAATGCCATAATTTTTGCTGAGAATTGTTGAAAAGAAATACCTTTCTCAGCAACAATTTTCTCCATTGCTATTTTGACCTCATCCCAGGAATCCTTGTTTCTCAAGTTTTCAAGAAAGGGTTTACTTTGATGTTGAATTCTACTTGCAGCATTCCTATTGGGCACAATCATTGTTTTAATGGTGTCAAATGGATCATATTGCCAGTGACAGACAATATCAAAATTAAAAAATTTCAAAAGATCATGTGCCACCTTAAATGCTTTTCTCTCCAATGTGAACCATCCACATGAAACAGGTAAAGAAGGAAATAAGGTCTTCTTTTGCTGACTGGCAAAGTGTAGTTCATTAGTACTCTACATCTGCCTTACATATTCCAATGCAAAAACCCTTTCTGTCACATGTATTGGAAGTTTGTATGGCTCTACTCCTAATCCATAAAATCTTAGCACAATATATTCTTCCAATAAGTACCAATTAGCCAATTGTATTTATTTTCCTAGTTGAATGAAATCTCTACATGATATAAGCAATCTGGGCATTGGACTACTTGTAATTGCTTGATGCAGTGGAGCCAAAAAGTAGTCTACAAAATGATTGTAGTTCCTTCGAGAATCATGCATCCTTATCTTAGTGTTCCAATCATACATTGGAGCCATTTTCTTTTCCTCAGCATTAATATAGGGCTGAATATGAAGCTTGTTGGTCTGAAACATTCCACTATATTTGAATAGAAAAAAATAGCACAAGTAATTGTGAACCTAAATGTCTTGGTGGAACCTCCTTTAACCATTAAAAATTGTTTATTCATGGATTCTACAATGTGCTCAATAAATTTATATTTGACATGTACACCAATACCATAATGGATATTATATACCATTTCAAGGAGGCTTGCATCCACTTCCCAATTGCTATCCAGTCCGAGGCAAAATGCTAGCATGGAAATAGTATCCTGAGCCCATGATTTCAAAATTTACAAAGGACAAGGATGCTTATGGTCACTTTCCAACTTATTTTTTTCTTGAACTATTTTATTTAGGAAAACATTTTTGTCCCTTTCATCCGCTGCTTCATAATCACTAGAAATCTTTACTAGGTCAATGTGGACGTCTCCAAATTCTTCAGTTGTAAACCCCAACACTTTTTCAAATTCTTCTGCATTAATGGATAAAATTTCTTCTTTGGTATACTTATTTACAATTGCTCTTTTGTTATCATCATAATTGTGGGCACAAACCATGATAAATTCTGGGCAAGGGAAAACCTCATGTAACATCATGCGCCCTAGTCTAGTTACCCACGATGCATTGATACTATTAACTTGTTTTTTCTTGGTAGCCTTATTCTCACATGCAAATCTAAGTTCTAAGGTAAGTTTACCATAGATGCTAGGATCATAAATATCATGGTATTCATTAGTCAAACTTGAGGTTTTAAGCAATCCAGAATAATTTATTTTTCTATTGGAACTTGCTCTGCCTTTCCCAAAAACTTTGTTTGGTCTGCTAGTGGTGGTAGACATGCTTATACAGTGTGAAATTGTGAATTCCCTCTTAAGTGCTCCTTAATTTTTCTTAAGTCTCTCAACCCTAAACGCAAAGCTTGACAAAATAAGATTTTCAAAAAAAATTTTAAGACAAAATAAAATTTTAAGAAACAAGGAAATGTAGCCTAAGA
This sequence comes from Cunninghamia lanceolata, assembly GCA_027924645.1. Taxonomy (NCBI): domain Eukaryota; kingdom Viridiplantae; phylum Streptophyta; class Pinopsida; order Cupressales; family Cupressaceae; genus Cunninghamia; species Cunninghamia lanceolata. The sequence continues at coordinate 21,063,314 of BSBN01000582.1, forward strand.
ATTCTGTCTTTTGTCTTACCGGATTTGTTCTTGTTGGAAGTGGCACTGCAATGAGCAATTTGAAATCTCCCTGGTGTACTACAATCAACAATTTGAAATCTCCCCGTGTGCTGACTCTCTCACTTAAAAATAAAATCACTTAGCAGTAGAAAGTTTGCTTTTTTATAAAGTAAAAAAACATTAAAGTGAATGAAACATCAAGTTAACATGTTCTTCCGTACTACACAATTAGTACATGGCTGACAGCTATCCTGCATTGACAGCTCACAACAATTTCTAAACCATTGATCTTTGTAAATCTAATGGTTATAGGGTGATTCTAGAGATTTAAGTTCACAAGCCTAGCACTCTATGCATTTCATTCCAGAATGCAACTACAACCATCCATCAAATGTTCATCGAACGGTCGAGTAATTTATGATATAAACAATTTATAATGTAATTTGTCAATTTGCTGACAACTTTCTTTTTTCATTTGTATTGATTTATGTTTTAAATCTGTATGCAAATATTTTTATGTTTTAAATATGCAAAGCGGCCCGCAGGGCTTAAATTTGATAGTTGACCTTGCATGTCAAGCAATTTTCTTATGACAGTGTAACTTCCAAAAATGTCCCCTTGGGGGCTTTTCCCTCATAAGGTTTAGCTCTCGGGTCTTTAGTATGCATTTAGGGCATCTTAGTTCATAATTTGGCATCCCGATGGAATGAGGCCTAGGTTTCATGGCAAAGTGGACCTAGGAGGACCCCTTAACCTTAACCCTACCCAAAATAGGGGGGGAGGACTTGGGCACCCGCACCCTAGTCCTGCCCTATTTTAGGTCAGGACCAAAATTTAAGTGTTGGTTTATGACCATTATTTGGTCCTTTTGCCGACATAATAAGTTTTGAATTTTGAAATCTTGGCAAGAGTGCTTGTAGTTGAAAATAAAAGCATGTTTAGGAATTCATTTGTAAACTAGATTTCAACTAGATGATTACTAGCAAGCTATTGTGTTCTAAAGGTGATTCAAGGCTTTCATTGTGTTGCAAGAACAGACTTGTGTGGTTTGTGTGTTTGAATTTGTAGCTTTGAGCATCCATTCATCATGGAATGAAGAGCATCTTCCTCCCATGATATCTTCACTACAAGGTGACATTATATTATGTTTGAATTATCAATTCCTTTGGTTCTTGCCTCTACCTTACATGGGCATGCACTCTCTATCTGACAACAGTGTTTGGAGACTTAAGTGTTGTCCGAGGCTTGACTAAGGCAAGCCTCTAAACACCACAACCCCTAAAACCAAGTCTTGTGATTGTAGGTTATAGGTGTTGCATTTGGGTAAACTAAAGTTGTAGGAAGGATTGGCAGGCATCAAGGATTCAGGATCTGAAGAAAAGGACACGGGAGCATTTCTAGGATGTGGGTGCTCACTCTAGTGTCCTTTAAAGCTGAGTTTCTAGAAATAGAAGTTACAGGGTTGATCAGTATCTGAAGGAGGTCTAGATCCCACAAAGAAACTGGTACCTTGGACTTGGGCGCCCACTCCTGTGTCCCCGACTGTTCCACCTCAGAACTCTAAAAACATGTATTCTATGATTTGCTATTTTACTTATGTCTGCAAGAGCATTTTTCGTTATTCATCAATTTATTGTCGTATTTGCATAATAAGGGTTTTAATGGTCAATTGAGCATAAGAGAAGAGAATTTGATAATTAAATTCCCTAATCCAAGTTTCCCTACATCTCACAGTGACCTAGGGTATGACAGTGCTCGCCACTCAACCCTAGATCCTTGAAAGTAAAGTGGAGAGGATGATTTAAACATCAAAACACTAAAACATTAACAAATCCAATTTTCCACCTAAACATTTTGGTGAACCCATGTTTTTGGACTTAAATTGCAACTTGTTGAGTGTGTGTCTTTATATTTGGATTGATTTCATTCATTCATATAGTCATTCATTTTATTGCATTGAGAAAAATTCAAAAAAATTGAAAAATTGGAAAAATACAAAAAAGTTGCATTGTTTGGCTTACTAAATTGCATCAATTCTTCCTAAATTTTCCTAAGTCATGATTTTTACAACAGATCGAATATAAACTACAGAAAAATCCAAAATTTTAGAAATTTGCATTGCATTTTCATTATTAATTTGGTAGGTTTTCGTAGAAATTTTGACAATTTTCATATAACCTAGTAATTCCAAAATCTAGGGTTAGTAGGAAAAATATTTTCTCAGATTTTTCTACTGATTTTAGAGGCTCATTCAAATTAACATTTGGCTGTAGTCTTGCATTTTAGTGTAAATTTGCATTTAGATTTAAAATATTTGCAATTTTGCATAGAAAATTTCAACAAAAACTAGCAATTTTAATGCATTTTCATTAAATTTGCACAAGCATTTTGCATGTTCAAGCTTAAAAATAATTTCCATATCTAATATTATTTAATTTTCATCATAAATCAGACTTCAAAACATTCATACAGCATTTTATCCCAAGATCTCAAACCTAAGGCTTCAAAAACAATGATTTTCACTAAATTTGGCCTTATCGACTCTATAAACTTGCACCATAGGTGTGTTGTGAAGAGTATGTTCACATTAATTTTCTTTTATTAGGGTAATCATTTTCTTCCCCTCCTAAAAATCTTCACAACACCCTTTTAACGGGCTCTTGTAGTGAAAATTTGGTGAAACGCTACACATTTTGACCATTTTTGCCCTAGGGTTTGACCTAGTTCACACTCCAAGCATGTTGTGATTAATTTTATGGATTGAGGTGACTGATATCATTGATATTATTTGTTTTACCTCCTGAAATTTATTACAACACCTCCTTTGCTAGGTCTTGGAATTGAAAAACCATGAAAAATAGCCTATTTTGTTATATTTTCACTAGGATTTGACCTTAAGTGGTGCTAACAGCATGTTGTGTTGGGTATTTTATCACCAAGTGGCTGTTATTACTAATATTATTTGTTTTCCATCATCACTTTCCTCACAACACCCTTTGTTATGCTCTCTTGCATTGAATTTTGGTGAAAAAAGTGCCTATTTTGACATATTTTCACTATATTTTGACTTGGCATTAACTTAAAGTCTCATCAAGAGTGTGTTGATAAGGATATTTTTTCTATTTTGGACTAATATCAAACATATAACTTTCTTCCCTTGACTGAAATCCTTACAGCACCCTTTGTTTCATTCATTTGCAGTGAAAAATGTATCAAAACAACAAGCATTCTAGGCTAGTTTTGCACTTGTCTTTGGCATCAAATTTGAAAAACTTTTAAAATCTGATTTTGCACCTCATTATGGCATCTTCATGTTATTCACCTCTGAAATCTTTGCATGAGTATATCGTAGATTTTGAAATTTTCACTAATTTCACTAATGAGAATCCTCATGTTCTAGAACACATATCTTATATCAGTGGTATTGATGCTTCTATATGTTCTACATATGAGTTGCAATTACTTTGTTATAGACATGATTTTAGTAGATTCACTTTACTCATAGGGGCATATCCTTTGATATTAGAATATTTAACTAAATTCATCTCTAGGAACACTCATGAGAAAGATGAGAGTGAAAAGCCTTTTTCCACCACAGAGTATGATGATGATGATGTACCTTCCTCTCATCTCATTGCTCTCCCTAGCCAAGATGTAGCATTAGTGGATGAGAAAAGGTCTCTCACATTAAATACTTTAGGGATGGATCTTGGGTGCAATCAAGAGGGAAACAATGTTAATTCAATAATCGCTAATAGACTTTGCAACAATATTCCTAAAATGATTGTTTGAGGGGCACTTAGTGTACCCTCTTGCTTAAAACTGGTGATTATAGTCCAAGGTGTTCAAAATGTGTTACAAAAAGCACACCACAATGTGATTTCTCACACATACAACACCCATAATAACAAGCAAAGTAACCAAGCACTGCATGTGCCTGTCTCTCTTCCATGCTCTCAACCTATGCTCTCTCCACCACCTCATCTTACTCATAAAAGTGGTCAAGAGTATGATCTTGTCAAACAACTTCGCACTACTCCGGCTAAGATCTCTCTTTGGGATTTGATACAAACATTTCTTACATACCATGGAATGCTCCAAGAAGCTTTACAAAATGTGATTGTGCCACCTGTTGTTAAGTCGAATGATGTAGCAGCCATATTGGATAGTATGCATGCGACAAAAATAGATATTCTCTTTCAACCATAGGAATTACCATCAATTGAAGTTCAAAACCAATATGATCCACTTATGATCTCTGTCATAATAAATAAAACGTTGGTAAAATGAGTTATGATTGACAATGGATTGGCTCTTAATGTTTGTAGCATTGACCTACTAGACAAAATCAAAGATGACACATCACAAATCAAACCAAATGGCATTAGCATTCATGGCTTTGATAATGTTGGACGACAATCCATGGGCACTATAACTCTACCTATACAAGTAGGATTTGTGCTAGCACCTACCTTGATTCATGTCATGCCTTGTTCTTTATCTTACAACATGATTCTTGGTAGACCTTGGATTCATGCATTGGGGGCAGTCCCTTCCACCTTGCATCGTTCAATCAAATTTATATTCAATGGTAAACTTCATACTATTCACACCAATCCTAAACTAGATAACTGCTTACACATTGAAAAGCAAAGACCAGTTTACAATCATACGAGTCTAAATAGTTCATGAGCTGATTCATCAATACCTCTAGCCACAGATAATGTTATACAAGACTCTAGAACATCGAATGCACTCTTTGGTGATGATTGGGGCCCATTAGATTTTAATCCTTGCAGTATGGGGGAATATAAAATTAACAGCCTTGACAAGTCAAAAATGGCATCAATACCACCTAAGCAATCTAAAGTCCCCTTGCTAGAAAATAAAAACAATACTCTCACTTATACCACAAATTACGAGACCTATGAGGCTTCACCATCTTCTAAGGCAATGACATCCCTTTATGGTCGAAGATTTAAAATCCTTTATAACAATTGTGAATATGTAGGTAAGGGATCTAGTGTAAATCAACAAGGGATCTGAGTACCTATAGAATCCACTTCAACACATTACTCAAGTGGCATTGGATATAATCCTTTTAAAGAAAAGAAAGCCTCCCATCATCCTACACTTAATGTCAATTCAACAAGATCAAAACAACATGACAGATATCCTAGATATACAAGTTCTTAATGATGGTGCTACCAGGTAAGTATCTCTAACCCTTTATTTCTCTCATGATGTACTTCCCCCATGATGTGTTATGTGTTGTTTAGGCCTCCTGGGATGACCTCGGACTCTCTCGTAAGGTCTAAGATAATAGGAGACCACCTCTATTGTAACCTTCTTCTATTTGTATCATCATTCTTCTATATTGCCTCTCTCTCTGATTTTATTGTTGTGTGTTGTGTCCTGCGGACATAGAGTCGCGGTTGGTGACTTGGGGGCACCCTCCTATGTGACTATCCCTAAGACACATGCTTCTCCTCTCTTATTTATTGTTTCCCTTCCTCTAGTGTTTCCATCTAGCAGGCAGATGATGACAAACATCTATAGTGATGTGGACCTAGTGTCCCGTTCGAGAGTAATCAAAAAATGGACTTACTTCCTAATATGACAATGGGGTTATATATTTTATCCAATGTTTGGCCAGTGGAAGCACTCATACTTTCTGTATAGTGAATTTGATGATGTTTCTATCACATTTACAAACCTTAAGAATACTGCTACTCTATGCACCTTTGCTTGTCTTTAAATCTGGCCTTGGTTGTACTTGATTCAGAGAGCTTCGTGATATAGCCCCACGGTTATCCTTGAACTACAAATTCATAGTATAAACATGGCTCTTTGTGTGGTTAATCATATGCATTATTTATCATGATTATGTAGACAATAACATGTTTCTTGCAGGGATGTGTTTGTGGGAACATTTGGTGATTGTGAAATACATGTCACCTCTGGGGGGCATAGAATTTGTGAAAGTCTAAGTTCCCTTGTGTGTTTTCTTCCTACCTTAACGTGGTTGATATCAATACATGATATCAACCACCTTAAGGTGGGGGCATATATAAGGTAAGTTGTCTATTGTAGATGTTAGCAATGTGCTTGTCCTCAGGTGTAGACTAGTGCGATGAGTACTTCCTGCATCCTAAGTTTGTTTGCAATCAATCAACTTATCTTAAAATCTATTGCGTATATCTCTTTTTCACCATAAGGTGTCTCCATGATGTGGGTGGGGTTGTATACTTTTGAGCTCATACCTTCTTTTCACCATAAAGTGTCTCCGTGATGCAGGTAGGGTGGTATGTCATGCTTCCTTTTCGATGTAAGGTGTCTCCGTGACATGGGTGGGGTTGCATTTTCAAAAGTCCTCTGTGGAGGTGGGGAGTGGTTCTATGACTAACTTAACCCTTAAGCGTGTCTTTGGCGATTGTTGTGGCAAAGCCCAATCATTGTTGTGTGCTTTTAATGTGCCTGAGATGGTGTTGGACCTAGAAATAGGTACACTCCATCGCTTGTCTGTCATGTTTTCTCTGTGTCTTCAAAATGTGTGTTTGGTGTGCTTGCTTTGTTTGGCGTGTCTGTTGCCCCATATGCAGTCCTACATTTTGGGAGGTTTTGCATGTCTTATGTGTGTGTTGCCCCATATATACAGAGACCTGCGCCTTAGGGTAGTGCATCCTATATTATGGGAGGTTTGTTTACTTTCCTGTACTTGCATTTGCATTTCATGTATATGAGAAAATGAAAAAGAAAAGAAATCATGCATGTCTTCCATGCATTAATGTGTCTTCTATGCCTTAACTATCTTCTCCATGTTCTGCACGACTGTAACTGTCTTCTCTGCGTTTTGCGTGCCTATTACTGTTTTATATGTGATTGGCATGTCTTCTCCATTCTTGATGTGTTTGTTGTGTTTGTGGCCTTGCTTTAATGCATGTATGGGCCTCACGTTTATACATACATTAAAGTGGGGGCTAAATGTAACATCAAAAAAGTCCCCTTGGGGGCTTTTCCCTCATAAGGTTTAGCTCCCGGGTCTTTAGCATGTATTTAGGACATCTTAGTTCATAATTTGGCATCCCGATGGAATGAGGCCTAGGTTTCATGGCAAAGTGGACCTTGGAGGACCCCTTGACCTTAACCCTACCCAAAATAGGGGGGAGGACTTGGGCGCTTGCGCCCTAGTCCTGCCTTATTTTGGGTCAGGCCCAAAATTTAAGTGTCAATTTATGACTGTTATTTGGTCCTTTTGCCGACACAATAAGTTTTGATTTTTGAAATCTTGGCGAGAGTGCTTGTCGTTGCATATAAAAGCATGTTTACGCATTCATTTGTAAACTAGATTTCAACTAGATGATTACTAGCAAGCTATTGTGTTCTCAAGGTGATTCAAGGCTTTCATTGTGTTGCAAGAGTAGACTTGTGTGGTTTCTGTGTTTGAATTTGTAGATTTGAGCATCCATTCATCATGGAACGAAGAGCATCTTCCTCCCATGATATCTTCACTACAAGGTGACATTATATTTTGTTTTCATTATCAATTCCTTTGGTTCTTACCTCTGCTTTACACGAGCATGCACTCTCTATCTAACAACGGTGTTCAGAGACTTAAGTGTCCTCTGGGGCTTGACTGAGGCAAGCCTCTAAACACCACAACCCCCAAACCAAGCCTTGTGTTTGTAGGCTACAGGTGTCGCATTTGGGAAAAGTGAAGTTGTAGGAAGGATTGGCAGGCATCAAGGATTCGTGATCTGAAGAAAAGCAGGACACCAGAGCATTTCCAGGACTTGGGTGCTTACTCTAGTGTCCTCTGAAGCTAAGTTTCTAGAAATAGAAGTTATAGGGCTGATCAGTGTCTGAAGGAGGTTTGAATCTCGCAAAGAAACTGGTACCTTGGACTTGGGCGCCCGCTCCAGTTTCCCCGATTATTTTGCCTTGGAACCCTGAAAATAGGTATTATGTGATTTTCTATTTTACTTCCGTCTGCAAGAGCATTTTCTGTTATTCATTAGTTTATTGTCGTATTTGCATAATTAGGGTTTTAATGGTCAATTGAGAATAAGAGAAGAGAAATTGATAATTAAATTCCCTAATCCAAGTTTTCCTACATCTCACAGGGACCTAGGGTATGATAGTGCTCGCCACTCGACCCTAGATCCTTGAATGTAAAGTGGATAGGAGGATTTAAACATCAAAACACTAAAACATTAACAAATCTAATTTTCCACCTAAACAGACAATAATCTATTCAATGATGCCTTTAAAATACTATGGCATACATTAGTATAAGTAGATTATATAAAAACCTCAAACCAAATATATATATAAGCATAATCCTATATAAATTTTGATAGTTTGTCCAAAATCTCTCCTTTCATTTGATACAGACTTTTTAAAATTTTGATTATATTTTAAAGCAAAAATGCCTAAATACAGCTTTACAACTATCAAATTTAAGCCCTAAAAGTGAGTATTCCATTGATATTAATTCAAGAAATTCTTACAGTTGGGGGATAGCTATGCCCCTAGCATATTCTTACAAAAAATTCCCATGTATTGCATATATTACATCAAAATTACATAGAAAAAATCAAAACACTGGCTAAGGGAAACCATAGAAATCACCTATTTCCACTAGTTATGTGAAGCACAGCACCCATTCCATATTCTGCTCCATGTCGAGAGCTCAAGAACACATTAGAAAATTCTGACCGATGGTTGCCTAGTGATGGTGGTGGGTGAGAGCCCCATCTATCATGTTAAGAAGAAAGGGAAGCCATGGAACCACCACATCCATCTCTACCTCAAAAACCACCAATGATAGGTCAGAAGACCGCAGAATCCCCACATCCATCTCTACCCCAATTACTACCTCCAAATCATTACCCAAAAAATTTGGCTTGAAAATTTCTCACAACAGAATGAGAATATCCACCTTCACACCTCTAATGTCTAGCAATGATGCCAAGAACCAAGAAGCTATGTCAGAATTCACTCTGTATCTATTCCTGTCTATTAATAAATCCCTCCCAAGTACCATTTTCATGGCTTCCAACTCCAAGAAGCACAAATGGGCAATTCTATGAGGCGTTGTTATTGCTTTAAGCCTCAAGTTTGTGATGAATCCCAAGAAAGCAATTTGCCTTCACAACACTATAAGGCAAATTGGCATATCCATTTTATTTGTTAAGCTAGCTTCAATCTTTGGTATGAGAAAGTATTGTTGGGCTCCATTAAATAGAGCTAGGCTTCATTAATGGCGCTCATCTTCAAAGCTTTGGGATATCTTTCGAAGCATACCAATATTTAAGTGATATGATGTATCTGTCTAAGTGAATTTAATCTACATGCAAATATTTATACTTGATTTGACTTAAGTATATAGATAATATTTAATAGAGTTTCAAACTATGTTCCACGTATGCAATCCATGACACGTGCCACCAATTTTGAATTAAAAGGAGCACAATATTTGTAAATTTATATGTAAGATCTGACCAATTTTATGTACAATAAACTAATAATAAATACTATAAAAAGAGGGAGTAATTCTTTTTTTTTCTAATTTCAACAAAATCATCTTAGATCAAATATATTCAATAAATGAATAATACAATAATCACCAAAACATTAACATTTACATATACTTCGGCACTTTAGAAATCTAAAGTGTCGACATAGTTGGACCTCCATAGCTGATACTCCTCCTCTATTGGCCAAATGAAATTGACAAGTTCATCTACTTTGGTCCTGTAGGGTGTGTACTTGATAACCACTTGATTAGCTTCCTTTTCAAATTCCTCTAAGAAAATGCCAGTGTGAATCATTTTATCCATGCTACTTCTCAACATATCTAAATCAACAGTGTCACAGTTGAGCTTAACTTGAGAAGATATTATTTGTTTTGTCTGGTCCTTCCACAATTGTAGAGGTTTAACCCCACCATTTTCACTCAAAATAATAGGAAGCAGACTAAACTTCCATTCATCAAACTTTTTGACAAGCTCCCTGATATTTATTTCCAAAGGACCTACCAACCCCTGAAAATCCTTTATTGAATTTACAAGCCTGAGAGTTGGAACAATGTTAAGAGGTGCATCCTTGACATGTTTAGTTGTAATTGCCATGTCTCTTAATGTCTAGGTTCTAGGGATCCATGTATCCATTAATGATGTTACAACATTCTTATTCTTATCGAAATCCTTTACGGCATCAAACATAGAAGAATAACTTGAATGAATTCTAATTAATCTCCTATCAATCCCTTTATTCAAGTATTCAAGAACTATAGTTACAATCTTCATATTACTTGAATAAATTGATTCATTGACCTGTGACAACAATTTCTTGTACGCGTCAATTCGATCCAATAATTCCTCTTTAGTAGGCTCACTCGATGGAGTTGCACCTGATGTGCTTGGCTTCTCAATTGCAAGAGCTAGGGGTGCATCTCCAAGATTGTATGGAATGATTTCCATTGAAACTTCTGGAAGGATGTACAGTCAGTTTGTGTTGGGGTATGAGCATGCATATTTTGTAATTGTTGCTTAAACAATGTTACTTCAGTTTCCAGCTTGGTAACCTTTTTTTGACTCTCATTATACTCTACAACCATGTCATTATACTTGGTTCTATATTGATCTCTTTCCTCAGTGATATTCTCTATTGTTGCCTTTGTGAATTTGGCAATGTTCACTAACATGCTTGCTACCTCAATTGTTGAGGTATTAGACACACTCTTAATAATTAGCCCTCCACTTATGTTTGGACCAAGCTCAGTAACTGCAGGTTTCCTTGCACCTGGGGCCAATGTCCAAATAGCAAGTGTTTCCCATTCTTCGTTGAAAGCACACCCCTACAAAGCCAATTTTTCTTCCTCCTCTGTTTCATACAATGGTTTGTCATGCCTCCACACTATGTCAAAAGCAATTGCTGAGGCTAAATCCCACTCTGGTAGCAATAAAATACCACTTTCCTTCACCAACTCTCTGCCTTTTTTAGTTGTTATCTTCTGAAACTGTTATTTCATTTCCTTTCTAACCTCAGCCTAAATAACTACTTCTAGTAATTCAGGATGCAAGCTTCTCTTTTTGGCAACATTATCAACATATTCATCTCTCCTTGCCCTCCAAGCAAACTCTCTAAAAGTAGGGGTCTGGACAAATAAATTGTTTGTCATGAAGGTCTTGCAAGCTTCCTCCCTAAGGTCATTTATTTTTCTCATCCCCTTGAGATATGTCTTGCCCAACCTGAGGTTGCTTTCTAGTTCTATTATCTCCCTATGGGGAGAGGGCATTCCCTGTCTCATAGCCTCCTCAATGACAATGATATCATCATCTGAGTCATCTGGATAATCCACCAAGCTACTTTGTTCAACCTTTTGCTTCTTTGGTAGTGGTTGTCTTAGAGGTGAATCCACCTCAATCACTTGTGGAGCTGCTTGCCTTGGGGGAGACAGTGGTGGCATTTCATGCAATGGTGAGGAATCTCTTGACCCCTCAAGCTTAGAATCCTTAGATGCAGTTGGGGTGGCAATAGATTGTTGCTTCCTCACAATACCTTTTCTCCTTGCAAAGACTCTAATCTTTTGTGGTGGTTGGTAGGTAGGCCTTTCCTCCAACATTGGGGCCTTCCCATTATCCTTTTCCTATTCTTCCCTAACCACAGCCTTTCCTTTGTCAGCAACCAATCTCTCTCCTTTCATCCTGCCAACCACTTGCTGAAAATTCTGGAGCATATATTCAACTTTTTGCAATTTATTTTTGAATTGAGGCAGTAGCAGGGGGTCATATTGGGGTTCAGTCTTCCATTTTTCCCTTACCATCTTATCATAGGCGATCCTTTTTGCCTTCATGTCCTCCTGTATTTGGTAATTAAAGATGTTCCTAATAACATATTTAGGGAAATAGAAGTTATGTATGAACTGGCTGCTTCTGATCCTCACTTTCAATGTAGCCATGAAACCTTTAGGATCATGATTTCTTGGGCGTACTCTCCTCATGTTGTATGGTTCAAGCAATTCATCCATTTTTCTCCACCCTCCACCAGTCATCACAAAGTCTGCAAAAACTATCCATGTTAGGAAGAAGGTTCCTTTCCTCATGTTTAACAAGTGATCATCTTCAACATTACCCAGCTGCCAAATGACCTCAAGGAATCCAATTCTTAGTGGCACATCTCTTGGGAGAACATGTGGTCTAACCATAGTGCCATATACTCTAAGAATTGTGAAATTTGGATAGGGGATGACATCTCCCCAGTTGTGATCAATTTTTAAATTAGATCTCCTTTCTTTTGGTCTAAGAAAATAATGTAGTTTAGTTGGAATCCTTGGTGGATTGAGGATTAGGTCATTCATCAACTTTGATGCAAAGACATTCTCAAACTCCACAAAATCAAACTTCTTATCATCCTTGTCTAGAATTCTTTTCCAACATTGGATAGGCAGCTCAACACCATCCTCCTCCTTTTCCAACTTCATATCATTCTCAAAGAATTTCACCCTTTTGAATAAAAACATGTGGATTAACAGTGAGTACCACCAAAATTGAACCCAATTTTAACCATTCTTTAAGGAAAATAAACCCTCATGAATGTTATCTACCAGGTAGGAAGAAAAGCCATATACTATGTTGTAAGCAGAGTGTTGGATATGAGCAACCATATACATGAAACCCATTGGCATTCCGGAAGCAGGATCAAACCCCAAGATTTGACACAAAGAATAGAAGGTTTTCTAAAAATATGGAGCAAAATGCTTTATTGGGAAGGGTTCCTTATCTAATGGACCAATAACAATTCTCCCCTTTCCCTTTCCAACTGATGCTAGATGATTTGGTAGCATTGTAATTTTAAAGACGTGTCTTGTCTTCTCGTATTCACTCCTAAAGGATTTCAAATCAATTTTGACCAAATCCTCATTCCACTCATGAAGTTGAAAAACTTCAGTAATCTCATCCCTATTGATCTTTACCATTTTGATCCCATTATACGTCCTGACAACTCTAGAGATAGGATCATATTTGGCTGCCACAGCTTTTAACAAGTCCACATCCATGTAGACATTTAGGACAACCAATTTCCCCATGTCCAATCTCCAAGGGTTACATATAGGAGAACTCAAATTGATGTTCCCAAACCAGTTCTTGAACAATGACCATCCTGTAATTGGTATGGTGGCATCCTTGATATGGATATGTTTATCTATGAGGCTTTCTTTAATTTTGGAACCCTGGAACAGAAGAGGACCTTTTTCTTTGTCGTTAGTGGAGGGCTTTAATTGATCAAGAAGCTCCTAGACTATGGGCCTTTTCATCTCTCTAGAGCTTGAGGTTTGAGCTCGTGGGGGTGCCATTATGGTGAGAATTTTGCAAATTAGGCTTTTAGTTTAGCAAGAATTGCAAGTTCACAACTAGGGTTCTAACTTAAAGCAGTAATAAAGCTTAAATTTTATAGTTCAATAATTTAAGAAGGCAAAACCCTAAAAGAAATGAAATTTTACCAGTAATTCCTATTGACATAACCACAATAGTGAGCACAAGCAGTGAATTTTAGAAGCTGTGATTTTAACTTATGGCTTTGAACACTTTGAAAACCCTAGTTTTGATCGCTAAGAGATTGAAATTGCGTCGAGAGATTCAAATTGCCTCAAGAGATTGAAATTGCCTCGAGAGATTGAAATTGCCTCCAGCTGATTTAAAACACTTAGGTAAATTTCAATTATGCAAAAAGACTAATTTTATGGCGTTAAAACTACCATTACTGCTTGCTCACGCAAAGCAGAACGACTCCCATGGCCACTTTCTCAATTTCAAACTCTAGTTGTTGATCTCTTGATGGGATAGCAAGATGGACGGGCATAATGAAGTTTTCTGCCACGGGGTATTTCTTACTCATCTTTTGGCAGACCACCTTCTCTTCAAGTTGCGAAGTTTGCTACGTGGTGTTCGACTGTTAGCTCATTGGGCTTATTGCCCATGCATCTTTTGAGAATGGGCTAGCCAAGAATGGTTAGGATTAACCTAGGCCCTCCAACCCGCTTGCACATTAACTTCTCAATCCATCCACTGTCTACTTAAATTCTTCAACATTGGATGGCTAAGATTAAAACATCTTGCCAAGAAATTTCCTATGTGTCTTATTTAAACCTTTAATAGTTCACCCTTTAAGTCTCTTAAGGCTACTTCAAAATATTTGCTAAAATGTTTCAAACTCTAGCCATTGATCTCTTGATGAGATGGCAAGATGGACGGCCGTGATGAAGTTTTCTGCCACACGAAATTGCTTACTCATCTTTTGGCAGACCCCACCTTCTCTTTAGGCTACAAAGTCTGCTATGTGTCATTCGTCCGTTAGCCTGTTGGGTTTATTGCCCGTGCATCTTCTAACAATGGGCTAGTGGGGAACGGTTAGGATTAACCTGGGCCCTCCAACCTACTCGCACATTAACTTCTCAAGCCATCCATTGTCTGCTTAAATTCTTCAACATTGGACGGCTAAGATTAAAACATATTGCCAAGGAATTTCCCATGTGTCTTATTTAAACCTTTAATAGCTCACCCTTTAAGTCTCTTAAGGCTACTTCAAAATATTTGCTAAAATATTTCTTGTTCTTCTATAGTTAGCAACTTAGCATTTAAAAAGTGGACACTGCTAGGTTAACGTCAAAACTTAGACAATAGATTAATCATTAAATATTTTGACCCGTTCCCAAATCCCCACCAAGTGGTGACCGACAAGACTAGGTATAAGGGGCCGGTAAACAACACAATTTTGATGGCTCAGGTTTCAACTTAGACAACTAGCAACCGGAGGTAGCAAGTCAACATAAGATTACGCAGAGGGTTAAAAGCTAGGTTTCTCATATGAAATGTCAACCATTGATATTTGGAAATCTAATGGTTCAAGTGTTATTCTGGAGGTTTGAAGTTGCAGGTCTAGTGTTTCAGACATTTTGTTCCGGAATGCAACTACAGTCGTCCATCGAAAATTCATCGAACAGTCCTCGGTTATATTAATTTGCACTAACATCTTGCTTCAGACATAATAAATATGTTGACACTTGTCCCCATTCTAGACACTTTATGAAGGAACTTGGATGTGTGGAAAATTTGTCCAGAATAGAACAATATTTGATATTTTTTCCACACATGGTATGATTTTTTATATGCATAACAGTTTATTTTGCCAATTATTTTTTTATTGGTTTGAAACTAAATTTAATTCGCAAATGATTTATTTTTATTGGTTTAAAAATTGGTTTAATTCGCCAATGAAAATATTTTTTGGGTTTGAAAATAGATTTTAATTGCCCACAAAAATATTTTTTTATTTAGAACAGGTTTAATTCACCCATAGAAATATTTTACTGGTTTGAAAATAGGTTTTAATTCGCTAATGAAAATATTTTATTGGTTTGAAAATAGGTTTTAATTGCCAATAAAAATATTTTATTGGTTTTAGAAAAATTACAATTCACCAGGATTTTCCACAAACCTCTAGTGATTACCAAAGATTTGCCAATCTCATTTTTTTTTTCTTAGAAAAATGAAAAAAATTGCTAATAAAATTAATATTTTTCTCAGGAAGTATACACGATTCGCTAGGTTTTTACACCTTTTGTGAGAGGGGGGGTTTCTTAAAGTTATCCTTGTTCCTAAAGATGGAGACAAAATAGAGTTGAAGAATTGGAGACCCATAACATTATTAAATGTATCTTATAAGATCATTGCTAAGGTCTTGGCTTTAAGGCTAAGGGATATCCTTCCAGAAATCATCAGCTCAACTCAAACAAGATTCATAAAAGGTCAGTATATCTTGGAAAATCTTATCACTAGTTGGGAAGCCCTTCATTGGGCTAAAGAGACCAACCAAGAAGTAGGCATCCTCCTTCTAGACTTTGAGAAGGCCTATGATAGAGTTGAATGGTCTTTTATTTTCAAGATTCTAAGAGCTATTGGTTTTCCTGAATTCTCATGTAGAATGGTGGAGATATTTGTGAATGCCTCGGCCTAGGTGGAAGTAAATGATGCTTTGTCTACCCATTTTTTTATGGGTAGATCTATTAGGCAAGGATGCCCCCTTTCCCTGACATTGTTTGTACTAGCCTCTAAGGCTATTCATTATATATTAAGAATAGAATTAATTGATTGCAAGTTGGATGGCATCTCCTCACCCAGTGGAGATAGACTGTTGAATGTCCAGTTTGCAGATGATACTTCTCTATTTCCCAGAGCTAGTAAATCAGAAATAGAAAACCTTGAGAGGAGATTAGAAATCTTCTATTTAGCCTCAAGTGCAAAGATTTCTTGTTCTAAGTATGTCTTGCTAACTTGGGATAATTCAAAACTGGGTTGGCTAGGGGCTAACAAATGGCAGTGGGAGACCCATAAAAGAAGTTAGATTCTTGGGGATCCCCTTTGCTATTTGCCCATCTCTGGAGCTTATGTGGGAATGGCTCTTATCAAAAATTGAAAAGAAATTAAGAAATTGGAACAGAATGCATCTCTCACTTGCAGGCAGGACTCGGGTTTACCAAAAGAAAAATTCTACTTACTCTATCTTTTATTCCTCTATGTGGCTCTTTGCTAAATATCAGTTTAATATTATCCATAAGTTAATCAGAAAGTTCCTGTGGTCTGATGGGAAAGGGAAATAAAAAAGGTACCTAGTAAAATGGGAATGGTGTTGTGTTAGTAAAGAAATGGGAGGCCTGGGTCTCAAAGACTTGAGACTCCAAGGTATTGCTTTGGCAGCAAAATGGATTGTCAATTCCTTGATTGGGAATGAACCATGGAAATTTTTGGTTAGAAACAACATTGAAAAAGCAATTCCAATTAAAAATAAAGACTGGGATATGATCTTTTTCTATGATACTTTGCTTGGGGATTTCAAGTCTAAATCGAGGGGATCTACTATCTTTAATAGTATGCATGGCAAGCCTGGGAATATGCTAAACCCTATATTAAGGATAGAGAAGCTATCAATCTAGAAAATAATACTATTTGGGACCAAAGATCAATATGATGGAACGTAAAACATAAAGAAAAATATTTAGCCTTAGTATAAGGCTGCTCTACCAGAAAATGCAGTAAAAAAGGATTAAATAATGTGAGAGACTTATTTGTTGATGGCTCTCCCAAAGGTTCTAGTACCTAATCAAGAACCAATATCAATTGGAAGGAATTCATACAAGGACTTTTTCAACTCTAAACAAGGCTTTAATGAATAGAATAAACTCAAAAATTGCAATCATTGGTGAAGAAAATATTGGAAAATTGAAATGGGAGGATGGAACTTTAATGTTCAATATGGAACCTAAGCTTATGTATAAAATGTTCACCAAAGATATCGACATCTTCCTTCATATCAATTCCACTTGTGTAAACATTCTAGATCAAAAAATTTAACCAAAACCTTTAAAAACCTATGGTCTAAAGTCTTAGAACGAAAAAAAGCATGCTTTAGATGGTTGTTAATTTTAAACAAGTTGTGTGTTGGAATTGAGCCTATTTTTTGTTCATTTTGTAATGCATCTGAATTAGTTGCTCATATTTTTCTGGATTGTTTGTATGTGAAATCAGTTTGGTCCACTTTCATGGGTAATATTAGGTTGTGGTCCACCACTATGAATAGCATTAGAAATGAAATTATCTATGGACTTATTGATGGTCTGAATGTTAAAACTAACTCTTTTTGGCTTGTTTTGTCAACTAAAATTCTTTGGTTCATTTGGAAAAAAAGGAATGCTGAAAGATTTTTGGGCAAGGAGAGGGCACCCACTGAGATTCTAGTGAATCTCATGTCTTTTAACTTCTTTGATCAGATCTCTTTCATGATGAAGATCTCAATAGCTAGATTCAAGGAACTAATGGAGACAAGGACTACATTTTATAAATAAGACAAAAGAATCTGACTTTTATGCTTGGAAATCAAGGAAATTGGACCAGAGGTTCTTCAACTCCTATGTAGACTTTCAAAAGTTATATAGCAAACTAAAACAGAAAGAGGTAAAAGAAAGTGAGATAGGCAAACTTTAGGAAAGATCCAGTCAGAACTACAACATCAGTGTAGACCTACTGAAGACTTCTCCAAAGCTGGGACCAATACTTGGTATGGATTCATGTGAACACAATGACAACATATGCCATATTTGGGACCATGAGTTGGCTTGGCACAATGATCCAGGATGGGAACTGAGGAAGGTAAATACAAAAGAATCTAATCAAGGAACTGAATTGGATGATAGCATGGGGCTATATTATCAGTACATGGAAGTGCAAAAAGATGCAATCTCAGGTAATGGAAACTAGGAAGCAGAAGGAGAACCAATGGAGGCAGTAATGCAGCAGGATCTAAATGAAAATAAATTCAGAGATACAGAGATGCAGCAGGGTCAAAAGGAAATGTCTGATACTAATTGTGATAAAGAGGAATCTCAAATTGCATGAAGTTACTGCAAAAAGGAAAGTCAAAGATGTGAATCAAATGAAACAAACAAGGATATCATTGCAAAAACAGAGGCTTCTCTAATATTCTCTAAAGTTTTGAAAAATATAAAACTTGTTGGTTATATTAGGGAGAACTAGTGTTTTTTTGGGTTGATGAAGTAGCAATATACTATATTTTGCAGTGGTTTGCTTAACCACTTATATGTAAACTCTGGTTTTTTTTTTACTTGGAATATAATGTTGGTGCTAGATTCTCAATCCAAAAAATATTAAGATATAAGTTTTGCTTTGACAAAAGTTCATTTAATTTAATTTTAAAAATAACCCACTTTCTCCCCACTTTGTTAACATCCAGTAACTTTACAAAAGCATATGACAAAGTTCCCTTTTAATTCATACCACCAAAAGAATAATAGTAGTGGAGAGTAAAAAAAATAACACAGATCAAGTGTAATTAATTCTTCAATGTTAAATTTTGAAAGGAGAATGTCCAGCTTGTTCTTGTAACAACTATCCAAAGTAGATGAGTGGCTCTCTTGTTTTTCATTTAAAACTATTAAATAGGCTTGTTTGTTAAGTAGATCTACTTGAAACATAGAACTCTTTTCAGCTCCTATATATTTTTTCTTGCAAACTATTGGTACTCTTAATTTTTGAGTCCTAGCTTTAATTTGTGAATTTATAGTATTGCAGTATTAGAATATTACCCTAGTATTATATAGTTTAACTTGCCTCTTTTCCATAGAACAGTTGCAGCTAAGACTTAAACCTAAGACCTTGTTAAATCCTTAATTTTAAAAATTTAACTTTTTTGAGCTGCTCTTCCCAAAATTGAAATAGCTTTGATCCAAACAGTAAAATATTACCCTACTAATGTAAATCTTAATTTTTTTTTTCTCATGGGATGCTGAGCATCTTGACCTTCCAGTGCCTCTATGATTCATTGTGTGGCTTGTGTTCTTAAATAATTAAATTAGTGCAAGTAAACAAGACCATTGCATAGTTGAACAACCGTCAAGTCCCTGCCAATGTGGTGTTTAACATAGTGATATCATTTACAGTAGCAATTGCATTCATTATCTTCATCAGTGTTGACACAATGAAAGCATTAAAGAGGAGAGTGATGGTGACTGATTGTCATTTATGTCAAAAAGGTGTTGTATAGTTTGCCATTGATGTTTTGATTATGATGCAAGGTTGGTTGACATAGTGTGTTGCTTCTTGCTTTCATGATGTTCACAAGTTAACCACATGGGTCTAATGCAAAGGTCATTATTTTGGGGTTACCAAGACTTTATAGTATGATTGATTCTACTTGGAGTTGATCATGGACTCATAATATTGTTTGGAGTTGCTTCATGTTCTTGTATGCTTTCATGGATTTCTTGTGCATTCATATACACAAATATAAGTTATGACAGATACAAGATTCATGTTTATGACAGGACTTGTTTGATCTATTTGATCACATCATTTATTGATGCTCACATATTATGGATAGGTGATGTCATTAGGTACTATGTGAAAATGTCAAAGGTTGGACAAGAGGATCTTAGTTGGATCTCAGTTGAACAATATTTGATGCTCATACTTCATGTTAGGGGATTATGATAAAGTTCATCTTGTTGAGGTTTTATTCTGGTTGTCATGTTGATGTTGAATTGATGATGCAAAGTTGTTATTAGAGAAATATCTCATTTGATGTTGGTCAGGACATCAAGAAGTCAATGGTCCTTGGGTTTTATATGCTGCATATTGTCTTGATTTCATGTTGCAGAGGAATTCATATGGTGACATAATCATATACAAAGGCTATTCATGTGCAGAGACATATGATCATTCATGTTCATTAGACAAGCAAACTCTAAAGGACTCAAGCAATCTCTAAGGTTCTCATTGTCTTAACATTCTTCAATAGAAGTGGACACAGGTATTCAATATTTAGGAGGTCTTTTCATCAAATGTGTGCAAGTCTTCTTTGTCAGAGATATGCAGTGACTAATAGATTTATCAAAGGTTGAATTTTTGCTTAAGAGTTCAAGGTTTATTAAAGATTTAAAAATCTTAAAGACTAAGTCCTAGTTTCATATCATTCTATGCCCTTATTATGACAGTTACACTTTATGTTCTAATTGGACTTTGACCTACGATAGAAGGTCATTTCACTTATGCAACCCGCTAGAGGGGTCATAAGTCATTGTGATTGACTGGCCCACCTTATATATCTAACTGACTCCATCGGTCTCATTCACATGTTAATGGATGGCAAATGTCATCGAAGGTTTATATTTAAAACCTTTATGAGCGGGAAATGGCTGATCAATGGCTATAATTTAAAATTGAGATATCAACCTTTGTGCATCTTCTTTGACATGTATTGAAACGTCATAACTATGTGTCGAATAGTAAAGTCTATTTTTAGAAGATTTTGAGGAGATCATTATGGTAGGTTTGTTGAGTATTTCAAGGAGTTTTTGGGAAAAAGACTTATTTGAAGATTTAATTGTTTTTATATGGTGGAGCCTTTTATAGGAATGTTTTTTTAGAGACTTGATTTTTTAAGAGATTTGTTTCTATCTTTATACTCCGCCAGTCAGTTTTTTCCTCATGTAGTTTGAAGATGTTAAAACGAAAGTTTTTTTTTGGAGAATGATATTTTTCTTGGCTTGAGAAGACTAAGAAGATTTTCTTGGGAGAATATTATCTTTTGCAGATTGATTTGCAATGAAGTTAAATGGAATGAAGAATATGAAAGGACTTCATTCAGATGAAGAGAAAGATATTATTTTTCAGGGTAGATTGGTGCAAAAATAAATGTCATTTTAAACTCTTATTTTTAGATTGAGGAGAATGAATGATTTAGAGAGATAGACAAAAGAGAATATGAAGGGTTATGTGGAGAAGAGAGAATTTTTCCAAATTCATTGTATTTTTTTATTATGCAAATGATTTTTTATGTTGCAGGTGATTGAATTTCTTTTTTAGAGAGAGGAATATGAAAGGTTTTATGCTCAGTGAAATTCATTTGCAGGACAGAGAATTTGAAGAGACCATTTTATTTGTAGATACAAGAATATCAAGGATTGAAATGATTATGCAGAGAAGAAAAAATATGAAAGGTAATCAAACATTGTTGTTGTTGTGTGATTCAATATGCAGGGTTGAAGACAATTTTATAAAAAAAATCCTCTTGAAGAGAAAAGATAGATGAAAAAGGGTAATACTGTGTATGTGATGAAGAGAGTGTGATGAAAATGCATCTATGAGAATTTTGTAAAAGAGATGAATAAGGGTTTGAAATGGTGCAAATCAGATTGAATGGAAATCATGTCTTGCACACAAAGTTTGATGATTTGATAAAGGTGATTGTTCATTTTTGGTCAGTGAGACATGTTATGTCAGTGAGGCATTGATGTAAGTCAGTGAGACTTTTATGTACACCAGTGAGGAAATCAGAAGTCAGTGAGACTTTCTGTATGCTAGTGAGGCAATCACAAGTCGGTGAGACTTTGTAAAGTTAAAGATTTCATACTTAAGCCAATGAGATATTTTGAGTGGTTTTTCTACCCCAAGAGGGTTTTCCACTCTGTAATTTTCTTGTGTCATAATCTCATTTCTTAATGTATTCCATAGCTTCATTTATCATATGTGATTTATGTGATTGATCATTTGTTGATTAATTGTTCAAGTAATTAGTTCAAATTGATAAACCTCATTGTCAATTTTGAAAAGTTGTAAAAATTATGTTTTTACACAACACTAATTCACCCCCCTCTCAGTGTTGTCCTGGACTCCAACAAGTGGTATCAAAGCCTAGGTTCCCTTTTGAAGCTTAATCAGCTTGGGTAGGTCCTATGTGTGGAGTACCATGGGTAAATACAAAAGAATTAAGAGCAAGAAAAGTGTCAAGTTTTCTACTAGTCAAAAGTCTCCATATTTATCAAATTTAGATGTTGATAGAAATGTCTCTCAAGTTGAGTCAATTACTGCATTAAAAGAAAAGATTTTAGAAGCTCCTTTCTTTGATGGTTCAGATTTTTTAGTTTGGTGTATGAGAATGCAAGTCTATTTATCCTATTTAGGATATGGTGTATGGATGTCTATTGAGAATAGATATTCTTCTAATTCTACAAGTAACAAAGAGGCTTGTGATTGTAATTATATAGCAAAGAAATCTATTCTGTCTAGTTTATCTAATGATGTTTATTGTAAAGTTGTGCATTGTGAAACAACTCAAGATGTGTAGAAGAAATTGATAAGAATTTATCAAGATGATGGTGTAGAAGAGGACAACTTGTTGTCTAAAGAAAGTGACAATGAAAGAAGACAATCACATGAAGAAGTTGAGACCCAATTAGATTCAAAAGAAGATTATCATCAAGAATATGATGAAAAAGAATTTAAAATTGATGTTGAAGGAGAGATTATATGTGCTCTGAGTAAACTCAAGAAATATAAAAAGGAAAATCACATATTAGAGTTGCAGCTATAACAAGAAAAAGATTTCAAAAACAAAGCTCTTTCAGACCTTGAAGATGCTAAAAACTTGATTATAGATTTAAAGAATCAAGAAGGTGAATCAGACAAACTAATTATCAAGTTAAAGACAGAGGTTGAGAAAACTAAGAAAATAGCCGATGAAACAAAATCTGAGTTGGAAGCTAAAACAGTTGAATATCAAAAGCTTGAAGGAGAAATAAATTCTTTAAGAAAAGATCTTGAGAATGTTAGGAAGCAAATGGAAAAGAAATTGAAGTTTGAAGAGAGCACAAGCAAGTTACAGGAGATGCTTAGTAAACAAAAACTACATGGAGATAGTATTGGACTTGGTTTTGAAGAAGGAGAGTGTTCTAAAGTCAAAAAGACTCCCAGAAAGAAAATTGATTTGAATTATCATACTGCTGCTCCTAAAGACAAAAAGAAAATTGATGCTGAAATGAAGACAAAAAATGAGTTTGTTAAAATGCATAATCAAAGGAGAAGAAATTTTAGAAGAATTGCTTCAGTTAAACAAGCTTACATGTATAGGTATAATTATTCATTTAATGGTTATTGTTATACTTGTAATCATTTTGGGCATAAAACAGTTGATTGTAGAAGGAATACTAATCTTGTATGTTTCAAGTGTAATTCTCCTGGTCACAAAGCATACAGTTGCAGATTGTATGAAAGAATAACATCACCTGGTTTGATTGGTTGGAAAAAGAAAAAGATTGAAAAGATTTCAATAAAGAAATCTGAACAGAAGAAAGAACTTGTAAAAGTCTGGAAGTAGAAACAAAGTCAAGAGAAGACAAATTCTAAGCTTGTGCATTTTGCACAAGTTATCTCATTAGTTGCATAACATATGGGACAAAGTGAGGGGGAGTTGTTCATGTCCTATCAATTATCCCCAATAAGTTTCAGGAAGGAGATCATTTGATGTTTGCCTATGATGATCTTGTTTTGATTTTCATGTTTTTGGATTCATCTTGTGTGTGACAGTGATATATGTGATCAGTGGTTCATGATTGATAAGATGTTCAAGGATTCAATCCACAAAGAGTTTGATGATGAAGATTGAGTTGTCATGGTGTTGCAGTTCAAAGTGATCTTGATTTTGTGAAGTATTGGTTGTCATGGAAAAGATATTAAGATGTTTCCAAAAGGCTCTTATCATATATTAGCATGTATTGGATAAGGTGGCTGAAAATGAAAAATTCAATTCATAGAACTTAACTCTGCATTTGATTTTGCAAAAGTGTTCTTGTAGGAAGAACTTGATGGGCTGATTTTGTTTGATAAATTCAAGAAGCAACAAGTCTTTTTGTTTGAAGTATGTTTCAAATGTGGTTATATATATATATATATCAGATTTGATATTGTGTTGCAAAAAGGTGTCTTGTCCAGGAACAAGAAGATGATATTCATTCATTCTTTATCATGTCAAGACGTGTGTGCAGAAGTAAATTGATTGCAGGATAATTGCCCATCTTGGAAGTCTTGGCAAGATCATCTCTAGAGTGATCATCATGTCATCATGATTCAAGTTCATATATGTCAGTCTTCATCTTGCCAAAAGATGAGATCAGAGGATCTCAATAATGATCTATGCTTCATAATGTATTCGGTTTAGATCAAATTGAAGATTTGTTTCAGAGTATTGTCTACATGGCTTGTTATATGCTTGCTTCAGGATTGTTCTTGATATTAATCTTCATATATATTTGATCTTATGTTTTGAGCAATTTCTTTTGCATGAGAATTTGAGCTTCAGGTGGATTGTAGATAGTACCAAAAGAAGATGGTGGACTGGATGTTAAGTCATGTTCATTTGGAAGTGTTCTTAGTGTAATAATTTGACATGTTCTTTGATGGTCTTCATCATTTATATGTTTCAGGAAGGTATGTGCAAACTGTGTGCTTCTAGTTATGAAGTGGTATTAGGTATGTGCTTCAAGATATGACAATCTAGAGTTTCTTATGACAGTGATGGTGAGCCTTGTATTTCATCGAGTTCTTCAATCAAAGGCAGTTAAAGGTGTGTCTTGAATCACTAATGGCAGATGATAATAGTACTAGTAGGTGTTGCGTCTTCTCTATTTTCTTTCTGCAGGATTGATTGATCTTGTTGTCATTATCATGAAATTTTTGGGAAGGTCTTCTCAAGAGTGGTCATCTTGTGTTGTGATGTGTTTATGACAACCTTGCTCAGAATTCAAGTTCATATGTGTCATATCAAAGGGGTTGGTATTTGATTGCAGAGATATGTCAAGTTTTTCATTTTCATCTTGGTGTTGTGTTAAGAAGTGGTATATTGTTAAGGTTGGCATACATGTTTCATTCTAGCAGGACAGTGCTCTTTTGTGTAGATGGTGCAACAATGATGTTTTTCCGTGTTAGAGATTGGCAATGATATTTATGAGCAGTGATTTATTAGTACACTTCAACATAGGGGGAGCAAATAGATTTGAGTCTTTGTCATCAAATGTTAAAAAGGGGGAGAAAGAGAAATTGAATCATGAAGTTTTGCCATCAATGACAAAGGGGGAGATTGATGGTGACTGATTGTCATTGATGTAAAAAAGGTGTTGTGTAGTTTGCCATTGATGTTTTGATTATGATGCAAGGTTGGTTGACATAGTGTGTTTCTTCTTTTTTTCAAGATGTTCACAGGTTGACCACATGGGTCTAATGCAGAGGTCATTATTTTGGGGTCATCGAGACTTTATAGTATGATTGATTCTGCTTGGAGTTGATCATGGACTCATAATATTGTTTGGAGTTGCTTCATGTTCTTGTGTGCTTTCATGCATTTCTTATGCATTCATATACACAGATATAAGTTATGACAGATATAAGATTCATGTTTATGTAGGACTTGTTTGATCTATTTGATCACATCATTTGTTGATGCTCACATATTATGGACAGGTGATGTCATCAAGTACTATGTGAAAATGTCAAAGGTTGAACAAGAGGATCTTAGTTGGATCTTAGTTGAACAATATTTGATGCTTATACTTCATGTCAGGGGATTATGATAAAGTTCATCTTGTTGACGTTTCATTATGGTTGTCATGTTGATGTTGAATTGATGATGCAAAGTTGTTTAGAGAAATATCTCATTTGATGTTGGTCAGGACATCAAGAGGTCAGTGGTCCTTGGGTTTTATATGCTGCATATTGTCTTGATTTCATGTTGCAGAGGAATTCATATGGTGACATAATCATATACAAAGGCTATTCATGTGCAGAGACATATGATCATTC
The DNA here is from genome assembly GCA_027924645.1 of Cunninghamia lanceolata. Taxonomy (NCBI): domain Eukaryota; kingdom Viridiplantae; phylum Streptophyta; class Pinopsida; order Cupressales; family Cupressaceae; genus Cunninghamia; species Cunninghamia lanceolata. The sequence continues at coordinate 21,089,521 of BSBN01000582.1, forward strand.
ATGTTCATTAGACAAGCAAACTCTAAAGGACTCAAGCAATCTCTAAGGTTCTTATTGTCTTAACATTCTTCAATAGAAGTGGACATAAGTATTCAAAATTTAGGAGGTCTTTTTATTAGATGTGTGCAGGTCTTCTTTATCAGAGATATGCAGTGACTAATAGATTTATCAAAGGTTGAATTTTTACTTAAGAGTTCAAGGTTTATTAAAGATTTAAAAATCTTAAAGACTAAGTCCTAGTTTCATATCATTCTCTGCCCTTACTATGATAGTTACACTTTATGTTCTAATTGGACTTTGACATGCGATAGAAGGTCATTTCACTTATGCAACCCACTAGAGGGGTCATAAGTTGTTGTGAATGACCAGCCCACCTTATATCTCTAATCGACTCCATCGGTCTCATTCACATGTTAATTGCGGTAAATGTCATCGAAGGTTTATACTTAAAACCTTTATGAGTGAGAAATGGCTGATCAATGGCTATAATTTAAAATTGAGACATCGACCTTTGTGCACCTTCTTTGACGTGTATTGAAATGTCATAATTGTGTGTCGAATAGTAAAGTCTATTTTTAGAAGATTTTGAGGAGATCATTATGGCAGGTTTGTTGAGTATTTCAAGGAGTTTTTGGGAAAAAAACTTATTTGAAGATTTAATTTTTTTTATATGGAGGAGCCTTTTATAGGAATGTTTTTTTGGAGACTTGATTTTTTAATAGATTTGTTTCTATCTTTATACACCACCAGTGAGTTTTTTCCTCGTGTAGTTTGAAGATGTTAAAAAGAAAGTTGTTTTTTTTATAGACAGATATTTTTCTTGGCTTTCCTATCAGAAGACTAAGATGATTTTCTCGGGGGAATACTTTTATCTTTTGCAGATTGATTTGCAATGAAGTTAAATGGAATGAAGAATATGAAAGGACTTCATTCAGATGAAGAGAAAGATATTATTTTCAAGGCAGATTAATGCAAAAATAAATGTCATTTTAAACTCTTATTTGCATATTGAGGAGAATGAATGATTTGGAGAGATAGAGAAAAGAGAATATGAAGGGTTATGTGGAGAAGAGAGGATTTTTTCAAATTCATTCTATTTTTTATTATGCAAATGAATTTTTATGTTAGAGGTGATTGAATTTCTTTTGTAGAGAGAGGAATATGAAAGGTTTTATGCTCAGTGAAGTTCATTTGTAGGACAGAGAATTTGAAGAGACCATTTTATTTGCAGATACAATAATATCAAGGATTGAAATGATTATGTAGAGAAGAAAAAATATGAAAGGTCATCAAACATTGTTGTTGTGTAATTTAATATGCAGGGTTGAAGACAATTTTATTAAAAAAAATCCTCTTAAAGAGAAAAGATAGATGAAAAAGGGTAATACTGTGTATGTGATGAAGAAAGAGTGTGATGAAAATGCATCTATGAGAATTTTGCAAAAGAGATGAATAAGGGTTTGAAATGGTGCAAATTAGATTGAATGGCAATCATGTCTTGCACACAAAGTTTGATGATTTGATAAAGGTGATTGTTCATTTTTGGTCAGTGAGACATGTTATGCTAGCGAGGCATTAATGTAAATCAGTGAGACTTTTATGTACGCCAGTCAGGCAATCACAAGTCAATGAGACTTTTTGTATCCCAGTGAGGCAATCACAAGCCAGTGAGACTTTGTAAAGTTAAAGATTTCATACTTAAGCCAGTGGGGCATTTTGAGTGGTTTTTCTACCCCAGGAGGATTTTCCACTCTGTAATTTTCTTGTGTCATAATCTCATATCTTAATGTCTTCCATAGCTTCATTTACCATATGTGATTTATGTCATTGATCATTTGTTGATTAATTGTTCAAGTAATTAGTTCAAATTGATAAACCTCATTGTCAATTTTGAAAAATTGTTAAAATTGTGTTTTTACACAATAGTGATTCACCCCCCTCTTAGTGTTGTCATGGACTCCAACAAGTGGTACCTATACCATGGGTAAATGAAAAAGAAATAAGAGAAAGAAAAGTGTCAAGTCTTCTACTAGTCAAAAGTCTCCATCTTTAACAAATTCAGATGTTTATAGAAATGTCTCTCAAGTTGAGTCAAGTATTGTATTAGAAGAAGAGATTTCAGAAGCTCCTTTCTTTGATGGTTTAGATTTTTTAGTTTTGTGTATGAGAATGCAAGTCTATTTATCCTCGTTAGGATATGGTGTATGGATGTCTGTTGAGAATGGATATTCTTCTAGTTCTACAAGTAACAAAGAGGCTTATGATTGTAATTATACAGCAAAGAAAGCTATTCTGTCTGGTTTATCTAATGATGTTTATTGTAAAGTTGTGCAGTGTGAAACAACTCAGGATGTGTGGAAGAAATTGATAAGAATTTATCAAGATAATGGTGTAGAAGACGACAACTTGATGTCTAAAGAAAGTGACAATGAAAGAAGACAATCACATAAAGAAGTTGAAACCAAGTCAGATTCAGAAGAAGACTATCATAAGAAATATGATGAACAATAATTTGAAATTGATGTTAAAGGAGTGCTTATATGTGTTCTGAGTTAACTCAAGAAATATAAAAAGGAAAATCACATATTAGAGTTGCAGCTACAACAAGAAAAAGAATTCAAAAATAAAGCTCTTTCAGACCTTGAAGATGCTAAAAGCCTGATTATAGATTTAAAGAATCAAGTAGGTGAATCAGACAAATTGATTATCAAGTTAAAGACAAAGGTTGAGAAAACTAAGAAAATAGTTGATGAAACAAAATCTGAGTTGGAAGCTAAAACAATTGAATATCAAAAGCTTGAAGGAGAAATAAATTCTTTAAGAAAAGATCTTGAGAATGCTAGGAAGCAATTGGAAAAGAAACTGAAGTTTGAAGAAAGCACAAGCAAGTTACAGGAGATGCTTGGTAAACAAAAACTATATGGAGACACTACTGAACTTGGTTTTGAAGAAGGAGAGTGTTCTAAAATCAGAAAGATTCCCAGGAAGAAAATTGATTTGAATTATCATACTGTTGCTTCTAAAGACAAAAAAAAATTGATGTTGAAATGAAGACCAACAATGAGTTTGTTAAAATGCATAATCAAAGGAGAAGAAATTTTAGAAGAACTGCTTCAGTTAAACAAGCTTACATGTATAGGTATAATTATTCATTTAATGGTTATTTTTATACTTGTAATCATTTTGGGCATAAAGTAGTTGATTGCAGAAGGAATACTAATCTTGTATGTTTCAAGTGTAATTCTCCTGGTCACAAAGCATACAGTAGATTATATGAAAGAATAGCATCACCTGGTTTGATTGGTTGGAAAAAGAAAAAGATTGAAAAGATTTGGATAAAGAAATCTGAACTGAAGAAAGAACTTGTAAAAGTCTGGAAGCATAAACAAAGTCAAGAGAAGACAAATTCTAATCTTGTGCATTTTGTACAAGTTATCTCATTAGTTGCATAACATATGGGACAAAGTGAGAGGGAGTTGTTCATGTCCTCTCAATTATCCCCAATACATTTCAGGAAGGAGATCTTTTGATGTTTGCCTATGATGATCTTGTTTTGATTCTCATGTTTTTGGATTCATCTTGTGTGTGACAGTGATATATGTGATCAGTGGTTCATGATTGATAAGATGTTCAAGGATTCAATCCACAAAGAGTTTGATGATGAAGATTGAGTTGTCATGGAGTTGCAGTTCAAAGTGATCTTGAGTTTGTGAAGTATTGGTTGTCATGGCAAAGAGATTAAGATGTTTCCAAAAGGCTCTTATCATATATTAGCATGTGTTGGCTAAGGTGGCTGAAAATGAAAAATTCAATTCATAGCTCTTAACTCTATATTTGATTTTGCAAAAGTGTTCTTGCAAGAAGAACTTGATGGGCTGATTTTGTTTGATAAATTCAAGAAGCAACAAGTCTTGTTGTTTGAAGTATGTTTCAAATGTGGTTTTATATATATATATATATATATATATATATATATATATATATATATATATATATCAGATTTGATATTGTGTTGCAAAAAGGTGTCTTGTGCAGGAATAGGAGGATGATCTTCATTCTTTATAATGTCAAGATGTGTGTACAGAAGTAGATTGATTGCAGGATAATTGTCCATCTTGGAAGTCTTGGCAAGATCATTTCTGGAGTGATCATCATGTCATCATGATTCAAGTTCATATATGTCAATCTTCATCTTGTCAAAAGATGAGATCAGAAGATCTCAATAATGATCTATGTTTCAGAATGTATTTGGTTTAGGTCAAATTGAAGAGTTGTTTCAGAGTATTGTCTACATGGCTTGTTATATGCTTGCTTCAGGATTGTTCTTGATATTAATCTTCATATATTTTTGATCTTGTGTTTTGAGCAATTTCTTTTACATGAGAATTTGAGCTTTAGGTGGATTGGAGATAGTACCAAAAGAAGATGGTGGACTGGATTTCAAGTCATGTTCATTTGGAAGTGTTCTTGGAATAATAATTTGACATGTTCTTTGATGGTCTTCATCATTTATATGTTTCAGGAAGGTATGTGCAAATTGTGTGCTTCTAGTTATGAAGTGGTATCAAGTATGTGCTTCAAGCTATGACAATCTAGAGATGCTTATGACATTGATGGTGAGCCATGTATTTCATCAAGTTCTTTAATCAAAGGTAGTTAAAGGTGTATCTTGAATTAGTAGTGGTAGATGATAATAGTACTCGTAGGTGTTGTGTCTTTTCTATTTTCTTTCTACAGGATTGAGTGATCTTGTTTTCATTATCATGAAAGTTTTGGGAAGGTCTTCTCAAGAGTGGTCATCTTGTGTTGTGATGTGTTTATGACATCCTTGCATTGAATTCAAGTTCATATGTGTCATATCAAAGGGGTTGGTATTTGATTGCAGAGATATGTCAAGTTTTTGATTTTCATCTTGGTGTTCTGTTAAGTGGTATAATTTTAAGGTTGACATACATGTTTCATTCTAGCAGGATAGTGCTCTTTTGTGCAGATCGTGCAACAGTAATTTTTTTCTTGTCAAAGATTGGCAGTGATACTTATGAGTAATTATTTGTTAGTACACTTCAATACAAGAGGAGCAAATAGATTTGAGTCTTTGTCATCAGATGTCAAAAAGGGGGATAAAGAGAAATTGAATCATGAAGTTTTGCCATCAATGACAAAGGGGGAGATTGATGGTGACTGATTGTCATTGATATCAAAAAGGTGTTGTGTAGTTTGCCATTGATGTTTTGATTATGATGCAAGGTTTGTTGACATATTGTGTTTCTTCTTTCTCTCATGATGTTCACAGGTTGACCACATGGGTCTAATGCAGAGGTCATTATTTTGGGGTCAAGACTTTATAGTATGATTATTCTACTTGGAGTTGATCATGGACTCATAATATTGTTTGGAGTTGCTTCATGTTCTTGTGTGCTTTCATGCATTTCTTGTGCATTCATATACACAGATATAAGTTATGACAGATACAAGATTCATGTTTATCATAGGACTTGTTTGATCTGTTTGATCACATCATTTGTTGATGCTCACATATTATGGACAGGTGATGTCATCAGGTACTATGTGAAAATGTTAAAGGTTGGGCAAGAGGATCTTAGTTGGATCTTAGTTGAACAATATTTGATGCTCATACTTCATGTCAGGGGATTATAATATAGTTCATCTTGTTGAGGTTTCATTATGGTTGTCATGTTGATGTTGAATTGATGATGCAAAGTTGTTATTAGAGAAATATCTCATTTGATGTTGGTCAAGACATCAAGAGGTCAGTGGTCCTTGGGTTTTATATGCTGCATATTGTCTTGATTTCATGTTGCAGAGGAATTCATATGGTGACATAATCATATACAAAGGCTATTCATGTGCAGAGACATGTTCATTTATGTTCATTAAATAAGCAAACTCTAAAGGAATCAAGCAATCTCTAAGGTTCTCATTGTCTTAACATTCTTCAATAGAAGTGGACATAAGTATTCACTATTTAGGAGGTCTTTTTATCAGATGTGTGCAAGTCTTCTTTATCAAAGCTATGCAGTGACTAATAGATTTATCAAAGGTTAAATTTTTGCTTAAGATTTCAAGGTTTATTAAAGATTTAAAAATCTTAAAGACTAAGTCCTAGTTTCATATCATTCTCTGCCCTTACTATTATAGTTACACTTTATGTTCTAATTGGACTTTAACCTATGATAGAAGGTCATTTCACTTGTGCAACCCACTAGAGGGGTCATAAGTCATTGTGAATGACTAGCCAACCTTATATCTCTAATCGACTACATCAGTCTCATTCACATGTTAATGGGCTGTAAATGTCATTGAAGTTTTATATTTAAAACCTTTATGAGTGGGAAATGGCTGATCAATGGCTATAATTTAAAATTGAGACATCGACCTTTGTGCATCTTCTTTGACATGTATTGAAACGTCATAACTGTGTGTTAAATAGTAAACTCTATTTTTAGAAGATTTTGAGGAGATCATTATGGCAGGTTTGTTGAGTATTTCAAGGAATTTTTTGGAAAAAGACTTATTTGAATATTTAATTGTTTTTATATGGTGGAGCCTTTTATAGGAATGTTTTTTTTGGAGACTTGATTTTTTAAGAGATTTTTTTCTATCTTTATACTCCACCAGTGAGTTTTTTCCTCATGCAGTTTGAAGATGTTAAAAAGAAATTTATTTTTTTTGGAGAGAGATATTTTTCTTGGCTTTCTTATGAGAAGACGAAGATGATTTTCTTGGGAGAATATTTTTATCTTTTACAGATTGATTTGCAGTGAAGTTAAATGGAATGAAGAATATGAAAGGACTTCACTCAGATGAAGAGAAAGATATTAGTTTCAGGGCAGATTGGTGCAAAAATAAATGTCATTTTAAATTCTTATTTGCATATTGAGGAGAATGAATGATTTAGAGAGATAGAGAAAAGAGAATATGAAGGGTTATGTGGAGAAGAGAGGATTTTTGCAGATTCATTGTACTTTTTATTATGTAAATGAATTTTTATGTTTTAGGTGATTGAATTTCTTTTTTAGAGAGAGGAATATGAAAGGTTTTATGCTCAGTGAAATTCATTTGCAGGATAGAGAATTTGAAGAGACCATTTTATTTGCAAATACAAGAATATCAAGGATTGAAATGATTATGCAGAGAAGAAATAATATGAAAGGTCATCAAACATTGTTGTTGTTGTGTGATTCAATTGTTAGGGTTAGCCGACAGAAGATATCAATTAAATGAAAATAAAGATTAAACAAAGGAATGAAAAATACACAAAAATAATAACAGTGACAGACAATTTTAATGTGGTTCACCCAAACTCGGGCTACATCCACCAACAGAGAGTCCAATATTATTATCGAGTAAATCAAACCGATTACAACTAGTAATCCCTACAACTCAATATCGCCACAAAATGCTACAATACAATATCCCCAGAAACCCTAACCTTTAGCTACTTTTATCTAGCCTTATCTCAGTTACAAAAATAGGGTTTTTTATGTCAGCTAATAGAAAAAATAACTCTCGACACCTTTATGAAATAATAGGCAATTTTTTCTTTGGGGGCACTGCCCCCAGCAGCTCCCACTCGGGGCGTTGGCCCCAAACCCCCACTATGGGCTCTGCCCTTGGGCCCCCGCTGGGGGGATAAGCCCCCTAGGCCCTACAGGAGGGTCTCTCCCCCCTATACTCCCCTATTAAATAATTTGGGAGGAAACTGCGCTGATAAAAGTGGGGAAAATTTAACCTCCAAGTCTGATTAGGCTCCATATAACAACATCAATATGCAGGGTTGAAGACAATTTTATAAAAAAAAATCCTCTTGAAGAGAAAAGATAGAAGAAAAAGGGTAATATTGTGTATGTGATGAAGAAAGAGTGTGATGAAAATGCATCTATGAGAATTTTGTAAAAGAGATGAATAAGGGTTTGAAATGGTGAAAATCAAATTCAATGGCAATCATGTCTTGCACACAAAGTTTGATGATTTGATAAAGGTGATTGTTCATTTTTGGTCAGTGAGACATGTTATGCCAATGAGGCATTGATGTAAGTCAGTGAGACTTTTCTGTATGCCAATGAGGCAATCACAAGTCAGATAGACTTTGTATATGCCAGTGAGGCAATCACAAGTCAGTGAGACTTTGTAAGGTTAAAGATTTCATACTTAAGCCAATGAGGCATTTTGAGTGATTTTTCTACCCCAGGAGGGTTTTCCACTTTGTAATTTTCTTGTTTCATAATCTCATTTCTTAATGTCTTCCATAGCTATTGGAAACAAGGTGGATAACTGAGAAGGGGGGGTGAATCAGTTATCTTAATTACTTAACTTTATTTTCTTCTTTAACAATTAGTGCAGTATCAAAACATATAAGCATACATGATCATGAGAGCAGAAAAGAAATCAACACACATAACACAAGGATTTTTATGTGGAAAAACCACAGGGTGACTAACCCAAGATTGTGTTCTTTGTTAAAAGAATAGAAGTACAAATGGGCACTTGCCAATTAGGGCTCACTGCCCGAGCACACTGCTCACAAGAGGCACACTTCCTACAAGAGACTCACTATCTACAATGTTTATGGAAGGTAACCAAGTGTTTGAACTGATGAGAGTAAACCACATATGTTGAGGTTCAGTTCTAGTTAGGCTCAATATATTGATCTACTGCACTTCATTATTCCTCTGCTTTAGTGATGTTGTTCTGTCACATACCGGGCCTATATTCCTGCTTCTACTTTGCTCTCTACATTTCCTCGCACACTGTCTCAAAAACCACACTCCTTCATACTGAAATCAATCTGGTATATATATCTGCATCAAGGATTTCAATATCTTTTTAGTAGGTAACTGAAATACTCAAGATATTTACTAAACACTAATTTGTCGGCTGGATTCGTGCTTAATATGTGATGCGTATCCAAAACATAGAGTTAGAAGTCATCAATCAAGTCAGCCAACCATGTATGATCTCTCAATTAGCTTAACCATCATTAATTCTTCATTTGGATTAAAGTCTGATGCTCTGTCGGTCAGTTCTTCCTTAGTATGCTTTACCTGTCAGGAATGCAACACTTAGATGCTTATCTCTTTTCACTCTTTCATCACCAAAAGCTCAATCTCTAGAATGTAGCAGTCATGGTACTCCTCTTGACTTCCCCAAGTCTGCACTTTTTTGAGATACATCCTCTGAGAGATCTGGACCTGATTGTCGGACCTTGCTACATGCTCTGTTCTTGTTCACCAGACCAAAACACTCTTCAATCTGACTTCTGGTATAGACATACTATGTGCTGTAGATGTGTGGGATAAGCTTTGTTGCCATCAATGACAACAATGATGAAGCCACATAGTGTCTTTTGCCAACAATCTCCCCCTTTGGCATTGATGGCAACACTTAGTGAAAAATGACTAAGTGTCGTAGCAAACTCCACCTTGGCTGATGCTCTATCTTATGTACACTTTTACTAGAGCTCCCCCTTAGCTGGACTCCACATTTTTCACTACTCCTCACTCCCCCTTTGACATCAATGGCAAAGGGTGGAATCCGCACACCAAAATTTGCAAAAAACAACCTATACATAGCCGCATAAGTATATATACAAGTTATACTTACATATACTTAAGTATATCCACAAAGGTAGTCTTCAATAGTACAACTTTTGTTGCCCAACTCTGCTTCATCCTGTCCAAAATTGAGATGTGACCACTCATCAAAAATGCAAAAGCTTCTACCCTCTTTAAGTCTGCCAAATCACTGGTCCAGGTTGTGGTCTGAGCATCAGTTAGGGCCTCATGCATTGCCTCTAACTTAGGGATAATTATCCCTCTTAGTTCACTCATTCTGCTTATTCTATTCTTCTTCTCCTTCTCAAGCCTCTTTATCTCATTTATAGTGGCAATAGCCTGGCACTCTTGATTCATTATGGATGAGGTGAGAGGATCAAAATTTTGAGATAAACTTGATAGTTTACCCTCTTGTTCTTCCACCTTCTTTGCAATGTCTGTTGTCACTATGGACCAAGATAAACAAAATTTGTATAATTCTCTGCCATCTTTAAGAGCATTTTCTAGGCTCTTTATCCCAATATTCAGATTTCTCCTATCATTTGCTGAGTCCCTGCACTTCAGAGAATCTCTTTCCCAAAAACTTTTTCTAGACTTTCTCTTCTGTTGATTTCTCCAAAGAATCAAAATGTGTGCTAACAGAATTAACAAGAGATTTCAGATTACCGAATGAAGAGGCCAAAAGATCCTTTTGGAAGGATGGCATGATTTTCTCTAGCACATCGGATGCAATCTCTATTAGCTCACAGTCTTCCATGTGAGACTTCAGAAGCTTCTCTATTGCTTTAGCTTGAGCAAAAGATGCTACCTTCATTGTCTGGACTGGAGAGAGGGAGTCAAAATTGAGTGGTCCTTGAAATAATTCTGGTTCATCTATCTCTAACATTTCTTTGTTCAAGAAGCTCTTTACTGCATCAGCAGTGTCTCTTGTCAGAGACAGAGTCTTCTTTCCTTTTCCCACTTCAAAACAATCATCTGGGATCTTCTCCGTTTGATCTTCTTCTCTTCCCTTTACCTCTTCTCCTTGACTAATTTTCTCTTCTTTTCTTTCTTCCCCTTCAGTTCCAGGGTCTTCTGGGGGATCTGGAAAAAAGATATTTACTTCTTTATGGACTTCCTCTTCTAGAATAGAGGAATCTAAGTCCTTGGTCCTCTCCTCACTTATCTCCATTGGCTCTTCTACATTTTTCTCAGTAGATTCTTCTTTTGATGTACTTAGTCCTTCGTCATCCATGGCAGAAGGTTCATCATCTATGTCCTCTATAATACGAAGATTGAATCTTTTAAATGCATTTCAGAGGACGTCTTCAGTCTCTTTTGCTACATGATCAGTCTCTCCAAGCATTAGTTTGTTCATTCTTGCTTTGCTCCGGAACTCATCCTTGCAGTCCTTAAAGATCATGTTCATTTGTTTTGGAGTAATAGAGGGATCTGTAAGGATGTTTCTTCAACTTAAGGCGTGGTCTATCATTGATATTAACAACATTTGGAGTAGCCATCTTGCAAAAGATTTAGAGTGAGATATTCAAGAACAGAAATACCTTTTTACACTTCTAGGGTTCACGAAATGAACCGGAAAAGATCACTGGTTGAATCAAATTCTGCGGTTGATCTTTGAGAGGGTTAAAGCAATCTTGTTTGCAGAGCTCTTTCTTTCTTCTTCTCGAGTGCAAATGTGTAAATGATGAACAAAATAACCCTTATCTTTCTACGCAAACCCTAATTTCATATTGCAATAAATGCACACCTTAAGTCATTATGGTTCCCTTGTTCTGAGAGAGATCCTTTCGAATCACTGAGATGTATTTAGATTTATTCTTAGTGATAACTGATAATGTATCTCCCTTTCTCCAATCATTCCATTTATCTACAAATCAAGATATTTCAATTTTGAATCATACCGAATCTAACTATGAAAAACCTACTTTTACTAGATGACTAACAAACTCGATCAATCTTGGATGATTAACCTTTTCAAACCCCTTGCGGATCTTTCATATTTTTATGGAGGATTATTTGGATATCTCTCTAAGAACCCTTTAATCCATAGCATTCCATGTGCCAAATTTAGGCACCAATTGACTGGCTGGGAGAATTTATTTTCCTTGGTGACTCCCCCTGAGCCAGAGCTCATCTTATTTAGTTTTCGGAAGGAATATTAGCACCAGATTCTGGTGCAGATCCATCCCCAACATTTTCTATACTTCTCTTCACCCAAATTTTGTTCATCTCCCTTTGAACTTCATCCACATTCACTTTTTCTTTTCCTTTGTCTTAATTTTGATTATGATGCACCGGACCCCTTTTACCCTAAATATGACTTCTGCAGAATTTGGCAATATGACCGGATCTATTGCAATTATAGAAAACAACATTTCTTTACATATTTGACTAATATCCTTGTTGGCAAGAGACACTATATGGCTTCATAAGTGTTATCATTGATGGCAACAAAGTTCATCCCACCCATCAGATTGAAGAAGTGTTGTGGTCCGGTAAGAAAGAACAGAGCATGCAGCAGGGTCTGACAGTTAGGTCTGGATCTCTCAAAGGAAGTATCTTAGTAAAGTGTGGATTTGGGGAAGTCAATAGGAGTACATTGACTAATAGATTCCATGGATTGAGCCTCCGGTGATGGAAGAGTGAAGAGACATGAGCACTTGAGTGTTGGGTTTCTGTTTGGTAGAGTAGACAGAGGAAGAACTAACCGGTAAAGCATCAGACCTAAATCTGGATGAGATATTGATGGTGATCAAGCTTCCTAAGGTATCATTCATGATTGGCTGACATGATTGATGATTTCTATAGGCATCTCTTTTATCCACATTACTTGGTAGGCAAAGATTCAGCCGACAGATCAGAGTTTGGGAAAATATTAAGCATTCTGGATGCCAACTAGAAAGTGGATGAAATCCTTGGTGTGGATATATATACTCAATGGATTTAGATATGAAGGTAAGTGTGTGGTGTATTGTGAGGTGCGAAGAAAAGTAGAAAAGCAGTGTAAAGGCAGTAAGACATGTTCGGATTGTAATAGGACAACAACACCTAAGAGAGTAAGAATGAAGTGCAGCAGATCAGTTTATTGGGCTTAACCAGAACTGAACCTCAGCATATGTGGATGCTTCTCATCAGTCCAAGTATCTAGTTTCCTTGTATAAACTATTGTAGGCAGTGAGCCTCCTATGAGCAGTGTGCTCGGGCAGTGAGCCCTAATTGGCAAGTGCCATTTTGTACTATCTTATTCTTCTAATAGAGAATACAATCTTGGGTTAATCACCCCCTGGTATTTTCCCTTAATAGGGTTTTCCATGTCAAAATCATTGTGTCAAGTGTATTGATATTATTTCCATTTCATGGTTATGTTTGCTTATTTAATTTAATACTGCACTTATTGATAAGGAAGTTCAGAAAGCTGAAATAATTAAGATAACTGATTCACCCCCCTCTCAGTTATCAACAATTAGTATCAGAGCCAAGTTCCTCCAAAAGAGCCTAACAGCTTGAGGAAGATCTGGGAACTCAAATGGATGTATATGGTATGAGGGAACAACTTCAATCTGCCCTAGATGATCTTGAGCAATCAAACTCTGAAGTCAATGAACTGAAGGAAAGACTCAAACAGGCTGATGATTTCATAAATGAACTAAAAGGGAAACTGAGTATCTCTATGAAAAAGAGAAAAGATCTACTTCAGCAATTGGCAAATCAAAGTGAAGACAATGGCACAAATGAAGATCTGAAGGAGAAAACCAAGATATGTGAAAAGTTATCAAAAGAAGTCATTATGGTAAGACAGGAAATGGAATCTGGAGTTATGAAATTCACCCAAGAAATTGAAGAAAAAAGAAAAACTGAAGATGATCTAAGACAATCTCTCAAGGAGAAGTCAGAAGACTGTCACAAAATGGATAGAATAATCAGGCATCTAGAATCTAATCTTGAAGATGCTAGAGATAGTGAAGAAAAACTTGAGGATCAAATTGACACTCTTAAAAAGGATCTTCAAACAGCAAATAAATACAAAGAGAAATTCAAGATAAGTTCTACTCAACTTGAAGTTCTTCTTGAAAGCCAAAAGAGGGTAGATGATAAGCATGGCTTGGGATATGAGAAAGGTGAAAGCTCTGGATCTGGTCAGAAGAATTTTGGATCAGGAAATCCAAGGAACAGGCCTAGAAGACCTCCGGTAAGGCAACCCAATGCTCAAAAATATCCATCCTTCAATGGATACTACCACAACTGCAATAACTTTGGTCATAAAGCTAATAAGTGTAGAAAGAGAATAAATCAGACCAATACATCCTTCTCCGGACAATGTTTCAACTGCAAAAGGTATGGTCACAAATCTCATGAATACAGAAATATGCAAATGAATAATTCATTCGATGGTAGATGCTTTGCATGCAATAGAATGGGACATATGGCTAATCAATGCAAATCAAGAGGATATCATTCAAATATGCAAAGAAAAGTTGTTAGCCACAATTGCAATAGATCTGGTCATATTGCCAAATTTTGTAGAAGCAAGAATCAGGACAAAAGGGGTTCGATGCATCACAATCAGAATCAAGACAAAGGAAAAGGAAAAGTGAATGTGGATGAAGTTAAAAGTGAAATGAACAAGATTTGGGTTAAGAGAAGTACAGAGAATATAGGGGATGGATCCGCACCAGAATCTGGTGCTGATATTCCTTCCAAAAATTAAAAAGTGAGCTCTAGCTCAAGGGAAGACACAAGGAAAAACATTTTCCCCCAGCCAGTTAATTGGTGCCTCAAATTGGCACATGGGAAGTTCTGGAACAAAAGGTTTCTCAAAGAAACATCTAAAGAAAGCTTTGTAAAGATATGGAAGATCCGCAAGAAGATTTGAAGAGTCTAATCTTCCAAGATTGATCCGGTTTAACAGTCATTCGGTAAAACAGGATTATACAGTTAAATCCGGTATGATTCAAATTCGAGGCATCTTATTCTATGATAGATCAAGTGTTTAGGGAAAGAAAGATAATTTGTTATTAATCATCAAGGACTTCTCTAAGTATATCTCAGTAATCCAGAAAAAGATCTTTCTCAAAATAAGAAGAACCAGGCAACTGGAATGACTTGAGTTGCACATTTATTGCAATATGAAATTAGGGTTTTCCTAGAGATAAAAGGGTTCATTTGATCATCATTTGCACATTTGCATTCAAGAAGAAGAGAAAAGGAGCTCTACAACAAACTATCTCAAATTCTCAAAAGATCAACTGTTGAAGTCGATTCATCCAGTAAATTAATCTGGCTCATTCAGCGAACCTAGAAGCGCAAAAGGTATTTTCTATTATTGAATATTTCTCTATAAAATCCTTTGAAGATGACTACACCAAATGTTGTAAAGATCACTGACAGGTCGCATCCTAAATTCAAGAAACATCCATATAAATCCCTAGAAGTTGATCCCCTAGGCACCTTTTCAAGCATTCTGCATGGGGTTCTGCATGTAGAAGATGTTAGGGCATATATTCATGCAAATATTGAAGATTTTGGGGAATCTAAACTGATTGACATCTATCACAAGCATTTGATAGATGAATCATTTGAACTCAAAACTCGGTATAAAGCCATCTGAGACAAGCATTTTGCACAATGCATTCATTTCCCCTATTTTACAGAAGAAGAATGGGTCTGTTATATTTTGAGTAGAGTGCATGACAACTTCATGTGGTTGAATGGACCATTTAAGATAACCAAGGATGCAATTAGGGTAGTGACCAGATTGCATTCATCTGGTGGGATCCCTGTTCTCAAATCTGTCAAGAATCAAACTGTGAGTGAGGCTACCGGATCAAAATTTGACAAACGAGCAATGACAATAGAAGACATCACTGATCCAGATGTCAAGTTTGCCTCCATGATCATCGATTATAAGATATATCACTCTAGTAGGGAAAATTTAGTACCTAGAACTGCACTTTACACTGCTTATGAAATGTTGAGAAAAAATGCAGATTATGATCTTTGTGAACTCCTTCTAAACCAACTAATGGAAAACCTACAAAAGATCAAGAAGGACAAGAAGAACTCCTTCAAGTATGGTGGGCTGTTACTGTGCTTGTTCTTCTACTTCATGAATGAGCTTCCCAGATCCAGTGGTCATCCAAATCAGAGATTATATACATGGGCTTGGTGATGCCAAGGCATAGAATACAGCACTCTGGGGCTACTTCAAGAATTTTCAGAGCATGATGCAAGCAAGAGAGAGAATCCCCCAATCCTTAGTTGAAAAGTAGAAAGATACAGTATGCTTTATGATAGAAACTGCTCAATGTCTAGTGGAGGCAGTAGAGCCAAGAATAGTCTGGATCATGCCAATGGGATATGAAGTAGATGAGAAAATTGTTGAGCTACATGTTCAACACATGCTTAGTCAACCCAAGGATCCTAAAGCAGAAAGGTTTGGAACCTTTGAAGAATTAAGTGTAAAGATCCATGTGGAGCTAAGACAACTGAAAATAAAAAGAAAAGTGAGGAGAGAAGTAGAAGAGTTTGCCAAGAGGCATGGAATCTCAAAAGAGGCTCTAGATGCAAATAGAGAAAAGATGGAAAGGGCAAAAAAGGAAAAGGCAGAAAAAGAAAGTGCTCTAGTGCAAGCCCCTTCCCGAACCAGATCAACCAAAAGCTCTACACCTGCCACTTCCAAGGGTCAAAAGGCTTCAAAACTGGAAGCTCAGACATCCGGAAAAGGAGAAAAAAGAACCAAGAAAAAGGAAACAAGGTCCTACACAAGCTAAAAGGATGAAGAAGAGATAGAATCAGATGAGGAAGTAAAGAAAATGAAGAAGAAGAGGAAAACATCCGATGAACCCTCTACTGAAGAAGTAATGGAAGAATTTGTTGAGAATCCTACTCTGTGCATTGATGACATCATAAAATCAATTACTGTAGATGGGAACCTTCAACCAATGGCTAAATTCTATGATGATTACAATGAAGTTGACCAAAAGATCTTGCAAAAAGCCACAGTCAGGTATCTAAATATCTACAACAAGGATTTTATTGAAATCATATCTCTCATTCCTAAAAGCTTAGAGAAGGAATTAGAAATAAGAAAGAATAATGCTATGGCAAAGGATCTTGAGATCCGAGAACAGATAGCTATTCAACTATATCCTTCAATCACTCCTAAGTAGAAGAATATGATCTTCAAAGATTGTAAGGATGAGTTCCAGAGTAAACCCAGAATGAATCAGCTCATGCTCGGAGAAACTAACAAAGTCGCAAAAGAGAGAGAAGAGATCCTCCGGAATGCATACAAAAGATTCAACATTCCTATTATAGAGGACCTAGGTGATGATCCCTCGGCTACAGATGTTGAAAAAGAATCTACTGAGACAGTAGCAGAAGAGGTAAAGGAGGTAGGTGAAGAAAAAGGTAAGGACTTAGATTCCTCTACTCTGGAAGAGGAGGTCCATGAACAAACAAACATCTCTCCTCCAGTTTCCCCTGCAGACTCTGAATCCAAAGAAAAAGAAAGAGTAGAAGAAAAGATCAGTCAAGAAGCTTGAGAAGGAGAAGAAAGATAGAATAAGTAGGTTGAGTGAACTAAAAGGGATCGTTATCCCTAAGGTAGAGGCCATGCATGAGGCTCTAAGTGATGCTCAGACTACAGCCCAGACCAGTGATCTGACAGATCTAAAAAGGGCAGAAGCTTTTGCATTCTTGTTGAGTGGTCACATCTCAATTTTGCATAGGATGAAGCAGAGTTGGGTGACAGAAGTGGTACAGCTAAAGACCACTTTTGCTGATATATTTTAGTATATGTAGGTAAAACATGTACATATGTTTTATACGGATAAGTATAAATTGTTTTTTTTGAAAATTTTGGTGTGCAGACCCCACCCTTTCCCATTTATGTCAAAGGGGGAGTGAGGAACAGTGAAAAATGAGGAATCTAGCTAAGGGGGAGCTCCAGAAAATGTACATAAGAACAGAGCATCAGCTAAGGGGGAGTATAGTGTGACACTTAGTCATTTTTCACTAAGTGTTGCCATCAATGCCAAAGGGGGAGATTGTTGGCAAGAGACACTATATGGCTTCATAAGTGTTGTCATTGATGGCAACAAAGTTCATCCCACCCATCCGCTGAACATGGTGTGTCTATACCGGAAGTCAGATTGAAGAAGTGTTGTGGTCCGGTAAGCAAGAACAAAGCATGCAGCAGGGTCCAATAGTCAGGTCTAGATCTCTCAAAGAAAGTATCTCAATAAAGTACAGATTTGGGGAAGTTAATAGGAGTACATTGACTAATAGATTCCAGGGATTGAGCCTCCCGTGATGGAAGAGTGAAGAGACATGAGCACTTGAGTGTTGGGTTTCTATTTGGTAGAGTAGACAGAGGAAGAACTAACCGGTAGAGCATCAGACCTAAATTCGGATGAGATATTGATGGTGATCAAGCTTCCTGAGGTATCATTCATGACTGGCTGACATGATTGATGATTTCTATAAGTATCTCTTTTACCCGCATTACTTGGTAGGCAAAGATTCAGCTGACAGATTAGAGTTTGGGAAAATATTAAGCATTCTGAATGCCAACTAGAAAGTGGATGAAATCCTTGGTGTGGATATATATACCCGATGGATTTAGATATGAAGGTAAGTGTGTGGTGTATTGTGAGGTACGAAGAAAAGCAGAAAAGTAGTGTAAAGGTAGTAAGACAGGTTCAGAATGTAATAGGACAACAGCACCTAAGAGAGTAAGAATGAAGTGCAGCAGATCAATTTATTGGGCTTAACCAGAACTGAACCTCAGCATATGTGGATGCTTCTCATCAGTCCAAGTATCTAGTTTCCTTGTATAAACTATTGTAGGCAGTGAGCCTCCTATGAGCAGTGTGCTTAGGCAGTGAGCCCTAATTGGCAAGTGCCATTTTGTACTATCTTATTCTTCTAATAGAGAATACAATCTTGGGTTAATCACCCCGTGGTATTTTCCCTTAATAGGGTTTTCCACGTCAAAATCATTGTGTCATGTGTATTGATATTATTTCCATTTCATGGTTATGTCTGCTTATTTAATTTAATACTGCACTTATTAATAAGGAAGTTCAGAAAGATGAAATAATTAAGATAACTGATTCACCCCCCCTCTTAGTTATCAATAATCCTCTTGATCTACATTGATTAGCCATATGTCCCATTCTATTGCATGCAAAACATCTACCATTGAATGAATTGTTTATTTGCATATTTCTACATTCATGAGATTTGTGACCATACCTTTTGCAGTTAAAACATTGTCCAGAGAAGGATGAGTTAGTCTGATTCATTCTTCTTCTACACTGATTTACTTTATGACTAAAGTTATTGCAATTGTGGCAGTATCCATTGAAGGATGGATATCTTTGAGCATTTGGTTGCCTTACCGGAGGTCTTCTAGGTTTGTTCCTTGGATTTCCTAATCCAGACTTCTTCTGACCAGATCTGGAGCTTTCACCTTTTTCATACCCCAAGCTTTGCTTGTCATCTACCCTCTTTTGGCTTTCAAGAAGAACTTCAAGTTGAGCAGAGCTTATCTTGAATTTCTCTTTGTATTCATTTGATGTTTGAAGATCCCTTTTAAGAGTGTCTATCTAATTCTCAAGTTGTTCTTCATTATCTCTAACTTCTTCAAGATCAGATTCCAGATGCCTAATTATTCTATCCATTTTGTGACAGTCTTCTGACTTCTCCTTGAGAGATTGTTTTAGATTGTCTTTAATTTTTCTTTTCTCTTCAATTTCTTGGTTGAATTTCATAACCCCTGATTCCATTTCAATTTCTTGTGTGAATTTCATAACCCCTGATTCCATTTCATGTCTTACCATAATGACCTCTTTTGATAGATTTTCACATAACTTGTTTTTCTCATTCAGATCTTCATTAGTATCATTGGCTTCACTTTAACTTGCTAATTGTTGAAGTAGTTCCTTTCTCTTTTTCACAGAGATACTTAGTTTTTCTTTTAGTTCATTTATGAAGTCATCAGCTTGTTTGAGTCTTTCTCTCAAGTTATTGACTTCAGAGTGAGATTGCTCAAGATCATCTAGGGCAGACTGAAGTTGTTCCCTCATACCATACATATCCATTAAGATTCCCAGATCTTCCTCAAGCTGTTAGGCTATGTTTGGAGGAACTTAGCTCTGATACGAATTGTTGGAAACAAGGTGGATAACTAAGAGGGGGTGAATAAGTTATCTTAATTCCTTAACTTTTTTTTCTTTAATATTTAGTACAGTATCAAAACATATTAGCATACATGATCATGAGAGCAAAAAAGAAATCAACACACATAACACAAGGATTTTTACGTGGAAAACCCAGTTAAGGAAAAAACCATGGGGTGACTAACCCAAGATTGTATTCTCTATTAAAAGAATAGAAGTACAAAATGGCACTTGCCAATTAGGGCTCACTGCCCAAGCACACTACTCACAAGAGGCACACTGCCTACAAGAGACCCACTGTCTACAATGTTTATGGAAGGTAACCAAGTGTTTGAACTGATGAGAGGCATCCACATATGCTGAGGTTCAGTTCTAGTTAGGCTCAATATATTGATCTACTGTACTTCATTCTTCCTCTGCTTTAGTGCTGTTGTTGTGTCACATACCGGACCTGTATTCCTACTTCTACTCTGCTCTCTTCCTTTCCTCACACACTATCTCAAAAACCACACTCCTTCATACCAAAATCAATTTGGTATATATATCCGCATCAAGGATTTCAACATCTTTCTAGTCGGCAACCAAAATACTCAAGATATTTACTAAACACTGATATGTCAGCTGGATTCATGCTCAATATGTGATGCGTATCCAAAACATAGAGTTAGAAGTCATCAATCAAGTTGGCCAACCATGTATGATCTCTCAATTAGCTTGACCATCATCAATTCTTCATCCGGATTAATGTCTAATACTCTGACAGTCAGTTCTTCCTTAGTCTACTCTACCTGTCAGGAACCCAACACTTAGATGCTTATCTCTTTTCACTCTTTCATCACCGGAGGCTCAATCTCTGGAATGTAGCAGTCATGGTACTCCTCTTGATTTCCCCAAGTCCGCACTTTTCTGAGATACATCCTCTGAGAGATCCGGACCTGATTGTCAGACCTTGCTACATGCTCTGTTCTTGTTCACCAAACCAAAACACTCTTCAATCTGACTTCCAGTATAGACATACTATGTGCTGCAGATGTGTGGGATAAGCTTTGTTGCCATCAATGACAACAATGATGAAGCCACATAGTGTCTCTTGCCAACAATAGCTTCATTTACCATATGTGATTTATGTGATTGATCATTTGTTGATTAATTGTTCAAGTAATTAGTTCAAATTGGTAAACCTCATTGTTAATTTTGAAAAGTTGTAAAAATTGTGTTTTTACACAACACTGACTTACCCCCCCTCTCAGTGTTGTCCTAGACTCCAACACAGAGCTCACTGGATCCCTGGCGATATTCTTGTTCTCAGCGCTCTCATAGTCCATATCGTTAGCATGCTTAGTAGCCACCAAAGTGCTCTACTCAAACAGTCATTTGATAGGTTAGATTTAGAAAAAGTAGACTTGTGGATTATACATAGCAGCAGAGAGATGTTGTGTGTGATGGTGGGATATTTGCTACCAGGTATGGCCCGTCATGACTCAAAAAACTTTTGGGGCAATTTGTCTGCACCGGTGATAGCTATCTTCCTCTAAATGACCTCTGAATTGTATGATGTGATTCATATTAATACCATGTCCAAGTATAAATCTACTTCAACTTTGCTTTCATTATTACACCCATCTCCATCTTCGTCATCTAATTCACCCTCCTACCTTGGGAGATGGGTACTTGATTGGATGGGATTTTGCTATGTTGTGTACTTTGCTTCAACTTCCCACCACCAAGTTGACTCTGTTGATCTCAATTCAACATTTTGGCATTTAGAAGGTACAAGCACATTGATCTAAAATATTCTATCTATAGGGTTTACACCTTAGACTGGTTATTTCAATTACATTACCACATAGGGATCCACTATCCTATACAATGGTCCTGTTGAGAATAACATGTCATAACCTATCAGTTTAGTGTGAAAAGACTATGACTGTCGAGTGCATGAAGGAGGTTTTTCACATGCAAGGATTTTGCATGTATGCAGACTTGCCACATGAGTGGTAGTAGTTATTTCTCTACTAGTGGCTTTTTTGTTTGGATCTGCATGAAGTAATGAGTCAAACATGAATATTGCATGCATTCAATTTTTGACTTAGTTTTACATTTAGTTTATCTCAACTATTGCATGTTTTTGGATGCAATCTCTGAATTAGAGATGATTATTATTAACTCTATGCTTTAGTGTATTAAGTAGAGAAAAGTTATAATTTATGAGACATCGTTATGCTACCAAAGTTATCCCAGCTTCTTGTTGAAGTTGGAGGACACCTCGACAAGCTTAGTGTTGTTATTGTATGGTAATTATTTGTTACTAATAATACAAAGTACTGTGCTTTTGGTGGGAAGAGCTTAACCAGCTGGTGTGTTGTAAACGATCGGTTAGTCAAAAATAGTATGGACTGACAATGGTGCTCAAAAATAGTATGGACTGACAATGGTGGTTGAAAATAGTATGGACCGACAATGGTGGTTGAAAATAGGTCAACGAGTAGTACAAACAAACTGGTCGAAAGCAGCTGAGTCTATTTGGTCGCTAACTGGAGTCGACTAGAGGACTGGTCAAAAAATCTGTAAAGCCAGTTGTTTTCAATGCACCAGCTATTTATAGTGGGTGCTTTTGGTGTGTGGGGCTTTTTACCTGGAAAGGTTTTCCCCATGTAAATATGTGTGTTATGATGATTATTATTTTATGCATGTATTTGAATGTGTTTCTTTCAATATAATAGTTTAAGGATTTGTATGAATTTGTACTATCTCCCCCACATAAATTAGTGTTGGAAGCATTGTTTCGCACCTCTACTTCCTTTCAGTTGTTATCAGAGCATGGCTAGTTTTGGTCCTGTTGTTGGGTAGCGGGTTTTTTGTATTGATCTTTGTTTGAGTGGGAGTCTTTGCAGAAGTATTTCAAAATCTTGTTGCAGAAAAAAGGATTGCAGGCACATCTAGTAGAATTCAGATGGATAAGTTTAATGGTAGCAACTTTGAGTTATGGAAGTTGTAGATAGAGGATATGCTCGTGGATAGAGATCTTTGGGCTGCAATATCTGAAACAAAACCAACCAATATGACTCAAGAAGAGTGGGATCTGAAGGATCGCAAAGCTAAGGGTTTGGTTAGACTCTGTTTGGTTGATTCAGTGCTCCTGAATGTCCATGAAGAGAAGATTGTAAAATCTCTTTCGAAGAAGCTTGGAGATGTTTATCAGGCTAAATCCTTGGTAAACAAGTTATTCTTGCAAAAGAAATTGTTTTCTCTAAAGATGGAAGATGAAGGGTCCATTGCAGATCACCTGAATGCATTTAACATGTTGATTACTCAGTTGGGTTCTGTTGGTGACAAGATTGAAGACAAGAATCATTGCATTCTTTTGTTATGTTCTTTGCTAGACTCATGGGATCACCTGGTTATGGCTATTGGAAGTACCACCACCAAAATCAGAATAGATGAGGTGGTTGCATCACTATTATCTGAAGAGATGCGAAGGTAATCTTCTAAGATGGCCAAGGAAGCCCTTTCTGTCCGTGGAAGACCTAAAGAGAAAGGAAATAAAAAGGATAAGAAGTCAAGATCAAAATCTTTGGGGAGATCTAAGTCTCCTAGCAAGTCCAAGGCGAAATGTTGGAACTGCGGCAAATCTGGTCATTTTTGTAAAGATTGTAAGGAGGAGAAGAAAAAAAGGTAAAAAGAACTTCTCTGATTCTGACTTTGATAAATCCTTTCAGGATGATGCTTTTGTCGTAGCCTTAGCAACACATGCATCAAAAGATGTGTGGTTAATAGACTCAGGTGCTTCTTTCCACATGACCTCACATCGGGTTTGGTTCTCAAAGTATGAAGAGTATGATGGTAGGAAGGTCTATCTGGGTGACAACTCTCATCTAAAGATTGTTGGCCATGGAAGAATCAAGATTAGATTCCTTGATGGTAGAGTGAAGGAGATTGATGGTGTGTTGCATATCCCAAGTTTGGCACAAAACCTTCTTTCTGTGAGTAAGTTGATTGATATGGGTGTGCAAGTTGTTTTCTCGAGTGGAGGATGTAAGATGACTAGAGGAGCTATGGTGTTGGCTAATGGTGTTCGGATTGACACTCTGTACAAGTTGGATGCATGCACTATTTAGTGAAATAGTTCTTCTGATATGTCAAAGAAAAGGCCTTTGGATTCTTCATCCTCACCATCAGATCTAGTAGTGAAGAAGTCTATTGTTTGTACATCTGATGGTCGTGCTTTCTGGGTACCTAAGGGTGCAAATGCTTTGGAGATGAAGCCTCCAATAGAGAAGACAATGTTATGGCACCAGAGACTCAGTCATATTGGTGAGAAGGGTCTTAAATCCCTGAAAAATAAAAGCTTTGTTGAAGGCCTTGATGATTGTAATCTCAAGTTTGACTTTTGTGAACATTGCATATATTGTAAACAAAACCGTGTTTCTTTTTATTCCTGTTCTCATAAGTCTTCTAGGGTTTTGGACTATATTCATGCAGATGTGTTTGGTCTTGGGAATGTTCCTTTGTTAAGAAAATCTATATATTTTGTGTCTTTCATAAATGACTACAGTAGAAGGACATTTTTTTATTTCCTTGGGAGTAAATTTGAATTCTTTAATCAATTTAAGGGGTTTAAGGCTTTGGTTGAAAATCATACTGATAGAAAGATTACATGTTTGAGGACTGACAACGATGGTGAGTTTTGTTTGGAAAAATTTGACAAGTTCTGTAAGGAGCATGAGTTTGAGAGACATAAGACAACTCCATACATCCCATAGCAAAATGGAGTTGCGAAGAGGATGAATAAGACACTGACAGAGATGGCTAGGAGTATATTGAGTCGTGTTGGCCTTGAGTAAAAGTTTTGGGCCGAAGTTGTAGCCACTGCATGTTATCTGATCAATAGATCTCCTACATTAGCTCTTACTAAAAAGACACCCATGGAGGCATGGTCTAGTAAGAATCCTTCGATGAGACATCTCAGAGTTTTTGGTTGCGAAGCTTATGCTCATGTTCTAAGTGTAAAGAGGTCTAAGTTGGAGAACAAGGCAGTTAAGTGTATCTTCATTGGCTATGGTGTCGGTGTGAAGGGGTACAAGCATTGGGATCTAGTGGCCGAGAAGGTTCTCCATAGGAAAAGTGTAATATTTCAAGAGATGAAACCTTTCATAGTTTAGTTGTAGCTAGAGAAAGAGGAGAAGCAAAAGGAGGTAGTTCAGATTCCACTTACTCTGATGAAAGGTGAACTACGTACACTTGTTGGACCTGATGATGAGGAGAGCCCTAGCAGCTCTAAAAGTTTTAAAGAAGAAGAACCTCAACCTCAGCAATTGAGGAGGTCTACACGTGTTAGGTGGCCACCAGAAAGGTTTGATTATTCACTAGAAAGATTTGGTTATTCATTGTTGGATTCTAGTTATGTTTTTGCTTTGATTACTAACATTGATGAGCCTAGGACTCTTAGAGAGGCTATGGGTATGAGTGATGCAGATTCTTGGATGAAAGCCATGGATGAAGAAATGGCTACTTTGAAGAAAAATAGTACATGGGATCTGGTACCTTTGCCTAAAGGATGGAAACCTGTTGCATGTAAATGGGTGTTCGAGAAGAAATGTGGTCCTAATGGTAGTGTTAAAAAGCACAAGGCATGGTTGGTCGTGAAGGGGTATTCTTAGGTGGAGGGAATTGACTATGGTGAGATATTCTCTCCTGTTGTGAAGGTGACATCTATTTGGTTCCTATTATCACTTGTAGCAATGTATGGTCTAGAAGTGGAACATATGGATGTGAAGATAGCGTTCCTTCATGGTGATTTGGAGGAAAAGATCTATATGTCATAGCCAGAGCCTTTCATGGTAAAAGGTAAAGAAAATCTACTTTGCAAGTTGATGAAGTCTTTATAAGGTCTTAAGGAGTCTCCTAGAATGTGGTACCAGAAATTTGACATCTTTGTACATTGTCTTTAGGATTTATGAGATCTAAATCTGGCCATTGTCTATATTACAAATCTGATAATGGTCGTATTCGCATAATTGCATTTTACGTAGATGATATGTTGTTTTTTGGGAATGGTATGAGTTTGATTTCAAATCTAAAGTCTCAGTTGTCAGTACAGTTTGAGATGAAGGATCTAGGTGCACAAGGTATATCCTAGGGATGGAGATCAGAAGAGATAGAGCTAGTAGAAAGCTTTGGTTAAGCTAGAGTAACTATGTGAATTTAGTATTAGAGAGATTCAGCATGGCAGCTTGCAGGCAGTTATTTGTTCCAGTGATGCATGGGACGAAGCTCTCTATGGAGGATTGTCCAAAATCTCCTACTGAGATGCAGGACATGACCAGAGTACCATATGTGAGTGTTTTTGGCATTTTGATGTATGCAATGGTTTGTACGAGGCCAGATATTGCCCAAGAAGTGGGAGTCCTTAGTTGGTATATGGCTAATCCTAAACGAGTACATTGGGATGTGGTAAAGAGAGTGTTCAGATATTTGCGGGGTACTTCTGAGTATTCCCTATGTTATCATGGTTATCCTACTAGTTCTTAGCATTCTGTAAGTATTCATGGATATGTGGATTCAAATTGGGCAGGTGACATTGACAACAGAAGATCCACTAGTGGATATGTGTTCACGATGAATGGTGGTGCTATAAGTTGGATGAGTAAGCAGCAGGCTATAGTCGCTTTGTCCATGATAGAAGCATAGTACATGGCAGCTACTCATGCTTGCAAGGAAGCCATTTGTCTTAAGACATTGTGTTCAGATATTGGATTTAATGCAGGATAGATTACTATCTGTTGTGATAGTCAGAGTGCCATTTGCTTAGCAAAGAATCCCACTTTCCATGCCAAAACAAAGCACATTGATGTTCAGTTTCATTTTGTTCGTGATATGGTAAAAGATGGAAAGGTAATATTGCAGAAGGTTGACACTTTGAGAAATGTTGCAGATGCACTAACGAAGCTAGTGAGAAGAAAGAAGTTCATATGGTGTGTTGTTTCCATGGGCCTTCGGGCCCTGAGCAGTTGATTATAGATGACTCATAATAGGTCTTCGACAAGTGGGAGAATGTTGAGAATAACGTGTCATCACCTATCAGTTTACTGTGAAAAGACTATGACGGTCGAGCGTATGAAGGAGTTTTTTCACATGCAAGGATTTTACATGTATGTAGAGTTGCCACATGAGCGGTAGTAGTTATTTCTCTACTAGTGGTTGTGTTGTTTGGATCTACATGAAGTAATGAGTCAAACATCAATATTGCATGCGTTCATTTTTTTACTCAGTTTTACACTTAGTTTATTTCAAATATTGCATGTTTTTGGATGCAATCTCTTAATTAGAGATGATTATTATTTACTCTATGCTTTAGTGTATTAAGAAAAGAAGTTATAATTTTTGAAACACTGTTATGCTACCAAAATTATCCCAGATTCTTGTTGAAGTTGGAGGACACTTGGAGAAGGTTAGTGTTGTTATTATATTGTAATTGCTTGTTACTGATAATACAAAGTACTGTCCTTTTGGTGTGTGGGATTTTTTACCTGGAAAGGTTTTGCCCACGTAAATCTGTGCATTATGATGATTATTATTTTATGTATGTATTTGAATGTGTTTCTTTCACTATAACAGTTTAAGGATTTGTATGAATTTGCACTATCTCCCCCACATAGATTAGTGTTGGAAGCATTGTTCCGTACCTCTGCTTCCTTTCAGGTCCTATAGGTCTTAGGGTCAAAATTACCAACATGCAAGTAACAAATTGAACCCACTTGAGTTGGGTCATATATACATAACAAAAACAACTCATAGAGTAATCTCAAAGGCCATTCATGGCATTCCATCGTTACTTGAAAACATAGTATTAATTAGACAAAAATTCAAACCCACATTAGTAATATTATACAACATTCTACTTCTAAGTACATAACATTTACATATTACCAATCATAAATCCTAACATATAATTAGGTCCATAAACAAATATAAAGCTAAATACCATACCATATTTGGTAATACTTACTGTTACTTGCCCACACTTGACAAAGACAATCATAAGGAATTCCATCCCAACTCAACATAGATCTATGTACATATTTAGAGTAGGTAGATCATCCACACATATTAAGATTCGTTCACACCATCAAATCATAATGGCTTATTTCAACATCATCATTAAATGCAAGGTTAGTAGGTTTCCATAACTCATTCATGACCTTGTCATGGCCAAGTTTATCATTCCCTTATTTCTTAAAAGAATAGACCTCTCTAGGGTCTTGAGACTAATAGATACCTTCCTATACTTATTACTAAGCCTAGAAATAATGCCATATTGTTCAACACACACATATCTAATAATTATAGTTAGACAAGTCCAAAGGCACTCTTATACATTCATATTAGAGACGAACCATGATAACAAGGACTCTAAAAGTTCATCTAAGATTAGAGTAGATTGTGGAAGCCAAACTCCACTCAAAGTAGATAAATTTGATAATAATGGAGTGACTTTTATTGAATTGAGCCTATATAGTGAGAACATATTAAGTGAAAGGTGAGGTCCCACCATCTAATGTAAATTTCAACCTCAAGTTGAAGCATATAGAAGAGGGAAGGTTGATCAATTTTAGGAACACCCTAGACCTTGGAGCAATTCCAGGAAACGCTCTTTTATGGACTTGGGCTAGAGGGGCATCCTTCGATCAAGGAATACCTACATACCCACCTCTAAGTAGGATCGAAGTCCCATGTAGTTCTCCAAGGATTTTAACTACCAGGATGAGGAAATACACTTTCCCAAGTTAAGATAGCATATACAAATACTAGACAATGCCAGCACTTGTCTCCTATATCAACAAGATATAGCACTCTAGGATTCCCAACCTTGATAGATAGTTTCCCTAAACAAGCCAAGGACTGGATTAACTGAGGAAGATCATGATGATGATACAAAGCACAACTATATATGATTTTAATCAATGAATTAGTTTAATATGCTAAGATGGCACAACACTAAGAACAAGTTTTCTAAACTACCCCTACATACAAGGGTTCCATGGATTAACCCTCTATATACATATCTAAACATTAAAATATCCTCAATCTTAACAGAACGCCTTAGACAATAGTGTCTAATATGAATGGATAAAAAGATTGGAATCCATACACAAAAATTATACATAACAACATCATCAATATAAAATAAATCTCATCACATTAGATCACAAGACATCAATTACCATAACATCACAACAATGCAACAATTATACAAGCCCCAATAAGGTTCCATGTGATGTCTTACTATAATATGATTCAATTATATAAAGCATCGTAATCATATTATATTATTACATCCCACTTAATTAGAATACAACATGCATCAACAAGGCCATATAAAAGCTACCCAAACTTCAAAAGACTTACAACCATAATTATAAACTTTCATTAAGCATGAACATTACCAATTCATACCCAAGACAATATTCCGCTAATAATTATATATCAAGGATATCATGCAATATCCAGTATCCTGATGATAACAACATAAATATATCTATCACTCGCAACCATGGGTCATGAAGACATCATCTCATGATAAAGTACTTGATACCTAGTGTAGATTATAAATAGGGAATATCATAACACCTTGTCCTATTCTATAGTGACATCCTAAATGTCACTAGAAGAGCGCTACATAATATTGCATTCTTTTCTACCAATAACTCTTTAATTATCAAGACCAATAATGGTATACAATGACTATAATTTTAGTCTCAAATATCATCATAACAAGTCTCTACTCATAATCCCAATTGAAGTCATACAAATGTTGTTCATACAACAAGGGTCAATTGGTGTTATCTTAGTAATGCCTTCCATAAATAACCATAACCTAAGCTATTAGTCAAAGAATGTACCATGAACAATATACTTGCCCCAAACTAAGAATAACACTATCCTATATACAAGGATATAATGTGTGTTCCAGCTTATAAGGTGTGTTAATATGAACCTATACCATCATATGATATGGGGCAATACCATCTAGCCCAACATATCATACTCGTGAGACCTATTACTACCACCAAGGAAACTCAGGATTTATATGGTTTAACCACATAGACCAATATAAAATAAATATTGATGTTATTATCCCCTTCACCTAGAATATTGAGAATTTACCCTATTAGGCATAGTGCAATACAATTGTCAACCAAAAGTGGTGATACTCTAACTGGAGGTATCTTGATAAGAGCTTGGGGTATCAATAATATCAAAGTATTATGTTCAACAATCTTAGCATAGTTGTTATCATTCTAAAGGAATCGACTTATCTAAATCATAACAAGATGTAATTCATCCCTATGGAGATCTTACTAACACAAGGCATTGATATAAGTGGTGTAGTAGTTAGCAAACAAACCATTTAAGGGTTTTATATTCCTATTTCTTGACCCAATTATCTCAGTTACATATATATCCTTCCTCATAGGCATGGACCCTAAGTCCTTTCTTTTGAATTAAATATAGAATGTACACACTTGTGGGATTGATTAATATCTAAAATGCTAAAAGAGACCTCTTAAAGAAAACAATACCAACACCCATTCATCTTGTTAACAAAAATAAATCTCAGCATTATACATAAAATTTTACCTAGCTAATCAATGAGATTTTTTAGTAAAAGACCTCTTCATGGCTTGATCACCTAGAATAGTCTAGCATCGTACCTACGTTTAACTTAGGTTCTCATAAACAAAGACCTTCAAGCCCAAGGTTCCCACCAATATATCTTTCTAGCTATGGTCCCTCTTCTTTTGAGATTGGAAAGTAGCCCTTGTACCAAGAATCACATATTCATCCATCGTAGTCCATCTGTAGTGATGACACTTAGTGGTCTCCTTCATATCCTACTTTTTCCTCTCACCCAAAAATTACTATGTATCCCGATTGCAAACTAATAGCAACAAGATCTCTATATATATGCCATAATTTATTTTGATAGTACAACTCCCAAAATAGTTTAAATGTGCTAAGTTGAAGAATATTGAGTAGAGAAATATGATACTATAAGGTTTGAATCCTTGACAAAGAAGCAAGACTACATGCAGGCTCTAAAGGCCAAATCCTCTATCAAGGGGGTCACCACATAGTTTTGTCATGCCAAGATATTTAATCTCATGGACACAACTTCAAGCCTTCATTTTTCATCTCTCTATATGCACTATTAACTAGCTCCATGAGCACAAGGAAGTTCTTATTTCTTCTATTGGCCAATTACCTCTAGAGTAGCTGTAACTGTAGGCCCCAAGTATAGAAGTGTAATCAAGATGAGAGGAAATAAACTATCTATTAGAACTTATCTATTTTAAGTCCATATGCACTTAAGAAATAAGTGATATGCATCCTTCCAAAGTCCTAGTAAGAGAAGCAAGGTTGCCATAAAGAGTGCAATAATGGATGAAACTACTATAATAAAGAAACATTGCAGTAGGTTCTTGTTCAAGGAGATTGGTTGTGATAAACATAAAATAAATGAGGATCATACAACAACCTATAAATGTAAGTACCATGTCTATGCATGTTTCCACAACTAAAGTTTTTGACCCAGTCATTAATGGTTCTACTTTCCTTTCTCTCTATCTAAATGGTGTTATGATTCATCACCATTTATGCTAACCCAAACACCTCTCCTCTTCTTGACATCTTAGGTACTAAGATTCTTATGAGAAGTCATGCCCGTTCACTATTATTATCTCTGCTAGAAGAAATCAAATAAAGTGATGCACTTTTGTTCTTGAATTCCCTTCAAAAGATCTACCAACAAGGGTCAAAAGAGACTCAGACCTTGTGCCACTTGATTATTTACTAAAGCGTCGTTTTTTTCCAAGGACAGATTGGTTCGCTCCTTTTGTCATATCATCCTAGTCATTTTTTTCTCATGCCTCCTAACATATTTTTCTCCTCTATGTTAATTCCCTATCTCAGTGATTTTTTTTTAAAATTTCAAACACTCTCATTGTGAACTTCAAAATAAAGTACAAATTCTAGTACACATTCGAGTAATTGTTAACTTTTTATTCTATTAAAGGGAGGACAAGTTAATTTTGTTTTGCGATGGTCATCTATGTTGCTAAAAATAACAAGGGCTACGGTGCAGCAGCAGTCCCTGCCTAAACCTGCAAGTGCTAGAGTAAAAAGAAAAAAATATGTATAGTCTTGGCTAAACAGAGTTGTGGAATTTGGCTTTGCAGCTACCATTTGCATTTGCTTGAAAGTTGAGGAACAAAACCCATAGCTCACAATTAACTGAGCTTAAAAACAGCTAATAATTAAACTACAGATGTTATATTGACCAACATTATCTTACAACACAAATTTGCTTCTAATGAAATCTAATTAATCTGATTAAATATGCTAAAATTGCTCAAATTTCACCCCCCAACCCAAGAATAGAACACATTTCGCCCTGCCAACTCATGAAAATCAATGGCAATTTTTATACATGCAGATGCTATGTGACATCAAATGTTCATTTGGAGCTTCCTTGTTACTGCATGATATTTTAATGAAGTCCCTGTGAATGCCTAATTTAAATCTGAAAAAAAAACACCAGTAACATTACAATTTCTATAAACCGTAACCAAAATGATAAAATGAAAACCAAATAGAAAAATAACTAGAAACATGCAACTATTGGTCAAAAATTTAGACAAGTTTTCAGCCATCAAAGATACAAATGTAGTAAACACATTGACAAATAGAATTTGTCACGAACTGAACATACTGCAAATCAAAATAACAACACAACAATTTAACTTAAACGAGTGTAATATGGTACAATTAAAGCAATCATGGAATAATGCAATTAAAAACACCACTGAATGATTGTCAAAAAATTCTGTTGCAGTTATAATAACTAAGTTAAATTAGTGTTCAAAGAATACATTCTTTCAACAAAAAGGTCAAGAAATAGAACCTTGAACCCCATCACCTATAGATTCAACAGTCGTTAAAATTAGCAAAAACTGGACAAACAACCCAAAGACCACCATAACATAAAAGCCAAATAGAATCCAAATTGCAAATCTTAACATACTAATTTGTACTAGCACTAAGATATGTAGAATATTATTAAATTTGGTCATTCGAGAAGTACTGAAACTCTGATACCTCTTTGTCTTTTCAATGGCATTGCCATTAACTAAAATAGGTCCAGAAATTAATCTGTCCCAGTTACAAAAGTAATAATCTTGACCATCAATCACTAAGGGAAAGCTGTGAAACACTAGGCAGCTACTATTATCAATGCCCTGATACTAACTGCTATCTGATTATTATAAACACCCCCAATACTTTAAAGTAATTCAACTGATGGTGGTTGCACACACTTCATCATACCGCCACTTTGTTATCTGTCTGAGGCACTCAGTGGAGTTGATTCTAATTAGAATGAGGATACATGCTTAAGGGTATGGGTTTCTCTATCCCCTTATTCATAATTATGAACTACGAGCTAAGACAACGATATACCTCATTGCAATAGCTACACAATGATACACATTAAACTACTAGAAAAAATGCCCATTTAAAGTTAGTATTAAGTATTAGGCATAACAACATTTCATGTTGAGTCGGTAAGAAGTCATTATTCTAGAAAATTTTATACTTGAATGATTAACATGCTACTATAAAAGTATTGGGTCCTTTATGAACAATCTGATCTTCCTAGGTTCTCTATTTGCTTATAGTGTATTTTAATCTTGTTTTTCCTATAAATGAATGCATGGGTCTATTGTTGCTAATCAAAAGCACATAAAACAAATAGCACTATCAAAATTACAGAACCTATTCTCCACCTAGTGTAGGAAGGTCATAAATAAAGTTGGTCTTTTTAGTAATAACTTGCATAAACCAATTTTATGTGGTAGCTTTCTAAATAGTGGTCATCATTGTCAACTAAGAAATGAGATATTGGTCATGCTTATTAGTAAGCTAATAATTTTATATTCTTGTTTTGATTATAAGACGTGATGTTTCACAATAGATCTTTACTAATACATTCATTCTTGAATGCAGAGAGAGTCAATCAGATCAGTCAGTTTTCACAGCGCCTCAAAGCAGATTTTGGTTAATAATAAATATCCCATAATACTTCCTTGCTAAAGATTAAATAGCTCTAGACTCACTGAATCACCGAATCCCAATAAACCATTTTACACTTTCTGCTCCAGAAAATAGCCAACACTGCTTTACAAGTGTATTTTTCCAGACAAACAGCGAGGATGGACTATTGTGTTTGATCAGTAAAGTTATGTCTAGTACCCAAATTAACATTTGAAAAGCCTTGAACGAGCATAGATTGATTTTCTATTTTATATCATGGTCAACA
Source organism: Cunninghamia lanceolata (assembly GCA_027924645.1). Taxonomy (NCBI): domain Eukaryota; kingdom Viridiplantae; phylum Streptophyta; class Pinopsida; order Cupressales; family Cupressaceae; genus Cunninghamia; species Cunninghamia lanceolata. The sequence continues at coordinate 21,123,657 of BSBN01000582.1, forward strand.
TCTGTCATTCCTCCACAACATTGACCAGTTTGTACTCTACTAATGACAAATTATTATCCTCTTTGACCTAGAAATCAGCTGCATCAGTCACTTCAACTCTCTCCCACTTGTCCACTGCCAACCTCATAGATCCCCTGTACATATCATTTTTTGCATTCTGAAGGATTATAGTTGTACCAGGCTTCATCATGTCCACTGCACACATTATAGATAAAATATCAAATTCCAAGTTAACATATTAACTGTTCTAAAAGGTAAAGGAATAAGATGCAGTCACTATTGCAAATCCATCCACCGTAGAAATTTTAAATGAATAAAGCAACATTCATCTGATAAGGAAGCATGCTATCTTTTATTATCAATGGAAGATTGGAAATCAGAACATTATAAAATAATGTCAAGTGGGATGAGATTGGAAAACCCTTGATGTATTACAAAGACTGTTTACAAATTCTAATCAAGATAGTTTATGTTTGTAACTTTCTCTGGAATGTGATCCAAGATAGAAGAACCAAAAGCCAATGGTGTTGTAATGTTTGCTGCTCATTAAACAATTTTTGGTGTAATTTACCTAACTCTTTTCCTTGTATTAGCTACCTTAATAAGAGTGCAGTCATAAACATTTTTGTTGAATGAAAATAACTGGTAGGTTTTCTAAATTCAGTTATTCCTAACATAAGATTAAGGTTGAGGCTGCCATAAAAAATAGGCTGTAGGTTACTTGCTTTCAATCCTCCTTAAAATAAGGCAAAAGAAGATGTTATCCCATAGATTGTAGTTTTATCACAACCTTGTCTGTGAAAAGAAAATGAATGACAATTTCTAGAATGTTGAACTAGAAGTGATCAAATTCTAATAATTATTTTTTCAAGGCAGCAATTAAATATCAAGATTCAAAACAAGCCCATACCTGCAATACATGCAAATGATTCCAGGAGAGGCTATTTGTTCAATCATAATGCCAGTCTAACTAAGAAATATGGCAAGAAGCCCCATTACCAGAACAACTAGCTCAAAGATGTGAATGTGAATGGGAAAATAATCTTGAAAAAAATATTTTTAATGATAATTCTTGAAGAATTTATTCTCAACAGTAGTTGTGAGAACTTGGCAGCCATAAAATGTAATAACTAATACACCAAGTAACTAGAAGAAATGTAAAACACATATAGAGACATCATACACATATTTACAATAAGCTGCACATTACTAGTGCAAGGTAGTTTTCCAAATAACAAAGCCATTGACATGAGATATACCTTGCTCATTCCTAGCCATTAAAACGATCACACCAGTTTCATCCCTAACCAAGCACTCTGCAATACGCATTTGACGAACCTGAGGGCCGTCAGGCCATCCCTTTTGCAGAATGGTATTTGAACTAACCACCATGAGAGTCCATGTGTGACCACTAGCACCTATTTTAACTAACCACCTTAAGAGTCCATGTGTGACCACTAGTACCTGGCTTCAGCTGATCAATTTTTACAAAGATAGGCTTCCTCATCCCAGGCTTTGAGTCTGCCATTTATGTTGAATCTAAAAAACCAATTTCCAATGTTCAGTGAAGAAAATTTGTAAATAGGGTGTTGTTATATGGAGCCTAATCAGGCTCGAAGTTTAAATTTTCCCCACTTTTATCAACGTGGTTTCGCCCAAATTATTTAATAGAGGAGTGCAAGGGGGAAGAGCCCCTCCTATGAGGCCCAGGGGGCTTATCCCCCCAGCAAGGGCCCGGGGGCAAAGCCCACGGTGGGGTCTAGGGGCAATGTCCCCAGCAGGGGCTGTTGGGGGCAACGCCCCCAGCCAAGGGCTCGGGGGCAACGTCTCTGAAGCAAAAATTGCCTATTGTTTTATAAAGGCATCGAGAGTTATTTTTATATTGGCCGACATTAAAAAAAAACCCTATTTTGTAACTGACATAAGGCTTGATAAAAGTAGCTAAGGGTTAGGGTTTATGTTGATGTATTGTAGCATTTTGCAGCGGTATTAAGTTGCAAGGATTGTTGATTGTAATCGATTTGATTTACTGGATAATAATATTAGACTCTCTGTTGGTGGATGTAGCCCTAGTTTGGGTGAACCACGTTAAATCTTGTCTCTCACTGTTATTATTTCTATGTATTTTTCATTCCTCTATTTAATCTTTATTCGCATTTAATTGATATCTTCTGTCGGCTAACCCTAATAAGTGGTATTAGAGTGGGTTGTGTTCAATTATCATCTGCAGGAAGGTCTCAGGTTGAGTGGGAGTCTCATGGTTAAGTGAGAGCAATGGTGGACGAGGGTAAATTGAAGGTAGATAAATTCAATGAGCAGTACTATTAGTTATGGAAGATGCTGATGGAGGATTATCTCTATCAGAAAGATTTATAGAGGCCATTGGAAGGAATAGCCAAGAAAATGGTAACAATGACTGATGAGGATTAGAATCTTTTAGACAGAAAGGCATTGGGAACCATTAGGTTGTGTCTGGCACCATCTGTGGCATTCAATATAATAGAAGCGATGACAACAAGTGAATTGATGAAAGCTTTAGCTAAATTGTATGAAAAACCCTCAGCCTCAAATAAGGTATTTCTCATGAAGCGTTTGTTTAATCTAAAAATGATTGAAGGTGGATCTATGACAGATCATTTAAATAAGTTTAATATGATTACCAGTCAGTTAACTTCTGTAAAAGTGAAATTTGATGAAGAGGTGAGGGCTCTCTTGATATTATGTTCTTTTCTAGAAAGCTGGAATAGCTTGGTAATGGCTATAAGTAACTCTATCTCTGGTTCAAATACTTTGAAATTTGATGATGTTGTTGGTGTTATCCTTAGTGAGGAAATGCGACGGAAAAGATGAGGAGGGTCCACATCAGGTAATGTTTTGAATGCAGAAAGTAGGGGCAGATCAAAGGAGAGAGGAAAAGGTTCTAGAGGTCATGGGATGTCATGAGGAAAATCAAAGGACAAGAAGTCTGAATTCAGAGGATAGAAGAATTACTGGTACTGTGGAAAACCAGGTCATCTAAAAAAGATTATTGGTCTCAGAAGAATAAAGAAGGAGATAAATAAGAAGGCAATAAGGAGGTAAATGTGGTAAGTAATAAATTTGAAGATGATGCTTTGATTCTTTCCCTAGATAATGATGATGATTCATGGGTTTTAGATTCAGGGGCCTCATTTCATGCTACACCCCATAGAAGTTATTTTCTTGATTATGTCCAAGGGGATTTTAGGCTGGTTTATTTGAGAGCTAACATTCCCTGTCATATTGTTAGTAAGGGAAGAATCAAGATTAAGTTGCAAAATGGGAATCATTGGCTACTACAAGAGGTAAGGCACATTCCAAGGCTGAGTAGGAATTTAATTTCAGCAGGGCATCTAGCTGATGAAAGTTGCATTGTTACATTTACTGATAAAAACTAGAAGGTTTCAAGAGATGCCTTAATAGTAGCAAAAGGTGTGAAAATAGGCACCTTATATCTTTGTACAGGTCATACTGTTCCTTCTACTTTAGCTATTACAGAGAAAAAACAAACAGGTTCAGGAATAGTTGCTGCAAGTTCTAAGACAACATTGTGGCATAACATACTTGGGCATATGAGTGAAAAGGGTATGAAGCTACTTCATTCTAAGAAAGTTTTACCAGGTCTAAAATGTATTAATATAGATTTCTGTGAAATTTGTGTGTATGGAAAACAAAAGAGAGTCATTTTTCTCAAGGATGGGAAGCAAAAGAAAGATGAAAAGTTGGAGCTTGTACATATAGATGTATAGGGACCAACTTAGGTATCTTCTCTCGGTGGCTCTTGATATTATGTTACATTCATAGATGATGCAACTAGAAAGGTTTAGATTTATTTCCTTAGGCAAAAATCTGATGTATTTGAAACATTTAAGAAATGGAGAAGCTTGGTTGAGAATGAGATGAGTAAAAGATTAAAATGTCTCAGATCTAATAATGGTGGTGAGTATTGCAGAAAAGAATTTGAGGATTATTGTTTCTTTAATGGAATTCGTAGGCAAAAAATGGTTCCAGGGACTCCACAGGAAAATGGAGTGGTTAAACACATGAATAGGACAATAATGGAGTATGCAAGGATCATGTGATTGCATGTTGGGTTGCCTTTAAGCATGTGAGTATAGGCTGTCAACACCGCCGTATATTTAATTAATATAGGTCATTCAATTCCTTTGGTCTATGGTATTCTAGAGGAAGCATGGACAGGTAAGAAGGTGAGTTATTCTGTTTGTAAAACCTTTGGATGTGAAGCATTTGCACATGTAGATTCTAAAAATAGAACCAAGATGGATGCAAAATTGAAAAAATGTACCTTCGTTAGATATGGCATTGATGAATTTGGTTATAGGCTTTGGGATGTTGAAAATCACAAAATTGTGAGAATCAGAGATGTTGTATTCAAGGAGGTGTTGTACAAAGATCAGCTACAATAGCATGAGAAGAAAGAAAAGGATTATGTGGTGCCAGACGATACTCTAGATAATGATGTTCCAATGGTTCCTCATGCTCTGCAACAACAACAAGAAATACCACAAACTCCAGTGAACGTTAGACGATCAACAAGGCTAAGTAGACCTCCTGAAAGGTTTTCTCCCTCTTTGTATTTTATTTTGTTAACAGATGCTGGTGAACCAGAAGGGTATGATGAAGCTATGCAGGTGGATACAAAGGTTCAGTGGGAGCTTGCAATGAAAGAAGAAATGGAATCCTTGCTAAAAAATTAGACTTGGGAATTATGTAAGTTGCATATAGGTAAAAAGGTTTTACCAAACAAATGGGTTTATAGGCTAAAAGAGGAAGATTGAGGTAAGAAAAGATTTAAAGCCAGGTTAGTTGTAAAAGGATTTGCACAAAAAAGGGGCATTGATTTTGATGAGATTTTTTCTCTGGTTGTTAAGATGACTTCTATTCGTATTGTTTTAAGTATTATGGCTGCTGAAGATTTGCATTTGGAATAGCTAGATGTGAAAACTACCTTTCTCCATGGTGATTTAGAGAAGGAGATATATATGGAACAGCCCCAAGGGTTTGAGGTCAAAGGTAAGGAGAAACAGGTGTGCAAATTGAAGAAGAGTTAATATGGCTTGAAACAAGCACCTCGGCAATGGTATTTGAAATTTGATAGTTTTATGGCTGAGCAAGACTATAGTCGGTGTGATTTTGACCATTATGTTTATTTTAAGAGGTTGAATAACGACAGCTACATTATTTTATGTTTATATGTTGATGACATGCTTGTAGCAGGGTCTAACATGGATCACATAAGAGAGTTAAAACAACAATTAGTACAGTTATTTGCTATGAAGGATTTGGGGGCAGCAAAACAAATCCTTGGTATGAAAATTTGCAGAGATAGGAAGAACAAAAAATTGACTCTATCTTAGGCTGATTATGTTGAAAAGCTGTTGCAGAGATTCCATATGGAGAATGCAAAAGCTATCATCACACCTTTGCCTAGTCATTTGAAATTGACTAAGGAGATGTGTCCTAAGACACAAGAGGAGGAAGAAAAAATGTCCAAGGTACCATATGCTTCAGCTGTAGGAAGTTTAATATATGCCATGGTATGCACGAGACCAGATATTGCACATGTTGTAGGAGTCGTAAGTAGGTATATGAGTAATCCTAGATTGGAGCATTAGAATGCGGTAAAATGGATTCTCAAATATTTGAGAGGTACATCCAGTAAACATTTATGTTTTGGGGGCTCTAATACTAATTTAGTGGGTATGTAGACTCAGATTTGGTAGGGGATATTGATACCAGGTGGAGTACTATAGGTTATGTCTTTACTGTAGGTGGGGCAACGGTGAGTTGGATCTCCAAGTTGCAAAAGGTGGTTGCTTTATCTACCACGGAGGTAGAGTATGTAGCTGCAACAGAGGTAAGCAAGGAAATGATATGGCTACAATCTTTCATGGAAAAATTAAGCAAACAACAGGTTAACAGTTATTTGTTTACAGACAGTCAGAGTGTCATACATCTTGCAAAGAATTTTGCCTTGCATTCAAAGACCAAACACATATAGCTAAGGTATCACTTCATCTGGTCGGTGTTGGATGATGGATAGTTAAGGCTAGAAAAGATACATACAAATGAAAATCCAGCAGATATGTTTACGAAGGCAGTGACAAGGGAGAAGCTAAGCTCCTCTTCAACTTCGGTTGGTCTTCAATACTGAAAATAATAAAATCAAAATAGCAAGGTCTAGGGTGCTTATTTCTAGTGGGAGCTACAGGACCAGCTGTGTTATGATTAGTCTCCAAGTGGCAGATGATATGGTGTGGAGTCTGATCAGTCTCCAAGTGGGAGATTGTTGTTATATGGAGCCTAATCAGACTCGGAGGTTAAATTTTTCCCACTTTTATCAGCGCAATTCCCCCCCTAAATTATTTAATAGGGGAGTGCAGAGGGGGCAAAGCCCCTCCTATGAGGCCTGGGGGGCTTATCCCCCCGGCGGGGGCCCGAGGGCGGAGCCCACGGTGGGGGTCTGGGGGCAACGCCCCTGAAGCAAAAATTGCCTATTGTTTTATAAAGGCGTCAGGAGTTATTTTTATATTGGCTGACATAAAAAAACCCTATTTGCAACTGACATAAGGCTTGATAAAAGTAGCTAAGGGTTAGGGTTTCTCTTGATGTATTGTAGCATTTTGGAGCAGTATTGAGTTGTAAGGATTGTTGATTGTAATCGGTTTGATTTACTGCATAATAATATTGGACTCTTTGTTGGTGGATCTAGCCCAAGTTTGGATGAACCACATTAAATCTTGTCTCCCACTGTTATTATTTCTGTGTATTTTTCATTCCTCTATTTAATCTTTATTTGCATTTAATTGATATCTTCTACCGGCTAACCCTAACATAGGGGGCAAGGATAATAGACTCCAAAAGTCTAAAGCCAAAAGATGCAACAAAATTCTATTCTAAATTTGATATGCATGATAAATATTTTTGTCCATGAACATCATCTAAAATGTGTTCTCTCTTTCCAATCACACCTGATAAAAATAAGGCATTCTTGATATGTAAATGTTCTATGTTTGGTGCAATTCAAATTGTCAATATAGTGGGTTGTCTTACAATCAAAAGGTCTAGAATGTATCCAATCCACAAATACAAATAATAAATTCTACTCAAATCTAGACTGAATTGGATAAATCTAGCCTATCCAAAAATATCTAGACTAACCAGATTTGGTAACTATGGAATAAAGTAAAATTTATAGTAATTGAAATATCCAGACTAAATCAGACAAATCTAGCCTGTCCAAAAATCTAGACAAACTAGATTTGGTAACTATGGAATAAAGTAAAATTTATACTTCTTTTGCCAATTCAAAAGAACCTAAATTTCATTAGATGTTGACAAATTCATCTCCAAGAAATAAACATTGGCAATATGAAAAAGTTTGGCTCTAATTATAGAGTATCCCAACATACAACCTAATTCATGGAAAAACATTTAGTGAGACCAGAATATGCTAACAAAGAACAATATCATACAAGAACGAGCATCCAACACACCACAAGTTTAAGAGGTGTGCTGCAAAATTTACCATACCAACCTAAGACATAGACAGTGACAAAAAAATGCAGTTTGATGGGGAATGCTTCTAAGGTGTTACATAAAGGTCCTAAATTATTAGATAGATTCAATTGTAGTAAATAAAGATAAGGGCCTCTAGATTTTCTATTGGTTAGGTAAATGAATAAAGTCTGGCAAATACAAAAATAACATTTGAGAACGAACAATTAGAGTTTACCCTAATGAACAAATTCAGTTGGCTGAGAGAAATTTAAAGATTTAACCAAGCTTGAAAGCACCCTGCAAGCTTATACGATACTGGAAAAAGTTAGGAAAACACTCTGCTAAGAGGTGAGGTGAGATATGTGCAGATTAGAAGTGGTGTAGTCACAGTAGGAGGGTTCACAGAATGAACTATCCAGACTGTGCAGTAAGAGTAAACTCAACGGAAACAACTCAAGGAAATAGAACAAATGCAGATTAAATCATTCACTATATCATAGGATTCAAATACAACCTGGCCGGCAACATGTGGGCTTACAATATGGGCTTAAAGGCCTGATCACATACATGTGCAAGATAAAGCTTTGAAGCTCCTTCACACCAAAATCTAAACTATCAGATCTTTCCTATGTGAATAGCTATCCAAACTACTTTCCTAAAGATCCATTACATCAATATATATCATTTTCAAACCATTAGATTCATCTGCACTGGCTAAGGAAGGTCACAAACTCCAATGAAGAGTTGTAACGTGTGAATACAGATAGGTTGGACCTAAATGCATAGAACACTTCCTCAAATGAATGGAATAATGTGCGAACCTCCAGGGAAGGTCAGCCACAAACCAAGGATCATTGAATGATGTGTCATATAAATCCACAAGTCAAGGAATGATCTGCACGCCTTCTCCTTCAACTGATTATTAGGAACTGTTAGAATGCTCTGCTCTAAGAAAATAGTTGATCTTCTGATAGCGATAACTTTTTGGTAACTAATCCAAATGCTCTAAATTCTTGATATGATGTAGATGAATGAATGTAGATACTAAGTCCAGATCTGCCAGATGTGAAATGCCAAAACCAGACCACAAGCTGAAACTTCTTTTGATTGAACTACCTAAACTGAACTGGAAAATGAAAGAACTAAAATGCAAATGTTTTTTTGGGTTGATGCAAGATTTCTCTTGAACCAAGGATGCTCCTGCATTAGACATCCAGGGTTATTAAAAAAGTGAGCCCCTCACTTTGTTGGGGCTAGGGGAGAACCAAGATAGTCCACCTCAACCTAAGAAATTCGTGATGAATCGTCTTCCGGTCTGCCTTTCCAGTTCACAAGATATTCTTTGTATTGTCTTCCTCTAGTGCTGCGTCTAACTCTGTTGTCCAACATGTCTTCAATTTGTTCTGGTGCTTGTTTTGGTAACTGTTTCTTCAAGTCTTCTTCCATGCTATCACTGAACTCTACTTCATGATACTGATGTAGGTCTGTAATGTTAAAAATCGGTGATATACCCAATGTCTCTGGTGGCTCTACTTCATATGCATTCCCTGAATCAAATTTTATGAGTATCTTACAAGCTGCAAACTTCTTCATCTTCAACTTGTTATATATCCCAACTGGAAATCTTTCTTTTCTCAGGTACACCATTACTTCATCTCCAACTTAAAATTCTTTATGTCTTCTCTTCTCACCAGCCTTTTCCTTATACTTACTATTCATATCCTCCAAATGCTTCTTCACCTAATTATGCACTGTCTTCATATGATTTGCAAATTCTTCTTCTTTTGTACTTCTCTTTTCCTCTGTACTCATATCTCTTAGTTCTGTTACTCCTCTAGGATTCACTCTAGTCACGACATCAAAAGGTGTTCTTCTGGTACTTTTGTTTACTGAGTTATTGTATGCAGACTCTGCTTGTGAAAGAATCAAGTCCCAACTTCCTATCTTCTCTCCAACCAAACATCTCAACAAGTTTCCCAAACTCCTATTCACTACCTCTATCTGTCCATCTGTTTGTGGATGAAAAGTTGAACTAAACTTCAAATCTATCTTCATCTTCTTCCAAAGTTTCTTTCAAAAGTATCCAACAAACTTTGTGTCTCTGTCTGAAACTATACTCCTAGGTAATCCATGCACTCTCACAATCTTTTTGAAAAATAAGTCAACTACATGTACTACATCAGTTGTCTTCTTGAAATGTATGAAATGAGCCATCTTTGAAAATCTGTCAACCACTACAAATATTGAATCATGTCCTCTATGTGTCTTAGGTAGTCCCATTACAAAATCCATGCTTATGTCTTTCCAAGGTCTCTCCAGTACTATCAAAGGTTTATACAATTCAGTGTTCTAACTACTCCCTTTTGCAACTTGACAAACTCGACAACTCTACACAAATCTCTGAACATCCTTGTGTATCTGAGGCCAAAAGTAATTTTTACTTACCAAAGCCACTGTCTTATCAATGCCAAAGTGTCCTACCAATCCACCACTATTCTTCTCCTTGATCAAATTTTCTCTCATTGAACTTCCAGGTATGCACAACTGACTTCCTCTGAACAACATATCTTCTTGAATAAAATAATCTAACCACTTACTCCTATCTATCACAAACGTTTCCTTACATGCTTTCCAAGGTTCTACAAAATCAGTGTCTCCCTCATACATATTCTTCAATTCATCAAAACCCAACACTTCAACTCTCATTTCTATCAACAAGTTTCTTCTTCTACTCAAGGCATCAGCAACTTTGTTTGATTTTCCACTCCTATGCTTCAACATAAACATATAACTCTGCATGAACTCTACCCATCTCATGTGTCTCTGATTCAACCTATCTTGACTGTTCAAATACTGTAAAGCTTGATGATCTATATACAACACAAACTCCTTAGGCAACAAGTAATGTCTCCACTTCTTCAAGGCTTGAATTATGGCATAGAACTCTTGATCATAAACTAAATATCTCCTTCTTGCATCATTCAACTTCTCATTAAAATATGCTATAGGTCTACCTTCTTGACTTAACACTGCTCCAATTGCATTTCCACTTGTATCACAATCAACTTGAAATACCTTATTGAAATCTGGTAATGCCAAAATAGGTTGCTCTATCACTTTCTGCTTCAACAACTCAAAACTTTTCTCTACTCTAGATATCCACTTAAAATCTTTTCTGTCACCTCTCATTGTCTCTGTCATGGGGTTACAAACTGAACTAAAATTTCTGATGAACTTCCAATAGAAACTAGCCAATCCATGAAATGATCTAACCTCTCCAATGCTCTCCAGTGTAGGCCATTCAACAATTGCTCTCACTTTCTCAAGGTCCATCTTCAATCTTTCCACAGAAATCACAAATCCCAAATATACCAACTCTTCCTTCATGAAACTACATTTCTTGATGTTTATCAGCAATTTCTCTTCTCTCAACCTCTGCAAAACTTGTCTAATATGCCACAAATGTTCTTCTTTTGTCTTACTAAAAATTAGAATATCATCCAAATATACAATCACAAACTTACCCAAGAATTTCTTCAAGACTTCATTCATCAATCTCATGAAAGTACTCAGTGCATTTGTTAATCCAAAAGGCATCACTAACCACTCATACAATCTTTCATTTGTCTTAAAAGAAGTCTTCCATTCATCTCCTTCTCTGATTCTAATCTAATGGTATCCACTCTTCAAATCTATCTTTGTGAAATATTTTGTTCCACTCAAACAATCCATGATATCATCCATCCTAGGTAAAGGAAATCTATACTTAACTATGATCTTGTTTATTGCTCTATAATCAATACACATTCTCCATTCTCCATCCTTATTCGGTGATAGCACTGTAGGTACTGCACAAGAGCTCAAACTTTCTCTAATCAAACCTTTCCTCAACAATTCTTGTATCTATCTATTCAATTCTTCATTCTTTGTTGGTGTCATCTGGTGTGCTGCTTTGTTAGGCAAACTTACTCCTGGTATAAGATCCATGTGATGACTGATACTCCTTATAGGTGGTAATCCTTCTAGCACATTATCTGATATGATGTCTTCATACTCTATCAACAACTCTCTTATCTCTTCTAGTTGTGATTCTTTAGTCTCCTTCTTTAATGTTTCAGGCTTCTTAGGAATCAAGGCATAACACATATTCTCATGTCTCAAACCATCCAAAAATTTTCTTCCATCTACCAAACAGATTCTAGCATTCCCACATACTTCACTCTTAGGATCATCCTCCAAAGGAATCAAAGTAATTCTCTTTCCATTTGTTGTTATAGTATATGTATTCTTTCTCCCATCATGTATAGCTTTCCTATCATACTGCCAAGGTCTACCCAACAAGATATGACAAACATCTATAGGCATAATATCAGACAAGACTTCATCATGATATGATCTAATATGAAATTTAACCAAACATTGTTCACTCACCAATACCTTATGATCATCTTGAATCCATGCTATCTAATAAATCTTAGGGTGTTTCAATCTTTCCAACTTCAACTTAGTCACCATCTCCTCTGAAACTAGGTTATCTGAACTACCACTATCAATTACAACTTTACAACACTTACCTCCTGATTTGCATCTGGTTCTGAACAAGCTTTTCCTCTACAATGGTTCCTCATTTGTCTCTGTTTGAAATAGTGCTCTCCTCATCACCAATGATTCTCCTTTCTCTAGTTTGCCAACTGAAGTAGGTTATCCAATAGGTTTTTCTTCAACATAGGCTGCTCTTCCACTATTTTCTATCTTTTTTCTTGTACTATCCTGATTACACTCAAATGATCTATGTCCTTCACCTCCACACTTGAAACTAGTACCTCTGAATGTTCTCTTATCAAATCCTCTTCCTTCTCTTCTATATCCTTCATTCCGGTATGCACTAGGGTTTCCTCTCCGATAATAATTTCTGTCATCTCTCCGGTAAGCATTGTTATCTCTGTCATCCTTCTTCAATGGGCTGTCGAACTTGTTCTGCTCCACAAATGATCTGTCTCCTCTGGAATAAGTCCTACCTCTCTAAAAATTACCCCCTCTGCCTCTCTGTCTCTTATTCAGCTTCTCTTCAACTTTCAAGGCAAATTGATATGCTTCCTCCAAATATGTCATCCTCAACAAGCTTAGCTCTTCTTGAACATTCAATCACAGTCCATTAATGTATCTAGCCACTTTCTCCTTGCTTGCTTCACTATGTCCTATTCTTATGATCATCTTATGAAATTCTTTAGTATACTCCTTCACAGATTTCTCCTTTTGTCTTAGGTTTTGCAATCTCTTCAATAGCTCCAACTCATAGTCAGCAGGTATGAACTGATTCTTTAACTTTGTCACCATCCAGTCCCACTTTGTAATCTTTTCTTTTCCCCTTCTATTTCTCTCTAACTGAACTCCTTTCCACCATATAGCAGCATGTCCTTTCAACTTTGTCTTTGCAAATTTCACCTTCTCCGGATCTTCAATTTCTCTATATTCAAAGTATTCTTCCATGTCATTTATCTAATCAATCAACTCTTCCGGATTTAAATTACCAATATAGTTCAGTACATCAACTCTAGGTATTTTATGAATCTTTGAAATAGCTCACAACATCTTTACTTGATATGATTCTTCTTCTTCATGACCTTCTAAGGTTTCGCCAATTTGTTCAATAGATTGAAATTCTTCTTCATCATCACTTTCAACATTAGGTCTAGGTGTCAATCCTCTTCGCCTATCTTCTTCAATAGCATCTAATTGAATTCACATTGTTCTCATCAATTCCATCATCTCATCCATTCTATTAGCCATTGTACCAACAGGAGGAACTCTTCGCAGCGGCATCTTCCTAGGATCAAGTGCAAACTGCCTTAAATTCGGTGATCGAACTACAAGTGACAATTGCCTCTCAATTGGCAATCGGTTGCACACAAGTAACCTACCTTGGATCGATGATCTACTTACAACAAGATCTTATAGAATCCCCTTCGCCAATTCACTCCAAAGAATCAAACTTTCGCTCTGATACCACTTGGTGCAGTCATTGTAGGAGGGTTCACAGAATGAACTATCCAGACCGTACAGCAAGAGTAAACTCAATGGAAACAACTCAAGGAAATAGAACAAATGCAGATTGAGTCATTCACTATATCTTAGGATTCAAATACAACATTAACGGCAACATACGGGCTTACAATAAGGGCTTAAAGGCCCAATCACATACATGCGCAAGATAAAGCTTTGAAGCTCCATCATACCAAAATCTAAACTATCAGATCTTTCCTATGTGAATAGCTATCTGAACTACTTTCCTAAGGATCCATTACATCAATATGTATCATTTCCAGACCATTAGATTCCTCTGTGTAGGCTAAGGAAGGTCACAAACTCTAATGAAGAGTTGTAACGTGTGAATACAGATAGGTCAGACCTAAATGGATAGAACACTTCCTCAAATGAATGGAATAACGTGTGGACCTTTGGAGAAGGTCGGCCACAAACCAAGGATCATTGAATGATGTGTCATTAGGATCCACAAGTCAAGGAATGATCAGCAAGCCTTCTCCTTCAGCTGATTATCAAGAACTGTTAGAATGCTCTGCTATGAGAAAATAGTTGATCTTCTGATAGCAATAACTTTCTGGTAACTAATCCAAATGCTCTAAATTATTGATATGATGTAGATGAATGAATGTAGATGCTAAGTCTAGATCTGCAAGATGTGAAATGCCAAAACTAGACCACAAGCTGAAACTACTTCTGATTGAATTGCCTTAACTGAACTAGAAAATGAAAGAACTGAAATGCAAACAAACTGAAATGCAAATATTTTTTTTTGGTTGATGTAAGATTGCTCTTGAACCAGGGATGCTTCTGCATCAAGAAGAAGCATTCTTCAATCAGAAAATAGAAAACCTAATATGTGACTTGCATTAACACTTTAAAGACAGAATTGACTCATATAAAATATGTTTTACTTGCAAATAATTTGCAATGAAACATATTAAAAATTTGGGAAACCTACCAGATGCTTTTCTTAATTTATTTTCTTGAGTTGATATGTTATGACCTACATAGGGTAATCGTGTTCCCTCTTAAACTAATAACTGATCCTATAGTTTGTTATTCTCTATGTGCTTTGGATAGAATAGCATGCAAGTCCTTGATAAGTAGCCCAAGTGAAAACATGATTAGCAATCATAGGCTATTGATTTTCTGAAATTGGCCAGAAGAGGCATTTTCTACTATATTTTCTAGTAAGATCAGAAAACTTATTATAAAAGTGTACAATATTTGATTCAGTCACAATACACTCCTTATACTCATTATTAAAAAATACATACATAAAGAAAAGGTAATGCAATATTTACAACATGGGAATCATAGACTCTTCCTGAAACATTGTGCGTCAGAGATGGAGTCATACTAAGTTACTAACCATATGACAAAGCTAAACTCTATCACCTAATTGATGTTAGATGATCTTGCATTTGTGGTAGGTACCTTATCTGGGCTTCTAGATGTGACTGATAAAGCAGCAAAAGAAAAGCTTAGATTCTTAGAACAATATTTAAGACAATGTGACCTAACCAGAGATTCATTTTTTTCCCCTTGAAAATAGAGGCTAGAAATATATCCTAAAAACTAAACATTTAAATACCACAAATATGCTATTTATATATCACAGTGAAGAGTCAAGGTTAGAAGCATTTTCTTAATGCTATGGAAGAGGAGGAAACAAAATTATTTTTCTTCCATCATAGCGAAACATTGGTGACTATAAAAGTTATTAAGAACCTTAGAGTATGTGCTGATTGCCACACTACAGCGAAACTTATATCCAAGGTTGTTGCAAGTGAAATTGCTATGAAAGATGTGAACCATTTCCATCATTTTAAACAGGGATGATTTTCCATTGGAGATCAATGGGGATGCTCAATGCAGAAATCTAAAAAATAGGCTTGCACACTGTGTCGGGTCTCCAGTAATAATGAAGGGAAATCCTTCACAGCATAATAGAAGGGGAATTTTTGTCAGATATCAAAGTTGCAAGTGTGCTGGTAGAGGTGCGTGTAATGTGGAAGCATAAAAAGGGCAAGAACCATTTTACAGAATGCCCAAGTACTATCGTCTCATGGATAGCAATGATCAGAGGTTAATCATAAAATGGATTTGTTGAAAAGGCTTAGAAACTTTCAAGCAAATGTTACTGACAGGTGTGAAGTCAATTTCCATAACATTTGCCACCATTCTCCCTGCTAAAATGGAAGCTTTAGTATAGGGTATGGACATACATCAAAAAGGAATGAGGAAATATTATCAAATGTTGCAGTTGATTCAATTTATGGTGCCAATAGTGAATCAAAATGGATTTTATGGTAGCCAACTGAAATCTACAATAGTAAAACAAGGATGTCCTTGTTGGTGCTCCTTCTAGAAAAACCAACCACACCCAAAACAATTTTCTTTTTTGTAGAAAGAAGAAACCAAACCTCAAACAAGTTGAAGCATGCAGAAAGTGGAATCCTAGACAAGACACGTGAATGGTTTTGCAAAAAGCCATGCACCCAGCTGTAGGGCCATGTGCCCTCCCATGCAAACTTGGTTTTTGCTACCATCTTCTGAAGCCAGCTCTTGGCTGGAATACTAGACTAATATTGCTGCCCTATTAAATTTTATAGGATATATTGCATTGTGGGTGTTGTGAAGGAGCAAAATCCACTGCAGGCTACATTCTGTAAAATAAAACATACACGATTGTTAGCATTTAATTAGCTTCTCTATATAAAATGTCGGTATTGGTTATAATTTGAATGTGTAGTTCATTGTATTCATATGGGCAATGGATGATTTAAACAAAATTTAAAAAAAAATTGCAAAATTGAAATCATGCAGAAGAATATAGCATATGGCATACCTTTGTTTTCCTGATCCAATAAAACACCGAGAATCATGACTGAGAAACAAAGCATTTTCATACCAACCATTTTGGTGAACCCATGTTTGTTTAAATTTTTCACCTTGCTGAGTGTTGTGTGATAGATTTGCATTCATCCATTTTATTGCATTTGAAAAATTACAAAAAAATTGAAAAAATTGGCATCTTAGGCTTGCATTTTAGCATAATTTGAATTAATTGGCATTTAATTTCTATTATTTTCATTAGATCTGATTTAAATTATAGAAATTCATCATTTAGTACTCACTTGCATTGCATTTTCATGCTTAAATTATTAAAAATTGATTGAAATTGTGCATTTTTCATAAAAACCTAGTTTTGCATTGGCTAAGGTTTGTAGTTAAAATCTTTTTTTCATATTTTACTACCCTTTTAAAAGACTCATTAGGACTGATTTCTAATTGTAGTGTTGCATCATAGCATCATTCTTGCAAAATTTCATGTCTAGGGTTTGAAAACCTTGCATTTTCACTAGATTTGGCCTTATCGTCTCTCTTGAATTGCATTATAGACATGTTGTAAAGGATTTTTCTACATTATTTGACTAATATCAGGGTTATAATATTCTACCCCTCCTCAAATTCTTTACAATGCCCTTTCTATTAGACATTTACATTGAAAATTGGTGAAAATTTGCATATTTTAGGTGTATTTTCACTAGGTTTTGACTTGTCATCACTCTAGATCTGCACTATAGGCATGTTGTGAAGGATATTTCTACATAATTAGACTATTATTAGGCATATTATTCTCTTCCCCTCTTGAATTTCTTCACAACACCTCTTTTGTTGGTGATTTGCATCAAAAAAAGTGAAAAATCAAGCATTTTGGTCATATTCATACATACTTTTGCATTTGCTTCTCACATAAGTGTTGAAAATCTTTAAAATCTGATTTAGCATTCATTTGAAAACATACACATGGCATTTTCATCTCATTTCTCTTTGGAATCTTTACATGCATATATCACAAACTTTAAGAATCTCTACAAATTTCTTAATATGAATCCTCATGCCATTACTTATATACAAACTATGTATCACAAGGATATATTTATATGCTCTTCCTTTGAAATCCTTGACTATGTAGATCTGATTTTGACAACTTCATTTCTCTCATCAATACATACCATTGGGTAGTAGAGGACTTAATAAAACACACTGAGAATGATGAGTGTGAGAGTTCTCTCAATAGTTTGGAATTAATAGCTAAAACATATGGAGTTGATACTGACGATGATAATGATGATGATGATGACTCCATAAGTCATCCTACTTCTCCTATAACTAAATGTTCAAGAATGGTAGATGAGAAGACTAGGGATAGCTCTGGTAATTCCAATGCTCTCCCTGGCCAAGATGAAGCACTAGTGAATAACATAAGAATAAAACAAGACTATTATGACTATGATGAAATAATTGGCATGATAGAAGTGGGTAAGGAAAAGTTTCATAATTCACCTCATCCATGGAAAGATGGTATTTATGCTAAGGTTCCTCCCCCACCATCCTTACAAGGATCGGGAGGTATTCATCTACAACAAAACATTTCATCGAGGCCAATGAAATTGGAACATGGTGCTTCCTCCTCTAATATACAAACTCCTTTTGAAAAACATAACAATGACTTTGAAGAGATAAACAATAAGACAAGAAGGAATAGACAAGCAAGAGAAAGAGGGAAGAGAAGACAAGCTTTTGCCCAATGAAATGCACCTCAACAAGAAAACATTCAACCTAACATTGAATCAAACCTAGATGAACTTAACACTTAACAATTTGAAAACAAGAACAAAAGTTGGGCTATGGTACCTTACACACCTCTTTCCTCTAGCATTCAAAATTAGGAAGAGGATGATTTGATCATCAATAACTTCTAGCATGAGCCTCTCATAGGTAAGTATTTCTAATCCTTTACCTCCGTGTTGTGTTGTTTAGGCCTCCTAGGATGACCCTTGATACTCTTGTAAGGTCAAGGATACCAGGAGACTGCCTCTATTGTGACCCTTCTTCTATTTGTATCATCATTCTTCTATATTGCCTCTCCTCTATTTTCATTGTTGTGTGTTGTGTCTTAAGGACATAGCGTTGTGGTTGGTGACTTGGGGGCACCCTCCTACATGATTGTCCCTAAGGCACTTGTTTCTCCTCTCTTGATTTAATGTTTACCTTCTTCCAGTGGTTCTATCTAGCTAGCGGATGACAAAAAACATATAATACTAATACAAACCTAGTGTCCCTTCAATGAGAAATCAAAAAATAGACCTAGTCCATATATGACAAGGGGGTTGATATATATTATCTAACGCTTGGCTAGTAGAATCACTCCGTGTGATATTTTGATGTTGTCTTATCGCACTTACAAAACATAACAATATTGTTGCTCCATGCACTTTTTCTATTTTGACTCTTGCCTTGCTTGGCTCTTTATGTGAATGATTACATGTATTGTTGTTTATCATGATTATATGGTTGCTAGCACATTTTCTTGTAGGAAAATGTATGTTTGTGGGAACATTTGGCAATTGTAAAGTGCATGTCACCTCTGGGGGCATGGGCTTTGCGAGAGCTCATGTTCCCTTGTGTGTTTTCTCTCTACCTTAATGTGCTTGATATCGATACATGATATTAACCACCTTAAGGTGGGGGCATATATAAGGTAAGTTATCTGATGATTTTGGTACTAATGAAGCATGTTTGAAGCCCTTTGCAGAGCTAGGATGTTGTATCTCTGAGAGAGTGCACATCCTTCTTTTCTATCTTGCAATCTTTAAGCCCTCTGCGAAGGCGGGATATCATGCATATCCTTTTTATTTTAAGACCTTTATGGAGGTGGGGATGGTGTATTTTTTGAGAAGATTACACATCCTATCATTTTCTAAAAGTCCTCCGAGTAGGCAAGGCAGATCTAAGACTATCCTAACCCTTAAGCGTGTCTTTGGCGATTGTTGTGGCGAAGCCCAATCATCGGTGTGTACCTATAATGTGCCTGATATGGTTGTGAACCTAGCAATAGGTTTCTTCCATTGCTTGTTTGTCATGTTTTCTCGATGTCTTCCATGTGTATGTGTATGGCATGTTTGTTCCCAAGCATAGTTTCAAGATCAATGGTGATGAGCTCCTCCTATGCTTTGGGATTTGTATGGCATGTTTATTCTCAAGTGTAATTTCAAGATTGGTGGCGATGAGCTCCTCCTACACTTTGAGATTTGTATTGCATGTCCGTTGCCCCCTATATAGTTTTAAGACTGGTGGCGATGAGCTCCTCCTGCATTTGGGTTGTGTGTTTACTTTCCATGTACTTGCATTTGCATTTCATATATGAGAGAGAAAAAGAAGTAATTGTTGCATTCACTATATTTGTTGTGTTTTGCATGTCTTCAATGCTATCTTCTCCATGTTTTGCGTGATTGTAACTTCTTCTCCGTGTTTTGTGTGCCTGTTATAGTCTTCAATGTGTTTGGCATGTCCTCATCGTGCTTGGCGTGTTTGTTGTGTTTGTTGACCTTACTTTAATGCATGTATGGACCTCGCATTTATACATACATTAAAGTGGGGGCTAAATGTTATGTCAAAAAAGTCCTCTTGGGGGGTTTTTCCCTCTTGGGGGGTTTTTCCCTCTTAGGGTTTAGCTCATGAGTCCTTAGATTGCATTTAGAGCATCTTGTATGATAATTGTTAATCCTGATGAGAAAACCCTGAAGTCTTATGGAAAATAGGACCTAGGGGGTGCTATTTTGATGATCCCTAAACAAAAATAGGAGGGTGGACTTGGGCGCTAGTTCCCTAATCCTGCCCTATTTTGGGTCAGCCCTAAATTTAAATGTTGGTTTTATGACCATTATTTAGGTCCTATGCCAACATCTCAAGTTTGAATTATGAAATTCTTAGCGGGAATGTTTGTAGTTGCATATATAAGCATGTTTAGTGTTTCATTTGTAAACTAGAAAATGATTGTGAACTTTAGGCATACTTGTGATTTCATGATATTCATTATTGTAGAGCAGAGCATTGTTATTGTGTTTGTGATTGCATATATGACTTCATCTTCTCATGTGATTGAAGAGCCTTCATTTATGTGAGATCTAAACTTCAAGGTAATATCTATTTGTGTTTGAATCATTTATCATTTGGATTTTGCCTCTATCCTGCAAGGATATGCATTCTTTATCTAACAACGGTGTTCGAAAGACTTGAATGTCTCTCCGGGGCTTGACCGAGGCAAGCCTCTAAACACCACAACCCCCAACCACACTCCTTTGTGATTGCAAGTTATAGGTACCGAGTTTTGCAGAGTGGAGTTGCAGATAACAAGGATTTAGGATCTGAAAGAAAGAAGACAAAGTTGAACATTTCAGGACAAGGGTGTTAGTGGCATTGTCCCTTGGATCCTCAAACACAGAAACAAACTAGACAGTGATAATCAGCTTCCAAAGAGTTGCTGACACCCTGAAAATATCTGGCATTGGACTAGGGCGCTAGTGGAGGTGTCCTCCACATCTTCTAGGGTAGAAACAGAAGATATAGTGAATATCAATGTCAGGAGGAGATCCAGATTCTGTGTCGAAAATAGTACCTTGGACAGGGGTGCTAGTGGAGATGTCCCTGACTATTCTGCATTCTAAACTTTGAAAAATGGTAAGTTATTAATCTTTATCCTTCACCTTAATCTGAAAGAATTTGGCATAATTCATCAATTTGCTTACTATTTTGCTTACTTAGGGTTTTAAGAGCATTTGAGCATTAAATTTGAGATATTGATTGATAACATATG
The DNA here is from genome assembly GCA_027924645.1 of Cunninghamia lanceolata. NCBI lineage: Eukaryota > Viridiplantae > Streptophyta > Pinopsida > Cupressales > Cupressaceae > Cunninghamia > Cunninghamia lanceolata. The sequence continues at coordinate 21,144,907 of BSBN01000582.1, forward strand.
AGTTTCCACATTGTTCCAAGTGGTAGCCCAACCTGTTAGGTGAATGCTCTTGCTTAGTAGAGATTCAACTCGGTTGATATACCCTTGAATGTTTGTAGTGAATGGAGGATTTACCCTTGAAACCATTATCCCCTCTTTTCATACTTATTGTGAGTTTGTTCTACATGAATTTCCCAATTATTTTGATATGAGGGAGTTTCAGGGTAGAGGTGGAGGCTCTGCCCAACACAGATTGGGAGCTCGCTGAGATGTAAAATATGCACAAAGACCACTAGCACAAAAATACAGCCAACATGTGACAATTCCATTAGTCGTCAAGAAGACTATGGAGGTGCAGACTCTCCATGTTATTGCTAGCCTCACAGACACACTTGTACAACATGGTACACAGGTATCTCAGTCTTGTGCTTCATCAGATAATTAGGTAGCACAACCATCCAGCTCTAGTGCTTCTAGCTCTCACATGTGCCTTAGTTGTCCTAATTTATGCTATGGAGTAGATTGTGATCTAGAGCATGTAGAAGGTGCCACCTCCCATGAATGCACTCATTGTCATTTTAGATGTTTTGGGAGCAGAGTGGGTGATCCAGTAGTACAAGGTCATCAATTAGATGATGTGGTGATGGATGATGAGCTATCAAATGATTTGTTTGATGATCACACACAAGTATTTTTATATGAATTTATAGGATTTTTATATCTTATACTTAAATTTTGAAATGTAAATTGATTTTTTTATTATAGAATTGAATTAAAATTATGCATATATTATACATTTCAAGGTGTAATGTCACAGCCCAATGTTATGACATTGACCATCCCACCAATGAGTTGTACACGTGTATCTGTTTCAGAGGTAAAAATCTAATATATCATAAAGAAGTATTTTATATTTAGAATAATATATTAAATATTTGAAAATCTAATTTTTTGTTGAATAGGGGGGCATAACATCACCATCTAACATGTATATTCCTATTGTTAGTTGTGGCATTAGATACATAGAGGTACGCTATAACCAATGATAACTTTAAGAAATCGCCCTTGAAAAAAGATATAAAATCCTAGCGAATATTTCATTTTTTTGGGAAAAAAATTAATTTCTATTGACGAATCTTTCCTATTTTCTGAAAAAAATATTAATTTTATTGGCAAATTATTTTAAATCACTAGAAATTTATAGAAAATCTTGGCGAATCTTCACAAAAAATAGGAAAATGCATTGATTACCATAGTAAACTCTTCTTTTTTTAAGAAATTAAATTCCTATGGAAAAGTAAGTGCTTGAGGGTGGTAGTGATTGACTAGTTTAAGTTGTAATTTTCATGTCTATAATTCCTTAATTCCTTAATATTTAAATCAAACATTGAATATTTTAAATCAGTCCTAAATTATTTTTCACCACCCTTGATTTTATAATTTATTTATAATCTAATGGTTTAGGTTCTATTTTGTGGGCCACAATGTACTCATGAAGCTCCAATTCCCATGGGGCTCAAAATTGCATTTAGGTCATTGATCTCAATGGAGATCAATGGGCTAAATGCAATTTCAGACCCCATGGGGCATTGGAGCTTTGTGGGTACATTTTGGCCTATAGAATTTAACCCCAACAATTAGATTATAAATTGAGATCAACGGCCCAAATACAATTTTGGGCTCAATGGGCATTGAAGCTCTGTGGGTACATTTTAACCCATGGAATACAACCCCATTTGTTAGATTATAAATAAAATCAATGGTGGTGATAAAAAATTGGCGATATGGCCCTAAAGTAACCAATAATTATGTAATTTTATTAGTGAATTAATTTCATTTTCTACTATAACTTATAAAATTTAGGTGAATCTAATCTAATTAGGTATCAAATATTGTGGCAAATATTTGATTTTAAAAGTTTAATAAAATAAATGTTCTGCCAATTTAGCTAGGACTAAAATAAAATTTAGTAAAATGTGGCGATTCACATCACATTACAGCTTGTACTATTAGCCAATTTTTGAATCCTCAATTTCAACTATTAACCAATTGGCGAATATTAGCCACTAAAAAAATCATTGGCTATAACTCATTTTAAATTTTTATTTTGCCAAATCTAATTTTATTGTTTATGCATATTAGTGTTTCTGAGTTGAATATTTTATTGTTTGTTTAGTTGATGTATTCAGTTGTCACACCTCTTGGTATGTGAGAGAATTTGGATATTGGTGTTTCTACAATAATTGTTGATAACTGAGAGGGGGGGGGTGAATCAGTTATCCTAATTATTTCTTCTTTTGAACTTTCTTATTAATCAAAGCAGCATTGAATCAAACAAACAAACATTACCATGAAATGAAAAACACATGACACAGTATTTTTGACGTGGAAACCTGGTTAAGGGAGAAAACCACGGGGTGATTAACCCAAAGATTAATCTCTGTTAGAAGAATAAGGAATTACAAAATGGCACTTGCCAATTAGGGCTCACTGCCCGAGCACACTACTCACAAAGAGGCACACTGCCTACACGGAGACACATTGTCTACAAAAGAATGTTTATACAATACTTGAACTGATTGGAAGCATCTACATATGCTAGAGTTCAGTTCCGGTTAGGCTTAGTATACTGATCTACTGCACTTCATCTTTCCTCTACTCTTTATTCTGCTTTCCTTTCACATACCGGATCTTTGTTATTACTTCTGCTCTGCTCTGCACTTATTCGCATACCACATAACTCTTCCACTCTTCTCACAACAAAATCCATCCTCTATTTATATCCGCACTAGTGATTTCATTATCTTTCTAGTCGGCACCCAGAATAATCTATCTTCTCACAAACTCTATTCTGTCGGCTGAATCCTTGCATATCAAGTAATGCGGATCAAGCATATACTTGTAGATGTCATTAATCATGTCGGCCAAACATGATTCATGCCTTCACAACCTTTACCATCAACAGTAACACATCCAGAAAATAGTCTGATACTCTGTCAGTCAGTTCTTCCTCTGTTCTCACTGTCTCTCAGGAATCCGGTACTCAACTATTCATATCTTTTTCCTTGTCCATCACCGGAAGCTAAATCCTTGGAATATACTACTCAAGGTAGTCCTCTTGACTTCCGCAAATCCGCACTGCACCAAGACACTTCCTCTGAGAGATCCGGACCAATTTGTCAGACCTTGCCACATGCTCTATTCTTGTTCACCGAACCACAACAATCTTCATTCTGACTTCCGGTAGAGACACACCATGACTTGCGGATATGTGGGATGACCTTTGTTGCCATCAATGACAACAACCATGAATACATATAGTGTCTCTTGCCAACAATCTCCCCCTTTGGTATTGATGGCAACACTTAGTGAAAAATGACTAAGTGTTTACACTGTGCTCCCCCTTGGCTGATGCTCTATCTTTATATACAATTTCTGGAACTCCCCCTTAGTTGGATTCCTCATTTTTCACTGCTTCTCACTCCCCCTTTGACATCAATGGCAAAGGGTAGGGTCCGCACACCAAAATTTTCAAAAATTTACTATACATAGTCGCATATTACATACTCACATAAACTGAAGAATGTCTGCAAAGGATGTCTTCAATTGGACCAGTTCTGTAGCCCAACTTTGCTTCATTCTATCCAAAATTGAAATGTGACCACTCAACAAGAATGCAAAAGCTTCTGCCCTCTTGAGATCTATCGGATCATTGGTTTGGGTGGTAGTCTGAGCATCACTTATAGTCTCATGCATAGTTTCTAACTTAGGGATTATAATCCTTCTAAGTTCTCCCATCCGGTTAATTATATTCTTCCTTTCCTTTTCAAAGTTCTTTATTGCATTTGTGATTGCAATAGTTTGACATTCTTGATTGACTATGGAGGAAGAGAGAGGATCAAAAATTTGAGACAAACTTTGTAGTTTGTCTTGTTCCTCTTTTATTTTCTTATCAATTTCTATTGTTGCCTTTGACAAGGAGATACAAAATTTGTAGATGTCACCGCCATCCTTAAGAGCACTTTCTAAGCTCTTTATTCCAATACTCATATTTCTTCTATCATTAGAGATTAATCCTAGAACTTCTAAAAATCTCTTATCCAAAAACTCCTTCCGGACCTTTTCTTCAGCTGATTTTTCTAGAGAATCAAAATGTGTATCAACACTGCTGACTAAGGTTTTGAGATTACCAGAAGAGGAGGCTGTCAGATCTATCTGGATTGATGGCATAATCTTTTCAAGCACTCCAGAAGCAGCCTCTATCAACTCACAGTCTTCCATATGAGACTTTAGGAGTTTTTCATTTGCCTTAGCATTTGCAAATGAAGCTATCTTCATTGTCTATACCGGAGAGAGGGAGTCAAAGTTGAATGGACCTTTTAGAAGCTCTAGTTCATCAATCTCTATTGTTTCTTGGCTCAGAAACTTTTGAACAATTTGTGCAGTGTCTCTTGCCGGAGACAGATGTTTCTTCTCTTCTGCAGTTTTGTCCTTTGGAGTCTTTTCTCCTTCCACATTCTTTCCACTTTCAGTTGTGGTTTTCTCTGTTGGAATCTTCTCTTTCTCTGCATTCTTGGTGCTGTCAACCTCTTTTTCTTTTACTACTGCTTCTTTCTCCTATAATTTCTCTTCTTCTTGGGATCCGGAGACTATAGGAGAAGCCGGAGGAGAGATATTAGTCTGTTCAAGGGGCACTTCTTTCGAAGCAGATGGTTCCAAGTCCACAGCTATTTCTGCACCTAAGTCCTCTACAACAGGAAGATTAAACCTTTTGAAGGCCTTCCGGAGGATCTCTTCTGTCTCTATGGCCACCTTGTCAGTCTCACCAAGCATGAGTTGATTCATTCTTGCTTTACTCCTGAACTCATCTTTGCAGTCTTTGAATATTATGTTCATTGTCTTGGGATCAATTTAAGGATATAGCTGAATAGCTATCTGCTCCCAGATCTCAAGATCTTTTGCCTAAGCATTATTCTTTCTTATTTCTAATTCCTTTTCTAAGCTTTTAGGAATTAGAGATATGATCTCAATAAAGGCCTTATTGTATATGTTCAGATATTTGATTGTGGCTTCCTGCAAAATCTTTTGGTCAGCCTCATTGTAGTCATCATAAAATTCAGTCATTGGTTAAAGGTTTCCATCCACCATGACTGACTTGATTACACTCTCTAGAGACAGGGTGGGCTTTTCAACAAATACCTCTGTCATTTCTTCCTTGTCTTGGCCTGTGGAGGGTTTATCGGATCCTTTCTTCTTCTACTTCTTTATTTCTTTTACTCCCTCATCTGACTCAGTTTCCTCTTCATCCTTTTGGCTTTCATAAGCCCTTGAGGCTTTTGTCCTAGATCTTTTACCGGATGCCTGGACTTCCGGTTTTGAGCTTTTGGTTCTGACAGGTGTAGATCCTTTTGATGATCTGGTCCGGGTTGAGGTTTCCACCGGAGCACTTTTCTTGCTTTTCTTTTTTGCCTCTTTCTTTTCTTCCTCAACCTTTCTTCTCTTTTCCCGGTTGGCATCAAGTGCCTCCTTTGGGATGCCTAGGCCTTGAGTAATATGCTCTACTTCTTTTCTCACTTTCCTCTTAATCTCAGGTTCCCTGAGTTCCACATGGATCTTCACACTCAGCTCCTCAAAGGTTCTGAACCTTTCTGCCTTTGGATCTTTGGGCTGACTAAGCATGTGTTGAACATGCAGCTCCACTCTCTGTTCATCCACTTCATACCCCATGGGCATGATCCACACAGTTCTTGGTTCAACTGCCTCCATTAGACACTGATCTGTTTCTACCATAAAACATACTATGTCTTTGTACTTTTCAACAAGAGATTGGGGTATTCTTTCTCTTGCATGCATCATGCTCTGGAAGTTCTTGAAATATCCCCATAGAGTTGTTTTTCTTTCTTTGGCATCCCCAAGTCCATGCAAATAATCTCTGATTTGGATGGCAACTGGTCTGTCATTCTGCCATATCCATCCACTGGATCCGGGAAGCTCATTCATGTAATAAAAGAAGAGACAAAGGATCAAATTGCCATACTTGAAGGAGTTTTTCTTGTCCTTCTTGATCTTCTACAGATTTTCAAAAAGTTGGTTTACAAGAAGCTCACACAAGTCATAGTCTGCATTCTCCTTTAGCATTTGATAAGCTGTGTAAATTGCAATTCCCGATACTAAATTTTCCCTACTGGAGTGATAGATCTTGTAACCAATTATCATAGATGCAAATTTGACATCTGGTTCACTGATGTCTTCAACTGTCATAGCTCTCTTATCAAACTTAGATCCGGTTGCATCACTAACTGTCTGATTTTTGACAGACTTGAGAATAGGTAATCCACCGGATGAGTGCAGACCGGTTACAGCCCTAATTGCATCTTTGGTGATCTTGAAGGGCTTGTTCAACCATAGGAAGTTGTCATGCACTCTACTTAGTACATACCGGACCCATTCATCTTCTTCAAAACAAGGGAAATGGATGCACTGTGCAAAGTGTTTATCCCGGATGGCTTTGTACTGAGGTTTAATCTCAAAGGAGTCATCTATCAACTGTTTGTGATAGATATCCATCAATTTCGATTCTCCAAAGTCTTCAAAATTCGCATGAATGTAAACCCTAATGTCCTCCATATGCAATACACCATGCGGAACACTAGAGAAGGCTCCTAGTGGATCTACCTCCAAAGATTTGTATGGATGTTTCTTGAATGTGGGGCGAGGTCTATCAGAGATTTTAACTATATTCGGAGTAGCCATTTCTTAACAGATTTGTAGTAAGATATCAAAAACAGAAAATACCTTATGCGCCTTCAGTTGCACGGAGTGGTTGGATTGATTTCTGTATGTAATGACTTCGGCAAGAGATCTTTGGTGAGCTTGATGAATCTTGTTGCAGAGCTCCATTTTTCACTTCTTCTTGAGTGCAGAATCAGCAAGTGATTTATGAGAAATCCCTTAAATTGCTCCGCAAACCCTAATATCTGATGGCAATAAATGCTCGACCTACATTATTCTGATTGGCCTTATTCGGTTAACTTGAAGAACCGGATTAGTCCTAATCTATGAGCATCATGCGGATCTTCCAACCATGAACAAATCAAGATGACATATCACAAGGACATCCCAAATACTCTGTCCAATCCACAGAATAAGATAATGCACTTCCGGATCTCTCCAGACCTTTTTGTAATCCTCTGTCATTCCAGAGCATCTCCCGAAACAGGTCTTACTTGATCGGTCACAACTTCCTCACATCTTCATGCGGACCTCTGAAATCTTATCTGAATCATCTCAAGACTTATATCTACAAGCCCTTTACTCCACATCGTGTGCCACATCCGGCACCACTTGATTGGCTGGGGGAACAGGATTTTCTTTGAGACTCCCCCTGAGCCAGAGCTCACCTTTTAATTTCCAGAAGGAATATCAGCACTAGAGTCTGGTGCAGATCCAACGTCTACATTCTCTGAACTTTTCTTCACCCAAATCTTGTTCATCTGATTCCTAACTTCATCCGCATTCATCTTTTGTTTACCCTTGTCTTGATTCTGATTATACACCAGACCTCTTTTGTCCTGATTCTTGCTTCTACAGACTTTTGCATTATGACCGGACCTATTACAGATTTGGCAAATAACATCTCCTTGCATATTTGACTGATAACCTCTTGATCTGCATTGATTAGCCATATGACCTACTCTATTGCATGCAAAGCATCTACCATTGAATGATTTGTTTATTTGCATATTTCTGCATTCATGGGACTTGTGTCCATACCTTTTGCAGTTAAAGCACTGTCTGGAGAAGGATGAGTTAGTCTGATTCATTCTCTTTCTACACTGATTAGCTTTGTGACCAAAGTGATTGCAGCTGTGGCAGTATCCATTGAAGGATGGATATCTTTGAGCATTGGGCTGTCTTACTGGAGGTCTTCTAGGCCTATTCCTTGGATTTTCTGATCCAAAATTCTTTTGACCGGATCTGGAGCTTTCTCCTTTCTCATATCCCAAACCATACTTGTCATCTGCCCTCTTTTGACTTCCAAGAAGAACTTCAAGTTGAGCAAAACTTATCTTGAATTTTTCTTTGTATTCATTTTCTATTTGAAGATCTCTTTTGAGAGAGACAATTTGATTCTCAAGTTTTTCTTCATTATCTTTGGCATCTTCAAGATCAGATTCAAGATGTCTGATGATCATGCCCATCTGATGGCAATCTTCTGATTTCTCTTTAAGAGATTGTCTTAGATTGTCTTCAGTTTTTCTTTTCTCTTCAATCTCTTGAGTAAACTTTATAACTCCTGATTCCATTTCATGTCTTACCATAATGACTTCTTTTGATAACTTTTCACATAACTTGGTTTTCTCAGTCAATTCTTCATTTGTATTGCTTTCTTCACTTTGTCTTGCTAATTGTTGGAGCAGCTCCTTTCTCTTTTTCATAGAGAGACTTAATTTATCCTTTAGTTCTCTCATGAATTCATCAGCCTGTTTGGGTCTTTCCTTTAATTCATTGACTTCAGAGTTTGACTGTTCAAGATCCTCAAGGGCAGTCTTGAGTTGATCCCTTAAACCATATGCATCCATTTGAACTCCCAGATCTTCCTCAAGCTGTTAGGCTCTATTAGGAGGAACTTAGCTTTGATACCAATTGTTGATAACTGAGAGGGGGGGTGAATCAGTTATCCTAATTATTTCTTCTTTTGAACTTTCTTATTAATCAAAGCAGCATTGAATCAAATAAACAAACATTACCATGAAATGAAAAACACATGACACAGTATTTTTGACGTGGAAACCTGGTTAAGGGAGAAAACCACGGGGTGATTAACCCAAAGATTATTCTCTGTTAGAAGAATAAGGAATTACAAAATGGCACTTGCCAATTAGGGCTCACTGCCTGAGCACACTGCTCACAAAGAGGTACACTGCCTATAAGGAGACACACTGTCTACAAAAGAATGTTTATACAATACTTGAACTGATTGGAAGCATCTACATATGCTGGAGTTCAGTTCCAGTTAGGCTCAGTACACTGATCTGCTGCACTTCATCTTTCCTTTGCTCTTTATTCTACTTTCCTTTCACATACCGGATCTTTGTTATTACTTCTGCTCTGCTCTGCACTTATTCGCATACCACATAACTCTTCCACTTTTCTCACAACAAAATTCATCCTCTATTTATATCCGCACTAGTGATTTCATTATCTTTCTAGTCGGCACCTGGAATAATCTATCTTCTCACAAACTCTATTCTGTCGGCTGAATCCTTGCATATCAAGCAATTCGGATCAAGCATATACTTGTAGATGTCATTAATCATGTCGGCCAAACATGATTCATGCCTTGACAACCTTTACCATCAACAGTAACACATCCAGAAAATAGTCTGATACTCTGTCAGTCAGTTCTTCCTCTGTTCTCACTGTCTCTCAGGAATCCGGTACTCAACTATTCATATATTTTTCCTTGTCCATCACCGGAGGCTAAATCCTTGGAATATACTACTCAAGGTAGTCCTCTTGACTTCCCCAAATCCGTACTGCACCAAGACACTTCCTCTGAGAGATCTGGACCAATCTGTCAGACCTTGTCACATGCTCTGTTCTTGTTCACCAGACCACAACAATCTTCATTTTGACTTCCGGTAGAGACACACCATGACTTGCGGATATGTGGGATAACCTTTGTTGCCATCAATGACAACAACCATGAATACATATAGTGTCTCTTGCCAACAACAATTTCATCGATAATGTGTCTAACACAGGTATGAGTATGAACATATAGATTTTATTATGATTATTTTATTTCAATTGACATCATTAGGTATTTGAAAGAAAATGATAAATACATTTTTTTTATTCTATAGATTGATGTAAACACTCTTATCTGAGGACAAGCCTCTCTTGATGATGTCAAGCATCATAGACAAGAATAACTAAACTACCAATATGTTGTAAGTGTATATATTATTTTTATATCATTTTAGAATAATATATTTTAGTTATAGAGTTTGTCATGGTATCTAATTTTATAATTTGTATATACATCTTGAAATACAAAATAGTGAGGGACGCAAGAGATCCAAACGACACAAGAGATCTGAATGACGCAAGACAACTACTAATTCATGGGATCAAGGTTTAATTTCTGGTCAGAGAAAGAGAGGCTGAATGTTTCAATAATTTAGTGTTTTCTACCTGTGACAAAGACACTTTTTATGCCTTTACATGGCACATCCATAATGTAATTTGTATGACTATATATTGATGCCATTTTGTAGTTTGAGAGATAATGTTGGCATCATGGCATTGTATGGCATTTTGATGACATTTGTATGCCTTCATGGATTTATCAAGACTAATGTATGTAAATATGTTATGCATATTCATAGTTTAAATGGTTTTAATGGTTTGTACCTATTCTATGTCTCTATATTTCCTTGTCTCTATCACTATCTCTCTCATATGTACACGGTGTGTGCATAAGGGTTGAATGACATATATATGGCATATACATATATGGTGTGCATAATGGTTGAATGGCATATCTGGCATAATATCATACAAACTGTGTCATGCATGTATCATGGGTAGTGTGCATCAAACTTCTATGACTATGTGCATAGTCTTCTTATTCATAAATCATGGTTATTGACATTCAATCTTGTGCATGATCATGACTTTTATATGAAAGCTATAATGAAATATATGTCATTGCATTATATGGGTTTTGTTTGAAGGATTTAATGGTATATATGTCATTTTTGTTGTATGGGTTATAATGGCATATATTTCATAGAGATATAATGGTTTTTCTTAAAGGTTGCATTGAACTATTATCATTTTTGTTCATGCATCACGGTTGAGTGATACTGACTATTGTGCACATGATAGCATCAAATATTTGTTACATGTTTCCCATTCTTAGAAAAAGGTTCTTCAAGAGTCCAAACATAATTTATGATAGGTGGCATCATTATCTCTAAGGCTTGTAAGGAGATATTTTTGATGGCCTTGTAAGGTTGTGGAATTTGGCTTTGGAAGGTGGCACCATCATCTCTAGCACTTATTAACATGAGTAGATATGTACATATGTAATGCTTCATCAAAGTTGTTACATTCAAAACAACCTTATCTATCTCAATTCATTTGTTTAGGCATCAAAGACAACAATGCAATATCAAAACTTCATGATTTCTATGGCTAGAAGCATATATGCTACATAATCATATCCTCAATTATTCTTAATATGAGGTTTAGCAACATATATACTTTGAGCTTAATTATTGTAAAAATATACAAAGTAACAATTCCATAAATAAGGGTTTCCTTAAAAATCATTTTAGAGTTACAATAAAGCCATATCCATGGTCCCATAGGTCTATCCTATAGCCCTTGCAAATATTTCAAATTCTTTTAAGGTAACATTTTTCTCATATGCATATACATAATTGTTATCCACATATTCAATCAAAGTAAAGCATTTTCACCTTGTTCTTAAGGGCTAATAACAATACATCTTATCAGTGAGACTATACACATGGAACTAACAACCACAACAATATGCAAGAGAAAACTAGTCATTTTAGAAGGCACTCTACTTTTTTCTTTAACATCATCTACAAATTGTGGAATTTGGCTTTACAAGTGCCAATTGCATTTGCTTGAAAGTTTCTAAAGTTTTTTCAACAAATCTATTTTCTACATATCTTGCAATCATTGCATTCCATGAGAGGACATCTCTTTGTGGTGTTCTATCAGACAATCCAGGTGCCTTATCTATGCTTCCACACTTTGCATACATGTCTACAAGGGTAGCTGCAATTACAACATCTAACAAAATTCCTATATTCTTTATGCTCTGATGGTTGTCCATACATTGTTCCAAAGATCCTATTTTGGTAGAGATAGGGAGGATGTTGGCAAAGGTTGTGGAATTTGGCTTTACATGTGCTAATTGCATTTTCTTGAAAGATTCTAAAGTCTTTTCAACAAATCCATTTTTTGCATATCTTGCAATCATTGCATTCCATGAGAGGACATCTCTTTGTGGTGTTCTATATGATAGTCCACATGCCTTGTCTATGCTTCCACATTTTGCATACATGTCTACAAGGGCAGCTGCAATTACAACATCTGACAAAATTCCTATATCCTTTATGCTTTGATGGTTGTCCATACGTTGTTCCAAAGATCCTATTTTGGTAGAGATAGGTAGGATGCTGGCAAAGGTTGTGGAATTTGGCTTTACATGTGCCAATTGCATTTTCTTGAAAGTTTCTAAAGTCTTTTCAACAAATCCATTTTCTGCATATCTTGCAATCATTGCATTCCATGAGAGGACATCTCTTTGTGGTGTTTTATCAGATAGTCCATGTGCCTTGTCTATGCTTCCACACTTTGCATACATGTCTACAAGGACAATTGAAATTACAACATCTGAAAAAATTCCTATATCCTTTATGCTCTGATGGCTATCCATACATTGTTCCAAAGATTCTATTTTGGTAGAGATAGGAATGATGCTGGCAAAGGTTGTGGAATTTGGCTTTACCCGTACCAATTGCATTTACTTGAAATTTTCTAAAGTCTTTTCAACAAATCCATTTTATGCATATCTTGCAATCATTTGCATTCCATGAGAGGACATCTCTTTGTGGTGTTCTATCAGATAGTCCATGTACCTTGTCTATGCTCCTACATTTTGCATACATGTCTACAAGGGCAGCTGCAATTACACAATCTGACAAAATTCTTATATCCTTTATGCTTTGATGGTTGTCCATATGTTGTTCCAAAGATCCTATTTTAGTAGAGATAGGGAGGATGCTGGAAAAGGTTTTGGAATTTGGCTTTACACCTGCCAATTGCATTTGCTCGAAACTTTCTAAAGTCTTTTCAACAAATCCATTTTTTGCATATCTTGCAATCATTGCATTCCATGAGAGGATATCTCTTTGTGGTATTCTATCAGATAGTCCACGTACCTTGTCTATGCTTCCACACTTTGCATACATGTCTACAAGGGTAGCTACAATTACAACATCTGACAAAATTCCTATATCCTTTATGCACTGATGGTTGTCCATACGTTGTTCCAAAGATCCTATTTTGGTAGAGATAGGGAGGATGTTGACAAAGGTTGTGGAATTTGGCTTTACAAATGCCAATTGCATTTTCTTGAAAGTTTCTAAAGTCTTTTCAACAAATCCATTTTTTACATATCTTGCAATCATTGCATTCCATGAGAGGACTAGTGTTCTATCAGATAGTCCACGTTCCTTGTCTATGCTCCCACATTTTGCATACACGTCTACAAGGGCAGCTACAATTACAACATCTGACAAAATTCCTATATCCTTTATGCTTTGATAGCTATCCATATGTTGTTCTAAAGATCCTATTTTGGTAGAGATAGGGAGGATGCTGGCAAAGGTTGTGGAATTTGGCTTTACATGTGCCAATTGCATTTTCTTGAAAGTTTCTAAAGTCTTTTCAACAATTCCATTTTCTGCATATCTTGCAATCACTGCATTCCATGAGAGGACATCTCTTTGTGGTGTTCTATTAGACAATCCATATGCCTTGTCTATGCTTCCACACTTTGCATACATGTCTACAAGGGCAACTACAATTACAACATCTAACAAAATCCCTATATCCTTTATGCTTTGATTGTCCTATGCATGGTGATTGTCCATAAATATGGTTGATAAAAGATTGTCCTATCTACATTCTCCTCTTAAACTTAGATCTGCCTTGATGAAGTGATCAATGTGTTTGAATAGGTCAAGGTTTATGAAAATAAGATTGGATGAAAAAGGCTAAGAAAGGGCTAGGGTTTGATTTCCTTAGGTAGTCCATCAAACCCTAGCCATGGTTCACCCTAGTATGAAGGGAAAAATAATATGGAACGATTACAAACCCTATAAGTTGCCATAGTCTATTGGTTTTGGATGAAGCTATTGAGGATTGGACTTCATGATGTGCATCAAGGGAGTTACTGGAAGTTGCTATGTCTTAACCATCATATATTATCACTGAGATTGAACAATTATCATGTGAAACAATCACAAAATGTGACAGCCAAAGAGACAATCCTCAAGCCATGATTATGAGACAAGGAGTGTATGTGAAAAGGAGGTAGTCTTGGACCAATAAAATAATCTGGGACAGTCATGAAAAGACAAGAATATTGATTGGTCTGAGATAGAAAGAGGCAATTTTGTGGTCTTAGATAAGCTAGCAAATGACATCTGACAAAATTCCTATATCATTTATGCTTTAATGGTTGTCCATACTGTTGACTTTTTCCCAGACTGGATGCTTATTCCCAGATATCCCTACAAGGTAGCCATCAGTGATCAACAGGAGCTCTGGGCCAGGGGGTCAACAGTATAGGAGATAGACTCTATATTTTATCTCCTCTTCTTCTTCAGGCTCTGCAAGACCTAGGGGGGTATTCCCTACTCAACATCCATGAGGATATGCATGCAAGGCTGGGATGTTGACAGAAAGCAGATAGTCCTCCTGTAAGTAGACCAAAACTGAAAGATAAGGGCAAAGGGGCTAGCTTTGGGCCTATTTGCAGTTGTAGACAGAGGACTGAGGATCCTAAACTAATTCTAATGTCCTAATGTTGGTTTTAGATTTTGATTTGGAGTTTAAGTGTGGATGCAAAGCTGGATATGGTTATAACACAAAACAAAGCCTGATTGGTGCCTATCCAGGGCCTGGAGTCAATAGACATACACTTGTGAATGATCAGCATAAACAACTAAAACTGGATTTCAAGGGGATCTATGTGATACCTGCCTTACAGGCATCTCCCAATACAAAGTGTTAGGTTATCTCTACTTATGGTATCCCTACTGCAGTATATCCCTCCCAATATTCAACCTGAAAACAGTTTAATCTACCCCTTGAATAGAAGTTAAAAGATCAGACATTCAACACAGGAATTCTATGCTCTAGAATCTAAACATTACCAAACATCCAGATTCAGAAGAAGGATACATGCAATACTGGAGACAGAATTAACACAACACATGCCAAACAGCATTTCTCATATAAGTTTAATCATGAAATCAGTGGGTTCATGCCAAAAACAAACAACAAGAGATACATAAACTCACAGGTAAGCTGTACAGAGCAACCAGATCAGCTTGTCATGCATTACAGAGCCAAAATCATCAACTTTCAACAACTACAAATGAACAACACAACCTGCTTATAACAGCCAGGTAGGTGCTCAGCAATTAATTACAATGTTGACCAAAATTTCGCCAGATACACAGTATCATGAAAATGGCGCTCAAACACAACCAGATTGGCGCCCAAACTTGAATGCAGCAGGTAGGGGAGGAGACAGGAAGATTTCTCGAGCCCTGCGCTCCTGCCCGCTGATTGACACCTCCAGTCGGGTACAAGATCGACCCACGCCATCGCCCATACCTCTGCAACAATCGCCATTAATGGCGCACCAACCCGCGGCCTTGGGAAAATCATCAAACAGACCATCGCAAGCTTTTCCCGCCGAGACTCATCATCATGATATTTGAAAATGCAGGATAACAATATCCCACATGCACCCCGCGATGACCTCAATAACACCTTATATACTAGGTCATGAGCATATATCATGTCGGTGCTTTTGCTCCTGACGACACTAGTATAGACTTCATCATCATCATCTTCCAGCAGCATGATATCCTGTTGTTCGAAAAATCACCCTGACGTCATCATGATATTTGAAATATAACCTTCATGATAATCGGCACAACCTGATCCTTCGGAGGAACATCCTCCTGCTGAGCTTATAACAAAGTCTGGCCGATGAACATCCTGATGACGTCATCATCATATCCTGCTGACGTCATCATCATATCTGCCTACTGCACACCTCCTCATATCCGGATGACGTCATCATCATATCAACATCATCATGATATTCGGAAGACAACCGGATATTTGGAAATATCCTCCTGATGTTCAAATATCAGGTTGCATTGTAGCTCTTCTGTAAGATCGGGGCGAGAATTGAATATGATGAGGCTGCTTGAAAAGATCACCCTCAATAGATAACACGCGAAACCAGCAGGCGGATATCTCCTTGATATCAACATCATCATGATGTTCGAACAAACATATATCCGGGTGATATGAAAATATCACCCCCTCCTTCGCGAATATCATGATGCAGATAGGCAGAAAGAAAAATATCACCCTGATATACGGATGACGTCAGCATCATCAGGATGAGAAACAAAGAATAGGAAGTGATACAACATCATCAGGATGATATTGACTAAGATCATCCTGACGTTCCAAAATATGATGACCCTAGTGAATATCGGGTCGCAATTACAACTCTTCAACAACATCATCAGGATGATGTTAACCAAGATCACCCGATGATAAAAATATCACCCCGGCGAAATATCATGAAGGCAGAAAATATGATGACCTCCACAAGCAGCAGGATGATAACTGGAAATATGATGATGATGAACACGACCCTTAGGAAAAAACAAGTTAGGTCGAGCAATTCAAAGAATAAGCAACATCATCATCATGCTCGCGCAAGGTGATAAATGGAAGATCACCGGATACTTTGAAACATCACCCTCGCAAGCAGATGCGGGTGCACTGTAGCTCGGCAGCATCATCATGATAAAAACCAAACATCACCCGACAGTTGAAATATGATGATGACGTTGAAAAACAAGTTGACGAGGAACATGATGATGCAGATCATCATCGAAGACAAGATGATGATGATGACCTCCTCCTCAGGAAAACATGATGCTGCAGTTGAAAAATGCTGAGGAGGTCCAACACTTAGAAAAAATGGGCAAGAAGATAAAGGCTTCAAATGAAGAAACCTCCTGATCATGACAAATCAACCCCTGGTCAAAATGAGTGTCAACACATACCTTGTTTGCAATAATGGTAGTAAACTTTAGGTCTCTAGATGTGATCCAAGACTAGTGATGAAGTCCTTTTTTTAGGTATGCATAACTAAAGATGTCCTATATCTACATATAATACCATCTTGATGAGGGTTTCAAACAATAAATGACTCCATAAATGTCCCTAAAACTATGGTAGTCCTTGACTATCCTCCTATGACTGACATAATAAGCATAATAAGCCTCTCCATGACAAACCCTCAAAAATACAATAAAAGATGACCTCAAACTTGCATTTAATAAGTCTCTCCATGACTGTACCAAACCCTCATACACTACCAAAACCTCACTTTGAAATAAATATTGCATAAAAACCCTAAATTTTATTGATGCTAGGTCTAAAGTGATGCCAAAATTAGTAAAACTTGATATTATCACTCCCCATTATGGACTCTAGGTGAAGGGAAAGCTATGGCATGCTTTCTATAAGCTAAAAATGCTTAACAAAATCTAGAAAGCCCTAGCTTTTACTAGCAATAAGAGAGACTGTCAAATTTTTCTAATAAGTGAGAATCTATGTTGTCTTACATATCTGCCTTATAAATATGTTTTCATCAAATTTGTGTGGCTGAGCATGTTCCAATAGCTGTGATAGTATTTGTGGATTTAAGGTTTAATATTTTTTAAAAGTTTAACACTACTAGTTGTGACTTTAAGGTTGTTAGAATTGACTATAAGTACTTACAATTGAATGAAATGTGCTCTTTAGATCTAAAAAGCAACCAATCATGTGATGCCACATCAGCGCACTAACAAAACATGACTTAATGCACAACTATTAGAGGTGTGAAGTTAGGATGCTCAAATATTAGGTCCACTCCCCTATGTTTTTTGATTTCTTTCAATAATAATATTGTGTCGTAGCATTGATCTCTTATCAAAGGGCAACATAAGGGAAAGAGTGGTGAGGTTACTGTGTTGTACTATTTATGGATAGTGTGTTTATCCTTATTTGTGGTAGTATTTGTGGATTTCTTCTTGTTTGGCACTAAAGTCCAATGATTTGGAACTCTTAGAAGAGATATGTTCTCTCACTATCCTCGTAAGATTGGGATTTGATTTCTTGTATTGTATAGGGGATTCGATGGTATACTTGTGGATAAGTACCATCATGATTCACAAATATTGTGAAACTATATCAAATCAACAACAACCAATCCAAAAGTTCAAAACACAAGAGACAAAAGTGGAACTAGCTTTTAGTTTAGTTTCATTTACTAGAAAGGTGTCAAGAGTGAAATTTTGCATGCAACACAACCTTGCCAAGAACCATATTTTTTGTTATGCATCTCGTGGGGCTAAACTAACTACACCATCACATCAGGGTGGGTGGGTTGATTCCAAGGAGACTCTTGTTTTGTGCACCAAGTGTCCCAATCATTTAGGGCACCAGGCTACCGACAAAGTCCCTTAAGATCCCTAAGAGCAAAAAACTACCAAACTATGACGGAGCAGTTCTTTGAATTTGTGGTAGCTGGGAATGTTTTGTTTGGACCTACAGGTGTACGTGGAGTTTTTCCACAATTGTTACATCCCCATAATCTTACTTTTGTATGGTAATCAGGATGATTAGTTAAGAGTTGAATAATTAGATGTTGTGGAAAACATCAGATTAATCATTGTTTATGAGGAAACTAACTTATGCTAGTTAGATATGAGATTTCAAGATTGAAATGATTATTTAATTATTATGAATTATCAATCATATGATGATACACTAATCATGAATTTCTTGTGGTGAGTTTGATCAGGAAAAGAAATCATCCTTCAAAGATGGAAGGAGAGTATCATTTGGGAGGAAGAGATGGATGTCAGGAAATGGGCCAAACAGCCATTTGACTATCAAATTATATGTCCTTATGAACCCTCTGTAAGTTATCTTGAGTCATGTTTTCTTTCTAGGAAATCAATCTCCTTTTTGGGTCATTTTGTCGGTGGAGCTATCTCGACAATGGTTATGACGACTAAACGATGTTCCTTGAACATCATTGAAAGTCAAGAGTTAGACCTGTGAATAGATAAAGAATTCTCTTGTTTTTCTTATTTCCAATTTGGGATATTATTTCTTTATTCCTTGTTTTTCGACAAAGGTTGATAGTCAATTGTGGGGGATTATTACTCGACCCCAGAAACCATAATCTATTAGTGTGTCATCCTTTGTTTTCATTATGATGATTATCTTTGATAGTATAGAAGTTATTTAACCCTTATTATTTAGCTAAGATTATGTTTGTGTGGACCTCTTTAGAGGTCGATGTCACTAGTATCTTGACTATGCATATAGCTATATTATTTTATCCATATTATTACCATTCTGATATCCATCACCCACAAGGAGTGAGAAGAGAGATTTTAGGCTGAGTGGAGGCTTGTTAGAGCCCTCCTCGCAGACCAGCCAAGAGTGGAATACGTGGATCAAAAGATCACGCGAGGTGGCATACAGGGAATGCATGCAAAGAACCATATTTTGATAGTTATCGAGGACTATCAAAGGGGAGACTGCATTCTGATCTATCATTATTCGGTGTCTAGAGAAAAAGAGAGCAGAGTGGTGAATAATAGGGAGTTATCATTTTAGCAGTGGACTACAAGGTTCTCACAGCTGGGAGATAGAGTGATGAGGCTCGAAGCCTAGTGTGCAAGACATTTATCACTGTGTCATATCACAGGTATGAGGACTTAGAGCTCATGGCTCATACGTATAATGGTTTCCAAAATAGTTTTAAACCTTTGTTTTTGGAGGACGTTGACTAGAGGGAACTAATCATATATACATATGACATGCCGAGTCATGAATATAATTTCATATGTATATCTTGATGATTATCTCTGATTGTTGAAGGCTCTTGAAGCCTCACTGTATTCATTTTGTGATGATTCTTTGAAGCTACTTTGTTTTTAGTGGCACTTGGCCAACTTGAGGCCATAATACCTTCGCTGGTTATGCATGCATGTGCACCTATGAAATACCAGTTAACCGGTTGAGCCATGTATCTTTAATAATATTTTCTTTTAATTGCTTATCAGTCGATAAGACTTGAAAACCTAGTGTTTATTACTAAGCCCGATAGGGCGATAATCATTTGTTAAAGGCAGGTTGAGGGTATCGGCCTATGGTATCGATAACATAGAATTGTTGCATGCCATAATAACAATGGCAATAGCCATGATAGATGCAAACACTTTTAACTCAGTGGTACATCTAAGTTGGTGTCGAGAGCACTTGATTCTTTATCTTACTGACCCGATAGTAAATGATGTCGACCCTCAACTGTTAATGCATTTTGTGTATATCATGGTTATTATGACTCTTCATGGAGATGAGCAGGTTATTATGTACATATAGATAGACTATGGCTTTCTTGGCAGCCATGACTTTATGTCATATTTCTTATGTGAAGTAATTACTTGATAGGTTCTTGATTACAAGAACTTACCCTAGTTATTTTATAAACTAGTGGTTTTAAAGAAGGTAAATGCCAACTTTGCGAATGGAAATTATTTTTATATATTTGGCATTAGGAAAGTCTCTTAAGGAAGAACTTATAAAAGAGATTGACTCTATGAGTCTTTATGAGCATTTCATAGATATTATGATTTGAGCCTAACCTTGAAAATAGTTAAACAAAGTAAACATCGACCAAGTAGGGTAAGTGTTGAAACCAAGAACGTACTTGTTTCTTCAATAAATTCAAGATAGTGTGCTATGGAGTCACTACTTCCCAAATGTCTAAGAAATCAAGGACCCTATGAATGGGTTTTCGAGACAAGAATCAAATGTCCAAGGAATGGACTAAGATGTATTGAAACTCAATTATTCTAGACCAAGAAGGGTCAAAAATATATTTACCGTAGGACATGATAGCTTATAAGTCGAGTCGAGGTCGTCAACATACGACAACATTCATTGTGTAATGTTTATGTATGTAAATCTTTGGCAAAAGTAATGCATCTGTCTCTGCATGCATTGTTAGTCCACAGTGCTCCAGAAGGCATAATGTCTCCAATAGTGTCATACATAGTTAGAGTGGATCTATAGTTGTGTGACCATGAGGTATTCTGAATTACACAACACGAGATACTCAGATGGCTAACCTAACATTTCCTTATATCTATCCCTTCCATGAAGGGTAGGGTTGCTTCCAAGTAGGAAGTTGTATGGGGGACCTTCAGTTTGTGGTTGGAGGTGCTATCAACCAGGATTGCACCCATGATGCAAAGCTGGGAAGATCAACAATCCTGTGTAACATTGGAATACCTTCAGGTTGTGGGTATCCTATGATGAAAGTAGACCTCCAAATTGTGGGTTGGTTCCCTTATGATTGATCTGTTGGTAAACTGACTTTGCAAGGAAAAGGATAAGAGGAATCTAATGGATGTATTAAAACTGAATTGAAATGGGTGGTGATGCACCTATATGATGTTAAAACTTTCAGAATGATTCACAACTATCTCCAAGAAAAATGTTTGCACAGTTCAGAAATAATGACTTAATCACAAAAGTGTTTCTCAAGCAGGCCAAACAGTTTGTTCTTTCAATAGGAAAATAAATTTTCATAGTTTTAAGACCAAAATGAAAATAAGCACAACTCAAGACCTGTGATGGATGCATAATGATGAGTGAGACAAACTTAAAGGATTTACTGGTTAAAACACAATAATTTCATCAAATCACTCATAAAGGCACTTGTATTAATCTGAAAAGGAGAAATTTGATGTATTCTAAAATGGAAATAGAAGGGAAAAAGCAATGCATAAGACAAAATATGAACCTGTAACCTGTTGTACTGTATAGATCTGAAAATAAGAGTTACAAAAACACTCCTATTCTCTGCAATGTGTGAGAAAAAAAGAAGGCCAAAACTGCCCAAAAATCCTAAGATTTCTCTCCCATATACAAAATGAACTCTCAAGTCATGGAAAAAGCATTGCAGTTCAACTACACTCTAAAAATATCTCCTCCCAGTTGATTCATGAGCAAAAAATAAAAACTTAAAAATGAGGCTTCATAACTGATCTAAATTGAGAAAAAATAGCTCCAAACTGCCTCTCACATCCTGTTTGACCATGTGGAACTCCAAACTCCCTTTAGTTTGACCATAAATCAAGGAAAAGACACCAAATGTCTTAGTCAACTCCACCTTCTGACTTTGCATGATTTTGGAGATGAAGAAAACAATGTGAACAAATAATAAAGTAATCATCATGATTTACTTTACTATTTGTTATGAATTTGTCTATTCTTGCTTTTACATTTTCATGACAAATAATAAAGTAATTTATAATTTATTACTTTATTATTTGTTTACATTTATACGTTGGTTTCCAAATCATGATAAACTAAGGAGATTCTAATTATTTTTTCATTTCTTTTATTCTCCCTTAGTTTAAAAGTCAAAAAATAATATCCTCCTTATAACTCCCCTTTGACTTGCATAATCTCCTCATTCATCCTATGATGATGCCAATAAAAACATACTCTGCTCACATGCACAAGTCAAAACACATTATCATATGTGAGATATCATCAATAAAATTGTGGATTAATCCCTTATATCTCCCATGCCATAATGTTATATCATTGGACCTCATGTCCAATCCATGCACAAGTCAAAATAAAAGCATTTGATTATACAAATCACTTCACCCTTATGACTCCCATATCACATCCATCACCATAAACATGCATATGATATCCCCTTATGACTCCAATGTCATCATGGCATTTCCATCCATAAGTCACCTTTGCATTATTATCTTCATTGACTTAACATTTCAAAACCTTAAGAAAATCAAAAAGAAAAATCATAGCCCTCACGGGCTCTACTTGCACCATTAGGCTTAATGATATAGATATTTGACCATGGCCAGCATTAGCTTGGAGTTTGATTTTTTGATAAAAATGTGGAAAAACACCACAAGGGGGTCAAACCACCATTGGAACTTATGCATGCACATCCAAAAAGAAAAAAAAATTACCCTAATCGGTCTCATTATGCATTTTTCATTTCTTTGAGAGGATGTTGCCACCATGAACTAGGGTTTTCTTGAGCTCTTGGAGGCTTTCTGAAGGTTAATTGTTATTTCTGAGCTATCTTCATCACCATTCTCATTCAGGTAAGCTTTCTTTCTATATATCTTTGTATTCCTTCAATATGAAATGGTGGTAAAAGAACATTATTTGCTGCTACCTGTACATACTCCTTTTTTGCTCTATTTTGCTACAAAATAAGGGAAGAAAGAATGCTTTTTTATACTAGTTTTCTATATCTTTTTGGGTATCCATCTCTATATATATTTCCTCTCCTTGCTTGGCTTTCATTGTTAGTGTTGAGACTTTGAAAATTTCTTAGAAATGAGGACTTGCAACTCAAGTCTCCTTATGTGCTTTGTTCTCTGTATTTCCTTGGTCGTTGGAAAGAAATGATAAAAGAAGGCTTTGTTTCTTAGTATAGGTAAACCCTAATAGGGTTTGATGAACAACACTCTCTATTCTTGCCTTTTTCTATCACAAAAAAGATATCACTATTTTTAACATATTGTTTACTCTTCTCTACACTATCTTTGCTCAGGCTTTCATTGGAATGAAGTGATGAAAGAATTTTTTCTCTTATTTATCACAAACCCTACTAGGGTTTCACCTACACTTACACCCTTCAAGCTGTGTTGTGCATTTTCTATGGTGACAGTCATCTAAAAAATGATTATTCTCTTATCTTGTAAGACCGTTGCTCCCTGGTAAGATAGTCCTTGTCTCTATGCTTGTAATTATGGCTTTGCTTGATGCACCTTTAGCACTATGTAGTGGACAATGATTATGCCTTGTCATTTTGCATCAGTTCCATCTACTATATCCCACCTTTGACTGTGTTCACAATGAGGTACCTTTCACCTTATAACTGCTTTCAACACATGGTTTGTGTCCTTTGTTTCTACCTAAAAATGGTTTGATAGGTTGTCATGACAATGGCCTTGCATTTCCCATGAATGACTTTCTAGTAGCATTCATGGTTGTAATAGTACATGACTGTCCCTCTTATGTGTGTCTAGCTTCTGTATGATATCTGGAGTGATGATACTCTCATGATAGTGGTCCGGTATAAGATACATTTCAGACTTCATAAAACCCCCCCTCTCCAAATTGTGGGATAGTCATAGAGGATGCAAGTGACCATAGCTCTAAAGCAATGGAGGATATGAGAATAGAGCTAGCACTGCACCTGTACTCACATGTATACTGTAGGCCCTTATTTATTTGTCAAAGCTTATCTCCCAATGATAGGTTTACAAGAATGCTCAAACTTAGTCTTTTTAATGCACTATGTGTGAATGTTGTCATCATTCCTTGCAATTTGGTCATGAGCCAACTTGTATTCCCTGTATTGTTTTCATGGCACAATGTTGCTTGGTTTGAGAATAGCATTGATGGCAACAACAAATTCATTTATACTCCATGGTTGATCCTTAATGAAGTGGTTGTATTTGTAGCCTATGATTTTTCTTCATATTACAGAGGTATATGGTGATCATATGATGAATGCTCTATCCTTAAAAGAACTATCCCATGGCTTGATAGAATTATAAGTTTTCATACTCTCACCAAATGCTTCAGATGTTAATGAATCCTTTACATGCTTGTGCAAGTCTTATCTTATGTTAATGTATACATTATTCTGGAAATGAAAAATATTGCCTCTTTAATCCTCTCAATAAACATAAAGAGAGTAGTATGCTGGGCTCAACCCTTGTGGGAGCCACATTTTCTCCACATACTATTACAGTGATTAATCTTGATATATTTCACCTATACCTGTACAATGAACAAACAAGTTATCAAAAACAATGAAGCTTGGTGCTCTTCCTGATGATTTGACTTCCATTTGATGAGTTGATTTAATGCATCTTGAATTAAGGTTATATTTTTGTTGGTAGGACATTTGATCAGAGTTTATATCTGGAGCTCGAACCCAATTCTTTCATTATCATGCAGGTTCATCTGAAGATCAGCAACAAGGAGGAGTTGAGAGCAAATAAAATCAACACAAGACTTCCCACAAGCACTGATGGATATACCTTCTGCTCATGTGTTTTTTTCTACTTTTACCTTCAATTGTATAGCTTTCCTTTATGCTGTATCAAATCAGGCATGCCCATAGCTTGTATGGGACATATTTAAACATTTCTTTTGAATACAATCAATTATTTCATATTATGTAATGACTTCTATGTACTTTTCTTTATGAATCAATTACATAGCATGAAAACATCTAAACTTCATTTAAAACACATATTTAAATATGATGAATTGACAACTTATAAATACCTCCTTCTTGAAACTGCATTGAAATGTACTGAATGAATAGAAATATCATAACTAAAATATGATCTCAAATAAATACCTATCATCTTTTAAATGTCTATTTTCTTATGTTTTCTCATTTTCACTTACCAAGATGGTGTAACAACACAGTTTAAGCTATTACATGATCTTGATGAATGATCATGAAATAGCTCCTTTACCAAGAAATTAGACATTGACTGGATGATCCTGTGTATAAAAAATTATCTTACCCCCCTTTTCAACAGCTTGTGTTATGCCTTACTAAATTAGGTTGCAAACATAATTTAGTAACAGAAGGAAAAGCACCTGGATGATGCTCTCCTTCCCAAGCATGAGACAAGCTGAGGCTTATGAAGATGGATGTCAAATGTTCCAGATACAATGTTATTAATTTTATGACTTGATAGTTAGTTATTATGTATAATTTGATGTTGTATGCCTTGAGCATAGCTTTGTACATTTATAGTGAAAGTTATTCACTAACAATATGTAATTGGATATTGAAAATTCTAAGTTTTGTTATATTTTGATTTAGAATAACATGCTTAATTATCAAAATGATAATGATTCATTTTTGTTTACCCTGATTTGGATAATCATGATTTAATCTAATTCTTGATTAACATGAATGATTATGTTAATTTTTGAGCATTATGGAATGTGATGTTACATATGGTATCAGAGCTACCAGGTTCAATACATGGATCTATGAGCTCACTACTTGATGATTACATACCCAACATTAAGTATGCTAATGTTTGGATGTTCTATGCTAGAATGGTAAGAACTAGAACAACACCAAGAAATAAGGTAACATGAAATTGCCTACATTACCTTAAAAGGTCTTGAGGGAACGAGCCTCAAGGATGAGAATACTTGAAGAAACTGGCTGCCTAGTAGGAGCATGGTTAACTAATGAGGAAACCTTCATTGATGCTGTGAAGTGCATCAAGTAGGAGTTAAGGAAAGTAGAAAGGATGGCTGCCCCTAACTCTACTGATGCACCTAAAGTACAAGTTGTGGAAAATAATCCTAGGGATTATGATGTACCCAAGGAGATTGTGAAGGAGTACTTGCATGTACCCTCACCTCCTAAAACTGAAATCATAAATCTTAAGGTTGAGAAATGAATATGGGAAGTTATCCCAAAATGTAAATGACTTGCAGTAGCAAGGTGTAAACAAAATTTTATAATTTTGGTGGATTATATGTAATCCAATGAAAACTACAATGCAATTGCAAAATTCTGACAATCTTTCCTTTCTTGTTAAAGATGACATGAATGAGAATAGATTTGTATTATGAATGAATTAAATGACATGGAAAAACTAATCCATGATTAATCCGCAAACTTCAGGAAGAAGTAGATTGCAACAAAGGTTCAGATTAGAACCAAAATGGGAGATAGCCAGGATGAAGGGCAACCTTCAGGGCACTCCAAAACTAAACTTGATCGAATCATTGCCTTACTTAAAGATACAAGAGCGAGAGTAGGAACTCTCGAACAGGAAGTTAGGGGTCGGCAAGAACCTAGGCAGGATGCCTATGATGGTGGTTATGATGAGACATGTCATAATGATGCCACCCAAAGTGAACACGGAGAAAATAACTCTGAGGTTAGACAAGAAGTGGATAGAAGGAGCCATATGGCTATGGAACTATCCTGAGACATGAAAAAGATTATGCCTCCTAAATTTGATGAATCTGTAAGTGGAGATGTTGTGGAGCCATGGAATAAAAGGATGGAATGGTTGAAATGCACCGGACAACTGAGAGCGAGGTAAATTAGTTGTTGCTAAAACTTTAAACAATTATGAACATCAACTCTTCAAACACTTATTTACTTTTATTCATATTTAACAATGAAAGCATGAAACAAGAAGCTCAACACAATAACATAATCAACACATGAGACACCAGATTTTTATGTGGAAAACCCTATAAGGGAAAAACCATGGTGGGTGTTAGCCCACAAGATATATAAGTTATAGCAATACTAAAAAATAGAGGCTCACTACCCAAATTGCTCATTGCAAAGAATGGCTCACTACCAAGAATGGCTCACTACCAAAGATTTTGAACTGATTTGATAGCATCTACTATATGCCTGAGTTTAATTCCATTGAAGCGCAATATTCTTCCTCTGCTCTTCTCTTCTTACTCTTCGCACTTATCTCCACATTTTCCCATTCACACCCTTTTCGCAATTACATTACAAATCTTTATACAAGTCATCAACCTTAGAATGTACATCAAGGTTAGAAATACATTCATCAACCATTGGAAAAATCTCCAAGGCCAGCATTACAAAAACATACATAGAAATAGGTTTGGACCTAATACATAAATTAGCTAAGGGAAAGATGTAAAGATGTATGTTGATCACACCATGCCTTAACTGGGACTCAAACACAATCCTTCACGCCACGACGCACTTCTACAATCTTCAAGGAAACTCCACAAATAGTGAAATCAGCCAAGTCAGCCAAGACTGGTGAGAACACTAGGTCTACTAAGAACATTCTTCATCCACGATCCAATTTTCTCTTTATAGACCAATCCAAGGGTAGAAACATGATCAAGAGACATCCACAAGCACATTGAGATCATTAGGAACAACTGCACAACTTCTAACCAATCTATCAAGAAGATTATTCAAATCGGAGCACATAAACACAACTACCAAGTATTGCCATAAGGAAAAGATCACTTGCAGAGCACCAGATCATGAACCATTAGAGTTAAGGCCACATAACATCATCTTTGACTTAACTCTAGAACTACAAACAAAAATACTTCAATGTGGAGGAATGAGAAGCATAATACTTTCTCCCTGTTATCATCAATCATATAGAAAAGCAGTTTTCACTCTGGTGAACATACTTCACTCAAATCTTCATACCGGAGGCTCAAACTTGGAATATAGCATCTTCAGACGTGCCTCTAAATAACTTCCATTCTGTAGACAAAGATATTCATTCTACTGGAAATGTGGAGCAATCTACCAGATTATTCTTCAGTAAACAAAGATACTCTTCCATACATTGTTTCCATCGGAGGAGCAAATTTTCTTAATATCCTCAATATTAGGCTTTCCAATACTTACATAGGAATCTAACTTATTACAAGCAATCATCAAGACAAGAGCATAGTTGGCACCAATGACAACACTGATATGTTGACATCAATGACAACACCAGTTAGGCACATGCAAGAATCTCCCCCTTTGTCATTGATGGCAACATATGATGTGAAAAACTGAAAAGACCATCAAAACAAGATTCTCCCCCTTTCTCTTTACACATCTGCACTCTTTGTCCCCCTGAGTTTTTCACATGATTTCTCCCCCTTTGACATCAATGGCAAAGGGCACATACTTGCATTCTATTGTTATGATCCAACTGAACTTTCTTTATCAAGAACTCATCTAGATACTCCCCCTAAGAGGTAGCTCTCAAAACATCAATCTAGATCAAGGAATGAGAAATTTGACACCACTAGACTGATGCATTCCCATGCATCTTAGTTTAGGGCAGGAGGAGTAATGACCCCTAACTTTTCTCTAAGATACTCAAAAGTATCCTTAGGCAGAGGCTTGGTGAAGATATCTAGAATCTGATCCTTTATGGACACATATTCCAACTTTACTTCATTATCTGTCACATTTTCTCTTAGAAAGTGATACCTTATAGATATATGTTTTGTTCTTGAGTGCATCACTGAATTCTTTGAAATATTTATAGCACTTGTATTGTCACAAAAGATTGCAACTGGATCTTCATACACAACTCTTATGTCCTTCAAAGTCTGCTTCATCCATAACACTTGTGTACAACAACATGTTGCTGCAATATACTCTGCATCTGTAGTTGACAAAGAGATTGAATCTTGTTTCTTGCTCAACCATGAAACCAATCTATTACCCAAAAATAAAGCACCTCCACTTGTACTCTTCCTGTCATCAACATCTTTGGCCCAATCAACATCTATATAAGCACTGAGAGTGAAATCATTATCCTTTGGATACCATAAGCCATGATCCAGTGTGCCTTTTAAGTGCCTCAAGATTCTCTTTACTACCATCACATGTGATTCTATTGGATCTGCTTGAAATCTTGCAACAAGACAAATTGCATGCATAATATCAGGTCTAGTTTGAGTTAGATAAAGCAAACCTCCAATCATGGATTTGTACTTTTTCTGATCAGTATTGGGTGATTCATCAATTTTTCTCAACTTGTAGCTAGTCACCATGAGAGTATATACCAGTTTAGAGTCTTCCATCCCAAACTTCTTCAATAACTATTTCACATACTCAAACTGAGATATGAAGATTCCTTTATTTGATTGATTGATTTGTAGGCCCAAAAAGAAATTCATCTCACCAAACATAGACATCTCAAACTCTTTATGCATTTCACCAGAAAATTTCATACACATACCTGTTGGATCTAGGGCATACAACTAAGAGGGGGGGTGAATCAGTTGTATAAAAACTTCCTTTCTACTTCAAACACTTGATTCTTCTTTGTTAGTTAACAGCATATCAATAAAATATCCATGAAAGCATAATGCACAAATACAAGAGCAGATAAACATCAACACATTGAAAACCAAGATTTTGACATGGAAAACCTGGTTAAGGGAAAAACCATGGGGTGATTAACCCAAGGATTATTCTCTGTTAGAAGAATAAGAAAAAGAATGGCACTTGCCAATTAGGGCTCACTACCCGAGCACACTGCTCACAAAGAGGCCCACTGCCTACAAGGAGACACACTATCTACTAAGTGATAAGAATCATAGTCTTGAACTGGAGAATGACATCTCTACCATGTCCGGATCAGTTCCATTTAAGCCTAAAACCCCTGCTCTGCTTTTCGCACTTTTCTTCGCTACACCACTCTCATCCATGCAATCCACACACCGAAATGAACTCGCAAACTTTTACTTATACAAGTCATCGACTTAGGAACAATCATCTAAGTCAGCAAACAACCATAAGAATATCTGCAAGACAAATAACACATCCGGTCGGCCACCACAAGAACATTTGCAGGATGAACAACTCATCCGGTCAGCTTAGTCAGAGCAAGAACTTCATCCGGAAGAATATCTTCAATTCTGGGCTCTACCATCAATGCGGATCAACAACACAACCTCAACATGATCCAAGGACCTTCACAAGCCTGCTTGGATGACCAGGTACATCCGCACTTCCTCTACTTACTGGAATCTCTTCTCTTCCTTATCTGAAACTTCAAGAACACAGTCTGTCGCCACTGTTACAATGCAAAAGGTACTTTCGGACATCCAAATCATACACAACTCAAGATGACACATCACAAGGACATCACAAACACTCCTTCCAATCCGCAGATTAAGATTATACAATTCCGGACCTCACCGGACCTTTCTGTGATCCTCTGTCACCTTTGAACACTTACCGGAACCGGTTCCACACCGACAACCACAACTCCTTTAGATCTTCATGCGGACCTCTGAAATCTTAACTGAAGCATCTCAAGACTCATATCTACAAACCCTTTAATCCACATCCTCCGGTTCTCATCCTATACAGTACATTTGCCTTCTTCTCATCATTGTTCTTCACTGTTCCTGACTGAGGCTAATTTTCTCAATATCCTCAGCACACTGCTCATCCAATCCTTCTTGTCAATGCAATATGAGTATGTTGACATCAATGACAACACTGGTTCACCTCATACTTGCAACAATCTCCCCCTTTGTCATTGATGGTAACATATGATGTGAAAAACCATCAAGACAAGAACTTCTCCTTTCTGTCACAGCTCCCCCTATCAGCAACATATCTTCTCCTCATTTACTGCTCCCCCTTTGATCATCAACCACTTGTTTTTCACATGTCTTCTCTCCCCCTTTGACATCAATGGCAAAGGGCTCATACTTGCAATTCTAACACATCAGAATCATACCAGCTGCTCCCCCTTAGTAGCAGCTCCCCATCATCAATCCGGATCACAAGATATGACTGTGATATCCACCAGACTGATGCACATCAGTGCATCCTAGTTCATCACCAGAGGGGCCGTGACCCCTAACTTCTCCCGGAGATATTCAAAATAGTCCTTGGGAAGAGGTTTAGTAAAGATATCTACAATCTGATCCTTAGAGGGAACATACTCCAACCTGACTTCTTCCTTGTTCACTTGTTCTCTCA
This sequence comes from Cunninghamia lanceolata, assembly GCA_027924645.1. NCBI lineage: Eukaryota > Viridiplantae > Streptophyta > Pinopsida > Cupressales > Cupressaceae > Cunninghamia > Cunninghamia lanceolata. The sequence goes on from BSBN01000582.1 coordinate 21,176,402, forward strand.
AAAAGTGAAACTTGATAGATATGTGCTTAGTCTTAGAATGCAATACCGGATTCTTAGAAATATTAATTGCACTTCAATTATCACAGAAAATTGTGATAGGCTCCTCATATTCAACTTTAATGTCTCTTAGCATCTGCTTCATCCATAAGATTTGAGTGCAACTACCTGCTGCTGCAATGTATTCTACTTCAGTTGTAGACAGAGATATTGCATCTTGTTTCTTGCTTAGCCAAGAAACCAATCTCTTCCCCAAAAAGAATGCTCCACCACTGGTGCTTTTTCGGTCATCCACATCTCCTACCCAATCTACATCTGTGTAAGCATGAAGAGAGAAATCTGGATCTCTAGGGTACCATAGACCATACTCAGATGTTCCTTTCAAGTACCTGAAAAATCTTTTGATTGCCATAACATGAGATTCTTTAGGATCAGCCTGGAATCTTGCTACAAGACCAACAGCCTGCATTATATCTAGTCTAGTCTGAGTGAGATACAGCAATCCACCAATCATTGATCTATACTTTGTCTGATCTGCCTTTGGGGAGTCATCATCTTTGCTCAACTTGCATCCGGTTGCCATGGGAGTGTTCATTGGCTTTGAATCTTCCATACCAAATTTCCTCAACAATTCTTTCACATATTTGGTCTGAGAAATGAAGATCCCTTTCTTTGTTTGAGTAATTTGCAGACCCAAGAAGAAATTCATTTCACCAAGCATAGACATTTCAAACTCACTTTTCATCTGATTTGCAAAAGTTTTGCACATACTATCTCTTCCTCCAAAAATGATATCATCCACAAACACTTCAACAATCAAAATGTTTTCATGATCAATTTTGAAATATAAGTTACTGTCAGTAGTACCTTTGTTGAATCCAATCTGCACAAGATGCTTATCCAACCTTTCATACCAAGCTCTTGGGGCTTGCTTTAATCCATACAATGCTTTCTTCAACTTGCAGACCATATCATCATTATCAGATAATTGAAATCCATCCGGTTGTTCAATGTAAACTTCTTCTTCCAGATCACCATTTAGGAAGGCAGACTTGACATCCATCTGATATACCTTGAAGTCTTTAAAGGCAGCAAATGCAAGAAATAATCTAACTGCTTCAATTCTTGCCACCGGAGCAAAGGTCTCTTCAAAATCAATTCCTTCTATTTGAGAGTAGCCTTTACAGACCAATCTAGCTTTGTTTCTGATTACTTCACCAGCTTCATTTAGTTTGTTCTGGAAGACCCATTTGGTTCCAATTACATTCCTTTCTCTAGGTCTGGGAACAAGATCCCAAGTATGATTTTTCTCAATTTGCATCAATTCATCTTCCATTGCTTTGGTCCAGTTTTCATCATTGCAGGCTTCATTTATTGTTTTAGGTTCAATCTTTGAAATCAGACAACATTCATCTTGATTTTGAGCAACATTCCTTCTAGTTTGTACACCTTTGCTTCTGTCACCTATAATCTGATCTTCAGAGTGGTTCAGTCTTACATACCTTGGAATTTTGGGAGTATCCTGCACTGCTGCTTCTTGATCAGGCTCATTCAGACCTATCTCTTCTTCCTGATTTACCGGATTAGGCTGACTCTGACTTACCAGAGAGGATTGAGTTCCTTGAACCTGAACACCATTTTGGTCATCTTCATCAAACTCATAAAATCTTGAGGGCTTCTCAATTCCTTCATCAACTTTCACATTAGTGCTTTCTATCATCTTCCTCAGTCTCTTATTGTAACACTGGTATGCTTTGCTTTGAGTGGAGTAACCCAAGAAAATTCCTTCATCACTTCTAGCATCAAACTTTCCTAGATCTCCATCTCTTTTAATATAACACTTGCTACCAAATACTCTGAAATATTTCACAGTAGGAGTGATGCCAAACCAGAGTTCATAGGGAGTCTTATTGGTATTGTTTCTGATTTTAACTCGATTGAGAATGTAGACTGCAGTGCTGATAGCTTCTTTCCAGAACATCTGAGGAACATTAGCTTCCAAAATCATTGTCCTGGCAGCTTCCTAGATGGTCTAGTTCTTTCTCTCAACTACTCCATTCTGCTATGGAGTCCTAGGAGCAGACAACTGTCTCCTTATACCCTGCTTCTCACAAAAGTCAATGAACTCACCAGATGTAAATTCACCACCTCTATCAGACCTTAGACACTTCAGTTTCAATCTGGTTTGATTCTCTACCATAGCTTTGAAGATTTTGAACTTCTCAAGGGCTTCTGATTTCTCTTTTAGGAAGGTAACCCACATCATTTGGGAGTGGTCATCAATTAGCAACATGAAATATCTATCACCTTGTAGACTCTTAAATCTTGTCGGACCACAGAGATCAGTATGTACTAATTCCAACAATCTGGTAGAGGACTGATCTTTGCTTTTGAAAGAGACTCTGCTCTATTTACCTAGCTGACATTCTTTGCACAAACTATTTGTAGGTTTCATCAATTTTGGAAGATCTCTTACAGCCTGATTATTGCTTATCTTGATGATGTTATCAAAATTTACATGACACATTCTTCTATGCCATAACCAACTCTGATCAATTTGAACAAACAGACAACTTTTATTTGAACCAACCAGATGAAAGATGTTACCTTTTGTCTGAGTACCGGATGCAATTTCAGTTCCAGAGCTTGTAAAGATTCTGCATTTTCCATTTTTGAACCGGAGATCATAGCCTTTGTCCACTAACTAACCAACACTGAGAAGATTGTGCTTCAATCCTTCAACATATAGTACATTACCTGTTTTGCTCTTTCCATCACAGGAAATAGTTCCCCTACCTCTGATTCTGCCAGCAGAATTGTCACCAAACTTTACCATTCCTCCTTCATATCTTTCCAAATCCAAGAACTTATTCTTGTCACCAGTCATATGGTGAGAACATCCACTGTCAATAACCCAATCATCCTTTTCTTCCACTTGAGCAGCCAAAGCTCTTTCCACAACCTTGTGATTGACAGATTCAGAGGATATTGAATCTTCTTCCTTGATGGCAATAAACAACCATTCATTTCTGGATTTGCTTCCTAGTTCTGATTCATCATCTGTTACTCCTTCATTGTCATCTTCTTCATGAACATAATAGCAATCCTTTTGAAACCTTTGTCTGTTAGTATTAGACCTTGCAGATCTTTCCAGACATCTTGAAGCAAAATGACCAATCTTATTGCAGTTGAAGCACTTAAAGGGTAGTTTTCCTTCATACTTACCGGATCCTCTTGGCAGTCTCTTTGTAATGAGGGCTTCAAGTTAAGCTATTTCTGCTTCTTCTTCTTCCATTTCTCTTCTTGCTTGATCATACCATGACATCTTCCTTGAAGAGTTTTCACCCGGATCAAATTTCTGTTTGCCTTTCACATAGGCACTGGCTTTGAAAGCAGATTCAGTCTTGGGAGGATCATCTCCAAACTAGGTCATTTCAAATGCAGCTAGTTTGCTAGCCAATTGTTCTCTTGTGACAGTTGTGTGAGCTCTGAATTCATCAATGGCAGCAACCTTGATTTTGTAGGCAGCAGGAAGGGATCTGAGGATTTTGCAAACAATCTCATTTTCATCCAGAGTTCCACCAGAATTTCTAATTCCACACACCAGCTCATTCACTCGTGGCATAAAAGTAGTGATGTTTTCATCATCTCTCATCTTCAATCTTTCAAATTTCCCTTTCAGACTTTGCAACCTTGCACTCTTGACAAACTCATCTCCTTCATACAGAAGTTCCAGTTTAGTCAGGATCTCATATGCAGTTGGTAGGTCAATAACATTTGAGAGATCTGAGTCATTTAGTGTGCTTAGAAGAGCTTCTTTGGTCCGCAGATTATTTTCAGCATCTATGATTTCATTCAGAGTTGTCAGACCACCCTGTAGAGGTACATATGGTTTTGAGACCATGGCCAGGTATGCTTTTCCCATACATTCCAAGTGACATTTCATGCGACCTTTCCAGAGAGTGAAGTTGGTTCCATCAAACTTCGGACTATCCTTCTTATATGACGACATCCTGGATCTCCTCAAGCAGTTAAGCTCCTTTCAAAGGAACTTGGCTCTAATACCAATTGTTGGATCTAGGGCATACAACTGAGAGGGGGGGTGAATCAATTGTATAAAAACTTCCTTTCTACTTCAAACACTTGATTCTTCTTTGTTAGTTAACAGCATATCAATTAATCATCCAAGAAAGCATAATGCACAAATACAAGAGCAGATAAACATCAACACATTGAACACCAAGATTTTGACGTGGAAAACCCAGTTAAGGGAAAAACCACGAGGTGATTAACCCAAGGATTATTCTCTGTTAGAAGAATAAGAAAAAGAATGGCACTTGCCAATTAGGGCTCACTACCTGAGCACACTGCTCACAAAGAGGCCCACTGCCTACAAGGAGACACACTGTCTACTAAGTGATAAGAATCACAGTCTTGAACTAGAGAATGACATCTCTACCATGTTTGGATCAGTTCCATTTAAGCCCAAAACCCCTGCTCTGCCTTTTGCACTTTTCTTCGCTACACCACTCTCATCCACGCAATCCACACACCGAAATGAACTCGCAAACCTTTACTTATACAATTCATCGACTTAGGAACAATCATCTAAGTTGGCAAACAACCATAATAATATCCGCAAGACAAATAACACATCCGGTCGGCCACCACAAGAACATTTGTAGGATGAACAACTCATCCGGTCAGCTTAGTCAGAGCAAGAACTTCATCTGGAAGAATATCTTCAATTTCGGGCTCTACCATCAATGTGGATCAACAACACAACCTAAACATGATCCAAGGACCTTCACAAGCCTGCCTGAATGACCAGGTACATCCACACTTCCTCTACTTACTAGAATCTCTTCTCTTCCTTATCCGGAACTTCAAGAATACAGTCTGTCGCCACTGTTACAATGCAAAAGGTACTTCCGGACATCCAAATCATACACAACTCAAGATGACACATCACAAGGACATCACAAACACTCCTTCCAATCTGCAGATTAAGATTATACAATTCCAGACCTCACCGGACCTTTCTGTGATCCTCTGTCACCTCTGAACACTTACCGGAACCGGTTCCACACCGACAACCACAACTCCTTCAGATCTTCATGCAGACCTCTAAAATCTTAACTGAAGCATCTCAAGACTCATATCTACAAACCTTTTAATCCGCATCCTTCGGTTCTCATCCTATACAGTACATGTGCCTTCTTCTCATCACTGTTCTTCACTGTTCCTGACTGAGGCTAATTTTCTCAATATCCTCAGCACACTGCTCATCCAATCCTTCTTGTCAATGCAATATGAGTATGTTGACATCAATGACAACACTGGTTCACCTCATACTTGCAACAATACCTTCATTGCCTCCAAAGATAATATCATCAACAAAGACTTCAACAATCAAAATTTGATCACCACTAATCTTGAAATAGACATTACTGTCAAGATTACCTTTATTGAACCCTAACTACAATAAGTACTTATCCAACCTTGCATACCAAGCTCTAGGAGCTTTCTTGAGTCCATACAATATTTTCTTCAACCTGCATACCATATCACCTTGATCTGATAGTTGGAATCCTTCCAATTTCTTAATGTAGACTTCCTCCAACTCACCATTCAGAAATGCAAACTTCACATCCATCTAATACACTTTGAAATCTTTGTGAACTACAAATTCTAGAAAAATTATGGTTGCCTCAATCCGAGCTATTGGAGTAAAAGTCTCTTCAAAATCTATTCCTTCAATTTGAGAATATCCTTTGCACACAAGCCTTGCTTTATTCCTTACAACTTCTCCATATTCATTCATCTTGTTCCTGAAAACCCATTTGGTTCCAATAACATTTTTTGTCAATAGGTCTAGGAACTAATTCCCAAGTTTCATTCTTCTCTATCTGCATTAGTTCTTCCTTCATTGCCTTTACCCAATTTTCATCATTGTAGGATTCATTCATAGTTTTTTGGTTCAACTGTAGAGAGTAAACAATAATTCACTTGTTCTTCTGCAGCTCTTTTCTTTGTTAGTACTCCTTTGTTTTTGTCTCCAATAATTTGATCTTCAGAGTGATTGATTCTTACATACCTGGGGGTCTTGGTAGCACTTTCTAGAGCCTTTCCTTATTCATCTTGAATGTCTTCGTGTTCAACTTTTTCTTCATGTGTTATAGCAACAGGTTCATCTGATTCATAGCCACTATAACCTGATGTTCTTCCTTTATCTTCATCCACCTTCACATTTGTACTCTCAACAATCTTTTTTAGCCTTTTGTTGTAGCATCGTAGGCCTTACTCTTGGTAGAGTATCCAAGGAAGATTCCTTCATCACATCTTGCATCAAATTTCCCTAGATCTTCATCTCTTCTAATATAGCATTTGCTTCCAAAAACTTTGAAATATTTTATTGTAGGAGTTCTTCCATACCACAATTCATAGGGAGTTTTAGTACCATTTCCTTTCACTTGAACTTTGTTTTGAATGTAGACAGTAGTATGTATAGCTTCTTTCCAGAAGACTTTCGGCAGACCTCCTTCCTTCATCATTGTTCTAGCAGCCTCTTGAATTGTCTTGTTCTTTCTTTCCACAACTCCATTCAGCTGAGGAGTCCTAGGCGCAGACAGCTATCTCTTTATTCCTTGCTCTTCATAGAAAATGTTGAATTCATTTGATGTGAACTGTCCTCCTCTATCAGACCTCAAGCATTTGATTTTTAGCTCTATTTCATTCTCAACCATTACCTTGAAGGATTTGAACTTCTCTAGGGCTTTAGATTTGTCTCTTAGAAAAGTAACCCAAGTCATTCTAGAATAATCATCAATAAGCAGCATGAAGTACATGTCACCTTATAGACTTCTTATCCTTGTAGGATGACATAGATCTATATGTACTAGATCCAACAAACTGGTAGAAAATTGCTCTTTTCTCTTAAAACTTGTTCTTGTCTACTTACCCAACTGACATGCCTTACAAATGGTATTGGTGGGTTTCACAAGTTTTGGTAAATCTCTCACAGTCTGACATGAACTTATCTTTACCAGGTTATCAAAGTTTATATGACACATCCTTCTATGCCACAACCAACTTTCATCTGCTTGGGCTAATAAACAGTAATAATTAGTTCCTCTTAATTGATAGATGTTACCTCTGGTCTTCTTACTAGTAGACATCACAGTTTCAGAGCTGTCCATGATCTTGCACCCATTATCTTTGAATCTCAGATCATAACCTTTGTCACACATTTGACCAACACTCAAAAGATTATCCCTCAAACCCTTCACATATAGGACATTATCAGTATTATGCTTTCCATCAAATGAGATAGATCCTTTTCCACAAATCTTACTAGCTGCATTGTCTCGAAACCTAACCAGTCCTCCATCATACTTTTCCAAACTTACAAACTTACTTTTGTCACCGGTCATGTGATGTGAGCATTAGTGATAACTTTAAGAAACCCCTCCTGAAAAAATATATAAAATCCTCGTGAATCTTCCATTTTTTTGGAAAAAAATATTAATTTCTATTGGTGAATCTTTCCTTTTTTGAAAAAAAAATTAATTTTATTGGCGAATTTTTTAAATCACTAGAAATTTGTAGAAAATCCTAATGAATCTTGACAAAAAAATAGGAAAATGCATTAATTACCATTGTGAATCCTCCCTAAAAAACAAATTAAATTCCTATGGAAAAGCAAAGGCCTAAAGGTGGCAGTGATTGACTAGTTTAAGGTGTAGTGCTCGTGTCGATAATTCCTTAATTCCTTAATATTTTAAATCAAACATTGAATATTTTAAATTGGCCCTAAATTATTTTTCACCACCATTGATTTTATTTATAATCTAATGGTTTGGGTTCTATTTCATGGACTAAAATGTACTCATGGAGCTCCAATGCCCATGGGGCCTAAAATTGAATTTGGGACATTGATCTTAATGGAGATCAATGACCCAAATGCAATTTTGGGCCCCATGGCATTGGAGCTCTGTGGGTAGATTTTGGCACATGGAATTTAACCCTGGCTAATAGATTATAAATTGAGATCAACTACCCAAATACAATTTCTAGCTTGATGGACATTGGAGCTCCATGGGTACATTTTAACACATGGAATACAAGTGTAGCAATTAAATTATAAATAAAATCAATGATGGTGATTAAAAATTGGTGATATGGCCCTAAAGTAACCAATAATTATATAATATTATTGGTGAATTAATTTCATTCTCTACTAAAACTTATAAAATTCGGCTGAATCTGATCTAATTAGGTATCGAATATTATGGCAAATTTTTGAGTTTAAAATTTTAATAAAATAAATATTCTGGTGATTTAACTAGGACTAAAATAAAATTTTGTAAAAATGTGGTGATTTAGGCCACCTTATAGCTTGTACTATTAGCCAAATTTTGAATCTCCAATTTCAACTATTAGTCAATTGGCGAATATTAGCCACTAAAAAAATCATTGGTAAGCGTCCACTGTTAATAATCCATTCATCCTTATCTTTCTCAACCTGAATAGCCAAAGCACTTTCTTACACTGGTTTTTCTTCCTTCACATAGCTAGTAGGATTAGTAGACACAGGTTCTTCTTTAATAGCAATAAACAAGCATTCATTTGCACTAGTACTAGCATCATCAGATTCATCATCAGTCAGACCTTCATCATCAAAATCTCTAACATATTAGCATTTATTTGGAGCTCTAGGCCTGTTCTCAAATCTTTTTCTATTCCTTTCAATTCTTTCAGGACATCTAGAAGCATAATGACCTACTTTACCACATGAAAAACATTTGAAAGGTAATTTGCCTTTGAACTTACCAGAACCTCTTTGTAATTTGTCAACAAAGTTTGCTTCAATTTCATCAAAGTCATCATCAGGTTCCACCTTATATTTCTTAGCTCTGGAGATCTTTTATGAAGTACTGGCTTTAAAAGCAGTCTCAACTTTTGATAGAGCATCACCAAACTCTCTCATCTCAAAGGTTGTAAGCTTTCCAAGTAATTGATTTCTGTCAATAGTTTTCACAGTCATTACTTCTTCAATTACAGCTACCTTTTGACTATAGGACTTTGGTAGTGATCTAAGAATTTTCATCACAACTTCCTTATCACCAATAGTTCCTCCCATACCTTTATTCCATTGACAAGTTCAGCAACCCTTTGCATAAAGTTTGTTATGTTTTCATCTTCATTCATCTTTAAACCCTCATATTCTGCTTTCAGGTCGTGTAGCTTGGCTTCTTTTACAGAATCATCTCCTTCATATAGTTTTCACAACTTTTCCCAAACTTCTTTTGCATTTTCTAGATCCATGACTTTTATCAACTCAGTGTCAGTTAAGGCACTTAACAAGGCATCTCTATCTTTTGTATTCAACTCATATTCTTTGATTTCATCTTCAGTTGTCAAACCATTTTCAGGTATGGTGTATTCTATTTTTGTAGCTTTCCACACTTTATAACTAAGTAAAAGGAGATGGATTTTCATTCGTACCTTCCATAGAACATAATTTGTCCCATCAAACTGTGGAGCCTCCTTTTTAAAAGACATCCTAGATCTTCCTCAACTTGTTAGGCTTTCTTCTGAGTAACCGGCTCTGATACCAATTGTTGAAATGCACCGAACAACTGAGAGGGGGGGTGAATCAGTTATCCCTAAAACTTTAAATAATTATGAATATCAACTCTTCAAACACTTATTTATTGTTGTTCAAATTTAACAATGAAAGCATGAAACAAGAAGCTCAACACAATAACATAATCAACACATGAGACACTAGATTTTTATGTGGAAAACCCTATTAGGGAAAAACCACAGTGGGTGTTAGCGCACAAGATATATAAGTTATAGAAATACCAAAAAATAGAGACTCACTTCCTACGAGGCTCACTACCTAAATTTCTCACTGCAAAGAATGGCTCACTACCAAGAACGACTCACTACCAAGGGGTGGCTCACTGCCAAAGATTTTGAACTGATTTGATAGCATCTACTATATGCCTAAGTTCAGTTCCATTGAAGTGCAATATTCTTCCTCTGCTCTTCTCTTCTTACTCTTCGCACTTATCTCCACATTTTCCCATTCACACCCTTTTCGCAATTACATTACAAGTCTTTATACAAGTCATCAACCTTGGAATGTACATCAAGGTCGGAAATACATTCATCAACCATTGGAACAATCTCCAAGGTCGGCATTACAAAAACATACATAGAAATAGGTCTAGACCTAATACAGAAATTAGCTAAGGGAAATATGTAAATATGTATGTTGATCATGCCATGCCTTAGTTGGGACTCAAATACAATCCTTCATGCCACGACACACTTCTACAATCTTCAAGGCAACTCTGTAAATAGTGAAATCAGCCAAGTCAGACAAGACAGGTGAGAACACTAGGTCTACTAAGAACATTCTTCATCCACGATCCAATTTTCTCTTTGCGGACCAATCCAAGGGTAGGAACATGATCAGGAGAGATCCACAAGCACATTGAGATCATCAGCAACAACTGCACAACTTCTAACCAATCTATCAAGAAGATTCCTCAAATCGGAGCACATAAACACAATTGCCAGCTCCTGTCATAAGGAAAAGATTGGTTGCAGACCACCAAATCACGAACCATTAGAGTTGAAGGCACATAACATCATCTTTGAATTAACTCTAAAACTGCAGATAAAAATACTTCAATGCAGAGGAATGCAAAGCATAATACTTTCTCCCTGTCATCATCAAACATACAGAAAAGCAGTTTTCACTCTAGTGAACATAGTTCACTCAAATCTTTATATCAGAGGCTCAAACTTGGAATATAGCATTTTTAGACATGCCTCTAAATAACTTCCAATCCGCAGACAAAGATATTCATTCTATTGGAAACGTGGAGCAATCTACCAGACTGTTCTTCAGTAAACAAAGATACTCTTCCATACACTGTTTCCAACGAAGGAGAAAATTTTCTTAATATCCTCAATATCAAGCTTTCCAACACTTACATAAGCATCTAACTTATTACAAGCAATCATCAAGACAAGCACAATTGGCACCAATGACAACACTGATATGTTGACATCAATAACAACACCGGTTAGGCACATACTTGCAACAGGAACTAGGCTTGAGGTCTAAAAGCCTTACTTGGGGTTACACTTTTTGAGCAAACTTGACATTGAAATCAACATTTTGAACTAAATCTTCACTTTCTGACACCTATAGCCGCTAAACCGTTAGGAATTTGAAGATGATGTGAACTAGTGATGTGTGACATTTTGTTTGTAGATTCTAACTATATTTTTTAAAAAACAATTGGATTTAAATTGTAAAACTTTTTGTGTCTCCTTTGATAACTAGTTTTTAATAGTAAACAACATTTTTTAAAGTGATGTGTATTCCATAGCACATAACTTTTTTTTACAAAGGATAAAATTCTAATTCTTTTGAATTTAGATTGGTAACACCAATATATAGGGCATGCATTTGGTTTCATAATGTTTTGTTGAATATATTTTTTTAATTAAGTTTTGAAGTCAAACCAATTATAATTTAGATATAGGTGTATTCCGTAAAAGATAACTTTTTCTGTATGTATTGAAATTCAATTATTTTTTTTGTTGAAACAAGGACATCAATACCTAGGGCATAGATATTTTTCAAAAAAAAATTTCACTAATTTACTAATTTTCCATGTGTGTAGAATAGAGAACTTGATGTTCAGTGAAAAACCTACATTCACAAGAAATAAAAAATAAATATAATAATCAAATTAAATATATTTAAAATTATACTTTTTGGGAAGCTTATAATAAGGACTACATACTTACAAAACATAAATTTTAAATGAATTCATTTGATCCCCCAAAACGTAGATTAAAAGTGTTTTTTTATCAGCGTTTTGATAAGTGTAGAAGAGACTCCATTATAGGTATGGTTTAAAACTAGCGGGGTTCTATCCAAGGGGATTTGAATCTAAGGCGGTTTAATAAGACCCTCTTCAATTAAAATCCTTTAAATGGAACATTTCAAAGTTTAAATCATTATATTTTCTAAAAATATGTGATTTCAACAAAAATCAGGATGTCCCAAAAAGTGTAACCCATTATTGCGGTAGCACCTTGGGACAGGTTCATGGAACTTTTTAGGCAAAGATGGTTTCTGCAGTTGTTCTATGACCAGAAGCTTATAGACTTTTAGAATCTAAAATAGGTTGATCTGTCTGTGAATAAATATTTGGAAAAGTTCTCCCACTTGCTTAAATATGTACCACGGTACTAACAGGATGAGCAATTCTGTATTCAGAAATTTATAATGGGATTGAACGCCCAGATTGGAGGCAAGGTTGATGTTCATGGTCCTACTACAATGTACTAGGTCTATGAAAAGGCCATCAAACATGAATACAAACTGAAAGCTATGTTGGCGTATACAGAAAGGAATCGAAAGAGATACAATTGGTCCCGATCCTCACAATCCTCTAAGAAAAAGGGGAAGAAATAGGATTATTCTAAGAAAAATGATAAGGGGACCAAACATAAGCAAACTGAGTCTAAGGGAGAAAAAAAAGACAATAACTACTCCAAAAAGAATGGAGACAATTTTGGAAAACCTCAGGAGAGGTGCAGACCAATGGGAGGGTGCTTCACATGTGGCAGAGATCATTACACCAACCAGTGTACTAACAAGACACATGGAGCTCAACTGAGAGGAAACCCTCTACCCTCTCAACAAGCAGCGTTCCAGCAACACATTCATGCAGCCTTGGACAACAGGCAAGCTGAATACCAAATAACTTCCATTGAGACAACAGGTATTTTATCTGGTCTTTTGATTTTAATTTTAATTGACACTAGTGCTATCGAATGTTTTGTTTCTCCTAAAATTGTAAACAAAATTCCTAGAAAGGCTAGATTCATGGAAAACTCATGGTCTGTAGAATATACAAACCAAACCAAGGCTCAGGTAGAGCAATGTTTGTTTAAGGCTAGGGTTGAACTTCCAAACTTCTCCACGGAAGTAAATCTTTATGTAGCCCCACTAGGCTCATATGATGATATCTTAGGGATAAATTGGTTATGGAAACATCGAGCCAAAGTGGATTGTTATGCTAAAACAGTAGAGCGTCTTGATGATTTAGGACACAAAGTCTTTCTTCTAGGAAAACTTAGGGAAGTGAAACTAAGAAAAATTTCTACCCTGCAAATGAAAAGAGCTCAAAGAAAAGGATGCCAACTTTTCACTGTCAAAATGGAAAAACTATATGAGACTGAGGAAACCTATTTCCAAGATGACTTAATGTTTTATGAATCTTAGAAACTTAATGATGTTGGGAAGGAGTCCATAGGTCAGGAAAGATTAGATATGGATAGGTATCCTTTCCTTAGAGATTTTAAGGACGTATTTCCAGATGAGCTACCTGGATTACCTCCTAAAAGAGCCTTTGACTTCTCCATTGATATAATTCCAAAGTTGAAAACCGTTTCTAAATCCCCCTACAGAATGACCACCACAGAGCTAATGGAGCTAAAAGCTCAATTACAGGAATTATTAGATAAAGGGTTGATTAGAACCAATGTGTCACCTTGGGGAGTATCAGTCATCTTTGTGAAAAAGAAAGACGATACCTTGCAGTTATGCATAGAATACTGCATGTTGAACAAAGAAACCATTAAGAATAAGTACCAGTTACCTCGCATCGATGATCTTTTTGATCAAATGAGGGGTGCAACTATGTTTTCAAAGATCGATCTTCGGTCGGGGTATCACCAATTGAGGATGAAGGATGAGGACATCCATAAGACAGCCTTCAAAACAAGCTATGGGCATTATGAATTCACCGTCCTACCTTTTGGATTAACGAATGCACCGATGACATTTATGAATCTAATGAATAGTGTATTCAGGGACTATCTGGACAAGTTTGTCCTAGTGTTACTTGATGACATTCTAATCTATTCTAGGAATGAGGAAGAGCATCTACAGCATTTAAGAATTATTCTTCAGAGGTTGAGAGAGCATAAACTATATGGCAAGCTCTCTAAGTGCACTTTCTTTTAGAAAGAAGTACAGTAATTGGCCCACATAATCTTAGCTAAGGGAATAGCTATGGACCTAGCTAAGATCAAGGCTATTTTGGAATGGTTGATATGAAGAAATGTTCATGAGGTCCAAAGTTTCATGGGTCTTGCTGGTTATTACAGGAAGTTTGTGAAAAAAATTTCTAAAATTGCATATCCTATAACCTCCTTGCACAAAAAAGGCAAGAGATTTGAGTGGTCAAAAAAGTGCCAGGAGGCCTTTGACCTGCTGAAGGAAAATTTGACTTCAGCACCAATTTTGAAAGTACCTAACCCAGAGGGTCAATTTATAGTCATTACCAATGCCTCAAGGGAAGGCTTAGGTGGTGTACTAGTCTAGGATGGATAATTCATTGCGTATGAATAGAGTAAACTAAAAAATTATGAACAAAACTATGTCCCATATGATTTGGAACTAGTAGTGGTCATTCATGTACTTCAAATGTGGAGACATTATTTAATCGGGAAACCTTTTGAGCTGAAAATAGATCACCAAGGACTTAAATATCTGTTCACTCAACCACATCTTAATGCTCGGCAAAAAAGATAGTTGAAATTCATCTCGGATTATGATTTTGAGATTAAATATATACAAGGAAAAGAAAATCGAGTGGTAGATGCTTAAAGTAGGAGAAGACACATCTCCTCAATGATCTCCATACATTCTAATTTTAGGAATCAAGTGTTACAAAAATCTAAGGGAGATGAGTTTTACGAGTAGGTAAAACAAGGCCTTGAGAAAAACCCCCAAAATCTAAGATATGAGGAATTCAACCTTGAACCAAATGGGTTATTAAGGTTTAAAGGAAGGATGTATGTACCTAACTCTGTAGAGTTAAGGAATATGCTATGGAAGGAGGTGCATTCTGCACCATATTTTGGACATCCTGGAGTAACAAAGTTACTTGCTAATGTGAAACCCCTATATTTTTGGAAGGGAATGAAGAGGGGTACTACAGATTTTGTAGCTGTGTATGGAATGCCAGAGGGTGA
Organism: Cunninghamia lanceolata; assembly: GCA_027924645.1. Classification (NCBI taxonomy): domain Eukaryota; kingdom Viridiplantae; phylum Streptophyta; class Pinopsida; order Cupressales; family Cupressaceae; genus Cunninghamia; species Cunninghamia lanceolata. Next base: position 21,191,480 of record BSBN01000582.1, read on the forward strand.
AGGTGGAACACCATCACCTGACAAGATTATTATACCCTCATGAAATTCCTAAGTGGAAATGGCAAATTATAAGCATGGACATTGTGCAAGGGCTTCCTATGTCAAGGAACAGGCACAATGCTATCTTGGTTGTGGTGGATAAACTCACCAAAGATGCTCATTTTATACCTAGGAACTTGATGGATGGGGCACCCGTCATAGCCCAAAAATTTGTTCAAGAAATTTTCAAACTACATGGCATTCCTAAGAAGATTATCTCAGATAGGGATGCACAAATGACATCGAGGTTTTGGCAAACCTTGTTCTCTTCACTTGGAACCTAGTTGAATATAATCTTTGCTTATCATCCTAAAACGGATGGCTAAACTAAGAGGGTAAACCAAGTGTTGGAGGATTTATTGAGAATGTATTACATGGATCAGCAATACAAGTGGGAGGATTATCTTCCTCTACTGGAATTTGCCTATAATAATTCCTATCACTCTGCTATTAAGATGGCTCCATTTGAGGCATTATATGGATGGAAGTGTCGAACCCCTATAAGCTGGGACAAGCTAGAAGATAGGGTTATCCTTGTTCCAGAAATATTGTTGGAGATGGAAGAGCAAGTGCACATCTAATTAAGAGAAGGCTAGTGGAAGCCAATGATAGACAAAAGAGCTATGCAGATGCTAAGCGCATCGAAAGGCATTTCATAGTGGGAGAGAAAGTTCTCCTAAGGGTAAAACCTCATAAGAGTTCCATTAAATTTGGAAAGATGTCCAAACTGGCACCTAGATATGTGGGTCCCTTCGAAGTTCTCGAAGAAGTCAACCTAGTAGCATACAAAATTGCTCTACCGCCAGCTCTTACCATGATGCATAATGTGTATCATGTCTCTTATTTAAAAAAGTTTAACACTACAGATAATCAAATTCCTTGCTTGATTGGAATACTTTACAGGTGAAGGACCCAGGAGTGGTGGTGATCGAGCCCATCAAGGTATTGAAATGCATAAGCTACACTTACGTAACAAAGAGATAACACAGTACAAGGTCCAATGGGACCATTATGCAGAGGAAAACACCACCTAGGAAAACTATGATGATTTCTTTGCGAGATTTCCTCATCTTTTCTGAAAAACTTATTTATTATGCTCTTGAAACATTTTCTTATTATGTTGATTAACTTTTAAGAAAATTAATCATTGGGGATGATGATTCTTATGGGGGGATATGTTACATCCCCAACTTGTGATTTAGTATAATCTTACTTTTGTATGGTAATCAGGATGATTAGTTAAGAGTTGAAGGATTAGATGTTGTGGAAAACATCAGATTAATCATTGTTTATGAGGAAACTAACTTATGCTAGTTAGATAAGAGATTTCAAGATTCAAATGATTATTTAATTATTATGATGTATTGATCATATGATGATACACTAATCATGAATTTCTTGTGGTGAGTTTGATCAGGAAAAGAAATCATCCTTCGAAGATGGAAGGAGAGTATCATCCGGGAGGAAGAGATAGATGTCAGGTAATGGGCCAAATAGCCATCAGAGTATCAGATTCTATGTCCTTATGAACCCTCTATAAGTTATCTTGAGTCGTGTTTTCTTTCTAGGAAATCGATCCCCTTTTTGGGTTATTTTGTCAGTGGAGCTATCTCGACAATGGTTATGATGACTAAACGGCATTCCTTGAACATCATCGAAAGTTGAGAGTTAGTCTTGTGAAGAGATAAAGAATTATCTTATTTTTCTTATTTCCAATTTGGGATATTATTTCTTTATTCCTTGTTTTTCGACAAAGGTTGATAGTCGATTGAGGGGGGGTATTACTCGACCCCAGAAACCATAATATATTAGTGTGTCATCCTTTGTTTTCATTATGATAATGATCTTTGATATTATAGAAGTTATTTAACCCGTATTATTTAGCTAAAGGTGATTATGTTTGTGTGGACCTCTTTAGAGGTTGATGTCAATAGTATCTTGACTATGCATATAGCTATATTATTTAATCCGTATTCTTGTCATTTCAATATCCATCACCCACAAGGAGTGGGAAGAGAGATTCTAGGCCAAGTGGAGTCTTGTTAGAGCCCTCCTCATAGACCATCCAAGAGTGGACTACATGGATTAAAAGATCTCACAAGGTGGTGTGCAGGGAATGCATGCAAAGAACCATATTTTGATAGTTATCGAGGGTTATCAAAGGGGATACTTCATTCTGATCTATCATTATTCAGTGTCTAGAGAAAAAGAGAGAGGGGTGGTGAATAATAGGGAGTTATCATTTTAGTAGTGGGCTACAAGGCTGTCATAGCTGGGAGATAGAGTGAGGAGGCTCGAAGCCCAGTGTGCAAGACATTTATCATTGTGTCATATCATAGGTATGAGGACTTAGAGATCATGGCTCATATGTATAATGGTTTCCAAAATAGTTTTAAACCTTCGTTTTTGGAGGACATTGACTATGTCAACTAGAGGGAACTAATCATATATGCATATGACATGCTGAGTGGTGAATATAATTATATGTATATCTTGATGATTATCTCTAATTGTTGAAGGCTCTTGAAGCCTCACTGTATTCTTTTTGTGATGATTCTTTGAAGCTACTTTGTTTTTAGTGGCACTCGACTAGCTTGAGGCTGTAATACCTTCGTTGGTTATGCATGCATGTGCACCTATGAAATACCAGTTAACTGGTCAAGAGCCATGTATCTTTAATAATGTTTTCTTTTAATTACTTATCAGTTGATAAGACTTGAAAACTTGGTGTTTATTACTGAGCCCGATAGGGTGATAATCATCTGTTAAAGGCAGGTCCAAGGTATCAGCCTATGGTATTGATACCACAAAATTGTTGTGTGCCATAATAACAATGCCCATAGCCATGATAGATGCAAACACTTTTAACTTAGTGGCACATCTGAGTTGGTGCCAAGAGCATTTGATTCTTTATCTTACCAACCTGATAGTAAATAATGTCAAGCCTCGACTATTAATGCATTTTGTGTATATCGTGGTTATTATGACTCTTCATGGAGATGTACAGGTTATTATATACATATAGATATATTATGGATTTCTTGGCAGCCACAACTTTATCTCATATTTCCTATGTGAAGTAATTACTTGATAGATTCTTGATTACAAGAACTTACCCTAGTTATTTTATAAACTAGTGGTTTATGCCAACTTTGTGAATGGCAATTATTTTTATATATTTGGCATTAGAAAAGTCTCTTAATGAAGCACTTATAAAAGAGATCAACTCTATGAGTCTTTATGAGAATTTCATAGATATTATGATTTGAGCCTAACCTTGAAAATAGGTAAACAAAATAAACACCGACCAAGTAGGGTTAGTGTTGAAACCAAGAACGTACTTGTTTCTTCAAGAAATTTAGGATAGTGTGACATGGAGTCACTAGTTCCCAAATGTCTAAGAAATCAAGGACCTATGAATGGGTTTTTGAGACAAGAATCAAATGTCCAAGGAATGGACTAAGATGTATTGAAACTTAATTATTCTAGACCAAGAAGGGTTAAAAATATGTTTACTATAGGACATGACAGCTTATAAGTCGAGTCGAGGTGGTGGACATACGACAACGTTCATTGTGTAATGTTTATGTATGTAAATCTTTAGCCAAAGTAATTCATCTGTCTCTGCATGCATTGTCAGTCCATAGTGCTCTAGAAGGCATAATGTCTCCAGTAGTGTCATAAATAGTTAGAGTGGATCTATACTTGTGTGACCGTGAGGCATTATGAAGGACACAACACCAGATACTTAGATGGCTAACCTAATGGTTTCTTATATATATCCCTTCCTTGAAGGGTAGGGTTGCTTCCAGGTAGGAAGTTGTGCGGGGGACCATCTGTATGTGGTTGGAGGAAAAGCACCTAGATGATGCTCTCCTTCCCAAGCATGAGACAAGCCGAGGCTTATGAAGATGGATGTCAAATGTTCCAGATATAGTGTTATTCATTTTATGACTTGATAGTCAGTTATTATGTATAATTTGATGTTAGATGCCTTGAGCATAGGTTTGTACATGTATAGTTAAAGTTATTCGCTAATGATATGTAATTGGATATTGAAAATTGTAAGTTTTGTTATATTCTAATTTAGAATAACATACTTAATTATCAAAATGATAATGATTCATTTTTGTTTACCCTGATTTGGATAATCATGATTTAATCTAATTCTTGATTAAGATGAATCATTATGTTAATTTTTTTAGCATTATGGAATGTGATGTTACAATAATAACCTCTCTTGGTTTTGGTCAACTCTAGTCCATTTGACCATGCTGAAATGAAATGCATTTTTGCAAAATGCTTTAGTTTCATGCAGCACAACCTTACCAAGAGCCATATTTTTCATTATGTAGCTCGTGGATCCAAACTGACCATGCCAACGCATTGGGGTGGGCGGGTAAATGCTCGAGAATCTCTTTTCATGCACTAAGTGTCCCAGCTATTCGGGGTAGTAGGCTACTGACAAAGTCCCTTAAGATCCCTAAGAGCAAAAAACTGCCAAACTATGACAAAGCAGTTCTCAAAATTTGTGCTAGCTAGAAATGTTCCATTTAGACCTACAGGTGCACATGGGATCTATCCACAACAACCTCTCTTGGTTTTTTCAACTCTAGTCTATTTGACCGTGCTGAAATTAAATACATTCTTGCAAAATGCTTCAGTTTCATGTAGCACAACCTTGCCAAGAGCCATATTTTTCATTTTGCAGCTCATGGGGCTTAAATGACTATGCCAATGCATCAGGATAGGTGGGTAGATGTTAGGGGAGGTCTCATTTCATGTGCCAAGTGTCTCAGTCATTCCTAGCTACAAGCTACCAACAAAGTCCCTTAAGATCCCTAAGAGCAAAAAATTGCCAAACTATGATGAAGCAATTCTCAAACTTCATGGCAGCTGGGAATGTTTTGTTTATACCTATAGGTGCACGTGGGGTCGATCCACAATAACCCCTTTTGGTTTTGGTCAACTCCAGTCCGTTTGATTGTGCCAAATGAAATGCATTCTTGCAAAATGCTTCAGTTTCATGCAGGATAACCTTGCTAGGTGCCATATTTTTTTGTTCTTCTCATCATGGGACTGAAATGACTGTGCCAACATGTTAGGGTGGGCAGGTAAATGCTAGCGGAGGTCTCATTTCATGTGCCAATTGTCCTAATCATTCTAGGTTGTAAGCTACCAGCAAAGTCATTTGCCAGTAGCTTACAACCCAGAATGATTGGGACACTTGGCACATGAAACAAGACCTCCCTATGCATTTATCCACCCACCCCGATGTGTTACAATGGTTTGTTCGGCCCCACAAGCTGTGGAATGCAAAATTTCACTCCTAGCACCTTTCGACTTTATTGGTAGCTTGCAGTGCAGAATGATTGAGACACTTGGTGCACAAAACGAGACCTCCCCTAGAATTTTGCACCCACCCTGACACATTGGTGCAATTCATTTGGACCCATGAGCTATGGAATGCAAAATTTCACTCCTAGCACCTTTCGACTTTATTGGTAGCCTACAACCCAGAATGACTGAGACACTCAATGCAAGAAACGAAGCCTCCTCTAGCATTTACTCATCCACCCCAATGCATTGGTGTAGTCAGTTTGGCCCCACAAGCTGTGGGATGCAAAATTTCACTCCTAGCACCTTTCCACTACATGAAACTAAAGCATTTTGCATGAATGCATTTGATTTCGGCACGGTCAAACGGATTGGAGTTGACCAAAACTGGGAGAGGTTATTGTGGATGGACCCCACATACACTTGTAGGTCTTAATAGAACATTCCCAACTACCACAAATTCTGAGAACTGCTTTGTCAAAGTTTGATAGCTTTTTGCTCTTAGAGATCTTAAGGGACTTTATCGGTAGCCTACTGCCCTGAATGACTGAGACACTTGGCACATGAAATGAGACCCCCTTGGAATTTACCCACCTACCTTGATGCATTGGCATAGTCGTTTCGGCCCAACGAGCTGCAGAACAAAAAATATGGCTCTTGGCAAGGTTATGTTGCATGAAACTAAAGCATTTTGTAAGAATGCATTTGATTTCGGCATGGTCAAACGGACTGGAGTTGACCAAACCCGAGAGAGGTTATTATGGATAGACCCCACGTGCACTTGTAGGTCTAAATAGAACATTCCCAGCTACCACAAATTCTGAGAACTGCTCCATCAAAGTTTTACAATTTTTTGTGCTTAGGGATCTTAAGGGACTTTACCAATAGCCTACTACCTCGAATGATTAGGACACTTGCCACACAAAAAGAGACCTCCTCTAGAATTTACTCAACCACCCCGATGTGTTGGCGTAGTCAGTTTGGCCCCACAAGTTGCAGAACGAAAAATATGGCTCTTGACAAGGTTGTGCTACATGAAACTGAAGCATTTTGCAAGACTGCATTTAATTTCGACACTGTCAAATGGACTGGAGTTGAGAAAAACTAGGAGAGGTTATTGTGGATGGACCCCACATACACCTGTAGGTCTGAACAAAACATTTCCAACTATCATAAATTTTGAGAACCACTCTATCAAAGTTTGGAAATTTTTCACTCTTAGGGATCTTAAGCGACTTTGTCAGTAGCCTGCTGCCCCGAATGACTGGGACACTTGGCACATGAAATGAGACCCCCTTGGCATTTAACCACCCACCCTGACATGTTGGCATAGTCAGTTTTTCCCCACGAGCTATAGAACAAAAATATGGCTCTTGGCAAGGTTGTACTACATGAAACTGAAGCATTTTGCAAGAATGCATTTGATTTTAGCACAGTCAAATGGACTAGAGTTGATCAAAACCAAGAGAGGTTATTTTGGACGGACCCCACATGCACATGTAGGTCCAAATAGAACATTCCCAACTACCATGAATTCTGAGAACTACTCCATCAAAGTTTGGCAGTTTTTTACTCTTAGGGATCTTAAGGGACTTTGTCGGTAGCCTACTGCCCCGAACGACTGGGACACTCACGCATGAAATGAGACCCCCCTAGCATTTACCTGCCTACCCAACATGTTGGCATAGTCGATTTGGCCCCACGAGCTGCAAAACAAAAAATATGGCTCTTGGCAAGGTTGTACTGCATGAAACTAAAGCATTTTGCAAGAAAACATTTGATTTCGGCACGGTCAAACAGACTAGATTTGACCAAAATTGAGAGAGGTTATTGTGGATGGAGCCTACATGCACCTGTAGGTCTGAATAGAACATTCCCAACTACCACAAATTCTGAGAACTGCTCTGTCAAAGTTTGGTAGTTTTTTGCTCTTAGGGATCTTAAGAGACTTTGTCGATAGCCTGCTACCTTGAACCACTAGGACACTTGGTGCACAAGAAGAGACCCCATGGCATTTACCTACCCACCCCAACATGTTGGCAGAGTTGGTTCGGCCCCACAAACTGTGGAATGCAAAATTTCACTCCTAGCACCTTTCCACTGCATGAAACTGAAGCATTTTGCAAGAATGCATTTGACTTCGGCATGGTCAAATAGATTGGAGTTGACCAAAACTGAGAAAGAAAATATACCAAGATGTTGTAAGGAGGTTCTATTCAAATACCTATATGTATGAAGATGCATTCTAAAGAATGATAGGTGAATGAGGATTGTTTTGCATTAACTGATATACCTATCATTTGTAAACTAGCATGCTATGAGTATTAAAATGATCTTGGACTATACAAGCTCTAATTTTGTATGAAGGCATGGTAAATAATAACATATATAGAACACAAAGTCTTGTGTTGGTATTCTTCGGTGCTTAAATAAACTCATTTGAATCAAAATTTCACTAATGTTGGTTTAATGGGACATTAGTGATATGTATTGTAAATCTCTATGTTAAATTATGGAGCCTTTAATTCCCTTAATGGGATACACAGTGTTACATCCCTAACTTTGACTATGTTTTACTTTTTACTCTTGAAGTAATTAGCAGGTGATTTCCCATGATTCAATGATTTGACGTTTAGTGAAAATGTCAAGAAGATCAATGATTTCATGAGTTATGTTTATTTGACTATAATTGACATGTGTCTATAAGATGTCAAGATGTTATGATTTCATAAGGATTATGAAATAATTATTAATACATTAACCTTGAGTTGGTGATTACAAGTTGTATTTAGGGAATAGGTTCTACCTCTCTGAGAAAAGAGGGAGAGCATCATCTGAGAGAAGAGTATAGATATTTGAAAAAGATAGATTGGTTTTTCATTTGAGTCTTGTGTCTTTATAATTTTGGTGAACCTAGTTGAGCTGGGTAAGTGATACTTGACCCTTTTGGTTTTAGTTTATTTCTTGACTTGACAAGTTGTCGATGTCGTCTAGAGTCCTTCTAATGTCATTTAATGTCAAACTAGTCATTTTGGAGAAAATGATGTCATCAATACATTAGTCTTTTTTTCAACTAAGATGACTTCCTGTCAAAAAATTCATTCTTTATGTTGTAGATGAGTTTATGTTTGCAGCCTCAATGGCATAATTGGTAAAATTCATAAAGTGTTCTTGTTAATAGTATTAGCATCAAATTCTGTACTTCATTTTATTGGGATCGACACAATTTTCTTCTTTGCATGAAGGAGAGTTTTCTCGACCTAGACACGTATTGTGTGTAAGTTTGCATCATATTATTATAAACTCTATTGATATTAATGTTTATGTTTTGTCATAAAATAAGTTGGTGTTTTTTGATAAGTATCACGTTTATAACCTCTCTTGTTTATTGTTAAGCAAATTACAAGGGGGGGATCCTCGACCCCATTCTCTTGATGTGCTATGTTTTGAAAATAACATAAATATTTGTTATTTAATGATATTCTGTTGATATAAATATCTATAGATATGATTTATGGGTTAAAATCTTTTTGATCCTTTTGACGAAGAAGTTTTTCTTTTAATGTGGATCGTGGAACTTAATTCAAGCCATCAAATAGAGATGTGGGCCTTTAATTCTTATCTCCATGATTTTGGAATTAAGGAGAATTAGGAAGGAATGGTCTTAAGGACCAATTATCCCACTACCTGCATGCGAGCAAAGCTTGCGATGAGGCAAAGACCTTGCCTATGTTTGTGTGGCCTGGTGGAGATGCAAAAGTGGTTACTAGGAAGATAAGGCGGTTGGTGAGGTGGCCTTTATGACCAGTACCTCCACCATCGTGTGCATATGATCATGGAGAGAGAATTTAGGCTCGATTAAGAGAGCCAAAACTCAGGCGGTTGTTGCTTACAATGTTTTTTCTGGAACCTCACATATTACAAAGGGGATTATCGAAAAAGCTAACAGTGTGGTTAGGGAAGAGAATTAGAGCTTCTGCAAATGAAAGGGGTTTGACAATGTTAGATGAGCTCAATTTTTAAACAACAAGCTTTGCAATTTTGTGGAGGAGGTTCGTGGCAAAAGAAAAGTTAACAACATTGTTATTATAGAGAAAGAACGGGGACTGACAGAAGGGGAACTGAGAAGGACAAGAGGAAGGATCTTCATGGAATAGAGAAGGTTGAACTAAGAACAACAACACAGTTTTGGAAACTTAGAAGCTATCATTTCCTTTAGTGCATTAGTGAATGTGCTCAAGTATGAGCTAAATCTCTATGATAGTTTTATGATTACATTTTCTTCTCAAGTTCATTTATCTCACAAGAATGTAGAAACATCTCTAGAGAGTGAAAATGTTAATTGAAATCCTAGCCGAATATACTTATATAGCTATCGAAGAACTCTTAAACTCTTAGTTGATGTTTATATTCTTAACATTGATAAAATTTCTAAGTCGATGTTTTGATCATTATGAGACTGACAACTCAGTGCATATTATGGCCGATACTTTTGTGATAGAAAGCCAACATGCTCAATAAATATTATTATGCAATATGGCTGATACAAGATATATATTTATGTTAGTGTCTTTTGGCCATTAGAAATAATTTATTGTTGGATGCTTTAAGGCTAATACTCTTAATGAATAGGCCAATGTATCTTGAATATAAAGATGTGACTATCAATCCGATAGGCTTAGATCCAAGGCTATTAATATAGTTAGAAGACTTAGACATCTGTATGTGTATGAAGGACAAAGGGCTTGATTGTTTCCGAGTAGGTTTAAGAGGCCAATAGGCTCTGATAACTTTGTGTAATTATGAAATCATTAGACTCTTTTAACTCTGAGAAAGAATATATGAGACCCATAGGTTTTATTTATCTAGGTGTGAGTTTATATGAATAGAGAACTTATATAGGTCGTATGGTCTTGATGTTCAGTAGGGCTATTAATCACAGTTTTTATTTATTGTTATTGTTTAGATAAACTTAGCAAAGAAAACTGAGCCTTCCTAGAACATTGTTTTGTCTTGCAGTCAAGTCCCATGAGTCGATAGACAGAGATTGGTTATATCTCAGAAATATTAATTATTGTGATCATAAATCTTGTGATAGAAATCTCCTTTTCAAGAGAAATAGAAAGATATTGATCTCACTTGGAATATCCAAGGTCAAAGATATGATATCACTTAGGTTTTAACAACTATGAAGTAGAATATTCACAATATCGATGAATCTCATGTATGAGTTCATAATTTATTTTAAAAATGAAAGATAGTGAACTAGGGAAGAATGATAATATTGTAAGTATTGATCTATGATTAAAGCTATTTCGATTATTGGATTGATCTTAGTCAAAGAATGATTATTTTCTTATTAATAGTGTAATCATATTCCTTGATGTAACGAGGGGTGTATAGCACTTAATAAGTTTGGAGAAAACCATAGTGCACTATACTTATGTTGTAGTATCATATTATTGAACTTAGATTCTAAGTTAAAAATGGGAAACTAAGGAAAATGGAAATAGCCCCTTTAGTCAATGTTAAAGGCTATGTTAGATCTAGAGATGAAATCTTGCCAGTTCCTTCAAGGGACTTTTTGGTGAGATAATATCGTCATGATATTGAAGCAAGGAGGATGCAACATGGAAAAAGATTTCTTTGTAGGAAATATAATTCTTCTTGTCAATGTTTGTAATTGATTTTTAGAGAAATAGGTGATCCAAGAATGTGGAACCCTAGATAGATTTTAATAGCATCTAATACTTATGTTATGATATCTCGAGTGAGAGAGAGTAAACTAAGAAATGCAAGGATATTGACCTCATAGTTTTGTTCAATAGAACTTATTCTAGTGCTAAATGCACATTAGACAAAGTTAGCCAAGGTTGGGCATCAATGGAAGTGATTTGTTCTAGGTTAGGCAAGATGGGAGAATTCGTAACACAACCCCACTTGATTGTTGAACTATAGATGGTTAATACAAGTTTATTGTGATGTTTTGAATGAATACACATATGAGTCTATAACTTATCATAGTGGAAAGCTAGTAGACTCAAAAGACTAGAAGATTAAAATTATTTTGTTGATCTCAGTCAAAAGACTAGTTTTGAAAAGTGTAAGTATCCATCAAGATATTATATGGATGAGGTCATACCTCGTATACTATGCTTTTTCAAGTTGTGTGAATTGTGAATTTGAACAATGCCAAGTGGTCTAGGGAAGACTAGAGGTATTTGTTCTCATGTTTTGTTATATTTATGTTAGTACCTATGGAAACCAAGGAGGTTTGATATTTCCGTGTATTGGGTTAAGAGAAGTTTAACTGTAGTATTAAGTTCTGAAGGATTTAGGAAACCTGTAACTCTTATGTCAAATGTGACAGTGTTTATATTTCTATATATTTGATCGACAGTGAAAGGTCAAGAAAACCATAGAACAAGATAGGAAGGGTCTTTGTAATACTTTAAGAGATTCTATGATAATGTCAAAACTTGCTTTAATGCATCAAAGATGTTTGATATTTGAATTAGAGAGTAAAATGACAGAAATCCATAAACCCTAGAAATTGCAAGTATGTAATGAGGGACTCTTAAAAAGGTTAGAAATACCTAAATCTATATATCACATGCATATCTTGGGTTAAGGATTAGTTCTAAGGCCGACTGACTAGAATGGATTTTCAAGTACAGACAAGTTTGTGTCTAAAGTACCAAATAAAGTAAGTAAAACTATAGGATGAGATAGCTTCTAAGACGAGTTAGTGGTGTGTGTCTAGATGGCATGACCAATCAGAATGATCATTCTTAGCTAGAAGGGCTCTAGAGTTGTATGGTCGATTGAGTTTTACAGGACACATCACTAGCACTTAGATGGAAAAACTTGAAAGTTCCTTATATCTATACCCTTCATGAAGGGTAGGGCCACTTCCAAAAAGGAAGGTGAGCGGGGGACCACTGGTCTATGGTTGGAGGAAAAGCACTCGGATGATGCTCTCCCTCTGAAGTAGAAGACTCACCGAGGCTCGTGAAGACATATATCTACATTCCAGATGTGATGTACTCCATGTTATGGTTTATGGCAGTCAAATGTATGAGGTAAAATTATTCTTATGCCAAATGTATTTTGTGTATTGTAAATGTTAAGTGAAAGGATTTCACTCTGATTCTATCTTCGATTATGTTATGATTTCAAGATTGAAATTACATAGAAATTTGTACTCTATTTCTTGTATTTATGCATATGTTATTTAAATTAAAAAAATTTATCTCTCATGTTTACCAAGTTTATTTACTTTCTTGTAAATTCTTAAGTTTATTTGACTATTAAGAGGAGGGATGTTACACATAGGCAATGCCAAAGAATTGGTTCCTTGAGAACTAGGTTTGGGTCTAGGAATATCTCATGATATAGAAATCTTACACTATTTACTATAATAATATAATTTTTTGGCATGCAGTTAATGCCAGTCCTATGGTTTTGTAAGGTTACAAAGTTAGCACTTCTAAATTGGGATAAATTCTAAATTAATATAAATACTTGGTGCCACAATTTAAAATGGACAAATGGCAATAGAAAAGTTAAGAGCTAGAACATGTTAATTAGTTTGATCATTTTATTCATGTTTCATGAAATAAATAGTTTACCAAAATATATGATATGTTACACTTAGTAATAAAACTATAATCTATACATAGAATAAAATTAATAATAACCAAACATGATTATTACATATAATACCATATATAAAGTTACACAAAAAAAAAAGCAAGCAATAGATAATTAACAATACTTGGAGCTACAAAAATGATCATTAATCCTTTCTACTTTTAATTTTGTGATAACTCCACCTAATTAGAGAAGCACATAAACCAAGAAACTACCAAATAACAAGAAAAATCCAAGGATGCATTGTTGGACACAATTGTTACAACTAAATCATAGACCTAATGAGCTAATCAAGATGCAACACAAACATCAAAATCAAAATTGAATGAGAGCAAATCTTGGAGCTAATTCTATAATAAATATTCAACCATACTCATTAATCTATCAAAAGTTGAGATAAAAAATCATTTGTGATAGGATCAATACAAAAATTTGAGTTATCTAACCATGCCCTTGAAAGAACATACTTAATGGATAAATCCTAGTCTTCCAATTTCATGTGTGATCTTTCTCTTCAAATGTTTTTGTTGATTATTCTCTTCAAATATCAATGAAATTATTAAACATGTCTTAATTATGCCACAATATTTATTTTCAACCATACATCATCAACAAGATCCTACAGTGTTGTGCTTTCTATGATATGATTGGATACTATCATTAATTTCTCTTAAATATTCCTTTGCATGGAGAACATATATTTCATTGGATATGAGTTCACCCATCACACTTAAGTGACATGCAATCTTCCTATCAAAACTCTAGGCTCATTATTCTCTAGGACCTCTTTAATGTAAAATCTTCTTGATAAGGTTGATTAGATATGTATGGTGGTCAATATCATATTGAACATATGAATTCAAAATAGGTTTGTGAGTAGGAATTTTCTAGAGTTCATCATTAATGCTACCATGGACTTAGGGAGATATGTTTCACTATATCACAAGCTTGTATCTCTATAATAATGAGCATACATATCATTGTATTTGGGGTTAGAAGTTTTTGAGTTAGAATTCCTTTAGAAATTATGGAAATTAAATACTCTCATTCAATTCATGTAACTTGGTAGGGAGATTCTACATTTTAGTTTAAACTTAAAATTTATCTATAAATACAAAAGTTGTAGCTTGTACTAACTTTCTCTTTAAGTGTATTTTCTTTAATCTTTAATGTTTATATGGACATGAATTTTCTCATTACATCTTGTGTCTAGAACATGGTGATTGTTTCCTATAATCCCTTTTATTTCCAAATATAATATTTTATCTTAATGAATATTTTATCATGAATTCATTGGCAAGTAATTTTATCATGGTCTCCTTTGTTGTTGTCATGTATAGATGTATTCATGAGATTAACTGATCTCCTTAGACTCTCGCATAGTTCATGCCATATCTTGAGCCAAGATTGACAATGTCATTAGCTTTTTAATCATCTGTTTGTAGGGAATGGTAACAAGATAATGACTATTTTACATATGGTAGGCTTTCTTTCTCTCCCTTCCTCTCCTTCTTGATTTAATTTTCTTTCACTCTTTCCTCTTTAACCTTTTGCATTTTTCAAAATTGGTTAGGTTAGGATTTAATCATCTTTTATTTCCATCCCAAAACCTAAGCTTAATGTTATCATGTGATCACTTCTACTTAATTCCTACCTGGCACCTTGTTTAAATGAGACACATTCCAATATTGAGTCGTCTTGCATCTATGGATTCAATGACGCTAAAGACTTGGGTAGGCTTCTTAAGTCTCCTTTAAAGAGAGGAATTATCTATTCCATATCTTGATGTTGATCTTGGTGTTGTCCATTATCATTCCATGAGGCAAAATATTAGCACTCAAAGGAGAGTTTTGTTTATGTTTAAGTAGAAGTTACAAGTTAAAACTATCACTTTATTTCGACATGCAAGATTAAATTTGTAAATCAAAAATATTTTCTTTAATGCTTGTTCCTAGTTTATTTGATTACCCAACTAGCATCCCTAAGAATTCCCAGGTATCTCCTTTAGGTATTTCTACATTGATGCATTCCTTCCCTCATTATAATCTAGAGTATCCCTTACAAAAGATTTTAGTGTTACACAGAGGGCCTAATGAAATGTGTTCTTAATTTCTACATTAAATTTTTTAGGACTCTTGAGTGAGTGTGAGATATGTGCACACCATCTAATTATGAGATTGATTATCTTGATAAATTGTACATTTTGTGAAGAATATCAATGAACAAGAAATCAATCTCAATATAATCAATAGTATTATAATTAGAAATATAAGATAGTGCAATCTCCATTGCAACATAAACCAACAATACTAACACATAATTCACTACCATATTTCATGTAGAAATCAAATGTGAAAAGCATAATAGATTCTAAAACATAGGATATATCATGAAATAATTTCAATTCATTGAATGTAGCATTTATTTAACACATTTGAAATCCCTAAAAAATTTATCATTTGAAATCCCTCACAATATCAATATCATTCTAAAAATAATATAAAAATCATCTTCAAATTCCCTATAACACTTTATTCATGATGATATTTCTAATGTTATAAAACGTGAGTGTGCTTTGTAACGCGAGCACATTACAAAATGTGCTTGCATTTTTTAGGAATAAAAGTTTCCCGCCCATTTTTCCTTGGAATAGGCTTGGGCAACGAACCTAAAGGCTTGGATCCTTATTATCTCTAATTTTGACATGTTTTTGACCTTCAGTAGAGTTTTTCACCTTCCACGTCATCAAGTTTACACACTAGATGATGAAATTTCATAAAATTACCACCAAAATGTTGCACATCTTCTTAGCTTTCTAACCATGTAGATTTTTTTTTAGTTTGAAAAACATTAACATATTTATTGTCAATTTATTTTACTAATGTTTCTATATTCCTCAGATACATATGTATTCATTTTTCTTTATAACTTTTGATCCTCTTATCAAAAATTGAAAAAAATTATATAGGATTGTTCTATGCTTTATTCTTTACACATTCAAAAAAAATTATATTTTCAATTATTTCTATGCAAGTTATGTGACGTGCACGCTCAATGATGCAGTTTTCAGGATACGTCCACTTTCAAAAATCACAAAAAAAAATAGTCAATAAAAAATTACAAAAAAATGCACAACTTTTAGTACTCACTCTTAACTATATTTCTACCTCACAGTTTTTAAAAATACTAAATGCAACAAAAAATAGGGGGGCACACACCAGACACTATGTTATATTTTAGTGAGAAAAATAGGAAAACTTGTGTGTGCATGAAACATTTCACCCTCTTAATCTCAACTATTTTTTAAAAACTTTAGTAGTTTAGAAACTAGATTTAGAGCACTACAATTCTTGTTCTTTCCATATCTTCAAATTTTGAGTGTATGCATCTCAAATTACTCATCCAAGTTTAGGTTTAGATGATTTCAAAAAAAAAAAAGTGGTCACTTTTGACCCCCTTTTTGTATACCATTTCCATGCACTTACCCAAAACAAAGTGATTCTACTAGTCAAATGTCAACAACAAATTAACCCCATCTACATATATGGACTAGGTCCATTTTTGTTTTCTTGTTTAGGGATGCAAGGTCCTTATCAGAAGTGTATATTTGTTGTCATCATCCATCGACTAGTAGAGCCACAAGTACAACGGAAGAATGAAATCATGAAAAAATGAGAGAGGGGGCAAAAGTGACTTAGGGTCACAATGTGGGAAGATGCCTCCCAAGACACCTTCCATGACATTTTCCCCCAAGGTACCACACACAACAATTGCAACAAGAGAAGTGTAGAAGGATAGAGAAACAAATAGAAGGAATGTCACAATGGTGGCGGTCCCCTTGTATCCTTGACCTTACAAGAGTATCAAGGGTCATCCAAGGAGGCCTAAACAAACATTTAACACTACACAGGGGAACATAACACAACACTTAAGAGGAGGCCGCTCGTGAGAGCAACTCGAAGAGGTGCTACATCAAGGGTGGTTGAATAAGTGAGCAATACTTACTTGAAATAAAATGCAACCGTGCTAGTGCTTGTCCTCAAGATCAAATCTTCTTCCCAATCTTGATCTTCATATGAAATAAGTGGTACATTGGGCACTATATCCCAACTTGAAACTTCTTCCTTTAGTTCTTCTTTTGATTCTATTTCTTTCAATGGGATATTCTCTTCTTGCGATGACATTTTTTGAGCTAAGGCTTGTTGCTTTCTTCTTCTTTCCCTTGCATTTCTATTTATTCTAGTCTTATTAGTTATATTTCCCAAGGGGTTTTCTTTGTCTACCATCAAGGGTTCATGATTTTCTACATTCTTTAGCATTTCTAAAGAGGAAGATAGTACAAAAGTGATTTTATGATTTTGTGATGAATGGCTTCGCTCTTGAAGGTTTTCTCCTGATCCTTGTAAGGATGGCAGAGGAGGAAACTCGGCAAAAAATCCCTTTCCTTTCGGTCAAGGTGAATCCTTCAACTCGAGCTGCTTTTCACTTTCTATTTGTTGGATAGGAGGAATTGTAGCCTCAGAGCACCGAGAGGATCTAGGAGTATTCTTGCCATATGATAATTCAACTATTTTCTTTGCTTTATACTTTTGAAATACCAAGAAGAATTTTGATCTTGTCTTGGTTGATTTGCTTCAATAGGTTGTGGCCAAAAATAATCCAAATTGAAATTACCGTGAGTGACTAATGGTTTAAATCCACTATGATGAATAACATACACTTGACCTTTATGAGGGAACTTTAAGCACTTGTGAATAGTAGAAGGAATTGCTTTCATGGATTTTAGCCAAGGATGTCCTAATTTCACACGAAAGAGATCCGAGGTGGGAATGATGACAAATGGTGCTTCTAGAGATTTTTCAACCACCTTAATACAAAGTGTTATCTTTCCAATTGCCAGAAGAAAATAACCATTATATGTTTTTATCATTATATCCATAAGTATCTTGTGCTATATATCATTCATGTATAAAAATTCTTCTGTGATAACATTCGTCATGCAATTAGGATCAATAATAACTCCTCTTGTAGGATTTCCACTTATTCTTGTTGTTATATAAAGAGGACCATCAATCTCTAATAGTGACTTCATGTGGTGTGAACGATATGACAGGTTTGGGATCCTTCCTTTTCTTGTTAGATCAGGGAGGAGCCACACCACCCTTATTGTGATTGGATGCCATATATGTGAGACTTTTGTACACCAAGACACTAGTTTGAGGAAACTGGGTTTTTTAAGCTTTTTGCAAAGATAAAAAAACACACTAGTGTCACTACAAACAAAGTGATCATGATGTCAAAAGTGATGTACAAAAAGGCAATATAGAGTAACTTTAAGATTTCTTGCAAAGATATGTGAAAGAGATGTTGAAATTCACAATGTGTAATTGCAAAAGTATGAATTTTCAAATTAAAGATGTGAAAATGATGTAAGATTACTATGTAAAATCAGATTTGATGAATGTTTGATGCAACTAATATGATCATGTAAAACAATTTTTAAAACCCTAATGCAAAATTTTATCGAAATACAAGTTTTTTTAAGGCCTAAATAATGCACTTTTTCCAAAATTATGCAAGATCTTCAAATTAACATTGATAAATATGCAATAAACCAATGGAAGATCTGGTTTGAACAATCAACAAGATGCAAATGCTTGAAGCTATAGATTCACCAAAATGTTAAGCATGAAAAAGGAGAATAACAACAACTAGCATGCAAACTAGATCAAACCCTTTTCCATATAACATTCAAGGACAAGGCTGAGCCAAATCACTACCAAATGAAGGTGGAATCAGCTACTAACCTTGTGCTCATATATTCTATAGATGGATCAGATTTAATTTAGCCTTTTTATCAAACCCTAGGTTAATAATGCATGAAACCCTAATTCTATAATGATTTGCTTATAACACAGGAAGTACATCAGAAACCCAGAAACTAATTGCACAGGGATGATTAGGGAGATGATAAAACCTATCTCCAAAAAGTAGAGGTGTCAGAGGACCAGGGTGGGACCACCCAGGTCCTAACTAAAGTAATCTGCCAAAGGTGTAAACTAAAAAGTTATTGTAGATGATGTCCTAATGCCAGATCTAAACCCTAAAAAGGAAGGAGGATGTGGGTGGTACTTCCCAAGTCCTAGATGATGGAAAACTCTGAAACTGTCTCTAGATCCCAAAACCTTGTTCTGTACCCTATCTTCCTGTATCTCTGTATTTTCCAGATCTCACTCCTATAACTTGCACACAAGAAGATAAGAAGGAGTTTGGGGGTTATGGTGTTTAGGGACTTACCTCAGTCAAATCCTGAGATAGCATTCAAGCTTCCCAAAACCATTGATGATAAAGAGTGTGTGCCCTCGTGGGGGAAGAGGATGAAAACAATGATAATGAGATGATTCAAATGATGATAAACAAATAATGATATCACCTATGTGATGAACCCTTACAATGATGAAGATCCTTCAACTCCTAAGGAAGAATAGATGATAGCTCCATATCTGCAACAACACATAATAACAATACACAAGCCTGCTCTAGAATCACAATGAATGCTCTTGCTTGCTTTACTTCAAGATCTCAAGTTATGCATTTTTTAACCTAGTTGGTAATGAATCCAAAATACACTTATATATTTTTTCCCGCTCACAATCATAAATTCAAACCAAAAGAGCCAATAAGGAGAAACCTCTAGAGAGGTGTTAAAGGTTGGTCCACAAACTTAAATTAGCCCTAGTCTAAAAGGAGGGACATGGGCGGTATCACCCAGGTCTTTTAGCCCTGTTTAGGTCCGGGGTAAGCTAAAGCAAGGGGCCCATATTCCAATTTTACTTTGGTGTCAAGCAATTTTGCATTGGGATAAACATTTTAAATGTATAATGCAATCAAGGGGACCTAGGAGCTAAACAAGGAGGTAAAAAGACATGTGGACACTTTTTACTCCATAACAGATTCAAACTCAGATGCACATTCAAAATGTATAAAATAGATTAACAATAAAGCCATAACACAAAAATTATGTGGGGAAAACCCTTACGGGAGAAAAACCCCACACTCCAAAACACATATTATTTGTTAACTGTAATGATTTCAAAAAGTAATATTTGGTCTAATCCTCCCCATTATCAGCTTTATATATATGTATGCATGTGTGTCAAACATTAGTTTCATGTGCAAATTTTTTAGCCTAACACTACATGGTTTTGTAGAATCCTAATCCGAGGGCTTTGTCTCTCTCACTTAGCAACACTCTATATCCTCTATAGTGCCCACAGGTAGAAAAGGTTTTCTCTCCTTTTTTCTCATATTGTCTACTTTAGTTTGCATATGCCTGTAGTGTCATATGCCTACTAAAGTGGGGGCTATATGTAACATCGTAAATTGTTCTTGCCCACAATTCATGCTCTATTTGGTACTCACTTTAATGCCCACTCCCTTACTGTTCTTTCCAAATGTTGCTTTGATCCTTTCTACTTATCCTACCTAAAAATAGTAAAATGTACCTTAGCCTTGGCAGTTCCCTAAGTAATCTAGACCTTCTTAAACTGAAGTTGCACTGACTAAAGCACTAAGTGCTAACGACTGTGCCACACACTGGCATCTCGATAATGTCTTCCAATTTGTCAACCATTTCTAAAAGGTGTTTTTTTACTTACACTAGTACAAAAAGAGTAATATATTACTAAAAAAACTATTTAAAACTGCTTATAAATGACCAAACATGGTCAAGTGACCATTAGTAGTTTATTGCCAGTAATTTATAACATGACCAAATTGATGACTAAACCATTTTTAGTCATTTATTGGTTGTTTTGATTGATCAATTTGGTATATATTTAGTCATTGATTTAGTCATTGATTGCTGTAATCTGGTCACTTATTTAGTCATTTTTTGTCCACTGATATATTTAGTCATTGATTTTTGTTAACTAGTCACTTATTTAGTCATTTTTATTCACTAATTTCTGTCCATTGGTAGTGTATTTAGTCATTAATTTTAATCATTATTTTGATCAATTTGGTAGTTTATTTAGTCATTTTTATTCAGTGATTTAACACTGGTCATATATTTAGTCATATTTATTCACTGTTCACTGATTTCTGTCAATTGGTAGTATATTTAGTCAATTTAATTATTAATTCACGTCAATTAGTAGTATATTTAGTCATTTTGAAGCTTGCATTTAGTCATTAGTATATTTGGTAGTATATTTTGAAGCTTGCACAATGAAATAGCTTTGAGAAGGTAAAAAAAGCTTGTTTTATTGATAAAAAATGCTTACAAATAGCATACATATCTGAAAATAAGTTACAATGCTTTCTCTTTGCTAAAAAAACCTTCATAGTTACAATACATAGCTCAAACAATGAGCAAGAAACCGATTTTCTGAGTATCACTTAGCATAGTTGAAGCACAAAGACATTCATAGATGTCTTCTTCACAAATCCATGACTGTCCCATGAAGCTCACTATCCTAGTTCAAGATCACACTGTCATCTCTGTAGAGATCCTATCTCATGCACCCAACTTGCTCTAGTTCATAAGCTACCACTGTGAATTGTTACTTGTAGCAATAAAGTGTCCTTATCTCTGATAGCTACTATTTTAGCCTTGTTAGGCCACTGTTACCATAAGGCAATTAGGATATTGCTAGAATTTGGAAACTAAAACAGGGGATAGGCAATTTGGATCTGTTCTATTAATTCTTAGCATTAGATATCCAATGACAGTGAATGCATATACTTGTGGTTACTGTTGTGTGGTTACACAACATGCCCCATTTTGCCTTAGCAAAACAGGGACCCAACTTTTTGCCTCTGCTTGTTGTGCTTTCTTGTTTTGGGTGGTTTGGTAAAATTCAGTCATGCGAGTAACCCTTATGCATGTACATCACAAAGAGGGGTCAATTACCAAAGTTAGAATTTGCTAGCACAAACCTCATAATTGGAAAGAGCACAAAATTCTAAGCAGGTTTGCCTTTTGGATCACCCTAATATTGTTTAAGGGTAGAAAGTTATGCTAAGTCAAAGATTGGTCAACCCAGATATTTCCCATAGGGTCATATTTCTAAATATCAGTCACATTCGTTAACATGACCGTGACTTAGAAAGATCACCCAATGTCCATTCGTTCCCTAATATGTGAATGACAAACTTAAATGAGGGCGGATATCTACCCGTTAAGAACTTGTACACCCAGAGGGTCATATTTCCAAATATCCATCATCATACAAAATATCACCCTTTGTGAATATCACCCTTCGCAAATATGACCATGACATCATTCAGTTCTAATGAATATAAGAGATCACCATGATGATGACGTAATCAGTACACCCGACCCATAGAGGGTCACATTTCCAAACATCCGTCATATTTCTTAATATGACAATGATGTCACCATACCATGATAACAAAGAAAACATGACAGCATGATGATGTCATCATGATTAAACCTGAAGAGGTCACATTTCTAAATATTCCTAACCTCAGCAAATATGACCATGACATCATCTTTCACAAATAACTGTCGAAGTCCATAGGTTGATGACATCATCCTTGCACCTTCG
Source organism: Cunninghamia lanceolata (assembly GCA_027924645.1). Lineage (NCBI taxonomy): Eukaryota > Viridiplantae > Streptophyta > Pinopsida > Cupressales > Cupressaceae > Cunninghamia > Cunninghamia lanceolata. The sequence goes on from BSBN01000582.1 coordinate 21,214,081, forward strand.
AATGAGGAGGATATTTTTTAGTATCAAAGATCTGGATATTACTAATATCCCTCATTTTGAACTTTATGACCCGATATGCCTAGCTTAGCAATAACCAATCCAATAATGCCACGTGGAAAGATCCTCGGGGTCATATGAACACAGTATTATCATGATTTATTGACAAAGGTGATGTGATCCCATCTTGCTATTAGTCAAAGGTTGACCATATGGATCGTCGAATCACCTTGATCATTAGTAAACAATTGTCTCAGAGGATCAAATTCTCAAATATCCCTGATCTTCTAAGAGATTATCCTCCAACATTAAATGCTAGGTCCAATGGTAGGTCATGCCCTATCAATTTCAAATGTAAACCCGACACTTGGCAGCATCCACGAACGTCATGCGAGTGATCAATGGATTTAAACAAAAATGATACACGCGCCCTAATTTGTCATATTGATGGGTTAAAGGGTGAATTTTAGGGATTATTTACATTTACCCTAAGATAATTGAAATTTACAGAGCTCTGAAAGTCAGCGCCTCATAGTCATCTACAAACGGAACGAGATCATCAACTCAACGGAACGGAATGGATGATACAGTGTATTCACATCTATCCCGTTATCAGTCATATAGTTAGAGAAGAGGGTGATTATTAGGTGGTTTGACTTTCATGAAGGAATTAAAGCATGAGGTCCTAATTCCAAATAATATTCAATTTAAAACTGAGAAGGCGGAAGAGACAAGAGAAGAGAGACATCAGGCTCGAAAAGAGCTACCCCTTCCACTGGATGACACAATATACTTATCAGATGATGAGGTAGTTACTGATGTTGCTGCACAAAAGATGGAGGCTCTAGTAGCCAATACAAAAATGACTCCTCATGGGACTCCTATAGCCAAGAAGGTGACTAGACAAGAAGAGGTTGAAATAGATGAAATGGAGCAGGATAATCCTGAAGAGGTAGCCCAACAGATAGGGTTGACTAATCTGGTAGAGTAGGTTACTAGTCCTGCAGTAATAGACTTGGCCTATCAAGGTGACATGAGCCAAAATAGAGATAATGATCCACCTTCAGAGTTTGAAAAGAAAGAAATTAGAATGCATAAAGAGGCTGATGAGGGGACACCTAATCAAGGTAGGGATCAAGGCAATACACCTCCAGAGCAAGAATAGATAGAAACTTAGCTACAGAGGTGGGGTGATCAAGAAATACCTGACAAAGATATTGGTCATGATGAAGGTGTGCATAATAAAAAGGATAATCAAGATAACTTGATCCTGCACATGAGGAGACCGATAAACAAATCCCTAATAGGGTGGAGGATCAAAATGTTTCTTCACTACATACAAAAGGAAATAATCAAGGCAATAACCTAGGATTAAAACAAAAATTAGATGAGAAAGAATTGAGCCTTGGAGAAATAAGCACATCTAAGGATGAAGAACAGAGTTTAGCACAAGTTGAAGGTTAGGAGAAGGAAATAGAAAATGTGACCAAGGGCGATCAAGGACGTGATCCCCAAGGTCAAAATACACAATCTTCTCAAGAAAACTAAGTGCCACATGACAAACAAAGTCAAAATGTTCAAGAAGCCCTTGAGGAAAATTTACAAGAGGAGGTACATGGTCAGAGTGTACATACTTTACAAGAACCTCCACCTCAGGAAGGAATCCCTCAATAGGAGGTACCTCAACCAGATCCCCCTCATGAGAATGTAGATGAGAAAGAACCAAGGAAAAGGAATTTACCACCTAGGGCAATGCATAATATAGAGTCTCATGATACTCAAAAAGAGCAAAGTGACCAGCAAGAGCCCAGGGCTGATGTTCTGTATTGGTTGCAACAAGAAATAAATATGTAACAAGTAGATGAGGTCCCTGATTTTGATGTTTCCACATTGTTTACTACAAGTATGTTGAAACCTAAAAGAAAGGCAAGGCCTACATCTACCATAAAGAGAGACCCTACTATAGGTAGGAGGATAGCCCAAATAGCTTTACCAAAGGTTGAAAAGGAGAAAGGAAAAATAGGCCTTGATGAATTTAAAATAACAAACATTGATTTAGGTTTTGCAAATGAAGACCAAGAAGGTCAAGAAGGTAAAGATATTATTGATTCTTTGACACAAAGGGTAAAAATAGAAAAGGATAAGAATAGGAAACATAAAGAACACATTGCTCAATTGCATTCTTTCATTAAAGGGTTGATTGACCCCAAACATACACCGATCAGTCCAGCTACCCCATTAACAATCATATCTCAAGAAGAGATGACAGGACTAGATCTTATGAAGCACAAGGCATAATTAATGGACAATTGGTTTATTTCTTTTATCTTTGAAGTAGAAAATGTGGTGAAAACCTCCCTAGCAAATCAGAATTCTCTTGGTGTTTTGAAAAGTAAAGTGGATAAATTACAGGATGAGGTAGGCAGGAGGTCTTTCAAGTTAAAAAAGCACCTAGATGCTTTGGGAGAGATGAAAAGGATTGATATGAAAATACTTATGGATAACAAAATACTAGATAATAACACATTCCAGTTGTTGAGCATTTGGTATGAATATGTTGGATTTGAATGTGATATCTTGAGAAGATGCAGTGGTAAGAAGGGACATAAGTGTCAAATTGCATGATCTCATGGCAAAAGAAATAGAAACCCTGGAGGCTTTAGAAGACAAGGTAGAAGGAAAAATAGAAAATCAAGATACCAATTTTTCTGTCCAAGCTTTCCATAACAATTTTAAGCAAGCAGCAGAGGATCCCCTTGACCATTTGATAGAAGAGGTAATAAACAAGGCCATGAGAATGAAAGTCAGGGTGGAAACATATAATGAAACATTAAGCAGCAGGAAGAATAAATGGTATGCTCTTCAAGCAAAGTTTCATTCCCATAGGCATGCGGTAATAAAGGCTAAGCTCCAAGATGGAGGTGAAGTTGAGAGAATAGTGCAGCTATATGAATCCATCAGGGTAGCGATAAAGGTACACATAAGGGGTGATCTGTATGAAAATGACAGTGATGATGATGATGATGATGAGAATGAAGAAGAAGATGAAAGTGAAGAAGAAGAAGGAGATGAATAAATAAAGATGCATGATAATAGAATCATATGCATAATCAGTCTACAAATGATCGAGCTTTGCTAAATAGTTGCCAGCTAGCAACTTGTGCCACATATGGAGATGTTGACTTGGTCAAAGAAGGAATGTTGGTCATTGATCTAGATAGACAAATCTTGGTCGTTGGTCACTTGTAACAGCCTCCTCTCTTTATTCTATAAAAGGGGATGGAGTGCACTCTTTAAAGCATTAGAAACTTAATTGAAGTTAGATTGTTGAAGCGTTCAAGACTAATTTCAAGGCTTTTGTTAATGTACATGTCTTTTGAGTACTTAATGAAAAGAGAAGCTGTTTTGATTACAAATAATTATAAATCTTGAGTAATCAGTGGATGAAATCTAGATATATGCATTGATTAGCTACGTCCCTTGGAGTGCTTATCAATCTGCATGTGTTTTTTTCATTCCTTGTTCCTTTGAAGTTAGCATCAACCATACCTAGCTATGGAACAACCTGGTGAAATTATGGTTTGATTTCTTCTCTTCATGAATGTATCTAGAATGTATGTGACTCAAAAGCTAAAGGTTCACCAAATTTAGAAGTATTCTTTAAATTTTCTTTGAATTTCATTACAAATCATCTTTATAATTGCAAATAACATACAATCTAAAGCAAATAAACATGAAATATGCCTATAACTCGTAAATAATTGAACACACAGAGCATATTTTGAGTGAAAGCATGTCAAAATGACAAACATCGTGCAAATACATATGAATATCAATGATACACATGTAAATATCTGCTTATAGGAAATAATCGTTATATGTGGAGCATAGTGGAAATAACCTTGTTTGTGAAGTAAGTTTATAGGAAACAGATGCAGAATCAGATATATACAGGCAACAATTCAAATACAAACAATGTAAGATCCCTTGAAATGGAAAACAACATGTCACATCAACCTCTGAGTAACGTTAGAAGATCATGATCTGATCAACAGAGACTTGGAGTCATCAGTTTGTTCCAAATTGATCGTACTTTTCAATATAATAAAGGTTTGTCGTGCAAATTTTTATGCATGTTGTTATGACTAATAATCATCATCAACATAAATTAGCTCTAGAAGGAGGGCCCGCTCCTTGTTTGGAAGGTAAATCTATTGCATATGCATATCCCTATGTTTGAAACAAGGTAATCTTCTCAAAGTATATCATAATTGCTCATATTTTAAGTGTTGGTGCAAAGATTTACTGGTTCTATATTATATCACATATGTTTATCATAAATATTTCAGAATTGAGTGTAGATAGTCTGAAATTTGTAGTCAATTCTTGAAATCCCTAAAGATTGAGTCGTTGTTTAAGCTTTCTTGCTAGATGCTGGCTATAACTTGCTTGCATTACTGGATATCCTGATCTTCAGGTCCAGAAGTCTGATATTTGCTCGTATTTGCCAATTTTATGCAAATATTTCATAAATATCTAGTTATTTTTAGGCTCTGGTCGTAAATATCTCCTTTACATGGTTAGTTATGTGGATCTTTACAGAAAATCAAGTCAAATTTTCATAAATTGTTGAAACCCTGGCTCGCAGGCCAAATACCAGGTCCAGATCTGGTGGACTTTTTGAGGAACTACCTATCCGTGGACTTAGACCTAGAACTATAGACATTCATCACACTCCTAGTTCTAGTGCATCAGAATCTCTACTAGGAAATACTCCAATATCCCCCTGTTGTACTGCAAACACCTACAGGACTGCCTATTACACCTCAAGTTCAACAACCACCGGTCACAATGTCATTCTTTACTGCTGACTCACCCTTAACTTTCACTGCATATCATGCTTTACCTAAAAATCCTGACAAGATTTATCCTAAATATCATCCATATCAAGATGCAGACGGTCATATTAGAACATTCAAAGAGGCTTGCTGTAGAGCAAGGATTGAATATCAAGATGTAGTATGTAGATTATTTCCATACTCCTTAGGAGAAGAAGCATATAGTTGGTATATCAGTCTTGGTCAAGCCTCAATTAGTTCATGGGATGCCTTAGAGAAAGATTTCAAAGATAGATTTAAGACACCTATAGATCCTTCAATGAATTATCATCTCTTTGCCACAATCAAAAGATTTGAAGGAGAACCTATTGCCAACTTTAACGCTAGATTTCAAAAGATGTTTTCAAAGCTGGTAGCTCCATATACTGTAGCAGATGAAGCTATTAGGAGTATATATTATTCAGCCCTAGATCCCCTGACTTCTATGTTTATAAGGAGGACACATCCTAATGTCACAACTCTAACATGAGCCTTTGAGGAAGCGATAAAAGTTAATCAGTAATTAATCCCTGCTCTAACACCAAACATAGCATTTCCTTCATACCCTATATATCTTGCTCAACAACAGACCAATGGAGCTATGATGCCTCCAGCTACAATTCTAGGTCCGCTACATATACCTCCACTTAGCATCGTGCCACCTCCAAATAGAAATGGTCAAATAGTGCAATATCCAGGACATGTACAAGTACCTCAGGATGTAGGACAGAATAACAACAATGGTTCTTCTTTTTTCAAACCACAAATAGAGAATGTAGAAGCTAAAGTTCAGGAAGAAAAGGAAGAAATTAAAGAGATATCAACATAGTTAAGAAAGTCGATGATTAAAATCACTCATTTGAGGGGTCAAATTTTCTATTCCCAACCAAATCAAAACAGAGGATATAATAATGAAACACCTAGATATTCTAATAGGGGATACAATAATGATAGGAACTATAACAGTAACAACAACAGTGGTAACAATAATGTACCTAGATAGCCTAGAGTGTGGAACACTAAGCCAAATAATGGTTCCTTGTCATCACCCTTAGATAACCAGCCTCCTAGTGAACCCAAGCAGACCACTAGGGTGAACTTGGCAGAAGCAACTCTTATAAACTAGTGTAGGATACATAACACCAATGCTCATGTTGAGTTGGATTGTCCTTAGTTTATGATAGCAGCCAATATCTTTCAGGCTGAAGTATCAAATACTATGAGTACCCCTCCTTTTGTTGAAGGAAATGAAATTGTCCCTTGTGGATATGAATCCACCCTTGTATTGGAAAGTTTTGTCAATCATCCTCACCATCAAGAAACCTCAGTGCATGAGAATTATACTTTAGCATGTGAAGAGTCAGCCATGGCATTTGAAACAAATTATGTTTTTCCTTTCGAGGATGAGAATGAGTCATCAGTTGAACATGAGGAAGTACATGCTTATCAGTAGCAGTATCAGGGTAGACACAATTATAACCTCAGGAATAATTCAAACAGACCTTCTAATCCCTTGACCACATCTTTGCATCCTAATAATTTCAACATTCCTCTTGATCCAAAGGAAAGCAATAACCCTAGTTTTCCTAAGGTTAGTGCTCAATATTTAGCACCACAAAATGTAGTGGCAAAAGCTAGTAACCAACCTCCTGAATCTAATAAATTGGTTTCATACTTAGCAGATGAAATGAAAAAGGTCAAAATTAGCTTGGCATTGTCAGAATTGCTTAAAACCCCAGCTATTAAGAAGGCATTTATGAAATCCTTAGATGACCCTACACCAAAGGAAGATAGTCATCCCACTAATTCAGACCAAATTTTGAGTAAAGATCATGTAGCTAAAGACAATAACATTAAGCATAAAGTCCTAGCAACTATTCAACCTACTGAAACTTCACACATGACCCTTTATAGGGATAAGACCGAGTCACTTCTATTCCTCCTTTCCATAAGGATGCTTGGTAAGAACCTACATAACTGTTTAATAGATTCAGGTGCATCTACCAATGTAATGTCATTGACCATATGTAATGCATTAGGGTTACATCCTGCTAAGTCACTAAAGAAGGTGACATAGTTAGACAAAACTGAGGTGAGTGTTGTAGGAGAGTTAACTCACATTCATATGCAATTAACATCGGATCCAAGGATTCAATATTACATTGATATCTAGGTGGTAGATATTCTTGATACCTATGGAATGTTGCTTAGCAGGGATTGGTCAAAGACACTTAATGGATATATGTCCACAGATTTTAGTCACATGTGGGTACCTTGGAAAGGGATTCCTAATCAGATTAGGATAGATGCTAAACCTCGAATGAAGCATATGATCACCGAGTACAATAACACCAACGAGATAATGTATGTGGATGTTGAACCTGGAGTTTAAACCATTAGACCCCGAATGGTCAAGATAGAAGAGATCCTCATGTATGATATTCATGTTCATAGGGATGATCATCAAGATGATAGAGTAATTATAGAGTCAGATGATAGTGATGAGTTAGATCACTTTAGGAACTTTGAATTGTATCTATCCAAAGAAATGCAACATTGTCGAATGCTGAATATATCTAATGAAGATGTCTTGACTGAACGATGGTGTAGGTTGCATGATGCGCCACATTCTGAAAAAACCTGTGATGCTTGTCTAGATATGATGGAGCTGGAACAAACATGTAGTGAGGAAGGATTGTCATCACTCGAGGTAAGTCATATAGACAATCATAGTGATACTAATTCTTGTTTATCATCTGCAGGTACAGAAGAAACTACATATCTAGATGAAAGCTACTTTCATAACTCAGAGGAGATCCTAATGAATATTGAGAACATTTCTAGGGATGAAAGTGATGTCACCCCAAGGACTGATTGTTTAATTAAGTCAGGTTATGGAGTATCTGATAAAGATAAAGGGAGTAATTTGACCAAGTTTGAAGAGTTTTTGTCAAAACAAATTCAGAGGATGATGTTACAACATACTTCTCCACATAATGCTCTAATTGAGGGTTGGTGTAGATTACATGAGGCACCACATTTAGAGACTACTTGCTCATTATGATTGCACATTTTAAAGAAGCAGAAGATGCTTTATTCAAAGGACCATTTTCCTTATGGTAAAGAAAGCAAGCAAGTATTAGTTTCACATCAGTCAGAGAAAATAAAAGTAGAAAAGAATGAGTCACCAAAACTGAAATGGATATCAGGTGGTGTAGCTACCAGAGTTCAAAAGAAGAGAGAAGGTCTTGGCAAACCTTTAACTAAAGATAAACTATGGATCCTTAGGTTTGATGGATCTAAGTCAAAACAAGGAGCTATAGTAGGGATAGATCTTATTGATCCAACTAGAAGATCCTATTTAGTAGCATACAGATTACAATTCCCATGCACAAACAATGTGATAGAATATGAAGCTTTAATTCATGGGTTATTGTTTGTACTCAAGAAAAAAGTGAAGATTCTGCATGTTTATGGAGATTCAGAATTGGTGGTGAGACAAGTAAGAGGCATATACTCTTGTAATTACAAAAAGTTGTCTATTTACAGACACAGGGTATGGGATTTAATAGAAGACTTTGATGTGTTCAATATCACACATGTGCCTAGAGAATAGAATCACAGAGTAGATATCTTGGCCCAAGCTGCAAGCACTTTGGAACCATTATCTATTTCTGGTTTGAAGAGGTTTTCAGTTGAATTAATATCAATACCCTCCGTACCAGATAATGTCACCAATCTCCAAGTATTTGATGATGACCAACACATTTTGGATTTTATATCAAACATAGATGTGTTTGATGCACAGATCATAGATGAAAGGAATGTAGAAGATCATACTTGGGAGGAAGAAGAGATTCTAGAGTTGCCAAGTAATAAAATTCCCAAAGGGATGATAGAATTAGAAAGAGCATTTGATTTGCACAATATGCTGAAACAGAAAGATATCCTAAAGACTGATGGAGGAGAATACTCACCAGTCAATATAGGACAAAATGAAGAAAAAAAGAATGTCTTGATAGGTAAAGGTTGTACAGAAGAAGAAATGGCAATGATAATGCAAGTACTTAAGGATTACATTCATGTTATCACCTGGACCTATGATGAGTTGAAAATTTATGATACTTCAATCATCACCCATACTATACCATTGAAACCAGATGCTAATCCTTTTAGACAAAAGTAAAGGCCTGTCAATGCCTTGTTAGAACCCATCATCTTGGAAGAAGTAAGAAATTGCTCAATGCTAGAATTATATTTCCAGTAAGACATTCCACATGGGTAGCCAATTTGGTCCCTGTGAGAAAGAAAAATGGTGATATCAGGTTATGTGTAGACTTCAGAAATCTAAACAAAGCTTCTGAAAAGGATAACTATCCTTTACCTTCACTAGATGAAGTCTTACAAATAGTTAATGGTGCACAGATGATGTCATTTTTGGATGGTTTCTCAAGTTATAACCAGGTGATGGTAGATAAAATAGATAGATTGAAAACTACATTCACCACCAAGTGGGGTATATTTGCCTATAGGCACATGCCTTTTGGATTAATAAATGTTGGTGCCACCTTTCAATGTGCAATGGATATAGCTTTCAGAGGCTTAATTGGTAAGTGCATAGTCATTTACATGGATGACCTGATAGTCTTTTCCAAGAATAGGGGTGATCACATATAAGATCTCAGGAATGTGCTTAAGAAGTGTAAACAATATGGTATATCCCTGAATCCCAAGAAGTGTATATTTGGGGTGACAACTAGTAAATCACTAGGTCATTTGATAACAGAGAATGGAATCATCATTGATCTTGCAAGAGTAGAATCAATCATGAAATTGCAGCTTCCTAGAAGCAAGAAAGAGCTCAAGTCTTATTTTGGTAAGATAAATTTTGTTAGGAAGTTTATCACTGGCTTTGTAGATATTGTTAGGCCACTTAATGCAATGCTCAAGAAGGATGCCAAAATTGAAAGGACTCCTGAAGTAAGAGTAGCATTTGAGGATATTAAGAAAGCCATATCTGATGCACCTATTCTTATTATTCTAGATTATACAAGAGATTTCTACATTTACTCTTTTGCATCAGAACATACATTAGCAGTAGTATTGACACAAAGAAATGAGGCTAAAGAGGAAAAGCCTATAGCTTTTATGAGCTGCCCATTCAAGGATGCAGAGCTTAGATATATGGATGTTGAGAGACAAGCTCGTGCTCTAGTCCGAGCAGTCAAGAAATTCAAATATTACATTTTGAGAGGCAAAATAATTGCTATAGTACCAGATGCAGCAGTGAAAATGCTCCTAATGCAGAGTGAGCTTGGTGAGAAAAGAGCTAAGTGGATAATAGTCCTCCAAGAATATGATATGGATATAACACCTATGAAGTTAGTAAGGAGACAAGCTTTAAGCCAAATGATATCAGAAACTGATCCTAATATCATGAATCAACATTATGTGGTAAACACTAGAGAAACTGAAGAATGGTATTCAGACATCAGGCATGTCCTGATTACTGGAAGATGCCCATCAAAATTGCAAGCCTCATAGAGGAGAGCCCTGAAAATAAGATCACAAAAGTATATGATAAAAGGAGGAGTCCTTTTCAAAAGGAACTATGAAGGGATATATCTCAGATGCCTAGACAGGCAAGAAGTAGATAAAGTGTTAGCAGAATTACATGATAAGTTTGGGACTGCACATGGATCACATCTAGCTACTACTCATGCTATCCTAAGAGCATGATATTACTGGCCTACTATTTTTAAGTACACTACTGAACATATTAAATTGTCATACATGTTAGGTAATGGCTAACAGAGAAAGATATGATACTCAACCCCTGCAACCAGTGATGGAGATGCATTGATTTTGTCAATGGGGCATGGATTTCAAAGGACCCATCAATCCTCCATCATCTTCAGGTCATAGGTATGTCTTAACCATCACTGATTATTGCACCCGGTGGACTAAAGCTATCAACAGTAAGACATGCAATGCAGATGATGTGATCAAATTCTTGGAAAGCAACATAGTAACCAGGTATGGAGTGCCATATGCCCTAGTATGTGATAATGGACCTGCCTTTGCATTATTGAAACTATCTAGTTGGGCTTTTGATCATGGAATTATTTTAAAGTTTTCTTCAAATTATTATCCTCAAAGGAATGGCTTAGCAGAGTCAACAAACAAGAACTTATTGAATATCATAAAGAAACTAATAGAGAAGAACACTAGGGAGTGGAATACCCTATTAAAGTATGCCTTATGGGTGGATAGAACTAGGATGAAGGCTGCACTAGGAAAATCTCCTTATCAGTTAGTGTATGGGGTGGATCCTATCCTCCCTGTTAACCTAAAGATCCCCACATTGCAATTCGCACAAGAATATCTAGGTATAGATAACAAACAAGAAGTCGAGTTACTTCAGCTCATGCATTTAGAAGAAAAAATAAATACATCAATCGATCAGTTTGCTAAACATCAGGCTATTGTCAAGCACCGGTTTGATAAAAGAGCCTGAATCAAGGCTTTTAGGATCTCAGATCTAGTCCTCATATGGGATAAAGCACATGAAAGAAAAGGTGACCATGGCAAATTTGACAAACTATGGATAGGTCCTTTTCAAATTTCAGAGATCTTAAGAGACAGTAACTACAGACTTAAGACTCTAACCGGTGAGGATGTCCCATTACCAGTGAATGGGTAGTTCCTCAAACATTATTTTTAAGCCTAATTAGGGTCATGTAAGTCATTTGTACCATAATGTACATGTATAGTTGTTTGTATAGTTATGTTTTGTGTACCTACTTGTTTGTTTGTTTTGTTGAGTTTTGTTTTGGTTAGTCAAGATGATGCACCTTATCATCCTAAGAAACCAACAAAATTGTTAGGATTCAAGTGATGGGAACAAATTTTTACATAGGTTGTGATTCACCTTGAAAGTATCCCTAATCAAGACTGTGATGTCCTTTTCATCAGTAATGTCTTTTCTTGATCAAAGAGATTTTCACAATGACTCACCTAATAGCCTTGGGTTTGTTGAACACATTAGTATAGGTGTTAAGTGAAAAATCTAAAGAGGCACCCTTGCTACCATTACAATCTCCATCCTAAAGCAGCAAGTGGCCACACCTTGCATAATGAACTTACATGATGATATCATATGAAAAAATATATATATTGAAAATCCAAAAGGGATTAAATTAGGCCATCTAAGTAACTCTACTAAGACTATGGATGTCTGCTGGTAGTAGGGCTCTACTTAGGGGGATTATAAAGATAACCTTGTCGGGGCTATGAACGCCTGCTAGCAGTAAGGCTCTATTTGGTTGGCTATGAGGGATGAACCCAAAATATGTAGCTTAACACTGGTTACTTTTGTTTTCAACTTACTTTCAAGATGAGGATTATTAATCATATGCACACACTTGATCCCTTATTATCCTTGTTGTACCTATGAACTTGACATCATCCAGAAAGGCCGTGATACTTATGCTTAGGGAGAGTTATGATGTTATGTCTTGATGTGATCTCATCACTTTAATCATTTGAATTTAGTTGTTTTCTTTGGTGGCAAGTTGTTGTGTGGTTACACCCATTTTGCCTTAGCAAAATAGGGACCCAACTTTTTGCCTCTGCTTCTTGTGCTTTCTTGCTTTGGGCAGTTTGGTAAAATTCAGTCATGCAAGTCACCCTTACTTATGCATGTGCATCACAAAGAGGGGTCAGTTGCCAAAGTTAGAATTTGCTAGCACAAACCTCATAATTGGAAAGAGCACAAAATTTTGAGCAGGTTTGCCTTTTGGATCACCCTGATATTGTTTAAGGGTAGAAAGTTATGCTAAGTCAAAGATCGGTCAACCCGGATATTTCCCATAGGGTCATATTTCTAAATATCAGTCACATTTGTTAACATGACCCTGACATAGAAAGATCACCTTGTATCCATTCGTTCTCCGATATGCAAATGACAAACTTAAATGAGGTCAGATATCTACTCGTCAAGAACTTGTACACCTGGAGGTTCATATTTCCAAATATCTGTCATATATCACCCTTCACAAATATGACCATGACATCATTCAGTTCCAAAGAATATAAGAGATCACCATGATGATGATGTAATCAGTACACCCGACCCATAGAGGGTCACATTTCCAAACACCCATCATATTTCTTAATATGACAATGACGTCACCATAACCTGATAACAAAGAAAACATGATAGCATGATGATGTCATCCTGATTAAACTTGAAGAGGTCACATTTCAAAATATCCCTGACCTCAACAAATATGACCATGACATCATCTTTCACAAATAATTGTCGAAGTCCATAGGTCAATGACATCATCCTTGCACCCTCAAATGAGGAGGATATTTTTGAGTATCAAAGATCAAGGTATTACTAATATCCCTCATTTTGAACTTTATGAGCCAATATGCCTGGCTTCGCAATAACCAATCCAATCATGCCACGTGGCAAGATCCTCGAGGTCATATGAACACAGTATTATCACAATTTATTGACAAAGGTGATGTGATACCATCTTGCTATTAGTCAAAGGTTGACCATATGGATGGTCGAATCACCCTGATCATTAGTAAATGATTGTCTCATAGGGTCATATTCTCAAATATCCCTGATCTTCTAAGAGATTATCCTCTAGCATTAAATGCTAAGTCCAATGGTAGGTCGCGCCCTATCAATTTCAAATGTAAACCCGACACTTGGCAGCATCTACGAATGTCATGCGAGTGATCAATGGATTTAAACAAAATGATACACGCCCTAATTTTTTGTATTGACAGGTTAAAGGGTGAATTTTAGGGATTATTTACATTTACCCTATGATAATTGAAATTTACAGAGCTTTGAAAGTCAACGCCTCATAGTCATCTGCAAACAAAATGGGATCATCAACTCAACGGAAAGGAACAGACGATACAATGTATTCACATCTATCCCATTATCAGTCATATAGTTAGAGAAGAGGGCAATTATCAGGTGGTTTGACTTTCATGAAGGAATTACAGCATGAGGTCCCAATTCCAAACATTATTCAATTTAAAACTAAGAAGGTGGAAGAGACAAGAGAAGAGAGACATAAGGCTAGAAAAGAGCCACCCCTTCCACTAGATGACATAGTATACTTATCAGATGATGAGGTAGTTACTGATGTTGCTGCACAAAAGATGGAGGCTCTAGTAGCCAATACGAAAATGACACCTCATGAGACTCCTATGGCCAAGAAGGTGACTAGCCAAGAAGAGGTTGAAATAGATGAAATGGAGCAGGATAATCCTGAACAGGTAGCCCAACAGATAGGGTTCACTAATATGGTAGAGTGGGTTACTAGTCCTGCAGTAATAGACTTGGCCTATTAGGGTGACATGAGCCAAAATAGAGATAATGATCCACCTTCAGAGTTTGAGAAGGTAGAAATTAGAATGCATAAAGCGGCTGATGAGAGGACACTTGATCAAGGTAGGGATCAAGGCAATACACCTCCAGAGCAAGAACAGATAGAAATGCAGCTACAGAGGCAGAATGATCAAGAAATACCTGACAAAGATATTGGCCATGATGAAGGTATGCATAATAAAAAGGATAATCAAGATAGTGATGCTGCACATGAGGAGACTGATAAGGAAATCCCTGATAGGGTGGAGGATCAAAATGTTTCTTCACTGCATACAGAAGGAAATAATCAAGGCAATAACCCAGGATTAAAAGAAAAATTAGATGAGAAAGAATTGAGCCTTGGAGAAATAAGCACATATAAGGATGAAGAACAGAGTTTGGCACAAGATGAAGGTCAGGAGAAGGAAATAGAAAATGTGACCAAGGGTGATCAGGGTGATCCCCAAGGTCAAAATTCACAATCTTCTCAAGAAAAACAAGTGTCACATGATGAACAAAGTCAAAATGTTCAAGAAGCCCCTGAGGAAACTTTACAAGAGGAGGTACATGGTCAGAGTGTACATACTTTACAAGAACCTCCACCTCAGGAAGGAATCCCTCAATAGGAGGTATCTCAACCAGATCCCCCTCATGAGAATGTAGATGAGAAAGAACCAAGGAAAGGGAATTCACCACCCAAGGTAAGGCATAATACAGAGTCTCATGATACTCAAAAGGAGCAAAGTGACCAGCAAGAGCCCAAGGGTGATGCTCCATATTGGTTGCAACAAGAAATAAATCTGCAACAAGTAGATGAGGTCCCTGATTTTGATGTTTCCACATTGTTTACTGCAAGTATGTTGAAACCTAAAAGAAAGGCAAGGCCTACATCTACCATAAAGAGAGACCCTACTATAGGTAGGAGGACAACACAAATAGCTTTACCAATGGTTGAAAAGGAGAAAGGAAAAATAGGCCTTGATGAATTTAAAATAACAAACATTGATTTAGGTTTTGCAAATGAAGAACAAGAAGGTCAGGAAGGTAAAGATATTATTGATTCTTTGACACAAAGGGTAAAAAGAGAAAAGGATAAGAACAGGAAACATAAAGAGCACATTGCTCAATTACATTCTTTCATTAAAGGGTTGATTGACCCCAAACATACACCGATTAGTCCAGGTACCCCATTAACAATCGTATCTCAAGAAGAGATGACAGGACTAGATCTTATAAAGCACAAGGCACAATTAATGGACAATTGGTTCATTTCTTTTATCTTTGAAGTAGAAAATGTGGTGAAAACCTCCCTAGCAAATTGGAATTCTCTTGGAATTTTGAAAAGTAAAGTGGATAAATTACAGAATGAGGTAGGCAAGAGTTCTTTCAAGTTAAAAAAGTACCTAGATGTTTTGGGAGAGATGAAAAGGATTGATATGAAAATACTTATGGATAACAAAATAATGAATAACACATCCCAGTTGTTGAGCATTTGGTATGAAGATGTTGGATTTAAATGTGATATCTTGAGAAGATGCAATGGTAAGCTCAGGGACATAAGTGTCAAATTGCATGATCTCATGGCAAAAGAAATAGAAACCCTGGAGGCTTTACAAGACAAGTTAGAAGGAAAAATAGAAAATCAAAATACTGATTTTGTTGTCCAAGCTTTCCATAACAATTTTAAGCAAGCAATAGAGGATCCCTTTCACCATTTGATAGAAGAGGTAATAAACAAATCTATGAGAATGAAAGCTAGGGTGGAAACATACAATGAAACATTGAGCAACAGGAAGAATAAATGGGATGCTCTTCAAGCAAAGTTTCATTCTCACAGGCATGCAGTAATAAAGGCTAAGCTCCAAGATGGAGGTGAAGTTGAGAGAATAGCACAGCTATATGAATCCATCAGGACAGCGATAAAGGTACACATAAGGGGTGATCTGCATGAAAATGACAGTGATGATGATGATGATGAGAGTGAAGAAGAAGATGAAAGTGAAGAAGAAGGAGATGAAGAATAAATAAAGATGCATGATAATAGAATCATATGCATAATCAGTCTACAAATGATCGAGCTTTGCTAAATAGTTGCCAGTTGGCAACTTGTGCCACATATGGAGATGTTGACTTGGTCAAAGAAGGAATGTTGGTTGTTGATCTAGATAGACAAATCTTGGCCGTTGGTTACTTGTAACCGCCTCCTCTCTTTATTCTATAAAAGGGGATGGAATGCACTCTTTAAAGCATTAGAAACTTCATTGAAGTTAGATTGCTAAAGCGTTTAGTACTAATTTCAAGGCTTTTGTGAATGTACATGTCTTTTGAGTACTTAATGAAAAGAGAAGCTATTTTGATTACAAATAATTGTAAATCTTGAGTAATCAGTGGATGAAATCTAGATATAAGCATTGATTAGCTGCGTCCCTTGGAGTGCTTATCAATCTACATGTGTTGTTTTCATTCCTTTTTTCCTTTGAAGTTAGCATCAACCATACCTAGCTGTGGAACAACCTGGTGAAATTATGGTTTGATTTCTTCTCTTCATGAATGTATCTAGAATGTATGTGACTCAATAGCTAAAGGTTCACCAAATTTAGAAGTATTCTTTAAATTTTCTTTGAATTTCATTACAAATCACCTTCATAATTGCAAATAACATTCAATCTAAAGCAAATAAACACTAAATATGCCTATAACTCATAAATAATTGAACACACAGAGCATACTTTGAGTGGAAGTATGTCAAAATGACAAACATCATGTAAATACATATGAATATCAATTATACACATGTAAATATATGCTTATAGGCACATTATTTGATTAAATACATAGTGCAGAAGTATAAAACAAATTCAGGATAGTAAATGCTTAGAAGAATTGATCAAACTTATAAATATAATCATTATCTATGGAGCATAGTGCAAATAACCTTGTTTGTGAAGTAAGTTTACAGGAAACAAATGTAGAATCAGATATATACAGGCAACAATTCATAATATAGACAATGTAAGATCCCTTGAAATGGAAAGTAACATGTCACATCAACCTCTGAGTAACGTCAGAAGATCATGATCTGATCAACAGAGACTTGGAGTCATCAGTTTGTTCCAAATTGATCGTACTTTTCAAGATAATAAAGGTTTGTTGTGCAAATTTTTATGCATGTTGTTATGACTAATAATCATCATCAATAGTTACCAATGTGAAAAATGCCCCTGAATAGTTTGCAATGCATCTATTATAAGCTTCTCGAGAGTTCAAAAATCTAGACTGTAGCATGGTGATTACTGTCAAGAGGAAGACAATCTTAAGACTTCCTTAAACCCTCTGCCTAACTGATAACTCTTCCATAGAAGACAAGAAAATGCATCAAATAACTCATGCATCACCTGCTCATTGCCAACATATTCATCATCCATCTCCAACTACTTCAACACCTGATGGGCTAACAAGAGACCAGTACAGTATGTTGCAAAAGCAAATGAGAGATGCATAAATATCCACTGTAACAAACAAAAATAATATTACTAGAAGAAGATAAGTCATCAATGCATGCACAGTAAAGTATACTAGAAGCCCTAAGATTTTCTCAAAAAGGATAATGTACAAATAAATGTGCTCATTGTGCAACTCAAAGATAGTGACATGAAAGTAAAACTTAGAAGAGACAGTGACATGAAAGTAAAACTTAGAAGTGCAACTCAAATCTACGGGCTTGTGGGAGGCAGTCTGAGTGAGCACCGCATTCTCACAAGCAAACCCTAAATGTGGTGTGGGAGAGTGGTGGACTTACTTTTCTCCCTGCATTCCCGTAGAGACCAAGCAAAGACCATGTGAGTGAGCGGGAGGGGGATTTTTGTCACATATTACAGTTGGACAGAATGCCTCAAAGAGACGTCATCTCTTGGACTACAATTATTGTTGGATATGCACAAAATGGATTTGTTGGAAAGGCTTTACAAACTTTCAAGCAATTGCAATTGGCAAGTGTAAAGCCAAATTCCACAACCTTTGCCAGCATCCTTCATGCCTGTGCCAAAATGGGAGCATTGGAACAAGGTATGGACATCTATTAAAAAGTAATGGATAGAGGAATTTTGTTAGATGTTGTAGTTTCAACTTCCCTGGTAGACATGTATGTAAAATGTGGAAGCATTGACAAGGCATGTGAACTATTTGGAAGAATGCCTCAAAGAGATGTCATCTCATGGAATGCAATGGTTGCGAGATATGCACAAAATGGATTTGTTGAAAAGGCTTTAGAAACTTTCAAGTAAATGCAATTAGCATATGTAAAGCCAAATTCGACAACCTTTGCCAGCATACTCCCTACCTGTGCCAAAATGGGAGGGTTTGGAATAGGGTATGGACATCCATCAAAGCATGAAGGATAGAGGAATTTTGTCATTTGTTGTAGTTGCAACTGCCCTCCAGGTAGACATGTATGCAAAATGTGGAACCATGGACAAGGCCCATGAACTATTTTTGGGGTCAATGGGAGTAGTATCAAACTTTGACTCTTTATTGACCATTCATTCTCACAAAATGGAGTCTACTGCCCAAATTGGAAGGAGTCTATGGCACATCAGCATACAAGACTTCAAGCTATGTAGTGGGAAAAGAGAAAAAGGAGACCCCAAGCCCTAGGATAGGAGCAACAAGCAAAGAGCAAAGATTTAAGGAAATGGACTTCAAAGTAAGGCATGACACTTTCCTATAGATTTCCAAAAGGAGATCATAGTCATGACCATTCAAATAAATAATGATAGTCCATGGCATAAGCATGAAGGAGGCATTGCAATTAATAATAACAGTGATAGAGTAGTATGATGGACTTTAAAAGATACATAAAGACAAGTAACTGGGCAGTCAAGAGGGCTTTTAAAACATCATAAATCTTGTCAAGGGTTCATTGTCTTCAAAGCAATATGGTAAACTAATAAATATTTCCATCCCACAAAGTTTCAAAATAGGACAACCTACAAGTGTATTAAGGAGTTCATGGACAATATCTCAAGGAGCTACCACAGTCGATTTCAAGGTGTTGATCATGGGAAAGAGAGGTTTACATGAAGTGGGGTAGTCCTTAAGAATATAGTTAGATGGTAAAGAGGATAGTCCATAAGATAATATTCAACCAAATACACAGTATGGACCTAGAGGATAGTCCTTATGGTACATTTATATAATCACACCTATAGGTCTTATCAAAGATCATGACTCCATTAGGATATGAAAATGAGCACTAAACAAAATACCTCACTATGAGCTAAGTGTGAATGACTTTAAAGACACACAAGATAGTGAGTTGTTAGTAGACAATTCATGATCAACAAGGATAGAGCTAAATAAGATGGACTGCGATAATCACAAGTGATAGTAGCCATTAATATGACAATGACAAGGGGTTTAATCACAGTCCACAAGACAGTCATAAAAGAATAAATTCAAAACTCAATAGATGATAGTTCCAAGGCATTGTTAGAGTCTTCATGAAGAACAATGTTGATGGAAGTGCTTATGACGTAGGGTAAGAATAATTCATGACAATAGGGAACTTTTAAAGAGTAGAATGCATGATCAAAGCACAATGACAATGCACTGTTAGAAGTTTCATGATATAGAGGACAGTAATCTTCAAGCGATAGTAGCACCAAAGGAGAGATCACAATGATAAGAAAGGCACACTGGAAGGTGAAAATTTCCTTCAAAACATATAGTTTCATTATTGATTGTGTTAGGACCCTTCCAAAATCTACAAGATTCCATTCTGTTCATAAACCCATCTCATTGTCAAATGGATTTGCCATTTATCTCCCATGGTCTGATATTATAACCATTCTGAGAAAATTTTGATTGCTCCTAACTATCTGTGTGTTTTTGTCTCTTACCGCAATCCCGCAGGTCATTCACAATGCTTTGGCGGTTGTACAGGAGCAAGAGGAGCATAAATCATGTCTACCACAACCCCGCAAGGCACACACAATCGAATGGCAGTTTGGTGGTATGAAATGCTTAACTTAAGAAGGCTACCGCACCCCCGCGGAGGTTTCGTCATATGATTGGGGGATCACGCTATATAAAGACAGGTGGTAAGGATTAATACCACAGTCCCACGGTAGGTTGGAAGGATACCAGCAGTGTTGCGGTAATAAGGAATAAAGACATAATTAGTTACCATATCTATGGCAAGTCTGGGAAGCAGCCTCATAAGGCTACCAAGCTTCTAGTGAAGAGGTCTGCAGGAATTGAAATTCATGAGCCTGCCCCTGATGCTGTGTCAATACAAGATCCACGGGTTCCTGGATCCCCTTCATTGAAAAGGCAGAGAACTAAAGGTGAGCCTCCACTTGTTCCTTATGAAATGACTGAAGAAGTTGGGGACACTGAAGATGTGGCCAATATTCTCAGACACTTGGGTGATGGAGAAGTTAATCAACCATTGGTTGGCCAAGAGATAGATGCACACAAGCCTGAGGCCAAAATGGATAAACAGATCCAAGGTGAACTAGAATTGGAGGAAGATGAAAGAATTGTGGCATCAATGAGATTTATTGAAGATGATGACTTTATCAAGACTCTAGAGTTTAAGGACTTCTGGTTGAAAATGAAAATGAAAGATTTTAATGAAAAGGTGGCAATAAACAAAATGGGTGTTGATGAATCACAGCATAAGGAGATTGTCACACAAACATTTAAAGATTTGAAGATAGATGAAATAAATGTGAGTCCAGAAGAAGCAAGGCAAATGGTCCTAAATAGCAATATGCTAATCATTCCTGGCCTTGAGTTGAAAAAAGTCTTTTTGCTCGACCAAGTCAGAAGCCAAGAAGATCCAAAACTTGTTTCTGAATTTGATCATGAGAATGGCATTAGTGGGTGTGGTTTCAACCCAAAAATAGAGACTCTTGTAATCTGGGCCATACAAAAGAATAGAAGCAAACCAAGGTTGCTCGATGTTGTGCAAGAGATGAGGGTTTAGTTGTGGTGAAAACTTTACAAGATACATCAGCAACAAAAGCATCTGCCCTCACTGTCCATACAACCATGTTCACTCATGCTATTATAAAAAGATTAGAACAAAGAGTACAAGATTATGAGAAAACTCAAAAGGAAATAAATGATGAAGTAAATAGATTGTTCCTTGATAATGTCAATTTGAGAAAGCAATTGTAATATATGAGTTCTTCTCAAAGTTAGGCTATTGTACCATATCAACCCCCTGTACCAAAAGCAACAAGTGATGCCATAGTGACAATAGAAGAGATTGATGCATTGAAATTGAAATTTGAAAAGGAAATTGAAGATTTGAGAAAACAATATGAAATGACAAAAAAAAAGAGAAAAGTTGAAAGTTCTTGAAGTTTTTGAAAAAATATTGGAATGCAGAATGAAGTTGGTTGTTGATAAGCTAGGAAATGTGCATGATTGTTATTCATCCTTATCTCAGGCCATGGAGTAGCTCAAAGTGATTTTTTCTATTTTGGACCCATTGTATCAAAGATGGCAACCTTCACACCATACTTTGAACATTCTCTGTAAAGTCTTGCAAACAAATCCTGAGGCCCCTATAGCTTTGAAGCCTACAAAAAAGATGATTGGATTGATCTTGGAGGAGTACTAGTATGCCAATGGTGAAGGTTAGAAGATGCAGGCCAAAATTGAGTCTTTTACCACATTTAAGCATCAGTTTATCCCCTCAATTCTGTCAGAAGACAAGAAAATCAAGAGCCTTGATGCATGGAGAGTGGAGTTTGGCCAAACAGTATGTCAAATCATGGATGTTTTGAAGAAGAATGGAGATGTCAGCATCATTAGCTTCAACATGATATTGGATAGAGTGATTGCCTTGGATGTTGGGTATGGGAAATTTGTGATGGATGCCAAAGCTCTATTGGAAAAAAGATGGAAGGATCACCAAGCTAACTTGCTCAAGATTCAAAACTACAAATGGCCTAGTGATTTTGCAATTTTTCAATGGAAGAGCATGTTTCTTGTAGATTGATAAATAGCACAGGTTTTGGTGCAGAGGAGCAACGAGCTATATGATGGCATCAAATAGCACCACCACATCTTGGATGCTCTTCTTTTTGTCTCTTTATGTTTTTCATGTTTTTATAGTATATTCCAAAATGTGCTTGAAAGTCTAATTTAGACTTATCAAAGTGAAAATATTGTAATGAATGTCAAGGGTTGGGAATACAGAGCCCTTTTGAATGTGAGAGGTCTAAAGCTTGTTGCTTCCCTTGAATCTATAAGAGGGAATCCAAGACCTTATGGGCTCTCTCTGGGAATTTTGATTTTTGAATGAGACATTGCACAGCCTATTCTTTAAAACTAATCAATACAAAAGGTACTTTTCTCTGGTGCTAAACTTTTAGTTCTCATTTGTTTGTTGATTTCAATTGTTAACCCTTTATCTGGTTGTCTCCAACTTAGTTTTCCTTTGTTATTCAAATCAATATATCAAGTATATTTTTTATTTGTTAGAACACATTTGCTATTTCTCATGTGGTTTGTTTATTGGGCTCCATCGAGAAAGAATTAAAATCCTATAAGTGAATCATAGTAAATTGGGAAGATTAATTGGATCATTAAAGAAGAATTTGATAATTTACATATTTGCATGTTTGTACAAGTCATAGACCTTGAATTGCCAAACAAATCAAGTTATGGCTAAAAGGGAAGCACAAATCTTTTTGAATAAAGACTCCATAACCCAAGAACAGGCACCAGTTGTTCTCTTGTGAAAATCATTTCCTTGTATATATTTTCAAAAATCTAATTTTAATTTTCTGTTTTAGGAATAGGATTTAAATATATATAAAAGAAATTAATCCAAATCATATGGCAGATTGGATTAAGTGAAGTGGATGATTTAATTGATAAAATTATATAAATTCCTTAATCTGTTCTGAAGTCACCAACATATTTAAAGCCTAATAATTATTTGGTGAATATAAGGTACACCCACCTAGGCCAAACAAAGCCTAAAGTGCAGAGAAATTTAATCAATTTGATTAATTCTATTAGTTGGCCAAATTCACATATAAAACCTTATCATAAGACTTGGCATATCTTTAGGGTTTTGTAATTTGTTGATTTGAGCACCAACAGATTGAGAGGGCAGTTTCATCCTAAAGATGATAGTGTTGAGGACAGTCACAAAGGCTCAATTAGTTCTTCTCACACAACAATACTGTGTGCATCCTCAGACAAACTCTAATATCAGTTCTTCTCACATAGCAATACTATGTACAAAAAATAAATACTATTGATCTAACTTACTTGTGCTCAAACTATGTATATGGTGTATCCTTAGGGAGCCTGTGAAGATGTTCCTCAGCCTTTACCAAGGCATCACATAGCTTTGGCAAGCTCTATATCCTTTCATTCAGTATGAGCGACTGTAAATTAAATGGCACAATTATACCATTTCCTTGCACTGTCTTTGGAATACTATATATACTAAATTAAAAAAGACATAAAAGATAAACATCTAGTGTCCATGATGCAAAATTGCATCTCAGAATTTACTGTGTTGATCTCACAACATTGAAGCTACAGATAGCATTCTTTGAATTGTTTTCTTTACAACCTAAAAATCAAAATGTACAGTTTCAGCTCAGGTCTATTCAAGTCTACCAAATTACAAAAGTTTAGATTTCTTGACATTGCTTCACCATATATAAATCACTTGATTCCATGTGTTCCTTGACATGAAAAAATTTGGCAATCAGTCTTTTTGGGCCTGCTAAAGGTTTAAAGATAGAATTTTCATGCCAAGTAAGACATGGATTTTCATGGATTTAAACCTAGTTTTGGCCTGCAATAAACATAATGTCTATCTCTCTTTGCTGGTTTAACTAGTGATGACCATAATGATGATGTGGCTTCCTTTTGAGCTCCCATATGACATGAACCCTATGTCAATAGGCTGACATGACAAGCTATACTATGTATGAACCCAACACCTTAGATTTTAATTCCAAATTCTCAATTTTTTTATAATTGATTTTAACACAGAGATAATTCAGATTGCCTGAGCCTAGATCTTAAGGCACTTTAGAAATATCCTTAAAATTTGGTTTCATCCTTTTGTTGGCAGGTGGCTTGAGGTAAATAGAAGTAAGAATTAGTTAGATTTCCTTATGACTACATAGGTAATAAAGGAATCAATCGAGAACATTTGCAACAACATAAATCATAGTGGCTGAACTTATCAAATGTGCCATGTGTGCTAAAAATCAAGAGTCATGGCATGCATAAACATTCAAATCTAGACTGTATGTGATCTAAGTAACACATGAAAAGGTCAAATCTCTTGTCAAAACCAACTCAGAAAAGCTCACAATATATTCAATGCATGTGCTTACTTTTGGTGATGCATTCTCATGTACTCGCTTGAGAAATGTTGTTATAAGTTTGTATGAGTTGTATGGTGTGTAGCTTGTGAAGCTTATATAATAGTCACTATGATGATTCATATGAGTCTTGTATATGGATGTGAATTAGTGTAGGTATTCTAAATGTGCTTAATGGTTTCAGAATATATGTACAATGTTTGTAAGAATAAGCAAAATTTATGAATAAGAAGGGTGAGAATCAATTCTTCATTAAGAAGTCATAGAGATAAGAGAAAACTCCCAGTCATAACAATGGCAGTTGTTTTGAATGAACACACTATGACCAAGGTCATGCACCGAGTGGGGACTTTACTTTAGTGATAGTAAATAGCTAGGGGGCACAATTATTTCTCTTCAAGCACTTCTCATGAAAATAATGTCAAACTTCCAGTGACAAGGTTTTCACATACAAATGGTAGTCGGGGTTATGGTGTTCCTTCTTGGGATGCAGGCTATACTGAAACTAGTGCAAGTTAGATGGATGCAGTGGAACAAAAGCATGAAGTGGAAATGAGGAATACCCTGTTGTGGCTAAGACTATTGAATGTGAGTGTTGTTACATGGAATTTTTATTTGGACAAGATGTTATAGTGTGCAAATGGGCACTTCTTTCATTTTCAGTGTTTACAAAGATAGGTAAAAGAGTTTACATTCAGAGGTTTTCAAGCTTGTCATTCCTTACCTTTGCATGGTTACTAATGAATGCAATGAGATAATTACTATGGGAGATTTGAGGCCATGGTGGAAGGCTTGTAGCAATGCTATTGTGTTGTGCCAAGTGCAAAGAGATTCCTTCTTTTATTCACATTTTTTAAGAAGAAATAGGGCAAAAGATAAAGGTTTTCTATGTTTCTTTTGTGTTTCTATCTTGTAACTTTGTGAAGTTCCACAGTGATCTTTTGAGTTACATTGACATTCCATGCCTTGATATTCATTGCAAGAAGAAACAACAGACAGCCACATCAAATCATTCAATACTAAGATGCCTTTTAACATAGTACAAGTATGGATTGTAAAGAGACAACCCAGATAGTTACAAGATGTAGAAAAGGGTACAATTAGCAAAAGAAATAAGACAGTCATGACAAATCTTCAAATGGTCATCATCAAACAAAAAGAGACAAGCAAGATCTTCCTCAAAACTTCAAACAAAACTAAAAATCCTAATAGCATAGAGTATACCTGGCAATATGTGAGGATGAAGGCTTCTAGGAAAAGCTTGAATATTATCTCAACGTGGGCATGATCTATCCTCAAAACCCTTGTGAATCTCTATAGTGTGGATGAATTCAAATCCAATAAAGAAAGGTTTCTTCAGAGCAAACTCAATGTGCCTTTATCCTAGATCTTCTCAACAACATGGATAGATGATGGTGCAACCAACTATTGGTTCTACGCCATGCCCAAAAAAATCTTTGGACTTCTTCCAACCAGCAAACTAAAAAGCCCACTCAATACACTTCAACTGAAAATTCTCTTTTTCATTGTTTGGTACCCCAAAAATGAAATGAAAATTCTCTTTTAAAATTGTTTGGTGCCCTAGAAAAAACTAAGTTCTTTTTTATTACTTTCCACTTAATTTTCCACTTATGATCAAATTAGTCACTTATGATGATAAAAAAAACTAAGGCTTTCACTTTCTTTTTTATTACTTTCCACTTAATTTTACACTTATGATCAAATTAGTCACTTATGATGATTAAATTAGTCATTTATAATTGTGTTGCAAAAAATGATTAGAATTTAGTCATTTTTAGTTGTTGTGACTAAAAGTTTTAGTCACGTAGTCATTTATTTGCCAAAATTCTACTAGTGTTATGTGGCACTCCAAGCTTTTCTTAATGCCTATCTGTGCCCAAACGACTCCTTTCCCATCTTTTTGATCTCTTGCCTCTTATATAAAACCTTGTCACTTTGCCATTCAAATGATTGAATATTTTCCATAGCAAAGCTCTGCTGAAATCATTACTAAACTATCATCTTGCTTATATCATTATTATTGCATACTACTTTTCTATTGCAGGTTATTGAGAACCATCCATTGATGTAATTTACTTGTGTACTTTACGTTATTCGAGAAGTTCTCATTCAAGATTACTATCCTTTGGAATAAATCTCATCTTGTTCCATTACGTGGTAGTCTTCTAGTGAGACTCTTGTAATATCTTTCTCAACTCTTTGCCCATTTTATCTAGATTAACATTTATATTGTTATTCAATCTCATTTATTTATTGCAATATTGTTTTTTCACTACTTGCCACAATTCTAGATACACATAGAATTCAGAGCACACACATACTTTGTCAATATTTTAATCCTTGGTTGTCATTGAGGTGGAAACACCAAAAACAAGTTTTTACCAAGGTAAACCTCTATACAACCCAACCCCTCTCTCCTATTTGTGATTACAGGTTGTGTGAGAAAAGGCTTCGAACACATGAGTGTTTGCACTCCCTTTTCCCTTCCTTGTCAATTTCATCATTTTATTATTCTCACAATATTCTTATCTATTTATCTTGTCTATCGATTTATGTGCACTAATAATCATGTTCATTGTCAATAGATTTATTCATCGAAATTCACATAGAGTCATG
This sequence comes from Cunninghamia lanceolata, assembly GCA_027924645.1. Classification (NCBI taxonomy): domain Eukaryota; kingdom Viridiplantae; phylum Streptophyta; class Pinopsida; order Cupressales; family Cupressaceae; genus Cunninghamia; species Cunninghamia lanceolata. The sequence continues at coordinate 21,241,362 of BSBN01000582.1, forward strand.
CAGATAGATTTATAGCGCCAAATGCAGACGTATGTTCCATGCATTATCATCTTGGGCACTAAGGCTGCTCGTCTGGTAGGTAAGGTTCCTCACAATTTGTAGTTTCCATTTCTGTATTTGTTTCTGTGAATTGCTGCTTCTACCTCTGTATTTCCTCTATTTTCCATAGTTTTAGTTAATATCATGTAATGATTCAATTTCAATGGCAACAAAAGGACATAGTCTAGGTAGTCTTATTCTTCCTGACTGGATAGTAGTAAGACAAACACCTTCTATGGCTAGTGTCCTAATGTGTAATAGCAATTGGTTCTAATTAAAGATAATTTATTTAGAACCTCATTAGTTTATTTAGAACCTCATTTCCTATTAAACATCCATATTTCTCTTTCCTATGTAAAAGTTAACCTTATTTTGTGACCTAGGATGAAGAGCGCATTTGAATCCTTCATAGATTTGGGGCTACTTTATAAAATTGAAAATGCTCTTTTGTATGATAGGACTTTCATGGAGGGATGGAGCCATGATTTGGTCCTATACTAGAAGAAAATCTTGAAGTTGCCATTATCTATGCTAAGTTTCCTTATTTAATGTAGTTTTCTATCGATTATCTAGTGTGCTTGTGGGATAACATGTTTATGGGAAATAGTTTTTCTACATTTCCAAGCCTAATAGCTTTGCAAAGGAGTGTGAGAAGAAAGAGGGGTGATGGTCAGAATGCTATGAAGGTACACATGCTTATAATATAGAGGTCCTCTGGGGGAGGACCTTAGAGATGGCCAATCAATATGTCAGGATTTGAGCTTGGAGGGGATTTAACCAAGTCACTTACATGTCATGATAATTTCTTGAGACTTGCTCTCAGTGAAATTTGAGGCTCTATAAATGGGCGCCACATTTTCAACAAATAGTTTAGTTTGAAGCTCTGTTATTTGCTTTAATGGGTGTGGCACTTATGAAGAAAATGACTCTTTTATTAGTTATCTATGAAGAATAAATTGACTATTTTGTAACATAGAAGGGGCATTTTGTTTTATGCTGCCCTAATATTGGGTATTGCACATTGTGTGCAAAAACCCCATCTAAATAACACATCTAAAATGTTGGAAGGTGTGTCTATGTCTCAATGGCCATTGTTCAAATTGTTTGGCTATAATTTTAATGTTTATAAATGTATCTTGAATTGTTCCATTGGTTCTAACAATTCCCTTCTGACTTTTTGGGTGAGGAAAAGAAGATTATGAGAGTTGGAATTAGTTGTCACCCACTCTGAAAGTTGTAATTCCATTAAATTGGGTATGAACAAAGGTTAGATTTCTTGAAAGAAATGAGGTAGGATTATTGGGTTTTGAAGATGGGAATATGGAACCAATATAATCTATCTGGTTTAGTTTCCTATCCCAATATAAATTGTACAATATCAATATATTGTAGATCAATATTTATCTCTAGTCTTATGCAATTAAATATGTTCTATAAAGTTATTAAATAGTCACTTGTTCTTGTATTTGCTTTTAGACCACACAAAAAAGTAATGAAGAAAAATCATGGCAGAGGCCTATGTAGAACCATTATCCTTTCTAGTTGTCTCTTAATTTACAAATTTTCCATTTTAGACACTGTGAGTTATAGATCTAGTACCATGTGAGCATGATAAAGTTTTAAGCACAAAATAGTCCAACATAAAATGTCAAAAGAACCAACATCTGAATACAAAAATCATTTCATCTTCCTATTCAATTATTTTTTACCTAAATGTAATATGGATCCTCACATACAATATTTTGTTAACATATCTGCAAAAAAATTTGACATTTGGACTTTATTAAAATTGGGTTTTAGAGATATCACAACAACTTGCAATCTCTTTCAAACTACTTCTATATGAACCAAGTATTTCCATTATTATATTCTATTATTTGATATATCTATGTATTCCATTAGGGTAGTATTTTTTGAGCCCCTTTTTCATAGAAAAAGGTTGCTTGGAAGTTTGTAACATGCTCCATGTGGGCTACATAGCATAAATGGAATTATTCACATTCTCTTCAGCTAAGCTGCGAAGCCAAAGCACTTTCTATTGTGTAACAAATTGTCTGGGACTTGAACCCAAGTGCATTCTTTTAACATGAGTCAGAGGATTCAAATCTTGTAGGGTAGTTTGAAAGTTGCCAATTACACTTCACATGTTATCAGAATTGCTTAAGTCTTGATTTCATAGTATGCAAAGAGTAAAACTCTACTTGATTTTTTTTCAAATTCAAATAATATTTACCTCTTAAATCTTGTGGTGAAGCCAAATATAGTAAATATAAATTCAAATGCAACATCCTTCTTGTGTTCTGCCAAATAAATTAAACAAAAGTTCAAATGCAATGACTTTACTTCTCCAGCATGAGAACTCCTTTACCCAAGCTAAAGTTTCTTCAACTGCTCTAAAACTCTAGTTAAAACTATCAACAAAAAATCATTGTCGCCCTTATTGGAAGGTTCAATGGAAAATGAACCTTGATTAGGTTACCTTTAGTTATAGCCTATATCATGAGTGACATATTTGTAAAGAATATTTGTAAGCACATTATCAATTCCTTTATTCCCTAAAAGATGATCATCACAAAGTTGCTAACAATTTGCCAGTGTTCTTATTTCCATTGCTAGTTGACTGGCTCTTGTTTTGCTTTATCAAAAGAATAGAGATTGAAAGACAAAGTTTCCTATTCAAATGGTACATTTTAAGCTTGAAAGTGCACTTCACAAGGGGTGTTAATGCTTACCATACGGAGGAGGGAAAGTTTAAGTAACTCATAAACCCTTTAAATGTGGTGTTGAAAGTTAGAAATTACCTTGAAGGAGAACAAATAAAATGAGGAGGAGAGATTGGAGTGTGTTTCCCCAACAGAGGAGGAGAAGCTTTGGGGCTGCATGGTTTTATACTTGATTTAAATGTAAAATAAAATGTAGGCCTTCCTAATGCAGAGAGAGGACATAGCGGACACCCAAACACCATGTCTATTCTGTCTATATCGGCAAGAACATACAAATGTCTCACCGAAATCTTCTATACATCGGCCACACCTTATACCATCGGGTCACTCAATAATTATCCCATTGATGCACCACTCACATCAATAACTTATCACTATCGCTCAGACTTCCTACCATTGGCGTAGCTTTCTTCTCATCTTCCGATGATAAGACTCATACCGATAAACCCTCTATCAGTGACACTTTCAATTGTCACCCCGATCGGCAAGAACACATAATGTCGGCTTCACAATATTTTGTTCACCCGATGCTTTTCTTACGCCGATGTGCTTTCTATCGGTGACACCCTACCTTCGCTATGACTCCCAATACTTTTCCCAATGGGTTCTCCTCATGTCGATGACTTCGTCTTGTATATGCAATTCCTGACCTTCTACCGCCGGTCTCCCATTTCATCTTCATTTACTTTGAGCATCACAGCGAGTCACCCATCGTATCTTTTGAAATGTATGTTGGCATGTATATTCTGACATACATTCTTCAACATACATTTATTGACTTACTGAGCCGGTTCTCCTCCCTGCTATCACCAGTCATTCCTTGTATCTTCAGACAAACATCCATCCAATATACAAGCGAGCTACCACCTCGGTCGATCATCCCTTGCATCTTATGCAATGTATATTTTCATTGCATCTTCACAACATACAATAGCAATATACACAAAGAAAGTACCTTCATACAATTGCGATATATACAGGAAATGTATATTCGCCAAACAACACAAACTTGACCAAACAAGACTTTTTATACATACCACTTTCCACTGTGTATACACAGAATGAAACTCACATGCAAGTGACATATATTCATAGACTATCTCTGACATACATTTCATGTATATACTTCAAATGTATATTTGAATTTTCCCGCCGATGACCTTCTCTGAAACGGATTCTGCAATTTCTACATTTCCATGTTTAGCTAACAAAAGAATGAAACAAAAATGGAAAAACTATTTTACAAGTCCATTCCACTGATTTCACAGAAATCCACCAGTGGAATGGATTTAACCATGCATCTCGGCAATATAAGAATTAAATTAAATACAACAGATAATATACGGAGTAAATTCGATATACAGAGAATAATGCGATACACTAAGAATTTACACAGAATCTAGATTTGTAAAACACAGGGTGACAGGATTTCTATTCCTTCCTTTCAGCTACATACAATTTGATCATATTCATAGGAAAAAATTGAAGAACTCTCCTTTTCGACCACACTCTCTCCCTTTTTGTTTACCCCTCTCCTCTATTTTTGGGAATTTGTTTGTTTCAAGGTTAACAGCAGAAACCCTAATTAGCCATACGGCACCTATTTTGCTTAAGACAGCAAAACATCAGATAATATGACACATTTGCCTTAATCATGCACATAACCCAACTGCCTGCTGTTGTCCATGATGTCAAATACTGGCCTCGGGAAGAGAGATGTTAAAACATACAATGTAACATAAAATGTTACATTTTCCAATGACATACAAATGCTACATGGTAACATAAAATATCTAAAAATATATTAAAGTCTTATTCTTCTCCCTCTTGTGCATATTTATCCTGTTGAAGGCTATTGAAGGGGTGCCCTTGCACCATACTCCCCAGAGAAGAGATCTCAAGCCCCGTTGAGATCAAAGTTTGAAGGTCTGCACCATTGTTTGTGATCTGATCTACAATCATCCAAATTGCCTCTGAATCGGGTGTCCCATGCCAAACCACCAAATATTCCATGTACTCTTTGTTCCTTGTCGTCTTTGTCACTCTTGAGTCTAATATCTTCTTCACTTTTGGTGGATCATGCTTAGGAATATCATCTTCTACTGGATCCTATAATGGTTCCTATTCTACATTTACATGCTGCCTGTATGAAGCTAAATCACATACATTGAAAATGGGTGACAATCCAAGATCAGGAGGGAGTTGGATCTCATAGGCATTCTGCCCACACTTCTTCAAAATCTGACATGGTCCAATCTTTCTCTACATTAGCTTGGTATATTGACCTTTTGGGAGCCTCTCCTTCTTCAGATTTACCCACACCAAATCTCCAACATCAAACTGTAAATCCCTCTTCTTCTTGTCAGCATATGTTTTGTACTTTAATGTAGTTTGGTGAAGTTGGTTCTTGACCTGATCATGCACTTCTTTGATGGCTGATGCAAAAGCTTCTCCATCTGCACTAATAGGCTCTCCTGTAGGTATATGTCTTAGTTCTAGGATACCCCTTCAATGAATTCCATACACCACCTGAAAAGGTGACTTTCCTATACTCCTATTAATGGTGTCATTATAGGAAAATTCTGCCTGTGGTAGGATGTTATCCCACTTCTCTCCATGTTGCTTGGTCAAACATCTAAGCAGGTTACCCAATGAACGGTTAACTACTTTAGTCTATCCATCTGTTTGAGGATGGTAGGTTGATGAGAAGGATAAGTTGGTTCCAAGCTTTTTCCAAAGAGTCCTCCAGAAGTGGCCAATAAACTTCACATCCCTGTCTGATACTATGTTCAATGGCAACCCATGTATCCTCACTATCTCTTTGAAAAACAAATCAGCAACATGTGAAGCATCACAAGTGGTTTTACATGGCAAGAAATGTGCCATTTTGCTAAATCTGTCTACTACCACAAAAACACTATCATGTCCTTTTCTTATTCTAGGCAAACCTAATACAAAATCCATGCTTATGCTCTCCCATGGCCTAAGAAGGAATGGGTAATGGCTGCTACAAACCTGCATTTGTGGATCTTCCTTTGGCTTTCTGACATATCACACATGCTTCTACAAATCTTCTCACATCTGACTGCAGCTTAGGCCAACAGTAATGCCTCTTTACAAGACCAAGAGCTTTTTTGAGACCAAAATGTCTTGCCATGGCCCCATAATGTTTCTCCTGAATAATATTCAGTCTCATAGAACACCTTGGAATACATAACTGCCCCCCCTTAAAAAGTAATCCATCTTGGATCAGAAATTCAGAGAACTCAACATGATACTTGTCACCAAAAGAAGTACATACCTTGTAGATCTCTCCAAAGTCTTCATCATCATTATACATTGTCTTCAAAGAGTCAATCCCAACACTCTCCAATTGGATCTGATTGATGGTCAGAACCCTCCTACTCAAAGCATCTGCTACTTTGTTCTTGACCCCTTTCTTGTGCTTGAGTGTGAAAGTGAAAGCTTGTAAAGTTTCCACCCACTTCATATGCCTATGGTTCAGCTTTTCTTGACTATTTATAAAACTAAGGGCCTGATTATCTGTGAACACTATGAATTCTTTTGGCATCAAGTAATGCCTCCACTTTTTGAGTGATTGTACTAGAGCATACATCTCCAAATCATATGATGAGTATTTCTTCTTTGCATCATTTAGTTTTTCACTAAAAAATGCAATAGGCCTACCTTCTTGACTGAGTACTACTCCAATTGCCATGTGACTGGCATCACATTCTACCTGGAAAATCTTGCTGAAGTCAGGAAATGTAAGAACTGGCTGCTTTGCCACCTTCTTCTTCAATGTTTCAAAGGAATTATCTGCCTCCTTTGTCCATGTAAACTTGCACTTCTGTCCTCCCTTTATAGTTTCAAGCATGGGTGCACAAATATGACTAAATCCCTTTATAAACTTCCTATAAAAGGTTGCTAACCCATGAAAACTTCTAACATCATTCAAGGTTTTGGGAGTTGGCCAAGACAATATGGCACTTACCTTCTCTTGATCCATTTTCAGTTTGTTATGTGAGATAACAAATCCCAAGTAGATGATCTCTTCCTACATGAATAAACACTTACCTAAGTTGATCATCAGCTACTCTCCATGTAACTTTTTGAGAACCATGTCTATATGGATGAGGTGCTCTTCCCTCATATTACTGAAAATTAGGATGTCATCTAGATATACTATGACAAATTGTCCCATGAATTCCCTCAAGACCTCATTCATCAACCTCATAAAGGTACTAGGGGCATTGGACAAACCAAAAGGCATAACCTTCCACTCATATAACCCCTCATTGGTCTTAAATACAGTTTTCCATTCATCACCAGGTCTAATCCTAATCTGATGATAACCACTCTTTAAATCTATTTTGATGAAGTATTTAGCACCTCCTAAACAATCAAGTAAAACTTCTATCCTAGGGATTGGAAACCTATACCTGATGGTTATCGTGTTGATCGCCCTTGAATCAGTGCAAAGTCTCCAGGTGCTTTCCTTCTTTGGTGCTAGTACAGCTGGTACTACACATGGGCTTAAACTCTTGCCAATTAGGCCTGTCTCCAACAACTCTTCAATTTTCTTTGCTACCTCTGCATTCTGATCTAGAGTGAGCTTATATGCTGCTTTGTTTGGAAGTGTAGATCCTGGGATCAGATCTATACAATGGCTAATGTCCCTAATAGGTGGTAGGGAACTTGGCATTCCATCAGAGATAATGCCTTTGTACTTGTCCAATAGCTCTTGGATAGTTGGGTCTATAAAATTTTGTCTCTTCTCTCCCTTGACTTGTTGCTGCTGTTCTTTGTTTACTTTTAGGCAAGGGATTAGAGCATATGTAACTGCTCCTTCTCATATCCCCTTCATGAATTGTTTGTCGTCTACCATCATCACTTTGACTTCTTTTCCTTTTGACTCCACCTCATTCTCCATTAATGGTAGTAATTCTATCACCTTACCATTCTTGGTGATTGAATAGGTGTTTCTAACTCCATCATGGTATGCTTTCAAGTCATACTGCCATGGTCTTCCAAATAGGAGATGGAAAGCATCCATCTTGGCAATGTCAAACAATAACCTATCCTTGTATGGGCCAATTTGAAATTCTACCCAAGCCTGTTCCTCTACAACCGTTTGCTGACCTTGGTTGAGCCATGAGACCTTGTATGGGCAAGGATGTGGCAGTCTTCTGAGCTTAAGTTTTTCTACCATTTCAAAAGACACAAAATTTTCAGTGGATCCAGAGTCAATTAGAACTTTACATACCTTTCCTCCTACCTTGCAAGTAGTTCTGAAGAGAGACTTCCTTTGTGGGGGTTCTTTGTTGGGCACCTTCATGGTGGTCATTGCTCTTCTAATCATCAAAGATTCTCCTCTCTCAGGATATCCATAACTGTTAGGAGCATTCACACTTTGATTAGTGCTTGAGCTTGCTACACTTTGACAATCAAATTCTTGGATCAGATTGATCCTCTTTTCTCCTATTGAACTTGTTGCCTTTGCTGGACATCTGCTAGCTATATGGCCTTCTTGATTACAGTTGTAACATCTGATAGGTCCTCTGCCCTGAGATCTTCCTCTAAATGGTGGTCTTCTGCCCCTAAAATTTCCTCTTTGATTATAACTTCCCCCTTGATGTTGACTATTATCTCCTCTGTTGTTCTCTTGGTTGGATTCACTTTGGTCTCCAAATCCTCTGCCTCTAAAAGGACTTCTTCCTCTTCTGTGCTGTCTCCCTCTACCTCTATTGTTCTGCTCATGCCTTCTCTTTAATTTTTCTTCCACTTTGAGTGCCAATTGGTAGCATTTCTGAACTGTATCTGGATTATGTAGATTTAGGTCTTCTTGGATGTTAAACCTCAATCCATTAAGGTACCTTACTACCTTCTCTTCCTCACCCTCTTTTACCTTTGTTTTTACACATAGTTTCATGAACTCTTCTGTGTACGAACTAACATCTAGCTCCTTTTGCTTCAAATTTTGTTTCCTCTTATGTAATTGGATATTGTAATCCAATGGAACATAGGCTTCCTTCACTAAAGCCATCATTCTCTTCCATGTTACAACTCTGTTCTTTCCCTCTTTCACCCTGTCATCTTGGATGAAATTCCACCAAGTCAGTGCAGCTCCTTTCAGTTTGGACTGAGCCATCTTCACTCTTTGGTGTTCTAGTATTTCTTCGGTCTCAAAGAAATTATTTAAGGAGTCTATCCACTCCATTACTGAATCAGGTTCCATTTTTCCTGCAAACACTGGCAGGTCTATTTTCACATCCATGGTTCTTCTCTCCATGGATTTGAGGGCATTGAGTAAGGGTCTCTGGTCGGCAGGAACCTCTATCTCTTCCTGCTTTGGGGTCTCCTCTTCATCCCCATCTTCTCGTTCACCAGAGTTTTCCTCTCCCTTCTCTACTCTGTCCCTCAACTTCTCTAACTCTTCTTTCAATGCCTGATTCTGAGCTCGATCTGCTCTGCTCTCTGCTATTTGCTTTCTTACCAAGGCCGTCAAATCAGCATTGGTCATCTTTGTTGGATACGTTTCAGATGTTTCTCCTTCTGACATCTTGTCTTCTCCTTCTACCCAACAGATACTCCTTGCTCTGATACCACTATGATGCAAAGTGAGGACACAGTGGACACCCAAATACCATGTCTATTCTGTCTATATCGGCAAGAACATACAAATGTCTCACCGAAATCTTCTATACATCAGCCACACCTTATACCAAATGGTCACTCAATAATTCTCCCACCGATGCACCACTCACATCGATAACTTATCACTATTGCTCAGACTTCCTACCATCGGCATAGCTTTCTTCTCATCTTCCAATGATAAGACTCATACCGATAAACCCTCTATCGGTGACACTTTCAATTGTCACCCCGATCGGCAAGAACACATACTGTCAACTTCACAATATTTCATTCACCCGATGCTTTTCTTACACCGATGTGCTTTCTATCGGTGACACCCTACCCTCGCTGTGACTCCCAATACTTTTCCCGATGGGTTCTCCTCACGCCGATGACTTCATCTTGTATATGCAATTCCTGACCTTCTACCGCTGGTCTCCCATTTCATCTTCATTTACTTTGACCGTCACAGCCAGTCACCCATTGTATCTTTCGAAATGTATGTTGTCATGTATATTCTGACATGCATTCTTCAACATACATTTATCGACTTATTGAGTCAGTTCTCCTCCCTGCTATCACCAGTCATTCCTTGTATCTTCAGACAAACAACCATCCAATATACAAGCGAGCTACCACCTCGGCCAGTCATCCCTTGCATCTTATGCAATGTATATTTTCATTGCATCTTCACAACATACAACAACAATATACACAAAGGAAGTACCTTCATACAGTTGTGATATATACATTGCCGAACAACACAAACTTGACCAAACAAGACTTTTTATACATACCACTTTCCACTGTGTATACACAGAATGAAACTCGCATGCAAGTGCGATATATTCATAGACTATCTCCGACATACATTTCATGTATATACTTCAAATGTATATTTGAATTTTCCCGCCGATGACCTTCTCTGAGACGGATTCTACAATTTCTACATTTCCATGTTTAGCTAACAAAAGAATGAAATAAAAATGGAAAAACTATTTTACAAGTCCATTCCACTAATTTCATAGAAATCCACCAGTGGAATGGATTTAACCATGCATCTCAGCAATAGAAGAATTAAATTAAATACAACAGATAATATACGGAATAAATTCGATATACAGAGAATAATGCGATACACTAAGAATTTACACAGAATCCAGATTTGTAAAACACAGGGTGACAGGATTTCTATTCCTTCCTTTCAACTACATACAATTTGATCATATTCATTGGAAAAAATTGAAGAACTCTCCTTTTCGACCACACTCTCTCCCTTTTTGTTTACCCCTCTCCTCTATTTTTGGGAATTTGTTTGTTTCAAGGTTAACAGCAGAAACCCTAATTAACCATATGGCACCTGTTTTGCTTAAGACAACAAAACATCAGATAATATGACACATTTGCCTTAATCATGCACATAACCCAACTGCCTACTATTGTCCATGATGTCAAATACTGGCCTCGGGAAGAGAGATGTTAAAAAACATACAATGTAACATAAAATGTTACATTTGCCAATGACATACAAATGCTACATGGTAACATAAAATATCTAAAAATATATTAAAGTCTTATTCTTCTCCCTCTTGTGTATATTTACCCTGTTGAAGGCTGTTGAAGGGGTGCCCTTGCACCACTTCCATACCTCACAAATGTTCTACATCTACCCAAAATTTTCGTATATATGTGCTAATTTGAAGGCCTTCACTGAGGTTTTGGGTTCAAACACTAGGTGTTACATGGATCCGTTTAGGATGAGAAGTTGTACACTTGTGTTTATTTTAAATTATCAAGTATGTGTTTAATATAACAATCATGTTTTATATGTTTGGACAAAAGAGTTGCAAGATTGCATAAGTCAAACTATTAAATGTGAAAACAAATACATAATATTTTATTTTAATAGCATAATATTTTAGTATGGAATCTTTATTTGCAATAAATTGGATTGACTTATGTACTATGTGGAGCTAGACATTGTCTAGTATTATTTGTATTTTTGTATGATTGACACTTTCTTAAATATATATTGATATTTTTATATTCAAATAATAATGAGAATATGTTCTATTAGTGGATCAAACCATGACAAGTACCCTCACAATTATTGGTACATGCTCAACTACTAGGTCTTCACCCCTATGTGAAAGTATTTTGCATCAATGTTTCAGATCATAATGTATGATCTATCTTCAACATCTTTATTCCATCATCGATTTGAAAGTTAAATACACCTATCTTTTACATTTAATTTTTAAAAATAACATTTCAAATTCTCAAATTCCACTAAAAAAAAAATAATTGTGCTTCATTACTAGCAACCTAGGTTAATCAATAAAGGATATTTATTCCCTTACAACCAGGGCCTAAATTTGATAGTTGACCTTCCCTGTCAAGCAATTTTTTTATGACATTTATCTATACAATAGTGCCTTTAAAATACTATGACATACCTTAGTATAAGTAAATTATATAAAAACCAAAGCTATATATCATCATAATCCTATATAATTTTTGACACTTTGTTCAAAATCTCTCCTTTCATATGATACAATCTTTTTAAATATATTACATTATTTTAATAGCATAATACTTTGGTATGGAATCTTTATTTGCAATAAATTGGATTGACTTATGTACTATGTGGAGCTAGACATTTAGTACTCTTTGTATTTTTGTATGGAAGGATGAGTAGTTGTAGATATATTTGTGTATTCATGTTATATGTTAAGTTAAATAAAGGTTGACACTTTCTTAAATATTTATTAATATTTTTATATTCAAATAATAATGAGAATATGCTTGGGGGAGACCCTATGGTCAAGTGGTGGGGCTTTTTGCCTATAGTGCCAACAACCCAGGTTCAAACCTCGCGGGGTTGCCCTCTACCGCATCAACAATTGATTTACTCACGGTATGTGGATTGGGGCATTTGCATGTCGCCCAGGGTTACATCTCTGGTCCTAATTTTAACTGTTAAGGGCATGATTGGGTGGTCAAGTCACTTGGTTGTAGTTGCGGCCACCAAGGTTCAAATCCCAAAGTGTTCATGCTTGGGGATGAAGTCCCCTATGTTGTGGCCTCACCAGTTCATAGCCCCTGTCAAAAGCGTTAACCGAGCAAATAATAATAATAATAATAATAATGAGAATATGTTGTATTAATGGGTCAAACTATGACAAGTACCCTCACAATTATTGGTACATGCTCAACTACTAGGTCTTCACCCCTATGTGAAAGTATTTTGCATCAATGTTTCAGATCATACATGTATGATCCATTTTCAACATCTATATTCCATCATCGATTTGAGAGTTAATACACTTATCTTTTACATTTAATTTTTAAAAATAACATTTCAAATTCTCAAATTCCCAACTCAAGAAAATTAATTTTGCTTTATTACTATTTATCACTAGCAACCTAGGTTAATCCAAAAAGGATATTTGCTCCCTTACAACAAGGTTTGAACAAATTGGTTGCTACCTTCTCCTTATTCACATGTCCTTTATTGACGTCATGCTTCCATTATTCATCCGACCTACTACCAAGTGAGACACCTCTGGTCTGAATTTATGATCAAAACGGGAATAATATGCGTTGGATTTAGGTCGCCCCAAAATTTTATATAAGTTGAACGTGGTCGCAACAGACGTCTTTACCAATTATCACTTGACTCCAACCTATATTTTCAACAACTTCCACACAAGATGCTCTAGGAATCCGTCGCTCTCCATGTTTGGTAAGGGGTTGGTAGTTTAATTCCACTAAATCGATGTAAATTTTTGTAGATTAGCAGGTAATCTAGGAGATTAGGGTAGACAAGTGATTTTCCCAGCCGGCTGGTCACAAACCCACATCATGATTCCTCCTGACAAATTAATGGCGGTGGGAGAAGACCAAAGTCTGGAGTTACCGTAATAATAATCCAAATCCTCACCAACCCCAACGGGGCCCACTGTTCACACTGCCACTCGACTGTACTATAAATCAATGCAAGTGCGCCTGCATTCATTCACCAAACTCGGTACCTTGGCCTTTTCTGCAACGAAGAACAGACCTGAAGAATACATAGCTACATTAACAGTATCAGGTATGATCATTTAATGTTCTTGCAGCATTTGTATGGTCATTTCTGTGTCTGGTTATTGAATTTTGATTAGACACAAGGGTTTTGACAGAACCCACATAACAGTTTCAGCAAATTATGTGTTGTTCAGATTCAGATGGCTTTTTCTCTAGGGATGTAGCTTTGTTTTGGGTTGTAATATAGGAGATGTTTTGCAGGTGTGAAATCATGGCAAGTACAAATGTACAGAATGGTGCAGATGCATCCAAGGATTCGACTAAGCAGGTTAGCCGTCACCAGGAAGTAGGCCACAAGAGCCTTCTTCAGAGCGATGCCCTTTATCAGGTTTGCCCTTCCCTTTCAGTTTTATAAAGCATTCAACACACCCATTTTAGGTTATGCCTGGATTGATTTGGTTCTGGTATTGATTTTGCAGTATATATTGGAAACAAGTGTATATCCCCGTGAGCCTGAGTCAATGAGGGAGCTCAGAGAAATAACTGCCAAGCATCCATGGTAAAACCCAGTTTTGAATGATCTTTGTTCTGTTCTACTAGTAATCTGATTTCAAGTTTTCATGGTTTGAAGGATTCCTTTTCTTTTTCTCAAAATGGGCTCTGTTTTTTGACAGGAATCTGATGACTACTTCGGCTGATGAGGGCCAATTTTTAAATCTGTTGTTGAAGCTGATAAATGCCAAGAACACCATGGAGATTGGTGTGTATACTGGTTACTCGCTTCTCAGCACTGCTCTTGCCCTGCCTGATGATGGAAAGGTATATAAACATGTAATCTTCTGTTCTTTAATGGTTGAGAAAAGAATGTTAAGGGCTTCCCTGTTTACAGTTTAGTGATTTTGGTGTGGCAGATAATAGCAATGGACATTAACAGGGAGAACTATGAGTTGGGGCTGCCTGTAATTCAAAAAGCAGGGGTTGCCCACAAAATTGACTTCAGAGAGGGCCCTGCCCTGCCAGTTCTTGATCAAATGTTGGAAAATGTAAGCTTAGCTCTCTTCTGTATATAACCAAAAAGGAAAAGCTGTTGAAAATGTGGCTATTTTTTATGTGGGTAGATTGTGAATATGGAATTGTGGGTGTGATTTTGCAGAAGGAAATGCATGGCTCCTTCGATTTCATATTTGTGGACGCAGACAAAGACAATTATCTGAATTACCACAAGCGGCTGATTGATCTGGTTAAGATTGGGGGAGTGATCGGCTATGACAATACTCTGTGGAATGGATCAGTGGTGGCTCCACCCGATGCCCCGCTAAGGAAATATGTGAGATATTACAGAGACTTTGTAATTGAACTGAACAAGGCCCTGGCTGCAGACCCGCGTATTGAAATCAGCCAAATTCCAGTAGGAGATGGCATCACTCTTTGCAGGAGGGTTTCTTAACTGGATTGTCCTTTTGGGGAACTAGTTTTTCAAGCAATTATGTGACTTCGAGAGATTTTATATCTGTGGAGTGAAAAATTGTAGCTTCAATTCATGTAATTGTGAAATTTTCTATAATAATGAAGGTAAAGGCCTCGCCTCTATTTTAAATATTGTTTCTGTAGCAGCTGAATCTTGTTTAAGATGATAGAGCGCAGGGCAAATAAACTGGAAGTCTCAAATCGCGTACAAAGAGGGTGTATTATGTCTAAAAGCTGTATTTAATACAGCATCGAATTAGGGGATATCGAATTAGGGGAGAGGATCCAGTAGTTGGGCATCCTAACTTCACCTCTCTCAAAATCATATGTGGCAATTTCCAATCACTCCAAAAAATTTACTCGCAAGGCTCCAGCTTATAACTAAGGTTTCAGGGTCACATCATCAAATATGATATCACATCAACACACTTTTTTGTTGAGGTGTCAAATACTTCTAAAAAAACAGGTGGACCAATAAGTGTGCATTAAGTCATGTTTTGTTGATGTTCTGATGTAGCATCTCATGATTGATTGTTTTTAAAATCTAATGAGCACATTTTGTTCAATTATAAGTACTTATGGTAACACTAACAATCTTAAAGTCACAACTGCTAGTGCTAAACTTTTAAAAATATTGAACCTTAAATACACATATACTATCACACCTATTAAAACATGCTCAGCAATTGGGTGCTCTCCCCTATAGTGGGGCAGAAGAGATGAGTTGGTCAGCAGGTACCCACCCACCATGTCTGCCCTGAATTTAGGACTTAATTACTAAATATGGCTTGTAATGGCTGAAATGGAAAGCATTCACAGCACCTTTGTTATCATGGCCCCTGAAATGAAAATTAATTGTGGCAATCACACGGTGGGGAATGCTTCTGTTTATTTCTGGACCCATCTTTGCACTCTTGTAAGCAATTTGTAGTGGAGTGTTCAACTCAATTTCTTCAATTATAAAATTATTATTGGTCTTTCTATATTCAAGCTTTTAGTTTTAAAATACAACTTGTTTTTTTTTGTTATTTTACATGTATTTACTATATATGACATGACTTGTCCTTCCATTTAGTTTTGTGTCTATTTTTGAGGAGAGCATTTTAATATATACATATTAACAAATGACAAAATTTGTATGAAGTCAGGGTCTTTGTTCTATGTTATCCTATTGACAAATAATTCTACAAATTGACAAATAATTGTACAAAACCAGGTCTCTTGTTCTATGTTACCCACTTATTATTTATATATCTTTCTTTACACCTACCTTATGTTTACAAATCTATACATATTTGTCCTATGCAATCATTTATTACTTATATGCTTACAATTTTTGTTTTTTTTGTTGTCTTGAGTTTAGTTGTAAGTCATTTTTTTCACCTTAATTTAAAATTTCAAAATCAAATTTGACCCACCTTCCACTTTTACCCTTCTTGTTTAGGGCTGACTAAACACAAGTTTGTGTGATATGTTGTCATGTCCTTATATTTAAAGGCATTCAATGTATCCATTCTAATTATATGATGTATCCATTCTAATTATATGGAAATAAAAAAATTAAAGAACTAATTTGTATCTACACATTTCAATTGCTGCTCTAAGAAGAACCTAACACAATCATTTTAGAGGCATTTACATGATTGAAAAATGCTGCTTTTTATATCCTTCAATTTTAAGGAGTTGACCAAAGCAACTGCAAGTCCCCAAATATTACAAGAAATACCAAGAAGAGATCAAAGATGAGCATGTGAATTAAACACACAAGATGACTTCATGGGTGTATGACAAGATCATGATCATGGATTAGTCCCAAACAATCGGATATGTCCTTATATAGAGATGACATAAAATCTTGATTCCAAGGCAATACTTGTCTAATATCAATTATTCCTAATCTCAAAACTTGCCAGATTTATTATGGTAATTTCTATTTAGTTTTAAGAATGGTTTAATATGCTTGTATATTAAGCAATGGCGAATCTTGTGTAAAGAGTTTATTGTCTCATGGCATTACTCATAGCCTCTATTTTAGATATCGTCTCTGTAGCAGCTGAATTTTGTTTAAGATGCCCTGATAGAGCGCAGGGCAAGTAAACTGAAACATTAAATTGGTAATTTGACCCTCGAATCGCGTACAGAGAGGGCGTATTATGTCTAAAAGCGTATTATAGTGGGGCAGGGAAGATGAGATGGAAGTCTGATCGAAGTTGTTCAGCAGGTACCTACCTTATCTGCCCTGAATTTAGGACTTAATTACTAGATATGGCTTGTAAAGGCTGACACGGAAAGCATTCACAGCACCTTCGTTTTCATGGCCACTGAAATGAAAACTAATTGTGGCAATCACTCGGTTGGGAATGCTTCTGATTATTTCTGGACCCATCTTTGCACTCTTGTCAGCAATTTGTAGTGGAGTGCTCAACTTTCTCAGTTTCTTCAATTATAAAAAAATGTGACTGGCCTTGTATATTCCAGTTTTTTTGTTTTAAAATACCTCCTGTTTGTTTTATTACTTTTATCTGTACTTATTATAAATATAATATGAAGTTTTCTTTTGAGGGGACTGTTTTAATATAGACATATTGACAAATGACTAATTTTTTATGAAGGCAGGTCCTTTGCTTTATGTTAGTTATCCTATTGACAAATGACAGAAATTTTGTATAAAGCCAGGTCTCTTGTTCTATGTTATCCACTTATTATTTATATATCTTTATTTACACCTACTACTTATCCCTTTTCCTGTGTTTACAAATCAATACTTATTTGTCCTATGCAATTATTTATTACTTATATGTTTACACTTGTTTCCATGTTCATGCTGACCATTGTGATTTAGTTTTTTTTCTTTTGGGTCTTGGATTAGTTCTTAGTTGCAGACTAAACACAAGTTTGTGTGATACGTTGTTATGTCCTTATATTTAAAGGCATTCATTGTAATCATTTTAATTATTTGGAAATAAAATAATTAAGGAACTAATTTGTATCTACACACTTCAATTGGTGCTCTAAACATAACCTAGTACAATCATTCTAGAGGCATATACATAATTGAAGATTGCTGCTTTTATACCCTTCAATTTTAAGGGGTTGACCAAAGCAAAGTACCTTCATGTGGCAAGTCCCCAAATATTACAAGAAATATCAAGAAGAGATCAAAGGTGAGCATGTGAATTAAAGGGCAAAAAGCAACAAAATACAAGGCCATGATCATGGATTAGTCCCAAATCAATTGTTCCTAATCTCAAGATTTGCTAGATTTAGATCTTCTTCATTCTTTATGTATTCATTAGACATTCCAACTAAATACATTTTTTTTCTATTTACATTTTCCACATTCAGTTATTACAAATTATCAATATCCACTATTGTTTATTTATTTAAATTGATTTATATGCATTTAATCATACATTAAACTTTCCAATATATATATATATATATATATATATATATATATATATATATCCAAATTTGTTAAAATAAATGGAGGTTGGCTTTTTATAAATTATGAGGTGCACTATTGTACACCCAAAATGAAAGATAATTATATGATAATTTATTTCCAAGGATAGGTTCCACGGGGTGCTTGTATTCATATTTTCTGATTATAAAAGGGATTTTATATAGAAATATGATATTGGTTAAATAATAAAATTTAGAATCTTCACCTAAAAATAAGAATGTCCATATTATAAAAATATGGTGAAATTTATATCTTCAGAAATTTATATTTAGTTTTAGGTTTATTTTAAGAGAATGGTTTAATATTCTTATATATTGACAAATGAATCTTGTGTAAAGAGTTTATTGTCTCGTGTCATTACTCATATTATCTTGTGTCATTACTCATATCTATTTATGAATTTTCTCATATATTGCCCCATCTTATGCATACCCACACATATTTCTATATGTTTGACATTTATTTTATCCATTATTGTCACCTATATCTAAATATTCATTCTTTGCTAAGATCTTATTATTTCCATGTTTGAATCAATCCCTCAAGTGTGGAAATGATCTTGAATCTACATCATGAAATTTTGGTTCATCTTCTAATGCAACCTTCTTGGTCTTAGACTATAGCTACATAACTAACTTCTCATCCTCCTTTGGCTACACAACTATAGGATAAGGCCCGATCTCTTTGAATATCATATTCTGACTATACAAAACTCTCTTGACCATAAGATCTCAAAGCTTGTACCATTTCATAACAACACCATAGCCAATGAAAATACACTTATCTGTCTTGTCATCTAATTTTGATCGCTTTTTCTTAGGCACATGAACATATGCCTCACAATCGAATACATAAAGATGATGAAGTAAGGACTTTTTTCCCATCCAAACCTCCATGGGGGTTTTCTCCACCTATGCTGATGTAGGAGAGTTGTTAATTAGGTAACATGTAGTAGCAACCTCTTCTATTAGAACTTCTAATCCATTTTGGATCCACTAAACATACTCCTAGCCCTCCCCATCAACATCATGTTCATGTGTTTTGCAACTCCAAGTTTTGTTAATGAGTGTATGGAGTTATCTTATATCTCTCGATATTATTCTCCTTAAAGAATGTCAAACTCTATAGAACAATACTTACCACCATTGTTAGTCCTCAAAACCTTAATCATTCTACCAGTCTGATTTTTCAAAAGAGCCTTAAAGTCCCTAAACTAACTAAAGACCTCATATTAACTTATGAGAAAATATATACATATCATTCTAGAATAATCATCAATAAATAACATAGTACAATGATTTAGATAATGAAGAAACATTAATATGACCAAATACATCAAAATGAATTAGATCCAACATCCTAGAAGATTTATGAGAATTAGAATAAAACTAAATATAGTTATGCTTTTCATAAATATATTCTTTACAAAAGTCAAATTCAAGAGATCTATAAGCCCCTCAACAATATTTTTATTTTTCAAGGCCCATAGAACTTTCTTACCTATATGGTCCATACATTGATTCTGCAACATTGTCTTCTCAATAGGTAACTTGCTCTCTAAGGTAAGAGCATGCTTAGATACCTAAAATGCATGACCAATCGAATTGGAAACAACTCTCTTTGCAACTCATAACCTCTCTACAAGATCAAACTATAACTTCTCTATAGATATAGAAGCCAAGGATCTAGATATTGTATATCATTTTACAACCTGTAACCTCTTTATAGGTTTAACCAATAACCTCTCTGTAGGCTTTGCAAATATAAAAAAACTATTGCATTGAATGTATGTGCATGAATCAAGTCAAAAGAGTATTAAATTGAACCCCCTTTTCAAGTACCATAGCTCCTTGAACCATCTTACACCCTCCATTGCCAAAGACAACATGCACTTCCACATCATTTATTTTAATGACAAATAACAAATTACATGCCAAACTAGGGATGTGCACAACTCTAGAAATACCCTTGATCCTCCTTTCAAAGAATCAAATCTTGGCTCTCCCATGACCAACAATACTAAGGGAAAAGTTGTCATCAAGATATACCTTCCCACCACCAAATCTTATAGTGGTCTCATGAATATTTTATTTTTCCACTTATTTTAAACAATTATCTCAAATTATAGTTTTTTAACTATATAAATTAAAAAAACAAATTATTAATATAAAGAATTTAGGAGAATGAAAAAGAAAAAAGGGAAGGAAATATATGTAATCATGTGACATATTTTTCATTATGCATTTGGTGCACCCTACTCTTTCTTTCACAGCATATTTTCAATCCCAAAAATATAGCTTATGCTCCATTATAATAGGGAAAGATTCTAAATGACCTTTTATACATAATTTAAAATTTGCAATGCTGCTCAAATTTAAACAGAAAATTCACTTATAAACTGCATAGGACCATGACATTGTGGA
Source organism: Cunninghamia lanceolata (assembly GCA_027924645.1). NCBI lineage: Eukaryota > Viridiplantae > Streptophyta > Pinopsida > Cupressales > Cupressaceae > Cunninghamia > Cunninghamia lanceolata. The sequence continues at coordinate 21,262,145 of BSBN01000582.1, forward strand.
AAGGGCTAAAAGCTTAGAGTACATCAAAGATCAACAATTATAGTTTCAGCAAAAAAAACACATTTGATTTAAATACCATACTGGAATGACATTGAAGGATGGGAAAGGAGACAGGGTAACCCTTCCAATCTCATGCATGTAATCAAGATTAACTGAGGTTATTAAAAATGTGTAATACCAGTTCAATAACACTTCAAATTAATTACATAAATTTATCCACAATTTTTAAATCAAGGCTTTGACATCCACCATATTTGGTCTGAAACAGGGAGAAATCCCCACAGATGTCCACTCAAAGTTATAACCATTACATTTTTGTGTGCGCTGTTTTAAAATTAGTCCATTGTCTTGCCTTACGCAAGATACAAGAACAGCTTATGGGAAAATTACTTCTCAGGCAACATTTTTTTTCAAGCCTTGCATCTCCATTTTATTATACGTAAAACCATAAAACAATGCATAGCAGGCCAAACCCTGAAAACTTCAACTCCTTCAAATAACCCTTCTGCAGAGAGTGATGCCATCTCCTACTGGAATTTGGCTGATTTCAATACGAGGGTCTGCAGCCAGGGCCTTGTTCAGTTCAATTACAAAGTCTCTGTAATATCTCACATATTTCCTTAGCGGGGCATCGGGTGGAGCCACCACTGATCCATTCCACAGAGTATTGTCATAGCCGATCACTCCCCCAATCTTCACCAGATCAATCAGCCGCTTGTGGTAATTCAGATAATTGTCTTTGTCTGCGTCCACGAATATGAAATCAAAGGAGCCATGCATTTCCTTCTGCAAAATCATACCCACAATTCCATATTCACAATCTACCCACAAAAAATTAGCCATATTTTCAACAGTTTTTTCTTTTCTGGTTATATACAGAAGAGAGCTAAGCTTACATTTTCCAACATTTGATCCAGAACTGGTAGGGCAGGGCCCTCTCTGAAGTCAATTTTGTGGGCAACCCCTGCTTTTTGAATTACAGGCAGACCCAATTCATAGTTCTCCCTGTTTATGTCCATTGCGAGAATCTGCCATATTAAAAATATCAGAACTCTGTATACACAGGGAAGCCTTTAACATTATTTTCTGATTTAAAAACATCAGATTTCCACAGTTCATAATATTGTGCAATTGAGTTTCTGGATTTATCTGTGTAAGAATTTTGTTAGCATCAAAGTTTCGAATCACACTCTGTGATCCATCATCAGGATGAAGAGAGCTATAGGAAAGAATGGTTTGCAATTCACCATTCTTACCTCCAACCCCTTTTCTATTTAGTCTGACCTGATTTGAAATTCACCATTCTTTCCTACAGCTCTCTTCATCCTGATGATGGATCATAGAGTGTGATTCGAAACGTTGTTGCTAACAAAATTCTTACACAGTTTAAAATAAAAACTTGATTGCACATTATTTTCTCAACAGTTAAAAGAACAGAAAAGTGCATGTCTGTATACCTTTCCATCATCAGGCAGGGCAAGAGCAGTGCTGAGAAGCGAGTAACCAGTATACACACCAATCTCCATGGTGTTCTTGGCATTTATCAGCTTCAACAACAGATTTAAAAATTGACCCTCGTCAGCCGAAGTAGTCATCAGATTCCTGTCAAAAAACAGAGCCCATTTTGAGAAAAAGAAGGAGAATGCTTCAGACCATGAAAACTTGAAATTAGATTATTAGTAGAACAGAACATAAATTATTCTGAATTGGGTTTTACCATGGATGCTTAGCAGTTATTTCTCTGAGCTCCCTCATTGGCTCAGGCTCGCGGGGATACACACTGGTTTCCAATATATACTGTCATACAAATCCCACAATCAAATCAATCCAGCACAAATAAATGTAATGTGGTTTCCAATATATACTGACATACAAATCCCACAAGCAAATCAATCCAGGCATAAATAAATGTAATGTGTAATAAATAAATGTAATGTGTATGTAGACATGATATTTCCACAGTCCATGATATACGATTGTAGATGATGTGATCCGAAACGTCCATGCAAAAAAACAACACAGTTTTTCCAGAAACTAGAAACTCTACAATCTTATGTAACATGTCTGTCAAATCCTCTGTAAAATCGGAAGGGAAGGGGAAACCTGATAGAGAGCATCGCTCTGAAGAAGACTCTTGTGTCCCACCTCCTGGTGGCGGCTGACCTGCTGTGCTGAATCCTTGGGAGCCTCTGAGCTTGCCATTTTTTCTCACCCCTGCAAATGGAATTGATCAAAAAATTGTACTACCTAGATTGGAATCTGTAAGCTAGATTTGTTGTGTCATTGGTAAAGAGATTGGATGGAGATATTATAGTGCTGTAGTGGGCTGTTGGGTGTTTGGTGTTGGGCTCCACCATTGTTGGTGGGAGTAGGTGGTAAGTTGTTGAGTTTGTTTTGACTGGTTAACAAGACATCCGTTGTTGAAAAGTCTTGGTGGGACAGGACAGGCAAATGGATGAGCGGGAAGGGTTTTATTTCGTGTTCTACTGACCTCGCGACGATTATAGATTTATTTTTAAATATTGTACTCTAATATTATATTCTTGAAAGGGTCATAGTTATGGTGGGAGTTGGAGAGGAGCATAAGGACGTTGCTTCCTAGAACTCTTCCCGCACCATTTTGACTATTCATAATATGGCTTTTTATCACATATGGAACACTCAACTATTTATATACCTGTTATTTTGTTTAAAGTGGTTATGGTCCTTATTCTCTCAATATGATATGAAGATTTGTTTTTAGATTATAATATAAAGGTTTTGTTTAGGCTCCCAACCTAAAAAATGGTATTAAAAGTTCAAGATTAGGTGTAGCAATAGAAAAATGACATCTCAAAAAGAATTTGAGAATATGAAACTATTTATATATAACTATATTGATACCCAAAATATATGCCAAGCACAAAATATTTGCATAATAGAGAGGAGACAAAAACCAACTATAATACCATACCTTAACAATATTTTAAGGGAACTCAATCACTCCTTAGTATATTCTTTCCACTCTTCATGGGGGAGATTTCCATCTTTCACAAGTCTTATTATGCACACCATTCCCAAACACATTTAGAGATCCATGGGAAGAATTTGTGGTTCCTCTGTATTCCCTAAACCATAAAACTTAATGCCTTTATTCGCCTTTGCATGTCGAGAGCATGATCGATATTATCATCATCCAGAACAGGGAATTAATCTGTATTTGTTAATCACTTCTAACATGCCCTTATTCTATGATACTACCATGTTTTTCATCACCAAGCTTATGTCCTTGCAGAAGGCATCAAGGGATTGCACATGTTCCATTAATGCCAAAACCCTAGAATTCATAAGTTGCAAATCAATGCCCTCCAATCTAGTGTTATGGGACTTTTTCTACAAAATGGCAAAGAAAATTATTTCATGAATAACCCTTTAAAATAAAATTATAAAGGGATAAAAGTTATTTACCCTTTACTTAAAAAGGGAGATAGAAAAATAAAAGTTATTATAATCCTTTAGTTAAAAGGGGGAATAATAATGAATATTTAAAAAAATCCCTTTTAAAATGGAGGAATTATTATATTTAGACAACCTTTGTGAAAAGATGTGACAATTTAGAAACCATCCTTGAGAAGGTTATATAAAGTATTTATGTGAGACTTGGAAAGGACATGAAGATCACTCAAGGTGGTGGTTTGGTGGGCTATGGGCATAAGAGAAGGGGGCATACATAGTACATGCAAATTGAGGTATAGAGTACACTCAAGATCATCCTAGCCAAGACTTGTGGTGTGTAGGCACATGTGTTCTTACACATGTTCTCCAAAGTGTATCAGAACTATGAAGTCCAAGGCCACAAAATCTTCTTAGGATGAGAATAATATTTCCAAGAGACTTGAGTTAGATAAGTACTAAACTTATTGTTATTGAAATATATTTAAAACTATATATAAATAAGTTGGAGTTAATCTAATTACATTCTCTAAAGATGTTATTTGTTCCATTCTGATAATATTATTCATATTGTTGATGCAAATTTATATATATTAATGATGGTGATCTGAATGGCTAAAGTCTTAAACTAGTTAATTTTCAACCAAGTTATTATATAAGGGTCTATATTTTATTTTAGGTGATTATTTCAATGTGATAGTAACTATGTCTTCTCCCATCATAAAAAGTGAGTGGAAAGTATGAAGTTTGGGTAGAGGTCCTGTTAGAGTGCAAACCTAAATTTGTACTTCATGTGGGTTTTAAAAAGGTTTAAAATGTCTTTTTTTCATATTTTTGGGTGAAAATAAACCCCTTAGGCAACCACCTATGGGGTGGCTACCTTTTGGACTACAAATTTTGAGCCTTGGGCTAGATATGACCCATCTAAAACACTTGAAAAGCATGGGACATATCCATGCATGGAGGAGCTAGAAGATTAACTTGTCAATTTTCAAAATTTCCATTCCCAAAATCATGTATGAAGGGCTATGTCAAGTTTACCCCTTATTCCAATGCCCACACATGTGGGAGCACTTCTTAGAAACATGCATGGAAAAAAGTGTACAAGTACATTCCTCTTCCCTAGGTCTCAGACATGTGTGAGCATTTATGGAACATTGATTTTATGTAGGATTGTAAGGAAAGATAAATATGACAGGTGGGGGCTAGGTATCAGCATTCCATAGCGTGAGGATGAGTGACATGGAATCTCATATATATAGTCACCCTAATAAGCTTGAAGGGAAGAGGCTTTTGGTTGATTGTTGTTTTTTTAAAAGGGAAATCATTTCTAGGATAATTCTTGGAGGAGTATGGGAAATCATTGTGGCTTGCTTGAAGAGAAGAAGCATCAAGAGATAAGTCTTCATGCTTGTTATTCCCTTCTTGCATTTTTTGGTATGGATGTAGTGTAGAAAATGTTCATCTATAATGATTTTTTTGAATTTGAAAGAGCATTTGCACTCTATTGCTTATTTTAGTTTTACCTTTGGGTGAAGTTGTGCGTGTGTTGAGATAGAGACTCTCTTTTTGCAGTGTGATTATGTTAAGAATAAGTCCTCTTTATTGTGTTGTTACAAGTATCTATGTGAATGTTGTATAATTTATAATATTTGTTGTTGGTCCACTTCGGGTTCTTAGATGGCTTTTCTAGCTGAGGGGATGACTAGAGCCTTACGTGACTTGATGATGCCATATACGTTGGGTAGAGAGCATTCTCTCCTCTTTGGCATTGCCTATCAAATTGTTGGTTGAGTTTACTGTCTTTCCAAATTTGCTTGGAGTGGTGGCTTGACAATCTTTTACTTGGAGAACTTTACAAATAAAAAAAGTTGTGTAATAAAAATCTATGAAATCATACGATGAAGTCTCAAATATTTATAACTAAAATTGGAGTAGTTGTGATAAGTTCTTAGTGAAATAAATTTTCTTGAATGACCATCCTAAAATTGGAGTCAAATGTTTATAGCTGGAATAGTGGATTTGAAAATAAGATACGCTGTTTTAACATTATACATTTGTATTAAATAAAATAGATTAACATAAATTAAATCCATCTTGTGTATATCATGTAACAATGGCATTCCATGAGTACACTTTCCTTGGTGGCATTTTGTCAAACAATTCACTTGCCTCGTCTATATTTTCACATTTTACCATATCTGAATACACACCTCTCTGTAAGTTGTAATTGCGACTGATAAAAATTCCCCTGCTGTGCATGGCACGATCCTCACAGAGAGGCCGACCTCTCCCCGTCTTTATTGTTAAGGCGTTAACTCTTGAGGGATGGATCCAAGCGATTTTTTGAACGTTAGGGTTAAGAGTAATAAAAGAATACCTTTAATGCATATCAGGGCATTGTTTTCTTTGGTCAAGTAGTTAGGGGATGATGGGATAGAGTTTATAGTAGTGTGTGTTAGGACTTTGCATCATAGGTCCCGCCCTATTTAAAAAAGCTTATGTAAAATTAAAAACGATATAAACGGATTACCAAAATAATTAAACAATGAAATAAAAGGATTACCTATATAATAACAAGTTCGTGACTGCTTGACCATTAAAGTGGATGATAATTAAGTAGAGTGTTGCATGCCTACAACAAATAGTGTAGATTGATATCCCCTTGATGTTAAGTAGATGAAAAAAGTATCCTTTCCTCTTTCTTTGAATTGATATATGTTAATCTTCCCTTACACCACTTACCAAATGGTAAATGGTGGTGTAGAACTATGTTCACTCCTTAATCATGATCATTATCTGTAGTACCTCCTTTCTTGTTTTGTAACAAGTCACTAGTCAAGCAATTCAAGTCTCTATCATATCACAAACATTATGTTTAAGTTTCACTAGGAAAGTATATCATATATGATCATTTATGTCAAGCCTAACATGTAGACTAAACACGTTTTTTAAAAAAAAAGTTAGTTTCATCTTGTGTATTTTTCTTGTAATAGTTTTGGGCACTACATAAAATGCAAACCCTTGGAGGAGAAGCTAAGCTACAGTGGTGTGTGAGTGTGATGGAGGACATGTGGGTGATAGAGATAATAAAAATAGGGAAGATAGAGAGGATAGGGATGAAAAATAGATCTAAATCTACAATAAGAGGGCTAGGGTTAAAGGGGAGTGGCTATGGATTCACAAGAGGATAGGAAATGAAGGAATGATGGCTTCAAAAAAGAAAATGTAAGGATAAAAGGAGAGGGGAATAAATGGAGGAAAGAAATCACAAGAAAACTATGCCTTGATGGATCTATGGGCTCCAAATGTTCAATCTTTAGAGTTGTAGGTTGCTACCCTACACAAAAAATGGAGTTTTCTTGATCACCTAAAAGCATATGGATGCTTGTGGGATAGTAAGTGTGAGTTGCAATCTTATTATCCTAACCTAACAAAAGAAGGGTAAGACTAGGTTTATAGGCATTTTAGGGTGAGATAAACCATTGAAAACATTGTAAAAATTAGGGTTAAAGTGACAGTCATAAGTCAAAACTCAAAGTTTGAACATGAACATGAGCATTGGGTTATGACGGTATTTAGACATGAGATTCAAACAAACCTTTTGTCTTGGGTGACTAGGGAAGGGTTCCTAAGAATGGTTCACCATGTTTCATATTTCTATGATTAGTGAAAGGAAAATACATTTTGTAAATGATGCCTAAACATGACTAGGGGGTGGACACTAAAATAAGTATAGAAATACAAGGTGAAAGTTACAAAGTAGACAATTTTTTAACTTAGAGTACGTACATAGAGCGTGTAAAGATGTATCATAAAATAAGTGTATGCAAGTGTTACTTGTATACACCCAAAAATGACACGACTCTATCTAAATAAATATTTTAAATATTTATTTCATTTTAAATTCTTCTATCAATAAATAAATCAATCAATTTATTTATTTGATTCATATCCCTCCAATAATTAAATAAAATCATTTATTTAATTAAATCATCCAAATTCTTCTAAAATCATTCTAAATTAAATAATACCAAATTATTTAATTAATTCTTCTCATTCTTTATATTTAAATAAATCCAAATATTTATTTAAATTATCTATTTCCTCCAAAATTGAATTAATACCAAAAATAATTCAATTAATCCACGTGCACATGTAATTAAATATTTCAATATTTAATTAGATAATATTCCCTCACCCACATGTCCTATTTCTCTTCCAGTCAAATTAGTTAACACATCAATCAAATCCGTTAACTAATTAGTCATTTGAGTTCACTGTTCAATCATCTCAGTCAACTCCCCAATCAGCCCACTTATCTCTCCAATCAACCCAGTTAATTGATCAATCATCTCAATTAACTCCTCAATCTATTCTATTAACTCCCCTGGTGCATGAAGGAGCAGGCCACTTGTCCTCTCCCTATTTGTGCACATCCTCTTAAATTTCCTCAACTGTTGATCTTCTTATTCATTCTACACCATTGATCTTCTTTCTCACAAATCTATAAATACAACCCCTATTCCTCAATTTGAATAATCCAAGCTTTTATAAACTTACTCTGCAGGAATCACAGTGCGCCTTTGGCACAAATCATTCCATAGCTTGAGATCAATTGTCACACCATTATCACCATTATCATTGTATTGTGAAGATCCTCTTCATTGCAAAACCTATCAACAACTATTCTCCATTGTCATCTTGGAAAAAAGCAAGGAAGTGCACCTTTTGAGGGCTCTATTCATACACGAGATCAATTTGAGATAGGCGACCAATGGAAGTCACGAAATAGAAAGGTTTGCAAGGTATTGTGTTCTTTGTGTTTGATCTTATTTATTTCAATTTCATTGAGATTATCGGATAATTAGTTGTTTATGCTATTGTTCACTTTTTCCAACATTTCTGGTGTCCACCATGGGGCCCTTGCCCCAATTTAACTTCAAAATTAAGTTTTTGTGTTAGAATCTGTACACAGGATATTTTTGCGCATCCACTCATTGTTACAATGCATCTACTCACTGATACTACACATCTGTCAAACTTGCGCATCCACTCATTGTTCTGGCGCATTTATTCTCTGTTACGGCGCATCTGTCACATCTGTGCATTTATTCACTGTTCCAGTGCATTTATCCTCTGTTCAGTGCATCTGTCATATCTGCGCATTCATTCTTCATTTTTGTGCATACATTCTCTATAACTATGCATATGTATCTACGCATTCTTTCACTGTATCTGCGCATTTATTCTGCTAGGGTTTTTGGGCTATTTCTCAAGAATTTTCTAAGGCTAACATCATTTGCAGGAATATTCTCAGATCTGCCTTGCAGGTTAAGAGCCGGTCAGGCATATAGTTGCATTGTTAACTCTCATCTAGATCTAAATAGCAAAGGAAGTAATTGAGCTTGTTTATGCAAATTTCACTTAGATCTAAATAGGAGGAGAGTAATTTGTACTTGTTGCATCACAACTTGAACATAGTCCCAACTAGGAGGATTAAAATTGAACAGTTGCTTTCAAAAGCTTTTTCAAAGTTAACAAATCTTGTGTGCCCAAATAGAGTAACTCATTTAGTTTTTCTCTTTTTAACTAGGAGGAAAGAACCAATGTTTTCCATGATTTTGGAATGATGATAGGACTATGCTCTCCCCTTAACTGGGTGAACAAAATGCCAGAATTATCATTTCGCATGTGTTTCCTTTAGAGAGGCCTACCCTTGGAATTCCTTCCTTCCAAGCGGGATGACCTTAAGTGGTAACGAGATAACTGTTGAAGTTGGTAAACCAACCTCACAGATCCCAATGAACACCTGGGTAAGTGCAAAAAGATGGGGGGCCAAAAAGTGGCCAAAAATTTTTGAAAAAAAATTTAGGCATAACGCGAGCGCGTTATAACGCGCTCGCGTTATGGCTTGGCAATGACAAGCCTAAGGCTCGTCATTGCCGAGCCATAACGCGAGCGCTCGCGTTATAAAGCGCTTCATATAAAAAAAAAAACGCTGTCATTTCATTTTAGTTCATTCCATTGTGAGTTTTTCCTCCGCCCGCGGCTTAAAACCCTTCAAAAACGCGCTCGCGTTCTACAAAACACCGTTCAACACAAAAGATTTGTCGATTCATCACCGAAATGCAGCCGCGACGTCGAGCACGCCAAAGGGGTGAGTTATCTTTGTTTTTTTGTTTGAATTTCTTCCTAAATAGGTAGGTTTTGTGTTGATTTTTGATGCATATTTTATTAATTGTAGGAAATGTTAATGCACCTCCTCCTCCTCCTCAAAATCTTCAAAATCCACAAAATCTTGAGGAAGAAATACCTGCAGAACAACAACCTCCTCCATTCATTCCTCGACATGCCCCTGGAACACAAGATAATATAATGGGGGAAATTGAAAACAACAAAAAACAAATTGAAGATATAATTGCAAGGTTGAAAGATCCTTCCACTTCAACCTTGCATAGGTCCACGCTTGCCGAATCTCTTGAGTCTATGTTATCAAATGTAAATTCAATTAGCAAGCAAATAACTAGTTGGACCGATAAAAAGAGAGAGTTTAGAGATTACTATGCAGATAAATTGTCATATCAAGATGTCAAAAAATTACAAATTACAAAAGTAGACTTGTGTTCAATTTTCACAAACCCACAAACAAATCAACCTCCACCCATTACATGCAAGAGGTTCCCTATCCATTGGTGCAACAACCAAGCGATAAGGGACAATTTCGGGCAGAGGTGGTGGATGGTTTTTGACCATCCTCCATGCAATAACAATGAGGTCCCGCAATACTTTTTGAGGAAACTCTACTCCGAGTTTGTCCTCAATAAAGTGCCAAACTATTTTGATATGCGGGACTTCCAGGGTAGAGGTGGGGGCTCAGCACAGGATAGACCAGGGGCACGTCTTGACCCACAGCGGGTAGTGAGACGAGTAATCAGCAGACCAGCCCACGAGCATGTTTCTATTCCTTCCATTGTGAAGGAGAGTGTTGAGGTCGATACACTGAGGTCGATTAGTGCCTTGACCCAGAGCATCATAGAGCATGCCGATCCTGCAACACAGAGTGGGTTGGGAGATAGTGCGAGGAGTAGGGTCCCACCGCATACTTGCCAGGCTTGCGGGTCAGCCTGTGGTTATGACCCCATGGACAGTCAGGACGCAGGTGCACAGGCTACATCTGCAGCTGAGCAGATGGCGATGACAGATACCCTCCTGAGTGAGACTTTCGGCCTTGATACTCAGGTAAATATTAGCAAGTTTATTGAATTTAATTTATTAAATTTTATTTTTGAAATACAAGATTAACTAATTTAAATTGATGATTTTAATGAAATTTCAGGGTCATAGCGTCGATGCAGTTTTCAGTGGTTCTCCACCTACATTTTTCACTAGATCATCTACTGTCGAGGTATGTAACTAACAAACAATTATAAATATTACATGTGAATAGCATCGTTATATGAATGGTATTCTAATTTCTGATTTTGGATGTTGAATAGGTTAACACTGTAGATTTCATGGCAACACCTGCCAGCGGTGGTGGACTTCAAAGCTTTACGGAGGTAATAAAATAAATAGTTTAATGAATGAATTGTACTTACTAAATTTTTGTATGTGATTTGTGTGTTTTATTGTGTGTACTTCCATGTTTAGATGAGCGTGTGTGTATGTTAGGAGCCATGATTTGCATCACTATTATAGTTTTCGTAATTGAATAATGTTGTTTTATTTCCAGATGATGCAGGCTGCGGATACACCTCCCCATGTTCATAGGGCAATGGAGCAGGGTGTGGCCTCTGCAATTCATAGCTCTATGGCATTGACAGGGGTATGAGGCAGATTAGTAAATTTCAATTTACATTCATTGTTATAGTTGTCTATTTTTGAAAAATCAAAAGATTATTGATTTGAAGTTTAATTTCTATCTGGATGGTTTCTATAGGACATGACATCACCAGGGCCTTTTCCTTCTACTGAGGCAAGCGAGAAGACAGATTATATGTTAGCGGTAAGTGATTATTTTGTTAAATGTTTCATTTTTTTATAACATGTAATTTCTATATATTAATATCTATACTTTTTTTTGTAACAGGTAAAGGTGCAGGAAGAACTAAATAGGAGAAGTAGCCCTCGGGTTCGTAGTAGACCACCCACATGCATGTCTCCATCCCCTAGAAGATCAAAGGCTGCTCGTGATTTATTCTCTTCACCAGCTAGAGGGGAATGACTTTTTATTGTGTTCCTCTGTTGTATGCCTATATGGCATTTGTGGACATATATTTTGTATTGTACATAGTTGACATTGTATGCCTATATGGCATTCTTGTAAGCCTATATGGCTATTTTGTATATATGTTATACTTATATCGACAGATATTGATGTATGCGTATATGGATATTTGGTTAATACAAATCTTTTTTATTGATGGCGTCCATACTTGCATTATAAATCCACTTTTGAATGGATATTTGTAGATGGCTACTTCAAATATTTAAAGTCTGATTGTATTACATAGGATGTTTGCATTTTCTTTGATAGGCTTGATAGGCCATGGATTACATGATGGTGTTTGATGGAAAAGTATGGTACTAGAAGACTCTAGTTCATTCTTAATAGGCTTGTGATTGATAATATCTTTGCATGATTGCACTTGATCTTGGATCATGGGCATGTTGTTAGGATTTTGATTGCATTGTGATGTTTGATGGATAGGCATGGTGTAAGTGTAAGATACCCAACTAGTTCTACGAAAAATTTTCCTTACTTAAACACTTTTACTTGCTAACAATTCATCAACTACTTCAATAACATAAAGATATACATCAAGATAACTATTTGAATGAAACAACATTAGAGTTGGGTACTTGTCTTGTTACTTGATTCAATCAACTTGCAATGTCTTATTACATGGAAAATGCTTTCAATAGCATGAAGTACAACTCATTCAATGGAAATACAAGGACAGGCCTTGAAGCCTTGATGTTACAATGTCTTCCTTATTTGAGCAACATTTGAAGATTTAGAATGTTCAACTCATCACCTCACAAGGTAGGTGCATATTTGAAGGATTTACAGGTTTTTCTGACTTGGGCGCCAAGTTGAGGTGACCTCCTCCTGAAGTTGCGCCTTGTCAACATTAGGTGCCAATTAGAGTTTATGGATGCTCTGGATTGTTTCCAAGAGTAGGCGCCAAAACATCATCATTATGAAAGTGTTTTAAATGCTAGGCGCCCAAATCAGCCCTCTGGAGTCTAGGCGCTCCTTTCATGCATTCTGTGTTCTAGGCGCCAATTGAAAGGAGTGGAGAACAGGGCAAGCGCCTTCCAAACTAGGTGTTTCCTTGAGGTGACAAGGACTTAGAAAGTGCGCCTAAGGTGAGTGCCTTGAGTGAAAAGGTCTAACAAACATCTTTGAACCCCCTTTCAAGGTTAGGCGCATTCTGGAGGTGGAAACAAGTAGAAGGTGCGCCTTAGCTTCCTTTGTCAATTCTTGCAAGTCTTTGTTGATTAGGAAGGTGGAATGCTTCATTGTAGAATGAGCGCCTATCTTCTAATGTCCAAACTACTTCTTCTGGCTCACTCTGTGGCTAGGCGCCAGAGCTAAACTGTTCACACAAGGGAGTGCGCCTAGACTCACTTGATGTTTTCTTACTACTTCAACCCCTGGAAGATGTTCCAAGGTGTTCCCTTTTACAAGCACCTGACCTCCCAAGTTCCTTCATGTGCTATTCCTTGAAGGCGCCAAAACTGAGCTCCAGTGCCATGGGATTGTGCCTAACATCTTTGAAGAGTTTCTAAGCCTTTTGCAAGTTGATATCCCAAACTCATCTTCTAGGCGCAACAGGAGCTTTCCAAAGGAGTTTCCAAGTTTTAGACGCCAAGCGAGGTCATGGGTGAATGGAACTGCGCCTTAGGAGATGACTGGATCCTAAGCGTCAGTCTGGAGTTACAGTGGAATTGATATGCGCCTCAACTAGCTTAGGCGCCCATTTGAAGTGATTCCTTTAACACTTCTCTGTCAATCTCAACTGCAAGGATGATCTCCTAATCCAATTTTGATCCTCTGGAGATGCAAATAGCTTTACATTTCACTAGGTTCCATCAATGATGATCATCAACCAAAGCACATTTCAAAGGTGAGATAGGCAAGTGAGGCGCCAAACTAGTCCTTAAGACTTATCTCCTTCTATCAAGTCAATTTCAACTATGTGAGAGAGTTCTATTCTAGGCGCAAAATGGAAATGTTTCATCAATTGGTGCATCTTACAAAGCTCCCAATTCTAGGCGCTAGAGCCAAAGAGTTTTTCCCAACACATGCACCTGGGCTAGGAATTCACGTAAGAGACATCACTTAGCTTTAAAACTTTCAATCTATAGCCATCTGGGCTAGGCGCTCCAATGGAGGATCCTTGAACTCATGCATTGGCGCCTTCTAGTTCTAGGCACCCATTTTGGATGATTCATCCTGATACTAGCGCCCAAAATGACTAGACTCTCTTCATTATCCAATTCACTTAGAAGACTCAAGTTGGAGACTTAGTTGTCTATCCATGTTCTCCGGAAGATTCATTGTACCTCTATGCACTATCTCCTTCAAGGCGCACATTTAGCTCCAAAACGCAAATTTCCATCATCAACCCATCAAGGTACATCATCTTCCCTTTGTATCCCCTTCAAGGCGCAGACATTCACTTCTTCACACTCAAACTCACTCTCTGGCGCCAGAATAGGTGTATAACTTCAAATAAGGCGCTAATCTTAGGTTTCTAAGTACTTAGTTTGATCTTAAGGCTATCCTTCCTCTAAGCACTCTCTTCAACTCCCTCACTGAAGGCCCTCTATAAGTTTGGGCGCATTTCATCCCAAGGCGCTTCAACATCATCCAAGGCGCAAATTCACTCTCCAAGACAAGGTGCAAAAAACCCTATCCTAAGGCGCTCAAATCTTGCTTCTAGACCTAGGCGCACAAATATGAGATTAAGGATCATTCTGGCCACCATCACTTCCCTAAAGGCGCAAAATTGGTGTAGATACATTCCATTTATTAAGGATCATTCTGGCGCCCAAATCTTGTCAAAGCAAAGGATCAATAGGTTCTCTCTAAGGCGCACTCCAGGGTTTGATCTTGCAAGACTTCTCACGTCAAAATTTTGACCAAGACACTCAAGGCACTAGTCTTTATCATCTAACCCTACAGTGCACTTACTCATTATGATATACTCCTCAACTTTGTATTCAACCTTGCCCAAGGCACATATTCACTATAAGGCATTCTCACGTTGTCAAGGCTCAGAGGGCTTCAACTTGCTAAAGGGTAGAGGTCTAGGCGCATATCTGACTTGAAGCTCAAGGCGCTCCAACCCTCTTGCTCTGGAATTCCTTCTAGGCACTAAGTGACTTCTCCAATTCCTTGAAAACATTTGAAGTGTTTTACCTTCTCAAGGTGCTCCTTCGAACTTGACTCCAAGGTGTTATAATCTCAAAGGTGCTGACATCATCTCAACCAAAGGCGCTCAATGATTCATCCCATATCTAGGTGCTAAAACACTTAATCAACCAAGTCATTCAAGGCGCCATTCAGTAAACTCATCTTCCATGATATTCCTATCAAGGCGCATATCACTTCTCTCATGGGCTTTAGGCGCTCAGTTGAGTGTTTCAATACTATTTAGGTGCCAAATTCATTTTAATGCACCAAACACAAAGAGCTTTCAAACACTGGGCGCTCACAAAGAGTCTTCCAACCTTGGGCGCTAAATTAGGTCTTTGCAACTATCCAAGGCGCATATCTTCGTTTGAACAACTTATGGTGCCAAGACAACTTCTCATTAGGGCGCTCAAAACACTTGTGTTTACATTTGAAGTGCTTTACCTTCTTAAGGTGCTCCAGACTAACCTGACTCCAAAGCGCTCCATCATCATCCTTAAGGCGCTAAAAACATCATCCAACTCCTTAAGGCACTTCACTGTGAAAGTCTGAAGGCGCTCTACCTAGACCTTTCCCCTAGGTGCCAGAACTCCTAAGCACTCACCAGATAACTCTCTTCTTCAAGGCGCAAATCTTCCTATACTATGATTGCCTTTGAAACGCCGATTAACGTGATGTGAGGGTGCAAAGGCTACTCCAATCCTCAGTGAGCGCCTAGTTTAAACAAGGAGAAATAAAGCATTCAAAACTATCCAAACGATCATCCCCTTCCTAATGTCTTCACTGCTCCAGAAAACCTTGGCCAAAATGACACATAACAACTCCTATGAGCGCCCTTATGCCCTAGGATCATCTAGTTTGTGCGTCTTGTAATGAGTAGTTCATGTAAGTTTGGAATGAGCGCCTTGAATAAGTGTAAACTAGCCTAGAGAAGGGTATGTGCGCCTTGAGCATTCCAGAGATAATTGTGCGCCTAGAACAATATGAGTGCTCATGATGATGATTAACGCCCTGATGAGACTATGAGCGCCTTGTTCAGGAGATACCTTGTTTGATCATAAAATGCACCTTGAGTCTTGAAGGTTTTGAGCGCCTAGGTGATTTGGATGTTGGGATGTTGGTATGCGCCCAAGATTGAGGTAAGTGAGCGCTTGTAATGGAGGAGAGCAATGAGATGAGGTTTAGCGCCTCCAAGTAAGGTCAGAGGTGAGGTTAGAGGTGAAATGCGCCTTTGGACCATTCTGGCGCCTTGGATGAAGAACCTATATCTTGAGCCCAAGAGGTAAAATTTGCGCCTTAGTGGATTTGGAGAGTTACAGAGATTAGAGAAAAGCGCCTTGAAGACAGAGTTGTTCAAGGCGCATGTGTGATTTGGTCAAAAACAGGCGCCTAGAGTGAATAGGCTTTCATCCTGACTTAATACACTGCCTCCTTCTGACGATTTTTGGGGCAGCAGAAAACCTTTCACCACGGGCAAATGCCTCAGAGCTATAAAAAACCGAGAGAGGTTATTGTAGAGGCACTCTACGTGATCCCGTTGCCTCAGACGGAATGTTTCTAAGTGACACGGTTTTTGAGTAACATCTCGTCAAAGATTGCTGCCTTTTTGCACTTTGGACTCTTCAGGGATATCGTCGGTACAATGTAGCTCCGACTGTTTCGACATGTTTGGGTGAGAAATAGGACCATGCCTAGCATAAATGTACCCATTCGGACGCGTTGGAATAGTCAGTTTGGTCGCATCAGGAGCAGGACGAAAGTTACACCCCTTTGCAACTTTACACTGCCTCCTTCTAACGATTTTTAGGGCAACAGAAAACCTTTCACCACGGGCAAATGCCTCAGAGCTATAAAAAACCGAGAGAGGTTATTGTAGAGGCACTCTACGTGATCCCGTTGCCTCAGACAGAATGTTTCTAAGTGACACGATTTTCGAGTAACATCTCGTCAAAGATTGCTGCCTTTTTGCACTTTGGACTCTTCAGGGATATCGTCGGTACAATGTAGCTCCGACTGTTTCGACATGTTTGGGTGAGAAATAGGACCATGCCTAGCATAAATGTACCCATTCGGACGCGTTGGAACAGTCAGTTTGGTCGCATCAGGAGCAGGACGAAAGTTACACCCCTTTGCAACTTTACACTGCCTCCTTCTGACGATTTTTGGGGCAGCAGAAAACCTTTCACCACGGGCAAATGCCTCAGAGCTATAAAAAACCGAGAGAGGTTATTGTAGAGGCACTCTACGTGATCCCGTTGCCTCAGACGGAATGTTTCTAAGTGACACGGTTTTCGAGTAACATCTCGTCAAAGATTGCTGCCTTTTTGCACTTTGGACTCTTCAGGGATATCGTCGGTACAATGTAGCTCCGACTGTTTCGACATGTTTGGGTGAGAAATAGGACCATGCCTAGCATAAATGTACCCATTCGGATGCGTTGGAACAGTCAGTTTGGTCGCATCAGGAGCAGGACAAAAGTTACACCCCTTTGCAACTTTACACTGCCTCCTTCTGACGATTTTTAGGGCAACAGAAAACCTTTCACCACGGGCAAATGCCTCAGAGCTATAAAAAACCGAGAGAGGTTATTGTAGAGGCACTCTACGTGATCCCGTTGCCTCAGACGGAATGTTTCTAAGTGACACGATTTTCGAGTAACATCTCGTCAAAGATTGCTGCCTTTTTGCACTTTGGACTCTTCAGGGATATCGTCGGTACAATGTAGCTCCGACTGTTTTGACATGTTTGGGTGAGAAATAGGACCATGCCTAGCATAAATGTACCCATTCGGACGCGTTGGAATAGTCAGTTTGGTCGCATCAGGAGCAGGACGAAAGTTACACCCCTTTGCAACTTTACACTGCCTCCTTCTGACGATTTTTGGGGCAGCAGAAAACCTTTCACCACGGGCAAATGCCTCAGAGCTATAAAAAACCGAGAGAGGTTATTGTAGAGGCACTCTACGTGATCCCGTTGCCTCAGACGAAATGTTTCTAAGTGACACGGTTTTCGAGTAACATCTCGTCAAAGATTGCTGCCTTTTTGCACTTTGGACTCTTCAGGGATATCGTCGGTACAATGTAGCTCCGACTGTTTCGACATGTTTGGGTGAGAAATAGGACCATGCCTAGCATAAATGTACCCATTCGGACGCGTTGGAACAGTCAGTTTGGTCGCATCAGGAGCAGGACGAAAGTTACACCCCTTTGCAACTTTACACTGCCTCCTTCTGACGATTTTTAGGGCAACAGAAAACCTTTCACCACGGGCAAATGCCTCAGAGCTATAAAAAACCGAGAGAGGTTATTGTAGAGGCACTCTACGTGATCCCGTTGCCTCAGACGGAATGTTTCTAAGTGACACGATTTTCGAGTAACATCTCGTCAAAGATTGCTGCCTTTTTGCACTTTAGACTCTTCAGGGATATCGTCGGTACAATGTAGCTCCGACTGTTTCGACATGTTTGGGTGAGAAATAGGACCATGCCTAGCATAAATGTACCCATTCGGACGCGTTGGAACAGTCAGTTTGGTCGCATCAGGAGCAGGACGAAAGTTACACCCCTTTGCAACTTTACACTGCCTCCTTCTGACGATTTTTGGGGCAGCAGAAAACCTTTCACCACGGGCAAATGCCTCAGAGCTATAAAAAACTGAGAGAGGTTATTGTAGAGGCACTCTACGTGATCCCGTTGCCTCAGACGGAATGTTTCTAAGTGACACGGTTTTCGAGTAACATCTCGTCAAAGATTGCTGCCTTTTTGCACTTTGGACTCTTCAGGGATATCGTCGGTACAATGTAGCTCTGACTGTTTCGACATGTTTGGGTGAGAAATAGGACCATGCCTAGCATAAATGTACCCATTCGGACGCGTTGGAACAGTCAGTTTGGTCGCATCAGGAGCAGGACGAAAGTTACACCCCTTTGCAACTTTACACTGCCTCCTTCTGACGATTTTTGGGGCAGCAGAAAACCTTTCACCACGGGCAAATGCCTCAGAGCTATAAAAAACCGAGAGAGGTTATTGTAGAGGCACTCTACGTGATCCCGTTGCCTCAGACGGAATGTTTCTAAGTGACACGGTTTTTGAGTAACATCTCGTCAAAGATTGCTGCCTTTTTGCACTTTGGACTCTTCAGGGATATCGTCGGTACAATGTAGCTCCGACTGTTTCGACATGTTTGGGTGAGAAATAGGACCATGCCTAGCATAAATGTACCCATTCGGACGCGTTGGAACAGTCAGTTTGGTCGCATCAGGAGCAGGACGAAAGTTACACCCCTTTGCAACTTTACACTGCCTCCTTCTGACGATTTTTAGGGCAACAGAAAACCTTTCACCACGGGCAAATGCCTCAGAGCTATAAAAAACCGAGAGAGGTTATTGTAGAGGCACTATACGTGATCCCGTTGCCTCAGACGGAATGTTTCTAAGTGACACGATTTTCGAGTAACATCTCGTCAAAGATTGCTGCCTTTTTGCACTTTGGACTCTTCAGGGATATCGTCGGTACAATGTAGCTCCGACTGTTTCGACATGTTTGGGTGAGAAATAGGACCATGCCTAGCATAAATGTACCCATTCGGACGCGTTGGAACAGTCAGTTTGGTCGCATCAGGAGCAGGACGAAAGTTACACCCCTTTGCAACTTTACACTGCCTCCTTCTGACGATTTTTGGGGCAGCAGAAAACCTTTCACCACGGGCAAATGCCTCAGAGCTATAAAAAACCGAGAGAGGTTATTGTAGAGGCACTCTACGTGATCCCGTTGCCTCAGACGGAATGTTTCTAAGTGACACGGTTTTCGAGTAACATCTCGTCAAAGATTGCTGCCTTTTTGCACTTTGGACTCTTCAGGGATATCGTCGGTACAATGTAGCTCCGACTGTTTCGACATGTTTGGGTGAGAAATAGGACCATGCCTGGCATAAATGTACCCATTCAGACGCGTTGGAACAGTCAGTTTGGTCGCATCACGAGCAAGACACCAAAAATGCAAAGGTTGCTTTGTGCAACTTGACAACATTGACACTTTTTTGCAACATGACTCAAAGACTCAAACTGACCCCAAATGACTCAAAGTGACTTAAAATCACCTTGATTATAGAGGTCAAGGCGCTCCTTATCATTCATTCATTATGAGCGCCTTGGGAGAATGGTATATAGGTCATCATCATGATTGGGCGCCCTGGATCCAGAGTGTTGGAGAGATCATCAAATGGTGTCTAGTAGGGTGAGTTATGAGTTTGGTCGCATCAGGAGCAGGACACCAAAAATGCATAACATGATGATGGAAAAATGTGTACATATGTGTAAAAATGCAGGAGGAAATAAAAAAAGACAAACCTTACAAATTAATGTGCATACTTACAACTCAATGTAACATAACTTTACAAAATCAACGTGAATACTTACAAATTAATCCAATGAACCATCTGGATCTGCTCTACTCTTTATTGTGTCAAGTATTGCTTCATGGTCAGACTCACGCACCTTCCACAATATTTTGTTCAAAGGTCTACCCCGATACTTTATCAAATGAACATTGGATGCCACGACAAGGTTCGAGTAATGAAGAATCTTTCGATGCATGTCAAAGTCCTGAAATAGCCAAATATTAACACTCTTATGTGGGTACCTTCTAAGCCATGTTCCAGTAATAACCACTGATCCTGTAGGGTATTCGATGTTTTCTCCATCTGTAACAGGGGCCTCCAATTTCTTTTTGGCCTCAACACAACGGCATAAGTAATAATCTGTTCCCTCTTCATTATCTTCATCTGCAATAACTGCATATACGTGTCCTACATTGATATGTGTAGCAAATTAGATGAAATTAGTCAACATTACAAAAACACTACAAAGTAAGATGACATTACCTGGTTGAACTAGATGAAATTAGATGCATATATGTGCCCTATATTACCTGGTTGAACTAAATCTGATATGTGGTCAAAGTCAACTGACGATTCCATCTGTGTTAGTTCCAGTGCCGTCGGGGGTCGATACGTGTCAAGTGGGCTAAGATAACTTAACTGCCATTCGTCAACCCACTCCTTTGACTCGCACTCATCCCAGACTTGAATTGTACAGGAAGAACAAAAGCATGACATCTTTCGTGTATGGATACTCCATGAACCTGCAATTGAACTTCTGAAAGAGTGCATCTCATTTGATCCTGTCAGTGTACAACAATCCTCATATGGTGCAATGTTAGTATCATCTATCAACCAAAAAAATCTACGAACTAAAGACTTACCTTCATTACCTGGACCCATGGAAGCATTACACCACTCGACAATCGATTTTGCATCTGTCAACTTTGCATTGTCTTTATACTTTAACTCTTCTCGTGCTATGGCTCTTTTGATACATGCTCCTGCACCATCATGCTCCCCCTTTCCATGCCCGGCCTCACAAAAGTTCCACATATGTTGAATACCTGTAAAATTATGCCTCCTACTCAGCCAATAGAAATTCCGCGAGTTCTTGAATTGTGATGCACAATTATCCGACCATATGATATGCTGACTGAACGATATGCCCCTTCTAGCCAAATCATTATAGAACACCTGAAAGCAACCTTGCACGAACTCCGTAGAATGCGTGCGATCATCACTAATATAGAAATGATACTCCCTTATGATCTTTCTGTCATCCTCTGTACTATCATTCGCATGAATGAATGCGATGTGCACAAATATAGAAACCTGTGTGGAGTTGTAATATTGTGATTGCACCTCACGCTGTGGCTGTAGACTGTAGTTCTCTGCAAAGTCGACGACTGAAACAATGCTACCAACTGGAAATGTGTCCTTGCATAACTTGAATTGCAAGTCCAACCATCGAGCTCTATGGGCATGTCTTGCATACTCATACACTATGCTGTCACGAAATATAGGCATAAACTGATACACTGGAATCTTTTCAATAACTAATTCACACCTCTTTGCTTCTTTACCATCTTTTGTATTGTATGCCACTGTTTTATACTTGCCAAATTCTACTAGTTCATTTCCAACCGCATGTGTTATTTCCATATGTTCACATATTGGCAAATGTTGCAAGCCACCGCAACGATGACATGTGCCATCCAAGCATAATTTCTTGTAGAATATTTGACCTTCCTCTCTTTCACATAAAATTCTTGATATGAAATCTCTTGAAGATGTTGGTGGGGCACATATGGCACAACCCTGCAAATCATTGTTAGTATGCATATCTAAACATATAGACCTATAAGCATCAAAATGGTTAGAAAATTCAATATGTAATCTACAACAACAAGTAGTGCGTGTGTGATTTATCTTAACATAGAAAGGTTTTAGCATTTCAAAATATCTTTGACAAATTTTAATTTGAGGATACTTCTCTAGAAATTTACCATAAAACTGTGTTTGAGTCTCATCCAAAAAATGCTTTGGATGTGGCTCGCGGTTCTGACTACCAATTCTCCTTCTTACCACATCCCTTTGATTCGGAGATACCCTTGTGTAATTCTTCCAAAAGTCTTCAATTAGTGACCTCAATGCTTCAACAATTGGTTTATCTTTTCGTGGTAGTCTCCCCGAGAACGCCCATAATTCATTGGCATTAGTGTCCTCAATTCTTTGGCGTCTTCCAACGGCTCTTGATAAAGTTTTCCTATTAATTCTCAATTTTTGACTTGTCTTTCTAATAAGACGAGCTTTCCTCGTTTGACTACTTACTATAGTCGATGTAATCACACGCCGTGTTGCATTACTATCTTTTGTGCGTGAGGTGTTACCCACACTCTCATACGCACTCATTAGATTCTTGACAATAGATTTTTCACTTGAAGCCTCTGATGTTCTCAACCCAAGAATCTTCATGATAGACCTATACTTTATACTTCGCATCATTTCAACGAATAGTTGACATCTTGCAGTCTCATTTAACTTTTCAAAGAACAATCTCCAAATCTTATTAGCATATCTTCTACAAGTGCGTTTTGGAATCTTACCTTCCATTGGCTGCAAAATATTCTCATCAATATCAATCAAATACTTTGGCTTTCTATGCAAAATTCTAGGTGGTGTCAAGTTAGGTAAATTCATCTCAACATTAGGAATTTCATCAATATTTAAATGAGATGGGTTAGATGGCATACCTTCGATCGAAGATGGAATAGATGACATACCTTGAGGTTGAGGTGGGAACGATGGCGTACCTCCTTCATCACATGTGAGTGATGATGTACTCTCAACTTGAGATGTGGTAGATGGTGTCCCTACATGTTGTCTTGCGATAAAGGATGTGTCTCCAACTATGGTATTTAAATCTCTCGTACCACGAAGTTTTTGCATTCGTTCTCTTTGTGCCGCCAATACCATATCTCTTTGTGATGGTTGTGGTTCCTCTTCAATTGGTATGTCTTCATTTATCGTGTCCAATTTCCTCTTCTCACGAAGTTCCCTCATAGCCATTGCTTTCTTTGCATTCTTAGCTTCTATCTCTTCCTGTGTTGGTTTAATTCTTGATCGTTTCCTCGGCATGACGGAGAATTTGTCTGTAGCATGATAAAGAGACCAATATTAGTTCTTAAGAAATGAATACATGATAATAGTGGGATTGTATTTTTTTTATGTTGTAAGGATTTATTCTTGTATAGTTTGACATCATGGTATGAACTAAGGTTTGTTTATTACACATAATTATTAAAGAGCCCAAGTGTAGAAAATATACATGGCATCATGTGAGATTGTAGGTTGCTTTCTTGATTGGAAATGTGTCTATTTTAAACATGTATGATAATGCATGATAAAGTAATTCAATCCGAAATAAGGAAAATGTAAAGAACATGCATGTAAAGACTTGACATACCTAAAAAACGAAGATTTGAATGGAGAGAGTACCCAATTATGTAGTGTTTTTATCTTCTTGCATCAAACTCCTCAACAATTTGAGTTTTTCACCACTTGCTTCCTTTTCAATGTTAAATTCTTAAAATTGAATCAAAATTAACATTGCAATACTACAAAAATTGAAACTTGTATAGATATATATCAAATTTGGTTTGAAAACTATGTTATTTCCTCCTTCTCAAGTTGGCAAAGCAGAAAAGGTGGTGGAAAGATCATGCAAAGGTGGTACAATGTGTCAAATGTGCATGTGAACTTCCCAATAGCATGAAAGCACTTCTTTTTTGTCGGAGCACGCGCAGAATCAGTAAGAAAACAGAGCATGTGGGCCTGGATCACGGGGGTAACCACTTTTTTACCGTTTTAGTAGAATTACAAAACGCGAGCGCGTTATAACGCGCTCGCGCTATAACGCGCTCGCGTTTTGTCCTCCTATAGATCTCTAAACCCTAAACCCTCAACTCTGATCCCTTGACCCTCAACCCTCAATGTCAAATCCTAATCCCTCAACCCTATCCCTAAACCCTCAACCCTCAATGTCAAATCCTAATCCCTCAACCTCAACCTTGTCCCTAAACCCTAATCCCTTCAACCTCAACCCTATCCCTAAACCCTTGACCCTCGAACCTCGGCCCTCAACGTCAAACCGTAATCCCTTGATGCAGAGCGAAACAAGTTGAACATTAACACAGGTGAAAAAATCCTTGAAAGTCCACAAAATAACCTTTACAGTGTATATCGGCAAGACAATTTAAATGTCACACCGAAATGTACCTCAACCCTCAACCCTCAACATCAAACCCTCGAACCTTAACCCTTAACATCAAACCCTAATCCCTCAACCCTTAACTCTAATCCCTCGACCTTCAACCCTGATCCTAAACCCTAAACCCTCAACGCCAAATTCTAATCCCTCAACCCTTCACTCTAATCCCTCAACCCTAAACCCTATCCCTAAACCCTCAACACTATACCTTAAACCCTAATCCCTCAACCCTAACCCTAAACCTTGTCCCTAAACCCTAATCCCTTCAACCTCAACCCTATCCCTAAACCCTTGACCCTCGAACCTCAGCCCTCGACGTCAAACCCTAATCCCTCAACCCTTAACTCTGATCCCTCATCTCTCAACCCTAACCCTAAACCCTCAACCCTCAACATCAAACCCTAATCCCTCAACCATCAACCCTAATCTATCATCCGTCATCCCTCCACACTCTACTTTAACCCTAATTCCTCGACCCTCAACCCTATCCCTAAACCCTTGACCCTCGAACCTCAACCCTCAACCCTCAACGTCAAACCCTAATCCCTCAACCCTAAACCCTATCCCTAAACCCTCAACGCCAAATTCTAATCCCTCAACCCTTCACTCTAATCCCTCAACCCTAAACCCTATCCCTAAACCCTCAACACTATACCTTAAACCCTAATCCCTCAACCCTAACCCTAAACCTTGTCCCTAAACCCTAATCCCTTCAACCTCAACCCTATCCCTAAACCCTTGACCCTCGAACCTCAGCCCTCAACGTCAAACCCTAATCCCTCAACCCTTAACTCTGATCCCTCATCTCTCAACCCTAACCCTAAACCCTCAACCCTCAACATCAAACCCTAATCCCTCAACCCTCAACCCTAATCTATCATCCGTCATCCCTCCACACTCTACTTTAACCCTAATTCCTCGACCCTCAACCCTATCCCTAAACCCTTGACCCTCGAACCTCAACCCTCAACCCTCAACGTCAAACCCTAATCCCTCAACCCTAAACCCTATCCCTAAACCCTCAACACTATACCTTAAACCCTAAACCCTCAACGCCAAATTCTAATCCCTCAACCCTTCACTCTAATCCCTCAACCCTAAACCCTATCCCTAAACCCTCAACACTATACCTTAAACCCTAATCCCTCAACCCTAACCCTAAACCTTGTCCCTATACCCTAATCCCTTCAACCTCAACCCTATCCCTAAACCCTTGACCCTCGAACCTCAGCCCTCGACGTCAAACCCTAATCCCTCAACCCTTAACTCTGATCCCTCATCTCTCAACCCTAACCCTAAACCCTCAACCCTCAACATCAAACCCTAATCCCTCAACCCTCAACATCAAACCCTAATCCCTCAACCCTCAACCCTAATCTATCATCCGTCATCCCTCCACACTCTACTTTAACCCTAATTCCTCGACCCTCAACCCTATCCCTAAACCCTTGACCCTCGAACCTCAACCCTCAACCCTCAACGTCAAACCCTAATCCCTCAACCCTAAACCCTATCCCTAAACCCTCAACACTATACCTTAAACCCTAAACCCTCAACGCCAAATTCTAATCCCTCAACCCTTCACTCTAATCCCTCAACCGTAAACCCTATCCCTAAACCCTCAACACTATACCTTAAACCCTAATCCCTCAACCCTAACCCTAAACCTTGTCCCTATACCCTAATCCCTTCAACCTCAACCCTATCCCTAAACCCTTGACCCTCGAACCTCAGCCCTCGACGTCAAACCCTAATCCCTCAACCCTTAACTCTGATCCCTCATCTCTCAACCCTAACCCTAAACCCTCAACCCTCAACATCAAACCCTAATCCCTCAACCCTCAACCCTAATCTATCATCCGTCATCCCTCCACACTCTACTTTAACCCTAATTCCTTGACCCTCAACCCTATCCCTAAACCCTTGACCCTCGAACCTCAACCCTCAACCCTCAACGTCAAACCCTAATCCCTCAACCCTAAACCCTATCCCTAAACCCTCAACACTATACCTTAAACCCTAAACCCTCAACGCCAAATTCTAATCCCTCAACCCTTCACTCTAATCCCTCAACCCTAAACCCTATCCCTAAACCCTCAACACTATACCTTAAACCCTAATCCCTCAACCCTAACCCTAAACCTTGTCCCTATACCCTAATCCCTTCAACCTCAACCCTATCCCTAAACCCTTGACCCTCGAACCTCAGCCCTCGACGTCAAACCCTAATCCCTCAACCCTTAACTCTGATCCCTCATCTCTCAACCCTAACCCTAAACCCTCAACCCTCGACGTCAAACCCTAATCCCTCAACCCTCAACCCTAATCTATCATCCGTCATCCCTCCACACTCTACTTTAACCCTAATTCCTCGACCCTCAACCCTATCCCTAAACCCTTGACCCTCGAACCTCAACCCTCAACCCTCAATGTCAAACCCTAATCCCTCAACCCTAAACCCTATCCCTAAACCCTCAACACTATACCTTAAACCCTAAACCCTCAACGCCAAATTCTAATCCCTCAACCCTTCACTCTAATCCCTCAACCCTAAACCCTATCCCTAAACCCTCAACACTATACCTTAAACCCTAATCCCTCAACCCTAACCCTAAACCTTGTCCCTAAACCCTAATCCCTTCAACCTCAACCCTATCCCTAAACCCTTGACCCTCGAACCTCAGCCCTTGACGTCAAACCCTAATCCCTCAACCCTTAACTCTGATCCCTCATCTCTCAACCCTAACCCTAAACCCTCAACCCTCAACATCAAACCCTAATCCCTCAACCCTCAACCCTAATCTATCATCCGTCATCCCTCCACACTCTACTTTAACCCTAATTCCTCGACCCTCAACCCTATCCCTAAACCCTTGACCCTCGAACCTCAACCCTCAACCCTCAACGTCAAACCCTAATCCCTCAACCCTAAACCCTATCCCTAAACCCTCAACACTATACCTTAAACCCTAAACCCTCAACGCCAAATTCTAATCCCTCAACCCTTCACTCTAATCCCTCAACCCTAAACCCTATCCCTAAACCCTCAACACTATACCTTAAACCCTAATCCCTCAACCCTAACCCTAAACCTTGTCCCTAAACCCTAATCCCTTCAACCTCAACCCTATCCCTAAACCCTTGACCCTCGAACCTCAGCCCTTGACGTCAAACCCTAATCCCTCAACCCTTAACTCTGATCCCTCATCTCTCAACCCTAACCCTAAACCCTCAACCCTCAACATCAAACCCTAATCCCTCAACCCTCAACCCTAATCTATCATCCGTCATCCCTCCACACTCTACTTTAACCCTAATTCGTCGACCCTCAACCCTATCCCTAAACCCTTGACCCTCGAACCTCAACCCTCAACCCTCAACGTCAAACCCTAATCCCTCAACCCTAAACCCTATCCCTAAACCCTCAACACTATACCTTAAACCCTAAACCCTCAACGCCAAATTCTAATCCCTCAACCCTTCACTCTAATCCCTCAACCCTAAACCCTATCCCTAAACCCTCAACACTATACCTTAAACCCTAATCCCTCAACCCTAACCCTAAACCTTGTCCCTAAACCCTAATCCCTTCAACCTCAACCCTATCCCTAAACCCTTGACCCTCGAACCTCAGCCCTCGACGTCAAACCCTAATCCCTCAACCCTTAACTCTGATCCCTCATCTCTCAACCCTAACCCTAAACCCTCAACCCTCAACATCAAACCCTAATCCCTCAACCCTCAACCCTAATCTATCATCCGTCATCCCTCCACACTCTACTTTAACCCTAATTCCTCGACCCTCAACCCTATCCCTAAACCGTTGACCCTCAAACCTCAACCCTCAATCCTCAACATCAAACCCTAATCCCTCAACCCTTAACTCTAATCCCTCGACCTTCAACCCTGATCCTAAACCCTAAACCCTCAACGCCAAATTCTAATCCCTCAACCCTTCACTCTAATCCCTCAACCCTAAACCCTATCCCTAAACCCTCAACACTATACCTTAAACCCTAATCCCTCAACCCTAACCCTAAACCTTGTCCCTAAACCCTAATCCCTTCAACCTCAACCCTATCCCTAAACCCTTGACCCTCGAACCTCAGCCCTCGACGTCAAACCCTAATCCCTCAACCCTTAACTCTGATCCCTCATCTCTCAACCCTAACCCTAAACCCTCAGCCCTCGACGTCAAACCCTAATCCCTCAACCCTCAACCCTAATCTATCATCCGTCATCCCTCCACACTCTACTTTAACCCTAATTCCTTGACCCTCAACCCTATCCCTAAACCCTTGACCCTCGAACCTCAACCCTCAACCCTCAACGTCAAATCCTAATCCCTCAACCCTAAACCCTATCCCTAAACCCTCAACACTATACCTTAAACCCTAATCCCTCATCCCTCAACCCTAAACCTTATCCCTAAACCCTAATCCCTCAACCCTCAACCCTAATCTGTCATCCCCCAACTCTAATCCTTCATCCCTAAACCCTAAATGCTATCCCTATTCCTACACCCTCAACAGAATCAATACTATACCTTAAACCCTAATCCCTTATCCATAAACCCTCCAACCCTATCCCTAATCCTTATACCATCCACACTCTACTTTAACCCTAATTCCTCGACCCTCAACCCTATCCCTAAACCCTTGACCCTCGAACCTCAACCCTCAACCCTCAACGTCAAACCCTAATCCCTCAACCCTTAACTCTGATCCCTCGACCCTCAACACTATACCTTAAACCCTAATCCATATCCCTCAACCCTTAACCCTTAAAACTTAAACCCTATCCCTACACCCTCAACACTTGACACTATATCTTAAGCCTTAAACCCTCATCCCTAAAGCCTCAACCCTCAATCCTTAAACCTTAAACCCTAAACCCTATCCCTAATCCCTCTACCCTCAACACTCTAACCCTAACCTCGACATTAAATGCTAATCCGTCAACCCTAAACCCTAATCCTAAACCCTCAACCCTAAACCTTATCCCTAAACCCTAATCCCTCAACCCTCAACCCTAATCCATCATCCCTCAACTATAATCCCTCATCCCTAATCCCTAAATGCTATCCCTATTCCTAAACTCTCAACAGACTTGATACTATACCTTAAACCCTAATCCCTTATCCCTAAACCCTCCAACCCTATCCCTAATCCTTACACCCTCCACACTCTACTTTAACCCTAATCCCTCGACCCTAAACCCTATCCCTAAACCCTTGACCCTTGAACCTCAACCCTCAACCCTTAATGTCAAACCCTAATCCCTCAACCCTTAACTTTGATCCCTCGACCCTCAACCGTAATCTGTCATCCCTCATCCCTAAACCTTAAACGCTATCCTTATTCCTAGACCCTCAACGGGCTCGATACTATACCTTAAACGCTAATCCCTTATCCGTAAACCTTTCAACTCTATCCTTTATGCCTTAACCCTATGATGAATAGCCTTGAGTGTAAAAAAATTTGAGTGGGACATAACGCGAGCGCGTTATAACGCGCTCGCGTTATGTTGAACATGGGAAAAGACAGGCTTCCGGGAAAAATGTAAGGCAATAAATAACGCGAGCGCGTTATAACGCGAGCGCGTTATAACGCGCTCGCGTTATTTCTTGCTTTGGGAATCCCAAGCCTTGGGCTTGGGATTTGCTTTGGATTTCCAACCCAAAGGCTTGGAGTGCCTTATGAACAGTCACAGACGTGTTTTTCTGTATTCTTCAAAATTTCACATAATTTCGTTCGTGCTAACCCTCAGATTTGCACGTGTTTCAAGGTTGAACAAATCGAACACATGGGTAATGTTAGGCTTTCTCTTAGCTATTTGACGATGTGATTTTTTTCACATTTTAACAATGTTAAGCCTTTCATCTTTAATTTCTTTTGTTTGTGTGTCCGTTTTTATGCAAAAACCACTGTTTGGTCTTTTTTTCATTGTAAAATAACTATTCATTCAAATTTCAAAAAAATTACATATTTAGAAACTAGACTCCATTCTACAAATATTAAAAAAATAAAAAAATGATTTTCAATTAGTTTTCAAAATTTATAGGGGTAGCACGGCCAAAATTCTGTTTTTTAGGATGTGTCCACTTTAAAAATTAGTAAAAAATCAAATATTCATCAAAAAATTATCAGAAAAATCAGGCATAAACTACATGCTATTAGCTAATTTCTCACTGAAGCGATTTTAAAAATACCAAAAAAAAGTTGACCTTTTGAGGGAGCCACAAAACATGCTATGTTATGTTTTTTTGACAGAAACAACACCAATTTCTGTGGCTCCCTCTTTTGAACCCCTTAATCTATGCCATTTTCAAAACAAAATAGTAGTTTAGAAAGTAGACTCGGAGCACTACGAACATTGTTTTGGTTGCATCTCTAAATTTTGAGTGTAACTATGCTCAATTTCTCATCCAAGGCCAGTATTTCCTGATTTCAGAAAAAAAGTGGCCACTTAAGACCCCTTTTTGGCCCCCCATCTTCTTGCACTTACCCACCTGCAAGCAAATAACCTGTCACATAAAGGAGATCAAGAGGCACAAAAATGGTGCTCTACAACCTTGAAGCAAAAAATGCATTAACAAGAATGAATAATTACAAAGAGATCAATCCTTAAGAAAGGAGATCAAAACCCTAAAGGTGAAAACCCTAAGATGAAAATTAATAATTAATTATTAATGAGCCTAAGTTTAGCTTAAGTGAAAAATAAAGTAAAGGTGACTTAATTAATTAATCAATATGATTAAATTAATTAAGTAATTAACCTATTACTCTAACACCCCCCCTTAAGATGAACTTAGGGAGAAGTTAAAAAAACTAAGGACAAAATGCATGAAAGCAAAGATGGGTCCCGGCAACTAGGCCTGATGAGGTACCCAAGTACAACCAAATCTCTATAAAGCGGAGTAAAGGAGAAAACCTAGTGGGAAAAAACTCCTCTCCAAAAAGAGATGAAATCATGAAAAAAAAACATGAAGGAAGGCCTCATGAAGACCCCCCAAGGACAACTTCCTTCACCCCAAGCATAGATCGCAACTGAAGATAGCGAGGTGATGCCAAAGGTTTTGTGAAGATGTCTGCAACCTGCTCCTCTGTAGGAATGTACTCCAAGATGAGAGAACCATCCTGAATCAACTGCCTGATGAAGTGCATGTGGATCTCAATGTGCTTAGTCCTCTGATGCTCCACTGGGTTGCATGAAATGTGAATAGCACTCTGATTGTCACACCAAAGAAGAGTGGGACTATCAGGAGGAAAACCAAACTCAGTCATCAACTGTCGAAGCCATAAAACCTCCTGGCTAGCTAACACTGCAGCTCGATACTCAGCCTCTGTAGATGATAATGCAATAGCAGATTGCTTCTTGCAAGACCATGTAATAGGACCAGAACCAAGGCAAAAGACAAAGCCAGAAGTAGACTTTCGATCATTGACATCACCAGCCCAATCTGAGTCAGTGAAGCCAACAATGTGAGGGGCTCCTGATGCGTAGTGAATGCCATAATGTGTGGTGCCCTGAATGTACCTCAAAATACGTTTGGCAGCTTGCCAATGGCTCTCATGTGGATCATGTGAGAACTGAGAGACAAGGCCAACCGCAAAGGAAAGATCAGGACGAGAATGTGTCAGGTACAACAAACTGCCAACCAACTGCCTATATAATGTAGAATCTACTGAAGGAGTAGAGCAAGTGGAAGACAAGACAACACCTGACTGAAATGGTGTGGGGGCGGGCTTGCAATCAAGCATGCCAAATCTCTGGAGCATATCAAGAGCATACTTCTGCTGAAATATGGAAATCCCATCTGAAGACCTTTGCTCTGATACCATGTTGGAGTTGGTAAACCAACCTCACAGATCCCAATGAACACCTGCAAGCAAATAACCTGTCACATAAAGGAGATCAAGAGGCACAAAAATGGTGCTCTACAACCTTGAAGCAAAAAATGAATTAACAAGAATGAATAATTACAAAGAGATCAATCCTTAAGAAAGGAGATCAAAACCCTAAAGGTGAAAACCCTAAGATGAAAATTAATAATTAATTATTAATGAGCCTAAGTTTAGCTTAAGTGAAAAATAAAGTAAAGGTGACTTAATTAATTAATCAATATGATTAAATTAATTAAGTAATTAACCTATTACTCTAACAATAACACCAAGCTCTTCTGATCCATTATAAATGAACTGTGTTTGAGGTGAAAGCTTCAAGCAACGAGTGTAGATTAGTTATACTGACAGCCAATCTCCCCATAAACCCTGCAAGGCGCAACGCTTCCAGGCTGGGAGACTCCATAACAAAGAGTAGTGTTGCTACAAGTATAACCACTCGAACGGTTGCCCTTACTACGTATCCATTGTTTGTAGAAGCCAAAATCCCCTATTCGGTGACACAGGAGGAAAACATTCTCCAGAGCCATCCAACGTCATACACTCATTTATTGTAGAGATAGAAAAGTTCAACTCTTCGGAGGAACTATAGCTTGGTATGCGTGAGAAGTGTGTGCCATGGAGGGGAGTCGGTGCTACCAAGCTATTAGTTGTCCACCTTTATGCAAGTGGCTGGTGTAAAAACCAAGTTGGAACTCATTGAATATTGTCCTTACCAACCTTAGGATTGTGCTTGCATTGTAATCAAAAGTCAAAAAAAAATTCAAACAATCATGAAAATATTATTTGTGTGTGATGTGTCTTTCTTGCCATAATCGAAGAAACAAATAAAAAAGAACAACATTCAAATAGAGAAAACCCAAAAACATTGAAAAACGTGCTTTTACCAAGTCAAAACCAGTCAAAAATAAGCAAAAAAATAGATAGATCTGCGCATCTAATTCATCCTGCAGTGCATCTGCTTCACCCTGCTACGCATCTGTTTCTGTTGCGCATTTACTCAGTTCTGATGTGCTTTTGCACATTTCTATTGTGCATCTGCTTTTTCACCAGACCTGCACTTCTGTTTCATATTGCTGCGCATTTGTACTCTGTTCTGGCGCATCCACTTTTCACCAGATCTGTGCTTTTACTCCCTATTGCTGCGCATATACACTTTGTTCCTACGCATCTGTCATAGTGAGCACTTCCGTATAGTTTGTCAAAAAACACCTACCTTTTTGAGCACCCATTTCAGTCTTGTGTCAGTTTCTGAGATCAATTTAACCGTAGTCATTTCTCCCGTTCATTTCCGCAGCGTACCCTCTTTCCCAGCATTCACCCACATCCAAAGGTTTTTTTTTGGTTGCAACTAAATCTCAATCTGAGAAAAAAAGCAAAACATGGGTTCCCTAAACAATAGTGGGCATAATTTCGATGATGAGGAGATTACTCCAGAGGAACTCCTTACACAACTTCAGGATCCAAAATTCTAAAGGATGATGGATAAGGTCATTGCCACGGATCCCAAAAACTACTTCCTTATGCTAGCACTACAAGGAGTAAAATTACCTTCCAATTTTGACGTAGAAAATTTGAGAGAAACAAGGCAAACAAATGAAATTGAAGCTCCCAAAAATAAGAAAGCTAAGGATGTGACGAATCCATTAGAAGCACTCACACAACAAATCTGAGCTTTACAACAAGTTGGGGATTTACAAACCGGACCTTCCACAAAATGATATTCATTAAAGGGCATATCCCCTTACCCATTTGATAAAAGCTTGGTTGCGACACCTTCCCCCTCTAGACACCAAGATCACACATCCTTAACCCGTCTTAATGATACTATTGACAAGGGAAATACCACCTTACGTTTGGAATCACATACCATTCCATCTACTAGTCCTCCATCACCGTCCCCTAGAATGCATATCCCAAAGCATACTAGTCCTACAACAACACCACCATCATGTTCCCCAAGCTCTAATCCGTCAATCAAAGAGTCCTTAAATGATTTTCTCGAAAGACTTTTTGCAAAATCTAAAAGCAAAAGAAAAGCTATGGAGAAATCCAAATCCGCTCATCCAATTTTATCCCCATCTAGCACAAGCAATCTTCATTATAGGCCTAAGCCATCTACCATTATTCTCCATCCATTGTATTGTCCATCTACCCATGCACTCATGAAGGATGTGATCCAATGGCTATTAGCAAGGAATCAACCATGTCCATGTCATAAAACATCTATCCTAGAGCCTATCAAAGAGCCTTCAAACCTATCCATTGCTTCAACCCCATCATGTAATCCGCAACCAATCAAGCCTATCGAAGAGTTTTCTACCATGAGTCCAAGTCAAGATCCATTCTACCCTCATGTTCTTAACCATCTAGAACCTATCGAGATTATCCAAGAGTCTCACACTTCCATTCAATAAAATCAAGATCTATGTCAAGAGTATAATCTAGAGCATGTGGAAACATCACCCCTTTATCCAAATCAAGATCAAAACATCTCCATCCAACCCATCCATAACCTATATCTTTTCTATGATCAAGATATTATGTTTGACGAAGAACCTATACACGAGCAACTTGATCACATCCATATCACACTTAATCCTATCTATGATCAAGAGCCTATCTATTATCAAGCGAACCATGATGATCCTCATAGCCAACTTTATGCATTCCATGGTCACGAGCTTATCGCCCCATCTATGCATAACCCCATAACCATCCATGCGCAAGAAACCTCCATTACTCCTATCCATCCTCCACATAGTCCTATCTATGATCCAACAACACACACTTTCCTTGATGAGACACTTGCCTCCCAACTGCACATAGATGATCAAACCAATACCTTGAATCCTAGTACACATAATGATAATCAAGATCCACATGATCCACCACCATCCATTGTCGATCATGTTGGAAATTCCCCATCATGTCCCCTTGGTCTCACTACCTTCATCCATGAATGGTCCTCCTTAGGAAAGCAACAACCATTATCTACTAGTTCACCTTCCCCATCAAATAATGAACTCACATCTAGTGTCCAAATCACCCATAATCCCATTGTCCACCGCATACTCCAAAATATGAACTATCACGGTAAAGGCTTAGGCCTTCATGAATAAGGTATTTTGGAGCCTATCCATGTCAAAGTGCCTCCACCCTCTTATGGCCTTGGGTACCTACCCCAAGGTGAACAATCCAAAGATGTTGGTACTTCCTCCATGCCTTCAAAATCCACTCATTCCCATGGCAAATCCTATCATATTCCCAAAACATATTGTTGGTTTAGGTCCGGACAACTAAGAGGGGGGGGTGAATCAGTTGTCATATATTTTAATCTTTTCTACCATTGATCTTCCTTTACAACTTATAATCAAATTAATGATATAAACATTTTAGCATTAATCAATAACACATGAGCAGAAACATAAATAACACACTTGACACCAAGATTTTTGACGTGGAAACTCAGTTAAGGGAAAAACCACGGTGGGGGTTAACCCACAAAAAGTAATACCATGTTAAAAGTATTTTTTACAAATGGGAATGCATATAAATTCAAGCTCATTGCCTAGAGCCCACCACTCAATCAGAGGTTCACTGCCTACAGAAAGATTATAAGAGAACAATAGAGATTTTGAACTGATAAACAACATCTACTCATGCAAGAGTTTCAGTTCCAATAAAATGCAAAAACTAATCTTACACATTTCATCTTTACTTGCTCTTCTTACTGCTCTGCCTTCATTCACTCCTTAAATTTTCTACTCTTCTCACAGTTACACCTTATTCGCACAACTCTCACAGAATCATCCAATTCCATCTGCTATATATATCTGCAACATGATCTACAATCATTTTACCAGTCGGCTTCAAGAACATTTAGAACTTTGTTGAGTACTCTGCTCTGTCGGCTAGATCCATACATACTATGAGATGTGGACCAAAACTTGCACTCGCAAATCATAAATCATGTCGGCTATCATCACTGATCATCACACATTGCCCAATAAACAACTTCTATACATCCAGAGTTAAGATGATTTACAAGGTTGGCCTATTCTTCTGTCTGTTTTGCCAAATTGAAACCCGATACTCAGAAGCTAATATCTTTTGAGTCCTTCATCCTGGAGGACAAAACTCTAGATTTAGAGTGTCTTGACAATGCTTACAACTACCTCCGATCTACAACAAACCATGCCTTTCCACCAGATAGATCTGGACCAAGATACTAGACCCTGTCACCTGCTCTATTCCTGACTACCCAGACTTAGACAAATTATGACTCTGACTTCCGGTGTGAACAAATTGTGCTATGTGGATGATTGGGATGATATTAGTGTTATCCTATTTTCCCTCTGCTCATAGCCAAATAGTCAACCTGATATTTTCCCTGAAAATCCTTTGAAAAGGTCCCTATAAAGCAAAAGTGCCAAATTTCCTAAGGAACATTGCTTAAAGAACCTTACCATTGGAAAGAGCTTGAAAAAATAGGCAGGCTTGCTTTTTACAATACCCTAAAATTTGGCCAAATGAAGAAGTTATCCATGGTCGAAGTTTGGTTAAACATATAGTTCAAATATGCATTTGGCAAGCTTGAAAATCTCCATCGGCCTTAGGAAATAATGAAAAAATTAAGTTATATACATTTTTTGAATGTATATCAGGCCAAGGAAATGCATATACATTTCAGGAATCTTTCACAGATTCCCAGGAATATTTTGAGTTTGTATATCGGCGATATACAAGTGGAGATGCAAGTGAAACATACAAGGTATAAGATACATTCAGGGAATATTCCTCAAAGATTCCGTATTTGCATGTGCCGGCTTGTATGTTTGCCTTGTATGTTCGCACATACAAGCAAATATACATTCGCTAAATGTACAAGGCAAATATACATTGAAGATTCCCCAGAATATTTCGTAGTTGTATGTTCGCAATATACAAAAGGAAATATACAATGAAAAGATATATTGCGGGAATATTCCCAAAAGATACCCTATTTGTATGTGAGAGGGTTTGTATATTGCATTTGTATATTTGACATACAAGGCCAATATATACATTTGCTACAGTGCTGCAAAGGGAGATGCAAATGGTGGGTCCCGCGCATATACAAGCAAGATTGTATGTTTCGACATACAAAGGAGAGTGAACAGTGGAATGTATATCGGCTTGTATGTTTGCACATACAACCCGATATACAAGACAATATACAAGGGGGTTTGTATATCAGGAATGTACAAGTGGAGATGCAAGTCAGACATACAAGCCAGACCCAACATAGCAATTTTATACAGTTAATGGCCATTTGACATCCGACTTGTATGTATATGTGGCTTGTATGTTCGCGCATACAAGCAAATAAACAAGGAAAAGACATACAAGCCAGACTTCAAATAGAGGTAAATTTCAGCGTATTCAGGTGTCAGGTCCGCGGCTTGCATGTTTGCATATTCAGAAAGGGAGATACAAATGGTGGGGCCCGCGCATATGCAAGAAGATATACATGGCCGAATGTGCAGAAGGTGGGGTCCACCATATACAAGAGCTTTTGTATATCGGTGATATACAAGTAAACATGCAAGTCAAGATATGCAAAGGCAAAGGGCAGTGTATGTACATTCAATAGGTGCTACAGTGGTTTGTATATGCAGTTGTATATTTGCATATACAACCAAAGATACAAGAGTTAACATACAAGCCAGACCCGAATGCATTTTTAAATGGTTTCATAAAGAGTTTCAGGTCCGCGACTTGTATATTTGCATGTACGTCGCGATATACAAGCGAAAGATGCAAGGCGGATTTCAAGGCAGTTTCAAACATAGCCAATGTTTTTTTCACGTCCGCAGCGCTTTGTATATGCGATTGTATGCTTGTATATGCATTTACATATACAACCAAAATACAAAGAGAGGAGATGCAAGCCGGACTCGACAGGTAATCAAATATACTTAAAGGTCATTTGGGGTCTGACTTGTATGTATATGGCGCTTGAATATTGCGATATACAAGTCAAGGATGCAATGATTTATACAAGGCGGATTTCAATCAAAGATCAAGTTGGGCACATAAAGGTTTCAGGTCTGCCTTGTATGTATAGGTGTTTGTATATTTACATATACAAAGGGATGTACAGGGCCCAATATGCAAAGTGCCATGTATGTGCAGAAGGAGTTGCAAGATGAATTTTTGAATGCCAATTCAAGCGCCAAGATGCAGCGATATACACAGAAATGCAAAAGTGATATATACAGGCAGTTGACCGAATGTTTGACCGCATGTATCTCCTTTATTTTGGCAAATTTTGACATGCTATAAGAGGCAAGAGTGCATGTTTTTGCCTCCTCTTTCATTTGAGCAGGTTTTTGGGGGGATTTTCTAGTTTTCATTTTCCAGATCTGGCTTTGCATATTTTGGTCGATTGGACGTTTCAGCGGCCGTCTTGAAGTTTTGGGGGGTTTTTTTCTCCTCACAGTAGCTCGGGTTGGTGAAGTTTTGTAGGTGCATTCATGGCACATGGGCTCCTTGCCCTTCAGGGCCCTTTCCTGTATGACGAACGATGACTTTGGAGGTTCTTTCTTCATTCCCTGTCCTTTCTTGCGTTCTGGCTGAGGTTTTCCATGCTTTGGCGTGGCAGAGGTATGGCCCCTGTCCCTTCACCATGCCTCTGCCCATACTCTTCTGCTGCTAGCATTTATGGCCTCGTTTCTACATTTCTGGGACTCCACGCTCTTCTGGCATGAATCTGGCCTATATAAGGCATGTAAAATCTCTTTTGAGGGAGGATGGTATTTTTGGGGGCTGTTATGCTACCAAAATTTTGTAGTCAGTCCATTTTAGTGTAACTGCAAGGATAAAGGAATGTGACTCACTGTGCCTGAATCTAGCCTCTATTGTCTTCCTTTACCCACCAATGAGTGCAATTAGCTAAATGGGTGTAATTCTACTATGAAATGTTCTGCATTGTAACAGTTTTCTGGGCCTTCATGATTAATAGATGTTGATTTTTGCCTCTTTTATCTTTGAATTTCTGTGTTTCATTTGAAGTTTTAGCCTGCTCTGTGGGTAAAGCGGCCCCTCTATATGGTTAACCTTCATACCGAAGCCTCAAACCAGCCTTAAACCTATGTGAATCCCCCCTCAGCAGCGAAATAATCATTGCTGTGCCCATACCTTATCCACCATCTCTCACTAAATCTGGTGTATCGCCTCTTTTCCCTTCAGCTCTCCTTCTAACTCTTTCCCCTGCAAGCTTTTAGCACTAGATTTAGTATCATCGCTCTAAGTAATAGGCTTGGAGCAAGGAACCAACCTTCTCTAGAGGTCTGATCTCATAATGCAAGGTCCCACACTTCGAGATCATTCCAATGTTACTCCAGGTTACATGAGGTGTCACAGCTGCATGCGAAGGGTGCAAATCTAGGTGATAACAGATTCTAGCACGCCCGGTGGGACTTAGTTTTTAAAAAAAAAATCTAAGTTTCTGAACACTACATTCAGTTATTGGTTTTGATGTGCAACCAGTGATATCCAGACCTATAAGAGGTTGAAAACTTTGCATATCTAGCGACTCCAACTTTGGTCCAGCAGAACCATTGTATCTCTACTTATGAGAAGAATACCTACAAGAAGCAGTGCTTCACCTTTCGAGTATCTACAATTATCCCCACCTAGGAGAGAAGGGGTAGCAGCTGAGAATCACAAGAATACTCGCGTCCAGCCCAGGAGAGCCAAGTTGACTCCCCCTGCTGTTGGAGCTCACACTACCTCAAGGACTAAAGCCATAATGATTCCTGCGGTTAGAAATCAGCCCTTTGTGGCTTTCAATCAAGGAAGCCCGTTGAATCTAGCTCAGCATGATGATATCCCTGTCGCTGCCCTGAAGAGTTTACCATTTTTTCACGGTGAAGACCAGACTACTCCAGTTGAGCATATCTAGGACATCGCAAACCTATGTGCTGTCCATCATGTAACAGCAGAAAATGTAGCAATTAAGCTACTCGCAGCCTCCCTGAAGGGCAAAGCTTTACAGTGGTTTAGAAGCCTGCCGGTAAATTCCATAGATTCCTGGGATTGCTTGGGAGAGGAATTGTGCAGTTTCTTCAAAGACAAATTTGATCACCTGTCACTGGTGGAGCAACTATCTACAATCAAAAGAGCCCCTCACGAGGTCATGTTAGATTTCAATCACCATTTCCAAAAGACATGGGATAGAATCCCACCAACGGTAAGACCTACAGCTGACCATGCATTTCTATATTTTTTGAGAGCATTAAATAGTGACATCTCTGTGATGATTCAATCCATGGGAGGGCTTTCCTTGCCACAAGCCTATACCATAGCCATTAGGGCTGAAAATAGCCTCATTCAGGCCGGTAAAATTGCTCCTAGGCCACCTTTGTCGATTTTCCCTGTAATTCAACTGCCAATCCCAACATATGTGCCCCCCATAGCTGTTATACCTGCTACCCCAACATTACTAGCAACTAATCTGCAGTCAAATAGGCCAGAAAATGCTACTCAAAATCAATCTTCTAAGTTACAAGAGATCAAGGGATTGTTGCAATGTTTTGGTAATGAGCTGACAAATATGAAAAAGCAATAGTTCCAGAATAGACAGCCCTATCAACCACATAACCAAGGGCAAAACCAGTCTTATCAGGGATAGAACCAACCTTGGCAAGCTAACAGGCCACCCTATCAAAATAACTATCAGGGGGTTAGACAGAATATGAACCAGAGGCCTTTTCAGCCTTACAATCCTGCATCCACCAGTGCCGTTAGTGACATTGTCCCTATTCATAACAACTTGGCTTCCAAGTATGAATGATGCTCTCCAAGCAATTAGCCACACAATCAAGCAGCGCGTCCAAGTGGAGCCATAAATTAGGCTCTGATAGTGCAAGATATTGTAACTCTGCAGCCAAGCACATCTAATGAGGGGACTGTGTAGCAAATAGAACAACCTCAGCATGATACTGCTTTCATGAATTGGTAGGAAAATGAGTTTTGTGGCATGAACAGAGACTACTCTCCAGTTGTAGCTAACACAAGAGGAAAAATGAGGAATTATGAGATGGATCAGGTGACAAATAGAGAAAAAGGACCTACTGATCCTTCTACATCCCAATTTCCCCGTGTGTTACAAAGAAATACTCAGGTGACTACCAAAGAGCAGCCTCAATTGCAGGCTGATATTGTAGCCACCAAACCACATCAGAAGGTAAGCATTGCCACACCTTTCAACATTATTGAGAACATGAAAAAGGCAAATGTGACAATGTCCATGTGGGATTCCTTGGCGATCCTGGGCCAAAAAGACATATTGCAGTCTGCTTTGTCTAGTTTAAAAATGTCAGGTGATACAAATGTTGACCCAACCAAAACTGTCCTTACCAATTCCCCCCAAGACAGCAACAAGCAGCCAAGCCAGAATGCCAAACCATTTCCATTTTATGTGTCTCTAACAATTGGAGATAAGATAGTGCACAATTGCATGGTGGATAGTGGGGCAAGTGGTTCTGTTATGCCAAAACAGATTACAGACCAATTAGGACTGAACTACCAGCCCCTAACTA
The DNA here is from genome assembly GCA_027924645.1 of Cunninghamia lanceolata. NCBI lineage: Eukaryota > Viridiplantae > Streptophyta > Pinopsida > Cupressales > Cupressaceae > Cunninghamia > Cunninghamia lanceolata. Next base: position 21,304,144 of record BSBN01000582.1, read on the forward strand.
AGGGTGTGCTCCAACTTGACAACACAACTGTCAACACCGTGGGTGTGATAAAGGACCTAAGCCTTACCTTGCATACCTGTCCAAACGTTTCCATCACTCAGGAAGTGTTCATCATTGACCTTCCTCCTCATTTTGCCATGTGCCTATCAAGGGAGTTCATGGCCAAGATAGGAGGATATTTATCCTCAGACTCTGTCCCACATGTTTTTTAGAACCAGATATTGCACCAAGGTAACCCTAAAATCTGAGTTGCTTTCAAATCATCACATAGAACCCTACACACCAAGTGCTGTTAATGCAAGCTACCTTATCTCCGATGATCCTAAGCTTGTTGCTGCCCAGCAACTGCAAGCTAAAAGTATACCAGAGGTACTATTAAGAGAGTGGGCCTTGGAAAATACTGTTGATAGTCCTGAGGAACACATGCAAGAGTCCGGTATAGGAATGTACATACTGCATGAGCCAGAATAAGAAATTCCAAGCCTTGTAAAGAGTTTAGAATTGCTGACAGAAGGGCAGGATCAGGTATGGAAAATGTATTTTGATAGCTCTAGAGGTAGAAATGGGTCCGGTGGAGGTGCAATGCTGGTGTCTCCTCATGGCGATAGGTATTATTCTACCTTCCGTTTCGCCTTTTCCTGCACCAACAACACTGCCGAATATGAGGGGCTAATCCAGGGATTGCAATGGGCAAGAAAAAGAAGGATCAGCTGCTTACAGGTGTTCGGGGATAGTGAACTCATTGTAAATCAAGTAAGAGGATTGCATGCTACAAAAAATGATGTCTGGAAATGCTACAAGCATAGGGTGTGGGACATGATTGAAGAGTTCAATGCTTTCAATCTGGTCTCTATTCCCAAGAATCAGAATTACCAAGCAGATAGGCTAGCAGCAATTGGGGCTCAATTTGACATCCCTAGTGATATTCAGAGGGAGAAGGTGCAGACTCATGTAAAAGTAGTAAATAGACCCTCTATCCCGGACAATGACATTCATTGGCAGGTTTTCGAAAGTGATGAGCAAATCCTGCATTTTTTGTTAGAAGAAGATGAATTTTATGTGGTGAACCAAGATAAACTCAAACAACAGTATGGTAATGACCAAATTGTTCAGCTAAGGACAAACAAGCTGCCCAAGGGACTGGTGACATTGGAGTCTATCTTCAGCACTGATGATCAGATGAAGAAGACTGAAACTGGCATGCAAATAAAAGAGGAACACTACGAGCAACTGGAGATTTTTAAGGGAAAGCTCCTTAAAATTGGTAAAATCTACTCAGCCGAGGACAGAAGAGCTTTCATTACTCTGTGCCATGAATTTGAAGATGTGTTTGCCTGGGATTATTTAGACCTAAAAGTATTTGACCCTCACATTGCCCAGCACACCATAGAATTAGAGCCAGGGGCAAAACCTATAAGACAGAAGCAAAGACCCCTAAATCTGAAGCTAGAGCCCCTGATGATTAAAGAACTGACTAAGCTGATTGAGGGGAAAATCATTTTTCTAATCAAACATACTTCTTGGGTCTCTAACCTCGTCCCTGTGAGAAAAAAGAACAGGGATATCAGACTGTGTGTTGATTTCAGGGATCTAAACAGAGCCTCCCTAAAGGACCACTACCCATTGCCTTCAATGGAACAAATTCTATAGGTGGTGGCTGGCTTAGAGAGATTCTCCTTGCTTGATGGATTTTCTGGTTACAATCAAGTGTTAGTCAAGGAGGAGGATCGGTATAAAACCACTTTTACCACTAAATGGGGCACCATGGCCTACAAGAGAATGCCCTTTGGACTATCAAATGCTGGCTCAACTTTTCAGAGGGCTATGGACATGGCTTTCAAAGGCTTGCTGTAGAAGTTGGTGCTGGTATACCTCGATGACATAACTATTTTTTCCAAGAATGCATCTGAGCATTTATCTCATTGAGGCAAGTGTTTGAGAGATGCAAAGAGTTCAGGATATCTCTCAATCCCAAAAAATGCATTTTCATTGTGCACGAGGGTAAGCTGTTAGGACACGTCATCTCTAAAGAGGGCATCACCATTGATACAGAGAGGGTAAAGGCTATTCTGGAGTTGCCCTTACCCAGCCACAAGAAGGGACTTCAAAGCTTCATTAGCAAAATTAATTTTCTGCGGAGGTTTATACCAGACATTGCAAATCTTCTGAGACCTTTGACGTCCATGTTAAAAAAGAATACAGTTTTCAGTTGGATGAAGGAAGCCAAGCTAGGATTCGAGTCCATAAAAGAGGCACTTGCAGCTGCGCCAACCTTGGTGAATCTAGACTTCTCCAAGGATTTTATTTTGTATGCTTATGGCAGTTTGGATACCATTTCTACAATTCTGGCGCAGCAACAGAGTGAAGGATTTAAACAACCAATTGCTTTTTTCAGCCAAGGCTTAGAGGGGTATGAACAAAGATACAACTTCATTGAGAAGCACGTCCTTACAGTGGTGAGGAGCCTAAAGAAATTTAGGCATCTTATTTATAATAATAAGATACATTTAATGGTTGCTCACCCTAGCGTGAAGGAGTTCCTATTGAGCAAAGATGTCAATGAGAAAAGAGCTGGTTGGATTACCAGGGTCATGGAGTATGACGTTGACATCAAAATAACCAAGCTCGTCCGAGGAAGAGGACTCAGCAAACAACTTGTGGCTAATCTTGAAAATGAAGCAAGTGAGGAAGAGGTGGCGTTTCTGGCCGTAGAAGATGAACATCAGGCCGACGCAGCAGCGGCGGGCACCAGTTGGGTTCACAATATGATCCATTTTTTGCAGACTGGTGAATGTCCAGTAGGGTTGGACAGAGCCAAGAGAGGGTACTTTAGACTTCAGTCTATCCCATACGTTCTCATCAATGGCATCCTTTTCTGGAAAAGATTTTAATGGGGCATTGTTAAGATGCATTGATGAAACTCAGACTGACAAGGTACTGCGTAAGTTCCACGATGGAATGGCAGGGGGTCATTTTGCCTCGAGGATTACTGTGTGGAAGATTATGAGAGCTGGATACTACTGGCCCAGCTTATTCAGAGATGCCCATGCATGGGCTAGAAAATGTGTGAAGTGTGCCATGTTCGCAGGCAAGTCAAGGCTGCCAGCTATGCCCTTGTAGCCAATTCAAGTTGAGCAACCCTTCATGAGGTGGGGTATCGATTTCATAGGCCCCATCAATCCACTGTCCAGTGCAGGCCACAGGTGGGTGCTTATAGCAACTAATTACTTCACAAGATGGACTGAGGCAGTGGCCCTAAAGGTATCCAATAAAGGTGCCATTTTGAACTTTTATAGTGATCTGGTAGCTAGATTTGGGGTACCTGAATCCATCATCTCAGACAATGCACTGGCTTTTGTCAGGTTAAAAATAACTGACTGGGCCGTGAGGAATGGGATTTACTTGGGCGCTTCATCAAATTATTACCCTCAGGGTAATGACCTAGCTGAGTCCACAAATAAAAATCTCATGAGGATCATCAAGAGAACCTTGGAGGACAATCAGAGGACCTGGCATACTAATCTGAAATCTGCTCTATGGGTAGATAGAATAACTCCCAAGAGGTCCATTGGGAATTCTCCATATATGCTTGTTTATGGAAAAGAGGCAAGGTTGCCTATATCTATGGAGCTGCCAGCTCTTGACATCATGAATCAACTAGAAATATTTGAAGAGGAAGATCCCATGGCAGTCAAATATTCTCAACTCATGGAGCTTGAAGAAACCAGAGACAAGGCTAAGAAGGCTATGGAGTATCATCAGCTTCAATTCAAGGGAGTTTTTGATAAAAGGGCCACCCCCAGAAACTTTAAGGAGAGTGATTTGGTGCTCAAGTGGGATGAACTGAAGAGCAGGCGAGAGAAGCACTCCAAATTTGATTGCATGTGGAGCGGCCCATTTCTAATCACTGAATGCAAGGAGCACAATGCATTTCAGTTGTCAAATATGGATGGACAAAATTTGCCTATCCCAGTCAATGGGATACACCTAAAGAGGTGTTTTGAGGTATGAATGCTCTGTAAATTGGTAGATTAGGTCTCTATGCTTTCAATAAGTGCTACTACACAATAGTTTAGATGCCCTTCTTTTTCCCCTAAGTGCTGCCTAGCACAGTTGGTGGGTTGCTGTCAGCATTTTGTTTGGCCCCTGGTCTTTCTGTGTCCTTTATTGCTGTCATGCCGAGTTCCGGGGTCAGAATGTTTGTCAAGGCACTTCCAGTTTCTTTTGACTCCATGCCCAATGAATGTATAAGGCCACTGATCTCATGTTTATAGGCAAACATCCCATAGAGATTGCCAAAAATGTTATCCTATTTTCCCTCTGCTCAGTGCCAAATAGTCAACCTGATATTTTCCCTGAAAATCCTTTGAAAAGGTCCCTATAAAGCAAAAGTGCCAAATTTCCTAAGGAACCTTGCCTAAAGAACCTTACCATTGGAAAGAGCTTGAAAAAATAGGCAGGCTTGCTTTTTACAGTACCCTAAAATTCGGCCAAATGAAGAAGTTATCCATGGTCAAAGTTTGGTCAAACATACAGTTCAAATATGCATTTGGCAGGCTTGAAAATCTCCATCGGCCTTAGGAAATAATGAAAAAATTAAGTTATATACATTTTTTGAATGTATATCGGGCCAGGGAAATGCATATACATTTCAGGAATCTTTCACAGATTCCCAGGAATATTCCGAGTTTGTATATCGGCGATATACAAGTGGAGATGCAAGTGAAACATACAAGGTATAAGATACATTCAGGGAATATTCCTCAAAGATTCTGTATTTGCATGTGGCGGCTTGTATGTTTGCCTTGTATGTTCGCACATACAAGCAAATATACATTCGCTAAATGTACAAGGCAAATATACATCGAAGATTCCCCAGAATATTCTACAGTTGTATGTTCGCAATATACAAAAGGAAATATACAATGAAAAGATACATTGTGGGAATATTCCCAAAAGATACCCTATTTGTATGTGAGAGGGTTTGTATATTGCGTTTGTATATTTGACATACAAGGCCAATATATACATTTGCTACAGTGCCGCAAAGGGAGATGCAAATGGTGGGTCCCGCGCATATACAAGCAGGATTGTATGTTTCAACATACAAAGGAGAGTGAACAGTGGAATGTATATCAGCTTGTATGTTTGCACATACAACCCGATATACAAGACAATATACAAGGGGGTTTGTATATCAGGAATGTACAAGTGGAGATGCAAGTCAGACATACAAGATGGACCCGATAGAGCAATCTTATACAGTTAATGGCCATTTGACATCTGACTTGTATGTATATGCGGCTTGTATGTTCGCGCATACAAGCAAATAAACAAGGAAAAGACTTACAAGCCGAACTTTAAATAGAGGTAAATTTTAGCGTATTCAGGTGTTAGGTCCGCGGCTTGCATGTTTGCATATTTAGAAAGGGAGATACAAATGGTGGGGCCCGCGCATATGCAAGAAGATATACATGGCCAAATGTGCAGAAGGTGGGGTCCACCATATACAAGAGCTTTTGTATATCGGTGATATACAAGTAAACATGCAAGTCAAGATATGCAAAGGCAAAGGGTAGTGTATGTACATTCAATAGGTGCTACAGTGGTTTGTATATGCGGTTGTATATTTGCATATACAACCAAAGATACAAGAGTTAACATACAAGCCGGACCCGAATGCATTTTTAAATGGTTTCATAAAGAGTTTCGGGTCTGGGACTTGCATATTTGCATGTACATCACGATATACAAGCGGAAGATGCTAGGCAGATTTCAAGGCAGTTTCAAACGCAAACAATATTTTTTTCACATTTGCAGCGCTTTGTATATGCGATTGTATGCTTGTATATGCATTTGCATATACAACCAAAATACAAAGAGTGGAGATGCAAGCCGGACCCGACAGGTAATCAAATATACTTAAAGGTCATTTGGGGTCCGACTTGTATGTATATGGCACTTGAATATTGCGATATACAAGTCAAGGATGCAATGATTTATACAAGGCAGATTTCAATCGAAGATCATGTTCGGCACATAAAGGTTTCAGGTTCGCCTTGTATGTATAGGTGTTTGTATATTTGCATATACAAAGGGATGTACAAGGCCCGATATGCAAAGTGCCATGTATATGCAGAAGGAGTTGCAGGATGAGTTTTTGAATGCCGATTCAGGTGCTAAGATGCAGTGATATACACAAAAATGCAAAAGCGATATATACAGGCAGTTGACTGAATGTTTGATCGCCTGTATCTCCTTCATTTTGGTGAATTTTGACATGCTGTAAGAGGCAAGAGTGCATGTTTTTGCCTCCTCTTTCATTTGAGCAGGTTTTGGGGGGGATTTTCTATTTTTCATTTTCCAGATCTGGCTTTGCATATTTTGGCCGATTAGATGTTTCAGCAGCCATCTTGAAGTTTTGGGGTTTTTTTTTCTCCTCACAGTAGCTCAGGTTGGTGAAGTTCTGCAGGTGCATTCATGGCGCATGGGCTCCCTGCCCTTTAGGCCCCTTTCCTGTATGACGAGCGATGACTTTGGAGGCTCTTTCTCCATCCCCAGTCCTTTCTTGCATTCTGGCTGAGGTTTTCCACGTTTTGGCGTGGCAAAGGCATGGCCCCTATCCCTTCGCCATGCCTCTGCCCATACTCTTCTACTGCTGGCATTTATGGCCTCATTTCTACATTTCTAGGACTCCACACTCTTCTGGCATGAATCTGGTCTATATAAGGCATGTAAAATCTCTTTTGAGGGAGGATGGTATTTTTGGGGGCTGTTATGCTGCCAAAATTTTGTAGCCAGTCAATGTTAGTGTAACTGCAAGGATAAAGGAATGTGACTCACTATGCCTAAATTTGGCCTTTGCTGTCTTCCTTTACCCACCAATGAGTGCAATTAGCTAAATGGGTGTAATTCTACTATGAAATGTTCTGCATTGTAATAGTTTTCTGGGCCTTCATGATTAATAGATGTTGATTTTTGCCTCTTTTATCTCTGAATTTTTGTGTTTCATTTGAAGTTTTAGCCTGCTCTGTGGGTAAAGGGGCCCCTCCACATGTTTAACCTTCATATCGAAGCCTCAAACTAGCTGTAAACCTGTGTAAATCCCCCCTCAGCAGCGAAAGAATCATTGCTGTGCCCATACCTTATCCACCATCTCTCACTAAATCTAGTGTATCACCTCTTTTCCCTTCAGCTCTCCTTCTAACTCTTTCCCCTGCAAGCTTTTAGCACTAGATTTAGTATCATCACTCTAAGTAATAGGCTTGGAGCAAGGAACCAACCTTCTCTGGAGGTCTGATCTCATAACGCAAGGTCCCACACTTCGAGATCATTCCAATGTTATTCCAGGTTGCATGAGGTGTCACAGCTGCATGCGAAGGGTGCAAATCTGGGTGATAACAATTAGTTGCCATCAATGACAACACCTATCATGCCTAGTAGTGTCTCTTCCCAACACATATGTCACCATTCCACCTCCCTCATCCTACAATGTCAAAAACATGTGACCATACACCTTCCACCATCTACTTTACCTCCACTCCTTCCAACTCCTACTATCCCTCCATCCACTGTGCTTCCACTTCTCCCAATGCCAAATTCATCCATCTACACATTCCCTCACATTTCAAATCATGACTGACAAATGCACATACTGTCTAAACATGAAGCTTCCACTCATTCCACCAAACCTATGGGATTAAAAAACAAACATTGGGATGCATCCTTTCCTAAAGTCAAAAATTCTAAGGGTCCTCATATCTTAGGAAATCAATCCAAAGAATCAAAGAAAAACCCATCTCAAAAGCTACATACACCCACACACCTCAAAGTAAAAATTGAAAAAGGTGTGGATCCCCAAGCAACAAGTAATTACCTTAGAAGCTGCACAAAAGCTACATATACCCAAGCCCGTACCTTCACAAGTAAAGTCTAAAAGCAAAATGTTTTGGGTACCTAAGCAAAAATCCATCAAGTTAAAATAGGCATCCACCTCTCACAAATCCCATCCATCTGCTTTCTCCTCTTCCATCCGAAAATCCCATTCCATCCAAAAGCCTCAAATCCATCCATCCCACCTGACATGCAAAAATAAAAAAATAACTAAGTCTATGTGGGTCCTCAAATGCCTAAATCACCCATCCACTAAGCAAAAATCTCCATTGCTTCCTACACCACCTTCCCAACATAAGCTTTAATGTTTATCACAGTATGTGCAACCGTTGGTCATGGTTCCCTTCCATCCCACGACACTTCCATATACCTCCATCTCCCCTTCCTTCCACTATCATCCTACATATCTCCCCCATCCTATTCCTATGGTCCATGCTTTTGCATAAGCCTTCCCTCCATCCTTGCATAAGTCTTACATAATCCACTATCACACCTTCCATAATATGCTATCTACCTTTTCCATCTCACTTTCATGCAATCCCCTACCAACATCTATGAGAACACTTGGCATAGTCCATGCGGCGACATCCATCTGGTGGGACTATCACTTTTCATGGAGCTAGCCACTTGAGTCTCTCCCATCCATATCCACCCTCTCCCATCCAAATGTTTCAAAAAAAAAAAAGTAAAGAAACATCCTTTCGTCCAATGGTGAAAACCTGGTAAACAGATGCCTTGGATAAGTACCATGATGAAAACCTGGAAAACAGGCGTCATGTGTAGGTTGATCTTCTATGTTATTTACCCTTGGGAGCGTATTGTCTCATTGACCCTATCATTTTCCATCCTATCTTACCATACCCTCCTATCATCAGTATCTTGCATATACCTATCATATTGAGTCTATCCATCCTCCATTCCTCTTTTGATCTTGATAAAGGTATGGGGGCAAAATGTCGAAACATGCTTTGGAAAAACTCTTGATATACCTTGTCTTTTTCAAAACAATCCAATCCTCTCATCCTCCTTCGTCATAAGCTTTGTCGTGTCAAATCCTGAGTTATTCCTATGCGACATAGTCCTTAGAGATCACATCCTTGTTTCCTTCTACCTACCCATCCATTATTCATTATCACCCATCCATTTACCTATCTATGGTGTTCCCTTGTCATCAGTATCCAGCATGTAGGCTATCCAAGTTCCCATTTAAAAAATCCCAAACATCGAAACATTAAAAAAATTCAAAAAATCCCAAAAATAGCAGATCGTCTGCAACCCCAATCCATTAGTACCATTTGTCGAACTACATCGCCTCTGAGCCATCATGTAGGCAAGGCCATCATTGATGGGCCCCCAAGGCTACCCATCCATTCTATACCTTATCACCCATCCTCTGGTCCATCCGCATCCGCACCATTTCCCATCACACAAGGTCAGTCCCTTAGGGCCCGTTTCTTCATGTCCATTGTCAGTTCATCCACAATAAACAATCCTTTACTTGACTGGGGACAAATCCTCAACCTAGTTGGAGAGTTGGATTCTTGAATGCCATGCACCTTATAGGATAACAATAAGGATCTCGATACCATCACTAGACACGCACAAGCAACAAAGCATGCTTCCAAATAGAAATTTTGATGCAGGACATCAACCTGTCCTAAACAAAATAAACAAGTACCTAAACATTGAAAATGATTTAATCTAAATTATGGCAAGAAGACACATCTAATGCAAGAAAGTTTTGTTTTGATTGGTTGTGCCTAAATCTTAACTTTTGTTATCATGTTTCCTACGCTACTCGAGGATGCCTAAAAAACTAGAGGAGCTATGATGGGGGCATAATCATTTTCTTTGTCTGATGTTTATGGGTTTATCTTTAGTAATGTTAAAGCCTTGTCTAAAGACATGATCAACATAATGATCATCGAGGACATCAGAGGTCTAAACATTAAATAGGTGTAGTCCTTATCTGTTGATATGCAAGACATACTCAGGTCATCTTGGTTCAATTATACTTAGATGCTTGTATTAACTTGCTAAATCAAAATCCATGTAAGCAATACTCAGGTCATCTTGGTTTAATTATACCTAGATGCTTGTATTTTCTTACAACATGTTAAAAACACAAAAAAAACAAAAAAAAAATCACCCAATGATGAATCAAGCACTTCAAAATGCTTGCATATCTGAAGATGACAAAATCCACATCCATGCATATCAAATTGCATTTCATTCCATAATAAACCTTTTCCAAGTGTCAAAAGATCCAAGTCCTTTCTATCCATTTATCTAATTGTATCTTCCAGTTATCCATGTGATCCACTCATCCTTGTCCAATCAATCCAAGTGATGATCCAAATGTAAGTCCATCCTTAATCCATACCAATCGAGTAAAGTCAATCTTGTCAAATTATCCACTCGCAATTAGTGGTCTTGATCCTAATCTTGTCATAAACCAACTCAATCAATCATAATTATCAGTGGGATGTATCTTTCCCATGCCTATCGTGTTGATCTAGGGATATATTGTTCCCCGCAATGACAACACTATCATCAATCATTATCAATTAATCATTGGTTTACAACTTGACAGGGGTAATACCTTGTTTGTTCTTGTATCATTTGTGCATACTTGCTTGCTTGCTTTTGTGTGTTATCATTTTATCTTGCATAGTGTGTCATTCAGCTCTTTCATCCCATCTCTTATCTTTTATCTAACCATTTCTTCTCCTATCAACCTATCTCATCGTGAGATTGTCAGTCATCCTATTGTCACATTCTTCCTGTCCAATCTCCTGAGGGGGCATCCTACTGCTGTTAAACCTGTACCAGGGGCAAACTGGGGCGTGTATCAAATTACAAAAAAAAAATTTATTCTTTGAAACAACGTGATAAAACACATTGCATCAGAGAGGGGCAAAATGTATACACCCAAAAATGACACGACTCTATCTAAATAAATATTTTAAATATTTATTTCATTTTAAATTCTTCAATCAATAAATAAATCAATCAATTTATTTATTTGATTCATATCCCTCCAATAATTAAATAAAATCATTTATTTAATTAAATCATCCAAGTTCTTCTAAAATCATTCTAGATTAAATAATACCAAATTATTTAATTAATTCTTCTCATTCTCTATATTTAAATAAATCCAAATATTTATTTAAATTATCTATTTCCTCCAAAATTGAATTAATACCAAAAATAATTCAATTAATCCATGTGCACATGTAATTAAATATTTCAATATTTAATTAGCTAATATTCCCTCACCCACATGTCCTATTTCTCCTCCAATCAGACTAGTTAACTCATCAATCAAATCTATTAACTAATTAGTCATCTGAGTTCACTGTTCAATCATCTCAGTCAACTCCCCAATTAGCCCACTTATCTCTCCTATCAACCCAGTTAACTGATCAATCATCTTAGCTAAATCCTCAATCTATTCTGTTAACTCCCTTGGTGCATGAAGGAGCAGGACACTTGTCCTCTCCCTATTCGCGCACATCCTCTCAAATTTCCTCAACCGTTGATCTTCTTATTCATTCTACACCATTGATCTTCTTTCTCACAAATCTATAAATACAACCCCTATTCCTCAATTTGAATAATCCAAGCTTTTATAAACTTACCCTACAGGAATCACAGCGTGCCTTTAGCACAAATCACTCCATAGCTTGAGATCAATTGTCACACCATTATCACCATTATCATTGTATTGTGAAGATCCTCTTCATTGCAAAACCTATCAACAATCATTCTCCATTGTCATCTTGGAAAAAAGCAAGGAAGTGCACCTTCTGAGGGCTCTATTCATACATGAGATCAATTTGAGATAGGCGACCAATGGAAGTCACGAAATAGAAAGGTTTGCAAGGTATTGTGTTCTTTGTGTTTGATCTTATTTATTTCAATTTCATTGAGATTATTAGATAATTAGTTGTTTATGCTATTGTTCACTTTTTCCAACAACATTACTAAATCATGTTCACACCTAATTTAGCAAGGCCTAAATTGCAGTTGTTACAAAAGAGATAAAAGAAATTTTTTAAAGTACATGATCACTCAGTCAAATACCTGAAATCTTGACAAGAGAACAATAGAGAATCATTTATTAGGATAATGTGACAGTCCAATCAGAGCTGTCAAACCATCCTAATAAATGAAATTTGGTCTAAGGACAAGAGAGATTGCATTCAAGGAATGACAGGTATCTAACTGGTTTTATCTTTCAATTATGATGTTGTTGAATTATTCAAATATCATAGTTCAGTGTAAAGAAAATGTATTTATAAACTCTCATTTCATCATCATGTTTTAAACATGTGTTTTAAATCAGATTTAGTTATTTTATGCTATGCATTTGATTCAAAAAGCAAAACATCATAAATCATTGCATAAAGTAAAAATTGATTGTATTCAAGAGAATGTTTAAATATGTCCCACACAAGTCGTGGGAATGACTAAACTAAGCCAATGCCATAAAGCATGCAAGCTATACATCTGAAGAGAAAGAAAAGGAAAAGAACACATGAGGAAAGTGATATCCATCATTGCCTTATCATGAAGGTTGACCCTCCTATCTGGCAGCTTGATCTTCATGTCTTCAGCCTCTTGCTCCTGATCAAGATGATAAGCCTGCAAGGTTGGAATATGAACAGGTATTTTTCTACCTTCTTATTATGAATATGATTTAGAATTGCTTTTGAATTCATTGAACAATCATAAAGGACAAAGAACAGTCATGCAAAAGATAGACAGTCCTATGTGAGTCAAGTCACAAGTGCATAGAAGGATATAAGGTACAGTGGAGCCATAAACATTCAAGCATGAGGAACAACTAAGTTAAAATTCCATGTGTTTCAGCCATAGTGAACCCATTGTGTCATCAGGAAGACCAAAGGGGACAGTCATGAGAGATCTAACTAACAAAGAAATGTTACAATATATTTGATCAAGGAGATGCCACTTACAAGCTATGCATAGAAGAAATATAACATAGTGGAACCACAAAGTATAGTTGGGAGGAACAACTATAAATCAAGGATATACCAATCATGTGCCATTTGAATGCTATGAAGGAGATAAATCATTCATGTAAGAGGTACAGTCAAGACAAAACCAAAATAGAAGAAACATCATGACTGTCTCAAATCAGATAAAAGGCACAAAATGATCACATACAAAAGAGTAGCTGAGTCAACTAGAACAGCACGACACTTTAGAAGACATCCTTAACTCTTCTTTATGCCATAAACATAGACAAATGCAGTCAAAATGAAACATATGAATAGATTAAAAAAGACAGTCATAATATATAGATGGAACAACAAAAGGAAGTAACCAAGAAGGATGAATTGTTTACTACAAGAATGAAGGATAGTATGGTTGCATCATTAAGATACCCATGTCTTCTGTACATTGCAATATTCATGTTCAAACATGCCGTATTTCATCACTTTATAAGGCACAGTGGAGTCATAAGAGACATAGTCAAGAATGTACTACAAGGTGCATATACAGGTATAAGGAGTCTCTACTTGTTGTAATGTTCATATTCAACAAGCATATACATCTATGTCATGAAGGATATACAAAAGATGATATGTATTTGTACAAATCTCCATTATTGAGCATGATCGTATACATAAAGATACACAAATAGAGTAAAAGTACAAGGTTAAACTATCATAAAAGCCACTGAGTATGCAGGAGCATCTCTTCTATTTTGCTACAGAATATGCATTTCAAGAACAGAGATAAGCAAAAGACATATTCATTGTACACAAAACCCACTATTTCCTCTTACTTTTTATTGCTATAGGAGATAAATATCAAATAGATAAGATGCATTAAATAGAGATACAATCAAAGAAGGGGGTTAAGTGTTTTTTAACCTTATGATTATTTGTTTTTATACAACTCTAGGTCTGCTATGCAACTATCACTATAGAATGCCTTTGTGGCTGAGGTAAAGAGAAGAAAGGAGAAAAAGACTAGTCTTGAATGAACAGAAAGAGACACAAGTAATCCCAAAATATAGATATGGCCGAAACCTTGCACATACAGGGATTTTTGTCTTTTAAAATAAAATGGTGATACACAATGTCAAACCTTGAGCATCTTATGGCTCTACCATTACAATGAAGAAATCTTATCTTTTTGTGCATACCCAGGAGACTTAATGACCACAGCGTGTAAGGAAGTAATGGTTTATAATGTTTATGAAAAACCCAGTTTGTTGCTGCTATCGGAGGATAAGAATAGTTCAAACCCTTGTGTCTTTATGTCATTAGGGTTGAATCACAAATAAGATAAGGTTTTTGCTTCAAACCCTAGTAATAATACATGAAGAAACCAATACAGAGAGCCCATTTTCTCCCTTTTTGTGAAAAAGAACCAGAATATAGGAAATGGTTTTTATTCAAGAGGATTTGCATCTTTCATTCATGGGTTGAGTTTCTCTTCCACAGAGATAGAAAATATAAAGGATTTCATGTATGCAGTTAGGCATGGCAGCGACCTGGAAACAAATATTATTCAAAAAATGTAAAACCCACATAGTTTTTACTTCCAAACCCTCATCATATATAAAGAAACACTCAAGAATCATGAACTATTTAGGGTAAAACAAAGCCTTGCCTTATTATTTGTTGCAGAGAGGAAGAATATTTGCTCTCAGGCCGTGGGTATGTCACATTGCGAGCTCTTAAGACTCAGAAACCAGTCAACATGAATATTTAACCAGAGCAAAGCAAATACAGTGAGAAGATAAAGCATGGTAAAGAATAATGAAGAAGAGACTACTTCAAGACTGCGGCCTGTCGGCCTTTCTTGCATCAAGAAATTAAAAAAAAAAGTTTCAAAATGTTACAAATGCACTCACCTTTAGTTTCCTGTCAAAGATTCAAAAGAAAATCATGGAGAAGCCTCAAGAAATTGCAGAGAGAAACAAGGAAGTCCTTCAAACCCTAAGCAGGCATGGTGGTAGCTCAAGAGGAGTATCAAGAAGACACAAGTGAAATGACAAAAGATTAGGGGTTTCCCTTTCTTTTTGGCCGATGCCTTAGGATTTCTTTTCTTCCTTTTTTGACTTCTTTTACAAAATCATTATTATCCATTGGCAGCCGTGGTCAAGACTTCTAAAGTCTTAAAAACCTAATGATTCAAATCATGATACCACAGGGGCCCGTGAGAGCCAATTTTTATTCTTTCCTTTGTTGATTTTTCAAAAGTCAAAACAATGATGAAGGGTTAAGGCCTTGTGCCTTATGTTGATTTTTGCAAAGGTATGAAGTGGAAGTCAAATAAGGAGAATGATTCAAAGATAAAATGATGGATAATGATTATGCAGGGAGCTATAAGGTGGTGTTAGGGTATTATGTGAGGTATTTTATATTGTAAGGGAGTTATAAGGTTGAGATAAATGCATGTAACTAATGTAAAGTGCACAATGTATTAAATTGCATAGGAGATTACTATATTGCACGGGAGACGTAAGGATGGTAAAGGAGGATATTTTTATCTTTTGCATGCAAGGAGGCTTAAAGGCTTGATTTATTTTTTGGCATCATCATTGATGCATTAATGTAATCATGTGAATGCAAAGGGAGAAATAAGGGGTTTTTATTTGTTTTTTAATCTTTTAAAAGAGAAATGTATTCAAATTTTGCATGACTTTGCAACTAAATAATGTAAACAAATAATAAAGTAATATAATTATGAATTACTTTATTATTTTGTCACAAGTTGTAAAATCAAGAAGATATGACAAATTGTAACTAATAGTAAAGTACTTATCCTAATTACTTTGTTACTTGCTCACATATCCCAAAATCATGCAAATTTGGAGGATGGAGTTAACTGAAGTCTTTTGGAGCTCTTTGCATGATTTTTTGGGGTCAAAATTAAAGAGTTTGGTCCACCTTTTGGTCAAACTTATAGAAGAGAGCAGTTTGGATCTATTTTAGCTCAATTTGGAGCAGTTGTAACCCTTATTTTTAGGGATTTTCTTGCTTTCTCGTGGATCAGTTTTGAGAGCTTGTTTTTAGAGGTAGTTAACTATAGTTGACCTTTCTAGGTCTCTTGGAGAGAGCATATTATATATTGTAAGAAAAGCTTATGCTTTTCTAGTTCTTGCCTTTTTGCTCTCTTACACATTACCGAGAGAAGAAGGTTTTGTAACTCATATTTGCAGATTTATAGAGATTACAACAGGTTATAGGTTCTATTCTTTGTCTTTTTATGCAAGTAATCCTATATTTTTCAGCTAAATCAAGTGTTTACCTTTTTATTAATGCTTCTTTTGTGAATGATTTGATGAGATTTTATTGTGTTTAATATTAGAACCTTTAAAATCATTGTCTCATTTGTACTTGCATGTATTAAAAAGCATTGAAATCATAGGTCTTAAGCTGTGCAATTGGAGTAATTTTCTTTCATGTTGTGAAAACCCCTTTTCCTTCAAGAAGAAAGTCATTTCCAACCTCCCTTAGAATTACTTTTGTGATTACATTGCCAAAAGTGGATTGTGTCGATAGATTTTCTGAGATCTATTGTGAGTTAGATTTGTAGTTTTCCATCAAAATTAGATGCATCACCACACTTAGATTACAACTTTAGTGCTTTTAGTAGATCCTTTTACCCTTTTCATATCAAAGTTCAAAATCCATTAAAAATTACAAGGGAACTAGCCCATAATCTGGAGGTTCAACCTCACCATAGGTCACCCACAACCTGAGTTTGATCCCATGTTACACAGGATTATTGAGCTTCACAGCTTTTCATAATGAGTGCAATCTTGCTTATCAACAGTTTTTGGCACGCCCGATGAGACCTTTGAACTAATTTTTTTAGTTCAAAAAGAACTTTTATTTTCTGTTGTTTTGGTATGATCAATAGATTTTACAGCCTTTTAAAGGTTTTATTTCAATTACCTGGTGACTCTAACTTTCTGGTTGTTAGATCAGATCTTACAACTTATGAAAAAGTACCAAACAAGGGCAAATAAAGATCCTGAAAAGAAGCATATTCATTTATCACCACCAAAAAGGAGGGTGAAAGTAGATAGAGTGATAAGGCTAGCAAGTACATCAGTACCAAATACATAGCTTGAATTTGCTTCTCATCAAAATCCTCTATTTGCAAGTTCTTCAGCAGTACCTCATTGTTCTCCACTAGCAAGTCCAAGAGAACAAGTACCTATTTTTCAAGAGGAACCTGTTGTTTAAGAGATTGAGGAGGATGAACTTGTATTACAAGTTGAAAGAGAAGAGCCTATTTTTTAAGAGATACCAATACTGGTTTGCCAGATAGGACAAGTACCTGTAGTACAAATACCCATTATTCAAATGGCAACAAATAGACCACCACCACCACCACCTAGAAATCAACCATTTGTGACATTTAATGGGGGCAGTCCATTGAATTTGCAGCAGCATGATGCAATACTAGTAGCTGCACTAAAAAGTATGCCTAGTATCACTGGTGAAGATGGAACCACACCAATAGAACACATCAGAGATGTAGAATCATTATGTGATGTTCATCATATTATAGAAGAAAATATAGTAATAAGGCTGCTAGCAGCATCTTTGAAGGGTAAAGCTCTTCAATGGTTTAGAGGATTAAGTGTTAACTCTATTACATCATGGGATGAATTAGGAGCTGCATTGAATAGATAGTTTCAAGATAAGTTAGATCATCTATCACTTGTTGAGTAGATAAAAACCATCAAAAGAGCTCCACAAGAGCAAATATCAGATTTTAGAGGACTTGGAATAGAATTCTAGAAATGGTAAGGCCTTCACCTGAGTATGCATTTCTATATTATCTTAGAGCATTGAATAGTGATATTGTTGTCATGATTCAGTCAATGGGTGGAGTTACTTTACTAGGTGCATTTGATAACCAGCCTCATAACCAGGCTACTTTCATGAATGGAGTGGTCAGTCAAGCACTAATGGTTCAAAATAATTATGCTGCTACTAAGAATGCAGTAAGTGATGATCAGCTAGATCCCCAAAATTAGCATAATAATCCTGATGTTGCTTTAATGAATTGGCAAGTTAATGATTTTTGTGGAGTAAACCAGTTACTAGGGCAAAAACTGTTAGTTACCAACATTGCAGCTAACACCAGGTCAAAAAAGAGGGCTGTTGAGTTACAACAACAAGCTGATGTCAGCAAACAACAAGTTGATAAAGTACTAGAGTAGACTGATAAAGGCAAAAATCAAGCTTCTGCAAGTCAGCAAGGTCAACCTGAAGCTTCTACTTCTTAGAATGTTCACATTCTACCAAGAGGATAGCAAACAACTAATAAAGGACATCCAGAAGCTCAATTTCAGCCAAATAAAGTATAATCAAATGCTGTTGTTCTTAAAATACAACAAAAGGTTAGTGGTCCTTCTTTCAATATTCTTGATCATATGAAGAAAGCCACTATTAGCATGTCTATATTGGATGGATTACACATCCCAGGTCAGAAAGATTTGTTACAAGATGCTTTAGCTCAGTTATCTTTGTCAAATGAAGCTCAAACCAGTTAGCCTCAGGTTATTCTCACTAATGAAGCAAAAGATAAGAATGAATAGCCAAAACAAGTGAGAAAACCACCAGCTTTTTATGTTACCTTGATAGTTGGCAACCATCAAGTTCATAACTATATGACTGACTCAAGAGCTAGTAGCTATTTGATGCCCAAACAGTTAGCTGACAAGCTTGTTTTAAATTATGAGCCTATTGCAAGAGGAGTTGTTCAGTTAGATGGTACTGAAGTTAATACAATTGGGATGTTGAAAGATCTTGGTCTTACCTTACATGCATGCCCCAATTTTGTAATCCATCAAGACATCCATTTTATTGACCTACCACCTCACTTTGCCATTTGCCTATCCAGAGACTTCACAGCAAAACTGGGAGGTTATTTATCTTCTGATTGGACCCATCTATTTTTTAGGACCAGATATGGTACTAAAGTCACCATAAAATCATAACCATTAGCAAATGACCATCTTGAGTTAGATACACCAAGCCCAATCAATGCTAATCTTTCAATGTTTGATCAAGAAGAACCAACTACTGTCCAAGACCTAAATACACCTTTAAAGGGTATACCTGATTTAGTTTTGGACTAGTGGGCAACAGAAAATCATGAAACAGATCCTTTTGATCAAATGGATGAAATAGGTCTTGGTGTTTACATGATCCAAGAGAAGGGTGCTGCTATCCCAAATCTGTTAAAAAGAGAAAATCAACAAACTGTATAATGTGAAAATGATGTTTAGTAGCTATACTTTGATGGTTCCAGAAGTAAAATTGGTGCTGGTGGAGGAGCTATTTTAGTTTCTCCCACAGGTGAAAAGTACTATTCATCTTTCCATTTTTCTTTTAGTTGTTCAAATAATTTAGGTGAGTATGAGGCATTAGTGCATGGATTGGAATGGGCTAGAAAAAGAAATATTAAGTGCCTTAAAGTATTTGGAGATAGTGAATTAGTGATAAAACAAGTGAGAAATATTGTTGCTACTAAAAATGATTTGCTGAAATTGTACAAACACAGAATTTGGGATATGATAGATGAGTTTGAAGCATTTAATTTGATATCTGTACCTAGGACTGATAATAAACATGTTGCTATTGGTGCTGAGTATGATATTCCAATAGAAATGAAGAATGTTCATACTACTCTTTATGTTAAAGTTGTTGTTAGACCATCAGTGCCAGACAATAATACAAGTTGGCAAGTCTTTGATAGTGATGAACAGATTGTTAATTTTTTGATGGAAGAAGCTGAGTTTTCTATAGGAAATCAATAGAAAATGCAGTAGTAATATGATGACTAGATATTGTAGCTAAGGTCAAATAAGCTTCCCAAAGGTTTAGTGACATTAGAATCTATTTTCAATAATGATGACCAGGTTAGAAGAGATAAAACTTGCATATCTGTGAAACAGGAACATTATGAGCCTATTGAGATATTTAAAATTAAGCTACTCAAACTTAGAAAAGTATGCACAAAAGAGGAACAACAAGCTTTTATCTAGTTGTGTTAGGAATTCAGTGATGTATTTTCTTGGGAGTATGGAGATCTAAAAGGTTTTAACCTCGAGTTAGCTCAACACACAATCGAGCTGGAACCCAAGGCCAAACCGGTCAGACAGAAGCAAAGGCCATTGAACCCAAAGCTGGAAGTGCTCATGAAGACTGAATTAAACAAGATGATAGAAGGTAGCATAATCTTTCTAATGAAGCATACATCTTGGGTTTCTAACTTAGTTCCTATTAGAAAGAAGAATGGAGAGATTAGATTATGTGTTGATTTTTATGACTTGAATAAAGCATCTCTGAAAGACCATTACCCATTGCCATTAATGGAGTAGATCTTACAAGTTGTTTAAGGATCAGAAATATTTTCTTTATTGGATGGTTATTCTGGATTCAATTAGAATTTAGTGAAAGAGGAAGACCGACACAAGACTGCATTCACTACCAAGTGGGGCACAATGGCCTATAGGAAGATGCCATTTGGATTATCTAATGCAGGGGCAACATTCCAAAGAGCCATGGATATGGCTTTTCAAGGTCTCATAAATAAATTTGTACTTGTATATCTAGATGATGTAACTGTGTTTTCAAAAAAGGCTGAGGATCATTTTTATCATCTAAAGCTGATTTTTGAAAGATGCAGAGAGTTTGGGGTTTCATTCAACCCAAAAACAAGTATCTTTTCTGTGCATGAAGGAAAGTTTTTAGGACACATAGTGTCAAAAGATGGAATATCCATAGATCCTGAAAGGATTTATGCAATCTTAGCATTACCACTTCCTACCCATAAGAAAGGATTACAAAGATTTCTTGGAAGAATAAATTTTGTAAGGAGGTTCATACCCAACATAGGAGCATTATTGTAGCCCCTTACAACCATGTTAAAGAAGAATATTCCTTTTAGCTAGACAAAGGAAGGTAAGCAAAGTTTTGAATAAATCAAAGAGGCACTTGCTTCTCCCCAACACTAATCAATCCAAACTTTGATAAGGATTTTATCTTGTATGCATTTGGTAGCGTTGATACCATATCAACTATGCTTTGTCAGCAGAATGAGGAAGGATTGGAGCAACCTGTGACTTTCTTTAGCCAAATTCTGCATGATTATGAGGTAAGATATTCATTTGTTGAGAAACATGTTTTGGCTGTCATAAGAAGCCTTAAGAAGTTTAAACACATGCTTTCAAACAATAAGACACATCTAATGGTTTCCTATCCGACAATCAAGGAGTTCTTGCTTAGCAAAGACCTTAATGATAAGAGGGCAAGATGGATAATAAAGGTTATGGGATATTGTATTTCAATCAAGGTTACAAAGCTAGCCTAAGGTAAAGGATTGTGTGAGCAGCTAGTAGGAATTGAAGAGAGTAGCACCAAACTTACAGAAAAAATTGAGACAGTGCTGCAAAATAGTGAACAGACTGCTGTCCCAGTCCCTTCTACAAGTTGGGTGTAGTAAATGGTACATTATCTGCATATTGGAGACTATCCTAAGGGTCTAGATAGATCAAAAAGAAGGTACTATAGGATGCAAGCCATAGCTTACATTGTAATAGATGGAATTTTGTATAAAAGGGATTATAATGGTATTTTGTTAAGGTGTGTAGAACCAGAACAGATTCAAAAAATTCTGGAAGAGTTTCATGATGGGCCTTCTGGAGGTCACTTTGCACCTAGAACAATGGCTCTAAAGATCATGAGAGCTGGTTATTATTGGCCAGAATTGTTTAAAGATGCACATGATTGGGTGAAGAAATGCACCAAATGTTCAGTCTTTGCAGGTAAGCAGAAGCTTGTATCCATGCCCCTGCATCCAATTCAGGTAGAACAACCATTTGACAAATGGGGTTTGGACTTCATTGGTCCCATCAATCCACCATCAAGTCAAGGACATAAGTGGATACTAACTGCAACAGATTACTTCACTAAATGGATTGAAGCAGTTGCATTAAAAGAAGCTAATGAATCTTCTATTCTCAATTTCTATCAAGACTTAGTTTCTAGGTTTGGTATTCCTAATTCAATCATTTCTGATAATGCTTTAGCATTCATTGGTTTAAGAGTTTCTGATTGGTCTGTAAAGAACAATATATTTTTGAATACTTCATCCAATTATTACCCTTAGGGTAATGGACAAGCAGAATCAAACAATAAGAATCGGATTAAGATAATAAAGAAAACAATTGATGACAATTAGAGATATTGGCATGACAAGCTCAAATTAGCCCTTTGGGATGACAGGATAACTCCTAAGAGAGCTACAGGTAATTCACCTTATGTTCTAACTTATGGAAAAGAAGCCAAATTGCCAATTTCAGTTGAGTTACCAACTCTAAGTTATATCAATGAACTTGAATTGTTAGAGGAACAACCAATGGAGGTTAGACTTGCCTAGTTAATGGAGCTAGAAGAAACTAGAAAGGAAGCATTAAAAACCTTAGGAATGCATCAAGCTCAAATGAAGAGGACCTTTGACAGAAAGGCAATTCCAAGAATCTTCAAGGAAGGAGATTTAGTATTCAAATGGGATGAACTAAAAAGAAAACCTAGTAAACACACCAAGTTTGATGCCATGTGGGATGGCCCATATATCATTACAGAATGCAAGCAACACAATGCATTTCAGCTTGCAAAGTTAGATGGAGAGGTGTTGTCAATCCCTGTCAATGGGATTCACCTCAAGTTATGTTACTAGAAGAGCAACTTTTTGCTGCAAATAAGTTCTTTTGTACATGTCATTTCAGTTTTGTTTTTGTTTTCCAAGAAGTGCACATGCACATTTTGCTGGCCATGTCCTAAACATGTCAGAATAGTTTCAATTTGACTTTTGTTTTGCTTCTGTAGTTTTCTATCAGTTTGAGTTGCAAGAGGTTTTTTCAAAGTTTTAGGTAAGGAGAGACTCATATGCCCAATGGATAAGCAAGGCAACTGGTTTTGTTTTGTTTAGCAGGCAAACACCCCTGAGAGGTCGCCAAAAATGTTACTAAATTATGTTCACACCTAATTTAGCAAGGCCTAAATTGTAGTTTTTACAAAAGGGATAAAAGAAAAATTTTAAAGTACATGATCACTCAGTCAAATGCCTAATATCTTGACAAGAAAACAATAGAGAATCATTTATCAGGATAATGTGACAGTCCAATCAGAGTTGTCAAACCATCCTAATAAATGAAATTTGGTCTAAGGACAAGAGAGCAGACATTCAAGGAATTGCAGGTATCTAACTAGTTTTATCTTTCAATTATGATGTTGAATTATTCAAATATCACAGTTTAGTGCAAAGAAAAGGTATTTATAAACTGTCATTTCATCATCATGTTTTAAACATGTGGTTTAAATTAGATTCAGTTGTTTTATGTTATGCATTTGATTCAAAAAGCAAAACATCATAAATCATTACATAAAGTAAAATAACTAATTGTATTCAAGAGAATGTTTAAATATGTCCCACACAAGACGTGGGAATGACTAAATTGAGCCAATGCCATAAAGCATGCAAGCTATACATCTGAAGATAAAGAAAAGGAAAAGAACACATGAGGAAAGTGATATCCATCATTGCCTTATCATGAAAGTTGACCCTCCTATCTAGCAGCTTGATCTTCACATCTTCAGCCTCTTTCTCTTGATCAGGATGATAAGCCTAGAAGGTTGGAGAAAGGTTTTGTTAGAAGCTTTGGATATACAAATTCATCATATGCTTTATCAGCAGATATATGAACTTACAATCATTATGCATCAACACAATTGGATCAATATCAAACATGTGCAATAAATTAGATCATCAGTTGAAATTCAAATCATCATGAGAGGGATCAATCAACTTCCAAAGGTATGTTTTTATGCTAACTTGTTTGTTCACTATGCAGGTAAAGGAAAAGTTATGTTGCTGATTTGAAGACATTAAAGCATGTGGAGAAAATGGGCTCCCATAAGGGTTGAGTCCACCATGCTCAAGTATTGTTATTAATGTGGAATATCCAAATTGTAAACATGATTTTTAGCCATAATGAGTGATCAATCATAGTGGAATAGAAAATAGAACATGTATTTTGCTACCTTCGTATTATGAATATGATTTAGAATTGCTTTTGAATTCATTGAACAGTCATAAAGGACAAAGGATAGTCATGCAAAAGATAGACAGTCCTATGCGAGTCAAGTCACAAGTGCATAGAAGGATATAAGGTACAGTGGAGCCACAAACATTCAAGCATGAGGAACAACTAAGTCAAAATTCCATGTGTTTCAGCCATAGTGAACCCATTGTGTCATCAGGAAGACCAAAGGGGACAGTCATGAGAGATCTAACTAACAAAGAAATGTTACAATCCATTTGATCAAGGAGATGCCACTTACAAGCTATGCATAGAAGAAAGATAACATAGTGAAACCACAAAGTACAGTTGGGAGGAACAACTATAAATCAAGGATATACCAATCATGTGCCATTTGAATGCTATGAAGGAGATAAATCATTCATGTAAGAGGTACAATCAAGACAAAACCAAAATAGAAGAAACATCATGACTGTCTCAAATCAGATAAAAGGCACAAAATGATCACATACATAAGAGTAGTTGAGTCAACTAGAACAGTATGACACTTTAGAAGACATCCTTATCTCTTCTTTATGCCATAAACACATACAAATGCAGTCAAAACAAAACATATGAATAGATTAAAAAAGACAGTCATAATATACAGATGGAACAACAAAAGGAAGTAACCAAGAAGGATGGATTGTTTACTACAAGAATAAATGACAGTATGGTTACATCATCAAGATACCCATGTCTTCTGTACATTGCAATATTCATGTTCAAACAAGCCATATTTCATCACTTTATAAGGCACAGTGGAGTCATAAGAGACATAGTCAAGAATGTACTACAAGGTGCATATACAGGTATAAGGAGTCTCTACTTGCTGTAATGTTCATATTCAACAAGCATATACATCTATGCCATGAAGGATATACAAAAGATGGTATGTATTTGTACAAACCTCCATTACTGAGCATGATTATATATAGAAAGATACACAAATAGATCAGTAGTACAAGGTTAAACTGTCATAAAAGCCACTGAGTATGCAGGAACATCTCTTCTATTTTTCTACAAAATATGCACTTCAAGAACAGAGACAAGCAAAAGAAATGTTCATTGTACACAAAACCCACTATCTCCTCTTACTTTTTATTGCTACAGGAGATAAATATCAAACAGATAAGATGCATTAAAGAGAGATACAGTCAAAGAAGGGGGTTAAGTTTTTTTTAACCTTATGATTATTTGTTTTTATACAACTCCAGGTCTACTATGCAACTGACTACAAAATGCCTTTGTGGCTGAGGTAAAGAGAAGAAAGGAGAAAAAGACTAGTCATGAATGGACAGAAAGAGACACAAATAATCCCAAAATACAGATATGGCCGAAACCTTGCACATATAGGGATTTTTGTCTTTTAAAACAAAATGGTGATACACAATGTCAAACCCTGAGCATCTTATGGATCTACCATTACTATGAAGAAATCTTATCTTTTTGTGCATACCCAGGAGACTTCATGACCGCGGCTTGTAAGGAAGTAATGGTTTATAAAGTTTATGAAAAACCTAGTTCATTACTACTATCAGAGGATAAGAATAGTTCAAACCCTTGTGTCTTTATGCCATTAGGGTCAAATCACAAATAAGATAAGGTTTTTGCTTCAAACCCTGGTAAGAATACATGAAGAAACCAATACAGAGAGCCCATTTTCTCCCTTTTTGTGAAAAAGAACTAGAATACAGGAAAGGGTTTTTATTCAAGAGGAGTTGCATCTTTCATTCATGGGTTGAGTTTCTCTTCCACAGAGATAGAAAATACAAAGGATTCCATGTATGCAGTTGGCCATGGCCACGACCTAGAAACAAATATTCTTCAAAACATGTAAAACCCACATAGTTTTTACTTCCAAACCTTCATCATATATAAAGAAACACTAGAGAATCATGAACTGTGCAGGGTAAAACAAAGCCTTACCTTATTCTTTGTTGCAGAGAGGAAGAACAGTTACTCTCAGGCCGTGGGTAAGTCACATTGTGAGCTCTGTCAGAAACCAGTTGACATGAAGATTTAACTAGAGCAAAGCAAATACAGTGAGAAGATAAAGCATGGTAAAGCATAATGAAGAAGAGACTACTTCAATACCGTGGCCTGTAGGCCTTTCTTGCATCAGGAAATCAAGAAAAATGTTTCAAAATGTTACAAATGCACTCACCTTCAGTTTCTTGTCGAAGATTTGAAAGAAAATCATCGAGAAGCCTCAATAATTTGCAGAGAGAAACAAGGAAGTCCTTCAAAGCCTAAGTGGGCATGGCGGTAGCTCAAGAGGAGAAGCAAGAAGACAGAAGTGAAATGACAAAAGATTAGGGTTTTCCCTTTCTTTTTGGTCGATGCCTTGGGATTTCTTTTCTTCCTTTTTTGACTTCTTTTAAAAAATCATTATTATCCATTCGTAGCCATGGTCAAGACTTCCAAAGTCTTAAAAACCTAATGATTCAAATCATGATACGATAGGGGCTCGTGAGAGCCAATTTTTATTCTTGCCTTTGTTGATTTTTCAAAAGTCAAAACAATGATGAAGGGTTAAGGCCTTGTGCCTTATGTTGATTTTTGCAAAGGTATGAAGTGGAAGTCAAATAAGGAGAATGATTTGAAGATAAAATGATGGATAATGATTATGTAGGGAGCTATAAGGTGGTGTTAGGGTATTATATGAGGTATTTTATATTGCAAGGGAGTTATAAGGTTGAGATAAATGCATGTAACTAATGCAAAGTGCATAATGTATTAAATTGCATAGGAGATTACTATATTGCATGGGGGACATAAGGATGGTAAAGGAGGATATTTTTATCTTTTGCATGCATAGAAGCTTGAAGGCTTGATTTATTTTTTGGCATCATCATTGATGCATTAATGTAATCATGTGAATGCAAATGGAGAAATAAGGGGTTTTTATTTGTTTTTTGATCTTTTAAAAGACAAATTCATTCAAATTTTGCATGACTTTGCAACTAAATAATATAAACAAATAATAAAGTAATATAATTATAAATTACTTTATTATTTTGTCACAAGTTGTAAAATTAAGAAGATAGGACAAACTGTAACTAATAGTAAAGTAATTATCCTAGTTACTTTATTACTTGCTCACATATCCCAAATCATGCACATTTGGAGGATGGAGTTAACTGAAGTCTTTTGGAGCTCCTTGCATGATTTTTTGGGGTCAAAATTAGAGAGTTTGGTCCACCTTTTGGTCAAATTTATAGAAGAGAGCAGTTTGGAGCTATTTTAGCCCAATTTGGAGCAGTTATAGCCCTTATTTTTAGGGATTTTCGTGCTTGCTTGTGGATCATTTTTGAGAGCTTATTTTTAGAGGCAGTTAACTGTAGTTGACCTTTCTAGGTCTCTTAGAGAGAGCATATTATATATTGTAAGAAAAGATTATGCTTTTCTAGTTCTTGCTTTTTTTCTCTCTTACACATTGCTGAGAGAAGAAGGTTTTGTAACTCATATTTACAAATTTATAGAGATAACAACAGGTTACAGGTTCTATTCTTTGTCTTTTTATGCAAGTAATCCTTTATTTTTTAGATGAATCAAGTGTTTACCTTTTCATTAATGTTGCTTTTGTGAATGATTTGATGAGATTTTATTGTGTTTAATATCAGAGCCTTTAAAATCATTGTCTCATTTGTACTTGCATGTATTAGAAAGCATTGAAATCATAGGTCTTAGGCTGTGTAATTGGAGTAATTTTCTTTCATGTTGTGAAAACCCCTTTTCCTTCAAGAAGAAAGTCATTTCCAACCTCCCTTAGAATCATTTTTATGATCACATTGCCAAAAGTGGATTGTGTGGATAGATTTTCTGAGATCTATGGTGAGTTAGATTTGTAGTTTTCCATCAAAATTAGGTGCATCACCACACTTAGATTACAACTTTAGTGCTTTTAGTAGACCCTTTTACCCTTTTCATATCAAAGTTATAAATCCATTGAAAATTACAAGGGAACCAACCCATAATCTAGAGGTTCAAGCTCACGATAGGTCACCGACAACCTGAGTTTGATCCCATGTTGCATAGGATTGCTGAGCTTCACAGATTTGCATAATAGGTGCAATCATGCTCATCAATAGGAAGAAAATGTGAACAAAATAATAAATTAAAATATACAAATTAAAACCTTGTTCTATATTTAATGCAATCTCAAATAAGCATAAGGAAGAGTAAAAATGAATGAAATAACAAAAATCTCAACCAACTCTTTCTTGTTGCACTAGCCATGATGGTTGTGCTCTAGGATAGATTTAGTTGAGAATATAAATATGTGAGGTTATCAATTCAACAACATAAGTTTGCATTAAAATGTTCAATGATTATAGCCTAGAAAAGGTCTAATTTATACTTTTTTCAATGGACTAATAAGGATAAGATTTTTGAAAAAAAGCAGGATAAGGATGAGGTAAATCATGAAGAAGATATTTCTTTATTTATTTTAACTAGTTGCACACTAGTTAGAAATAGAAATAGATCGAAAGGGATAAGATAGGATGAGAAAGGATTATTAATGGAATTATCTAATTATTTTAATTAATTAGATTCACATGAGTTAGAAATGGAAGGAAATCAAAGAGGATATATGAATGGATAATTAGCTAACTAAATATATATTTAATGTAATTTATTTAATTAGTGTTTGAATAAAGATGAATAATAAATTGATTAATTAGTTAATTATAAATTATTTAATTAAGACTAGGAAAATGATTAGGGGATGGTAAGACATGGGATTGTGGGTGGAATTAGGCACTTAGGACGTAGTTAAATTTAGTTGTCTACAATAAACATGTAAACACATGGGTTAATGATGATTATCAAGGAAAGGTTTCCCCTAGTGTAAGCAAACCATGATACATAGGTATGGCCCTAAATATTAAATAAATATCATATAAACACCAGGATAATGTAATCATATTGAAAGATGGGTACATGAACATAAATAAGCTAGATGTAAGAATCAAAGCACATGATAAGGTATTAAAATGAGATAAGGTTTATAAGATAAAAATAGGGAAGTCTCATAAATATAGTAGCATAGGTATGATAAACATGAAATGATAAGTATGTAGATATGGTAAATATGAGACAAGAAAATATAGATCATGGTGAGAATAAGCTCAAGAAATATAGTGATCAAGGCATATATATAAGAAATCACAATAGTGTAACTTGATAAACATAGATTATAAACATGTATATGAATAAGAAACAAATAGCTTATGTAGAAATATGTGTGTGCAGGTCATATTTTATGTCATTGAAATTGTGAAGCTTTTAGTTGTGAGAAAATATCTGATTTCCTTCTAAAACCTTCAAAAAAATTAATTTTACTACGAAATACTTATGCATAAGTATGCTAAAGCTGAGTTTTACCTAGTTTTGGCTTGTTTATGAGATATATTGTGTATGTCAAACAACAATACATGTCACAAAGTTTGATGTATCATCTCTCCCAATTTTAATTTAGTTTTACATCACTTTCTACTCTTTTTCTTGTGAACAACAATAGTTTCGAGTTAGTTTTAGGTGATAAACCAAGGGAACCGGCCCTCTCTTGAGATTCATCCTAGCCTATAGGCAACCCATAGGCCTTAAGACGCTTCCATGCTCATCAACTGAGTAGAGAATGATTTATTATTCTTCAAAGCGTGCACTCAGGAGTGATAACATCTTGAATACAATGCTAACCAAACTCAGGCACAACTGCAATAAATGTGCACCTAGAAATACCTTAGATTCCTTGAAACTCATAAGATGAAATGGAGATTGAATGGAAAGCAAACATGAATAAGTCTTACGTTGATTTACTAAACAGATATTACAATGTGATAGCAGAAATTAGACCTACAATTAGACAATGTCCATATTTAAACACAAATTTTCATGAATTTGACCATACATATCTCAAACAATTATAGACATAACCCTAAGATTGGCCTAGAAAGTTTCCAGCAGCCTCTACTCAAAACCCAACAACTAATCTAAACAATGACCCATAAATTACAATATATTCAACAGAGAAGAAACTCAGATTAAAAGAAATAGTGACACTTGGCACTATCTGGTTCTTTCCACTACAACTGAATGGGCATAAAGGAATATGCCACAACATCTTTAAACTTCTTCCATTTTGTCTTCATCTCTTTTTGGTAACTGAAAATATTGTCCCCAAATTTCACATTCATGTCCAACTTTTTTACCATGTAGTAAAAGTGTTCTCTCAGTTGTATTTTCACCCAATGAGTAAAAAAATTAACCCCCAAGCCTTTATCCCATCACTGGCAGGTGAAAACTCAATTTTACTTAAGCATTCTTCCTTTCAGAACTCCATTATTTCACTTTGCATTCAACTGGACATTTCATCAAACAATTTTCTTGCATATGCCTTCCTTCATGCTTTGCTTGCAATCTTACCATGGATTTACATCTAGTTGCAATATAAAGATGCACAACATTTTTACTAAGTACTTCAATCATAAATAAACCATAGGTTTATCATAGGCTCAACATAAAGAATGCACTATAAACCATTTAATCAGAAACATTTTATCAAACATTTTGCAAACATCTAATTCTCTTCACACTTCACCCACTTTGACAATTTGTCAAACAACTTTCCTAAATTTACCTTGTTGAATACAATCTCATCCGCAACATCTTGATAGCAAATACTTCATACAATCAATGAATTTCAATAGAAAAAGAGAGTTTCATAATTTCTTGGGTGTTTCTCCTTTGTGCAAGATATTTTTCACATCCACCAGGGCATTTTACTCAATGATGGGGCATTTCAAACAATGTAAGGGCATGAGGAATCATGCCTAGAGGCTTCTTCACTACACAAGGGCGTTTGAAAATTAGCTTGGGCTTTTTTTTGGTTTTTGCAAGTCATTTTTCATGGTGCTCAGATGTTTTTAAACATGTTGGAGGCATTTTAAACAACTGCATGACATTTTTCATGGTGCTTGGGTATTTTTGGGAGTGAAATAGACATTTTCTAGCATCAAAAAATGTTGAAACGTCCCTAGGAACCCTCTCCATGTGGCAGAGAACCATTACAGTGACCTCTAGTCCATGTTGTGGCAAACCATTACAGTGACCTTTAGCTTCCCCATGACCACTTTAAACATGAATATCCTTTGAGAGCTTGCATTGGCCCTAGGAGACTTTTCTAAAACATCTAAAAGATTTTAAATTGACTGTGCCTTTTGAAATATTAAATTTATTAAAACCCCCTCATAATTCATTTCAATGCATGAGGGAGAGCTTAGTGCATGTTTAATGAGGAATGAGCCAAAAGAAGATGCGATGGTGTGTTGCTTTAATATTTACCCTCTATGTTTTTTTAAAACTCATCCTTGCATAAGAAATTTTAAATTAAAACTCCTCCACCTTATACTTATATATATATATATATATATATATATATATATATATATATATATATATATATATATATATATATATATATAAGTATAAGGTGGATATATATGAAAGTGGCAAAACGGGGCCATACCTGATTATAGTCCAAGCTTCTTGAAAGCAAAAATTTACATAACCAACCATGACATGCCTTCATCTCTCGAGGTTAAATCCTCATACATGCCACCATTTTCTATAAAGCAATAATTTTGATTTAATTGCTCAAATTAAAACAATTAAATTAAACACCGTTGTGAAAAATAGAAATTGTGCCACGATCTTGGATAGCATCTTGAAGCCATGAAAATTTGTGAGGAGATTTTATAAATGTTGGAGAACATTGTACATTCACCATAATTTATTAATTACAAAATTTATGGAAGTTCCTTTGCAACAGGATCAGTCTGCAGGCAATTGAAAATAATTTTCACCATGGCCACAAAATGCACCTGACAAACTTGAAACTGGAACTGAAGAGTCTTAATGAATTATTGAGACTAGTCATCCTAGCTTCTAGAATTAAATAATTACACAATTTGAACCAAGTTCAACACACCCACTACCAAATGTTGAAATATTAAATTTAGGCTCAAATCTTGTTTGATCACTAGGAAATCAGAATTGAGAGGATTTTATGCATATTCAAGACCTTTTCCAAATAGATTTCAAATAGAGCTCCTGATTGAAATATTATAATGCTAGAAGTTTTCGGGCCATCTTGCCACTCCAGGATGCTAAAAGGAAGGTTCCTTGCCAAACTGCAGGTTACTCTAGGTGGAAAATGATGCAAAAAAGCAAGTGCCAACATGCGGATTGCTCAATGATAAACCAAGATAATCTTGGTATAATGGAAGATGGATGATAACAAAATGATAGGATGTACTAGATAGTAAAGGAGGTTCTTCTTGGACTCATTGATCATCAATTTATAAATTCATGATATGAGGAATTTGGAGGGCTAGGATCAAGAGGTGTAATGGATGGTTGAGATTAAGAGGTGTAATGGATGGCTAAGATTAAGAGGTGTAATAGATGGATAGGATTTTATGAGACAATTTAGGGATAAGGATGGAAGCTTCTAGGGATTTCTATAAAGATGAATGCATAAGATTAGACAACCTTTAATTAGTCATGTGACTAATTAGATTTTTTTTAATTTATTTATTTGTGAAAAATGGATAAGGATGGGATTTAATTAGGATAAATGGAGAACTAGTTAGAATTTAGGATTAATTAATCAAATAATAAAATTATTTAATTAATTAGTGTAAATGGATGTAAAAAATTATATTAATTAATTAAATATAATTTATTACTTAATATGATGATGGGGAAATGTTAGAAAATAATCCTAATTTATTAAACAAATATGGTTTATTAAATTGATTAGTATTAAGAAGTATGTACTGGAATTAGGATGGGTTTAGGATGATGAAAGGTGTCAAAAGTGATGTTAAAGGTGTTGTTAGGACGTGGTCAATTTTAGGTGTCTACAATGGTGATGGGTGGCAATCAGTTCTAAATGACCTAACCTATTGGTCGAGTGAGTGATTGAGTTATATATACAGGGTCATCACTGTCGCCATATGGGGCTACATATACAACTACACCCCTATATATCTATATGACAAATGACTATAGGCTTGGGGTGTTGGGAGTTGGGATGGGAGTTTCCCCATATCATATATAGATAGGGAAGATCATGAATACGACCCCATATACCATATATAGATATGGGGTTGGGTTGCAACTTGCAGAAATTAGTATTTGAATCAATCAAGTCCCCCAAATGTAGATAAGATAGGGGTCCTCCTCAATCTATCTATCACCCCCAAATATAGATAAAGGTTTATAGGGGTCCCAACTAGAATGAACTCTATATATCATAGCCCAACCTATATAGCCACCCTCTGTTATAGAGTAAAATGTGCACACTTGTTAATCAAGACCTATTATAACACCTTTTTGAACATTAAATGATTAAATCTCAATCCCAATGAATAAACTCGATAAAATAAGGTTAGGGACTGGTCTAAGCCCTCTTAAATGGACACTTTTTGGAGTTTATGGGGATAAAGGACTAGGGCGCCTAGTGCCCTGGTCCCAGATATTAGCCCTAGTCCTATTTTTGTGATGTCAGCTTAGAACACCTCAACTTTTACTTGTCAGCCCCATCTGGTTTTATTTATCGTCGGTGAGTGGGAATTCATATATAAAGGAGTTTTACAATTCATTTTACACCTAGATGGATATTGCAAGATTAGAGTTTGCTCGCATGTTTTGATCTCCTATAATCAAATGCTCTTCATGCTTGGATGTGCTACATGCTTATGGATGTTATGATGCTCATTTACAGGTTTTGAAGGAAGTTCAATCTATCTTCGTCTATCTCCTTGTTGGTGCATGATCTTGAGTTATCTACATCAACTATGTGAAAGGAAGCAAGGTAAGCGGAAACAACTTCCTACACCAATCTAATGAGGGAAAGTAGTACAAATTTTTCTTAGATATTTACAGTTACAGTTATGTTTCACATTAATAAAGAGATTAACACACATTCACAAGAAAGTATCAATGCAATGTCACAAGATATACATGGGGAAAACCCTTTCGGGTGAAACACCCCACACTCCAAAACCCACACAATGTATTATCAAATCTGAAGGAGATTACAACACACTTGCAATGCAAATTCTTCCAGGAGTTGTCACAATGTCAAAGCTAGAGTAATTCTGACAGCATAACGATACCTACAAAAATGAACCTTACAACTCCAACTCCAAGCACCTGTATAAATAGAGAAGTACTATGATTAATGGAGGAAGCTTCTAGAGAAAGTCAACACAAGAATCTCGTCCAAATCCATATGACCC
Organism: Cunninghamia lanceolata; assembly: GCA_027924645.1. Classification (NCBI taxonomy): domain Eukaryota; kingdom Viridiplantae; phylum Streptophyta; class Pinopsida; order Cupressales; family Cupressaceae; genus Cunninghamia; species Cunninghamia lanceolata. The sequence goes on from BSBN01000582.1 coordinate 21,338,506, forward strand.
AATTTACAAGGCCATAAAACATGCATATGACACATGTAAGAGATTCTCTTTCATCCCTTACAACCCCCCAACTTGGGCACCCCAAATTTGCCCAATTAAGGTATGATAGATGCTCTTACAATGCCATAAAATCTGTCATATATGACAACTCTTACAACTGTAAGAGAATCTATCATAACTGACTATTAATAGCAGATTCTCTTACAACCTATCATAGTCAAACTTGGGCACCTACCTTCTCCATGCAAAGATGCTTCTTAACACTTGTTACACTTGTCATAGGGTCTTTTTTCCTAGCTCTTACATGTCATAGATTTTGTCATAGGAATCTGTCATAACTCTTATGTGTCATAAAACTCTTACAACACCTAAAAGATGCTGACACATGGAAAAAGTCTTCTACCACAAAGTGGGATGCCTATCTCCTCATATGAGGACAAAAATACACTTAGTCAAATTCCATGTAGGATGATAGATCACCATACCAACTCCCACAAAGTGACAAAATAAGATTTGCATACAAATTACAATAATAGGCAAAAATAAATATACAATTAAATAATAAATGCTAGGAACTTGCAAAGGTTGAGACACCTTAATTCCCAACATTCTCCCATTTGTCAAACACCTTTCAAGTGCCAATAGAGTGACAGGATTCAACTGCTAGGGGCCAAGAGGCCCATAGACTTCGAACACCATCTGAACTTCTCTGTGCTCATGGGCTTCATCAAGGAATCTGCAACATTCGCCAAAGTATCAACCTTCTCCAAATTCACCTTCCCATCCTCTACCATATCATGTACAAAGTGGTACTACACATCAATGTTCTTGGTCCTCACATGGAAAGTAGGATTCTTTGCCAAACATATGGCACTCTAGCTATCACAAGAAATGGTAATCTTCCCTACATCAAACCCAATGTCAGAACACAATATATTAAGCCAAATGGCTTCCTTACAAGCATGAGTAGCTGCCATGTACTCTGCTTCAGTCATGGACAAAGCGACCACAGGTTGCTGCTTACTGATCCAACTAATAGCACCATTGAACATAGTGAAAACATAAGCACTAGTGGATCTCTTGTTGTCAATGTCACCTACTCAATCTAAACCCACAAATCCATGAATACTCACAGAATAATGAGAACCAATAGGATAGCCATGATAGCACAAGGCATACTCAGAAGTACCCCGTAGATATCTAAAAACTCTCTTTACTACATCCCAATGTATCCGTCCAGGATTAGCCATGAATCAGCTAAGAACTCCCACTACTTGGACAATGTCTAGTCTTGTACAGACCATCACATACATCAACTTGCCAAACACACTAGCATAAGGTACTCTGCTCATATCCTCCATCTCAGAAGGAGACTTTAGATAATCCTCAATAGATAACTTTGTCCCCATTAAAACAAGAACACTCAAAGGTCTGCAATCTACCATGTTGAATCTCTCCAACACGGTCTGCACATACTTTCTCTGGCCTAACCAAAGTTTTTTGTTTTGCTCTATCTCTTTTGATCTCCATCCCTAGAATGTACCTCACTGACCCTAAATTTTTCATTTCAAACTATGCTAACAATTGAGACTTCAAATCAGAAATCAAAGCCTTATCATTCCCAATTAGTAACACATCATCGACATAAAACGCTATAATGAGAATGCAATCATTGTCAAATTTGAAATGATCTGATTTCAACCTCAGAAATCCAATACTCAACACAAAAGCATCAAACTTTTGGTACCACATCCTAGGAGAATGCTTAAGACCATACAAAGACTTTTTCAACTTGTAAACTAGATTTTCTTTACCTTTCACAATGTAGTGCTTTGGCTATGACATATAAATCTCTTCCTCTAAGTCACAATGAAGGAATGTTGTCTTCACATCCATTTGCTCCACCTCTAAGTCATATGTTGATGCAAGAGATAACAGTAACTGAATAGATGTTAGCTTTGCAACTAGAGAGAAAATCTCACCATAGTCAATTCCCTCCACCTGTGAATACCCCTTCGCGACCAACCTTGCCTTATATTTCTCAATGCTACCATTTGAACCAAACATTTTCTTAAACACCCATTTGCATCCAACATGCTTTCTTCCTTTAGGCAAAGGTACTAGGTCCCAAGTATTATTCTTTTCCAAAGAAGCCATCTCTTCTTCCATGGCCTCCTCCCAGGAACCTACATCTTTCATACCCATAGCCTCCCTTGTACGGTCCTAGGCTCATCAGCATTAGAAATCAAAGAAAAAATACAACTAGAATCATGTATCAAATAACCAAACCTTTTAGGTTGTCACCTTATTCTCATGGACCTCCTGACAAGTTGAGGTTGAGGTTCTTCATCTTCTAGTTCTTCTAAACTTTTAGAGCTGCTAGAGCTCTCCCCATTGTCAGATCCAACTGGTGTCTTCGGTTCAACTTTATTAGGGGTGGGAGGAAGTTGCACTACATCATCTTTCTTTTTCTCTTTCTCTGGCTGTAAAACAAAAGAAGAAGGATTAAGCTATTTGAAGATCACACTTCTACTATACAGAACTCTTTTGGCCACTGGATCCCATAGCTTGTACCCTTTCACACTGATACCATAACCGATGAAGATACATTTAACTGCCTTGTTCTCCAACTTGGACCTCTTCTCCTTAGGCACATGTGCATATTCCTCACAACCAAATACTTGAATGTGTCTTAAAGAAGGCTTCTTACTAGACCATGCATCCATAGGGGTCTTGTTAACAAGTGCCAGTGTAGGAGACATGTTAACCAGGTAACAAGCGGTAGCCACAACTTCAACCCAAAATTTCTGTTCTAGGCCAGCTCCACTTAACATGCTCCTAGCCCTCTCCATCAATGTTCTATTCATTATTTCTACAACTCCATTTTGCTGAGGAGTATATGGAGTTGTCTTATGCCTCTCAATACCTTGTTCTTTGTAGAACTTGTCAAAATCTACTGAGAAAAACTAACAACCATTATCAGTTCTCAAACATTTAATCTTTCTATCTTATTGATTCTCAACAAGAGCCTTGAACTTTTTGAATCTTGCAAAAACTTTAGATTTACTCCTAAGGAAATATAGTCATGTCCTTCTACTGTTGTCATCAATAAATGAAACAAAATACACAGATTTTGAAATTGAAGGAACATTAATAGGACCAAAAACATCAGAGTGAACTAGATCCAACACCTCATAAGATTTATGAGAAATATGGTAAAACTAAACACATTTTTGTTTTCCATATATGCAGTGTTTGTAGAAATCAAACTCAAGGTTACAATCATTCATACCTCAACGAGGTTTTTATTTTTTAGGGTCCTCAAACCCTTTTCACCAATATGGCCAAGCCTTTGGTGCCACAACATTATTTTCTCAGCAGGAAGTTTCATTTCTATAGAATGAGCACCCTTGGGTGCCCAAAATGCACGGCCATCAAAAGTAGATGCAATAGTCTTCTTGGCTGCTGGTTCCAATGGTGAGGATGAAGAATATGAAGCTCTCTTCTTCAAAACAAAGGCATTATTGTACTAAACCACACATGCATCAAGCTGAAATAGAGTACCAATCCGAACACCCTTAGCCAACACCATAGTTCATCTCGTCATCTTGCATCCTCCATTCAAGAAAACAACCTGCACACCCACATAATTCAGTTTGCTTATAGATAATAGGTTTCATGCCAACCTAGGGATATCCAGTACACCATTGATTCCCTTCACTCGACCATCAGGAAATCTGATCAAGACTCTTCCACGATCAGCTATTTCCAGGTGAGAGTCATCACCTAGGTACACCTTCCCACCATCGAACTCTTCATACTTCAAGAACTAGTTTCTGTGGGATTTCATATGAAACAATGCACCACAATCAATTAACCACACATACTCAAATGCATGTGTTTCCAAGGCAGCGACAAATGCTTCTCCATCATCTTGAGAGAACTTGTTGGAGTCAGAATCATGGTTTTTCATCTTCTTCTTTTTCTCCTCCTTGCAATCCTTGTGGAAGTGACCAGGTTTTCCGCAGTTCCAACATAAGGCCTTGGACTTTCTAGGAGACTTTGATCTCCCATGGGATTTGGATCTTCTTTTGTATTCTTTCTTCATGTCCTTCTTCTTTCCTTTTTCCTTGGACCTACTGTTAGGTCTCAAAAATGCAAGTTGCTAATCCTAAGAGGATGCCGGGCTCTATGCTTAGATTGACAACGTTTTTGAACTAACTTAACGAAATCACCCTATTGGGTTTGATGATTTCCTACACTTTAGGTCCTGCTACACCTAGGCGGTGAACCTTGGAAATTAAAGTAGAATGAATGTAAATGTCTTGACTAAGTAAATGAATCTTCCCACAGTGAAAAAGGGTGTAGGATAGATGAAAGTTTACTAACTAATTCTATACCTAATATCTAATGAATGGTTGGTAGAAATTGTATAAGCAATATCAAAGTAAATAAAAGGATTTAAATGATGAATTGAGATAAGACCAGTGCCTTGTTGGGTAAACAGAGTCAAATGAAGGACTAAGATTAGTGGCTTATAGTGGATAGTAATTTGAACTGTTTGGCACAATTTTAGTTTATAACTTGTATAAACGTGCAAGGAGATGATTGACAAACTCTTCTTAATGATCCAACCAATATAATCAGATATCTTGTAATTCACCAGAAGGCAATTTAATCCTTTCTTGAAGGAACCAATTGAATGAAGTATGCAAGAGATAACAGATGATATTAATTTGGAGACAAAATGGCAATCCTAATTATATGGTTCTTCTTAGTAATCCAAACTAACACTTCTAGGTTACTGTGACTGATCAGAAGGATTTTAATTCTTCTAACGGAAACCAATTTACTCAATCACATAGATACAACAAATGTGCATTGACAAATTAACTATATACTTGATATATTAATTTGAATAACAAGGAAATACAAAACTGGAGACAACCACACAATTGAATAATCTTAACAAACAATTGATGCCAGAATAGAACCACTAAATCAGAGAACTTCAATCTACTTCCTCAATAATAAACTTGCAACATGGTCTTTTGAAAACACTGTAAACTGTATGTTTTTATATTCTACTGCTGATTGATGTTCTTCCTAATCTACTGATGCCTCCCCCTTTTGCTTGATTCTTCTTCTCTAATAAATACCCTTTGGATTCTAGGGTTACAACCCTTCATACTCATCCTGTGCATCTTTTTGCTTGCCAAGAGATATTAGTTTGGTTAATAAAAATATTAACATTTTGTTTATCTTCCACAAAAATTTAATTTTCTCTTTGCACTAATAACCTATCTTCCAATAATTTCACTCGTGAAGTATTCCTCTGACCATTTTTCTTGACTTATTGGAAAATATTCTGCAGTCATTGAAGTGATACCTCTTATTAGGATTTGTTCAATTTTATCAATTGTTTCTAACATTGGCCCCCCTGTCTTTTTAAAAATTAATCATCTCCCTCCATAATTTTGCCAATATTAATCTCTTGGGGTAACTTTGACTCTTGCAATTGTAATATATGTAATTTTCCTGTAAAATATTCACAATAACTAGCCATCATGGCAATGCTCCCTTAATCTTTGGAATAGAAATATTTTACTCATGGGAGTAAAATTATGAAGTTGTATTAAAATAATACCCTTGTTAGGGTTTGCCTTCATTCTGCATGCATTTTGATTCTTTATTTAATTAATCTTCCTGGGCATTCATATTCTCATGAAAATAATTTTCCAATGTGAATATAATTATTTGTCATATCCTTTTGTTCATATTTTCACCCAATCGTGAAAACATATTTTACTCTTCGGGTAGAAAACAATTACCACTCATAAAATCTTGTTTTTCAATTATTACCACTCATAAAATCTTGTTTTTCAATTAACAACCTTGTGAAAATATTTCACATCTTGGTGAAAATATGTTACAACTTCATTTTATGTCAAGAGGTGATTAAATTTAATAAATGTTTACCTCCTCGTGAATGTATTCACCTTGTTTTAATTAAAAGATATTTGATATACTCTTCCGTGAAGAATAAAGTATTTCATAATACTTTAATTTTAATCTCTTTGTTGGCAAATATAAACATGTATGCCTTTTCACCTTTGTTTGGCAAAAATATACATTTTGGGTGAAAATGATTACCCCTCCTTACTTCTTCAGTGAAAATATCTTCACGGGTCATTATATGCACTTTCACATAAAAATATCCTTTAGGTGATTGATTACCCAGTTGATTAATTCTTCAAAAAAAATGTATTTCATCTCCAAGTGAACAATTATTAAATCTTCCTTTGATTATCTACCTTATATCCTGGGTAAAAGTATTTGCTCCTTTTGTATCGGTGAGATTAATTTTCTCTTGAAGTGATATTATCTTTAGATATGATAATATTTTTTTATTGTGATGTCGTACTTGCATATAAATCCTTGAAATAAATTAATCTTATCCATTCATAATTTTACCTCTTCATCCTATCGGAGAGACTTGGAGTATCGGCGTGTTTTAAATAATATCTACTGATAAGCAACCGTCCCCCTGATAAACATTTCACACCCTGCACGCATCCACATCGGAGGGACTTAAAGTATCAGGGAGATTTTAAAATTGTGTACTGAATAAGATTTTTCTTTGCATAGTTATATCTTAGTATCTTCCCCCCATCGGAGTGACACACACAATCGGTAGGATTTGGTGAACTCACTCCGTTATAGTTACTATCGCCGATGAGTGAGATTTAGGGTTTTCTCACTTTAGAGTTTCTCCTTCATTTGTTATTAGACATAGTAGCAGACAAAAACACCATTTTTATAGCAGGGGGCAATAAAATTATATTCTCTTATAACACCATGCTCACAAAAGAATATAATTTGCTTTTTTATCAATCATAAATTTAGTATCACTGGCCACGGAGCATCTGCAACCGCTCTCTCAAACTCTTCTAGGCATAGGTATTTTCTTCAGAGAGCCACAATATGAATTCCAATTCCTCCTTATTATACTGATAACACAAGTTGTCACAATGGGACCTTGCATTCCACATACCACAATCTGATCGCCTTCACGTAGCACATTATTTGTAAATAACATCAATGGTAGTTATCAATATTACCTGATATCTCAAAAAGATTTAAAATAGCAAGTGCCTTTCCAGGTTCAAGCTGCCATTGTCAATATTTTACCCTTGAAATAGCTTTCTTCATGGCCCTTATAGCTTTATAATTGTGTGACGCATGCTGGGTCTCCCTATGGGCCCGGCTAAAAATTTTTTGTTTTCAAACAAGTTTTTTCTCTTGAATTGACTTTGGACTGCCTTAACATGCTTCTAGAGTGAATATTTGAAATGGGCCATCATTAGAATCCACCTTCTGATACTTTGCACAATGAGCAAAATAGGCCAAGTAGCCTTCAGAATCAGTCTGGGAAACCGATCAAAACTTCTCTCAGAGCCACGAAAATGCACCAGTATGTTGAGTTATGATAGGGGAGTATGGTTGTTAGATGGATTGGCATGAAGTTATCAGGATTGAAAGATATTCACAATCAAAGTAGCTCATTTAGGATGTTTTGCACCTGTTTAAACTCAACTTAAACCTATCATCTTGCCTCTTTGGAAAAATGTCAAATCTGATATTGAGAAGCTACCATCCTAGGGATTAGTTCATTTAGGTCATGTGAACATGTAGACAAAAAGGTTTTTCTTCAATCTTCTTCCTTCGCAAAATATCAGGCGCCAAAGTCAACCTCTTTGAAGATGCCTGGGAATGCAGTCACGAAACTGTGTAAAACCCATTTGGATTTGATTTTGAAAAAATATCAAACGAAGTGCTGGGATCTTGAGAATTGACATGAAGGCACATTAACATGGGAAGAATTTGAGACATCAATTGGTTTTTTATGAACATGACCCGATTGCTAGATATTACCTTCCAAATTAACCTCCTTGAAAATTGCCCCTGTGAAAACCTGATTCAAGCTCACCAACTTGCAATTTTAAAAACCCATTAAATCTCTTCCTAGGAAGTTGTAACTGGAAAGCTGAGTTCATTTAGGCTTGATGAGTTCATGTGCAAGAGATTTTTTCACTAATCATCTCTGATCACAAAATTTTTAGGGCCAAATTTGACCTCTCTGGAGGTGAAACTGTGAAATCAGGGCTAAATGCATTTGCTTTTCATTTTGAAAAAATAGCAAACGATGTGCTGGATTCTTCAAAAATGACATGGGAGGACATTATCATAGGGGGAATTTGGAACACTGATTGGTTCATCATGATCATCATCCAGCTATGAAATATTTGCCTTCAAAGTTGACCTCCCAGGCAGATTCCACAATGTGCAAACAACAAACCTTACCAAAACCCTCCAACTTGGTTCTTCAAAACCTAGTTGAAATTGATTGTAGGAAGCTGAAATCAGGTGTGCTCACCTACATATTGCAGACAAACATGATTGTAAAGTGGTTTTGCATGAAGACAAATCGGCTTTGAATTATAATGCTTCAAAGTAGGCTGCTTGAGCATATTGTGCACGTGTATCTATGAGTGTTGAAATTGATTTTTTTTTTATATGGGGACCTAAAATTGGTATGAAATTTTATGTCCCAACACCTACCATGAACCACAAGAGCCTCCTTAGCCATTTCGAAAGACTTTCTCCACATTTCTTTAGATAACATCGAAGAAACCACTTCATCCATCTTGAAAGTGGTAGTGGTACTCGCAATGGCCATGACAAGGTGGTCCCACAAATCTGGTAAAGAACACAGTAATGTCATGCAACGATCCTCCTCCTCCATCTTCACACCAATAGAGGTCAACTGAGAAACAAGCATATTGAATGCATTTAGATGATCCATGATAGATCCTCCATCTTTCATCCTTAGAGAATACAATTTCTTTCACAGGAATAGCTTGTTTACCAAGGACTTAGCCTGATAAACATCACAAGCTTCTTCCACAAGTCTTTTGCAGTTTTCTCCTCATGGATGTTCAGGAGCACAGAATTAGCCAAATGGAGCCTTATGAGACCCTTGGCATTCCGATCCATCTGATGCCAATATTCTTGTTTCATGCTCTGGGGTTTGGTTTTGAGTACCGCGAGCCATAGATCTCTATCCACCAACATGTCCTCTATCTTGAGTTTCCACAACTCAAAGTTGCCTACATTAAATTTTTCAATCTCAAATTTCCCAGATGTGCTTGCCATCTTATCACTGCAACAAGATCAAAAAATACTCTGCAAGACTTCCACTCAATCGAAGATTAGTGCAAAAAACCCTCTACTCAACAGCTAGGACCAAAACTGGCCAAGCTCTGATACCAACTGAAAGGAAGCAAGGTAAGGAAAAATAGTTTCCTACATCAATCTAATGAGGGAAAATAGTGCAAATTTTTCTTAGATCTTTATAGTTACAATTATGTTTCACATTAATAGAGAGATTAACACACATTCACAAGCAAGTATAAATGTAATGACACAAGATATATATGTGGAAAACCCTTTTAGGTGAAAAACCCCACACTCCAAAACTTGCACAATGTATTATAAAATCTGAAGAAGATTACAACACACTTGCAATGCAAGTTCTTCCAAGAGTTGTCACAATGTCAAATCTTGAGTAATTCTAGAAGCATAACAATACCTGCAAAAATGAACCATAGAACTCCAACTCCAAGCGCTTGTATAAATAGAGAAGTACTATGAATGGAGGAAGCTTCTAGAGAAAGTCAACACAAGAATCTCGTCCAAATCCATATGGCCCAATTTACAAGGCCATAAAACATGTGTATGACAATTGTAAGAGATTCTCTTTCATCCCTTACAACCCCCCAAATTGGGCACCCCAAGTTTACCCAATTAAGGTATGATATATGCTCCTCCAATGTCATAAAATCCATCATATATGACAACTCTTACAGCTGTAAGAGAATTTGTCATAACTGACTATTAATAGAAGATTCTCTTACAACCTATCATAGTCAAACTTGGGCCCCTACATTCTCCATGCAAAGATGCTTCTTGACACTTGTTACACCTGTCATAGGATCTTTTATTTCTGGCTCTTACATATCATAGATTCCGTCATAGGAATCTATCATAACTCTTATGCGTCATAAACCTCTTACAACACCCAAAAGATGCCAACACATGGCAAAAGTCTTTTACCACAAAGTGGGACGCCTATCTCCTCATATGAGGACAAAAATATACTTAGTCACCTTCTATGCAGGATGACACATCACCGTGCCAACTCCCACAAAGTGACAAAAAAAGATTTGCATACAAATTACAATAATAGGAAAAAATAAATATACAATTAAATAATAAATGCTAGGAACTTACAAAGGTTGAGACACCTTAATTCCCAATATTCTCCCACTTGTCAAACACCTTTCAAGAGCTAATAGAGTGACATGATTTAACTGCTATGGGCCAAGAGGCCCTTAGACTCTGAACACCATCTGAACTTCTCTGTGCTCATGGGCTTCATCAAAGAATCTGCAACATTTGCCAAAGTATCAACCTTCTCCAAATTCACCTTCCCATCCTCTACCATATCACATACAAAGTGGTACTGCACATCAATGTGCTTGGTCCTCGCATGGAAAGTAGGATTCTTTGCCAAACATATGGCACTCTGGCTGTCACAAGAAATGGTAATCTTCCCTGCATCAAACCTAATGTCAGAACACAATCTCTTAAGCCAAATGGCTTCGTTACAAGCATGAGTAGTTGCCATGTACTATGCTTCAGTCATGGGCAAAGCGACCATAGGTTGCTGCTTACTCATCCAACTAATAGCACCATCAAACATAGTGAACACATAAGCACTGGTGGATCTCTTGCTATTAATGTCACCTACCCAATCTGAATCTGTAAATCCACGAATACTCATAGAATGCTGAGAACCAGTAGGATAAGCATGATAGCACAAGGCATACTCAGAATTACCCCATAGATATCTAAAAATTCTCTTTACTGCATCCCAATGTATTCATCTAGGATTAGCCATGAATTGGCTAAGGACTCTCATTGATTGGGCAATGTCTGGTCTTGTACAGACCATCGTATACATCAAACTGCCAACCGCACTAGCATAAGGTACTTTTCTCATAGCCTCCATCTCAGAAGGAGACTTTAGACAATCCTCAACATATAACTTTGTCCCCATCGAAATAGGAACACTCAAATGTCTACAATCTTCCATACTGAATCTCTCCAACACGGTTTGCACATACTTACTCTAGCCTAACCAAAGTTTTTTGCTTGCTCTGTCTCTTCTGATCTCCATTCCCAGAATGTACCAGGCTACCCCTAAATTTTTCATTTCAAACTATGCTGACAACTGAGACTTCAAATCAGAAATCAAACCTTTACCATCCCCAATTAGTAACATATCATCAACATACAATGCTATAATGAGAATACGATCATTGTCAAATTTGAAATACACATAATGATTTGATTTCGATCTCAGAAATCTAATACTCAACACAAAGGCATCAAATTTTTGGTACCACATCCTAGGAGATTGTTTAAGACCATACAAAGACTTTTTCAACTCACAAACCAGATTTTCTTTACCTTTCACAATGTAGTGCTCTGCATGTGACATATAAATCTCTTTCTCCAAGTCACCATGAAGGAATGTTGCCTTCACATCCATCTGCTCCACCTCTAAGTCATATACATCTGCAAGAGATAACAGGAACCGAATAGATGTTAGCTTTGCAACTAGAGAGAAAATCTCACCATAGTCAATTCCCTCCACCTATGAATACCCCTTCGCGACCAACCTTGCCTTAGATTTCTCAAAGTTGCCATCTGAATCAAACATTTTCTTAAACATCCATTTGCATCCAACAAGCTTTCTTCCTTTAGGAAAAGGCACCAGGTCCCAAGTATTATTCTTTTCCAAAGAATCCATCTCTTCTTCCATGGCCTCCTTCTAGGAACCTGCATCTTTCATACCCATAGCCTCCCTTGTATAGTCCTAGGCTCATCAGCATTAGAAATCAAAGCAAAAATACAATTGGAGTCATGTAACGAATAACCAAACCTTTCAGGTTGTCACCTTATTCTCATGGACCTCCTCACAAGTTGAGGTTGAGGTTCTTCATCTTCTTCTTCTAAACTTTCAGAGCTGCTAGAGCTCTCCTTGTAGACACTTAAAAATGTCCCCTTCAATCACAAGCATCACATTCATGTGTCAATTTCAACTATTAATTAAATAATTTTAATTATTTAATTAATTCAATTTCCTCTTTTCTAATCATTTGTCTATGTTTCTTAATTGATTTTAATTAATTGATTATTTAATTATTCACACTCTAATGTCCCTCTTCACTCAATTGATTTAAACAAATAAACATTTGTTTAAATACCCCACTTAATTAAATAAATCTCATTTTTTTAATTAAGGGTTCACATGTCCTACTGCAAATAAATTAAATAAACTAGACAAATTTATTTAATTTAAACTCCTTTGAACTCCTCATCATATTTTTGAATTTTAAATTCACTTTTGTCTTGTAGTGGAGGGAAACCCTAATCGATCTCCACCCTTCATTTTGTTCCAAAGTCAACATCAGATCCTAGCCCTTCATTTGAACAGGTTCTTCTATAAAACATCTTTTTACAACCATTTTCAACATAACACAACCCTAAAAATTGTTGTACACTCTCCAACATCTTGTTGTTCATACACTTGAGCTTCTCAAGATTGTTGCAAATCTACCAAATGTGAGAACACTATGTGACATTAATGAGGACAATGGAGATTAGTCAAATGTTATCTTAGAATCTTAGTTATTTTGTGTTATTTGATTGATTTTGTAGCTAGTTTGCACTCCTTTGGGAGCTGGGGTTTGTTGTCACTAATTTTCTGCATGTTTGATAGCTTTTTCCCTAATTCATTTTGGTGAACCTGATGTGAATTGAGTGTTTTTATCAACTTTTGAAAGGCAAGTTTTGTAGGTGGCTTCCTGGCCTCAAATGAACCTCACCGTTGAGTCTAGGAGTCCTCACAAGTGAAGATTAACATAAAACACTCTAGGTTTTGCTCATTGTGAATTTTTTGAAATTTTTAGAAAATTTTTTATTGCAAAATCCGTACAGTATGGATCCATACAGATCCCTACCATACAGATCGGTCGTACAGTTTGCAACTGAGATCTCACTATTTCTGTCTATGTTGGTTTATGGGTGCAGGTTTAGTGTTTTATGTCTTTTATTGCAAGGTCGTAGGTTTTAAATTTTTGGTTAATATTATTTCTTGTAGGTGAAGTGTTTTTGTTTGCAGGCTTGGAAAAATACCGAAACCCTAACCAACCATAACTTTGACTCTGCTCACTACCTCCTGATATCCACCTGTTATTCTCGGTCGACACCATGGAAATCCCTGGTCACCACTCTTAACACTAACCTCCGCCCTAAATGACCTGTCAATAATTTTTGAACTTGGCCTAGACTCACCCGACTGCCATTTCCAAATCTCACTACCGCTCATCTCATAACTCTAGTGCCACCGCTTCCCTATGACCCTCGTAACACCCTCTTCGCAAGCCTTATTGACCTCACCACTGTTGGCAAGAGACACTATATGGCTTCATGAGTATTGTCATTGATGGAAACAAAAGTTCATCCCACCCATCCGCAGAACATGGTGTGCCTATACCGGAAGTCCAATTGAAGAAGTGTTGTGGTCTGGTAAGCAAGAACAGAGCATACAGTAAGGTCCGATAGTCAGGTCCAGATCTCTTAGAGAAAGTATCTTTGTAAAGTACAGACTTTGGGAAGTCAAGAGGAATGCATTAACTGATAGATTCTAGGGATTGAGCCTCTGGTGATGTAAGAGTGAAGAGATATGAGCATCTAAGTATTGGGGTTTGGTTTGGTAGAGTTGACAGAGGAAGAACTAACCGACAGAGTATCAGACCTCAATCCGGATGAGTTGTTGATGGTGATCAAGGTTCTTAAGGTATCATCCATGATTGGCTGACATGTGAGATGACTTTTATAAGCATCTCCTTGATACGCATCACTTGATAAGTAAGGATTCAACCGACAGATCAGAATTTGGATAAATATTGACTATTCCGGATGCCGACTAGAAAGTGGATGAAATCCTTGGTGCAGATATATATACTAGATTGATTTCGGTATGAAGGTGTGTGTTGCATGTTGTGGTGTGTGAAGAAAAGCAGAAGGATAGTGTGAAAGCAGTAAGACAGGTCCGGTATGTGACAAGTCAACAACACCAAAGAAGAGGAAGGATGAAGTGCAGCAGATCAGTGTATTGAGCCTAACCGGAACTAAACCTCATCATATGTGGATGCTTCTCATCAGTTCAAGGATCTTGTTATTCTTCTTACAACTTGTAGATAGTGAGTCTCTTGTAGGCAGTGAGTCTTTTGTAGGTATTGAGCCTCTTGTGAGCAGTGTGTTCGGGCAGTAAGCCCTAATTGGCAAGTACCATTTTGTATTTCTATTCTTCTAACAGAGAATACAATCTTGGGTTAATCACCCTGTGGTTTTCTCCCTTAACAGGGTTTCCACGTCAAAAATATTGTGTCATGTGTATTTCCATTTCATGGTTATGTTTGCTTATTTGAATTGATACTGCATTAATTGTTAAGAAAGTTTAGAAAGCTGAAATAATTAAGATAACTGATTCACCCCCCCTCTCTCAGTTATCAACAATTGGTATCAAAGCTAAGTTCCTCCAAAAGGAGCCTAACAGCTTGAGGAAGATCTGGGAACTAAAATGGATGTGTATGGTATGAGGGAGCAACTTCAGTCTACCCTAGATGATCTTGAGCAATCAAACTCTGAAGTCAGTGAATTGAAGGAAAGACTCAAACAGGCTGATGATTTCATAAATGAACTAAAAGGGAAATTGAGTATCTCTATGAAAAAGAGCAAAGATCTACTTCAACGATTGGCAAGTCAAGGTGAAGACAATGGTACAAATGAAGATTTGAATGAGAAAACCAAGTTATGTGAAAAGTTATCAAAAGAGGTCATTATGGTAAGACATGAAATGGAATCAGGAGTTATGAAATTCACCCAAGAAATTGAAGAGAAAAGAAAAACTAAAGATGATCTAAGACAATCCTTCAAGGAGAAGTCAGAAGACTACCACAAAATGGATAGAATAATCAAGCATCTAGAATCTAATCTTGAAAATACTAGAGATAATGAAGAAAAACTTGAGGATCAAATTGACACTCTTAAAAAGGATCTTCAAACATCAAATGAATACAAAGAGAAATTCAAGATAAGTTCTACTCAACTTGAAGTTCTTCTTGAAAGCCAAAAGAGGGTAGATGACAAGTGTGGCTTGGGATATGAGAAAGGTGAAAGCTCCGGATCCGGTCAGAAGAATTTTGGATTAGAAAATCCAAGGAACAGACCTAGAAGACCTTCGATAAGGCAACCTAATGCTCAAAGATATCCATCCTTCAATGGATATTGCCACAACTACAATAACTTTGGTCATAAAGCTAATCAGTGCAGAAAGAGAATAAATCAGACTAATACATCCTTCTCCGGATAGTGTTTCAACTGCAAAAGGTATGGTCACAAATCTCATGAATGTAGAAATATGCAAATGAACAATTCATTCAATGGTAGATGCTTTGCATGCAATAGAATGGGACATATGGCTAATCAATGCAGATCAAGAGGATTTCATTCAAATATGTAAAGAAATGTTGTTTGCCACAATTGCAATAGATCTAGTCATATTGCCAAATTCTGTAGAAGCAAGAACCAAGACAAAAGGGGTCTGGTGCATCATAATTAGAATCAAGACAAAGGAAAAGGAAAAGTAAATGCAGATGAAGTTAAAAGTGAGATGAACAAAATTTGGGTGAAGAGAAGTACAGAAAATGTAGAGGATGGATCCGCACAAGAATCTAGTACTGATATTCCTTCCAGAAATTAAAAAATGAGCTCTGGCTTAGGGGGAGACACAAGGAAAAATATTTTTCCCCCAGCCAGTTAATTGGTGCTGGAATTGGCACAAGGAGAGTTGCGGATTAAAGGGTTCTCAGAGAAACATCTAAATAAACTATGGTTAAGATATGGAAGATCCACAAGATGTTTAGAACAAGATCGTTTCGGTTCATCAAGTCATCCGAATAAGGAAAACAAGGCAAACCGGAATGACTTAAGTTGAGCATTTATTGCAACTTGGTAGTAGGGTTTGCGGAGCAATATAAGGGTTTTTTTCTTAGTAAACATTTGTTCATTCTGCATTCAAGAAGAAGCGAAAAGGAGCTCTGCAACAAATTTCCTTGGTATCAGATGAGGAGGTAAGGAAAATAAGGAAAAAGAAGAAAGTATCTGGTGAACCCTCTACCGGTGAAGACAAGGAAGAGATGGCAGAAGAGTTTGTTGAAAGGCCCACTCTGTCCATTAATGATGTAGTCAAATCAGTCACTGTGGATGGGAACTTGAAACCAATGATTGAATTTTATGACGACTATAGTGAGGCTGATCAGAAGATCCTGCAAGAAGCCACAATCAGGTACCTTAACATTTATAATAAACAATTTATTGAGATTATATCTTTAATTCCAAAGAGCCTAGAGAAAGAACTAGAAATCAGGAAGAACAATGCCAAGGCCAAGGACCTTGAGATCAGGGAACAAATAGCTATTTAGCTCTATCCCTCAATCACTTAGAAACAAATGAATATGATTTTTAAAGATTGCAAGGATGAGTTCCGGAGCAAAGCTAGAATGAATCAGCTTATGCTTGGAGAAACTAACAAAATAGCTAAAGAAACTGAAGAAATCCTCTGGAATGCCTACAAAAGGTTCAACATTCCTATCATAGAGGACATAAGTGATGAGCCCTCTACCATGGACGACAAAGAAAAATCTACTGAGATAGTGGTAGAAGAGGCAAAGGAGACAACTGAACAAAAAGGTAAGGTTTTAGATTCCTCTGCTCCGGAAGAAGAGGTCCATGATCAAGCAAACATCTCTCCTCCGGTTTCCCCTATAGACTCCAGATTCAAAGAAAAAGAAAGAGTACAAGAGAAGATCAGTCAAGAAGCAAAAGTGAAAGAAGATGACAGTAGCAAGGCTATAGAAGGAGAGAAAACTCCAACAGAGAAGGCCACAGATGATAGTGGTAAGACTGCAGAAGAGGAGAAAATTCTATCTCTGGCAAGAGACACAGCAGAAGCAGTCAAAGAGTTCTTGACCAAAGAAATGATGGAACTTGATGAACCGGAATTACTTCAAGGTCCATTCAATTTTGATTCCCTCTCTCCGGTCCAAACCATGAAACTAACTTCCTTCACTCAAGCTAAGGCAAAAGAAAAAATGCTGAAGTCTCACATGGAAGACTGTGAGCTCATAGAAACTACATCCGGTGTACTGGAAAAGATCATGCCATCCTTCCAAAAGGATCCTATAGCATCCACATCAGGTAATCTAAAGTCTCTTGTAAATTTTGTTAATACCCATTTTGATTCTTCAGAGAAAGCAGCTGAGGAGAAGGTCCAAAAGAGTTTTTAGGTAAAAGATTCTCTGAAGTAAAAGGTCTAATTTCAAATGATAGGAGAGTTATGGACATTGGGATAAAGAGCTTAAAAAATGCTCTTAAAGATGGTAGAGATATATATAAATTTTGTTTATCTTGGACTAAAGTAACCAAGGAAATTGAGAAGAAAGTAAAAGAGCAAGAGGATAAATTGACAAGTTTATCTCAAAGTTTTGACCCTCTCTCTTCTTCCTTAATAAATCAAGACCAGACTCTTGCAACTATAAATAAAATAAAGAAGCTTGAGAAGGAGAAGAAAATAAAAATATATAGGCTAAGTGAACTAAGAGGGATTATTATCCCTAAGTTAGAGGCCATGCATGAGGCCCTAAGTGATGCTCAGACTACAGCCCAGACCAGTGATTCAATAGATCTAAAAAGGGAAGAAGCTTTTGCATTCTTGTTGAGTGGTCACATCTCAATTTTGGATAGGATGAAGAATAGTTGGGCGACATAAGTGGTACAGCTAAAGACCACTTTTTTAGATATATTTCAGTATATGTAGGGAAAACATGTATATATATGCGGCTAAGTATAGATTGTTTTTGGAAATTTTGGTGTGCGGATCCCACCCTTTGCCATTGATGTCAAAGGGGGAGTGAGGAGCAGTGAAAAATGAGGAGTCCAGCTAAGGGGGAGCTCCGGAAAATATACATAAGAACAAAGCATCAGCCAAGGGGGAGTATAGTGTGACACTTAGTCATTTTTCACTAAGTGTTGCCATCAATGCCAAAGGGGGAGATTGTTGGCAAGAGACACTATATGGCTTCATGAGTATTGTCATTGATGGCAACAAAGTTTGTCCCACCCATCCGCAGAACATGGTGTGCCTATACCGGAAGTCCAATTGAAGAAGTGTTGTGGTCTGGTAAGCAAGAATAGAGCATACAGCAAGGTCCAACAGTCAGGTCCTGATCTCTTAGAGAAAGTATCTTTGTAAAGTGCAGACTTGGGGAAGTCAAGAGGAATACATTAACTAATAGATTCCAGGGATTGAGCCTCTGGTGATGTAAGAGTGAAGAGATATGAGCATCTAAGTATTGGGGTCCAGTTTGGCAGAGTTGACAGAGGAAGAACTGACCGGTAGAGTATCAGACCTCAATCTGGATGAGTTGTTGATGGTGATCAAGGTTCTTAAGGTATCATCCATGATTGGCCAACATGTGAGATGACTTCTATAAGCATCTTCTTGATACGCATCACTTGATAAGTAAGGATTTAGCCGACAGATCAAAATTTGGATAAATATTGACTATTCCAGATGCCGACTAGAAAGTGGATGAAATCCTTGGTGCAAATATATATACCAGATTGATTTTGGTATGAAGGTGTGTGTTGCATGTTGTGGTGTGTGAAGAAAAGTAGAAGGACAGTGCAAAAGCAGTAAGACAGGTCTGGTATGTGATAGGTCAACAGCACCAAAGAAGAGGAAGGATGAAGTGCAGCAGATCAGTGTATTGAGCCTAACCAAAACTAAACCTCATCATATGTGGATGCTTCTCATCAGTTCAAGGATCTTTTTATTCTTATTACAACTTGTAGATAGTGAGTCTCTTGTAGGCAGTGAGCCTCTTGTGAGCAGTGTGTTAGGGCAGTAAGCCCTAATTGGCAAGTGCCATTTTGTATTTCTATTCTTCTAACAGAGAATACAATCTTGGGTTAATCACCCCGTGGTTTTCTCCCTTAACAGGGTTTCCACGTCAAAAATATTGTGTCATGTGTATTTCCATTTCATGGTTATGTTTGATTATTTGAATTTATATTGCATTAATTGTTAAGAAAGTTCAGAAAGCTAAAATAATTAAGATAACTAATTCACCCCCCTCTCAGTTATCAACAACCACTACCAGTGGTGACTTTTTCCCTAGCCGCAACTTAGGGTCCCGTCACCTCTTGTTATCTCCCACCCCGCTGTACTCTGTAAATCCTAGCCACTCGCCCTCTGCTAAACCTTTGACCCCCCTGCCATGCCATTCAACGACCACCTGTGGTGGTATTCGCTTAGTCACCACCCTTGGCAGCTTTGGTTGCCACTCTTGGCGATCTGGTCGCCTCCTCATGGGTGCCTAACCTTATAACCTTAAAACTTCTAACTGCCCATAGTCTGCATAAATTCCCTGTAGTCTATGGTAAGGGCATGGTCACCTTAGTGACCGTGGGGGGGCTAGGGCAAAGACCCTCCTTTCTTTTTTATTTTTGCTTACTTCTGGCCCTTGGTCATATCAGTGACCAAGGGCTCTGCTTCACTTCTTAACCACCACCATTAACTGTTAGAGGTGATAGCCACATGTGAATAGGAGTCACTATAACCGTAAGCAATTTGGTAAAATAGTTAGAGGCTGACATGTTCCCTCTGCATGCCCTAATAGGGCATTTTTTTCTTTTGATCATAACTTGGACATACGAGGTCAAAAATTGTCAAACGAGGACTTGTTGGAAAGATGGCTTAGCAAGATACACAATGGTGCAGGTTTTGTTAGCTAATAGTGCCATTTTATTAGGTATTTTCATAGTCAAAGTCAACATTACATTTGAACTTCAAACACAAATATCTTTGGTATTTTTCATCAGATTTTAGTGAATTTTTTTTTTAAATTGCTCATAATTTGGTCTACTTTCTGATACTACAGTTGGTTTTTCTGTGATTGATCAATTTTTTTAGATATTTTCCAGATTCGCTTTCTCAACCTTGTGGTCTTGGTATCTTGCAAAGGAGGTATTTTGCTTCATGTTTTTTGTTTTTCACACTTTGGTAGGTGATTCGCTACTACTAATTTCTGATTTGCAGCTTTGTGGCATTTGCTGGGAAAATAAATCAAGTAGAAACTACTAATGAATTTGGTGCAGGGTTTCATGCTTTCATGTGCGTGTTATTTTCTATCATAGGCACATTTCAATTTGGTGCATTAAAAAGAACAATAGATTGCTATTTTCACACTTATTTTGGGGCTTAAAAAAGAATCATTTGTCCTCTTTGCTTGGTGATTTTGTTCATGTCATGAAGAAGTGTATGCTCTTCCCTCACACTCTAAGCAATCTTGGGAATCAAAATCTCTTCCCAACATTCGCATAAATCACACCACAAATTTAAATTCTAAAGGTCAATGAGCTTTGTCTAGTGTGGTCAAGTCAAATAGGTATGCTCTCTCATCACATCATCGTATGAGCTTGGAGATCAAAAGTATTTGCACTTGTGTCACTTTTGTAACCCTTTAGAGAGGCCTGCCTTGGTGGGAAAAGAGGTACTCATCCCAAGGGAATGACCTCAAGTGGTTCTTTTGTTCAGTCTGCTCTATAAAAAGGATAAGGCGAAAGCCAAGTCTAACCGGTATTAGCACTTACCGTACAATGCTAGCTTGAACAGAGACATACCTTGTGTATATGAGACTCCTAGTAGGACTGGTTAAAGCTTTAAGTGGCTTGCTGGACACTTTGTTGGGGTAAAAATTTAACCCCAAATGTTTTTGTAAAAAATTCATTTCCCTCCACAATATCAACACCTAAAACTCCATTTTAAAAATTTCCCTTGCCCAAAAATAACCCATTTAATCGACCCATAATTCATAACCCTAATAAATCCATGTTTTGTTGCCCTCATCATAAAAACAAAAATCACATCGGAGAGATACTTTTTTATTGGCAAGACTCATCCCAGCGTCCCCTCGAAAAAGTGATACAAACGTTATCGGTGAGAAAGTGCCATATCGAGAGAACTCATTTTAGAGCCCCTTCGATATCCCATCAAAATTGTGTCAAAGACACCGCTATGAATCAAAGAGAAGTATCTTGGAGTCTCTTCGATAATTAGAGGAATAAATAATCAAAGGGCATAAATGTTTCGTGATATAACTCATCGGCATATTGGGCTAACAATGAGAGATTGAGGGGACTGAAAAGCCAAAATTATACACTTAAAGGATAGAAGAGACTATGAAGTATCGGAATGAATGACTTAAGGGTCTCTTCAATATCACGAAAGCACTAAATCTCATCGAAGAGATAGAGGTACATCGGCATGACAATTAAATGTGTCCCACCGATAAAGCAATAACATTTATAAAGTATTTCAAGATGACTCTGGGATATCAGAGTGAAGTGATTCCCAGTCCCACCGAAAGGGTGAAAGGTATGCTTAATAAACAAACATCAAAGGGATAGATACATATCAGGGAAGCCCAAACATTGGTCCCTCTAATAAAACAAAACTTATGAACGCTTTGAAGAGACAAGCAAATATTGAAGAGATTTTTTCACAAAAGGGTTTTCGAAGAAATGTTGTGATATCAGTATGAGGTCATTTGAGGTCACTCTGAAATCCCAAAAGAAATGTCGATGGGACCACAAAATTGGTCATCCTGATGGAATAGTGACATGACATGTTTGGCAGTGATCAAATGACCCTTATTCAAAAAATTAAGTGCCCCTTTGATGACATGAAAGTTGCCGTGAGACACCATTAATGCACCAGAGCCAAGTATATTGAGACACATCTTTAGAAGATTGAAACAATTAAGCAACCACGAAGAGAGAGGGTAGGGCGTGGCAAGAAATAGTAATTCTAGAACTGGAGGAGATATCAAAGTAAGTACTCTGAGGTTGGCTTAAAATTTGTAGAATACATAAACTAGTTTGAATTAAAATCACAAAATTAGGGTTCTTTCTTATACATAAGTCTACATCATGGAAGATGTGACCAAAAACCCTAAAGGTAAGAGGTAGAAACTAGAGGAAAAACATTTAAATCAGGATTTAATAGATCAATGCCCAGGTTCAAGACAGAGGTCTAGAAGAAATGTCCAATTAAACCCCCCAAAAATAAATTGGAGGACATAAACAGACAAATAGGGGACACATGGACCCCAATAAGGGGGTATGATCTGTTTCTATATATCACTATAGGAAAATGCATAGGCACAAACCTGTCTCAAACCCATGGAGATTGAACCTAGGAAAGCTGGTAGTGCCAATTGTGTTCATCAATGTGGAGTTGTTAAAAGATTTGGCCAAAAAATACAATCCACAAACCCGTATGATTGACTTAAAAGATATGTCTGGTTTCATCCTTGTCACTAAAAGCTATATATCCATGGTGTTTCAATTCGACACTAGCTTTGGTATGAAATTTAGAATTAGAGACTTGTTAAATAAATATTACAATCTAAGCAATAGTTATAAGAGATGGAGGCTACCCCTACATAGGTCCCGAGAAGAAGGGAACATGCTTAGAGTGTTCTCAGGAGTTGAGGATTGCCCCTATTCTATAGATTTGTTTGAGGAGTATTTTAGATATACCTACTATTCTGTTTGCTAGGTGTTTGGCTTAGATGCCCCTCTATTTATGGAAGTTGCACCAATAGTCCTAACCACAGATGTGCAAAGCCAAGATGCATGGCCTCTGGACTATACTGAATACCTTGCTAATGATCTTCATAATGATTTTGTTTCTATAAAGAATGGAGGTGGTAAATTCATGCATTACTCTTTGTTCATGCATCTTATTTTGTATGAGGGAAAGAATATGTGTATGGGATGAATGTTTGTGAGTAAGAACTTGGATAGGGATGAAAGCATCAAACCTATATAGATGTGGACAATCAACTAGGATAGCATATGTGAAAGATCCCATTAGCTATATTTTGAAGAGTATTTTGTGAAGCCTTTGTTTAAGTTGCTGGGCCATCCATATGAATACAACTTGTCAATAGAAGTGCAAAAATTTCTGAGGCCAAAAGACAAGGATGAAAATGAAAAAATCAATCATAACTGGGGTGATTGGTATGCTTACAATGACTGCACAAAGATTAGAGTCTTTGGGTATGAGAGACCACCATTCTTACTACCAAAAACCTGTCCGGATAGAATTGCCTATTTAGAAATTGTGAGGCAATTAGCTTACTCTGACTTTATGCATCTTAAAAGTTACAGTAATCAGTCCTTAATGCCTGGTACTTTGTGTTTTTGAGATTTCACAGTTGTTTCAGCTAAAGGATTCCAATTAATTGATAAAAAATTAGAACAATACAGAATGCTAGCAAGAAATACAAGAGAGAATTTTGATCTTGAGCATTTCATAAACAGTGTCAAAGTTAGTAAAAAATTAAAAGGCTATCATCATGTGCTATATGTAAATGATGATTTGATCAGAAATGTTGATGAGAATTATGCAATTGAAAAAATAAATGTGTATCATAGAGTAATGCTAGCAAAGGCTTGGAGGATAGCCAAAAATCCCACATATAAAGGAGCTTTTCTTGAGATTGAAAATCCTATTGAGAGGATAAACACATTAGTTGCACATGTAGCAAAATTGACCGAAGATGTTCCCCCTTGGGTTTTTGAAAAAAGAAACAGGAACATCAGAGATACACAAGCCAAATATGAAGCTCCTCTCAGCCATCTATCCCCTTAGCCTACACCCAAAGGTAGTTTCTCTGTTGACACTGAGCAAGAAGAAGTTGAAAGTGAGGATGAGGATTTATAGGCATCTCAGCTAATGAATGAGAAATATGAAACCCCTATAGAGAGGGAAGCTATTATGATGGAAGCTTCTGATGAACTCTCTGACGACATTAGGCATAGTGCAAGTAAGAATTTCATTTTTGATAATGATTTTATCAAAACCCCAAAGTTAAAAGCATTCTTGTATGAATACCAAGGCAAACAAATTAGGGAAAGAGTAAAGAATCTCACCCTGACCTAGAAGCAGAAGGCTTGAAAGAGTTGCAGGCAGAGATAGATAAGGAGATGGAGACTATCACTCCATAAAAGGGGAGAGCATTTCTTGAAGAAGCAGGAGTCATGCTAGTCTTCAGGTGGGACATGACCCCAGCCTTTATTTTTGGCAGCTTTAGAAGAAACCAGGACAAAAAGTACAATTAAGTATTGAAGCATTGGATAAGATTAAAATAGGGTCAGGAAATGATCCCGATAAAGCAACATTACTGATGTGGGCCTTGTACCCACCTAATAAGAGACCTTTGATTATTAATGATCCAAATGAAGCATTTGGTCACCTCTTGATACAACGAGTTGATGACATAGATCCTATGGAAACTGTTGATTTAAATGTCAATGTTGCTAGATTTACAAAGGCCCAAATTGAGAGATTGATGAAGAATAATAGGACATACATGGCAGAGAATGAGTGACTAAGACAGGAAGTTGCTAGCTGTAAGGACAAATTGCCATACTCATCAAGCAGTTATTCACCATGGTTAGAAGTAGATAAGAAGTTAGTAGAGGCCAAAGGTGACACTGCCTACTGGAAAATAAAATTTGAAAAACTTCAAAAGAGGAATGACCAATTAGAGACAGAAATAAAAACTATCAAATATGAGATGGTCTCAGAGTTAATCAAGAACATATTTGAGAAAATAATTGCAAATGCTGATAAGGTATGTGCGGTACATAATGGAACACATGTTGCCTATTAAGAGCAAAAAGGTTGCATCTCAGGATGTTAGAAAAGAAAGAAGAGTTGATGGCCAAAGGAGATGTTGATACACATGTTTTCAAGAATTATGACGAGTTGATTGATATGCATGATAAATTCAGCTCTGTGCTAGCACAAGACCTTGGTGACTTTGATCAACCTTTAGATCTAGCTTTTCCTAGTTTCCTTGATGATGAGGGCAATCTAAGAAAGTAGGACATTTGGAGGAATGAACTTGCTTAGTTTTTACTGATAGCTTTGAACAAAGTCAATAATGAACCCACAGTGATGAAGAACACACATGAGCAGTTAGAAAGGAATTTTACTCTTGAATTTGGTATGAAAGAAATAATCTCAAATATAGATACTTATGCAACTCAAGAGTATATTGATAATATCGCCAAGATTAACTTGTTCACTACTCGAGCAACATAAGGGGAGTCCTTTTGATCAAACTGAAAATGAAATTTTTGCCAAATTTTCCAAAGGTTATATATGTAGTGAAGTACAGTAACCAGGAGGAAATAATAAATAGTAGCAGGCAAAGCATGTTCGTCAGATGTTGCATTATTGGAGAGAACTTTGCCAAGCCTACGGTCACAGGTTCTCTATGGTGATTAACGGATTCAGATCATGACTAATGCGATGCCTAGTTTAATCTCTTTGTTTATTTTCTTAATTATGTTCAAAACAATCATTAGTTATATGAAGGGGTGCATGTTATGAACAGTCACCTTGTTTTGGCTTGAATCTTGTCCGCTTCCCATATATATAAGGGAAACCAAGGCCAATTTTAGGGGATCATAAGATAACAATCATATATACTATTATCATTTCAATCATACTTCAAAACAGAATACAAAAACTTCTATGAATTTTTGAAATAATCTAATGGGAAAGAAGGTTTAATCAGTGGATTTATCTTTGGTGTTCAATTACTTTGTTGATATTCATTCTTATGAGTTATTTGACTATATCTCCATATTGGTCTTTTCTAGTTATGAGTTATTTGACTATATCTCCATATTTGTTGTCCCTGTGTAATATGCTTGATTGGTTTTTGTGAGAAGTTGATTTAAATCCTTCTAATTGATTTCTGTTTATTGGTCTCTTCCCAGAGTTGAAACCCTTTAAATAAGTCATCTTAGTTGGTTTCCTTCAAACTAGAATTAAAATCCTTTTAGACTATCACAGTAACTCAGAAAGATATCAATGTGATTTATAAGAAGAGTCTAATAACCAATAGTCTTACACGTTTATACAAGGTATAAACATTTAGAAGTGCTGAGTAGTTAGAGTTAAGGAAAATAGATGAATCCACATTCCATACAAATCTTGACCCCATTAGCCCAATAAGAATAGGAATTGATCACATTCAATTTGAAAACATAATCTTTTTAAATCTACCTATCACTCTTCTATCTATTTTCACATTCATATGCCATTAGGAAAAGATTAATACAATCCAAACTTAAATCTGCTTAACTGTTGAAGGTATACCCACCTAGGTCTTGCAGAACCTAATGAGTAGGGAGTCCAAAACCACATAGGGTTGCTCTGTTTCGTTAGCCAAAAACGTTATCAAAGAGCTTGGCATCCTCTTAAGGTTTACAACTTGCATTTTTGAGACCTAACAGAATTAGCGACTCCATTGGAGAGTCAAGTGAAAATATTGTCCTGGAGTTTTTTAGAAGTTTTGCCCATCCGAGTCGTAATAGAATTGGCAAATCTGTTGGGGAATAAAGTGAAAATATTGTCCTGGAGTTTTCTAGAAGTTTTGCCCATTCGAGTCATAACAAAATTGGTGACTCTGCTGGGGAGTCAAGTCTTGCCCATCTAAGTCATAATAGAATTGGTGACTCTAGTGGGGACAACTCTAGGGTATTTGGTTCCAGTTTAACTAGTCAAAGAGTCAAGAAATTAAGGAATTATAACTCTGCTGGTGGAAAATTTAACCCAGAAGATAATATCATTCCTCTCTAAGAGAGGTGGCGACTGTAAAACAAGATCTCAGTCTCTTGCAATATGGACGATAGGAGATCCAAGACAAATTCTAAAAAGTTGAATGATAAGCAATCATCCCCACCTTCAAAGGTCCCTACTAAGAAGAATGGAGGAATATTAAATCAGTCAGAACACACTCAAACTAATAGCTAGATTACTCAAGAAAATACATCAGAACAACCTCTACTAACACATAACAGTTTTACTCCTTTGCATGAATCATAATTTCATGAAGGATTCCAAATAAAAAGTAATCCTACCCGGTCTGAACAGGACAGATTTGGTGACATTCTATATCAATATAAACCTGACCCTCAGAAGTAGCTTGAATTTGAAGCACAACTTGAACAAGAAAGGATACAAGCCCAAGCTGAATATGATTATAAAATGGCACTTCAATAGGGTGGAGAAGTTCAATTTGAATCTATGGACCAAATGGCATCTATAGAAACTTATAGTCCACCAAAAGACACATGAAATGCTGATGAGATACAACAAGACCTACAAAAATTACAAGAAGAGCTCAGGTTAGCCAGACTAAGGGAAGAGGAAGAATGGATAAAACAAGAGTTACAACAGATAAAGTCTAGAAGTGCAGCAAGTAGCTCAAAATACATACTGTGCCACAAACAAAATAAGCCTGCTCATACAAATCCACAGGGGTTACACCAGAATGTAAGTGGTCTGAATGTTTCAAAAACAATACACAATCCAAGTAATACTAGTTATGTACAATAGAATATCCCACCATGAAACCTAAGACCACACAATGTTCATACAACTTCCTAGTCCATGGCTAACACTTACCCTCCTCCTGGTCAGTAATATGCCCCACCTTGCCAGAAGAATGTGCATAGTAATGTAAACCCACACCATAATCTACAACATGTACCCCACCAACATCAACAATACTAACCTAATCAAAATTTGCAAGGACCCTTGAATATAAATAGATACAGGCAACTAGACTTATCTAGATATCAGATCTACCTAGATCCAATTGACAATGATTTGAGAAATGCACTCCCAATTTTTTTTGGAAATATTGCTATTTCAGTAGATGAACATATAAGAAATTTTGAGACAGATATGGATAGCTATGATATTCAATATGAAGATGTCCTCATGAAGCTTTTTATGTTGTCCCTGATAGAAGATGCTAGGGATTGGTATAAGAATTTGCATGATGCTTCAATCAGTTCTATTGAAGACTTTAAAGATCAATTTAAAGAATAATATGGAAATTACTGTGACCCAAATTTTGCAGTCCATGAACTGACAAACATACAAAAGTACCATAATGAATTAGTGGTAGATTTCAACTAGAGGTTCTAAAAAATATACCATAAAATATCACCTGAGTTGAAACCCCTAGATGGTATGGCCCTAGCTTTGTACTTAAAGGCTTTTGATCCCAAAACTAGGTATGAACTCTGAAATAGGGCTCCTAGTACCCTTGTAGAGGCTTAGAAGGCTGCTATGAACATTGAGAATAATAGAAGAGCTACTGGGAAACTTGGCAAAAGGGAAAATATCAGAGTTCCACAAAATCCTAACAATTATCAAACTAGGCAAGCAAACTATTATAGGAATGAGAGGCCTAGGTTACATGATATGCCCTACAACACTAATTGGAAGGATGGGAGACTTGTGGATAACAAGCAAAAAAAAAATTATAGTAAGGACACCCCTGATCCTTTAAAGAAACATGAAACACATGTGGTAGAAAATAGTCCATGGTGTTTAGTATGCAACCTACCGCATTCACCTAAATACTGTGTAGTGGCTCAGTCATTGTAATAAAATGAAATATCTTATGATCAAGACATGGATGATCATACTATAAACATGATAGGAATAAGACCTCACTAAATTAATGAAGAATATTTATCCTCTGAAGAAGATGGGTTTGAATATGATGTGAGCAACCAGAGGTATAATGTTAACATGGGTCAACAAGAAATCTTTTTTGATCAGGAAGATAATAATGAAAGAAACACTTATACACCCAATACAATGCCATAGTTCCAATTAAGGTAATCAACTAAGGAAGAAAAAAGGGCTCTTACAATAGCTGATGTCACTCAGGCTAAAAGTAATTATAATTTGGGGAATATAGTCATAAATGCAGATCAGGGAACACCCAGAGGCTTGTTCATCAAAGAGCCAAATCATAAGAAGAGTACCCTAGATAGCCAGAAGAAAGGAGAAACTTAGAAAGATATACCCAAAGAAACAACAAAGGTTGAAAAGAATAAGACAAAGGACAGTGGTAATCAACAATATGAGGAAAAGAGCACCAATAAGATAGAAAAAATAGAGCAATTAATTACCACTCCCTCATTTGACATAACACAAGCATTGTCTCAAATAAAGATGTCAGTACCATTACTGGAGATGATGAAAATAGATGAATATAGAGATAATGCTCTCAAATTAATTTCCAATATACCAAACAAGCAACAAAATCAGAACAAAAACAAAGAAAGGTTGGAAACCAAAATAAACAATATTGGACAAGAGATCATGAACACACCTGAAATCTATCTTGGTGATACTATAACAAAGAATCCTTCCCAAGTGGACCCATTTTATAAAACATTGTTGATTAACAACAAACTAGTAAGAAATTGCATGATCAATTCTGGAGCAGCAATAAACATCATGCCAATAGCTGTTATGAAAGAATTAGGCTTGTGGGTGGATACAACATATGGTAAATGCTATGCAATGGACAATAGGTCCATCCTAGTTGTTGGAGTCATGAGGGATGTAGAATTGAAATTGGCCTCATGTCCTGAAGCCAGCTACATAACTAACATAACTGTAGTAGATACTCCACCATACTATGGTATGTTGTTATCCAGACAGTGGGCTGCTGCAGTAAGGGGAAATGTCCAATTGGATTTATCATATACAACAATACCAGTAAATGGAAAGGAAGTCAGGTTGTGTAGAGAGACAAGATATGAAAATATAATAGAACGTCTTGATCCAAACCAGATGAATTGTTTTGTGATGTGGATCTTGGAAGTTTTAGAATTGAGAAATCACAACCTAAACTGTGAAATACAGAACCGATCAATAGGGAATCTCAGCTTGATAAACATGGTGTATGGCAAATGTATTTCAATGGTGCATGCAGTAAAGGGGGGAATGGAGCAAGAGTTGTGTTCATCTCACCAACATGCAAGACATTCAAGTATTCATTTTTGTTAACCTTTGAATGTACTAATAATATTGCTGGATACGAGGCATTGCTATTGGGTTTGAACATTGCCATAAGGTATGGAATCAAATTGCTGGTAGTGTACGGAGACTCTGAACTAATTGTCTCACAAGTTAGGGCAAAATATTCATCAAAGAACAAGAGTTTAAAAAGAAATGATGTCTGGGACACCATTGAACTTTTTGATGCATTCTCTATAGACTGGGTGGAAAGATCTAAAAACATATTGGCAGATTTCCTGGCAAATGTAGCCCTAAAAAGAGATGATATCACATTATCAGGAATAACAGACGTGGAATTCAAGACCATGCTTGCAGTCCCTGATAATATCTATTATTGGCTTAAAGTTTTCAATGATGCCCATAG
The DNA here is from genome assembly GCA_027924645.1 of Cunninghamia lanceolata. Classification (NCBI taxonomy): domain Eukaryota; kingdom Viridiplantae; phylum Streptophyta; class Pinopsida; order Cupressales; family Cupressaceae; genus Cunninghamia; species Cunninghamia lanceolata. The sequence goes on from BSBN01000582.1 coordinate 21,369,105, forward strand.
ATGTGTAAGAAAGTGTGAAGCATGTTAGAAGTTTTCTAGCAAATTTAATTATCAGGGAGCCTTACCCTTGAGATCAATGCAAGTTGAATCACCTTTTTACTAATGGGGAATTGACTTTAAAGGGAAAATCACAGATAAATCTAGTGGTAGACACAGATGGATCTTGTTGGCCACTGATTATATTACAAAATGGATAGAAGCAATTCCAATGAGGCAAGCCACTAGTAGATTAGTGATTGATTTCCTATTAGAGAATATCATTACTAGATTTGGGGTCCCTATAAGGCTCATCACAGATAATGGCATGTGCTTTAGATCAGAAGAATTTAAGACATTTTGTGATTCCTATGGTATAACAGTTTCATATGCTTCACCATACCATCCTCAAGCCAATGGGCAGGCATAATCAAGAAACAAAAGTATTATGAAAATAATCAAGAGGATGTTGGATAATAACAAAAAAACATGGGATTCCAAACTGAAAATGGCTTTATGGGTAGATAGGGTTATTGTAAAGAAGGCCACTCGAAAGTCTTCGTTTGGACTAGTGTATGGAGGCCAAGCTCGGCTCCCAATGCATAACCTTTTACTAATCTATAAGTTTATCCTTAAAGAAGATATAGATGTCCCTAAGCCTATGGAAGAGAGGATAGAACAATTGGCTGAATTAGATGAAATCAGGGCCCAAGCTCAGGAGGAAAATGAAAAAATGCAATTACAAATGAAGTATCTATTTGACAAAAGGGCAAAGGACAGAAAATTTAAAGTGGACAACATGGTCCTTATGTGGAATGCCAGAGGCCAGGATAAAGGAAAGCATGGGAAATTTGAAGCATTATGGTTAGGCCCATTTATCATTACTAGTAAATGTGGTGAGGACTCATACTACTTACAAAATCTAATTGGTGAAGAACAAGAATTGCCAGTGTATGGACAATTCCTGAAATACTTCTTTTCTTGAAGCTATAATTTTCCATGCACAGTAGATTAGGATATTTCTTTTCCTTTTTCCATCACCCCTACCATTGGTCTGCATCCCAGAGAATACTTCTAGATTCTTGCAATGACCTCACAGTCATTCATCCCCAATCAGAGCCATTGTTGGGACAAAAACTTAACCCCAAAAGTTTTTGTAAAAAATTCATTTTCCTTTGCAATATCAACACCTAAAATGCCATTTTAAAAATTTCCCTCAACCAAAAATAACCCATTTGACCGATCCATAAGTCATAACCCTAATAAATCCATGTTTTGTTGCCCTCATCATAAAAACAAAAATCACATCAGAGAGATACTTCTGTATCAGCAAGACTCATCCTAGTGTCCCTTCGAAAAAGCGATACAAACATTATCGGTGAGAAAGTGCCATATCGGGAGAACTCATTTTAGAGTCCCTTCGATATCTCATCAAAATTATGTCGAAGACACCACTATGCATAGAAGAGAAGTATCTTGGAGTCTCTTTGATAATTAGGGGAATAAATAATCGAAGGGCATAAATGTTTCATGATATAACTCATCGGCATATCAGGATAACAATGAGAGATTGAGGGGATTGAAAAGACAAACTTATACACTTAAAGGATCGAAGAGACTATGAAGTATCAAAGTGAATGAATTAAGGGTCTCTTCGATATCACAAAATCACTAAAGCTCATTAAAGAGATAGAGGTACATTGGCGTGACAATTAAATGTGTCCCACCGATAAAGCAATAACATGTATAAAGCATTTTGAGATGACTCTGGGATATCAGAGTGAAGTGATTCCCAGTCCCATCGAAAAGGTAAAAGGTATGCTTTATAAAAAAACATCGAAGGGATGGATACATATTGGGGAAGTCCAAACATTGGTCCCTCTAATAAAATGAAACTTGTGAACATGTCGAAGAGACAAGCAGATATTGAAAATTTTTTTTCACTAAAGGGTTTTAGAAGAAATGTTGTGATATCGGTATGAGGTCATTTGGGCTCACTCTGAAATCCTAAAGGAACTAAACTAATCACCAATAAAAGATATCAGAGATAGAAAGAAATGTCGATGTGATCACAAAATTGGTCGCCTCGACAGAATAGTGACAAGACATGTTTGGCGGTGATCAAATGACTCTTATTCAGAAAATTAAATGTCCCTTCATTGTTCGATGACATGAAAGCTACCGTGAGACACCATTAATAAACCAAAGCCAAGTATATTGAGACAAATCTTGAGAATATTGAAACAATTAAGCAACCACGAAGAGCATGGGTAGGGCATGGCAAGAAATAGTAATTCTAGAACTGGAGGAGATATCCAGGTAAGCACTCTGAAGTCAGCTTAAAATTTATAGAATACATAAACTAGTTCAAATTACAATCATAGAATTAGGGTTCTTTCTTAGACATAAGTCTACATCATGGAAGATGTGACCAAAAACCCTAAAGGTAAGAGGCAAAAACTAGAGGAAAGACATTTAAACTAGGATTTAATAGATCAATTCCTAGGTTCAGGACAAAGTTCTAGAAGAAATGTCCAATTAAACCCCCAAGCCAAGAAACTGGAGGACATAAATAGACAAATAGGGGACACATGGACCCCAATAAGGGGGTATGATCTGTTTCTATATCACTATAGGAAAATGCATAGTCACAAACCTGTCTCAAACCCATGGAGACTAAACCTAGGAAAGCTGGTAGTGCCAAATGTGTTCATCAATGTGGAGTTGTTAAAAGCTTTGGCCAAAAAATACAATCCACAAACCCGTATGATTGAGTTAAAAGATGGGTCTAGTTTCATCCCTGTCACCAAGAGCTAAATATCCATGGTGTTTTAGTTGGACACTAGCTTTGATATGAAATTCAGAATCAAACACTTGTTAAATGACTATTACAATATGAGAAATAGTTATAAGAGATGGAGGCTACCCCTACATAGGCCCTGAGATGAAGGGAATAGGCTCAGAGTATTCTTAGGGGTTGAGGATCCCCCCTATTCTATAGATTTGTTTGAGGAGTATTTTAGATACACCTACTATTCTGTCTGTCAGGTGCTTGGATTAGATGCCCCTCTATTTATGGAAGTTGCACCAATGGTCCTAACCACAGATGTGCAAAGCCAAGATACATGGCCTCTAGACTATGATAAATACATTGCTAATGATCTTCACAATGATTTGGTTTCTATAAAGAATGGAGGTGGTAAATTCATGCATTACTATTTGTTCATGCATCCTATTTTGTGTGAGGGACATAATATGTGTATGTGGGATGAATGTTTGAGAGTAAGAGACTTGGATAGGGATGGAAACATCAAAACTATACAGATGTGGACAGATATCTGGGATAGAAGATGTGAAAGATCACATTATCTATATTTTTAAGAGTATTTTGTGAAGCCTTTGTATAAGTTCCTGGGCCATCCATGTGAATACAACTTGTCAATAGAAGTGCAGAAATTTCTGAGGCCAAAAGACAAGGATGAAAATGGAAAAATCAATCACAACTAGGGTGAATGGTATGCTTACAATGACTACACAAAGATTAGAGTCTTTGGGTATGAGGGACCACCATTCTTGCTACCAAAAATATGTCCTGATAGAATTGCCTATTTAGAAATTGTGAGGCAATTAGCTTACTCTGACTTTATGCATCTTAAAAGTTATAGTAAGTTGTCCTTGATGCCTGGTACTTTGTGTTTTGGAGATTTAACAGTTGTTTCAGATAAAGGATTCCATTAATTGACAAAAAATTAGAACAGTACAGAATGCCAACAGGAAATGCAAGAGAGAATTTTGATCCTAAGAATTTCATAAATAGTGTCAAAGTTAGTAAAAAATTAAAAGGGTATCATCATGTGCTATATGTAGATGACGATTTGATTAGAAATGTTGATGAGAATTGTGAAGTTGAAAAAATAAATGTGTATCATAGAGTAATGCTAGCAGAGGCTTAAAGGATAGCAAAAAATCCCACATATAAAGGAGCTTTTCTTGAGATTAAAGATCCTATTGGGAGGATAAACACATTAGTTGCACATGCAACAGAATTTACCGAAGATGTTCCCCCTTGGTTTTTTCAAAAAAGAAACAGGAACATCAGAGATACACAAGCTAAATATGAAGCTCCTCTCAGCCATCTATCCCCTCAGCCTACACCCGACGATAGTTTCTCTGTTGACATTGAGCAAGAAGAAGTTGAAAGTGAGGATGAGGATGTACAAGCATGTTAGCTAATGATTGAGAAATATGAACCGCCTATAGAGAGGGAAGCTACCATGATGGAAGATTTTGATGAACTCTCTAATGACATTAGGCACAATGCAATTAAGAATTTCATTTTTGATAATGATTTTATCAAAACCCTAGAGTTCAAAGCATTCTTGTATGAATACAAAGGCAAACAAACTAGGGAAAGAGTAAAGAATCTCACCCCTGACCTAGAAGCAGAAGCCTTGAGAGAGTTGCAGGTAGAGATAGACAAGGAGATGGAGAGTATCACTCCACAAAAGGAGAGAGAATTACTTGAAGAAGCAAGAGTCATGCTAGTCTCCGGGTGGGACATGACCTCAACCATTATTTTTGACATCTTTAGAAGAAACCAAGACAAAAAAGTGTAATTAAGTATTGAAGCATTGGATAAGATTAAAATAGGGTCAAGATATGATTTTGATAAAGCAACATTACTGATGTGGGCCTTGTACCCACCTAATAAGAGAACTCTGATTATTAATGATCCAAATGAAGCATTGTTGGCAAGAGACACTATATGGATTCATGGTTGTTGTCATTGATGGCAACAAAGGTCATCCCACATATCCGCAAGTCATGATGTGTCTCTACCGGAAGTCAGAATAAAGAATGTTGTGGTCCGGTGAACAAGAACAGAGCATGTGGCAAGGTCTGACAGATTGGTCCGGATCTCTCAAAGGAAGTGTCTTGGTGCAGTGCGGATTTGGGGAAGTCAAGAGGACTACCTTGAGTGGTATATTCCAAGGATTTAGCCTCCGGTGATGGACAAGGAAAAAGATATGAATAGTTGAGTACCAGATTCCTGAGAGACAGTGAAAACAGAGGAAGAACTGACTGACAGAGTATCAGACTACTTTCCGGATGTGTTACTATTGATGATAGAGGTTGTGAAGGCATGAATCATGTTTGGCCGACATGATTAATGATATCTACAAGTATATGCTTGATCCGCATTGCTTGGTGAGGAAGGATTCAGCCGACAGAACAAGAGTTTGTAAGAAACTAGATTGTTCCGGATGCCGACTAGAAAGGTGATGAAATTACTTGTGCGGATATATATAGAGGATGGATTTAGTTGTGAAGGGTGTGATGGTGTGAAGATATATGCGAATAAGTCCAGAACAGAGCAGAGGTAGCAAAAAGGATCCGGTATGTGAAAGATAGCAGAATAAAGAACAGAGGAAAGATGAAGTGCAGCAGATCAGTGTACTGAGCCTAACCGGAACTGAACTCCAGCATATGCAGATGCTTCCAATCAGTTCAAGACTGTGATTCTTATCACTTTGTAGACAGTGTGTCTTCTTGTAGGCAGTGGGCCTCTTGTGAGCAGTGTGCTCGGGCAGTGAGCCCTAATTGGCAAGTGCCATTTTGTAATTTCCTATTCTTCTAACAGAGAATAATTTTGGGTTAATCACCCCGTGGTTTTCTCCCTTAACAGGGTTTCCACGTCAAAAATACTGTGTCATGTGTTTCTTATTTCATGATTAATGTTTTTGTGTTTGATTCTATGCTGCATCAATTAAAAAGAAAGTTTAATAAGGGAAATAATTAGGATAACTGATTCACCCCCCCCCCCCCTCTCAGTTATCAACAATTGGTATCAGAGCTAAGTTCCTCCTAATAGAGCCTAACAGCTTGAGGAAGATCTGGGATTTCAAATGGATGCATATGGTTTAAGGGAGCAACTCAAGACTGCTCTTGAGGATCTTGAACAGTCAAATTCTGAAGTCAGTGAATTAAAGGAAAGACTCAAACAGGCTGATGAATTCATGAGAGAATTAAAAGACAAATTAAGTCTCTCTATGAAAAAGAGAAAGGAGCTGCTCCAACAGTTGGCAAGACAAAGTGAAGAAAGCAATACAAATGAAGAATTGACTGAGCAAACCAAGTTATGTGAAAAGTTATCAAAAGAAGTCATTATGTTAAGACATGAAATGGAATCAGGAACTATAAAGTTTACTCAAGAGATTGAAGAAAAAAGAAAGGCTGAAGACAATCTAAGACAATCTCTTAAAGAAAAATCAGAAGAATGCCACCAGATGGACAGGATTATCAGACATCTTGAATCTGATCTTGAAGATGCCAAAGATAATGAAGAAAAACTTGAGGATCAAATTGCCTCTCTCAAAAGAGACCTTCAAACAGCAAATGAATATAAAGAGAAATTCAAGATAAGTTCTGCTCAACTTGAAGTTCTTCTTGGAAGTCAAAAGAGGACAGATGACAAGTATGGTTTGGGATATGAGAAAGGAGAAAGCTCCGGAACCAGTCAGAAGAATCTTGGATCAGAAAATCCAAGGAGCAGGCCTAGAAGACCTCCGGTAAGACAGCCAAATGCTCAAAGATATCCATCCTTCAATGGATACTGCCACAGCTGCAACCACTTTGGTCACAAAGCTAATCAGTGCAGAATGAGAATGAATCAGATTAATTCATCCTTCTCCGGACAGTGCTTCAACTGCAAAAGGTATGGACACAAATCCCATGAATGCATAATTATGCAAGTAAACAAATCATTCAAAGGTAGATGCTTCACATGCAATAGAGTAGGTCATATGGCTAATCAATGCAGATCAAGAGGATATCAGTCAAATATGCAAAGAAATGTTATTTGCCAAATCTGCAATAGGTCCGGTCATAATTCTAAAGTTTGCAGAAACAAGTATCAGGACAAAAGAGGTCTGATGTATAATCAGAATCAAGACAAGGGTAAACAAAAGATGAATGCGGATGAAGTTAGGAATCAGATGAGCAAGATTTGGGTGAAGAAAAGTTCAGAGAATGTAGAGGTTGGATCCGCACCAGACTCTGGTGCTGATATTTCTTCCGGAAATTAAAAAGTGAGCTCAGGCTCAGGGGGAGACTCAAAGAAAATCCTGTTCCCCCAGCCAAACAAGTGGTGCCGAATGTGGCACAAGATGCGGATTAAAGGGTTTGCAGATATGAGTCTTGAGATGCTTCACTCAAGTTTTCAGAGGTCCGCATGGAGTTATGGAGAAGCTGTGATCGATCAAATAAGACCTGTTCAGGGAGATGCTCCGGTATGACAAAGGATTACAAAAAGGTCCGGAGAGATCCGGAAGTGCACTATCTTGTTCTGCGGATTGGACAGAATGTTTGGGATGTTCTTGTAATATGTTACCTCTATTTATTCATGATTGAAAAATCTGGATGATATTCACAGATCAGGACTAATCCGGGATACTCCAAGCTATCCAGACAAGGCGAACCGGAATAATGTAGGTGAAGCATTTATTGCAGATAGATATTAGGGTTCGCGGAGCAATATAAGGGATTTCTCAAAAGTCATTTGCTCATTCTGCACTCAAGAAGAAGTGAATAGTGGAGCTCTGCAACAAGATTCATCAAGCACACCAAGGATCTCCTGCCGAAGTCATTACATAAAGAAATCAATCCAATCACTCCGTGCAAGTCGAAGGCGCATAAGGTATTCTCCGTTTTTCATTACCTCACTGCAAATCTTTGAAGAATGGCTACTCCAAACATAGTTAAGATCTCTGATAGACCTCGCCCCTCATTCAAGAAACATCCCTACAAATCATTGGAGGTAGATCCACTAGGAGCCTTCTCTAGTGTTCCTCACGGAGTTTTACATACTGAAGACATTAGGGTTTACATACATGCAAGCATTGAGGAATTTGGGGAATTCAAATTAAGAGGCCTCTATCACAAGCAACTGATAGACAATGCTTTTGAGCTTAAACCAGAGTATAAGGATATCCAGAAGAAACAGTTTGAGCAATTTATTCATTTTCCCTACTTTGAAGAAGATGAATGGGTCCGGTATGTACTGAGCAGGATGCATGACAACTTTCTATGGCTGGATAGACCCTGCAAGATCACAAAAGAGGCAATCAGAGCAGTAACTGGTCTATACTCTTCCGGAGGGATACCTATCCTCAAATCTGTCAAGAACAACATTGTAACTGAGGCCACCGGATCAAAATTTGATAAGAGGGCAATGACCATTGAAGATATTTCGGATCCGGATATCAAATATGCATCCATGATAATAGGATACAAGATCTATCACTCCAGCAGGGAGAATTCTGTATCCGGAACTGCAGTATACACTGCCTATGAAATGCTAAGAAAGAATGCAGAATATGATCTCTGCGAACTACTGCTAAGCCAATTAATGGAAAATATACAGAAAATCAAGAAGGATAAGAAGAATTCCTTTAAGTATGGTACTCTTATTGTATGTCTATTCTTCTACTTCATGAATGAGCTACCCGGAACAAGTGGATGGGTATGGCAGAATGACAAACTTGTTGCAGTCCAGATAAGAGACTATTTGCATGGACTTGGGGATGCAAAAGCGAGAAATACAGCTCTATGGGGATACTTCAAAAACTTTCAGAGCATGATGCAAGCAAGAGAGAGAATTCCCCAGTCTCTTGTTGAAAAATACAAAGACTCAGTGTGCTTTATGGTTGACACTGATCAGTGCCTAATGGAGGCAGTGGAGCCAAGGATTGTCTGGATCATGCCCATGGGGTATGAAGTGGATGAACAGATAGTGGAGCTGCATGTTCAACACATGCTAAGTCAGCCCAAAGATCCTAAGGCAGAAAGGTTTGGAACCTTTGAGGAGCTGAGTGTAAAAATACATGTAGAACTCAGGGAACCTGAGATTAAAAGAAAGGTGAGAAAAGAAGTAGAGCACATTGCTCAAGGCCTAGGCATCTCAAAGGAGGCACTTGATGCCAGCCGGGAAAAGAGGAGGAAGGCTGAGGAAGAAGAGAAAAGTAAAGAAAGTGCTCCGGTTGAAGCTCCCACCCGGACCAGATCATCAAAGAGATCTGCACCTCCCACAACCAAAAGTTCAAAACCGGAAGTCCAGGCATCTGGTAAGAGATCCAAGACAAAAGCCACAAGGGCTTATGGAAGCCAAAAGGATGAAGAGGAAATAGAGTCAGATGAGGGAGTAAAAGAAATAAAGAAACAGAAGAAGAAAGGATCCGGTAAGCCCTCCACAGGCCAAGACAAGGATGAAATGGCAGAGGTATCTGTTGAAAAGCCCACTCTGTCTCTAGAGAGCATAATCAAGTCAGTCACGGTGGATGGAAACCTTCAACCAATGACTGAATCCTATGATGACTTCAGTGAGGCTGACCAAAAGACTCTGCAGGAAGCCACAGTTAAATATCTGAACATATATAATAAGGCTTTCATTGAGATCATATCTCTTATTCCTAAAAGCCTAGAAAAGGAATTGGAAGTAAGAAAGAACAATGCTCATGCAAAAGATCTTGAGATCCGGGAGCAGATAGCTATTCAGCTATATCCTCAAATTGATCCCAAGACAATGAACATAATCTTCAAGGACTGCAAAGATGAGTTCAGAAGCAAAGCCAGGATGAATCAACTCATGCTTGGTGAGACTGACAAAGTGGCCCAAGAAACAGAAGAGATCCTCCGGAAGGCCTTCAAAAGGTTCAATCTTCCTGTTGTAGAGGACTTAGGTACAGAAACAGCTGAGGACTTGGGACCCTCTGCTCCAGAGGAAGTGGCCCATGAACAAGCTAGCATCTCTCCTCCAGTTTCCCCTACAGTCTCCGGATCCAAAGAAGAAGAGCAATTACAGGAGAAGGAAGCAGTGGTGAAAGACAAAGAGGTTGACAGTTCCAAGACTGCAGAAGAAAAGAAACATCTGTCTCCGGCAAGAGACACTGCACAAACTGTTCAACAATTTTTGAGCAAAGAAACTTTAGAGATTGATGAACCGGAGCTTCTAAAAGGCCCATTCGACTTTGACTCTCTCTCTCCGGTACAAACAATGAAGATAGCTTCATTTGCAAATGCCAAGGCAAATGAAAAACTCCTGAAGTCTCATATGGAAGACTGTGAGTTGATAGAGGCTGCTTCCGGAGTACTTGTAAAGATTATGCCATCAATCCAGATAGATCCGACAGCCTCCACTTCCGGTAATCTAAAAACCTTAGTCAGCAGTGTTGATACACATTTTGATTCTCTAGAAAAATCAGCTGAAGAAAAGGTCCGGAAGGAATTTTTAGATAAAAGATTTTCAGAGGTATTAGAATTAATCTCTAAAGATAGGAAGATTGTGAGCATTGGAATAAAGAGTTTAGAGAATGCTCTTAAGGATGGTGGTGACATCTACAAATTTTGCATATCCTGGCCAAAGGCAACAGCAGCAATTGACAAGAAAATAAAAGAGGAACAGGACAAGCTACAAAGCTTATCTCAAAGTTTTGATCCTCTCTCTTCCTCCATAATAAATCAAGAATGTCAGACTATTGCAGTCTTGAATGAAATAAAGAATCTTGAGAAGGAAAGGAAGAACATCACTAACCGGATGGGAGAACTTAGACGGATTATAATCCCTAAGTTGGAAACTATGCATGAGGCCATCAGTGATGCTCAGACCACCGCCCAAACAAAAGATCCGACAGATCTCAAGCGGGCAGAAGCTTTTGCATTTTTGTTGAGTGGTCACATTTCAATTTTGGATAGAATGAAGCAAAGTTGGGCTACAGAAATGATCCAATTGCAGACATCCTTTGCAGACATTCTTCAGTATATGTGAGTATGTAAATATGCGGCTATGTATAGAAAATTTTTGAAAATTTTGATATGCGGACCCTACCCTTTGCCATTGATGTCAAAGGGGGAGTGAGGAGCAGTGAAAAATGAGGAATCCAATTAAGGGGGAGTTCCGGAAATTGTATATAAAGACAGAGCATCAGCAAAGGGGGAGCATAGTGTAAACACTTAGTCATTTTTCACTAAGTGTTGCCATCAATGCCAAAGGGGGAGATTGTTGGCAAGAGACACTATATGGATTCATGGTTGTTGTCATTGATGGCAACAAAAGTCATCCCACATATCCGCAAGTCATGATGTGTCTCTACCGGAAGTCAGAATAAAGAATGTTGTGGTCCGGTGAACAAGAACAGAGCATGTGGCAAGGTCCGACAGATTGGTCCGGATCTCTCAGAGGAAGTGTCTTGGTGCAGTGCGGATTTGGGGAAGTCAAGAGGACTACCTTGAGTGGTATATTCCAAGGATTTAGCCTCCGGTGATGGACAAGGAAAAAGATATGAATAGTTGAGTACCGGATTCCTGAGAGACAGTGAAAACAGAGGAAGAACTGACTGACAGAGTATCAGACTACTTTCCGGATGTGTTACTATTGATGATAGAGGTTGTGAAGGCATGAATCATGTTTGGCCGACATGATTAATGATATCTACAAGTATATGCTTGATCCGCATTGCTTGGTGAGGAAGGATTCAGCCGACAGAACAAGAGTTTGTAAGAAACTAGACTGTTCCGGATGCCGACTAGAAAGGTGATGAAATTACTTGTGCGGATATATATAGAGGATGGATTTAGTTGTGAAGGGTGTGATGGTGTGAAGATATATGCGAATAAGTCCAGAACAGAGCAGAGGTAGCAAAAAGGATCCGGTATGTGAAAGATAGCAGAATAAAGAACAGAGGAAAGATGAAGTGCAGCAGATCAGTGTACTGAGCCTAACCGGAACTGAACTCCAGCATATGCAGATGCTTCCAATCAGTTCAAGACTGTGATTCTTATCACTTTGTAGACAGTGTGTCTTCTTGTAGGCAGTGGGCCTCTTGTGAGCAGTGTGCTCGGGCAGTGAGCCCTAATTGGCAAGTGCCATTTTGTAATTTCCTATTCTTCTAACAGAGAATAATTTTGGGTTAATCACCCCGTGGTTTTCTCCCTTAACAGGGTTTCCACGTCAAAAATACTGTGTCATGTGTTTCTTATTTCATGATTAATGTTTTTGTGTTTGATTCTATGCTGCATCAATTAAAAAGAAAGTTCAATAAGGGAAATAATTAGGATAACTGATTCACCCCCCCCCTCTCAGTTATCAACAAGCATTTGATCACCTCTTGATACAACGAGTTGAGGACATAGATCCTACGGAGACTGCTGATTTAAATGTCAATGTTGCTAGATTTACAAAGGCCCAAATTGAGAGATTGGTGAATAATAATAAGACGTACATGGTAGAGAATGAGAGACTACGACAGGAAGTTGCTAGCTATAAGGACAAACTGCCATCCTCATCAAGTAGTTATTCACCATAGTTAGAAGCAGATAAGAGGTTAGTAGAGGCCAGAGCTGACACTACCTACTAGAAAATAAAATTTGAAAAACTTCAAAAGAGGAATGACCAATTAGAGATAGAAATAAAAACTATCAAATTATATGAGATGGTCTCAGAGTTAATCAAGAACAGATTTGAGAAAATGATTACAAATGCTGATAAGGTATGGGTGGTACATAATGGAATACATGTTGCCTATCAAGAACATAAAATGTTGCATCTCAAGATGTTAGAAAAGAAGGAAGAGTTGATGGCCAAAGGGGATGTTGATACACATGTTTTCAAGAATTATGACGAGTTGATTGATATGCGTGAGAAATTTAGCTCTGTGCTAGCACAAGACCTTGGTGACTTTGATCAACCTTTGGATCTAGCTTTTCTTAGTTTCCTTGATGATGAGGGCAATCTAAGAAAGCAAGACATTTGAAGGAATGAACTTGCTCAGTTATGACTGATAGCTCTAAACATAGTCAATAATGAACCCACTATGATGAAGAAAACACATGAGCAGTTAGAAAGGCTTTTTACTCTTGAATTTGTTATGAAAGAAATAATATCAAATACAGATTCTTATGCAACTCAAGAGTATATTAATCATATCTCCAAGATTAACTTGTTCATTACTCGAGCAACATAAGGGGAGTCCTTTTGATGAAACTAAAAATGAAAATTTTGCCAAATTTCCAAAGGTTATATATGCAGTGAAGTATAGTAAGCAGGAGGAAATAATAAATAGTAGCAGGTAGAGCATGCTCATCAGATGTTGCATTATTGGAGAGGAGAACTTTGCCAGGCCTACGGTCATGGGTTCTCTATGGTGATTAACGGATTCAGATCATGACTAATGCAATGCCCAGTTTTATCTTTTTGTTTATTTCTTAATTATGTTCAAAACAATCATTAGTTATATGAAGGGGTGCATGTTATGAAAAGTCACCTTGTTTTGGCTTGAATCTTGTTCACTTCTTGTATATATAAGGGAAACCAAGGCCAATTTCTGGGGATCATCAAATAACAATCATATTGTTTAGGGTAAAAATTGGATTGTTTAATGTTTTAGTGTTTAGATGTTTGAATACTCCTTTCACCCTTTACATTCAAGGATCTAAGGTCAAGTGGCAATTCACTATCATACCCTAGGTCGCTATGAGATGTAGGGAAACTTGGATTAGGGAATTTAATTATCAATTTTCCTTCTCTTATGCTTAATTGACCATTAAAACCCTAATTTCGCAAATACAACTGTAAATGGAAGAATAACAGAAAAAGATCTTCCAGATAGAAGTAAAATATCAAATCACAGAGTACCTGTTTTTGAGGTTCCAAGGCAGAAAAGTTGAGGACAAAAGAGAGGGCACCCAAGTCCAATGCCTTGTTTTTTGTCTAGATCTGGAAACTCAGTCTGCAACTCTTCCCTACTATTTTGGAGATTTTCCCATCACGGAAGTTGGAGGACTAATGAGTGGATGCCCAAGTCCAGGGTGTTGTTTTTCCTTTTGTTCTACAATTCTGACACTTCAAGATGCCTTCCTGCAACTTCACTTTTTCCAGCTCTGCAACCTGTAACCTGCAACCATGAAAACTTTGGGAGGGGGTTGTGATGTTTAGAGGCTTGCCTCAGTCAAGCCCCAGAGGACACTTAAGTCTGTGAACACCGTTGTTAGATAGAGAGTGCTTGCCCTTGTGAGGCAAAGGCAAAAACCAAAGGAAATGATGATAAAAACACAATATAAGGTCACCTTGTAGTGAAGATATCATGGGAGGAAGATGTTCTTCATTCCATGATTAAATGGATGCTCAAATCTACAAACACAAACACATAAACCACACAAATCTGCTCTTGCAACACAATGAAAGCCTCGAATCACCTTGAGAACACAATAGTGTGCTAGTAATCATCTAGTTTACAAATGAATGCCTAAATATGCTTATATATGCAACTACAAACACTCCCGCCAATATTTTCATAATTCAAACTTACCGTGTTGGCATAGGACCCAAATAATGGTCATAAACTGACACCCATAAATTAGGACTGCCCCAAAATAGGGTAGGACTAGGGTGCGGGCACCCAAGTCCTCCCCCCTATTTTAGGTAGGGTACAACTCAAGGGGTCCTCCTAGGTCCCATTTGTCATGTTACCTAGGGCTCATTCCATCGGGATGCTAAATTATGAACTAAGATGTCCTAAATGCATGCAAAAGACTTGGGAGCTAAACCTTATGAGGGAAAAGCCCCCAAGGGGACATTTTATAATGTTACACATATATACTATTATCATTTCAGTCATACTTGCAAAACAAAATACAAAAACTTCTATGATTTTTTGAATAATCTAATGGGAAAGAAGGTTTAATCAGTAGATTTATCTTTGGTGTTCAATTACTTTGTTGATATTAATTCTTATGAGTTATTTGACTATCTCCATATTGGTCTTTTCTAGTTATTTAAATCATTTTGATTTATCAAGGCACATTTGTTGTCCCTGTGTAATATGCTTGATCGGTTTTTGTGAGAAGTTGATTTAAGTCCTTCTAAGTGATTTTTGTTTATTGGTCTCTACCCAGAGTTAAAACCCTTTAAATAAGTCATCTTAGTTGGTTTCCTTCAAACTAGAATTAAAATCCTTTTAGACTATCACAGTAACTCAGAAAGATATCAATGGGATTTATAAGAAGAGTCTAATAACCAATAGTCTTGCACATTTACACAAGGTATAAACATTCAGAAGTGCCAAGTAGTTAGAGTTAAGCCAAATAGATGAATCCACATTTCATACTAATCTTGACCCCATTAGCCCAATAAGAATAGGTACTGATCACATTCAATTTGAAAACATAATCTTTTTAAATCTACTTATCACTCTTCTATCTATTTTCACATTCATATGCCATTAGGAAATAGATTAATACAATCCAAGTTTAAATATGCTTAACTGTTGAAGGTATACCTGCCTAGGTCTAGCAGAACCTAAAGAGTAGGTAGCACAAAACCACATAGGTTTTCTCTGTTTCGTTAGCCAAAAACATTATCAAAGAGCTTGGCATCCTCTTAAGGTTTACAACCTGCGTTTTTGAGACCTAACACACTCGTAAGGTGCTAGTCCCCCGAATCATTACTAGACACGTTTAGATTAGAGGCCAACTCCTTTTTGACCTTGTGCCAGTTTGTTCAAGGCAAGAGGACACATAATCCTCTCTAGGTTCTCACCATAAGGTTCCCTTGAGATGAGATGGGAATTCTCAGCTTAACATAAGTTATACATAGCTTTCTGGGGAAAGGGTGATTCTAGGAGGCCCATATCCATCCTCTCTCACAAAGACAAAAGAATGTACACACCCATCCTAGGTGTGATGATGTTTGAGTTGTCAGAGATTCTAAGTTATGGGCTTGAACAAACTGCCATTGGCCAATGACCTTAGGGATAGAAAGTGTCTTATGTGTGAGAATTGTTTTCGTATTGTGCTAAGCCCTTGGAAATTTAGGGTAGGAAAGCCCTTGAACATACACATACACTTATAAAGTCAAGAGTCACCAAAAACAACCAATTGATTGCCAAGTGTCTTCTATGTTTGATGTGTCTTCTAATTTTTCACACCAATTGCCCAAACAAACATAGAAACAAAACACCACAATCATAGGGGAACCTTTGAGCATCCACCTTCCCTATCAAACTCAAATTGCAATTGTGTTAACATATCTAAGACTTGCATATTCTTTTCAATCATCTATTTCATTCCCTTAGGTTTAGGTTTCATCCTATAGCTAGTTCATTCCAAATAATTGCATTTAGCTCACCTTAGGTTATCATAATCAACCCATAGCATTTCTAGGATAACATTAGTTTCAATTTTATTTGAGATTGAGAAATAGGAGAAAATGTCATAATTGACTCCAATCATAGCTACAAGCTTGGATTATACAAGACCTTGTCATCTCTTTCCATAATCAATCAAACTAGTTGGGCCTAGTATTCATAAGTCTAGTCTAGGTTCATCTTTTTCCAATCAACAATTGTGTCTCAACTCATGAGTCTAGCTTGAGCTCACTTCAATCACCATTCTCTTCAACATTTATCATTTCAAGGTCTGGATAACTCCAACTAATACTTTGATAAGGTCATAATTTGACATTAGTATCCATGTGATCAAACTTCTCAAAAATTGGAACATATTGGCTTCTAGCATAGCTCTAGTATCACTCATCTCCTTAGGCCTAGTTGCATTCTTGTCATCCTTATATTCCAAAAATTACCAAAAACATTAGCATAGAACATCTTCACTTTGCATTGTCAACTTTAGTTACATTTACCCCCACACTAGTATAGTGCATTATCACTTTGCATTACCATCCTTAGTGTCATTAGGCATACTTATATCCTAAAAATACCAAAAACATTACATAGGGCATTCTCACTTTGCATTACCCTATCTTATCCAAAAAATACCAAAATATAGTATAGTACACTTTGCATTACCATCCATAGGTCATCCCATTTCCCTAATCTAGCAAGTCTTTTATGGTGGAAACATGGTTGCAAAAGAAAAGTAAGGGAGAGGAATCCTTAGATCGTCCCCTCAATAATCCTACAAACACACTGAGGTTTGGAACCTCATCTAATGGGCAACACGAACCTCACTCCAACATGCCAAATCCCTTTGAAAACCTCATTTTGCAAGAAGACAATCAAGGGATTACCCAACAAGAAATTGAGGAAGCCTCCCAAGATCCTAGAATGTTATGAATCCTAGATGAAATGATAAATACCAATGCTCAAACCTACCTCATGCGTCTCTTACAAATCAGCACCAAACTTCCCGCAGGGGTAGACATCAATTCAATTGTGGAATCATTACCAAACAACATCGTACAAGGCCAAGGTCAAACAACATCATCCACTAGCTACATGAATCTGACACAAGAACATGTGAGCCTAAGTCACCCCTTGAAACAAGATAAAAGGATTTTAAATCTAAATGCTACCTTTGACAAGGGAGACACCAACCTAGCTCATCCAAGCCCTTAATTTAATCCCTCATTAACTCCACGCCCTAAGTTTAAACATTACAAAAGTAAACCCATGGAGTTACCCAAATCCATCAATCCATTCAATCCCTTTGACCTTCTGCCTAATCAAAGTCAAACTCCTAATCATAAGCCAACACCTTCCATCTCTTTTATCCCTCCACCATGGGACTTAGCCACTTCACCGAATCCTAATCATAAGCCTACAACTTCCACTCTCATTATCCATCCACTATATTGTCCATCCACACATACACTAATGAAGGATGTGATCCAATGGCTCCTAGAAAGGAATAAACCTTCCCCATGCCAAACATCTATCATTCATCCTATCAAAGAACCTTCAAATGTCATGTCTAATCCTCCAACCCCATCATGTAGTCCATAACATGTCAAGCCTCTCCAAGAGTCCTCGACTTCCACTTTCATTCCAAGTCAAGAGATATGTCAAGGGTCTAATCCAAAGCATGCGAAACCATTAGCTCCTAATTCTAATCAAGATCAAATCGCTTCCATTCAACCTATCCATAGCACAATTAATTCTATTCATGATCAAGCTCCCATTTATGATCAAGATCCTACCTATGATCAAGAAGACCATGATGATCCTCTTAGTCAAATTTATGCATTCCACTGTCAAGAGCTTATCACTCCACCTAACCATGATCCACAAACATCCACTCTCCATGATGAAACAAGTGGCTCCCAAGAAAGCATAGAAGATCAAACTAATACCTTGGATCTTAGTCAACACAATGACAATCAAGATCCTAATGATCCTTCTTCATCCACCATCGATCCCATTTAAAATCCACCATCATATCCCCTTGGTCTTACCATCTTCCTTCATAAGTGCTCCTCGGTAGGACAACAACCATTATCCACTTGACCTTCTCTATCAAATAAGGAACTCACATCTAGTCCCACTGTTCACTGCATACTCCAAAAAAATGATTTATCAAGGTAAAGGCTTAGGCCTTAATGAACAAGGAATTTTGGAGCCCATCCATGTCAAATTCCCTCTACGCTCATATGGATTTGGATATACACCCCAAGGTAAACAATCTAAACATGTTGGTACCTCCTCCATGCCATCTAAATCCACCAACTCCCATCATAGTCCTATCACACCCCAAAAACATATGTTGTCATTCCACCTCCATTATCCTACAAGTGTCAAAAGCATGTGACCATACACCTTCCACCATCCACTTTACCTCCACTTCTTCCAACTCCTAATATCCCACCATCCACTTTACCACCACTTCTCCCAATGCCAAATCCATCCATTTACACATTCCCTCAAATTCATTATCATGACCAATCAATGTGCACATTGTCTAAACAAAAAGCTTCCACCCATCCAATGAGATTAAAAAATAAACATTTGGATGCCTCCTCTACACATAAAGCCAAAAATCCTAAGGGTCCTCGTGCCTTAGGGTACAAATGTAAAGAATCAAAGAAAAGTACATCCAAAAGGATACCTAAGCCTATAGCCTCAAAAGAAAAGGCCAAAACTAAAATGGTATGGGTACCTAAGAAAAAAGAAGTGTTTAGGGGAAAATTGGATTTGTTAATGTTCTAATGTTTAGATGCTTAAATCCTCCTTTCCACCTTACATTCAAGGATCTAGGGTCGAGTGACGAGCACTATCATACCCTAGGCCACTTGCAGATGTAGGGAAACTTGGATTAGGGAATTTAATTATCAATTTTCCTTCTCTTATGTCCAATTAACCATTAAAACCCTAATTATGCAAATATGGCAACAAATTGATGAAAGACGGAAAAAGATCTTGCAAACAAGAATAAAATACCAAATCACAGAGTACCTATTTTCAAGATTCTAAAGTAGAACAGTCGGGGACACTGGAGCGGGTGCCCAAGTCCAAGGTACCTACTTTTCCATAGAATCCAGACCTCCTAACACTAATCAGCCCTGTAACTTCTATTTTTGGAGATCTATCTATGGAGGACACTGGAGTGAGCATCCAAGTCCTAGACGTGCTCCTTTGTCTGATTTTTCTTCAGATCCCAAATTCTTGATGCCTACCAATCCTTCCTGCAACTCCACTTTTTCCAAATGCGACACCTATGACCTACAATCACAAGACTTGGTTTGGGGTTGTGGTGTTTAGAGGCTTGCCTCAGTCAAGCCCCGGAGGACACTTCAGTCTTCAAACACTGTTATTAGATAAAAGAGTACGTGCCCTTGTGAGGCAGAGGTAAAAACCAAAGGAATCAATGATGAAAACACAATATTATGTCACCTTGTAGTGAAGCTCTCATGGAGGAAGATGCTCTTCATGCCATGAGAAGATTGATGCTCAAATCTACAAATATTAACACACAAAACACACAAGTCTGCTCTTACAACACAATAGAAGCCTTGAATCACCTTAAGAACACTTGAACATCACAATTGCCATCTAATTGAAATCTAATTTACAAATGAATGCCTAATCTTTCTTATATATGCAACTACAAGCACTCCCGCCAAGAAATTAAAAATCAAACTTTACCGTGTCGGCAAAATAACCAAATAACGGTCATAAACTGACACCCAGAAATTGGGGCTGCCCCAAAATAGGGCAGGACTAGGGTGCGAGTGCCCAAGTTCTCCCTCCCTATTTTGGGTAGGGTACAACTCAAGGGGTCCACCTAGGTCTAATTTTCCATGGAACCCAGGTCTCATTCCATCGGGATGCCAAAATATGAACTAAAATGTCCTAAATGCACTCTAAAGACCCGGGAGCTAAACCTTATGAGGGAAAAGCCCCTAAGGGGACATTTTTCAATTTTACATTTAGCCCCTACTTTAATGTATGTATAAACACAAGGCCAATACATGCATTAAAGTAAGGTCACAAACACAACAAACACACCAAGCACAAAGAAGACACACCCAACACATAGAAAGCAGTAACAGGCACGTAAAACACAGAGAAGACAGTTACAGTCACACAGAATATAGAGAAGATAGTCAATGTATAGAAGACACATTAATGCATGGAAGATAGAAATGATATCTTTTCTTTTACTTTTCTCATATATATGAAATGCAAATGCAAGTACTAGAAAGTAAACAAACCTCCCATAATACAGGATGCACTACCTTAAGGCGCAGATCTCTATATAAATGAGGCAACACACATGCAATACATGCAAAACCTCCCAAAAATACAGGAAGCACTACCTGAGGGCGTTGGTCTCTACATATGGGGCAACAAACACGCCATACAAACAAGTACGACAAAACATAGACACTTGAAGACACGGAGAAAACACAGCAGACAAGTGATGGAGTGTACCTATTTCTAGGTCCAACACCATCTCAAGTACATTACAAGCACACACCGATGATTGGGCTTCACCACAACAATTGCTAAAGACATGCTTAAGGGTTGAGTTAGTCACAGAACTGCTCCCCGCCTTCGCAGAGGACTTTTAAAAATGATAGGATGATGCAATCTGCTTCGAGAAATACACCATCCCTGCCTCCATAGAGGGCTTAAGAAAAAGGATATATGCAATATCCCGCCTCCGCAGAGGGCTTACATGATTGATTGATTGATTGCAAACAAACTTAGAATGCACGATGCACTACCTTGGGGCACAAGTCTTTGCATCTAAGGTCAAACACATTGCTAACATCTATAACAGATGACTTACCTTATATATTCCCCCACCTTAAGGTGGTTGATATCAGGTATTGATACAAGCACATTAAGGTAGGAAGAAAACACACAAGGGAACACCGACTTTTGCAAAGCCCATGGCCCCCAGAGGTGACATGTACTTTACGATCGCCAAATGTTCCCACAAACACATCCTTGCAAGAAACATGTTAGTGTCTACAACATCATGATAAACAACAACATCAATTCATATGATTAATTACACAAAGAGCCAAGGTTATAGAATGAATTCAGAATTTGAGGATAACCGTGAGGCTATATCACAAAGCTCTCCAAATCGAGTACTGCCAAGGCTAGATTCAAAGGCAAACAAAGGTACACAAAGCAGCAGTATTGTTAAGGTTTGTAAATGAGACAGAAACATCATGAAATTCACTACGCAAAAAGCACAAGTGCTTCCACTAGCCAAGCGTCAGATAAAATATACAACCCCATCGTCATATTAGGAACTAAGTCCATTTGTTGATTTCTCTTGAAGGGGACACTAGGTCTATAAATTTTTGTCATCATCCACCCGCTAGGTGGAAACACTAGAGGAAGGGAAATAATAAATAAGAGAGGAGAAACAAGTGTCTTAGGGTGAATCACGTAGGAGGGTGCCCCCAGGTCACCAACCACGACGCTATGTCCGTAAGGCACAACACACAACAATGAAATCAGAGAGAGCAATTTAGAAGAATGATGATACAAATAGAAGAAGGTCACAATAGAGGCGGTCTCCTGGTATCTCGAACCTTATGGGAGAATCTGATGTCATTCCAAGAGGCCTAAACAACACATAACACATCACAGGGGAAGCACATCATGAGAGAGATAAAAGGTTAGAGATACTTACATGTAGGGTCTTCATATTATATCTTGGAGCTCTCGAACCTCTTGGAGAGGTACTTGATCATGTTTAGTGCAAAATTTGAGTGGTTCTTATGAAAGTCTTGTTTGTTATCATATGATGTTTGTTCCTTAAATCCTTGTTTGAATGAGACTTTTTGTTGCTTGTGAGGGGGAAAACCACTATTATTTTTGACTATTGATTGTCGTTTTGCTCTTTTCTGATTTTTAGCGAGTTTTCATTGTTGAATCTTTCTAGGACAATAACAGGAATCATCCTGAACCATCTTACTCATTTGTATCATTTGTTGTTCTTTCTTTTCTGATGCATTTTTATTGTCTCCCAATCCATACAGGCATAACGGGGGAGGAACCTCAACATAAATTTCGTTTCTTCATGGACGAGGTAGATTATCCATTTGTTTCTTATCGACTTCAATCATACCTACGATGCTATCATGGTCCAAGTAATCATCCTCGTCTACTTCCACTAAATCTTGTTCCACCATATTATTTTTAGTATGTTTAGGAAAAGGATTAGTGAAGATTTGTAAATTTTGATTTGGCGGAGCAACCGACTTATTTCCATTATCATTCACACCCGATACCTGGATGACATTTGAATCTATAAGGTCCTGTATCTCATGTTTAAGATGCATACATCATTCAGTGTCATGTCCTTGTGTTCGATGATAATGACAAAAGGAATTAGCATCAAAGTAAGGTCCTTATTTACTAGGATCAATAGGCTTTATCGGGGGAAGCTTCATAATGTTATTACTCACAGCTTGATTCATGATAGAATGATAGGACTTAGAATTGGAGTAAACTTTCTTGGTTGATACGACGCTTTCTTTGGATTGTTTATAGTAGACACATTCATGTTTGGTCCATTGATCTTGATGAAACTCCTATTATTGTTCCTCTTAAAATTGTTTTGTGATTATCCACCTATGGATTGACCAACTTGAGCTGATGAGTTTTGGTTTTCATACTGACTAGACGAAAGTTGATAATCATGAAGAGTGGTGCATAAATGTTGAAAGGAGTTGTATTTCATCAAGAGAATCTTACCATGAATATCAGGGTGTAGATTTGTAATGAATATCTTTTGAACATCCTCATCTTTCATCTGATACTGAATCTATGCATAAAGTCCTTGATACTGACCAATGAATTCAGTCAACTTTTCTTTCAAACCTTGTTTACATTGAACCAAGTCAATAAGGGTGACTTGGGGTCCGATATTTGCTTGAAAATATTGTAAAAATTGATCAATCAACTGCAAAAAGGATTGTCTTGAATTTAGAGGCAACGAACAAAACCATTCTAGAGCAGTATCTTTGAAAGATTGCAGGAAAAGTTTTGCTAACAAATCCTCTTCAAAATAAAAATCACTACACATAGCTGTAAATGCTGCCACATGAATATTGGGATCTCCTTTTCCACCAAATTTTTCAAAGCAGGGTGTCTCAAACCTCTCAAGCATAGGAGTTCTCAAGATTTCGTAGGATATTAGATTACGAGCATGATATGTTGGTAGACTAGGCTGCGAAGAATTTGTCAAAGTTATTACCTTTTGTTGCAAAGCAGTCATGCTCTATAAAAGTTGGTTTAGGATGGCATCATTGGGAGATGTGGTTTGTTGTGAGGAATTAGAACCAAGGTGAGAAGGTGATTGAGCTTGAGATACAATAGGTGGAGATTGAGAATATGTTAACGGTAGTTATCCATAATGATAGGTGGAAGATGGTTGCGAGTATGTAATAGGTGGCTGGAAATGAGTGGAATAGATAGGTGGTTGAGAACAATTATGGATAGAGGATGTACCTTTGGGAACCAAATTTTGATAATTAAATCCCACAACTTTGTAATTAGTTCCATTAGATAATCCAATACCAGTGGTAGCATTACTACAAGTGTTTGCATTCGTTGTTAAGATCGTTGATGTAAAAGTGGATATTCCTGTGGTCGGTATAGGTGTCGAAACTTGAGTATGAGATGGTGATAGAGTGTTATTTATCATTTCCACACATTTGGTCACTAGCATGATATTGGTTTGTACAATATGTTCTAGACCATGAATTGCATTTACACCATCTTGTCCCTCTTTTATCAATTCTTTTATATTATGAATTATAGGGACAGGTTCCTCAGCTATTCTCTCATTTTCCATGAATGATTGAAATTCAACTAGCTCTTTATATAATTTTTCTATTTGCTCATCAGATACATATCGTATTTCCTCAATAGTATTATCAACATCATGAAAAGTTTGTTCTTCCATTGTGGTTGGAGGATATATACTATCTTGCACAATTTGAGTTTCTCCCTTTGTAAAGAAGGTGTCCAAAGTACCAACATCTTCAAGAGCACTAGATCCCATTAATCTTTTACTTCTTCTCAAAGGAATATTGTTTTTAAGACAGCATGTCATAAATCTTATACAAAATCATACAACGCTCAAACTAAGAGAACAAATCCTAGGAGAAGGATATGATTGACGACCAAAATGCTTGGTTTTTTGATACTTTTTCAATGCCAATGAATGAAACAAAGGATGTTGTAAGAATTTAGATTGAGGGAAGAAATTTATATGTTTGATATCAATCTAAAACAGCAATCTAATCACTCTCAACACACTCTTGATGCAAATCCAAGATAATGCCAAGTCAAAATATAGTGAAAATATGTCAGAATAGGCACTTTTTTCACCAAAACTCAATGCAAAAGAGCATAACAAAGGGTGTTGTGAGTAAAATGATGATGAAAATAAAGTAATATCAGTAATAAAATCCACTTTATGCAAAAATATCTAACACAAAACGTTTTTAGTGCCACTTAAGGTAAAACCCTAGTGAAAATATAGCAAAATATGCAATTTTACACGGTTTTTCAACTCCAAGACCTAGCCAAAGGGGTGTTGTAAGGAATTTTAGGAGGTAAAGAAAATAATATCAATAATATAAGTCACCTAAATCCATAAAATTGATCACAACATGCTTGGAGTGCAAACTAGGTCAAACCCTAGAGCCAAAATAGCCGAAATGTCTAGTTTTTCACTGAATTTTCACTACAAGAGCCCGTTAAAAGGGTGTTGTGAAGATTTTTATGAGGGGAAACAATTTATTATCCTGATAATAGCAAAATAATTCTAAAATACCTTTCACAACACACCTATGGTGCAAGTTTGGAGAGTCGATAAGGCCAAATTTAGTGAAAATTGTTGTTTTTGAAGCCCTAGGTTTGAGATCTTGGGATGAAATTCTATGTGAATGCTTTGAAGTCTGATTTATGATGAAATTGACTTACTCTCATATCTTAAAATGATTTTCAAGCCTTAACATGCAAAATGCCCATGCAAATTTAATGAAAATGCATCAAAATTGCTAGTTTTTGTTGAAATTCTCTATGCAAAAATGTAAATATTTTAAATCTAAATGCAAATTCACACTAAATGCAAGACTAAAGCCAAATAAAAATTTGAATTAGCCTCTAAAATCAGTAGAAAAACTTGATAAAAGATTTTGCCTACTGACCCTAGATTTTGGAATCACTAGGTTATTTAAAATTATCAAAATTTCCACAAAACCCCAACGATTAAATGATAAAAATGCAATGCAAATTTCTAAATTTTTATATCAGATCTAATGTAAAAATCATGAGTTAGGAAAATTTAGGAAGAATTGATGCAATTTAGTAAGCCAAACAATGCAATTTTTTTGTATTTTTCAAAATTTTCAATTTTTCTAAATTTTTCTCAATGCAATGAAATGAATGACCAAATGAATGAATGAAATCAATCCAAATCTAAAGAAAAACACTTAGAAAGTTGCAATTTCAGTTCAAAAATATGGGTTCACCAAAATGTTTAGGGGAAAATTGGATTTGTTAATGTTCTAATGTTTAGATGCGTAAATCCTCCTTTCCACCTTACATTCAAGGATCTAGGGTCGAGTGACGAGTACTATCATACCCTAGGCCACTTGCAGATGTAGGGAAACTTGGATTAAGGAATTTAATTATTAATTTTCCTTCTCTTATGTCTAACTAACCATTATAACCCTAATTATGCAAATGCAACAACAAATTGACGAAAAATGAAAAAAACTCTTGTAGACAGGAATAAAATACCAAATCACAGAATACATATTTTTGGGGTTCCGAAGCAGAACAGTCAGGGACACTGGAGTAGGCACCCAAGTCCAAGGTACCTACTTTTTCATGAAATCCAGACCTCCTTCCAACACTAATCAGCCCTGTAACTTCTATTTTTAGGGATCTATCTGTGGAGGACACTAGAGCAAGCGCCCAAGTCCTGGAAGTGCTCCTTTATCTGACTTTTCTTTAGATCCTAAATCCTTGATGCCTTCCAATCCTTCCTGTAACTCCACTTTTTTCCAAATGCGACACCTGTAACCTATAATCACAAGACTTGGTTTGGGGTTGTGGTGTTTAGAGGCTTGCCTCAGTCAAGCCTTTGAGGACACTTAAGTCTCCAAACACTGTTATCAAATAAAAGAGTGCATGCCCTTGTGAGGCAGAGGCAAAAACCAAAGGAATCAATGATGAAAACACAATATTATGTCACCTTGTAGTGAAGCTCTCATGGAGGAAGATGCTCTTCATGCCATGAAGAGATTGATGCTCAAATCTGCAAATATCAACACACAAAACACACAAGTCTACTCTTGCAACACAATAGAAGCCTTGAATCACCTTGAGAACACTTGAACATCACAATTGCCATCTAATTGAAATCTAGTTTACAAATGAATACCCAAGCTTACTTATATATGCAACTACAAGCACTCCCGCCAAGAAATTAAAAATCAAACTTTACCATGTCGGCAAAATAACCAAATAACGGTCATAAACCGACACCCAGAAATTGGGGCTACCCCAAAATAAGGCAGGACTAGGGTGTGGGCGCCCAAGTCCTCCCTCCCTATTTTAGGAAAGGTACAGCTCAAGGGCTCCACCTAGGTCTAATTTGCCATGGAACCTACATCTCATTCCATCAGGATGCCAAAATATGATCTAAAATGTCCTAAATGCACTCTAAAGACCCAGGAGCTAAACCTTATGAGGGAAAAGCCCCCAAGGGGACACTTTCTGATGTTACAAGAAGTCAAAACAAAAGAGGCATCCACATCCCAACAATCCCATTCCATTCCAAAATCCCAAATTCCTCCATCACACAAGCAAAGAAAAAATTATAAAATTCCTAAGTCTATGTGGGTCCCTAAATCATTACATCACCCATCTCCTAAGCAAACATCCCCATTGCTTCCTACACCTCCACCAAATCAAAATCTTTAATGTTTATCATGGTGTGTGCAATCATTGGTCATGGTTCCCTTTCATTTCAAAACATTTCCGCATACTTCCATCTCCCCATCTTTCATCCATTATCCTACATATTTCACCCCTCACCTCCCTATGGTCCATGCTTTTGCATAAGTCCTCCATAATCCATATCGTAATCCACTATCTTTCCTTCCATAATCCACTATCCACCTAATCCATTTCCCTCTCATGCAATCTCCTTACCAACATCGATGAGCATAATGACATGGTCCATGTGCGATGACATCCATCTTTAATGGGACTATCACACCTTGATGGAACTAGACACTTGAGTTCCTCATATTCACATTCCCCTTCTCCTATCAAAAAATCAAAAAAGTCAAAAAACAAAAATAAAAAAAGTAAAGAGAAATCCCTTTGTCCAATGGTGGAAACCACCCTTGGTGGCACCTTGGATAAGTACCATGATGAAAACCTAGCAAATAGGCATCATGTGTAGGTTAATCCTCTATGTCACTCACACTTGGGGGCACATTGTCTCATCTACCCTATCTATCCTACCATTTTCATACCATTTCCTATCTTACCATCCTTATCCATTACACCCACATACTTATCATATTGAATCCATTCATCATCTCTTCCTCCTTTTGATCTTGATAAAGATTGGGGGCAAAATGTTGAAAAATGCTTTGGATATCTCTTGATATACCTCATCCTCCCAAATCAATGCTATCATCCTATTATAATAAGATTTGTCATGTCAAATCCTAACTGGAATGGGGCATGTTATTCCTATGCGACACAGTATTTGGTAATCACATCCTTCCCCTCTCATGATGCACACATCCATTTCATTTACCATCATCCACCCCGTTTACCTCCTTGCACCTAGACTTGGTTTTCCCTTGTCATTGGTATCTAGCACAAAGGCTATCAAAACTGTCATCTAATGCCATCTCAAACCATTCAAAAATCCAAAAAAAAATAAAATATACCCAAAATCCAAAAAAAAATCAAAACATTCCAAAAACCTAAAAAAATCAAAAACATGTCAAAAATCCAAAAAAATCAAAACATTTCAAAATACAAAAAAAATCATCATCAAATCAAAATTCCAAGCAATAAACTCAAATGCAAGTCATCCTCAATCCATACTAATCAAGCCAATCAATCTTGCCAAATTCTCCAACTGCATCAATGGTCTTGATCCTAATCTTGACATAAACCAAATCAACCAATCAATCAATTAAATCCTGGTGTTGATTCGCATGGCCAACAACACTAGTATCAATCAATCAATGATTTGTCTTATATAGGATGTTGCATTGTCAAAACTAGACCAAGCATCTTATACGGTATGTTTCATTTCCTAAAATCAAACACCATCATTATCATAATCAATCAATCAATCAATCACTTAATCATTGGTTTACAGCTTGACAAGGGCAATACCTTGTTTGTTTTTGAATCATTTGTGCATGCTTGCTTGCTTGTTTGTGTGTGTTATCATTTTTATCTTGCATTTGTATCAAATCCGAATCATCATCTGAAGGCTACCCAAATTGTCATCCATTGACATCTCAAAACATCAAAAAACTCCAAAAACATCCAAATATTCTCAAAATAAAAAAAAACATGCAAATATTCTCAAAAATTCAAAAAAAATCAAATATTCCAAAAAATCCAAAAACATCGAATATCATCAGAAAAACACAAAAAATCACATAATCAACCAAAAACCCAAGCAATAAATTGTGTCAAAATCACCTTGTCGAACTACGTCGCCTCTGAGCTTTCACGTAGGCAAGGCCATCTTTGATGAGCCCCTGAGGCATTCCACCCTTAGGTCTTAGGTCACACAAAGTCCACCTGGTCAAACTACATTGTCTATGCATTGTCATGTAGGCAAGGTCATCTCTGATGAGCCCCCGAGACATTAGGTCAGTCCCTTAGGGCCCGTTGAGTCAACTATCATAATAAGTCGTCCCTTAACGAGATGGACACTTTGAACAAACTAAAGCAATCAATCTCTCACAAAGACAACAACCTCGCACATCAATAAGACAGCTCATCAAAATAGCCAAACAATTATTCCTCATCACTCGCATGGTGATCATCGACCATCGCCATGAACAATCTTCATCAACAACTGCATGGGGCATAGTTAAAACTAGGCTTTACGCCTTAGATGACATGTTTCATCTTTCAAACATCATCAAATCCTCACATGTCAATCATATCACAACTTGTGGTATTCTTGAAACTAGACCACATGTCTTATATGGGATATCACAATCATATCACTTGCCTTAGATAGGTAGGGGCATTGTCGAAACTAGACTAGGCGTCTTATACGACATACCTTCCATCCTGAAACTAGGCATCATTCAACCTATCACAACCAATCAAAACAAACACATACAAAATCAACAAATGATCTACATGGCTGTTGACTCTGGGTCTTGTCTATCTTATTTGCTTTGCAATCTCCTTCTTATGCTTCTCAAGGCAATCCCTAAGTTATGAAGAGAAGTGAGGATAGAGCAGGACCTTTTCTTTGTTTTTTATTTGCGATTTGTCTTGGCAATATGACTGGGGCAACTAGGTTTCTTGCATGTGATTGGGATTCCATTAGGTGTGAATCAAATACATCCTATGCATGGGAAAGAGTAAATGTTTCCTTGCATGAGGATTTTCATACCTCATGGTTATCTCATCAACTATTCTGACAAGATACCATGGTTACTAGTTTGAGTCAGGCATTCCTTGTTTGTCATGTGCCTATTTCCCAAGGGATCACATTTTTGTACTTTGGCCTTTGTCATGCAATTGTGTTTTTCATCCCTTAATATAATAATTTCTATGATGGTAAGCAGAAACTGCAAGTGAGAAGCTCAAAAATCTATCAAAGCAAGATCTTGTTCCCATTCTTCTGACCAATCTTCATTCCTCCACCATCTCTCTCTCTCTCGCATCTTCATTTCTTCTATTCACTTTACCATGATGGCATACTTTTCAGGAAATTTCCCAATTTTTTTGAAAATTTGCCAAATTTCCCGAGGGGGCACACTATCCCGCTTCATTTGGGGCACACTGGAACTTGTCCAGGGCATATTTTTGAATTTTTCTTTGACATGTCAGAATTGACATTGTACAAAGAGGGGAAAAATGTAGACACTTAAAAATGTCCCCTTCACTTGCAAGCATCACATTCATGTCAATTTCAACTATTAATTAAATAATTTTAATTATTTAATTAATTCAATTTCCTCCTTTCTAATCATTTGTCTATGTTTCTTCTATAATTAAATAATTGATTTTAATTAATTGATTATTTAATTATTCACACTCTAATGTCCCTCTTCACTCAATTGATTTAAACAAATAAACATTTGTTTAAATACTCCTCACTTAATTAAATAAATATCATTTGTTTAATTAAGGGTTCACATGTCCCACTTCAAATAAATTGGACAAATTTATTTAATTTATACTCCCTCACACCTCATCATATTTTTGAATTTTAAATTCACTCTTGTCTTGTAGTGGAGGAAAACCCTAATCGATCTCCACCCTTCATTTTGCTCCAAAGTCAACATCAAATCCTAGCCCTTCATTCAAACAAGTTCTTCTATAAAACATCTTTTGACAACCATTTTCAACATAACACAACCCTAAAATCTGTTGTATAGTCTCCAACATCTTGCTGTTCATACACTTGAGCTTCTCAAGATTGTTGCAAATCTACAAAATCTGAGAACACTATGTGAGATTGAGGACATTGGAGATTAGTCAAATGTTAGCTTAGAATCTTAGTTATTTTGTGTTATTTGATTGATTTTGTAGCTAGTTTGCACTCCATTGGGAGCTAGGGTTTGCTGTCACTGATTTTATGCATGTTTGATAGATTTTTCCCTAACTCACTCCTCATTGTCAGATCCAACTGGTGTCTTCGGTTCAACTTTTTCGTGGTTGGGAGGAAATTGAACCACGTCATCTTTCTTTTTCTCTTTCTATGGTTGTAAAACAACAGAAGAAGGATTGAGCTCTTTAAAGATCACACTTCTGCTATATAGAACACTTTTAGCCACTGGATCCCATAGCTTGTACCCTTTCACATTGATACCATAACCGATGAAGATATGTTTAACTTCCTTGTTCTCCAACTTGGACCTCTTCTCCTTAGGCACATAATCATATGCCTCACAACCAAATACTCGAATGTGTCTTAACAAAGGCTTCTTACCAGACCATGCCTCCATAGGGGTCATGTTAACGAGCGTCAATGTAGGAGACATGCTAACCAGGTAACAAGTGGTAGCCACAGCTTCAACCCAAAACTTCTATTCTAGGCTAGCTCCACTTAACATGCTTCTAGCCCTCTCCATCAACATTCTATTCATTCTTTCTACAACTCCATTTTTCTAAGGAGTATATGGAGTTGTCTTATGCCTCTCAATACCTTGCTCTTTGCCAAACTTGTCAATATCTGTTGAGCAAAACTCACCACCATTATCAGTTCTCAAACATTTAATCTTTCTATCTTTTTGATTCTCAACAAGAGCCTTAAAATCTTTAAATCTTGCAAAAACTTCAGATTTACTCCTAAGGAAATATACCCATGTCCATCTACTGTTGTCATCAATAAATGAAACAAAATACATAGATTTTGAAATTGAAGGAACATTAATAGGACCAAAAACATCAGAGTGAACTAGATCCAACACCTCAGAAGATTTATGAGAACTATGGTAAAACTAATAATGATTTTGTTTTCCATACATGCAGTGTTCACATAAATCAAACTCAAGGTTAAAATCATTCATACCCTCATCTAGGTTTTTATTTTTCAGGGTCCTCAAACCCTTTTCACCAATATGGCAAAGCCTTTGGTGCCACAACATTGTTTTTTCTATAGGAAGTTTCATTTCCATAGAATGAGCACCCTTGGGTACCCATAATGCATGACCATCAGAAGTAGATGCAACAGTCTTCTTGGCTGCTAGTTCCAATGGTGAGGATGAAGAATCTGAAGCTCTCTTCTTCGAAACAGAGGCAATATTGCACTAAACCACGCATGCATCAAGCTGAAACAAAGTGCCAATCTAAAAACTCTTAGCCAATACCATAGCTCCTCTTGTCATCTTGCATCCTTCATTCAAGAAAACAACCTGCACACCCACATAATTCAGTTTACTTATAGATAATAGGTTTCATGCCAACCTAGGGATATATAGTACACCATTGATCCCCTTCACTCGACCATAAAGGAATCTGATCAGGACTCTTCCACAACCAACTATTTCCAGGTGAGAGTCATCACCTAGGTACACCTTCCCGCCATCGAACTCTTCATACTTCAAAAACTAGTTGCTGTGGGATGTCATATGAAACGATGCACCAGAATCAATTAACCACACATCCTCAGATGCATGTGTTGCCAAGGCAGTGATAAATGCTTCTCCATCATCTTGAGAGGACTTGTTGGAGTGAGAATCATGGTTTTTCTTCTTCTTTTTCTCCTCCTTGCAATCCTTGCAGAAATGACCAGGTTTGCTGCAGTTCCAACATAAGGCCTTAGACTTTCTAGTAGACTTTGATCTCCCATGGGATTTGGATCTTCCTTTGTCTTCTTTCTTCTTGTTCTTCTTCTTTCCTTTTTCCTTGGACCTACCATGAACCACAAGAGCCTCCTTAGCCATTTCAGAAGACTTTCTCTATATTTATTTAGACAACAGTGAAGAAACGACTTCATCCATCTTTAAGGTGGTAGTGGTACTCCCAATGGCCATCACAAGGTGGTCCAATGAATTTGGTAAAGAACACAGTAATGTAATGCAATGATCCTCCTCCTCCATCTTCACACCAATAGAGGTTAACTAAGAAACACACATATTGAATGCATTTAGATGATCTACGATAGATCCTCCATCTTCGATTCTTAGATAATATAGTTTCTTTTATAGGAATAGCTTGTTTATCAAGGACTTAGCCTGGTAAACATCACCAAGCTTCTTCCAAAACTCTTTTGCAGTTTTCTCCTCTTGGATGTTCAGGAGTTGAATCTCTACTAAGTAAGAGCATTCACCTAATAGGTTGGGCTGTCACTTGGAATGATGTGGAAGCTCAAAAATTGCTAATTGATGTCTCACTTTAATCCTTAAATTTGTAAGAAACCCTAATTATGCAAAATAGTGAATAAACTAGTAAATTCAGACAAATGCCTACAGATTAAGGAAGAGGACAGGGATTAGTAACTGACCATTTTTCAAAGTTTGGAATTCAAAATATTTGAGGACAATGCCCTAAGCACCCAAGTCTAAGGTATTGTTTTCTTCACGGAATGCAGAACTCCTTCTGGCATTGATGATCATTGTTCTATCTATTATTGTCACTGGAAATGCGGAGGACACTGCCCTAAGCACCCTTGTCCAAGGCAGGCTAATTTTTAAGATTTTGGGGCTTCTTCAGATGCAAAATGTCACTGTAACTCTGATTCCCATCTTTGAAACTTCAAAGGACATTGCCCTAGGCTCCCAAGTCTTGAAATGTTCAATATTGTCCCTTTGTTTTCAGATCCTGAATCCTTGTTGTCCGCAACCTTCCTCTGTAACTCCACTCCGTGAAACTTGATACCTATAACCTGCAATCAAAAAGGAGTGCGGTTGGGGTTGTGGTGTTTAGAGGCTTGCCTCAGTCAAGCCCTGGAGAGACATTGAAGTCTTCCAAAGACCATTGTCAGATAAGAGTGCATATCCCTGGGAGATAGAGGCAAAATCCAAATGATAAATGATTTAAAACACAATAAATGTCACCTTGAAGATATAGATCGCATGGAAGTAAGAAGCTCTTTCATGCTGTTGATGCTTAAAATTGCGCATGTTCCAACACCAACATGGGAAGTTTCAATAATGGGGGACTTGCTACTTGAAACAACCTCTAGATTTTAAAGAAGCTGTCTCTTCCAATTTAAATGATGTTTTGAGTAAAGGGTAAAAAGAATAAACAGGATTATAGATACAATAAGCCAAATCTAACACTATGGTGATGTACCTAAATGAAATGTATTCCCTCAACTAGCACAATGAACCAATCTTTAAGATGCAGCTATATTAAAGAGCAAATATTGCATGATTAATATAAACAGATTGTGAATGAATAAGATCAAAGGCTAAAACTCAAACAAATTCTGCAAAGACAGATAATATCAGCAAGGGCACAAAATAGAGTTCCTTTCATTAATATTCCATCAAATACAAGAGGCACATTAACATACACAGGTATATCACCCTTCTTATCAGAAATAACAAAATTAAGGCAAATGATACAGTCTGGTCACAACAAAGTTTCTGAATTCTCTACTTAATTCTTGATAAAACTTATTAAAACTTAGATTCTTCTATCAATTACATTTACTGCATATATAGCCATAAACTTGGCTCAAGATCGCCTGCAACAACCCAAATCTTCAATGGCAAAATAGAACTGAAGTCAACTGGAAGTCCTCGACCATTAAGATCTTCTAAATCTGTAACTATTTTATCCCATGTGCTCATTGGCTAAGGAACAAAATATGTGGCACTTCAACTGCATTTCTGTTAAGACACATGGTGACACTGGCGGGCTCATGCAACTTCAAAAATGTAACACGCACACCGTCCGTTTACCTAACAACTCCTTTACCTTCAAAATGAGACACACAAAAAAGTGCCAATTGTCGCCATCTACTGGATCCTAAAACTGATACACGTCTCTCTCTGCTTGACTTAAAACTTTATCTTTATACCTGAGCAGCTTGTCGCTATGACATCTGGCACTCTCTGCTTGAATTAAAATTGAGACACAATTATATGGGACCCACTGTATATGCCGCTTCACTATCACAGAGAAATAAAACTGGGACACATGGCGCTCTCTGCATGAAGCAATATTAGACATGCGGCGCCATCTGGAAAACCATAGCTTATGAAAAAGACTCCGAGGAAATGCGGAGAAACTGACACTTGTCACACTCCACTACAACTAAAAATCACAATGCCTCAACCCAAGAGCATCAAAATAAAAGAAGTTCCTTCTTCCACTTTTGCCACATGGTGCTCTCTGCATCAAGAAAGAAACTGTGTCTTTATAACTATGGACCCACCATATTCATAGTAGTACTAACAAGTCTCACATAAAAGAAGCTACACATGGCACCATCCGTTGAAAGCTGAAAATGACACACGGCAACACCTGCAGGCAAGTAGCACAAAAGGAAACTTTTAGAAACTGCTTCCGGTATCAACACGTGGCAAACTCCGCTGAGAGCATGAAACTTAATAAAAGGAAGTTTGAAACTACCATGTGGCACACTCTACTGCAAGCAACTGAAAAGAAAGAAGAAACACGCGGCAGTGTCTGCTGAAAAATTGTTGCTCCAAAAGGAAATGAAACATGGTGCGATCCGCGCACAAGAAACACATAGCCACAAATATATATAGTCACTGGAAATATTGAAACAATATATCTAAAACAAAATGCAGAGTTTTAGCTCTATAGTTTATGGCGATCACTAGGACTTCTGAGCCTGCTTAGAAAGAACTTCAAAAAGAGAAACAAAAATGCGATGCTACAGTCAATGAAAACTTTAATTATAAATTCTACAATGTAGTCTGGTATACAAACCACTCTGAATCTGACAGAGCTTGTTTGCTCTGTAAATCCTGAAAAGAAAAATCTAGATTGATAATATCTTTATGAGAAAATGACTGTAAAATTTGAACCACAACTTTCAATTGAAGCTCCAGTTGAGCCATTGGCACCAACACAACTTTGACCTCTCCCATAGTAGATGAATCACTCAGATCCTGGAAAATAGTCTGATCATTCTATTTTGTCAAAAGCAGAGCCTTTATTTCATCTATCATTAATACTGTGTTATTATCTAGGAAAGGTGAAGGCAGACCTAATTGCACCAAATATTCAACGTGCTTCTTCATATTTTTCACTCTCTTTCACTATATCCGGGAGCTCTTTACAATTCGTTGTAGTAGAATTACAGCTCAAAACTTCATTCACCTTCTTAGCAGCAATGATTCTGTCATTAATACTAGCTACAGATAGTGTCTGATCAGTTATATCATATAACTTCTACAATAGAAGCTGAGAATCAGAAACTCTTAATGAAACAATAGATAATGTGGCCTATATAGAAGATTCCACCTTTTCACACAATTGCTGAGCATTCAATAAAAAGGTCAGAGATGGCTTGAGCTGTATAATCTCCTCAAAGATTGTTTTCCATACTGAAACATATAACTCCTTGACCAAATTCAAAACTCCTGCATTCTGTGACCTGTTTGCCAACTCAATTGTTAGTTGTTTGTCTTCTATTGCTTAGCCATGTATTGTGCTTGAGCTGCAGAGTTTGCATTCTTCTCCTTCAACAATATTTGTTGTAATTGTGTTGGCTTGGATAACTTATCTTGATATCTTTTCTCTGCAGTCGCTTTCTCCTGCCTCAATGTGGCAACAACAGTTTTTTCCTGTGCCAACTCAGTTTTTAAGGCTACAACTTGAGCCTATGCTGTTTGATGAATCTGTATAGAAACAGTTGACTGCAACTCTTTATTTAAGTTATCAATTTCATTTATCTTGGATTGTATCTCCCAAGTCAAATTGCTGCTATTAACCTTTTCCTGTGCCAACTCAGCTTCAACTTTCTGTAGCCTTTTGGACACTTTCAGGTAGTCAATGGAAACTATTGTAGCAGTTTCATTCATTAACTCTACCTGGTCTTGTGGCCTAAACAAAGACATATCCATAGCCACTACATTCATTGCATAATATTGAGGCTGCATCTGTTCATTTGGTTTGACTACATTGGGAGATAGATGCGTGACAGTCAAAGATTGTTGAATGGGGTCAAATAGTGACTTCATATGAGCCATAGCAGGTTTTTTGTTCTCTTTCTTCCTTTTCTTTTCCATTCTGGCTTCTCTATCTTTTCTTGTTGTATCTGCTTGGGCTTGGAAAGTGGAAGGAGATGCAATATATCCTCTAGCAAAAGGACAACCCTGAGGCAAGCCATAAGGAATAGTAGATATTTGTTGGCTAGGGCTAATTTGAGGCGAGGCCCACTTGGGCATGGATGGGGAAAACAATGGTAAGGTTATGGCCTGTGAAGACATGGCCGGTGCACTGGCAATTGGAGTAAAAGTTTGTGAAGGCATAACAGAAGTGGCAAGAGACATAGAAACTTGGGTGCTTGGGGATGCCACTCCTAAATAAGAAGAAATAGAGATAGGAGAGAAGAGGGAAGAAGTACTTACTTGAGCCACTGTTGATATGGTTAGAACTTGTTGTTGTTGGGGCATTGATGCTTCTTCTTCTTCTTCCTCTAGCAGAATTAACCTCCTTATCTTCTAAGGCCTACTTTATGCCTCTTCTGGGTCCTCTTCTTCAACTTCAATTATTGTTCTTTTCAAAGGTGCCGCTCTTGAACCCCTAGATGCCGAAGCTATATGGGTCCTGAGAGATGACGGTGACACAGTTTCTCTCTGTTTCTCAAGGGTGCTTAAAGATGGAGACCATGGAACTTTTGGTACTGTAGATGAAGCTTGCCCCATTTCCTAAATTTCTTGAACATCCTCTATCTCCTCTTCAACCTCTTGTGATTTTCTTGGAATATTGCTAGTATTTGGGCTTGGGACTAGAGATGGATTCCATTCATCCCAAATTGACTCCCATGTCTCATCTATCTCTACATTTCCAAATGTGTGACTCAATTCAGAGATTTCTTGCCTATATTTCCAATAAGCCTCAATCTTCTCTGTATTCCATTCTTTACTTCTCAATGTCTTTCTCAAAGCTGGGGTCATTTTTATTTTAGGGTCAAATTCCCTCTCTTTGACATAGAAAGTTTCCCAGGACCTGGGCACCTCATATGGAAAGTCACTTAATTCTACATAATATGCAGGGTCATCCTCCCTTGGAGACCTTCTATCTTCCCAAAATGGGCATCCCTCATGAACAACTTTAGCAGAAACTTTGTTGTTGATAATCCAGGAAGCTAGGAAACTATCTGGATCATATCTCCATTTATCTTCCAAAATTAAGAAACCACAGGCAGCCAATTTTCTCAACAAGAGATTCTCTGTGCCTCTAATTTCAATCATTATCTTCTCTCTTGTCCAGGGGACATCATACATTTTCTTTTTCTTCTTCTTGTGACCAAAATCATTGTCTATAACAGACACTTGACGCGCTACTTCCAAAAATGTGACCCTAGGGGTCAAGACCTTTGGCAATAAAATAGGTTCCCACTAAAACCATGGACTCTAATTATAGTTGTGTGAGCCCCAAAGAAAAAATCACAAGGAATTGGATGATTGGTTTGGAAACCTTTGAGGCTCTGTGTCATCCTGGTTTCTATAGGCTTAGGGCTTAAATGACTAAAAGCAGGGGCAACAAAACATTTTGAAAATTTGTAAGGATCTGAGGTATCAGACAACATATGAGTCCATGCGGATAGAGGAATGGTTCTATTACTAGCAGACTGGTGCAGGAGCACCAAGGAGACAAGAAGACTTGATTTCTCTTGCTTTGAAGTTCATTTTTGTTTTGCTTCATAAGGTCCTAGAGACCACTCTCCTGATGTAATAAGGCTATATGCCATGATGTAAAGGACTATGTCCATATGTCTATAAACTATTGTCATAGAATCAAGGAGGACAATCATATGTCTCTCATATTTGTAAGCCTTGTTAAGGCATGGTCAAGGAGTCTAAGGCATGTGAAAGTCTTGGGGACATTATTAAGTCATAAACAAATCATAAAAAAGTCCTAAAACCATCGATGACAACATGTCATAGTTGTAAGTAGTTAAAAATGCCAAAACAAGGTGATTACTGTCCTAACACAAGGTAGTTGCAGGAAGGTATTCGATGGTTATAGACAACCCATCAACCAAACTTCCTTCTAACTACTTCCAGGAGATTGGAGAAGGCTTCTTAATGCCTTAAACAGGATGATTGTAACATGTGTGGAGGAATTCTAAGCAATACATGATAGTTTTCTACTTTTCTGTGTCATTTTTTTGAGTTTGTTGCATAACAACCTGTACTTCTCTGTGGTACGGCTCTGTCATGGGGTCTAGATCATATGTGAGTGGAGTATGATGGAATAACTATCTACCAAGTGTATTTGAGTTCTTATCATTGAAGGTGAGATGTTCTACAACCATTGGACATCAAACTGCCCACTAAACTTGCTGTCTCCTTAAGGAATTCGCTATTTCTGTGCATGCCCTGTACCTGTATGGTCAAGTGGTGACTAATGGATATGGTGGAAAGTTAGGTTGGTAAGCCACCTTCCAATTTCAAGTAATTTGAGTTCTTGACATTCACTTATATTATTGTATTCCTCTTTCCTCTGCAAGTGGTTTGGAAACCCTCAACTAGGGTTCTAATAGCAACCTTTAAGATGTTTTCTCCATTCCACTGAATCACCAAACTCTGTGGTTAGTGGAATGAGTTTTCTAGTGTTTTTTTTCATGTCTTGTAAGGATTTTGTGGGCAGAGGGCTGTTGATGTTGAGATTCCATTGATTGGACTTAGCAAAACCATGTGCTAAGTGACTGACAGAAGCTACAGTAGTATGATTTTTGAGGACAGTCAGCCAAGACATAAAAGTGAGGTTGAATCTTGTGGTTTTGGGATGCCATTGACATGTTCAAATGGTTAGGAGAGTTTCAAGCCACCATTTGAGGGTACTTGCTTCACAAAATAGGCCTATTTAGGGCTTAAAACCACTAGGAGGGTTATTGGTTAGGGCATACTTTACAAAACAACCCAAACCCATTCTTGAGTATGTTGTGAGGAAGCATAAAAGGTATCTTCCAATTGTCTAAGATTTGCATTTGGATGTTTGTACAAGAAAATATTAGGATTGTTCTCTATTTTTAGGGCTACTAGCCATTTTTGAGGTTTGTGAAGGAAGTGTTGGTCTTGTAGGTGATCTGCCTTAAGCAATGGTTGGAGAGAGTCCTCTAGCATCCCAAATCAATCTTTCCATGAAGAACCAAGAGTTCCTTTCTATTGTTCCCACTTTTCAATGAAGATCCTTGTTTTTGGGCTTTTGGGGTGAATAGAACCTTGTCAAGTTTGCCTATCCTTTCCCATCCAACTTGCCTCTACATCATAGTGATATCAGAACCATAAAAGGTTCTATTGTTGGCCTGGTATATGTCAGCAGAGGAGAGTGAAGGAGAGGCTAGCAATATGCTTCCAAAGGGGATGAGCACCGAAGTGGTCAAGAAGTTCAAGGAGATGGAAGAGAAGATCAAAAGTGGAGTCAAGGAAGCACTCCAAGTAGAGTTGAAGACATTGAGGATAGGGAAGAGGATAGATGAAGGTTTAGATGAAGAGGAAGAGAAAGAGGAAGAAGAAGAAGAGCAAGAAGAGGTAGAGGTACCAACTGATCAAAGGCATTTCCTTGAAGCCATCAAGGCAATTGGCAAGGATTCTTCGGAGGCTAGGATGGAGATTCCCATGTTTAGTGGGAAGATGAATGCTGATGAAGTCATGGAGTGGATTGAGGCTCTAAACAACTACTTTGAATACAAAGAAGTTCCTGAAAGTAAGAGGGTTAAGTTTGCAAAAACTAAACTCAAAGGTGTTGACCTTACATGGTGGAATTACACCCAAGGTGAGAGGGTAAAGAATGGGAAGAGTATGATCTCTTCATGGAGCAAAATGTTGGAGAGGATCAAACCCCAATTCCTTCCATCAGACTATGAGGTGCAAATCTACAAGAGGATGCAAAATCTCAAGCAAAGAGATTTGGATGTGGCTACTTACATCGAGGAGTTTCACAAATACACTCTTTGTTGTGGGTACATGGAGGATGAAAAAGCCAAGGTAGCAAGGTATCTAAATGGTTTGAGGTTCAATATTCAAGATGAAATCAGTTTATTGACCCCTGAAGCCGTGGAGAAGTGCTTTCAAGTGGCACTAAGGGCTGAAGAGAAGTTGAAGAAGAAAGGTGAGCAGCAAAGTAGAGGAAGAGTTGGAAGAAATTTTGGAGGTAGGGGCAGTTTTGGGGGCAGAAATCAGTCTGAAAGAAGCCAAGGGGAATCTAGTTCCCAAGAGCAAAGTGGAGAATCCAGTTCTAGAGGAGGTTTTAGAGGAAGAAGGCCTAATGGGATAGGTAAATTTGGTGGACCAGGAAGAGGTCCTAATGTGAAGGTGCTATAATTGCAACCAAGTGGGACATCCAGCCTTCAAGTGTCCTGAAAAGAGAGCCTCAAGCTCTCATGGAGGAGAGAGAAGGAACCAATTGATCCAAGAAGAATATTGCCAAAGTGTCAACTCTCCAATTGGAAGTGCAGCCCCGGTCCATGAAGGAGAAAGTTTGATGATGAGGAGAACCATGTTGAAGGTGCCTCAAACACAAGAACCACCACAAAGGAAGACATTGTTTAGGACAACATGCAAGGCCTATGGTAAGATTTGCAAGGTAATTGTTGACTCAGGCTCAACTGAAAATTTGGTTTCCACTGAAATGGTAGACAAATTGAAATTGAAAAGGCTTCCTCATGTTACTCCTTATAAAGTATCATGGTTAAATAAAGGGCAACAAATTTTGGTAGATGAACAATCATGGGTTGAATTTGAGATAGGAGAATATAAGGACAAAATTTTATGTGATGTGATTCCTATGGATGCTTGTCATTTTTTGTTAGGACGTCCATGGCAATATGATGTTCAATCACAACATGATGGTAAAACTATTTCTTTCATCATAACTAAGAATGGTAAAAGGTATAGAATGGATCCATTGCCTGATGAGCATGTAGAAAAGAATGTTGGGTCAAGTGTCATGATTGTGAGTGGGAAAGAGTTTCTAGATTCCCTTAAGGAGGAAGGAACCTAAGGGTATGCTCTGATTTTGAAGCCTAAAAATAGTCCAAGTTTGCATGATCCTAGTAAGGAAGAAGTTCCTAATGAAGTGCAACAATTGCTAGAGAAGTATAAGGGGATTATGGTAGAAGAAATGCCTAATGAGTTGCCACCTATTAGGGACATAAGCCATCAAATTGACTTCATACCGAGATCTAATTTGCCAAACAAAGTAGCCTACAAGATGTCACCTTCACAAAACGAAGAGATTGCCAAACAAGTGCAAGAATTGTTGGATAAGGGATTGGTGAGAAAGAGTCCTAGCCCATGTGCTGTCCCAACAGTCCTAGCCCCTAAAAAGGATGGTAAATGGAGGTTGTACATGGATTCTAGAGCCATTAATAAGATTACCATAAGATATAGGTTCCCTATGCCAAGGATTGAGGACCTAATGGACTGTTTGGGTGGGGCTAGATACTTTTCCAAGATAGACCTTAAAATTGGGTATCATCAAATTAGAATCAAACAAGGGAATGAATGGAAGACAACATTCAAAACAAATGAGGGTCTTTATGAGTGGTTGGTGATGCCATTTGGTCTATCTAATGCTCCAAGTACTTTTATGCATCTCATGAATGTAGTGTTGAAGGATTTCATTGGCAAATTTGTTGTGGTATATTTGGATGACATTCTTGTTTTCAACAGGACTAAGGAGGAGCATTTACAACATTTGGATCGGGTTATGAGGAAGTTGCATGATGAACAATTGATGATCAACATGAAAAAGAGTGTCTTCATGAAGGAAGAACTCACCTATCTTGGTTTTGTGATTTCACAAGGTAGTTTGAAGATGGATCCAACAAAGGTAGAAGCCATTTTGTCATGGCCAACTCCAAAAACAGCAGGTGATGTGAAAAGTTTTCATGGTTTGGCAACATTTTATAGGAAATTTATAAGGGTTTTTAGTCATATTTGTGCACCAATTTTGGATACCATCAAAGGGGGGCAGAAATGTAAGTTTTTGTGGACAAAGGCAGCCAATGATTCTTTTGAAATTTTGAAACAAAAGGTAGCACAAAAGCCCATACTTGTTTTAGCTGCTTTAATAAGTTGTTTGTGGTAGAATGTGATGCTAGCAATCTTGCTATAAGGGATGTCCTAAGTCAAGAGGGCAGACTTGTTGCTTTCTTTAGTGAAAAATCGAATGATGCTAAGAGAAAGTACTATACTTATGATTTGGAATTGTATGCAATGGTGCAAGCTTTGAAAAAATGGAGGCACTATCTTTTGCCAAAAGAATTTATTCTTTATACTGACAACCATGCACTTAGTTTTATGAATTCTTAGGAGAAACTCAATCATAGGCATATGAAGTGGGTTGAGCAACTCCAAGCCTATACCTTTTCAATCAAACATAAGAAGGGGCAGGCTAACAAAGTGGCAAATGGATTAAGTAGGAGGGTGTGTATGGTCCAAGAAATTCAGTTGTAAAGTGTAGGGGTTGATGCTCTCAAACACATGTATCATGATGATGAAGATTTCAAGGAGGTA
Organism: Cunninghamia lanceolata; assembly: GCA_027924645.1. Taxonomy (NCBI): domain Eukaryota; kingdom Viridiplantae; phylum Streptophyta; class Pinopsida; order Cupressales; family Cupressaceae; genus Cunninghamia; species Cunninghamia lanceolata. The sequence goes on from BSBN01000582.1 coordinate 21,412,756, forward strand.
TATGAAGTTTGTTCACAATTTTTAGACTCTTATCATTCTGATTTTTCTGAGTTTTTGTTGCAGCAGGGGTTGTTGTTCAAAGGCAGCCAACTATGTGTTCTTAAATGTTCCATGAGGGAGAACATCATAAAGGAAAAACAATGTGGTGGACTTGGAGGTCATTTTGGATTGGATAAAACATTGGATCAGGTGAAGAGGTTTTATTTTTGGCCTAAAATGCAATCAGATATTAGAAAATTTGTTGAATGTTGTAGTATTTGTCAAATGGCAAAGGGTACTTCATCTAATGCTGGTCTATATCAGCCACTTCCTATTCCTAATAGGCCATGGGAAAGTATTAGCATAGATTTTGTGTTGGGTCTTCCTAGGACTCAAAGAGACTTTGATAGTATATTTGTTGTGGTGGATAGATTCAGTAAGATGGCTCATTTCTTGCCATGTAAATGCACTAATGATGCTTCTCACATTGTTGGTCTGTTCTTCAAAGAAATTGTTAGAATCCATGCTTTGCCTCTTAACATTGTGACTGACAGGGATCCAAAGTTTGTAGGCCATTTTTGGCACACTTTGTGGAAGAAGTTGGGCACTCAATTGTCCTTTACTTAAGCCTATCACCCTCAGACTGATAGCCAAACTGAGGTAGTGAATAAGTCCTTGGGAAACCTTCTCAGGTGTCTTACCAAGCAACATGGAGAAGCATGGGATATGATCATCCCTCAAGCAGAGTTTGCCTATAATGATTCCACCAATAGAAGCACATGAAGGACTCCATTTGAGATTGTTTATGGCCTTCATCCAAGAGGTGTTCTTGAATTGAGAGATCTCCATGGATTAGAAAGGAAAAGTGCTCAAGGTGAAGACTTTGCATTGGCCATGAAGGACATTCATGATAATGTCAAGGAAACTCTTCAAAAGAACAATGCCAAGTACAAGGAGGAAGCCAATGAAAGAAGAAGAGATGTGCAATACAAGGTTGGGGATTTGGTCATGGCACATTTGAAGAAGGAAAGACTTCCTAAGGGGCAGCCAACCAAACTCCTCATGAAGAAGATAGGACCATGCTGGATTGTGTACAAGTTTGGGCCCAATGCCTATGAGATTGAACTTCCTCAAGGCTTGGTCATCTCTCCCATCTTTAATGTTTCATATTTGTTCCCTTTCAAAGGTGATTATAATGCAGATTCAGAGGCAGATATGATAGCAATAGGAGATGAAGATTGGATCAAATGTCTTCCACCCAATCAACCATTAAAGTTGGAATGCATTCTTGACACCAAGGTCTTGAAGAAGACAAGGAAGAAGACATACAAGCAATTTCTTGTCAAGTGGAGTGGCTTGCCTATTGAAGATGCCACTTGGATGACTGAAGAAGACATCTTGAAACATGGTGTCACTATTGCTGATCTCCTCCCTCAAGAGACTTGAGCTCTCTTTCCACCCGGGGAGTATGGTGCAGGAGCACCAAGGATACAAGAAGACTTGATTTCTCATGCTTTGAAGTTCATTTTTGTTTTGCTTCATAAGGTCCTAGAGACCACTCTCTTGATGTAATAAGGCTATGTTCCATGATGTAAAGGACTATGTCCATATGTCTATAAACTGTTGTCATAGAATCAAGGAGGATAGTCATATGTCTCTCATATTTGTAAGCCTTGTCAAGGCATGGTCAAGGAGTCTAAGGCTTGTGAAAGTCTTGAGGACATTGTTAAGTCATAAACAAATCATAAAAAAGTCCTAAAACCATCAATGACAACATGTCATAGTTGTAAGTAGTTAAAAATGCCAAACCAAGGTGATTATTGTCCTAACACAAGGTAGTTGCAGGAAGGTATTCAATGGTTATAGGCAGCCCATTGACCAAACTACCTTCTAATTGCTTCAAGGAGATTGGAGAAGGCTTCTTAATGCCTTAAACATGATGATTTTAACATGTGTGGAGGAATTCTAAGCAATACAAGACAATTTTCTGCTTTTCTGTGTCATTTTTTTGAGTTTGTTGCATAACAACCCGTACTTCTCTGTGGTACGTCTCTGTCATGGGATCTAGATCATATGGGAGTGGACTATGATGGAATAACTATCTACCAAGTGTAGTTGAGTTCTTGTCATTGAAGGTGAGACGTTCTACAACCATTGGACATCAAACTGCCCACTGAACCTGCTGTCTCCTTAAGGAATTCACTGTTTCTGTGCATGCCCCATACCTGTACGGTCAAGTGGTGAATAATGGATATGGTGGAAAGTTAGGTTGGTAAGCCACCTTCCAATTTCAGGTAACTTGAGTTCTTGACATTCACTTATATTGTTGTATTCCTCTTTCCTTTGCAAGTGGTTTGGAAACCATCAACTAGGGTTCTGACAACAACCTTTAAGATGCTTTCTCCATTCCACTGAAACACCAAACTATGTGGTCAGTGGAATGAGTTATCTAGTGTTTGTTTTCATGTCTTGTAAGGTTTTTGTGGGCAGAGGGCTGTTGATGTTGAGATTCCATTGATTGGACTTAGCAAAACCATGTGCTAAGTGACTAACATAAGCTACAGTAGTATGATTTTTGAGGACAGTCAGCCAAGATAGCAAAGTGAGGTTAAATCTTGTGGTTTTGGGATGCCATTGACATGTTCAAATGGTCAGGAGAGTTTCAAGCCACCATTTGAGGGTACTTTCTTCACAAAATAGGCCTATTTAGGGCTTAAAACCACTAGGAGGGTTATTGGTTAGGGCATACTTTATAAAACAACCCAAAACCATTCTTGAGTATGTTGTGAGGAAGCATAAAAGGTATCTTCCAATTGTCTAAGATTTGCATTTGGATATCTGTATAAGAAGATATTAGGATTGTTCTCTGTTTTTAGGGCTACTAGCCATTTTTGAGGTTTGTGAAGGAAGTGTTGATCTTGTAGGTGATCTACCTTAAGAAATGGTTGGAGAGAGTCCTCTAGTATCCCAAATCAATCTTTCCATGAAGAACCAAGAGTTTCTTTTTGTTGTTCCCACTTTTCAATGAAAATCCTTGTTTTTGGGCTTTTGGGGTGAATAGAACCTTGTCAAGTTTGCCTATCCTTTCCCATTCAACTTGCCTCTACATCAGATAACACATGAGTCCATGCGAACATAGGAATGGTTCTATTACTAGCAGACTCTAGGTCATACATATTTAGAGACATGTATTGCCTACAGAGACTAAAATTTTGATACAACATCAAATGGAACAGATATGCAGAATACCTAAAAACACGTTTGGTCTAGAAATTTGTGAGTTGGTCTATCATGGCTATTGCGATTTGTTCTAAAAAATCTAGTTGATACTCTTGGGACTTATCCATAGTTTTCAATCTGAAGATTACTGCAAGCTGTCAATCATGTATTGTAGAATCTTCATTCTGACCATAGCAAGGGCATCTTGGACGTCAGAGTTGAATTGAGCACGACCAGTGGGAAATACAGGTAACTGTGTATTATCTTCACCTAGATACATTTCAACATTCAGAAACTTCACCTTATTATTGACATTTGCCCACTTGCCCTGCAATTTAGCAATATTAGGAAAAGTGGTTGTTATGTCATACTGTAAAGCCAACATATCCCTAATTGCCTTAGGAGTAATTTGAATCACAAATGGGCCATGTTTAATAGAATTGGACGGTGGGTGAAACAATTCTGCACACAAGTCGATCAACTCGGGGCATAGGTGGACATTAGGAACAAGAAATTGTGCCAACTGGGATGTCCATATTCTCATCCTGAAGGTTTCCCATTGTCCCTTTGCTGCGCAGGCGAGGCATCTCTGATGAGATCCCTCCCGGAGACTCTTGGTATTATTTTGCATTTCTGTATCAAAAATACCATCAGCTTAATCCTTTACTTGAGTTAGGTCTACACTCATCCCTGTTTCTGGGACCCTTGTCCTTGGATAAATTTTCCATGGTTGTGCAGGTGCAGAAGCATAGGATTTGCTATTCATCAACTTATCAGATTCTTCAAAGATCCCTAACCCCTCCTGTGGTGATTGTATCTTTGATATTTCTGGATTTACTATGAGAAACTTGGGGGCTCTTAACATAGAAATGAGAAAACTGTAAAAGAAATTGTACTTATCTTGAAATGCTTGCAGGGAATAGAACTTGGATGCAACATCAATTAGGAATGTAAGATGACAATAGCGAATGCAACTCTTGGAGGGAATAAAACTTAGCTCAGTGAGGCATTATGAAACAATAAATGACACATCATGTCTTATTAATGGCATTAATGTTATTAGATAGTTAGTATATTTTTGATATCTGTATTGGATGGAGAGTCAGACTTGTACTAAGAGTGGAGATCTTCTAAAAAGATGAGTACTTTCTTGAAAATAAGGAACTGCCGAACAACCTCAGTAAATGCAACTGTTAATGAAAAGGAACCTCTGTGTTGCAGAAATGTGTTCTCGGAACACTTATTAAAAAGGGAAAAATAGGAAAGCAAGACAAAAGTGAGAAATGAAATTAAAAGTGCCTAACTAACTATGATACAGAGTGAGTCTTAGACTTTCGTAAAATGTTTCAAAAAGATCCCATTTACCGGAATCTCATCAGGTTCTCCATCCATAGTCTCCAACTCAAATGAATTTTGATGCTTACAAGAATGAATCCTAAAAGGACCTGTCCAGAATGATTTAAATTTGCTGTGTCAACCCAGTTTGGCAGCTCTTTCATCCCACTTCAACACCAGAGACCCAACCTCAAAATTTGGATTAGAAGATTTCTTGTCAAACTAATTCTTAACCATCTACTGACGCTTCATTATTGATTCATGTGCCTTTCTTGCTTTACTTGAACTTCCAATAACTCGGCGAGTCTGACTTGCATTGAACCATTTTCTTCAATTTCCAACTGCTTCAACAACTGTAGGGTAGGAATATCTATACTTAGTGACATCACTGTCGGTTTGCCATAAACCAACTCATGGGGAGACATTTTAGTTACTTGCTTTGGTGTGATTTTGTCAGCCCATAGTGTTGTGTTAAGTAACTTGTGCCACTCTCTCTGATAATTAGTTCCTATTCTTTTTATGAGTCTGATGAGGTTCTTATTGGTGGATTCTGCCAAACCATTGCCTTGTGGATAGTAATTAGAAGAAGTTTTTAGATATATCCCATTTCTTAAAGCAAACTCAGATAGTCTAGTCCCTAAGAATGCCTTAGCATTGTCTGATATGATAGTACAGGGAGGACCAAATCGAGAAGTTATACCTTCTAAAAACTCTAGGATCACCTTTTCAATAGCTTCCTTAAGTGGTACTACTTCACTCCACCTTGTAAAGTAATCTGTTGTAGTGAGGATCCACTTGTATCCCATATTTGACACTGGATTGATCATGCTGATAAAATCTAAACCCCATTGAGCAAAGGGTTCATCTACTACTATGGGACTTAAAGGCAATGCTGCATTTCTCCTCTTTCCAGTATAGAACTGGCAAGCTTGACATTCTTTAACCATCTAATAGCAATCTACAAATAGTGTAGGCCAGAAATAACCAGCTTGTGTCACTTTAATTTCAGTAGTCTTTACTGAAAAATGACCCCTTGAGGTTCCATGATGAAACTCATGTAATACTTTTTGAGCCTCATCCTTCTCTATACACCTTAAGAGTATTTCATCAATATTCTTTCTAAATAAGACTTGATCAATTAATACAAAATGAACTCCCTACCACCTATAGTATCTTTTTTTATCAAGGGAGAGTTCATTTGGGAACACACCAGTCTTCATAAACTGTATTATGTCTCTTACCCAAGAGTCTTGCTCAATCTCTTGGAGTCTCAACACCTTTTCATTTTCTGCTTCTTTTGACACTAATTTTTCTATCTTGGGTCATATATTGACACAGTCATTTACCTCTAACCAATTTGGTAGGCCTTACCTCCACACCATATTCTAAAATCTTGGTTATCTAGTTGGCCCTTTTTCAGTGATCTCACCCTCCATGATATATTCCCTTACACTAGGGTGGGCTACCAATATCAGAATCTTATTCCTTGTTACTAAGTGTTTGAATTTCTTAAGGGCTTTTACCATAGCATAGGCTTGTTTCTCAACAAAATTATATCTTGATTCATACTCCTTAGTGTTCTGGAGAAGAAAGCTATTGGGTGTTCCCCTTCCTCTTTGTCATCTTTCTGAGTAAGAACAACGACAACACTGTATTCACCTCCATACACATACATTATAAAAGACTTAAAGAAATCTGGGTTTCTCAGTACTGGTGCCATTGAAATGACTCTCTTGACTTCTTCAAAAGCCTGCCTCCCTTTTGGTGTCCATTTGAAAACCAAATCCTTTTTTAGCAATAGAGTAATGGGCCTAATTAGCCTTGCAAAATCAGATATAAAACGGATGACAAAATTAATCTTTCCTAAAAAGAACTGAACTCCCTTTTTGTTAACTAGAAAAGATAAATTTATGATGGCAGTGACGCGCTCTGGGTTAATGGAAGACCCATCTTTTGAAACTGTCCCAAAAGTTTCCCTTGAGGCACAACAAAGATACATGTCTTAGGTTTTAAGGAGATCCTGAACTCTTGACATTTTTGGAAAATAGCTTCTAGGTGCCCAAAATGATCTTTGGCATCCTTGGTAAATATGGTCAGATCGTCCAGATAAATTAAAATAATTTTATTTATAAGTTCCCTGAATGCTACATCCATGGCATGCTGAAAAGTAGCCCTAGCATTTGAGAGACCAAAAGGCATCTTGGCATATGCAAATGTTCCCCACTTTGTAGTGAATGTTGTCTTGTGTTGGTCTTCATCTGCCAACCAAATTTGATTATACCCTGAGAAACCATCAAGCAAAAAAAACCTCTTTGACCCTGGCACAATTTGCAAAATCTATTCCATAGAAGGTAGGGAATAGTAGTCTTTCAATGATGCTTTATTCAGGTCTCTGAAATCTACATAGAGTCTTATGTCACCATTCTTTTTTCTTACAAGTACTAGGTTAGACACCCAGGTTGAATGTTTAATTGGAAAAATGATCTTTGATTCTAGAAGCTTTTGTAGTTCATCTACCATTAGTGGCTCAATTCTAGGATTCACTGGTCTTTGCTTCTGTCAGACTAGTTTTGATCCTTCAGCAAGCTCTATAGTATGTTGGATGATGTTTCTATTATATCCATGAAGGTCTTCATAGGTCCAAGCAATTACCCTATCATACTTGTTACATAAAGAAATCAACTTGTCCTTTTCCTCCTGGGTAGTAGCATTGCCTATCTTTAGCTTCCTTCCTTCACTAACCTGAATTTCAGAATAATCATCTTTACTTGCCTTAAACTTCCTTTTGTCTAAGCTTACATCTTCAGGGTCAAATAAATTCTCTAGAGTGATTAATCCTTTGGGAAGCTTATTTGACTTTAGCTGAATAATTTGATCATCATAAGCTTCTTCAATCTTGGGCTATAATTGATCAACAAACTCTCCTGACTGTTGCAGAAACAAGAGTACTTGAAGATCATTATTAAAAACCTGCCAATTCTGATCATTGTCTGGAATTGCTGGCCTTACTATAACTTTAACTGACTCATTATTAACAAGTAAGTCACTTGCTAGGTCAAATTGAGAACTGATTTGTGTCATTCTGTATGCCTCAGTGTTTTGGGTTCTAGGGACAACTTCAATATTGAAGGCATCAAAACCATCTATTAGATCCCAAATCCTGTGGCAGTAGGATCTCATTCTTACATTCTTTGCTACAACTTTCTCTCTAATTTGTTTTACCACTAGTTCTGAGTCTCCCTTAACTACCAAATTCTTGATTCCTCTCTTCTTAGCAATCATAAGACCATGCACTAAAGATTCATACTCAACATCATTATTAGTGCAAGCAAACTGAAAGCGTATAGCTCTAAGAATTTTCTCACCATTTGGAGCAGTGAGGCAAATACCTGCTCCAACACCATTTTTTCTCCTAGCCCCATCAAAATTTAAAGTCCAGATTCTAGAGTTTCTTTCAGGTTCTTCCTTTTCAGATACTTCTTTTCTCATAACATTTGGAATTTCCCGGTCTTCTTCAGAAATCACATAAGTGCCCAAACTAGTAGAGTCATAGTTTCCATAAGGATCACTTTGTATCATGGTCATCAATTGACTATTTTCTTCTTCTTGTTGGTCATGTTCAGTCCAATCCCCTAGTTCTTCAACAAAGACTCTCTCCTCTTTGTTCATCATGGCGTGTGATGCTTTAATCTTTAGGGTTGGTTCATCAGTGATATGGTCCTTAGACAAAGGTCAGACAATACCTTCATCTTTGTCCCATACTTGGTTCTTAAGATTAGGTGTGACCAATCTAGTGACATGTATCCTCCTATCTTGGCTGTGAAATCTCTAGATAAGCATAAACCAAAGACAGGGGGAATATCTATGACTACCACATCCTGTTTAACAATTATATTGGGGTAGGTATGCAGCTGCAATGGGAGTTGTTTGATCCTTCCTATAGTTTGGACAGACTTCCCATCTAATTGCATGACTCCTCTAGTAAGTGGTTCATATTTTATCTTTAAAGCGTCTGCTATTTGTTTTGGCATAACTGTAGTACTAGCTCCAGAATCTATCATTGAGTTGTGCAACAATTTCTTTCCCACTATTAAAGTTAGATAAAATGGATCTGGCTTAGATTTACCTACCTCTGGCGTAGTGTTCAACAGAGCTGCTATATGCAATTGGGTGGTGTCTTTATGTTGAGCCTTTCCTTTATCGGCACCTCCTTCCTTAGTAATGGTAGATTTAGAGCCCACCTGGCTCTATAGTGCTTCTTGCAACATCATCTTTTGCTCAGGAATTGCCAGCATATCCCAGATTGACACATGCGCTGGGGTCTTTTTCAACTGCTCTACCACATTCATAGGTCCTAGTGTTTGTGTCTTTGGGTAGTAAGGATATCTTGTTCTTTCTAGCATCTGGCCAGAAACCACTTGATTCTGAACTAGCTGTGGCACTTCTTGCCTTGAAACTGGACTATAATGGTTCGGGAAAGGAGGAACTCTAGCAGTCTCATTATTTGTGGCTTCAGGCTACTCCACCATTCTTCTTTTTGATCTAGTATAATAATCTAACTATACTAAGGGTTTATTGGAAGTTGATGCTTCATTTAAAAACACTGAATCTTCAACTTCAATCCATGAAAATAAAGAATGCTCAGGGGCAATTTCTTCTTCTTACTAAATAGACATCCCCTGCATCTGAGCCACCATTGCTGCATTCTGGACACTGGGTGACTGGTATGGAGGAGCATTAGACATCATGACTTGCCCTTCTACCCTCCTCTATTCTGCTATTTTTTGTTGCAAGTTGCCTCTGGGACAATCTCTGGGCATATGGGCATTGTTACAAGGGAAGCACCAGGGATTGGTATCTTTTGCGAAATTATTTTGTCCTAGGACTATTTCTCTATTAGGATTATGAGGGATAGTCTGTAGAGGTGTGGGAACTGAGACCAATTGGTTTGAAGGCTGAGGGTTATTTGGTCTTTGAGGACCTTGATACTGATTTGATTGATATGGGGCTCTATTTCCTTGGAAACCTTGATAGGCAGGCTTTGGATAAGAAGTCTGTTGCCTTTTAATATTAATAATCTCATTTGAGAAGGTCCTAAGAATGTTCTTCATATCATCTATTTCATATGGAGGGGGAGAGGGTGCTGGAACAACAGATTGTTGGGCTATTGGGAAGGTATACATAGACATAGGTGTAGCTGTAGGATTAGGGACTTCTTGTGGCAAGGGAATTGAAATCTCTGGGAACATAGGCATGGGAGGCCTTGGAGGCAACTTTCCAGCATCTATTAGATTATTCTCAGCCTTAATAGCCAACTCATATGCTTCTGGCAGAGTCTGACCTCCCAGGGACTGAATCATTACTGATATATCAGAATTGAAAGCTTTGAGGTAGATTACAATTGCCATACTTGATGGTGGTCTGGCTGTAGTAGGAATTCTATCCCAGGTCTTTTGAAACCTTGTGTTTAAATCAGTTATGGCTTCTTATGGTGCCCTCTTTATGGTAATGAGTTGTTGCAGCAGTGAAGATTTGTCACCCTTCTCCTTGAATCTTGCAAAGAAAGTATCATCGAGCTGATCCTAGGAAGATATTGTATTTGGTGTCAAAGATCTATACCAGTCCAAAGCCTTCCCTTTGAAAGAAGCTACTAACAATCTGATTGCTATGTTCTGTACAATAATAACATGCACTACACACACATCTGACACATCTTGAAGATGCTCCCCTGGTGTCTTGAAATCTTCTCCACTGAATTTAGGTAAAGCCTTTAAAGCGTTAGTTGGAATTGGATCCCAAGTAGCTAGTGGTACTAGAAGAATGAGAGGACTGCCAGTGTTCCAATTTGTATAGTTCCTTGGGGCTACATGTGCTCCCATATTTACTCCTTGTGTTACTGCAATTTGATTCACTCTTATTCTTGGAGTAGTAACTAATGGTGGCAATAGAATACCTGGATTAGCAGTAGACTAAGCTCTTATTATAGGACCACAGCTCTGACTTCTGTTCGCTCTTTGGTTCATACGATCTTGATCAAGACTTCAAGAAAGGTCCCACCAAGCGTGTCAAAAACTGTTGATGCTTAAAATTGTGCAAGTTCCAACACCAACATGGGAAGTTTCAAGAATGGGGGACTTGCTACTTGAAACAACCTCCAAATTTTAAAGAAGTTGGCTTTTCCAATTTAAATGAAGTTTTGAGTAAAGGGTAAAAAGAATAAACAGGATTACAGATACAATAAGCCAAATCTAACACTATGGTGATGCGCCTGAATGAAATGTATTCTCTCAACTAGCATAGTGAACCAATCTTTAAGATGCATCTATATTAAAGAGAAAATATTGCATGATTAATATAAATAGATTATGAATGAATAAGATCAAAGGCCAAAACTCAGACAAATTCTGCAAAGACATAGATAATATCAGCAAGGGCATAGAATAGAGTTCCTTTCATTAATATTCTAGCAAATACAAGAGGCACAATAACATGCACAAGTATATAAACCTTCTTATCAGAAATAATAAAAATTAAGGCAAATGATACAGTCTGGTCACAACAAAGTCACTGAATTCTCTACTTAATTCTTGATAAAACTTATTAAAAATTAGATTCTTCTATCAATTACAATTATTGCATAAATAGCCATAAACTTGGCCCAGGATTGCCCACAACAAACCAAATCTTCAACGGCAAAACAAAACTGAAGTCAACTGGAAGTCCTTGACTATTAAGATCTTTTGAATCTGCAACTATTTTATCCCGTGTGCTCATTGGCTGAGGAACAAAATATGTGGTAGTTCAACTGCATTTTTGTTAAGACACATGGTGACACTTGCGAGCTCATGAAACTTCAAAAATGTAACACGTGACACCTTCCGCTTAACTAACAACTCCTTTACCTTCAAAATGAGACACACAGAAAAGTGCCACTTGTCACCATTTGCTAGATCCTGAAACTAATACGTGTCTCTCTCCACTTGACTTAAAACTTTATCTTTATACCTGAGAAACTCGTTGCTATGACATCTGACACTCTCTGCTTGACTTAAAACTAAGACACAATTATATGGGACCCATTGTATATGTTGCTTCACTGTTGTACAGAGAAATAGATCTGGGACACGTGGCACTCTCTACATGAAGAAATATTAGACATGCAGAGTCATCTAGAAAACCATAGCTTATGAAAAAGACTCCACAGAAATGTGTAGAAACTGACACTTGTTGCGCTCCGCTAGAACTAAAAATCACAACGCCTCAATCCAAGAGCATCAAAATAAAAGTTCCTTCTTCTACTTTCGCCACATGGCGCTCTCCACATCAAGAAAGAAACTGTGTCTTTAAAACTATGGGCCCACCATATTCATACAGGTACTAACAAGTCTCACATAAAAGAAGATACACATGGCACCATCCGCTGAAAGCACAAAATGACACACGACAACACCCGTAGGCAAGCGGCACAAAAAGAAACTTTTAAAAACTGTTTCCAGTATCAACACGTGGCAAACTCTGCTGAGAGCATGAAACTTAATAAAATGAAGTTTGAAATTGCCACGTGGAACACTCCGCTACAAGCAACTGAAAAGAAAGAAGAAACACGCGGCAATGTCCACTGAAAAACTGTCACTCCAAAAGGAAATGGCACATGGTGCAATCCGTGCACAAGAAACACATAGCCACAAATATATATAGTCATTGGAAATATTGAAACACTATATTTGAAACAAAATGTAGAGTTTTAGCTCTACACATGCCATGAGGAGATGGAGCCAAATATATAACAAACAAACACAATAACAACACAACACTGCTCTGCAACACAATCAAAACCTTGAATCACTTTAGTATAAGATCACAAGTTTGCAATGTCCATCTCTAGTTTGCAAATGAAGTCCTAAACATGCTTATATATGCAACTACAAACATTCCCACCAAGAATTTCATAATTTAAACTTTTGGTGTCGGCATAGGACCTAACAACATGTTGAGTGTGTTTTTGTTATTGATGTCAAAGGTTGGTTCACATGGTTCACATGGTGTTGATGTCAGAGGTCGATGATTACTGTTGATGCATTAATACAAACAAATTGTTGTGGTTGTGGGTCTTTGATGTTGTCCTAGAGACTTACTGGTGTATGTGGTGACTTGATGATTACTAGTGCATGTGGTGACTTGATGAGGCACAAAATGATCAAAATTGTAGTATATGGTGTTGGTCTCTTTATGAAAGAGATGTTGTTCAAGGCTTCTATATGGATGGATATTGGGCTCCATGTTTTGGAGATGTTGTTTAGGGATTGTATATGGATGGATGTTGGGTTTCATGTTTTGGATATGTTGTTCAGGGTTCATATCATAACAACAGATATGACCATTCTTTCAAGGCATCATGTTAATGTTCATAACTTCATGCTTCACATCTAGACATGATATTGATACAGTGAACATTATATTAGTTTGTATGGTCTTGGTCTTCATTTGTTGTCAGGACATTGATATGTTTCACAAAGTTGACAAGTTTATCAGGTTTGGAAGATTTGGATTGGTGCATGATTGGTTGTGGTTCTTCATGCTCCTTTGTGCTCCATGATTAATTCAATGTGAAATTCATGATAAGCTTGAGGTATTGTTCATTGTCTCATTATATGATTCATGCTTTGACATGATACAAAGGTGCTTAGACATGATACAAGGTTGAGGACTGAATTATATTACCATTGGAGTTGATGATTGATTTAGAGAGTTGCAAGTTGGGAGAGGTTAATTCTCAATGCAAAGTCATTGCTACATACAAAGGATTGTTTCTCTTGTATCTCAGAGCTCCTGTGTTAGGTTGATGTCCCTACTGTGTTCTAAAGGTGGCATGTATTGTTTTAGAGATTCACTTTCATGTTTAGGGTTTAATGATTCGTGTCTTTTAGGGAACAAAACCCTAAACCAAGTGCTTAAGGCACATTACATTGTAACCCTGCTTTAACCAGCTTAATCTTTTATCTATTTGTTCGGTGACTTGTTCTAGCTGGTTAACATAATTTAAGTTAAGATCTTGAGGGGGTCGTTGCTGTGCCATCAGCAGCCCCTCGACCTAGTACAACCGACTTCTTCGGTAATCTTTCATAAGCTCAAGCACCAAAAAGCAGTCGAAGGCTCTGATTAAAACATTCGAGGGCACAAAAACTCAAATCGATGGCAACGATTTAAATTAGTTTGGAATTCCAATGGACATTTGTGTATATTAAATTTGATGGGCAAATTCATTGAGGTGGTTGCTAATTGCTTTGTAATAGACACTTAATAATAAGATGGCCAGGGAAATTTATAAAATGGACTCAGAGATGTTTTTGGAAGGTTGACTTGGTGAGTGGTGTTCTAAAGAGACATATCTACACGTTGATATGCAGTTTGTGAAGAATAGTGGAGAAAAGCAGAGGTATTGAAGGGGTTAAGTCTGAAGGATAATTTCAATGTTTAAAAGGAGACATAAGGTGTTGAAGTGATTTGCAAAGAGGGATGAAGTTATTTACAGAGGAGTTTGACAGGTTATGCAAGGAACATTGAATTATTCCTTTTGTTATGTAATTTATGATAAGTGATTTTGTATGTATGGTGAAGAATGTTAAATCATTTGATGTATTGTAGTGAATCAGGGTAAAATTCCTTGAATTAACTTTTCTTTCTTATGTTTGCATTTTGCCGGTGAGGCACCCATTTGCCAGTGAGGCCCCTATTTGCAAATGAGGCTGTGTCAGTGAGACACTAATTGTACCTAGTGAAAGTTATTGGTTTTGCCAGTGAGGCACAAAAAAGTGGAAGAATTCAAGATTGGGTTTTCATCCCTTTTAAGGGTTTTCCACTCATCAAAACATGTGTTATGGTTCATGTTTGTCTTTATGTGTTTGTGTGCCCTAATGCTGTATGGTTGATTAAGGTCTTGTACATTCTACTCATCATTATACTTGTATGATTCTTTGGTGTCTATCTCATTTTCTATTCAGTGTGTTAAAAGGTGCAAAAAAGTTTTTAAGGTTTCTAGACCACTGATTCACCCCTGCTCTCAGTGGTCCTATACTCCAACAAGTGGTATTAGAGTATAGGTTCCCTGAAGAAGTCTAATAGGCTTGGGTAGGTCCTGATAGTGGAGTACCATAGAAAAATGTAAAAGAAATAGAGAAAGGAAAGATGCCAAGAAAAAGGTTGTAAAACAAGCCCCAGTCAAGTCAAGCAATGAGTTGTTGCATGAGTCACCCATGAATGTTGATACAAATTGTGATAAAGAGAATGGTCTTGTAGTTGAGAGTTTTGATAAAAAGGAAGACTTCATTGTGAGTGTAGGTGGACAAGAACTTGATAAAAGAGAAGATGATTTTGTTGTTGAGATTGATGATGAAGAAGGAGACCTCTTTGTGGGTGAAGATGACTATGAATAGGAGTATGATGAATAGGAGTGTGAGGTTGATATAGAAGGTGAACTCTTGTGTGCCTTAGATATGATCAAGCAACTCAGAAAAAAGAATAAGAGACTAGAAAACATGTTGAAATAAGGGCAGACAACTAAGAGGGGGGTGAATCAGTTGTCACAAAACTTTTATCCTTTTCTGTAATTAAACTTATTTACCACTTATTAATAGATGAATGATATAACCATTAAAACATGAATAAACAACACATGAGCAAAAATAAAATCAACACACATAACACCAGGATTTTTACATGGAAACCTGATTAAAGGAAAAACCATGGTGGGGGTTAACCCACAAGATTTATTCTTTGTTAAAAGAATAGAAAATGGGAAGGCACTTGCCTTCGGGTGCACTACCCAGAGCTCGTTGCTCAAAAGAGGCTCACTGCCTACAAGATAATTGTATGATTAACATAGAAAGATTAAATTGAGAAAAATCCCCTTCATGCAAAGTTCAGTTCCATTGAAGCGCACAATACTTCTGCTTTGCCCCCAAACACTTTTTCGCTGTCTCCTCATCCTTTACTGCTCTTCCTCTTCTCTACTCTACCTTTCTTCCTTTCTTAAGATCTTATCATTTTTGCACAAGGATGACTTTCCACAATTCAACCACACATATTTATATGCTTCATCAACCTTGGAATAAACATCAAGGTCGGCACTACAAACATCTGACTTAATGCGAATCACTATACTATCGGCCAAACATAGCTGGGGCCCAAATCTTCCTCGAGCAACACACCACACTTCATAGAACCTCTCTTAGATCATCCGCAACATGTCCAAAACATCCAATCGACCAAGACTGGAAAGAACAACAAAACCCAAGGACAAATCTTCAACCACGAACTCAATCCTCAATGTGGACCACCAACACAGTAGGCAAATGATCCAGAGACCATCACAAGCACAGTGAAATCAACAAGAACAACTGCACCACCTCACTTCACTAGAAACACTTGCATCTTCATCCGGGAACTTAAGAACTCTCACTGTCATGGCTGTCATACTAGAATGATTGCTTGCGGACCTTCAAACCACGAACCTCTTGAGTTGAGGATACACACCAACATCCCAAACACACCTTTAGATCTGTAGATCATAATATTCCAATGTGGATCAATCCAGACCAATTTTCTGTCACTCTGTCACTTCTAAACAACTGCAAAACCTGGTTCTACTTAGATAGCCATAACTTCACAAATTCTTCATGCGGATCCCTCAAATCTTAACTGGAGAAACTTCAGACAATCCTTTACAACACCCTTTGGTCTGTAGACTCTGTTCTTCATCTCACTGGGAATGCAGAGCAATCTGCTTCACTGAACTGCACTGTCTTCACTGTCTCTTATAGAGAGATATGTAACTCACTTGTTTCTTTCGGAGAGGCTAATTTTATCAATATCCTCAACATACAAGTCTTCTAGAATGGGATACAGTTGATACCAATGACAACAAAGATATGTTGACATCAATGACAAAACCGATTAGGCACATATTTTCAACAAAACCAACTTCAACAAGAAAAAGATTGCAATGACAAGGTATGTTCAGATTTTGCAAAAGTTTCTTTAGAACTTGAAGAGGGAAGAAATCTGATTGTGGACTTAAAGAGTCAAGTTGATGAATCTGACAAATTGATTATCAGCCTAAAGACCGAGATAGAAGAATTGAAAAGGGTATTTGATTTTACAAAATTTGATCTTGAAGTCAAAACTAATGAATGCCTAAAACTAGAGTTAGAAATAGTCTCTTTAAGAAAGGAATTGGAAAAGACATCTTCTAAGTTGGACAAGAATCAGCAATTTGAAAAGAGTATTGAATGCTTAATGACTTGTTGAGGAAGCAAAAGCATCATAAGGACACTACAGGCCTAGGATATGAAGAATGGCAGACTTCTAAAGTCAGGAATACACTAAGGAAGAAGATAGATTTGGGTCATCATGCTGCTGCTCCTACAGATAAGAAAGAAGATAAATGTGTTGATGAAGGTAGAAGAACAAACATGACCTCAAGGCATCCACCTATTAGGCAATACCATTCAACTAGGTACAACTACTATCAGTTTCATGGTTATTGCTATTCTTTTGATATCTATGGTCATAGAGCTAGAGATTGTAGGACTTATACTAGAAATGATTTTGAATGGCATAAGAATAAAAGTCCTTATAGAATGACAAATAAGAATTATAATGTGGTATGTTACAAGTGTAACCAAGCTGGTCACATAGAAAGGGATTGTTGGATGCATGCAAGATGTGGTCATAGAAGCTCTTTTTGGTTGTTAAGAGAATATAATTTTGTTCCTCCTGTTAGTTATAAGGTTACATGCTATAGGTGTCATAAGTTTGGACATATTGCACAATATTGTAGGAGTCATTTAAAGAAATCAGTTAGTCATCTCAAGAAAACAGGCACTGTAAAAGTTTGGAGAAGGAAGCAAGTTGAAGAGCAAAAGAAGGAAGGGTCTAAGCCTGTGCATGTTGCAAAAAAAGCTTCATCTATTGCATAAAAGATAGCATGAGGTAAGGGGGAGCAAATTAGTATTTTATTTTTGAACCCCTTTAAGAAGTCTAGAAG
Source organism: Cunninghamia lanceolata (assembly GCA_027924645.1). Taxonomy (NCBI): domain Eukaryota; kingdom Viridiplantae; phylum Streptophyta; class Pinopsida; order Cupressales; family Cupressaceae; genus Cunninghamia; species Cunninghamia lanceolata. The sequence continues at coordinate 21,430,334 of BSBN01000582.1, forward strand.
AATGTGTCAGAAGAAGATGGTTGTATGGTCACAGTTGATACCATGGTTAAGTGTTCATGGTTCAGTTGCTTCAGGGTTTTGTCATAATGAGAGGAAGGTCTATGCCAATGATATACAATTTGGAAGGATTGTTGTCATATACTTTGCATCATACATATTAGTGATGAGTCATGAACTTGGATCATGCATATTAGTTATAGTGATTTTCTGATAAGTGATAGTGCAGAGATAATGTATTTGCATTTGTTTAGTAGTTTGGTGGCAGTAGGGATGCACTTTTTGTCAAACCCTACCTTGTATCAAGAGTATAGTTAATAATGTTCATGTGAGCAGTGACATGTACATGACTCTCTCATGACAGGACCTTATCTCTAGTGCAGTGACAACATTCAGTTGTCTGCTGTCACAGTTGCAGTGATGTTCATGATAATGGTTTTGCAGCAGTATACTTTCATGACAGTGATTTTGTGGTGTGTAGAAATGCTATCTCACTCCTTGAAGGCATCTTAAGGTCAATACAATTTTTGTTTGATATTAGCAAAAGGACTAACATGGGTTTTCTCATGATGTTTTCTTGGTGGTCATGCTCTCATTTTTGATAATGCTCCATAAATGCTTGATGTAATGTTCTTACTCAAGATGTTTTGGTTCTATGGTTTGTTATGGTACTGTTTTGATGATGCAAAGTTCTTCTCTCTTCATACTGGTTTGACAGTAGCTTTGATGGTGTGCCTAGTTGATGCATAGCAGTAGCTTTGATAGTGTGATGATGTCATTTGATACATGTCAGTAGCAGTGGTTTTGGTGTGAGGTTGTTGCTTATGGTGCAGTCATAGTTTGCAAGTGTGATATTAAGACTGCTATACATTTTTCAAGTGATCATTCTTTGACAAAGTGTCTTGATTAGTGTTCTTTATGATGATAGCAACAACAATGATTATTTGTTACTATTGTTGCAATGAAAGTCTTGTATGGCATGTAATAGTTTCACTGCTCCACATACTCTCCAAGAGATCCAGCATAGTCCTAGGGGGAGATAATACAGTTTGAACTTTGTGAGTTTTTGATAGTCCATTTGAAGTTGCATGCCTTGTCTAACAGTGTGCTGATGACAGTAATGGTATTGTATGTTGCAGTCTTTTTGACAGTGGTATTGTGTTTGCATTGACACTCCATTTTGGTACTATATTGTGATGTGTTGCATCAGTTTGACAGTTTTGATGAAAAGTATCAGGAGTATTCAAAAGATGCAATTGACAGGACTCTGCAATCTTTGATTGGCATCTATAGAACAAAGTATAGCATCCATCAAGTGGCAAACATTGCAATGACTATCTGTTGTGACAGTCTAGTGAGTGATACAACTCACTGTATCAGATATCAATACAACAACATTGGTTTGAAACTTTGAAAGTAGGTGACATACATCAAAGCATTATTGAAAGTGGTTTTTGTTGATTGATTAACAGGACAATGTTGTTTCAGTGTAGAATGCTGTGGAACAATGTTTTGCATCCTTCAAGTATTAAGAAATTTTTGTTTTACTGTTATAGTTGCAAATGTTTTGACAGACATGTATGAAGTGTAGAAACAAGAGACAAGTTCATGGTGGCTTTGATTACTTCATAGAGTTGTCTTGAATTTGACAAGTTTGAGTTGATAGGAGTTGATATCATCATGCTTCACTTGATAAGGTTGTTGATTGCTTAATTCATCATACTTCAAGAGGTTGGCAGAGTTGTATTCATGATAAGCAGGATAGTGAAAACCAGAGATTAGAGGTATAGGACAGTTCACTTAAAGTTTTATCTTGATACTGAATTTGATATAAATATCTCTACCATGTATCTCCCTGCATATGACAGTCTTGCTCCAAGAAAATCATATATTTATACACTGACAATGGTGAATACAATAAAGTATGGTCTTATTCCTGTCTCTGACAGTACAGTGAAGTGGGTTTTATTTCTAACAATGTGTGATGCCTTTCTATCACCAGCATATGATAGTGGTTTGTGAAGTGTCATCTCTGTCAGTGGTATGTGGTCTTTTGAAAGTGACAGTTATAGTAATATAGCTGTTTGGAATGCTTTCTATATGATGAAAAGACATTAGGTTGATAGCATGATAGTGTTTCATTCACAGCAAAAGGGTATCAGTATGAAAATGTTTTAAGTGCTTTCATTCACATTATTGACAGGGGGAGTTGTGTGATTTCTTGTTGCAGTCCTGAAGCTCATACCTATGTTGTCAGACTCCTACATCAGATATCTTATGGTTCTTGAGAGTGACTTGAACAATAATTGATTTATGTTTTGTCTTGATATGCAAGAGACAATACTTCATCAATAAACTTGTTGCTAGTGGGTGCATGGTGCATGTTCTTGATAGAGATGCTCTGGTGAAAATTGCTGATGGACTGTAAACAGTGAAATTACTATTGCCTTGTGTATTGCAGACTTTGCAAGTTTAATGTACAGGAGCAGTGCTTGGATGTTGATGGTTGATAGAGGATAATGATTTCCTTTATAGTTGACAGAGATTAAATGTTTAAATCATAATCTTAACTGGTCTGATCAATTTTGAGATGACTGTATGCTTTGACAGTATCAGTGATATGCATTTTGTGTTTGCCTATGTCTCAGGGGGAGCTTTTCATTTCTTTGTCATTGTTGTCAAAAGGGGGAGAAGATGGAAAAGTGAAAGTGCAATGTTAGTTTGACATCAATGCCAAAGGGGGAGTTTGTTGAGTGTGTTTTTGTCATTGATGTCAAAGGTTGGTTCACATGGTTCACATGGTGTTGATGTCAGAGGTTGATGATTATTGTTGATGCATTAATGCAGACAAATTGTTGTGCTTGTGGGTCTTTGATGTTGTCCTAGAGACTTACTGGTGTATGTGCTGACTTGATGATTACTGGTGCATGTGGTGACTTGATGAGGCACAAAATGATCAAAATTGCAATTTATGGTGTTGGTCTCTTTATGACAGAGATGTTGTTCAGGGCTTCTATATGGATGGATTTTGGGTTTCATGTTTTGGAGATGTTGTTTAGGGGTTCTTATCATAATGACATATATGATCATTCTTTCAAAGAATCTTGTTAATGTTCATAACTTCATGCTTCACATCTAGACATGATGTTGATACAGTTAACATTATATCAGTTGGTATGGTCTTGGTCTTCATTTGTTGTCAGGACATTGATATGTTTCACAAAGTTGACAAGTTTATCAGGTTTGGAAGATTTGGATTGGTGCATGCTTCACTGTGGTTCTTCATGCTCCTTTGTGCTCCATGATTAATTCAGTGTGAAATTCATGATAAGCTTGAGGTATTGTTCATTGTCTCATTATATGATTCATGCTTTGACATGATACAAAGGTGCTTAGACATGATACAAGGTTGAGGATTGAATTATATTACCATTGGAGTTGATGATTGATTTAGAGAGTTGCAAGTTGGAAGAGGTTAATGCTTAATGCAAAGTCATTGCTACATACAAAGGATTGTTTCTCTTGTATCTCAGAGCTCCTATGTTAGGTTGATGTCCCTACTATGTTCTAAAGGTGGCATGTATCATTTTAGAGCTTTAGTTTCATGTTTAAGGTTTAATGATTCATGTCTTTTAGGGAACAAAACCCTAAACCAAGTGTTTAAGGCACATTACATTGTAACCCTGCTTTAACCATCTTAATCTTTTATCTATTTGTTCAGTGACTTGTTCTACTCGGTTAAGATAATTTAAGTTATGAACTTGAGGTGATCATTGCCGTGCCATCACCGGCCCCTCGACCTAGCACAACCGGCTTCTCCGGTAATCTTTCATAAGCCCTAGCACCAAAAAGTAGTCGAAGGCTCTTATTAAAACATTCGACGGCGTAGAAACTCAAATCAATGGCAATGATTTAAATTAGTTTGGAATTCCAACGGACATCTATGTATATTAAATTTGATGGGTAGATTCATCAAGGTGGTTGCTAACTGCTTTGTAACAGACACTTAACGATAAGATGGCCAGGGAAATTTATAAAATGGACTCAGAGATGTTTTTGGTAGGTTGAGTTGGTGAGTGGTGTTCTAAAGAGACATATCTACACGTTGATATGCAGCTTGTGAAGAATAGTGGAGAAAAGTAGAGGTATTGAAGGGGTTAAGTCTGAAGGATAATTTCAATGCTTAAAAGGAGACATAAGGTGTTGAAGTGATTTGCAGAGAGAGATGAAGTTATTTGCAGAGGAGTTTGACAGGTTATGCAAGGAACATTGAAGTATTCCTTCTATTATGTAATCTATGATAAGTGATTTTGTATGTATGGTGAAGAATGTTAAATCATTTGATGTATTGTAGTGAATTAGGGTAATCCCCTGAATTAACTTTTCTTTCTTATGTTCACATTTTTCTAGTGAGGCACCTATTTTCCTGTGAGGCACCTATTTTCCAGTGAGGCACATTTTGCGAGTGAGGTACATTTTTCTAGTGAGGCACCTATTTGCCAGTGAGGCACCTATTTCTCAGTGAGGCACAATAAAGTGGAAGAATTCAAGAGTGGTTTTTCATCCCTTTTAAGGGTTTTCCACTCATCATTACATGTGTTATGGTTCATGTTTATCTCTATGTGTTTGTGTGCCCTAATGCTTTATGGTTGATTAAGGTGTTGTACATTCTACTCATCATTATACTTGTATGATTCTTTGGTGTTTATCTCATTTTCTATTCAGTGTGTTAAAAGGTGCAAAAACGATTTTAAGGTTTCTAGACCACTGATTCACCCCCCCTCTCAATGGTCAAGTACTCCAACACAACGGTCATATAACCAACACTTCAAATTAGGGCTTGACCCAAAATAGGGTAGGACTAGGGCGCAAGCGCCCAAGTCCTCCCTCCCTATTTTAGGTAGGGCTTAGCATTATAGCACCCCCTAGGTCCTATTTGCCACAAGACTTTGGGGTTTTCTCATCGGGATTCAAAATTAACATGTAATATGATCTAAATGCATTTTAAGGACCCAGGAGCTAAACCTTAAGAGGGAAAAGCCCCCATGGGGACATTTTCTGACAGAACACTTTCCTCTAGCTACTTAGATGTTTTAGTTTTCTAAGTCGCTTTGCCTGCATCCCCCACTATAGCGGTAGGGAGTGGGACACGATTTCTTGATTGGAGATCCATGGATCATAGATGGTATCTCCCCATGGCCTTTCACCTCTGGAAGCATCCTTCCCTCCCAATGCCTCAGCATCCATCCAATGCATTTCGATATAGTAGGCATTGAATCGACTAAACCTACGGGATAAGGCTCTATAATTCCCTCCACTCCTCTCCCCAATGGCAGTATAGTCCACTTTTGAAATATAGTTGGTTCTATAGTCAACAATAGATGCGATAGGTGACCAACCTATAGTTTTTGAAGGAATTCTATATGTAACATGCACCCACCCCAACTACTTTCTCCCATCTTGGGGTGTCTGGGCAGAAGTAATGTTGGCTCCTACCCACTTCAATGATGAATTGAGAGGGAACCCCCCCTACTTTTTATAGTTACCACCTTTAACCCCCATCCCTTATACCAAGGGGAAAGACCGGCCTACTCTCTCTTTCCATTGCCCCTCCCGCTTGTGAGGTGGGAGGAACTCACTACTGAGGTGGGAGAAACTCACCTCGCCTACTCTCTTTCTACTACCCCTAACACTATCGGAGTGGCAACAACTCACTAGTTGCTTGTGGGTGCAACACACTACGGAGGTGGGTAGAACTCACCCTTCCTACTTTCTCTATTGACTGCCCTAATAAAATATTCCCAAACCCAACCCCTACTACTATATCTTCAACACCACCCCTACCAATAGAAAAGGAAGTGTTACATATAAGTACACTTGATACCCACCCACCTGACTATAAAGGCCCCCCACCCTAGGCTATATTGGTTTCTTGGGGCTCTCACCCGACAACTATATTTTTCTTAGGGAATAATTTCCCCCCACCCAACCCCCTCCTTTCTATTATCGAGGGGTGATGTCGAGTCAGTCGGCAGGAGAATAGTGAGATCCTAATCCTTTCATTCCTTATCTTGGGCATGGATTGGACATATCAAGATACAATATCTGATCCCCCTAGCCCCCCATAGTCATTGAGCCCTCCCTTATCTATGAGTTGGGAGGATTTAAGGTAGTGGTTCAGAAGGGGCTAGCCAGCTTGGAATAGAAATAAGAGATGGTGATCAAGTCCAACCCTCACCTTATGACCTATCCACCTTAGCCCTACCAATTGAAAGTTCTATTCCTTCCCTTAATGATCAATAGCCACCACTGCTTGATCCTTTCTCCCTATTCACCAATCGTCGGGTCATGTTCCTTCCATTCCCATACCATCATTAGTGAGCCATCTTTCCAACCTTTTGATCCCAACATGTAAACATATGCCCTACCACCCTTGTTGGAATAGGTTGTTGGTCCACCACTCGTACCTTACCCTCTCTTCGGGTTGGCCATTCCCCCTTCCATCCATTTCTAAGGAGCCCACCTAACTTGACCACTCGACTGATTGAAAGGGATTCCACTTTGAACCTGCCATAGTCTCTTGGATTTCATCTCCTTCAACTCCTTATTTAATAACTGTTATTCGTTTGAGTCTCGATCCATCCCTCGTCGAGGGGAGCCCAAAGAAACTATAGGTGACATCAGGATTAGTTTCTATTCTTTCTCAAGGTGGGGGCCTCACCTTTCTATAGTACAACACTTGAGTGAATAGTGAGTGCAACATAGAAATGTATGAATCCTACACTGCTTAGCATTGGGCCTTGCTATCGGCATCTAGGCCTAGTTTTCTACTATCAGAATTGAGTAGTACTAAGAGACAAACTATTGATTCAGTGCCCTATCTATTGCTATTAACACCACTACCCTATCCAAACTATAATCCTATTGAACCCCCTACTATAGAAAGGGGGGTGGGGGTCGGGGGAGGGATTCTTTCTTTATATAGTTGCGGTGGTTGGAGCAACATTCAAGAAAATTCTATGACCAACTACCCCCACTATAGAAAGGCGCTCTACTATCCTCTTCATTTTGGAGGTTCAAGCATTTCTCTTCTTCAAGGGAAAACCTCATCTAAATGAAGTGAAGGTGAGGTTCAGCGAAGTGAAACTATTTTTTAGTCATATTCCCTATCCATGCCATTCATTAAGCTAGCCATGAGAGTGAAACCAATCTCTAATCTAGGCAGACATCACAAGTGATTGGCAGTCTATTACTTACATAAAAACTCCCCATTAGTTCTACCATCACATCTTGCTTTCAATAATCCTACCAACATGAAATGTGGTTGTGCTTAAATTGGGTACCCTAATATCTATCTTGAATCATGATTGAATTGGATCAGAAAATATGCTCCCCATTGGTAAGGTAAAGGGTACATGAGTGAGACAACCCCATTTGATTTGATTTGATCCCTCTTCTCCACTTTTTGGGTCTGGTAAGCATGAGCTAGTGTTCAAAGTTTCACTACGAATCCCTTTTCCCATGGAATAGATGTGAGGAACGGTGCCAACTATTGTTTCTCCATTGAAGAAGATGGCTCAATGGCCTTTGGAGAAAGAGAGTGTGAGTTAGGAGGAAATAATTCCCGCTGAGGGCAATTATAGGTTAGGTTAGGTTCCCACTTGGTCACCTTTAACCCCTAGCCTAAACCATTCCATTGGTCATCAAAACTTGACTTACCCCAATAACTATCCTCGGTCTAATTCAATTCGGTTTGGCGGGTGGGCCCGCTACTATCTAGCCGGGCTTGAACTCTTAAGTGATTGATGGGAGTGCTTTCCACTAGGACTAGCCCAATACCATGCTGGACAAATTGATTCGATCAATTTAACACCCATTCTATTAGATGATTTCTCCCAAACAAACTAATTTGACCGACCAATATCGGATTGGATATGAATGCTTTTGAAGCTCCTTCCATTCTCATCTAAGTGCTAGTGCTTGGTTCGAGCCACCCACAGAAGCAAGAAAAAGTGTTGTTCACCTGCGCTACATTGGAACCCATATTTGTAATGACAGATATGCATTCGATCAACCCCACCCTAGCACTAGAGTTGATGGGAGGGGCTCAACCATTTTCCTAGATGTTCTGCAACTTCAGAAGTGCATGCTAGCCTAAAGAAACAATAGGCATTCCGAACACGAACGAGAAACCTTCTTCCAACAGCCCCAATATAGAGGCAGAGCTCTCGCCATCATCTTTAGTTGATCCTAGCCTGGATCCTTTTTACTTGCAGAATGGAACCAGGTATCCAACCTTGACCAAGCATTACAAGGTTCTACCTATGAATCATTTAACTTTTTCGATCTGTCACATCAATCACTCAGTAGACTTAGGTCTCGAAAATGCTCTCTCTTCAACCGATAGATAACCCAGGGGTTGGGGAATGGTAGGGGGCCGGACTATCTTCTCCGAAACCTACCCAACACCAGATCTCAATGGGCGTAACAGAGCCTGAATAAGGTGAACCCTAAAATGATGACTTTTATGAAACGACATCAGTATTCAATAATGGGACTTTCCTCGATAAAGAGGAGTCACTCCCTTGATTATCATGTTCAAGATTATACATGCCCCTGGGGTTGGGGAATGGTAGGGGGTTCAAAATGAGTTGAAATGAATTTCTTTTTAATCCTGTCACTCCGCTCTCTCTAAGAACGTAGTCGCGTCTAGGCCCTTCATCCAATTGTCTTAATTGAGAACATGAATGAGAAGGGTGCTTGTGAGAACGTGACAACCCACCACCCCCTATAAAAAAATGTTGGCACCTTGCGCCTACTATTCGAAGGCACAATGGACTATCTCAACTATCCCTGTAGATCAAATGAAGGGATCATTGATGGACTATCTATCACATTAGTATCACTATTATTTGGTTCCCGAGAGGAAGGGAATGACTCCTAATGTCTCCCCTATTAGACTATAAAACCATTTTGAGACCGGGTGATCCATTTGATCCAATAGAGGGGATTGACATGATGGGATAAATCTGATAAAGTATTGAGGAAAAATATGAACAACAGTACAAATATTACAACTGCACAAATCAAATCTATATTATTCAATAAAGAAGATTACATTTGTAACTCCAGAGAAGTTTACCAGCTTCCTACAAATCTACTAACTACTTTGACAGCTAACTAGAATTGATTGACACCTAACTAAAACTAATTGAGACACCTCTACAATTCTTGTTGACACATTTACAGCAATTGATTGACAATACAAAATGATATTGCCAGCACTTACACTTAGTTATTCATTATATTATGACATCCCTTCTTAATGGATAACTTAAAATAACTCCAACTCTCACATGAGCACAACATTGCTCCTCTGAAATCTCATGAACCACTCCTCCAAAACCATAAATGGAGGCATGTCGAGGAACCCATATTTCCTCTGACAACATTTTCTAAATGTGCTTTGATGATTCCATCTCATCTATCATGTGAACAAATGCTATGTCACACAACAACTTCAACTTTTTCTTTTTATTTATTCCTAGCAGAAAAATAGATCTTTTACGATTCCCTTTTTCTACTCTTGTCACACTATGCCTTCTGTTGTACAAAGAGGCAATAATACTCCTACTATAGAAGCAAACTCTCTTCTATGTTGAAAAAACATCACGGCTTTATAGCCTACCACCATCGATGCTGCCCTAAATGTAAGCCCCGTTGAGGCCAGTGACATCTACCTTTGGACAGTTGTCAATACTTTGCTGCACAACAAACTCCACTAAACTATGTATTATTGATGTCAAAAGAAATATAAAAAATAGAAGACCTGCCTATGCATCCAGCCACTGCATACACTTTTCCTCCATATTCATGTATCTTCTCTTGGACGAAAGAAACGAACAGCAAGCAAACAAAAACTGAGGAGGTAGAGTGTGTAGGGTTTCTTCGGCAACTTCCGCCCAAATAAAAACATAAAAACAATTTCAACCGTTGATGAAGCTGCAACGTAGAAACCAGTAGGGCAGTGGAAGCACTTTTGCAAACAATATCTTCAATTTCAGAATATTAAAAGCAGAGAATAGAGAAAGGAGGACTGCACAACACTTCCTACAGAAAACTGAATTTCATATAAGATGCTTTCATCTTTTTGGGCACTTCCATGATGGAGTCACACCCAACTTGGCTCTGATACCATGATAAATATTGAGGAAAAATATGAACAGCAGTACAAATATTACAACTGCACAAATCAAATCTATATTATTCAACAAAGAAGATTACATTTATAACTCCAGAAAAGTTTACCAGCTTCCTACAAATCTGCTAACTAATTTGACAGCTAATTAGAATTGATTGACACCTAACTAAAACTAACTGAGACACCTCTACAATTCTTGTTGACACATCTATAACAATTGATTGACAACAAAAAATGATATTGCCAGCACTTACACTTAGTTATTCATTATATTCTGACAAAATCAACCTCATCCCAATGATACTTGAATCTAGAAGGTATAGGTTTACCAAAATAAATTTAGGCATATACGGTCTTATCAATGGATGGAATCCAAGTTCCAACTGGGGGAATGGTGTGTGACAATAGGCATAGTTGGACTTCTTCACTTGCTTCTGATCGGATTGGTTCACTTGCTTCTCCATCCGTGACCGTATTACTGATTGAATGAGATAAATCCTCCCCCCACCCCTGTGGTGGCCACTTGTTTTGCCTTGATCAGATGAAGAGACTAGGAAGTGCTATGGTTATGCCCCCTAATCGGGATAACTTCCTCTATTGGAATCGGGGAGGGGTAATGAAATGGGAGCAATTAGAACAAGCTATGGTTTTAGGGATTTCCTTGAGATGCTGAGCTCATTGATCATATTGGAAGGACAAGGTCAAGAGAATCTGTCCATCCAAATGACTGATGATTCAATCAATCCATCCAAATGACAAAAATCCAGCTAGACAGGGGATCGACCCATTGGATGAGTTAGGATGAACCGAGATGCATAAACATGATCCCAGATAGAGGAGATTGAACTTCAATAATGGACCTTTCTTTGATTTATAATTGGGGGGCAGGGGGAGCCCAACTAGGCACTAAAAGAAAAAGGAGTAGGATTGGGAACTAGTGGAGGGGAATGACTACTTATGCCTGTTCGAAGATTAGGGAGTGAAGGGAAGATTGATTGATGAGGAGGGAGATGGGAGGGATTCAATTCCTTGAATATGACACTCTTGGTTCCTTCCTTCCCATTGGGTGCCATTTATTGCCCATACCACCTACCTGGGTGGGAGGAAAGTAAGGGACCCATCCCCACATCGACTCCACAATAAATTGATTGATTCACCAAGGGATTCCCCGAGGGGAGAGATACACTTTCTCATATACATATTACAAATGAATCGACATAACTAGCAATAACACCAAGGTTTACCCGCCAGGTGGGTTGGAAGAGTGGCCAAGTGGAGTCATCTCGATCACAAAGTCCTACCACTATCGAAATCCAACGTCATATAAGAGAGAGCCTGCTTCGTTGAGATTTTGATGCTATGGTCCAAGCTCAAGTGTACGCATTCTCTTATTGCTACGTATTTAGAAGTGGAGGTCTTGGTCGATGTTCATGTGTTCCTGCCGATCCTACAAGTGATGATGTCAAAAAGGAAGGAATCAATAGTGACCTATCAAGCGGCTTTTGCTTCTCCTCAAGATTTTCAATCAAGTAGATTGAGGCGAACGAGTTAACCAACCTAATGGGAACATAAAAGGAAGAAAATCCACTCATATGAGAGAAAGAAGGCCCCTAATGACGAGCTCAGGTTTTATGCCTTAGGGCCCCTTAGATTCAAGCATTTGCTTCATGCCATTCAGCTTTGCATCCTCCCCTCTCAGTCCCGCTTTCAATGCCTTCTCTTCTGGCTGGCAGAACCAACTGTACCGGTATCTCGACCCAGGGATTGTAATACTACTATAAGTAACTGTCTTCATACTGTTAGTTTTTTTATGATCAGATTTAAAGCAATCAGAAAAATGCAACACAATGAACAATGAACACAACAAGATACCCTGGGAAAACCCTCCAACTTGAGGGAGAAAAAACCCAGCAAGATATTCTCTTATATATCAGAATAATAAGTGCAGGTACTCACAATCAAGCCCTAGAAGGGCAGAATCTTACACAATAAATCTGCACCTGAAAATAGTGTAATTCCCTTGTATAAACAATAAGAATGATGCTTCTCCTTTAGATTTGCTGCTCTAGAAAAAAAAGGGCGAACCTGCTTCTGCTCTGAATTAATTGCATTGGAATTGAATTGTGTTGTAGTGTGGAGACTATCTCCTATATATAGCAGACTGGGCAAATCTCTGCTAGGCCAACCATAAAAAAAATAGCTCCGCAGCTACAAAACACTAACACTCCCTCTTAGCTAGGGAGGTTTTTTTTTTTTTTTTTTTTTTTTTCAGATATTCATGTCATGGAGTCTCTCAACATGACACCATCAATGATTACACCCATTTGAGAAAAAGTATTCATCACGGAATCATTCAACATGATATCGTCATGGAGTCACTCAACATGACGTCCACCATGGCTACTCCCATGTGTGGAAAGAACCACATCTCCATCTTGGAGAAACATACACTACAAGGGCTTTCACCTCATATTTCTCCGTCTCAGAGAAACATACACTACAAGGGCTTTCACCTCATATTTCTCCATCTCGAAGAAATATACACTACAAGGAACCTTCATGATGATGTGACTCCCTCTGAAGTTCCAAGTACTAACATCAACCTCCTGACCTCCTCATCCAAGGTTGCCTCTAATAGTTTGTCAGACTCCCTCTGAATGTTAATTCCTCCTCTTCAAAGAAACTGATCGACTTTAGAAAAAGAAACATTCTGAATCGACTTTAGAGCTTCGCTCCTTCTGAGATGTCCCCATGACAATTTCCACAGTAGAAACAATCTCGAGCGAAGTGACCATACTTGTCACACCTGAAACACTGAATGTGAGAGAGATCCTTCTTCTTCTTCGGTTCTGGGGCAAAATCTGATTCTCTATCTCTATTCTTTTTTCTTCCTTTTCCTCTTTCTCTAGAAGTATGTGTAGCAAGAACTTGATTTTCTACATCATGATAGTTTCGCTCAATTCCTCTTGCTACCAACCTGGACTCTTTTTGAATACAATCAGCTCGAAGACCATCAAACTTGGGCAACTTAGATCTCTCACTGATGCTTTGGATAAAGGGCTCCCAAGATTGGGGAAGACCATTTAGTGCCAACATAACAAGATCTCTGTCTGCAATTATGTCCCCAACAGCGCTCAACTGATCTCTTAAATCAGCGATCTTCATAAAGAATGAGATAACTGAATCTTCTTTATCCATTTTTACATGGTGAAGCTGATGTCTCAAAGCAAGGGCTCTGCTAGTATTGTTGATCTCATACAATCCTTTTAGAGTATCAAACATTTCTTTAGCTGACTTCAACTTGGAGATGATCGGTACTAGGTGATTCATCACAGAGTCTATCATGATCTTTCTAGCCTTCGTGCCCTTTTTCTTCCACTGGATTTTCTCAATATCATCGGAAGGCTCAAGCATATTACTTTCCACGGAATCAAGAAGATCATTTTCCTCTAATGCAATGAGTACCTTGGGTTTCCAAGAGTTGAAGTTTGAGGCTCCATCAAGCCTATCTTCTACCTTGACACCGTTCACCATCTTCTTTTTCTGCACAAATTTTCCTACAAAGATCTGCCCTTAGGTCTAAAATAATTTGCAACCTTAGATCTGCAATACTTTGCCTTCAAGATCTGCCCTAGATGAAAAGTTGACTTGACTACTTAAACAAATCTGATCAGATTTTTTCTTAGACCCGCTCTGATACCATGTTAGTTTTTTTATGATCAGATTTAAAGCAATCAGAAAAATGCAACACAATGAACAATGAACACAACAAGATACCCTGGGAAAACCCTCCAACTTGAGGGAGAAAAAACCCAGCAAGATATTCTCTTATATATTAGAATAATAAGTGCAGGCACTCACAATCAAGCCCTAGAAGGGCAGAATCTTACACAATAAATCTGCACCTGAAAATAGTGTAATTCCCTTGTATAAACAATAAGAATGATGCTTCTCCTTTAGATCTGCTACTCCAGAAAAAAAGGGCGAACCTGCTTCTGCTCTGAATTAATTGCATTGGAATTGAATTGTGTTGTAGTGTGGAGACTATCTCCTATATATAGCAGACTGGGCAAATCTCTGCTAGGCCGACCATCAAAAAAATAGCTCCCACAGCTACAAAACACTAACACATACGCCTTCCTCGATCAGAGGGGTAGGGGTCTAATTAGAGTTGATGATACGTCAGATACTGGAACATTTAAAACCAAGTTGACTGGAACCAAGTAATGAGGTCGAGTGACTCATTCTAATTGAGAAACGCTGGTTCGCATCCATCTAGGTTCAGAGATGCATTAATCCGCCCATGCATGGGGGAGTCTCTAATAAGAGGAGAGGAATTGTTAGTTGAGTCATAGACAAGGCACGTGAACTATTTGACACGATGCCTCAATAAAATACAGTCTCATGGAATGCCTTGATTGCAAGATATGCACAAAATGGATTTTTTTGATAAGGCTTCAGAGACTTTCTAGCAAATGTAATTGGCGGGTGTAAAACAAATGTAGAAAGGTGAAATGAGTATATGCAAAGCATGGAAACCATATATAAGGTGAAATGAGGATATGCGAATCATGGCAAATGTGTCTCTCTCCCTTCCTCTCTTCCTCGTTCTGTTGTGTCTGTAACCCACATAGAAGGTGAAATGAGGGTATGCTAGACCTATAGAAGGTGAAATGAGGATATAATGTCAAACATGTGTTAAACTATGTCTCTCCCTGTGTTTCTCTCTCTTCCTCTCTTCCTTGTTCTTCCTCGTTCTCAAAGCCCACAAGTGTGAAGTGTACAGTTGAGATTTTAATTAACATGGATAATTCTAAAATCTCATTTTGTTACTTGTTTTGATTGATTATTTGACATCTTATGATCTGAGATCTAGATCTAATGCTTGTCTTTTTTTATTGTAGGGTTTTAGAGGTCATGATTGTGTTATGGAAACCCATGGATAGATCATACCCAACCAACATTATCACAATATCAAGGAAAATGTCATTTATGACTGTCATAGATGTCATAACACAGTCAGAGGATGAGATGTTGATTGTAACAAGACTGTATTATGACTCACAATTAGATTTGTTAGCAAAAAATGAATGGAGAGTCATTAAATATGAAGGCTTATATACATTATAGGCCTATTATGACTACCCGTACATCTATCCAAACATATGAAGGGTTAAATCATGACTGTCCAAACATCTATTATGATTGAACTATAACAGTCATAACTAGTCATTTGCTTCATGTCAGTCTATAAGATACAAGATCTTAAAATCACCTCATCATTTGTCAAAGTCTTAGAGAGGGAAAGTATCTAGGGATCTCAATGCAAAGGAGAGTTATTGTTTCACTTGATAAATACCACATTACATTGGTATATTAGCAGTTGACTATTAGAAACCCTCATAGGGGACTATTATTATGCAAGCCCTAGGATAGTCATCCATAAAGTGCATTTGATCCATATGGTAAACCTAGATTGATGAGATGAAGAAAAAATGATAAGAATGATGAAGGTCCAGAAAGATTGAAGAAGTGGAAACATCAAACTTGTGAAGTTGCAAAATTGTAACAAATTTGACAACATTGCAACAATTTGACAAGATTACAAATAGGACTTATCTATTACTGAAATTGATATATTTTGGTGATTTATGGTTTGAAATGATATATTTTTGAGGAATTTGAGGCCTATCATGTTGGATTATAGATTTGTGAGGTTAGAAACATCATGGAAACATCCTGAAACAAGGTGGAAGCATGAAGATTTTGGAGGTTCTTTGACCAAACTTGTTGTTGTACCTATAAAAGCAAAGATAAAAATTGTCAAAAATGAAGAAATCAAGGTCTTGTAGTAGAGAAAAAAGTGAAATTTATGATGTAGTTCTATGGGAATTTTGTTAGATGCAATTGCCTTGAGAGACATATATGCAAAGTGTGGAAGCATAAACAAGGCACTGAATTGTTTGACGTGATGCCTCAAAGAAATGTTGTCTCATGGAATGCAATGATTAGAAGATATGCACAAAATGGATTTTTTGATAAGTCTTTAGAAACTTTCAAAAAATGCAATTGGCAGGTGTAAATCCAAATTCCACAATCTTAGCTAGCATCCTCCTTACCTATACCAAAATGGGATCTTCGAAAGATGGTATGGACATCCATCAAAGCATAAAGGATATGGGAATTTTGTCAGATGTTGTAGATGTGATTTCCCTGAGAGATGTGTATGCATAGTGTGGAAGCATAGACAAGGCACGTGAACTATTTGACATGATGCCTGAAAGAAATGTTGTCTCATTGAATGCAATTATTGCAAGATATGCACAAAATTGATTTTTTGATAAGGATTTAGAAACTTTCAAGAAAATCAAATTGGCGGGTGTAAAGCCAAATTCCACAACCTTAGCCAACATCCTCCTTGCCTATGCCAAAATGGGATCTTTGGAACAGGGTATGGACATCCATCAAAGCATAAAGGATATGGTAATTTTGTTAGATGTTGAAGATGCAATTTCCCTGAGAGATATGTATGCAAAGTGTGGAAGCATAGACAAGGCATATGAACAATTTGAAATGATGCCTCAAAGAAATGTTGTCTCATGGAATACAATGATTGCAAGATATGCACAAAATGAATTTTTTTGTAAGGCTTTATAAACTTTCAAGCAAATGCAATTGGTGGGTGTAAAGCCAAATTATACAACCTTCTCTAGCATCCTCCTTGCCCATGCCAAAATGGGATCTTCTGAATAGGGTTTGGACATCCATCACATCATAAAGGATATGAGAATTTTGTCAGATGTTGTAGTTGCAACTGCCCTGGGGACATGTATGCAAAGTGTGGAAGCATTGACAAGGCATATGAACTATTTGACATGATGCCTCAAAGAAATCTTGTCTCATGTGGAATACAATTATTGCAATATATGTACAAAATGGATTTTTTGATAAGACTTTAGAAACTTTCAAGAAAATGCAATTGGCGGGTGTAAATCCAAATTCCACAACCTTATCCAACATCCTCCTTGCCTATGCCAAAGTGGGATCTTTTGAACAAGGTATGGACATCCATCAAAGAATAAAGGATATGTGAATTTTATTAGATGTTGTTGCAACTGCCCTGGGATACATGTGTGCAAAGTGTGGAAGCATAGACAAGGCACATGAGCTTTTTTCCATGATGCCTTAAAGAAATGCTATCTAATGGAATGCAATGATTGCAAGATATGCACAAAATGGATTTTTTGATAAGAATTTAGAAACTTTCAAATAAATGCAATTGGCAGGTGTAAAGCCAAATTCCACAACCTTAGCCAACATCCTCCTTGCCTATGCCAAAATGCTAAATGCCATTGATGCATTTTACAATAATGCATTTAATTTCAACATGGTCAAACGGATTGGAGTTGAAAAAATTGAGAAAGGTTATTGAGGACAGACTCCATGTGCACTTGTAGGTCTAAATGGAACATTCCTAGGTGCCATGGATTTTGAGAACCTCTTCATCAAAGTTTGGTAGTTTTTTGCTCTTAGGGATCTTAAGTGACTTTTTTGTAAGCACGTAGCTTGAAATGACTAGGACACTTGACACATGAAATGAGACCTCCCTAATTATTTAACCACCCACACTAATGTGTTGGCACAATCCGTTTAGCCCCATGAGGTGCAAAATGAAAAACACAGCTTCTGACAAGGTTATGTTGAATGCCATTGATGCATTTTGCAAGAATGCATTTAATTTCAACATGGTCAAACATATTGGAGTTGAAAAAATAGGAGAAGTTATTATGGATATATCCCACATGCACATGCAAGTATAAATGGAACATTACAAGGTGCCATGGATTTTGAGAATTGCTCCGTCAAAGTTTGACATTTTTTTACTCTTGGAGATCTTAAGTGACTTTGTCAGAAGCTTGTAGCCTGTAATGATTGGGACACTTGGCACATGAAATGAGACCTCTCCTAGAATTTTCCCACCCATGCTAACATGTTGGCATAGTTCATTTGGCCCCACAAGGTGCATAACAAAAAAAGACTTCTGGCAAGGTTACATTGAATGCCACTGATGCATTTTGCAAAAGTGCATTTAATTTCAACATGGTCAAATGGATTGGATTTGAAAAATACTAAGAGAAGATATTATGTATGGACCTCACATGTACCTATAGGTCCAAACAAAACATTCTTAGGTGCCACTAATTTTGAGAACTACTTTGTCAAAGTTGGACATGTTTTTGCTCTTAGGGATCTTAAGTGACTTTACTGGAGGCCTGTAGCCCAGAATGAATGGGACACTTGGCACACAAAATGAGACCTCCCCTAGTATTTACCCACCCACCCTGATATTTTTATGCAGTTTGTTCGATCCCACGAGGCGCATATAAAAAAATATAGCTTTTGTCAAGGTTATGTTGAATGCCATTGATGTATTTTGCAAGAATGCATTTAATTTTGGCACGATCAACTGGATTGGAGTTGAAAAACATTGAGAGAGGTTATTGTGGATGGACCTCACATGCACTTATAGGTCTAAACAAAACATTCCTCGGTACCATGGATTCTAAGAATTGCTCTGTCAAAGTTTGGTAGTTTTTTCCTCTTAGGGATCTTAAGTGACTTTGCTAGAAGCTTGTAGCCTGAAATGACTGGGACACTTGGCATATGAAAGTAGATCTCCCCTAGAATTTAACCACCCACCTTAAACTGCTTATAACAAAAATATGGCTTCTAACAAGGTTATGATGAATGCTACTGATTCATTTTGTAAGAATTCATTTAATTTAAGCATGGCCAAACGAATTGGAGTTAAAAAAGAGAGGTTATTGTGGATGGACCTCACATGCACCTATAGGTTTGAACATAACATTCCTAGGTGCCATGGATTCCAATAACCGCTCCATCAAAGTTTTGTAGTTTTTTACTCTCAGGGATCTTAAGTGACTTTGCCAGAAGCTTGTAGCCTAAAATGACTGAAAAAATTGGTGCATGAAAAAAGACCTCTTCTAGAGTTTAATTTCCCACCCTGACATGTTGGCATAGTCCATTCAGCCCCACAAGGTGTAGAACAAAAATACAACTTCTAGAAAGGTTATACTGAATACCACTAATGTATTTTGGAAGAATGCATTTAATTTTGACATGGTCAAATGGATTGGAGTTGAAAAACACCAAGAGAGTTTATTATGGAAAGACCCCATGTGCACTTGTAGGTCTAAATTTGGAACATTCCCAAGTTCCATGAATTCTGAGAACTGCTTCGTCAAAGTTTGACAGATTTTTGTTCTTAGGGATCTTAAGTGACATTATCGAAACTGTAACATGCCATCTCATATTATTCAAAATTACACAACATTTTACTAAGAAAGTAAATGAACATGGTAAACATGAAATATTTTTTTTAAACATTTACATAATCACATTAAAAAGCATATCTTTTCTGAATATCTTTTGACCTTGAAAATCACAATATATATTCAAAGATAAATCATAGTGAAATCATTTCACTTTACATTTACAAATATTTTTCACTAGAAATATGAACAATTTTACAAAATTTTGACAATCATAAGTCAACCATAAAGTACACTACATCTGGAATCTTGATATCTATCACTCAAGTCTTGGCAAGTCTTCTGCTACAGAGGGAGAGCATCATCTAAGTGCTTTCCTCCAACCAAAGATCGGTGGTCCCCCACACACCTTCCTTCCTAGAAGTGGCCCTACCCTTCATGAAGAGTATATAAATAAGGAACCAACATGTTACCATCTGAGTCCTAGTGTTGTGCCCTATGTAACACAATCGACTATACAACTCTAGACAATCTTGTAGCTAAGTATGATCATTCTGACCGATCACGCCTTTTAGACACTCTGAACCAACTAATGCATGCAGAGACAAATGCATCACTTTGGCCAAAGTTTCTATATAAATGAACGTTTGCAATAAACATAGTTGTGTGTTCACACAACTCTAACTCAACTTGGGACCTACCTCATCCTATAGTTTGACTAGTAAATCTAGGCTTAATTTGCCTCGACTAACTCAAATCCTAGTCAATCCGACTTTGAATTTAATCCTGAAGCTAGGATATACATGCAATATATAGGTTTAGGTAATTTTAACCTTTCAAAGAGTCCCTCTTGCATACTTGCAAATTCTAGGGTCTATGACTTCCTGTCATTCTACCCACTGACTCAAAACAATTTAAACAAGTTCTAGTGTTATAAAATAAGTTTCGACACTGACGGACCCTTCTCTTAAGGAGGAAGAGTCAAGTATAAGTGAGGACATAATGTCCTTAGCTTCATTCTTTATCAGTCCTTTGAACTCAATTACTAGCTTTCATGTGGGTGAAATATTTTTTAAAGGGCTGATATGATGGATTTAATGATAAGTTGGAAGTTATTGTTGCATCGCATTTTTTAGTTGGCAGGTTGGTTTCAGACATGATGATGCGATAAAGGATTGGCTATGTGTCTGTTCCTTGCTTTATCATAGGAGCGCTTTGTGAGAAGATGCGAGGGGATGTTTCTTGCGCTGGTGTGATGATATGTTTAGCAGTTGGCGGGTCCCATCCCGAGAAGAATGAAGTTGGCACCCAGTGCATGAGCACAGGGGAAGTTGTGTGGGTCCCTCAAGGCTCGTGATGATGCAATAAGGTGACATGTGGTTTCGACATATGTGAAACATGCTTTGCTGGCATTTTACGACTAGCTGGTGATTTCTAGATGGGTTCTCATGCATTTGTGATCATTGATTTCATTTTGATCTGTCCTAATCAATGGGTGGAATTCAAACTCTAGTAGCAAACATGAAATTGAAGAGTAATCATAGTATGGCGGATTTGGCTTGAATTCTTGAAAATATTAGTTGTTGCTCGAGCATGCAATAAGGTGATTTGACAGTGGACAAAGTTCTCAAGTAATTCTTGATGCTTAGTTAGATCTTGGTATATGAACTTGGCCTTTGTTGTTCATGTGAAGAGGCATTTCTAAACAAATTGCAATTAATTCACGCCTAAATTTCATGCTTGAAAGGATTGTGAATGAATTCACAATAACAAATTCAAATGTGTGGATAGATGGAATGAAATAAACTAAAGGCATTTACTCGCACAATGAACCTCTATTCATTTCTATAAATGAGGTTGTTTTCATGAATCGTTCACATCATCAGCTGTCATGAGTACTATGCAAGATTTATCTTTTGTTTCCTAAAGAAGTATACCTTTGTTTTTTCTTGGCTACATATTTGCTCTTTCTGAATTAAGGAAAGAAGTAGGTACTGCCTATAGAATGGGGGAATCAGAAAGAGTAGGGGTTTTTGTCTGCAACAGTCTACTTAGTTTCCATGAACCGTAGTAGAATTAAACTATTATAGAGAGGAATTGGATGGGCCATGCATACCATTGTTTGCTGCTAGGGGTCATAGCGTGTAGGAAGGGCCCTATTCACAGAGTCAAAGAAGTCCTGGCTTCTTCAGCAAAAAGGGGTAAGGAGTTGACTTGCCTTCTTGGTAGCCTTTCATATGAGCCTGAGCACTGGATAGAAAGTGGGTGCTTGTTTTTAACTTTGAAGCAGGATCTTCAGTCAGTCAAAATTCTCTAGAATCTAGAATTGGCTGAAAGAAGGTGCCTGTCAATCGAAGCTATGGTGTAGTTTCCTAGGTGCAAATATTAAATGCATTGTAACTAAAAACTGTACTACGTAAATCTTAAACTGACATAAAATGTCTATTTATAGGCTCTCAAGTATCCTAGTAAAGGAGACACATCCACATTTGAGAGAGGAAACATAGTGATTAGGTGGATATAGAAATTTTATTTCTGGGCTATGGGTACAAGGTATTCACATCTTGGGGACTAGGTTTTTGTAATAGATTGGGTGCATTGTTGATATTACAGAGCAAAAGACTCGCCTACATATGTATAAATTCTTGTACATGACAATTTTCAATCTAGATTAAGTGATATGAATAACACTACATGTGTGTGTTTTTTGCAATTGTCTCCTTGAATGTATGTGTTTCTTTTGTGGATAAATGAATCAAGGGTTCTAGATTTCACCTATGCACATTTGTTGTATTGAATTTTTTTATTTTTTTGCTTTTGGTCAAGGATTGGATTAAATATGCTCTAAACAAAACATAAGAAGTGATGTATTGAATTAGGGATTTTTGAAGAAGAATTGCAAAAATATTTTTCCTTGGGCGTGTCATTGCAAGTCAATGGTAAAGGTATACCCTCTGAATTTGAAGATTTGTTGTCATAAAAGTAACATTTGCATGAATGAATTTGGACTCTATTACCCTTATGAAGGCACCGATCAGGGGATTTGCTTGCCCAAGGGTCTAGGAAGAATAATGATTATAAGATGAAAAATTTGGTGTTCATTTTTTAGTTGTTGTAGTTTAGGGTATCTTAGTGCATGTTCTCAGAGTGAAAAAAAGAAGATAGTCCAATAATTTTGCTAGTCTAGGAGTTATCTTGAAAATCTTGGTACATACATGAGAACATTCTACATAGTACTAAAAATATAGATTTATTGGTTGCGAATAAGGGAATACCCCTAGGTGCGGTAGAACCTGAAGTGCAGGGGAGATAAGTGTGGATGGTTTCCCACCTTTCAAAGAAAACTCTACCACTCTGTTGGATGAGTCTCTTCTCAAAATCTGAGCATAAGAAGTGGAAAATCTTTAGGATTCAATGCATGCAGACTTGAGAACCAACAGGTTGAATATTGGGAAAACCTCACTCATCTCCTAAAGTATGTGCCACAATATCAGAAAGATGAAAGGTTCAAAATTAGGAAATTCATCATGGATCTGAATGCCTAGATAGGCAGAGAAGTGGATGTACATGGTCCTACTACTATGGACCAAGTTTTTGAGAAGGCAATCAAGAAAGAGAAAAAAATGAAGTCAATTTCCACATATCATGAGAAGAATTGCAAGAGGTTTGATAAGACACCAACCTCTCAACCTTTCAAGAAAAGGAATGAAAAGTACGAAGTGAATAAGAAAAGTTGCAAGTGCTCCAAAAACAATAGAGATAGACCCAGGAATGAGAAGAAGAGCAATGGTAATGTTTGAAGGAATGATAATAATTCAGGTAAACCAGTTGAGAAGCAAGGACCTCTTGGAGGATGTTTCTCTTGTGGTGGAGATCATTATGAAAATCAATGTCTAACCAAGAACCAGGGAGTTAAGTATTTGGGGTGGGTACAAAAATATGGGGGGCCAAAAAGTGGCCAAACTTTTTAAAAAGCCATAACGCGCTCGCATTATAGCGTGAGCGCGTTATTGTTTTCTTTGCATTTTTTTCTTTTTTGCAGAGGGTTGAGGGTTATAGTTGAGGGATAATATTCAGCTTGTTGAGTGTATAAGATTAAGTATGTAAGGTATGAGGATTAGGGTTTAGGATATTGGGAACTTAGGGTTTATGATATGGATTGAGGGTATAAGGGTGAGGTTATAGGGTATAGGGATGAGGGTTTGTGGGTGTAGGTTTCAGGGTTTAAAGTATAGGGTTGAGGATTGATGGATTAGGCCTTAAGTATATGGTTGAGGATATAGGGTAGAGGTTTGAGAGTTTACAGTTGAGGTATAATGTTCAAGGTTGAGTGTTTAAGATATAGGGTATAGGGTTTAAGGTTGAGGGTATAACGCATATGGATGAGGGTTGAGGGTTTAGGGCATAACTATAGGGTTGAGGGTATATGGTATAGGGTAGAGGTTTGAAGGTTGAGGGATAATGTTCAAGGTTGAGTGTCCAAGGTAAAGTGTATAGGATATAGGGTTTAAGGGTATCTAGGGGTTGAGAGTTTATGGTTTAAGGGTTTAAGGGTTGAGGGATTAAGGGTTTAAGGGTCGAGGGTTTAAGGGTTCAAGGATTAGGGTTTAAGGTATAGTGTTGAGGGTAGAGGGTTTAGGGATAGGGTTTAGGGTTGAAGGTTTAAGGGATGAGGGTTGAGGCTTTAGGGATGAGGGTTAAGGGATTAGGATTTAAGGTATAGTGTCAAGGGTAGAGGGTTTAGGGATAGGGTTTAGGGTTTAAGGTTTAAGGGTTTTTAAGGTTTAAGGGTTGAGGGATTAGGGTTTAAGGTATAGTGTCGAAGGTTGAACCCTAATCCCTCAACCCTCAACACTATACCTTAAACCCTAAACCCTAAACCCTAAACCCTATCACTTAACCCTAAACCCTAAACCCTATCCCTAAAGCCTCAACCCTCAACCCTTAAACCTTAAATCCTAAACCCTATCCCTAAACCTTAAACCCCTAAACCTTAAACCCTAAACCCTATCCCTAAACCCTCAACCCTTAAACCTTAAACCCTAAACCCTATCCCTGAACCCTCTACCCTCGACACTATACCTTAAATCCTAATCCCTTAACCCTAAACGCTAAACCCTATCCCTAAAGCCTCAAGCCTCAACCCTTAAACCTTAAACCCTAAACCATATCCCTAAATCCTCTACCCTCGACACTATACCTTAAACCCTAATCCCTTAACCCTCAGCCCTAATTCCTCAACCCTCAACATTTAAACCTTCAACCCTGAACCCTATCCCTAAACCCTCTACCCTCAACACTATGCCTTAAACCCTAATCCCTCAACCCTTAAACCCTTAATCCCTCAAACCTTAAACCCATAAACACTAAACTCTCAACTCCTAGAGACAATTAAACCCTTAAACCTTAAACCCTAATCCCTCAACCCTAAACTCTAAACCCTAATCCCTCAACCCTCTGTTGGGAATTAAGGTGTCTCAACCTTGTAAATTCCTTGCATTTATTATTGTAATGTAATTTATTTACTTAGACTAAGTTGTAATTTTGTTGCACATCTATTTTGTCATCTAGTGTGAAGTGGCAAGATGAGTTGTCACTACACTTGTAAGGTGACTAGGATGGTCAACTCACTCCATGTGGAGATAGGCATCCCTTTTGTGTGGTAGAGGTTTTCTACCATGTGTTAGCATCTTGACCAGTGTGTAAGTGAATCTTGACCGAAATGGTTATGATAGATTCCTATGATAGTTTTATGACAAGAGTCAGAAATAGAAGGTTCTATGACACGTGAAGACATGTGTCACAAGGCATCTTTGAAGAAGGCATCTTTGGGCGCCCCAAGGAGGGTTTTGTCATGTTGTAAAAGAATATGCTATTTATAGCTTGTTTATGATAGATTCTCTTACAACAGTAAGTTATGAAAGCTATGACAAATTCTATGACACCTGGTTGGTGCGTAAGAGCATCTGTCATTGCCCAAATTGGAAATAGGTGACCATATTGGGATAGGGTGATATGAAAAGTGTCATGACCATGCTGTAGTGTTGGACAAGTGTCCCTAGGTGTGGGTTTTGGTCCATGAGGCCAAGTTGGACACCCATTCCAAGATATGTTCAGTTTTGCCTTGAAAACTTCATTATAAGCAGGTGCTTGGAGAGGAGATGCAAGATGTGATTAACAGGTGTTGTTATGCTGCTGGATTGACTCTAGATATGAGTGTCAAAGACTCCTGAGAGCTTGCATTGCAAGTGTATTGTAAACCATTATAGTTTTGATAATACATTGTACAAGTTTTGGAGTGTGGGGTTTTTTTACCTGATAAGGGTTTTCCCCACATATATCTTGTGTCTCTCTTCTTCTATCTTACATTCTTATGCAGTGCATTGCTGCAATATCTCTGTTGTTGTGTTAAACATTATGTAATTGTAAAGGTTAAAATGAATTTGCACTCCCCTCCCCTCATTAGATTAGTGTAGGAAGCGATTTTCGCATGCCTAGCTTCCTTTCAGTTGGTATCAGAGCTATTCTCCTTGGTCCTAGTTGTTGGATAGGGGTTTTGTGTACTAATCTTAGGTTGAGTGGGAGTCTGTCCAGAGTATTCTAAAATCTTGTTGCAGGAATGAGATGGCAAGCACATCCGGAAGAATAAAGATGAGGATGTTTAATGACACAAATGTTGAGTTACAGAAAATTAAGTTAGAGTGTTGTGGAGTTGATCATGAGATTACATTTAGTATGTTATTGATCTGGAGCTCCTATTTGACAATATGCAATAACCCTTATGCATGGTGGTTATGTTCCATCATTCTATGGTCATTTGCAGCAAAGTATTCATGTTGGGTGTTCGTTCTTGGCTCCCTGATCACATGGAGAAACTTGGGTTGTCATGACTGTGGTTTGATGTGCTTATGTTGGGTGCTTGGTTTTAGTCCCTGGCATTAGAAGACATTGTCTTATTAACCCCGAATGCATGTAGGATGTGGAGTTAATCCTTGGATGGTTTGAAAGCTTCTAGAATAGCCTAGCTCCTTTGTATGCTTGCACATGGTGATGGTTGTGGAGTTGGCCTATAAGTGGGTTTGGAGTTCTTGGACCTCTATTTCATTTAGTTGGCTGTACTTGCATGTCTTAGTTTCATATTGTTTTGATATGAGGGTTTTGTAGATGTTCTGTTTCAAAAATCTATGGTTATGCTTATCTATGTTATTCCATTATTTTGGTTTAACTATATTGGTGATTTTTAGACTGGTGTGTTTTTTGGATGATAAGTGGATGTGGATTTGTATGTATATCAGAGACATGGCGGTTTTGCAGGTTTTACATGGTTAATCAAAACTTGTGGTTTTGTAGATCTGCAGACAATCTATTTTTTAGATTATGATTCCTTGAGAGTGTTTCTGGATGTAAGATAGTTGCAGATTTGTATGTATGCTTCGTGCATAATGTGAGGAGGTTTGTATCTTTCTCAGTGTGGAGATGTTGGTATGTGATTTATCACTCATTATTTCTACAACATAATGCTTGATTAGTTCCTTGACTACGATCACTCGTTTGTGGACTTGTTGGCAAATTGAATCTAGAATTGATTTGATGATTGAGTCTTGAAGTCTATAGATTGTCTTCTTTGGTATCTCAGTTTGTAGGTTACTAATGTAACAATGTGTTTGCATGTTACATTTGTTTTGGATCTTTGAGTTATGTAGTTTGTGGATTAGCTACCGATTAGTTGCAGTGAGATAACTCGAATGTGGACTATCTTTATCCATGGGTTTGATTTAGTGTTTATCCAGATTTTGTTAGTTGGCCTTGTCTGTGGTCATTTATGTATTGGTATGTTGCATTGGGATAAGAGGATGGATAATTAGAGTGCATGGATAGTCAGTTATTGGGACTTATAGCATGTTTATCATGATGTCATGGATAGCTTGGTTACACAGTTTAATGTGAGATTTTGATAGTGATGGTTTTATCTTCCCGACTTGGAGATCTTGGTTCTATTTTATTCTTTTGTGTTGCTAATATTGCACAGTACAATTGTTAGATTATGTTAGAGCCATGGATGATCTTCATTGAGAGGATGGTTATCATGATGCCTTGATAAGCTCGGTATCACAGTTTTAGTGGGAGCTTTGGCAGTGATGTTAGATTCATCATAAGTGATGAATGATCTTCTGTAGTGGATATTGGTGTCATGGAGGAGCTCTTGGTTTTGAGAGTTCTTTGACATCTTAAGTTCTTATTGTTAGGAGATGGTTATCTTCATATGTTTTGAGATGTTGACATCTTGATTGAGGTGTTAGGTTTATGATTTGTCAATATGACATGTTTATCCTTTGATTAGAGATGTTGTTAGTATGTCATGATTTACTCTTGATGCTAGCTTAATGTTTTGGCATGATACATGTTCTCTTGATACAGAATGTATGCATCATTGTACACTTTGGTGTATGTGATCTTCTTACGAGGAGATGGTTAAATCATGATGTCATGATGGGGTTCTTGATCATGCATATGTGCAGTGGGAGTTCTGATAATGATCTTGTTTGTTCTTTTTGATTTTGAGTATTAATCATTTTCTTGAAGCTTCATGATTTTGCAGAATGCATTTGAAGTTGGCATGTATTGGTTGATGGATGCTCATGGATACTAGAGAGACTTGAGGTGAGGCTTGAGATCTCTTGTTGTAGGGATCATGTGTTGGAATGGTTAAATTTCAGCAGAAAGACCGAGAAGCCTTCACTTGTTATGGACATGAGTTCATATTTGAACTTGAGAGGAGATTGTTCTTGGAGAGAGGATATGAGACTCGGTGTATCTCAGTGGATCAGTGTCATTCCCCACTTTCAGCTCACTCGGTAGAAAATGTTCTAATAGGTATTGCCCAGGTTATATCAGATTCATTTTATTTTATGCTTTTATTTCTCATGGATATGAATCTTGAGCTACAGTTATTAGTTCTGGATGTTTCATGTGAGGGATGATAGCATGATTATCTTCTTGATTCGTATGGTTTGTTTTATGATGTTCATTTATGAGGAGTTTAGGAGATGTGATTGGACTTGTTCCTTGTTATGGAATGGTTATGAGTTTGATGTACCTGGATTAGAGAGGATTACATTCATGTTGATGTTTATTTGATCTTATAAGATTGAATGTTTGGGTGTTGTTAAGGCTTTTCAGTTGGGGTTTTGTGAAGGAGATTATACTTGGCACAACTTAGCACTTTGGCAAAAGGACATGTTATTGTTTGCAGTTTCTCTTTATGGTCTCTTTTTCTTCCTAGAGGTTCTTTTTCATCTATTATGATCATTGGGTTTGTGGTCATCTACTGTTGTTGTACTTTATTGTTTTTTTGCAACAGAATGTGTTCTTTTTAGATGTGGACTTGGGAGAAGTGGAGGAGATTAGAGGTGAGAGAGTGAGCAAAAAACCATTTGTGGAAGTATGCTAGGTTTTGCAGCAGTTGGTTGTAGTTTGCAGATCATTGTAATTATTCTTTGTATTATATGTTTTGATTATAAGCCACACTTTTATGTAAGTGCTGATTGGTAGACTTTGAGTTACTTCAGTTGGCATTGCTCATGTAGTTTGATTCCTATGATGTATGTATATATTTGGTAGATGGTTTTTCATTGGACTACAATATCAAAGGTCTTTAGATTTTTTGCACATTAATGGTTATTGATATGTTTGTTATCATTGGAGACGATAACTTTGAGCAGGATAGTGGATAATACAGGGATAAGAGTTGCAGTATGGGATGAATATGTCATGTGCAAAAGTTCTATCAATGGTGGTTATTTAGTTAGATGTAAACAACTAGTTGTGGTTGTTTTTGTAACTATTTTGGAGCTTACGTGCTCGATCTTGTTTTGAAGATGTTTGGACTTCAAAGTTATGTTTTGTTAACCGGTTTGAAGTTGGATACATTGGTGTGTCTATGTGGCATTTAGTGTTTCATCATATTTTTGGCATTCTAATCTTTTGTCATGTTGGTGATCACTTAGAAGATGTTACAGGTGCTTCTATAAAGCTTGTGGGCATAGTTGAGTTCAGTTGAGCTGAGTACTTGGCAGCTACTCATGCTTACAAGGAAGCCATTTGGCTTAAGAGATTTTGTGTTTAGATATTGGTGTTGGTGTAGGATAGTTTACTATCTATTGTGACAATCAAAGTGTGATGTTATAGATGCATTAATGAAACCAGTGGGCACATAGAAGTTCAGATGATGTTCAGAATCTATGGGCCTTTCGGCATATAGCTGTTAAATCCTATTTTTCTATTGGCTCTTACAAGGTGTTCGACAAGTGGGAGAATGTTGGGAATTAAGGTGTCTCAACCTTGTAAATTCCTTGCATTTATTATTGTAATGTAATTTATTTACTTAGCCTATGTTGTAATTTTGTTACACATCGTGTTTTATCATCTAGTGTGAAGTGGCATGATGAGTTGTCACTCCACTTGTAAGGTGACTAGGATGGTCAACTCACTCCATGTGGAGATAGGCGTCCTTTTTGTGTGGTAGAGGTTTTCTGCCATGTGTCGGCATCTTGACGAGTGTGTAAGTGAATCTTGATCGAAACAGTTATGACAGATTCCTATGACAGTTTTATTACATGTAAGAGTCAGAAATAGAAGGTTCTATGATAGGTGAAGACATGTGGCATAAGGCATCTTGGAAGAAGGCATCTTTGGATGCCCCATGGAGGGTTTTGTCATGTTGTAAGAGAATATGCTATTTATAGCCTGTTTATGACAGATTTTCTTACAATTGTAAGTTATGATAGCTATGACAGATTCTATTACATGTGGTTAGTGCGTAAGAGGACCTGTCATTGGCCAAATTGGAAATAGATGACCATATTGGGATGGGGTGATATGACAAGTGTCATGACCATGCTGTAGTGTTGGACAAGTGTCCCTAGGCGTGGTTTTTGGTCCATGAGGCCAAGTTGAATGCCCATTCCAAGATTTTTTAGTTTTGCCCTGAAAACTTCATTACAAACAGGTGCTTGGAGAGGAGATGGAAGATGTGATTAACAGGTATTGTTATGCTGTTAGATTGACTCCAGATACAAGTGTTGAAGACTCTTGAGAGCTTGCATTGCAAGTGTATTGTAAACCATTACAGTTTTGATAATACATTGTGCAGGTTTTGAAGAGTGAGGTTTTTTTACCCGATAAGGGTTTTCCCCACATATATCTTGTGTCTCTATTCTTCTATCTTACATTCTTATGTGGTGAATTTCTACAATATCTCTATTGTTGTGTTAAACATTCTATAATTGTAAAGGTTAAAATGAATTTTCACTCCCCTTCCCTCATTAGTTTAGTGTAGGAAGCGATTTCTGCATGCCTAGCTTCCTTTCGGTTGGTATCAGAGCTATTCTCTTTGGTCCTAGTTGTTGGATAGGGGTTTTATGTACTAATCTTAGGTTGAGTGGGAGTCTGTGCAGAGTATTCTAAAATCTTGTTGCAGGAATGAGATGGCAGGCACATCCAGAAGAATAGAGATGAGGATGTTTAACGACACAAATGTTGAGTTACAGAAACTTAAGTTGGAGTGTTGTGGAGTTGATCATGAGATTACATTTAGTATGTTATTGATCTAGAGCTCCTATTTGATAGTATGCAATAACCCTCATGCATGGTGGTTATGTTCCATCATTCTATGGTTGTTTGTAGCAAAGTATTCATGTTGGGTGTTTGTTCTTGGCTCCCTGATCACATGGAGAAACTTGGGTTGTCATGACTGTGGTTTGATGTGCTTATGTTGGGTGCTTGGTTTTAGTCCTTGGCATTGGAAGACATTGTCTTGTTAACCCCGAATGCATGTAGGCTATGGAGTTAATCCATGGATGGTTTGAAAGCTTCTAGAATAGTCTAGCTCCTTCGTATGCTTATACATGGTGATGGTTGTGGAGTTGGCCTATAAGTGGGCCTGAAGTTCCTGGACCTCTATTTCATTTAGTTGGCTGTACTTGCATGTCTTAGTTTCATATTGTTTTGATTTGAGGGTTTTGTAGATGTTCTGTTTCAAAATCTATGGTTATGCTTATCTATGTTATTCCATTATTCTGGTTTAACTATATTGGTGATTTTCAGACTGGTGTGTTTTCCAGATGATAAGTGGATGTGGATTTGCATGTATGTTAGAGACATGGTGGTTTTGCAGGTTTTACATGGTTAATCAAAACTTGTGGTTTTGTAGATCTGCAGATAAAGTATTTTTTAGATTATGATTCCTTGAGAGTGTTTCTGGATGTAAGATAGTTGTAGATTTGTATGTATGCTTCATGCATAATGTGAGGAGGTTTGTATCTTTCTCAGTGTGGAGATGTTGGTATGTGATTTATCACTCATTATTTCTATAGCATAATGCTTGATTAGTTCCTTGACTACGATCACTCATTTGTGGACTTGTTGGAAAATTGAATCTAGAATTGATTATTGCATCTTGAAATCTACAGATTGTCTTCTTTGGTATCTCAGTTTGTAGGTTACTAATGTAATAATGAGTTTGCATGTTACATTTGTTTCAGATCTTTGATTTACGTAGTTTGTGGATTAGCTACCCATTATCTGCAGTGAGATAACTCGAATGTGGACTATCTTTATCCATGGGTTTGATTCAATGTTTATGTAGATTTTGTTAGTTGGCCTTGTCTGTGGTCATTTATGTATTGGTATGTTGCATTGGGATAACAGGATGGATAATTAGAGTGCATGGATAGTCAGTTATTGGGACTTATAGCATGTTTATCACGATGTCATGGATAGCTTGGTTACATAGTTTAATGTGAGCTTTTGACAGTGATGGTTTTATCTTCTTGACTTGGAGATCTTGGTTCTATTTTATTCTTTTGTGTTGTTGATAATGCACAAGATAATTGTTAGATTGTGTTAGAGCCATGGATGATCTTCATTGAGAGGATGGTCATCATGATGCCTTGATAAGCTCAGTATCACAGTTTCAGTGGGAGCTTTGGCAGTGATGTTGGATTCATCATAAGTGATGAATGATCTTCTACAGTGGATATTGGTGTCATGGAGGAGCTCTTGGTTTTGAGAGTTCTTTGACATCTTCAGTTTTATTGTTAGGAGATGGTTATCCTCATATGTTTTGAGATGTTGACATCTTGATTGAGGTGTCAGGTTTATGATTTGTCAATATAACATGTTTATCCTTTGATTAGAGATGTTGTTACTATATCATGATTTACTATTGATGCTAGCTTAAAGTTTTGGCATGATACATGTTTTCTTGAGAGAGGATGTACGTATCATTGTACACTTTGGTGTATGTGATCTTCTTATGAGGAGATGGTTAGATCATGATGTCATGATGGGCTTCTTGATCATGCATATGTGTAGTGGGAGTTCTGACAGTGATCTTGTTTGTTCTCTTTGATTTTGAGTATTAATTATTTGCTTGAAGCTTCATGATTTTGCATAATGCATTTGAAGTTGGCATGTATTGGTTGATGGATGCTCATGGATACTAGAGAGACTTGAGGTGAGGCTTGAGATCTCTTATTGTAGGGATCATGTGTTGGAATGGTTAAATTTTAGTAGAAAGACCAAGAAGCCTTCACTTGTTATGGACGTGAGTTTATATTTGATGTAGAGACACTAGTATAGATAGAGGATTTCACAAATAGACAAGGTTTTCATTACACTCTAAAACCCAAATTCAAAGGTCAACTTGCAAAAGTGGGAACAAAAGTTAGTGGCTCTAAAATCATCATTTAAAGGTTGATTTGGCATGCCATGGGACCCATTCAAACCATTGGCAAAGGAAGAACAAACTTGGTTTTGGTACTTCCTTCTTTAGGCCTCTAAAACCCTTGTTGCCCTTAAAACAAAGACAGTCAGCAATATCTTTTGACATAGGCCTGCAAACTCAGACCTTAGACAATCTAGAGATACCCATTTAGACTCCCCATGACATATTTCAAAATGGGTATGGGTTGTTTTGGATAGTATGGTCCAACCTATAACCCCTCTTAGTGACCTAGAGCCCCAATTAGGCCAAATTTGTGAAGCAACCACCCTTGAATGGAACTAACAAACTCTTTGGACCCCTTGGACACTTCACATGTGTGGTAAAATAATGGATTTTAGGGTTTTTCTGGTCCCATAGCTGACTGTTCATGAATTGTCCTATGTTGTTGCTCTTTTCACACTCTTAGCACATGCTTTTGCTAGGGCCTTTCACATAAAATGCAACAAATCCCCTACTCTGCCCAAAAAATTTGCAAAATAAATTAAAACAACATCACAATAGTCCATCCCACTAATATATGTAGTTCTACATCAGTGGAATGGAGGAAAAATGCATGAATTACAGTCAAAACCCTAAGGTAGGGTTTCACAAACCAGTTTCAGAAAAATCTAATTATCTATGCAATACAAAAGCTTCAAAAAATCAAACCAAGTGTATTGGAATCCTGACTCACCCTATCAACTTACCATCACCATGATTTTCCACAATCTATCCATACAGGAGCGTGGTACGGCCTGTAGCATCGAGTTACACAGAAATGGGCAAAAAACTGTGGTTTTGTTGTTATTTTCTTCATCAAATGACTTCTCCGTGTACAATGATCATGAGAAGGGCTTTAAGAAGCCTACCATAACACCTTGGAATAGTTAGAGGGTAGTTGAGGTCGATGGGAAGGTGTGGCAACCATCAAACTGCCCTCTCTGTTTGGAAACAATAATTAATTACATGTGTTAAAAGAGTTGTATGAGTTGTTTGGGACTTGACATTGCCTTCAAACATGTTTACAATGTAATTAAGCCTTGGACTAGGCATTAGACTTCTTGATATTACCTTACATGCCTTATCAAGGCTTACAATCAGGAAGACTGCCTCCTTTTACAATGCATGATGTTATGACTGTCTATTACACCTTATGACTACTCCATTATAACATGACATCAACAAGAGATGTTTTTGGACATGGTCCTTATTACAAGCATTAGAATGGTCTTCCAAGACCTTATTACAACATGAACAAACATAGAACAAACAAAACAATCATGGATCTTCATGATCCTCTTGGTGCTCTTGCACCAATATTTGAACTTGAGAGGAGATTGTTCTTGGAGAGAGTATATGAGACTCGGTGTATCTCAGTGGATTAGTCTCATTCCCCACTCTCAGTTCACTCAGCAAAAAATGTTCTAATAGGTATTGCCTAGGTTATTTCAGATTCATTTTATTTTATGCTTTTATTTCTCATGGATATGAATCTTGAGCTACAGTTATTAGTTCTGGAAGTTTCATGCGAGGGATGATAGCATGATTATCTTCTTGATTCGTATGGTTTGGTTTACAATGTTCATTTATGAGGAGGTTAGGAGATGTGATTGGGCTTATTCCTTGTTATGGAATGGTTATGAGTTTGATCTACCTTGATTAGAGAGGCTTACATTCATGTTGATGTTTATTTGATCTTATAAGATTGAATGTTTGGGTGTTGTTAAGGCTTTTCAGTTGGGGTTTTGTGAAGGAGATTATACTTGGCACAACTTAGCACTTGGTGATGTTGGCAAAAGGACATGCTATGGTTTGCAGTTTCTCTTTATGGTCTCTTTTTCTTCCTAGAGGTTCTTTTTCATCTAGTATGATCACTAGGTTTGTGGTCATCTACTGTTGTACTTTATTGTTGTTTGGCAATAGTATGTGTTCTTTTTAGATGTGGGCAGTAGTTGGTTGTAGTTTGCAGATCATTGTAATTGTTCTTTGTATTATATGTTTTGATTATAAGCCACACTTTTATGTAAGTACTGATTGGTAGACTTTGAGTTACATCAGTTGGCAATGCTCATGTAGTTTGATTCCTAGAATGTATGTATATCTTTGGTAGATGGTTTTTCATTGGACTGTAGTATCAAAGGTCTTCAGATTTTTTGCACATCAATGGTTATTGGTATGTTTGTTATCATTGTAGACGATAACTTTGAGAAGGATAGTGGACAATATAGGGATAAGAGTTGCAGTATGGGCTGAATATGTCATGTACAAAAGTTCTATCAATGGTGGTTATTTAGTTGGATGTAAACAACTAGCTGTGGTTGTTGTTCTAACTGTTTTGGAGCTTACATGCTTGATCTTGTTTTGAAGATGTTTGGACTTCAAAGTTATGTTCTGTTAACCGGTTTGAAGTTGGATACATTGGAGTGTCTATGTGGAATTTAGTGCTTCATCATATTTTTGGCATTCTAATCTTTTGTAATGTTGGTGATCACTTGGAAGATGTTACAGGTGCTTCTGTAAAGCTAGTGGGCATAGTTGAGTTTAGTTGAGCTGAGTACTTGGTAGCTACTCATGCTTGCAAGAAAGCCATTTGGCTTAAGAGATTTTGTGTTCAGATATTGGTGTTGGTGTAGGATAGTTTACTATCTGTTGTGACAGTCAAAGTGTGATGTTACAGATGCATTAATGAAACTAGTGGGCACAAAGAGGTTCAGATGGTGTTCAGAGTCTATGGGCATTTCGGCCTATAGATGTTAAATCTTTTTTTCTATTGGCTCTTACAAGGTGTTCGAAAAGTGGGAGAATGTTGGGAATTAAGGTGTCCCAACCTTGTAAATTCCTTGCATTTATTATTGTAATGTAATTTATTTACCTAGCCTATGTTGTAATTTTGTTGCACATCCTGTTTTGTCATCTAGTGTGAAGTGGCACGATGAGTTGTCACTCCACTTGTAAGGTGACTAGGATGGTCAACTCACTCCATGTTGAGATAGATGTCCCTTTTGTGTGGTATAGGTTTTCTGCCATGTGTCGGCATCTTGACTAGTGTGTAAGTGAATATTGACTGAAACGGTTATGACAGATTCCTATGACAGTTTTATGACATGTAAGAGTCAGAAATAGAAGGTTCTATGACAGGTGAAGACATGTGTCACAAGGCATCTTGGAAGAAGGCATCTTTGTGAGCCCCAAGGAGGGTTTTGTCATTTTGTAAGAGAATATGCTATTTATAGCCTATTTATGATAGATTCTCTTACAGTTTTAAGTTATGACAGATTCTATGACAGCCGGCTAGAGCGTAAGAGCATTTGTCATTGGCCAAATTGGAAATAGGTGACCATATTGGGATTAGGTGATATGACAAGTGTCATGACCATGCTACAGTATTGGACAAGTGTCCCTAGGTGTGGGTTTTGGTTCATGAGACCAAGTTGGACGCCCATTCCAAGATATGTTTAGTTTTACCTTGAAAACTTCATTATAAGCAGGTGTTTGGAGAGGAGATGTAAGATGTGATTAACAGGTGTTGTTATGTTGCCGGATTGACTCTAGATATGAGTGTCAAAGACTCCTGAGAGCTTGCATTGCAAGTGTATTGTAAACCATTACATTTTTGATAATACATTGTGCAGGTTTTGGAGTGTGGGGTTTTTTTACTCGATAAGGGTTTTCCCCACGTATATCTTGTGTCTCTCTTCTTCTGTCTTACATTCTTATGTGGTGCATTGCTGCAATATCTCTGTTATTGTGTTAAACATTCTGTAATTGTAAAGGTTAAAATGAATTTGCACTCCACTCCCCTCATTAGATTAGTGTAGGAAGCGATTTCCGCATGCCTAACTTCCTTTTAGTTGGTATCAGATCTATTCTCTTTGGTCCTAGTTGTTGGATAGGGGTTTTGTGTACTAATATTAGGTTGAGTGGGAGTTTGTGCAGAGTATTCTGAAATCTTGTTGCAGGAATGAGATGGTAGGTACATCCAGAGGAATAGAGATGAGGATGTTTAATGGTAGAAATGTTGAGTTACGAAAACTTAAGTTGGAGTGTTGTGGAGTTTATCATGAGATTACATTTAGTATATTATTGATCTAGAGCTCTTACTTGACAGTATGCAATAACCCTCATGCATGGTGGTTATGTTCAATCATTCTATGGTCGTTTGCAGCAAAGTATTCATGTTGGGTGTTCATTCTTGGCTCCCTGATCACATGGAGAAACTTGGGTTGTCATGACTGTGGTTTGATGTGCTTATGTTGGGTGCTTGGTTTTAGTCCCTGGCATTGGAAGACATTGTCTTGTTAACCCCGAATGCATGTAGGCTATGGAGTTAATCCTTGGATGGTTTGGAAGCTTCTGGAATAGCCTAGCTCCTTCATATGCTTGTACATGGTGATGGTTGTGGAGTTGGCCTATAAAGTGGGCCTGAAGTTCTTGGACCTCTATTTCATTTAGTTGGTTGTACTTACATGTCTCAGTTTCATATTGTTTTGATTTGAGGGTTTTGTAGATGTTTCATTTCAAGAATCTATGGTTATGCTTATCTATGTTATTCCATTATTCTGGTTTAACTATATTGGTGATTTTTAGACTGGTGTGTTTTCTAGATGATAAGTGGATGTGGATTTGCATGTATGTAAGAGACATGGTGGTTTTGCAGGTTTTACATGGTTAATCAAAACTTGTGGTTTTGTAGATCTGCAGACAAACTATTTTTCAGATTATGATTCCTTGAGAGTGTTTCTGGATGTAAGATAGTTGCAGATTTGTATGTATGCTTCATGCATAATGTGAGGAGGTTTGTATCTTTCTCAATGTGGAGATGTTGGTATGTGATTTATCGCTCATTATTTCTATAGCATAATGCTTAATTAGTTCCTTCACTATGATCACTCGTTTGTGTACTTATTGGCAAATTAAATCTAGAATTAATTTGATGATTGAGTCTTGAAGTCTACAGATTGTCTTCTTTGGTATCTCAGTTTGTAGGTTACTAATGTAATGATGAGTTTGCATGTTACATTTGTTTTAGATCTTTGAGTTATGTAGTTTGTTGATTAGCTAGCCATTAGATGCAGTGAGATAACTCAAATGTGGACTGTCTTTATCCACGGGTATGATTCAGTGTTTATGAGG
Organism: Cunninghamia lanceolata; assembly: GCA_027924645.1. Lineage (NCBI taxonomy): Eukaryota > Viridiplantae > Streptophyta > Pinopsida > Cupressales > Cupressaceae > Cunninghamia > Cunninghamia lanceolata. Next base: position 21,468,723 of record BSBN01000582.1, read on the forward strand.
ATTTTGTTAGTTGGCCTTGTCTGTGGTCATTTATGTATTGGTATAATGCATTGGGATAAGAGGATGGATATGGTGCAGGAGCACCCCTACAAGACAGGATATAGGTTAATTGTCCGCATGACAGGACATTAGTCTATTTTTAGTATGTTTGATTTCATAATGTAATAAGGTCCATTGGACCAATGCCTATGTATTAGATCAGTCTAGGAGAGTGTGCAGGCAGTTAGAGTTCGTGATCAGGTAGTATGAGCTGTCCTCTCCCAGCCGCTTGGAAGCTCCCAGCCGCTGGGAATCGAGTTGGTAGTACTCGTAGGATATTGCTATAAATAACTCAGATCAGTTAGGGTTTGATATCATAGAGAGTAGTAGATATCAAGGAGAGTAGTAGTTGTGTTATGTTGTACTGGTGATTGAGGGAGATCCAGAGATCAGTCCAGACATTGTAGAAACATGACATTTGTGTTTTCACCTGAATAAGATCTCATCAATTGCATTATCTGGTTTATCAGTTGTTTATGTTTTGAATTTCTGTTCTGATTACAGGTTAATGGATTCTTTCAACCCTTCCACCGGTTGATTCTGTGAATCGGTGGAACGGTCATGTATGATAGTTTAGTTTGCATTTTAGTTTTCTGTTTATGCATTTCATTGTTTGAGAGATCAGTTGGTAGCATGCTGTGAATCAACCTAGCATCCTCATGTGCTAGGGTTAGGAAGATAAAGTGTTAAGTTTTGATCAGAAGGTGATCCGGCCTGATCATCATATTTCCTTTGTGAAATTGTGCGGTTCTGTGAGTTTGCATGCAGCTGACGGATATACAGGGATCTGCATGTGCTTTACCAGTCGGAGTGAATCGCATCGTCATCTGTGAGTATATCGCTATCTGGATCGGGTTATGAAGCTGACAAAGTTTGCATGTTTCAAGTGCATCAGGATGATATAGGTTGGATATATACTCAGTGTATATATCATCGTCAGGATCATCTTTCGTGTGTACCCATCATCCGCATATCGCTATCGTATGCAGAAGTGAAAGTTCATTTTTTGGCTAAGGACCGGAGAGGTCATCATCAGGATATTAAGAGATCACCTGATATTTCATTATCATGCTGCGGAGGATATAAGGGTCTTATATCCGGATGACATCATCATTAGGTGCATTGACATCATCATCAGGTGCATGTGACGTCATCGTCATCAGGATATTGCGAATATCACCCTATGCAAGTTTATCCTGCTGTCGCTAAGTGTTTTGGCATTGGCGTAAGTCATCGGCATAAAGTTGGGTAAACATCATCAGGATGTTTCAATATGACCGGATAAGTCATATCATGATGCTGTTGTTTGAGTAGTCGGATATCGGGGTGACGTAAGCATCAAAGGAAAGGTGCCGAAGTTGTCGTCATCAGGATATATTGGAGGAACCGGATATTTTATATCCTGGTGATGAAGGTGATGCTGAACATCATGATGATGAAGATAGAGTTTGGCGGTATGATGAACAGTGAACATCAGGAGGATGTTTGCACTTGCCGAATATCATGATGCTGCTGACAGGCAAAAGGCGAAAGGCGGAGGAAGTGAACAGTAGTCAGCAGGAGGATATTTCATGCCTCTTTGAAATATGATGATGCTGTCTGTGTTAGCAAGAAATATGATGATGATGATAAGCCGATAGGATTTTAACATGCTGGTTGTGTTAATGACTCCTCCTTCCCATTTGTAAGCTCCCATTGCGTTTACCTCTGCATCAGGATAATTAGAGTGCATGGATAGTCAGTTATTGGGAATTATAGCATGTTTATCATGATGTCATGGATAGCTTGGTTACATAATTTAATGTGAGCTTTTGACATTGATGGTTTTATCTTCTCGACTTGGAGATCTTGGTTCTATTTTATTCTTTTGTGTTGCTGATATTGCACAGGACAATTGTTAGATTGTGTTAGAGCCATGGATGATCTTCATTGAGAGGATGGTTATCATGATGCCTTGATAAGCTTGGTATCACAGTTTCAGTGGGAGCTTTAATAGTGATGTTGGATTCATCATAAGTGATGAATGATCTTCTGCAGTGGATATTGGTGTCATGGAGGAGCTCTTGGTTTTGAGAGTTCTTTGACATCTTCATTTTTATTGTCAGGAGATGGTTATCTTCATATGTTTTGAGATATTGACATCTTGATTGAGGTGTTAGGTTTATGATTTGTCAATATGACATGTTTATCCTTTGATTAGAGCTGTTGTTACTATGTCATGATTTACTCTTGATGCTAGCTTAAAGTTTTGGCATGATACATGTTCTCTTGAGATAGGATGTATGCATCATTGTATGCTTTGGTGTATGTGATCTTCTTATGAGGAGATGGTTAGATCATGATGTCATGATGGGCTTCTTGATCATGCATATGTGCAGTGGGAGTTCTGATAGTGATCTTGTTTGTTCTCTTTGATTTTGAGTATTAATCATTTGCTTGAAGCTTCATGATTTTGCATAATGCATTTGAAGTTGGCATGTATTAGTTGATGGATGCTCATGGATACTAGAGAGACTTGAGGTGAGGCTTGAGATCTCTTGTTGTAGGGATCATGTGTTGGAATGGTCCAATTTCAGGAGAAAGATCGAGAATCCTTCACTTGTTATGGACGTGAGTTCATATTTGAAATTGAGAGGAGATTGTTCTTGGAGAGAGTATATGAGACTTGGTGTATCTCAGTGGATCAGTCTCATTCCCCACTCTTAGTTCACCTGGCAAAAAATGTTCTGATAGGTATTGCCCAGGTTATTTTAGATTCATTTTATTCTATGCTTTGATTTCTCATGGATATGAATCTTGAGCTACAATTATTAGTTTTGGAGGTTTCATGTGAGGGATGATAGCATGATTATCTTCTTGATTCATATGGTTTGGTTTATGATGTTCATTTATGAGGAGTTTAGGAGATGTGATTGGGCTTATTCCTTGTTATGGAATGGTTATGAGTTTGATCTACCTTGATTAGAGAGGCTTACATTCATGTTGATGTTTATTTGGTCTTATAAGATTGAATGTTTGGGTGTTGTTAAGGCTTTTTAGTTGGTGTTTTGTGAAGGAGATTATACTTGGCACAACTTAGCACTTGGTGATGTTCGTAGAAGGACATGTTATGGTTTGCATTTTCTATTTATGGTCTCTTTTTTCTTCCTAGAGGTTCTTTTTCATCTAGTATAATCACTGGTTTTGTGGTCATCTACTATTGTTGTACATTATTGTTTTTTGGCAACAGTATGTCTTCTTTTTAGATGTGGACTTGGGAGAAGTGGAGGAGATCGAGGTGAGAGAGTGAGCAGAAAACTATTTGTGGAAGTATGCTCTATTTTGCAGCAGTTGGTTGTAGTTTGCAGATCATTGTAATTGTTCTTTGTATTATATGTTTTGATTATAAGCCACACTTTTATGTAAGTGCTGATTGGTAGACTTTGATTTACTTCAGTTGGCATTGCTCATGTAGTTTGATTCCTAGGATGTATGTATATCTTTGGTAGATGGTTTTTCATTGGACTGCAGTATCAAAGGTCTTCAGATTTTTTGCACACCAATGGTTATTGGTATGTTTGTTATCATTGGAGATGATAACTTTGAGCAGGACAGTGGATTATACAGGGATAAGAGTTGCAGTATGGGTTGAGTATGTCATGTGCAAAAGTTCTATCAATGGTGGTTATTTAGTTGGATGTAAACAACTAGCTGTGGTTGTTGTTCTAACTGTTTTGGAGCTTACGTGCTCGATCTTGTTTTGAAGATGTTTGGACTTCAAAGTTATGCTCTGTTAACCAGTTTGAAGTTGGATACATTGGTGTGTCTGTGTGGCATTTAGTGTTTCATCATATTTTTGGCATTCTAATCTTATGTCATGTTGGTGATCACTTGGAAGATGTTACAGGTGCTTCTGTAAAGCTAGTGGGCATAGTTGAGTTCAGTTCAGTTGAGTACTTGGCAACTACTCATGCTTGCAAGGAAGCCATTTGGCTTAAGAGATTTTGTGTTCAGATATTGGTGTTGGTGCAAGACAATTTACTATCTATTGTGATAGTCAAAGTGTGATGTTGCAAATGCATTAACAAAACCAGTGGGCATAGAGAAGTTTAGATGGTTTTCGGAGTCTATGGGCCTTTTGGCCTATAGCTGTTAAATCCTATTTTTCTATTGGCTCTTACAAGGTGTTCAACAATTGGGAGAATGTTGAGAATTAAGGTGTCTCCACCTTGTAAATTCCTTGCATTTATTATTGTAATGTAACTTATTTACTTAACCTATGTTGTAATTTTGTTGCACATCCTGTTTTGTCATCTAATGTGAAGTGGCACGATGAGTTGTCACTCCACTTGTAAGGTGACTAGGATGGTCATCTCACTCCATGTGGAGATAGGTATCCCTTTTGTGTGTTAGAGGTTTTTTGCCATGTGTCATCATCTTGACCAGTGTGTAAGTGAATCTTGACCGAAATGGTTATGATAGATTCCTGTGACAGTTTTATGACATGTAAGAGTTGGAAAGAGAAGGTTCTATGACAAGTGAAGACATGTGTCACAAGGCATCTTGGAAGAAGGAATCTTTGGGTGCCCCAAGGAGGGTTTTGTCAGGTTGTAAGAGAATATACTATTTATAGCTTATTTATGATAGATTCTCTTACAGCTGTAAGTTATGACATCTATGATAGATTTTATGACAGCCGGTTGGTGAGTAAAAGCATTTGTCATTGCCAAAATTGGAAATATGTGATCATATTGGGATGGGGTGATATGACAAGTGTCATGACCATGTTACAATGTTGGACAAGTGTCTCTAGGCATGGGTTTTGGTCCATGAGGCCAAGTTGGACACCCATTCCAAGATATGTTTAATTTTGCCTTGAAAACTTCATTATAAGTAGGTGCTTGGAGAGGAGATGTAAGATGTGATTAACAGGTGTTGTTATGCTATTGGATTGACTACAGATACGAGTGTCGAAGACTCTTGAGAGCTTGCATTGCAAGTGTATTGTAAACCATTACAGTTTTGATAATACATTGTGCAGGTTTTGGAGTGTGGGGTTTTTTTACCCGATAAGGGTTTTCCCCACGTATATTTTGTGTCTCTCTTCTTCTGTCTTACATTCTTATGTGGTGCATTGCTACAATATCTCTATTGTTGTGTTAAACATTCTGTAATTGTAAAGGTTAAAATGAATTTGCACTCCCCTCCCCTCATTAGATTAGTGTAGGAAGTGATTTCCGCATGCCTAGCTTCCTTTCACCCTCAACCCTCAATCCTAATCCCTCAACCCTAAACCCTAATTTTAATTTTCTTCCATTGCTTCAACATCATTGTTGTTTTCCTCATCAGAAATCAATTTATTCAACAACTTGTTGCCCATTGGTTGACTTGAACTGCATACTCTGTTAGAAGAAGGGCATCTTTCATTTGTATCAATGTTGGTATTCATAAGCTGGAGCTCGCATTGATATTTTTCACACACCCTATTCTTTGAAATATCTTAACCTTAAAATATGACTTGGATATGTACTTGAACACACTATGGTTTTAATGTCTTAATAATGTTATATGGCATGTTTTTCTCGTGCATCTGGGGTTCATTATGCCAATAGGTGTACACACTATGAGAAAAGCTTTGCATATGGTACATCCATAGTGAGTAATTAATAGTTGAAATTAGAAGGATGATCATTATGAGAAAAGATTTGCATTGGGGTACATCCATAGTGGGCAATGAATGGATGAAATTAGAACCCCTGGTCAACATTAAGTGAACATTTTTTTATTAAGATTTTTTTAAAAGATCAGCATACTCTATCCACCTATTTGATTGAATTTAAATCGGGGCCATAAAAATGTGCACACATCTGCTCCCAATGTATAACCTGGGTGTAATTAAAACCATCAACTAGATAAAATAAACAACTTTGGCCATAAAAATCAATCAGTCTTTTTAAAATAGATATATTAGTAACTATACATTTTAGATATCAGTAACTATACATTTCAGTACTGTTTCTTTCTTGATTTTCTATTTTTAATTAACTAATTTTTGTTTGTTTTAGACAAAATATTACAATCCTCATGAAGATCTTTTCTTGTATATAATTTTCTCCTTTTATCTTTGGCCTATCTTTTCTTGTATATAATTTTCTCCTTGTATATAATGAAAAATAATGTATAGAGTTACCAGTTTTTTGTGTAAAGTCTCCAAGCATAACTTTGAAGAAGGAGGCACACCCATTAAACCAATTCAATTAGCAACTTGCTTCCCATTGGTTGACTTGAATTGCATCCTCTATTAGAAGAAGGGCATCTTTTATCTGTATCAATGTTGGTATTCATAAGCTGAAGAGCATTGATGTTTTTCACACACCCTGTTCTTTAAAATATCTTAAGCTTAAAATATGACTTGGATATGTACTTGAACATGTAACAAAATCTCCAATCTCTAGCGCATGATGAGTTGACTTGAACTGCATCCTCTGTTAGAAGAAGGGCATCTTTTATCTGTATCAATGTTGGTATTCATAAGTTGAAGAGCATTGATATTTTTCACACACCCTGTTCTTTGAAATATCTTAACCTTAAAATATGACTTGGATATGTACTTGAACATGTAGCAAAATTTTTAATCTCCAGCCCATGATGAGTTGACTTGAACTGCATCCTCTGTTAGAAGAAGCACATCTTTTATATATATCAATGTTGATATTCATAAGCTGAAGAGCATTGATGTTTTTCACACACCATGTTATTTGAAATATCTTAACCTTAAAATATGACTTGGATATGTACTTAAACATGTAACAAAATCTCCAATCTCTAGCCCATGATGAGTTGACTTGAACTGTATCCTCTGTTAGAAGAAGGACATCTTTTATCTGTATCAATGTTGGTATTCATAAGATGAAGAGCATTGATATTTTTCACACACCCTGTTCTTTGAAATATCTTAACCTTAAAATATGACTTGGATATGTACTTGAACATGTAACAAAATTTTTAATCTCTAGCCCATGATGAGTTGACTTGAACTGCATCCTCTGTTAGAAGAAGGGCATCTTTTATCTATATCAATGTTGGTATTCATAAGCTGAAGAGCATTGATGTTTTTCACACACCATGTTCTTTGAAATATCTTAACCTTAAAATATGACTTGGATATGTACTTGAACATGTAAAAAAATCTGCAATCTCTAGCCCATGATGAGTTGACTTGAACTGTATCCTCTGTTAGAAGAAGGGCATCTTTTATCTGTATCAATGTTGGTATTCATAAGCTAAAGAGCATTTATGTTTTTCACACACCTTGTTCTTTGAAATATCTTAACCTTAAAATATGACTTGGATATGTACTTGAACATGTAACAAAATCTCCAATCTCTAGCCCATGATGAGTTGACTTGAACTGCATCCTCTGTTAGAAGAAGGGCATCTTTTATCTGTATCAATGTTCATATTCATAAGTTGAAGAGCATTGATGTTTTTCACACACCCTGTTCTTTGAAATATCTTAACCTTAAAATATGACTTGGATATGTACTTGAACATGTAACAAAATCTCCAATCTCTAGCCCATGATGAGTTGACTTGAACTGCATCCTCTATTAGAAGAAGGGCATCTTTTATCTATATCAATGCTGGTATTCATAAGCTAAAGAGCATTGATGTTTTTCACACACCATGTCTTTGAAATATCTTAACCTTAAAATATGACTTGGATATGTACTTGAACATGTAACAAAATTTTCAATCTCTAGCCCATGATGAGTTGACTTGAACTGCATCCTCTGTTAGAAGAAGGGCATCTTTTATTTGTATCAATGTTGGTATTCATAAGCTGAAGAGCATTTATGTTTTTCACACACCCTGTTCTTTGAAATATCTTAACCTTAAAATATGACTTGGATATGTACTTGAACACGACAAAATCTCCAATCTCTAGCCCATGATGATTCGCAAAATTTTCCCAACCTTGCCTAAATTCTAGTTTATTTATGTTACCCCCTAATTGCACATCCTACTTCTCCCCACCTGGGCCTTGCAACACCATATGTTCGTTTGTGTTGTCTATAAACTGTGAAACAAATGCAAGAGGAATGCGCTACCATAAACACATTACACAATTAGATTTTACAAATTCTTAACAGTGTACAGGAAATAAAAGAATGAAAAATAATGTATAGAGTTACCAGTTTTTGTGTAAAGTCTCCAAGCATATCTTTGAAGGAGGCACACCCATTACATCAACTCATTCAACAACTTGCTGCCCATCGGTTGACTTGAACTGCATACTCTGTTAGAAGAAGGGCATCTTTTATCTGTATCAATGTTGGTATTCATACGTCGAAGAGTATTGATGTTTTTCACACACCCTATTCTTTGAAATATATTAACCTTAAAATATGACTTGGATATGTACTTGAACATGTAACAAAATCTCCATTCTCTAGCCCATGATGAGTTGACTTGAACTACATCCTATGTTAGAAGAAGGGCATCTTTTATCTGTATCAATGTTGGTATTCATAAGCTGAAGAGCATTGATATTTTTCACACATTGTTCTTTGAAATATCTTAAAATTAAAATATGACTTGGATATGTACTTGAACACAACAAAATCTCCACTCCCTAGCCCATGATGATTCACAAAATTTTACCAACGTTGCCTAAATTCTAGTTTATTTATGGTACCCCCTAATTGCACATCCCATTCCTACCCACCTGGGCCTTTCAACACCATATGTTTGTCTATGTTGTCTATAAACTATGAAACAAATGCAGGAGGAATGCACTTCCATAAACACATTACACAATTAGATTTTACAAGTTCTTAACAGTGTACAGGAAATAAAAGAATGAAAAATAATATATAGAGTTACCAGTTTTTGTGTAAAGTCTCCAAGCATAACTTTGAAGAAGGAGGCATGCCCATTAAGCCAACTCATTCAACAACTTGCTGCCCATCGGTTGACTTGAACTGCATACTCTGTTAGAAGAAGGGCATATTTTATCTGTATCAATGTTAGTATTCATAAGCCGAAGAGCATTGATGTTTTTCACACACCATGTTCTTTGAAATATCTTAACCTTAAAATACGACTTGGATATGTACTTGAACATGTAACAAAATCTCCAATCTCCAGGCCATGATGAGTTGACTTGAACTGCATCCTCTGTTAGAAGAAGGGCATCTTTTATCTGTATCAATGTTGGTATTCAGAATCTAAAGAGCATTGATGTTTTTCACACCCTATTCTTTGAAATATCTTAACCTTAAAATATGACTTGGATATGTACTAGAACACAACAAAATCTCCAATCTCCAGCCCATGATGATTAACAAAAATTTCTCAACCTTGCCTAAATTCCAGTTTATTTATGGTACCCCCTAATTGCACATCCCACTCCTATCCACCTAGGCCTTGCAACACCATATTTTCATTTGTGTTGTCTATAAACTGTGAAACAAATGCAGGAGGAATGTGCTACCATAAACACATTACACAATTAGATTTTACAAGTTCTTAACAGTGTACAGGAAATAAAAGAATAAAAAATAATGTATAGAGTTACCAATTTTTGTGTAAAGTCTCCAAGCATAACTTTGAAGGAGGCACGCCCATTAAACCAACTCATTCAACAACTTGCTCCCCATCGATTGACTTGAATTGCATACTTTGTTAGAAGAAGGGCATCTTTTATTTGTATCAATGTTGGTATTCATAAGCCGAAGAGCATTGATGTTTTTCACACACCCTGTTATTTGAAATATCTTAACCTTAAAATATGACTTGGATATGCATTTGAACATGTAACAAAATCTCCAATCTCTAGCCCATGATGAGTTGACTTGAACTGCATCCTCTGTTAGAAGAAGGGCATCTTTTATCTATATCAATGCTAGTAATCATAAGTTGAAGAGCATTGATGTTTTTCACACACCCTGTTCTTTGAAATATCTTAACCTTAAAATATGACTTGGATATGTACTTGAACACAACAAAATCTCCAATCTCCAGCCCATGATGATTCACAAAATTTTCCCAACCCTGCGTAAATTCTAGTTTATTTATGTTACCTCCTAATTGCACATCCCATTCCTGCCCACCTGGGCCTTGTAACACCATATGTTCATCTGTGTTGTCTATAAACTGTGAAACAAATGCAGGAGGAATGCGCTGCCATAAACACATTACACAATTAGATTTTACAAGTTCTTAATAGTGTACATGAAATAAAAGAATGAAAAATAAAGTATAGAGTTACCAATTTTTGTGTAAAGTCTCCAAGCATAACTTTGAAGGAGGCACGCCTATTAAACCAACTCATTCAACAACATGTTGCCCATCGGTTGAGTTGAGCTGCATACTCTATTAGAAGAAGGGCATCTTTTATTTGTATCAATGTTGGTATTCATAAGCTGAAGAGCATTGATTTTTTTCACACACCCTGTTCTTTGAAATATCTTAACCTTAAATTATGACTTGGATATGTACTTGAACACAACAAAATCTCCAATCTCTAGCCCATGATGATTCACAAAATTTTTCCAACCCTGCCTAAATTCCAGTTTATTTATGGTACCCCTTAATTGTACATCCCTAAACCCTAATCCCTAATCCCTAAACCCTAAACCCTAATCCCTAATTATAATTTATGGTACCCTAATCCCTTATCCCTAAACCATAAACCCTATCCCTAAATCCTCAACCCTCAACACTTAAACCTTAAATCCTAAACCCTATCCCTAAACCCTCAACCCTCAACACAATACCTTAAACTCTAATCCCTCAACCATAAACTTGCAACCCTGAACCCTATCTCTAATCCCTCTACCCTCAACACTCTACCTTAACTCTAATCGCTTAACCCTCAATCCTAAACGCTATCCCTAAAGCCTCAACCCTAAATCCCAATCCCTCAAGGTCCTAAACTCTAATCCCTTATCCCTAAACTCTAAATCCTATCCCTAAACCTTCAACCCTCAACCTTAAACCTTAATCCCTCAACCCTAAACCCTAATCCCTCTTGACCTTAAACCCTCAACCCTTATCCACCCCTCTCCTCCCCTATCTACCTCACTCCCATCTCTACCCTCCTCTACCCTCGATACTATACATACATACATACATACATACACACATATAGGCATACATAGATACATACATAGATACATATAAGTATACATACATACATACATACACACATATAGGCATACATAGATACATACATACATACATACATATAAGTATACATACATACATACATACATATATACATACATGATTAATAACCTTAAACATAAAAAAACTCAAGGGGGACATAACACGAGTGTGTTATAATGCACTCGCGTTATGTCAAACATGACAAACATTGAGTAAAATTTTGCGAAAAAGGAAAAAATGCAAAACAGAACATAACGCGAGCGCGTTATAACGCGCTCATGTTATGTTTTGCTTTGGGAATCCCAAGCCGTAGGCTTGGGATTTTCTTTGGATTTCCAACCAAAGGCTTCCAGAGTGCCTTCCCAATGTTCAGAGATGTGTTTTTGCATATTCTACAGGATTTCACATAATTTCATTCATGCTAACCCTCAGATTTGCACGTGTTTCAAGGTCGAACAAATTGAACACCTGGGTAATGTTTTAGGCTTTCTCTTAGCTATTTAACGATGTAATTTTTTTCACATTTTGACAATGTTAAGCCTTTCATCTTTAATTTCTTTTGTTTGTGTGTCTATTTTTGGGCAAAAACCACTGTTCGGTCTTTTTTTCATTGTAAATTAACCATTCATTGAAATTTCAAAAAAATTACATATTTAGAAACTAGACTCTATTCTACACATATTAAAAACAAAAAAATTTCAATTAGTTTTCAAAATTTATAGGGGTAGCATAGCCAAAATTCTTTTTTTAGGATGTGCCCATTTTGAAAATTAGTAAAAAATCAAATATTCATAAAAAAATTATCAGAAAAATTGGGCATAAACTATATGTTAGCTAATTTCTCATTGAAACAATTTTAAAAATACCAAAAAAAGTTGACCTTTTGAGGGAGCCACAAAACATGCTATGTTATGTTTTTTTGATAGAAAGAACACCAATTTCTGTGGCTCCTTCTTTTGAACCCCTTAATCTATACCATTTAAAAAAAAAGTAGTTTAGAAAGTAGACTCAGAGCACTATGAACATTGTTTTGGTTGCATCTCCAAATTTTGAGTGTAACTATGCTCAATTTCTCATCCAAGGCCAACATTTCCTGATTTAAAAAAAAAAGTGGCCATTTAAGACCCCTTTTGGGCACCCCATCTTTTTGCACTTGCCCTGTGGTAATAGATTACCTACCTAGCAAGTAGCTTTCAATAGAGGATCTATGCGACATTGGACATTCGCCGAGCGGAGTACTAGATTACTCCTATTGAGACAACAAATTCTTTCTTTGGAGTTCCTATTTCTATTTTGATTGATACTGGAGCATTTGAAAGTTTATTTTCACCAAGAGTATTAAGTAAAATTCCTAGAAGAGTTGGATATATGGCTACACTTTGGTCAATTGTATATGCTAACCAATCTAAACCTCAAGCAGAGCAATTCCTATTTGAAGCTAAGATTGATCTTCCTAGTTTTCAACTGAGGTGAATTTGTTTGTAGCCCCCCTAGGTTCCTATGATGTTATCTTAGGAATAAATTGGCTATGGAGGCATAAAGCCAACATTGACTATTTTGCAAAAATAGTAGAGTGTCTAGACGATGTAGGAAACAAAGTATTTTTCCAAGACACACAAAGAGAAGTCAATATTAGATCTATCTTTACTATGCAAGTAAAGAGGACTAGGCGAAAAGGTTGTCAACTTTTTGCAGTCAAGATGGAGCAAGTAAAAGAGGATCCAAGTGAACAAAGTGTTTCTTTAGAGACTATCCTATCCTTCAAGATTTTTGAGATGTTTTTCTAGATGAACTTCTAGGTTAGCTCCAAAGAGAGATTTTGATTTCTCTATTGATATAATACTTGGATATGAGCTGATTTCAAATGTGCCATACTGTATGACTACTATGGAGTTGATGGAATTAAAAGCCCAACTTCAAGAATTGTTAGCTAAAGGGTTGATTAGACCCGGTGTTTCTCCTTGGGGAGCACCTATGATCTTCATCAAAAAGAAGGATGGTTCATGGTACTTTGTGTCTATGTATAGACTAACGTATGCTCAACAAACCAATGCTAAAGTACAAGTATCCTTTACTGTGTATTGATGATCTTTTTGAGCAAATGCGTGGCGCAACTATATAAGATCAATTTTTGATCCAGATACCATTAGCTGAGAATAAAAGATGAAGACATTCATAAAATAGCTTTCAAAACAAGGTATGAACATTATGAGTTCACAATTCTATCTTTTGGACTTACGAATGCCCTTGCTGCATTCATGAATTTGATGAATAGTATTTTCTAAAATTGCTTGGATAAATTTGTTTAGTGTTTCTAGATGACATTCTTATTTATTCTAAGAATGAGGAAGAGCACTTGCAACATCTGCAATTAGTTCTGCAGTGGCTGAGAGAGCATAAGTTGATTGGAAAGCTTTCTAAGTGTACTTTCTTTCAGAAAGAGATATAGTACTTGGGACACATAATATCAACTAAAAGGATTTCAATAGACCTTGCAAAGATCAAAGCTATATTAGAGGGCTGGTGCCAAAGAATGTGCATGAGGTGCATAGTTTCATGGGGTTAGCTAGATATTGTAGGAAGTTCATTTTGAACTTTTCTAAGATTACAAGCCCAATCACTTCGCTTTAGAGAAAAGGAAAGCGTTTTGACTGGTCAGATAAATTTCAGGAGGCATTTGATTAGTTAAAAGAAAGGTTGAGTGTGTAGTTTCCGGAGACACTGTGTTTTGCTTTTTTCCGTCTAAACGTTTCGGATCACACTCTATGATCCATCATCAGGACAAAAAAGCAAAACACAGTGTCTCAAGAAACTACACACTCATATTATGGATTGTGGAAATATCATGTCTATAAAAGAAAGGTTGACAACTGCACCAATATTGAAAGTCCCTGATTCAAAAAGTCAATTTGTTGTAATCATTGATGCCTCAAGTGAATAGAATGGATGAGAGGTAGCCTATGAATCTAGGAAGCTGAGATCATATGAGCAGAATTATGCTCCTCATGACTTAGAGTTGGCAACAATTGTGCATGATTTGCAAGTGTGGTGACACTACTTGCTAAGAAAGCCTTTTGAGTTGAAGTCAGACTATCAAGGTCTTAAATATATATTTTTCCAACCTCATCTGAATGCTTGGAAAAGAAGATGGTTGGAATTGATATTCGACTATGACTTTGAGATAAGTTATATTAAAGGTAAGGAGAATCGAGTAGGATATGCTCTAAGTCGACGAAGGCATATCTCTTCAATTGTCTCTATCCAATCAAACTTCAAGGATTTAATGCTACAACATTCTGTAGGTGATGAGTACTATGAGAAAGTTAAATAGGCTCTCACAATAAATCCTCAAGATTTAAGGTATGAAGGGTTCAATTTTGATCCAGATGGGCTTCTAAGATATAGAGGACGAATGTATGTTTCCGATTCGATAGAATTAAGAAACCTCGTAAGTTCATTCCGCACCATATTTAGGTCTTCCATGAGTAACCAAACTCTTAGCTGGTGTGAAACCTCTTTATTTCTAGAAAGGAATGAAGAATGATGTTGCAAGACTTGTACCAAGTTTCCTAGAGTTCTAGAGAGTCAAGGATAAGCATCAACATCCAGAAGGACTTTTGTATCCACACGATATACCAAAGTGGAAGTGACAAGTCATTAGCATTGACTTTGTGCAAGCTCTCCCAATGTCATGAAATAGACATGATGTTATTTTAGTGGTGGTGGAAAAACTCACCAAGGTAGCTCATTTTATACTTGAGAATTTAATGGATGGAGCACTAGTTATAGCTCACAATTTTGTGCAAGAAGTGTTTAGGTTGCATGGAGTTCCTGAGAAGATTATCTCAGATAGAGATGCATGTATGATGCCAAGATTTTGGAAAACTTTGTTCTCAGGGCTAGGATCTCAACTCAATATAAGCTCTGTTTATCACCCTGAGATAGATGGTTAGACAGAAAGGGTAAATAAAATTCTTGAAGATTTGTTGTGGATGTATTACATGGATCAGAAATACAAGTGAGAAGAGTATCTACCGCTTGTGGAGTTTGCTTATAACAAATCCTACAATTCTGCTATCAAGATGTCTCCATTTGAAGCATTATATGGAAGAAGATGCTGAACAGTTCCTATAAGATGGGATAAACTAGAAGATAGGATTAGCATTGGTCCTGAAATGTTGTCAGAAATGGAAGAATAGATCAAGCTGATCAAAAATAGATTGGCAGAAGCTAATGATAGACAAAAAAGTTACGCTAATGCCAAGTGTACACCAAGGCAATTCTCAGTTGGAGAAAAAGTTATTCTAAGAGTTAAACCTCAGAAAAGTTCCATAAAGTTGGAAAAGTTTTCCTAAATATCTCCTCGTTATGTAGGACCCTTCGAAGTTCTCAAAGAAATCAATCTAATTTTCTATAGAATCACTCTACCACTAGCTCTTGCCATGATGCATAATGTCTTTCAAGTTTCATATTTGAAAAAGTATATAATAGGTGATAATCATATTCTTGATTAGAATGCTTTACAAGTACAAGACCTAGGAGTGGTCATGATCAAGCCTCTCAAAGTGCTCAAAGTTCACAAGCTGGACGCTTGCATAACAGAGAGGTTACACAATGCAAGGTCCAGTGTGACCAGTATGCAGAGGATACTACTACATGGGGAGATTACCATGATTTTTATTAGAAATTTCCCCATTTGTTTTATGCTTTTCAAAGTTGAACGAAAACTTTATCATATTATTATTTTGGATACATTGGATCATCGAGGACGATGAATCTTATGGGGGTGATTTGTCACACCCCAATTTTTTACTATGTTTTACTTTTTACTTCCACGTAATTAGTAGTTGAATATGCATGATTTAACGATTTGATGTTATGTGAAAATGTCAAGAGAAATCAATGATATCATGAGTTTGTGTTTATATGTTTAGATTTTAGACATGTGATTATATGATGTCAAGATGTTATAATTTCACAAGGTTTATGGATTGACTAATGATATACTAATCCAAGTTTGGTGATTGTAAGTTGTAACTAGGAAATATGTTTTCCACTCTTCGAGATAGAGAGGGAGAGCATCATCAGTGAGAAGTGAATAGACGTATGGATAAGAATAGGTTGTTGCCATCTAAGTCTCGTGCAACACAGTTTAGTGAACTTTTTTCATCAAGATTGGTAAGTGAGTTTGACCAATTACTCTAAGTTTGGTTTCAACTCGACAGTCATCGATTTGTCTTAAGCATAGTTTTGTCAAGAAAAATTAAGTCAAGTTGGTATGTCACCATCGATGAGAAATGGTCAATAATTGATAGATTCTTTATTATCGAAAATTCCCGATAGGGATTCTATCTTGTTATTTTGTCTATGTTAGTGTTTTCACAAGATAGAGAGGGAGAGAATACCTTGACCCCATTCTTGTATCTTGACAAATGCTAGAAACAATGTGAGATTACATTGTTTACGTAAATAATATGTTGTTATAGATATTTTAGATCTAAATTTTCTGTGAAACCACCAAAATATCAATCTACTTCTTATCTTTCTAACCATTTATTATTTTCTATATTTTGAATGGATTAAGGTATTTATTTTTATTTACTTTTATTGATGTCTTCATATCACACACACACACACACACACACACACACACACACACACACACACACACACACACATATTGATTTTTTTCATATATTTTTTTTTCCATTTATCCATATTTGAAAAAATATATGATTGTTCTATGCTTCACTCTCTACACATTAAAAAAATGAATTTTTAATTATTTTGTAGAATTATGTGATGCACATGCTCAATGATCAATTTTTCATGATATATACACACACATGGTTTACTTGGTAGAGGCATATCCAAATCCATCATGCCTTGCTTTAGAAAGGGAAGGGCCCTCCTTGGTCCAGAGCCTATGGATCCATAGCTTATTATGTGATGCATATGCTCAATGATCAATTTTTCAAGATATCTACTTTTAAATATCGCATTCCTACACACACACATATCATAAGGGAAAAATGCAGTGGTTATTTCACACGGTTCTTGTGTTGATCATTAGGGTTCAATCCCCTACTGGGACAATGAGTTCATAAGGCATGGGCCTTTGCTGGGTTGTCATGCTCACGACATAAGTCTCTTCTCTAGGTTGGCATGCTTGCAGGTTATGTGCCTTCATCGGGTCAATGAGCTCATGGGGTTGAACAAGGTGATAATGCCTTGGGGATTGAGAACCCCCAATAGTGGTCTCAGTGAAAAAGCCATGGGAAGAGATCCCCATAAGGGTCTCTTTAGGCTCAAACCAAGCTAAAAACTTGAATTTCCTAGAATCATATATATATATATATACTTGTAGTACGAACTCATAGGTATCTTTCCACCAATTAGTTTAAAAATTAAAAATTGAGGGGACACACACCAGAGGCTATGTTATATTTCAATGCTAAAAATAGGACCACTTTTGTGTACGCATAGTATTTGACCCTCTTAATCTTAACCTTTTTAAAAAATTCATAGTGGTTTAAAAATTAGACTCAAAGCACTATAATTCTTGTTCTTACCATATCTTCAGATTTTGAGTGTAAGCATCCCAAGTTACTAATTAAATTTCAAGTTTGATTGGTTTCATGAAAAAAGTGGCCACTTTTGACCCCTTTTGGCTCTTCATTTCCATAAAAATTGCTTATTTTTTATCATCACATGAAATTTATTTGGCCAATTAGGGTCATATTACTTCATTATCTAAGTAGTTATACACTATTTATGATCCTTGCCCATTACACATCTATGCACCTCATCACTATCTTGCCTATGTAGGGGTAATTACCTTGACATGTGTTCTAAAATCCACATTTTAAATTTTTGCACTCAGATGACCTAACCATTTTCTAAGAGCCAACTTACCACACAAGGGGACATCATCTATCATGCCTTCCTTATCATATTATGTACTCGCATGACCTAACCATGTTCTAAGAGTTACATCGAGGACACTATGAGTCTTCTCTACACTATTTATTACATGTTATGTCATGTATCAAGATCCTTATTATTCCCCGCCTTATTGATTACATGTGATGCCACATATCATGATCTTCCTTAGTGCTACTAGGGACCTACTACCACCATTTTGTGTGCTCATGCTACCACAATGGGAGCATGGGCCTTTCCTTGTGCCCTATATTCTTACATGGGTATTCCTAGCCATTGAGGGCCACTTCACCACTTTCATTTGTCCATGTTGAGAGAAACGTCATTTCTTGTCATTATTTTTAGCCCATGTGCATACCATGATTATTATTCCACGTGCTTTACTTGCTTCTCACATGATGCATTTATTTGCAGTTATTACTTTACATTTCATGCACCATTCCACCTCTCTTCCAATTCCTTATAGATCTTACAAATGCAACCAATTGTAGGGGGCAATATTATGTCAGTAACACTCCCATGTTGAACTTATAAACACTTAAAGGGGTGTATAGAGGCTCATTGTTAGCACATGACATACTAGCACCCCATGCACCTGGTCATCCAATCACAGCCAAACTGAAGCAGAGTATTATTGCTTATTTTTTTGAAAGTTGACCTAGAAAAACTTGTTCCCTAACAAGCGGACAGCCCTCTCAGAGTATTCATAAGTACGGCCAATCTAAATAATAGAAACAAAATCAGCAAATTAAGGAGAATATATCCAACAGGATTAAATCCACACCAGGAGAATAGATCTGCAGACGCGAATGTAAACTATTGTTGGTTACGATCCTTTTCAATTAATGTAAACTATTGTTGAGTGATCCATTTAATGGCCAGAAAGAACTCTAGTAAAGGAAGTTTTTCACCATCTCCTAACCAGTGAAAAAGAAAAAAACAAATAAGGCAAGATTTGTTCTGTGAAAGGTAAGGATTCAGACATAGTTACTGGATATAAATGTCAAATTATTAGAATCACTGACTCCTATTTTATCCAGGTGGGACACAAGTCTATGCTATTTCTTAAATAAAAATATAGACCTAAGATCAGTGAAATCAAAGTCTCTTGTTTTCTTGTGGGTGATGTTTGTCGCATATTGAAAATTTAATCAACCGAAATTCAGAGGGCTTTACTTTTTCAGCCAAGGCAGTGTCGTTCTCTGCAGGATATGCATTGAACCGGCATAGAATATAGTTGATGAGCTGTGTTTTCAACTTTAATAATATTTTTTCTATTTTAAGATTCAAAACTTAAACTCGGTCCTTCAGATTGTAGGATATACAGGAGGTAAGAAGGCAATAAAACAAAAAATAACAAGATCTATTGAATTGTAGATTAGATTTAAATATTTATTTTCTCGATGTGAATAAAAATAATAAAAAATAGTCATTGTGTTTTGATTTCAATTATCACATCACAATAACCTCTTCAATGAAGAAATTGTTGACCTTTTGCATTTCAAATTTGATATTTAAAATGATCAAGAAGCCATTTTTATAGTAATCTTTTAACCATATGGTGAAAGTTTAAGTTATAGAAAATTTCACTAGTCATTTAATTTTAATTATTATTTTAAAATGATGTAGTAATAAGAAAGAGAGTTTATTATACTTTAATTGTTAGTTTCTTATTTCACTTGGGAATAAAAAATGACTATATATTTGTAATGGTGAAAATTGCATATCCATGGCTTTTTCCTTATGTTTTGGGCCTGTTTTGATTAGAGTATCGTAAATGCAATTACTAGCTACTTGGTATAATCTTGTATGAATTTAGCTCATGACATCACTATATCTTGATCCTCTTATTATGCATCACCAATATTCAATCCTAATCCCTAGATCCCCCATTTTCCACCCTAGTTCAAATCTATAGATGCAAACTTGATGCAAGTCACTTCTACAATCATTGATCAAATCCCCAAACTTTTAAATTCCAAATTCATAAAATGGGCCCATGTTCGCTTGCCCGTCCCCCATTACTAGGCATTGTGAGCCAACCTACTACACATTTATGTTGATTTGAGTGTTGTTGTTGTATTTAAGGACATTCATTTGAAAACCACATAGGAATCTATTGAGCACATATAATGATCAATTTTGGGAAAGGAACAAAAATAAATTCTAGTAGTATTATTAGAGAATTACATTAGCACACATCATCCTAGAGCCATTGCACGATTGCTTGCTATTATCAATCTTTCACTTGGAGTCATAAAGTTAATCAATCTACATATCAAACTAAGGAGAACATGACCCTCACTATTCAACAAATTCCCCAGAGGCACTTGTAAACACCATTTGTCCTTGTATACATTTAGACATCTAAAATTAGGGTGAGAGGATTCTAATATTACACATTATATTAGGTTAAATCTCTAGGTCTCAAATCAAGTACATGTATAAGTTCAAGTATGTATTCATGGAGATTAGGTTCAAACTCATGTTAGTGATTTAGAGTAAAAATAAGTTAGTTTGTATAGGTTATGGCTATGTTTGTTGAATAACTATTGCCTAAATGGAAAAGTCCCTTCAAGCAGAAGACTTTTCTTTTCTTATGGAATATGATTGGAGCCATACTCATTTAGAACATATGGCTCAAAGGAATGTGAGGATCTCCAAGAAAATCACTTCCAATAAAGAAAAGGTTTGGAGTAGGTTTGAAGTTCACCTTGTAAAACTTTGAGAAGTGTGCTTTCCCCACTTTCAACCCATAGCATAAGAAACAAAAAATTTAAACACTTGGGAAGCCATTAGATCTCTTGTGGATAAAACTTAGTTTGGCCCTAAAAAAAAAACTCATGGAAATATTATTAAGAATCTATCTTGGATCAAGCCTATTCAATAATATTGGAAACTCAACTTTGAAAGTGTCAATACGGGTAATCTTAGTTGAACTGCCTATGGTTGGAACTTACAAAATGATCATGGCTCTCTCATTGCCTTTGGAGCTAGCTATATTGGCCAAAATACTAACAATCTTATTGAAGTAGATGCTATTGCGAGGTGTATATAAGGTTCCTTTTGTTTGTCTCCCATATTATTTGTGTAGAATGTGACTCACATATTATTATTAATGCTTTCAAGAAAAAGACTATAAAGAATTGGCTCTTGACTATCAAGATTGAGGAAGTTTGTGAGGCTCATGGAAAGATTTTGTTTGTCATTGTTCATCATGTTAAGCATTCGGCGAACAAACTATGGATTAGTTGGCCAACTAAACCTTTGACAATAGATTTAAGGAAGAGCAAATAGGAGACAAGATCAAGCAATGAGTAGCATTTAGTAGATTATTAGACTTGATTCAAGATGATGAGGCTTAATTTTCCGTCGAATGGTGTTTCTTTCAATTTTACTTTGTTCTTTGACATTTGTTTAGCCTTGTTAACCTTTAGGCTGTAACTATTTGTAAACTGGTTTATTTGCCTAATGTTTCTTTTAGTTTTATTTTATTCCTACATGTTTGTTTGGCCTTGTTGCCTTTCAAATTGTAACTGACTCTGAATTAATTCATCTAATATTTCTATTCTTTTGATTTGTAGCAAAGCTTCTTCCTCTACATTTCTAATATCAATTAAAAACAACTCTTTAATTATTAATAAAAATTACAAAAGTAAGAAAGATAACCACCCTTGAAAGAGAGGAGATGCAAGCATAAGTGGATCATACCACAATTTCATTCCTTCTACTTGAATGCAATTTTTAAAAAATATCATTTTAATTCCTAAACACATTGTTACTAGAACTGTAAGAAGTAAGAAAGATTGCCACCGCTAAAAGAGAGAAAATGCATTTCAGAAGTATAAGCGGATCATATCACAGTTTCATTCCTTCTACTTGAATATAATTTTAATGAAAGAATTACTTCTACAAATAATTAGGAAATTGAGAGTATGGAAATCAGGGCTTAAATTTGACGGTTGACCTTCCTTGTCAAGTAATTTTTTTAGGATGACTATCCATTCAAAAGTGCCTTTAAAATACTATGACATACCTTAGTATATGTAAAATTATATATAAGCCAAATATATATATTATCACAATTCTATATAAATTTTGACAGTCTAACCAAAATCTCTCCTTTGATATGGTACAATCTTTTTAAAAATTTGATTGTATTTTACAGCAAAAAATACCTATATACGGCCATATAGCCATCAAATTAGGTCTGGATGGAAACGACAATATGATAGGAGACTTAATAACTATGAAAAAACAAATTGAAACCAGGAAATCAAGACAATGGACTCAAAGTGCAGTATCCAGAGGAAGATTAAGAGGATGGAAATAACATGAAATAAATCAGTACGGATAGACTATCGAAACAGTCTCTTCATGCCCAAATAAACAAACCCAAGAGACGTCTATGTTATGTTGAAGAGGGAGTCTTCAGCTGACACTGTTGAACACAACCCACAGATATTCTTTTCCACCAAGCTGTATATTCCTCACTCAGAGAAGGATAGGTTTCAGCAAATGTCAAAAATGGACTCCAGAGTCTGGCCAATTTCCTCTGGTCTTTCAAAGGAAGCGTCTGTGTAACATTAAAAAGACCG
The DNA here is from genome assembly GCA_027924645.1 of Cunninghamia lanceolata. Lineage (NCBI taxonomy): Eukaryota > Viridiplantae > Streptophyta > Pinopsida > Cupressales > Cupressaceae > Cunninghamia > Cunninghamia lanceolata. The sequence continues at coordinate 21,491,453 of BSBN01000582.1, forward strand.
TTGGCCAAGCTTTTGCACAACTGAGGATTATTTGTCTTCATGTACAAACTACTCGTCTGAACAATCTGCCACCAATTTCTCAGCAATTGTAATCTGACTGACGCACTCACCACAATCTTACCTTTTGCCAGTTGTTGCAGAATACGATCTAACATATTCAGAAGGAACATGGTCTGCTCCTGTTTCAACCATGGGTAAGTATTTGAGGCCTCAGCTAATATTTCAACATACTCTGGTATTCTCAAATCATCTACTATATGGAGGTGAGCCATAAAGCGAGCCGCAAAGTCACTCTTTTCGGAACTTGGACTAGATTTAAATGACTCAAGGACATTCTTGGTTTCTTCCAGAAGAACCCTTTTAGTCAGATCTTTAACCTCATGAGAAGAATCTTCCCTATAGTTCAACCGGACAAGCTTTTTAGTGAAGGGCAATGTCTGAAAGTACCCTTTCCTATGATACTTGAACAATCTTTGTAGACTAGCTTCCATTGTTCTAAGGTAATCTGCTTGTGAATCATTTAGTCGTTCACTCAAATCAGGCAAGGGAATAATCCCCAGAAGTGATATGACATTCTTTATCTGCAGAGTCTCCTCATCACTCCACATAATTGATTGCAGGTATTCCATGCACGCTTCAGCAGCCTCCTTCATCAACCACTGTGAAGCTACCTGTAGAGTACTTAGGGCTTCTGAAACATTGGACAGTAAGTCATATCTCTCATCCTTATGGGTATATAAAAGCCCAATACATCGAACATAATGCTCTGCTTTGCTGCCTTTACTCATACACACTTCCAGAATTCCATCATCATGATCACCACCATCACTATTAGACCAGCGCTCAGACAACAAGGCTTCAAAATACTCTGATTTTTGCCTGAGAAGCCGAGAATGAAGAAATATGGTGGTGTCTCCATACTCCGATCCGTCTGAGTCTTTTAATCGCAGTTTTACATCTGCACTTGATTTGCCCCCAAACAACTGGTATTTGATTTCCATTCGATTTGATAAAATTCGTCTATTTGTTTCTGTCTCCACTCTTCCTCCTTATAATCTTTCAAGGAATCAGTTGTTCCTCGGCTGTCGCTGAAAAAATTATGCGGCGGAATGTTCAGAACCTAAAAAATCCAGCTTTGAATTAGTTCTGAACATTGAGTTTCCATCCATCAACATTACAATTATAAAAAAGACTTTGATTTTATTTTTGTTTTGTTTTTTTTGGTGGTTTTTTTTTTTTTAGAGTTTGTTTTTGTTTTGTTTTATTGTACTGCCTCCTTATATATAGAAAGAAAATGTTATGTAAAGTAGTAGTTTTCATGCAAAGTAATAGTCTTCTAATAATTGAAGTTGTTTGTTTGTTTTTTTAATAAGAATTAATGAATTTAATAAATAAAACATGTGATTTTATATTATAAACTAAAAATTATTGTGATAAGATTTTTTTTTTAGATTTCTAATGATAGAATATTAAAATAAATAAATATAGTATATTATAGATATATCATATAAGAATTGGTTTTTCCTTTTTTTCATTTAAAGATTATATTTATTACATTTAATAGTTTTACTAAATAGAGATGAGGAGCTTTGCTCCCTTTTGGTTAGGATTAACTCTAAGAAATTATTAATAATGTTTTTAGTTTTGGATTAATGGGAATAGGCTATTGGTCATGAAGGTTTATGTGGTATGATCCAAATGACAAGAAAGTGTAGATGGATTATAGGGAGTGGGCTATTGGTCATGAAGGTCTATGTGGTGTGCTCCAAGTGAGAAGAAACTGTAAACAAACTGATGTGAGCAATTTTGCATTTGACCTACAAATAAGGAAAAAAGGAAGATGGAACTGGACAAGATATTTCTAGAAGCTCTTTGAATTATTTTGATTCAAGTTGGACAATTAAAAAGTGGAGAACAACTGAGAAGGAAATTTGCTCTATGAGAATAGTTGTAGTTTCTAAAGCTCTATAGAGAGGTACAACTTTAAGTTTCCTTGAGTTAGTTAGCCCCTTTGTCTCATTGGGTAGTATACCTTGTGTTTTTTTCTTCTCCCCCCTTTAGAGAGGTGATTTTTGGTGCAGTTGTTGGTTTACATCCCTAGTGCTATTTGTTCCTTGTGGCTATCTTTGTAATTATTGCTAGGCTTATTTGGTATATCTTTCTTGGTCTCTTTAAGAGGGGTTGGGGTCCTTTTAAAAACCCTATTTTACACTTAATAAAATAATTAAATAAATACTTTTACATAATTCAATTTTAAAATCCTTCACACTAATGTTATAATTACAAATTTATATATATTTTAATTTAGAATATAATAAATTGATCTTTGAAACACTCTTACTATATGAAAATTTATAATTTTAGATAATAATTTATATATATATTTAGATTAATCAGATGGGGGTTTTATAAGGGTGTACACCCTTGAAATACAAACTAAATAATATTACAATTTGTCCACCTCTTTTTAACATGAGATCTTAAAATCATTTGGGAAGAGACTATTTTCTTCAATTTGGCTTTTCAAAATATTTGAAATAATAATCCAACCTCCTATCTTGGTAGATAGGAACTCTAGGTCAGCATCCTCAATGCCATCAACACCTTTTTCTAAGGGCAAATCCTCTTTAGAGGATAAAGCCTTTACAACACCCTAAACATTTATGAACATTCAACATTATTGGCCAAAAATAAAACTAATAGCTTCAACACATCCTCCCATAATAGTTCAGAATAGACCACTTTATTGCACCTTTAGGGAATATCTAAAGGCTTCAACAATTCTACCTTTTATGTAGACTTAGGGATTGAAGGCATATCCATCAAATCCTACTTGTTAGAAGGAGAGAGAAAAATAGGAATAATAGTCTAATATACAGTTGTAGAAACTACCACATGTAATTCTTAAACATAAACTATATTATCTACACCTTGATTCAAAGAATCAACTAGAAAAATTGGACTACTTTTGGGAGAAGTAGACTCCTAGAGGCATCTAACTACTTGATGCTACAACACTTCATTCAATTTCCAAGTAGCCCTACAAGCTTTGTGTTTTCTCTTTGCACACACTTCTAATAGGTGTCCAACCCAAAAAATAGTTCCTACAATTTAATGCCATCTTGTCATAATCATGAGTATACTTCCAAATGACTTTTCCAACTTTTAACCATATGTCTATATGAAGACAAAAAAAAAGTCAATATCTACAAGAAATCATGCAAAAGTAGAGTAAGAGAACCTTAGTGTTTTTGGAAATATTAAGGCAAATTTACCTAAAGAATTGTCGATGCTTTCCAAGGTTGAGAAAGACTAAAAGTGCAAGGGTATATTAGGCAATCTTATCTAGACTAGGATATTATTTAATATCTCTATTAAAGGATTGAATATCTCTACTAAAGAGATACATTTCACCGTGCCCATATGCCCATGGACCATTTATCAACATACTATCTCTACTAGCCTTAAATTCATAAAGTATGATCTAGAGAAACTCTATGCACTTGGATAAATCAATATGGGTTCCTTAAGAAAAGGTTTATAGGTTTGAGTAATGTATTTATTCAACTCCAATAGACTAATCCATAAGTTGCTTTAAACTTGTATATCAGACTCATGTCTGCATAGTGATCAACTTCCTCCTTTACTTATGTTCTCATTTGTAACAATGGGGTCTTTTCAAGAACTTTAACTAACCTCCCAAAAGAACCCTACCATCTTAAAGAGAAGTGACCTCATACATTTTCATTTTGTATCCCTTGTTGAGAAGTTAATGAATAATTACAGTGAGAATATCTGCATAAAGTGCACAAATTTGATTATTTGAAAAGATAAATGTGTGATTAGCCATCGAATCTAAAATATAATGTGGATAAACACATATAATAGCACATAAAAATAAAAAAATAACATAATAAAGTCATAACTCTATAATTTATCTAGAGGAAGCCTTATAAAAAACTAGCCTCTTAATTTCAGGGAGGACTTAAAATATCTTCAATGCTTTATTGGCAGGATCTGGGGAGAATTTGTAGAGGACTACTAGATTTGGGAGGAAGAAAATGATAAAGCAATTCAAAGGTGGGAAAGTCTTGTTATTGTCCCACTTGAGTTTTGCCAAGCATGGACTGACCTCAATTCCTTCCTATTCAAATATATATTAATGTCTTTCAAAGGAGAGGACACAATAAGATGGAGTTTCTCTTCTTCTAGGGGATACACTATTAAATAATGTACTTCAATTTCACTAGTGAAGAAATTAGCCAAACTCCTCTAGTAGTGTGGAAAAGGGTTTGGAACTCTAATGCCTAGTCAAAAGCTTCTTTTTTCCTCTATCTAACTATCCATGATAACTTTATATAAAGAGAACTAAAGAAAAGAGGCTAGGTTAAAATCTTCAAATGTATTATGTATTGTATTGCAAATGAAACTAGCCCACACCTTCTCCTTACTTCCCCTTTCCCTTCAAGCTATTAGGGAAGATGATGGACAAGTTTAAAATCTCTTAGGTTATGCCGATGTTTGTTAAATCACTATTGCTTAAATGGAAAAGTCCCTGCAAGGGAGACTTTTCTTTTCTTAGTGAATTTGATTAGAGCCATACTTGTCTTGAACAAGTGGCTCAAAGGAATGTGGGGATCTTCAAGAAAATCATTTCCAACAATGAAAAGGTTTGGAGTAGGTTTTAATTGCACCTTGTAAAACTTTGACAAGTGTACTTTCCCCACATTCAACCCTTAGCATAGGAAACAAAAAAAATTAAAACTCTTGGGAGGCCATTAGATCTATTGTGGATAAAATTTAGTTTGTCCCTAAAAGAAGAAAAACTACTAGAAAGAATATTAAGAATCTCTCTTGGGCTGAGCCTATTCAATAATATTGGAAACTCAACTTTGATAGTGCCAATAAGAGTAATCTCAATCGAATTGCCTATGGTTGGATCTTACAAAATGATCATGGCTCTCCCATTGCCTTTGGAGTTGGCTACATTGGCCAAAAAATTAACAATCTTATTGAAATAGAAGCTATTGCAAGGGGTATATTAGGTTCCTTTTGTTTGTCTCCCACATTATTTGTGTAGAATGTGACTCACATCTTATTTTTAATGCTTTCAAGAAAAATGCTAGTTTTAAGGATTGGGTCTTGGTTATCAAGATTGAGGAAGTGGGCGAGGCTCATGGCAGGATTTCATGATTTCATTGGTCACTGTTCATCGTATTAAGTATTTGGCCAACAAACCATGGACTAGTTGACCAACTAGGCCTTTGATAATAGATTTCAAGAAAAGCAAATACGAGACAAGATCAAGCAATAGCATTTACTAGATTGTTAGGCTTGATTCAAGATGATGAAGCTTAATTTGCCAATGGTTTGTTTGACTGGTGTTTCTTTTAATTTTACTTTATTCTTGCAGGTTTGTTTAACCTGGTCACCCTTTAGGCTGTAACTATTTATAAACTGGTTTATTTACATAATATTTCTTTTAGTTTTATTTTATTTCTACATGTTTGTTTGGACTTGTTGCCTTTCAAATTGTAACCGACTCTAAATTAACTCATCCATTAATTCTATTCTCTTAGTTTGTAGCAAATTTTCTTGCTCTGTATTTCTAATATCAACTAAAAATAACTCTTTAATTACTAAAGCGACATTACAGAAATAAGAAAGATAACCACCCTTGAAAGAGAGGAAATGCTTTTAATCAACCATAAGTGGATCATATCACAGTTTCAATCCCTCTACTTCAATGCAATTTTAAAAGTAGCATTTTAATTCCAGAAACAAATTGTTACTAGAACTCTAAGAAGTAAGAAAGATTGCCACCGCTAAAAGAGAGGAAATGCATTTAATAAATATAAGTGGATCATATCAAAGTTTCATTCCTTCTAAAGTGAATATAATTCTGACGGGAGAATTACTTCTACAGATAATTAGGAAATTGAGAGTATGGAAATGACAATATGATAGGAGACTTAACAACTATGAAAAACAACTAGAAACCAGGAAATTAACACAATGGACATGACATTAATGGACTCAAAGTCCAGTATACAGAAGAAGATTAAGAAGATGGAAATAACAAGAATTAAATCAGTGCGGAGAGGCTAACTAAACAGTCTCCCCATGCTCAAATAAACATACCCAAAAGAAGTCTATGTTGAAGAGGGAGTCTTCAGCTGACACTGCGGACCACAACCCACAGATATTCTTTTCCACCAAGCTGTATATTCCTCACTCATAGAAGGATAGCTTTCAGCAAATGTCAAGAATAAACTCCAGAGACTGGTCAATTTCCTCTGGTCTTTCATAGGAAGCGTCAGTGTAACATTAAATAGACCCTTGGCCAAACTTTTGCACAACTCAGGATTATTTCTCCTCGTGTCCGAACTACTCATCTGAACAATCAGCCACCAATTTCTCAGCAATTGTAATCTGACCGACGCACTCACCACAATCTTTCCTCTTGCCAGTTGTTGCAGAGTACGATCTAAAATATTCAGGAGGAATATGATCTGCTCCTGTTTCAACCATGGGTAAGTATTTGAGGCCTCAGCTAATATTTCGACATACTCTGGTATTCTCAAATCATCTACTATATTGAGGTGAGCCATCAAGCGAGCTGCAAAGCCAGTCTTTTCGGAACTTAGACTAGATTTAAATGATTCCAGGACATTCTTGGATTCTTCCAGAAGAACCCTTTTAGTCAGATCTTTAACCTCCGGAGAAGAATCTTCCCCATAGTTCAATTGTACAAGCTTTTTAGTTAAAGACAATGTCTGGCAGTACCCTTTTCTATGATACTGCATTTGCAATTTCAACAATCTTTGTAAATCAGCTTCCATTGTTCTAAGGTAATCTGCTTGTGAATCGATAAGTCGTTCACTCAAATCAGGCAAGGGTGTAATCCCCAAAAGTGATATGACATTCCTTATCTGCAGACTCTCCTCATCACTCCACATAATTGATTGCAGGTATTCCATGCACACTTCAACAACCTCCTTCATCAACCAATGTGAAGCTACCTGTAGTGTGCTTAGGGCTTCTGAAACATTGGACAGTAAGTCATATCTTTCATCCTTATGGGTATATAAAAGCCCAATACATCGAACATAATGCTCTGCTTTGCTCCCTTTATTCATACACACTTCCAGAATTCCATCACCATGATCACTGTCATCACCATTAGACCAGCGCTCAGACAACAAGGCTTCAAAATACTCTGATTTTTCCCTGAGAAGCCGAGAATGAAGAAATATGGTGGTGTCGTCATACTTCGATCCGTCTGAATTTTTTAGTCGCAGTTTTACATCGGCACTTGATTTGCCCCCGAACAGCTGGTATTTGATTTCCATTCGATTTGATAAAATTTCGTCTGTTTATTTCTGTCCCCACTCTTCCTCTTTATAATCAGTTGTTCCTCTACTGTCGTTGAAAAAGTTTATGCGGCAGAATGTTCAGAACCTAAAAATTCCAGCTTTGGACTAGTTTTAAACTGTGAGCTTCCATCCATCAACGTTACAATTATAGAAAAGACTTCGATTTTATTTTTATTTTATTGTACTTCCTTCTGTATAGGCATGCAGTAGCAAGTCCGGATCGCGATTTTTTAGAAATAGAAATATATATTTCTATATATGAGTTTTAGTGTGCGCTAAAAATATATCCATCTCATGCAAAGTAGTAGTTTTCATGCCTTTAATAGTAGTCTAATAATTGAAGTTTTAGAGTTAATGAATTTATAATAATAAAATATATGTTTCTATATATTAAAAATATCTTGGAATGAAATGGATTATACATCTCATATAAAGTAGTAGTTTTCATGCAGAATAATAGTAGTCTAATAATTGAAGTTTTAGAGTTAATGAATTTATAATGATAAAATATATATTTCTATATATATATGAGTTTTAGTGTGCACTAAAAATATCTTGAATGAAATGGATTATACGTCTCATGCAAAATAGTAGTTTTCATGCAGAATAATAGTTGTCTAATAATTGAAGTTTTAGAGTTAATGAATTTATAATAATAAAATATATATTTCTATATATGAGTTTTAGTGTGCACTAAAAATATTTTGGAATGAAATGGATTATACATCTCATGCAAAGTAGTAGTTTTCATGCAGAATAATAGTTGTCTAATAATTGAAGTTTTAGAGTTAATGAATTTATAATAATAAATATATCATCTTGTATTATAAATTAAAAAATATATTATAATAGATTTTTTTTAGGTTTATAATGATAAAATATTAGAATAATTAAATTATATTATAGAATAGAGAAATATCATTTAAGAATTGTTTTTTTCTCTGTTTAAAGATTATATTTATTACAATAAATAGTTTTATTGAATAGAGATGAGGACTCTTTGAGATGGCATTAAGCTAGGTTTAAATTTGACAGTTGTATAGTTATATTTAGGCATTTTAGCTATAAAATACAAATGGAATTTTTAAAAGACCGTATCTATAAAAGGAGATATTTTGGACAAACTATCAAAATTTATATAGGATTATGATATATATAATTTACTTATACTAAAGTATGTCATAGTATTTTAAAGGCACTATTGAATAGATAATTGTTATAAAAAATTGCTTGACAAGCAAGGTTGACTGTCAAATTTAAGCCCTCGCCTTAAGCAAGATCTTAAGGCATTTGTAGTTGAACATAATGTGTCTCAAAGGGAAAAAAAAAAGAAACTCTAAAACCACTAGGATTTTTGCAACCACTTCCTATCCCTAATAAGGCTTGGAATAATATTTCTATGGATTTCATTGTGAGGTTTCAACTCTTAGGTCATAAACAAGTCATTTTGGTGGTGGACTCCTTAACCAAATATGTCCATTTTTGTGCATTATCTCACCCTTACACTACTATTGTGGTTGCTCAAAACTTCTTGGATTCCATATTCAAACACCATGGGATGCCTAACTCTATTGCCAATGATCACAGTCCATCTTTTAGTAGAAAATTCTATTAAGAGTTGTTCAAGTTGTAGGGTACTACCTTGAACATGAGTTTGGGTTATCATCCTCAAAATAAGGATGAAACTAAGATTGTCAATAAATTCCATGAGACATACTTACTTTGTTTTGTGTCTAAGCAATAGGCACAATGGGCTAGGTGGTTACCTCTAGTTGAGTGGTCATACATTACAACATACTAATAGTGCTTCCACAATGAACCCTTATGACACCCTCTATTATACTCCCACACCCTCCTTATGTACTTATATTTTAGGTTCTTCTAAGGTTGAAGAGATTGACTGTATTCTAACCAAGCATGAACACATCTCTCTACTACTTAAGGCCAATCTAACATAGGAACACAATTGCATGAAATAGTAGGTGGATCAACATAGGACAAAGTGTACCTTTAACAATGGTGATTGGGTTTTTAATGTCTTCAACCCTACAAGTAGATTTCATCATGGGACAATCATGGTCATAAGTTGGGTCCCAAATTTTTATGGCCCCTATGAGGTGATCCAATGCATTCGTGAGGTGACATACAAGTTGGCACTCCCACCTTCTTCTTAGATCAACCTAGTTTTTCATGTTTCTTGTCTCAAGAAAGTTATTGGGATTATTGCTTGCATTCGGATAGAGCTACTTGCATTAGATGAAGAGGGATCCATAGTTTTAGAATTTGATGATATTTTGGACAAATACACCAAGAACTTTTGCAATCATTCTATTAAGGAATTCTTAGTTTATTGGAAGGGCCTACAACCTGAAGATGCCACATGGGAACCCACCAACATTCTCTCAAGGTTTCCTCATCTCAATCTTTTAGGGTAAAGCTTTTTGAACAAGGGACAAATTTATCAACCCCATACTACTATATGTTAGCTAGTATTCGCTAGGTGCATATGCTATATAAGGTGCTCTTAGGTAGTATTAATAAAGGGGGATGTATATTTTTTGTAATTTATCCTTGTAGTTAGAATAATGTATTTATCCCACATGCATGGGATCATAATAGTTTCCTTTGGCAAAACTCTATATATTGTAATGACTTCCCAAATGGAAGGAATCTTGGATATTTGTAGTTAGAGTATACTCTCTATTTGGAGGTTTTCCCCTCAAAGTGACACTATACAGACAATAAAAGCATTTTATTTCTCCAATTTTTATGTGTTTAGTTTATTTTATCTTGTAGGTTCATTATATTGACATTTTTCTTTGATTCTACATTCTATAATAATACAATGCCTCCTTGCTAGAAATACCTATAAACAATCATTTTGCCAAATAGGTACTCCAACTTTTCTTGTTGTAGCAAGTTCCTATCATGTGAAGTCCTTCTCATTTCATCCAATTTGTTGAGTTCATTGATCCTTTGAGAGATTGCATCATGTTCATGACCATCTACCTCCTACAACAACTTATACACTAGAAACTCTACATTTATTGGTAGGAGGGAACTTCTTCCATAGACCATCTCAAAGGGACTTTTCTCTAGTAACTTTGTACATTATTTACCTTATCTTCTCAAACAAAAAAGCTAATTTTATCATTGCACCTCTTCTTATTTATCTCTAGTGGACCCTTTTTATGATCTTCATGAGATTTTTGTTGGACTCAACTTTTCCATTTCCTCGGGGATGATAAGGTGAAGAGTAAATTAATATAATGTCATATTGTGTGCATAAATCAATGGACTCATGCATTCTAAACCATATTGCATTATAAAAATTAATCCTCCTTGGCACACCAAATCTTGTGATCATGCTCCAAAGCATGAAATCAACTACTACCTCAAAGGTAGAATTCTTAGTTGGTATAACTTCAACCCACTTGGTGAATTAGTCAATACCTATAAGAATCCATTTGTATCCTTTACTAGATTTTTCACCTAAAGCTGCACAATAGGAGGATACTACTTTTTGTATAGACTTAGATTTAGAAAAGATGTATTTTCCAAACAAAATAGTGTCATCAACAAATAGGGCTTGTGTAATTGGATTAGCCAAACCCTATATATTCTCTCCAATCTAGTTTTTCTTTTAAATTTTCTACTTGGATAGATCTATTGAGGGATTTTCCCATGAGAATGAATAAGAAGGGTGACATGGTGTCCACTTGTCCTAAGCCTTGTTATGAATTAAAGAAAACTATTGGAATTCCATTTACAATAATAGAGAACCTAATTTTGGAGATGCAAGAGTGAATCTATTTGCATGATTCCCTTAAGTAATCAAACTTCTATAGAACCTATAATAAAATGTCCTAATTGACTTTATTGTGTGCTTTCATCATGTCTAGTTTGATGACCTTGGTTGGGAGTTTGTGCATTTGAATGGAGTGGAGTACCTCATGGGTCACTAAAACACATTCTAATGTTTCTCAGCTTGGCACAAACCCTCCTTATTCCTCAAAGATAAGTGAAGGAATGAGGGTAACCAACCTTACTATTAAAGCCTTTGAAAAGATCTTGTATATGGTGTTCCAAAGGGAGATGGGTCTAAAATATACAAATAAGGCTAGGTTTGATCTTTTTGGGATGAGAACAATAAAGGAAACATTTAGCTCCTCAATATCATGTTCTTATGTTTTCAAGTTTTTTCCATTGCCAACATAATGTATTGTCCTACAAAGTCCTGACATTTTTGAAAGAAGAGGGTTGTGAAGGGCCATTAAAGCATGGTGCCTTATCACTTCACAAAGAGAGAAAAAATCCTATTATTTCCTCCAAAAGGAACTCTACCATCAACATTTTGTTTTGTTCATGAGAAATAAGATTTGGAATGTTTCCCAATAACAAACTCTGGGGGGAGGGGTGGAAGGTCTTTTTCGTTGGATAGGAGGGCTTCAAAGAAAGAGTAAAATTGTTTTTGAATGCCTCTCTGATGTACTAACTAAAACCCTTGAGAATATTGAATGCAAGTAATGGTGTTGGAGAGCCTCCTTATCTTAGTGGACTCATGCAAGAATTTTGTGTTTCTATCTCTTTCTTCGAGCCTCCTCATTTAAATTATGATTAGTAAATGTGTAAAGTAGTATTATCAATCTATGTTTTCATTTTTCTAAATTGATATAAAGTGTTATGTCATATGAAAATCCTTGATTAATTATTATAATGGTAAAATTTGGATATCTATGCAAATTTCTATTTTGTTTTGGGTTCATTTTGATGGAATATCTTAGTACAACTACATATTGATAAATGGTGCTATCTTGTGTTAATTTGGTCTCATTCCTTGATCCTTTTCCCAGCACCATTTACATATATTTCCACACATTTCACCTTATGGTGTTTATATCCATACATATCCCTATACATTAGCTATTCATTATACCAACCCTTTGCGCCCATTCCTATGTATTCCATTCCCACATTGGTATTAGCACTTCCTTGTCATAGGTCAATCCTACAATTGCAAGATCAATTCCAAACTTGGATAATTGACCCCTAAAATTTAAATATTCTAATTTAAATTTTAATGTTCCCACCCTTTTCACTATTATGGGATAAATAAACACATGTTTACATGATTTATCATTATGTCCTTATATTTAAAGGTATTCAATTACATTCATTTATCATCCACAAGCATTATTTTAAAATAATTCACATAAATTAAAGAAGGATCATGCTAGGAACACTTGAATTGGAGCACCAAAAAGGAATCTAATTTTGCATTACATTATCTTAGAATTTTTGTGCACTTGCTTTCTTTCTGTTGATCTTTAGCATGATTTTAAATCTAGTCTAGCTTGATGATTAAACTAGGAGAACTTGTCTCCTTGTGATCCAACAACCCTCTAAACGTATTTTTAAATGTTTCCCATCCTTAAATACTCAAACGAGTAAGGTGAGATAGATTAATAAGAAAATATGAGTACACACTATACTAGATTGATTCCATGACTAAATATTAGATCCAAGTTCATAGAAACGTCTCACATCTGTGAATGTGATCCTTTAAAGAGTTCATGTGACTATTCTTATTTTGAGTTAAAGTATACAAATAGATTTATAAGTTCTAATCTCTAAATAGATTAATTATTGTAATGGTAAAATTTGGATCTCTATGCAAATTTATATTTAGTTTTGGGTTCATTTTGATGGAATATATTAGTACAAATACATATTGATAAATGGTGCTATCTTGTGTTGATTTGGTCTCATTCCTTGATCCTTTTCCCACCCCCATTTACATATATTTCCACACATTTCACCTTATGTTGTTTATATCCATACATATCCCTTCACATTAGCTATTTATTATACCTACCCTTTGTGCAATTCCCATGTATTCCATTCCCATAATGCTATTAGCACTCCCTTGTCATAGGTCAATCCTGCAATTGCAAGATCAATCCCACACTTGCATAATTGACCCCTAAAATTTAAATATTCTAATTTAAAGTCTAAGGTTCCCACCCTTTTCACTATTATGGAATCTAAATAAACACATGTTTACATGATTTATCATTATGTCCTTATATTTAAAGGTATTTAGTTACATTCATTTATCATCCACAAGCATTATTTTAAAATAATTCACATAAATTAAAGAAGGATCATGCCAGGAACACTTGAATTGGAGCACCTAAAAAGAATCTAATTTTTCATCACATTATCCTAGGATATTTGTACACTTTCTTGCTTTCTGTTGATCTTTAGAATGACTATAAATCTAGTCTTTCTTGATGATTAACCTAGGAGAACTTGTCTCCTTGCGATCCGACAACCCTCTAAAGGTATTTTTAAACGTTGCCCATCCTTAAACACTCAAAGGAGCAAGGTGAACTAGAATATTTAAATTTAGTCTTGCTGAATGATTAACCTAGGAGAACTTGTCTCCTTGTGATCCAAAGACCCTCTAAAGGTATCCTTAAATGTTGCCCATCCTCAAATGTTATCCCACTTTATCTAGGGCATGCTGGGGCAAGTCCTGAGCCAAATTTTTCTAATTATTCTTTGACACAACGTTTAGATTCACATTGTATCAAAGATGGGTAAAATGTACACTCAAAAATGTCTTGAGTATTCAAGTAACATTTTCACACTAATTTCCATCTTCTCTCATATAATTAGATAATTTTTAATTATTTAATTATTTCCTAATGTCATATTCTTCTATTGATTAAATAATTTTGAATTATTTAATTAATTCACTTTTTCAAGTTATTCTTCTTAAATAATTATCCCTTTCTAATCTATAATTAAATAAATTCTTATTTATTTAATCATTCATTTTCATTTTCTTCTATACATTATTAAAAAATGGGTTTCAAATATTTAATAATATTCATATTGAACAACACATGTCCCTCTCTCATAATTTAAGTAATTTTTATTTGAATTATGTGTCACACTACCACCTTCATTTAAAAAAGTTGTAACACCACTACCTTTTATTAAATGAAAGGGCCTTATATTAAATGATCTCTTAATCTTAGCCATCCACATCACACAATTCACCTTTCAATCCTCACCCTTCATTCAAATCCAACCTTCTATAAAAGCAAGCCTTCATCTTCATTTCAAGGTTAACCACAATTACAATCTTCTATATTTTTCTATCATTCATCTTGAAATATTTCTATTGAGCTTATCATATATCTTGCATGTTACAAATCTGAGAGCAAACAAAGTAAAATTGAGAAGAGAAATGGAGGAGAATCAACTTTGGCATAGGAATTTAGATATTATGGCTTTATTATTCAATTTCTATTGTCATCTTGTGCTTCATTGTTAGATTAGGGTCTTTATGTCTTGAAATTAGGTAGTTTTGTGGTCTCTATTGATGATTCATTGCTTTCCCCTAATTTTCCCTGATCTACATCTGGTGAACTTGACGTGAACTGACTGTGTTTTCCATGAATTTTGAGAATTTAGGGTTTTGTAGACAGTACAACACATTTGTTATGCAAAGAACCACATATGTTCCTTCAAAAGCCACATATGCCACTTTTGTGATGCATTTGCTATGTAGCGTGACAAATCTATTGTGCATAGTGACACATCTTTTGCATAGAGCAACACATTTGTTCCTTGCAGCGATGCATCTAACTATTATTTGACAAATTTCAAAGTTTCTCAATCATTGATATTGTTGATCTTGTTTGCAGGGATTTGGGTATTTTCTAATCATTTTACAGTGTTTTAGCTATTTCTTTGAAATTTTGACAGTGAACTCACATCATTAGGGTTTTTATGGGCTACTTTTTGTCAAATTTGATGTGTTTTTGAGATCCAAGTTACAACGCCGCATTCGTCAGATCCTGCACCACAATTGTCAAGTCCTACAACACATTCATTAGATCCTACGTCGCATTTGTCAGATCCTACACCACATTTGATCCTCTCTACATCGCATTTGACTGCCAAGCAAAAAAATGGAATGAATATGTGATTTTTTATTTTCTACTTTTTGCATTCATTAGGGTAGAAATTTTTTCTGTTACCGATATCTAATTTCCAAATGTGTGGCAATCATTAGGAGAAGACCTCTTGAATCAAACTACTAATCCAGTTTATTGCAGGGTTCCATTGTGTGTTTGTGATTTTTAATTTAGGAACATCTGGAATTGGTGCTTAAAAAGAACAAGTGTCTTTTATGTCTCAAGTGCACTTGCATGCATGTGAGTCAGTTACCAAAAGGGTGCTTGTCTAAATTATCCTCTCCCCTTGTACTACATGTAATTCCTGAGTGATGAGAAATAGTGGCACCATGTTGTCTTGAGTATCCTCTCCCCTTGCGCTACATGTGATTCCTAGGTGATGAGAAAGAGCAATACACAATCTTTCCCCTTTTTATTTTAGTAGGTGGCCTGCTTGGGAGTTCACCCTAGGGTTCGACCACAAGCAGGTATCTCTAACAGGCTATATAAAGGGGCAAAAACTAAAAGGTGAGATAAATTCACTTGTGCTATAGGGGGTGGGACTTTGCGGTCCCGGGTGATTCCAGATGCGGGTTAG
This sequence comes from Cunninghamia lanceolata, assembly GCA_027924645.1. NCBI lineage: Eukaryota > Viridiplantae > Streptophyta > Pinopsida > Cupressales > Cupressaceae > Cunninghamia > Cunninghamia lanceolata. The sequence goes on from BSBN01000582.1 coordinate 21,507,397, forward strand.
AGATTTCGGTCTCCCATCACTACTATTGTCGTGGTGTTCTTAGGAGTTCCTCCACTACGAACCATTATTTTTATAAACCTAAGACCTTTTGGTTATCTACTGTGGTGGTGCAAGGAATCCGAACAGTACCCTGAAGTTACTTACCACGTATGGTTCTTGGTTGAGGTGACACAGTTCCTTGCTTGGATTCATCCTTTCAAGGTGAGAGGTGTCAAGGTGGTCTAGGACCTTGGCATACTCTAGTTATCCACTCCTTTTTCTCATATTTAAAAACACTGAAAGGTGTGGTAAGCCCACTATAGTATATAACCCTTTACTACTAGCTAGGTTGTGCTTGTTTGAATTATTTGTGAACGAAGGCCTAGTGAGTTTTGTGGAAGAAAAATTACAAAAGACCTATTTCCCAAGAGTCAAAGAGTCAAAGCAACCAAAGATCTGCATTCTAAGTGTTTTCTATGTTTTCTAATCACCTATATAGATTGCCCAAAACAAAAATCATTTAGAAACACTTGATTTTGGGCTACACAAAAAAAATAGAACACCCCAACTATTACATCCTACACCACAATTGTTACATCTTGAATCACAACTTTCACATTCAGAACCACATTTGTCAGATAGAAAACTGCAACTATTACTTTCTGAGCCGCAATTGTCAATTCCTGCAACACAATTGTAGCTTATTACACTACATCTGTTAGAGTCAAAAGTTTTGGAGAAATTCCTAAGTATCCACATTTCTGATCTACTTTAGAAAATGACCATACATTCTGACCTAAGAGTTGTTCAATTTATCCAATCCTTCTATTGCATTTCCCTAGTTGAGCTTGCATTGTCTAGTTAGCCTTTGTCATCCTGGGTCATTTATAGTCATAGTCATCTTTGAGACTTGAAATTGGGAAGCTTGCCATACTTGATCACACTATTGTCACATACTTGGATTGTCTAGACCTTGTCATTAACTATACAAACATCACCAAGTTGAGCCTTAAACTCATGTGTCTAGTTTGGGTTCACTTTATCCAATCATCCAAGTTGAGTCTTAAACTCCTGTGTCTAGTTTAGGTTCACTTTATCTAATCATTATCCTCTTAAAACTTGTCCTTTGTAGGTCTTGACATTTTGATTAGCTACCTTGGTCCATCATAGTTTGGCTTAGCATCCTTTTCAAGTTCTAAAGTTGCATATCCAAAAAAACTAACCATAGTCGTAGTCATAGATTCATTATCACTTTTCATCCCACACCTTAGTCATAGTTGCATTTTCATTTGGCATCCTTATATTCAAAAAAATCCTACAATATAGCATAGTATCATAGTCATCTTGCATTTTCATCTTTAGTTTGTATTCATCCCAAAACCCATAAGTCTTTATGGTCCAAACAAGGTCACAAAGGAAATGAAAGGAAGTGGACTACTCAAATCACCCCAACTTTAATCTTGCTAGAACCATGAAATTTGGATCATCCTCAAATGAACCACCCAAGTCAGAATTTCACGTTGTAAATCCTTTTGAAAATTTCACCCTACATGAGGTAGATCAAGGTGTGACCCAACAAGAAATGAGGCTGCAGAAGATCCTAAGCTATTGCATGTTCTAAATGAAATGATAGTCATGGCTCCACAAACATATCTTATGCAACTTCTTCAAAATGGAGCCAAACTCCCTCCTAGCGTTGACATCAACATGCTTGTGGGGTCAACTTCAAACAATGTGACACAAAAACATCATTATCCCCTATGGAAGTCTTAGTACATCAAATGCAAACATTGCAACAACAAATCTCTAACATTCTGAAAGTATCGGGGACAAAAAAGACTTACTCCATGGAAGAATTATGTCCATATCCCTTTGACCAGAGTATATATATGCCTCCCTTTCCTCAAAATTATAACATGCCAAACTTTAACAAATATAGAGGAAAGGGGAGTCCAATAGAACATGTGTGAGAGTTTCATACCACTTGCCTAAAACTTGCATTTGACCATACATATCTAATGAGATTGTTCCCATGAACTCTTGCAAGACAAACACTTGAGTGGTTGGCTCATCTACCTCTTGGGATAAGGACATGGAATGAACTAGCTGACAAATTCATAACACATTTCTCTTATAATATCTAGAATGACATGATTGTTGCAACATTGTGTCACACATTGAAACAAGATGATGGAGAATCATTTCTCTCTTTCTCCCAGAGATGGAGGAGCATGGCTAGTAAGTGCCCATGTCATATACTAGAGAACTAGTTGGTCCCTATGTTTGTTGAAAATCTAAGTACTATATTGATGCACCAAATTCAAATTCATTGTTGTACCACCTTTGCAGATGTTGTTGAGAAAGGAGTAGCCATTGAGAAATAACTTATTGTGAAAGGATTGATCAAAATTTTCAATAAGAACCAAAATAACCAAAACATTTCCCATGAAAAGAGTAAAATTTGGTTTAGAAACAAAAATGTCATGAATGATAGGGTAGTTGATGCAAAAGTAATAAACAAAGCTAGCCCTACCACTACTCTCAAAGGACTACCTATATCAAACAATCCACCACCTACTCATCAACATACAACTAATGCGGTTCAAAACAATCAACAACGAGGTCCTCCAAATAATCATCCAAGATGAAGTTATACCCCCTTAGAGGAACGTATTGAATCAATTCTCAAAAAATATTGCAGTTAGACATCATTGAACTTCTGAAAATTAGACATTATGGCCTAGCTTTCAAACTAGCTTCATGGAATGATAATGAATTTTGTGAATATCATTGAATGAAAGGACATAAGACATCAAATTGTTACAAATTGAAGAACACAATTCAGGATCTCATTGAACAACGAGATATAGGATTTGATGGTCCACAAAGGTCCTCAACAATGATCATACCATCTTCAAGAATCCCTTACAAGATCATGGGTCAGGAAAAGCCTCCAGCTCAAGGATAAAAACAAATGACCAATCCAATTATAACCATCTTGCCTATGAGTATACCATTAATAATATCTAAACATTCGATAACAATGTCTCCACATATTACTATCAAAACCCATCTAGAATCTATTTTTACCACACGAAGATCCAAGCTGACCTTGCAAAGTGCTCCTTCCAATCCCCAGCTGAAATCTCAATATAATTTCTTAGATCATTTAGGGAAGACTCCTGTGTAGATATCTATCCTTGAGTTGCTTCACATATCCCCTGATCACAAAGCCATTTTGGACAAAGACTTGCAAGAATCATCCATTCCCACAGAACTTAATGTTAATCAATTTTAGGCCATGGTAGGATACTTAGCTACCACCCATCACATCACATTTACCGAACATGACCTTCCTTCACATAGACCTAATCATAATGACGCATTACACCTTGAGGTATTCATTAATAAACATAAGATCAGACAAGTTTTGGTAGATGGTGGAGTAAGTCTGAACATATGTACCTTGAAATTGGTCACAACACTACGATTCTCTAAGGCTTGTGTAGATGCATATAAGAAAATTGTTATAAAGGTAAAGCATTCTTCTAAGGGTGTGATTTTGCGTCTAGTAAGAGTTGGACCTGCTATTCTAGATACTATATTCCAAGTCTTGGATCTGGACCTCCCATATAACCTCATCCTTGGTCATCCATTGATTCATGCCATGAAGGTCGTTCCATCCACATACCATCAATGCCTTAAATTTCCTTATAATGGCACTGAAATCACAATAGTCAGTGATCCTGGTCCCTTTCAATATTGTAGTCACCTAAAAGGAACACTTGAACATCATTGGTTGTTAATAGGGGAGTTTCACCTTCTGCTTCATCCCATTACATTGATCCTTCTATGTTTTCCAAATCTTCCACTACAGTCATTCCCTCTTTCAAACCTAAGGTCCAAATCCATGACATAGGGTGTGGGGAATATAACATGAGAGTTCCTATTGCATTGGCAAGCTACTTGTGTCACCAAAATCTCATGGAAAATCGTGTCCTATCATGAAGAAGCTAAAAGTCACTATTTGCACCACCCCCGCCACTCTTACCAAGTGGGGTGAATTAACTAAGGAAGCCATAGATGAGGAAATTTCTACATGGATCTATAAGGATGAAGAATAAATTGAACCTGTGCAATTATCGATTGAATAATATGGAAAATGTTTTGAATTCATAAAGAAACAAGGATATGATGGACATGGTGGACTTGGTCTGCATAAGAATGGAAGGACAAAACCTTTACAACCAAGTAGGCTACTAAAGAATAAAGGGTTAGGGTATGCACCATTAAAAGTGAGTGCTCCTCATACTAAGTTACTATTGGGTAAAGACACTAACGTTTCTAATGATAGTACTCATGATATTTTCACAGTCCATGATAAATCAAATGTAAGTTTCTGGAAAGACTATGTGGCTTTTTTTTGCAGAAGCTTACATTTGGTTTCTAATGATGTTGAGACATCTAAGGAAAATCTTGAGACCAATCCCCCTGAAACCAAACAACCCAATGGCTTTGCCTATCTTTTGGGACCCTGACGACACCTTAATATGCACCATATTTCCCCTATCCTTGAGTTATACAAATACCAATGATGATCTACCCTTAGTTCACCTGCAATTGATAGATTGGGATCAACAAGGACCTCCGAGCTTAGACACATTTGAAAATGATGTTCAACAATCGCTAAGTTTATGGGACTTCGAGAAGGAATGCCTAGTGGGGATCACAAAGTTGGATTCATCATAGATCTCGATAGCATAGCTTACTTTGGGGAGTCTACTCTGCCCTCTAGTCACACAAGCGAAATAATAAAACAAAAAAAGATAGGTCTCTAGGTGAAAACTAAAAGGCACCTGTAGGCCATGAAAAAGTAAAAAGAAGGATGTATCTGAGGGTGAAAACTTCCCTAAGGTGCCTAAGGATGGAGGGTTGGATGTGCTCCCTACAATTCAAGAGAGATCACTGATGAGGTATAAACAACCTCATTCATTTGATAAAACAAATAACCCTTTTTGCATTGCCCAATCTCCCTAGCCTTGCCAATTTGTTTATTTTTATAAGCAATATTTATTTATTTTTAATGAAATGTTGTACAAATCTTTATTTTCTAAATTGTTTGGAATTAGCTATTAAATGTTGATATAATGGTATGTAGAGTTGAGTAATTGTGTAGGATTAATGCATGGCCTATGAGAGGAGTGGACTTCAAGTAGCTGAGGTCAAGTGCACCAGAAGTTAAGGGTGCCAGAAATTTTAGGCATGCATTGATTGAAGACTTTCTTTTAATTCTATGTATTTTTGTTGGTTATCTTAGCCATTATGGCTCCACTCAGAGCATTTTATATGTTTTAAAGATATCAATAGTTGAAATTCTATTTTTCTATTATAAGACTTTTTCAATGGCATTTTACTGCCATCTGGAATATAGGATTTCATAATAGTTCAATTTTAGTTAGTTGCTCAAAACATGAATATATATCATACCATGTGAAAAAATGAATATCAATATATCTCTTTTTGGCAAATAATCAGAGAGTTATGTTCTGCAATATTTTCATGAATGCAAATAGTGTTATTCTGAGTATTTCCTTTTGAGTTATGAAGATATGAATGGAGTTACCATGTTGCTATGGAAACAATTGAATGTGATCTGAGTTGAAAGATGAGTTTCTCCCAAGAGTTGGCCACTCGTGGGATTGTAGAGTAGATAAGTATTTATGTTGCTGTGGATGTTTCGTTTCAGCTAGAGTTATTTTATGTTTAGTTTTCTGTTATGAGCCTATAGGGTGTGTTGTTTAAGACGCTAGTTCTTAGAGCTTTATTTTTTTATGTTGGCAAGAGACATTGCTTAGCATTGATAGGTGTTGTCATTGATGGCAACTAAGATTGTTCCACACATCCGCAGTGCAGTATCTAATCATACCGGAAGTCAGAATGATAATCTATCTAAGTCTAGGAACCTGAAATAGAGCATATAGTAGAATCTAGTATTTTGGTCAGTGGATCTCTCCAGTTAATCATTATGTGTTGTGGATCTGAAGGAGTGTAGAGGGACACCAGGACAATCTGAATCCAAGTTTTTAGCCTTCGGTGATGAAGGATTGAAAAGATGTTAGCATCTGAGTACCGGGTTCTAGTTTATCAGAATAGATAGAAGTAGAACAAATAGACCTTGCAAAAGATCTTGATTCCAGATGTATGAAAGTTGCTTGTTGGAAAAATGGTGGTGATCAGTGATTGTGGCCGTATGAGTAATGATTTCCAAGATCAAGTTTTGGTTTGCACCTTAAGCTATGCATAGATCTAGCTAATAGAGAAGAGCACTCACAAAAGTTCTAAGTATTGTTGAAGCTGACTAATCGAATGATTGCAGATCATGTTGCGGATATATATATGGTCGATGTAATTGGATGATTGAGTGTGTGTGTGTATGAGAATAAGGTGTATGTGTGAAAAGAGAAGAAATCCAAAGAGCGAATGAAGGCAGATCAGTAAAGAAGAGTAGAGCAAAGATGAAATGTGTAAGATTAGTTTTTGTACTTAACTAGAACTAAAATTCATGCATAGGCAGATCCTATTAGTCAGTTCAAATCTTTGTTGTTCTCTTGTAATATTTTCTTTAGGTAGTGAGCCTCCATTTGAGTAGTGAGCTCTGGGCAGTGAGCCCGAATGCATGTGCATTCCCATTTATAAAATACTTTTAACAGGGTATTAATTTTTGTGGGTTAACTCCCACTATGGTTTTTCCCTTAACCAGGTTTCCATGTCAAAATCTTGGTGTCAAGTGTATTATTTATGTTTCTGCTTATGTGATGCTGAAATGTTTGTTTCATTAATTTTTTTATAAGTTGTAAAGGAATATTAAAGGAAGACAAAGGTTAAATAAGTAACAACTGATTCACCACCCCCTCAATTGTTCAGACCTAATTCAATAATTGGTATCAGAGAAAGGTTCCTTAGAGAAGCCTAACAACTTAAGGAAAAGATCTTGGAAGAAGTTTCAAATGGGTTCATTAAGAGATCTTTAGTTAGCCCTAGAAGAGCTTGCTCAATCTAGAACAAAAATTAGTAATCTGAGAGGTGAACTTAAAGATGCTGATGACACCATTGAAATGTTAAAAGATAAATTAAAGAAATCTATGCAAAGAAAAAAGGAGCTACTTCTGTAGCTATCCAATTTACCTGAAGAAAATATCTTGAATGAAGCTTTAAAAGAAAAAACAAAGGAATGTGAGAAGCTCTCAAAAGAAGTTGTTGTTATGAAAATTGAAGATCTGAAACAAAAACTAAAAGAAAGATCTGAAGAATGTTGCAAATGAGATGGAATAGTGAGCAATCTAGAGTCTGATCTACAAGAAAGTAGAGACAATGAGAGAACTTGAAAGGCAAATAGTCATTCTCAGACATGACCTAGATATTACAAATGAATATAAGGAGAAGTTCAAGATAAGTTCAGCAAAACTTGAAGCACTACTTGAAGGACAAAAAAGGGCTGATGACAAGCATGGACTTGGATATGAGAAAGGTGAAAGCTCCAGATCCGAATAGAGAAATTTTCAATCTAAGAATGGGAGAAATAGATCTAGAAAACCTCCAGTAAGACAACCAAATGCTCAAAGATATCCATCATTCAATGGAAATTGTTTCAACTGCAACAAATTTGATCATAGAGCTACTCAGTACAGAAGCAGAGTAAATCAAAATGGTCCATCCTTCTCTGGTCAATGCTTCAATTGTAACAGGTATGGTCATAAATCAAGTGAATGCAGACATATGACAATGAATAATCCCAATAATAGAATAATTAGCAAATCTTTCAATGGCTACTATTTTGTTTACAATGGGTTTGGACACATGGCTAATCGGTACAGATCAAGAGAAAATCAAGTTGTGTGCTTTAATTGTAATAAATTTGGTCATATTGCAAGATTTTGCAGAAATAGAAACAATGGAAGAAGAGGCTTGGTAAACAGAAAACTGGATGAACAAAGACAAGATAAAGGCAAAGAAAAAATTGATCCAAATGAGACTTAGGATGAATCAAACAAGATATGGGTTAGGAAAACCATTATGAATGACAGCAATAGATCCACACCGTAATCCGGTGCTGATAATTCCTCTAGGAATTAAATTGAAGGTCTTGGCTTAGGGGGAGTGGCATTACAAATCAAATTCCCCTAGCCAGTAAGTAAGTGCCTAGATCTGGCACAGTAAGAAAAGAGATCTTGGATTGTTTCAAACCATTTGAAAGGCTTTCTAGAAGAAAAGAGATGGATATGGAAAATTACAGAGCAATACATGAAAGATTACTCAAAAACAAAGCAACCAGATGTATTAGGGTAGAGAATTTATTACAAAGACAAATTAAGTGTTGCAGAACATAAAAGGATCATTCATTCCTCATTTAGCTCACTTTGCATTAGAAGAAAGCAAGAAGAACAAAAGTGAATGAGTTCGAAGCTGAGAATTCCCAAGAATTGATGCACAAAGAGGATCTCCAAGCAAAACCCTAATATGCAGAATAAGGTATTTCTATTTCCTATGAAACTTCTTGAATTCACAATCTCTGAAAATGGCTACACCTTTACTCGTCAATGTTACTGAGAGGCCCCATCCAAAATTCAAGAAGCATCCCTATAAATCTATTGAAGTTGAGCTGTTAGGTGCCTTTTCAAGTGTCCCTTATGGGGTTTTACATGTTGAAGACATTAGGGCATACATTCATTGCAATCTAGAAGAACTTGGGAATGTGAAACTAATGGAGTTGTTTAAGAATCATTTGGAAGATGATAGTTACCAGTTGAGACTTGAATATGAAGCCCTTGAAAGCAAAGACTTCCTGCAATTAATTGAATTTCCATCTTTTGATGAAAATGAATGGGTTTGTTACATCCTGAGCCAAATACATGATGAATTCTTGTGGCTAATGAAACCATTTAAGATCACAAAGGATGTTATCAAGACTGTAACTTGGTTAAACTCCTCCAACAAATTACCTATGTTGAAATCCATTAAAAACTAGATAGTAACTGATGCTACCGGTACTAAGTTTGACAAAAGGGCAATGACCATTAAGGATATCATAGAACCAGATGTTAAATTTGCCTCTATGGTGATCAGGTACAAGATTTATCACTCAAGCAGGGAAAATTTAGTTTCTAGGACTACAATATATGCTACTTATAAAATGTTTAGGGAAAATACAAACTATGATTTATGTGAATTACTACAAAATCCGTTGATAGAGAACTTGAGCAAAATCAAAAGAGACAAGAAAAATTCCTTCAAATATGGTTCCTTGATCATATGACTATTCTTCTATTTTATGAATGAAGTGCCTGGAGTGCAAGGTGTGCACTGGACAAATGACAGACCAGTGGAAATTCAGATAAGAGACCACTTACATAATCTTGGAGATTCAGGTGCACAAAAGACTGCAATTTGGGGATTTTTCAAAAACTTTCAAAGTCTGATGCATGCAAGGGAAATAATTCCTAGTTTAATTGTTGAAAAATATGAAAATGAAATATGTTTTATGGTAGTCATAGATCAATGTTTGATGGAAGCTGTAGAACCAAGAATAGTTTAGATAATGCCAACGGGATATGAAGTGGATGAGGAAATTCTGGACATGTATGCTCAACATCTCTTGAGCAGACCTAAAGACACCTCTGTTGAAAGGTTCAAAACATACAAGGAACTAAGCTTGAAATTGCATGTGGAACTTAGATAGCCAGAAACAAGAAGAAGGGTACACAAGAAAGTGGAGATGTATGCAGAAAGCATTGGGATTACAAACGAAGTAGTGAGAGAAAATAGACAAAGAATTGAAAAGATAAAGAAGAGCACTGAGCAGGCAAAAAGTGAGTTTGTAGTTCCCCTAGAAGTCCCAAGGAAGACAAGGAGTTCTGCAACTCTTGCTGAGCCACTCAAGTCCACTTCCACTAAGAAGCCAGAAGCCACTCCATCTGGTGAAGGAGGGAAAAGAAAGAAAACCAAGGCAACAAAACCCACAAGAGTACTCAAGATGATGAGGAGACAAAAACAGATGAAGAAGTGAAAGAAATAAGATCCAAGAAGGTCAAAACTTTAAAGACTTCTAAAAATCAACCGTTCAGAAGCATGAGGGCCAGTAAAAAGCAAGTATCTAGTGAGGTTGCCATGACTATTGATGAAATTGTAAAAACAGTCACTGTTCATGGAAATTTAAAACCTATCAGAGTTTACTATGATAACCTTGATCAAGCAAATAAGAAAATTTGAATAAATTCAATAGAGCCTTGTTGGAAATCTTACAAGAACTTCCTAAAAGTTTGAGGAAAGTAATCGAAATGAGGAAAGAAGTAGCCAAAGAAAAAGATATAGAACTCAGAGAGTATGTTCTCTCCACTTTGTGCCCTGTAATGACCAGAAAAGAAGTAGATGAAATCCTCAGAGAAGTCAAAGATAAATTCAGAAGCAAAGTCTGGATGAACAAGCTAATGCTTGGTGAGACTGAAGAAATTGCAAATGAAACAGAGGAAATTCTGAGAAATGCTTTAGACAAAAATAAATACTACATTGTTTTAGAAAAGCAAGTTGAAGAAGACAATCCTTTTGCTCTGGAACAAAAAGAAACTGACAAGGGAATTAATGACCAAAGTATTACTCTAGATCCTCTGGAACTTGAATCATCAAATCTAAATATTGGAGAAGTTTAGAAAGAGGAACAAGCCAATCAAGAGGACATAGAAATAATAGATAGAATAATTGATGCAGAGATAACTCCTCCACCTGATCACTCTTGGAAGGAAAAGGATATTGCTACCACTCAGAGCCCTCTAGATCAAGTAGCAAGTGGTGAGCAAGAAAAAATGAGTCCCTTAGAAGAAAACACAGAGAAGAGTAATACAGAGAAAGAGGAGGAAAAAGGAAAGGAAGACAAAGCAAAAGAAGATGGCACAAATGTTGAAGCACCTAAAGCAGATGTAGAAAAATATGATGATCAAAAAGATGGTTAAGAAAATGTAGCTAGAGACACTGCAGATGCAGTAAAAGGACCTCTTGAAAAGGAAGTGATTAAGCTTGATGACCCTGAACTACTCCAAGGACTAACCAATCCAGATGCGCTCTCTCCTTTTCAATTGATGAAAATAGCATCTTTCACCCAAGTAAAAGCCAGAGAAAAGATGATAAAATCCCACTTAGAGGAAAATGAGCTACTGGGGCTAGCAACTAGAGGTTTAGAGAAATTAATGCCAACTTATCAGAAGAATCAAAATGATTCCCCCTCCGGCCATTTGAAAAATCTTGTAAGTGCAGTAAACTCACATTTTGAGTCTTTTGAAAAGTCTACGAAGGCAAATGTTCAGAAAGAATTTTTGAATAAGAAATTTAGTCAAGTTAAGAATCTAATAAGGAGTGATAGATTGATACTAGGCATTAGCATAAAGAGCATTCATAATGCTCTAAGTGATGGAGGAGATATATATAAGTTTTACCTATCATGGACTAAAGTCAATAAGGATGTTGAGAAGAAGATAAAGGAACAAGAATAGAAAATATCAGTTCTATCTCAAAATTTTGATCCTCTAAATGCCTCTCCTATAAGCTAGGAATGTCAGGTCATTAGCTTGACATATGAAATAAAGGGACTTGAAAAAGAGAAAACCAATACTATGAAGAGGATGTGTGAACTCCGGGGATTGATTGCCCCCAAGTTGGAAGCCATGCATAATGCCTTATCCGAAGCCCAGAATGCACTTCAGACAAGTGATCCTCTGGATCTGGCAAAGGCAGAAGCATATGCATTTCTGCTAAGTGGGCAATGAAGAATACTTGGGCCTCTAAACTTGTGCAATTAAAAACTAGTTTTGTAGACATTCTCAAGTTCATGTAAATAGAATTTGATGATTTGTTGTACATATGCGACAGTATAAACAGAACTTTTTTTGAGAATTTTGGCTTGCGGATCCCACCCTTTACCATTGATGTCAAAGGGGGAGTGAAGGATAGTGAAAAGTAAGGTATTCAGCATAGGGGGAGCACCAGAATATGTGAAGTGTATGAATGTACAGATAAAGGGGGAGTTGCACAAAGACACTTAGTCATTTTTCATACTAAGTGTTGCCATCAATGCCAAAGGGGGAGATTTGGCAAGAGACACTACTTAGCATTGATAGGTGTTGTCATTGATGGCAACTAAGATTGTTCCACACATCCATAGTGTAGTATCTGATCATATCGAAAGTCAGAATGATAATCTATCTAAGTCTGGGACCCTGAAATAGAGCATATAGCAGAATCTAGTATTTTGGTCAGCGGATCTCTCCAATTAATCATTATGTGTTGTGGATCTGAAGGAGTGTAGAGGGACACTAGGAAAATCTAAATCCAAGTTTTTAGCCTCCGGTGATGAAGGATTCAAAAGATGTTAGCATCTGAGTACCGGGTTCTAGTTTATCAGAACAGACAGAAGTAGAACAGACAGACCTTGCAAAAGATCTGATTTTGAATGTATGAAAGTTGTTTGTTGGACAAATGGTGGTGATCAGTGATTGTGGCCAACATGAGTAATGATTTCCAAGAGCAAGTTTTGGTCTACACCTTAAGCTATGCATAGATCTAGCCGATAGAGCAAAGCACTCACAAAAGTTCTAGGTATTGTTGAAGCTAACTAATAGAATGATTGCAGATCATGTTGCAGATATATATATATGGTCAATGTAATTGGATGATTGAGTGTGCGTGTATGCGAATAAGGTGTATGTGTGAAAAGAGTAGAAATCCAAAGAGCGAATGAAGGCAGAACAGTAAAGAAGAGAAGAGCAAAGATGAAATGTGTAAGATCAGTTTTTGTACTTAATCGGAACTGAAATTCATGCATAGGTAGATGCTATTAATCAGTTCAATCTTTGTTGTTCTCTTGTAATATTTCTTAGGTAGTGAGCCTCCATTTGAGCAGTGAACTCTGGGCAGTGAGCCTGAATGCATGTGCATTCCCATTTATAAAATACTTTTAACAAGGTATTAATTTTTGTGGGTTAACCCCCACCGTGGTTTTTCCCTTAACTGAGTTTCCACGTCAAAATCTTGGTGTCAAGTGTATTATTTATGTTTTTGCTTATGTGATGCTGAAATGTTTATTTCATTAATTTGTTTATAAGTTGTAAAGGAAGATTAAAGGAAGAAAAAGGTTAAATAAGTAACAACTGATTCACCACCCCCCCACCCCCCCTCTCAGTTGTCTGGACCTAATTCAACAGTTTAAATATTTTCGGAGCATCTGCTTTAGTTTAAACTACTATTTACTCTTAGTTAAAAGTTAAAATGTGTGTGCAGTTATAGGATTTGTCACTATTCAAGATCATAGTAAAGATTTCATATATGAATTTCTAGTATAGAGTTTATATGTTTTCTAGTATAGAGTTTATATCCTTTTTAGTATAGAGTTCAAATGCTATCTAGGATAGAATGAAAACTCTTTCTAGTTTGATATGCTATTTAAGTCTTTTTAAAGGAATTAGGAAATTGTTTCTAGATGAGATATTCAGACAATACTCCCTATTGCATATAGCCTCAGACACTAGCCCAGTTGATAAACTGATATTTTTTAACTAAAGTGTTAGGACCTCACAACAACCTATCAATCACCATTGCTAGTAGAGAAATCAGTTGAAGTCAACATTGGCATCACTGATAGTCCTAGAATTGTTCACTTTGCAACATCCTTGATAGAAACTGAAAAACTAGAATTTATGGATTTCTTTTCCACACTACAAATCAACTTTGCTTGGTCATATGCTAATATGCCTAGGTTAGATCCTGAGTTAGTTTTGCATCATTTGCTGCTATTTCTAAATGCAAAACTGGTTAAATAAAAGTTGAGAAAAATGTACCCCTAGATTGCACTTTTGGTGAAGGCAGAGTTGAAGAAGTTGTTAGATGTTGGGTTTATTATGTTGAGTACATATGTCTCAGATTTATAGCTATCGGAAAGAGTCTTAGTGATCTCGTTGTTCATAGTGGGTTGTTCTTTGTATCGGCAAGACATGAACTGTTGGTGTGATCTGAGAGACTATCTTCGATGGTGTGTGTTACTTCGATGGTGGTTGGTGTTGATGAGAGTCATTCCGACAAAGAAAGGTCATCGGTATGGAAATCACTATCGGCCTAGTTTTGAAGTGTCGTTCTGATATGTTGAGTCACTCTGATGGAGGTTTGGGCGATCAGCTTGATAAATGACATCAGCGTGGTTGGAAGATGTCTCTCTGGTACTTCGTGTTACACCGACGAAGGTCTTGGCATCGGCATGAGAAGCATTGTCAGTCTGAGTTTTGGAAATCCTTCTGATGGTAAGTGTCTCTCCGATGAAGGTTGGTGTCGGTAAGATCTCTTCGATCGGTGCAGTGTTGAGATGTCACTCTGATGAGCCTAGTCTATCTGATGGTGTTTGGCATCAGTAGGAGGAACTGTGTCAGCGAAGGAGTATGAATTCTAACCAAAGGGCTTGGTCACTCCGATGGTTCATTGCTGTTTGACCGGCAAAAGCGCCGACGATATACTTATCATGTGTTCGTGCATATATGATGTTGTTGTATTTGTCAATTAATGCATGTGGGACTATTGAATATGAACTATTGCGAATGGTTAAGAACGAATTGTCAACCGGAAGTTGTAATGGTCTGAGGTAGTTGAACCGATTGTTCTCTTCTGTAATGTGATATGTAAATCGCATTGATATAGAGGAGTACGAACAGTGAGCGAGTACAGAGTTCAGGTGTAGGGTGATGTCCTGTACTGTGTGCTATCTGTGGCATGATAACAGTATGAAGGACTAACCCGAGTGCTGGAGAACTTTGTGCAGGGTTATGCTGTCAGTTATTCTTCCAGAGGAGCAAGATGTAAATCTTCATGAGAGGCTTAGTGCCTGAATTGTATTGTAACTATATTTTCTGTTGCTAAATAATATAATGGCGATCTGGGCTTTTGGAGTGTGGGGTTTTTTACCCGTAAGGGTTTTCCCCACGTAAATCTGTGTCTTCTATTCTGTCTTTCATGTTTAATATTTCTGTTGTTGAAATTAAATCTTGTTGCTTGTATTTCCTCTAAGGGTCAATGTTGGAAATGTACTATGTCTGTTTCTGCTTTGTGGCATAGTTGTGCATGTTTTTGAAGCAATTGAAAAGAATTTTAAATCTGTCAAAGACACCACTATTCTTAGAAATACGTTCTGAGATGCTCTCATTTCCTTACAAGTGGTATCAGAGCCATCTTCTGGGATTTGCTTTGTTGCTCACATATGTACGTTTGTGTGTTGCATGTGTTTGCATGTAAGAGTTCCTGGTGTATAAGGTCTAGGTATTCCTTCTGTGATGATTTCTTAGTGTGACAGGCTTGAGGAAATCTGAAGGAATCATTCGATGTTTGATCCTTGTTTTGAGTGAAGTCTGGCAGTTGATCTTGTCTTCATGTTACAGCAGGCACTTGAATGATTGTGAAGATGAAGTGACTGGAGCTGGTCATGATATGACCTAAGGTTCTTAGTTGATAGTGTATAATCCTATTGCTTAGGGTAGAATTTTGCTTTGTGGTTGTGTTGCTGCAATAACTTTCATATTGGGTGTCTGTGTGAGAGGCTCTCTGATGATATGAAGAAGTTTGTGTTACTGCTCAGCCATGGAGTATTATGCTTATGCTGGGATTTGTTCCTGGTATTGGAAGGTGTTGATTTTGTGATGCCCCGGTTGCATTTTGGTTATGGAGTTGATCCTTTTGAGGTCTGGAAGCTTCTTATATAACCTGACTTTCTTTCTCAGATGTTTGTACATGATGGTGGTCTTGGAATTGGTCTATTTTAGGCCTGCAGTTCCTAGATTTTCTTAATCCTTGTGGTTGTTTTGTACTTACATCAGAAGGGTTTAATAGATTTTGCTTAAAATCTATGATGCTCATCTATGTTAATCTTTTTCTGGTTTGAACTATTATGGTGTTTTGGTTTCTGACTATAGAATCTACTAGATGTGAAGAAGATATGGATGTGCATGAACGGTTTTGCAAGTTTTACACGGTCAAGGGAAAAACTTGTGGTTTTGTGAAGCTGCAGTTAAGCTATTTCTAGACCCTGACTTTTGAGGTGTTGCTGGATGATATAGTTACAGTTTTGCATGCATGCTCTGTGCATGGTGTGAGGAGGTGAAATGCTTTCTCTGCATGGGAGTGCTGGTAAGTGATATGTCACTTAGTATTTCTTTGGTAATGCTTATGGTTTCTTGACTATGGTGCTCAGGTTATGGACATGTTTGGCGAATCAGATTTGTAAGTAATTTGGTTGTTGAGTCATGTTGTCTACATTATTATCTATTCTTTGATATTTCAGTTTTGCAGTTCTAGTGCAATAGTGGGTTTGCATGTTTCAGTATATTTGGATCTACGAGTTATGTAATTTTTTAGGTGTGTACAACCTATTGATTGCAGTGGGATAACTCAGAAGTGGACTATCTATATCCACAAGATTGATTATGTGATTATGTAGACTTGTTAGCTAGCCTTGTTTGTGGTCACTTGTGCATTGGTGTGACTGTTTTGGGATGAGAGGATGGATGTTGTAGAGTACTTGAATAGTTGGTTATGGAGACCTATAGCATGAGTATCATGATGTCATGAATAGTTTGGATTCACAGGTTTGTGTAAGCTATTGACAGTGATAGTCTATTTCCTTGGTTTGGCAATCTTGGTGCCACTTGGTTTTATTGTCACATGGACATGTTAATGTGTGGACCTGGAGGATTTTCAGATTAGGAGATGTTTGGTCATATTGTGTGGAAAGCTCAGATTGCCATAGTTCAGTGGGAGCTTTAGCAATGACT
This sequence comes from Cunninghamia lanceolata, assembly GCA_027924645.1. Lineage (NCBI taxonomy): Eukaryota > Viridiplantae > Streptophyta > Pinopsida > Cupressales > Cupressaceae > Cunninghamia > Cunninghamia lanceolata. The sequence continues at coordinate 21,524,226 of BSBN01000582.1, forward strand.
GCAGATTCATCACTTAGTGGTGAATGATATTCTTTAGTGTTGCAGATGTTACTAGGAGGAGCTCTTAGATCTTGTTGCTGTAGAAGGGTTCTTTCGCATTTGCAGGGGCACTATTTAAGGATGTGTAACATCTTGGAGTCATGGAGGATTCATGAAATCCTTGGCTGAGGTGTTTGTGGTGCTTGATAGGTGATGTTGGTTTAGAGTTTGGTTTGTTTCATGTCATGGTATTTCCTTGAATTCTGATTTTGAGTTTTGGCATGATACATTGCTCTTGAGATCATGGTTATGTTCACCTAGAGCATGGAATCTCCTAAGGGAGAGAATAAGATCATGATGTCATGTTAAGTTCCTGATTCAGATGATTGGAGCTTTGACAATGGTTTGATGATTCTCTCTGTGTTGGGTGCAATGATCCTTTGTTTGATTACTTCATGTTAGTATAGTGATGCATTTGAAGTTTAGCATGATATGATCATTTCCAGATACCCATGGGTACATGGAGAATAAGGTGAGGTTGTAATTCTCGTATGATGAGAGAAGTGTTGTTGATGGTTACTTTTGATGAAGATTTCAACAGAAAGTCTGAGAAGCCTACACCTTAGTTGGATGTGAGTTCAACAGAGACCTATGAGGAGATTGCTCTTAGAAGAGTCATGATGGCTTGTATATCTTGGAGGAGAATTATTATCCCCACTCATGGTCTACTTGGTAGTTTATTACTTGAGAGGTATTGCTCATTGTTTCTCTCAGGTATTGTATGCTTTCTTTCATAGACATGGATCTTGAACTACTCATAGATGGTTCTGGAGGATTCATTGTGAGAGATGGATTGCATGATTAATCTCCTTGTGCATTTGAGTTTAAGATATCATTCATTGATGTGGATTGTTAGGAGATGGTTTATGGGCTGATTTCCTGAAATGGGAAATGAATTAGTTTGATCTTCTTTGGTTTGAGAGGCTTACATCCATGTTAGTTGCATGATTACATATGTTGAATTTGATCTCTTGAGATTGAATGTTTGGGTGTTGTTATGCTATTCTCTTTGGGGTGTTTTGAAGGAGATCATACTTGACACAGTTGGCATTCAGAGGTGTATGTAGAAGGATAGTCTACAGGTATATGATCTGTAAAGTTACTCTCTATGGTCCTGGTTATCTTCTTGGATGGTTTGTTTCACACTACATTGGTTTGAGGTTTTGTTCGGAGCTGAAGTGATCACTAGTTTGTGATCATGTGTTTTTCACTTATGTTCTTAAGTGATGACATGGAAGTTTTGTTATCTCTTTCCTTTGTTGGGTATGGAGAACTTGGGAGAGTTCTGGACTAGTGGTAAAAAGTTGTTATTTGATTACAGGTGTTGCGTATCATTGTGGATGTTTCCTTGGTACTACATGATGTTTACACTTTCTATGTGATGCCATTGGTAGACTTGTATGCCATGATCTTTATTTTAGATCTGCATTACCCATGTAGTGGGAGTTCTTGGATGTGTATGGTCTTCTTCAACTGGTTGCACATGGAGCGTGTATTTGTAGTTGATGGGTGCATATGTAGGTGGCATGAGTCTATCGATGTTCATACCTTCGAGGTATGTCTAATTGGATGTTTTAGCATTGGCTGTGTGTGCTATTTTCCATCATGTGTGTTTTGTTCAATTGGATGGGTACAGTCAGTTTTCTGATGTTGTTCTAACTGATGTTCTATCTTGTTCTGAAGGATGATTTCATGGCTATGTTTTGGAAGCTTTGAAGTTTGTTATGTTGGAGCTTCTGTGTAGCTTGTGAGCACAGTGGAGTGAAGGCAGTATCAGCTTTGGTTTTGTGACTTGGAGCATTGATTGGTTCCTATAAATCCTTCGTTAAGTGGGAGAATGTTGAGTACATATGTCTTAGCTTTACAGCTATCGGCAAGAGTCTCAGCGATCTCGTTGTTCATAGTGGGTTGTTCTTTGTATCGGCAAGACGTGAACTATTGATGTGATCTGAGAGACTATCTTCGATGGTGTGTGTTACTTCGATGTTGGTTGGCATCGGTGAGAGTCATTCCGACAGAGAAAGGTCATCGGTATGGAAATCACTATTGGCCCAGTTTTGAAGTGTCATTCCGATATGTTGAGTCACTCCGATGGAGGTTTGGGAGATCGGCGTGATAAGTGACATCAGCGTGGTTGGAAGATGTCTCTCCAGTACTTCATATTACACCAATGAAGGTCTTGGCATTGGCATGAGAAGCATTATCGGTCTGAGTTTTGGAAATCCTTCTGATGGTAAGTGTCTCTCCGATGAAGGTTGGTGTTGGCAAGATCTCTTCGATCGGTGTAGTGTCGAGATGTCACTCCGATGAGCCTGGTCTATCCAATGGTGTTTGGCATTGGCAGGAGGAACTATGTCAGTGAAGGAGTATGAAGTCTAATCGAAGGGCTTGGTCATTCTGATGGTTCGTTGTTGTTTGACCAGCTGGGGTTGTCGGCGGCAAAAGCACCGACGATATACTAACCATGTGTTCATGCATATATGTTATTGCTGTATTTGTCAACTGATGCATGTGGGACTATTGAATACAAATGGTTGCAAATGGTTAAGAACAAACTATCGACCAAAAATTGTAATGGTCTAAGGTAGTTGAACTGATTGTTCTCTTCTGTAATGTGATATGTAAATTGCATTGATACAAGGAGTGCGAACAGTGAGCGAGTACAGAGTTCAGGTGTAGGATGATGTCCTGTATTGTGTGCTATCTGTGGCATGATAACAGTATGAAGGACTAACCTAAGTGCTGGAGAACTTTGTGCAGGGTTATGCTATTAGTTATTCTTCCAAAGGAGCAAGATGTAAATCTTCATAAGAGGCTTAGTGTCTAAATTGTATTGTAACTATATTTTCTGTTGCTGAATAATACAATGGTGATCTGGGCTTTTGGAGTGTGGGGTTTTTTACCCGTAAGGGTTTTCCCCACATAAATCTGTGTCTTTTGTTCTGTCTTTCATGTTTAATATTTCTACTGTTGAAATTAGATCTTGTTGCTTGTATTTCCTCTAAGGGTCAATGTTGGAAATGTACTATGTCTGTTTCCGCTTTGTGGCATAGTTGTGCATGTTTTTGAAGCAATTGAAAAGAATTTTAAATCTGTCAAAGACACCACTGTTCTTAGAAATACGTTCTGAGATGCTCTCATTTCCTTACATATTATACCTATAGATTATGCAAAATGGATTTCCTATCTAATACTTGTAACTAAACCAAATGGAAGAATCCAAATTTGTGAAGATTTCAATGACTTAAACAAAGCTTGTCCTAAGGATGACTTCCCATTGCCTAACATTGATATCATAGTCGACCTGATGATATGATATGAGATGCTATCACTCATGTATGACTTCTTGGGATATAACAAAATTAGAATTGCTCCTGAAGATCAACATAAGACGGCTTTCACTTGTCCCTGGGGTACCTATTGTTGGAATGTCATGCCCTTAGGCCTTAAAAATGCTGTAGCAACATATCAAAGAACCATAATTTTTTATGACTATATGCATACACTCATGGAAGATTATGTTGATGACTTTTTAACTAAATCCATCATAAGAGATAGTCATCTAGATATATTAGACAAGGTTTTCATAAGGTTGGAAGAATACAAGGTTAGGTTAAATCCAAAGAAGTGTGTTTTTGGAGTAACCTGCAGTAAGCTACTAGGGTACATTGTTGTTAGGATTAAGGTGCCATCAACCTTGTAAATCCTATGTAATTAATTACTCCTAATATTGTTTGTAAATCACCTATAAGGGATGAAAGGTTTCAGTAGCAGCGATCTTTTTTTCAACTACATGTTTATATTCGGTCCTTGACACTCATTCATCCGCGACAGGGGGTTGCAGGGGGATTTCCCCCTTGTGAAGGTTTCAGGGGGATCATCCCCCTGGCAGGGGATCCGAGGGTGCATGCTCTTGTAGGGGTTTGAGAGCAGCACCCCTGAAACCACATTTTATTTATATTTTATCATTGTAAATCTAGACCGTTTATCATTAGGTCATTGATCTAACGGTCGATATTTTGTTGGTTATCTTTCCCTAGAAGGCAACCTCCTTTTATAAGGATATTGGTACTAAATTTTTATCAAATTGGAGAGTAACAGGCTTCGCTGGATTGAAGACTAAAGAAACAGAGGAAGTGCATGTATTGTAATTTCATATTTGAAGATAATACAACTTGGAGCCTCTTTTCTTGGTGGAGTTTTTTACTTTAAAGGGTTTTCTCCATGTTACATACTGTGTTATGTGTTTGATTCTTAGTGCATGTTATTTCTGTGTAATGGGTTTTAATTTTAGTTGTAATCTCCATTAATTCTACATTGTTTAGAGGATACTAAGGTTTGAATCAGATTTCCGTTGTATGGTTTGCACCTTCATTTCTAACATTTGGTATTAGAGCCTGGTCAGTTTTGATTCTTGGTTGGTAGTATGAAAGTTTTTTAGTTGCAGTGGGAGATTTGGTTGTTTTTTGTTTGCAGATCTTGTGTAGATATCATTGCTTCATCCACTGTTGCTTCTACCTCTCGGTTGGACATTGAAAAGATCAATGGCACGGGGTATGAATTGTGGAAGCTCAAAATGGAGGATTTGCTAGAAGAAAGAAACTGATGGTTAGCTGTTATAAAAGAGAAAAAACTTGATGATGTTGCTCCTGATGAGTGGGAAAGACTGGATAAAAAGGCAGGAGGTACAATCTGGCTGTGTCTTGCATATTTTGTTCTATTGAATGTTGTGAGTAAGAAGTCCACACATAGCTTATGGAAGCATCTGGGTGAGATCTACCAAGCTAAGAGTATGGTAAATAAGCTTTATTTAAAGCATAAGTTATTTTCCATGAAAATGAAAGAGGGTGAATCAGTTGTAGAGTATTTGAATTCAATTAATTTTTTATTGAGTCAACTAGTAGCATCTGTAGATGTTGAGGTGAATGAGGAAGATAAATGTATTTTCTTTCTTTGTTCTTTGCCCGAGTCATGGGAGAATGTTGTTTTGGCTATCACTACTAACCTCACAGATCCAAAGTTGGATGCTCTTGTTTCAGTTCTGGTGTCACATGAATTGAGGAAGAAAAGTTTCAAGATAGTTCAGAGGTTGCTCTCAGTGTCAGGGGAAGGTCTATGGAAAGAGGACCAAAAGGAGATCAGAAAGGGACTAAAGACAAGTCCAAGGGCCTATGTAAGACTCCTAGGAAGAAGAACATAGTTAAGTGTTGGAACTGTGGTGAAAGGGGACATGTGAAGGAGTGAAGAAACCTAAAGAAACAGTGGGAGAGTGCTTCAGATAAGTCCTCAAATGCGAGTGAAAATGTTTTACTTTCTGCATGTAATGTTTTTTCTAATGATCACTGGTTGGTTGACTTAGGATGCTCATTTCATATGACCCCGCATAAGGAATGGTTTTCCACATATGAAGAGTATGATGGAGGTGATATATACCTTGGGGACAACTCTACATATCTGATAGTTGGGAAAGGAAAGGTATTGTTGTGTTTTAGTGATGGGAGGATTAAAACCCTCCCTAGTGTTTTGTATGTTCCTGTATTAGCTAGAAATCTAATTTATGTTTTGAAGTTGAATGATTTGGGAATGCATGTAACATTTGACAAGCATGGTTGCAGATTCATGAGAGGGAACTTGGTGGTAGCAAAGGGGAAGAGATTAGGAAACTTGTTTAAGCTTGAAGCCACTATAGTTTGTAATGCCTCTTATGTATTTGAGGCTAGCACTAAAAATACATGTATGTTAGTAATAATGTTTTGAAAACTATCAAGAATAAAAATTTGTTGGATGGTTTCTCCTATTTTGATGAGCATTGTGTTTTTGGTAAACAAAATAGAAAATTATTTCCTTTAGGAAGTAATAGAGCAAAAGAGAAGTTAGAAATTATTCATACAGATGTATTTCGACCTGTGGATAATGATTCTATCAGAAAATCTCATTATTTTGTCACCTTCATTGATGATGTATCCAGATTTACACAGATTTATTTTATGAAACACAAATATGAAGTTTCCACTAAGTTTAAGGATTTTAAAATCTTAGTTGAAAACTAATCAGGATTGAAGATAATAATATTGAGATCTAACAATGGAGGGGAATATTGCTCTAAGGAATTTGATTAGTTTAGCAAGCATGTAGGTATTCTTAGATAAAAGACAACTCCGTATACACGTAGAATGGTGTTGCAGAAAAGATGAACTGAACAATCATGGAAAGATCCAGAAGTATGTTGAGTGATGCATAGTTTGGATAAATGCTTTTGGGTAGAGGCTGTGTGTACTCCTTGCTACTTGATTAACATATCTCCTTGTAAGGCTCTTGATTCAACACCTTATGAAGTGTGATCCAAAAGTTAAAAAAGTATACGTTCATTGGATATGGTGATAATGTCAAAGGTTATAAGCTTTGGAATCCATTAACTCATAATATTATCTATTCTAGAGATGTTATTTTCAGGGAACTTAGAGCTATTTCTAAACTTGAGCAGCCAAAGAAAAAGAATAAAATGTAAAGAGAGAGCCCTTTGATTTAGAGTAGCAAGATGCACTTCAAGAAGAACACAATGATGGATTGGGGGGTGAAGAAGAAGAAGAAGATTCAAGTAGTTCTGATGAAGATGAGTCTGTTGTTATAGAACAAGTTGGTGTAGATGATCATGCAGAAGAACAAGCTGAGACTCTTACTCCACCCTTGAGGAGATCCACAAGACAATGAAATTTAGTTGACAGGTATAGCCCACCAGATTTCTGTTGTATATTTGCTTTATTGAGTATTGACAATGAGCCTCTAGCTTCTATAGGAAATCTATTCTTGCAGATGATAGTGAGTCTTGGCAGTTAGCCATATAGGAGGCGATGATGGATTTAGACTCTTGTAACACCTGCAATGCAGGAGCATCCCTGGTTCAAGAGTAATCTTGCATCAACCAAAAACATTTGCATTTCAATTTGTCACATTTTCACTTTGTTTCTTTTCATTTCCCAGTTCAATCAGAAGTAATTTTAGCTTTTGGTCTGGTATTCTACCATAGTTGCATTTCACATCTTACAGATCTAGGCTTAGCATCAAGACTCATTCATCTACATTATATCCAGAATTCAGAGCATTTGGATTAGTTACCAGAAAGTTATCGCTATCAGAAGATCAATTATTTTCTCAGAGCAGAGCACCTTGATAGTCTCAGACAATTAGCTAACTTGGAGAAGGCTTGCGAAGCATCCCTTGACTTACTAATCTTAATGACATATCATTCATGATCTTTGGTTTATGGCTGACCTTCCCCAAGGGTCCACACGTTATTCCATTCATTTGAGGAAGTGTTGTATGCATTTAGGTCCAACCTATCTGTGAATACGTTACAACTCTTCATTGGAGTTTGTAAACTTCCTTGGCTGATGCAGAGGAATCTATTGGTTCAGAGATGATATATATTGATGTAATAGATCCTTAGGAAAGTAGTTCTCATGATTTAGAAGATTGATAGTTTAGATTTTGTGCGAAGGAGCTTTAAAGATTTATCTTCCACATGTATGTAATCAGGCCTGTGAGCCCTAATTGTAAGCCCGCATGTTGCCGACCAGATTATATTTGAATTCTATGATATACTGAATGACTGAATCTACATTTGCTTCATTTCTTTGAATTGTTTTCATTGTGTTTACTCTTGCTGCACGGTCTAGATAGTTCATTATGTGAAACCTCTTACCGTGACTGCACCAAGTGGTATTAGAGAGAAAGTTTGAATATTTGGGAGTGAATTGAGTGAAGTTGGTGAGGGAATTATGTAAGCTCTTACTATGGAAAGATTGCCAAATTGAGGCAGGTTACTTGTGTTGCAATCGATCACCAATTGTGAGGCAGTTGTCACCTTGTAGCCCGATCACCAAACCTGAGGCAGTTTGCAATTGATCCTAGGAAGAATGCCACCGAGAAGAGTTGCTGTTGTTGGAACAATGGCTGGTAGAATGGATGAGATGATGGAGATGATAAAAATAATGCTAATTCATTTGGATGCTGTTGAAGAAGATAGGCGAAGAGGATTGGCACCGAGACCTAATGTTGAAAGCAATGATGAAGAAGAATTTCAATCTGTTGAATGAACTGGCGAAACCCTAGGAGGTGATGAAGAAGAAGAATCAGATCAAATAAAGATGTTGCAAGCTATTTGAAGGATTGTAAAGAGACATAGAGTTGATGTGCCGAACTATACTGGTAATTTGAACCCTAAATAATTGATTGACTATATAAATCACATGGAAGAATACTTTGAATATGAGGAAATTGAAGATCTGGAAAAGGTGAAATTTGCAAAGACAAAGTTGAAAGGACATGTTGCTATATGGTGGAAAGAAGTTTAGTTGGAAAGAAATAGAAGAGCAAAAGAAAAGATTACAAAGTGGGATAGGATGGTGACAAATTTGAAGAATCAATTCTTACCTGCTGACTATGAGTTGGAAATGTTGAAGAGATTGCAAAATTTGAGACAAAAGGAGAAATCTTTGAAAGAATATACTAAAGACTTTCATAAAATGATCATAAGAATAGGACATAGCGAAGCAAACAAGGAGAAAATGGCTAGATATATCAATGGACTAAGATCAAACATTCAAGAGGAACTAAGCTTGGTAAGGATGACATCTTTGGAAGAAGCATATTAGTTTGCTCTTAAAGTTGAAGAGAAGATCAATAAAAGACATGATTAGAGATAGAGAGGCAGAGGAGGTAAATTTTAAAGAGGTAGAACATTTTCTGGAGGAGACAGATCATATCTGGAGCAGAACAATTTGATATCCCATTTAAGAAGGAAGATAGAGATAATAATGCTTACCAAAGAGATGACATAATTTTTTACTGGAGAGGAAACCCTAGTTCATACCAGAATGAAGGATACAAAAGAGAAGGAAGAGGATTGGATAAGAGAACATTCACAGGTACTTGTTTCAAGTGTGGGGGTGAAGGACATAGAGCATTTGAATGTAATCAGGGTAGTACAAGTAAGTGGATAGAAAATAGTGGAAGAACAGCCTATGTTGAAGAAGAACCTGTTGAATCACCTAGTTCTGTTGGCAAACCTGAGAAAGGAGAATCACTTGTGATGAAGAGAGCACTATTTCAAGTAGAGACAAATGAGGAACCACAGCAGAGGAAAAGTCTATTCAGAACTAGATGCAAATCAAGATGTAAGTGTTGTAAAGTTGTAATTGATAGTGGTAGTTCAGAGAACCTAGTTTTAGAAGATATGGTGACTAAGATGAAGTTGGAAAGATTGAAACACCCTAAGCCCTATCATATAGCATGGATTTAGGATGATCATAAGGTACTGGTGAGTGAATAATGTTTGGTGAAATTTCATATTGGATCTTATCATGATAAAGTCTTGTGTGATATTATGCCTATGGATGTTTGTCATATCTTGTTGGGTAGACCTTGGCAGTATGATAGAAAAGATATACATGATGGGAGAAAGAATACATATACTATAACAGAAAATGGAAAGAGAATCACTTTGATTCCTTTAGAAGAAGATCCTAAGAGTTAAGTATGTGGGAATGCTAGAATCTGTTTAGTAGATGGAAGAAAATTTCTGGATGGCTTGAGACATGAGAATATGTGTTATGCCTTGATTCCTAAGAAATCTGAAGCATTGAAGAAGGAGACTAAAGAATCACAACCAGAGGAGATAAGAGAATTGATGACAGAGTATGAAGACATCATATCAAATAATGTACCTAAAGGATTGCCACCTATAAGGAGTATCAGTCATCACATGGATCTTATACCAGGAGCTAGTTTGCCTAACAAAGCAGTGCATAGAATGACATCAACAGAAAATGAAGAATTGAATAGACAGATACAAGAGTTGTTGAGGAAAGGTTTGATAAGAGAAATTTTGAGTCCTTGTGTAGTACTTGCAGTGTTAGCACTGAAGAAAGATGGAGAATGGAGAATGTGTACTGACTCTAGAGCAATAAACAAGATCACAGTTAAGTATAGATTTCCTTTACCTAGAATGGATGATATCATGGATTGTTTGAGTGGAGCAAGATATTTCACAAAGATAGACTTGAAGAGTGGATACCATCATATCAAAATCAGAGAAGGTGATGAATGAAAGACTACTTTTAAGATAAATGAAGGATTGTATGAGTGGTTAGTGATGCCCTTTGGATTGACAAATGCACCAAGTACTTTCATGAGATTGATGAATGAAGTTCTGAAGAAATTCTTTGATAAGTTTGTTATTGTGTACTTGGATGATATTTTGATTTTCAACAAGACAAAAGAGGAACATTTGTGACATATTAGACAGGTTTTGTAGAGACTGAGAGAAGAAAAATTGTTGATAAACATCAAGAAGTGTAGTTTCATGAAGGAAGAGTTCGTATATTTGGGATTTGTAATTTCTGTGGAAGGATTGAAGATGGACCCTAAGAAAGTAAGAGCAATTGTTGAATGGCCTACACCAGAGAGCATTGGAGAAGTTAGATCATTTCATGGATTGGCTAGTTTCTACCAGAAGTTCATCAGAAATTTTAGTTCAGTTTGTAACCCTATGACAGAGACAATGAGAGGTGACAGAAAAGACTTTAAGTGGACATCAGGAGCAGATAAAAGTTTTTAGTTGTTGAAGCAGAAAGTGACAGAGTAACTTGTTTTGGCATTACCAAATTTCAATAAGGTATTTCAAGTTGATTGTGATGCTAGTGGAAGTGCAATTGGAGCAGTGTTAAGTCAAGAAGGTAGACCTATAGCATATTTCAGTGAGAAGTTGAATGATGCAAGGAGGAGATATTCAATTTATGATCAAGAGTTCTATGCCATAATTCAAGCCTTGAAGAAGTGGAGACATTATTTGTTTCCTAAGGAGTTTGTGTTGTATACAGATCATCAAGCTTTGCAATACTTGAACAATCAAGGTAAGTTGAATCAGAGACATATGAGATGGGTAGAGTTCATGCAGAGTTATACTTTTGTGTTGAAGCATAGGAGTGATAAATCAAATAAAGTTGCTGATGTGTTGAGTAGGAGAAGAAACTTGTTGACAGAGATGAGAGTTGCAGTATTGGGTTTTGAGGAATTGAAGAACATGTATGAGAGAGACACTAATTTTGCAGAACCTTGGAAAGTATGTAAGGAACCTATTGTGACAGATAGAAGTAAGTGGTTGGACTATTTCATTCAAGAAGATATGTTGTTCAAAGGAAATCAGTTGTGCATACCTAGAAGTTCAATGAGAGATAATTTGATCAAGGAGAAGCATAGTGGAGGATTGGCAGGACATTTTGACATTGATAAGATAGTGGCTTTGGTAAGTGAAAACTACTTTTGGCCTCAAATACATAAGGATGTTAGAAGATTTGTGCAGAGTTGTAGAGTTTGTCAAGCTACAAAAGGGAGTAGTTAGAATACTAGACTATATAAACATTTGATAGTACCAGAGAGACCTTGGGAAGACATAAGCATGGATTTTGTAATGGGATTGCTGAAGACATAGAGAGGACATGATTCAATATTTGTAGTGGTTGACAAATTTTCAAAGATAGCTCATTTCATACCTTGTAAGAAAACAACTGATGTAGTGCATGTAGCTGACCTATTTTTCAAGGAGATTGTGAGATTCCATGGATTACCTAAGAGTATAGTTTCAAATAGAGACACAAAGTTTGTTGGATACTTTTGAAAGACACTTTGGAAGAAGATGAAGATAGATTTGAAGTTCAGTTCAACTTTTCATCCACAGACTGATGGATAGACAGAGGTAGTGAATAGGAGTTTGGGAAACTTGTTGAGATGTTTGGTTGGAGAAAAGGCAAGAAGTTGGGATTTGATTCTTTCACAAGAAGAGTTTGCATACAATAATTCAGTAAATAGGAGGATCGAAAGAACACCTTTTGAGATTGTTACCAGAGTGAACCCTAGAGGAATAGTAGAATTAAGAGATATCAACATGGAATAAAAGAGGAGTTCAGAAGCAGAAGAATTTGTAGATCATATGAAGATAGTACATAATCAGGTGAGGAAGCATTTGGAGAACATGAACAGTAAATACAAAGAGAAGGCTAATGAGAAGAGAAGTCATAAGGAATTTGAAGTGGGAGATGAAGTAATGGTGTACTTGAGAAAAGAAAGATTTGCAGTTGGGACATATAACAAGTTGAAGATGAAGAAGTTTGGACCTTGTAAGATACTCAGAAAGTTTGATTCAGGAAATGCATATGAAGTGGAATTACCAGAGTCATTGGGTATTTCACCTATTTTCAACATTGCATACCTATATCAATATCATGAAGCAGAGTTCAGTGACAACATGGAAGAAGACATGAAGAAGCAATTACCACAACAAGCACTAGAGTAGATAGAAGAAATTTTGGACACTAGAGTTGGGCACAACACTAGAGAAAGACAATACAAAGAATATCTTGTGAAGTGGAAAGGTAGACTGGAAGAAGATTCATCATGGATTTCTTAGGTTGAGGTGGACTATCTTGGTTCTCCCCTAGCCCTAACAAAGTGAGGGACTCAATTTTAAATAACCTCATATGTTTGATGCAGGAGCATCCTTGGTTCAAGAGCAATCTTGCATCAACTAAAAACATTTGCATTTTAGTTTGTTGCATTTTTAGTTTGCTTCTTTTCATTTTCTAGTTCAATTTAGGCAGTTTAGTCAGAAGCAGTTTCAGGTTTTGGTCTGGTATTCTACCGTAGTTGCATTTCACACCTTGTGGATCTGGACTTAGCATCTAGACTCATTCATCTACATCATATCCATAATTCAGAGTATTTAGATCAGTTACCAAAAAGTTATCACTATTAGAAGATCAACTATTTTCTCAAAGCAGAGTACCCTAACAATCTCAGACAATCAGCTGAAGGAGAAGGCTTGCAAAGCATCCCTTGACTTGCGGATCTTAATGACATATCATTCAATGATCTTTGGTTCATGGTTGACCTTCCTTAAGGGTCTGCATGTTATTCCATTCATTTGAGGAAGTGTTCTATGCATTTAGGTCCGACCTATCTGTGAACACATTACAACTCTTCATTGGAGTTTGTGACCTTCCTTGGTTGACGTAGAGGAATCTATTCATCCAAAGATGATATATATATGTAATAGATCCTTAGGAAAGTAGTTCTCATGATTTAGAAGATTGATAGTTTAGATTTTGTGTGAAGGAGCTTTAAAGCTTTATCTTGCGCATGTATGTAATCAGGCCTGTGAGCCCTAATTGTAAGCTTGCATGTTGCCGACCTAATTGTATTTTAATTCTATGATATACTGAATGACTGAATCTATATTTGCTTCATTTCTTTGAGTTGTTTCTATTGTGTTTACTCTTGTTGCATGGTCCAGACAGTTCTTTCTGTGAATCCTCCTACTATGACTGCACCAACCTGGGATCTTGTTTATTTTCCCAAAGGAAGAAAGGCCATAGGTTGTAAGTGGGTCTTCAAGAAGAATTTTGTAGCAGACGGTTCATTAGAGAAGTACAAGGCTAGACTAGTAGCCAAAGGCTACTCCGAGAGAGGGAGTTGATTTTGATGAAATTTTCTCTCCTATTATGAAATTGACTTATATTAGATTTATTTTATCCATTGATGTAGCTTATGATTGGGAGATTGAGCAAATGGATGTTAAGATTGCGTTCTTGTATGGAGATCTTGAGGAAGAAATTTATATGCAACAACCTACAGGTTTTGAGGTAAAAGGAAAAGAACATTGGGTTTGTAGGTTGAAGAGGTCTCTCTATTGAATGTGGTATTGAAAGTTTGATTCATTGTATTGAAATTGGGGTTTTTAGGACTGAGGAGGATCATTGTGTGTACATTCACTATATTGATGATTCTATACTGATCATTGCATTGTATGTTGAGGACATGTTATTTTTCAACAATACTAAGGATATGATCAGTGAGCTTAAAGCCCAACTTTTAGGTGCATTTGATATAAAGGATCTTGGAGTTGACAGGTATATTTTGGGTATGGAGATCAAGAGGGACAGAGGTAATAGAAAGCTTTGGTTGTCGCAAAGTAAGTATGTGAATACCATTTTGCAAAGATTCAGTATGTAGGACTATAACCCAGTTAGAGTTCCTTTACCCATTGGTACTAATCTTTCATTAGATATGTGTCCAAAGAATGATGATGATTTTGAGTATATGTCTAATCTACCATATGCTAGTGTTGTAGGGAGTTTGATGTATGCAATGATTTCCGTTAGGCTATATATTGCCCAAGGAGTGGGAGTTTTGAGCAGATTTATATCTAACCCTAGTAGATAGAATTGAAATTATGCAAAGAGGGTGCTTAAGTATCTTGCAGGAACTCTTGATTATTGTTTGGTTTATTCAGGTACTGATAGTACTGATAAATCATTGGACATACAGGGTTTTGTGGATGCAGATTGGGTAGGTGACTTGGATAGCCGAAGGTCCATTAATGGCCATGTGTTTACCTTGTTTGGAAGAGAAGTGAGTTGGATGAGTAAGAGGCAGCCCACAGTTGCTTTGTCCACCATAGAAGAAGAGTATATGGATGCTACTCATGTCTCTAAGGAGGTAGTTTGGTTGAGGAGACCATGTATAGGTATTGGATTTGATTATAGGATCATTTGGATTGGTTGTGATAGCCAGAGTGCTATATGTCTGGCCAAGAATCCTATGTATCATTCTTAGATTAAGCATGTTGATGTACAATATCACTTTGTTTGAGAAATGGTTGCAAATGGATAGCTTGAACTAAAGAAGGTAGAAACTCAAAAGAATGTTGCAGATGCTTTGACCAAGCCTGTGAGCATAGAGAAATATTTTTGGTGCAGAGAGGCCATGGGCCTTGCTTCTAGTGCCTGATTATTTTATGGTTTTCCTATGGGTATTTACAATGTATGATGTCAAGTGGGAGAATGCTAGGATTAAGGTGCCATAAACCTTGTAAATTCTATGTAATTAATTACTCCTAAAATTGTTTGTATATCACCCATAAGGGATGAAAGGTTTCACTAGTAGCAGTCTTGTTTCAACTACATATTTATATCTGGTCCTCGATGCTTATTCATCCGTGACGGGGGGTTACAGGGGAGTTTCCCTCTTGTGAGGGGTTTGGGGGGATCATCCCCCTGGCGGGGGTTTGGGGGTAGCGCCCCCGAAACCACATTTTCTTTATATTTCATCATTGTAAATTTGGACTATTCGTCATTAGGTCAAAGATCTGATGGTCAATATTTTGTAAGTTATCTTGCCCTAGAAGGCAACCCCCTTTTATAAGGATATTGGTACTACATTTTTATCAGATTAGAGAGTAACAGGCATCGTTGGATTGAAGACTAAAGAAACAACGGAAGTGCATGTTTTGTAATCTCATATTTGAAGATAATACAACTTGGAGCCTGTTTTCTTGGTGGAGTTTTTTTACCTGAAAGGGTTTTCTCCATGTCACATATTGTGTTATGTATTCAATTCTTAGTGCATGTTATTTCTGTGTAATGGGTTTTAATTTATGTTGTAATCTCCATTAATTCTACATTGTTTAGAGGATAATAAGGTTTAAATCAAATTTCTATTGTGTGGTTTGCACCTTCATTTCTAACAATTATGTCTCACAGAGGTATTGAAGTTGATCATGCAAAAGTGAAAGCTATTATGGATATGCCTCCACCAGCAAATCTCAAGTAGTTACATAGTCTTCAAGGAAAGTTACAATCAATTTGAAGGTTCATAGCATAGTTGGCCAATAAGTGTCACCCATTTCAATATTTTCTTTGCAAAGGAGTCCTATTCATATGGTCTGATCATTGTCAGGAAGCCTTTCAACAAATCAAGGATTACCTATTGTCTCCTCCAGTTCTCATGCCACCTATTGATGGAAAATCCCTAATATTGTATATATCAACAACCTCATTAGCATTGGGAGCCCTCTTGGCACAAAATGATGAAGGAAAAGAAAGAGCCATATATTACATCAGTCGAACAGTTGTGGGATATGAACTTAACTATAGTCCTATTGAGTGAGCATGCCTTGTCGTGGTCTTCACCACTTAGAATGTTTGACATTATATGTTAAACCATTAGAACAAGCTTGTAGCAAAAATAGATCCATTGAAGTATTTACTCAATAAAGCCGCTCTAATAGGTTGACTAGTGAAATGGGTCATGATCCTCAACAAGTTTGATATAGAGTATGTTGATCGAAAGGCAATGAAAGAACAAGTGATAGCCGATCAACTTGTAGATGCTCCAATAATAGAAGATCATCCTTTGGTTTCTAATTTTCCTGATGAGTCAATTTTCATAGTAGAAACTTCAAACACATGGTAACTTTATTTTGATGGATCCTATACAAATCATGGTTCAGGGGTCAGAATTCTCATTGTCACACCTCAAGGAGATACAATACCTAACTCATTTAGAATAGCATTCTCTTGGACCAACAACATAGCTGAATATGAAGCATTGCTCATAGGAATTTGCATGGCTATTAAATGAAAAATAAAAAATCTTCAAGTGTATGGTGATTCACAATTTGTTATCTGTTAGGTCAATGGTGAGTATGATACAAAGGATGAAAAGCTCACACCGTACAAGAAGATGGTTGATAGTTTCAAGATATATTTTGATGTCATCATCTTCAGTCAAATTTCAAGGATTCAGAATAAAGTAGCCAATGCAATGGCCACCATAGGATCTCTCTTAGATATACCCAACAATGTACCTCAATATGAGTTCTTGGTTGAATAGCTTTTAATCCTTACATTTGATATTCTCAAATCTGAGCTTGTGTGTGAAGTTGTTGGTCTTGACTCCCCTTGGTATAGATATATTTACAACTACCTACGTGACCAGATCATTCCCCCTGCCTTGTCTTCCAATCAACAAAAAAAAGTTATTTGTCAAGCCTCTAGATATGTCATCATCAGTGATACCCTTTACCGCTAAGAAGCCTAGATAGTACCCTCCTTAGATGTCTCAATTCTAATGAAGCACAAATAGATTTGTACAAAGTACATGATGGTATATGTGGAGTTCACTCTAGTGGTCCTACCTTGGCTAAGAAGATCGTACGAACTAGATATTATTGGCCCATTATGGAACATCATGCATATAATTTTATTAAGAAATGCTAACAATGCCAGATCTACATGGAGATCTTGTACATGCACCCGCTCAATAAATTCATCCAATTACATCACCATAGCCTTTTTCTCAATGGGGACTCGACCTTAAGGAAGAGATTCATCCTATTTCTGCCAATAACCATAAGGTCATTATCATTCCAACTGAATACTTCATGAAATGGATCGAAGCCATTCCCATGACCTATATTACTAGAAAGAAAATATCTAAGTTCATCCTTTATTACATTGTATGTTGGTATGCTATCCTCCAATCCATCTTCACCAATAATGGTCACCTATTCAAAAATCAAGATGTCTATGAACTATGTGAGAAATTCCATATCCACCACCATTTCGTCACTCCATATTACCCCTAGGGTAATGGTCAAGTTGAGGCATCTAACAAGACCATTATTAAAATCCTAAAGAAGACTGTCAATGATGTTGGCCATGATTGATAGATCTAACTTAATCCAGTCTTATGGGCTTATTGAACTAGCATTCATAGCCCCACTAGAGCCACTCCATATTCCCTTGTCTTTAGTTCTGAATCTATTCTTCCCATTGAGGTCAAGTTACCCTCCCTGAGAGTATCTATGTAGCAGTTCATTGATGATGAAGAGTATTGCATATCCATATTACATGAGCTAGAATTACTCGATGAGAGATGACAAAATGCATTGGTCCATCTACAAGGCTATCAAAATCATCTCCTTCATAGTTATAACAAGAAAGTTCAGGTTTGACATTTTAACATTGGGGACTTGGTCTTAAAAGAAAATCTGAAGAATCACTTGGACCGTGAGAAACCTGGAAAGTTTAAGCCTAATTGGTTGGGTCATGACATCATAACTGTAGTATATGGATCTAATGTTTATCAACTTGCTACTCCTAAAGGTGAACCACTACTAGAACCCATTAATAGCATGCACCTTCACAAGTACTATACTTGATCGCTAGGGAATCCTCAAAAAAAAAATCAAAAACATCAAAAAAATAATTTTAAAAAAAAAAATAGTAAAGAGAAATAATTCGTCCAATAGTGAAAACCACTTTGGTGGTGCTTTGGATAAGTACCATGGTGAAAACTTGGCAAACAGGCACCATGTGTATTCAGTCTTTGCTCTACCATCTACCATCATTCTATCTAATCTTTCACTTTTCCTTTCATAATCCACGCACACCCTCATCCATGATAAATTTCCACTATCCTTCCATGTGTAATCCACATCATAATCCACTATCCTTCCATACATAATCCACAATAAATCTGTATTGTCCTTCTCATGGCCTGAGAATAGTTGGCATTTAGCATCTTTCATCTTCCATATCCATCCATAATAAACATTACCCCATCCCTTTTCCTTCATAATGATTTTGTCCTATACCTGACTAGGGGCAAACCCTTGACTTAGGTTTTCATATGGGATCCTAGACATGGTATTAGGGTACATCAATCAAAACATTTTAAAATCCAAAAAAATCAAAACATTTCAAAACACAAAAAAAATCAAAACGTTTCAAAAATAAATAAAAAATTAAAAAAATGTCAAAAATCCCCCAAAAAAATAGTGTCAATCATCAAGTTCGTGTCAATGTCAGTCCACCTTGTCAAACCACATTGTCTCCGCACTTTACGTAGGCAAGGCCATGATTGATGAGCCCTCAAGACATTAGGTCAGTCCCTTAGGGTTCATTGAGTCAAGTCCCATAGTTCATATCCCATAATAAGTTGTCTCTTTCTAAGGTTGACACCTTGATCATGTTGAATCTAGGGCATACAACTGAGAGGGGGGGTGAATCAGTTGTATAAAAACCTGCTCTACTTTAAATACTTGATTCTTCTTGTTAGTTAACAGTATATCAATTAATCATCCATGAAAGCATAATGCACAAACACAAGAGCAGATAAACATCAACACATTGAACACCAAGATTTTGACGTGGAAAAGTTGGTTAAGGGAAAAACCACGAGGTGATTAACCCAAGGATTATTCTCTATTAGAAGAATAAGAAAAAGAATGGCACTTGCCAATTAGGGCTCACTGCCCAAGCACACTGCTCACAAAGAGGCCCACTACCTACAAGGAGACACACTGTCTACAAAGTGATAAGAATCACAATCTTAAACTGGAGAATGACATCTCTACTATGTCCGGATCAGTTCCATTTAAGCCCAAAACCCCTGCTCTACCTTTTGCACTTCTCTTTGCTACACCACACTTATTCACACAATCAACACTGCTAAATGAACTCACAAACCTTTATTTATACAAGACATTGACTTAGGAACAATCATCTAAGTCGGCAATCAACCATAAGAATATCCGCAAGATGAATAACACATCCGGTCGGCCATCACAAGAACATTCGCAGGATGAACAACTCATCCGGTCGGCTAGTCGGAACAAGAACTTCATCCGGAAGAATAACTTCAATTCCGGGATCTACCATCAATGCGGACCAACAACACAACCTCATCATGATCCAAGAACCTTCACAAGCATGCCTAAATGACCAGGTACATCCACACTTTCTCTACTTACTGGAATCTCTTCTCTTCCTCATCTGGAACTTCAAGAACATAGTTTGTCACCACTGTCACAATGCAAAAGGCACTTTCAGACCTCAAAATCATACACAACTCAAGATGACACATCACAAGGACATCCCAAACACTCCTTCCAATCCGTAGATTAGGATTATACAATTCTGGACCTCACCGGACCTTTTTGTGATCCTCTGTCACCTCTGAACACTTGCCGGAACCGGTTCCATACCGACAGCCACAACTGCTTCAGATCTTCATGCAGACCTCTGAAATCTTAACTGAAGCATCTCAAAACTCATATCTACAAACCCTTTAATCCGCATCCTCCAGTTCGCATCCTATACAATACATTTGCCTTCTTCTCATCACTGTTCTTCACTGTTCCTGACTGAGGCTAATTTTCTCAATATCCTCAGCACACTGCTCATCGAATCCTTCTTGTCAATGCAATATGAGTATGTTGACATCAATGACAACACTGGTTCACCTCATACTTGCAACAATCTCCCCCTTTGTCATTGATGGCAACATATGATGTGAAAAACCATCGAGACAAGAACTTCTCCTTTCTGTCACAGCTCCCCCTATCAGCAACATGTCTTCTCCTTATTTACTGCTCCCCCTTTGATCATCAGCCACTTGTTTTTCACATGTTTTCTCTCCCCCTTTAACATCAATGGCAAAGGGCTCATACTTGCAATTCTAACACATCAGAATCATACCAGCTACTCCCCCTTAGTAGCAGCTCCCCATCATCAATCCAGATCACAAGATATGACTGTGATATCCACCGGACTGATGCACATCAGTGCATCTTAGTACATTACCGGAGGGGCCATGACCCCTAACTTCTCCCAAAGATATTCAAAAGAGTCCTTGGGAAGAGGTTTAGTAAAGATATCTGCAATCTGATCCTTGGAGGGAACATACTCCAACCTAACTTCTTCCTTGTTCACTTGTTCTCTCAAAAAGTGAAACTTGATAGATATGTGCTTAGTCTTAGAGTGCAATACTAGATTCTTAGAAATATTAATTGCACTTGAATTATCACAGAAAATTGTGATAGGCTCCTCATATTCAACTTTAATGTCTCTTAGCATTTGCTTCATCCATAAGATTTGAGTGCAACTACCTGCTGCTGCAATGTATTCTACTTCAGTTGTAGATAGAGATATTGCATCTTGTTTCTTGCTTAGCCAAGAAACCAATCTCTTCCCCAGAAAGAATGCTCCACCACTGGTGCTCTTCCGGTCATCCACATCTCCTACCCAATCTGCATCTGTGTAAGCATGAAGAGAGAAATCTAGATCTCTAGGATACCATAGACCATACTCAACTGTTCCTTTCAAGTACCTAAAAATTCTTTTGATTGCCATAACATGAGATTCTCTAGGATCAGCCTGGAATCTTGCCACAAGACCAACAACCTGCATTATATCTGGTCTAGTCTAAGTGAGATACAACAATCCACCAATCATTGATTTATACTTTGTCTGATCTGCCTTTGGGGAGTCATCATCTTTGCTCAACTTACATCCGGTTGCCATGGGAGTGTTCATTGGCTTTGAATCTTCCATACCAAATTTCTTCAACAATTCTTTCACATATTTGGTCTGAGAAATAAAGATCCCTTTCTTTGTTTGAGTAATTTGTAGACCCAAGAAGAAATTCATTTCACCAAGCATAGACATTTCAAACTCACTTTTCATCTGATTTGGAAAAATTTTGCACATACTATCTCTTCCTCCAAAAATGATATCATCCACAAACACTTCAACAATCAAAATATTTTCATGATCAATTTTGAAATATAAGTTGCTGTCAGCAGTACCTTTGTTGAATCCAATCTGCACAAGATGCTTATCCAACCTTTCATACCATGCTCTTGGGGCTTGCTTTAATCCATACAATGCTTTCTTCAATTTGCAGACCATATCTTCATTATCAGACAATTGAAATCCATCTGGTTGTTCAATGTAAACTTCTTCTTCCAGATCACCATTTAGGAAGGCAGACTTGACATCCATCTGATATACCTTAAAGTCTTTAAAGGAAGCAAATGCAAGGAATAATTTGACTGCTTCAATTCTTGCCACCAGAGCAAAGGTTTCTTCAAAATCAATTCCTTCTATTTGAGAGTAGCATTTGCAGACCAATCTAGCTTTGTTTCTGATTACTTCACCAGCTTCATTCAGTTTGTTCCGAAAAACCCATTTGGTTCCAATCACATTCCTGTCTCTAGGTCTGGGAACAAGATCCCAAGTATGATTTCTCTCAATTTGCATAAATTCATCTTCCATTGCTTTGGTCCAGTTTTCATCATTGCAAGCTTCATTTATTGTTTTGGGTTCAATCTTTGAAATCAGACAACATTCATCCTGATTTTGAGCAACATTCCTTCTAGTTTGCACACCTTTGTTTCTGTCACCTATGATCTGATCTTCAGAGTGGTTCCGTATTACATACCTTGGAATTTTGGGAGCATTCTGTACTGCTGCTTCTTGATCAGGCTCATTCAGACCTATCTCTTCTTCCTGATTTACCGGATCAGGCTGATTCTTACTTACCGGAGAGGATTGAGCTCCTTGAACTTGAACACCATCTTGGTCATCCTCATCAAACTCATAAGACCTTGAGGGCTTCTCAATTCCTTCATCAACTTTCACATTAGTGCTTTCTATCATCTTCCTCAATCTCTTATTGTAACACCGGTATGCTTTGCTTTGAGTGGAGTAACCCAAGAAAATTCCTTCATCACTTCTAGCATCAAACTTTCCTAGATCTTCATCTCTTTTAATATAACACTTGCTACCAAATACTCTGAAATATTTCATAGTAGGAGTGATGCCAAACCAGAGTTCATAAGGGGTCTTACCGGTGTTGTTTCTGATTTGAACTTGATTGAGAGTGTAGACTGCAGTGCTGATAGCTTCTTTCCAAAACATTTGAGGAACATTTGCTTCCAACATCATTGTCCTGGCAGCTTCCTGGATGGTCCAGTTCTTTCTCTCAACTACTCCATTCTGCTGTGGAGTCCTAGGAGCAGACAACTGTCTTCTTATACCCTGCTTCTCACAAAAGTCAGTGAACTCACCAGATGTAAATTCACCACCTCTATCAGACCTTAGACACTTCAGTTTCAATCCGGTTTGATTCTCTACCACAGCTTTGAAGATTTTGAACTTCTCAAGGGCTTCTGATTTCTCCTTTAGGAAGGTAACCCACATCATCCGGGAATGGTCATCAATTAGCAACATGAAATATCTATCACCTTGTAGACTTTGATTCTTGTCAGACCACAGAGATCAGTATGTACTAATTCCAACAATCTGGTAGAGGACTGATCTTTGGTTTTGAAAGAGACTCTGCTCTGTTTACCTAGCTAACATTCTTTGCACAAACTATTTGTAGGTTTCATCAATTTTGGAAGATCTCTTACAGCCTGAGTATTGCTTATCTTGATGATGTTATCAAAATTTACATGACACATTCTTCTATGCCATAACCAACTCTGATCAATTTGAACAAATAGACAACTTTTATTTGAACCAACCAGATGAAAGATATTACCTCTTGTCTGAGTACCGGATGCAATTTCAGTTCTGGAACTTGTAAAGATTCTGCATTTTCCATTCTTGAACCAAAGATCATAGCCTTTGTCTACTAACTGACCAACACTGAGAAGATTGTGCTTTAAGCCTTCAAAATATAGTACATTACCTGTTTTGCTCTTTCCATCAAAGGAAATAGTTCCCCTACCTCTGATTCTGCCAGCAGAATTGTCACCAAATTTTACCATTCCTCCTTCATACCTTTCCAAATCCAAGAACTTATCCTTGTCACCAGTCATATGGTGAGAACATCCACTGTCAATAACCCAATCATCCTTTTCTTCCACTTGAGCAGCCAAAGCTTTTTCCACAACCTTGTGATTGACAGATTCAGAGAGTATTGAATCTTCTTCCTTGATGGCAATAAACACCCATTCATTTCTGGATTTGCTTCCTAGTTTTGATTCATCATCTGTTACTCCTTCATTGTCATCTTCTTCATGAACATAATAGCAGTTCTTTTGAAACCTTTATCTGTTAGTATTAGTCCTTGCAGATCTTTCCGGACATCTTGAAGCAAAATGACCAATCTTATTGCAGTTGAAGCACTTAAAGGGTAGTTTTCCTTCATACTTACCGGATCCTCTTGGCGGTCTCTTTGCAATGAGGGCTTCAAGTTGAGCTGTTTCTGCTTCTTCTTCCATGTCTCTTCTTGCTTGATCATACCATGACATCTTCCTTGAAGAGTTTTCACCCGGATCAAATCTCTGTTTGCCTTTCACATAGGCACTGGCTTTGAAAGCAGATTCAGTCTTGGGAGGATCATCTCCAAACTCGGTCATTTCAAATGCAGCTAGTTTGCCAGCCAATTGTTCTCTTGTGACAGTTGTGTGGGCTCTGAATTCATCAATGGCAGCAACCTTGATTTTGTAGGCAGCAGGAAGGGATCTGAGGATTTTGCAAACAATCTCATCTTCATCCAGAGTTCCACCAGCATTTCTAATTCCACATACCAGCTCATTCACTCTTGGCATAAAAGTAGTGATGTTTTCATCATCTCTCATCTTCAATCTTTCAAATTTCCCTTTCAAACTTTGCAACCTTGCACTTTTGACAAACTCATCTCCTTCATACAGAAGTTCCAATTTAGTCAGGATCTCATATGCAGTTGGTAGGTCGATAACATTTGAGAGATCTGAGTCGTTTAATGTGCTTAGCAGAGCTTCCTTGGTCCACAGATTGTTTTTAGCATCTGTGATTTCATTCAGAGTTGTCAAACCACCTTGTGGAGGTACATATGGTTTTGAGACCATGGCCAAGTATGCTTTTCCCATACATTCCAAGTGACATTTCATGCGACCTTTCCAGAGGGTGAAGTTGGTTCCGTCGAACTTCGGACTATCCTTCTTGTATGATGACATCCTAGATCTCCTCAAGCGGTTAAGCTCCTTTTAGAGGAACTTGGCTCTGATACCAATTGTTGGATCTAGGGCATACAACTAAGAGGGGGGGTGAATCAGTTGTATAAAAACCTGCTCTACTTTATATACTTGATTCTTCTTGTTAGTTAATAGTATATCAATTAATCATCCATGAAAGAATAATGCACAAACACAAGAGCAGATAAACATCAACACATTGAACACCAAGATTTTGACGTGGAAAACCCAGTTAAGGGAAAAACCACGAGGTGATTAACCCAAGGATTATTCTCTATTAGAAGAATAAGAAAAAGAATGGCACTTGCCAATTAGGGCTCACTGCCCAAGCACACTGCTCACAAAGAGGCCCACTACCTACAAGGAGACACACTGTCTACAAAGTGATAAGAATCACAATCTTGAACTGGAGAATGACATCTCTACTATGTCCGAATCAGTTCCATTTAAGCCCAAAACCCCTGCTCTACCTTTCACACTTCTCTTTGCTACACCACACTTATTCACACAATCAACACTGCTAAATGAACTCACAAACCTTTATTTATACAAGACATCGACTTAGGAACAATCATCTAAGTCGGCAATCAACCATAAGAATATCTGCAAGATGAATAACACATCTGGTCGGCCATCACAAGAACATTCGCAGGATGAACAACTCATCCGGTTGGCTAGTCGGAACAAGAACTTCATCCGAAAGAATAACTTCAATTCTGGGCTCTACCATCAATGCGGACCAACAACACAACCTCATCATGATCCAAGAACCTTCACAAGCCTGCCTGAATGACCAGGTACATCTGCACTTTCTCTACTTACAGGAATCTCTTCTCTTCCTCATTCGAAACTTCAAGAACACAGTCTGTCGCCACTATCACAATGCAAAAGGCACTTTCAGACCTCAAAATCATACACAACTCGAGATGACACATCACAAGGACATCCCAAACATTCCTTCCAATCCGTAGATTAGGATTATACAATTCCAGACCTCACCGGACCTTTCTGTGATCCTCTGTCACCTCTGAACACTTGCCGCACCGATTCCATACCGACAGCCACAACTCCTTCAGATCTTCATGCGGACCTCTGAAATCTTAACTGAAGCATCTCAAAACTCATATCTACAAACCCTTTAATCTGTATCCTCCAGTTCGCATCCTATACAATACATTTGCCTTCTTCTCATCACTGTTCTTCACTGTTCCTGATTGAGGCTAATTTTCTCAATATCCTCAGCACACTGCTCATGGAATCCTTCTTGTCAATGCAATATGAGTATGTTGACATTAATGACAACACTAGTTCACCTCATACTTGCAACAGATCAGACATAAATTGGTTATCTTCCATAGAGAACCGAGCTCAACAAATCTTGAAACAACAGGAGAAACTATCCATCAAGTCTCCAATCATAACCAATCAATTGCCCATTCATGACTATTCATCACTATCAATTACCTTTATCAACTATCAATTGTCTTATACAATCTACTTACAAATAACATTGTCGAACTCTGAGCAATGAACTAGGGGTGGAAAAAATTTGAAATAGGAGTAGTGATGGGTGGGCGGGAAAAACCTGGTGCAGGGCTGGGACAGAGTAGGGTAGGATCCCTAGGCAAGGTGACGTCAGAGGTAAGTAAGCCATCTTCTTCCACTATTCATCTGTCTAATCTTTGCAATAGTAAAGTAGTTTCGTGTGGGGCCTCTGCCTCAAATTCCAAATATGGAGAGGTGAAATTGGCTGACCTGGACAGTTGGAAAGCGCTCTTCTTGAGTCCAAAAAACTTCTAGAAAATGGAGTGGATATCATTCAATTTGAGGCTGGGATACACCTTAAGATCAAAAATCCCTTGCTGGACAAGGCTGTGGCCAAAATGGAAAATGTTTTGGTGGGGAAGGTGTTTGGTAGGAGGCCTAACATTGAAATGCTGAGGAAGTGGGCTACTAGTAAATGGAATATCAAAGGAAGTCTAGCCATCTCTGCCCTTTTGAAAGGCATTTTTTGCTTCTCTTTTAACAACTCTGAGGATTCCATGGGGGTCTTCACTAGAGGGCCCTAGCTCTTTGGTCAGCAAAGCTTATTGCTCTGCAAATGGCGGCCGGATCTCAACCCAGAGGTTGCTCTGGAGGAGTCAAGTCTGACCTGGATCACACTCCCTAGTCTTCCCCTTGACTTTTGGGACAATGAAATCTTTGCTACCATTTCTAATTCTTTTGGACGCTTCCTATCCCTGGACATTATCACCAAGAATAGGAGCAGATATGTTTTTGCTAGAACATGTGTCAATGTTCAGACTCACAAAGTCCAACCCACTTCTATTGTCTTGGACTCTAATTTTGGAGAATGGACTTAGGAGATTCTTTATGAGAACTCTGTGATCTTCTACCAGAAATGTGGTAATACTGGGCATCTCATTAATGCTTGCAGGAACCCTAACATGGTTCCAGTGTCTGAATCCAAGGGGAAGGGGATCAGTATGGAGGGTTTAGACTTGCCTTTTGAGTCCACTGGTATTTCTCTACCTGAGATGGACAAACTCAAGGTGATTACTAACATTCTACAAAATTCTCTGGTCCTGGATTCAGCAACTAGAGGGACTGAGGAGCCCCTAGAGGCAACTGAACCTATAGTCCTAAATAAGGAGGATCAAAACTCCTCTGTAAAGATCCCAATTGATTCCACGGAAGGGGGCTTGATATTGGGGAAAAATATAGACATAGAGCAGTAGACCACTCCTCAGGAGTTGGGGGCTGGTCCTGTTGAGGAAGGCATTATAGCTGCACAACTAGAACCTCAAGCTAAGGCTCAAGTTGATGATAACAACTTTGTAAGGGATAGATTTAGTTTGGCAAAGCCCCACTTCGTAAGTTTCTCTCCTCATACTATGGTTTTGTCCCCTCTCTCCCCCTTCGGAGAAGAGCACCATAAAAACGGTGGATGTGGGAAACTCCAGGAGAGGTATGTAACTGCTGAAGGAGACCAAAAGAAAAGAGACAGTCAAGGAATTAGCTGAAGTAAAGAAAAAAATGTTGGAGCTAATGGGCTCCAGGAGAGAAAAAAAATGATAGTAATATCATGGAACATCAGAGGGCTCAATAGCCCCCACAAGTAGCTTTTACTGAAGAACTTCATAAAAGATATGAGACTAGATATTATACTTATACAGGAAACAAAAATGAAATAGGGAGATTTCAAGAAAATCAGTAACTACATTTGGCCCTTCTCTTGTGTTGAGGCTGTCAGTGCTGAAGGGGCCTTGGGTGGTCTGGCCACCATGTGGAAGCCTCACTCCCTTGAAGGTATTTTCATTAGTTCCAACAAAAACTACATAACTTTAAAGCTCAATCTCATCAACATCTCGCTGAGCTAGAACTTAACCAATGTTTATGCTCCTAATAATGTGGCCTAGAGAAGGCAACACTAGACTGATATGAAAACTACCAAAGATTCATGGGAGAACAACAACTGGATGGTGGTCAGCAACTTCAACTCCCCCTATACCCGTCTGAAAAATTAGGTGGCATAATGGACTTCACTGAAAGTATGATGGACTTCACTGAAAGTATAATGGACTTCACTGACCTTGATTTGGAAGGCTGCAATTTCACTTGGTCCAATAGGTGGGCGGGAAGTAATCTCATCTAGGTCAAACTTGACCGAGTCATAGTCTCTGTGGGATGGGACATAATTGAAAGAAGCAAACTGGAGAACCTTCTGAGATTTAGTTCAGATCACACTCCCCTAATCATCACCTGGAACCCTGATTTATGGAGAGCAAGTCCCCCTTTTAGATTTGAAGCCATGTGGGCTAAACACCCTAACTTCTATCAACTGGTCTCAGGTTGGTGGAACAAAAAGGTTAATAGGTCAAGCATGTTTATGATGGTTCAGAAACTTAAGGAGGTCAAGCTTCAACTAAAGGGTTGGAATAGGAACTCTTTTGGTAACATCTTCAAAAAGAAAAGTGAAATTAGGAAAAACCTTCTCATGCTATAGGGAGACATGGATAAAGGCATCATAACTGGGGGAGACAAAGAAAGAGAGAAATTATGTTGTCTGAGCTACATAATTTAGTGGAGAGTGAAGAAATATATTGGAAACAGAGATCTAGAGTGCAACAGCTCAAAGAAGGGGACATAAACACTAAATTCTTCCACCAATCAGCCATGAAACATAGGAAAAGAAACAAAATCACTAAAATTATCCTTGAAAATGGAGAATTGGTCCAGAATGAAAACCAGATTAGAATGGAAGGGGTAAGGTATTTTGAAAACATCCTAAATAGGACTGGCCCTCAAACAGAGGATGGAAGCTAGGATTTAAATGATCTTTTAGAAGTCATTCCTAACATCCTGAGTGAGGATGATAACCTTGGTCTGATCAAGGATGTCACTGCTGAGGAGGTGAAAGCTATTTTTTTCTCTCTCAATCCCTTCAAAGCCCTGGGACCTGATGGTTTCCCTCCAGTCTTCTTCCAGACCTTTTGGGATATAATATTGAAGGATATGATGGCGACTGCTAAAGAATTCATCAAAAGAGGGAGAATCTTGAAATAAAGCAACAATACTTTCATAGTACTTATTCCAAAAGGTGAAGGAGCAAACAGAATGTTCGAATTCAGACCCATAAGTCTATGTAACACTCTCTACAAGATTTTCACCAAACTTCTAGTGCTGCGTATCCAACCCTTGCTTGAAAAAATTATTCACCCAAATCAAAAGAGATTTGTCCTAAGTAGGCAAATCATTGATGCTATCATCACTATCCATGAGGATTTACACTCTATGGTAAAAAGCAAAAAGGAAAGCATGATTTTAAAACTTGATATTTCTAAAGCCTATGATATGGTTTCTTGGCAATTCCTGAAGAAAGTCCTACAGAGATTTGGTTTCAATGAGAGAATAATAAATATGATGAAGCACTTCTACTCCAACCCTACTTACTCCATTCTCATCAATGGATCCCCCAAGGGTCACTTCAGAGCTAACAGAGGGCTAAGGAAGGGAGATCCCCTCTCGCCTTATTTGTTTATAATTTTGGTGGATGTTCTTGGAAGAGTGATAAATAGGAGCATCAACACTAGAAAGCTTAAAGGTTTCACCCCTGCCTCTTGTTTATCCCCCTCTTCTCATCAACAATTTGTGGATGATACTATCCTTATAGGGGAAGCTTCCACCAGGGAAGTTGGAGAGTGGAAGCATATTCTCAATTCTTTTGCCACTAGATCTAGACAAAGGATAAACTTTGAGAAGAGTGGAATTTACTTCTTCAACACCAATATGAGTCTACAAAGTAAGTTAGTTTCTATTCTGGGGTGTCAAATAAAGGAGATGCCTAATACTTATCTCGGTATGCCTCTCACTACAGGTAAGCTCCCTAAAACTTACTGGAATCTATTGATAGAAAAAATGCAAAGGAAACTGGTAGCATGGAAGGGCTCTCTCCTGAGCAATGCTAGGAAATTGCTTCTTCTTCATGCTTCACTCCAAAGCATGCCAGTCTACATCCTCTCACTCTTCAAACTCCCCAAATTTATAGCTGATAGGATAGAGCAGATTCAGAGAAGATTTCTTTGGAGTGGCTCAGAGGAAAAATACAGGATCTCGTTGGTGTCCTGGGAAGTGGTCTACTCTCCTAAAAATAGAGGGGGATTAGGGATCAAAAGAATCACAGGGCTAAATAAAGATTTGTTGGAAAAATTTGGTTGGAGACTAATGACTGGACCAGCATCATGAGAGCCAAATATCTAAACAATGGAAAGGGAACCATTCTAATCACAAGCAATAGCCTCTCGCAGGGCTCCTCCATATGGAACAACATAATGAAATCCAAAATCCTTCAACACACTGGGCTCTAGTGGAATGTTGGCAAAGGTACCACTGTTAGATTCTTGGAGGACCCGTGGATAAGCACTCCTCCCTTGATGTCCCACCCTATCTATTCAGCAATTATGAATCACCTCAAGTCTAAGCTGGGAGACAAAATTTGCAACTATTGGGATACCCTCGAAGGGAGGGAGAGGTGGAACCTCAGTACTGAAGGGCTTCAGTAACCTCTAGCCATTGCAATGAGTACTCTTCTTAAAATTCTTAAGAATCACAAATTTCACAGGAAATTCTTACCAGATCAGCTGGTTTGGAAGGAAGACAAAATGGGAAAGTACTCGGTGAAGACAGGGTACAAGAACATTGATAAGGTTAACTAGGTTGGTTTCAACTGGAATCATATTTGGAATAATGATGCTATCCCCAAGGTCAAATTCTTCAACTAGATAGCCAATCACCAAAGGATTCTCACTATTGATAACCTCCAAAAGTGTGAGTTTCAAATGCTGAATAGGTGTATTCTCTGTGAGAGGGTTGAAGAGAGCACTGATCACATGCTCTTTCATTGTGACTATACCTAGAATATAAGACAGATTCTAATGAGCCTATTTTAGATCAAGTGGTCTTGGCACAGGAGCCTATGTAAGAACCTAGAAACCTGGGGCACTCCTTTCAAGCATCCTTTAATTAAAGAACTCTATTGGCAATCTTTGCTCTACATCAGTTGATCTTTAGGGAGGAAAGAAAGGATTGGAGAACACAGCTGAAATAACCAAACAAAGAGTAATTTAAAGCAGTAGGGCCTTAAACATTAAAGGCCCCCATCAGAATCCCTCCGAATTAGAAAACAAGATTGTTTCTAACTGGGGTCTATCTAATAAACTATCCCTCCTAGACTTCAGTAGGGAAATAAAAAGGAAGAACACCAAATGGACCCCCCTGATCAGGGCTAGTCAAAACTCAACTTCGACGGAGCTTCTAAGGGTAACCCAGGTCAGGCAGGAGGGGGAGCTGTGATTAGAGATGACAAGGGAAATGTCAAGGGTATCTATGCAGGAAACCTTGGTATCCAATCTAACAACTTTGCTGAAGCCTATGCGGCTTACCAAGGTATTTGCCTGGCTAAAGACCTAGGTATCAAAAAGCTTGTCATAGAAGGGAACTCAAAAAATATATTGAACATGATCAAGACTAAAGTTGTCCCTAGTTGGAACATCAAGGATATAATAAACCTAATCATTGAAGAACTAAGATATATGGATAAGGTGAAAGTGCAACACATTTATAGAGAAGGGAATTTGAGAGAAGACGAGAAAGTGAACATAGGTTGCATAATTAATGATTGCATCATTTGGAAGAGGGGTGATGACATCCCTAATAACATCTCCAACTTCATTAATAATGACTAAAGGCCACAAATAAAATGTTCAACGTGCTCGGATGGAGTGACAAGCTAATCACATGAACCAAAGTACTCATGGAAAGGATCATAATCATTTCTAGTTATGCATCAAGTTTGCTATTGCATTGGGAATTGTTATTTGCTTCTCAACTATTCTCTTTGTCAATCTCAGAGTACATTGCAGAGCCAAAGTTAATTATAGACAAAAGATGGGAGGCGATCCTAACCAAATGGAACCGACCCAGTATGAAAGACTGAAGGAAAATGGTGAGCTATGGATGATTCTGTAGAGAGGGGACTTCACCCCTTACATCGAAGCTATGAATGGATACGATACCATTTTGTCTAGTCAATTTGCAAATTCTTGGAAAGCTAGGAAGGTCTATGTAAGAGGGATAACTTTCAGAGTCTCAGAAGAGTTAATTGCTAAAGCCACAGGGCTTAAGCTGGAAGGGGCCCGTATAGCTAAAAAAGTTAAAGGCAACTATAAAGAGGACAGGTTGAAATTCCTCCAAGAGAGAGAGTCGGTCACTAGATTGCAGAATGAATTCAACCAGGAAGACCTACCTAGCATCTGGAGCGAAGTGGCGAAGGTCATCATGAGATACATCATGCTAGAAGGTAGGTTTAAAAGATTTCATGCTTATCTTTTTCCCCTGTTGAATCATTTTCGTCATAATATCAAAGTCAACTTCCCCTTCTAGTTGTATACCTCCCTAGAAGACTCTGTTCAAAAAGTCTTGCTTGGTGATAAGCTTCTCCCATTGCGCCAAAGCCTAATTTACACCCTCTTTAAGTTTGAACTGGCTCAAACCCTTGCTTTAGGGTTTCGTCTGAGGATTTACAACCCTCAACTCATTAAAAATTTTCTAAACACATTTGATAAGAATAATGAGGAGGATTCCCCTAGTAGTGGTGAGGGATCCTAGAGGGAGATCACTACTTCTGATATGGGTTCTCAGGGGAAGAGTTCCAAGGACAATGTTATTTCTAGCAAGGCCTTGCAGACTAGGAAGCAGGTTGGGTAGGGGAAGGGTAAAGAGAAAGATGGAGCCTCTGCTCCTCATGTTGATTCCTCCTAAAGCAACTCTAACAGAGAAATCACTAAGGATCCTACTGAGACTGTAACAATGAAAATGGGTAAGATGGTTCTTCGCAGTATGAGCATCCCTCAAACGGCCCATTCTACGCTAGTGAAAGAGCAAAAAAGGAAACCCCAGGTCAACCTCATGGGGGCTATGGAGAGGGGACCCCAGTCATTAAGGGAGAGAAGAAAGTCTATGAAACAAGGAACAGAGGGAAGATTATCTCTAATGATAGCTCTGATGAGGAAGTTTTCATTCTTGATACTAATACTGATACTGACCTGGTTGAGAAAGAGGACTCCTTCTATGGCAGAGGGAAAAGTACTATTCATAAGGATAAGGGCAAAAATATACTTAAGGGCCCCAAAAGGCCCAACCCGGTCTTCTTCGAAGACTACCCCAGCAAGAAGACTAAGGAGACTATGGATAACACCAAGGAGAACCAAAATTCTAAGTGTAATTAGTGCACTAAACTTATGGACAGAGTAGCCACCCTATATCAAGCAATGGATCTCCAAAACTAGGTTCTCAAATGGCAGCTTGCCCAACTCCATCATGCAAGGAAGAAAATTCAATAGCTAGAATCCATCAATCAACTGGAAGCTGAGGATTGGCCCAAGGAAAGCAAAGATGAGCTATGGGAGCATGTGGAAAAGATGGCTTCCAAATTTGAAAAATGGGAAAGGATTGAGGAAGAAATAAACCAAATTAAGGTGACACAGGAAAACCTGGATAAGAAAGTGTCTAATCTTATTGACTATAGCAGGGAAACAGTTAAGAACTTAGCCACTACTCTATATGTGTTGAAGGAGGAGTTGGATAGAAGAAAAATAGTGGCTGAGGGATCTGCAGGTAAGGAGGAACATTTCAAGAAACAAGGGAATGTGGTGCAGCTTAAGGACAACACTAGTAAGGGTAAACGAGAGGATACTCAAACCCCAGGGACTGAGATTGAGCTGAGAGGCAAGCAGATGGTTTAGGCATAACTGGAGTGTGACAAAGAGGAGACCTCCTTCTTAGAGAAGCTGGAGCTCCTGAGCAAAGACTGGCATGCTATAAGTAGTCTTAAAATGATGGCCAGGCAGTAGGCTAGTCATTTGTTGGTTCTTCCTATTTTGGTTGGCTCTGCTAGCCTATCCGTCTCTTTTATTGTGTTGTAGTTGTTCTCTTGTTTTATGTCTTGTAAAACTTGCTCTTTTTTCCTTTGGGGCCCTTGTATATGGGTTCAGGCCCTCTCCTGGTTACTTTAATCAAAACTATCAATTGTCTTATATAGAATGTTGCATTGTCGAAACCAGACTTGACATCTTATACAACATGTTTCATTTTCTGAAACCAGACACTATCATCACACATAAATCATATCATCAGTCTTATACAGATTGTTGCACTCTTGAAACTAGACCATACATCTTATACGAGGTGTCTCATTCCTTAAACTAGATGCAATCCTATCATTTGCCTTATACAGGTGGTTGCATCCTCAAAACCAGACTCGACATCTTATATGTCAGGTTTCGTTCCCATAAACTAGGCATTATCCTACAGTCCTATCAAGAAAACACTCATTATTTGGTAAGAAGATCTAAATGGCTATTAACTCTATTGGTCTACTTTGTCTTATCTTTTTATCTGATTGATCTTTGGTCATGTTCATATGCGCCTCGAGGAAGTCCATAAGAGATGAGAGGAGTGATGATGGATCATGACATTTTTTCTTTTTGATTTCTATTTGTAGTTTGTCTTGGCAATATGATTGGGGCATCTAAGTTCCTTGTGTGTGATTGGGATTACATTTGGCATAATCAAAATATCTTATGCAAGTGAAAGGTCATCTAATGCTTTCTTGTACTGGGACTAACATGCTTCATGGTTACTTCCTCACATATTCTAATAAGGTTCCATAGTTACTAGTCTACATCACGACATTCCTCATCTATCACGTGCCTATTTCGCAAGGGATCACATTTTGCGCCTTGGTCTATATCATGCCATGGTGTTCGTTATCCATTGCTATAATAAAAGTTCTGTGATGATAATTGTGCAATGAAATTAAAGCTCAAAATCTATCAAGCAAGATCTCATTTCATTTGACTCGCCCAATCATTCTTAATTTCTTGCTAACACCATCTCTTTCACATTAATATTTCTTCTGTTCATCCTAGTTTTTCATTGCCAATGCATTTGTGCCTATCAAATTGACTTATCAATAAATTTATCACATTTTTTGGAATTTTTTCAAAAATTTGACAGATTTCCCAAGGGGGCATCATGCTATCTCGCTTTATTCAGGGCATGCTGGGGCAAGTCCTGAGCCAAAATTTTCTAATTATTCTTTGACATAACATTCATATTCACATTGTATCAAAGAGGGGCAAAATGTAGACACTCAAAAATGTCCCGAGTCTGCGAGTAACATTTTCACACTAATTTCCATCTTCTCTTACATAGTTAAATAATTTTAATTATTTAATTATTTCCTAATGTCATATTCCTCTATTAATTAAATAATTTTGAATTATTTAATTAATTCACTTTTTCTTTATTCTTCTTAAATAGTTATCCCTTTCTAATCTATAATTAAATAAATTATTATTTATTTAATTATTCATTTCCATTTTCTTCTATACATTATTAAATAATGGTTTTCAATTATTTAATAATATTCTCATCACAACACATGTCCCTCTCTCATAATTTAAGTAATTTTTTATTTGAATTATGTGTCACACTAACAACTTCATTTAAAAAAGTTGTAACACCACTACCGTTTATTAAATGAAAGGGCCTTATCTTAAATGATCTCTTAATCTTAGCCATCAACATCACACTATTCGCCTTTCATTCCTCACCCTTCATTCAAATTCAGTCCTCTATAAAAGCAAGCCTTTATCTTCATTTCAAGGTTAACCGCATTCACAATCTTCAATATTTTGCTACCATTCATCTTGAGATCTTGCTATTGAGCTTATCATATATCTTGCATGCTACAAATCTAAGAGCAAGCAAATCAAAATTGAGAAGAGCAATGGAGGAGAATCAACTTTGGCATAGGAATTTAGATATCATGGCTTTATTATTCGATTTCTATTGTCATCTTGTGCTTCATTGTTAGATTAGGGTCTTTGTGGCTTGAAATTAGTTACCTTTATGGTTGCTACTAATGATTCATTGCTTTCCCCTGATTTTCCCTGATCTACACACATTATACTAGATTGATTCCATGACTAGATATTAAATCCATGTTCATAGAAATGTCTCGTACCTGTGAATGCGATCCTTCATAGAGTTGACATGACTATTCTTATTTTGAGGTGAAGTATAAAAATAGATTTATAAGTTTCAATCTCCAAATAGATTGATTATTATCATTGGTAAAATATGGATATCTATGCAAATTTCTATTTAGTTTTGGGTTCATTTTGATGGAATATCGTACTACAACTACATATTGATAAATGGTGCTATCTTGTGTTGATTTGGTCTCATTCCTTAATCCTTTTCCCACCCCCATTTACATATTTTTCCACACATTTTACCTTATGTTGTTTATATCCATACATATCCCTATACATTAGCTATTGATTATACCTACTCTTTGCACCCATTCCCATGTATTCCATTCCCACAATGATATTAAAACTCCTTTGTCATAGGTCAATCCTACAATTACAAGATCAATCCCACACTTGCATAATTGACACCTAAAATTTAAATATTCTAATTTAAAGTCTAAAGTTCCCACCCTTTTCACTATTATGGGATAAATAAACACATGTTTACATGATTTATCATTATGTCCTTATATTTAAAGGTATTCAGCTACATTCATTTATCATCCACAAGCATTATTTTAAAATAATTCACATAAAGTAAAGAAGGAGCATGCTAGGAACACTTGAATTGGAGCACCTAAAAGGAATCTTATTTTGCATCACATTATCCTCCAATATTTGTGCACTTGTTTGATTTCTATTAATCTTTAGCATAAATATAAATCTAGTCTTGCTTGATGATTAACCTAGGAGAACTTGTCTCCTTGCGATCCAACAACCCTCTATAGGTATTTTTAAATGTTGCCCATCCTTAAACACTCAAAGGAGCAAGGTGAGCTAGATTAATAAGGATACAAGAGTACACACTATACTAGATTGAGTCCATGATTAGATATTAGATCCGTGTTCATAGAAATGCTTCACACCTATGGATGTGACCTTCATAGAGTTGACATGACTATTTTTATTTTGAGGTAATGTATAAAAATAGATTTATAAGTTCTAATCTCCAAATAGATCAAATTTAATACCAAATTAAAGTTATTCTTCTTCATTGAGCATAGAACTAAGTATTCATTATACATTACATTTAAATTTCCCATCTTAGCATTTAATGTTTTAATTATCAATCCCACAACTATCAATTGTTAATCTAGGTTTATGGTTATGTGTATGCATCTTATTGGATTAGCCTAGATTAAGCTAATAAGGGAAGGTTTATTTTCCTTTACATTTTTGTGAACCCCTTAGATCCTACACTATCTTAGGGTTTCACCCTACAGTTTATACCTTGATTGGTGTAGAAGCATCTAGGGTCTAAGAATAATCTTGGATTAACCAAAAATATTCCCTTTCATGTTTATTTGTTTTAAATATATTTTACTAGTTTTCTAGATGTTTTGTAGTAGTGTTCATCTAGTGAAGTTTGAGGCACTGTATATCACTGCACACATGTTTTCATAGTTTAGAGCTTCATATCTGTAACTATAGGAAATAAATACTATTGAAATAAATTCTAATGAACCATTTGCCTATAAAAATGCATATATAAGAAAAATTTTGTAACCCTTTCAAAAATTAAAAAGTGTGAAATTCATTGGTAATTAGTTGAATTTGAAGTAGGAAATAAAGAACTTAATTATTGAGTATTTAATCTTTACAAACTGTTGGGAATTAAGGTGTCTCAACCTTTGCAAGTGTCTAATGTTGTATTTTTTACCTACTATTGTATTTTTCTATATGCAAATCTTATTTTATCACTTGTGGGAGTTGGCATGGTGATGTGTCATCCTACAAGGAAGGTCACTAGATGTATTTTGTCCTCATATGAGGAGGTAGGCATCCCATTTTGTGGTAGAGGCATCCCCACGTATATCTTGTGTTGTGAACTTTATATTCAGATGTTGTTATTACCTTTTTGTTAATGTGCATCTTAATCTATAACTGAAAGAGAAAAATTTACATAAGCCTTTCCTCATTAGATCAGTGTAGGAAGCTATTTCCACATACATTACTTTCTTTTAGTTGGTATCAAATCTTGATTACCTTTGGTTCTAGTTGTTGGGTAGAGGGTTTTTTGAGTTGACCTCATTTGAGTGGGAGCTTGTGCAGAGAATTTTGAAATCTTTGTTGGAGGAAAGAGATGGCAAGCATATTTGGGAGCTTCAAGATATAGAAGTTTAATGTAGGCAACTTTGAGTTGCAGAAACTCAAGATGGAGGAATTATTGGTGGATAGAATCTATCTATGGCTCGCAATATCTAGAACCATGCCATTAGGCATGAAACAAGAAGATTGGGATCTAATGGATTAGAAGGCTAAGGGTTTGATAAGACTCTATTTGGTTGTTTCAGTGCTCCTGGATATCCATGAAGATAAGACTGCAAAATATCTTTGGAAGAAACTTGGAGATGTTTATCAAGTTAAATCCTTGGTGAATAGTTTATTCCTATAAAATAAATTATATTATTCAAGGATGGAAGATAGAGGATTTGTCATTGATCACCTAAATACATTCAATATACTTGTTGCCTAGTTGACCTCTATTGGTGTGAAGATCAAGAAGGATCGATGTATGAAATTACTATGTTCCTTACCTGATTCATGGGACCACCTTGTTATGACCATTGGGAGTACCACTACCACCTTCAAGATGGATGAAGTGGTTTCTTCTTTGTTGTCTGAAGAGATGCAAAGAAAATATTCTAAGTCAACTAAGGAGGTTCTTGCAGTTCTGGTAGATCTAAAGAGAAGGGAAAGAAAAAGGATAAGAAGAAGGAAGAAAAAAGGAAGATCCAAATCCCATGGGAGATCCAAGTCTCCTAGAAAGTTCAAGGCTCTGTGTTGGAACTACAGAAAACCTAGTCACTTCTGCAAGGAGTATAAGGAGGAGAAGAAGAAAAAGAACTATCATTCAGATTCTAATAAATCCTCTCAGGATGATGGAGAAGCATTTGTCACTGCCTTGGCAACTCATGCATCTAAGGTTGTGTGGCTTATTGACTCTGGTACATCTTTCCACATGACCTCACATTAGGGTTGGTTTTCTAAGTATGAAGAATATGATGATGGGAAGGTGTACTTGGGTGATGACTCTCACCTAAAGATTTTTGGCCGTGGAAGAGTCTTGATTCTATTCCCTGATGGACAAGTGAAAGGGATCAATGGCATTTTGTATATCCTTGGTTTGACACATAACTTATTATCTATAAGTAAATTGAATGATGTGGGTGTGCTGGTTGTTTTCTTGAATGGAGGATGCAAGATGCCTAGAGGAGCTATATGGTGCTAGCTAAGGGTGTTTGGATTGGCACTTTGTTTCAACTTGATGCATGCATGTTTTAGCGTAATAGTGCCTCTAGTTTGAAGAAGAGAACTTTAGTGTCTTCATCCTCATGATTGGAACCAACAACAAAGAGTATTGTTGCATCTACTTCCAATGGTTGCTCTTTCTAGGTACCTAAGGGTGTTTATTCTACGGAGATGAAACTTCTAGCTGAGAAGGCAATGTTATGGCACCAAAGGCTTGGTCACATTGGTGAAAAGGGTTGGAGGACCCTGAAAAATAAAAATCTTGAGGGTGTGAATGACTATAATGTTGAGTTTGATTTTTGTGAACATTGCATTTATGGAAAACAAAACTGTGTTTAGTTTTATTCTAGTTCTCATAAATCTTCTAAGGTGTTGGACTTGATTCATTCTGATGTGTTTGGTCTTGTTAATGTTCCTTTGATTTTAAAATTTGTTTACATTGTTTCATTTATTGATGACTATAGTAGGACATGGGTGTACTTCCTTAGAAGCAAATTTGAAGTCTTTAGTAGATTCAAAGAGTTCAAAGATCTTGTAGAGAATCTTAAGGATAAAAAGATTAAATGTTTGAGGACTAACAATGGTGGAGAGTTTTGTTCAGCAAATTTTGACAAGTTCTATAAAGAACATGGGATTGAGAGGCACGAGACAACTCCATATACCCATCAGTAGAATGGAGTTGTAGAGAGGATGAATAGAACATTGATGGAGAGGGCCAGGAGTATGCTAAGTAGAGATAGCCTTTAACAAAATTTTTGGGCTGAAGCTATTGCTACCACTTGTTACTTGGTTAACCAGTCTCCTACATCGACTCTCATTGATAAGACACATATGGAGGTGTGGTCCAGTAAAAATCCTTCATTGAGACACATCTAAGTATTTGGTTGTGAGGCATATGCATATGTGTCTAACGAGAAGAGGTCTATGTTGGAGAACAAGGTGGTGAAGTGTATCTTCATTGGTTATGGCATCAGTGTGAAAGGGTATAAGCTTTGGGATCCAGTGGCCGAAAGAGTTCTATATAGCAGAAGTGTGATCTTCAGAGAGCTCAATCCTCCTTCTATTGCTCTACAACTAGGAAAGAAGAGAAGAAAGAGGATGTGGTTCAACTTCCTTCCACCCTTGAGAAAGTTGAACCAAAAATATTTGTTGGACCTAATGATGAGGAGAGCTCTAGCGGCTCTGAAAGTTTAGAAGAAGATGAGAAGCCTCAACCCCAACTTCTAAGGAGGTCCACTCGGATTAGGTGGAAACCTAAGTGGTTTGGTTATTCATTGAATTATTCTAGTTGTATTTTTATTTTTATTTCTAACACTCATGAGCCTATGAATGTAAGTGAGGCTATAGGTATGAGTGATGAAGATTCCTGGAAAGAGGCCATGGAAGAAGAGATGGCTTCCTTGAAGAAAAATAATACTTGGGATATGGTGCCCTTGCTTGATGGACGTAAACCTGTTGGATGCAAATGGGTGTTCAAGAAGAAGTTTAGTTCAAATGGAAGTGTTGAGAAATTTAAGGCAAGGTTGATTGTGAAGGGATATTCCCAAGTTGAGGGAATAGATTATGGTGATATTTTCTCTCCCATTGCAAAGCTGACATCTATCAGATTCTTGTTATCACTTGCTACAATATACAATTTAGAAGTTGAACAGATGGATGTGAAGACAACTTTCCTTCATGGTGACTTGGAGGAAGTAATCTATATGTCACAACTAGAGCACTATGTTGTAAAAGGTAAAGAAAATCTAGTTTGCAAGTTAAAAAAGTCTTTGTATGGTTTGAAGCAATTTCCTAGGTTGTGATACTAGAAATTTGATGCCTTTGTGTTGAGTTTGGGATTTCTGAGATCAAAATTAGATCATTGTGTTTATTATAAAATGGATAATGATCACATTCTCATTATTGCATTATATGTTGATGATATGTTGTTCATTTGGAATGGTAAAAGTTTGATTTCTAATTTGAAGTCTCAGTTATTAGCATAGTTTGAGATGAAAGATCTAGGAGTAGCCAGGTACATTCTTGGAATGAAAATCATAAGAGATGGAGCTAACATAAAACTTTGGTTAGGCTAGAGTAAGTATTTGAACATTGCGTTGGAGAGATTTAGCATGACATCTTGTAGACCGTTGATTGTTCATGTTATGTTAGGGACAAAGTTATCTGTTGCAGATTATCTGAAGTCTCCTTTAGAGATGGAGGATATGAGCAGAGTTCCTTATGCTAGTGTAGTTGGTAGCTTGATGTATGCTATGGTCTATACAAGACCAGACATTACCCAAGCAGTGGGAGTCCTTAGTCAGTTTATGACTAATCCTAGACAAGTACATTAGGATGTGGTAAAGAGAGTGTTTAGATATTTGTAGGGTACTTCTAAGTATTCCCTATGTTATCATGGTTATCCTACATGACCTCAGCATTCACTTTGTATTCAAGAATTTGTAGATTCATATTGGGTAGGTGATATTGACAGTAGGAAATTCACTAGTGCTTATGTGTTCACTATGTTCGGTGGTGCTATTAGTTAGATGAGTAAGCGACAACCTGTGGTCGTTTTGTCCACTACTAAAGCAATGTAAATGGTAGCAACTCATCCATGTAAACAAGCCATTTGGCTTAAGAGTTTGTGTTATAATGTTGTGTTTGATACAAGGAATATTATTATTTGTTGCACATGGCAGTCAAAGTGTCATATGTTTGGCGAAGAATCCTTCTTTCCACATGAGGACTAAGTATATTGATGTCTAGTACCATTTTGTTTGTGACATGGTAGAGGATGAGAAAGTAAATTTGGAGAAAGATGAAACTTTGATGAATGTTGCATATTCCTTGACAAAACCTGTGAGCACAGAGAAGTTCTAATGGTGTTCAAAGTTTATGGGCCTCTTAGCCCCTAGAAGTTAAATCTTGTCATTCTATTGGCTTATGAAAGGTGTTCGACAAGTGGGAGAATGTTAGGAATTAATGTGTATCAACCTTTTCAACTTTCCAATGTTGTATTTTTTGCCTACTATTGTATTTTTCTATGCAAATCTTATTTTGTCAATTTGTGGGAGTTGGCACAGTGATGTGTCATCCTACATGGAAGGTCAGTAGATGTATTT
The DNA here is from genome assembly GCA_027924645.1 of Cunninghamia lanceolata. Taxonomy (NCBI): domain Eukaryota; kingdom Viridiplantae; phylum Streptophyta; class Pinopsida; order Cupressales; family Cupressaceae; genus Cunninghamia; species Cunninghamia lanceolata. The sequence continues at coordinate 21,566,924 of BSBN01000582.1, forward strand.
TTGTCCTCATATGAGGAGATAGGTGTTCCATTTTGTGGTAGAGGTATTTTTTATGTTTCAGCATCTTTTGGGTGGTGTAAGAGGTTTATGACGTGTAAGAGCTATGATAGATTCTATGACACTGTAAGAGTTAGAAATAGAAGGGATGAGACGAGTGTCATTTGCATGTATGATACTGTAAGAGACATCTTTGACTTAGCCCATTTTGGGGCTCCCAATTTTGGATATGACAAGTTGTAAGAGAATTGTTTATTAATAGTTAGTTATGACATATTCTCTTATAGTTGTAAGTCTTGTCATATATGACAGATTTTATGACGATGTAAGAGCATCTGTCATACTTATTTTGGGCAAATTTGGAGCGCCCAAGTATGAAGGGTTAAAAGAGGTGTAAGGGAACACTGTAAAAGTGTCACAAGAGTCAAACATGTGTTTGAAAAGTGTGCCATATGGATTTGGACGCCCATATCTTGTTTCTTGCTCTAGAAGCTTCCTTCATGCTTATATCCCGCTATAAATAAGGTGCTTGTGGGAGTAGTTTGTATGGTTCATTTGTAGGACCATTATGCTGCTAGAATTACTCCAGTATTCAACATTTGCATACTCCTGGAAGAACTTGCATTGCAAGTGTGTTGTAATCATCCTTTGATTTGATAATACATTGTGTAGGTTTTGGAGTTTGGAGTTTTTATCCGAAAAGGGTTTTCCCCATGTATATCTTGTATTGTAATCTTTGTATTTGCATTTAGATGTTGCTATTACCTTTTTTAATGTGCATCTTAATCTATAACTGTAAGAGATAAAAATTTACATAAACCTTTCCTCATTAGATTAGTGTAGGAAGTTGTTTCCACATACCATACTTCCTTTCACAAACAAGTTTTTCCACTATATAAAGAGTACTCTACAACCTATTCACATCAAAATAATCTACTATAATATTGCACATAGATGAGTAACGGGAGTATTATAGTCAACCCTAGATGTTTTTCTCGATGATCCAAGAATAGATTACTTGTGTATTTATGCTAATAAGTTACCATGATAGTTTAGATCATACATTTTGGATTATATCCAACTAGATAAGCCCATGCTTATTTTTGAAGAGCAGTTCATGCAATTAAAATATAATGTAGGGCACTAATAAGATCAAGAATACTCTAGTATTTAATAGAGGCAACCATTTTCATTATTGATGAGTTAGGCACTCAAACCACAAATAGGGGAAAAAATCTAATACTTGAGTGCATTCCAATAGTTGTGATAGTATTTGTAGATTTTAAGCCCAATATTTTTAAAAGTATAGCAACATTAGTTGTGACTTCAAGGTTCTTAGTGTTGACCATTATCGCTTATAATTGATTGAAATATGCTCAGTATATCCAATAAGCAACAAATCATGTGATGCCATATTAGATCTCCAACAAACATGACTTAATATACAACTATTAGTCTAACATATTTTGGGTCTTTTTAGACACCTCAACAAAAAACATGGTGAGATAGCATCACATTTGATGAAGTGGCCTTGAAACCTTATGTTCAAGCAAGGGACTTGCTTAGTAAGTCACTATAAAAATTTGGGAGTGATTCAAAATTGCCATCTATGATTTTGAGAGGTGCAAAGTTAGGTGCTCAACTACTAGGTCCTCTCCCCTAAACCATATTATTGGAGTTCCCCACTTTTATAACGTTATATTAAATACCTAGGCTACCAAGAAACTATTAAAACTTTTTAATATACATTATTTTTAGCTCGAAAAACCTGCTACATAAATGTGGTGTATCTATAGAAAAAATCATCATTGCTTGATTTTTAATAAATTATTCAATGGTACACTACATGGTAGGGAAGATAGTAGAAAATCTTTTGATGAAAAGGGATATCTCCCTTTTAAATCTGCAATAGTATAGAAACTCATAGAAGCCTATGTAAGAAGGTTGAAAAATAAAATAGAACAACCAAAAATGAAGAGAAATCTGCAATGGGGATTTTATTAAATCTAAAAATGCATTACAATCTCCTGAAGCTTATGAGCTTCCGTGATTCATACATGAAAAATCTGTAACAAAATTCTTTTACAATATCCTGGACTCAATCTCGCAGCATCTAGGTATGCAACCACACATCTCCAGAATCTCCCCTCACCAAATGAGCAAGTAAAAATATATAGAAATTGCGTGAGAAGAAACCACTATTGGTTTCTCAAAACAACCTCCACTAAACCACCAAGAAAACCCGTCAATTTCTTCCTATCACTTCTCCCTCATTTTTTTTGAATTTTTTAAAATTATTTCTGGGTTTCATGCACCTCCTTCCCTTATTTCCATAATATTTTGAATTTTTCTATTTTGATTAGAAATGAGAAAGTTATGCCCATTTTACCAATACTGGGTCTCATAATTATGACCCAGACATGCAACAACATGCAAAGCTTGTGGCCAACATGCAAATGCATGCAAAGAATGCAATTGAACATGTAATAACATGCATACCAAGTGGTCTCACCTAGAAATGAGATTCCCAAATGGAAGATTCCACCATTTATGCCTTTGAAACATTTATGAGAGCATAATTCCTCAAAAATTACATTTACTAATATGCCCCAGAAAAATACATTTGTTGTAAATTAAAATATTAATTTCTCAAAGCTCACAAACATTATTGAAAACATACAATAGAAATTAAAATATTTTTTTGATGATGCAAGATTGCTTGTACACCTTGGATGCTCCTGCATTAGACACCCAAGGTAGATTGAAATGTTTCATGAGTGAAACTCATAAACATTTGTAAATCTTGTGCTTGTTCTGAATCCACTTCTCTCTCTTATCTATCTAAATATGCTTCACTAGTTTTCTCTAGAGTTTAATGTCTCTCCCTTCTTTCATTTTCCCTCTCTTCCTCCCTCTTTCCACATAATCCAACTCCCGCAAATATGCACTAGTAAACTGTGAAAAATCATAATCTTCAATGTCATCTTCTTCAATAAAATAATCAAATTTATACCTGGTCTCCTTCCTTGAAACTGCTGCTGTAGGAGTCAAGGGCAACACTAAGAGGGGGGTGAATCAGTGTTGTGTGAATTTTTAAATCTTTTTGCAAACTTTAACTTTCAAAACACAAGGAGAGAAAGATATCATTGATTTGTCAAACACATATGCACATGACTGAGAATGAATAAAGGGAACAAAACCTCATGAGTAAATCATACACACACAAAGAAGATTATGACACAAGATTTGTATGAGTGGAAAACCTTCCAGGGGTAGAAAAACCACTCCAAAATTGCCTCACTGGCTTTATCAAAAATCTCATTGATTACAATGTTTAGAAGCACCAACTTCAAGGAGCACCAACCCCTAATTCATTTAGAAGCACAAACTTCAAGGAGCACCAACCCCTAATACAGAACAAACTGAAAAACAAGAACTCAGAGGGTTTCTCTGTTTCTATATCAAACACTTCTTCTTTCACATGTGTCTGTCAAATGATCATTCTTCTCTTCAACCCAAATCATATACAAAACTCATCTGAATTTTCTTTTCAAGAGGATATTCAAAATAATCAATCCTGTATTCTGATCCACTCAACAACTCATACATCAATCCACCTACGAAGCCATTATATACAAGATAACTTTTCATATTTAGTTTTCTCTCCATAATTATTTCAATCCTTGATATTCTTGCATCTGCAAAAATAGTCTCTTCAAATTCTCTATCCTGCAAATCAATTTTAGTGAGTATAAAACCTTTCATATTCTGCAAAAGAAAAATTAGTGATCTTCAATATCTTATTTTTGCCCTTATATCTGTAAATGCCTCTTCATATTCAATGAAATTTCAACCTAAACAAATCTTCAAACAAAATAAGATCCTATAAGATTAAATCCCATTCACAAACTCTTCATACTCTCTTTTCTCTACAACAAAAATATCTTCAATCTATCCCATAAAAAAATGTCTTTAACTCCTGATCCAATTCATATTCTTGTTCTCAAAAAAACTTTTCATTTTCCTTTGCATTGCAAATATTTGTTCAACTTCTGTGCAAAAGAAAATAAATGATGTCCACCATAAAATTGTCTTCATTTTTTTTCATACCCATTCAATTCTCTGTAGGAATCTTTATTCAAAAAAAAAACTTTTCAATCTTCTCTGCAAAATGAACCAATCTGCCTTTTTAAAAATCATCTTCCCCTGCATAAAAACTTCTTCAAAAAAAGATTTCTTCTCTTTAAAAAATGCTTTTGTAAAGCTTCTATATCCAAGATAAAAAAAATCTTCTAATAATAGTCTACAGAAATACCTTCCTCCTTTATTATCTCAACTGCCACGAAGAGGTTTGAAAAATAGAAAATAAAAAGTTTCTAAACTTTTAAAACAAATCCATTTACTCCTTTTAAAAAGACAACCCTTCGAATTCAATGGTCTAATTTTCTTTCCTTAAAAAAAATGCACTAAAAACAAGGCACAAATCGTGCCCACTTATATGCATCTCATGCTTTATAAAAATAAAGCATTTCCAACACATAAATGCCTTATCCTTTGAAATAAACTTTAAGAACAAACCATTCTCTCTTATGTCGACCACAAGGCATTTGAAAGACTTTTACTGCCCATATAAATCGTGCTCCACATAGTTTTAAAAGAAACTTATTACTTGTATTTCCCGCTTGAGCTCCAACACATTCAAACATTGCCGTTGATGAAAAGTTGCCACCACCTCTATGTAGATTCAACCGGGACATGTGGTAAACAAGATCAAGGGGGCCGGTCTATGTATGCATAAAAGACCCTTTAATAGGTCATTCTTAAGTGTATAACTTGTGATTACAAGTCACTACAAAAATTTATCATAAAGTGCATACACTTTATGACAGTTGTGTATACAAAGTGCCTTTTAGAGGATTTAGTTAAGGTTTGGTTGACTTAACCAATAAGACCTTAAATACTGACATAAAAGAAATGCACTTTACCCTTAAAAAAAATTGTAGTGTTATTAGATCATCATAGAACCATAGAATGAACCAGATACAAGCTTTCTAATCAAGACATATAAATTACACTAATATAATTAACATAGAAAGCATGACTTGAACTGTGATCTAGACTCCTTGAAGCACCCTTCTGTTTTGTCATATGGTCATCAACTTACATTTAGGTTCTTGAAATCCTTATGCATTTTAAGCAACACATCTAATCAAAACATCTGATCCAACAAGATGAATTCTCTTTAACTGATCAATAAGATGCAACTTATTATCATAAACCAAATTCATTAAAAGCTAACTCCACAACACTAATCCTTTAACAAGTATGTACCTCTACACTACATAACCAAACATGATATGCACTTGCCAACCATATTGAAGATCAATACTATGTCTTGTCATGACCAACATATGATGAGGATGAACTCTCATGAACAACATAACCTCCACTGAAGTAATATCAAGATTCCACTAAAGTTCTAATTATGAAGATAATATCCTTGCTTGAACAAGCATCTTGTGAAGACACCAGGCATCTTGTGAAAACAACATCCCGATACATGATCAACACACTTATCCTAATTGAATGAACAACTCCTGATTGATTCCTGCCATAAGTGATCAACTATGAAATGCATAATCATGACAACCTTTGTCAATAGTGCAAGTGATCCTCAAATGTTCTACAGTCCTGATGATACCTTGTGAAGATGCACAACAACTCAACTCTTTTGACATCAATGACAAACTACCACCATCAATCTCCCCCTTTGTCATTGATGGAAAAAACTCCATGAAGCATTCTTTCTTTCTTCCCCTTTTTGACATCTGATGACAAAGCCTTAATTAACTCCCCCTAAGAACAACTCCACTGAAAAGATGTTATAGCATGATCATAACAATTATAATCACATTGCATTATGAGCACCTTGAAGACATAAACTCATGTTAACCTTTGAACAAGAATGATTTATGATGATAACAATCTTGAAACTAGTAAAAGGCAAACCTTGTTGAACATTATCATCTGCTATTGCTGATTCAAGACATACGTTTAACTTCCTCTAATGAAATACAAGATATCACCATCAATGTCATAGCTTGAAGAACTCTGTCTAAAACATATTAGTGAGGAAGATCATCAATGAAACAAGTGAAACACTATCTCCAAATCACTTGAAAGCTTCAAGATACATGTCATAAAACATAACTCAACAAAGTAATAGATATGATCATCAAACTAACTCCTTGAATTTTATGCAAACACTACACTTTTCACCAATAAAAATTAGTATGAATTACTACATAAGAGATGTCCTTGCCAAAGGATTCCAACATGAACTATCATCTAGCAACCAATCTTATTCTTGCACACCCTTTTTGACATGAAAAAGAATGAAGATCCTCTGAATAAATGAAGACTATTTGATGAATACCATCCTCCTTAGCCAACACATGCTAATATCTGATGACAACAAATACTTCACCATATCAATATCCCAATGAACTGCAACATCATATCAACTCAACCAAGTTATTCAACATCAACAAACTCTTTGAGCATTGAACTCCTGATCATTCTTTCAACATCTTGTTTGCATACAAAACCAAAGATCACCTGTATCACTAAAAATCACTGAAGATCAACATAGTTAGCAATACCATCATAAATTTTATTTCAAGAATCAACATGACAAGATCACTATATTCTCCTGAAACTTCTTGGGGATAATTGATATATCAAGAACAACTCCCCCTCAATCATGCTATCTATTATTCAACTGATGATGTAACTTGTTCCAGATGCACAAGTTTAGGATTTGCCTTCTCATGATTCTATTTTTGCTTCCACACTTTTACAGGTTCTTTCTTTCTCCAGACCTTTATACCTTCTTTTCTTTTCAACTTTTTCAAATCAAGTGAAGCATACATTATGTAACTCTATGTTTTGTGTCCAAGAGTATTGCAATTATAACAAACTATGTTACAATCATAATCAAATAGCTAATAGTACCTTTGAGTACTCATGTTAAGTTTTCATGCAGGAACATACCTTCTATTCATTTTGTAGTTTTTTTGAATGTGTCCAATATTATTGCACTTGTAACAAACAATATCAATATTCCTTCTACAATTAATTGATTTGTGTCCAAATTGATTACAAGTATAACAATAACCATTAAATGAATAGTTATACCTGTACATGTATGCTTGTCTTATAACAGCATGTTTTCTAAAATTCCTTTTTTGATTGTGCACAAATTCATCTCTGGTTTTCTGTTCAGCTTCACTCTTCCTTTTACCTTATGTGGTAGCAACATGATGACTTTAATCAATTTTCCTTCTGGGAGTTTCTCTGGCTTTTGAACACTCTCCTTCATATCCTAAACCAGTAGTATCCTGATGATTCTTCTATTTGCCCAACATCTCATGCAACTTGTTTGAGCTATCTTCAAACACTTGATATTTCTTAGATAAAGCCTTGAGACCATCATATTCTTTTCTCAGATTGATAATTTCACCCTCTAGTTTTAGATTCTCAATCCTTGTAACTTCAACATCAGATATTGAGACATCAGCTATCCTCTTAGCTTCTTCAATTTCTATCTTCAAACTGACAATCAATTTGTCTGATTCACCTGCTTGATTCTTCAAGTCTACAATCAGGTTTCTAGCATCTTCAATATCTGTAAGAGCTGTCTTTTAAATCTCTTTCTTGTTGTAGCTGCAACATTAATTTCTAGTTCTCCTTCTTATAATTCTTAAGCTCACTCAGAGCATATATAAGCTCTCCTTCCATATCAATCTCACAATCTTGTTCATCATAATCCTGATCATCATCACTTATGATTTAACTTCTTCTGAATCTGATTGAGTTTGAACTTCAACTCTTTCATTTGAAAGTCTCCTTCCATTGCCACTTTCTTCACACACCAGAGTGTCCTCCTCTTTATCATTATCTTGATAATTTCTTTTCAATCTCCTCCACATATCCTAAGCTATAACACAGTCCATAATTTTACAAGAAACATCATTAGACAGAGCAGAAAATATGGCCTTCTTTGCAATTTGATTACATTCAAGGGCTTCTTTGTCATTTCCATTCTCAACTGACATTAAAACATCATATCCTAAAGAGGATAAATAAATTTGCATTCTAACATACCAAACTAAAAAATTTGAACCATTAAACTGAGGAACTCCTGAAACCTTTTCTTCTAATACAATATCAGATTCAAATTGGGGAACATTTATATCAACAAATTCTATATCAACCTTTGAATTTGATAAAGATGAAGAGTTTTGACTAGTTTGAGACTTGACCATTTTCTTGCTCTTATTTCTTCTATACTTACCCATTGAACTCCACTGATAGGATCTACCCAAGCTAATTAATCTTCTAAAGGGAATGTGGCTCTGATACCAATTATAGGAGTCAAGGACAGCACTGAGAGGGAGGGTGAATCAGTGTTGTGTGAATTTTCAAATCTTTTGGTAAACTTTAACTTTCAAAACACAAGGAGAGAAAGATATCATTGATTTGTCAAACACATATGCACGTGATTGAGAATGAATAAATAGAACAAAACCTCATGAGTAAATCATACACACATAGAGAAGATTATGACACAAGATTTGCACAAGTGGAAAACCCTCTAGGGGTAGAAAAACCACTCCAAAACTGCCTCACTGGCTTTATCAAAAATCTCACTGATTACAATGTTTAGAAGCACCAACTTCAAGGAGCACCAACCCCTAATACAGAACAAACTGAAAAACAAGAACTCAGAGGCTTTCTCTGTTTCAATACAAAACGCTTCTTCTTTCACATGTGTCTATCAAATGATCATTCTTCTCATCAACCCAAATCATATACAAAACTCATCTAAATTTTCTCTTCAAGAGGATATTCAAAATAATCAATCCTGTATTTTGATCCACTCAACAACTCGTACATCAATCCATTTGCGAAGCTATTATATACAAGATAACTTTTCATATTTAGTTTTCTCTCCATAATTATTTCAATCCTTGATATTCATGCATCTGCAAAAATTGTCTCTTCAAATTCTCTGTCCTGCAAATCAATTTTAGTGAGTATAAAACCTTTCATATTCTGCAAAAGAAAAATTAGTGCTCTTCAATATCTTATTTTTTCCCTTATATATGTAAATGCTTCTTCATATTCAATGACATTTCAACCTAAACAAATTTCCAAACAAAATAAGATCCTGTAAGATTAAATCCCACTCACAAACTCTTCATACTCTCTTTTCTCTACAACAAAAATATCTTCAATCTATCCCATAAAAAAAATGTCTTTAACACCTGATCCAATTCATATTCTTGTTCTCAAAAAAACTTTTCATTTTCCTTTGCATTGCAAATATTTGTTCAACTTCTGTGCAAAAGAAAATAAATGATTTCCACCATAAAATTGTCTTCATTTTTCTTCATACCCATTCAATTCCCTATAGGAATCTTTATTAAAAAAAACTTTTCAATCTTCTCTGCAAAATGAACCAATCTGCCTTTTTAAAAATCATCTTCCCCTATATAAAAACTTCTTCAAACAAAGATTTATTCTCTTTAAAAAATGCTTTTATAAAGCTTCTATATCCAAGATAAAAAAATATTCTAATAATAGTCTATAGAAATACCTTCCTCCTTTATTATTTCAACTGCTAGGAAGAGGTTTGAAAAATAGAAAATAAAATTTTTCTAAACTTTTAAAACAAATCCATTTACTTCTTTTAAAAAGACAACCCTTCGAATTCAATGGTCTAATTTTCTTTCCTTAAAAAAAATGCACTAAAAACAAGGCATAGATCGTGCCCACTTATATGCATCTCATGCTTTATAAAAATAAAGCATTTCCAACACATAAATGCCTTATCCTTTGAAATAAAATTTAAGAACAAACCATTCCCTCTTATGTCGACCACAGGGCATTTGAAAGACTTTTATCGCCCATATAAATCATGCTCCACATAGTTTAAAAAGAAACTTATGACTTGTATTTCCCGCTCGAGCTCCAACACATTCAAACATTGCCGTTGATGAAAAGTTGCCACCACCTCTATGTAGATTCAACTAAGACATGCGGTAAACAAGATCAAGGGAGCCAGTCTATGTATGCATAAAAGACCCTTTAATGGGTCATTCTTAAGTGTATAACTTGTGATCACAAGTCACTACAAAAATATATCATAAAGTGCATACACTTTATGACAATTGTGTATACAAAGTACCTTTTAGAGGATTTACTTAAGGTTTGGTTGACTTAACCAATAAGATCTTAAATACTGACATAAAAGAAATGCACTTTACCCTTAAAAAAACTGTAGTGTTATTAGATCATCATAGAACCATAGAATGAACCAAATACAAGCTTTCTGATCAAGACATATAAATTGCACTAATCTAATTAACACAGAAACCATGACTTGAACTATGATCTAGACTCCTTGAAGCACCCTTCTATTATGTCATATGGTCATCAACTTACATGTAGGTTCTTGAAATCCTTATGCATTTTAAGCAACACATCTAATCCAACAAGATGAATTCTCTGTAACTGATCAATAAGATGCAACTTATTATCATAAGCCAAAGTCATTAAAAGCCAACTCCACAACACTGATCCTGTAACAAGTATGTACCTCTACACTGCATAACCAAACATGATATGCACTTGCCAACCATATTGAAGATCAATACTATGACTTGTCATGACCAACATATGATGAGGATGAACTCTCATGAACAACATAACCTCCACTGAAGTAATATCAAGATTCCACTAAAGTTCTAATTATGAAGATAATATCCTTGCTTGAACAAGCATCTTGTGAAGACACCAGGCATCTTGTGAAAATAACATCCTGATACATGATCAACACACTTATCTTGATTGAATGAACAACTCCTGATTGATTCCTACCATAAGTGATCAACTGTGAAATGCATGATCATGAACAATCTTTGTCAATAGTGCAAGTGATCCTCAAATGTCCTGTAGTCCTGATGATACCTTGCGAAGATGCACAACAACTCAACTCTTTTGACATCAATGACAAACTACCATCAACTGCAACATTTTGTCTACGATATTCCTCCTTTGCAACATTGTATTCCTCTTTCACTATGTCTCCTGAAAGACAAGGTTCAGCTGCAAACTCTTTCTCCTCTGCATTCACATCAATGTCAGTAAAATAACCAAGGGATTTAGATTTCCCATCCTGCAACAACAAGCTATTAGTTTTAAGATCTTCATCTTCCATAATCTATTTATTAATCAAGAGATCATCAATCAACTCATCCTTCACTTACTCATCTTCTTCTTCACTTGCACCTTCATTTTCTAGTGTATTTATTTTTGCAATATCCTTCTCTTTGTTGATCTTATTATCCCCGAATAAATAAAATTCAACAAAATTCTCACACAAATTGTCATGCCCACATTTCCCATGCGGTCATGACACGCAACACACATGTCATGTCCACATTTGTCATGTGGTCATGACACAAAAATATCAAAAAATTTCCACGCATCCCTAGAAACCCCCTCGCAGCATCAAAATGCTTGGTGGCAATACGCATAAGGTGTAAACATGTCAATCAAATCTCAGGGTAGTGCGATCACATGCACAATCCCCTGCATGGTGATAGCTAACTAGGAGGTATGCAATGTGATGAGCGTTGCCACTAGGGTTAGGATCGATTTGACCTTATCCCTAAGTTTCCTAGATGAGTGATGGGATTTCGACACGAGTCAAAATCAAAACCCTAATTCTAGAGCATTAAAAGAATAAATTAATAGCTTATCAAAACAACATTAATCTACAGAACATTAAAATATTTTTCAACGCTAGGATTAAAATACCTAGGAACTTAACCCTAATTCCCGGACAAATCTGGTAGCATAACGCCACTAGGACATGTATAGGAATTATACTAAAATAAAATTCATGCCAAAAGATTCACTAAACTCATTAAAATTGATTAAATAAAATAAATACACTAGGAAGAATAATTTGTTGCACAAAGGTTCTCTATTTTATTAACTAGGTTAAATTAAATTAATAAATACTATTGCCCCAAAATGCTTAAAATTAAAATTTATTAAATCTGAAATTTATTTAACTAACCCCTTACAAAGATTAAATAAAGGGACCAAAGTTCCCACAACATCTAATTAATTTCCTTAGTTAAAGAAAATCCCACATTATTATTGTTCACACTAGAATAATTAAAGACAAGGTAAGTTGAATATAATCTCCAAAGGTTAAAAGGAGAAATCAAATAAATAGAACATCTACCTAAATAAAATTACTCTACCTAAGTTGAATAAATTCACTATAGTTTCGAAAGAGAGGGAAAAGAACAAAGGAGAGGTATGGGGTCACGTGCAGCCATCCTCTCCCAATTTAAAATTAATAAAAATCTCCACCTCACAATAAAAACAAATTAAAAATCATAACTCTAAAAGCTCTCTATTAAAAAAATCATTTCCTTAAGACAAGTGAAAGAAAACCCTAACCCTCTTCTCTATCCTATTGTTTTCTTTTCTATTTTCTCCAGTTTCTTTGTCTCCTCTCAATTTGTTCTAACTTTCTCTCATTTTGTTTTGTAGGTCTAATGCTATGGTAGCCATGGATGACCTCTTATTTATATATATATACCCTTTCTTCATTAGGTGAAAATAGGGTTTATGCATGATAAACGAATTGGGTTATACTGTAGACAATAGAGATATACATAGTCAGTATATATATGTATAATATTTTAACAAGGTTAAAAATGTTGCAGGTTACAACAGGTTGAATCAGCTAAGCGAAGGCAAGGACAACAGATTAGGGTTAGTGGCACCGCCACTTAAAACTTTCATCCGTTGTTAACAAAGAATAGTGAGCAAAGGATTAAGGGGTGTGGGGGGCTTCGTTTCCCCCACACCCTACACACTACACCACGATCTAAAGGAAAATGCAAGGGCTATGGTGGGGGTTCGAACCCCCACCGCCCATACTGTGCAATAAAGGGCCACCCACAACTTACAACAGTGAAACTCTTTCTCTATTTAATTCACAATCGATCATTCAAAATCAGCCTTAAGTTTACTTTCTTTATATATATATATATATATATATATATATATATATATATATATATATATATATATATATATATATATATATATATATATATATATATATATATATATATATATATATATATATATAGTGGTATATACATAGTCTTCTCTATTGCAATATATTTACCAGCAACAATAAAGTATATGTATATATATATAGATGCTTCTATACATGTATATATATATATATATATGTGTGTGTGTGTGTATTTATATATACATAAAATTTATTCAAAAGTTTCAAAATAATTATTTTTCTAATAAAGATAAAAAAAGGTTGAATGATAAAATGTATATATATATATATATATATATATATATATATATATATATTTTTATTTATTTATTTATTTATTTATTTATTTTCAAAGTATAACTATGCAAAAACATTAAACATAGAAATATTGCCAAATATTCAAACTGTAAAATAATGCTTCTAGAAAAAACAACCAACAATTATTTATTTTTCCATTAGCAACTTCTCACACCAATAACCAAACAACAACATTATATATATATATTTATTTATTTTAAAACCATAGTGCATCTAGCAATTAAATAATTAAAAAAAATAGAGATTTAAAACAGCAACCTAACCATGTATATTTTTTTTTGACAACATAAATGAGAAGAGTAATAGATGCATATTTTTCCATTGCAATTTTTTTTTAATAAAATCATAATAAAAATAAAACAGCAACTATATATATTTTTGCAACTTCAAAAATAGAGTATAAGACAAAATAAAATCATTTAAACATTACATATGAAGAGAGTATTTTCTCTCTCTACATTTTTTTTACAAACTACCCATAGGCCATTTTTTGGCCAAGGCTCTCAAGTAGCTCAAGAACAAAGAAACATAACTTTAAAGCACTTACTCCAAGCTCCATTGCTAACAATAAGACCTGCAAGAAACTAAAAGGGAGAGAAAACCAAGCCACAAAACCGCTATCCTCCCTACCATAGACCCACAAATGAGTCACCCTCGAGCTTGGAGGTCATCCACACACAAGGTTTTTCACTCCACAACACACAATAAGCAAGTCAACAAAACATGAAGAACACACATAGATTTAACACAACATAAAACTCATAGAAATGAGTTTGAAGGGGTAGGGGAGTGGACATCACTCAACTCAAGAGGGACACTCCAAAATCTCAAAGTCTCAACACAAGCAAGGCCTCAAGCCCAAAATAATAACTCCAAGAAACACATAGATTTCACCATGGCACTCATGCCAAACAAAATGCTCCATACTCAAAATCTTGCCCTCCAGGCCATAGAATACCAACACCAGGAGGGTAACCTCTATTGGCAAGAGACACATTGGAACTTCTTGAGTGTTGTCATTGATGGAAACAAAGGTTATCCCACACATCCGCAATGCATGATAAGTCCTCACCGGAAGTCAGATTGAAGAAGTGTTGAAGTTTGGTAAGCAAGAACAAAGCAGTCAGTAAGGTCCGACAGACAGGTCCGGATCTCTCAGTAGAAGTATCTCAGTGAAGTGTGGATTTGGGGAAGTCAAGAGGAGTATCTTGATTGATAGATTCCAAGGTTTGAGCCTCTAGTGTGGAAAGGATAAAGAGATATGAATGCTTGAGTGTCGGGTTCCCAAGTGACAGTGTGAACAGAGGAAGAACTAACTGCAGAACATCAGACATTATTCTGGATGTGTTACTGATGTTGGTAAAGGTTATGAAGGCATAAATTATGTTTGGCCGACATGATTAATGATTTCCACAAGTATATCCTTGATCCACATTACTTGGTAAGCAAGGATTCAACCGACAGATCAGAGTTTATGGAAAATATTGACTATTCCGGGTGCCGACTAGAAAGGTGATGAAATCACTTGTGCGGATATATATACAAGATGGATTTAGTTATTAGAGGTGTTGTGGTTGAAAGTGATGTGCGAACAAAAGTAGTAGAGCCAAATAAAAGAAGAAAGGAAGATCAAGTATGTGAAAGTAGAGCAGCATAAAAGAAGAGGAAAGATGAAGTGCAGCAAATCAGTATACAAAGCCTAACCGGAACTGAACTCCAGCATATGTTGATGCTCCTTATCAGTATTGTATTACACTCTTTATAAATTGTAGATAGTGTGTCTCTTGTAGGCAATGTGCCTCTTGTGAGCAGTGTGCTCGGGTAGTGAGCCCTAATTGGCAAGTGTCATTTTGTACTTCCATTCTTCTAACAGAGAATATAATCTTGGGTTAATCACCCCGTGGTTTTCTCCCTTAACAGGGTTTCCACGTCAAAAATATTGTGTCATATGTATTTCTATTTCGTGGTTATGTTTGCTTGTTTGAATTGATGTTGCACTAATTATTAAGAAAGTTCAGAAAGCTGAAATAATTAAGATAACTGATTCACCCCCCCTCTCAGTTATCAACAATTGGTATCAGAGCTTGGTTCCTCCTAAATAGAGTCTAACAGCTTGAGGAAGATCTGGGAATCCAAATGGATACATATGGTTTAAGGGAGCAACTCAAGACTGCCCTTGATGGTCTTGAGTAGTCAAACTCTGAAGTAAATGAATTAAAGGAAAGACTCAAATAGGCTGATGATTTCATGAGAGAACTAAAAGACAAATTAAGTCTCTCTATGAAAAAGAGAAAGGAGCTACTTCAGCAATTGGCAAGTCAAGGTGAAGCAAATGATGCAAATGAAGATCTGAAGGAGAAAACCAAGTTATGTGAAAAGCTATCAAAAGAAATCATTATGGTAAGACATGAAATGGAATCAGAAGTTATAAAGTTTACCCAAGAGATTGAAGAGAAAAGAAAAACTGAAGATAATCTAAGACAATCTCTCAAGGAGAAATTAGAAGATTGCCACAAGATGGATAGAATTATCAGACATCTTGAATCTAATCTTGAAGATGCTAAAGATAATGAAGAAAAACTTGAGGATCAAATTGTCTCTCTCAAAAGGGATCTTCAAACAGCAAATGAATATAAAGAGAAATTCAAGATAAGTTCTGCCCAACTTGAAGTTCTTCTTCAAAGCCAAAAGAGGGTAGATGACAAGTGTGGTTTGGGATATGAGAAAGGAGAAAGCTCCGGATCCGGTCAGAAGAATTTTAGATCAGAAAATCCAAGGAACAGGCCTAGAAGTCCTCCAGTAAGGCAGCCTAATGCTCAAAGATATCCATCCTTCAATGGATACTGCCACAACTGCAATAACTTTGGTCATAAAGCTAATTAGTGCAGAAGGAGAATGAATTAGACTAATACATCCTTCTCCGGACAGTGCTTCAACTGCAAAAGGTATGGTCACAAATCTCATGAATGTAGAAATATGCAAATGAAAAATTCATTCAATGGTAGATGCTTTGCATGCAATAGAATGGGTCATATGGCTAATCAATGTAGATCAAGAGGATATCAATCAAATATGCAAAGAAATGTTGTTTGCCAAGTTTGCAATAGATCCGGTCATATAGCAAAATTCTGTAGAAGCAAGAATCAGGATAAAAGAGGTCCGGTATATTATAATCAGAATCAAGATAAGGGAAAACAAAAAGTAAATGCAGATGAAGTTCAAAGTGAGATGAACAAGATTTGGGTGAAGAAAAGTATAGAGAATGTAGGGGATGGATCCGCACCAGACTCTGGTGCTGATATTCCTTCTAGAAATTAAAAAGTGAGCTCTGGTTCAGGGGGAGACACAAAGAAAACCTTGTTCCCCCAGCCAGTCAATTGGTACCGAAAGTAGCACAAGGAGAGCTGCGGATTAAAAGGGGTCATACAAGAAACATCTAAAGGGGTATGGTAAAGATTTGAGAGATCTGCAAGAAGATTTGAAGAATCTAATCCTACCAGAATTAATCTGGTAAAACAGTCTTCCGGTAAAAATAGATTCCTTACAAGTTTGGTCTGGTATGATTCAAACTATGGTGTCTTGATCTGCAAATAGATCAAATGACTAATGAAAGGAAGATAGATTATCACTACTCTCCTAGAATAACTTCAAAATCTGTCTCAGTGATCCGGAAAGGTTTTGTCTCTGAATAAGACAAACAAGGCAAACCGGAATGAATTAGGTTGCGCATTTATTGCCGAATGAAAATTAGGGCTTCTCAAAAATAAAAGAGTTCATTCACTCATCATTTGTACACTCACATGCGAAGAAGAGAGAAAAGGAGCTCTGCAACAACTTCTCCCAAAAGATCAAGACGATTCCTCATACAGCTCAATCTAGATTTCATCGTGTGTGCCCTAAACAGCGTAAAAGGTATTCTTCGTTCTTGATATCTCTCAGTAAGATTCCTTGATGATGGCTACTCCAAATATAGTAAAGATTTTTGATAGACCTCGCCCCATATTTAAGAAGCATCCATACAAATCCTTGGAGGTAGATCCCCTAGGAGCCTTCTCTAGTGTTCCGCATGGTGTTTTGCACACAGAAGATATTAGGGTTTACATACACGCAAATGTTGAAGAGTTTGGGGAATTCAAACTAAGAGATATCTATCACAAACAATTGATAGACGATGCTTTTGAGCTTCAACCAGAATATAAGGGCATCCAAGTTAAACATTTTGATCAGTTCATTCATTTCCCCTACTTTGAAGAAGATGAATGGGTCCGGTATGTGTTGAGTAGGGTACATGACAACTTTCTATGGCTTAACAAACCTTGCAAAATCACCAAGGAAGCAATTAGGGCAGTAACTGGTTTACACTCCTCCGGAGGAATACCTATCCTCAAATCAGTCAAAAACAACATTGTAACTGAGGCCATCGAATCAAAATTTGATAAGAGGGCAATGACCATTAAAGATATTACTGACCCGGATATCAAGTTTGCATCTATGATAATAGGATACAAGATATATCACTCCAGTAGGGAGAATTCAGTATCCGAAACTGCAGTATATACTACCTATGAGATGCTGAGAAAGAATGCAGAATATGATCTCTGTGAACTTCTTTTGAGCCAATTAATGGAAAACATATAGAAGATCAAAAAGGACAAGAAGAACTCCTTTAAATATGGTGGACTAATATTATGCCTATTTTTCTACTTCATGAATGAGCTGCCTGGATCAAATGGATGGGTATGGCAAAATGACAAACTAGTAGCAATTCAGATCAAAGATTACTTGCATGAACTTAGGGATGCTAAGGCAAGGAATATAGCTCTGTGGGGTTACTTCAAGCACTTTCAAAATACAATGCAAGTCAGAGAAAGAATCCCCAAATCAGTAGTTGAGAAATACAAGGATACAGTGTGCTTCATGGTAGACACTGATCAATGCCAAATGGAGGCAGTAGAGCCAAGGACAGTCTGAATCATACCTATGGGGTATGAAGTCGATGAACAAATTATAGAGCTACATGTTCAACACATGCTCAGTCAGCCAAAGGACCCAAAAGCAGAAAGATTTGGAACCTTTGAAGAACTAAGTGTGAAAATTCATACAGAGCTAAGGCAGCCAGAGATCAAGAGGAAAGTGAGAAAAGAAGTAGAAGATGTTGCCAAAGGCTTTGGCATCTCAAAGGAGGCAATTGATGCCAACAGGAAAAAGATGGAAAGGGTTGAGGAAGAGAAGAAGGCAGAAAAGAAAAATGAGGAAAGTGCTCCAGCAAAACCTTCCACCCGGACCAGATCATCAAAGAGATCTGCACCTACCACTGCCAAAGGCTCAAGGACATCAGAACCAAAAGCACAATCATCTAGCAAAGGAGAGAAAAGAACAAAGACAAAAGCCACAAGAGCTTATGTCAGTCAAAGGGATGAAGAGGAGACTGAATCTGATGAAGAAATCAGGAAAGTGAAGAAACAAAAGAAATCATCTGGTAAACACTCTACTAGTCAAGGAGAAGAAGAGAAGGAAGAGGAATTTGTTGAAAAACCCACTCTATCCTTAGATGTTGTAGTGAAAGTAGTCACTGTGGATGGGAACCTACAACCCTTAACAGAGTTCTATGATGCATATAATGAAGCAGATAAAAAGATTCTGGAGGAAGCCACAGTTAAGTTTTTGAACACTTACAATAAATATTTTATTGAAGTTATCTCTCTAATTCCTGAAAGCTTAGAAAAAAGGCTTGAAATGAGGAAGAACAATGCTTGAGCAAAAGATCTAGAAATTTGGGAACAGATAGCAATTCAGCTATATCCTTCAATCGACCCCAAGATAATGAATATGGTATTCAAAGATTGTAAGGATGAGTTTAAAAGTAAAGCAAGGATGAATCAACTTATGCTTAGTGAGACTGACAAGGTAGCCAAGGACACAGAAGAGATCCTCTCGAAGGCCTTCAAAAGATTTAATCTTCCTATTATAGAGGACTTGGGTTCTGACCCCTCGACCACAAGTTGTAGAAGAGTCTACTGAGAAAATAACAGAAGAAGTAATGAATACCGGTGCAGAAACAGCTAAGGACTTGGAATCCTCTGCTCTGGAAGAGGTGGCCCATGAACAGACCAACATCACTCCTTCGGGTTCCCCTGCTGACTTCGGATCCAAAGGAGAAGAAAGAATAAAGGAGAAAGAAACAGAGGTGAAGGGAAAAGAAGATATTAGTACAAAGGTTGTGGAAGGGGAGAAAGCTCCAAAAGATAGTTCTGTGACTGCAGAAGAAAAGAAAAATCTGTCTATGGCAAGAGACACTGCAGAATCAGTCAAGGACTTTTTGACAAAAGCAACTATGGAGATTGATGAACCAGAACTATTAAAAGGGCCATTAAATTTTGACTCTCTATCTCTGGTGCAAACAATGAAAATAGCTTCATTTGCAAATGTGAAGGTCAAAGAGAAACTACTGAAATCTCACATGGAAGACTGTGAGCTTATAGAGGCAGCATCCGGAGTATTGGAAAAGATCATGCCATCTTTTCAAAAGGATCCCACAGCCTCTTCCTCCGGTAATCTCAAAACTCTAGTCAACAGTGTTAGCACACATTTTGATTCTCTAGAGAAGTCAGCTGAAGAAAAGGTCCAGAAGGAGTTTTTGGATAAGAGATTCTCCAAAGTATAGGGTCTGATAACAAATGATAGGAGAGTTATGGATATTGGGATAAAGAGCTTGGAAAATGCTCTTAAAAATGGCAGAAATATGTACAAATTTTGCTTATCTTGGCCCACAGTGACCAAAGATATTGAGAGAAAAGTAAAGGAACAAGAGGATAAACTATTAAGTCTATCTCAAAGTTTTGATCCTCTCTCATCCTCCATAGTAAATCAAGAGTGTCAGACTATTGCAATCACAAATGCAATAAAGAATTTTGAGAAGGAAAGGAAGAACATAATTAGCCAGATGGGTGAACTTAGAAGGATCATTATCCCTAAGTTAGAGGTCATGCATGAGGCCATAAGTGATGCTCAGACTACCGCTCGAACCAATGAACCGACAGATCTTAAGAGGGCAGAAGCTTTTGCGTTCCTGTTGAGCGGTCATATTTTAATTTTGGACAGAATAAAGCAAAGTTGGGCTACAATATTTATTTAATTGCTATAGTATTTATTTAATTGAGGACAACTTTTGCAGACATACTTCAGTATATGTAAGTATGCCATATGTATATACTTATGCAGCTAAGTATAGTTGAATTTTTGAAAGTTTTGATATGTGGACCCTACTTTGATATGCGGACCCTATCAAAGGGGGAGTGAAGAGAAGTGAAAAATGTAGTAGCCAGATAAGGGGGAGCTCTGGAAAAATGTACATAAAGACAGAGCATCTACTAAGGGGGAGTATAGTATAACACTTAGTCATTTTTCACTAAGTGTTGCCATCAATGCCAAAGGGGGAGATTGTTGGAAGAGACACATTGGAGCTTGTTGATTGTTGTCATTGATGGCAACAAAGGTTATTCCACACATCCACAATGCATCATAAGTCCTCACTAGAAGTCAGATTGAAGAAGTGTTGAGGTCCGGTAAGCAAGAACAGAGCAGTCAGTAAGGTCTGACAGACAGGTCTGGATCTCTCAATAGAAGTATCTCAGTGAAGTACAGATTTGGGGAAGTCAAGAGGAGTATCTTGATTGATAGATTCCAAGGTTTGAGCCTCTGGTGTGGAAAGGATAAAGAGATATGAATGCTTGAGTGTCGGGTTCCCAAGTGACAGTGTGAACAGAGGAAAAACTAACTGGCAGAACATCAGACATTATTCCAGATGTGTTACTAATGTTGGTAAAGGTTATGAAGGCATAAATTATGTTTGGCCAACATGATTAATGATTTCCACAAGTATATCCTTGATCCGCATTACTTGGTAAGCAAGGATTCAGCTGACAGATAAGAGTTTATGGAAAATATTGACTATTCCGGGTGCCAACTAGAAAGGTGATGAAATCACTTGTGCGGATATATATACAAGATGGATTTAGTTATGAGAGGTGTTGTGGTTGAAAGTGATGTGTGAACAAAAGTAGTAGAGTCGAATAAAAGTAGAAAGGAAGATCAAGTATGTGAAAGAAAAGCAGCATAAAAGAAGAGGAAAGATGAAGTGCAGCAGATCAGTATACAGAGCGTAACCGGAACTGAACTCCAGCATATGTTGATGCTCCTTATCAGTTCAAGTATTGTATTACACTCTTTATAAATTGTAGATAGTGTGTCTCTTGTAGGCATTGTGCCTCTTGTGAGCAGTGTGCTAGGGCAGTGAGCCCAAATTGGCAAGTGTCATTTTGTACTTCCATTCTTCTAACAGAGAATACAATCTTGGGTTAATCACCCTGTGGTTTTCTCCCTTAACAGGGTTTCCACGTCAAAAATATTGTGTCATGTGTATTTCTATTTCATGGTTATGTTTTCTTGCTTGAATTGATGCTGCACTAATTATTAAGAAAGTTCAGAAAGCTAAAATAATTAAGATAACTGATTCACCCCCCCTCTCAATTATCAACAACCTTGAGGAGGTTCACTCCTCCCCCAGCCCACACATGTTGAGAATCTTTTCCAAATGGAGAGGCTCTTACAAAACTCCCTCAAAACCCCACAACATCAAAATACAAAACACACACAAAGCAAGCACACAACAAAAGAGATAAACGCATAAGGAAAGGCTTTAATTCTTGAATCCTACATTGAAAAGCCCAACAATGGAAGATAGTTGAAGTAGAGCCTTCCATCTCCACCTTCAA
Source organism: Cunninghamia lanceolata (assembly GCA_027924645.1). Lineage (NCBI taxonomy): Eukaryota > Viridiplantae > Streptophyta > Pinopsida > Cupressales > Cupressaceae > Cunninghamia > Cunninghamia lanceolata. The sequence goes on from BSBN01000582.1 coordinate 21,589,184, forward strand.
GTCCTTCCTCCAAATGTGCCTCAAAAAAACTCTCTAACTCTCCCCAAAACTCCAATAAAATGAGAAATGTAATAAAATCAAGAACCCTCGCCCTCTCTTCAAGATGGATTAAAATAGGCTCTCTTCATGAGCCTTAAGGAATGAGAAGGTTACACATGTCACCTTCTCCTTCCTCCTAACATCCACTAGCAAGCTCCATGGAATGTGAAGGTGACACATGTCACCCTCCCATTCCACCAAGCCTTGGCCCCTCCACTTGTGCTCTCACACACATGTGTGAGAGCAAGGTGGAGCCCCAAAAGATGAGCATATGGCATGTGTCCATATCCTATCCTCCCATGAAAACCCACAAAACTCCAAGGTACTCTCACCCATGTGGGAGGGCCTTGGAGTTGGGTTCTCCACAATTAGGGGTCTTTAAGACTCCCCAAGCCTTCAATGCAAGGTACCCCAATGCCTTGGAATGAGGTGTGGATAAGGTTAAAGATTTGACCCAACCTTCCACTCCTCCCCAAAATTCCATTTTCGCCACTTCACTTTAGGGTGAAGTTTAAGTGATCATATGGGAGTTATCCTAGGGTTAGACATGCTCAAATGGGCCCTAGACCCTAGGGGTACAACCCAGGTTCACTTTTCACCCAAATTTAGCACCTTAGGATGAAGAAAATCACATGAAAAGGGGTCACAAAAATTTAAAACAAAAATAGAGTCAAATAAACATTACACATTTACAACACCATAATACAATCAATTGAAAAAAGGTAGACCTAGCCCAAAAGACACCATACGCAAACATTACAAAAATTCATCATGCAATACACAGTTGATCTTGGTTTCTCTTAGAATTAGATCAGTTCAATACATGATTCACAACATGTGTGGGATGACCTTTGATTTTCTGTGGCCTGAGAAAATCACTTGTGCACTTAAACAATAGATTAATCCAACATGTATATCATAGCCAAAGCAAGGAAAAGTATACACTCACACCATCACATATTCATGTAAAACATCATAAAAATCACATCATAATTAGATTCATAATTTACATTTCCATAAACCATCTCAAGATAAAAATCGCATAGTAAATCCATATTATGATCTCACAACTAGTATCTTTAAAAATATTAGAATGCATATCACAAGTCTCATCAAAACATACTAAGCATAACTAACAAAAATAAAGACATATAGTCTAGAAAATCTACATATTGGGATTATCAGTCCCCAAATGTCTAAAATGTCTCCAACAGTAATATGAAATGAGCAAAAATAAGGGAGTGAAATAATAGTTCTCACATCCTCCCCCCTAAGACTAAACTTCCTCCTGAAAGTCGTCAAAGAGGTGAGGATAAAGTGTCCTCAATCTAGCTGCATCCTCCCATGTCACTGTGACCTCATTATACCTATCCCACTGAACCCTAACCTGGGAAGGCCCAGCATCCGATGATCCAATATACGAATTGGCTCCAAAGCTAGCTTGCCATCTACCTCTACTTGTAGAGCACTCCAGTCCAATACATGAGACAAATCAGATATATAATGCCACAATATAGATACATGGAAAACATCGTGGATGCGTGACAACCTAGGTGGCAAGGCTAGATAGTAGGCTACTGGTCCTATCTGCTCCAAGATCTCAAAAGGCCCAATGAACCATGGTGCAATCTTAGAGCCCTTTCCATAACAGATTGGACTCTTGTGTGGCCGCACTCTCAAGAATACGTTGTCCCCGACTGAGAAGCTCCGATCTAATCTCTTAGCATCGGCATACTTGTTTTGTCGATCCTATGCCTCATGAAGTCTCTGTCTAATCAAGGTCACCTGCTGCTCCATATCCTACACCAGCTCTAGCCCAATAGCAACCCTATCCTCTATATGGTCCCAACTCAATGGTGTCCTGTAAGGTCTATCATACAAGGCCTAGTAAGGAGGCATACCCAACGAGTTGTGATGCCCATTATTGTAAGCAAACTCAACTAGATATAGATACTCCTCCCATCTAGACTAGTGGTCCATAACATACATGTGGAGCATATCCTCTAAGACCTGATTCACCCTCTCCATCTAACCATCTGTCTCAGGGTGATAAGTTGAACTGAAGTTAAGCTGTGTACCCAACGCCTGTTACAGAGCCCTCCAAAAGGCTGATGTGAATATTGAGTCTCTGTCAAAAATGATGCAGCAAGGTTGATGGAAACAAGGTAGATAACTAAGAGGGGGGGTGAATCAGTTATCTTAAATATTATGACTTTCTTTTCTTCTTTAATATTAGTGCAACATCAAAACATAAGAGCATACATAATCATGAGAGTAGAAATAAAATCAACACACATAACACGAGGATTTTTAAGTGGAAAGACCTATTAAGGGAAAAACCATGGGGTGACTAACCCAAGATTGTATTCTCTGTTAAAAGAATAAGAAGTAGAAAATGGCACTTGCCACTTAGGGCTCACTACCGCACACTACTCACAAGAGGCACACTGCCTACAAGAGACTCAATGTCTACAAAGTTATGGAAAGTAACCAGATGTTTGAACTGAAGAGAGGAATCTGTAGTTAGGGTAAAATTGCAAATCAGGGCAAATGAAATAAACAGCAATGATAAAAACCCTAGCAATGCACAATGAAGCACAAGACAACATGAAAATCAAAATAACAAATGTAAATGCAAACTGATCTCTATGCTATGCTTGATTTATCTCCATTGCTCTTCTCCACCTCGCATGAGCATGCAAGATTTTGAAGGATTATTGTTGGAAGGATGTTGGGTGCTCACTTCTGCAGCATAACATTAAGATGAAGATGCTAGAATGAATGATAGATGAAGGATGCAAAGGCTCTAATGATATTTCAATAGCATGTGGATACTTGAGGATCAATGCATGCTAATGGCTTATGAGGGGGTTGATTTATAGGAAAGGCTTAATTCAAATGGATGGCTAGGATCAATTAGGGCTTTAGATGAAATGGATGGATGGGATTAAGTTAGGTTTCCTTGCACATCACTAATGGGATAAATGGGATTAAGAATGGGATTAGGACAAAATGCTACAAGCTGTCTAAGATAATGTTTTAACAAGGTGTTGTAGGACATGGACAAAGTTGGGACAAATTTAGGTGTCTACATTTTGCCCCTCTTTGAGATGATGTTCGAGATGATGAGCTTTGTGTCGAGTAACATCATTTCAAAGAAGTTAATGTATGGATAATTGATAGGGATGCTAATGAAATGATGATGATGATGATGATGATGGAAAGATAGGATGATGATGCCCCCTCGAGAGGATAGGCGGGTTGGACAAACACGGGTAGGCTCTCAAAAAGAAATGGCTTGGCTGCAAAAGAAAGATAAAGGGATAGATAGAAGAAATGAAGGATGTGTTATGCTGCAATGGAAGGTGAGCAACCATGATGTTTGATATAGCACTAGACATTATGCACCAAGGTATAAGGATCCAGGGTGACATTGTGTCTCGTGCCCCAGCGTAATACAACCTTGTCTGACGTATGAGGAAGAAAACTTAGAGCATTGAAGTCCTAATGCACAAAAGGTATGATATGACCTTAGATGCAAAGGATAGTGCAAAAAGCTATTCCAACATACACAAGATATGAATATTAGCTGGAATGATATCGATATGATACAAATGCAAGATAAAATGATAACACACACAAGCAAGCAAGCAAACATGCACAAATGATTCAAAAACAAACAAGGTATTGCCCCTGTCAAGCTGTAAACCAATGATTAATTGATGATTGTTTTGATAGTTGAGAGTGTTGTCATTACGGGGAAAGCTATATCCCTAGATCAACACAAGGTTGTTTGTTGAGTTGGTTGGCTGGTTGGCTGATTGCTTTGGCTTACAACAAGGCTAGGATCAAGACCATTGATTGTGATTGGATAACTTGGCTTGATTGATTAACTTGATTGGTATGGATTAAGGATTGGCTTGCATTTGGATCTTTGTTCGGAATGATTTAAAGATGATGAAATGATGGATGAAGATTGATTTGACTGAGATTGATTTGATGGTTGGACTGATGTGCTTTGGTTGATTTACTTTGGTGTTGATGCTAATGATTGATAGGATTTGTTTTGATGGTTGGCTTGATGTGCTTTGGTTGTAATGTTTGCTATTACTAGGTTGATTGTTTTGATGATTGGATTGTTTTGAATGATGAGCTATGGATGGTGTGATGATGAGAGTGTCGATTCAATCTAAGCATAAGCAAGTGTTCACAGTGTGCTCAAAGGATGTAAAACAAACAAGGTATTGCCCTTGTCAAGTCATAAACCAATGATTGATTGTTTAAGTGATGATGATAGTGTTGTCATTGCGGGGAAAACTATATCCCTAGATCAACACAATGATGTGGGAACGCTATATCCCATTGATGATGATTGATGATGATTGATTTGGTTCATGACAAGATGAGGTTCAAAACCTGTTGATTTGATTGGATAATGTTCCTTGATTGATTGGCTTGCTTGATATGGATTAATATTTAAGATCATTGCTTAGATTGATTTGATTGATATGATTGGAAGAAGTGATTGGTTGAAATGGATGAATGAATGTTATTGATAGGAAGAATTGATGATGATGATGATGATTTGATTTTGATTGAATGTTGATGGAGTGGATTGTTTTGGATGATGTGATTGGTTTTATTGCTTGGATTTTTCATTGGATATTTAATTTTTTGGATTTTTTGAATATTTTGTTTTTTTGTGTTTTTTTTAGGATATTGTGATTTTTTTTTTTTTGTTTCAATGGATTTACAATTTGGGTAGCCTTTGTGCTTGATACCAATGACAAGGGAGGAAACCAAGTCTAGGTGCAAGGGATGGATGAATGGGATTGGATGGATAAAAGGTTGGGCAACAAGGGATGGAAGGCTCATGATAAATGGGTGGATAAAAAGGATAGGCCATATAAGGGATGGATGCATGCCTCATGATAAACGGATAGGTAGGCTATAGTGGAAAGCTCATGCTAGACAGATGGGGATAAGCTATAAGATGGAAAGATCATGATAAGGATACACCATAGTGGATGGATCATAAGGGAGCTAGGATGTGATCTCCAAAGGCTATGTTGCATAGGAAGAATAGCTTGCGCCATTCTAGGTGGTAATGCTTAGGATTTTTACATGACAAAGTTCATGACCAAGGGATGACATGATTGATTGGATTTGGATGGGATGGATGAATGGTCAATGGATAGGACTTGGTTTGGAAAGAAGGTATGTCAAGAAATATCCAAACATGTTTCAACATTGTGCCCCTATGTCTTCTTCAAAATCAAAAGGTGGAAGGATGGATGAATGGGTTCAATAGGATAGGCATATTTATGTAATGGCTAAGGATGACAGGATGGTATGGTAAAAGTTTGGAAATGGATAGGTTGGATGAGACAATGTGCCCCCAAGTGTAAGTGACATAGAAAATCAACCTACACATGATGCCTGTTTGCCAGGTTTTTATCATGGTACTTATCCAAGGCACCTATTTGCCATGTTTTCACCGTTGGACGAAGGGCTTTCTCTTTACTTTTTTTTTTTGCTTTTTTCTTTTTTTTTTTTCTTTCTTTTTGCTTTTAGATGGGTTGACAATTACACATGGCACCTGTTTGCCAGGTTTTCACCATGGTAATGGATAGGAGGGACTCAAGTGGCTAGTGCTATGAAAGGTGATAGTGTCCCATTAGAGATGGATGATGTCTTCACATGGACCATGTCATTATGCTCATCGATGTTGATAAGGGATTGTGTGGACGGGAGATGGATTAGGTAGATAGTGGATTAGGATGTGGATTATGCAAGATTGATGCAAGAATGGATGGATGGGGATAGTGGATTATGATGTGGATTATGAAAGGTTCATGCAAGGATAGATGGATAGGGATAGTGGATTATGTCAGACTTAGGATGAAAGGCTTATGTAAAAGCATGGACCATAGGAAGGTGATGGGAAAGATATGTAGGATAATGGATGAAGGATGGGGAGATGTAGTTATGTGGAGGTACTGCAGAGTGGAAGGGAACCATGACCAACGGCTGCACACACCGTGATAAACGTTGAAGCTTTTGATTGGATGGTGGTGTAGGAAGCAATGGGGTTGTTTTCTTAGGAAATGGTTGATGAAGTGATTTAGGAACCCACATAGATTTAGTATTTTTAGTGTTTTTGCTTTGCTTGTGGGATTTGTGAAGGGAATGAAAGTTTTGGATGGAAGTAGGCTTTTGGATGGATATAGGTGATTGGGATTCTTGAGATGTGGATGAGGATGCCTCATTTGCTTTGCTAGCTATTTGCTTAGGAACCCAAACCATTTTGCTTTTGGGCTTTGCATTTGGAGGTAAGGGTTTAGATAGATGTTTAGATGAACTTTGCTTTGAAGATGGATGATTTAGAGACTTTTCACATTGATGGCCCAAGGCATGAGGGTCCTTAGGAGTTTTAGTTGGATTTTTGGCTTTATAAGTAAAGGCATCCAAATGTTTATTTTGGAATCCCATAGGGTGGATGGAGTGGATGGAATGATTGGAAGCTTTACGCTTAGGTGATGTGTGCTTTTGTTGGCCATGATTAGGGATGTAAGGATACTTATGAATAAGTGGATAATTAGGTGTTGGAAGCAATGGTGGCAAGGTGGATGGAGAGATATTTGGAGTTGGTAAAAGTGGAGGTAAAGTGGATGGTGGAAGGTGTACGGTCACATGCTTTTGACATTTATAGGATGATGGAGGTGAAATGGCAACATATGTGTTGGGTAGATGATGTGGTTTGTGATGAAAAGTGGTAGGTTTAGGATGCATGAATGGATTACCAACATCTTGGCCTTGTTTACCTTGGGGTGTGTATCCAAGGCCATATGAGCATGGAGGAACTTTGACATAGTTTGGCTCCAAAATACCTTGTTCATAAAGGGCTAAACCTTTACCTTGGTAGTTCATGTTTCGGAGTATGCGATCGACAATGGGACTTGGTGTGCTTTGAACACTAGACTTGAGTTCATTATTGGATGGAGAAGATGAAGTGGATAAAGGTCGTTGTTGTCCTAAGGAAGAACACTCATGTATAAGGGTGGATAGACCAATAGGACATGATGGATTTGAAATGGGATCGATGGTGGATGTGGAAGGAGGATCATTAGGATCTTGATTAGCATTGTGTTCACTAAGATCCAAGTTATTTGTTTGATCTTTTGTGCTTACTTGGGGGACAATTATCTCATCATGACAAGTGGATGTTTGCCCATTATGGATAGGGTTAGATGGAGGATGGATAAGAGCAATGCAGATATCTTGCTCATGGATAGATATAGGATTATAGATAGGATCAAGGTGCTCATGGATAGCTTCTTCATTATGGATATTGTCTTGAGCGTGGAAAAGATATATGTTATGGATGGGTTGAATAAAAGTGATTTGATCTTGAGTTGGACTAAGGCTTAATGTTTCCACATGCTTAGGATTAAATATTTGACATACCTCTTGGGTTGCTTGAATGGAAGTGGAAGGCTCTTGGTCAACAACATGAGAACATGATGACTCTTGTCTTGGATTCATAATAACAGACTCTTGAATAGGCTTGATGGCTTGTAGGTCACATGATGGGCTTGAAGGGCTAAGAATGTTAATTGAGGGCTCTTGGATAGGCTCAAGGATAGGTGGACCACATGATGGGATTGTAGGATTGGACATGACATTTGGAAGTTCTTTGGTAGGCTCATAAATGGGTGTTTGACATGGGGGTAGTTTATTCCTAGCTAGTAGCCAATGGATCACATCCTTCACAAGGGTATGAGTGGATGGGAAATATAATGGATGAGCAATAATAGAGGATGATGTTGTAAGCGTAGGACTAGGATTTTGATTAGATGGAAGGATAATGGAGTTTGATGGATTAGGATGTGGACTAGATGGGTGTGACACATGGGATTGGGATGATGTGGCATGTTTCTTATTGTAGGTAGGTACACCTTGTAAACAATTGAGACAAATATTGGGCATTGATTTGTATTATGGCCTTTGGTCCTATGGTATGCACAATAATCATGTTCGTCATATGGACTTTCTTCACATGGGTTGACTTCAGGAAGTTCAATGAGTTTTGCTTCAAGCATCCTTCGTAAAACTATCTCAGCTGCATCCTTTGGTGAAGGATTAGAATGACTTGGTGATGAAGGTAATGAAGGGCTTGGTGATTTGGAAGGTCGATGGACCAATGGACTAGGAGTAGGATCACATGGTGGTGTTGGGATAGGATTAGTTGGCTCATGTGTTAGCATGTGATTGGATGATGAAGGCCACTCTAGATCGGTATCTCCCTTGTCAAAGGTTATTAGATCTTGCATAGGATAATTTGGGCTTGTTTGATTTATGTATAAGGGATTACTTGGACTTGGATGTGCTTCTTGTTGTAAAGGTGGACTTGGGCTCACTTGTGCTTGTTGTGGAGGCCATTGATAGTCTTGGTGGTTGAGTGAAATGGTGGGATATGTAGACAAAAGATCTTGGGGTCGATATGAAGTTGAGGGCATTTGATCTTGTTGCCAAGGTGGATTTGGGCTTACATGTTCTTGTTGTGATGACACTTGGTTGCCTTGTGGATGGGCTTGGTGGTATGTTGGAATGTTAAAATGAGAAATTGGATAATGTTGGGGTGAAGGTTGATTTGTTGATGTGGCATAGGTTGATATGGAATTATCATGATAGGTGGATGGATTAGGTTGGTGTGAAGTTGAGGTGGGTGACATGTAGGATTGTGGTTGAATTTGTTGGAAGTTGTGATGGTGTTGTGGTGGAGGGATTGTATAGGATAATGGTTGTTGTGATATGGATTGATATGGATAAGGGTTGTTATAGGTTGATGAAGGATTGATGTGACATGTGGATGAATTTGGTTGATATGAAGTGGGATAAGTTGATGCAGAATTGATTTGATGTGTGGATGGATTAGATTGGTATGAAGTGGGAAAAGTTGATGTGGAACTGATTTGATGTGTGGATGGATTGGGTGTTGGACTTGTCTCATCCTCACAAGTAAAGAGATGACCTCCTCGAAGTATAAACTTGGTCTTAAGAGGAGAGGCTCCTTTGATTGTGATCTTTGGTCTTGGATTGTCTTCATGACTTGGATTAGGAGGATAGCCACCTTTAATTGTGATTGGTTTCTTCTCATGATTTGGATTGGGAAGATAGCCACCTTTAATTGTGATCTTGGGCTTTGGTTTTATTGCATTGTTTGAATTAGAGGGGTAGCCTCCTTGAATTGTGATTATAGGCTTAGGTCTTGTCTCATGATTAGAGGGATAGCCCCCTTGAATTGTCACCTTAGGCTTGGGATTTGTCTCATGATTAGAGGGATAGCCCCCTTGAATGATTATGACCATCTTGACAAGTGTTGACTAGGAATAGGTTGATGATGATGTGGAGATGATTTGGAATGGGTATGGATGTGACTAGGATATGTTCAGAATAAAATTGATTTGGGTATGATTAGGATATGATGTGGAATGACAGAATTGGGTGATGTCGATGAAATGTAGGATGAATTGTTTGTGTTTGGTGTTTATAGCTTGATTTGGCAATGTTCAAACAAATGATTATGCATATACACACATGAATCACTCACGCAAGACACATAAGCAATTGTTGACTTTGAAAATGAAATGTGATGATTATGCAAGCACACATGGAAGACACATCAACAAGCCTAATGTCTAGTCAAGTGGGTATGGCCAATTAGGTCTTAGGCTAGATTGCACAAGGTTGACTAAGGAATTGAAAGTGAAATCCTACCACACAGCCAGGAGAAAGGGGTAACCCACCCTTCACCTTCACTTCCCAAAGGTATAAAGTTCTTTGGGGCTTAGCCAAGAGTGACAAGATTTACAACTCCCAATGAGGGTGTCTTTTGATTCAGCCTCGATTGAGGTCGTCCCTTGGAGTGGTGTGTCTCCAAGCAGGCCTCCTAGATAGGGTTTACAAAAGCAAACCAAGTGAGTTGTCACTTGATTCACACTCGCAGTTGTTAATTGACCCTTAGAAAATGAAATATGTGGAAGACAATTCAAGCACTTGTTCGTTTTAGATCCAAATCCAAATATGCTGGAAAACACTTGTTCATTTTATGCCCACTTTTGACATGTGATAGCAAACAATGTTCATTTTAGGAGCTCAAAATTCAAATGTGTTCGTAAACAAGTTGTTCAGAAAAGAAAAAGTTGTGTCGAGTGCACCTGGAAAGTTGTTGTCAAGTTTGTTGATGAGGTACACACCGCAAGCCACAATTTGGTCCACTAGATAAAGCAAGCAAAAGGTTTCAAACGATATGTCTTTGACAAGCAAAAACCTGCAACCCACTTGTGAGTAGTTTGATGAAAAGCGTCTTCGACAAACGATATAGCTGCAAGAAAATGGTTAGTGACAAACACAAGAAAAAAAAAGCCTATATTATGAAAAAAAATGAACTAGTTACTCTAAAATTTTGACTAAAAAGCTAAACTATATTAAAGTCTAACTATATTAGAATTAAACTAAAATTCTTATTAAAATGAAATTAATTAATCTAGGGTAAAAAATTGAACTAAAAAAAAAAAACTAAATTACAATTTAAACCTAAATTAAATTGAAATCTAACTTAAAATTAAAATTAATACTAATAGTAAAGTAAAATTAAAAGTTAAAGTCTAAATCTTCAAATTAATTCTAAAATAACATTAAATCTAAAGTTGACTAAAATTAATATTAAAATCTGAATTTAATACTAAGTAAAAAGTAAATTTAAATCTAAAACTAGAATAGAAATTAGTTAAAAAGACAATTAAAAGCTTACGTAAGAAAAACTATTTTCTAAAATTAAATTAGAAACTTCTTAAAAAAAGTAAAGCTAAAGTTTATGTGGACCTACGTTAAAGTTAAAGACTAACTAAAAAAGAACACTTGTTGATCGGATGGGAAGGCCGACTGTGGCGAGGGAGATGGGAGGTCGTGTGAAGAATGGGCAACGACCTATTGTTGAAGACTGTCATGAATGAATGTTGCAGAGCACCAAATGAAATAAGATGCCAGGAATGTGTGCTTGACCAATGAAAGTATAAGATTGCCGCTTGTGTTGGATTTTTTGCCGGGCTTGAATGATGTCTGTGAAGATTGGAATGGCACCGATGTTGGTTTAATGCCGGAAGTGAGTCTATCAATCAGAGAACTGTGCCACAGAGGATGATAGGCGGTGCCGAGTTTAGAATCCGCAATATTTAGATGAAACAGTTGATCTACCAACAAATGGGCGGAATCACTGTGGTCGCTGGTAAAACAAATGCCAAATATTTTGTAAAGATTGCTGCGTGATCTGTTAACCATTGCCAAAGATGTGATGTGTTCGCTGACTGCAGACCACCAAAGGACTAGTAACCACATGTGAGCCGAGCGATTAGAAAAGATTCGCCGATTTACAATTGTAATGGAATGGCAACCTGTAGGAAACTAGTGATGCCCTAGGTGGTGCGGATGAGAAACAACGACCATGAAATTTCACAAATGTCGATTTCCCTACAAGAGATCAAACCTTGATAGAAAATCTAATACTATGAATGAAGTTGACCGAGCCAAGGAGGATATCAACTAGGTTCAAAGCACTGACCAGAAGTATGAAGACAGGTGCGATCCAAGTGGTGGGAGCAATATTGTTGAGTGTCTATGGAGATCATTTGAAAGAAGATTTGACGATCGACTAAAAATCAAATGGAAAATGATGGATCAGATGGTGATTTCAGTGGAGAGGCTAGAAAATGATGGTTTTGACTATGTTATGCCACCGATTAATGCCACAAATTGTTGTTTGAAACGATTGTTGAAGATCCTGCCTTCCCAAAAATAGTGGATGATCTGCCGAGATTTTTGTGGACTGTCGAAAGTGTAGCAAAGACCACCGGATTTGTGGTCACCTTGATAACTGCTGGACTCCAGCGGTCACTGTTTGGACGGCCGTGTTAAGAAATACACAGATAGTAACTCTGCAATCCTAATGGTTTAAGCCGCCTGCCGAAGATTTCAATAGTTGGATCTGAATTTTTTAAAACCTGTGGAGTGTCAAAATCTGCAAGAACCTTAGCGGAGGATCCATCGATGGTGATTGAGAGGTAGCAGATGTAAGGCTGGTCGCAAAAGATGCAAAATTTGTGATGGAAGACCTCAACACAAGTGACGATTGTTTACACAGCGGTGGCTACTGAGAAATTTGTGGTGGCTGTGGGATAAATATGGGCGGATCTGAGTGTTGGATGACTGGTAGAAGGTTTATCAGAGGATAGCAAAGACTGAGGATGGACGATAGTCTTTTAAATGGTGTCGATGAAGAAATTGTGGCTTTAAGATCATGATGTGGAAGTGACAATTATGAAATAAGCAGATCAAAAGCGGTTGAAACCACCACAAGCGAAGACTATGTGCAGGGTAGAGGAAGCAGTAGTGTTGTTAGTTAAATGGTGATGACGACTATGGTTTGGGAGATAACGAACAAAAGTCTGTAGTGATGGAGGCAAAGACCGATAGAAAACCAAGGAAGCGACATCAATGGAGGCAAAGTCTGTAGCGATGGAGTTTTTTTTTAAGCCATGGTCTACAGAATTCACAGGGGAGGTGTATGTTTTGAGGTGGTGACTTTGGATTTTAGTGGTGACAAAAACTGAAGACCGCAACTGTGGCGATTTAGAGTATAGGAAGCGATAAAAGGGAGGTAAATTGCAATGGCAATGGTGGTAGCAGAGGATCTCAAGGCTGATGGCGACAATGTAGTAGTGGAGGATCGGGGTTTAGAAATAGCAGATCTGATGCAAAGATCTAATAGCAGTGATAGGAAAAAGGATTAGGGGATGACTGGGAAGGATTGTGCAGTGAGTTTTTTACAGGTCTGCAGAGATCAAACTAAGGTCGACAGAGACCAAACAAGCCCTGCAATATAAGACAAACAATCTCCTGCAATCAAAAATTACCCTGCACTAATGATGAACATAGATGATAATTGATTTGTACAGAAATATTCCACGCAAACCGTACGGATTGTATGTTAAAGCTTGTGAAATTAAAAAAAAAATTCAAATTTTTTCAAAAATTTCAGTCACAAAAAATAGGCAAATTTATAGTCAAAATTCATGGAAATGACCTTCTGATCGTAATGGTGCAGTCTGTTTTTGCCCAGGAAATCACTTGCAAGAATTTACCCCCAAAATTTACAAATCTAGACAAAACTAGGGTTAGAAAATGCAAAATTTTGACAACAAAACCCTGCAAAATCCAACTTCACAAAAATAGCTTGCAAAAAGATGTTAAATCAAGGACGTGAGTCCCACCGGGCGTGCCAAAATATAGTTAGGGTAAAATTGCAAATTAGGGCAAATGAAATAAACAGCAATGATAAAAACCCTAGCAATGCACAATGAAGCACAAGACAACATGAAAATCAAAATAACAAATGTAAATGCAAACTGATCTCTACGCTATGCTTGATTTATCTCCATTACTCTTCTCCACCTTGCATGAGCATGCAAGATTTTGAAGGATTATTGTTGGAAGGATGTTGGGTGCTCACTTCTGTAGCATAACATTAAGATGAAGATGCTAGAATGAATGATAGATGAAGGATGCAAAGGCTCTAATGATATTTCAATAGCATGTGGATACTTGAGGATCAATGCATGCTAATGGCTTATGAGGGGGTTGATTTATAGGAAAGGCTTAATTCAAATGGATGGCTAGGATCAATTAGGGCTTTAGATGAAATGGATGGATAGGATTAAGTTAGGTTTTCTTGCACATCACTAATGGGATAAATGGGATTAAGAATGGGATTAGGACAAAATGTTACAAGCTGTCTAAGATAATGTTTTAACAAGGTGTTGTAGGACATGGACAAAGTTGGGACAAATTTGGGTGTCTACAGAATCCACATATGCTGAGGTTCAATTCCGGTTAGGTTCAATATACTAATCTACTGCACTTCATTTTTTTTTGCTTTAGTGTTGTTGTTCTGTCACATACCAGACTTGTATTGTTGCTTTGACACTTCTTTCTACCTTTTCTCATACACTATGTCACTCAACACGACTTCATACTGAAGTCAATCTGGTATATATATATTCGCATCAAAGATTTCAACATCTTTCTAGTCGGCAACCAGAATATTCAAGATTTTTACTAAACATTGATCTGTCAGCTGGATCCATGCTTAATATGTGATACGTATCAAAGACAGACCTGGAAGTCATCAATCATGTCATCCTACCATCAATGATCCCTCAAAAAGCTTGATCACCATTAGTTTCTCATCTGGATTAAAGTCTGATGCTCTGCTGGTTAGTTCTTCCTCAGTCTACTTTGTCTGTCAGGAACCCAACACTTAGATGCTCATATCTTTTCACTCATTCATCACCAGAGGCTCAATCTCTAGAATGTAGTAGTCATGGTACTCCTCTGGACTTGTCCAAGTCCGCAACTTGCTTAGTTACACCATCTTAGTGATCTAGACCTAATTGTCAGACCTTGATGCATGCTCTGTTCTTGCTCATCAGACCAAAACACTCTTTAGTCTGTCTTCTAGTATAGACATACTATGTGCTGCGGATGTGTGGGATGGACTTTGTTGCCATCAATGACAACACTCATGAAGCCACACAGTGTCTCTTGCCAACAATCTCCCCCTTTGGCATTGATGGAAACAATTAGTGAAAAATGACTAAGTGTTGTAACAAACCCCCTTTGTTGATGCTCTATCTTATGTACACTTTTACCAGAGCTCCCCCTTAGCTGGATTCCACATTTTTCACTACTCCTCACTTCCACATTTTTAATTACTCCTCACTCCCCATTTGACATCAATGGCAAAGGGTGAAATTTGCAAACCAAAATTTGCAAAAATCATCCTATACATGGCCACATAAGTATATATACATGTTAGACTTACATTTACTTAAGTATATCTGCAAAGATAGTCTTCAACTGTACAACTTCTATCACCCAACTCTGCTTCATCCTGTCCAAAATTGAAATGTGGCCACTCAACAAAAATGCAAAAGCTTCTCCCCTTCTTAAGTCTGTCGAATCACTGGTCCGGGCTGTGGTCTGAGCATCAGTTAAGGCCTCATGCATGGCCTCTAACTTGGGGATAATTATCCTGCTTAGTTCACTCATCCTACTTATTATATTCTTCCTCTCTTTTTCAAGCCTCTTTATTTCATTTATAATGGCGATAGCCTGGCACTCTTGATTCATTAAAGATGTGGTGAGGGGATCAAAATTCTAAGATAAACTTAACAGTTTATCTTCTTGTTCTTTTACCTTCTATTCAATATCCTATGTCACTTTAGACCAAGATAGACAAAATTTATATATTTCTCCACCATCTTTAAAAGCATTTTCCAGGCTCTTTATGCCAATATCCAGGCTCCTCCTATCATTAGTTATGAGTCCCTGCACTTTAGTGAATCTTTTTCCCAAAAATTCTTTCCAGACTTTCTCTTCTGCCGATTTCTCTAAGGAATTAAAATGGGTGCTAACAGAGTTAACTAGATATTTCAAGTTACCGGATGCAGAGGCTGAAAGATCCTTTTGGAAGGATGGCATGATCTTCTCTAGCACACCGGATGCAATCTCTATTAGCTCACAGTCTTCCATGTGAGACTTCAAAAGCTTTTCTTTTGTTTTAGCTTGAGCAAAAGATGCTATCTTCATTGTCTAGACCCGAGAGAGGGAGTCAAAATTGAGTGGTCCTTGAAATAGGTCTAGTTCATCTATTTCCATCATCTCTTTAGTTAAGAAGTTTTTCACTACTTCTGCAGTGTCTCTTGCCAAAGACAGAGTCTTCTTTCCTTTTGCATCCTCAGAACTGTCATCAGAGATCTTCTCTATGTGTTCTTCTTCTCTTCCCTTTTCCTCCTCTACTTGACTCAATTTCTCCTCTTTTCTTCCTTCTTCTTCAGTTCCAGAGTCTACAGGGGGATCTGGAAGAGAGATGTTTACATCTTCATGGACTTCCTCTTCCAGAATAGAGGAATCCAAGTCCTTAGTCCTCTCCTCACCTATCTCCTTTGACTCTTCTGCAATTTTCTCATTAGGTTCTTCTTTTGATGGGCTTAATCCTTCGACATCCATGGGAGAAGGTTCTTCATCTATTTCCTCACTGATAGGAAGATTGAATCTTTTGAAGACATTTTGGAGGATGTCTTCTATTTCTTTTTCCACCTAATCAGTCTCTCCAAGCATAAGTTTGTTCATTGTGGCTTTGCTCCGGAACTCATCCTTGCAGTCCTTAAAGATCATGGTCATTTGTTTTGGAGTAATGGAAGGATAGAGATGTATTGCAATCTGTTCACGGATCTCTAAATCTTTTTCCTTGGCATTCTCCTTTCTGAGTTCAAGTACCTTCTCTAGACTTTTGAGAATTAAGGAAATGATTTCAATGAATGCATTATTATAAATGTTTAGGTACTTAACTGTGGCTTCCTCTAAAATTCTTTTGTCAATATCACTGTAATCATCATAAAATTCAGTGACTGGTTGTAGGTTCCCATCCACTATGACTGCCTTGATGATATCATCAATAGAAAGAGTGGGCCTTTCTACAAATTTTTCTGCCTCTTCTTCTTTGTTTTTGCCGACAGAGGAATCCCCAGAAGTTTTCTTTTTCTTCTTCATTTTCTTAACCTCTTCATCAGTCTCTGTTTCTTCATCATCCTTTTGGCTTATGTATGACCTTGTGGCCTTTGTCTTCATTCTCTTCTCTCCCTTTCCAGATGTCTTGGCTTCTGGGTTTGAGGCTTTTGGGCCCTTAGAGGTGGCAGGTGCAGAGCTCTTAGAGGATCTAGTCCAGGAGGAGGCTTGTACCGGAACAATTTCCTTTTCTGCTTCTTGTTTCTCTTTCTTAGCTCTTTCTATTTTTTCTCTATTTGCATCAACTGCCTCTTTTGAAATGCCATATCTTTTGGCAACTTCCTCTACTTCCCTTCTCACTTTTCTTTTCATCTCTGGTTGTCTCAATTCAACATGTATTTTTACACTCAATTCCTGAAAGGTTCCAAACCTTTCTACCTCAGGGTCCTTAGGCTAACTTAGCAAGTGTTGGACATTTAGCTCTAGGATTTTCTCATCTGCCTCATAGCCCATTGGCATAATCCAGATTGTTCTGGGCTCAACTGCCTCCATTAGGCATTGATCAGTGTCTACCATGAAACACACTGTATCTTTGTATTTTTCAACTATTGTTTGTGGAATTCTTTCTCTGGCCTGCATCAAACTTTGGAAGTTTTTGAAGTATCCCCAGAGTGCTATACCTTGAGCATTAGCATCACCAAGTCCATACATATAATCTCTTATTTGTATGGCAACTGGTCTGTCATTTTGCCATACCCAACCACTTGATCTAGGTAGCTCATTCATATAGTAAAAGAATAAACACAGTATTAAACCACCATACTTGAATGAGTCCTTCTTGTCCTTCTTGATCTTTTGCAAGTTTTCTAATAGTTGGCTCAGGAGAAGCTCACATAGATCATAGTCTACATTTTCCCTTAGCATCTGATATGCAGTATAAATTACAGTTCTAGACACAGAGTTCTCCCTATTGGAATGATATATTTTATAGCCAATTATCATAGAGGCAAATTTGATATCCAAATCTGTGATATCTTCTATTGTCATTGCTCTTTTGTCAAACTTTGATTTGGTAGCGTCACTCACTATTTGGTTCTTGACCGATTTGAGAGTAGGCAACCCACCGGATGAGTGCAAACCGGTTACTGCCCTAATGGCATCTTTTGTTATCTTGAATGGCCTCATCAACCACATGAAGTTGTCATGTATTATGCTAAGAACATACCGGACCCATTCATCTTCAGCAAAATAGGGAAAGTGGATGCAATGTCTGAAATGCTTATCCCAGATGGCCTTGTATTGAGGTTTGAGTTCAAAGGTTTCGTCTATTAGTTGTTTATGGTAGATATCTATTAGCTTTGATTCTCCAAATTCCTCAATATTTGCATGGATGTATACCCTAATATCTTCTATGTGTAGAACCCCATGCAGAATGCTAGAAAAGGCGCCTAAGGGATCAACTTCTAGGGATTTGTAGGGGTGTTTCTAAAACTTTGGGCGTGGCCTATTAGTGATCTTAACAACATTTGGAGTAGCCATCTTGCAAAGATTTAGAGAGAGATATTCAAGAATGGAAATACCTTTTTAAGCTTCTAGGGTTCACAAAATGAGCTAGAAAAGATCGCTGGTTGAATCAGATTCTGCGGTTGATCTTTGAGAGAGTTGAAACAATCTTGTTACAGAGCTCTTCCTTTGTTCTTTTTAAAATGCAAATGTGCAAATGATGAATAAAAGAATCCTTATATTTCTACACAAACCCTAATTTCATATTGCAATAAATGCACACCTTAAGTTATTCTGATTCCCTTGTTCTTCCTTATTCTGTGAGAGATCTTTCTGAATCACTGAGGTGGAATTGGAATTTATTTAGTGATAATTGACAATGTATCTCCTTTCCTCCAATCATGTTGTTTATCTGCAGGTCAAGATATTTTAATTTGAATCATACCGGATCTAACTGTGAGAATCCTGCTTTTACCAGATGGCTATCAAACTAGATCAACCTTGGATCATTTAAACTCTTCAAAACTTCTTGTAGATCTTTCATATTATTACATAGGGTTATTTAGATATTTCTCTAAGAACCCTTTAATCTGCAACATTCCATGTGCCAAATTTAGGCACCAATTGACTGGCTGGGGGAATTTATTTTTCCTTTGTGACTCCCCCTGAGCCAAAGCTTATCTATTTAGTTTCCGGAAGAAATATCAACACCAGATTCTGGTGCGGATCCATCCCCAATATTTTATGTATTCCTCTTCACCCAAATCTTGTTCATCTCCCTTTGAACTTCATCCACATTCACTTTGCCTTTTCCTTTATCTTGATTTTGATTATGATGCACCAGACCCTTTTTTATCCTGATTCTTACTTCTGCAGAATTTGGCAATATGACCGGATCTATTGCAATTGTAGCAAACAACATTCCTTTGCATATTTGACTGATATCCTCTTGATCTGCATTGATTAGCCATATGTCCCATTCTATTGCATGCAAAGCATCTACCATTGAATGAATTGTTTATTTGCATATTTTTGCATTCATGAGATTTATGACCATACCTTTTGGAGTTGAAACATTGTCCAGAGAAGGATGAATTAGTTTGATTCATTCTTCTTCTGCACTGAGTTACTTTATGACCGAAATTGTTGCAATTGTAGCAGTATCCATTGAAGGATGGATATCTTTGAGCATTTGGTTGCCTTACCAGAGGTCTTCTAGGCCTATTCCTTGGATTTCCTGATCCAGAGTTCTTCTGACCAGATCCAAAGCTTTCACCTTTCTCATATCCCAATCCATGCTTGTCATCTACCCTTTTTTGGCTTTCAAGAAGAACTTCAAGTTGAGCAGAGCTTATCTTGAATTTCTCTTTGTATTCATTTGTTGTTTGAAGATCCCTTTTAAGAGTGTCTATCTGATTCTCAAGTTGTTCTTCATTATCTCTAGCTTCTTTAAGATTAGATTCTAGATGCCTGATTATTCTATCCATTTTGTGGCAGTTTTCTAACTTTTCCTTGAGAGGTTGTTTTAGATTATCTTCAATTTCTTGGGTGAATCTCATAACCCCCGATTCCATTTCATGTCTTACCATAATGACCTCTTTTGATAGCTTCTCACATAACTTTTTTTTCTCATTCAGATCTTCATTAGTATCATTGGCTTCACTTTGGCTTGCTAATTGTTGAAGTAGTTCCTTTCTCCTTTTCACAGAGATACTTAGTTTTTCTTTTAGTTCATTTATGAAATCATCAGCTTGTTTGAGTCTTTCCTTCAAGTTATTGACTTTAGAGTGAGATTGTGCAAGATCATCTAGGGTAGACTGAAGTTGTTCCCTCATACCATACATATCCATTGAGATTCCCAAATCTTCCTCAAGCTGTTAGGCTCTGTTTGGAGGAACTTAGCTCTAATACCAATTGTTGACCCACGATTGCCGTTAAACCAAAAGGTTGACCTTTCAATTTCTGATACAAGCGCTAGAGTTAATGAATCCATGGGAGGTGGTTAGTCCATGTCACAAATCCCAAGGCTGCGCTTAACATGGCACCAACCTTTGGGGAGATGAAAGCACCAACTTTCCAACAATCTCCCCCCAGCGCCAGCCCGAGGGGATTCAAACCCGTGACCTTTCACTCTAATACCAATTGATGGAAACAAGGTAGATAACTGAGAGGGGGGTGAATCAGTTATCTTAAATATTATGACTTTCTTTTCTTCTTTAATATTAGTGCAACATCAAAACATAAGAGCATACATAATCATGAGAGTAGAAATAAAATCAACACACATAACACAAGGATTTTTACATGGAAAGACCTGTTAAGGGAAAAACCACGGGGTGACTAACCCAAGATTGTATTCTCTGTTAAAAGAATAAGAAGTACAAAATGGCACTTGCCAATTAGGGCTCACTGCCCGAGCACACTGCTCACAAGAGGCACACTACCTACAAGAGACTCACTATCTACAAAGTTATGGAAAGTAACTAGATGTTTGAACTGAAGAGAGGCATCCACATATGTTGAGGTTCAGTTTCGGTTAGGCTCAATATACTGATCTACTGCACTTCATTTTTCTTCTACTTTAGTGCTGTTGTTCTGTCACATACCAGACTTGTATTGCTGCTTCCACACTTCTTTCTGCCTTTTCTCACACACTATGTCACTCAACACGACTTCATACTGAAGTTAATCTGGTATATATATATATCCGCATCAAGGATTTCAACATCTTTCTAGTCGGCAACCAAAATATTCAAGATTTTTACTAAACACTGATCTGTCAGCTGGATCCATGCTTAATATGTGATATGTATCAAAGACATAGACCTGGAAGTCATCAATCATGTCGGCCTACCATGAATGATCCCTCAAAAAGCTTGATCACCATCAGTTTCTCATCTGGATTAAAGTCTGATACTCTGTTGGTTAGTTCTTCCTCAATCTACTCTGTTTGTCAGGAACCCAACACTTAGATGCTCATATCTTTTCACTCATTCATCATCGGAGGCTCAATCTCTGGAATGTAGTAGTCATGGTACTCCTCTTGACTTGTCCAAGTCCACAACTTGCTTAGTTACACCATCTGAGTGATCCGAACCTGATTGTCAGACCTTGTTGCATGTTTTTTTCTTGCTCAACGGACCAAAACACTCTTCAGTCTGTCTTCCAGTATAGACATACTATGTGCTACGGATGTGTGGGTAGACTTTGTTGCCATCAATGACAACACTCATGAAGCCACACAATGTCTCTTACCAACAGAGGTACCCCATGTAATCTAACAATCTCATCCAAGAATACTCTCAGGTCAGTGCAAGAAGTTGGGTCCACTTTTTGGCCAAAAAGTGGAAGTGTTTTCCCTGATTTTCAGAATTTGTCGCATTTGACCTTAAAATTTGAAGCACTTAGAAATGGAATCTTTAAAAAAATCACTAAATATAAAATGTAGTACTCAGAGTCTAGTTTCTAAATATGTAATTCTTTTCAATACCCAGATGATACAAATTAATTTTCAATAGGCATTTCTAAAAACCACTATTTAAAAGTCACTTTTTTTTTACCATACCATGCACGTGTACAGCCAACATAATTTGACCTAAATAAAATTATTTTTCAAAATCCTTTTGGAAAAACATGTGTAGTACAGTGAAGTTTGATGAGGATTTTTTTTTATAATTTTTTTCTAAATAATTTTTTTTTTATTAATTTTCTATTAGGCCTAATTGGTACTTTTGAAAACCCCTCGTGTACGGCCAACATAATTTGAGCAAAGAAAATTGTAAAATTATTTTTTTTTTTATTGTGTAAAGAATGATGTGTAGATTGATGACATATAATTTTAAAAAAAAAAAATTAAAAATTAAAAGTTATTAAAAAAATACAAACACCTGTCATTTCAAGTTTTTGGACTAGTTTGCTTATAAATTAAATAATAAATAGAAGAACATGTCCAATAACAAAAAAATTATATATTTGAAAACTAGACAATATCATCTGTAATAGGTTTTATTTCGTAAAAAAATTCAGAAAAAAAAGCCCTCAGCCATACAGGTAAACTCAGTGTTTCTTCTTGTTTTGTACTTAGAAAAAAACTTGCAGGTCCAAGGCTCAAGGTCGGTCAACCATGCCTATCCCGAGCCTAAAACCCAAGCAAAGGTCAGGGAAAAAGCGGCGGAGATTTCTAATTTCAAATAACAGGTACCTGTTATAAAACGGGTACGCGTTACATAACAGGTACCCGTTATAAAACGGGTACCTGTTATTTAAATAATGGGTACCCGTTATTTCCCATATTATGGAAAAAAGTACTTTCCCTGTATCCCTGCAACTTGCAAGTCTAATACGTACGGCGCGACAACGACAATTTCTGCATTTTTTTACTTACAATTGTTTTGTGGAATCTCTTAACAGGTCATATTCTATTCAAATTTTGAAAGGAGTCAATCATATGAACAATTCTGAAGTGAAATCAAGTGCATGAGCTATTTTCAAGAGGAATAAAGCAAGAGAGTTTTTATTTTTACATCTACCTTTTACTTCAAAATCTATGGAACAAAGGATCTACATCTAATTCTACTTCAAAAGTTCAAATAAGGACATCAATTATGAAATTGGATTAAGTATCAATTGTTATTTTATCAAGAGGGCTTGGTAATCATGGGATCAAATCAACGTCAAAGAAAAAAATAAAGTAGGGTAATGACACCTCAAGAAATTGAAGCAAATAGAGAGAAGGAAGCCAAAAGGCAAAGAGATAGAAGAGCAAGGATTCAAGAGATGAAGAATATTGAAGCATCTAGTTCCATGAGTATTGAAGAGAAAGACATTCAAGAGAGTAAAAATGATGGGATGAATGTAGATGATGCAAATGCGAAAATGGTGAATTTGGAAGAAAATGTGTCTATAGAAACAAATGCATGTATGTCTTCAAACCCAACTTTCGAAGATATGAAAAATGTGACTATACAAACAAATCCAGGTATGTCTTCACAGCCAACTTTCAATGTTATGGAAAACAGGACTATAGAAACAAATCCAGGTGTGTCTTTGGAGCCAACTTTCAATGATATAGAACACACGACTATAGAAACAAATCCAGGTGTGTCTTCGGAGCCAACTTTCAATGATATGGAAAACACAACTATAGAAACAAATCCAGGTATGTCTTCAAACCCACCTATTGATGATATGAATGAGAATGATATCCCTTTTAGGAGTGAAAATAAAAATGTTTTATTTGAGATTGAAAGAAATGTCTTAGATAATCTTCCTGGTAAGATTTCTTGGAGGCAAATGAGAACTCATGCAAATAGATTATATAAAGCTTTTTTTTATAGAAAAAGTCTTGGATTTCAATGTCAACTTATGATGCAATTGATGAAGATGTGGAAATTGCGAAAAGTAATGAAAAAGTTAGGCATATTTGTAAAACCTAAAAAAAAAGATGAATCAATGAAACAAGTTTTATCTAGTGTTGCTAATGCTATTGATTCTATTGGTAAAAAGAGTCGATCTAAAGATAGCAATGTAGCATGAAGAGCTATAACAACTGCTTTAGTCAATAAATCATCTTCTAATAAAAGAATGATAAGTAAGACAAGTGAAATTCTAAAGATAAATCCTAAAACTTTGAGAAGAGCAGCAAAGAGAAGAGAATCTATTGAAAAAGATCCAATTAACCAATGTTAGAGTTTTAGTGGTAGACTCCCAAGGTATGACATGAAATTAAATAGTGAAATCAAATCTTTAATTGAAAAATATTGGCATGATAATAGAAGGGTATCATCTAATGTTAGAGATGTTTTAAAATTACGAGTGGGGTCTAAAATTCGTGATCCTCATCCAAAACATCTATTAGACATGACTCAAACTAAATTATATAAAAAATTCTTAGATGATTTAGTGTTAGAACCTTTTAATATTACCATAAGCCAAAGATCTTTTGAGAAATGTAAACCTTGGTATGTGAAAATTAATAAATAGCGAATCTCTTGTTGTTGTAAAACTCATGTGCAATTTCATTATTATTATGATCTTTTTCGATATATACATTCTACTTTGCATACTAATGAAATTATGCAGGACTGTGGTATTAATATGCCACCTCAAACAATTAAGGAGTTTGTAGCAGGTTTGTTTTGTGAAACATCTACTGGATACTTATTTTATTCAAAAGCATGTATTTTTGGACAATGCAATAGATGTGGCAACTTTTCATTGTTAGGAGAATGTATGCATGAAAATATTTCACATGAATTTGGATAACAATTAGTGGATGTGAAAAGATTCAAGAATGTTGAATATTCTTTAAAAGATGGAAAAATTGGAAAGCGTTGTGAGTTAGTCACTGAAAAAATTTGTGTGCATGCATTCATCAAAGATTTGAAGGATAATATTGTATCCAAATATGTCAAACACTCCCAATATGCTCGGTGGCTTGATGGACAATTCTGTTCATGTAAAAACACCTTTCCAATTGGAACTATCCTATCAGTGGTTGACTTTGCAGAAAACTATACTCTTGCTCCACAAGAGGAAATTCAATCTCAGTATTATAATTCAGTGTAGGTGGCCATATTTGTTCATATTGTATATAGACATGCAGATGATAGTACAGAAGATAATAGAAAAATTTTGAGGGAGTATCATTTCTATTTGAGTGATAACCGGTTACACTCTTCAGAGTTTGTGCAATATTGTTTCACAAAATTTTATGAAAGTTTAAAAGAAAGAGGAATCCAGATGACACAACATTTCATATGGTTAGATAATTGTACAGGGCAATTCAAAAATGCAAGAATGTTTTATTGGCTATGTAGGGCTCACAAAGAAATCAATATCCAACATATGTGGAGTTTTTTTGAAGCTGGACATGGTAAAGGAGAACATGATGGAGCTGGAGCATGTGTGAAAAGAGCTCTTGCTAGAGAGCAACTAAAATTTGAGGATACAGCCAAATTTAGAGATGCACGTGCAATTGTGGATTGGTGTAATGAAAAGTTATCTACGGGATCAAGTCAGAACTCTACAATTCGACGATTCTTTTGGTTAGTTGAAGAAGAGAATATTCCTACTCGACTTGATTGTGAGACAATAACTGGATCAACAAAATGGCATTCATTTAAGAGTTCAAATGCAAGCACATGGACTATATGGACTAGGTAGCTTGCATGTTTTTGTCAATTTTGTATTACAGGTGATTGGGGAGCATGTGAAAATACAAAATGGGTTGAAGAATGGAAACAAAGATCCTTGACACCTACAGAAACATAAGATCAACTTGAAACAACAATTGAAGATGATAATCAAATGTTTGCATCAGATGACTATGATCGTGTTTCAGACCTTGTACAAGAAGGTACTTTTATTTTCAATTTTTTTTATTGTCATTTTTTTGTACATCCTGTATATAATTAATTATATATGTATGCATCCACAAATTTATGTGATTTAGGTACATGTCACACTTTATTGAATTACATAATTTTTTTGTAGGACATGTCTATGCTGTTATTGCACCTGAGGGCAATGAAGAGGAAACCGAGTATTGGTTGGCTCGATGTGTTGAGACAAAACAAAAGTTATTACATCCTAGAGTAGATGATGATAACATGGAGTATCCAACAGGTTCTGTGGTTGTTGTTGGCACTTGGCTACGAAAATATCTAATAAGAAGGAATGGTGTGCCTGCATTTGAAGATTATGAAACACATAAGAATATCATACACTACTCACATTTGGTTGTGGCAACAAATATAAAACTAGTCAGATATCAAGGCAAACCTTCTAATAAACAGTTATGGACACTTTCGATGGAAGAACATGAGTCAATTATAGATGCATTACAAAAAAATGAGGATGCAGATGGTACAATGGAATAAATTTTTAGGTAAGTAAACAATACTCTTACATCCCCAAGTTAAATTCTTTCATTCTCATTTCAACTTCTATATTATTTCCCTTGTCTTAAATTTTGTATCGACCCATAGAAATATATAGTTAATTTACTTGTACATTTGAACATTACTTTTTGCAGGTGTATCCTAGACAAGTAGTCAAATGTGCATGATTGTCAATAGAAGTTATCACCATACAAGTATGTGAGGTCAATTTTGTAGTCTTCAACTAAAAGTGAACACAAATTAGGTAATTACATATATATATATACTCAAATATTTATCATCCATCCTCTAAAGACACCCGCTTGTACATCCCCTTAATTCAGATGTCATCTTAGCTCCCCTTAAGCCATCCTCTTCCATCCCCTTAAGCCATCAAGTTTTATTTTATACTTTGTAAATTGACTAGTGTACATCTCTCCAAGTAAGCTATCCTCTTTTGTATTCCCTTAAGACATCCTCTTCTAGCTCCCCTTTTAATTAATCCTCTTATACATCCCCTAAATCCATCCTCTTATGTATCCCCTTAAGACATCCTCTTAGCTCCCCTTAAGCCATCGTCAAGTTGTATCCTCTTTTTTGTTATTTAGTACATATTGCATTAATATTTTGTGTTTTTGGTACATATTCTTTCATTCTCATTTACATTCATTATTTCTTGCAGGTGTATCCTACAAGTAGATTTTTCCATGATTGCCACTACAAGATTTGATCATAATGTAAATTGTAGATCAATTTTGTAGTCATGTCAAACTAATGTTAGTCAAGAGGTTTTCACAGTAATTGATGATCAAGTATATTGTGTGGATAAGATTCAAATAAATTTCCTTAGATAGTTTCTTCTTTAAAAGAGTTCTAGTTTCTCTACAAGAATTGTTCATGCTACTTCTTGAATAATTTCAAATTGTGATAAATTTATTTGTATCTTATATTGTGTGGATAAGAAAATTGAATTTCTTTGTAGTTTCTTCTTTAAAAAAGTTAGTTTCACTACAAGAATTGAATACTACTTGAATAATTAAATCCAAATGTGATAAATTTTTGTGTAGCTTATATTGTGTGGATAAGATTTAAATGAATTTCCTTAGATAGTTTCTTCTTTAAAAGATTTAGTTTCTCTACAAGAATTGAATGCTACTTCTTGAATAATTTCAAATTGTGATAATTTTTTTTGTAGCTTATATTGTGTGGATACTTGATTTGAATTGAACCTTTTAGTTTCTTCTTGATTTGAATTGTTTGAGATTTGTGATGGAGGCTTGCAAAGAGCCATTCATGGTTGAACTTTGTTGAACATGCTTGGGCAGAGCTTAGAGACTTAATATAGGTATTGGTTGGTTGTTGCACAGAACTAGCTATGTGATTAGTATAGTGTTGGAGTCATTTAAAGTAGGTTGCATTAGACAAAGCCATACATGGTTGAAGTCCACAAAGAATGATGTCTTTTGGAGACAAAGCTTAGAAAAGTTGGTGGCATCTTGAAAGCAAAAGTGTTGATTGTATGTAGGTTGATACAGTTATTGAGAGTCCTTGATAGAGGTATATATTGCAAATAGACCGAAGCCATGTTGTAAGTTTATAGTAAAGCTTGTGAAGCTGGTTGGTTGATAAAGATTCAAAGCGTTATGACTAACTAGATAGTTGATTATGGTTGGAAGAGAGGTTACATGCAAAGTCAATTGGGATTGTTGCAATAAAATTTTGGACTACTATTTAAGTGGTGTTTGGAACCCATGCATGGAGCTCTCATCCTTCATTCTCCACCATTGCAAGAGGAGTTGTAGGTCATGATCCATTTTAGAGAATTGTGCATTTGGATAATTTAAGTCATGTTAAGGCTATGTAAAAGCCATTATATATTATGAATTAGTGTCATTAGAAGCATTGCTCACTCTTTTGAGAATTTTATGCCTAGTTGAGAGTTTCTCCCAAGTTTGAATTCTTGTGTTGTATACTATTTATTTATGTGTGATGCAAGTTTAAATGTTCCACATTTGAGATGTTGTCTTAGTCTTTTAATACACATTTTAGATAGCCATTAGAGGTGGTTGATTGAAGGTAAAGGAAGTTGGAAGTATCTCATTTTTAAATCCATATGTGGTGTATCGAAGTGAGGCATCTAGCTACGGTCCCGAGTTTATGGATTAATTGTCATTTGTTCTATACAATGTGTAGAGGTCTAGAAATGTGTCAACTTTCATGGACTAGAGAATGCAAAGTGTCCAAAGGTTCTTTTGGTGGAGCTTGTAAGTGTGTTTGGGAATGGTGTGCACAATAGGGCCTATGACAAATGGAAATCTCTCTATGAGGAGTGGGACGTTCGATGCATTAGGAAGTGCCAAAGCTCCCTCAAGATGTTGATGTGGTTTGGTGTTTTGTTTGTTTTTTAGCTTTCTATTAGTTGTGTTGGAATTTTGTGCTTGCTATATGTATTGGGGTATTGATATATAGTTGCATATGGGTAGTTTAGAAACCTTTATGGGATGTTGTGCTTTCTACTGCTATGCCTAGTCTTGGGTTGTTAGCACACTCATTTATATATGTTTTCTAAACTATTTAGTAAGGATGGGTTCCCTAAGTAGAACACCTATATTATAATTCAAAAAAATTAAACCAAACAAATATGAAATCCACACTAGGAACTAGGTATGTTGAAGATGTAAAGTAATTTTGAATTGGGAAAATATTCATAGGAATCTCTTCTTTAATTCCTTTCCTTTATGAGAAACTATATGTGATTCAACTTCCAAAGGCCAAGGAAGTTTTGGCTATTATAGTGGTTAAGTAAGAAAGATGATAACAAAGTCTCGGTTGCAAATTAATAAAATTTCAAGGACTATACAAATGATATATATCAATAAGGTTTTGTAATCAAAGGATGACCACAATCATTTAAAGTAACATGTATCTCAATTGAGGCTAACTAGGTGAGTCTAACATCCTTATCATTTTATTGTGATTTTGTAGGTTTATCCTAGGTAAATTACCTTGTTATAAAGTGCCCTAAATTTATCTATTAGATAATTGTAACACCAAATTTATCCATTAGATAATTGTAACACCAAACTTAATTTAGGTTTGTGAGGCAGTTAATAGATTGTTCACTATGCATAATGATTGATACAATGGGAAAGGTGACAAACCTAAAATAGTCCAAAATTTGGGATGCATATTCACATTTAAGGAAGTCTCTGGACAATCATCATGTATTTCTGAAATGTGAATATGCATCCCAAATTTTGGACTATTTTAAAGAAATATGGTGCATTTAGGAACTTGGTGATTGTTGGGGTAAAGAGGAATATATGATCATACTAGAAGAGGTGGATTAGGCCCATAATTGGCCAAGGTTGCTTTGAATAAGGTTAAAACAAGGAGATACCCATGTTGATATTCACACCCTTTGGTCCACACCTACATTAGGATGGATTAAGCTTGAAATTTTGATGGGTAGCCAAGGGTAATCCTAGTGAAGTAGGAGGAGTATGTTTATTAAGAGATGATAAGGGAAAACCTCTACCTATCTTAGCTTATGATTTTGGTGTCAAGAACAATAATATGGTAGATTCTAGGGCCATGATATCCAGGGCCTCAAGATGACTTGGAAACTAAACAAGATATCCCTTAGTGTGGAAGGAGATTCCAAGATCAACATTGATCATATGAAAAAGCATAGATGAAGCTCAAGTGGTTATTGGAAACTATTCTATTGGAATCTAGAAACTTGGTGAATAAGTTTAAATCTATCTCCTTCAAACATATCAAATGAAAAGGTAATTATATTCTAGACTAGGCAGATAATGGAAGAAATCATTAAATTGCTCCTAGACATCTAGCATTTGTTGGGAAGAATAATTTTGTTACATTCAACTCAATCCCTAAGTTGTGCCTCCATGCTATCAAATGTTACTTGTATCTACCTTCTATACAATGATATTGAAGGGGTAGAAGGTTAGGCTAAGGATTTCTATATTGCTACTTAGATAAATTCCACATCTTCAATGTGTGGCATGAGCATATGCACAAAGCCTTTGAGGATATTTCTATGATAATGAAGATAAACCTTCATCTTGATGCTAAATTGGATGATTCTATCTACTATGAGAATTAAGATGAGGAGGAGGTGACATAAATCCCTCCTATCAAATTCGAACAATGTTAAAAATGTCAAGGAAGTGGTAGAGGCTTTGTAAGGCTTGTGTAAATTTTAGTTTATTAGTCCCACCACCCTAGGATAAATGTCCCACCACCCTAGGATAAAGTTTTTTAGTTTATTAGTAATTCTAACACTACTTCAACTTATTACTCTAGGGTGAGGGCCACTATAATTTTCCCTACCACTAATATATCTTAAGACACCTATTGGTTTATGTTTGATGTCATTGTAGTATGTACCTTTTTAAAGATAGATAGTATATTTTATGGAGTTTGAGATAATAGGGAATATCACAAACTTTTATGGAATAGTTGATGTCATGATATGTGGTGTTTCAATTCACATATTTTAATAGAAACTCTTTAGTATTGATGGTAGTACGTTCTTGGCAATGACACATTATTTTAGAAAAGAATCACATCCTTAAGGTTGAATCCATTTTTGGCATTTCTAGTGAGACAAATTTGAGAGGAATAACACATATAACATAGATGGATCTACTAAACACTTTTTTACCAAAATCCAAACTTTTGGCATTCTTTTTGTTCACTATTTCAAGAAAAACTATTGAACCATAATGCATTTAATCACTTCTTAAAAATTTAAAAATGTAGTAGAGAGAAATCTTCTAACATACATCTCAATTAAATAATTTATAATCTAGAAGTGAACAATGAAGCATATTTAACATATTTAACAATGAAGCATATTTAACATACTAAACTACATTCAAGCATATATACTCAATAATATATACATGTAGATCTAGATCTAGATAAGTCCATGAAATACTATAAAATATCTAGGTAGGACCCATGAAATGTGTACTTTAAAACATCTACTCATCATCAGCATATAAATAAATACAAATCACAGTTCATGAAATACTAAAATATATCTAGAAGAACATGTCATAGCAAGTTTGACATAGATAGTCAAAGTCCTGGAATGGCATATATAAAAAATAATGTGCACATCATACAGTTTAGTCTATGAAATAAAACTCTATGTCAGGGATGATCATCACTCAAGTTCAAATCTGAAAGAGGCCTCTTTCTTCCTCATGAAATGGATGGATCTACCTCATGCTGTACACACAAGAGAAAGAACTTGCAATCAGATTTAAAAATTTTTAAAATGACATATGAAATTAAATATTTAAATGTAGGCTTTAAAGTGTGCATTTAAATTACCATCTCACTTCCCACATTTTGTTGTGCAGGTGGTATAACTGTTTCATCTTCATGACCAAAAGTTTCACTTGCTAATTGCTAGAATTTCAAATAAAGCAAGTTTGAAATAAGTTACAATTTAAAATTAGCATATAAAGACCTAGAAATTGCACATATAGAAAATTTTAAAGTAAAGTTTAGGACCTGAAAATGTGTAGATGGCTCATGAATTTGTCCCTGAGTACCAACCTGACCAATAGTCTCACTCCTATCATCCTGCACTTACATATATATGGGTGCATATATAAATTTATATAAACTCAAAAAAAGACCTAGAAATTGCACATATAGAAAATTTTAAAGTAAAGTTTAGGACCTGAAAATGTGTAGATGGCTCATGAATTTGTCCCTGAGTACCAACCTGACCAATAGTCTCACTCCTATCATCCTACACTTACATATATATGGGTGCATATACAAATTTATATAAACTCAAAAAAGAAACTTAGTACAAATTTAGTACAATTTTTTAAAACACACACCGGGGAATACTCAGGCATAGTAGCTGTCGATGGAGGATCAATGGAAGAAACACCTGAGCCAGGTGGTCGATCAGACATGGGAACTGCCACATGACCTGAGCCTCGCTGCAATAGTAGTGTTTCACATACATGTATGTATATAGTTATTTATTTAATTATACACAGTTTGTTAATTTAAAATATAATATTGA
Source organism: Cunninghamia lanceolata (assembly GCA_027924645.1). NCBI lineage: Eukaryota > Viridiplantae > Streptophyta > Pinopsida > Cupressales > Cupressaceae > Cunninghamia > Cunninghamia lanceolata. The sequence goes on from BSBN01000582.1 coordinate 21,621,311, forward strand.
TAAGTTTCAAAAGAAAAATGAAACTAGAATTAGATACATATGGTTTTAGGGTTAAGATATATTGGTTTACCCCGTAAGGTGTGCCAACCTCTACAGCTGTCAATGCAAAACTCAATGTATCAAATCGTGATGTGGCCCTAGAGCGACTTGAGATCTGTACAACAAATAGTTTACAATTATATAAATTAATTCATTAAATTATTTATAAAAAATTTGATCTACATTCAAATTATACACTTGAAATATTTAATAAAATGTGGTCACTGTACTTGTGTAGGATTATCATCCGAATATAGTAGATCCAAGTATGACTCCACTCCGGCTGTTGCTGCATCTGATGTGGATGTAGGAGCAGGACCATAACATGGTTGATTACAATTTGTACACAAATGTGCCCCTGACAGGCCTGGGGCTCTATGCTGAGATGCATCAACTCCTCCATGATGCTCTCCACCACTGAATTCAGCTACCATGTGGGCAGCTTGTTCAGTGAGATTGCATGAGAGTCTACTCAATGCCCCTAATGTCGACAAAACTGACTGTTGCTGAATAGGTGCAGGAATCGTGGGCAAAACAGGAGCAACCATAGGAGCAGGAGGAACAGGTCGATTGGGGTCAACTCGTGCCCCTGGTCTGTGTTGTGGCATGCCACGACCAACACCCTGAAAATCTCTCATATCAAAATAATTGGGTTTTTGACCCAATTGAAACTCCACCCATAATTTTCTCAAAAAATATAGCGGCACCTCACAATTAGCATGTGGTGGGTGATCAAACACCATCCACCACCGATCCCAAAAATGTCTCGAAATCCCCTCATGCGTACACCACTTAATTGATATTCTTTTTTTTGTTGCAGCTATAGGTTGATTAGTTTTTGGGTGACGAAAAAATGGGGCTAATGTTTGTTTTGTAATGTGGAGGTCATGGATGTCTTTATATGAAAGACCATTTGCATAGAATTGCCTCCTCTCCTCCCGCCAAAGCTGAAATCTATTTAGGTCTACATCGATAGACCTAACAGAATCAATAATGGTTTGCATCGAAGATGCAAACCGAACCACATGCGGAGGCATCAAGTGAGTTTGATTATTAATCAAATTAATGTTCTCCTCAATTGTATTAATATTTTCATTAATGTTTTGCCGCAATCGGGCCTCATCAAATGGAGGGGGTGGGAGGTTTTGAGGTGGAGGGGATGGGGGGTTTTGAGGTGGAGAGGGTGGGGGATTTTGAGGTGGATCATGGGGTGGGGGGTTTTGAGGTGGATCACGGGGTGGGGGGTTTCATAAAGAATGTCATCTATTAAAAATTCATCTAGACTCTGGTCATCCATTAGATCTGTCTCCTGCAAATTTTCAAATATGTAAATTCATATAAAAAACTTACAAATGTATAATTTCACAATTTATATATATATATATATATGTGTATATTGAAAACTTACAAACAAATATCTATAAATTTAAACTTAATCTAGAATAGATCTATAAATGATTTAGTTTAAAATATCCATGAATTCAGAGAGCACGTAATACTTGAAAATTAAACACATGCACAAGTTTATCATATAATATGAACAATCAAATGATGATGCCTCATACTGATGTCTCCTTAAATTAATCCAACATTTCCCTAAAATATTATATTCTCCTTCCTACTTCATTCCTCTTTAACCATTTTTTAGAGGGTTTTTGAACTATAGAATTGGTATTTATAGATAAAATATGGAATAATTAGAAAAAAGATCTCACAAAAATTACCAAGAGGAAGTTATGCAAAAAATTACAACATAAAGCTATGTCTAAATTTTTAGATCATTAAATTCACATAGTGGACAAGGTTGCAGGTTCTAGGTCCTAGTCATACACCAAGGTGTCACTCTACCTAACAAGGTCTTGTCGTATCATCATTTTTCTCAAAATTATAATGGAAGTTACATTTTGACACCTTATATAGTCCAAATTTAAAAGTGCATGCCAAGTGTATTAGATTCCCATTTCTCTATTAATCAGGCTACTTCTAGCTTCTAAGTTAAGCTCAATTGTGATGGTGTGACATGAAGATGTCTACGTGATGCCCTGACATTATAGGTTCCTATTTCTCTTCCTATATTAACTCCAATTTTACTATAGGCTTCTCATGTGTCTCAAAAGAGCGGTACAGATTATGACTTAATTGAACATTGCATGCTACTTTTATACTACATTTATTACCAATACTACATTTATAACAATAGTGACCTTGTTAAAGACTACATTTATACCAATACTACAACATTGTATTCCAACAATATGAGTTACCTTCTGCTGAAGTGTAAAAACCCTAAAATATCATTTTGAAACCTTATTAAATGTTAATTTCCAAACCCTAATATGAGAATTTGAAACCCTAAAATGTCATTTTAAAACTCTATTACGTGAATTTTCAAACCCTAATACATCATTTTGATACCCTAAAAGGTGAAAAGTGAAGCCCTAAACATCTACTTTAGAACCCTAAAATTTATATTTGAAACCCTAAATTGTGGATGTCAAGTTCCCTAAATTGTAAATTTGAAACTATAAAATGTGGATGTCAAGGGTAGAAGAATGTTTTCCTCAATATTTTTAAATGAACTAAGGGTAGGTGAAGGATTAAGGAATGATCCCAACTTCATATAAGATTGCACACCGTATGTCGATATGCAACTATATTAATCCATCTACTAGAATGGACCCAAAACTAAATGAGAATTAGCATAGGTCTACAAATGTCACCATTGCACTAGTTAATACATGTTGATGTTATCTAAATCATATTTAATTGTGAAACTAAAACAAGAGGAGAGAAAATTAAATGTTAATTTCCAAACCCTAAAATGTCATTTTAAAACTCTATTACGTGAATTTTCAAACCCTAATACATCATTTTGATACCCTAAAAGGTGAAAAGTGAAGCCCTAAACATCTACTTTAGAACCCTAAAATTTATATTTGAAACTCTAAATTGTGGATGTCAAGTTCCCTAAATTGTAAATTTGAAACTATAAAATGTGGATGTCAAGGGTAGAAGAATGTTTTCCTCAATATTTTTAAATGAATTAAGGGTAGGTGAAGGATCAAGGAATGATCCCAACTTCATATAAGATTGCACACCGTATGTTGATATGCAACTATATTAATCCATCTACTAGAATCCAAACCCAAAACTAAATGAGAATTAGCATAGGTCTACAAATGTCACCATTGGGTGCTAGTTAATACATTGATGTTATCTAAATCATATTTAATTGTGAAACTAAAACAAGAGGAGAGAAAATTATTTATTGAAGTAAAATATAGATGCAAATTTGTTATTCCAAGTTTAAAGTTGTAGTGAATTTTTTTCAAACCATAGTGGACTATAAATTTATTTTTCATTTCTTACATGAAACTTATGGATAAGTTTACCACAACTGATAAAATGTACATTTAAATCCATGCATAAAATCTTATGGCCATAGTGCATCAAACGTGTTGGATAAACACTATGGACTCAAGGGAAGCAGGTAAAACAAGTATATAACTAAAACAACACAAGCTATAGAAAACACATCCTCATTGGTCCATCATTTAAATGTATCATGAAGGTATCAAGGATGGAAGGATCACATGTCACAAAAGATTATCCAAGCTTCTAGATAGGTTGAATCAAAAAGGTATATATCACTATTTACATGCTCAAACCCTAATCAAGATATAATAGGAAAAGATAAACAAGGATGAATGCAAACCGTAGGTAAATATATTTAAGAAAAAGATAAAAGTGAGAAATTAGATCTAAGAACTGTAATTAAAAAAAGGCCAAACCAGTACTATAAAATCCTAGGTGATGGAATGTCAAGTTCACTAATAAATATAAAGGAAATCCATTTGACTATTACTGGATACAATTTCAATACATCTAACAGTTGTGTTACACAAAATGAACCACTAGTCAATGATCATAGTGCCTTACACTTGAAGATGATTGGGGTCCATTAGAATTTATATCTTATAGTTTTGGTGAGTATCATGTGGATCTTAAAAGGCTTATGGTATTCCATTATTAAATACATATGACCAAATATCGTTCTATTTTAATATGGACCCTTAAATAATGTGATATTTCATAGAATGGAAAGAGTCTAGGAGTTTAATATGGTTCATATACATTACACTCAAGTGAAAACTATGGTCAGGTTCACAAATAAATGTAAAGGAATATCATTTAACTATTATTGGATACTTGTAATTTCGATATATCTAACAATTAAGTAACACAAAATTAACCCCTAATCAATGATCATAATGTTTTACAAGAAGATGATTTGGGTCCATTAGACTTTATGTCTTATATTTTTGGTGATAGAAACCTTACTGGCATATCAGACAGGAACTTCTAATAGCCAACAATGACAGATATCAAAGATAGGGTATAGTCTTATAGCCAACAATGACAAATAAAAAATAGGGTATATAGTTTTATATGATTCCTCAATATTCATCTTGATACATTTAGTGTACCCTAAGTTAATCATCAACACTGAAGCATCTACATGCCTCCTCTTGATACATTTTCATCTTCAAACTTATCCCTTTTATCATTATATTACATATACTAATTTGGTTTTTTAGGGTTTAGGGTTTAGGTTTTTAGGGTTTGTAGGACACCATGGTTTTAGGGTTTATAGTTTGGTTTTTTAGGGTTTATAGTTTATGTTTTTAGAGTTTGCAGTACAACATGGTTTCAGGGTTTATAATTTGGTTTTTTAGGGTTTATAGTTTAGGTTTTTAGGGTTTGTAGTACAACATGGTTTTAGGGTTTATAGTTTCAGTTTTTTAGGGTTTATAGTTTAAGTTTTTTAGGGTTTGCAGTAACATGGTTTTAGGGTTTGCAGTAACATACAATCACAAAATTCTAATAACAAGTAAAACCCTTAAATAACAAATAAAACCCTAATTTTCATTTTAACCCTAAAATTAGGAAAAAAAGCATTTAAAACAAGCTAAAGATAGGTAGAGAACCAACCTGGAAGAGCTCGAGGGTGACGAGGTGGCGGGAGGAGGTGAGAGGGCAAAAAAAACTCTGTTGTTTTCCTTGTTTGGTCCTTGACAACGCGTACCCGTTTCTTGTTGTTCGCTGTTGCTGTCGTCCTCTGTGGGTGAAAATGAGCCCGCAGAGCTCTTTTTTTTTAAATATATAATTTTTTGAAAATGGGTACCCATTACTAAATGGGTACCCATTTAGGCTCGGGTGCCCGTTACTAAACGGGTACCTGTTTAGGTTCGGGCGCCCGTTCCTAAACGGGTACCCATTTCTTTGAAAACGGGTACCCGTTACCGGCGGCATTTTTTTTGCCCACACGACTTCCCCTATATGTGGACCCAGTTTCTTGCAGGTACCCTCTCGCCACTTATGGTGCATTGTACGTCATGCATACAGGTGAGAAATGCACCACCTTGGTCAACTTGTCAACCGTCACCATGATGGCATCATGGTGATGAGATGACATAGGAAGACCAACAATGAAATCCATGGAAATGGTGTCCCATTTCCACTCAGGTATCTCATGAGGGTATAAAAGACATGCTAGATGCTGATACTCAGCCTTGACCCTTTGGCACTCAAGACAATGAGCAACAAACTCTGCAATATCCCATCTCATACCCACCCAATGGTATAGCTATCACAAGTCAGCATGTATCTTCTTCAACCCTAGGTGTGCTGCATAAGGTGCTTTGTGAGCCTCTGAAAGAACTACTACATGTAGGTCGCCTGCATGGGGTACATAGATGCACTGTCGATGTCTAAGTAACCCATCTGCCTCAAGTGAATATCTTGCAAACTTGCCCACAAGGGCCCTCTGTGACTGGATCTCCTGTTGCACCTCGAGACACTACTCATCCTCAGGAAGATGTTGTATGATGCACCCTCTCAAGTCCACACTCAAGGTCAAGGTCAGGATCTCGTGGCGCCTTTGACTCAATGCGTTAGCAACCACGTTCTCCTTCCCTTTGATGTAGTGGACATCAAAGTTGCACTCGCATAGAAACTCCATCCAATGTCATTAGCGGGCATTTAGATTCAGCTATGTGAATATGTACTGAAGACTGTGATGATCGAAATGAATCTCAAAGCAACGACCGAATAGAAAGTGTCTCCAACGAACTAGAGCATGAATGACTACTGCGAGCTCTAAATCATGAGTGGGGTAGTTCAGCTCATGGGTCTTGAGCTTTTGCAACTCATACGTGATCGTTCTACCATCCTGCATAAGTACTACTCCCAAAGCCTCTAGTGATGCATCAGTACAAACCATAAAATCCACTGCTGGATAAGGAACCGCTAAGATGGGAGCACTGGTAAGATCTTCTTGAGGACCCCCCAAAGGCCCTCTTGCACTGCTCGGTCCAAGTGAAGCTCTTCCCTTTCTGCTAAAGGGAAGTGATGGGGTGTGCTATCTTGGAGAAGGTCTCTATGAATCTATGGTAATACCCAGATAACCCCATGAAACTCCTGACCTCTGTCACTCTAGTGGATGCTGGCCAATCCCTTCTAGTCTGGATCTTCGATGGATCTACAGAGATACCATCGCCAGGCAAGATGTGCCACAAATACTACACCTCAGATCTGAAAAAGGCACACTTCTCCAAGTTCCCAAATAGATGTTGCTCTGTCAAGCATTGTAAAACCTGACGTAAGTGCTCCTCATGCTCCTCCTTAGTCCGCGAGTAGATCAAGATAGCATCAAGGAAAATAATCATGAACCGATCCAAGTAAGTAAAGAATACCCCGTTCAGGAGACTCATGAGCACTGTAGGGCCGTTCATCAAGCCAAAGGATACTACAGTGAACTCATAGTGGCCATATCAAGTCTGGAAGGCAGTCTTATGGATGTCTACCTCTGTGATGCACAACTGGTGATAATTAGACTCCAGGTCTAATTTAGAGAACACTCTAGCTCCCTGCATCTGGTCAAAAAGATCATCAATCCTAGGCAGAGGATAACGGTTCTTCAGCATCACCTTATTAAGCTGCCTATAATCCATGCACAAATGAATAGACCCATCCTTCTTCTTCACAAAGATGACCGGTGCGCCCCAAGGTGAAAAACTAGGTTGGATGTGCCCATTCTCGAGTAACTCCTCTAACTACAACTTGAGCTCTGTGAGCTCATAAGTGGTCATCATGTAGGGTGCACGAGACACTGGCTCAGTACCTGACACTAGATCAATGTGAAAGTCTACCTCTCTGTGAGGTGGCATACCTGGTAAATCTGGTGGGAAAATGTCAACAAACTCCCTCAAGATGGGATGGTCATCTAATGACGCCTCTGGCTCCTCCTCAGATCTGTCACTAACAGTGATGGCAAACATCTAACATCCCTTTCGCATGTAGTGCTTAAGCTACTAAATGGATATCATACAAACTACCATGGGCTTCTGAATGCCTACTACATCGACTGACGTGCCATGATCGTCTAAACAGCTAATCACCTTTCGGCGACAATCTAGCTTGGCTCTATGAGCCGCAAGCTAATCCATGCCTAAAACCACACCATAGGATCCTAAGGGCATAACCCTAAGATCGCATAATGTAGTGAAGGCCCCCAATGATATCTCATAGTCATGAACTAAAGCATCTACTGCCATCTTAGCCCCTGTGGCTAACTCAACCTCCCACCTATTGCCCTGCCTAGAGGCCACCATCTTGTAACGCTCCACTAACGATGGAGATATAAATGAATTAGTAGTGCCAGAGTCAAATAAAATAGCAGTGGGGATATCCCAATCATACATACTGTGTCGATCACTGAGGCCTAGAAATCAACCTGGTGGTTATCAACTGATGCAAACATATGGTGGGATCTACCCACATCTCCAACTATCTACTCTGATCCTCCTGCACGAGGTTGTCCCCCTACCATAAAGCCCTGTGGGCACTCTTTGGCTAAATTTCCTACCCCACCACAAACATAGCATGGCCCCCGACCCTATACCTATCCAGACTGTGTCCTACTACTCTACTACTATCCAGTCCAACCCGTGGACCCTTAAGAACCTCTGTATGACTGTTGTGATCTAGTAGGCCTTGTAGGTGGTCCCCGATGTCTCTGATCCCTATGCGGGCCCTGCTATTGCCAACCATGATTGTGACCCCCCTGTGCCCTCTGTTGGGGCCTAGACCTCTACTAATACTACTACTACTATGGAGGTCTAGGAGGTAACGGTGCAAAACTAAATCCTCCCCTCTGTGGTGGTGGTGGTGGTGGTCAGCAGATACTCTATTGTTGCTACTGGCTACGATCCTGAAATTGGGGACATGAACTCTAACCTCACCCCTAAATCTCCTCTGTGATGTATGCCTTCTCGGTAGCCTCACTCATGGTCTGGGGGTTTGCCATGCGCATTGGTCCTGATATGCCATGATTCAAACCTCTGATAAATCTGTGAACTAGAAGTTTCTCATCATGGAGATACCCTGCATACCGTGACAGCTCAATGAACCTAAACTCATACTGCGCTACAGTGGAGCCTCGTTGCTACAAGTCATGGAACTCATCAATCTGACACTGTTTGTAGTGATCTGAAAGATAACTCACATTAAAGCACTCAATGAAGGTGTCCCATGTAAGAGTATCCAATGATAGTTGACTCTTGCACTCTTCGGTGCATCACCATGTCGAAGTTGTGTCTCTCAAAAGGTGAACTACCATGCATGCCTTTGTGTTGCTCCCATAAGGATACAATGCAAAGCACCTATATAAACTAATGAGCCAAGCCTCAACCTCAGCTCCCTCTGTGGTCCCCACGAAGGTGGGTGGATTTAGCCTAAGTAAATCTCTAATGGGGTCCCCTCAATCTCTGTCTCCATTGAAAGGCTCATCCACCTCTCTCGCCATCCATAGTCATAAGGTCTGTGATAAACCTGCTCTATCCTCATAGCCTCCTCTCACCTCGCATGATGCAGAGGGCTCCTGATATGAACTTTGTAAGCTGAACCGACCTCCTCTGATGTGGTGTCAGGTATCTCTACATAAGGCTCTACACGTGGCACCACTCATGGCTCGACATGGGGCTCAACACGTGGCTCTACATGTGACTCAGCATGCAGCTACTCATGTGGCTCCTCTCGTGGATCAACGTGGGGCTCGATACATGGCTGTTTAGGGGAAAATTGGATTTGTTAATATTCTAGTGTTTATATGTTTAAATCCTCCTTTCTACCTTACATTCAAGGATCTAGGGTTGAGTGGCGAGCACTATCATACCCTAGGTCACTTGCAGATGTAGGGAAACTTGGATTAGGGAATTAATTATCAATTTTTCCTTCTCCTATGTCTAATTGACCATTAAAACCCTAATTATGCAAATACGACAACAAATTAATGAATTACGGAAAAAACTCTTGCAAACAGGAGTAAAATACTAAATTACAGAATACCTGTTTTCAGGATTCTAAAGCGGAACAGTCAGGGACACTGGAGCGGGCTTCCAAGTCCAAGGTACCTACTTTTTTGGGTAATTTGGACCTCCTTCCGACACTGATCAACCTTGTAACTTTTTTTTCTAAGATCTATCTATGGAGGACACTAGAGCAAGCACCCAAGTCCTAGAACTGCTCCTATGTCTAACTTTTCTTCAGATCCTAGATCCCTGATCCTTGCCAAGCCTTCCTTCAACTCCACCTTTTCCAGATGCGACACCTGTAACTTGCAATCACAAGACTGGCTTTGGGGATTGTGGTGTTTAGAGGCTTGCCTCAGTCAAGCCCTGGAGGACAATTAAGTCTCCGAACACCATTATCAGACAAAGAGTGCATGCCCTTGTGAGGCAGAGGCAAAAACCAAAGGAATCAATGATAAAAACACAATATTATCTCACCTTGTAGTGAAGCTCTCATGGAGGAAGATGCTCTTCATACCATGAGGAAATTGATGCTCAAATCTGCAAATATCAACACACAAAACATAAAAGTCTGCTCTTGCAACACAATAGAAGCCTTGAATCACCTTGAGAATGCCTAGAATTCACAATGATCATCTAGTTTACAAATGAATGCCTAAACATGCTTATATATGCACCTACAATCATTCCTGCCAAGATTTTTAAAAATCAAACTTTACTGTGTCAGCCAAAAGAACCAACTAACAGTCATAAACCGATACCCAGAAATTAGGGCTACCCCAAAATAAGGCATGACTAGGGTGCAGATGCCCAAGTCCTCCCCTCTATTTTGGGCAGGGTATAGCTCAAGGGGTCCACCTAGGTCCAATTTGCCATGGAACCTAGGTCATATTCCATCAGGATGCCAAAATATGAAATAAAATATCCTAAATGCATACTAAAGACCCGGGAGCTAAACCTTATGAGGGAAAATCCCCCAAGGGGACATTTTCTGACGTTAAATTTAGCCCCCACTTTAATGTATGTATAAATGCAAGGCCAATAGATGCATTAAATTAAGGTCATAAACATAGCAAACACACCAAGCATGGAGAAGACATGCCAATCACATAGAAGACAGTAATAGGCATGCAAAACACGGAGAAGATAGATACAGTCACGCAGGACACAGAGAAGACAATCAATGCGTAGAAGACACATTAATGCATGGAAGACATAAATGACATCTTTTCTTTTCTTTTTCTCATATATATGAAATGCAAATGCAAGTACTAGAAAGTAAACAAACCTCCCATAATACAGGATGCAGTACCCTAAGGCGCAGGTCTCTGTATATATGGGGCAACACACACATAAGACATGCAAAACCTCCTAAAATGTAGGAAGCACTACTAGAGGGTGCTGGTCTCTGCATATGGGGCAACAAACACGCCACACAAAACAAGCACACCAAAACACACACTTGAAGACACGGAGAAAACATGGTAGACAAGCGATGGAGTGTACCTATTTCTGGGTCCCACACCATCTCAGGCACATTACATGCACACACCAATCATTGAAGACACACTTAAGGGTTGAGTTAATCACAGAACCGCTCCCTGCCTCTGCAGAGGACTTTTGAAAATGACAGGATGATGTAATCTACTCTAAGAAATACACCATCCCTGCCTCCGCAAAGGGCTTAAGAAAAAGGATATGCTCGCTGCAGAGGGCTTACATGATTGATTGATTGATTGCAAACAAATTCAAGATGCATGGTGCACTACCCTGGGGTGCAAGTCTTTGCATCTGAGGTCAAACACATTGCTAACATCTATAACAGACAGCTTACCTTATATATGCCCCCACCTTAAGGTGGTTGATATTAGTTATCAATATCAAGCACGTTAAGGTAGGAAGAAAACACACAAGGAAACACTGACTTTCGCAAAGCCCATGCCCTCCAGAGGTGACATGTACTTTACGATCGCCAAATGTTCCCACAGACACATCCCTACAAGAAACATGTTAGTGTCTACATCATGATAAACAACATCAATGCATATGATTAACCACACAAAGAGCCAAGGTTATACAATTAATTTGAACTTTGAGGATAACCATATGGCTATATCACAAAGCTCTCTAAATCAAGTACCGCCAAGGCTATATTCAAAGGCAAACAAAAGTGCATGGAGCAGCAGTATTGTTAAGGTTTGTAAATGTGATAGAAACATCATAAAATTCACTACACTGAAAGCACGAGTGCTTCCACTAGCCAAGTGTCAGATAAAATATACAACCTCATCGTCATATTAGGAACTAAGTCCATTTTTTGATTTCTCTCGGAAGGGACACTAGGTTCGCATCAGTATAAATGTTTGTCATCATCCACTCGCTAGGTGGAAACACTAGAGGAAGGGAAACGGTAAATAAGAGAGGAGAAACAAGTGTCTTAGGGACAGTCACATAGGAGGGTGCCCCTAGGTCACCAACCACGATGCTATGTCCATAAGACACAACACACAACATTGAAATCAGAGAGAGAGGAAATATAGAAGAATGATGATACAAATAGAAGAAGGTCACAACAGAGGCAGTCTCCTGGTATCTTGAACCTTACGGGAGAATCCGAGGTCATCCCAGGAGGCCTAAACAACACATAACACATCACGGGGGAAGCACATCACAAGAGAAATAAAGGGTTAGAGATACTTACCTGTAGGGTCTTCATATTACATCTTGGAGCTCTCGAACCTCTTGGAGAGGTGTTCAATCATGTTTAATGTAAAATTTGAGTGGTTCTTATGAAAGTCTTGTTTGTTATCATATGATCCTTGTTCCTTAAATCCTTGTTTGAATGAGACTTTTTGGTGCTTATGAGGGGGAGAACCACTGTTATTTCTGACTATTGATTGTTGTCTTACTCTTTTCCAATTTTTAGCGAGTTTTCATTGTTGAATCTTTCTAGAATAGTAACGGGTATCATCTTGTACCATCTTACTCGTCTGTATCAGTTGTTGTTCTTTCCTTTCAGATGCATTTTGATTATATCCAAATCCATATAAGGATAACGGAGGAGGAACCTCAGTATAAATTATGTTTCTTCATGGACGAGGTGGATTATCCATTTGTTTCTTGTCGACTTCAATCATACCCACGATACTATCATAGTCCAAGTAATCATCCTCTTCTACTTCCACTAAATCTTGTTACACCATATTATTTTTAGTATGTTTAGGAAAAGCATTAGTGAAGATTTGTAAATTCTGATTCAGTGGAGCAACTGACTTATTTCCATTATCATTCACACCCAATACCTAGATGACATTTGAATCAATAAGGTCCTATATCTAATGTTTAAGATGCATACATCGTTCAGTGTCATGTCCTTGCATCCAATGATAATGACAAAAGTCATTAGCATCGAAGTAAGGTCCTTGTTTACTAGGATCAATAGGCTTGATCAGGGGAAGCTTCAGAATGTTATTACTCATGGCTTGATTCATTATGGAATGATAGGACTCAAATATCAAAGTAAACTTTCTTGGTTGATATGATGTTTTCTTTGGATTATTTATAGCAGACACATTCATATTTGGTCCATTGATCTTGATGAAACTCCTATTATTGTTCCTCTTAAAATTGTTTTGTGATGATCCACCCATGGATTGACCACCTTGAGCCGATGAGTTTTGGTTTTCATACTGACTAGACGAAAGTTAATAATCACGAAGGGCAGTGCATAAATGTTGAAAGGAGTTATATTTAATCAAGAGAATCTTATCACAAATATTAGGTTGTATATTTGTAATAAATATCTTTTGAACATCCTCATCTTTCATTTGATATTGAATCTGTGCTAAAGTCCTTGATACTGACTAATGAATTCAGTCAACTTTTCTTTGGGACCTTGTTTTCATTGAACCAAGTCAATAAGAGTGACTTGGGGTCTAATGTTTGCATGAAAATGTTGTAAAAATTGATCAATCAACTGCAAAAAGGAGTGTATTAAATTTGGAGACAATGAGCAAAACCATTCTAAAGCAATATCTTTGAGAGATCACAGAAAATGTTTTGCCAACAAATACTCTTCAAAATAAAAATCTCTACACATAGTTGTGAATGCTGCCACATGAATATTAGGATCACCTTTTCCACCATATTTTTCAAAGCGAGGAGTCTCCAACCTCTCTGGCATAGGAGTTCTCAAAATTGCATAGAATAATGGATTACGCGCATGATATGTTGGTAGACTAGGCTGTGAAGAATTTGTCAAATTTGTTACCTTTTGTTGTAAAGCAGTCATGCCCTATAAAAGTTGGTTTAGGATGGCATCATTGGGAGATGCGGTTTGTTGTGAGGAATTTGAACTAAGGTGAGGAGGTGATTGAGATGGAGATACAATATGCAGAGGCTAAGAATATGTTAACGGTGGTTGGCCATAATGATAGGTGGAAGATGGTTACGAATATGTTATAGGTAGCTAGAAATGAGTGGAATAGATAGGAGGTTAAGAACAATTATTCATAGGAGAGGTCCCTTTAGGAATTAAATTATGATAATTAAATCCCATAGCTTTGTAATTAGTGCCATTAGATACTCCAATACTAGTGGTAGCATTACTACAAGTGTTTGCATTAGTTGTTAAGATTGTTGATGTAAAAGTGGATATTCATGTATTTGGTATAGGCATGGAAACTTGAGTATGAGATGGTGATAAAGTATTATTTATCATTTGCACACATTCAGTTTTTAGAATGATATTGGTTTGTACAATATGTGCTAGACCACAAAGTGCATTAATACCATCTTGTCCTTCTTTTATCAATTCTCTTATATTATGAATTGTAGGAATGGCTTCTTCAGCTATTCTCTCATTTTCCATAAATGTTTGAAATTCAGCTAGGTCTTTATCCAACATTTCTATTTGCTCATCAGATACATATCCTATTGCCTCAATAGTGTTATCAACATCATGAAAAGTTTGTTCTTCCATTGAGGTTTGAAGATGTGTAATATCTTGCACAATTTGAGTTTCTCCCTTGGTAAAGAAGGTGTCCAAAGTACCAACTTCTTCAAGAGCACTAGATCCCAATAATCTTTTACTTCTTCTCAAAGGGATATTGTTTTTAGGACAGCATGTCATAAATATTATACAAAAGCATAAAACACACAATGCACAAACTAAGAGAACAAATCCTAGGAGAAGGATATGATTGATGACCAAAATGCTTGATTTTTTGTACTCTTTTCAATGCAAATGAATAACAAAAAGGATGATGTGAGGATTTTAGTCAAGGGAAGCAAGTTACATGTCTTATATCAGTCCAAAATGGAATTATAATCACTCTCAACACACTCTTGATGCAAATCCAAGATAATGCCAAGTCAAAATATAGTGAAAATATGTCAAAATAAGCACTTTTTTCACCAAAACTCAATGTAAGAGAGCATAACAAAGGGTGTTGTGAGGAAAATGATGATGGAAAAAAAAAATATCAGTAATAAAATCCACTTAGTGTCAAAATATCCAACACAACACGCTTTTAGCGCCACTTAAGGTCAAACCCTAGTGAAAACATACCAAAAATAGGATATTTTTCACGGTTTTTCAACTCCAAGACCTAGAAAAAGGCTGTTGTAAGGAATTTTAGGAGGTAAAACAAAGAATATAAATAATATCAATCACCTCAATCTATAAAATTGATCACAACATGCTTGGAGTGCAAACTAGGTCAAACCCTAGGGCCAAAATAGCCAAAATGTATGGTTTTTTTGCAAAATTTTCACTACAAGAGCCCGATAAAAGGGTGTTCTGAATTTTTTTATGAGGGGAAGAAAATTATTACCCTGATAATAGAAAAATAATTCCAAAATACCTTTCACAACACACCCATGGTGTAAATTTATAAAGCTGATAAGGCCAATTTTAGTGAAATTTGTTGTTTTTGAAGCCCTAGGTTTGAGATTTTGGGATAAAATTCTATGTGAATGCTTTGAAGTTTGATTTATGATGAAATTGACTTACTTTCAGATCTAAAAATAATTTTCAAGCATTAACATGCAAAATGCCTATACAAATTTAATGAAAATGCATCAAAATTGCTAGTTTTTATTGAAATTTTCTATGTAAAAATACAAATATTTTAAATCTAAATAAAAATTCACACTAAAATGCAAGACTACATCCAAATGAAAATTTGAATGAGCCTCTAAAATTAATATAAAAATATGATAAAATATTTTGCCTACTAACCCTAGATTTTGGAATTACTAGGTTATATAAAACTGTCAAAATTTCCACAAAACCCTAGCAATTAAATGATGAAAATGCAAGGCAAAATTTATGAATTTTTTGGATTTTTCTGTATTTATATCAAATCTAATACAAAAATCATGAATTCGGAAAATTTAGGAAGAACTGATGCAATTTAGTAAGCCAAACAATGCAATTTTTTTGTATTTTTCAAAATTTTCAATTTTTTTGAATTTTTCCCAATGCAATGAAATAAATGACCAAATGAATGAATGAAATCAATCCAAATCTGAAGACAAACACTCAGCAAGTTGCAATTTAAGTTGAAAAACATGAGTTCACCAAAATGTTTAGGGGAAAATTAGATTTGTTAATGTTCTAGTGTTTAGATGTTTAAAACCTCCTTTCCACCTTACATTCAAGGATCTAGGGTCAAGTGGGAGCACTATCATACCCTAGGTCACTTACAGATGTAGGGAAACTTAGATTAGGGAATTAATTATCAATTTTTCCTTCTCCTGTGTCTAATTGACCATTAAAACCCTAATTATGCAAATACGACAACAAATTAATGAATTATGGAAAAAGCTCTTGCAAACAGAAGTAAAATACTAAATTACAGAATACCTATTTTTGGGGTTCTGAAGTGGAATAGTCAAGGACACTGGAGCGGGCACCCAAGTCCAAGGTACCTACTTTTTCAGGGAATCTGGACCTCCTTCCGACACTGATCAGCCCTGTAACTTCTACTTCCTGATCTCTGTCTGTAGAGGACACTAGAGCGAGTGCCCAAGTCTTGGAAGTGCTCCTATGTCTGACTTTCTTCAGATCCTGGATCCCTGATGCATGCCAAGCCTTCCTACAACTCCACCTTTTCCGGATGCGACACCTGTAACCCGCAATCACAAGACTTGCTTTGGGGGTTGTGGTGTTTAGAGGCTTGCCTTAGTCAAGTCCTAGAGGACACTTAAGTCTTTGAACACCATTGTCAGACAAAGAGTGCATGCCCTTATGAGGCAGAGGCAAAAACTAAAGGAATCAATGACGAAAACATAATATTATGTCACCTTGTAGTGAAGCTCTCATGGAGGAAGATGCTCTTCATGCCATGTGGAAATTGATGCTCAAATCTGCAAATATCAACACACAAAACATACAAGTCTGCTCTTGCAACACAATAGAATCATTAAATCACCTTGAGAATGCCTAGAGTTCACAATGATTATCTAGTTTACAAATGAATGCCTAAACATGCTTATATATGCACCTACAAGCATTCCTGCCAAGATTTTTAAAAATCAAACTTTATCGTGTCAGCAAAAGAACCAACTAATGGTCATAAACCGACACCCAGAAATTAGGGTTGCCCCAAAATAGGGCTATTTTGGGTAGGGTATAGCTCAAGGGGTCCACCTAGGTCCAATTTGCCATGGAACCTAGGTCTCATTCCATCGGGATGCCAAAATATGAACTAAAATGTCCTAAATGCATACTAAAGACCCGTGAGCTAAACCTTATGAGGTAAAATCCTCCAAGGGGACATTTTCTAATGTTACAACGACTTTGTTGCGGCCAGTGGTAACCTATCTAATATTGCCTATAAATCCTATAAAATCTATGGCCCTATATCAGGTGTGGGTGGTGCCTGTGGTGCTGGCGGTCCCTGACCCTCGACTGATGAGTCACTATGTACCACCATGAACGTAGTGGCACGTGAACACGCTTACCTCATTCTGGGTGGCATCCTACAAGAACAAGGTATTCACAAATCAGATGAATTTGTAGAATAATAATGTGCCCAAACAAGACCAATGTTTAAACTTGGGCTCTGATACCAAATTTCATGCCCACATTTCCCATGCGGTCACGACATGCAACACATTTGTCATGGCCGCATTTGTCATGTGGTCATGACACGAAATATCAAAAAAATTCCACGCATCCCTAGAAACCCCCTCACACGTGTCAGCATGCTCGGTGGCAATACACATAAGGTGTAAACATGTCAGTCAAATCTCAGGGTAGTGCGATCACATGCGCAATCCCCTGTGTGCTGATAGCCGACTAGGGGGTTATGCGACGTGATGAACATCACCACTAGGATTAGGATCGATTTGACCTGAACCCTAAGTTTCCTAGATGAGTGATGGGATTTCGACACGAGTTGAAATCAAAACCCTAATTCTAGAGCATTAAAAGAATAAATTAACAGCTTATCAAAACAACATTAATCTATGGAACATTAAAATATTAATCAACACTAGGATTAAAATACCTAGGAACTTAACCCTAATTCCTAGAAAAATCTGGCAGCATAATGCCACTAGAGCATGTATAGGAATTATTCTAAAATAAAATCCATGCCAAAAGATTCACTAAACTCATTAAAATTGATTAAATAAAATAAATATGCTAGGAAGAATAATCTGCCACAAAAAGGTTCTCTATTTGATTAACTAGGTTAAATTAAATTAATAAATACTGTTGTCCCAAAATGCTCAAAATTAAAATTTATTAAATCCAAAATTTATTTAACAAAATCCTTACAAAGATTAAATAAAGGGACCAAAGTTCCCACAAAATCTAATTAATTTCCTTAGTTAAAGAAAATCCCACATTATTATTGTTCAAACTAGAATAATTAAAGACAAGGTAAGTTGAAAATAATCTCCAAAGGTTAAAAGGAGAAATAAAATAAATAGAACATCTACCTAAATAAAATTATTCTACCCAAGTTGAATAAATTCACTATAGTTTCAAAAGAGAGGGAAAAGAACAAAGGAGAGGTATGGGGTCACGTGCACCCATCCTCTCCCAATTTAAATTAATAAAAATATCCACCTCACAATAAAAACAAATTAAAAATCATAACCCTAAAAGCTCTCTATTAAAAAAATCATTTCCTTAAGACAAGTGAAAGAAAATCTTAACCCTCTTCTCTATCTTATTGTTTTCTTTTCTATTTTCTCCAATTTCTTTGTCTCCTCTCAATTTGTTCTCTCTTTCTCTCATTTTGTTTTGTAGGTCTAATGCTATGGCAGCCATGGATGACCTCTTACAGAGGTATATATATATCAAGATAGAAAGCCCCCCCTTTTTTTGAAGGATATATATATATATATATACCCTTTCTTCATTAGGCAAAAATAGGGTGTATGCATGATAAACGAACTGGGTTATACTGTAGACAATAGAGATATACATAGTCAATATATATATATATATATATATATATATATATATATATATATATATATATATATATATATATATATATATATATTAACAAGGATAAAAATGTTGCAAGTTACAATAGGCTGAATCAGCCAAGCGAAGGCAAGGACAGCGGATTAGGGTTAGCAGTGCCACCACTTAAAACTTTCATCCACCCTTAACAAAGAATAGTGAGAAAAGGATTAAGCGGTGTGGGGGGGTTCGTTTCCCCCACACCCTACACACTACTCCATGATCTAAAGGAAAACACAGGGGCTGCGGTGGGAGTTCGAACCCCCACCGCCCATAGTGTGCAACAAAGGGCCGCCCATGACTTACAACAGTGAAACCCCTTCTCTATTTAATTCACAATCGATCATTCAAAATCAGCCTTAAGTTTACTTTCTTTATATATATATATACACAGTTTCTCAATCAGCTGTTGCTATAGATTTTCAGTGATAAAAAATATGTATATATAGTGGTATATACGCAGTCTTCTCTATTGCAATATATTTACTAGCAATAATAAAGTATATGTATTATAAATATATATATAGATGCTTCTATATATATGTGTGTGTGTGTGTGTGTATTTATATATACATAAAATTTACTCTCAAGTTTCAAAATAATTATTTTTCTGATAAAGATAAAAAAAAAGGTTCAATGATTATATATATATTTATTTATTTTCAAAGTATAACTATGCGAAAACATTAAACATAGAAATATTGTCAAATATTCAAACTGTAAAATAATGCTTCTAGACAAAACAACCAACAACTATTTATTTTTCCATTAGCAACTTCTCACACCAATAACCAAACAACAACATTATATATATATTAAAAGAAATAGCAACAATATATATATATATTTTAAAACCATAGTGCATCCAGCAATTAAATAAGTAAAAAAAATAGAGATTTAAAACAGCAACCTAACCATGTATATATTATTTTTGACAACATAAATGAGAAGAGTAATAGATGCATATTTTTCCATTGCAATTTTTTTTAACAAAATCATAATTAAAAAAAATAGCTACTATATATATTTTTACAACTTCAAAAATAGAGTATAACACAAAATAAAATCATTTAAACATTACATGTGAAGAGAGTATTTTCTCTCTCTACATTTTTTTTTTCAAACTACCCATAGGCCATTTTTTGGCCAAGACTCACAAGTATCCCAAGAACAAAGAAACATAACTTTAAAGCACTTCGTCCAAGATCCATTGTGAACAATAACCCCTACAAGAAACTAAATAAGGGAGGGAAAACCAAGCCACAAAAACACTCTCCTCCCTACCATAGACCCACAAATGGGTCACCCCTGAGCTTGGAGGTCACCCACACATAAGGTTTTTCACTCCACAACACACAATAAGCAAGCCAACAAAACATGAAGAACACCCATAGATTTAACACAACACAAAACTCATGGAAATGAGTTTGAAGGGGTAGGGGAGTGGACATCACTCAACTCAAGAGGGACACTCCAAAATCTCAAAGTCTTAACACAAGCAAGGCCTCAAGCCCAAAATAATAACTCCAAGAAACACATAGATTTCACAATAGCACTCATGCCAAACAAAATGCTTCATACTCAAAATCTTGCCCTCAAGGCCATAGAATACCAACACCAGGAGGGTGACCTTGAGGAGGTTCACTCCTCCCCCACCCCACACATGTTGAGCATCTTCTCCAAATGGAAAGGCTCTTACAAAACTCTCTCAAAACCCCACAACATCAAAATACAAAACACACGCAAAGCAAGCACACAACAAAAGAGATAAATGTATAAGGAAAGGCTTTAAGCCTTGAATCCTGCCTTGAAAAGCCCAACAATGGAAGATAATTGAAGTAGAGCCTTCCAACTCCACCTCCAAGTCCTTCCTCCAAATGTACCTCCAAAAATACTCTCTAACTCTCTCCAAAACTCCAATAAAATAAGAAATGTAATAAAATAAAGAACCCTCTCCGTCTCTTCAAGAGGGATTAAAATAGGCTCTCTTCATGAGCCTTGAGGAATGAGAAGGTGACACATGTCACCTTCTCCTTCCTCCTCACATCCACTAGCAAGCTCCATGGAATGTGGAGGTGACACATGTCACCCTCCGATTCCACCAAGCCTTGCCCCCTCCACTTGTGCTCTCTCACACATGTGTGAGAGCAAGGTGCAGCCCCAAAAGGATGAGGGTATGACATGTGTCTATATCCTATCCTCCCATTAAAACCCACAAAATTCCAAGGTACTCTCACCCGTGTGGGAGGGCCTTGGAGTTGGGTTCTCCACAATTAGGGGTCTTGAAGACTCCCCAAGCCTTCAATGCAAGATACCCCAATGCCTTGGAATGAGGTGTGGATAAGGTTAAAGGTTTGACCCAACCTTCCACTCCTCCCCAAACTTCCATTTTCGTCACTTCACTTTAGGGTGAAGTTTAAGTGACCATTTGGGAGTTATCCTAGGGGTAGACTTGCTCAAATGGGCCCTAGACCCTAGGGGTACAACCCAGGGTCACTTTTAACCCAAATTTAGCACCTTAGGATGAAGAAAATCACATGAAAAGGGGTCAGAGAAATTTAAAACAAAAATAGAGTCAAATAAACATTACACATTTACAACACCATAACACAATCAACTGAAAAAGGGTAGACCTAGCCTAAAAGACACCATACGCAAACAGTACAAAAATTCATCATGGAATACACAGTTGATCTTGGTTCCTCTTAGAATTAGATTGGTTCAACACAAGATTCAAAACATGTGTGGGATGACCTCTGATTTTCCATGGCCTGGGAAAATCACCTGCACACTTAAACAATAGATTAATCCAACATGTATATCATAGCCGAAGCAAGGAAAAGCATACACTCACACCATCACATAATCATGTAAAACATCATAAAAATCACATCATAATTAGATTCATAATTTGCATTTCCATAAACCATTTCAAGATAAAAATTGCATAGTAAATCCATAATATGATCTTACAACTAGTATCTTTAAAAATATCAGAATGCATATCACAAGTCTAATCATCATCAGTGAATCAAAATCAGGATCTAGTCTCATCACAACATACTAAGCATAACTAACCAAAATGAAGACATATAGTCTAGAAAATATGCATATCGAGATCATCAGTCCCCAAATGTCTAAAATGTCTCCAACAATAATATGAAACAAGCAAAAATAAGGGAGTGAAACAATAGGCCTCACACAAATCAAATTTTACCTCTTTCTCTTTCCACTGAAACTTCCATTCTATCCCTCTTGAATGTAATCAACACTATTGCAATAGCAAATTAGAATTATCATCCTCACTCTCTTTCACTAAATCTTTAACTCCATAAATCAAACAATTACCAGTTTTATTACATACCTTACCCATTTCCTCTTTGAGTGTCTTCAACTTATGTCATACTCCATCCTTCATTAGTGAGTATGTGTTAGCATACCCATCATGTGTGACCTTCCTGTCAAATTGTCATGGCCTTCCCAATAACATATGACAAACATCCATAGGAATAATAGCACTTTAAATCTCATCATAATAATTTCCTATATTAAAATTTACCAAGCTTTGTTCGCTAACCAAAACTTTCTTGTCATCTTGTAGCCAGGCTATCCTATACGGGTGCGGGTGTTTTCTCCTCTCTAGCTGCAATTCACTCACCATCTCTTCAGAAACAAGATTGTCAATATTACCACCATCAACAATCACGTTACATGCTTTACCTTCACACTTACATCTTGTTCGGAACAATGTTCTCCTTTGATCCACTAGTAGAATTTTGGCAAATAAATGACTACGTGACTAAAACGTTTAGTCACGACAACTAAAAATGACTAAATTTTACTATTTTTTTGCAACACAGCTATAAATGACTAAATAATTGACTAATTAATGACTAATTTGATCATCAGGTAAAAAACACAACTAAATAGTTAGTCACACATAAAAATTAGACAATATTATATTAAAGTGGGTAATTAAAAAAATATTTCCAATTGGAAAGAGAGGGAAATTTTTTCGATGAAAAATAATTCAAACAAAAGAAACCCCTGTATCAACATGTGACAGAGAAGAGTTTTCAAAATATGGTGATGTAGAGTTATGCTTTGAAAAGGGTTTTCCAGTAGGAATTAGAGGTCAAGGGTTCTAATAGAGGCAACAATGGATCTAATGCGAAGAATGCCGCCTATGCAATCACAAAACACACTTAATAACTTGTTGGCTCTCCTTCTCGAGCACTTCGCCAAGTTTCTCTCGCGTGTCGATTAGGCCCTCCAAGTAATCCCCCATTTTCTCCTTTTATTTGTCCTCTCATTTTGCCCCATTTGCCCAATGCAGTTTTGGCTAAATTTAATGATTTCTTGTGTATTTGTTTATTGCAAATTTGTTATGATCTGGCTTAATACCCATTTCAGTTTCTGCCAGCCCTAGCATAGTTTAGTCCCTTGAATAGTCATTATTGTGTTGAAGTATGGGTTATTAATACTAGTGTTGGTGTGTTCTGAAGAGTATTCAATATGCTCCATTGTTAAAATGGGATTTGATTTTTCTTAATTGGGGTCATCTCAGGTGGTTCAGCTTAGCTTAAAATGCCCAAGTGATGAGCTTGCAGATCAATCTAGGGTTTCTAGCTTTTTCTATGATATGGAAGTCGCCCTTTCAGATGTTTCTCTCCTTGTATATATCATCTAACTAAAATATCCTTTTAGCATGATGATTTTCCTCTCATGGGCAAATTCATGGGAAGAAGACTAGATGACATAAAACTCTATGGATGGATATGGAATTTATGAGGCTAGATATAGAGTTAAATTCTTCCTTTTAAGGATTTCTTTCTTCTTCAAGTCTGCCGAGGATAGAGAGTTTTCTCAAACAAGGGTCGTGATATTTTTGGCAAATCTAGGTTGTTTTTATGTTCTCTGGCAACCATTTTTAGACCTAGATCATCTCTTTTTCAAAGGTTCCCTTTAGATCCCACTTCTACAACCTTCCTTTGGTTTGTAGAGTAGTTAAGACAGTTCAGTTGCTTGTAAAGATCTATATGTCTAGACCAATGCTAGTCACAAGTTGCATAGTGCATCATAATGATTGCCTTACACCCTATGCAGTTGTTAGTAGCTAGGTGGCACAACCAATTTTAATCATCAATATCAACACTATAAAATTATATGCTTCTATGCACAATACAAATGATACTCATGCTTCCTAGCACTTGAAAGCACTCATTGCCACATGTTTACTTGCATTCAACACATCTAAAAAACTAAACAGAAAACAAAGGGCACTTGATAGAAAGATTTCCCTTCAAATTTAATTCCAAAACCCAACATACAATTCAACAAAATTACCCCTTAGATTTTAGCTCTATTATCCAATTAATTTACCCTCAAAATTATCAAGCCTAACTATTCAGCAATATGACCTCTCAAATTTCAACTCAAAAATCTATCAATTTACTATGCAAGATAACAATTCTTTGGGTTCTCAAGTCTTTATCTTTCTACCTCCTTTCATTCAGAATCATATGGTCATTGGCTTCTCAAGTCTTTATCTTTCTACTTCATCACATACTTGCATTATCATGTCATAAGATCTCTAACAAAATACCATGGAAGCCTCAATGCATCTTGTATAAAGCCAAATAGTTAAAAAAAAATAACAAAGTAAGAAACATACTCAACAAAAGTGATGACAAATTGGCACATTATCTTCTCATTTTTTTGTATAGTTGAGAACATTCCAAATGTTTTCAAATGTCAAATTCTTTGATACATCAAATGACTCCTCCAAATTATTACTTTTTTTTAAATAGAAAGTTCATAGTTTATAATGCTAAGAAATCATCAATCTTTTTGCCATTTCTATGATTTGAAAGCAAATAACAAGCACTCAAGAAAGAATCAAAAATAACAAAGTCAATTAATATGGCAGCCTAAAATAAGCTTCAAACAATATAGGGAAACAAGGATTACAGCCTAGTTTGAAGTCTTTCCCAAAATTTTGAATCAAGGGTAAACCACTAATGATAAGAAACAATAATAGGAAACATGGTTTACAACCTGGTCCCCATAAATTGTTGACACAAAGCAACCTAAAGAAAAAAGAAACTAAAATATGACATTTTTAAAAAATCAGAGATCTATAATTATTTAATTATGATTAAGTACGTGTGCATGCTAAGCCTTCTCTATCTTTGCAGCTACTATTGCAACCTGTGCACATAGATGATCAATTCTCCTAGCAGCAATGAGACCAACTTTTTTCCTTGGGGGAGCATCACGACACATAGTACTAGCATGCCCAATGTGTTAATGATTACCACCACCATGAGGATGCTCAACAAGATTCATTTCCACACAACGAACCTTGGGCCAACAGTTTCTTTTGACCATATATTTGTGATATGCATTGCCAGCTTTGAGCATTGGATTTTTTGTCCTTCCACCACCAGTAACTTGACCAATCATGGCTCTACAACTACTTGACATAATCTTCTTAGCTCTAGATGGAAGCTTTACCCTGAAAATTGAAACCAATTTCCAAGACTCATCTAACAAAGCTATTAAAAATCTCCAAAATCAAAAATTACACAAATATGAACATTAAGAGAGAACTTAGATAATTGTTCCAAAATTATTTCCACTACCTTTCGAATAATTGTGCATTTATCAACTCACTGTAACCTTGGAAAAAAAAATTAAGCATAGACATATGTCATAAGTCTCCACAAGGTGTACACCTAGAACTCAAAATAGTTTGAAAATAATTTAGAAAAAACCACCATCCATAGGACATCACAACAGATGCATCACATGTTTGTTGCTAGCCAAAAAGCAAGATGATAAACAAAAATGATAATGAGTCAAGGGGAACATCAAGAAGCAATACATTCAAATTAAATTTCAACCAGCTGCTAAACAAGCACAACCCACTTTGACTTGTCATAAGTTCAAAATATTAGAACAGGTACATTTTTATGTATGTAAAGGTGACAACAATCCAACAATGGATCAAATGTTTTAGCTTGAAATGTAATAGAAATGCATTGCAAATGACAATAATCAAATTTGAAATTACTCAGCTCATAAAAGAATAGTGGAGAAAAGGCAAAAAAAGTGTTCTTTGATTTGATCAAGCCAAGGAGAAATATTGTCTCAAAAGTTCAACTATATCACCATGACTTGTTCCTTGCCACAGTACCGCAAACTATTTCTTTGACCATCACAAGACCACAGTATACTAAACATCACTTGAAACCTTTCACTGCACTACCACACTCCTTCATTGAAACTATCACGGGGCTATGGTATTCAACACTTACATAACATAAACTCCTTATACCGCCATACCGCAAGCCTCACTTGAGGCTACTGTGGGGGCATGGTGTACTATTTTGTTCTTCTCCTTCTTACCACCATACCACAAGCCTCACTTGAGGCCGCTCTGGGGGCGCGGTGTACTAGTTGCTCCTTACTGCATTACCGTTGGTTATTCTCTTGACTGCCATGGGACCACGGTGAAGTATCATATGCCACTTAAATTTATACCACCGGCCAACCACTTCATTTTGAGACTGCTGCGGGGCTGTGGTAATCAATCTCTACATACCACGATGTCGCAAGTGCAATATCTTCATGTTGTGGGATAGCAATAACTGCTCCCTTGTTATCCTTGGTTCCCACACACCCACCAAGACCTTTTGAGTGACCTATGGGACTATGGTGAGAGACAAAAACACATCAATGGTCAAAAATACAAATATATTTTACATGGACTTGGTATGGGGTGCTTATGAATGACTCCAGGAATATTTTTAAAAGAAATATGGATCCCTAAGATGGATTTATAGAAGGAAATTTGCATGAAACTGAGAATTTTGAATGGTCCTAATGAATGACTACAAACCTTTCTATGATTTTCTTGGTTGGGCCATGTATAGGCCTGTTATGGGTTCCATAGGGTTTCTAGTAGTCTATCTATATAGACCAAGTACAAATGTCTCATAAGCCCTTATAAAACTTCACAAACCCTTAAAAAGCTTGTTCATACCTTTAATGATTTGATAGAGTTCCTAATGATCATGCAAAATTTATCATGGTTTATGAAATGCCCTCCACTAGCAGGACCTAGTCCTACTTTAGGACCTCTTAATGGCTAGTGGACATCACCTTCATAACCACCAGTTCCTTATCCAATTGCTTGTCCAGGTAAATAATCTTCTTGTTGATGGTGAACTTTTAGTTGTATTTCACCTATTATGAAACCATACATACTTAAGTTTGTCATACTATTCAAAGATAAAATTTTAAATCCTAAATGAAACATTATGGGTTGATCTGTAACATAAATAATTATTGAAAGATTAGAGTTAAATATAAGGCCTTTGTCTTTTGGTTGAATCAGTATCCAACAAAAGCAATGCATGCTTGCTAAAGCAATGAAGTATTTTTTGAAATTTTAGGTTGTTTCTTTTGGGTTGAGTGCTTTTGTAGAGTTTGTAGCCAAAGTCCCAGGCTAAAAGCTTGAGTTTGGTAAAATCAAATCAAAATCTTATGGATTTGATTATTGGGTTGGGGGTTGTATATATGTAGCTGAATCTAAGTCTTCGTGACAATTTTTGATGTTTGTAGCTGGAACTCTGTGAGGTATCAATCCCTGAATGTTCTTTTATCAAATGTATGTATAGATGTGTATCACTTGTAGAACATTGTAGGAGAATTACTGTAGAAGATGAATTGACTCCACATGCTTCTTAACTAACCCTGTTTCATTTCATGAATACTTAAACCTTCTCAAATGGATAAGCCACCTTTCCATAAGAAATACATTTTTCTTGTTTCCAAGAAACATAGTTGATACTCTATTGGGTGACAACTTCAAATGGATGTGAGTTGATCTATCAAGTGCCCATATTCAGATCTGGTAGTCTTTTTGTTTTAATTTAAATCTTTATTGTAGGTTATTTTCCCTATATTATTTATTCTTGGTTTGAACTCCTTGATTTTGTGGTTTTTTGTTAGGACCTAGAGCTTTCATATGCAGGATCACCTACAAGGTGCGAAAGGAGTCATCTAGATCATGACTTAGGAGCTAGTTAGTACTCATTAAGTGGTATAATGGTGGTTGAACTACCATGGTCT
This sequence comes from Cunninghamia lanceolata, assembly GCA_027924645.1. NCBI lineage: Eukaryota > Viridiplantae > Streptophyta > Pinopsida > Cupressales > Cupressaceae > Cunninghamia > Cunninghamia lanceolata. Next base: position 21,649,346 of record BSBN01000582.1, read on the forward strand.
ATACAACTAAGAGATGTACTTGTGTGCTTTGTAGTTTGTTTAATTTTTTGATGTTTAGAAAAACATCATAAATAGATAGGATGATATTTTTGTAATTTATTCCTTTAATCACTTGTGATTGGTGGATAGTTAGAGGTAGGAGAGCTGGTAGAATAGGGGGTGTACCTTATCTGTCTATTTATTCAAGAAGAAATGTTGCAAGTTCCACTTCGGATCACCAAAGCCTTCATAAAAACATCTACACAAAATTCAATAACGAAGAATTTATGCACAAATTCTCTTTTGAATGATGCACAAAGCCTCCACCACAACACCACACTATTTCTGGGCCTTGCAGTGATGCGGGTGATTCTCGCATCACTGCAAGGCCCAGCAACAAATTGTGCGGTGTTGTGGTGGAGACTTTGTGCATCATTCAAAAGAGAATTTGTGCACGAATTCTTCATTATTGAATTTTGTGCAGAAATTTTTGTGAAGGCTTTGGTGATCCGAAGTGTAACTTGCAACTACAATATCCGATAAAAATCTACTTCCAAATATGCTTTTGATGGATGTTCATATCCTCAGATCCAAAGCTCCAATTCACACATAGGCAAGAAGGATGCTTTCAAAGGTTGACGAGTTGTGCTTTACACCCACTGGTTGCATTTTCTTAAAATTTTCTAAGGACTTCAGAAAATCCCATTTTAAACATATCCTTTAATCACAACATTCCATGATATCACATTTTTTGAGGCATTTTTTGAAACAATTCGCTTGCCTTGTCTATGCTTCCACATTTTCATGTATGTCTAGTAGGGCACTTGTAACTACAACATATGACAAAAAAGTCCCTACTATTATGCTTTGATGGATGTCCCTTTGTTATTAATGGATATCTGATGCAGTGCACATTATTATAGTGCAAGCCTATTTTTCAGATTGTTTCATTTAGCATCATCAATATTCTCCACAAGAACATTATCCCTATTTAAAATGATGGAATGGTTCACATCTCTCAAAATAATTTCTCTTGCAACCATCTTGGAGATGAATTTAGATGCAGTGTGAAAATTAGAACATACTCAAAGGTTCTTAACAACTCTAATGTGGTGTAGGAGCACCTAGGCAATCATGTTTTCTTTTGTAATAAGGTCTATTGACCAATGCATTTTCATTTTAGTTTGTACCTAGGTTCATTTTGTAAGTCCCAAGTGACTTAGGGGACATTTGTCAAATTGTAATCGCATAATGCTAAAAATAGCAATAATGCCAAAAATAGGCAGTAGTGTTTCCCAGCCGCTTGGAGTCAGTTTGGTACTACTCATGCCGAGTTGATAAATGCCCAGAGAAATGGCCAAATGATCATCAAATGTGATTGTATTGTGCTCAGGAGAAATAAAGCAATTATGTTCTGTCCATTTAATTTATGTTTCTTACAACTGTAAAATCGTGTAACTATAGATTTCCATTCATTTTGCATTTTCCATTGTTGTCATATGTCGTCGTGAAGCATTCCACTGGTGAGATTTCCATTGAAATCAGTGGAATGGCTTTGTTGTATGAATATTTGTTTTGCTCTTTGTTTTGTTTTTCCTGTTTGGCGGTGCAGAGGATCCCGATAGGGTGTTTCGCGTAGTAAGGACGACCTAGCATCTCCATGTGCTAGGGTTAGGAAGGAAGTAAACTGTGCAATGGCATTTTTGGTGAATTAACCAAAGGTTACGAGTGTTCACCGACAGGACGAGTCTCAGCAAAGGCAAATGTCATCGGGGCATTGGAAGAAAGATGAGGGACTTGGCCGATGGAGTTGAATTGGTGGCTCATCAGTTAGTTTGTCGACTGTGATAAATTAGGGCATTGGTCTGTGGTATCCACTATGCGCTCCCCATCATATTGGTATCAGAGCTTGAAAAGATTTGGGTGACAAATCAAATTGAGGATTTGTAGGAGTGTTGGCATTTGGGTGATGTATGTGAATGTTTATGTCAGACAAAGAAATTGAGACAGAGGCGGAAAGGATGCCTCCCAAAAGTATGTTGCAGGACGATGTTAAGAAGCTGATCTAGGAGATTCTTGCATCCAAGTTTGGAGAGTTTAAGTAGTCCAAAGGCAAAGATAGGGAAGATGAAAGTGACAGTGATGAAGGTGATACAGAAATTGGGGAAACCAGTAAAAAGACAAAGGAGATACCAATAGACCAGAGGGCATTTTTAAATGCATTGAAGTCAGTCAATAGGGACACCATATATGGGTTACCTATGTATAGTGGAAGTATGGAAGCTGAAGAGGTGATTGACTGGATTGAGGTATTGAACAATCATTTTGAATATAAAGAAGTCCCTGATGATAAGAGGGTTAAGTTGGCAAAGGCAAGATTGTAGGGATCTGCTCTTGCATGGTGGAATTATAAACAAGGAGAGAGAGTCAAGGAGGGGAAGAATATGATAACCTCCTGGGGAAGGATGAAGGCCAAACTCAAGGCACAATTCTTACCCCTGGACTATGATGTGCAGATGTATAAGAAATTGCAGAACCTCAAACAGAGAGACCTTGATGTGAATGCATACACACAAGAGTTTCATAAACTTAGTCTCAGATCAAAGAGACAAGAAGAGGAGTCAGAGAAGGTGGCCAGGTACTTGAATGGCCTAAGGATGAACATCCAAGATGAGATCAACATTTTAGCACCAGAAACAATGAACAAGTGTTTCCAAATGGCCTTAAGGGCTGAAGAGAAGATAAAGAGGAAGAGTGAACAGAACAATAGAGGTAGAAGTGGATGGAATTTTAGAGGCAGAGGTAGTTTTGGAGGAAGAAGTCCTAACCAAAGGCCTAGTGGTGAGTCTAGCCAAGAAGAACAAGTTGGGGACTCCAGTAGCAGAGGAGGCTACCAAGGAAGAAGTGTTGATAACTAAGAGGGGGGGTGAATCAGTTATCCTAATTATTTCTTCTATCTAAACTTTCTTTTTAATCAATGCAACATTAATTCAAATAAGCAAACATTATCATGAAATGGAAAAACACATGTCACAGTATTTTTGACATGGAAACCCTGTTAAGGGAGAAAACCATGGGGTGATTAACCCAAAGATTATTCTCTATTAGAAGAATAAGGAAATACAAAATGACACTTGCCAATTAGGGCTCACTGCCCGAGCACACTGCTCACAAAGGAGGCACACTGCCTACAAGGAGACACACTGTCTACAAAAGAATGTTATACAATACTTGAACTAATTGGAAGCATCCACATATGCTGGAGTTTAGTTCCGATTAGGCTCAGTACACTGATCTACTGCACTTCATCTTTCCTCTTCTCTTATGCTGCTTTCCTTTCACATACCGGACCTTCCTTACTACTTATGCTCTGCTCTGCTTTTTCGCATATCACATATATCCACAACACTTCTCACAACTAAATCCATCCTATATATATATCCGCACAAGTGATTTCATTATCTTTCTAGTCGGCACCCGGAACAGTCAATCTTCTCACAAACTCTATTCTGTCGGTTGAATCCTTACACATCAAGTAATGTGGATCAAGTATATACTTGTAGAAATCATTAATCATGTTGGCCAAACATGATTCATGCCTTCATAACCTTTAACACCATCAATAACACATCCGGAAAGTAGTCTGATGTTCTGTCAGTCAGTTCTTCCTCTGTTCACACTGTCACTAAGGAATCCAGTACTCAACTATTCATATCTTTTTCCTTGTCCATCACCGAAGGCTAAATCCTTGGAATCTATTACTCAAGGTAGTCCTCTTGACTTTCCCAAATCTACACTTCACCAAGATACTTCCTTTGAGAGATCCGGACATGTCTGTCGGACCTTGCCACAAGCTCTGTTCTTGTTTACCGGACCTCAACAATCTTCATTCTGACTTCCGGTAGAGACACACCATGTCCTGCGGATGTGTGGGATGAACTTTGTTGCCATCAATGACAACAATCATTTTTCCATATAGTGTCTCTTGCAAACAATCTCCCCCTTTGGCATTGATGGCAGCACTTAGTGAAAAATGACTAAGTGTTTACACTGTGCTCCCCCTTGGCTGATCCTCTGTCTTTATATACATTTTTTGGAGATCCCCCTTAGTTGGATTCCTCATTTTTCAGTGCTCCTCACTCCCCCTTTGACATCAATGGCAAAGGGTAGGGTCCGCACACCAAAATTTTCAAAAATTTTACTATACTTAGCCGCATAAGTATATACATATGGCATACTTACATATACTTAAGAATGTCTACAAAAGTTGTCTTCAACTGTACAACTTATGTCGCCCAACTCTACTTCATCTTGTCCAAAATTGAGATATACCCACTCAACAGGAATGCAAATGCATCTACCCTTTTTAGATCTATCAGATCATTGGTCTGGGCTATAATTTGGGCTTCTGTTATAGCCTCATGCATGGCCTCTAGCTTAGGGACAATTAACCCCTTGAGCTCACTTAACCTGCTTATTCTATTTTTCCTTTCCTTCTCCAACTTCTTGATTTCACTCAAGACTGTGATAGTTTGACATTCTTGATTTGTTATAGAGGAGGAGAGAATATCAAAATTCTTTGATAAGTTTGATAGTTTATCCTCTTGTTCTTTTATTTTCTTCTCAATGTCCAGTGTTACTTTGGACCAGGAGATACAAAATTTGTATATTTCACTGCCATCCTTAAGAGCATTTTCTAAACTCTTTATCCCAATACTCATATTTCTTCTATCATTAGTGATTAATCCTTGTACCTCTGAGAATCTCTTATCTAAAAACTCCTTCCGGACCTTTTCTTCAGTTGATTTTTCTAGAGAATCAAAATGTGTACTAACACTGCTGACCAAGGTTTTGAGATTACCAGAAGAGGAGGCGGTGGGATCCTTTTGAAAAGATGGTATGATCTTTTCCAGCACTCTGGATGCAGCTTCTATCAACTCACAGTCTTCCATATGAGACTTTAGGAGTTTTTCATTAGCCTTAGCATTTGCAAATGAAGCTATCTTCATTGTCTGTACTGGAGAAAGAGAATCAAAATTGAATGGACCTTGTAGAAGCTCCGGTTCATAAATCTCCATTGTTTCTCTGCTTAGAAATTCTTAGACAGTTTGTGCAGTGTCTCTTGCTGGAGACAGATGTTTCTTCTCTTCTACAATCTTGGAGCTGTCCTTTGGAGTTTTCTCTCCTTCTACATTCCTACCACTAGCAGTTGTGGTTTTCTCTGCTGAAGTCTTCTATCCCTTTGCAACCTTTGCACTGTCACCTTCTTTTTCCTTCACCTCTGCTTCTTTCTCCTGTAATTTTTCTTCTTCTTTGGAATCGAAGACTGTAGGAGAAACCGGAGGAGAAATGTTAGTCTTTTCAGGGCCCACCTCTTCTATCATTTTCTCAGAAGTTTCTTCTGCAACACTTGTGGTTGAAGGGTCAGTACCTAAGTCCTCTACAATAGGAAGATTAAATCTTTCGAAGACCTTCCGGAGGATCTCTTCTGTATCCTTGGCTACCCTGTCAATCTCACCAAGCATGAGCTGATTCATCCTTGCTTTGCTCCTGAACTCATCCTTGCAGTCTTTGAATACCATGTTCATTATCTTGGGATCAATTGAAGGATATAGCTGAATAGCTATCTGTTCCCAGATCTCAAGGTCTTTTGCCATGGCATTGGTCTTTCTCATTTCCAACTCCTTCTCTAGACTCTTAGGAATTAGAGAGATAATTTCAATAAAAGCTTTATTGTAAATGTTCAGATACCTGATTGTAGCTTCCTGTAGGATCTTTTGGTCGGCCTCATTGTAATCATCATAGAATTCGGCCTTTGGTTGAAGGTTTCCATCCACAGTGACTGATTTGATTACACTTTCTAGGGACAGGGTGGGCTTTTCAACAAATTCCTCTACCATTTCTTCCTTATCTTGGCCTGTGGAGGGCTTACCGGATCCTTTCTTCTTCTACTTCTTTATTTCCTTTACCCCCTCATCTGATTCGGTTTCTTCTTCATCTCTTTGACTTGCATAAGCCCTTGTGGCTTTTGTCTTTGACCTTTTCTCTCCTTTGCCGGATGCTTGGACTTCTGGTTTTGAGCTTTTAGCAGGGACAGGTGCTGGTCTCTTTGAAGCTCTGGTCCGAGTGGAAGTTTCTACCGGAGCACTTTTCTTGCTTCCTTTTTCTGCCTATTTCTTCTCTTCATCAACTTTTTGTCTCTTTTCCTGGTTGGCATCAAGTGCCTCCTTTGAGATCCCAAGGCCTTGTGCAATATGTTCTACTTTTCTCACCTCCTTTTCATCTCTGGTTCTCTGAGTTCCACATGGATCTTTACACTCAGCTCCTCAAAGGTTCCAGACCCTTCTACCTTTGGATCTTTAGGCTGAATCAGCATGTGTTGAACATGCAGCTCCACAATCTGTTCATCAACTTCATACCCCATGGGCATGATCCAGACTGTCCTTGGTTCTACTACCTCCATTAGGCACTGATCAGTCTCTACCATAAAGCAGACTGTGTCCTTGTGTTTCTCAACAAGAGACTGGGGAATCCTTTCTCTTGATTGCATCATGTTCTAAAAGTTTTTGAAGTATCCCCACATGGTTGTATTTCTTGCTTTAGCATCCCCAAGCCCATGCAAATAGTCTCTAATCTGAACTACTACTGGTTTGTCATTCTGCCATACCCATCCATTTGATCCGGGCAACTCATTCATGAAGTAGAAAAATAAACATACTATTAGTGCACCATATTTGAAAGAGTTTTTCTTGTCCTTTTTGATCTTTTGTATGTTTTCCATTAACTGGCTCAAGAGAAGTTCACAGAGATCATATTCTGCATTTTTTCTTAGCATCTCATAGGCAGTGTATACAGCAGTTCTGGATACTGAATTCTCCCTACTGGAATGATATATCTTGTATCCTATTATCATAGATGCATACATGATATCCGGGTCAGTAATATCTTCAATGGTCATTGCCCTCTTATCAAATTTTGATCCGGTGGCCTCTGTGACAATGTTGTTTTTGACACATTTGAGGACAGGAATTCCTCTGGAGGAATGTAAACCAATTACTACCCTAATTGCTTCCTTGGTGATCTTGCAAGGTCTATTCAGCCATAGGAAGTTATCATGTACCCTACTTAATACATACTGTACCCATTCATCTTCTTCAAAGCAAGGGAAATAAATGAACTGATCAAAGTGTTTTTCTCATATGCTCTTATACTAAGGTTTGATCTCAAAAGAATCATCTATTAACTGCTTGTGGTATAAGTCTCTTAGTTTGAATTCCCCAAACTCTTCAATGTTTGCATGTATATAAACCCTAATATCTTCAGTGTGCAAAACGCCATGCGGAACACTGGAAAATGCACCTAGGGGGTCTACCTCCAAGGATTTGTATGGATGTTTCTTAAATGTAGGGCGAGGTCTATCAGAAATCTTTACAATAGTCAGAGTACCCATTATCAAGAGATTTGCAGTGAGATATTTGAAAATGGAAAAATACCTTTTGCGCCTATCGGTTTCATGGAGTAGGTTGAATTGATCTCTGGAAGTAATGACTTCTGCAAGTGATCTTCGATGAACTTGAGGAATTTCATTGCAAAGCTCCGCTTTTCATTTTTTCTTGAGTGCAGAATGTATGAGTGATTAATGAGAAACCCTTATATTGCTCCGCGAGCCCTAATATCAGATTGTAATAAATGCTCAACCTACATTATTCCAATTTGCCTAGTTTTCCTTGTTCAAGGAGGAAGAAACTCATCCAGATCATTATGATTCCCTTGTGATCGATGTTAGTGATGAATCATCATATCCACTTGTCCTTCTGATCATCTTATGTATCCGCAGATCAAGTTGTATCAATTTGGATTCATACCGGGCCAATCTTGTGAGAAACCTATTTTATCGGAAGACTTGCTTAACCAGACCAATTCTGAAGAATTTTAACTTTTTAAATTTTCTTGCGGATCTCTCAGATCTTTACCTAACCTTCTTTACATATTTCTCTAGAAACCCTTTGATCCACAGCTTCTCATGTGCCAATTTCAGGCACCACTTAATTGGCTGGGGGAACAAGGTTTTCTTTGTGTCTCCCCCTGAGCCAGAGCTCACCTTTCAATTTTCGGAAGGAATATCAGCACCAGAGTCTGGTGCGGATCCAACCTCTACATTCTCTAAACTTTTCTTCACCCAAATCTTGTTCATCTCATTCCTAACTTCATCTGCATTCACCTTTTGTTTACCCTTATCTTCATTCTGATTATGATATACCAGACCTCTTTTCTCCTGATTCTTGCTTCTACAGAATTTTGCATTATGACCGAACCTATTACAGATTTGGCCAACATCATTTCTTTGCATATTTGACTGATATCCTCTTGATCTGCACTGATTAGCCATATGACCTACTCTATTGCATGCAAAGCATCTACCATTGAATGATTTGTTCATTTGCATATTTCTGCATTCATGAGACTTGTGAGCATACCTTTTGCAGTTAAAACACTGTCTGGAGAAGGATGAATTAGTTTGATTCATTCTCTTTCTGCACTGATTAGCTTTGTGACCAAAGTGATTGCAGTTGTGGTAGTATCCATTGAAGGATGGATATCTTTGAGCATTGGGTTGTCTTACCGGAGGTCTTCTAGGCATGTTCCTTGAATTTTCTGATCCAAAATTCTTCTGACTAGATCCAGAGCTTTCTCCTTTCTCATATCCCAAACCACATTTGTCATCTACCTTCTTTTGACTTCCAAGAAGAACTTCAAGTTGAGTAGAACTTATCTTAATTTTTTCTTTATACTCATTTGCTGTTTGAAAATCCCTTTTGAGAGAGACAATTTGATCCTCAAGTTTTTCTTCATTATCTTTAGCATTTTCAAGATCAGATTCAAGATGTCTGATAATTCTATCCATCTGGTGGCAATCTTCTGATTTCTCTTTGAGAGATTGTCTTAGATTGTCTTCAGTTTTTCTTTTCTCTTCAATCTCTTGAGTAAACTTAATAACTCATGATTCCATTTCATGTCTTACCATAATGACTTCTTTTGATAACTTTTCACATAACTTGGTTTTCTCAGTCAGCTCTTCATTTGCATTATTTTCTTCACCTTGTCTTGCCAATTGTTGAAGCAACTCCTTTCTCTTTTTCATAGAGAGACTTAATTTATCTTTTAGTTCTCTCATGAAATCATCAGCCTGTTTGAGTCTTTCCTTTAATTCATTGACTTCAGAGTTTGACTGTTCAAGATCATCAAGGGCAGTCTTGAGTTGCTCTCTTAAGCCATATGCATCCATTTGAGCTCCCAGATCTTCCTCAAGCTATTAGGCTCTGTTAGGAGGAACTTCACTCTGATACCAATTGTTGATAACTGAGAGGGGGGGTGAATCAGTTATCCTAATTATTTCTTCTATCTGAACTTTCTTTTTAATCAATGCAACATTAATTCAAATAAGCAAACATTATCATGAAATGGAAAAACACATGACACAGTATTTTTGACGTGGAAACCCTGTTAAGGGAGAAAACCACGGGGTGATTAACCCAAAGATTATTCTCTGTTAGAAGAATAAGGAAATACAAAATGGCACTTGCCAATTAGGGCTCACTGCCCGAGCACACTGCTCACAAAGGAGGCACACTGCCTACAAGGAGACACACTGTCTACAAAAGAATGTTATACAATACTTGAACTGATTGGAAGCATCCACATATGCTGGAGTTCAATTCCAGTTAGGCTCAGTACACTGATCTGCTGCACTTCATCTTTCCTCTTCTCTTATGCTGCTTTCCTTTCACATACCAGACCTTCCTTACTGCTTCTGCTCTGCTCTGCTTTTTCGCATATCACATATATCCACAACACTTCTCACAACTAAATCCATCCTATATATATCCACACAATTGATTTCATTATCTTTCTAGTCATCACCCGGAACAGTCAATCTTCTCACAAACTTTGTTCTGTCGGCTGAATCCTTACACATCAAGTAATGCGGATCAAGTATATACTTGTAGAAATCATTAATCATGTTGGCCAAACATGATTCATGCCTTCATAACCTTTAACACCATCAGTAACACATCCGGAAAGTAATCTGATGTTCTGTCAGTCAGTTCTTCCTCTGTTCACACTGTCACTGAGGAATTTGATACTCAACTATTCATATCTTTTTCCTTGTCCATCACTGGAGGCTAAATCCTTGGAATCTATTACTCAAGGTAGTCCTCTTGACTTTCCCAAATCCGCACTTCACCAAAATACTTCCTCTAAGAGATTCAGACCTGTCTATCAGACCTTGCCACAAGCTCTGTTCTTGTTTACCGGACCTCAACAATCTTCATTCTGACTTCCGGTAGAGACACACCATGTCCTGCGAATGTGTGGGATGAACTTTGTTGCCATCAATGACAACAATCATCATTCCATATAGTGTCTCTTGCCAACAAGAAGGCCTAATGGAAGAGGTGGGACAAATGGATTAGGTAGAGGATCCAAGTTCTCCAATATGAGATGTTATAACTGCAATTAGATAGGGCACCCGACGTACAAGTGTCCAAAGAAGGCCTCAACTTCTCATGGTGGTGAGAAGAGAACCACTTTGATTCAAGAAGATGCAAGGAGTGTGACATCTCCTAAAGTGAATCTAGTATCAGAAATAGGAGAAAGTCTGATGCTCAAGAGGACGTTTCTCAAGGAACCAATGTAGGCTAAACCATCGTAAAGAAGGGCTTTGTTTAGAATCAACTGCAAGATCCAAGGTAAGGTTTGTAAAGTTATTATTGACTCTGGTTCTACTGATAACATTATATCTTTGGAAGCAGTGAATAAGTTGAAGTTAGAAAAGATACCCCATAGCAGTCCATATAAAGTCGGTTGGTTGAACAAGGGGCAGCACGTACTCATCAATGAACAAGCATGGGTAGAATTTAGTATTGGGGGGTATAGAGACAAGATTTTGTGTGACATCCTTCCAATGGATGCTTGCCATCTTTTGTTAGGCAGACCATGGCAGTTTGATAGAAAGGCTCATCATGATGGAGAAAAGAGCTTACTCATTCCAAAAGGATGGTATGACTTATGGGATATAGTCATTGGTAGAAGAGGATCCACAGCATGTAGGGTCTAGTGTAATGCTGGTAGGAGAAAAATAATTCATGGATACACTAAAGGAAGGTGATGGAGTAGGTTTTGCTTTGATTGTGAAGCCTAAGGGGGAAAAGAAGAAAAGTGAGAGAGAAGTAGGACCTAAGGAGGTCAGAGAATTGCTTGAGAGTTACAAAGGAGTGATTGCAAAGGATATACCTGATTCCCTACCACCAATTAGAGACATTAGCCATCAGATAGATCTCATACCAGGAGCAGTACTTCCTAATAAGGCAGCATATAAAATGACCCCACAGCAGAATGAAGAGATAGCAAATCAGGTTCAAGAACTCCTAAACAAAGGGCTGATAAGGAAGAGCCTTAGCCCATGTGTCGTACCTACTGTTTTAGCCCCAAAGAAGGATGGGAAATGGAGACTGTGTACTGATTCTAGGGTTATAAATAGGATAACCATTAGGTATAGGTTTCCTATTCCTAGAATAGAAGATCTAATGGATTGTTTGGGATGTGCTACCTATTTCTCTAAGATAGACTTGAAGAGTGGGTACCATTAGATAAGGATACGAGAAGGGGATGAGTGGAAGACAGCTTTCAAAACCAATGAAGGGTTGTATGAGTGGCTTGTGATGCCATTTGGTCTTTCAAATGTCCCTAGCACCTTTATGAGGCCGATGAATGAGGTGTTGCAAGAATTCATAGGCAAATTTGTGGTAGTCTACCTTGATGATATCTTGGTATTCAGTAAGAGCAAGGAAGAGCACTTGGAACATTTGCAGATAGTCTTGAAGAGGCTACAAGATCAGAAGTTACTGATAAACTTGGAAAAGTGTGACTTCATGAAACAAGAATTGGTGTACCTAGGTTTTGTCATCTCTAAGGGTGATTTGAAAATGGATCCTTCCAAGGTGGAAGCTATTTTGAATTGGCCTACACCTAGGATAGCAAGAGAGGTCAAAAGTTTCCATGGTTTGGCCACATTTTATAGGAAATTCATTAAGAACTACAGTGACATTTGTGTGCCTATGTTGGAGACCATCAAGGGTGGAGGTAAGATGAAGTTTGTGTGGACGAGAGAAGTAGATAGGAGCTTTGAAAATCTAAAACAGAAAGTTACTAAATTCCTTGTTTTAGTGTTACCTGATTTTAATAAGGTTTTTACCATTGAATGTGATGCAAGTGGGTTGGCCATAGGAGCAGTGTTGAGCCAAGAAGGTAGACCAGTAGCCTTCTTCAGTGAAAAGTTAAATGAAGCCAAGAGGAAATACTCCTCTTATGATTTAGAGTTGTATGCTATGGTACAAGCTCTGAAAAAATGGAGGCACTATTTGCTTCCTAAAGAATTTATTGTATACACTAACAATCATGCTCTCAGTTTTTTGAATGGACACAAAAAGCTTAGCCATAGACACATGAAATCGGTGGAAAGTCTTCAAGCATACACCTTCATCATCAAACATAAGAAGGGAATAACCAATAAGGTTGTTGATGCTCTAAGTAGAAGGGTGTTGACAGTGCAAGAAGTGCAACTACAAAGTATGGGTGTTGAGTCACTCAAAGGATTGTATGAAGAGGACCACGATTTTAAGGAGATTTACAGGGTATGCAGTGAGTTTGCCAATGCTTTCCACAGTGACTTTTCAGATTATACATTGCAAGATGGACTTTTGTTTAAAGGTAGTCAACTTTGTATCCCTAAGTGTTCAATGAGGGATAATATTGTGAAGGAAAAACATAGTGGTGGTTTAGGAGGAAATTTGTGTTGATAACTGAGAGGGGGGGGTGAATCAGTTATCCTAATTATTTGAACTTTCTTATTAATCAATGCAGCATTGAATCAAACAAACAAACATTACCATGAAATGAAAAACACATGACATAGTTTTTTGACGTGGAAACCCTGTTAAGGGAGAAAACCACGGGGTGATTAACCCAAAGATTATTCTCTGTTAGAAGAATAAGGAATTACAAAATGGCACTTGCCAATTAGGGCTCACTGCCCGAGCACACTGCTCACAAAGAGGCCCACTGCCTACAAGGAGACACACTATCTACAAAGTGATAAGAATCACAGTCTTGAACTGATTGGAAGCATCTATATATGCTGGAGTTCAGTTCCGGTTAGGCTCAGTACACTGATCTGCTGCACTTCATCTTTCCTCTGTTCTTTATTCTGCTATCCTTTCACATACTGAATCTTTCTTACTACTTCTGCTCTATTCTATACTTATTCGCATACACCATCACACAATTACTCCCTTCACAACTAAATCCATCCTCTATATATATCCGCACAAGTAATTTCATCACCTTTCTAGTCGGCATCTGGAACAGTCTAGTTTCTTACAAACTCTGTTCTGTCGGCTGAATCCTTGCTCACCAAGCAATGCGGATCAAGCATATACTTGTAGATATCATTAATCATGTCGGCCAAACATGATTCATGCCTTCACAACCTTTACCATCAACAGTAACACATCCGGAAAATAGTCTGATACTTTGTCAGTCGGTTCTTCCTCTGTTCTCACTGTCTCTCAGGAATCCGGTACTCAACTATTCATATCTTTTTCTTTGTTCATCACCGGAGGCTAAATCCTTGGAATATACTACTCAAGGTAGTCCTCTTAACTTCCCCAAATCCGCACTGCACCAAGACACTTCCTCTGAGAGATCTGGACCAATCTGTCGGACCTTGCCATATGCTCTGTTCTTGTTCACCGGACCACAACAATCTTCATTCTGACTTCCGGTAGAGACACACCATGACTTGCGGATATGTGGGATGACCTTTGTTGCCATCAATGACAACAACCATGAATCCATATAGTGTCTCTTGCCAACAATCTCCCCCTTTGGCATTGATGGCAACACTTAGTGAAAAATGACTAAGTGTTTACACTATGCTCCCCCTTTGCTGATGCTCTGTCTTTATATACAATTTCTGGAACTCCCCCTTAGTTGGATTCCTCATTTTTCACTGCTCCTCACTCCCCCTTTGACATCAATGGAAAAGGGTAGGGTCCGCACACCAAAATTTTCAAAAATTTTCTATACATAGCCGCATATTTACATACTCACATATACTGAAGAATGTCTGCAAAAGATGTCTTCAGTTGGATCAGTTCTGTAGCCCAACTTTGCTTCATTCTATCCAAAATTGAAATGTGACCACTCAACAAAAATGCAAAAGCTTCTGCCCTCTTGAGATCTGTCGGATCATTTGTTTGGGCGGTGGTCTGAGCATCACTGATGGCCTCATGCATAGTTTCTAACTTAGGGATTATAATCCTTCTAAGTTCTCCCATCCGGTTAGTAATATTCTTCCTTTCCTTCTCAAAGTTCTTTATTGCATTTGTGATTGCAATAGTTTGACATTCTTGATTTACTATGGAAGAGAGAGGATCAAAACTTTGAGACAAACTGTGTAGTTTGTCCTGTTCTGCTTTTATTTTCTTATCTATTTCAACTGTTGCCTTTGACCAGGAGATACAAAATTTGTAACTATCACCGCCATCCTTAAGAGCATTTTCTAAGCTCTTTATTCCAATACTCATATTTCTCCTATCGTTAGAGATTAATCCTAATACTTCTGAAAATCTTTTATCCAAAAATTCCTTCCGGACCTTTTCTTCAGCTGATTTTTCTAGAGAATCAAAATGTGTATCAACACTGCTGACTAAGGTTTTTAGATTACCGGAAGAGGAGGCTGCCGGATCTATCTGGACCGATGGCATAATCTTCTCAAGCACTCTGGAGGCAGCCTCTATCAACTCACAGTCTTCCATATGAGACTTTAGGAGCTTTTCATTTGCCTTAGCATTTGTAAATGAGGCTATCTTCATTGTCTACACCGGAGAGAGGGAATCAAAGTTGAATGGGCCTTGTAGTAGCTCTGGTTCATCGATCTCTATTGTTTCTTTGCTCAAAAATTGTTGAACAGTTTGTGCAGTGTCTCTTGCCGGAGACAGATGTTTCTTTTCTTCTGCAGTCTTGGAACTGTCCTTTGGGATTTTCTCTCCTTCCACATTCTTACCACTATCAGTCATGGTCTTCTCTGATGGAGTCTTCTCTTTCTCTGCACCCTTGGTACTGTCAACCTCTGTATCTTTCACCACTGCTTCCTTCTCCTGTAATTTCTCTTCTTCTTTGGATCCAGAGACTGTAGGGGAAACCGGAGGAGAGATGCTAGCCTGTTCATAGGCCACTTCTTCTGGAGCAGAGGGTTCCAAGTCCACAGCTGTTTCTGCACCTAAGTCCTCTACAACAGGAAGATTGAACCTTTTGAAGGCCTTTCGGAGGATCTCTTCTGTCTCTTTGGCCACCTTGTTAGTCTCACCAAGCATGAGTTGATTCATCCTGGCTTTACTTCTGAACTCATCTTTGCAGTCTTTGAATATTATGTTCATTGTCTTGGGATCAATTTGAGGATATAGCTGAATAGCTATCTGCTCCCGGATCTCAAGAGCTTTTGCCTGAGCATTATTCTTTCTTATTTCTAATTCCTTTTCTAGGCTTTTAGGGATTTCAAAGATAATCTCAATAAAAGCTTTATTGTAGATGTTCAGGTACCTTATTATAGCTTCTTGCAGGATCTTTTGATCTGCCTCATTGTAGTCATCATAAAATTCAGCCACCGGTTGAAGGTTCCCATCCACAGTGACTGATTTGACTACACTGTCTAGGGATAGAGTGGGCTTTTCAGCAAATTCTTCTGCCATTTCTTCCTTGTCTTGGCCTGTGGAGGGTTTCCCGGATCCTTTTTTCTTCTGCTTCTTTATTTCTTTTACTCCTTCATCTGACTCAGTTTCCTCTTCATCCTTTTGGCTTTCATAAGCCCTTGTGGCTTTTGTCTTAGATCTTTTACCGGATGCCTGGACTTCCGGTTTTGAACTTTTGGTTGTGGGAGGTGCAGATCTTTTTGATGATCTGGTCCGGGTGGAAGTTTCAACCGGAACACTTTCTTTGCTTTTCTTTTCTACCTCTTTCTTTTCTTCCTCAGATTTTCTTCTCTTTTCCCGGCTGGCATCAAGTGCCTCTTTTGAGATGCCTAGGCCTTGAGCAATGTGCTCTACTTCTTTTCTCACCTTCCTCTTTATCTCAGGTTCCCTGAGTTCTACATGGATCTTTACACTCAGCTCCTCAAAGGTTCCAAACCTTTCTGCCTTTGGATCTTTGGGCTGACTTAGCATGTGTTGAACATGCAGCTCCACTATCTGTTCATCCACTTCATACCCCATGGGCATGATCCAGACAGTCCTTGGCTCCACTGCCTCCATTAGGCACTGATCAGTGTCCACCATAAAGCACACTGAGTCTTTGTATTTTTCAACAAGAGACTGGGGAATTCTTTCTCTTGCTTGCATCATGCTTTGGAAGTTTTTGAAGTATCCCCATAGGGCTGTATTTCTTGCTTTGGCATCCCCAAGCCCATGTAGATAGTCTCTTATTTGGACTGCAACAGGTTTGTCATTCTGCCATGCCCATCCACTTGATCCGGGCAGCTCATTCATGAAGTAGAAGAATAGACATAATATAAGAGTACCATACTTAAAGGAATTCTTCTTGTCCTTCTTGATTTTCTGTATATTTTCCATTAATTGGCTTAAGAGCAGTTCGCAGAGATCATATTCTGCATTCTTCCTTAGCATTTCATAGGTAGTATATACTGCAGTTCCGGATACAGAATTCTCCCTGCTGGAGTGATAGATCTTGTATCCTATTATCATGGACGCATACTTGATATCCGGATCAGAAATATCTTCAATGGTCATTGCCCTCTTATCAAATTTTGATCCGGTGGCCTCAGTTACAATGTTATTTTTGACAGATTTGAGGATAGGTATCCCTCCGGAAGAGTATAGACCAGTTACTGCTCTAATTGCCTCTTTTGTGATCTTGCAGGGTCTATCCAGCCATAGGAAGTTGTCATGCATCCTGCTCAGTACATACCGGACCCATTCATCTTCTTCAAAGTAGGGGAAATGAATGAATTGATCAAATTGTTTCTTCTGGATACCCTTATACTCTGGTTTAAGCTCAAAAGCATTGTCTATCAGTTGTTTGTGATAGAGATCTCTCAATTTGAATTCCCCAAATTCCTCAATGCTTGCATGTATGTAAACCCTAATGTCTTCTGTGTGTAAAACTCCGTGAGGAACACTGGAGAATGCTCCTAAGGGATCTACCTCCAATGACTTGTATGGATGTTTCTTAAATTCAGGTCGGGGCCTATCTGAGATTTTTACTATATTTGGAGTAGCCATTTCTTCAATAGATTTGTAGCAAGATATCGAAAGTGGAAAATACCTTTTGCGTCTTCAGTTGCACGGAGTAGCTAGATTGATTTCTGTATGTAATGACTTCGGTAGGAGATCTTCGGTGAACTTGATGAATTTTGTTGCAGAGCTCTGCTTTTCGCTTCTTCTTGGATGTGGAATGATCAAGTGATTGTTGAGAAATCCCTTATATCATTTCACAAACCCTAATATCTGTTTGCAATAAATGCTTCACCTATATTATTCCAGTTTGCCTTGTCTGGATAGCTTGGAGTATCCCGGATCAGTCCTGATCTATGAACATCATGCGGATCTTTCAATCATGAATAAGTCAAGATGACACATTACAAGAACATCCCAAACATTCTGTCCAGTCCGCAGAGTAAAATAATGTACTTCCAGATCTCTTCGGACCCTTTTGTAGTCCTTTGTCATTCCGGAGCATCTCCCGGAACAGGTCTTTACTTGATCGATCACAACTTCTTTATATCTTCATGCGGACCTCTGAAATCTTGTCTAGATCATCTCAGGACTGGTATCTTCAAACCCTTTACTCCGCATCTTGTGTCACATCCAGCACCACTTGATTGGCTGGGGGAACAGGTTTTTCTTTGAGTCTCCCCCTGAGCCAGAGCTCACCTTTTAATTTCTGGAAGAAATATCAGCACCAGAGTCTGGTGCGGATCCAACCTCTACATTCTCTAAACTTTTCTTCACCCAAATCTTGTTCATCTGATTCCTAACTTCATCCGCATCCATCTTTTGTTTACCCTTGTCTTGATTCTGATTATACACCAGACCTCTTTTGTCCTGATTCTTGCTTCTACAGACTTTAGCATTATGACGGGACCTATTACAGATTTGGCAAATAACATTTCTTTGCATATTTGACTGATAACCTCTTGATCTGCATTGATTAGCCATATGACCTACTCTATTGCATGTAAAACATCTACCATTGAATGATTTGTTTACTTGCATATTTCTGCATTCATGAGACTTGTGTCCATACCTTTTGCAGTTAAAGAACTATCTGGAGAAGGATGGATTAGATTGATTCATCTTTTTTCTGCACTGATTAGCTTTGTGACCAAAGTGATTGCAGCTGTGGCAGTATCCATTGAAAGATGGATATCTTTGAGCATTGGGCTGTCTTACCGGAGGTCTTCTAGGCCTATTCCTTGGATTTTCTGATCCAAAATTCTTTTGACCGGATCCGGAGCTTTCTCCTTTCTCATATCCCAAACCATACTTGTCATCTGTCCTCTTTTGACTACCAAGAAGAACTTCAAGTTGAGCAAAACTTATCTTGAATTTCTCTTTATATTCATTTGCTGTTTGAAGGTCTCTTTTGAGAGAGACAATTTGATCCTCAAGTTTTTCTTCATTATCTTTGGCATCTTCAAGATCAGATTCAAGATGTCTGATAATTCTGTCCATCTGAAGGCATTCTTCTGATTTCTCCTTAAGAGATTGTCTTAGATTGTCTTCAGTTTTTCTTTTCTCTTCAATCTCTTGAGTAAACTTTATAGTTCCTGATTCCATTTCATGTCTTAACATAATGGCTTCTTTTGATAACTTTTCACATAACTTGGTTTTCTCAGTCAATTCTTCATTTGTATTGCTTTCTTCACTTTGTCTTGCCAATTGTTGGAGCAGCTCCTTTCTCTTTTTCATAGAGAGACTTAATTTGTCCTTTAATTCTCTCATGAATTCATTAGCCTGTTTGAGTCTTTCCTTTAATTCATTGACTTCAGAATTTGACTGTTCAAGATCCTCAAGGGCAGTCTTGAGTTGCTCCCTTAAACCATATGCATCCATTTGAACTCCCAGATCTTCCTCAAGCTGTTAGGCTCTATTAGGAGGAACTTAGCTCTGATACCAATTGTTGATAACTGAGAGGGGGGGTGAATCAGTTATCCTAATTATTTGAACTTTCTTATTAATCAATGCAGCATTGAATCAAACAAACAAACATTACCATGAAATGAAAAACACATGACACAATTTTTTGACGTGGAAACCCTGTTAAGGGAGAAAACCACGGGGTGATTAACCCAAAGATTATTCTCTGTTAGAAGAATAAGGAATTACAAAATGGCACTTGCCAATTAGGGCTCACTGCCCGAGCACACTGCTCACAAAGAGGCCCACTGCCTACAAGGAGACACACTGTCTACAAAGTGATAAGAATCACAGTCTTGAACTGATTGGAAGCATCTATATATGCTGGAGTTCAGTTCCAGTTAGGCTCAGTACACTGATCTGCTGCACTTCATCTTTCCTCTGTTCTTTATTCTGCTATCCTTTCACATACCAGATCTTTCTTACTACTTCTGCTATGTTCTGTACTTATTCACATACACCATCACACAATTACTCCCTTCACAACTAAATCCATCCTCTATATATATCCGCACAAGTAATTTCATCACCTTTCTAGTTGGCATCCGGAACAGTCTAGTTTCTTACAAACTCTGTTCTGTCGGTTGAATCCTTGCTCACCAAGCAATGCGGATCAAGCATATACTTGTAGATATCATTAATCATGTCGGCCAAACATGATTCATGCCTTCACAACCTTTACCATCAACAGTAACACATCTGGAAAACAGTTTGATACTCTGTCAGTCAGTTCTTCCTCTGTTCTCACTGTCTCTCAGGATCCGGTACTCAACTATTCATATCTCTTTCTTTGTTCATCACTGGAGGCTAAATCCTTGGAATATACTACTCAAGGTAGTCCTCTTGACTTCCCCAAATCTGCACTGCACCAAGACACTTCCTCTGAGAGATCCGGACCAATCTGTCAGACCTTGCCATATGCTCTGTTCTTGTTCACCGGACCACAACAATCTTCATTCTGACTTCCGGTAGAGACACACCATGACTTGTGGATATGTGGGATGACCTTTGTTGCCATCAATGACAACAACCATGAATCCATATAGTGTCTCTTGCCAACAATTTGGGGCTCAATAAGACCTTAGATCTTGTTAGAAGATTTTACTTTTGGCCAAGGATGCAATCCGATATGAGAAGGTTTGTCGAGAGTTGTATGATTTGCCAGAGAGAAAAGGGAGTCTCAACCAATGTAGGACTGTACCAACCTTTGCCCATACCAAATAGACCTTGGGAAAGTTTGAGCATGGATTTTGTGATGGGATTGCCCAAGACAAGGATAGGTTATGACAATGTGTTTGTTGTGGTAGATAGATTCAGCAAAATGGCGCACTTTATTCCTTGTAAGACCCACAATGATGCTAGTTACATTGTAGGTTTGTTCTTTAAAGAAATTGTCAGGATTCATGGGTTACTTTTAAGTATTGTATCTGACAGAGACAACAAATTTGTGGGACATTTCTGGAGAACCTTTTGGAAAAGATTGGGTACAAATTTGTCTTTTAGTTTAGCCTATCATCCTCAGACTAATGGTCAAACTGAGGTTGTGAATAGGTCATTAGGCAATCTGCTGAGATGTTTGACAGTAGAACATGGCAGTAGTTGGGATGTGGTACTCCCACAAGCAGAATATGCCTATAATGATTCTACAAATAGAAGCATAGGTTTAAGTCCTTTTGAAGTTGTTTATGGTAGTCATCCTATAGGAATTTTTGAATTGTGAGATGTTCAAGGGATGGACAAAAGGAGTGGACATGCTGATACATTTGTAGAGGCTATGCAATAGATCCATCAACAAGTCAGAGATACTCTACACCTGAACAATCAGAAGATCAAAGCTAGAGTGGATCAAAGAAGAAGGGATGTGCAGTACCAAATAGGAGATATGGTCATGGTTCATCTCAACAAGAATAGACTACCTAAGGGAATCCATAGCAAGTTGATGATGAGAAAAATTAGACCTTGTCAGATTCTGGAGAAATATGGTTCTAATGCTTACAAAATTGAACTCCCTAATGATATTGCTATTTCACCTATCTTCAATGTTGCTGATCTGACATTACATAGGAGTCCTAATATAGGTGAAGGGACAATAGATTCTGTCCAAGACAATGTAGAGTGGGTGCAGTATTTACCACCTAAGGAACACCAAAGATGGAGTGCATCTTGGATAGCAGGACAACCAAGAAGACCAGAAATCAGACCTATTTTGAGCACTTAGTCAAATGGCAAGGACTTCCAGACTCAGAAGCCACATGGATGCTGGAAGCAGACATCAAAAAGTAGGGTGGTGATTCGTAGCAGTTAGTCTCTAAGAGGACCTAAGACAAATTTCACCCAGGGAGTATGGTGCAGGAGCACCTAGACAATCATGTTTTCTTTTGTAATAAGGTCTATTGACCAATGCATTTTCATTTCATTTTGTACCTAGGTTCATTTTGTAAGTCCCAAGTGACTTAGGGGACATTTGTCAAATTGTAATCACATAATGCCAAAAATAGGCAGTAGTGTTTCCCAGCCACTTGGAGTCAGTTTGGTACTACTCAGGGCGAGTTGATAAATGCCTAGAGAAATGGCCAAATGATCATCAAATGTAATCAGATTGAAGAAGTGATCAAATGTGATTGTATTGTGCTCAGGAGAAATAAAGCAATTATGTTCTGTCCATTTGATTTATGTTTCTTACAACTGTAAAATCATGTAACTGTAGATTTCCATTCATTTTGCATTTTCCATTGTTGCCGTATGTCGTCGTGAAGAATTCGACTGGTGAGAGTTCTGTTGAAATCAGTGGAATGGCTTCGCTGTATGAATATTTGTTTTGCTCTTTATTTTATTTTTCCTATTCAGTGGTGCAGAGGATCCCACTAGGGTGTTTCGCGTAGTAAGGATGACCTAGCATCTCCATGTGCTATGGTTAGGAAGGGAGTAAACTGTGCGACGACATTTTTGGCAAATCGACCAAAGGTTACGAGTGTTCACCGACGGGACAAGTCTCAGCAAAGGCAAATGCCATCAGGGCATTGGAAGAAAGATGAGGGACTTGGCCAATGGAGTTGAATCGGTGGCTCATCTGTTAATTTGTCAACTATGAGAAATTAGGGCATTGGTCTATGGTATCCGTTGTGCGCTCCCCATCATAATGGTTGTACCAGGGGCCATGTTTAACAAACCAAATACAATTGCTAACTTTTCACTATGGTGGCAAATAAATGATTCTTTTTTCTTCTATTCCACAACATTAAGTAAAAGTCTTGAATCTGGAAATACCCTACTGCCTTCATTTACCAAGCCAATTTCTCCAATTTTGCATAGCTCTCCCATGTTTGTGGATGTGATTTGTCTCCTACACAAAAAAGCATGTACCATTTTATGCCCTTCAATCCAACTACATGCAGGTATATTTTTAATTCCTCTATCTTTCATCAATCTCCTTACTATTTGAACCTCACCACACCTGCCCGCTTCTGCACAGATGTTTTAGAGAAGAACATAAGTTGCACAACATTTTTAGGATCCAACTAAAAACATAGTGTTGCTAGAATACTCAGCCTACATTCAAATTTTGAATTCTGGGAAATTATATGCAGTAACTAGATTGATGGTTGTTTGGATAGTGAAATTAGCTTTCATAGAAATTAACTGAAATATCTTGTCTTGAAATATATAGAAAAATTATTTTAATTAAAGAGGATTTTGTGGTTATTTTTGTAACAATGATTTTACAGTACAACTAGCTTGCTATTTTCATTCAAGATACAAGTCATCAAAGTCAAGCACATACCAAGAAGATGGTACTCTAATTCAAACCCTCAACGTCACTTAGTTTAGCCTGCTTACATGGGGATATTAAGGAAGTTACTAAACAATTAATATATATCATTTGTTGTTTGTGAAGGAGAATCCTGTGAGATCCAATATGGCAGTGGATCAACATCCAATTTCTCAACTAAACATGATGTTACAGTTAGGAAACTTGTTGTGAAATATTAGGTTAGTAATTTTTGGATGTTAAGGGTTCCCAGTTGGATATCAAAGATCTTTTCTCATCAACTTATTTTGAATTTATGTATAAATGGATTCTTTCATAATGCAGGTCTTTACTGAGACAACACATGAACTAGGGTTGACATTTTTGTTGTCTATGTCAGATGGCATTCTTGGGCTTGGTTTCTAGGAGATTTCTATTGATAATGTTGTTCCAGTTTAGTTAGTGTTGATAGACTTCATTCTATAATGTCAACTTCATTCTATAATCTGAGTGTATCACCTTTCTTAAACTTTGAACAAGGTTCTGAAATCAAGGGTTCAATATGCATATTTCATGCCTATGTTGAACACTCTTTTTAAGGCATTTGTTGACAAGGCTGTAGTTGTTTGATTGATTTATCTTTCTATTGTGTTTGGACTTACATTTGTAAACTTGCAATATACAATGCACTTTTATTCTTTATGAATTGTGACTAATAGTAATTTTTTTGGTCGTATTGAGGCATAGCTTCATTCATGGCGGAAAAGGCAACACCCTATTACTCATATCAGATAGCACATTGCATATAAAGGAGGAAAGATTCTAGAGTTATTGTTGGTTGCAATGAAGGAGAGAGCTTCATATATGGGACACAATCAACACTCTCCTTCTTGGATTCTACACATTACATCTTGCTCTAGGAAGATTGCCCACGTTGCAGAAGTTTTAAGAGATGAAAGGGGCATGTGCTTGCATTGAAGGTTTCCAAGCATGCGTTTCCACACTAGCAATAGTCTAGCAGATGAAATAGAGTGCATAACTAGGCAATAGTAGTAGTGATGAACTATTTTCAAGGAATTTGGAAAAGATACAGTGATGTCAAAGGTAGTCAATGCATTCAATAGAGGGGTAGTGTTCTATGTTTATGGGAGGCAAAGTACAAGTGAAAGAATACCAGAATAATGAGCTAGGTAGTGGCAGTCATGAGGCATTGTTATTTTATAAAGGGAAAATGCATGACAGTAGGTTGATAAGTGATTGGACAATGCATTTCAAGAAGGTACAAGTTTGATTAGGACAATGCATAGCCTAGTCATAAGGCAATGTTGAATAACAACCCATGACAATTGAGGCATTCTACCAAAGATGACAGTCATCAGAAGCATAATCATTAGAGATAAGGATAGTTTATTGCTACAGGTAACAATTCACAGTGGCAACTTATGAACTAGAGAAAGTTGGGTGCATGAGATAGGATCTCTACAGAGATTATAGTGTAATCTTGAACTAGGATATTGAGCTTCATGGGATAGTCATGGATTTGTGAAGAAGACATCTATGAATGTTCAGTGATACTCAGAAAATTAGTTTCTTGCTCATTCTTTGAGCTATGTATTGTAACCATGAAGGTTTTTTTAGCAAAGAGAAAGCATTGTAACTTATTTTCATATCTGTATGTTGTTTGTATGCATTTTTTATCAATTAAACAAGCTATTTTTACCTTCTCAAAGTTGTTTCATTGTGCAAGTTTCAAAATATACTACTAAATATACTAATGACTAAATGCAAGCTTCAAAATGACTAAATATACTACTAATTGACGTCAATTAATAATTAAATTGACTATACCAATTGACAGAAATTAGTGAATAGTGAATAAATATGACTAAATATACTACCAAATTGATCAAAATGATCATTAAAATTAATGACTAATTACACTACCAATGCACAGAAATCAGTGAATAAAAATGACTAAATAAGTGACCAGTTGACAACAATCAGTGACTAAATTAATGACTAAATATATCAGTAAATAAAAATGACTAAATATACTACCAAATCAATCAATCAAAACAACCAATAAATGACTAAAAATGGTTTAGTCATCAATTTGGTCGCGTTATAAATGATTGGCAATAAACTAGCAATGGTCACGTGACCATGTTTGGTCATTTATAAGCAATTTTTAGTAGTTTTCTTAATCATTTATTGTTTTTTCTGTACTAGTGATCTGGTTCTTTTCCTTCATTCATCAGGGCTCTTCTTGTAACAAGTACTTCTCCTTCTTCAGCTTCTTCAGAGTGTGATGACTCTATATCTTCCTCATTCACATTTGTTGCTCTAGCATGATGCTCAAGTCTCCTATTGTTCCTTTCTTGAATTTGAGGACATTCATATGCTCTATGCCCCTCTTCTCCACATCGATAATAGGTTCTCAAAAAGCCACCTCTTCCAGATCCTCTACCCAATCTTTCTCGACCTTTTACATTTTGATCTCTCAAAGGGTAAAATTTTTCTGATTTTTTATTTTTTCTACTGCTTCCCTGATCTTCAAATTTTTTACTTTTCTTATTATTGTCTTGTTCCCCATAAGGCCTTTCTCCAGTTCTTTCACCATGATCTCATCCTCTCTTTTTTCTCTCAAACTTTTTATTCAATCTTTCTTCAACTTTCAATGAAAATTGCTAAGTATCCTCAATGGTGTTCATCCTCACCAATGCCAATTCATCTTGTATGCTTGGGCTTAACCCATTTAGGTAATGGACTAATTTCTCCTTGTTTTCTTCATAATGTCCTATTCTGATTAGGATCTTGTGGAATTCTTCCGTGTACTCTTTCACAGTTCTGGTTCCTTGTTTTAGATTTTGCATTTTCTTTAGCAACTCCAACTCATAATCCACTGTCCAATAAATTGTCTTTTCATTTTATCTACCATTCTATCCCATCTGGTAATTCTATCTTCTCCCCTTCTTCCTCTTTCTACCTGAATTTCTCTCCACCAAATACTTGCATGTCCTTTTAACTGTGTCCTTGCAAATCTCACCCTATGAGGATCTTCAATCTCTTCAAACTTGAAAAATTCTTCCATGTCATTAATCCAGTCTATCAATTCTTTTATATTTAGGCTTCCATTCAAATTTGAAACCTCTACGTTTGTCTTCTTTTCAATCTGTTAAATAGCTTTCATCAATCTACTTTCTCCAGGATCCATTTCTTCCTCTTCTTGTTCTTCAATTTCTTCTTCACTAACATATTCTTCCTTGTGCAAATCTCTTCTATGCATATTTGTTTGCAAAGCATCCAATTGTCTTTAGAGAGCTCTAATCTCCTCTCTAGGTGGATCTATTCCTCCACCACCTCTACCTCTTGCTCTACCATGTTGGGCAAGTCTAGGAGGCATGTTGATCTTCACCCACAACTCACAAGTCCTACTACAAGCTACCTCACATTCAGTGATCTACCTATAGACTTAGGAACAACCTGCTTTGATACCACTGATGAAAAGGGATGCTCTCCCTTTTAAATCTGCAACACAAAAACTCACACAAGCCTATGCAAGAAGGCTGAAAAATAAAATAGAACAGTGGAAAATGAAGAGAAATCTACAATATAGTGATTTTATTAAATCTGAAAATGCATTACAATCTCCTAAAGCTAATGAGCTTCCTTGATTCATACATGAAAAATATGTGACAAAATTCGTTTACAACATCCTGGACTGAATCCGATAGCATCTGGGTATGCAACCACACTTCTCCAAAAGCCCCCCTCACCAAATAAGCAAGCATCAATATATAGAAATTATGTGAGAAGAAACCACTATTGGTTTCTCAAAACAACCTCCACTAAACCACCAAGAAAACCTGTCAATTTCTTCCTATCACTTCTCCCTCATTTTTCTAAATTTTCTAAAATTATTTATGGGTTTTGTACGCCTCCTTCCCAGATTTCCATAACATTTTAAAGTTTCTATTTTGATCAGAAATGAGAAAGTTATGCCCATTTTATCGAGACTAGGTCTCATAATTACAACCCAAGCATGCAACAACATGCAAATGCATGCAAAGAATGCAATCAAACATGCAATAACATGTGTACCAAGTGGTCCCACCTAGAAATGGGATGCCCAAATGGAAGATTCCACCATTTATGCCTTTGAAACATTTATGAGAGCATAATTCCTCAAAAATTACATTTAACAATATGCCCCGGGAAAATACGTTTGTTGCAAATTAAAATATTAATTTCTCAAAGCCCACAAACATTATTGAAAACATACAACAGAAATTAAAATATTTTTTTGGTGATACAAGATTGCAGATACACCTTGGATGCTCTTGCATCATATTTCAAGAAATGGTGTAGCATGGCATCTGTATAGATGGCTCGTACTACTAGAGAAAATCATATTTTAAACTACCCTGAAAAACAAGTTCTAAATAAATCTTAACTCCATAGTAATAGTTAATGATCACCATAATCCCAATAAAACAATTGTAAGAATCACCCTATCACCAACAACAAAAAATAGTAAATAGCACTCTTTAAAAAAATAAAAAGTAACCATTGAACTTAGTAAGCATTAAGAATAGCTATTACTAGCAATCTCACGTGATGTGCAATGGGTACGCCGATAGATATTTGCATTCAATTTAGTGTCATAAGTAATTTTGGTTTTTTTAAATCTTTTATGTTTGTTTGAATGTAATGAATTATACTACAATAATTTAACAAGAGCTAAAGTACATAGTTTGTTATTGTTCAATTTCATAGGTACACTTATTAAAATGTACAAAAAAAGGGTTATGCACTATGTATCTAATGTCAACTCAGTCACACCTACTGACTCAAGGGAATGAGGCTTCTTGCAAAGTAACTTCAAAATGTAATTCTAGGCCCATCAACACATCTAGATGTGAAACAAAGTTATCACCACTAACTTTAAATCGGTAACTTTGCGGTCTATATAATCAATTTTAAATTTTATAGTTTTTCATTTCATTTAATGTTGTATAAATTAAGATATAAGGTAAATTTTAAATATAGATTTGCATTTGTTTGCAAACAATCAGATTTCAAAAGGTGTATGCAATTGATGCATCTACATGTTTGTTACAGGTGGACAAATTGTAAGTCCTTTATAATGTGTTGGGTATCTTGGCTATAATGTATGATAAGTTTGATGGGTGGGTAAATGCACAAAGATGAGTCCACTTAAGGTGGAAGTTTTGGAGTTAGACAAAAATCTGAAATTGGGTAAACAAAAATAGGATCCCGTTTCTATAAAATGGGATCCCGTTATGAATCGAGATCTCAAACCTAAAATCTAGGATGGGATCCCCTTATGTTACAGGATCTCGAACCTAGCACCAAAGAACGGGATCTCGTTTATGAAAAAGTATTAAATTTAAAAAAATTCATGTGACCTCATCTTCTCCAGCCACAGTGTGAAATCTAGAACGGGGTCCCGAGTTTACCCCTTCATTTCTAGCCACCAAAACCTAGGTGAGTGGATTTTTCCACTATTTTTATTTTTCCTTAGGTCTTTAGTTTGTTTTCATGTTTTTTTCTGTGGTTTTTTCTTTTTATTATGATAAAATACAATTAAAATTTTAAAATGGTTTTAGATAGGGTTTCAATGAGAGTTGAGTAGCTGTATTTAGACATTTTACCTATAAAATACAATTGAAATTTTGAAAACCCTGTATCATATGAAAGGAGAGATTTTGAACAAACTGTCAAAATTTAATTTAAATTTGAGAGTTGAATAGCTATATTTAGACATTTTACCTATAAAATACAATTGAAAATTTGAAACTGTATCATATGAAAAGAGAGATTTTGAACAAACTGTCAAAATTTAATTTAAATTTGGGAGTTGAATAACTGTATTTAGACATTTTACTTGTAAAATACAATTGAAATTTTGAAACTGTATCATATGAAAGGAGAGATTTTGAACTAACTGTCAAAATTTATATAGCATTGTGATGATATATATATTTGGTTTTTATAAAATTTACTTATACTAATGTATGTCATAGTATTTTAAAGGCACTATTTTATAGATAACAGTCATAAAAAAATTGCAGCCATAGATGAATTTAGACATTTTAGCTATAAAATACAATTGAAATTTTGAAACAACTGTATCATATGAAAGGAGAGATTTATTTGGTTTTTATAAAATTTACTTATACTAATGTATGTCATTGTATTTTAAAGGTATTATTGAATAGATAAGTGTCATGTAAAAAATTACAACAAACCATAATCACACCTTTATCACTTCCTTCATAATCAAACATTTATCAATCCATCTGCATGGTTTCCCAAATCTAAATCAGAAAATAAGGGCTCTTGGAATGTTGTAGCAATAATTTCTAAGGTTGCAAATTAGGTATCTAATAGAAACTTCCATCTCCTTTCAGCTTTAGGACATCTTTCCCTTCATTTTTTATCATTTTTTGCTTCAAATGTGTACCTGTACAACAAGTACAACTCAAAATCATGATGTTTCCATGGATGGAACAACTACATATCTCCATTCCATCAACTAATATCTTTCTCTAGCTATCATCCCTACAATAACAAGTTAAACAAAGCATCCAATTCTTCATTTTTTTAATCACAAATCATCAGAATATATTCATCTTCATACTCAGATTAGTCCTAGGCAACTAGTAGTCAATCCTATCTCCATTATCAAATTTGGTTGCCATAGGCAACTTCACCAAATTTAGGATTTCATCATGTTTCCATGCATAAGAGATCCACCTCAAGGTAGTTTTCCAAGTCTAGTTATAGTCTTGCATATGTTCATTATGATTCTAGGGTGGTATGATAGTCCATTGGTTTCTATGCCATCATGATAGCATAGATGCATCTGAACATTCACCCTTCATGGATACATTGATAGTAAAATAAAGTTTTAAATTGTTCTTAACGTTTGGGACAATCATAGTGATCAATAGTCTATGTGATTTCTCATTTTTCATTCATAACTACCTTCCACCTTATAATAGTATCCTAACCTTCTTACCTCATCAGCTATCTTAAAAGTGGAAGATTTAATCATTACCACATGGTTATATCTCTTTGATTATGAGGATAATGCAATTAAATCTCTAAAGGAATCTTACATCTTAACAATAATTTCATTGTCCCTTTGTAACATCATGTGAATGTGACAGTCTTCACATGTTTCCTTGATAGACTTTTGATAACAAGGGAAGATGACAATCTTATGATCAAAGACTAATCCTAGATAAATCATGATGTAACAACCCAAATGAACTCCTCATGACAAGTATGTTATTGGTTTAAGGCTATTTTAAAGTTCCATAACAATCTAGGAATTTAATAACAATTAACAGTCCTTAATGGTCATGACAACATTATACAAGATACTAAAGTTCATGCTAAGATGATGATTTCCTCTTTCCTATCAAATGGTAAGGATCAACACAATTGTTCCTATCATATCATGATTGAAATAGGACCGATAAAGAAACCTAGTATTGCACATGGTGTGTTCTTCTTATAGTTTTCTTGGTATGTATAATGAAACCCACTTAGTTTAGGTTTGATGGATTGCCCTTTAGGCAATCAAATCCTTGTCTCTCAGAACTCCATTTAGATTAGGATCATGACATTCAATTCTAAAACCACACTCTAAGAAATGGATGCTTACAAATGAGTTTTGATTCACTCAAATCTTCAGATACTCAAACACATATCCAACTTATGAATTCATGATTGATCCAATGCTCAAACCAATGTGAGCATGACTATTGTATTTGTTGACCAAGCTTATTGATAGTCATAAAGTTAGAGAAATTCATCCAAAACCATTACAAACTATTTCTAGCTTTTGCATAGGAAATTTTGGATCTTCTAGAATGAGTACTTAACATCAAACCAATAGCCAACTCCATAGAAAAATTAACAATCTTGAAACCTTGGACCTAACATAAGATGACAAACCTCGACAACAAATTCATTATGGTAGTCCTAATAGCCCTACTGCTATACTCTAACTATTGTGACAATACAATGCTTGGCTAATGATATCTCTCTAAGTCCTTAAGAGATATCTTTTGATATGGCAGTCCTTCATATTGACAAAACCTTGATACCAAACACCCTATGATCAAACACGATAATGATAGTCCTAGATAACAAAATCAATTATAGGATAGTCCTATTGAGAGGGTTGTGACAAGATGAATGGGAGGATAACTCATAAACATAACATGACCTTCTTAATATATGCATGCAAATCCTTTTTTACAAACCTCTAGATAGTCTTAAAACAAAGATACCCTTTTATGCCCATGACTATCCTAGTATTTGATTGGACCTAACATGATTGTTTGTATAGTCTTATTTGTTACAAATATGTGCCTAATTGGTGTTGTCATTGATGTCAACATATCCTTGTTGCCATTGGTGTCAACTATATCCTACTCTAGAAGACTTGTATGTTGAGGATATTGAGAAAATTAGCCTTTCCGAAAGAAATAAGTGAGTTACATATCTCTCTATAAAAGATAGTGAAGATAGTGCAGTTCAGTGAAGTATATTGCTCCGCATTCCTAGTGAGATGAAGATCAGAGTCTGCAGACCAAAGGGTGTTGTAAAGGATTGTCTGAAGTTGTTCCAGTTAAGATTTGAGGGATTTGCATGAAGAATTTGTGAAGTTATGGCCATTTGAGTAGAACTAGGTTTTGGAGTTGTTCAGAGGTGACAGAGTGACAGAAAATTGGTTTGGATTGATCCGAATTGGAATATTATGATCTGCAGATCTAGAGGTGTGTTTGGGATATTGGTGTGCATCCTCAACTTAAGAGGTTCATGGTTTGGAGGTCTGCAAGCAACCTTTCTAGTGTGACAATCATGATAGTTTGTGTTCTTGAGTTCTCGGATGAAGGTGCAAGTGTTTCTAGTTATTTGAGGTGGTGTTGTTCTTGTTGATTTCATTGTGCTTGTTGTGGTCTCTCGATCATGTGCCTATTGTATTGGTGGTCTTCATTGAGGATTGAGCTCGTAGATGGAGATTTATCCTTGGGTGTTGTTGTTCTTTCTAGTATTGGCTGACCGGATGCTTTGTGCATGTTGCAGATGACCTAAGAATTTTTTTATGGAGGGTGGCGTATTATTTGAGGAATATTTGAGTCCCAGATATGTCTGGCTGACAGCATAGTGATTCCCATTAAGTCAAGCTGACATTGATGTTCCTTCCAAGGTTGATGATGCATATAAATACTTGTAGCTGAGTTGTGGAAAATGTATCCTTGTGCAAAAATGATAAGGTCGTAAGAAAGGAAGAAAGGCACAGTAGAGAAGAGGAAGAGTAGTAAAGGATGATGAGATAATGAAGAAGTGTTTGGGGGGTAGAGTAGAAGTATTGTGCACTTCAATGGAACTAAAATTTGCATGAAGTAGATGTTGTTTCTTAGTTCAATCTTTCTGTGTTAATCATTCATTTATCTTGTAGGTAGTGAGCCTC
This sequence comes from Cunninghamia lanceolata, assembly GCA_027924645.1. Classification (NCBI taxonomy): domain Eukaryota; kingdom Viridiplantae; phylum Streptophyta; class Pinopsida; order Cupressales; family Cupressaceae; genus Cunninghamia; species Cunninghamia lanceolata. Next base: position 21,681,861 of record BSBN01000582.1, read on the forward strand.
TTTTGAGCAGTGAGCTCTGGGCAGTGTGCCCGAAGGCAAGTGCCTTCCCATTTTCTATTATTTTAATAGAGAATAAATCTTGTGGGTTAACCCCCACCAAGGTTTTCCCTTAACCAGGTTTCCACGTAAAAGTCTTGGTGTTATGTGTGTTGATTATGTTTCTGCTCATGTGTTGTTGATTCATGCTTTCATGGTTATATCATTAATCTGTTAATAAGTGATAAAAAAGATAAATTGTATCTAAAGACAAAGTTTTGAGACAATTGATTCACCCCAACTCTCATTTGTCTGCCCTAATTTCAACAATTGGTATCAGAGTTGATTCCTATAAAAGAAGCTTGATCGCTTGAGGAGATCCAAGATGTTGACTTACAAGAAGGATAGTCTGATATTTGATGGAACAAATTACTCTCTTTGGAAGAGTCGCATGGAGTGCCACTTGTAATGCATGGATGATGCTTATTGGTTAATAACTAAGGATGAGTGTAAGCCTCTGGAGAAAGGTCCTTCAACTCCAGATGAACTCAAAGATGCTGAAAACAACATTCGAGATAAAGAAGCATTGTTGAGTGCCCTGACTGATATAGAAATTACAAATGTCTTGGAATTAAAAATTGCTCATGAAATCTGGAAGAAGTTGGAAACTCTGTATGAAGGTTATGAATATGTCAAATGTGCTAAGTTACAGATCCTGAAGGGTAGATATGAAAATTTGAGGATGACTGAAGATGAAAACATCACTTCCTACATGCATCTATGGTGAATGAACTTTTGTGCAATATTAGATGTGCTAGTGCAAAACTAGAAGAATCAGAGATTGTTGGCAAAGTGCTCACATCCTTACATGCTTCATACAAACATAGAGTTGCTGCTATTGAGGAAATTAGGGATGTGACAACTGTTACAAGAGATCAGTTAGTTGGCAAGCTTTTGGCATTTAAAATGAGTGAGTTTGGTGATTCTCTTCCTAAATCTAAATCTACATTTAAGAACAGTGTCTTTGGAAAGTAAAGATTTGATCCAGGTGAAAGATCTTGAAGAAGACTAACCAGATTTTAGAAGGTAAGGAAAGATCTTGAAGAAGATGAATGGGATCTTGAAGAACTTGAAGCTCTCTTTTCCAAAAGACTACCAAGAGGATCTAGTAAGTATGAAGGAAAGTTGCCTTTCAAATGTTTTGCCTGCAATAAGATTGGTCATTTTGCCTCAAGATGTCCAGAAAGGGTTTCAAAGCCAAACCCTAATAGACCTAAGGTTCAGAAGAAATGCTACTATGTCCAAGAAGCTGCTGAAGCAGTCACTGATGATGAATCTGATAAGGGAAGTACCTCAGGAAATGAATGGGTGTTCATTGCCATCAAAGAAGAAGATTCGGTGACTATTGAATCTGCTAGTTGTGTGAATGTGGAAAATGCCTTGGTTTCTTAGTTTGAAGAAAAGGATGAATGGGTAATTGATAGTGGATGCTCTCATCATATGACAGGTGATAAGAGTAAGTTTGTAAGTATGGAAAGGTATGAAGGTGGAATTGTGAAATTTAGAGACAATTCAGCTGGTAAAATCCATGGCAGAGGATCCATCTCTCTTGATGGTAAGAATAACACTAATGATGTTTTGTATGTAGAAGGGTTGAAGGATAATATTGTTAGTGTTGGATAGTTGGTTGACAAGGGATATGATCTCCAATTCAAAGATGGAAAATGTAGAATTTTGGAAAGCTCCAAAACTAAGATTGCATCTGGTACACAGACTAGAGGTAACATCTTTCATTTAAGTGGTACTGGTAAAAGTCATTTGATTGCTAAGATTGATCAGAGTTGGCTATGGCATAGTAGAATGTGTCATGTAAACTTTGACAACATTGTCAAGATAAGTACTACTCAGGTTGTGAGAGATCTTCCAAATCTTCTAAAACTTGCTAATAGCATGTGTAAGGAATGTCAATTGGGCAAACAGAGCAGAACTACATTCAAGAGTAAAGAACAATCTTCAAGCGGATTGTTGGAACTTGTGTACACTAATTTGTGTGGTCCTACCAGGGTTAGGAGTTTGTAAGGAGATAGATACTTTATGTTGTTGATTGATGATCACTCTCAGATGATGTGTGTCACTTTCTTGAGAGAGAAATCAGAGGCTCTTGACAAATTCAAAGTGTTTAAGGCTAGGATGGAGAATGCGATTGGTGTGAAGATAAAGTGTCTAAGATCTGACAGAGGTGGAGAGTTTACCTCCGGTGAGTTTAATGCATTTTGTGAAAAGCATGAATAAGAAGATAGTTGTCTGCTCCTAGGACTCCTCAGCAAAATGGAGTTGGGGAAAGGAAGAACTAGACTATTCAAGAGGTTGTTAGAACCACGATGATGAAGGCAAATGTTCCACATGTCTATAGGAGAGAGGTTGTGAGTACTACTGTATATACTCTTAACCAGGTACAGATCAAAGGTAATACTAGTATAACACCTTATGAACTATGGTTTGGTAATGCTCCTTCTATGAAATATTTCAGAGTTTTTGGTAGTAAATGTTATATCAAAAGAGATGAAGATCTAGGCAAGTTTGATCAAGATGTGATGAAGGAATATTTCTGGGTTATTCTAATCAAAGCAAGGCATACCGGTGCTTTAACAAGAGATTGAAAAAGATTGTTGAAAGTGCTAATGTCAAGGTTGATGAAAACAAGGAGATATCTTCATGGTTTTGTGGATATGAATCAAATGATCAAAATGAAAGTCCAAATGAAGGAAAGCAAGTTTAGTTTACTCCAGAGAATCCTGTGACTCAAGAAGTTAATGCAAATGTTGAGGAACAAGTTCAAGAATTAGAAGTTGAAGAAAATCCCAAAACTCCCAGGTATGTAATATTAAATCATTCTAAAAATTAGATCATAGGAGATAAAAATACAAGTGTTCAAACTAGAAGAAGAATTGTTGAAGAACAAGAGGAGTATTGTCTGATTTCAAAGATTGAACCAAAATTAGTGAATGAAGCTTGTAATGATGAAAGTTGGGTAAAAGCAATGAAAGAAGAATTAATGCAAACATACTTGGGATCTTGTTCCTAGACCTAAAAACAAAAATGTAATTGGAACTAAATGAGTCTTCTGGAATGAATTGAATGAAGAAGGTGAAGTTGTGAGAAGCAAAGCAAGATTGGTGTGCAAAGGTTACTCTCAAGTAGAGGGAATTGGTTTTGAAGAAACTTTTGCTCCAGTGGCAAGAATTGAAGCAGTCAGATTATTTCTTGCCTTTACTGCTTACAAAGACTTGAAAGTCTACCAGATGGATGTCAAGTGAGCATTCCTAAATGGGGAGTCGGAAGAAGTCTACTTTGAGCAACTAGAAGGATTCCAGTTGTCTGATCAAGAAGAAAAGGTATGCAGATTGAAGAAAGCATTGTATGGACTTAAACAAGCCCAAAGAGCCTGGTATGCAAGATTAGATAAGTATCTACTAAAGTTAGGCTTTAACAGAGGCACTGCTAACAGTAATCTTTGTTTCAAAATTGATCATGAACACATCTTGATTGTTGAGGTATTTGTTGATGATCTCATCTTTGGTGGAAATGAGAGTATATGTAAAAAAATTGCTGATCAGATGCAAAGTGAATTTGAGATGTCTGTGCTTGGTGAAATGAATTTCTTCTTAGGTCTGTAAATCACTCAGTCAAAAAAAGGCATCTTCATATCTCAGTCTATGTATGTGAAAGAGTTGCTCAAAAAGTTTGGAATGGAAGATTCAAAACCAGTGAGTACTCCTATGGTAACCAGATGCAAGTTGAGTAAAGATTATGATTCCCCTAAGGCAGATTAGAAAAGGTATAGATCAATGATTGGAGGACTTCTTTATTTAACTCATACCAGACCTGATATTATGAATACAGTTGACCTTGTTGCTAGATTTCAAGCTAATCCTAGAGAATCTCATGTTGTAGCAGTCAAAAGAATTTTTAGATATCTGAAGGGAACATTTGACTATGGCTTATGGTATCCTAAGGGGTGATGATTTCACTCTTCATGCATATACAAATGTTGATTGGGCAGGAGATGTGGATGACATGAAGAGTACTAGTGGAGGTGCATTTTTCTTGGGAAAGAAATTGGTTTCTTGGTTGAGCAAAAAGTAGGAGGCAATATGGTGCAGTCATGGTAGGAGGGTTCATACAATGAACTGTCCAGACTGTGCAGCAAGAGTAAAAACAACAGAAATAACTCAAAGAAATGGAACAAATGCATGGTCAGTCATTCAGTATATCAAAGAATTCAAAATACAGATTGGCTGGCAACATGTGGGCTTACAAGTAGGGCTCACAAGCCTGATTACATACATGTGCAAGATAAAGCTTTGAAGCTTCTTTACACACAATCTAAACTAAGGATTATGAATCAATCGGTAACTTCTTTCTTAAGGATCGATTACATCAATATATATCATCTTCGGACCAATAGATTCCTCCACGTTGGCTAAGGAAGGTCACAAACCCCAATGAAGAGCTGTAATGTGTACACATAGGTCAGACCAAAATGCATAGAACACTTCCTCAAATGAATGGAATAATGTGAGGACCCTTGGGGAAGGTCAGCCATGAACCAAAGATCATTGAATGATTTGTCATTAATATTTGCAAGTCAAGGAATGATCCGCAAGCCTTCTCCTTCAGCTGATTGTTTGAAACTGTCAGGATGCTCTACTTTGAGAAAATAGTTGATCTTCTGATAGCAATAACTTTCTGGTAATTGATCCAAATGCTTTGAATTCTATATATACTGTAGATGAATGAATGTAGATGCTAAGTCAAGATCCGCAAGGTGTGAAATGAAACTACGGTAGACTACCAAACCAAAAGCTGAAACTACTTCTGACTGAACTACCTGAACTGAACTAGAAAATGAGACAAACTAAAATGCAAATGTTTTTTTTTTTGGTTGATGCAAGATTGCTCTTGAACCAAGGATGCTCCTACATCAAACATCCAGGGTTATTGAAAAAGTGAGTCCCTCACTTTGTTGGGGCTAGGGAAGAACCAAGATGGTCCACCTCAGCCTGAGAAATCCATGATGAATCTTCTTCCGGTCTACCCTTCCACTTCACAAGATATTCTTTGTATTGTCTCCCTCTAGTGTTGCGTCCAACTCTGTTGTCCAAAATGTCTTCAATTTGCTCCTATGCTTGTGGTGGTAACTACTTCTTCAAGTCTTCTTCCATGCTATCACTGAACTCTACTTCATGATACTGATAAAGTTCTGCAATGTTAAAAAAAGGTGATATACCCAATGTCTCCGATAACTCCACTTCATATGTGTTTCATGAATCAAATTTTCTGAGTATCCTACAAGGTCAAAACTTCTTCATCTTCAACTTGTTATATGTCCCAACTGGAAATCTTTCTTTTCTCAAGTATACAATTACTTCATCTCCCACTTCAAATTTCTTATGTCTTCATTTCTCATCTACCTTTTCCTTATACTTACTATTCATATCCTCTAAATGCTTTGTTGCCTGATTATGCACTATCTTCATATGATCTGCAAATTCTTCTACTTCTGTACTTCTCTTTTCTTCGATGCTGATGTCTCTCAATTCTACAACTCCTCTAGGATTTACTCTGGTCATAATCTCAAAGGGGGTTCTTCCAGTACTCCTGTTTACTAAATTATTGTATTTAAACTCTACTTGTGAAAGAATCAAGTCCCAACTTCTGGTTTTGTCTCCAACCAAACATCTCAACAAGTTTCCCAAACTCATATTCACGACCTCTGTTTGTCCACCAGTCTGTGGATGAAAAGTTGAACTAAACTTCAAATTTGTCTTCATCTTCTTCCAAAGTGTCTTCCAAAAGTATCCAACAAACTTTGTGTCTTTGTCTGAAACTATACTCTTAGGTAATCCATGCAGTCTTACAGTCTTCTTCAAAAATAGGTTAGCTACATGCACTGCATCAGTTGTCTTCTTACAAGGTATAAAATGAGTCATCTTTAAAAATATGTCAACCAATACAACTATTGAATCATGTCCTCTCTGTGTCTTTGGCAATCCCATCACAAAATCCACGCTTATATCTTCCCAAGGTCTCTCCGGTACTGTCAAAGGTTTATACAATCCAGTGTTCTGACTACCTCCTTTTACAACTTGACAAACTCTACAACTCTGCACAAATCTCCTAACATCCTTATGTATCTGAGGCCAAAAGTAATTTTCACTCACAAAAGCCACTGTCATATCAAGGCAAAAATGTCCTGCTAATCCACCACTATGCTTTTCCTTGATCAAATTATCTCTCATTGAACTTCTAGGTATGCATAATTGATTTCCTTTGAACAACATATCTTCCTGAATGAAATAGTTCAACCACTTACCCCTATATATCACAATAGGTTCCTTACATGCTTTCCAAGGTTCTACAAAATCAGTGTCTCCCTCATACATGTTCTTCAATTCATCGAAACCCAATACTTCAAATCTCATTTCTGTCAACAAATTTCTTCTTCTACTCAATGCATCAACAACTTTATTTGATTTTCCACTCCTATGCTTCAACACAAAAGTATAACTCTGCATGAACGCTACCCATCTCATATGTCTCTGATTCAACTTACCTTCACTATTCTAATATTGCAAAGCTTGATGATCTGTATATAACACAAACTCCTTAGGCAACAAGTAATGTCTCCACTTCTTCAAGGCTTGAATTATGGCATAGAACTCCTGATCATAAACTGAATATCTCCTCCTTGCATCATTCAACTTCTCATTGAAATATGTTGCAGGTCTTCCTTCTTGACTTAACACTGCTCCAATCGCATTTCCACTTGCATCACAATCAACCTGAAATACCTTAGTGAAATCCGGTAAAGCCAAAACAAGTTGCTATGTCACCTTCTGCTTCAACAACTCAAAAATTTTATCTACTCCTTATGTCCATTTAGAGTTTTTCTGTCACCTCTCATTGTCTCTATCATAGGGTTACAAAATAAACTAAAATTTCTGATGAACTTTCGGTAGAAACTAACCAATCCATGAAATGATCTAACCTCTCCAATGCTCTCTGGTGTAGGCCATTCAGTAATTACTCTTACTTTCTTAGGGTCCATCGTCAATCCTTCCGCAGAAATCACAAATCCTAAATATACCAATTCTTCTTTCATGAAACTACACTTCTTGATGTTTATCAACAATTTCTCTTCTCTCAGTCTTTGCAAAACTTGTGTAATATGCCACAAATGTTCCTCCTTTGTCTTATTGAAAATTAGAATGTCATCCAAGTATACAATCACAAACTTACCTAAGAATTTCTTTAGAACTTCATTCATCAATCTCATGAAAGTACTCGATGCATTTGTCAATCCAAAAGGCATCACTAACCACTCATACAATCCTTCATTTGTCTTAAAACTAGTCTTCCATTCATCTCCTTCTCTGATTCTAATCTAATAGTATCTACTTTTCAAATCTATCTTTGTGAAATATCTTGCTCCACTCAAACAATCCATGATATCATCCATCCCAGGTAAAGGAAATCTATACTTAATTGTGATCTTGTTTATTGCTCTAGAGTCAATACACATTCTCCATTCTCCATCCCTCTTCAGTACAAGCACTGCAAGTACTACACAAGGACACAAGCTTTCTTTGATCAAACCTTTCCTCAACAAATCTTGTATTTATCTATTTAGTTCTTCATTCTCTGCCGGTGTCATTCTATGTGCTACTTTGTTAGGCAAACTTGCTCCTGGTATAAGATCCATGTGATGACTGATACTGCTTATAGGTGGCAATCCTTCAGGTACATTATCTGATATGATGTCTTCATACTCTATCAGCAACTCTCTTATCTCCTCTAGTTGTGATTCTTCAACGCTTCAAGCTTATTAGGAATCAAGGCATAACACATATTCTCATGTCTCAAACCATCCAGAAATTTTCTTCCATCTACCAAACACATTCTTGCATTTCCACATACTTCACTCTTAGGATCTAAAGGAATCAAAGTAATTCTCTTTCCATTTGTTGTTATAGTATATGTATTCTTTCTCCCATCATGTATAGCTTTTCTATCATACTGACAAGGTCCACCCAACAAGATATGACAAACATCCATAGGCATAATATCACACAAGACTTCATCATGATAAGATCCAATATGAAATTTCACCAAACATTGTTCACTCATCAGTACCTTATGATCATCCTGAATCCATGCTATTTGATATAGCTTAGGGTGTTTCAATCTTTCCAAATTCATCTTAGTCACCATCTCCTTTGAAACTAGGTTATCTGAACCACCACTATCAATTACAACTTTGTAACACTTAACTCATGATTTGCATCTAGTTCTGAATAGACTTTTCCTCTGTAGTGGTTCCTCATTTGTCTAAGTTTGAAATAGTGCTCTCCTCATTAGCAATGATTCTCCTTTCTCAGGTTTACCAATAGAACTGGGTGATTCAATAGGTTCTTCTTCAACATAGGTTGCTCTTCCACTATTTTCTACCCTCTTGCTTGTACTACCCTGATTACATTTAAATGCTCCACCTCCACACTTGAAACAAGTACCTCTGAATGTTTTCTTATCAAATCCTCTTCCTTCTCTTCTGTATCCTTCATTCCAGTATGCACTAGGGTTTCCTCTCTGGTAAAAATTTCTATCATCTCTCTGGCAAGCACTGTTATCTCTGTCATCCTTCTTAAATGGGCTGTCAAACTTGTTCTACTCCAAATATGATCTATCTCCTCTAGAAAATGTTCTACCTCTCTAGAATTTACCTCCTCTACTTCTCTATCTCTGACCATGTCTTTTATTCATCTTCTCTTCAACTTTTAGGGCAAACTGATATGCTTCTTCCAAAGATGTCATTCTTACCAAGCTTAGTTCCTCTTGAATGTTCAATCTCAGTCCATTGATGTATCTAGCCACTTTCACCTTATTTGCTTCACTATGTCATGTCCTTATGATTATTTTATGAAATTCTTCAGTGTATTCCTTCATAAATTTCTCCTTTTGTCTCAAGTTTTGCAATCTCTTCAACAGTTCCAACTCATAGTCAGCAGGTATAAATTGATTCTTCAATTTTGTCACCATCCTATCCCATTTTGTAATCTTTTCTTTTCCTCATCCGTTTCTTTCCAACTGAACTTCTTTCCACCATATAGCAGCATGTCCTTTCAACTTTGTCTTTACAAATTTCACCTTCTCTAGATCTTCCATCTCTTCATACTCAAATTATTCTTCCATGTCATTTATCCAGTCAATCAATTCTTCAGGGTTCAAATTACCAGTATAGTTTGGCACATTAACTCTAGGTCTCTTTCCAATCTTTGAAATAGCTCACAACATCTTTACTTGATCTGATTCTTCTTCTTCATCACCTCCTAGGGTTTTTCTATTTTGTTCCATAGATTGAAATTCTTCTTCATCATCACTTTCAACATTAGGTCTCGGTGTCAATCCTCTTCACCTATCTTCTTCAACACCATCCAAATGAATTTGCATAGTTTTCATCATCTTCATCATCTCATCCATTCTTCCAGGCAGCAACTCTCCTCGGCATCATTCTTCCTAGGATCAAGTTCAAATTGCCTTAGGTTTGGTGATCAAGTTACAAGGCGACAATTGCCTCACAATCAGTGATCGGTTGCAACACAAGTAACCTACCTCAATTCGGAGATCTGTCCATAGCAAGATATTATGGAATTCCCTCGCCAACTTCTCTCAATTCACTCCCAAAGATTCAAACTTTCACTCTGATACCACTTGGTGTAGTCACAGTAGGAGGGTTCAAAGAATGAACGATCTAGACCCTACTGTGAGAGTAAACACAACAGAAACAACTCAAAGAAATGGAACAAATGCAAGTTCAGTCATTTAGTATATCAAAAAATTCAAAATACAGATTGGCCAACAACACACGGGCTTACAAGTAGGGCTCATAGGCCTGATTACATACATGTGCAAGATAAAGCTTTGAAGTTCCTTCGCACATAATCTAAACTAAGGATTATGAATCAATCGCTAACTACTTTCCTAAGGACCTATTACATCAATATATATCATCTCCGGACCAATAAATTCCTCTGTGTCAGCCAAGGAAGGTCACAAACCCCAATGAAGAGTTGTAATGTGTACACAGATAGGTCAGACCTAAATGCATAGGACACTTCCTCAAATTGCAAGTCAAGGAATGATTCGCAAGCCTTCTCCTTCAGCTGATTGTTTGAAACTGTCAAGATGCTTTTCTTTGAGAAAATAGTTGATCTTCTGATAGTAATAACTTTCTGATAACTAATCCAAATGCTCTAAATTCTGGGTATGTTGTAGATGAATGAATGTAGATGCTAAGTTCAAATTCATAAGGTGTGAAATGAAACTGCGGTAGACTACCGAAACAAAAACTGAAACTGCTTCTGACTGAACTACCTGAATTGAACTGGAAAATGAAACAAACTAAAATGCAAACAAACAGAAATGCAAATGTGTTTTTTTGGTTGATTCAAGATTTCTCTTGAACCAGGGATGCTCCTGCATCACAATATCTCTATCTACTAAAAAGGCAAAGTACATAGTAGCAGCAAGCAATTGTACTCAAGTTTTGTGGATGAAGCAAATGTTGAAGGATATCAGAGTTGTGTTTGAAGAACCTGTTACAATCTTCTGTGATAATTCAAGTGTAATAAATATTTCAAAGAATCTGGTGTTGCATTCAAAGACAAAGCACATATCCATCAAGTTTCACTTTTTGAGAGAGAAGGTAAATGAGAATGAAGTCAGATTGGAGTTTGTTTCATCAAAAGATCAGATTGTAGATATCTTCAAAAAGCCTCTACCTAAGGATACTTTTGAGTATCTCAGAGTGATGCTAGGGATTATTACCCCTCTTGTTCAGAACTAAGGTGCACTATGTGCCTTAGTCCAGTGGAATTTATAGTCATATCTTGTGATTCGAATTGATGTTAAGGAGTTGCTACTTAGGGGGAGTAGTCAGTATGTTGATTCTAGATTAAGAAACAAAAAGAGGAAGAGATGACTGCAAATATGTGCCCTTTGCCATTGATGTCAAAGGGGGAGAGAAGTCATGTGAAAAAATTTGAAGTAAGAAGTTGATGGTGAAAGGGGGAGAAGTTCTTGTCTTGATGGTTGAAACAATTTTTTACATCATATGTTTCCATCAATGACAAATGGGGAGATTGTTGCAAATATGTGCCTAATCAGTGTTGTCATTGATGTCAACATATCCTTGTTGCCATTAGTGTCAACTATATCCTACTCTAGAAGACTTGTATGTTGAGGATATTGAGAAAATTAGCCTCTCTGGAAGAAACAAGTGAGTTACATATCTCTCTGTAAGAGACAGTGAAGACAATGCAGTTTAGTGAAGTAGATTGCTCCACATTCCCAGTGAGATGAAGATCAAAGTCTGCGGACCAAAGGGTGTTGTAAAGGATTGTCTAAAGTTGCTCTAGTTAAGATTTGAGGGATCCACATGAAGAATTTGTGAACTTATGGCCATCTGAGTAGAATCAGGTTTTCTAGTTGTTCAGAGGTGACAGAGTGACAAAAAATTGGTCCAGATTGATTCGCATTGAAATATTATGATCTATAGATCTAGAGGTGTGCTTGGGATGTCAGTGTGTATCCTTAACTTAAGATGTTCATGGTTTGGAGGTCTGCAAGCAACCTTTCTAGTGTGACAAGCATGACAGTTGGTGTTCTTGAGTTCTTGGATGAAGGTGCAAGTGTTTCTGGTGATTTGAGGTGGTGCTATTGTTCTTGTTGAATTCATTATGCTTGTGGTGGTCTCTGGATCATGTGCCTATTGTGTTGGTGGTCCGTATTGAAGATTGAGCTTGTAGATGAAGATTTCTACTTAGATGTTGTTGTTCTTTCTAGTCTTGGCCGACCGGATGCTTTGTGCATGTTGTGGATGATCTAAGAAAAGTTCTATGGAACATGCCATGTTGTTTGAGGAAGATTTGAGTCCCAGATATGTTTGGATGATAGTATAGTGATTTGTATTAAGTCAAGTTGACCTTGATGTTCATTCCATGGTTGATGAAGAATATAAATACTTGTAGCTGAGTTATGGAAAATGTATCCTTGTGCAAAAATGATAAGATCCTAAGAAAGGAAGAAAGGCAGAGTAGAGAAAAGGAAGAGCAAAAGAGGAAGAGTAGTAAAGGACAAGGAGATAACGAAGAAGTGTTTAGGGGGCAAAGCAGAAGTATTGTGTGTTTCAATGGAACTAAACTTTGCATGAAGTAGATGTTGTTTCTCAGTTCAATCTTTCTGTGTTAATCATTCATTTATCTTGTAGGCAGTGAGCCTCTTTTGAGTAGTGAGTTCTGGGCAGTACACCTGAAGGCAAGTGCCTTCCCATTTTCTATTATTTTAATAGAGAATAAATATTGTAGGTTAACCCCACCGTGGTTTTCCCTTGACTGGGTTTCCACGTAAAAATCTTGGTGTTATGTGTGTTGATTATGTTTCTGCTCATGTGTTGTTGATTCATGCTTTAATGGTTATATCATTAATTTGTTAATAAGTGATAAAAAAAATTGAGCAAAAGACAAAGTTTTGAGACAACTTATTCACCCCCCCTCTCAGTTCTCTACCCTAATTTCAACAATTGGTATCAGAGCTGGTTCCTCTAAAAGAAGCTTGACCGCTTGAGGAGATCTAGGATGTCAAGTTAGAAGAAGGATAGTCTGAGATTTGATGGAAGAAATTACTCTCTTTGGAAGAGTCGCATGGAGTGTCATTTGTAGTGCATGGGTGATGCTTATTGGTTAATAACTAAGGATGTGTATAAGCCTCCGGAGAAAGGTCCTTCAACTCCAGATGAACTCAAAGATGTTGAAAACAACATTTAGAGTAAAGAAGCATTGTTGAGTACCCTGACTGATAAAGAAATGACAAATGTCTTGGAATTAAAAATTGCTCATGAAATCTCGAAGAAGTTGGAAACTCTGTATGAAGGTGATGAATATGTCAAATGTGCTAAGTTGTAGAGCCTGAAGGGTAGATATAAAAATTTGAGGATGAGTGAAGATGAAAACATACTTCCTACATGTAGAAGGTGAATGAACTTGTGTGCAGTATCAGGTGTGCTGGTGGAAAACTAGAAGAATTAGAGATTGTTGGCAAAGTGCTCAGATCCTTACCTGCTTCATACAAACATAGAGTTGCTGCTATTGAGAAAATCAGAACTATGACAACTGTTACAAGGGATTAGTTAGTTATCTTGTAGGCAGTGAGCCTCTTTTGAGTAGTGAACTCTAGGCAGTGCACCAAAAGGCAATTGCCTTCCCATTTTTTATTCCTTTGACAAATGATAAATCTTGTGGGTTAACCCCCATCATGGTTTTCCCTTAACTAGGTTTCCACGTAAAAATGTTGGTGTTATGCGTGTTGATTATGTTTCTGCTCATGTGTTGTTGATTCATACTTTCATGGCTTTATCATTAATCTATTAATAAGTGATAAAAAAGATAAATTGTAGAAAAAGACAAAGTTTTGAGACAATTGATTCACCCCCCCTCTCAGTTGTTTGCCCTAATTTCAACAATTGGAATTAGAGCCGATTCCTCTAAAAGAAGCTTGACCTCTTGGGGAGATTTAGAATGTCGACTTACAAGAAGGATAGTCTGAGATTTGATGGAACAAATTACTCTCTTCGAAAGAGTCCCATGGAGTACCACTTGCAATGCATGGGTGATGCTTATTGGTTAATAACTAAGGATGAGTATAAGCCTTCGGTGAAAGGTCCTTCAACTCCAAATGAACTCAAAGATGCTAAAAACAACATTTAGGCTAAAGAAGAATTGTTGAGTGCCCTGACTGATAAAGAAATGACAAATGTCCGAGAATTAAAAACTACTCATGAAATATGGAAGAAGTTGGAAACTCTGTATGAAGGTAATGAATATGTCAAATGTGCTAAGTTGCAGACCCTAAATGGTAGATATGAAAATTTGAGGATGAGTGAAGATGAAAACATCACTTCCTACATGCATCTAAGGTGAATGAACTTGTGTGTAGTATCAGGTGTGCTAGTGGAAAACTAGAAGAATTAGAGATCATTGGCAAAGTGCTCAGATCCTTACCTCCTTCATACAAACATAGAGTTGCTGCTATTAAGGAAATCAGGATCGTAACAATTGTTACAAGGGATCAATTAGTTGGCAAGATTTTAGCATTTGAAATGAGTGAGTTTGGTGATTCTCTTCCTAAATCTAAATCTGCATTTAAGGCTATTGTCTTTGGAAAGAAAAGATTTGATCCAAGTGAAAGCTCTTCAAGAAGACTAACTAGATTTGAGAAGGCAAGGAAGAATCTTGAAGAAGATGAATCAGATCTTGAAGAACTTGAAGCTCTTTTTGCCAAAAGACTACCAAGAGGATCTGGTAAGTATGAAGGAAAGTTGCCTTTCAAATGTTTTTCCTGTAATAAGATTGGTCATTTTGCCTCAAGATGTCAAGAAAGGGCTTCAAAGCCAAACCCTAATAGACCTAGGGTTCAGAAGAAATGCTACTATGTCCAAGAAGCTAATGAAGAAGGAGTCACTGATGACTAATCTGATAAGGGAAGTACCTCAAGAAATGAATGGGTGTTCATTACCATCAAAGAAGAAGATCTAGTGCCTATTGAATCTGCTAGCTGTGTGAATGTGGAAAGAGCCTTGGCTGCTCAAGTTGAAGAAAAAGATTAATGGGTAATTGACAGTGGATGCTCTCATCATATGATAGGTGATAAGAGTAAGTTTGTAAGTATGGAAAGGTATGAAGGTGGAATTGAGAAGTTTGGAAATCATTCACCTAGTAGAATATGTGGCAAAGGATCCATCTCTATTGATGGTAAGAATAACACTAATGATGTTTTGTATGTAGAAGGGTTGAAGCATAATCTTCTCAGTGTTGGACAGTTGGTTGACAAGGGATATGATCTCATATTCAAAGATGGAAAATGTAGAATTTTGGAAAGTTCTAGAACTAAGATTGCATCTAGTACATAGACTAGAGTTAACATATTTCATTTAAGTGGTACTGGTAAAAGTTGTTTGATTGCTCAGATTGATCAGAGTTGGCTATGGCATAGGAGAATGTGTCATGTAAACTTTGACAACATTGTCAAGATAAGTACTACTCACGCTATGAGAGATCTTCCAAAGCTTGTAAAACCTGCTAATAGCATGTGTAAGGAATGTCAGTTGGGCAAATAGAGCAGAGATACATTCAAGAATAAAGAACAATCTTCAAGTGGATTGTTGGAACTTGTGCACACTGATTTGTGTGGTCCTACCAGGGTCAAGAGTTTTCAAGGAGACAGATACTTTATGTTGTTAATTGATGATCACTCCTGGATGATGTGGGTCACTTTCTCAAGAGAGAAATCAAAGGCTCTTGACAAATTCAAAGTGTTTAAGGCAAGGATGGAGAATGAGATTGGTGTGAAGATAAAGTGTTTGAGATATGACAGAGGTGGAGAGTTTACCTCTGGTGAGTTTAATGCATTTTATGAAAAGCATGGAATAAGAAGGTAGTTGTCTGCTCCTAGGACTCCTCAGTAGAATGGAGTTGTGGAAAGGAAAAATCAGATGATTCAAGAGGCCGCTAGAACCATGATGATGGAGGCAAATGTACCACATGTCTATTGGAGAGAGGTTGTGAGTATTGTTGTCTATACTCTTAATCGGGTACAGATCAAAGGCAATACTGGTAAAACACCTTATGAACTGTGGTTTGGTAATGCTCCTTCTGTGAAATATTGTATAGTTTTTGGTAGTAAATGTTATACCAAAAGAGTTGAAGATCTAGGCAAGTTTGATGCAAGATGTGATGAAGGAAAGCAAGTTCAGTTTACTTCAGAGAATCTAGTGACTCAAGAAGTTAATGCAGATGTTGAGGAATAACTTCAAGAATCAGAAGTTGAGGAAAATCCCAAAACTCCCAGGTATGTAATATTGAATCATTCTAAAAATCAGATCATAGGAGATAAAAATAAACGTGTTCAAACTAGAAGAAGAATTGCTGAAGAACAAGAGGAGTATTGTCTGATTTCAAAGATTGAACCAAAATCAGTGAATGAAGCTTGTAGTGATGAAAGTTGGGTATTTGTTGATGACATCATCTTTGGTGGAAATGAGAGTATGTGTAAAAAATTTACTGATCCGATGCAAAGTGAATTTGAGATGTCCATGCTTGGTGAAATGAATTTCTTCTTAGGACTGCAAATCACTCAGTCAAAAAAAGGCATCTTCATATCTTAGTCTAATTATGTGAAAGAGTTACTGAAAAAGTTTGGAATGGAGGATTCAAAACTAGTGAGCACTCCTATGGTAACCAGATGCAAGTTGAGTAAAGATGATGATTCCCCTAAGGCAGATCAGAAAAGATATAGATCAATGATTGGAGGACTGCTTTATCTGACTCATACCAGACCTGATATTATGAATGCAGTTGGCCTTGTTGCTAGATTTCAAGCTGATCCTAGAGAATCTCATGTTGTAGCAGTCAAAAGAATTTTTAGATATCTGAAGGGAACATCTGAATATAGATTATGGTATCCTAAGGGTGATGATTTCATTCTTCATGCATATACAAATGCTGATTGGGTGGGAGATGTGGACATCAGCAAGAGTACTAGTGGAGGTGCTTTTTTCTTGGGAAAGAGATAGGTTTCCTCATTGAGCAAAAAGCAGGAGGCAATATCTCTGTGTACTACAGAGGCAGAGTACATAGCAGCAGCAAGTAATTGTACTCAAGCTTTTTGGATGAAGCAAATGTTGAAGCATATTAGAGTTGTGTTTGAAGAACCTGTTATAATCTTCTATGATAATTCAAGTGTAATAAACATTTCAAAGAATCCGGTGTTGTATTCAAAGACAAAGCACATATCCATCAAGTTTCATTTTTTGAGAGAGAAGGTAAATGAGAATGAAGTCAGATTGGCATTTGTTTCATCAAAAGATCAGATTGTAGATATCTTCACTAAGCCTCTACCTAAGGATACTTTTGAGTATCTTAGAGTGATGCTAGGGGTTATTACGCCTCCTATTCAGAACTAAGGTGCACTAATATGCATCAGTCTAGTAGAATTCACAGTCATATCTTGTGATCCGAATTGGTGTTAAGGAGTTGCTACTCAAGGGGAGTAGTCAGTATGCTAATTCTGGATTAAGAAACAAAAAGAGGAAGAGATGATTGCAAATATGTGCCCTTTTCCATTGATATAAAAGGGGGAGAGAAGTCATGTAAAAAACTTGGAAGTAAGTAGTTGATGGTGAAAGGGGGAAAAGTTCTTGTCTTGATAGTTGAAATAGTTTTTCACATCATATGTTGCCATCAATGACAAAGGGGGAGATTGTTGCAAATATGTGCCTAATCGGTGTTGTCATTGATGTCAACATATCCTTGTTTCTATTGGTGTCAACTGTATCCTACTCTAGAAGACTTGTATGTTGAGGATATTGAGAAAATTAGCCTCTCCAGAAGAAACAAGTGAGTTACATATCTCTCTGTATCAGACAGTGAAGACAGTGCAGTTTAGTGAAGTAGATTGTTTTACATTCCCTGTGAGATGAAGATCAGAGTCTGTGGACCAAAGGGTGTTGTAAAGGATTGTCTGAAGTTGCTCCAGTTAAGATTTGAGGGATCTACATGAATAATTTGTGAAGTTATGGCCATCTTAGTAGAACCAAGTTTTGCTGTTGTTCAGAGGTGATAGAGCGAGAGAAAAGTGGTCCAGATTGATCCGCATTGGAATATTATGATCTACGGATCTAGAGGTGTGTTTGGGATGTCGATGTGTATCCTCAACTTAAGAGGTTTGTGGTTTGGAGGTCTGCAAGCAACCTTTCTATTGCGACAGTCATGACAGTTGGTGTTCTTGAGTTCCCAGATGAAGGTGCAAGTGCTTATGGTGATTTCATGCGGTGCTGTTGTTCTTGTTGATTTCATTGTACTTGTGGTAGTCTCTGGATTGTGTGCCTATTTTGTTGCTGGTCCACATTGAGGATTGAGTTCGTAGATGAAGATTTCTCCTTGGGTGTTGTTGTTCTTTCCAGTCTTGGCCAACTGGATGCTTTGTGTATGTTGTGGATGATCAAAGAAAAGTTCTCTGGAGCATGGTGTGTTATTTGAGGAAGATTTGAGTCTCAGATATGTTTGGCCGACAGTATAGTGATTTGCATTAAGTCAAGCTGACCTTGATGTTCATTCCAAGGTTGATGAAGAATATAAATACTTGTAGCTGAGTTGTGGAAAATGTATCCTTGTGTGAAAATGATAAGTTCCTAGGAAAGGAAGAAAGGCAGAGCAGAGAAGAGGAAGCACAGAAGAGGAAGAGTAGTAAAGGATGAGGAGATAATGAAGAAGTGTTTGGGGGCCAAAGCAGAAGTATTGTGTGTTTCAATGGATCTAAACTTTACGTGAAGTAGATTTTGTTTCTCAGTTCAATCTTTCTATGTTAATCATTCATTTATCTTGTAGGTAGTGAGCCTCTTTTGAGCAGTGAGCTCTGGGCAGTGCACTTGAAGGCAAGTGCCTTCCCATTTTCTATTCTTTTAACAGAGAATAAATCTTGTGGGTTAACCCCCGCCGTGGTTCTCCCTTAACCGGGTTTCCACATAAAAATCTTGGTGTTAGGTGTGTTGACTATGTTTCTGTTCATGTGTTGTTGATTCATGCTTTTATGGTTATATCATTAATCTGTTAATAAGTGATAAAAATGATAAATTACAGCAAAAGACAAAGTTTTGAGACAATTGATTCACCCCCCCTCAGTTGTCTTCCCTAATTTCAATAATTGGTATCAGAGCTAGTTCCTCTAAAAGAAGCTTGACCGCTTGAGGAGATCCAGGATGTCGACTTACAAGAAGGATAGTCTAAGATTTGATGGAACAAATTACTTTCTTTGGAAGAGTCGCATGGAGTGCCACTTGCAATGCATGGGTGGTGCTTATTGGTTAATAACTAAGTATGAGTATAAGCCTCCGGAGAAAAGTCCTTCAACTCCAAATGAACTCAAAGATGCTGAAAACAACATTCAGGCTAGTGAAGCATTGTTGAGTGCCCTAACTGATATAGAAATGATAAATGTCCTGGAATTAAAAACTGCTCATGAAATATGGAAGAAGCTAGAAACTTTGTATGAAGGTGATGAATATGTCAAATGTTCTAAGTTGCAGAGCTTGAAAGGTTTATATGAAAATTTGAGGATGAGTGAAGATGAAAACATCACTTCCTACACACATCTAAGGTGAATGAACTTGTGTACAGTATCAGGTGTACTTGTGGAAAACTAGAAGAATTAGAGATTGTTGGCAAAGTGCTCAGATCCTTACCTACTTCATACAAACATAGAGTTGCTGCTATTGAGGAAATCAGGACTATGACAACTATTACAAGGGATCAGCTAGTTGGCAAGCTTTCAGCATTTGAAATGAATGAGTTTGGTGATTCTCTTCCTAAATTTGAATTTGCATTTAAGGCTAGTGTCTTTGGAAACCAAAGATTTGATCCAGGTGAAAGCTCTTCAATAAGACTAACCAGATTTGAGAAGGCAAGGAAGGATCTTGAAGAAGATGAATCAGAGCTTGAAGAACTTGAAGCTCTTTTGCCGAAAGACTACCAAGAGGATCCAGTAAGTATGAAGGAGATTTACCTTTCAAATGTTTTGCCTGTAATAAGATTAGTCATTTTTCCTCAAGATGTCCATAAGGGGTTTCAAAGCCAAACCCTAATAGACCTAGGGTTCAGAAAAAATGTTGCTATGTCTAGGAAGCTGCTGAAGAAGGTGTCACTGATGATGAATCTGATAAGGGAAGTACCTCAGGAAATGAATGGGTGTTCCTTGCCATCAAAGAAGAAGATCTGGTGCCTATTAAATCTGCTAGCTGTGTGAATGTGGAAAGAGCCTTGGCTGCTTAGGTCGAAGAAAAGGATGAATGGGTAATTAATAGTGGATGCTTTCATCATATGATAGGCGATAAGAGTAAGTTTGTAAGTATGGAAAGGTATGAAGGTGGAATTGTGAAGTTTCAGCTGGTAGAATCCATAGCAAAGGATCCATCTCTCTTGATGGTAAGAATAACACTAATGATGTTTTGTATGTAGAAGGGTTGAAGCATAATCTTCTCATTTTGGACAGTTGGTTGACAAGGGATATGATCTCATATTCAAAGATGGAAAATGCAAAATTTTGGAAAGCTCTAGAACTAAGATTGCATCTGGTACATAGACTAGAGGTAACATCTTTCATTTAAGTGTTACTAGTAAAAGTTGTTTGATTGCTCAGATGTGTCAGAGTTGGCTATGGCATAGGAGAATGTGTTATGTAAACTTTGACAACATTGTCAAGATAAGTACTACTTAGGCTATGAGAAATCTTCCAAAGCTTGTAAAACCTACTAATAGCATGTGTAAGGAATGCCAATTGGTACAATAGAATAGAACTACATTCAAGAGTAAAGAACAATCTTCAAGTGGATTGTTGGAACTTCTACACACTAATTTGTGTGGTCCTGCCAGGGTTAGGAGTTTGCAAGGAGACAGATACTTTATGTTGTTGATTGATGATCATGCCCGGATGATGTGGGTCACTTTCTTGAGAGAGAAATCAGAGGCTCTTGATAAATTCAAAGTGTTTAAGGCTAGGATGGAGAATGAGATTGGTATGAAGATAAAGTGTCTGAGATCTGACAGAGGTGGAGAGTTTACGTCTGGTGAGTTTAATGCATTTTGTGAGAAGAATGGAATAAGAAGATAGTTGTCTGCTCCTAGGACTCCTCAATAGAATGGAGTTGTGGAAAGGAAGAATTAAACTATTCAAGAGGCTACTAGAACCATGATGATGTTTGTACATGTTCCACATGTTTATTAGAGAGAGGCTATGAGTATTGCTATCTATACTCTTAACCAGGTATAGATCAAAGGTAATAATGGTAAAACACCTTATGAACTATGGTTTGGTAATGCTCCTTATTGAAATATTTTAGATTTTTTGGTAGTAAATGTTATATCAAAAGAGATGAAGATCTAGGCAAGTTTGATGCAAGATGTGATGAAGGAAAGCAAGTTTAGTTTACTCTGGAGAATCTAGTGACTCAAGAAATTAATGCAGATGTTGAGGAACAAGTTCAAGAATCAGAAGTTGAAGAAAATCCCAAAACTCCCAGGTATGTAATATTGAATCATTCTAAAAATTAGATCATAGGAGATAAAAATAAAGGTGTTCAAACTAGAAAAAGAATTTCTGAAGAACAAAAGGAGTATTGTCTGATTTCATAGATTGAACCAAAATCAGTGAATGAAGCTTGTAGTGATGAAAGTTGGGTAAAAGCAATGAAAGAAGAATTAATGAAAATTGAAAAGAATCGTAGTTGGGATCTTATTCCTAGACCTGAAAACAAAAATGTAATTGGAACTAAATGGGTCTTCTGGAATAAATTGAATGAAGTTGGTGAAGTTCAGAGAAACAAAGCAAGATTGGTGTGCAAAGGTTACTCACAGGTAGAGGGAATTGATTTTGAAGAAACTTTTGCTCCGGTGGCAAGAATTGAAGTAGTCAGATTATTTCTTGCCTTTGCTGCTTACAAAGACTTCAAAATCTACCAGATGGATGTCAAGTCAGCATTCCTGAATGGAGAGTTGGAAGAAGAAGTCTACATTGAGAAACTAGAAGGATTCTAGTTGTCTGATGAAGAAGATAAGGTCTGCAGATTGAAGAAAGCATTGTATGGACTTAAACAAGCCCCAAGAGCCTAGTATGCAAGATTAGATAAGTATCTGCTAAAGTTTGGCTTTAAAAAAGGCACTGTTGATAGTAATCTTTATTTCAAAATTGATCATGAACACATCTTGATTGTTGAGGTATTTGTTGATGACATCATCTTTGGTGGAAATGAGAGTATGTGTAAAAAATTTACTGATCAGATGCAAAGTGAATTTGAGATTTCCATGCTTGGTGAAATGAATTTCTTCTTAGGTCTGCAAATCACTCAGTCGGAAAAAGGAATCTTCATATCTCAGTCTAAGTATGTGAAAGAGTTGCTAAAAAAGTTTGGAATGGAGGATTCAAAACCAGTGAGTACTCCTATGGTAACTGGATGCAATTTGAGTAAAGATGATGATTCCCCTAAGGCAGATCAGAAAAGGTATAGATCAATGATTGGAGGACTAGTTTATCTGACTCATACCAGACCTGATATTATGAATGCAGTTGGCCTTATTGCTAGATTTCAAGCTGATCCTAGAGAATCTCATGTTGTAGGAGTCAAAAGAATTTTTAGATATCTGAAGGGAACATCTGACTATGGCTTATGGTATCCTAAGGGTGATGATTTCACTCTTCATGCATATACAAATGCTGATTGAGTAGGAGATGTGGATGACAGGAAGAGTACTAGTGGAAGTGAATTTTTCTTGGTAAAGAGATTGGTTTCTTGGTTGAGAAAAAAGTAGGAGGCAATATCTCTGTCTACTACAGAGGTAGAGTACATAGCAGTAGCAAGTAATTGTACTCAAGTTTTGTAGATGAAGCAAATGTTGAAGGGTATTAGAGTTGTGTTTGAAGAACCTATTACAATCTTCTGTGATAATTCAAGTGCAATAAACATTTCAAAGAATCCGTTGTTGCATTCAAAGACAAAGCACATATCCATCAAGTTTCACTTTTTGAGAGAGAAGTTAAATGAGAATGAAGTCAGATTGGAGTTTGTTTCATCAAAAGATTAGATTGCAGATATCTTCACTAAGCCTCTACCTAAGGATACTTTTGAGCATATCAGAGTGATGTTAGGGGTTATTACCCCTCCTTTCAAAACTAAGGTGCACTAATGTGCATTAGTCCGGTGGAATTCAAAGTCATATCTAGTGATTTGGATTGGTGTTAAGGAGTTGCTACTTAGGGAGAGTAGTCAGTATACCGATTCTGGATTAAGAAACAAAAAGAGGAAGAGATTATTGCAAATATGTGCCCTTTGGGGGAGAGAAGTCATGTGAAAAACTTGGAAGTAAGTAGTTGATGGTGAAAGGGGGAGAAGTTCTTGTCTTGATGGTTGAAACCATTTTTCACATCATATGTTGCCATCAATGATAAAGGGGGAGATTGTTGCAACTATGTGCATAATCGATGTTGTCATTGATGTCAACATTGTTGGCAAGAGACACCATGTGGCTTCATGAGTGTTGTCATTGATGGCAACAAAGTCCATCCCACACATCCGCAGAACATGATATGACTATACTAGAAGACAGATTGAAGAGTATTTTGGTCCGGTAAGCAAGAACAGAGCATGCAGCAAGGTCCAACAGTCAGGTCCAAATCTCTCAGATGAAGTATCTTAGTAAAGTGTGGACCTGGGGAAGTCAAGAGGAGTACCATGACTAATATATTCCAGAGATTGAGCCTCTGATGATGAAAGAGTGAAAAGATATGAACACCTAAGTGTTGGGTTCCTGTTTGGCAGAGTAGACTGAGGAAGTACTGATCAACAGAGCTTTAGACCTTAATCTGGATGAGATATTGATGGTAATCAAGTTTCTTAAGGGATCATTCATGATTGGCTGACATGATTGATGACTTCTATAAGCATCTCTTTGATACGCATCACTTGGCAAGCAAGGATTCAGCTGACAGACCAGAGTTTGGGAAAATATTGAGTATTCCGGATGCCGACTAGAAAGATGTTGAAATCCTTTGTGCGGATATATATACCAGATGGATTTCGATGAGAAGGTGTGTGTAGTGTGTTATGTTGTGCAAAAAAAAGTAGAGAGCAGTTTGGAAATAACAATAGAGGTCTGGTATGTGACAGAACAGCAGCACTAAAGCAGGGAAAGAATGAAGTGCAGTAGATCAGTATATTGAGCTTAACTAGAACTAAACATCAACATATTTGGATGCTTCTCATTAGTTCAAGTACTTGGTTTCTTTCTATAAACTATTGTAGGCAGTGAGCCTCTTGTGACCAATGTGCTCGGGCAGTGAGCCTTAATTGGCAAGTGCCATTTTGTACTTCTTATTCTTCTAACAGAGAATACAATCTTGGGTTAGTCACCCCGTGGTTTTTCCCTTAACAGGGTTTTCCACATCAAAAATATTGTGTTATGTGTGTTGAGTTTATTTCTTCTTCCATGGTTATGTATGTTTATTGCACTAATTGTTAAAGAGGAAAAGAAAGTCAAATAATTAAGATAACTAATTCACCCCCCCTCTCAGTTATCAACAGTTGGTATCAGAGCTAAGTTCCTCCTAACAGAGCCTAACAGCTTGAGGAAGATCTGGGAATCTCAATGGATATGTATGGCATGAGGGAGCAACTTCAGTCTGCCCTAGATGATCTTGAGCAATCTCACTCTGAAGTCAATAACCTAAGGGAAAGACTCCAACAAGTTGATGATTTCATAAATGAACTCAAAGAAAAACTAAGTATCTCAATGAAGAAAAGAAAGGAACTACTTCAACAATTAGAAAGTCAAAGTGAAGCCAATGATACTAATGAAGATCTGAATGAGAAAACCAAGTTATGTGAGAAGTTATCAAAAGAGGTCATTATGGTAAGACATGAAATGGAATCAGGAGTTATGAAATTCACCCAAGAATTTGAAGAGAAAAAAAAAAGTGAAGATAATATAAAACAATCTCTCAAGGAGAAGTCAGAAGACTGCCACAAAATGGATAGAATAATCAGGCATCTAGAATCTGATCTTGAAGAAGCTAGAGACAATGAAGAACAACTTGAGAATCAGATAGACACTCTTAAAAGGGATCTTCAAATAGCAAATGAATACAAAGAGAAATTCAAGATAAGCTCTGCTCAACTTGAAGTTCTTCTTGAAAGCCAAAAGAGGGTAGATGACAAGCAAGGCTTGGGGTATGAGAAAGGGGAAAGCTTTAGATCTGATCAGAAGAACTCTGGATCAGGAAATCCAAGGAACAGGTCTAGAAGACCTCCGGTAAGGCAACCAAATGCTCAAAGATATCCATCCTTCAATGGATACTGCCACAATTGCAATAACTTTGGTCATAAAGCAAATCAGTGTAGAAGAAGAATGAATTAGACTAATTCATCCTTCTCTGGACAGTGTTTTAACTGCAAAAGGTATGGTCACAAATTTCAAGAATGTAGAAATATGCAAATGAACAATTCATTCAATGGTAGATGTTTTGCATGCAATAGAATGGGACATATGGCTAATCAATGTAGATCAAGAGGATATCAGTCAAATCTGCAAAGAAATGTTGTTTGTTACAATTACAATAGATCCGGTCATATTGCCAACTTCTACAGAAGTAAGAATCAGGATAAAAGGGGTCTAGTGCATCATAATCAAAATCAAGACAAAGGAAAAGGATAAGTGAATGTGGATGGAATTCAAAGGGAGATGAACAAGATTTGGGTAAAGAGAAGTACAGAAAATGTTGGGGATAGATCCGCAGCAGAATCAGGTGCTCATATTCCTTCCAGAAACTAAATAAGATGAGCTCTAGCTCAGGGGGAATCAAAAAGGAAAACAAATTCCCCCAGTCAATTAATTGGTGCCTGAAATTGGCACATGAAAAGTTGTGGATTAAAGGGTTCTCAGAGAAACATCTAAATAAGCCTTGGTAAAGATATGGAAGATTCGCAAGAAGTTTAGAAGAGGTTAATCTTCCAAGATTGATCCAGTTTAATAGTCATCCGGTAAGAAGAAAGATTTTCATAGTTAGATCCGATATGATTCAAAATTAAGGAATCTTGATCTACGGATAGATGAAATGATTGGAGAAAGGAAGATAGATTGTCAATAATCATCGAGAATAACTCTAAGTGCATCTCAGTGATCTGGAAAAGATCTTTCTCAGAATAAGGAGAACAAGGCAACTGGAATGACTTAAGTTACGCATTTATTGCAATGTGGAATTAGGGTTTGCGTAGAAATATAAGGGTTCTCTTATTGAACATTTGTTCATTTACATTCGAGAAGAGAGAAGGAGCTCTGCAACAAAATTATCTCAAACCTCTCAAAGATCAACTGCAGAAGTCGATTCATCCAGCAATCTGATCCGGCTCATATCGTGAACCCTAGAAGTGTAAAAGGTATTTTTTGTTCTTGAATATCTCTCTCTAAGTCTTTGAAAGATGGCTACTCTAAATGTTGTGATGATCACTGATAGGCCGTGCCCAAAATTCAAAAAACATCCCTATAAATCCCTAGAAGTTGATCCCCTAGGCGCATTTTCTAGCATTCTACATGTAGAAGATGTTAGGGTTTACATACACGCAAACATTGAAGAATTTGGGGAATCCAAGCAGATGGATATCTACCACGAGGAACTGATAGATGAATTATTTAAACTCAAACCTTGGTACAAGGCCATCCGAGATAAGCATTTTGGACATTGCATTCATTTCCCCTGTTTTGCTGAAGATGATTGGCTTCGATATGTTTTGAGCAAAATGCTGACTATGATCTTTGTGAGCTTCTCTTGAACCAACTGTTAGAGAATTTGCAGAAAATAAAGAAGGATAAAAAGAATTCATTCAAGTATGGTGGCCTGATACTTTTCCTATTCTTCTACTATATGAATGAGCTACCTAGAACTAGTGGTTGGATATGGCAAAATGACAGACCTATTGCCATACAAATCAGGGATTATATGTATGGGCTTGGTGATGCCAAGACACAAAATATAGCTATGTGGGGTTACTTCAAAAACTTCCAAAGCATGATGCAGGCCAGAGAAAGAATTGTTGCAAGTATGGGCCTAACTGGTGTTGTCATTGATGTCAACATACTCATGTTGCATTAATGAGAAGGATTAGATGAGATGTGTGCTGAGGATATTGAGAAAATTAGTCTCAATCAGGAACAGTGAAGAACAGTGATGACAAGAAGGTAAAAATCCTCAATAGGTTGAGGATCAGAGGATGCAGTTTAAAGGGTTTGTAGATATAAGTCTTAAGATGCTCCAGTCAAGTTTTCAGAGGTCTGCATGAAGATCTAAAGAAGTTATGGTCGCTCAAGTAGAACCGGTTCCGACAAGTGTTCAGAGTCACAGATAGGTCTGGTGAGATCTGGAATTTCATTATCCTGTTCTACAGAGTTGAGGGAGTGTTGAGGATGTCCCTGTGAAGTATCAACTAGATTGGTTCGTGGTTTGAAGGTCCGGAAGAGCCTATTCATTTGTGATAGTGATGACAGATTATGTTATTGAAGCTCCGGATGAAGGAGAGAAGAATTTCAGTAGGATGATGAAGTGCAGATGTTCTTGGTGATTCAAGGAAGGTTATGATGATCTTTGAATCATGTCCAGTTCATGTTGGTGGTCCGTGTTGGTGCCTGATTTCACTGTCAGTTTCTGAGCAATTTTCATGCAGGCACCTTCCCTAAAAATCCAAAAAATGTTCTAAGTGTTGGACCTCCTCAGCATTTTTCAGCTGCAGCATCATATTTTCTTTGAGGAGGAGGTCATCATCATCATGTTTCCAGACATCACCCTGATGTTGCTTACGAGGGTCATCATATTTTCTGTCAGCATGATCTTTCGCTGAGGTGATATTCTAACATCGGGTGATCTTACTTAAGATCATCCTGATGATGTTGCTGCAAAGTCCTAAGTATGATCCGATCTTCATTGGGGTCATCATATTTGAACATCGGGTGATCTTAGTCAAGATCATCCTGATGTTGTTTTATCACTTCATGTTCGTTGTTTTATCACCCTGATGATGCTGACGTCATTCTTATGTCAGGGTGATATCCATTTCTCTGCCTATCTGCATCATGATATTTCCGAAGGAGGGGGTGATATTTTCATATTTGAATATCACCCGGATGTATGTTTGTTCCAGCATCATGATGATGCTGATATCAGGGAGATATCTGCCTGTCGGCTTCATGCATTATCCAGTGGGGGGTGATCATTTCAAATATCTGTCATATTCATATATCACCCCGATCTTATAGCGGAGCTACAGTGTAGCATGATATTTGTGCATCAGGATGATATTTCCAAATATCCGGTTATCTTCCGAATATCATCCTGATGCCGACATGTGGTGGTGACGTCATCAAGGTCCGGGGGGTCATATTTCTAACATTACTCATCTTATGAAGATCCCCCAATGTTGCGAATATGACGATGACGTCATCCGGATATGAGGAGGTGCGCAGTAGGCAGATATGCTGATGACGTCAGCAGGATATGACGGTGACGTCATCAGGATTTTTCATCGGCCAGACTTTTGATATTGGTTAAGCAGGAGGATCTTCCTCCGATGGATCAGGTTGTGCCGATGAAGGCGATTATCATGCAGGTGATATTGCGATATGATGCTGACGTCAAGGTGATATTTCAAGCGACAGGATATCATGCTGCTGGAGGATGATGATGAGGGTTTATACTAGTGTCGTCGGGAGCAAAAGCACCGACATCATATATGCTCGCGACCTAGTATATAAGGTGATGAGGAGGTTGCTGTGGGGTGCATGTGGGATAATTCGACCCTGCATATTTTCAAATATCATGACGATGTATCTTGGCGGGAAACGGTTGCGACGCACAGTATTCGGCATTTCCCAAGGCCGCGGGCTGGTGCGCCATTAATGGCGATTGTTGCAGAGGTATGGGCGATGGCGTGGACGGATCCAATACCCGATTGAAGATGTGGATCCCTAGGTGGTGGCGCAAGGCTTGAGATTTCTTCCTGTCTCCTCTCCCACCTGCTGCATTGAATGTTTGAGCGCCAATTTGATGATACTGTGTATCTGGCGGGTTTTTTTTGGTCAACTATGTAATTAAGGCTGAGCACTTCCTTGCTGTATATAGCAGGTTGTGTTGCTCATTTGAAGGTTGTTGAAAACTGGACATTTTGGCTCTGTAATAAGATACAACTGGTTTTGGTTGCTCTGTGCAGCAAAACTTGTGAGTTTATGTATCTCCTGTTGTACGATTTGGCATGAATCCACTGATTTCATGGTTAATCGTATATGAATAATGCTGTGTTTGCATGTGTTATGCTGATTCTGTCTCCAGTTTTGCATGTATCTTTCTTACTGCAATAGGGATGCCATAAGTATAGACAGCTTAACACTCTTTATTGGGAGATATCTGTAAGGTAGATATCATGTGTATCCCCCTGAAATCCAGTTTTAGCTATTCATGCTGATCATTCATAGGTGTATGTCTACCGACTCCAAGCCCTGGATAGGCACCAGTCTAGCTCTGTGTTGAGGTTATACACCATGTCCAGCTTTGCACCCAAAATCCATTTCAAACCATCTCTTCCTTCCACCTGTTAGTTGTAGGAGTAGGATTAGGAACCCCCTGCATGCTCTCATACCCAACCAGACATCATGTCCAAGAATGTTGCCAACCTTGTGATCTATCATACAGATCTTGGTCCATACATGAGAGTATTCTGCCTGTTGTTGTCAAGTTAAATCTTTCTATCTTTGAGCTAGTCAAGGTTACATCTTGAGTTATAGGGATACCCCCCTTGGTGCGGCAGAACCAGAAGTGAAGGGGAGGCAGCTCACGCAACCTCCTGTATTTAGTTGGCTGAATCTGCCTGTGCATTAGAAGTGGCAAACCCTAATGCTGATTCAGAAGAAAAAACCAACAGTCCGCATTGAAGTTAGAGTTTGCATTTGAAGAATAACCACCGGATAGTGGTGTTCTTCTTGAGAGTGGCCAACCGGATGTATTACACGTCTTGTGGATGTTCTTGTAGGTGTTTGCTGACTTAAAAGATTGTTCCTAAGTCGATGCCTTGTATAAATAAGAGATTGTGAAGTCATTTTGAAGTGTGTCTTGCGGTGATGAGTGTGTGGTAGCGAGGAGAAGTGTGAAAGGTAGAGGAGAAGTATTGGGCTTAAATGGAACTAATTCAAGCATGGTGAAGATGTTATTCTCTAGTTCATAAAGGTGATACTTATTTCTTTGTAGACAGTGTGTCTCTTGTAGGCAGTGAGCCTCTTGTGAGCAGTGTGCTCAGGCAGTAAGCCCTAATTGGCATGTGCCATTTTGTTCTTTCTATTCTTCTAACAGAGAATACATTCTTGGGTTAATCACCCCATGGTTTTTCCCTTAACCGGGTTTTTCACATCAAAATCTTGGTGTCTTATGTGTTGATATGTTTCTTCTTTTGATTTGAATGCATTATGGTTCATGATTAATATTCTGCTAATCACTAAAGAATATTTAAGTGTTTAATTTGAGAAAGTTTCACACAACTGATTCACCCCCCTCTCAGTTGTGTGCCCTAAGTCTAATAATTGGTATTAGAGCTAAGTTCCTCTAAAATGAGCTTAATCACTTGAGGAGATCCAGGATGTCATCATACAAGAAGGATAGTCTGAAGTTTGATGGAACCAACTTTGCTCTTTGGAAAGGTCACATGAAATGTCACTTGCAGTGTATGGGAATGGCGTACTGGTCCATGGTCACAAAAGCATATGTACCTCCACAGGGTGGTCCAACAACCCTAAATGAAATCACAGATGCTAAAAACAATCTGCAGACCAAAGAGGCTCTTCTAAGCACATTAATTGACTCAGATCTCTCAAATGTTATTGACCTACCAACTGCCTATGAGATCTGGATTAAACTGGAACTTTTGCATGAAGGAGACAAGTATGTTAAATGTGCAAGGTTACAGAGTCTAAAAGGGAAATTTGAAAAACTGAAGATGAGAGATGATGAAAATATTACCTTTATGCCAAGAGTGAATGAGTTGGTTTGTGAAATTAGAAATTCTAGTGGAGTCTTGGATGAAAACGAGATTGTTGGTAAAATTCTTAGATCCCTTCCTGCCTCTTACAAAATCAAGGTTGCTGCCATTGATGAATTCAGAGCCCATACAACTGTCACAAGAGACCAATTGGCTGGCAAACTGGCTGCTTTTGAAATGACCGAGTTTGGAGATGATCCCCCCAAAACTGAATCTGCATTCAAAGCTAGTGCCTCTGTGAAAGGTAAACAAGGATTTGATCCAGGAGAGAACTCATCAAGGAAAATGTCATGGTATGAAAAAGAAAGAAAAGACCTGGAAGAAGAAGAAGTAGAAACTGCTCAACTTGAAGCCCTCATTGCAAAGAGACTACCAAGAGGATCCGGTAAGTATGAAGGAAAATTGCCTTTTAAGTGTTTTAACTGCAATAAGATTGGTCATTTTGCCTCAAGATGTCTGGAAAGATTTTCAAAGCCAAATCCTAACAGATCAAGGTTCCAAAAGAATTGTTACTATGTTCATGAAGAAGATGATAATGAAGGAGTAACAGATGATGAATTAGAGACAGGAAACAAATTCGGAAGTGAATGGGTGTTTATTGCCCTCAAGGAAGAAGAACCAATGTCCTCTATATCTATCAATCATAAAGTTGTAGAAAGAGCTTTGGCTGCCTAAGTTGAAGAAAAGAATGATTGGGTCATTGACAGTGGTTGCTCTCACCACATGACAGGTGACAAAAATAAGTTCATAAACTTGGAAAGGTATGAAGGAGGAGTGGTGAAGTTTGGTGATAATTCTGCTGTTAGAATCAGAGGAAGAGGAACTATTTCTTTTGATGGAAGAAACAAAACTGGTAATGTACTGTATGTTGAAGGTTTGAAGCACAATCTTCTCAATGTTGGACAGTTGGTGTACAAAGGCTATGATCTCCGATTCAAGGATGGAAAATGCAAAATCTTTGAAAGATCCAGAATAGAGATTGCATCTGGTGCTCAAACTAAAGGTAATATCTTCCACTTGGTTTGTACTGGTAAAAGCTGCTTATTTGTTCAAGTTGATCAGAGTTGGTTATGGCATAGAATGATGTGTCATGTGAATTTTGATAATATCATCAAGATAAGCAATACTCAGGCTGTAAAAGATCTTCCAAAATTAGTGAA
Organism: Cunninghamia lanceolata; assembly: GCA_027924645.1. NCBI lineage: Eukaryota > Viridiplantae > Streptophyta > Pinopsida > Cupressales > Cupressaceae > Cunninghamia > Cunninghamia lanceolata. The sequence continues at coordinate 21,713,724 of BSBN01000582.1, forward strand.
ACCTACTAACAGCTTGTGCAAGGAATGTCAGTTGGGTAAGCTGAGCAGAGTCACATTCAAAAGCAAGGAACGGTCTTCTACCAGATTATTGGACTTAGTTCACACTGATCTTTGTGGTCTAGTAAGAACCAGAAGTATTCAACGTGATAGAGACTTCATGCTGCTAATAGATGACTATTCCCGGATGATGTGGGTAACCTTTCTAAAGGAGAAATTAGAAGCTCTTGAGAAATTCAAAATATTCAAGGCTATGGTAGAGAATGAAACAGGAATAAAGGTGAAACGTCTGAGGTCTGATAGAGGTGGAGAATTCACATCCGGTGAGTTCATAGAATTCTGTGAGAAACATGGAATTAAGAGACAGTTGTCTACTCCGAGGACTCCACAATAGAATGGAGTAGTGGAGAGAAAGAACTGGACCATCCAGGAAGCATCTAGGACCATGATGATGGAAGCAAATGTTCCTCAGATCTATTGGAGAGAAGCTGTCAGCACTACAATCTATACTCTTAATTGAGTTCAAATCAGAAGCAATATCGGTAAGACCCCTTATGAACTCTGGTTTGGCATTACTCCTACTGTAAGATATTTCAGAGTCTTTGGTAGCAAATGTTACATCAAAAGAGATGAAGATTTAGGCAAGTTTGATGCTAGAAGTGATGAAGGAATATTCTTAGGTTACTCTACTCAAAGCAAAGCATACTGGTGTTATAACAAGAGACTAAGAAAGATGATAGAAAGTACAAATGTGAAGGTTGATGAGGGAATAGAGAAACCCTCAAGGTTTTATGAATATGATGAAGATGATCAGAATGGTGTTCTGGTTCAAGGAGCTCAATCCTCTTATGAAAGTTAGATTCAGAGTGATCCGGTAAATCAAGAAGAAGAGATAGGTCTGAATGAGCCTGATCAAGAAGCAGAAGTGCAAGAAACTCCCAAAGTTCCAAGGTATGTAAGACTGAACCACTCTGAAGATCAGATCATAGGTGACAAAAGCAAAGGTGTGCAAACTAGAAGGAAAATTGCTCAAAATTCTGATGAATATTGTTTGATTTCAAAGATTGAACCTAAGACAATAAATGAAGCCTGCAATGATGAAAACTGGACCAAAGCAATGGAGGAAGAGTTGATGCAAATTGAGAAAAATCACACTTGGGATTTTGTTCCCAGACCTAGAAACAAGAATGTGATTGGAACCAAATGGGTCTTTCGGAACAAACCAAATGAAGTTGGTGAAGTAATTAGAAATAAAGCCAGATTGGTCTGCAAAGGCTACTCTCAAATAGAAGGAATTGATTTTGAAGAAACCTTTGCTTCGGTGGCAAGAATTGAAGGAATCATATTATTTCTTGCATTTGCTGCCTTCAAGGATTTCAAGGTGTATCAGATGGATGTCAAGTCTGCCTTCTTGAATGGTGACTTAGAAGAAGAAGTGTACATTGAACAACGGGATGGTTTTCAATTATCTGAGCATGGTTTGTGGTATCCCAGAGATCATAATTTTTCTCTTCATGCATATACAAATGCAGATTAGGCAGGAGATGTGGATGACAGGAAGAGTACCAGTGGTGGAGCATTCTTTTTGTGAAAAAGATTAGTTTCTTGGCTAAGCAAAAAACAAGAGGCAATATCCCTGTCTACAACTGAAGCAGAATACATTGCAGCAGTAGGTAGTTGCACTCAAGTTTTGTGGATGAAGTAGATGCTAAGAGATATTAAAGTAGAATATGAGGAGCCTATCACAATTTTCTGTGATAACTCAAGTGCAATAAATATTTCTAAGAATCCAGTGTTGCATTCTAAGACTAAGCATATATCTATCAAGTTTCACTTTCTGAGAGAGCAAGTGAACAAGGATGAAGTCAGATTGGAGTATGTGCCCTCCAAGGATCAGATTGCAGATATCTTTACTAAACCTCTTCCCAAGGACTCTTTTGAGTATCTCAGGGAGAAGTTAGGGGTTATTACCCCTCCAGTGATGAACTAGGATGTACTGATGTGCATCAATCTGGTGGATATCACAGTCATATCTTGTGATCTGAATTGATGATAGGGAGCTATTGCTCAGGGGGAGCAACTAGTATGTTATGAAGTAATGGAGTTGCAAGTATGAGCCCTTTGCCGTTGATGTCAAAGGGGGAGAGAAGACATGCGAAAAACAAGTGGTTGTTGATCAAAGGGGGAGCAATAAAGGAAGAGAAGACATGTGAATAGTTGTTGCTGTTAGGGAGAGTTGTGACAACAAGGAGAAATTCTTGTCTTGATGTTTTTTCACATCATATGTTGCCATCAATGACAAAGGGGGAGATTGTTGCAAGTATGGGCCTAATCAGTGTTGTCATTGATGTCAACATACTCATGTTGCATTAATGAGAAGGATTAGATGAGATGTATGCTGAGGATATTGAGAAAATTAGTCTCAATCAGGAATAGTGAAGAACAGAGATGACAAGAAGGTAAAAGTCCTCAATAGGTTGAGGATCAGAGGATGTGGTTTAAAGGGTTTGTAGATATAAGTCTTGAGATGCTCCAGTCAAGTTTTCAGAGGTCCACATGAAGATCTGAGGAAGTTATGGTCACTCAAGTAGAACCGGTTCCGGCAGGTGTTCAGAGGTGACAGAGTGTCACAGATAGGTCCAGTAAGATCCAGAATTTTATCATCCCATTCTGCAGATTTGAGGGAGTGTTGAGGATGTCCTTGTGAAGTATCAACTAGATTGGTTCATGGTTTGAAGGTCCAAAAGAGCCTATTCATTTGTGATAGTGATGACAGACTGTGTTCTTGAAGCTCTGGATGACGGAAGAATTCCAGTAGGATGATGAAGTGCGGATGTTCTTGGTGATTCAGGGAAGGTTATGATGATCATTGAATCATGTCCAGTTCATGTTGGTGGTCTGCATTGAAGTTAGAGTTTGCATTTGAAGAATAGCCATCAGATATTGGTGTTCTTCTTGAGACTGGCCGACTGGATGTATTACATGTCTTGCGGATGTTCTTGTAGGTGTTTGTCGACTTAGATGATTGTTTCTAAGTCAATGCCTTGTATAAATAAGGGATTGTGAAGTCATTTTGAAGTGTGTCTTGCGGTGATGAGTGTGTGGTAGCAAGGAGAAGTGTGAAAGGCAGAGGAGAAGTATTGGGCTTAAATGGAACTGATTCAAGCATGGTGAAGATGCTATTCTCCAGTTCATAAAGGTGATACTTATTTCTTTGTAGACAGTGTGTCTCTTGTAGGTAGTGAGCCTCTTGTGAGCAGTGTTCTCAGGCAGTGAGCCCTAATTGGCATGTGCCATTTTGTTCTTTCTATTCTTCTAACAGAGAATACATTCTTGAGTTAATCACCCTGTGGTTTTTCCCTTAACTAGGTTTTCCACGTCAAAATCTTGGTGTCTTATGTGTTGATATGTTTCTGCTTTTGATTTGAATGCATTATGGTTCATGATTAATATTCTGCTAATCACTAAAGAAGATTTAAGTGTTTAATTTGAGAAAGTTTTACACAATTGATTCACCCCCCCTTTCAGTTGTGTGCCCTAAGTCTAACAAGAATCCCCCAATCTTTGGTTGAGAAGTACAAGGATATAGTATGCTTTATGGTAGACACTGATCAATGTCTAATGGAGGCAGTGGAACCAAGAATAGTATGGATCATGCCAATGGGGTATGAGGTTGATGAGAAAATCCTAGAGCTGCACATCCAACATCTGCTGAGTCAGCCCAAGGACCCTAAGGCAGAAAGGTTTGGAACCTACCAAGAGCTGAGTGTAAAAGTTCATGTTGAACTAAGACAGCCTGAGATCAAGAGAAAAGTGAGAAGGGAAGTAGAAGAATTCGCCAAGAGGCATGGAATATCAAAGGAGGCAGTTGATGCCAACAGAGAGAAGATGGAAAGGGTAGAGAAAGAAAGGCAAGAAACTGAAAAACAAAGTGCTCCAGTGCAAGCCCCCTCCCAGACTAGATACTCCAAGAGCTCTACACCTACTACCTCTAAGAGCCAAAAAGCATCAAAACCAGAAGTCAGGACATCTGGAAAGGGAGAGAAGAGAACTAAAACAAAGGCTACAAGGTTTTACATCAGTCAGAAGGATGATGAAGAGACAGAATCAGATGAGGAGATCAAGAAAATGAAAAAGAAGAAGAAAACATCTGGTGAACCCTCTATCGGTCATAACAAGGAAGAAGAGGCAAAAGAATTCATTGAAAGGCCTACTCTCTACATTGATGATATCATCAAATCAGTCACTGTGAATGGGAACTTGAAACCAATGACTGAATTTTATGATGATTATAGTGAAGCTGATCAGAAGATCCTGCAAGAAGCTATAGTTAGGTATCTAAACATCTACAACAAAGCATTCATCGAAATCATCTCCCTAATTCCCAAAATCCTAGAGAAGGAACTTGAAATAAGAAAGAACAATGCCAAGGCAAATGACCTGGAGATCCGGGAATAGATAGCTATTCAGCTCTACCCTTCCATCACTCTAAAACAAATGAACATGATCTTCAAGGATTGCAAGGATGAGTTCCGAAGCAAAGCAAGAATAAATTAGCTTATGCTTGGAGAGACTGACAAAGTGGCAAAAGAAACTAAAGACATCCTCTGGAATGCCTTCATGAAATTCAATCTCCCTGTTATAGAGGACATAGATGATGAACCTACTGAGAAAAATGTAGAAGATCCAAAGGAGATAAGTGAGGAGAAGACCAAGGACCTGGATTCCTCTATTCTGGAAGAGGAAGTCCATGAAGAAGTAAATATCTCTCATCCAGATTCCCCAGCAGACTCCGGATCTAAAGGAGAAGAAAAGCTAGAGGAGAAAATCAGTCAAGAAGAAGAGGTAAAGGGAAGAGAAGAAGTTCAAACAGAGAAGACCCCAGGAGACAGTTCTGAGACTGCAGAAGGAAAGAAGACTCTATCTCTAGCAAGAGACACTGCAGAAACTGTTAAAGATTTCTTGACCAAAGAAATGATGGAGATTGATTAATCAGAACTGCTTCAAGGACCATTCAATTTTGATTCCCTCTCCCCGATTCAAACAATGAAGATAGCATCCTTTGTCCAAGCAAAGGCAAAAGAAAAACTTCTGAAGTCTCACATGGAAGACTGTGAGTTAATAGAAATTGCATCTGGTGTGTTGGAGAAGATCATGTCATCCTTCCAGAAGGATCTTTCGGCCTCTTCATCTGGTAATCTAAAATCTCTTGTCAATTCTGTTAGGACACATTTTGATTCTTTGGAAAAAGCAACAGAAGAGAAAGTCTGGAAAGAATTTTTGGATAAGAGATTCTCCAAGTTACAAGGACTTATATCAAAAGGCAGGAGAAATTTGGACATTGGGATAAAGAGCTTAGAAAATGCTCTTAAAGATGGCGAATAAATATATAAATTTTGTTTATCTTGGTCTAAAGTGATAATGGATATTGAGAAGAAAGTGAAAGAACAAGAGAGTAAACTGTCAAGTTTATCTCAGAATTTTGATCCTCTCACCACATCCATAATAAACCAAGAATTTCAGACTATTGCCATTCTAAATGAACTAAAGAAACTTGAAAAGGAAAGGAAGAATATAATAAGTAGGATGGGTGAACTTAGAGGGATAATTATCCCTAAGTTAGAGGCCATGCATGAGGCCCTAACTGATGCTCAGACCATAGCCCGGACCACTGATCCGACAGATCTAAAGAGGGAAGAAGCTTTTGCATTCCTGTTGAGTGGTCACATCTCAATTTTGGATAGGATGAAGCAGAGTTGGGCAACAAAATTTGTCCAGTTGAAGACAACTTTTGCAAATATACTTCAGTTTATGTAAGTATAACATGTATATATACTTATGCAACTAAGTAGAGTTGGATTTTTGGGAATTTTGGTGTGTGGATTCTACCCTTTTCCATTGATGTCAAAGGGGGAGTGAGTAGCAGTGAAAAATGTGGAATCTACCTAAGGGGGAGCTCTGGTAAAGTGTACATTAGAATAGAGAATCAGCCAAGGAGGAGTGCAGTGTGACACTTAGTCATTTTTCACTAAGTGTTGCCATCAATGCCAAAGGGGGAGATTGTTGCTAAGAGACATTGTGTGGCTTCATGAGTGTTGTCATTGATGGAAATAAAGTCCATCCCACACATCCACAGGACATGACATGACTATACCAGAAGACAGACTAAAGAGTATTTTGGTCCGGTAAGCAAGAACAGAGCATGCAGCAAGGTCCAATAGTCAAGTTCGAATCTCTCAGAGGAAGTATCTCAGTAAAGTGCAGACTTGGGGAAGTCAAGAGGAGTACCATGACTAATATTTTCCAGAGATTGAGCCTCCGGTGATGAAAGAGTGAAAAGATATGAACACCTAAGTGTTGGGTTCCTGTTTGGTAGAGTAGACTAAGGAAGTACTAATCGACAAAGCTTCAGACCTTAATCCGGATGAGATATTGATGGTAATCAAGTTTCTTAAGGGATCATTCATGATTGGCCGACATGATTGATGACTTCTATAAGCATCTCTTTGATACGCATCACTTGGTAAGCAAGGATCCAACCGACAGACCAGAGTTTGGGAAAATATTAAGTATTCTGGATACCGACTAGAAAGATGTTGAAATCCTTTGTGTGGATATATATACCAAATGGATTTCGATGAGAAGGTGTGTGTGGTGTGTTATGTTGTGCAAACAAAAGTAGAGAGCAGTTTAGAAATAACAATAGAGGTTCGGTATGTGACAGAACAGCAGCACTAAAGCAAGGAAAGAATGAAGTGTAGTAGATCAGTATATTGAGCTTAACTAGAACTGAACATCAACATATGTGGATGCTTCTCATCAGATCAAGTACTTGGTTTCTTTCTATAAACTATTGTAGGCAGTGAGCCTCTTGTGAGTAGTGTGCTCAGGCAGTGAGCCCTAATTGGCAAGTGTCATTTTGTACTTCTTATTCTTCTAACAGAGAATACAATCTTGGGTTAGTCACCCCGTGGTTTTTCCCTTAACAAGGTTTTTCACGTCAAAAATATTGTGTTATGTGTGTTGAGTTTATTTCTGCTTCCATGGTTATGTATGTTTATTACACTAATTGTTAAAGAGGAAAAGAAAGTAAAATAATTAAGATAACTGATTCACCCCCCCTCTCAGTTATCAACAAACATATCCTTGTTTCCATTGGTGTCAACTGTATCCTAGTCTAGAAGACTTGTTTGTTGAGGATATTGAGAAAATTAGCCTCTCCGAAAGAAACAAGTGAGTTACATATCTCTCTATAAGAGATAGTGAAGACATTGTAGTTTACTGAAGTAGATTGCTCTACATTCCCAGTGAGATGAAGATTAGAGTCTGCGGACCAAAGGGTGTTGTAAAGGATTGTTTGAAGTTGCTCCAGTTAAGATTTGAGGGATCTGCATGAAGAATTTGTGAAGTTATGGCCATCTCAGTAGAACTGGGTTTTGTAGTTGTTCAGAGGTGACAAAGTGACAGAAAATTGGTCTAGATTGATCCGCATTGGAATATTATGATCTACAGATGTAGAGGTGTGTTTGGGATGTCGGTGTGTATCCTCAACATAAGAGGTTCATGGTTTGGAGGTCCACAAGAAACCTTTCTAGTGTGATAGTCATGATAGTTGGTGTTCTTGAGTTCCCAGATGAAGGTGCAAGTGTTTCTGGTGATTTCAGGTGGTGCTGTTGTTCTTGTTGATTTCATTGTGCTTGTGGTTGTCTCTAGATCATGTGACTACTGTGTTGGTGGTCTGTATTAAGGATTGAGCTCAGAGATGAAGATTTCTCCTTGGGTGTTGTTGTTCTTTGCAGTCTTAGCCGACCGGATGCTTTGTGCATGTTGCGGATGATCTAAGAAAAGTTCTATGGAGTGTGTCTTGTTGTTCGAGGAAGACTTGAGTCCTAGATATGTTTGGATGGTAGTATAGTGATTCCAATTAAGTCAAGCTAACCTTGATGTTCATTCCAAGGTTGATGAAGCATATAAATATTGTAGCTAAGTTGTAGAAAATGTATCCTTGTGCAAAAATGATAAGATCCTAAGAAAGGAAGAAAAGCATAGCAAAGAAGAGGAAGAGCAGAAGAGGAAGAGTTGTAAAGGATGAGGAGATAACGAAGAAGTGATTGGGGGGCAGAGAAAAAGTATTATGCACTTCAATGGAACTGAACTTTGCATGAAGTAGATGTTGTTTCTCAGTTCAATCTTTCTATGTTAATCATTCATTTATCTTATAGGTAGTGAGCCTCTTTTGAACAATGAGCTCTGGGCAGTACGCCCAAGGGCAAGTGCCTTCCCATTTTATATTCTTTTAATAGAGAATAAATCTTGTGGGTTAACCCCCACCATGGTTTTCTCTTAACCGGGTTTCCACATAAAAATCTTGGTGTTATGTGTGTTGATTATGTTTCTGCTCATGTGTTGTTGATTCATGCTTTCATGGTTATATCATTAATCTATTAATAAGTGATAAAAAAGATAAATTGCAGCAAAAGACAAAGTTTTGAGACAACTGATTCACACCCCTCTCTTAGTTGTCTGCCCTAATTTCAACAATTGGTATCAGAGCCGGTTCCTCTAAAAGAAGCTTGACCACTTGAGGAGATCCAGGATGATGACTTAGAAGAAGGATAGTCTGAGATTTGATGGAACAAATTACTCTCTTTGGAAGAGTCGCATGGAGTGCCACTTGCAATGCATGGGTAATGCTTATTGGTTAATAACTAAGGATGAGTATAAACCTCTAGAGAAAGGTCCTTCAACTCCAAATGAACTCAAAGATGTTGAAAACAACATTCAAGCTAAAGAAGCATTGTTGAGTGCCCTGATTGATACAGAAATGACAAATGTCCTAGAATTAAAAATTGCTCATGAAATCTGGAAGAAGTTGGAAACTTTATATGAAGGTGATGAATATGTCAAATGTGCTAAGTTATAGAGCCTGAAGGGTAGATATGAAAATTTGAGGATGATTGAAGATGAAAAACATCACTTCCTACATGCATCTAAGGTGAATGAACTTGTGTGCAGTACTAGGTGTACTGGTAGAAAACTGAAAGAATCAGAGATTGTTGGAAAAGTGCTCAGATCCTTACCTGCTTCATAAAAGCATACAGTTTCTGCTATTGAGGAAATCAAGACTGTGACAACTGTTACAAGGGATCAGTTAGTTGGCAAGCTTTCAACATTTTAAATGAGTGAGTTTGGTGATTGTCTTTGCAAATCTGAATTTGTATTTAAGGCCAGTGTCTTTGGAAAGCAAAGATTTGATCTAGTTGAAAGCTCTTTAATAAGACTAACCAAATTTGAGAAGGCAAGGAAAGATCTTGAAGAAAATGAATCAGAGCTTGAAGAACTTGAAGCTCTTGTTGCCAAAAGACTACCAAGAGGATCCGGTAAGCATGAAGGAAAGTTGGCTTTCAAATGTTTCACCTTCAATAAGATTGGTCATTTTGCCTCAAGATGTCCAGAAAGGGTTTCAAAAATAAACCCTAACAGACCTAGAGTTCAGAAGAAATGCTACTATGTCCAAGAAGTTGCTGAAGAAGGAGTCACTAATGATGAATTTGATAAGGGAAGTACCTCAGGAAATGAATGGGTGTTCATTGCCATCAAAGAAGAAGATCCAGCACCTATTGAATCTGCTAGTTGTGTGAATGTGGAAAGAGCCTTGGCTACTCAGGTTGAAGAAAAGGATGAATGGGTAATTAACAATGGATGCTCTCATCATATGACAGGTGATAAGAGTAAGTTTGTAAGTATGGAAAGGTATGAAGGTGCAATTGTGAAGTTTCCAGACAATTCAACTGGTAGAATCTGTGGTAGAGGATCCATCTCTCCTGATGGTAAGAATAACACTAATGATATTTTTTTTCTAGAAGGGTTGAAGCATAATCTTCTCAGTGTTGGACAGTTGGTTGACAAGGGATATGATATCTAATTCAAAGATGGAAAATGCAAAATTTTGGAAAGCTCTAGAATTGAGATTGCATCTGGTACACAGACTAGAGGTAACATCTTTCATTTAAGTGGTACTGGTGAAAGTTGTTTGATTGCTCAAATTGATCAGAGTTGGCTATGGGATAGGAGAATGTGTCATGTAAACTTTGACAACATTGTCAAGATAAGTACTACTCAGGCTGTGAGAGATCTTCCAAAGCTTGTAAAACCTGCTAATACCATGTGTAAGGAATGTCAGTTGGGAAAATAGAGCAGAACTACATTCAAGAGTAAAGAACAATCTTCAAGTGGATTGTTGGAACTTGTGCACACTGATTTGTGTGGTCCTACCAACGTTAGGAGTTTGCAAGGAGACATATACTTTATGTTGCTAATTGATGATCACTCCCGGATGATGTGGGTCACTTTCTTGAGAGAGAAATCAGATGCTCTTGAAAAATTCAAAGTGTTTAAGGCTAGGATGGAGAATGAGATTGGTTTGAAGATAAAGTTTCTGAGATCTGACAGAGATGGAGAGTTTACCTCTGATGAGTTTAATGCATTTTGTGAAAAGCATGGAATAAGAAGATAGTTGTCTGCTCCTAGGACTACTTAGCAGAATGGAGTTGTGGAAAGGAAGAATTGGACTATTCAAGAGGCTGCTATAACCATGATAATGGAGGCAAATGTTCCACATGTCTATTGGAGAGAGGCTGTGAGTACTTTTGTCTATACTATTAACCAGGTACAGATCAAAGGTAATACTGGTAAAACACCTTATGAACTGTGGTTTGGTAATGCTCCTTCTATGAAATATTTTAGAGTTTTTGGTAGTAAATGTTATATCAAAAGAAATGAAGATCTAGGCAAGTTTGATGCAAGATGTGATGAAGGAAAGTTTTTGGGTTATTCTAATCAAAGAAAGGCATACCTGTGCTTTAACAAGAGATTGAAAAAGATTGTTGAAAGTGCTAATGTCAAGGTTGATGAAAGCAAGGAGAGACCTTCAAGGTTTTGTGGATATGAACAAGATGATCAAAATGAAAGTCCAAATGAAGGAAAGCAAGTTTAGTTTACTCCAGAGAATCCAGTGACTCAAGAAGTTAATGCAGATGTTGAGAAACAAATTCAAGAATCAAAAGTTGAAGAAAAACTCAAAACTCCCAGGTATGTAAGATTGAATCATTCTAAAAATCAGATCATAGGAGATAAAAATAAAGGCGTTCAAACTAGAAGAAGAATTGCTAAAGAATAAGAGGAGTATTGTCTAATTTCAAAGATTGAACCAAAATCAGTGAATGAAGCTTGTAATGATGAAAGTTGGGTAAAAGCAATGAAAGAAGAATTAATGCAAATTGAAAAGAATCATACTTGGGATCTTGTTCCTAGACCTGAAAACAAAAATGTAATTGGAACTAAATGGGTCTTCCAGAATAAATTGAATGAAGATGGTGAATTTGTTAGAAACAAAGCAAGATTGGTGTGCAAAGGTTACTCTCAAGTAGAGGGAATTAATTTTGAAGAAACTTTTGCTCTAATGGCAAGAATTGAAATAGTCAGATTATTTCTTGCCTTTACTTCTTACAAAGACATCAGAGTCTACCAGATGGATGTCAAGTCAGCATTCCTGAACGGAGAGTTGGAAGAAGTCTACATTGAGAAACTAGAAGGATTCTAGTTGTCTGATTAAGAAAATAAGGTCTACAGATTTAAGAAAGCATTGTATGGACTTTAACAAGCCCCAAGACCCTGGTATGCAAGATTAGATAAGTATCTGCTAAAGTTAGGCTTTAAAAAAGGCACTAATGACAGTAATCTCTATTTCAAAATTGATCATGAACACATCTTGATTGTTGAGGTATTTGTTGATGACATCATCTTTGGTGAAATGAGAGTATGTGTAAAAAATTTGTTGATTAGATGTAAAATGAATTTGAGGTGTCCATGCTTGGTGAAATGAATTTCTTCTTAGGTCTACAAATCACTCAATCAGAAAAAGGCATCTTCATATCTTAGTATAAGTATGTGAAAGAGTCACTAAAAGTTTTTGGAATGGAGGATTCAAAACCAAAGAGTACTCCTATGGTAACCAGATGCAAGTTGAGTAAAGATGATGATTCCCCTAAGGCAGATCAAAAAAGGTATAGATCAATGATTGGAGGATTGCTTTATTTGACTCATACCAGACCTGATATTATGAATGCAGTTAGCCTTGTTAGATTTCAAGCTGATCTTAGAGAATCTCATGTTGTAGCAGTCAAAAGAAATTTTAGATATCTGAAGGGAACATCTGACTATGGATTATGGTATCCAAAGGGTGATGATTTCACTCTTCATGGATATACAAATGTTGATTGGGTAGGAGATGTGGATGACAAGAAGAGTACTAGTGGAGGTGCATTTTTCTTGGGAAAGAGATTAGTTTCTTGGTTGAGAAAAAAGTATGAGGCAATACCTCTATCTACTACAGAGGCAGAGTACATAGCAGTAACAAGTAATTTTACTCAAGTTTTGTGGATGAAGCAAATGTTGAAGGATATCAAAGTTGTGTTTGAAGAGTTCCTATTACAATCTTCTATGATAATTCAAGTGCAATAAACATTTCAAAGAATCCGGTCTTGCATTCAAAGGAAAAGCACATATCCATCAAGTTTCACTTGTTGAGAGAGAAGGTAAATGAGAATGAAGTCAGATTGGAGTTTGTTTCATCAAAAGATCAGATTGTAGATACCTTGACTAAGCCTCTACCTAAGGATACTTTTGAGTATCTTAGAGTGATGCTAGGGGTTATTACCCCTCCTGTTTAGAACTAAGGTGCACTAATGTGCATCAGTCTGGTGGAATTCACAGTCATATCTTGTGATCCGGATTGGTGTTAAGGAGTTGCTACTTAGGCAGAGTAGTCAATATGCTGATTCTGGATTAAGAAACAAAAAGAGGAAGAGATGATTGCAAATATGTGCCCTTTGCCATTGATGTCAAAGGGGGAGAGAAGTCATGTGAAAAAATTGGAAGTAAGCAATTGATGGTGAAAGGGGGAGAAGTTCTTGTCTTGATGGTTAAAACAGTTTTTCACATCATATGTTGCCATCAATGACAAAAGGGGAGATTGTTGCAAATATGTGCCTAATCGGTGTTGTCATTAATGTCAACATATCCTTGTTTCCATTGGTGTCAACTATATCCTACTCTAGAAGACTTGGATGTTGAGGATATTGAGAAAATTAGCCTCTCTGGAAGAAACAAGTGAGTTGCATATCTCTCTATAAGAGACAGTGAAGACAGTGCAGTTTAGTGAAGTAGATTGCTCTGCATTCCCAATGAGATGAAGATTAGAGTCTACTGACTAAAGGGTGTTGTAAAAGATTGTCTGAAGTTGCTCCATTTAAGATTTGAGGGATCTGCATAAAGAATTTGGGAAGTTATGGCCATCTGAGTAGAACTGGGTTTTACAGTTGTTCGGAGGTGACAGAGTGACCAAAAATTGGTCCGGATTGATCTGCATTGGAATATTATGATCTGTGGATCTAGAGGTGTGTTTGGGATGTCGGTGTGTATCCTCAACTCATGGTTTGGAGTTCCACAAGCAACCTTTCTAGTGTGACAGTCATGACAGTTGGTGCTCTTGAGTTCCCGAATGAAGGTGCAAGTGTTTCTGGTGATTTCAGGTGGTGTTGTTGTTCTTGTTGATTTCATTGTGCATGTGGTGGTCTCTGGATCATGTGCTTGTTGTGTTGGTGGTCCACATTGAGGATTAAACTCGTAGATGAAGATTTCTCCTTAGCTATTTTTGTTCTTTCTAGTCTTGGCCGACTGAATTCTTTGTGCATGTTGCAGATGATCTAAGAAAAGTTCTATGGAGCGTGGCATGTTGTTTGAGGAAGATTTGAGTCCCAAATACGTTTGGCTGACAATATAGTGATTCACATTAAGTCAAGCTGACCTTGATGTTCATTCCAAGGTTGATGAAGAATATAAATACTTGTAGTTGAGTTGTGGAAAATGTATCCTTGTGTGAAAATGATAAGATCCTAAGAAAAGAAGAAAGGCAGAGCAAATAAGAGGAAGAGTTGTAAAGGATGAGGAGATAACGAAGAAGTGTTTGGGGAGCAGAGTTGAAGTATTGTGCACTTCAATGGAACTGAACTTTGCATGAAGTAGATGTTGTTTCTCAGTTCAATCTTTCTATGTTAATCATTCATTTATCTTGTAGCCAGTGAGCTTCTTTCGAGCAATGAGCTCTGGGTAGTGCGCCCAAAGGAAAGTGCCTTCCCATTTTCTATTCTTTTAACAGATAATAAACCTTGTGAGTTAACCCCACCATGGTTTTCCCTTAACCGGGTTTCCACTTAAAAATCTTGGTGTTATGTGTGTTGATTATGTTTTTGGTCATGTGTTGTTAATTCATGCTTTCATGGTTATATCATTAATTAGTTAATAAGTGATAAAAAAATGAATTGCAGTAAAAGATAAAGTTTTGAGACAACTGATTCACCCCCTCTCTCAGTTGTTTGCCCTAATTTCATCAATTGGTCTCAGAGTCAGTTCCTCTAAAAGAAGCTTGACCGCTTGAGGAGATCCAGGATGTCAACTTAGAAGAAGGATAGTCTGAGATTTGATGGAAGAAATTACTCTCTTTGGAAGAGTGACATGGAGTGCCACTTGAAATGCATGGGTGATGCTTATTGGTTAATAACTAAGGATGAGTATAAGCCTCCGGAGAAAGGTCCTTCAACTCCAGATGAACTCAAAGAAGTTGAAAACGATATTCGGGGTAAAGAAGCATTGTTGAGTGCCCTGACTGATACAGAAATGACAAATTAACTGGAAATAAAAACTGCTCATGAAATCTAGAAGAAGTTGGAAACTCTTTATGAAGGTGATGAATATGTCAAATGTGCTAAGTTGCAAAGCCTGAAGGGTAGATATGAAAATTTGAGGATAAGTGAAGATGAAAACATCACTTCCTACATGCAGAAGGTGAATAAACTTGGGTGGAGTATCAGGTGTGCTAGTGGAAAACTAGAAGAATCAGAGATTGTTGGCAAAGTGCTCAGATCCTTACCTGCTTCATACAAACATAGAGTTGTTGCTATTGAGGAAATCAGGACTATGACAACTGTTATAATGGATCAGTTAGTTGGCAAGCTTTCAGCATTTGAAATGAGTGATTTTGGTGATTCTCTTCCTAAATCTGAATCTACATTTAAGTCTAGTGTCTTTGGAAAGCAAAGATTTGATCTAGGTGAAAGTTAGGTTCAAGAAGACTAACTAGATTTGAGAAGGCAAGGAAGAATCTTGAAGAAGATGAATCAAAACTTGAAGAACTTGAAGCTCCTTTTTCCAAAAGACTACCAAGAGCATCCAGTAAGTATGAAGGAAAGTTGGTTTTCAAATGTTTTGCCTACAATAAGATTGGTCATTTTGCCACAAGATGTCCATAAAGGGTTTCAAAACCAAACCCTAATAGACCTAGGGTTCAAAAGAAATCCTACTATGTCCAAGAAGCTGTTGAAGGAGTCACTGATGATGAGTCTAATAAGGGAAGTACCTGAGGAAATGAATGGGTGTTCATTGCCATCAAAGAAGAAGATCTAGTGCTTATTGAATTTGCTAGCTGTGTGAATGTCGAAAGAGCCTTGGCTACTCAGGTTGAAGAAAAGGATGAATGGGTAATTGACAGTGGATGCTCTCATCATATGACAGGTGATAAGAGTAAGTTTGTAAGTATGGAAATGTATGAAGGTGGAATTGTGAAGTTTGGAGACAATTCAACTAGTAGAATCTATGGAAGAGGATCCATCTCTCTTGATGGTAAGAATAACACTAATGATGTTATGTATGTAGAAGGGTTGAAGCATAATCTTCTCAGTGTTGGATAGTTGGTTGACAAGGGATATGATCTCTGATTCAAAGATGGAAAATGCAGAAATTTGGAAAGCTCCAGAACTAAGATTGCATCTGGTACATAGACTAGAGGTAACATCTTTCATTTAAGTGGTACTGGTAAAAGTTATTTGAATGCTCATATTGATCAGAGTTGGCTATGGGATAGAAGAATGTGTCATGTAAACTTTGACAACATTGTCAAGATAAGTACTACTTAGGTTGTGAGAGATCTTCCAAAGCTTGTAAAACCTACTAATAGCATGTGTAGGGAATGTCAGTTGGACAAATAGAGAAGAAATACATTCAAGAGTAAAGAACAATCTTCAAGTGGAATGTTGGAACTTCTGCACACTGATTTGTGTGGTCCTGTAGGAGTTTGCAAGGAGACAGATACTATATGTTACTGATTGATGATCACTCCTGGATGATGTGGGTCACTTTCTTGAGAGAGAAATTAGAGGCTCTTGACAAATTCAAAGTGTTTAAGGCTAGGATGGAGAATGACATTGGTGTGAAGATAAAGTGTCTGAGATCTGACAGAGGTGGAGAGTTTACCTCTGGTGAGTTTAATGCATTTTGTGAAAAGCATGGAATAAGAAGACAATTGTCTACTCCTAGGACTCCTCAGCAGAATGGAGTTGTGGAAAGGAATAACCGGACTATTCAAGAGGCTGCTAGAACTATGATGATGGAGGCAAATCTTCCACATGTCTATTGGAGAGAGGCTGTGAGTACTGTTGTCTATACTATTAACCAGGTACAGATCAAAGGTAATACTGGTAAAACACCTTATGAACTATGGTTTGGTAATGCTCCTTCTGTGAAATATTTTAGAGTTTTTGGTAGTAAACATTATATCAAAAGAGATGAAGATCTAGGCAAGTTTGATGCAAGATGTGATGAAGGAATATTTCTGGATTATTCTAATCAAAGCAAGGCATACTGGTGCTTTAACAAGAGATTGAAAAAGATTGTTGAAAGTGCTAATGTCAAGGTTGATGAAAGCAAGGAGAGACCTTCAAGGTTTTGTGGATATGAATCAAATGATCAAAATGAAATTCTAAATGAAGGAAAGCAAGTTTAGTTTACTCTAGAGAATCCAGTGACTCAAGAAGTTAATGCAGATGTTGAGGAACAAGTTCAAGAATCAGAAGTTGAAGAAAATCCCAAAACACCCAGGTATGTAAAATTGAATCATTCTAAAAATTAGATCATAGGAGATAAAAATAAAGGTGTTCAAAATAGAAGAATTGCTAAAGAACAAGAGGAGTATTGTCTGATTTCAAAGATTGAATCAAAATCAGTGAATGAAGCTTGTAATGATGAAAGTTGGGTAAAAGCAATAAAAGAAGAATTAATGAAAATTGAAAAGAACCATACTTGGGATCTTGTTCCTAGACCTGAAAACAAAATGTAATTGAAACTAAATGGGTCTTCCAGAATAAATTGAATGAAGATGGTGAAGTTGTGAGAAACAAAGCAAGATTGGTGTGCAAAGGTTACTCCTAGGTAGAGGGAATTGATTTTGAAGAAACTTTTGCTCCAGTGGCAAGAATTGAAGTAGTCAAATTATTTCTTGCCTTTGTTGCTTACAAAGACTTCAACGTCTACCAGATGGATGTCAAGTCAACATTTGTGAATGGAGAGTTGGAAGAAGAAGTCTACATTGAGCAATTGGAAGGATTCCAGTTGTCTGATCAAGAAGATAAGGTCTGCAGATTGAAGAAAGCATTGTATGGACTTAAACAAGCCCCAAGAGCCTGGTATGCAAGATTAGACAAGTATCTACTAAAGTTAGGCTTTAACAAAGGCACTGCTAATAGTAATCTTTATTTCAAAATTGATCATGAACACATCTTGATTATTGAGGTATTTGTTGATGACATCATCTTTGGTGGAAATAAGAGTATGTGTAAAATTTTTTTTGATCAAATACAAAGTGAATTTGAGATGTCCATGCTTGGTGAAATGAATTTCTTCTTAGGTCTACAAATCACTCATTCAGAAAAAGGCATCTTCATATCTCAGTCTAAGTATGTGAAAGAGTTTCTGAAAAAGTTTGGAATGGAGGATTCAAAACTAGTGAGTACTCCTCTGGTAACCAGATGCAAGTTGAGTAAAGTTGATGATTCCCCTAAGGCAAAATAGAAAATGTATAGATCAATGATTGGAGGATTGCTTTATCTAACTCATACCAGACCTGATATTATGAATGCAGTTGGCCTTGTTGCTAGATTTCAAGTTGATCCTAGAGAATCGCATGTTGTAGCAGTCACAAGAATTTTTAGATATCTAAAGGGAACATCTGAATATGGCTTATGGTATCCTAAGGGTGATGATTTCACTCTTTGTGCATATACAAATGCTGATTGGGTAGGAGATGTGGACGATAGGAAGAGTACTAGTGGAGGTGCATTTTTCTTGGGAAAGAGATTGGTTTCTTGGTTGAGCAAAAAGTAGGAGGTAATATCTATGTCTACTACAGAGGCAGAGTACATAGCAACAACAAGTAATTGTACTCAAGTTTTGTTGATGAAGCAAATGTTGAAGGATATCAGAATTTTGTTTGAAGAACCTGTTACAATCTTCTATGATAATTCAAGTGCAATAAACATTTAAAAGAATCTGGTGTTGCATTTAAAGACAAAGAACATATCCATCAAGTTTTACTTTTTGACAGAGAAGGTAAATGAGAATGAAGTCAAATTGGAGTTTGTTCAATAAAAAGATCAGATTGCAGATATCTTCACTAAGCCTCTACCTAAGGATACTTTTGAGTATCTCAGAGTGATGCTAGGGGTTATTACCCCTCCTATTCAGAACTAAGGTGCACTAATGTGCATCAGTCCTATGGAATTCATAGTCATATCTTGTGATCTAGATTGGTGTTAAGGAGTTGCTACTCACGGGGAGTAGTCAGTATGCTAATTCTAGATTAAGAAACAAAAAGAGGAAGAGATGATTGCAAATATGTGCCCTTTGCCATTGATGTCAGAGGGGGAGAGAAGTCATGTGAAAAACTTTGAAGTAAGCAGTTGATGGTGAAAGGGGAAGAAGTTCTTGTCTTGACAGTTGAAATAGTTTTTCACATCATATGTTGTCATCAATGACAAAGGGGGAGATTGTTGTAAATATGTGCCTAATCAGTGTTGTTATTGATGTCAACATATCCTTGTTGCCATTGGTGTCAACTGAAAGGAAGCTAGGTGTGCAAAAATCACTTCCTATATTAATCTAATGAGGGGAGGAGAGTGCAAATTCAAATTTATCCTAACTATTATAGTAACATTAAACCATTAACATGAGATATTACAGAAAACACATAACAGAGAAGGTGAGATAGAAGAAGAGAGACACAAGATATACGTGGGTAAACCCTTATCGGGTGAAAAACCCCACACTCCAATACCTGCACAATGTATTATCAAAAGAATGTTTACAACACACTTGCAATGCAAGCTCTTGAGAGTCTTCGACACTTGTATCTGGAGACAAACCAGTAGCATAACAGTACCTGTCAAACTTGTAATACATCTCCTCCTCCAAGCACTTGTCTATATAGAATATACAAGGCAAAATTACCTCTATCTTGGAATGGGCGTCCAACTTGGCCTCATGGTCCAAAACCCACACCTAAGGACACTTGGTCAACATTGTAGAATGCTCTTGACACTTGTCCATAGCTCCCATTCCAAAGAGGTCACCTATTTCCAAAATGGGCTATGACAGATGATCTTACGACCATCATAGAATCTGTCATAGCGGTTACAACTTACAGCTGTAAGAGAATCTATCATACACAGGCTATAAAAAGCATATTCTCTTACAACATGGCATAGTCCACCTTAGGGCACCCAAATATGCCTTTTTCAAAGATGCTTCATGACACGTCTTCACCTGTCTTACAAGCTTCTATTTATGACTCTTACATGTCATAACTTCGTCATAGGAATCCGCCATAACCATTTCGGTCAAGATTCCCTTACACAACATCCAAGATGCCAACACATGGCAAAATATTCCTACCACAAAGTGGGACACCTATCTCCTCATGTGAGGACAAAATTACAAGTTGTCAACTTCCATGTAGGATGACACATCACCGTGCCACATCCCACAATATGACAATATGAAATTTACAATTAATTGACAACATAAGCAATTAATAAATAAATACAATCAAAATAATGCAAGGAATTACCAAGGTTGAGACACCTTAATTCTCAACATTCTCCCACTTGTCGAACACCTTGTAAGAGCCAATAGAATAATAGGATTTAACTACTATAGGATAAGAGGCCCATATTCTCCGAACACCATCTGAACTTCTTTGTGCCCACTAGTTTCGTTAATGCATCTGCAACATTCTTCAAAGTATCTACCTTGTCCAAATTTACCTTCCCATCCTCTACGATGTCTCGCATGAAGTGAAACTGCACATCAATATGCTTTGTTCTGGCATGGAAAGTTGGATTCTTTGCAAGGCAAATTACACTCTGACTATCACAACTGATCATAATTTGACCTGCATCAACACCAATATTTGAACACAATCTCTTAATCCAAATGGCTTCCTTACAAGCATGAGATGCAACCATATACTCAGCTTCTATAGTGGACAAAGAAACCACATGTTGTTGCTTACTCATCCAACTAATCACACCACCAAACATTGTGAACACATATGCACTGGTGGATCTCCTGCTGTCAATGTCACCTGCCCAATCAGAATCCACAAATGCATGAATACAAACTGAATGTGGAGGTCTTGTAGCATTGTCATGATAGCAAATGGAATACTCGGAAGTACCCCTCAAATATCTGAACACTCACTTAACTGCATCCCAATGTATCCGTCCAAGATTAGCCATAAACTAAGGACTCCCACTGCTTGGGAAATGTCTAGTCTTGTGCAGACCATAGCATACATCAAACTACCAACAACACTAGCATAAGGTACTCTGCTCATGTCCTCCACCTCACTAGTAGATTTCGGACAATCATTAACAGACAACTTTGTCCCCAATGAAACAGGAACACTCACTGGTCTACAATCTGCCATGCTGAACCTATCCAACACGGTCTTCACATACTTACTCTGGCTTAACCAAAGTTTTCTATTAGTTTTGTCTCTTCTTATTTCCATTCCAAGAATGTACCTGGCTGCCCCTAAATCTTTCATTTCAAACTGTGCTGCCAAATGAGACTTAAAATTAGAAATCATATTTTTACCCTTCCCAATGAGCAACATATCATCAACATATAATGCAATAATGAGAATACGATCACCATCAAACTTATAATACACACAGGGATCCAATTTCGATCTCAGGTAACTAATTTACAATACAAAGGCATCAAACTTCAAGTACCACATCTTAGGAGACTGCTTCAAACCATACAAAGACTTCTTAAGCTTGCAAACCAAATTTTCTTTACCTTTCTCTATGTAATGCTTTGGTTGTGACATGTAGATTTCTTCCTCCAAATCACCATGAAGGAAAGTTGTCTTCACATCCATCTGTTCTATCTCTAAATCATAAGCAACTGCAAGAGATAACAAAAATCTAATGGATGTCAGCTTTGCAACGGGAGAGAAAATTTCACCATAATTAATTCCCTCCACTTGTGAATACCCCTTCGCAACCAATCTAGCCTTGTACTTTTCAACACTGCCATTTGCACTGAATTTCTTCTTGAACACCCATTTGCAACCAACGGGTTTCCGTCCATCAGGCAACGACACCAAGTCCCATGTTTTGTTTTTTTCCAAAGAAGCCATCTCATCCTCCATGGCCTCCTTCCAGGAACCTGTATCTTTCATGTCCATAGCCTCTTTCACAGTTCTAGGCTCATCAATGTTAGAAAGTAAAGCAAAAGCACAACTAGAATCAGGTAATGAATAACCAAACCTATCAGGTTTCTTTCTTGTTTGTGTAGACCTCCTCAATGGCTAAGGTTGAGGTTTTGCTTCTTCTTCTTCTTCACTTTTAGAGCTGCTAGAGCTCTCCTCAGCATCATGCCTCATGGGGTCTGTCAGTTTAGTCTTCTCAAGGGTAGAAGGAAATTGAACCACGTGTTCTTTCTTTTCTGACTATTCTGGTTGTAGAACAACGGAAGAGGGTGTTAGCTCTCTAAAGATAACACTTCTGCTATACAACACTTTCTCAGTCATGAGATCCCAAAGCTTGTATCCTTTCACACCGACACCATAGCCAATGAAAATACATTTAACAGCCTTGTTCTCCAACTTAGACTGTTTCTCCCTAGGCACATGTGCATATGCCTCACAACCAAAAACACGAAGATGCCTTATTAAAGGCTTCTTACCAGACCACACCTCCATAGGTGTTTTGCCAACAAGAGTTGATGTAGGAGATTTGTTTACCAGATAGCAAGCAATGGCAACAACTTCAGCCCAAAATTTTTGTTCTAGGCTAGCCCCACTAAGCATACTCCTAGCCTTCTCCATCAGTGTCCTGTTCATCCTTTCTGCAACTCCATTTTGCTGCGGGGTATATGGAGTTGTCTTATGCCGTTCAATCCCTTGCTCTTTGCAGAACTTATCAAAATCTGCCAAACAAAACTCACCACCGTTGTTAGTTCTCAAACAATTAATCTTTTTATAAGTCTGATTTTTAGCAAAGGCTTTAAACTCTTTAAACTGACTAAAGACTTCAATCTTGCTTCTGATAAAATAAACCCATGTACTTCTACTGTAATCATCTATAAAACATACAAAATATACAGATTTTGAAATCGAAGGAACATTCATAGGACCAAACACGTCAGAATGAATTAGATACAATACACCAGAAGACTTGTGAGAACAAGAGTAAAACTGAACACAATTTTGTTTTCCATAAATGCAATGTTCACAAAAGTTGAACTTGATATTACAATCATTCAACCCCTCAACGATGTTTTTATTTTTCAATGTACGTAGACCCTTCTCACCAATGTGGCCATATCTCAAATGCCATAGCATAGTCTTTTCAGCAGGAAGCTTAGCTTCCAAAGCATGTGCACAACCATTAGAACTGGTTAGAACAAATTTCTTCACTGCATGTTCAGATGGTGGGGATGAAGTGACAACAGCTTGTTTCCTTGAGTTAGAAGAACTATTGCACTGTGAAGTGCATGCCTCCAACTAAAACAAAGTACCCCTCCAAGTACCCTTTACAAGCACCATAGATCCTCTTGTCATCTTGCATCCATCCTTTGAAAAGATAACCTGCACACCTGCATCATTCAACATACTTATAGAAAGCAGGTTTCGTGCAAGGCCTAGAATGTACACAACTCTAGTGACCCCCTTCACTTGTCCATCAGGGAATCGGATTGAGACTCTTCCATGACCGACAATTTTTAGATGAGAGTTGTCACCAAGGTACACCCTTCCACCATCGAACTCTTCATATTTCATAAACCAGTCTCGATGCGAGGTCATGTGGAATGATGCACCATAATCAATTAACCACACATCATCAAATGCATAGGTGGCTAGGGCTGCGATGAAGGCATCACCATCATCTCGTGACTTGTCAGAATATGAATCAGGAGCTTTCTTCTTCTTTTTCTTCTCCTCTTTGCATTCCTTTCGGAAATGCCCAATTTTACCATAGTTCCAACAAAGAGCCTTGGACTTTCCAGGAGATTTGGATCTACCCTTTTCACCTTTCTTGTCCTTCTTCTTCCCTTTCTCTTTAGGTCTTCCACGAATCGCAAGAGCCTCTTTGGCTGCCTCATAAGACTTTTTCCGCATCTCTTTAGATAACAACAAAGATACCACATCTTCCATCTTGAAGGTGGTAGTGGTGCTTCTGATAGCCACGACAAGATGATCCCATGAATCTGGCAAAGAATAGAGTAGGGTCATCCTCAGACTGATGGGAAAACTGAGGTGGTCAATAGATCTTTGGGCAATCTCCTTAGATGCTTAATGAAAGAACATGGCAGCAGTTGGGATGTGATACTCCCACAAGCAAAATATGCTTATAATGACTCAACAAATAGGAGCATAGGTCTGAGTCCCTTTGAAATTGTATATGGCAGTCACCCCAGGGGTATTTTTGAATTGAGAGACATCCAGGGGTTGGACAAAAGGAGTGGTCATGCTGATGCATTTGCTAAAGCCATGAAAGAAATACACCAACAGGTCAGA
The DNA here is from genome assembly GCA_027924645.1 of Cunninghamia lanceolata. Classification (NCBI taxonomy): domain Eukaryota; kingdom Viridiplantae; phylum Streptophyta; class Pinopsida; order Cupressales; family Cupressaceae; genus Cunninghamia; species Cunninghamia lanceolata. The sequence continues at coordinate 21,737,698 of BSBN01000582.1, forward strand.
GATACTTTACACCAGAATAGCTAGAAGACGAAGGCTCGCATGGATCAAAGGAGGAGGGATGTGCAGTATCGGATAGGTGACTTGGTCATGGTTCATCTGAACAAAAATAGGTTGCCAAAAGGAGGCCACAACAAACTAATGATGAGGAAGATTGGACCCTGTCAGATTTTGGAGAAGTACGGTCCAAATGCTTACAAGATTGAGCTTCCTACTGATATTGCCATTTCACCCATATTCAACATTGCTGATTTGACATTGTACAGAAGTCCTAATACAGGGGAGAATACTGAAGACCCTGTCCAGGAAAATGAAGAAGGAAGTGTTGGAGATTGTAATCCCAACTACTTCATTGAGTTTGCCAGCAGAACCTATCATCTCTGTATCCTCCTGATGGGCAGTCAACCTCAATATTAATGACAGCATTAAAAGCAGATCCTACTAAACATTTTTGATGGATTCGAATGGTTTTTTATTTATTTCTCTAGCTTGTCTTCTATCATATCTCCTGATCTCACACATTTTATGGAATATTATGATCTGCGGATCTAGAGGTGTGTTTGGGATGTCGGTGTGTATCCTCAACTTAAGAGGTTCATGGTTTGGAGGTCTGCAAGTAACCTTTCTAGTGTGACAGTCATGATAGGTAGTGTTCTTGAGTTCCCAGATAAAGGTGCAAGTCTTTCTGGTGATTTGAGGTGGTGCTGTTGTTCTTGTTGATTTCATTGTGCTTGTGGTGGTCTCTGGATCGTGTGTCTATTGTGTTGGTGGTCTGCATTGAGGATTGAGCTCGTAGATAAAGATTTCTCCTTGGGCGTTGATGTTCTTTCCAGTCTTGGCTGATCGGGTGCTTTGTGCATGTTGCAGATGATCTAAGAAAAGTTCTATGGAGCGTGGCATGTTGCTCGAGGAAGATTTGAGTCCCAGATATATTTGGCCGACAGTATAGTGATTCGCATTAAGTCGAGCTGACCTTGATGTTCATTCCAAGGTTGATGAAGCATATAAATACTTGTAGATGAGTTGTGGAAGCACATCAAACAATTTTTTTTTTTTATTCATGGGTAAACGCTTTTGACCGGAGCTATGAACCGGCTACAATATCAGGTGGGCAGGGGGGAGACTGGACCTCGTGACCATCTTTACCGCAATGGAATTACTTAGCCAATTGAGCTAGGGCCCCTGCCCTAAGCACATCAAACAATTAATTAATATATATTTCTCTAATAAATTTTACTTATTATAATAAAATTGTTCAAATAATTTAGAAGTTTAGACAATTTTCTACATCACATATAAAATGCTACATTCAATAAATTAATTAGCCATTTAAAAGTTCATTTTTTTCTAAAATCTTTGGCTATTTCACCTTGATAGTTTGAATTCTTGTAGTGAACTTTTGTGTTGTTTTATTGCTTTAGTTTCTTCATTAATGATAACTGATTTGAGATAATTCAATAGGCCCCATTATTTTTGTTTGTTGATCTCTATATTTGTGGCCTTGTGTTTTATCTACTACCCTTGTTTTAAATCTACTTAACTCTATATTGAGCTTCAAAATCCTTTAGAGTGGTGGCCTAGTTCATGGTACAAAAATTGCTCACCTGCCTCTAGTACCACAACTCTATAGACTTGTGGACTTCATGCAAACCTTCACACATGCCTTACAAAATGCAACCCTACTTCCCACTCCTACATCCCTACAAGGCCTATATTTATGGACCTACCTAGCCCCTTCACATATGATGCACACTTTCACTGCAACTCCACAACTCTATAACATTTTTATTAGGCAAGTTTGTTGGTCTTGGGCATATCTCTACACATGCCTTGTAAAGTGTAACCCTACCTACAGGCCTCATGAGTAGTGTCTATCTACACTTAGTGAGATGGAGGATATGACTCATGTCCCATATGCTAGTGTGGTTGGGAGCCTCATTTATGCTATAGTCTACACCATACTAGAAATTTTCCAAGTGTGAGGTTCGAGTCATTTCATGGCTAATCTTGACAAGGATCACTAGGTACTTGTGAAGAGCATCTTTTGATATTTATAGGGTACTGTAGAGTATTCTATATGTTAGATCATAATAATTATAGAGGAGATTGTTACCATTGTCTACATCTGTAGCAAGTTAAAGATACAGATTATATTACTAGTGCTAAAATAAATTTCAAAGGGTATGGATCATGAGTAAGTAGTGAGGGAGACAAGAAAGATCAATAATGTTGAAATTATGGTAGACAACTAAGAGGGGAGGTGAATCAGTTGTCTCAACTAATACTGTAAGAGTTTACTGGCGCCTTCTATGCAATAGTTTTAGTTATTTCTTCTAATAAAACCTAATTTTGTTTAAACAAAAGTACTTCAATAGAAATACCTATCGGCGTACCCATTGCACATCAAGTGCGATTGCTAGTTTTACCTTTCACTAGGTTTTGGGGAGAGGAGGTAGGAAGAGGAAGGATATGTTTTTTTGGAGGCTGCTGCGTAGGGGTTTTTTCTAGGTGATTACTCTCTGTAAGTGTAAAACCTTTTGAAGGAAGTGTTGGAGATTGTAATCCCAACTACTTCATTGAGTTTGCCAGCAGAACCTATCATCTCTGTATCCTCCTGATGGGCAGTCAACCTCAATATTAATGACAGCATTAAAAGCAGATCCTACTAAACATTTTTGATGGATTCGAATGGTTTTTTATTTATTTCTCTAGCTTGTCTTCTATCATATCTCCTGATCTCACACATTTTATGGAATATTATGATCTGCGGATCTAGAGGTGTGTTTGGGATGTCGGTGTGTATCCTCAACTTAAGAGGTTCATGGTTTGGAGGTCTGCAAGTAACCTTTCTAGTGTGACAGTCATGATAGGTAGTGTTCTTGAGTTCCCAGATAAAGGTGCAAGTCTTTCTGGTGATTTGAGGTGGTGCTGTTGTTCTTGTTGATTTCATTGTGCTTGTGGTGGTCTCTGGATCGTGTGTCTATTGTGTTGGTGGTCTGCATTGAGGATTGAGCTCGTAGATAAAGATTTCTCCTTGGGCGTTGATGTTCTTTCCAGTCTTGGCTGATCGGGTGCTTTGTGCATGTTGCAGATGATCTAAGAAAAGTTCTATGGAGCGTGGCATGTTGCTCGAGGAAGATTTGAGTCCCAGATATATTTGGCCGACAGTATAGTGATTCGCATTAAGTCGAGCTGACCTTGATGTTCATTCCAAGGTTGATGAAGCATATAAATACTTGTAGATGAGTTGTGGAAGCACATCAAACAATTTTTTTTTTTTATTCATGGGTAAACGCTTTTGACCGGAGCTATGAACCGGCTACAATATCAGGTGGGCAGGGGGGAGACTGGACCTCGTGACCATCTTTACCGCAATGGAATTACTTAGCCAATTGAGCTAGGGCCCCTGCCCTAAGCACATCAAACAATTAATTAATATATATTTCTCTAATAAATTTTACTTATTATAATAAAATTGTTCAAATAATTTAGAAGTTTAGACAATTTTCTACATCACATATAAAATGCTACATTCAATAAATTAATTAGCCATTTAAAAGTTCATTTTTTTCTAAAATCTTTGGCTATTTCACCTTGATAGTTTGAATTCTTGTAGTGAACTTTTGTGTTGTTTTATTGCTTTAGTTTCTTCATTAATGATAACTGATTTGAGATAATTCAATAGGCCCCATTATTTTTGTTTGTTGATCTCTATATTTGTGGCCTTGTGTTTTATCTACTACCCTTGTTTTAAATCTACTTAACTCTATATTGAGCTTCAAAATCCTTTAGAGTGGTGGCCTAGTTCATGGTACAAAAATTGCTCACCTGCCTCTAGTACCACAACTCTATAGACTTGTGGACTTCATGCAAACCTTCACACATGCCTTACAAAATGCAACCCTACTTCCCACTCCTACATCCCTACAAGGCCTATATTTATGGACCTACCTAGCCCCTTCACATATGATGCACACTTTCACTGCAACTCCACAACTCTATAACATTTTTATTAGGCAAGTTTGTTGGTCTTGGGCATATCTCTACACATGCCTTGTAAAGTGTAACCCTACCTACAGGCCTCATGAGTAGTGTCTATCTACACTTAGTGAGATGGAGGATATGACTCATGTCCCATATGCTAGTGTGGTTGGGAGCCTCATTTATGCTATAGTCTACACCATACTAGAAATTTTCCAAGTGTGAGGTTCGAGTCATTTCATGGCTAATCTTGACAAGGATCACTAGGTACTTGTGAAGAGCATCTTTTGATATTTATAGGGTACTGTAGAGTATTCTATATGTTAGATCATAATAATTATAGAGGAGATTGTTACCATTGTCTACATCTGTAGCAAGTTAAAGATACAGATTATATTACTAGTGCTAAAATAAATTTCAAAGGGTATGGATCATGAGTAAGTAGTGAGGGAGACAAGAAAGATCAATAATGTTGAAATTATGGTAGACAACTAAGAGGGGAGGTGAATCAGTTGTCTCAACTAATACTGTAAGAGTTTACTGGCGCCTTCTATGCAATAGTTTTAGTTATTTCTTCTAATAAAACCTAATTTTGTTTAAACAAAAGTACTTCAATAGAAATACCTATCGGCGTACCCATTGCACATCAAGTGCGATTGCTAGTTTTACCTTTCACTAGGTTTTGGGGAGAGGAGGTAGGAAGAGGAAGGATATGTTTTTTTGGAGGCTGCTGCGTAGGGGTTTTTTCTAGGTGATTACTCTCTGTAAGTGTAAAACCTTTTGAAGGAAGTGTTGGAGATTGTAATCCCAACTACTTCATTGAGTTTGCCAGCAGAACCTATCATCTCTGTATCCTCCTGATGGGCAGTCAACCTCAATATTAATGACAGCATTAAAAGCAGATCCTACTAAACATTTTTGATGGATTCGAATGGTTTTTTATTTATTTCTCTAGCTTGTCTTCTATCATATCTCCTGATCTCACACATTTTATGGAATATTATGATCTGCGGATCTAGAGGTGTGTTTGGGATGTCGGTGTGTATCCTCAACTTAAGAGGTTCATGGTTTGGAGGTCTGCAAGTAACCTTTCTAGTGTGACAGTCATGATAGGTAGTGTTCTTGAGTTCCCAGATAAAGGTGCAAGTCTTTCTGGTGATTTGAGGTGGTGCTGTTGTTCTTGTTGATTTCATTGTGCTTGTGGTGGTCTCTGGATCGTGTGTCTATTGTGTTGGTGGTCTGCATTGAGGATTGAGCTCGTAGATAAAGATTTCTCCTTGGGCGTTGATGTTCTTTCCAGTCTTGGCTGATCGGGTGCTTTGTGCATGTTGCAGATGATCTAAGAAAAGTTCTATGGAGCGTGGCATGTTGCTCGAGGAAGATTTGAGTCCCAGATATATTTGGCCGACAGTATAGTGATTCGCATTAAGTCGAGCTGACCTTGATGTTCATTCCAAGGTTGATGAAGCATATAAATACTTGTAGATGAGTTGTGGAAGCACATCAAACAATTTTTTTTTTTTATTCATGGGTAAACGCTTTTGACCGGAGCTATGAACCGGCTACAATATCAGGTGGGCAGGGGGGAGACTGGACCTCGTGACCATCTTTACCGCAATGGAATTACTTAGCCAATTGAGCTAGGGCCCCTGCCCTAAGCACATCAAACAATTAATTAATATATATTTCTCTAATAAATTTTACTTATTATAATAAAATTGTTCAAATAATTTAGAAGTTTAGACAATTTTCTACATCACATATAAAATGCTACATTCAATAAATTAATTAGCCATTTAAAAGTTCATTTTTTTCTAAAATCTTTGGCTATTTCACCTTGATAGTTTGAATTCTTGTAGTGAACTTTTGTGTTGTTTTATTGCTTTAGTTTCTTCATTAATGATAACTGATTTGAGATAATTCAATAGGCCCCATTATTTTTGTTTGTTGATCTCTATATTTGTGGCCTTGTGTTTTATCTACTACCCTTGTTTTAAATCTACTTAACTCTATATTGAGCTTCAAAATCCTTTAGAGTGGTGGCCTAGTTCATGGTACAAAAATTGCTCACCTGCCTCTAGTACCACAACTCTATAGACTTGTGGACTTCATGCAAACCTTCACACATGCCTTACAAAATGCAACCCTACTTCCCACTCCTACATCCCTACAAGGCCTATATTTATGGACCTACCTAGCCCCTTCACATATGATGCACACTTTCACTGCAACTCCACAACTCTATAACATTTTTATTAGGCAAGTTTGTTGGTCTTGGGCATATCTCTACACATGCCTTGTAAAGTGTAACCCTACCTACAGGCCTCATGAGTAGTGTCTATCTACACTTAGTGAGATGGAGGATATGACTCATGTCCCATATGCTAGTGTGGTTGGGAGCCTCATTTATGCTATAGTCTACACCATACTAGAAATTTTCCAAGTGTGAGGTTCGAGTCATTTCATGGCTAATCTTGACAAGGATCACTAGGTACTTGTGAAGAGCATCTTTTGATATTTATAGGGTACTGTAGAGTATTCTATATGTTAGATCATAATAATTATAGAGGAGATTGTTACCATTGTCTACATCTGTAGCAAGTTAAAGATACAGATTATATTACTAGTGCTAAAATAAATTTCAAAGGGTATGGATCATGAGTAAGTAGTGAGGGAGACAAGAAAGATCAATAATGTTGAAATTATGGTAGACAACTAAGAGGGGAGGTGAATCAGTTGTCTCAAAACTTTGTCTTTTGCTGCAATTTATCTTTTTTATCACTTATTAACAGATTAATGATATAACCATAAAAGCATGAATCAACAACACATGAGCAAAAACATAATCAACACACATAACACCAAGATTTTTACGTGGAAACCCGGTTAAGGGAAAACCACGGTGGGGGTTAACCCACAAGATTTATTCTCTGTTAAAAGAATAGAAAATGGCAAGGCACTTGCCTTCAGGCGCACTGCCCAGAGCTCACTGCTCAAAAGAGGCTTATTGCCTACAAGATAAATGAATGAGCCAATGAAGAGACTAGTTCCTGTGACCTAAAGGACTCTGGCCGATAGCAAAGAGTGGATGTTATTAGAGTATCAGGTTGATAATTTTTGGCTCCACTGGTAGCCATATGTCTTGCTGGAACCATGACAGCAAATGCTAATTTGTCGTAGTTACATCAGGGTGATAAGGGATAACTTACACCGATGAAGATCCATCAGGAGGAATTGGCGTATCGGCAACTCTGGAGTAAGTCCCACTGACAAGTCAAGTCTCACTGAGGGGGTTGGTCCATCGGTGCATCGGCTTAAGTTGATAAGTGTTCACCAATGATAAGGGTCACAGCGATGAGAGCTTGGTTATTGTTGAACTAACTGTCGGCCAAACGAAGAAGAAGTCTCGCCGATAGGAGGTATCGGATAGACTTGGTGTTTGGAAAAACATTTCCAAAGGTCGCCGATAGTCTATTCTGTTGCCGATGGCAATAAGAAGGAAGTTCTAATAGAACTATATGAAAGACATAAAATATTTACCCATCCTCTCCTAAGTTGAAGAGTAAGAATATTTAATTCTTCTTGGCTCCTCATCACACACACACACACACACACACACACATACACACACACACATACATAAGTTCCTCTAAAGTGACATGTCCCTTGATTTGCACCTTATATCTCCTCTGGTACCGTGGTCCTTTTTGGGTTCCTGACCTATCTTCTGGTATTCTCCAATATCCCCTATTTCGGTACTTGACCTACTAACATCATCCCCCCTTTTAAAATAATGTCTTATCCTCAAGACATGTAGCTCAATTATGCAATATATTTTGATGTTCTACTTTGAGCTTCGCCAATGTAGCGACCCAATGTGCCTGTGCATGGAGGAGTGTACTTATCTGAGCTAGATTTATGCTAATGTATGCTCGGCCTCCTAGAGATTGGTGGGGATGTTGATATTATTTGTTGTTTGCTTTGCTTATTTCAAAATAAGATGGAGGAACCTTAATTCACTATCCACTGCCTCTTGGAGTTGTTGGATTTGTTCCTTGACCAACTCTCTTTGAGTATGGAGTTGTTGCAACTGGATGTGGAGTTGTTCAATATTATCCCTTGTTGCTCCTATTGGATCCTGTAGGGGATCATAGTTTATCTGTGCTATTTGATCTTCTGTTTGTGTTATTTGGGTTCAGAGGCTCTTGGTGGTGTTAGGCCATTATAAGGAAAAATGGTAAAGTGTACCGACAACTTTGATATTATCTTTTGTTTGCTTGATTTGTTGCTCTAGTTGAGTTTGTGTCGTAGCACATTTCTTGATGGCCTGTTGAGTATTTTGTTTGATTAACTCATCTTGGGCTTCTTATCTTCTCCTTTTGGGGCGTAATTGTTGGAAAGAGACATTGCATAGCATTGATAGGTGTTGTCATTGATGGAAACTAAGATTCTTCTCCACATCCACAGATAGTATCTAATCATACCGGAAGTTAGAATGATAATCTATCTAAGTCTGGGAGTATGAAATAGAGCATATAGTAGAGTCTGGTATTTTGGTCTGGATCTCTCCGGTGGAAAGACATGGTATGTTGCGGATCCAAGGTTGTTGACAACATTGCAAATACACTCTAAATCCAGATTTTTGTCATCCGGTGATGAAGAAATCAAATGTTATTAGCATCTGTGTATCGGGTTCCAGTCTGACAGAGCAGACAAAAGAAGAACAGGTAAACCTTGCAGAAGATCTTGTTTTCGGATGAATGGAAGTTGCTTGTTAGACAAATGGTGGCATTCAGTAACTATGGCCGAAATGAGTAATGATTTGCAAGAGTAAGTTTTGGTCCCCACTCCAAGTTATGCATACATCTAGCCGACATCGCTGAGCATTCTTAGGTGTTCTAAGTACTGTTGAAGCCGACTGGTAGAATGATTATAGATCTTGTTGCAGATATATATAGTCGATGAATTCGGTTGTTTAGAGTGTGATGTGTATGCGAAGAAAGTGAATGTAAGTAGAGCAGAAATCTAAGATGTGAATGAGAGCAGAACAGTGAGAAGAACAAAGAAAGGATGAAGTGCGTAAGATCAGTTTTTGTACTCAACTAGAACTGAAATTCCTGCATAAGTAGATGCTATCATCAGTTCATATCTTTGTTTTTCATTTGTAATATTTTCTTGGGTAGTGAGCCTTCATTTGAACAGTGAGCTCTGGGCAGTAAGCTCGAATGCATGTGCATTCCCATTTTGTATTAATACTTTTAACAGGGTATTAATTTTTGTGGGTTAACCCCCACTGTGGTTTTTCCTTAACCGGGTTTTCACGTCAAAATCCTAGTGTCAAATGTGTCACTCGTGTTTTCTACTCATATGTTATTATCTAATGCTGGAATGTTTATATCATTGATTTAATCTTAAAGTTGCAAAAAGAAATAATAGTAGAAAAAGAAGAAAAAGAGCAACAACTGATTCACCCCCCCTCTCAGTTGTCTGGACCTATTCCAACAATTGGTATCAGAGCTAAGTTCCTTTGAAAAAGATTAACAGCTTAAGGAAGATCTGGGAAGATAGCAGAATGGATGAATATGACCTTTAAGGGCAACTTAATCTCGCCCTAGATGATCTTGAGTAGTCCAAGACAAAAGTTCAAGAGCTGCAAGACAATCTCAAAAAGGCTGAAGACTTCATTGAAGTCTTAAAAGAAAAATTGAGCAAATCCAATGCAAAAGGAAAGGAGCAACCTCTTCAAGACAAGGCCCTGAATGAGAAGACAAAGGAATGTGAAAAGTTAACTAAATAAGTTACTATTCTAAAACATGATATGGAAATTGGAGTGATGAGACTAACCAAGGAAATTGAAGATAAGAAGAAAGCTGAAGAACAGTTAAATCAAAATTTGAAAGAGTTCTGAAGAATGCTACAAATTGGATGCGATAGCTAGCCTTCTAGAATCTAATCTATAAGAAAACAGAGACAATGAAAGAGAACTTGAGAGACAAATTATCACACTCAGACATGACCTAGAAATTGCAAATGAGTATAAGGAGAAATTCAAGATAAGCTCAGCTAAACTTGAAGCACTCATTGAAGGGCAGAAAAAGGATGTTGATAAGCATGAGAAAGGTGAAAGCACTGGATCCAGACAGAGAAACTTTCAACCTAGGAATGGAAGAAATAGATGTAAAAAACCTCCAGTAAGGCAACCAAATGCTCAAAGATATCCATCATTCAATGGAAATTGTTTCAATTGCAACAAATTTGGTCATAGAGCTACTTAGTGCAGAAGCAAAGTAAATCAAAATGGTCCATCCTTCTCTGATCAATGCTTCAAATGTAACAGGTATGGTCATAGATCAAATGAATGCAGAAGTGTGAAAAAGAATAATCCTAATATTAGAAGAATTAGCAATTCCTTCAATGGTTACTGCTTTGTTTGCAATGGGTTTGGACATATGGCTAATTAGTGCAGATCAAGAGAAAATCAGGTTTATAAGAAAGGAAATGTTGTATGCTATAACTGTAATAAATCTGGTCATATTGCAAGATTATGCAGAAGTAAAGACAGTAGAAGAAAAAGGTCTGGTAAACATAAAACTGGATGAGTAGAAACAAGACAGAGGCAACAGGAAAATTGATGTGGATGAGATACGGAGTGAAATGAACAAGATTTGGATAAAGAAAGATACAGTAAACAATGATAATGAGTCCACACCAAAATCCGGTGCTGACAATTCCTCCGGGAATTAAGTCAGAAAACTCTGCCCTAGGGGGAGCTACATAGAGCATCAATTTCCCCCGGTCAGTGAGTGGGTGCTTGAATCTGGAACATTAACAGAGAATACTCCAAGTTAGTCCAGAACCTATGGAAGGATTTTTGGAAGGAAAGATGTTGATACATGAGGAACTGTCTAAACAATGTAACCAGATACAATTAGGGCAACACATTTATTGCAAAGGCAAATTAGATAATGCAGAGCTTTAAAAGGCCACTTGATCACTCATTTGAATCACCTTGCATTCGAAGTAAACAAGAAGAAGAGCACTTGAGCTATAAAGTCTAGAGACTGAGGCAGAGAATGAATTCAATCGGCAAGTGATCAACCCTATCACCGCGAAAGAAAAAGGTACCTCTCTGTAAATCTTTGAATATGAAATCTATTGAAATGGCTACCCCTCATATTATTGAAATTACTGAAAGGCCTTGACCTAAATTCAAGAAGCATCCTCACAAATCAATTCAAGTTGATCCGTTACGTGCTTTTTCAAGCGTTCTGAATGGGATGCTACATGTAGAAGACATTAGGGTTTACATTCATGCAAGTATAGATGAGTTTGGAGATTCATGGTATGTAGATTTGTTTGAAAAACAACTCATGGATGAAAATAAAGAACTTAAACCCGAATATAAGGCTCTACAAGATAAACACTTTGTTCAGGTTATGGGGTTTCCAACATTTGATGAGGATGAGTGGGTCCAATATGTCTTAAGTTGGATACATGATGAATTCATGTGGTTGTTAAAACTATTCAAGATTACCAGGATGCTATCAAAAATGTAACTGGTTTGAACTCAACTGAAGGACTGCCCATGCTGAAAGATGTGAAAAACTAGATAGTAACTAATGCTACCAGAGCTAAGTTCGATAGAAGAGCAATGACCATAAATGATATTATAGAGCCGAATGTCAAATTCGCCTCCATGGTGATTGGATACAAGATTTACCACTTGAGCAGGGAAAATTCTGTTTCTGGAATAGTCATTTATGCTGCATACAAGATGATAAAAGAAAATGTTGATTATGGCTTGTGTGAACTATTGCAAAACCAATTGATTGAAAATCTAAACAAGATCAAAAGAGATAAGAAAAACACTTTCAAGTATGGTACACTAATTTGATGCCTATTCTTTTACTATATGAATGAAGTACCTGGGGTAACAGGTGTACACTGGACTAAAGATGAACCAATTGCCATTCAAATAAAAAATCATCTTTGCAGCATTGGTGATTTCAATGCTCAAAAGACGACAATATGCGGTTACTTCAAAAATTTCCAGAGTATGATGCATTCAAGAGAAAGAATTCCAAATTCAATTGTTGACAAATACAAAAATGAAGTATGCTTCATGGTTGATACTGACAAGTGTTTAATGGAAGCAGTGGAACCCAGAACTGTTTGGATCATGCCCATGGGGTATGAAGTAGATGAAAGGATCTTAGATATGTATGCTCAACATCTACTAAGCAAGCCCATAGACTCAATGATTGAAAGATTTGGAACCTATGAGGAGCTAAGTTTAAAGTTGCATACTGAGCTCAGAGAACCTAAAACTAATAGAAGAGTAAGAAAAGAAGTTGAGTAGCTAGCCGAGAATCTTGGCCTAACAAAGGAAGCTATGAAGAAATTCAGAGAAAGAACAGAAAAGGATGAGAAAGAAAAATAAGAAAAGAGACAAACAAGTGATCCGGTGGAACCTTCTTCCACCTCAAGAACTACTAGAAGTTCTTTTGCTGCCTCTGCTCCTTCCAAATCTGCAAAACCAGAAACAAAATCATCTGAAAAACGTGAGAGAATGAAGAAAACAAAAGCTTCCTGGACCTATGAAAGCATAAGAGAAGATGATGTAGATACAGACTCCGACATTGAAATCAAGGAACCAAAAGTCACTGAAACAAAAACTGCAAAGTTAACCAAAGAAAAGTCCTATGGAAGCAAAAGGACTAGCAAAAAGCAAAAGATTGGAGAATATGAAGAATATGTTAAGAAACCCACACTCTCACTAGAAGATGTGATAAAATCTGTCACTGTAGATGGCAATCTAAGACCCATGACTAAATGTTATGATGAATACAATGATGCGGATAAAAGGATGTTGGAGGAAGCAATGGTCATATATCTTAACATCTATAACAAGGCACTAATTGAGATAACTTCTGAGCTACCACAAAGTCTAGTTGATATTCTGGAGTTGAGAAAAGAAAATGCCAAATGCAAGGACTTGGAAATCAGAGAACATGAGCTGATAACCTTGTGTCCTCAAATTTCACCTGATCAAATCAATATGATATTTAGGGAAGTCAAAAATGACTTTGGAATCAAAAAGAGAATGAACAAGCTCATGATGGGAGAAACAAGTGAAATTGTTGAAGAAACTCAAGAAATTCTTCTGAAAGCACTGAAAAAGCACAATTTTCCCATGGTCACAAAAGAAATTTTGGATGAAGAAAAAGAGAATATGTTTGAATACCAATTGAATGAAGCCTCTATTCTGGAAGAAGAACAAGCAAATCAGGAGGATACAGAATTGGTGGACAAAGTAGTTGAGATAGGAGATACCCCTAATCCACTGGATATGTTAGAAAAAAGAAATATTGTTACTTCACAGAGCCCTCTGGATCAGATAGTAAGTGATGAACAAACAAGAAAAAAGTTCCTCTGCAGAGAACCCAGAAAAGGTTAAAGCAAAGTTAGAAGAAGAAAGAGAAAAGAAAGATAAAACAAAAGAAGATGGTGCAAATGTTGAAGCACCTAAAGCAGAGACTGAGAAATTAAGTTCAAAGCAAGAGATCCACTTGTTGAACGCTATATTAGAAACCTAATTGATTTCAACATTATATTATTCAACGACTCACCATTTGAAACGCTGCATTTACATCAAACTATCAATACATTTATGGCCATTATTTCTTCAAACCCTGAACATTACCGCAACCATTTCTCTACTTCTTTTCCACTTCTTGTGGGTATATTTGCGATTTCCCCAACGTATTTTCCAAAATCTGGCGAGTCCTTCGCCGCTTTAACAAACCCTGGTGGAATGTTTTTCCCATTTTAACCAAGCACGCAAAAATCTCCACTATTCCCACCGGCAGCCGAGCATTTCATTTACCCTACTATTCCTCTTCTCTTCTCACCAAACCCCATCATAATATGTCCCCACTCCGATTCATTTCCAAAAAACTTTCAGTGCTTCATTTGCAAAGAATTTTTTAATGGTTTGGATGTTGTCGCTGAAGAGAAGTCATTGCATCAAAGTGAACATGCAATACCCTTTTACATAGCGAAATGGGCACGCTATTCCTTTTCCAACAATAATGTGGAGTTGTATATAGGAAATACTTTTTTTTTCTTTTTTTGAGAGTGCTAGATGTATGTTAAAGTGATTGCTATAGAAGATTTCCTTGAAATACTTTACATTGCTAAAAGCTAAAATATTTAACAAATTGGCAATTTGGCAATTTTTTTTATGGTAAAGGCAATCGCTGCTTCATGTTATGTCATAAATAGTTTGTTACCATTCTCAATGGCATGCCCCAATCAGGGCTTAAATTTGATAGTTGTATTTAGTCATATCAGTCCTAAAATACAATTAAAACTTTAGGAAAACTATATCACTTAGGCAAGATTTCAAGTAAACTGTCAAAATTTCTATGTAATTATTCTTATATATATATTAATCTATATATATTTTTCTTAAAATAGATAAGATTTAATATTTGAAAACCAACCGTCACAAAAAAAAATTGCTTGATAGGCAGGGTCAACCTCAAATTAAAGCTGTTTCCCCAATAGAAATCTTAAGATACACTTGGTATGACTGCAAACCATCATTTGCATAGCATACCTGCATACCTTCAGTGTCCGAGAATGTTCACAAGGTCCAACAGATAAGCATAAGAAGATTGAGGGCAATATGGTAGATTATAGTTTGGTGATTAATCAGACAGACTAATACCTACCAATGGGTGAATCCCATAATGCCTCTTTTCAAGCTCAACCAACTGTATTTACATGTGATGATGTGAGTTGTATATATTTGACAGTAAACCTGAACTTTTATGAACTTTTATGCCATGATGGTGCTTTTTGACATCGTTTTGTTGCAATAATGTTTGTGAGGCCAAGTGAAGTTGTATTTTTCGTAATACAAGTAGTATGGTAGCAGATGCTTAGCTGGAGGAGCTCCCTAAAGATGTGTTGGGTTCTTTATAAGAATGTTTAATGAATCATGCAGTGTTAATGCTATATACTAGCATTTGATTCTCAATAAGAGTGCCATTGTGGAAATTTGATTTTAAATCTTCACGTCTTTTGTATGCTAGCAGTTTTTGTGCTCAAGTAGGAGAGTTAAAGGAATCAACCGTATAATGAACCGTGCCCATAAGCTCCATGAAATGAGTTCACTTATAACATGGCAAAAATAATAATTTAAAACCAGATAAAGCCCACAAAATTTTTATACACAGCCAAAAATCATCCGCATAGAGCATTACATATGCGAGAGAGGTTAATTCTCCACAGGTACGTACTGGGTTTTGGTTTTGATTTCCTGTAAAAATTCTGTTGAAACCCTAAGTTTTCTAGGGTGTGTTTTTTATTATTCAACGACTCACCATTTGAAACGCTGCATTTACGTCAAACTACCAATACATTTACGGCCATTGTTTCTCCACTTCTTCACCATTTTCATCGCCGAATCCATGTTTTTTTCTAATTCTCCTGTAGGTATATTTGCCATTTCCACCATTTTCATCGCCGAATCCATGTTTTTTTCTAATTCTCCTGTAGGTATATTTGCGATTTCCACAACGTATTTTCCAAAATCCGGTGAGTCCTCCGCCGCTTTAACAAACCCTGGTGGAACGTTTTTCCCATTTTAACCAAGCACTGAAAAATCTCCGCCATTCCCACCGGCAGCCGAGCATTTCATTTCCCCCGCTATTCCTCTTCTCTTCTCACCAAACCCCATCCTGAAACCCTAGCCAAAACCAACAAATGGTCTTCCTTCCCCAGATCGTGCCCTAAAAGCCAAATGCGGAGCCCAAAACCACACCTCCCCTGTGTAGCATCGCCTGTGAAAAACAAGCTCTAACGTTTAATGGAAAAGGAAAAGCCCGTGAAAATGCCGCCCATGACTCCCGACAAACGTAACATAACAACAGAAGAAGCCTTTGCTCTTTGCCTTCACTTCTGGTTTGCTCTCGTACCCTCCCACCACACAATTCCTATACAAAATATACTATTTTGCACACTGTATACCCAAAGAAGAGAAAAGTAGAAGGTATCTCAATTCTCACCATTTCAGTCAAACGTCTGTGTCTAGGGTGCTTTCTAAATTTTTGCCGTGACCTAAAATAATCTCCTCCTAAAAAATTTACCCTTCTTTATCTTTATAAGAGGCCATTCTTCTCCAGGTGTGGACGGGGAAGGTTGGCTCTGAAGGGGTTTCACCAAGTTTCCCGAGGAAATAATGACCGTATATCGGCTTCTGCTGATACTCATCATAGCCTCATTCTCTGCTATTGATTTGCAATTTTCATCAATGAATCTAGGCACAACTAGCTGGATCCTATTCCTTATTTAACTTTGGTTTGCTTATTGAAGTCATATACTTGTACATCTGCAGGTGCATTGAAGGAGAATTTATAGCAGAGAAGGAACCTGCTTGGAAGGATGGGGTGTGTGTACATACCGGTGCAAAATTCAGAGGAAGAAGTGAAAGTAGCACTTGATCAACTCCCGAAAGATGCCACTGACATTCTTGACATCCTGAAAGCAGAGCAAGCTCCTCTCAATTTATGGCTAATTATAGCAAGAGAATATTTCAAGCAAGGCAAAATTGAGGAGTTTCGACAAATACTGGAAGAAGGTGCTAGTCCAGAAATTGATGAGTACTATGCTGATGTGAAGTATGACAGAATTGCCATTTTAAATGCCCTTGGTGCATACTACAGTAACGTTGGTAAGATTGGGCCAAAGAATAGAGAGAAGGAAGATCATTTCATTCGTGCAACTTATTTCTATAACACGGCTTCCAAAATAGATATACACGAGCCATCAACTTGGGTTGGAAAAGGTCAGTTGCTTTTAGCTAAAGGAGATCATGAACAAGCATATGGTGCATTCAAGATTGTGCTAGATGACCAACCTGATAATATTCCCGCACTTCTTGGTCAAGCCTGTGTGCAATTCAACCGTGGACGATATACTGAATCATTGGAGTTGTATAAGAAGGCTTTGCGAGCTTATCCTGGTTGCCCTGCAGCAGTAAGACTTGGTTTAGGCTTGTGCCGTTACAAACTTGGTCAGCTTAAGAAAGCCAAACAAGCATTTGAACGTGTTTTACAGCTGGACCCTGAAAATGTTGAAGCTTGGGTGGCCCTTGGAATAATGGACTTGCAAGTTAATGAAAAAAGTAGTGTTCATGAAGGAATGGAAAAGATGCGGAGAGCCTTTGAATTATACCCGCACTGTGCAATGGCATTGAATCATTTAGCAAACCATTTTTTCTTCACAGGGCAGCATTTTCTTGTGGAACAGTTGACTGAGATAGCTCTTGTTTCGACAGATCACCCTCTCATGAAATCTCATTCATATTATAATCTTGCACGATCTTATCATAGCAAAGGTGATTATGAAACTGCTGGCCGCTACTACATGGCATCGGTCAAGGAAAGCCAGAGGCCACAGGATTTTGTGTTGCCATACTTTGGGCTGGGACAGGTTCAAATGAAGTTGGGAGATCTTAAGAGTTCTCTCTCAAATTTTGAAAAGGTTCTGGAGGTCCACCCTGAGAACTGTGAGAGCTTAAAGGCTGTAGGCCATATATATGCTCAGCAAGGGCAGGGAGAGAAGGCTTTGGAAATTTTAAGAAAGGCAACTCGTATAGATCCACGTGATGCTCATGCATTTATTAAGATGGGTGAGTTATTGGTATCAACCGACCCCAGTGCAGCCTTAGATTCTCTTAAGACAGCAAAGTCTCTTCTGAAGAAGAGCAGAGAAGAAGTACCCATTGAATTGTTAAATAACATGGGGGTTCTTCATTTTGAGCGCGATGAACTAGAGTTGGCTCAACAAACTTTTATGGAGGCATTAGGAAATGGCATTTGGGTTGAATTCATCAATAAAAGCCCTAGTGCCAATTCTACAGATTTTTCTGTGCACTTTAAGGATATGGAATTCTTCCATCGACTAGAAGAAGAAGGTGTTTCAGTTGAGTTACCATGGGATAAAGTGACGACACTATTTAATCTTGCTAGGCTGTTTGAACAGCTACATGATACTGAAAAAGCAAATCTTTTGTACAGGCTAATATTATTCAAGTTTCCTGAATATGTGGATGCATATCTACGACTTGCAGCCATGGCTCAGGCTCGGAATGAGATCCAACTAAGCCTAGAACTGATTGGGGATGCACTTAAGGTGGACAAAAACTCATCAAATGCAATATGTATGCTTGGCAACATGGAAATGAAAACAGATCATTGGGTTAAAGCAAAAGAAACATTTAAAACTGCAGATAGTGTAGCAGATGGAAAGGATTCTTATGCCACCCTTTTACTTGGAAATTGGAATTGTTTTGCAGCCTTTAAAAATGAGAAGAAGGAACCAAATCTGGAGGCAACACATTTTGAGAAGTCTAGAGAACTGTATTGTAAAGTGTTGGGTCAGAGACCAGGAAATATTTATGCTGCAAATGGGGCAGCCATTGTGCTTGCTGAAAAGGGTCAATTTGATATTGCAAAGGAAATTTTTACACAGGTGCAAGAAGCTGCAGCAGGAAACATCTTTGTTCAGATGCCAGATGTGTGGGTAAATCTAGCACATGTTTACTTTGCACAAGGACAGTTTGCACTTGCAGTGAAAATGTATCAAAATTGTTTGAGAAAATTCTATTTTGGCACTGACACTCAAATTTTATTATATTTAGCTCGAACTCATTATGAAGCAGAACAGTGGCAAGATTGCAAAAGAACATTATTAAGAGCAGTACATTTGGCACCCTCAAATTACATGTTACGCTTTGATGTTGGTGTTGCAATGCAGAAGTTCTCAACTTCAACACTCCAAAAGCAAAAACGTACTGCTGATGAGGTTCGTCAAGCAGTGTCAGAATTAAAGAATGCACTCCGTGTGTTCAGCCAACTGTCAGTAGTGGCAAGCCCTCATACACATGGCTTTGATGAGAAGAAGATAGAGTTGCATGTTGACTACTGTAAACATTTGCTTGATGCCGCCAAAGTTCATAGAGAAGCAGCAGAACGTGAAGAGCAGCAAAGCCGTCAAAAGCTGGAAGTAGCACGCCAACTTGTCTTGGCTGATGAAGCAAAACGAAAAGCTGATGAAGAACGAAGGATTCAGATGGAAAGGAGAAAGCAAGATGAAGAACTTCGGCGGGTGATGCAACAAGAGGAGCAATTTGAACGTGTGAAGGAATTATGGAAGAGTAAGCGTAAGGACAGGGATGATGATGATGACGAGACTGGTCAAGCTGAGAAAAAAAGAAAGAAAGAAAAGAAGAAAAAGAAGAAGGATAAGGATCAGGAAGCTTATGATTCTTATATGGAGGAACCTGATGTTGCCATGGAAGATGAGGCAAATTATATGAGTGATAAGGCAGAAGATGATGCAGAAAATGCCCAGGATCTTCTTGCAGCTGCAGGTCTAGAAGACTCTGATGATGGTGAGACAAGTGCTCCAGTTTCAACAAAATCACGAAGGAGACAAGCATACTCTGATTCTGAAGATGACGAACCATTGCAGAAACAGAGTCCGAGAGAAGATGATGCATATGATGATGATGTCTAGGCTTCCTGAGTTTTAAGCAAACTAACCATTGTAGAAACAGATTCCAAGAGAAGATGATGCTCACAATGATGATGGTTACATTGTAGAAACAAATTCGAAGAGAAGATGATGCATACAATGATGATGGATAAGCTACCTCAAAGTTTAGTCAATCAAATATGCTTTGATCCTTCCAAATCCATTTGACATGGTTAAATGAGATCTTATCAAAAACCTCAAATGAATCATCAGTACAGTATATATTCATTTTTCCTGTTTCTTGTTTTTTATGAGCAACGTATTCTATACTTTAGTTTAGAACATTTTCTGTGTCCTTTAATGTATTATGCATTATATTCCCATCAGATTCTAGATTAACAGAACTCATAATTGAAAATAGATTAATTTATCTATTTTTATTTTATAGTCCCAAATAGGTAGATTAAATTATTTTGCTGTTAAACAAATCTTGTATTTTTTATTACATTTAGGATAATTATTGAATGAGAGGAGTTGGATGTCATACTGAAAATTGTTAAAGAAATACATTTTTATTTTTTATTACATCAGAACTATCGGCTATTCTCTATGTTGGGTTCTGAGAGGCGTTTGCATCTGGATATGATATCAGGTTTGTTTTTGTGTAGTAAGTGACATGCGTCTTAAGATGAGTGCTTTTCTGATGTTATCGAAATTTATTACTCAGGTGATTGGTTTGTAGATTTTGTCAATATTGTTTGATTTTTTCCTATCAATGTATTAGGCCAAAATTGTTTATTTCCCTATGTTAAAATCTTCTACAGATTTTTACCAAAAGCTTTTTATTTTTTATTTACAGTTTTTATGCTTGAATGGAGTTAAAGTTCTAAAAGTAGTTTGCATCAACAGTTCTGGAAGCTGTATAAAAGAAACTATCCCTAACCTTTTCTGTCATAGATGACATTCTTTCACGATATTCTGTGCCAGCGCCGCAGAGGACCATCATCAGACATATATGCCTGCAACCTCATGTGCCCTTGATCATAGTTGGATGCCACTTTCTGGCACGGTAAAAAAGAAATGGGACATTTTATTGGAAAACAGGTAGCCTTTTTTAATACTTGAAGTTATGCACATGTTTCAGGAGAGCTGAAGAAATAATGAAACAAATTCAGGCACTGAATCCGATGACAGATAATTAAGCCCCCCTTTTTTGGAGCTTTCTTCATAAACTTTTGAGAAATAGAAATCTTGTCTACAAAAATTAATTTGACAATCAGAGTTTCTGCATCAATGTCTTATGTTTCTCCATGGAAAACTTGAGTAAGATTGTACCTATATGTAGTTTAAATAGCTTAGAGGTTTTGTCCTGGTGGCTGATGTGTTCAAGGATGACTAACAAGAATAAAGCAGTTTTCCCAGGGCCTCTGAAAAATTGCTTCAATAAAATGGAGGTTAGAGAATAGAATTAGTGGTTGTTTCACCTACATCATTCATACACCTAGACTGGATACCGCAACCTCCTTAGATATATGTTTCCAGGCATCCAAGGCTGTGAAGATTCTATAGCTAGACCTTCTTAATCTTCAAAATATTGTACTTCTCAGTGGCCTACAAGTTCAAGTTTTGGTACTTACCCATGTTATATTACAAAAATGAGGCACTGGGTTAATTCCCCATGTTGATTCAATAAAATGGAGGTTAGAGAATAGAATTAATGGTTGTTTCACCTACATCATTGATACACCTAGACTGGATACCGCAACCTCCTTAGATATATGTTTCCAGGTATCCAAGGCTGTGAAGATTCTATAGCTAGACCTTCTTAATCCTCAAAATAGTGTACTTCTCGGAGGTTGTAGTTTGGGTACTTACCCATGTTATATTACGAAAATGAGGTACTGGGATAATTCATGCATTTTGGTCCTTTATTAAGTCAAGTTTTGTGATGAGTTCTCAGATCAAACTGGAAGAAACACTATGAAATCTCCCTTATTTGAATTCTGGAATTTGATAATGTTGTTTAATATTAAGGCACATAGAAGTATTTGTAGTTTTCAGGAGAGTCTGTTCCAAATTCCATGTTAAAGGAAGCAGAATAAAGGTGTAGATAGTGGCTGTTCTTTAGGTCAGCACCAAGCAAGATACCAACTAGGTTTATGAGACCCCCTTTGGCAGCCCTCAAGAGATTGCCTTTCCATTAACCTTATTTATTGTTCAACGAGGTGGGCATAACCTACTCCCATCCAGATTCCAATCCTTTCCTCTTGTGTAGAGTACACCTGACTTCACCATCAGGCCTGCTCAGGTGGAAGGAATGACAACTGGCTTTTTCTTGTGTATGTATTTTATTTTCCTCAATCCAAAGTTGTCTTGCTGACAGATACAAACTATGAGATCGGATGCTGAAATTTGAGTCTAAAAATGCACTCAGTGGATCGTAGTCATTTGACATTATAAGGCTTTGACTTAGGAAACTCATGGACCTCCTAAGAAGGTAAAGAGAGGGCAAACGAAATCTGCCTGATAGGACCCAATGGAATCTAATCACGGAAAAAGCGTTAATAGAAACAACCTTGTAGTTTAACCAGCCTCAATGAAATGATGCAATGCCTTCTGGGGTCGAGGATTACCGTAAAGGTAAATGATAAGGAATGGCAAAGTGGGTCAAATGAAGTGGTGGTAGAACCATTTATTTTGTTGCTATGATGGTGTGGAGTAATATTGTTATTTTTTCATTAATTTTTTTTGTTTCCACAGGCCAGGGAATTTTATTAGGCTTTTCTTTGGAGCATTTGTTGATGATAAAATGATGGTTAATCTAGATAATTTTGAAGGCACTTTTATGGTTTGGAGGGTTACTCTTACCAGGTTTCAAAGGCAATTTTATAGATAGGGAAATTATTTTAGTTTTCTGAAGGACTGATATGCTTCAAATTCTAGGATGTATATGGGGATTATTTTAGCTTTCTCTTAAGGCCATTTCATAGGCATGGGTATTGGGAGTGTATACAGATACAGGAATGGGAGTGTTATATAGAGAGAGATTTTAACAGGGGAGGTTCACACCTAACTGCAAGGACTTCTGGAGTAAATGAATTAAAATCCAATCTCATAAAAATTGAATTACTTTTTAGCTTTCTTAAAGTTTCGCCAATTGTCAAATGAAACCCATGATCAGATATGACCCTTTAAGAGAGATGGACTTGTACCACAATTAACTCCTCTACAATCAACCACTTGTCCTCAAACAGCAGTTGAACATAAACGACGAAAATTTGGATATCCTAAATTTGGACATTTTAAAATTCTTAATTGGACGTTAAAAGTGACCAACTTTTATTGTGCAAATTACTAATCCAAACAATCAAAATAAAAGGACAACTATCAACTACTTTCGTGTGGGCCATCTACCTAACCTAAGCACAACTACCAACTGGCTTCTCTGTGGACCATACCAACTTCCTCGTTGAAGACTAAAAATTCTGAGTTGAAAATGTTGTTTCTCAAATATCAGTGAGCTTGTGCTAAGACGAGAAAAAGTGCCTTAATTGATGAGTTGTGCTTGAGAGAAAATAACTACTACATATGGTTGCCAAATGCATTTGGAAAGTCTAAACAGTTCCAAAAGCTTAGCTTTCTGCAAATTGAAAGCTTTCCAAGTTGGAAGGAGTTTCAGAAATAGAGGATTGGGGGATGGGAAGCCTGGATGAGGCTCTAACTTATCAAGCATCTGAAAGTGAAGGGGTTCGAACGTTGAAACTCTTGAAGAGACAGAAGGTATTCACTTTGATAAATTAAATGAGAGGTTGAAGAATGAAGTGGAAGAATAATCCAGTCTTGATGTTAATCCCCTGTTAGCACATAATTTTTACTCCAGACTTGCAGCTTTTGTAATCTAGCTTTTGTAATCTGTTATTTATACAGTCTGAGTGTAATGTTTAAATTTCTCTATGTGATTGGATAGCTTCTCGTCATGTCTATTTGTACTTTGTATCTATCTTGGTTCATGGAGTTTATTTGGCCCTTATTTTTTAGTGTAAGCTATTTTTATCTACTATTAATCTCTGTTATAGCAGAGCACTATAGGTTTAATCTCGCCAAATCTTTAAATAATTTTTATTTGATCGATCAATTTTATTGTAGAATCATGTTATATGATTGCACTACTTTGATGCTGTGTGATCAGTTTAATTGAAAAGAATTAGAAAATATTTAGAATTTGAACATTTATTTTTTTATTTTATACTATGTCAAATAAATTTATGTCATCTGCTGGCAGTTTTACTTACAAGCTTCTATATACGCTAAAATATTTCTAGGAATTTCATAATTATGTTTTGATAACAAAATGTGCCGGCATTTGGTTATGTATTTGTTTTACATTTATATATCATAGTGTTGTTCCAGTCAACTAGAAATTTACATACAATTTTTTGGTTACAAATTTTGCATATCATCCAACTCTGCTTTAATTGATCTTTACTGCCTCATTGTTTCTATTGCGTGGCCATATAACTTTTCTTAGCAAAGTTCTTTAGCCATTAAGCTAAAAATTGTTCTTCCTTGAACATGTCTCAAACCTAACTTTAAGGAAAAATTGCTTTTATTGTTTTAGTTGTAACTTGTAAGTTCTTCATTTGTAGTTTTAATTCAATCATTGAACTAAACGTTTAACTTGTGTCTGAGCCCCTCTTCAGCTTAAAATGATTTTTTCTTTTTAAAACATAAGTTCAGTTTTATTTAACAAGGCTTTATATGTGTTAAAGTTCATTAAAAGGAATTGTCACTTCTCATGCAATCTCATCAGCTGTACTGTTAGTATTTTTCATATTATTGATATTTGAATTTAGATCTAAGAATTATAATTGAAGTCATTTGTGCAACATTCAAGAATATTAATGCAATACACAGTTTTTCCAAAAGCACTACAATTTCAATATTAATGCATTTAAGAATATTAATGTGCGATTGCATTGTAAGGAAAAGATCACTTAAAGCAGAGCAAATATCAAAATTGACTTTAATTGTATGATATTCATCATTGTTCTATTAAAAGTGATAGCATTGATATCTATAAATCTTTTATTAATTAATCTTTACATGTAATATACTACTGATAACATTGATATCTATAAATCTTTTATTAATTAATCTTTACATGTAATATACTATGATACAAAATGTTAAATGAACATAGCCAGATTTATCAACCTTGGATAACATGCATGAGACTGATTAGGCCAATGGAAACGTACAATTGCTACAATGTTGTAGGTGTGGTGTTATGCAAATCTACATACCTCCCTGGGCTTCAGCTATCAAGAGGAAGGGGGATGATTGTCTAAACACAATATCAATGTAAATTATTGGACATTTTAATTAACAATTTATTCCCCCCTAGCACTACACACTATGTTCAATGGCTTCTATTGCCACAAAAACATTAATGTCTAAATTTCATTGTGATTTTTCAATCAATTAGATAGTGCACACCTCTCGTTCAAGAGGAAGGGGGATGATTGTCTAAACACAATATCAATGTAAATTATTAGACATTTTAATTAACAATTTATTCCCCCTAGCACTACACACTATGTTCAGTGGCTTCTATTGCCACAAAAACATTAATGTCTAAATTTCATTGTGATTTTTCAATCAATTAATAATTACACTTACTCCATCAAACAAATGCTGAGATATCTGATGATGTCTAGATACCAGAAGTAACTCTTTTATGTCATTTGACAAAGGATGGGTTGTATGAACACTTGCAATGTTATTAAGTTTTTTTGCCAGAGGACAATTGGTGTATTTTTTTTCTTTTGGCTTGCTACAAATGACATACTTAGCCCTTGGTTCTGGGCTTAGTTCTTATCTAATCTTCTGTATAAATGTAAATAAACCAAGAACAAAGAAAACAAAGCAACAAGAATAAACAAGATAACAGTCGACGAACACAATTGCAAGCCTTGTGAAAATTCTATAAAAATATAGAATAACTATAGCCCTTCAAAGAATTCAAAAAGACGTTACAATGTTACAAAAACTACAAGATAAAGGGCAGAAAATATGGAGTTCTTCAGTAGAAAAATCGTTTGGCAAAAATTCAATTAGCAAATTTAAATGCTCTTTACATCTTACAAACCATGAGTGTGATAACAGTCTCAGGAAAAACACTTTAGGCCTCGTAAAAAATAAGGAATGTGGAAAAGAAACCATAGAAGAATAACAGGGTACAAAATAGAAAAACAAGGGGTTCTTCAGCTGAAAAACTAATTAGAAAACATGCAATTATCATGTAGGCCGTTTTATCCTTTCAATTGGGTTTCAATGCGATTCGAACGCTAACCCACTTGGTACTTTTCAGCATTTTTGCAGATGTTGTGGAGATTTTGGCAACGGCAGCCTTAATGATTGAGGATGTGGCGACTTATGTGAGGAATATGCCTTGTTTGGAGGTTTTTACTAATTTTAATTATCCAGGATGATTCCACTTTATTGCACAATTTCATCAAAGATTAACCTAGGGTACATAGTAGGTTTTTCTTGAATCTTAGATGAAATTTATGCCAACCACTTCTTGTTAAAATGTAAAGTGTGTAAATTTCCAGCTATAAAACGCTAAATGCATCCACTTGTAAATTTCCCAAATATCAGTTCCTTAATTATAATTTATTTCCTCGTCTATAATTTTGTTTGTAATAGCTTATAGGAACTGGCTTTTGTGTTTGGTGGTTTTCCTTAATCTCTGCCTGTAATACTTCAATTATCTTTTTCATTGTTCATCATTAGTCTTTCAGACTTTTTTTTTTCCTGATCTTCGAAGTATTGTTTGCAGCTATGCAACAGCTGGAAATGAAGAAGAGCCAAGTTTTGAAATTTTAGGCATATTTTTAGGAAGGTAATCCTTTTCTTTGCTCTTCTATTGTAATATCTCTCTCCATTCTTTTGCATGTCAACTTCAAGGCTTTAGTTATGTCGTGATATTTTGTTCTACATTAGCTCAATCTAGGATTCTGTGAAGCTGCCGGGCTTCAAAAACTGTATGGCCATTGTTATATTGCATGAACCATTGCACATGAGGAAGATAAATCTCATTAAATGCAGTGAAATGTGTTTATTGTCCTTTTGGGTTGGATGTTCATTCTTTGGTCATCTTATGTGTTTTAGCATGATACTTACACAGAGCTAATGTTGTTCCTTTTTCTCTCCAAAATGCAGAATCAGTATGGAGATCAAACAACTGTAAATAATTCTCTCCCATAATTTTATGGGTCACCTCCAATTTGGTCAGACAATCCTCTTGTTCATGATGCGGAGTTCATAAGAAAAGGAGCACCAGCATCGCCTGTCAATATGTCATAGAAGACATCTTGTGGAGCCTGATATGTAACAAAGCCTTCTGTTCATGTAGAAGGGTTTGCCTTAAAAGGGCAAAAGTCTCACGGTAATTTATCATCCCTTGCTTAAGCCTCTTTTTATCCTCACTCTCCCTTTTTGAATCATTTTTGGAAATCACTGTGGAAATTTCTTGGGTGCCAGACATGTTTCTCCACTTCCTTTTATCCACACGTTGATGGTCAGACCAAGATTGTCGATTGCACCTTACACCATGCTCTCTGCATCTATCATCACCAAAAGAAGCAGTGGGATAACTATTTTCATATCCTCATCACTATGACGGCTGGACTTTTCATGTCTCTACAAGGCATTCTCCTTTTGAAGTTTGTTATGGCTCCAGCCATTGGCCTTTATGATATCCTGCATGCTCTTCTGGTTCTAGCTACGTCCTGGTTTTGGAAAAGAGAGACAAAATATAAAAGAGCAAGACAGCTTCGTTCATTATGTGAAATTTGGCCGAACTTTATGCAAAAATTCAAGATATCCTGCACCACATGTGGGCCAAATTCAGATCACTCCATGGTTGTCAGTATGTCATTATATCCAAGTCGGTGATCCTATTTGGCTTCATTTGGATAAGCACAGGTTTCAAAACCAACATCATCACAAGTTAAGGCCCATCCATCACAAGCCATACACAAGTCTCCAAATTTGTTGGTCTCATTGTTTTTCACTTTAATTTCCTGGCACACACCAATTGCAAGAAGCAAACCACTATTTGGTTGCAAAGGCACTTTACCAACACAAGCCAAGCGGTTCTCGGAGTCGGCTTTTGCAAACAAGTTTTCACATCTAATGTAGAATTTGGGGTAACTTCCACCAAGCAGGGAGGAAATGATGAGAAATAGTCATTTGCAGTATTACCATTTGTAGAAAATCACCCATAATCATGTGTGCATCTTTTGTTAACTTTTAGTTACCTGTATAGTGTCAGACTCTTACATCAACATGTAAAGAGTCACATTTATTATTTCTATTCTTAGAAAGCCCTGTCTTTCTATTTTTAGAAGCTTCCTTGTATATCTTTATATATATGTAATACAGTGATTATACAACAGGTACAGTTGTGGCGATCCTTTTATCCCGGTCAATGCTGTTCAATTGTCTTCCATAGCTCATATCAAAATTTGAACAAGTCAATAGAATATGCCAAACATGCTTTCTTCTAGATGGGGTTGGTAGCTTAAACTTTAAAACTCCAGCTCACTGGTTTTGCTACCATATAAAATTTATTAACTGTAAGAACTAAGATGTTTTTGTGCTGGTTTGCTTGATCTGCCTGATTGATGCTTTCCCATCCAGCTCCACCCAGTATGTGAAATTGGTGTAAATACTAAATATAGATTTATGCTGGAAGTTGGACCACCCTTAGTACTGAGACATAACACTCGTCGGATATGTGACTTTTGGAGAAGAATGCAGAGACATTACGTAGCTTTATTTTAAGATCCCATCTTTGACATTCATGGAGATTGAAATAAACATTGAAATTGTTGTTTCACCTAAGATTTATTGTGCAATTAAAACTCGATGATAATTTTGAGTCAGATTGAACCTTTTAGAAGGCACAGGCACTGTGATCTAGCGCTAGTAAAGATGGATAAAGCACTGGATATGTTTAACTCGTCTATTTGCATTGCAGTATAGGTTGCAGTATGAATAGACATTCTTATATACTGTTGAACCTTCCTTATGTAGTATGAATGTAGGCTACTTTTGACTTTTTAGGGATGATTCTACAATATTATACGAGCTAAGGTGAGAGAACTTGCAGGGTGGATCAGATTTCTTATTCATGCAGACAATATTTGTAATTTTAAAATTGAAGGACATTTGTGATATCTTTTATTGTCTAGACTCCTAGAGTCTCCTAGCTCCTTCACAAGTTCATTCTATTAAAACTATTCTCGGGAAAGCATTGCAAAATTTCCTAATAAGCCAGATTTGACTTTTGGAAGTCTTATACAGGATGTCGGGGTATGGCTGGATGCAATTGGCCTTGGCAGTTACAGACAAATTTTAAAAGAGAATGGTGTTAATGGAGAATATTTGGACAGCTTATCTACATTCACCACAGAGCAGATTTTGCGATTTATTAGGCGGTGTCACATGAAATGGGGAGATTTTATAACATCGTGCAAAGAACTTCGACTTATCAAAGGTAAGTGTCATCTGAGGTTGTGTGTGTGTTAAATAATGCATCTAGGGTGGTAGGTCAAATCTTTATAGTCAATTCCCAATTTGTATATATTGCCAACTAGGTACTATATACAGGATTGGCAAGCTCTTCTATTTTCTTATCTTGGTCTGATATGATGTCATGCTTTATATTGATGCTTGTTTTGAGGCATATGTTGATTATTTGATTTCCAGTGGCATGCCTGAAAGGCGAGCAAGAAGTTCATAGGCCTTGGTGGGCTCCTTCCTGCCTGTCAGCTGTTTTTGTTAAGGTTGCAAAGCATAATCGACGGTCTCCAGTTGTATCACTGTAAGTTTGATCCCTGAGCCCATCTGTAAAGCCAGCTTGGAAATTTGAATCAGATTGCAATGATATTGCCGTATTCCAATTTCCTTGACATATTCTTCTCATCCTAGTTGCAATCTTAACTTTGCTTTTCATAAAAAGTAATTCTCTATCCTTGAATCACAATGTGTGTATAGAGGGAAGACATGCGCACAATGTCTCCTGATGCTGAGGTCAAAATATTTAATATAACCAAAGCACATATATGTTGACATTTCGCAATGAAGTGTAAATCAATAGAAATATTTGATTCTCATGGTCGCCATTTTCCCCTCTTCATTCCATGTTGATATTGTTCTTTTGTGTTGTTCCCAGAACAATATGATACTATGTAATACTATTAATTATGCGCGTTATCCATTTGAAGTGTCTCATTTATTCCCATGCTTATGTCTCTTGGTCTGCTGTGTACCTCTGAACCTTGGACATTCAGTAGCAACGTACATTATGGTATACTGGAAACATAAGCATTTGACACTACAGTAATGCAACAAGTTCTTTATGACACATTTTAGTTCCAATTGCCCTTTAAATTCTACATAACTCCGTGTTGTTAATTATGCAATGGGTACGCCGATAGCTATATGGAATGAGTGTAATTCTTGATTAATTGGAAAATCACAATAAAATTTAACATTATTTTTTTATGGCATGTAGGTCTATCTAAGTTACAAATATCCATATACTCATTCCATTTCATTTGAATATGATAGACATGCAGGTCTATCTAGCTAGTGAGGTGTGCCATGCAAGTCTATTTTGAAGCAAGTTACTAGTGAGCTGTGCCATGCAGGTCTATCTAAGTTAGAATGAAAGTGTAATGAGAAGATCAAAAAATAAAATAAAATGCTGCTAGAATATAGTGAAGTCCGATTTTAAATTGACTTTGTTTCAAGAATTGTGGATTCTTAAGGAACATTATTGAGTAAAAGAAAGATACGTAATGCCTCATTGTAAGGTGAAAATTGAATAACATTTACTTTTCCTTCACTTTTGATCTACTTTGATTTGCAGTTTTGTCTATTTATGCACTTAATAGTGCTTCACTACAACTCATGTGTATTGTATTATTTTTGTCAACCCACAATTTTTGTGTATTGATCATTGGTTCCGTACCCTTTACAACTTTAACAACTCGTATGTATTGTATTGTTTTTGTCAATCCACAATTTTTGTGTATTGTATTGTTTTTGTCAACCCACGATTTTTGTTAAGGATTTTTGTGTTTTTTCCTGTATTAAAATTTAACATCTGATAACAATGAAAGTGTAATCAAATTCTCAGAAATCTGAATTGTCATCAAGTAGCAGCAATAGGGTCGCGCTTATAGGGAATGGAGATGGTGCAACGGTGAAGGGGTTAAAGAAATACCTCTACCATTCTTCCTACATTTCCTTGTTCGAATGAGGTAGGAAGAATGATATAGGGCACAATTAGATGTAGTTGTTGCTCTCTTTTCCCTTACCGTGTTATGTTTTAAATTTATGGTACACCATTTTCAACTAATACTGTAAGAGTTTACTGGCGCCTTCTATGCAATAGTTTTAGTTATTTCTTCTAATAAAACCTAATTTTGTTTAAACAAAAGTACTTCAATAGAAATACCTATCGGCGTACCCATTGCACATCAAGTGCGATTGCTAGTTTTACCTTTCACTAGGTTTTGGGGAGAGGAGGTAGGAAGAGGAAGGATATGTTTTTTTGGAGGCTGCTGCGTAGGGGTTTTTTCTAGGTGATTACTCTCTGTAAGTGTAAAACCTTTTGAAGGAAGTGTTGGAGATTGTAATCCCAACTACTTCATTGAGTTTGCCAGCAGAACCTATCATCTCTGTATCCTCCTGATGGGCAGTCAACCTCAATATTAATGACAGCATTAAAAGCAGATCCTACTAAACATTTTTGATGGATTCGAATGGTTTTTTATTTATTTCTCTAGCTTGTCTTCTATCATATCTCCTGATCTCACACATTTTATGGAATATTATGATCTGCGGATCTAGAGGTGTGTTTGGGATGTCGGTGTGTATCCTCAACTTAAGAGGTTCATGGTTTGGAGGTCTGCAAGTAACCTTTCTAGTGTGACAGTCATGATAGGTAGTGTTCTTGAGTTCCCAGATAAAGGTGCAAGTCTTTCTGGTGATTTGAGGTGGTGCTGTTGTTCTTGTTGATTTCATTGTGCTTGTGGTGGTCTCTGGATCGTGTGTCTATTGTGTTGGTGGTCTGCATTGAGGATTGAGCTCGTAGATAAAGATTTCTCCTTGGGCGTTGATGT
Source organism: Cunninghamia lanceolata (assembly GCA_027924645.1). Lineage (NCBI taxonomy): Eukaryota > Viridiplantae > Streptophyta > Pinopsida > Cupressales > Cupressaceae > Cunninghamia > Cunninghamia lanceolata. The sequence continues at coordinate 21,769,422 of BSBN01000582.1, forward strand.
TCTTTCCAGTCTTGGCTGATCGGGTGCTTTGTGCATGTTGCAGATGATCTAAGAAAAGTTCTATGGAGCGTGGCATGTTGCTCGAGGAAGATTTGAGTCCCAGATATATTTGGCCGACAGTATAGTGATTCGCATTAAGTCGAGCTGACCTTGATGTTCATTCCAAGGTTGATGAAGCATATAAATACTTGTAGATGAGTTGTGGAAAATGTATTCTTGTGCAAAAATGATAAGATCCTAAGAAAGGAAGAAAGGCAGAGCAGAGAAGAGGAAGAGAAGAAGAGGAAGAGTAGTAAAGGATGAGGAGATAACAAAGAAGTGTTTGTGGGGCAGGGCAGAAGTATTGTGCGCTTCAATGGAACTGAACTTTGCATGAAGTAGATGCTATTTCTCAGTTCAATCTTTCTGTGTTAATCATTCATTTATCTTGTAGGCAATAAGCCTCTTTTGAGCAGTGAGCTCTGGGTAGTGCGCCTGAAGGCAAGTGCCTTGCCATTTTCTATTCTTTTAACAGAGAATAAATCTTGTGGGTTAACCCCCACCGTGGTTTTCCCTTAACCGGGTTTCCACGTAAAAATCTTGGTGTTATGTGTGTTGATTATGTTTTTGCTCATGTGTTGTTGATTCATGCTTTTATGGTTATATCATTAATCTGTTAATAAGTGATAAAAAAGATAAATTGCAGCAAAAGACAAAGTTTTGAGACAACTGATTCACCTCCCCTCTTAGTTGTCTACCATAATTTCAACATTATTGATCTTTCTTGTCTCCCTCACTACTTACTCATGATCCATACCCTTTGAAATTTATTTTAGCACTAGTAATATAATCTGTATCTTTAACTTGCTACAGATGTAGACAATGGTAACAATCTCCTCTATAATTATTATGATCTAACATATAGAATACTCTACAGTACCCTATAAATATCAAAAGATGCTCTTCACAAGTACCTAGTGATCCTTGTCAAGATTAGCCATGAAATGACTCGAACCTCACACTTGGAAAATTTCTAGTATGGTGTAGACTATAGCATAAATGAGGCTCCCAACCACACTAGCATATGGGACATGAGTCATATCCTCCATCTCACTAAGTGTAGATAGACACTACTCATGAGGCCTGTAGGTAGGGTTACACTTTACAAGGCATGTGTAGAGATATGCCCAAGACCAACAAACTTGCCTAATAAAAATGTTATAGAGTTGTGGAGTTGCAGTGAAAGTGTGCATCATATGTGAAGGGGCTAGGTAGGTCCATAAATATAGGCCTTGTAGGGATGTAGGAGTGGGAAGTAGGGTTGCATTTTGTAAGGCATGTGTGAAGGTTTGCATGAAGTCCACAAGTCTATAGAGTTGTGGTACTAGAGGCAGGTGAGCAATTTTTGTACCATGAACTAGGCCACCACTCTAAAGGATTTTGAAGCTCAATATAGAGTTAAGTAGATTTAAAACAAGGGTAGTAGATAAAACACAAGGCCACAAATATAGAGATCAACAAACAAAAATAATGGGGCCTATTGAATTATCTCAAATCAGTTATCATTAATGAAGAAACTAAAGCAATAAAACAACACAAAAGTTCACTACAAGAATTCAAACTATCAAGGTGAAATAGCCAAAGATTTTAGAAAAAAATGAACTTTTAAATGGCTAATTAATTTATTGAATGTAGCATTTTATATGTGATGTAGAAAATTGTCTAAACTTCTAAATTATTTGAACAATTTTATTATAATAAGTAAAATTTATTAGAGAAATATATATTAATTAATTGTTTGATGTGCTTAGGGCAGGGGCCCTAGCTCAATTGGCTAAGTAATTCCATTGCGGTAAAGATGGTCACGAGGTCCAGTCTCCCCCCTGCCCACCTGATATTGTAGCCGGTTCATAGCTCCGGTCAAAAGCGTTTACCCATGAATAAAAAAAAAAAATTGTTTGATGTGCTTAAAAAATATATCAAAGATTTTTATAAAATTATTTTGTTAGAATTATATATTAGCAATAGGTATAAACTCTAAGGTGTAGTTTATCCTAACTTTTATTCTGGAAAGGAGAAACACATCATAAGAGTGGAATTGGCTAGTGCAAAGCTAAATTGTACAACCTTTGGTAGCATCCACATTATTTCTACCAATATTAGAGCTCTAGAATAGGGTATGGACATCCATCAACACACAATACATAGAGGGGTTTTGTCAAATGTTGTTGTTGCAATTGGCCTACGAGACAAATATGCAAAATGTTGAAGCATATACAAAGCATGTGAATTGTTTGACACAATGCCTCAAAGAAATGTCATTTCATGGAATGCAATGATTGTGAGTAATGCACAAAGTGGATTTGTTGGAAAGGCTTTAGAAACTTTTAGGCAAATAATATATGTTAACTAATATTGATCAATTATTTTGGTAGTATCTAGTGGAAGAATGGTAAAGATGGTCGATAGTTTTTTTTGCTACTATTAGCTAAAAAAATGGAATCCTTTTTTAGAAAGAGATTCCATGACACATGCATTTTTCAATTTGTAGTAATGATCATTAGTAATTTATTCAATTAAACTAAAGAAATAGCTTCGTATAGTTGTGATTTCACAAGCATGTTCATTGAATTTTTTGTGTTGAAATTTCTCTATTATGGTTATTTTTGCTATGGAAAATATATGTTTGTTACATTTTTACAATTAAAACCATTGTGTTAGGCACAAAATTGTAGTTCTTGCCCTCTACCTTATTCAGTTTAAACATGAACAACATGCTTATAGATTTTGAATGATGAATGAATGTTTTTCTTCATAGTATAAATGATTAGTGAGCATGCATGATATTTCCATGATTCATCATTAATTTGTGTTGGAGATTTTAAAATAAGTTAAAATTGTGCCATTGGGTAGACTAGATACCAATATTTTATGTAGTGTGTAAATATATTTAGCCACAGGTGTTGGTGTATGGAATCATTTGGTTTTAGATAGAATTTCAATGAGATTATTTTGTTATGATTAGTGAGCATGCATGATATGTCAATTTCATCACTATTTTGTGTTGGAGATTTTAAAATAAGTTAAAATTGTGCCATTAAGTAGAACTAGATACCAATATTTTATGTAGTTTGTAAATATATTTAGCCACAGGTGTTGATGTATAGAATCATTTGGTTTTAGATAGAGTTTCAATGAGATTCTTTTGTTTCAAATAGTGGCAGACATAAATGCATTAGGGGACTATGTATAATTTCTTGAAACATGTATAATTTATCTAGTTTATTTATAATTTATAATTTTTCAACATGTATATGTTTATTTATAATTTTTATATATATATTCTTAAAAATTAATTTTGTACTCAAGTTTGTATATTTATATGTATATATGTAGGTTCATAGTTTTTATATATATCATCATGGATGATATTCACTTTGATGCTGAGGACTTCCTCAATGCACAAGCTAAACAAGCACCATCTCCACCCCCACCCCCACCTCCAGATGCCCCACCTCCAACCCCACCTAGACCCCACCTGGAACTGACCAGGCTCGCTTGCGAGCCATAATTAATGAAAATTTAGATTCCATACAAGAAAAACTAAATTCCATTTGCAATGAATAATTCATGCCACCTCACGTACGCTTTGTAACTTTGATGCAAAAAATTGTAGATTATGTGAGGTCTATTGACTCATACTTCGATGGTTTCTAGAAATGGAGAGAGGAGAGGTGCCAATTTTATGCTGATGGCCTCTCCTATAAGGAGATTTTGGATCTTAAAATCACAAAAGGCCATTTAGCGCAATATTTTAGACACCCCATCACAAATGAACATATTCCTACAAATAAGAAAAGAATATCAATCAGGTGGTGTAGACATGAAGGGATGTCTACCAATTTTTGGGACAGATGGTGGATAGTGTTTGATTATCCACCTCATGCTAATTGTGAGGTTCCTTTATATTTTTTGAGAAAATTATATGTAGACTTCATTATGAATCAGAAACCCAACTATTTTGATTTTAGATCATTCTAGGGTATTGGTGGTGGCATGCCATAACAGAGGTTGGGGCCACGGGTTGATCCCCAATGACCCGTGCATGTTCAACCTCTTATTGACCCTCCTACTGTTGCCATTCCTGCGCCCTTCTAGCGTCATGCGGTGATATCCACACTAGGCACATTGAGTGCACTCTCAGGTAGACTGGATGAGCAGACTTCTATGATGGTAGCTCGGGTTAGAGACCATGGAGGAGTTGATGGTGGAAGTGGTCCTAGTACCACTCCACATGTGTCGATGCCTCATACATGTACGAGTTGCAATCAGTTGTGTTATGGACCTTATTAGGCAGCTGCACCCACTTCAACTACACATGCAGCATCTGATGATATGGGCGAATCATTTGTTGATTATCTATTTACTGAGGATCATCCCATAGATCATTCGACATAGGTATATATATAGGTTACACACATGTTGAATTTATAATAATTTTAAGTACATGTTTTTAATGAACATATAGATCAATTAAATTGTAATATTTTAACAATCGAATTGTTTGGTGTAGATGATGGAAACAAGGACCATTGATCGATTTAATTTTTCATCGACACATGTTCATCTCGGGCACCCATTTGGGGTATTTTGAATGATTTATATTTTAAATAATTTAATTTACTTGATTTTAATTTGTAATTCAATCTTGAACATGTACATTAAATATTTATGTTGGTTCAGGGTTCTTCCACATTGAATCCTCCATCTGAGGGTGTCTTGAGCGCTCCTCCATCATTGGGCATCTCACATGACCCTTTTGTATTTATATTGTTTTAAAAAACTATATATATATATACACACTTATCTTTTTCTATTTTGAATTCACTATATCTGAAAATGTGCGTGTACTATTTAATATATATTAAAAATATATGTCTATGTAGGTTGACACAACAATGAGGATGGGCATTGTAGCATACTTGGATGATCCAAGTTTATATCAGGAGTTGACTGCATTTTAGGTTGTTGAAAAATGTATCTATGTCTACGTGCAATATGTAAGTCTTTTAAATAGATTAAAACAAAAAATGGGTACCTACACAAGTGAATATATATGTTTTAACCTAATTTGTAAACATGCGCTAAGTTATAAATGAGCTTGTAGGAGCTTGTCAGTGACACATTTCATCCCGTTCAGGCCATTCTACCTACAACACATGTAGAGCAGGAGGATAGAGGAGATGGGCAGCCTGATACGGTATAATTTAAAATTTAGATTATATTTAAAGTCAATTAAAGTATACATTGTGAACTTAAAGTAAATTTTAATAGAATATATATGTTGACATGTGTTAAAAATTATTTTTCTTTGATAGCTTGAGACATGTCATGTAGCTAAGCATGTAGAGACATGTCTTGGAATAGAGGAAGCACAACAACCTCTTACGGTATAATAATTTAAATATGATGAATTATAAATTGAATTGAATTAAATCATTTTAAAAATCATCTTACATCTAATTTCAACTTTCTTTCTCTTGTACATGTACATTGATTCAGAGCATGTAGAGATAGGTCAAGGTGCACTAGAGCATGCCTCTCAGCCTCACACGGTAATTTAATTTTATGATAAATTATAAATTAAATTGTCATTAAATCATTTTTAATCATCTTACATTTGATTTTTGAAGAGATATTATGTCTCAATTATATTGTTTGAAACCTCTATTCGGCATCTTTGTTCATGATTAAATTGCTTCGATGAACCAGAATGGACAGTTCTTCATATCGGTCTGACAGAAGATCATAGGCAAGACTCTGGTAGTTGTCACCCTGAAACTCCAATATTGGCGAGACACAACACTTCAGTGAGACTCCGAAGTCCATCACCCCGATACTCCGACAAGGGATGACATCGTATTGATGGGATAGAGCATATCAAAAAGACCCTGAAATGGGTCTCTTCGATACTCTGATGAAGCTTTACTGTAGGTGTATCGGGTTGACAGGAGGATTTTGGTGAGACTGAGTTTCTTGTCTCACTGATGGTCTTGGTCACCCTGATGAAGCTTGTTCGACGAGAGTCTTCCCAACCATATAGACCAATGGTCAGGTTAGCAGCAAAAGTGCACGACGAATGACATCTTGTGGTTTTGTATATAAACTAGAAAGATGAACAATGACTGATGCATGTGGGATATTTAGTATCTCACGAATGCGAATGGTTGTGAATGAAAAAATGGTTAAATCAAACGGTCGGTTGCAGGAACTGAATCGACCATGTATAGTATTAATAATTGATCTTTTACACAGTTTGATAAGTAGTTTGATATGTAGAGATCGGTTGAATATTTGGAGAACAATGTGAGTTCGTGCTATATACATGTAGAGTAAATGGACAGTGACATGTTCTGAGAATCGATGTCTGGTCAAGAAGGCTGAATACTTTGTTGTAATCTTTTTGAGTTTACTGATAATAAAGTTGTCTTCTTGTGGCAGTGGGTTTTTTACCGGAAAGGGTTTTCCCACGTACATTTGATGTCTTTTTCTGTGTTATAATTTATGATTATTTTGAATTCCAGGTTTGTGCATCTTAATGAGTTGTAATTGAAATTAAAAGCTACTTGTCTACATTTTCCCCTTTTGAATTAACATTGGGAAGGCTGTTTCCACACCTATGCTTTTCCTACAAGTGGTATCAGAGCCTGGCCAGTTGTGTTATCCTTGTGGGTAGGTTGGGTTTTTTTGTGTTAATTCTGCAAGTGGGAGTTCTATAGAGGTCTATTGTGTCTTACCTACAAATTAAGATGACAAGCACATCAGGAAAGATAGACATTGAGAAGTTGAATGGCACAAACTTTGAGTTGTGGAAACTTAAGGTTGAAGATATGCTGGTTGATAGAGATCTATGGGTTGATGTGTCTGGGACTAAACCCTCAGGAATGAAGCAAGAAGATTGGGACTTAGCAGACAAGAAAGCCAGAGGACTAATAAGATTAAGTCATGTAGATTCTATTTTGTTGAACGTCCTGTTGGAAACAAGGCAGATAACTAAGAGGGGGGGTGAATCAGTTATCTCAAATTTCTTTAACTTTCTTTTCTTCTTTAATAATTAGTGCAGCATCAAAACATATAGGCATATGTGATCATAAGAACAGAAATAAAATCAACACACATAACACAAGGATTTTTACGTGGGAAACCCTGTTAAGGGACAAACCATGGGGTGACTAACCCAAGATTGTATTCTCTATTAAAAGAATAAAGGAGTAAAAAATGGCACTTGCCAATTAGGGCTCACTACCCGAGCACACTTCTCACAAGAGGCACACTGCCTATAAGAGACTCACTGTCTATAAAACTTACATAAGGTAATCAAGTATTTGAACTGATGAGAAACATCTACAAATGTAAGAGTTTAGTTCTGGTTAGGCACAATACACTGATTTGATGCATTTCATTCTTCCTCTAGTTTAATACTATTGCTCTGTCACATACCGGACTTGATTTGTTGCTTTTACACTTATCCCTGCTTTTCTTCGCATTTTATTTCATCACTTGTATATTCCACACTTCTACATACTAGAATCCATCTAGTATATATATATCCGCATCAAGGATTTCATCAACTTTCTAGTCAGCAACAAGAACACTCAAGATATTTACAAGTTACTGATATGTCAGCTGAATCCATGCTTGATTTGTGATGCGTATCAAAAGCATAGGCATAGAAGTCATTAATCATGTCAGCCAACAATGTATAATCCCCCAAATAGCTTGATCAACATCTTTTACTCATCCAGATTGAAGTCTAATGTTCTACTGGTCAGTTCTTTCTTTGTCTGCTCTACTTGTCTGGAACCCAACACTCAGATGCTCATATCTTTTTCATGCTTTATCAATGGAGGCTAAATCTTTGGAATATAGTAGTCATGATACCCCTCTTGACTTATCCAAGTTTGCAACTTGCTAAGTTACACCATCTAAGAGATTCAGACCTGATTGTCAGACCTTGTTGCATACTCTATTCTTATTCATTAGACCAAAACAATCTTCAATCTGACTTCTGGTATAGGCATACTATGTACTGCGGATGTGTGTGATAGACTTTGTTGCCATCAATGACAACACTCATGAAGCTACACAGTGTCTCTTGCCAACAATCTCCCCCTTTGGCATTGATGGCAACACTTAGTGAAAAATGGCTAAGTGTCGCAGTAACTCCCCCTTGGCTGATGCTCTGTCTTTTGCACTGTTTTACCGGAGCTCCCCCTTAGCTGGATTCCACTTCCACATTTTTCACTACTCCTCATTCTCCCTTTGACATCAATGGCAAAGGGCGGAATCTGCATACCAAAATTTTACAAAAATTAACCTATACATGGCCGCATATATATATATATATATGTTATACTTACATATATATATATATGTTATACTTACATATATATATATATATATGTTATACTTACATATACTTAAGTATATCCGCAAAAGTGGCCTTTAACTATACAAATTATGTGGTCCAGATCTGCTTCATCATGTCCAAAATGGAGATGTGACCACTCAACAAAAATGCATATGCTTCTGCCCTTCTTAAATATGCCGGATCACTGGTCCGGGTTGTGGTTTGAGCATCTGTCAAGGCCTCATGCATTGCCTCTAACTTAGGGATAATTATCCCTCTGACTTCACTCATTTTGTTTATTATATCCTTCTTTTCTTTGTTCAACCTCTTTATTTCATTTATGATGACAATGGCCTGGCATTCTTGATTCATTAAAGAGGTAGTAAGGGGATCAAAATTCTGAGATAAACCTGACAGTTTACCTTCTTGTTCTTTCACCTTCTTTTCAATATCCTCTATCACTTTGGGCCAAGATAGACAAAATTTGTACATGTCCCCACCATCTTTAAGAGCATTTTCAAGGCTCTTTATTCTAGTGTCTAGGGTCCTCCTATCATTAGCAATGAGTCCCTGTACTTAGGGAATCTTTTTCCTAGAAACTCCTTCTGGACATTTGCTTCTGCTGATTTTTCTAGAGATTCAAAGTGAGTGCTAACATAATTTACCAAAGATTTCAGGTTGCCAGATGGTGAGGCCGAAGGATCATTTTGGAATGATGGCATGATCTTCTCCAGCATCCCGGATGCAATCTCCTACAGTTCATAGTCTTCCATGTGAGATTTCAAGAGTTTTTCTTTTGCTTTGGCTTGAGCAAAAGATGCTATTTTCATTGTCTAAACCGAAGAAAGAGAGTCAAAATTTAGCAGCCCTTGAAATAGCTCAGGTTCATCTATCTCCATCATTTCTTTGTTTAAGAAGTTCTTCATTGCCTCTGTAGTGTCTCGTTCTAGTGACTGAGTCTTCTTTGGGATATCAAAACAGTCATCATTTGTCTTTTCTGCTTATTCTTCTTCTTTTCTCTTAACCTCTTATTCTTGAATCACCTTCTCTTCTCTTCTATTTTCTCCTTCAGCTTTAGAGTGTGGAATGTCTGTAGTGGGATTCAGAGGAGAGATGTCATCGGAGTTTGTTGCTTCATGAACTTCCTCTTCCGAAACAGAGGAATCTAAGTCCTTAGACTTCTCTTTATCTATCTCTTTTGATCCTTCTACATCAGAAGATTCTTCATTGGTTACATTTAATCCTTTAACATCCATGGTAGAAGGTTCTTCAACTGATTCCTCTATAATAGGAAGATTGAATCTTTTCAAGGCATTCCAGAGGATATTTTTTGTCTCACTTGCTACTTGGTCAATGTCTCCAAGAATAAGTTTATTCATTCTTGCCTTACTCTGGAACTCATCTTTACAATCCTTAAAAATCATGTCCATTTGTTCTGGAGTGATAGAAGGATAAAGCTGAATCATTATTTGTTCCTGAATCTCTAGGTCTTTTGCTTTTGCATTCTCTTTTCTCAGTTCAAGTACCTTTTCTAGACTCTTGGGAATTAATGATATAATTTCAACGAAAGCTTTATTGTAAATATTCAGGTACCTGACAATAGCTTCTTCCAAAATCCTCTTGTCAGTATCATTGTATTCATCATAGAACTCTGTTATTGGCTGCAGGTTCCCATCCATAGTAACTACCTTAATGATGTCATCAATGGGAAGAGTGGGCTTTTCAACAAATTCTTCTGCCTTTTCTTCCTTATTTTTACTAGTAGAGAATTCCCCAGATGTTTTCTTCTTCTTCATTTTCTTGATTTCCTCATCAGATTTTGTTTCTTCATCATCTTTAAGACTTGTGTATGACCTTGTGGCTTTGGTCTTCATCCTCTTTTCTCCTTTTCCAGATGTCTTGACTTCTGGTTTGGTGGTCCTTGAGCTTTTAGGAGTAACAGGTGCAGAGCTCTTGGAAGATCTAGTATGGGAGGAGGCTTGTACCGGAACATCTCTTTTCTTTGCTTCTTGTTTCTCTTTCTCAGCCTTCTCCATTTTCTCTCTGTTTGCATCTACTGCCTCTTTTGATAGACCAAATGTTTTGGTAATTTCCTCAACTTCCTTTCTTATTTTCCTCTTTATCTTCGGTTGTCTTAACTCAACATGTATTTTTACACTTAGTTCTTGAAATGTGCCAAACCTTTCTGCCTCAGGGTCCTTAGGCTAGCTCAATAGGTGTTGAATATGTAGTTCCAAGATTTTCTCATCGACCTTGTATCCCATAGGCATTATCCACATAGTTCTGGGCTCAACTACCTCCATTAGGCATTGATCAGTGTCAACCATGAAGCACACTGTGTCCTTGTATTTCTCAACTATGGATTGAGGTATCCTCTCTCTGGCTTGCATCATGCTTTGGAAGTTCTTAAAATAACCCCAGAGAGCTGTGTTCTGAGCTTTAGGATCACCAAGTCCATACATATAATCTCTAATCTGGATTGCAACCGGTTTATCATTTTGCCAAACCCAACCACTAGATCCAGGTAGCTCATTCATATAGTAGAAGAATAGACACAGTATTAAACGACCATATTTGAAGGAATTCTTCTTATCCTTTTTGATCTTCTATAGGTTTTCTAACAGTTGATTTCTCCCTGCTAGAATGATAGATCTTGTATCTGATTATCATTGAGGCAAACTTGACATTCAGATTTGTGATGTCATCTATGGTCATTGCTCTTTTATCAAATTTAGATCTAGTGGCTTTAGTTACTGTCTGGTTCTTGATAGATTTAAGTGTAGGTAACCCACCAGATGAGTACAGTCTAGTTACTGCCCTGATGGCATCTTTAGTTATTTTGAAGGGCCTCATTAACCACATGAAATTATCATGCATCCTTCTTAGGACATACCAGACCCAATCATCTTCTACAAAATAGGGAAAGTGTATGCAATGTCTGAAGTGTTTATCCCAGAGGGCCTTGTATTGAGGTTTGAGTTCAAAACTCTCATCTATTAGCTATTTGTGATGGATGTCCATCAATTTTGAGTCTCTAAATTCCTCAATGTTGGCATGGATATAGACCCTAACATCTTCTACGTGCATTACTCCATGCAGAATGCTAGAAAATGTGCGTAAAGGATCAACTTCTAGAGATTTATAGGGGTGTTTCTTGAATTTAGGATGTAGCCTATCAGTGATCTTTACAACCATTGGAGTAACCACCTTGCAAAAGATTTAGAGAGATATTTTCAGAATGGAAATACCTTTTTACGCTTTTAGGGTTTGAAATAGGAGCCAAAACAAATCACTGGTTGAATTCAATTTTCTAGTTGATCTTGAGTGAATTGTAGAAACTTTGTTGCAGAGCTCTTCTTTCTTTCTTCTCGAATGCAAATGTACAAATAATGAGTGAATAAATCCTTTTATCCTTGCGCAAACCCTAATTTCCTTTTATAATAAATGCACAACATAAGTTATCTAGTTACCCTGTTTTGAGAGAGATCTTCTTGAATGACTGTGTTGAACTTGGAATCATTGTCAGTGAGGATTGACAATGTATCTTCTTTTCTTCAATCATGCCATGGGTCTGCAGATCAAAGTATTTCAATTTTGAATCATACTGGATCTGTCTGTGAAAATCCTGCTTTACCGGAGTGCTGTCAGAACCGGATTAACTTGAGCGGTTAAACTCTTACAAAACTCCATGCAGATCTTTCATATTTGTACTGAAGGTTATGTAGATGTTTTTCTGAGAACCCTTTAATTTGTAGCATTCCATGTGCCGAATTTAGGCACTAGTTGACTGGCTGGGGGAATTTGTTTTTCTCTGTGACTCCCCTTGAGTTAGAGCTCATCTGTTTAGTTTTTGGAAGGAATATCAGCACCAGATTCTGGTGTGGATCCATCCCCAATATTTTATGTACTCTTCTTCACCCAAATCTCGCTCATCTCCTTTTGAACTTCATCCGCATTCACTTTACCTTTACCCTTATCTTATTTTTGATTATGTTGCACCAGACCCTTTTTATCCTAATTTTTACTTCTGTAGAATTTGGCAATATGACTGGATCTATTGCAATTGTAACAGACAACATTTCTTTGCATATTTGATTGATATCCTCTTGATCTGTATTGATTAGCCATATGTCCCATTCTATTGCATGCAAAGCATCTACCATTGAATGAATTATTTATTTGCATATTTCTGCATTCATGAGATTTGTGACCATACCTTTTGCAGTTGAAACATTGTCCGAAGAAGGATGGATTAGTTTGATTCATTCTCTTTCTACACCGAGTTGCTTTATGATTGAAATTGTTGCAATTGAAGAAGTATCCATTGAAGGATGGATATCTTTGAGCATTTGGTTGCCTTATCAGAGGTCTTCTAGGCCTGTTTCTTTGATTTCCTAATCCAAAGTTCTTCTGACCGGATCTAGAGCTTTCACCTTTCTCATATCCCAAGCCACACTTATCATCTACCCTCTTTTGGCTTTCAAGAAGAACTTCAAGTTGGGCTAAGCTTATCTTGAATTTCTCTTTGTATTCATTTGCTGTTTGAAGATCTTGTTTAAGAGTGTCTATCTGATTCTCAAGTTGTTCTTCATTATCTCTAGCTTCTTCAAAATCAAATTCAAGATGCCTGATTATTCTATCCATTTTGTGGCAGTCCTCTGTCTTCTCCTTGAGGGATTGTTTTAGATTATCTTCAATTTTCCTCTTTTCTTCAATTTCTTGGGTGAATCTCATAACCCCTGATTCCATTTCATGCCTTACCATAATGACTTCTTTTGACATCTTCTCACATAGCTTATTTTTCTCATCCAGATCTTCATTAGTATCATTGGCTTCACTCTGATTTGCTAATTTTTGAAGTAGTTCCTTTCTCTTTTTCAAAGAGATACTAAGTTTTTCTTTTAGCTCATTTATGAAATCATCATCTTGTTTGAGTCTTTCTCTCAAATTATTGACTTCAGAGTGGGATTGTTCAAGGTCATCTAGGGCAAACTGAAGTTGTTCATTCATACCATATATATCCATTGACATTCCCAGATCTTCCTCAAGCTATTATGCTTTGTTCAGAGGAACTTAGCTCTGATACCAATTGTTGGAAACAAGGCAGATAACTGAGAGGGGGGGTGAATCAGTTATCTCAAATTTCTTTAACTTTCTTTTCTTCTTTAATAATTAGTGCAGCATCAAAACATATAAGCATATGTGATCATAAGAACAGAAATCAAAATCAACACACATAACATAAGAATTTTTATGTGGAAAACCCTATTAAGGGAAAAACCATGGGGTAACTAACCCAAGATTGTATTCCCTATTAAAAGAATAAAGGAGTACAAAATGACACTTGCCAATTAGGGCTCACCACTTGAGCACATTGCTCACAAGAGGCATACTACCTACAAGAGACTCACTGTCTACAAAACTTACAAAAGGTAATCAGGTGTTTAAACTGATGAGAAGCATCTACAAATGCAAGAGTTCAATTTTGGTTAGGTACAATACACTGATTTGATGCACTCATTCTTCCTCTGGTTTAATACTGTTGCTCTGTCACATACCGGACTTGATTTGCTGCTTTCACACTTATCCCTACTTTTCTTCACACTTTATTTCATCACTTGTATATTCGACACTTCTACATACTGGAATCCATCTAGTATATATATCCGCATCAAGGATTTCATCAACTTTCTAGTTGGCAACAAGAACACTCAAGATATTTACAAGTTACTGATCTATCGGCTGAATCCATGCTTGATTTGTGATGCATATCAAAAGCATAGGCATAGAAGTCATTAATCATGTCAGCCAACAATGTATAATCCCCCAAATAGCTTGATCAACATCTTTTACTCATCCAGATTGAAGTTTAATGTTCTGTCAGCTAGTTCTTTCTTTGTCTGCTTTGCCTGTCTGGAACCCAACACTTAGATGCTCATATCTTTTTCATGCTTTATCACTAGAGGCTAAATCTTTGCAATATAGTAGTCATGATACCACTCTTGACTTATACAAGTCCACAACTTGCTGAGTTACACCATCTGAGAGATCTAAACCTGATTGTCAGACCTTGTTGCATACTCTGTTCTTGTTCACTGGACCAAAACAATCTTCAATTTGACTTCCGGTATAGGCATACTATGTACTGCAAATGTGTGGAATGGACTTTGTTGCCATCAATGACAACACTTATGAAGCCACATAGTTTCTCTTGCCAACACATCCATGAGGAGATGACTGTAAATTCTCTGTGGAAGAAATTAGGAGATATTTATCAGGGCAAGTCCTTGGTGAATAAACTTTTCTTGAGAAAGAAGTTATACTTCTTAAAGATGGATGAAGGTGCATCTGTGGCAGACCATTTGAATTCATTTAATATGATTGTTGCATAGTTGGCTTCTGTAGGTGTAAAAATAGAGGAGGATCGGTGCATGCTTCTATTATGTTCCTTACCTGACTCATGGGATCATCTTGTAATGGCTATTGGAAGTACAACAACTAAATTCAAGATAGAAGATGTTGTTGCTTCGCTATTATCTGAAGAGATGTGAAGGAAATCTTCTGAGATGGCGAAAGAGGCCCTGTCTATTCAAGGTAGATCAAAGGAAAAAGATAATTAGAAGGACAAGAAGACAAAATCCAAATCAAAGTCAAAGGAGAGATCAAAGTCTCCTGGAAAGAAGTCCAAGGTGAAGTGATGGAACTATGGGAAGACTGGTCATATCAAAAAAGAATGCAAAGAGGAGAAAAAGAAGAAGAAGAAGAATACTTTTGACACTGAATCTTCTCAGAGCAATGTAGATGCCTTTGTAGCAGCCTTGGCAATGCCTGCATCTGAAGATGTATGGTTAGTAGATTTAGGGGCATCATTTCACATGACGTCTCATAAAGAGTGGTTCACAAAGTATGAACCATATGCTGGTGGGAAGGTGTTCCTGGAAAGTGATTCAACATTGGAAATTGTTGGCTGAGGAAGAGACAAAATCTAATTCCTGGATGGCAGAATAAAGGGAATTGATGGAGTGTTACACATACCAGGCTTGGCTCAAAATTTACTTTCTGTTAGTAAGCTTAATGATGCTGGTGTTCAAGTAACTTTTGTGAATGGTGGTTGTAAGATGACTAGAGGTTCTATTGTATTTGAAAATGGTGAATGCATCAGAACACTGTATAGATTAGATGCTAAACCTATGTGCTGTAATATTGTCTCTGAAAAGTATAAAAAAACTACTGTTGTAACACATGATGCAAACTCAATGGAAGTTAAACTTCCAGTAGAGAAAACAATGCTTTGGCATCATAGGCTTGGCCATATAGGTGAAAAAGGTTTAAAAACTTTGAAGAACAAAAACCTGGTAGAGGGGCTGATTGATTGTAATCTTGAGTTCAATTTTTGTGAACATTACATATATGGAAAATAGAACCGTGTTTCATTTTACTCAAGTTCTCATAAATCTTCTAGTGTTTTGGACTATGTACATTCTAATGTTTTTGGTCTAGATGATGTTCTATCTCTATCTAAATCAAGCTATTATGTATCATTTATTGATGATTATTCGAGAAGGGCATTTGTTTATTTTTTGAAAAGCAAATCAGAAGTGTTCAGCTAGTTTAAAGAATTTAAAAATCTTGTTGAAAATTAGACTGGTAGGAAAATTAAATGTTTGAGAACAGACAACGGTGGTGAATATTGCAATGTAGATTTTGACAAGTACTATGTAGACCATGGAATTAAAAGACACAAGACTACACCTTACACTCCACAACAAAATGGAGTTGCTCAAAGACTAAATTGATCATTGATGGAGAAAGCAAGAAGCATGTTAAGTTATGCTGGTCTGGAACAAAAATTATGGGTTGAGGTAGTTGCTATAGCTTGTTATTTGCTGAATCATTCTCCTACTTCAGCATTGGTTGATAAGACTCCTATGGAAGCATGGTTTGGTAAGAAGCCCTCTCCGAGACATCTTCGTGTCTTTGGCTGTGAGGCATATGCTCATATTCTTGAGGTAAAGAGATCTAAATTGGATAACAAGGCTGTTAAATGTGTCTTTATTGGCTATGGAGTTGGTGTTAAAGGATACAAGCTTTGGAATCTAGTAACTGAAAAGATGTTTTACAGCAGGAATGTAATTTTTAGAGAGCTGAAACCTTTGGCTATTGATCATCAACTGGAAAAGATAGAAGAGAAGAAAGAAAAGAGTGAAGTTAGTATTCCTCTGACCCCTAAAAAGGAGGAATAACGAGCACCAAGTGTAGACAATTTAGAGGAGAGTTCTAGTAGCTCTGAAGGTTTCGATCAAGAATAAGAACCTGTACCTCAATCTCAACCATTGAGAAGATCTACATGAGAAAGAAGACAACCAGATAGGTATGGCTTTTCTATACTTAATAAAAGTTGTGCCTATGCTTTGCTTACTGATACTAATGATCCTAGGACCATGGAAGATTCCATTAATATGCCTGATTCAGATTGTTAGTTGGAAGCCATGAATGATGAAATGTCATCATTAGAGAAAAATGGAACCTAGGATCTGGTGCCCTTGCCTGAAGGTAGAAAGCCAGTGGGTTGTAAGTGGGTGTTTAAAAATAAATATGGTCCAAATGGTAGTATTGATAAGTATAAGGCAAGACTGGTTGTAAAGGGGTACTCTCAAAAGGAAGGAATTGATTATGGAGAAATTTTTTCTCCTGTAGCTAAGCTGACATCCATTAGATTTATGTTGTCACTTGCAGCAACATATGACCTTGAAATTGAAAAGATGGATGTGAATACAACATTTTTTCATGGTGATCTTGAAGAAGAAATTTACATGTCCCAACTGGAGCACTTTGTGATGAAAGGTAAAGAACATCTAGTATGTAAACTCAAGAAGTCTCTTTATGGTTTGAAACAATCTCCCAGAATGTGGTATCAAAAGTTTGATACATATGTCTTATCCTTGGGATTTGTGAGGTCTAAATCTGATCATTATGTTTACTATAAAATTGAAGGTGATCATATTCTTATAATTGTGTTATATGTTGATGATATGCTATTTGTTGGCAATAGTAAGAGTATAATCTCATATTTAAAATCCTCGTTATCCTTGAACTTTGAAATGAAAGATCTAGGGACAGAAAAGTACATTCTACAAATGGAAATCAAAAGGGACAGATCCAGTAGGAGGTGCCATAGTTGGAGGAGATGTTAGAAAAAATGAAAGGATAACTTTTTTAATAGATTCACAAAAAAATTACTAGAATGCAAAGTAGTCTTGGAATGTAATTTTAGAATGCTAGTGTGAGATAAAAATTATTCTCCAATGATCTAACAATGTTTGACAATGTATTAAGCACACAAAAGAATTTAAGATCAATATTATAACAATATAACATAAAGAAACTATCCAAATGTGTAATTAAGGCAAAGGATGCTCATAAATAATAAGGATGTACATAGTAAAGTAAGAGAAACAAATAGTGACTAAATTCTCAATTTTGAGCTTATACAAAGTTACAAGTCTATTTGAATCTTTTCAAACATAAGGATAGTAGTTCATAAACCTCCAAAATATTGAAATTATGGTGAAATAGCATGGTTTATGGACCTTAGTAAGTTGACAATTGCATGCATAGTGAATGTCAATCATCTATGTGATTGTAGCAATGTGCTTCAAAGGTTTTCAAGCTTGCTTTGGGATGTCCAATTGCAAGGAGATTGGTGTCAGAGCCTTAGAAGTTTGCAATAAACGTGGCACATTCATCAACAATGGTTTGGAGACCACCAATACTAGAAGGGTAATGAAAAGGAAATTATTTTGAGACCATAGAGTGTCTAATTAGCAAGAAAGATGTTGGAAATTAGAGATTCTAGCCAATCAAGGGAAGAGCATAGTCTCTTATGTAATGTACAAATGGAGCCTAGAGGCTCTCTAAGATTTAGTTGAAATAAATAAAAGAGAAAAGACAAAAACAATAGAGTACACAAAAATTAAAAAGATAATAGACTATAATTTAAACACTTGAACTACCTCTAAAACTAACAATTTTCTCTCAGCAAACAAAGACACAAAAAATGTTAGTTACAAGAAGGCAAGTGTGGTAGCAGATATGCACTCTAAATTAGGAAGGTTAAATGGTCTATATGTTTTTTTTAAAAATATAGTCAAGAACAATAGTTGGTTTTAGCAAATGAATGGTCTTACAACCACTATGGTGATCATATGTAAGACCATGGTGACATATCTGAAATAATCATAGTAATGATGAAAATTGCCGTGAAAGTTTCATCGAAGTAGGCAAAACCAAGGATTTCAGAGCACAAGAAAACCACAAAAGGATACCCTAAGGCATTGAGGGCTTCGAAATATAATAATATAAGTTGTAGCATTTTTTTATTTTTGATAGGTATGTGAGGGGAAAGGGGACCACTCTCCCATTGTATAAAAAAGTCAAAAAATGTTCATCCAAATCTTGTCTATGTTACTTTATATGTCGTAATATGATGTCTTAAGGGGTCCTAATAGGACTTCTTAAGGGGATTAAAGAATTCAAACTACATGTCTCATGTTGGATCACAATTGATATAATTAAGTATTCTAGACAAGTTAGGGTGACTTGACATCATAACAAATGATATAATTAAGTAGTAGAATTTAGGATGACTCATCAATTAACAATCACGAAAGTTATACAAATATAATGTTAATATTAATATAATTTATGTCGCAATATGATGTCTTAAGGGGTCCTAATAGGACATCTTAAGAGGATCAGAGAATTCAAACTACATGTCTTATATTTAATCACAATTGATGTAATTTAGGATGACTCATCATAACAAAATGATGTCTTAATTTATGTCATAATGGGATGTCTTAAGGGATCCTAATACGATGTCTTAAGGGGATGTCTTAAGTTCTCAAAATTTGGTGAAATTGCCCAAGGAAACCAAATTTAACAATAATATAATCAAATTTAAAGTAAATTCAAAGTAGAAAAACATGCGCATTTAACAAACAAAATATATAGAATATATAATTTTGATATATAAAAGTGTAAAGTATAATTGTGTACGTACACATGTATACAAATTTGTGTACAAAATATGTAATAATGTAATTGTGTATGTACATATATTCCAACTCAAAATAATGTTTACAAAATGTGGCTATGTCATCTCAAGAAAATTTGAAACTTGTGGGGAATATAGCAGGTCTTCACGCCACCTGATATAAAAATAATACAAGCAATATCAATATATCATCAAAACATGTATTTTAATTTATATAAAACTATATATATACACAACTTGTACATGTATTTACAAGTGCCTCACACATGTGCATATAAGTTTAATCTACATCCTCTCAGGTTTTTCTTTCAAAGTATGTGATGAATTTGTGATGATGGCCTAAGGATATAAAAGGACAATTTAAATCAATTTCAACTAATAACGCACAAGAAATATCAAAACATGTATTTAATGTATTTAAAAGAACAATATAAAACTATTTAACTATATTTACCTGTATTTACTTATTCCATTGTACCATCTTCATCCTCTCTTTTTTCTAACGCATCGATGATTGTCTGATGCTCTTCCATAGAAATTGTCCATAGCTCTTTATTTGCAGGTTTTTAACGATACCTCTATAGTTTTATATTTGTTTCCAACACCAAATGTGAGTAGTGTATAATCTTCTTATGTGTTTCATAATCTTTGAATGCAGGCAAACCATTCTTCCTTATTAGGTATTTTCTTAGCTAAGTACCAACAACCACCACCAAACCTATTGCATAATGATAGCCATCACCAATGAAATTCTCAAAAATTTCTTAAGGGGATCAAAGAAGTTCTCAAAATTTGCTTAAGGGGATCAAAGACTTGTTATCAAAATTTGCTTAAGGGGATGTCTTAAGGGGATCACCAAACCTGTTGGATAAGGAAAGACATCATCATCTTCTCGAGGTGCTGTTAACTTATGTTTAGTCTCCACACAACGAGCCAACCAATATTCCATTTCCTCTTCATTATCCTCAGGTGCAACAATAGCATACACATGTCCTACAAACAAATTTTGATTCAATAACTTGCACATGTCTATAAAATTTGACCAATCTACATACATGCATTCATATGTACACATATAAATAAATAAAATCACTAAAAAATAGTAATGAAGAGAAATAAAATGAAATAATTTGAATTAAATTACCTTCTTGTACAAGGTCTGAAACATTATCATAATCATCTGATGCAAATAGTTGATCATTGTCTTCAATTGTTGTTTCATATTGATCATGTGCTTGTGCATATGTCAACAATCTTTTCTTCCACTCTTCAACCCATTTTGTATTCTCACATGCTTCCCAATCTCTTGAAATACAAAATTGACAAAAACATGCAAGCTCCCTTGTCCAAATAGTCCATGTACTTGCATTTGAACTCCTAAATGAATGCCATTTAGTAGATCTACTAATTGTCTCGCAATCAAGTCTAGGTAGAATGTTCTCTTCTTCAACCAACCAAAAGAATCGACGAACTGTAGAGTACTCGCTTGATCCAGGTGTACATAATCTTGTATTGCACCAATCCATAATCCCACGCACATCTTTAAATTTTACTGCATCCTCAAATTTCAATTGTTGTCTAGCAAGAATTCTTATATCACACATGCGAGCTCCATCATGTTCTCTTTTACCATGTCCAACTTCAAAAAAATTCCACATATGTTTGACATTATGTTCCTTGTGAACCCTACTTAACCAACAGAACATTCGAGCATTCTTGAACTGCCCTGTACAATTATCTGACCATATGAGATGTTCTCTCATCTGGATTCCTCTTTCTCTTAAATTTGTATAAAATATATTGAAATAATATTGAACAAACTCTGATGAGTGTAATCGGTTGTCACTCAAATAGAAATGATACTCCCTCAAAACTTTTCTATCATCCTCTATGCTATCATCTACATGTCTATAAACAATATGAACAAACATAGCCACCTACACTGAATTATAATATTGTGATTGGATTTTCTCTTGTGGAGCTAGAGTATAGTTTTCTACAAAATCAACCACTGATAGTATAGTACCAACTAGAAATGTGTTTCTACATGCACAAAACTATCCATCATGCCATTGAGCTTGTTGAGAGTGCTTGACATATTTTGGTACAATCTTACTCTTAAATTCTGATATGAATGCATGTACAGTATCATTTTCTGTAATTAAATCACAATGCTTTCCAATTTTTTCATCTTTTAAAGAATATTCAACATTCTTAAATCTTTTAACATCCACTAATTGTTGTCTAAAATCATTTTCAACACTTTCATGCATACAAACTCTTAATAAAGAAAAATTGCCACAACTAGTGCATTGTCCAGAAATACATGAACTTAAATAAAATAATTTCCCATTAGATCTTTCACAAAACAAACTTGATATAAACTCCTTTATTGTTTCAGGTGGCATATTAATATTACATTCCTATATAATCATGTTAGTATGTAAAGTACAACGTATATATCGAAACACATCATAATACTAATGAAATTAAACATGCATTTTACAACAACAAGATATCCATTACTTATTAATCTTTACATAGCATAGTTTGTATTTTTCAAAAGATCTTTAACTTATTCTAATATTACCAGGCAACACTAATTCACCACAATTTTTTTTTATAAAATTTAGTTTGTGTTGTATCTAATAGGTGTTTTGGATGAGGATCGCGAACTTTGGACCCCACTCTTAATTTTAAAACATCTCTAGCATTAGATGATACCCTAGTATTATCATGCCAATATTTTTCAATCAAAGATTTGATTTTAACATTCAGTTTCATGTCAGATCTCAGGAGTCCACCACTAAAACTCCAACATTTGGATCATTTTCTATACTTTCTCTTCTTTTTGCCGCTCTTACCAATGTTTTAGGATGTATTTTTAGAATTCCACAAATATTGCTTACCATTCTTCTATTCAAAGTTGCTTTATTAACTATAGCAGTTGTTATAGATCGTCTTGCTACATTCTTATCTTTAGATCGACTATTATTTCCAATAGACTCAATGGCACTAGTAATAGTAGACATATCATGTTTTAGCGATTGATCTTTTCTTCTTGGTTTAACAAAAGTGCCTAACATTTTCATTATTTTTCTCATTTTCCACATTCTCATTAATTGCATCATTAGTTGACATTGAAATGATAGTTTTTTACGATAAAAAAATTCTTTGTATAATCTATTAGCATGTGTTCTTATTTGTCTCCAAAAAATATTACCAGGAAGATTATCCAAAACATCTCTTTCAATTTAAATTTTTTTATCATTTTCAACATCACATCCTGGATTTTTATTTTCATTTTCAACTTCAAAATGATTTTCATTTTCAACAACAATACAGTTTTCATTTTCATTTTCAACAAAAGGATTTTCATTTTCATTTTCAACAACAAAACGGTTTTTATTTTCATCTTCAACAAAAAGATTTTTATTTTTATTTTCAACAACATTTTGTCTCAAATCTTGATCTCTACGAATATTATCAATCTCAACATTGTTATATTTAGCTTCTTTTAAATCTCCTATCAACATTGTTTTCATTTCATTTAAAGGTGGATTTGAATATGTACCTAGATTTGTGCCTATTGAAACATTCTCCATAGCATTGAAAGGGGGATTTGAAGGCATACCAGGAGTAGTTTGTATAATCATATTAGTTTCGACATTCACCTCTTGCAAATTTGCATCATCTACATCCATGGTCTCCTCAATGTTTTTATCTTCAATAGTTGTGGAATTGGATGCTTCAGCATTATTCATTGATCGAATATTTATTCTTCTATCTCTTTGTCGTTTTGCCTCCTCTCTCTTTGCTTCAATTTCTTCAGGGGTCAATAGCTTCCTATCTTTCCTCTTATTATGAGTTTGTGATCCCATGATTAAAAAATTCTAAAGTATGTACAAATGAATGTAAAAAACTTGAAAGCCTTCCTTCTTTGTTTAGGTTCTTCAAACACGTAGCAATTCAACAAAATTTCACTCAAATAGTGACCCAATGATGCCTCCTTTCAAAATTTAGAAAAAATCTCAAGTTGATGAACCTGTAGAAGACAAAAATTGGTAGAGAATGTTGCATACGTCACTGTCGGCCGTACATAACAAGTTGCAGGGCCGACAATGGCAGTACTATTAAAAAAGGTACAATATTAAATAGGATGAAGTTTATTAAACAGGATCCCGTTTAATAAACGTGATCACATAACAAACAAGATCCCGTTTAATAAACGAGATCCCATTTCATTTTGTGGTGACAGAATAAGAAATGGGATCCCATTTTTAAAATTTTGAATTTCAGGCTCGGATTTTGCTTTGTTACCTAGTTCAAAAAAAGAGTTGGGGACCCGAACCTAGCCTCTGGACCTGGTTTGACCTGCAAGTTGGAGGTCTTGTCAATGTCACAACAAAATAATGACTTTGGGCATGTCTGAAAGTTTTTTTTGCATAATTTTTTGATGAAATTAAAACCCATTATCAATGAGATAGTGTAGATTCCAAATATGTATTTTTTTTACAGTTGTATTATTTTTTCTATTTTTCAATTAATTTATGATGAAACAGGTTCATAAACTTGAATTATTAGGGTTTTTTAGTATTTTAATAACTTTTTATTAAAATATTTTTTTGCAAAAAAAATTGTACAAAAACATAGTTCAAACAATTCTTTTCAATTTAAAAAAAATCAAAAGATGATAAGTTTAGGTCATCTTATGCGTGATGTACATGACAATTTTTTAAAACACCAAATTTGGCCAATAAAAACTTAATAAAAAAATTCAATAAAAAATACAAAAAAAATATGGAAAACATGCTTCAGTGAGCTATAAATCTTTTCCCGAAAGGATTTAGAAAAATATGATTATTTAGGTCAAAATATGCATTCAACATACACGTGCATGGTATAGTAAAAAAATAACTTTTAAACAGTGGTTTTTAGAAATGCCTATTGAAAATCAATTTGTATCATATGGGTATTAAAAAAATTACATATTTGAAAACTAGACTCTGAGTACTACATTTCATATTACTGACTTTTTCCAAGATCCCACCTTTAAGTGTTTCAAATTTTTAGGTCAAATGTGACAAATTCTGAAAATCAGGGAAAACACTTCCACTTTTTGGCCAAAACGTGGACTCAACTTCTTGCACACACCTGGGTCATTTCTCCTACTAAAACAAATATTCTTTGAACAAAATATGTATTGGGTGGAGCCACAATGTTATTGGATGAGCTTGAGCATTGATTGGTTAGCATGTAGCATTGGTGAACATCTTTGTAATGCGTTCATGCAACCCTCCCTTGTAAAGTTTCGAATGGCATTGAAGGCAAGTTGTACACCATTTCATGCTATGTTTTGAATGCATTTAGAGACAACACAAATTGTAATATAATTATGTGATAAAAACAAAAGAATCTAACAATAAAATTTTGACAACTCACCCAAGCTTAACTCACAATTAAATATGTTTGATCTAATCCGTTTAGTCTTACTTCATTAGAGCCATGACACATTGTGATAGAAATAAACAATCATATAGTAAGGAGTTGAAATACATTGAGAGTGCATACAACAACATGTTGAAGTGTAAAAAAGTTTCTTAGAAGGAGAAGACTATTAAGAAAAGCAATTGCTAGGAAAGTAATATAACAAGAGCTAAAGTACATTGTTGGTTATTATGATTTCATAGGTACACTTATTAAAATCTACAAAAAAAGGGTTACATGCACTATGCATCTAATGTCAACTCAGTCACACCTACTGACTTGAGGGAATGAGGATTCTCGCAAATCAAATTCAAAATGTAATTCTACGCCCATCAACACTTCTAGATGTGAAACAAACTTGCCAAAACTAACTTGAAAATGGTAACTTTGTGGTCTATATAATTTATATACTCAATTTTATTTTTTACCTTTTTTTATTTCTTTTAATGTTTTATAAATTAAGATATAAGGTAAATTTTAAATATAGATTTGTATTTGTTTGCAAACAATTAGATTTCAAAGGGCCTATACAATGGATGCATCTACATGTTTGTTGCAGGTGGACAAATTGTAAGTCCTTTATAATATGTTGGGTATCTTGGCTATAATGTATGATAAGTTTGATGGGTTGTTCCTCTGACTAAAACATATCTTCTTTGAACAAAATATGTATTGGGCAGAGCCATAATGTTATTGGATGAGCTTGAGCATTGATTGGTCAACATGTAGTATTGGTGAACATCTTTGTAATGCGTTCATGCAACCCTCCCTTGTAAAGTTTCGAATGGCATTGAAGACAAGTTGTACAACATTTCATGCTATCTTTTGAATGCATTTAGAGACAACACAAATTGTAATATAATTCTACAATAAAAACAAAAGAATCTAACAATAAAATTTTGACAACTCACCCAAGCTTAACTTACAATTAAATATATATGATTTAATTCGTTTAATCTTACTTCATTAGAGCCATGACACATTGTGATAGAAATAAACAATCATATAACAAGGAGTTGAAGTACATATTGAGAGTGCATACAACAACATGCTGAAGTGTAAAAATATTTCTTGGAGGATGTCCACTTCCTTTCAAATCTTAGAGGAAGATATCCAAACGGTATAGAATTTTCAAGACAGTTTGATCCAGATATGTAAAAAATGAGGCTTCTTTATCTCTTCTAAGACTTTTACATTCAATACTCCCTGATAAAGATTAGATGTTGTCTTCGAAGGTCAAGGAAATCAAAGGGAATTATGCTACAACGAGTAGAAAGAGAAGCATAAGTAGGCATTTTTCTCATTTTTAAGTGTCAGGCTATGTTTAAGTGTCAAAATAAGTACCATAAATTTATGAACTGCCCTCCCTCTACTTATTTGCTTTCAAAGGAAATAATTTGAAAGAGGCAGATTGTAATATATGGTTTGGTTCACATCTATTTTTAGTAGCTCCTAGATTGTCACTTTCTTTAGTTTGGCATGAGACTCATAATTTGATTATGGCATCTTTTGACATTGACATGTTGACACTTGAGTAGATTTCAAAGACATCATACATAGAGTTTTTTCCTTCATATTCCTTTTAAGAATAAGAATACTTCTTACATATATCCTTGGCTTTGTTTCTTCCTAAGGGGATAAATGTTGTTTGATAGTTTTGGGTCATCTTTTGAATTTATTGTCCAACATCCACCATCAATGCTAGAGATTCTACTTTGGGGGGCTACATGATCTCTCTTCTTCTTTCTTATGGGGAGGAATTTTCCTCACGTGGGGTTTTCTCCTCATACTTTGGTAGCATCTTGTTTTTTCTCTCTTTTAGAGAGGGGTTTTGTCATTAGGTTGCACTTAATGGGGGTGTTGGAGTGAATGACATATATTACCTTAGAACTAGTTTACCTCTTAGGTCCCATGAACACACTAGTTCAATTAAGTTTAGTTAGGCCATTTTTAGGGCATTATAACTTTATGTATCATGTCATAAGATTAATACACATGTCATACTCTTATATTTATTTATATTTCACCTTGGACTATATAACAATGGCTTTCTCATTGTAATCTCACATTCATATAATCATGTAATCATATTGTATATTTGCATCCTTTGATAGAATAGGATTGTTTTTTTCATGTGAGGTGTCTCTTATGCTTTCATTGAAGCTCCTAATTCTTAGGTGGGTATCTCCATAGGAGAATAATTCTTGGCATTAAAGGATTCTCTTACACTCCTCAACACCACTAGATCCATATTAAAAAAAAAAAGATTACAATGGTACTCCTCCCTATGTGTGCTTAATTTGAGTGATCCACCTTTGGGCTTAGCTATCTCGAATGTAATCCACTAAAGATTTAATTTAGAGATATAAATTTTAAAAGATTTAGAATAGTTCTTCTATTTAATTTTGGAAATGTCATTGTTTTGATAACACTCCTTTAGAAAATGTTCTTAAATTTAGGGATATCTTCATTTTTATTAGTAATTATTTAGAATTTAAATTTAAAAATTTTTAGGAAGAAAAGTTAGAGAGCTATGATATATCTAGATCCACTTACTTTCCAAACAATAAATAGTAATAAGGGTAGAAATAGATTGCTCGATGTTATAAGTGACATATTTGATGTTATAAGTGACATATGGGTACCATTTGTTGAGGATAGTGGGACTTATGTACCTTTAAATTTATGCATGCAGTGTACAATACTATATGTGGATTAGAGTCAAAATATTTCCTTTTTTCTATGCCAATTCAAGTTGAATGTTTTTTTTAATGTTTTGATGACTAGGATTTCATACTGCTGATTAGGTGGCGTTGTGGCAAAGACATTTGAATTGTGGGTGTGTATGAGGAAAATCAACTAAATCAAAACAAATTAAATCAAAAGCCCATAACATAAAGAAAACTAATCTAAATAAAAGCCATTACCAAAAGCTTTTACTGAGACTTGTATTGTTCCCTTTGGATGAATGTGGATTGCTCAATAGTGCTGCGAAACCATGTTTGCAACAAGCAAGTAGGGTGCTCAAAGTGCTCAAAGATCAATGTTAAAAGATCGTGAAGTTGCTCAATCGATGCGATGTATGCTCAAAGCACTGTTAAAGGATGCCTAAGAATAAGTGATCGAAGAAGATTTGTGAAGGAGATGAGGGGGGTTTATATAGGTTTCAATGAAGATCGATCAACGGTCCAGATAATTTAGAAGAATCAACGGAGGAGATAAATCAAATAACCATGATGAACGTGCACATGACATGTGTCAATCCATAAGAATATTTTTATTAAGATATGATGAAAACAAGATTGATTGAATAGATAACTCAACTTGTAATTTTGCCTTTTTTAGAATTCTAAAAATAAGATTGATTGTGCACATGAGTTAACAAGATATTTTAAGAGGAATTGGAAGATAACTGAAATTAAATAAATAAATTTATTTATTTAATTGTGCATGATTGAGGAACATATAAGATATGAAGATTTAAATAAATTAAACAAATAAATTGATTTAATTTATTTTGCATGATGAAGGATAAATAAAATATGTGATTATATTTTATTTTTAGAAGATTTATTTTTTAGAGGAAAAAGCAAATTAAATAAATAAATTTATTTAATTGTTTGTGCAAAATTAGAGGAATATGAAGATTATAAATAAAATACTTGATTTTATTTATTTTTAGAGGATTGAGATAATTTAAATAAATTTGCATGATTTATTTAAATTTAGAAGAACAATTGATTTAATTAAATAATGTAAATTATTTAATTGTAGATAAGAGAGGATTTGTGATGAATTAATTAAATAATTGGATTTATTTAATTAATGGAGACTTGAAATTTGAAAGAGGATAATGATTTAATTAAATAATTAAAATAATTTAATTTTGGCAGAATATAGAGGAATTTAATTTAATTAATTAATTAAATAGAATTTATTTAATTAATGTCGATTTTAGGAGATTTAGAAGAATTTGATGATTTTGGTGAAATTAATTAAATAACCAGATTATTTAATTAACGTTGAATGCAAGTGATTAGATGAATTGACGAAATGCAAGTGGTGCGATGACATGGTCATTTTAGGGTGTCTACATTTTGCCCCTCTTTAATGCAATGCAGTTTTACAGTGTTGCATCAAAGAAAATGATTGTTGAAGACATAATACAAGTTTTGATGCCCCAGCGTAGGTAGTTGCCCCAGTGTATGCCCCCTCGAACGGGAAAACAGGGAAGCGACAGAAGGACTAGGTTAATGGTCGACTAGAAGAGTGCGCGAGAAATTAGAATGAAAAGCAGAAAGGGTTGGGAAGAAAAAAGTGGGAGGGACACTATAAATAGGTTCTAAGGGGACCACACTCCTCATTTGCACCCAAAGAGTTTCTAAATTTAGAGAGTAGAGCCTCCAAACTTAGGGTGAGAGAGTTGAGTGGAAGGAGTTGACAGCAAGGAGAGATGCTGAATCCAGCGCACAGGCGTTGGGCGGAGCTAGTGCGTACATACAGGAGGCCAGCAGGAGCTCCAACAATGGTAAGTGTCTGAAAACCTCACTTTAATTTGTCATTTGAGGGCGGTTTAGGGCTAGAACTAGGTAGGTTTTTTAGGTTAGCCAAAAGTGCTTTAGGATAGTTTAGCACACCTGGTAGTCATCTTAAGCGCTTTTGGCGCACCGTAGCGCGTCTGGTAGGGTAGTTCAGCACTTTTGGCAAAAACACAGTGCTATTGGCATTTAGGTCTTCGCGCCACAGCACAGTTGGTAGAGTCCTGTAGCGCACTTGGTAGTGCAGTGTAGCATGGGTGGCAAGGTAAGTCAGCGTGATTGGAAGGGGAAAGAAAAAATTAGGTCACCTCTAGTAACACAGTGAGGCATGTTTGGATAGGTACTAAAGCGCACTTGTAAAACAAGTCACCTTTGGTATGAGATGGTCAAGCACTTTTGCATCAACAATGTGGCACGTTTGGGACAATAGTACATCGCGTTTGTATGAAACAAAGTGCTTTAGGTTAGGTGAGAAGAGGAGTCTAGGTAGGGTTGACCGTGGAGGTGACCACTTAGGTTAGACCAAGGGGAGAATTGGTCTGAGAGTTGGCAGCATAGGATAGATGTAGGTAGGATTTGGGGGATATGGTACAAAAGAACTGACAAGTGGTTGCATGGTTGCAGAAGATTATGTCGCCATTGATGTCGCGAGAGCGACACCACCCTATAGCACATGAGGTAGTACAATTGACGTGGGAGGAGGATGTGTTCCTAGAGCATGCGGGATTGTGGCACGTGGCACACTTGACACACATTAGGGCAAATTGTGCCCTAGTGATAGCGGTGGTAGAGAGATTTCATAGTGAGATTGGCTCATTTCACTTTCCGACAGGAGAGGCGAAAGTGACGCTGGAGGATGTGTATCACATCCTGAGGATTTGGATTAATGGAGAGAGAGTGGACTTTGACCCGGCATGGGGTGAGGCAGGCTTGGTAGAGGTCTTCTACATAGATGACCTGAGGATAGATGACGGGGAGATTCGGTGGGCAGACATCCCATGACTCTATGACAGGATCAGATGGATAGTTGTGTCACTGATTGGCGGCTTCCTGTGCCTAGACAAGCGATCCAGAGGACTATCTGTGGGATGGGACACAATGCTATCAAGTATGTTTACACATGGGACATAGTACGCATGGGGGTCTTGTGTGCTTGGACAGTTGTATCGAGACATGCACGACTGCATGTACAGGAGGGGCTGCAGTCTCTTAGCGGGTGTGAATTTACTACAGGTGTGGGCGTAGGAGCATATCCCTGTGATCAAACCCATGACACAGTGCCAGCGGGAGAGGGGAGAGCCATACGCATTCCTATATGAGGGAGTGATCACACACAGGAGGCTGGGATCTGTTAGCCACTGGAGGTGACAAATCGATGAGATGGACCTATTTGTTTGGAGGCCATGGTTACTTTGCGAGGAGTGGGAGGGTGAGCACGAGTAGCTTAGGTACTGCTGACAGGATTGTTACCTCTTTGGGAGATGGATAGACACTATTGAGAGATACTTGCCAGAGCAGGTACTTAGACAGTTTGGACTACCACAGGGGCTACCAGTTGGAGAGGTGACGCATGCCAGGATACGACGAGAGGTTGGGGTCTGGGATGCAGAGATTCTAGTAGCTACAGCTTTGGCAGAGGTACGGGGACTTGTCCTCATGAGATGGGATTGGGATACAGAATTGGCACATCTGGGGACACTGCCAGAGTATGACAGGTACTGGCAGACACACAGGCTAGTACGGTTGACTACACTAGGAGTGGCAGGGGCAGTGGGGGAGGTACTAGTCCCAGGTGCAGAGGCCAGGATGAGACGACAGGCTAGAGAGGTGAGATAATAGGTAGTTGGAGAGGCCAGCGGCCAGCAGGTAGATGTGGAGATGGCTGAGGAGGGGGATCTAGTTATAGAGACCGATTTACAACAGGCCAAGCGTCTCTTACAGGAGGAGATAGCTCGAAGGACTTGATTAGAGCTCTAGATGGTGAGGCTGAGGAGAGATAGGGATGCAGCCGTTGCAGAGGCAAGACAGGCAGAGGCACTCGCGCAGGTGCAAACACAGGTAGCCACAGCAGCGCAGACAACCTTGGCACGGGCACAGGCATAGGTTACACAGGCACAAGTTGCACCCACACCAGCAGTGGATGATAGGCAGCTAGCCTAGGTGACTCGAGAGAGATGCAGAGGCCTAGCTACGGCTGACAATAGAGGCCACACTACAGAGGGTGAGACAAGAGAGAGATGAGGCATGCCATGCACTAGGTACAGACCAAAGGACACTGTACAGTGATCTCGTCCACGTGCAGGGAGAGCTAGTGTCAGCAGGGAGAGAGGCAGAGTACTACATGGGGCTCTACACGGGTGTGGTCCTAGCAGCTTAGCAGGCACCCAGTTACAGAGATAGGAGCAGATCCAGAGCATCCGGGTCTCGCAAGATAGGGTAGTCACTGTCCTCAATTAGAGGACCACGGGTGCCACTAGGGGGAGGAGGACTAGCAGGGGGACCTGCATCGAGTATAGGTGGAGGACAGGGGCCATAGCAGGAGAGCAGCTCTACCCACTAGAGCATGTACACTTGTATATTGTATCATTTTGTATCATTTTAGACTGATGCCTGCGTGCATCCTGATGTATATATTGCAAGCCCTTGATAGCCTTGATGTACTATATTGATGTATATATGGACGATTGATGTAGACACATACATTTTGTATTATGATGACCTTCACATGAGGTATATGATGATCTATTCTGCTCATTGATGTTCATGCTTGTATATATGCACTTCTTGATGTCATGGATGTGATGATATGTATGTATGATTATGGATTTATGTGATGACATATATTGCTTATATGATGCTTCTAGATGTCATGATGCTTATAGATGTATGATGATATGGATGCTATGACTTGTGATGACATGATGTAGATTCTATGACTAGTGATATCTAACATGTGGGTTTTACAGATATGCACCAGAGAGAAGAAAAGAGGAGATGCTAGACTTGAGACCGTTGATCGATCATTGCAATGAAAATGATATAAGGGTTGTGGGAATGGATGAATGAGCTTGTTGCATTGGTTTCACAATTATATATAAAGAGCAATCCTTATTTTTGATATAGCACGTGGATAGTTCACCACCAAGGTATAAAAGACCAAGGTACAGTAATATCTGAGTGTGTGGACATTGACTTTGCAAGCAAGCGGTTTGAACTTAGATCCCTTAGACATAATATGACCTTGTTGGTACATGTGTCTGAGCCATAGTCTTGAACATAAAATAAACTTCAATACATGCAAATGCAAGAAGAGTATTAAATATGTAAGATTCTAGGTTGTAACACACACAAGATAAATATGATGCTAAGAAAGATGGTAAAGATCATTCTTCAAACATGGCACATAAAAGCAATGATTATGCCCCCAATCTGTACTGCATCACAACATACCAAGATTATAGATAAATCAAGGTAGCCTTGAATAGGTAATGGATAAAAGGAACAAAAGATAAACCAAAAAGTAAATTGACTGACTTACAAAGTGAACATATAGCCAACATATTCTCTTGCCAAAGAGGTTGCTTAGGATAGATTGGATAAGAAAGATAATAGCCTTATCATAGGAGTGATGTGTCCGTTAAAGGGGGCTATCTACCTAAAAAGACAATGTGTTGCTGCGAGAAATGCCACATGTCGCAGGAGACGCGTGTGTTGGTCTCAACAATGGAACACTCTACAGAAGACAAGCCAGTTGATTTGGTGCTTTGGTTAAGCTAGATTTAGCTGATGTTGGCAATCAGAACAGTTAGGACAGTACACGATTCTGGAAGAAGATGCTTTGCTTCAGGCTTGTTAAGGACTTTTGCTTGGAAAGGATGCGCTAGCTTGCTGCTTGAGTTAGTCAAGTCGAGGTGAATGGATTTTGATACGCGGAAGACTAGAAAGAATGACAGTGTTTAATGGATTGGAACGGGTGGAGAATGATGAATCATATGTGCCTGAGTACTGGATACATCCTTCATATTCCAGACTGCCTACATACCTTGTATCCACGGGATCAAGGCACATTACAATGAATGGGGAAAGTGATAATATGTAGTTCTAGGTAGAGTGATGAGATGGGTCAAGGTGAAAGGGGGAGATCTTATGTATCTGAGTACTAGATACTTCCTTCGTATTCTAGACTGCCTAAATACCCATATCCATGGGATCAAGGTACTTTTAAGATTGAGAAGATAATAATATGTAGTTCTGGTTGGTGTGATGACGTAGGAAACACGCTGAGAAGATAACAGCCTTATTGTAGGAGCAATGTGTCTGTTAAAGGGTGTTATCTGTGGAAAGGAGAAAGATTGAAGTGATTGTGAACCACGAACAAGGATCCACTCCTAGACCTAGGTTAAGGAAAGAGTTGCCCCCATTCCGATAGAGGAATTTGCATGGATGTCGGATGAAGAAGACATAGAAAGCTTGACCTAGGACAAGATAGTGATAACTACTGACACAGATCAAGGCGTGGTATGACGATGGTGGATATTTGACAAATTTCCAAGCTATACTAGTTAGGGAGATGGAAATGCAAACAAGGTCAATGGTTTTATTATGGATGGATGGATGAAGTGCGTTGTGGCAACAAGAAATGAACAAGACTTGATAGACGATGGGTGCTGACTCTACACATAGCGCCTGTTTGCCAGGTTTTCACTATGGTACCTATCCAAGGCACCTGTTTGCCACCAGAGGACATATTTTTTTTTTTGGGATTTTTTGTTTATTTTTTTATATTTTTTTTGGAATACTCTGAGGATCAGGCATAGAACTTCTTGAGATGGACACTGTTAAGTGGCTCATCTAGAGGAATGCTGTCAGGTGTAGCTAAAGTATAAGCTCCCTTTCCATATGCTGCTGTGACAATAAAGGGGCCTAACTAGTTAAGCTCAAACTTGCCCTTCTTTTCTTGATCTGCTTGATTTCTCTGATTCTCTTTAAATACAAGATCACCAACTTGAAATCGTCTTTCTTTGATCTTTTTGTTGTAATTACGTCAGAGGTAGTTTTGATAGACATGGAGATGATTAAGCATTGCAAGGCGCCTCTCATCTAGTAGTTCGAGCTCAGCTAATCTGGAAGTGCGATACTCTTCTCTGTCGATCAGGTCCTGCATGGATACTTTGAAGGATGGGATCTCGACCTCTATAGGTAGGATGGCTTTAGAGCCATAGACCAAGGCGTAGGGTGTGGCACCAGTTGGTGTTCTGATACTAGTGCGGTAGGCCCATAGGGCAGGATTTAGTTGTAAGTGCCAATCACGACCAGCTTCATTGACTATTTTCTTGAGGATCTTGAGAATGGTCTTATTGGAAGCCTCCGCTTGGCTGTTACTCTATGGATACTAGGGAGTTGAAAAGTGATGTTGGATATTGTATTGTGTGCACAAGGCATAGACATCTTGATTCTTAAATGGTCTCCCATTATTAGTGACAATGGCTTGGGCAATACCATACCGGCATATGAGGTAGTTAAGGATAAACTTGGCTATTTGCTTACCAGTGATATAGGTCATGGGAATGGCTTCCACCCACTTCATAAAATACTCAGTGGCAGTAATGATGAACTTATGGCCATTGGATGAGGATGGGTGGATTTGTCCTACGAGGTCGAGACCCCATTGAGAAAAAGGCCACAAAATTGTCACAGGTTGTAATTCATGAGCTGGTGCGTGAATCAAATCTCCATGCTACTATCATTGTAGACACTTCTTAGCAAACTGTAAAGCATCATGCTCTATTATAGGTCAGTAATAACTTGTTCTGAGTATCTTCTTAGCGAGATTAGGACCGGTAGAATGTGTGCCACAGACACCTTCGTGTATGCCTCGTAAGGTAGCTTCAGATTCTTCCACGTTAAGACATCGTAGGAGGATACCATCAAGACTCTGGCGTTATAGTGTATCACCCAGAATGATGTAATGGGAGGATCAATAGATAAAGGTTTTGCGTTGGGTGGATGAAAGGTTAGAGGGAAAGGTACTGTGTTTAAGGTATTCATAGATGTCTTCATACCATGGGGAATTGGGACCAACAAGTTCGTAGATGATTTCAGTAATGGGAACATGGACGGCTGGTATCAACAATTGCTCGATCAAGAATTTACATTTCTATGTATTAGAGGGCATGTCAATCAGTGACCCTACAGAAGCCATAGAATCTGCATCCTTGTTATGCTCTCTTGGAATTTGCTCAAATGTGATGCTAGAGAAGTGTGGTTTGTAGGCATCCACTAGTTGCTTGTAGGGAACCAACTTTTCATCTTTTGTTTGGTACTCATCTATGACTTGCCGAATGACTAGTTGTGAGTCTCCATATACCTGTAATTCTGTGATGTCCCATTGAACTGCTGTATTGAGACCTATGAGGAGTGCTTCATACTCGGCAATGTTGTTGGTGCAAGGGAATGCAAGCCGATATGACTTTGGAATATAGTCATTTTGAGGTGTGATAAACAAGATGCCGGCCCCTGATCCATGCTGTGTAGGAACCATCAAAGGACAACTTCCACATTATTGAGTTGGAAAGAGTGAAGAGATTCTCGTTCAAAAAGTCTGCTACCATGGGGTGTGTATCTGTCATGGGTGCTTCTGCTAGTTGATCTGCTAGGGCTTGTCCTTTGAGTGCTTTACGATCTATATACTCAAGGTCAAACTCACTAAGGATCATGACCCATTTAGCTAGTTTGCCTGTAAGAGCTACTTTTGCTAGTAGATACTTCAATGGATCAATTTTGGCTATAAGATTTGTGTGTTGGTTCAACATGTAATGCTGTAATTTTTGGGAAGTGAACACTACTGCTAAACAAGCTCTTTCCATTGGTGAATAATTGAGTTCATATCCCACCAAGGTTCTACTAATATAATAAATTGCATGCTCTTTTCCTATTTCATCATTTTGTGCCAGAAGGGCCCCTAGGGCCGAAGTTGTAGTTGAGATGTATAATATCAAAGGTTTATCAGCAACTGGTGGAACCAATATAGGGGGTGTAGCTAGATACTCTTTAAGTTGATCAAATGCTGCTTGACACTTATCATCCCATCGAAATGAGACATCCTTTTAGAGCAAGTGTTGAAATGGTTGACATTTATCTGTTAGCTGTGAGATGAAACGCCTAATGGATTGCAACCTTCCCTGGAGGCTCCTTAATGCTTTGAGGTTCTTTGGTGGAGGCATCTCCACTATAGCCTTGACTTTTGTGGGGTCTACTTCTATGCCTCTACGAGATACAATGTATCCCAACAGCTTCCCTGATGTTACACCGAAGACACACTTCTTTGGATTGAGGTACACTTGATATTTATCGAGCCTGTCAAAGATCTATCCTAGAACCTGTATGTGATCTGCCCTAGAAGATTTAGCTAGTATGTCATCCACATAGTCCTCCATGATATGATGAAAGAGGTCGTGGAATATCACAGTCATTGCTCTTTGATAAGTTGCCTCTGCATTCTTTAGACCAAACAACATGACACACCAACAATAATTACCCCATGGACAAGTAAACGTTGTTTTATGTTGATCTTCTTCTACTATCCTTATCTGATTGTAGCCAGAGAATCCATCCATGAGAGAAAGCATTTCATGACCTACAATCAAGTCTACTATGAGGGTAAGTGCAAGAAGATGGGGGGCCAAAAAGTGGCCAAATTAATTTAAAAAAAAAAAGGTCAAAACGCGAGCGCGTTATAATGCGATCGCGTTATTCTTTTCTTTACATTTTTCCTTCTCCACAAAAGTTTGTGCTGTTTTTCATGTTTTAAATAACGCGAGCATGTTATGTTAAACTTAAATTTTTTTATGTTTAAGGCTATTAATCATGTATGTATGTATGCCTATATGTATGTATGTATGCATGTATGTATGCCTATATGTATGTATGTATCTATGTATGCCTATATGTATGTATGTATAGTGTCGAGGGTAGACGAGGGTAGAGATGGGAGTGAGCTAGATAGGGGAGGAGAGGGGTGGATAAGGATTGAGTGATTAAGGTTTAAGGTTAAGGGTTGAGCATTTAGGGATAGGATTTAGAGTTTAGGGATAAGGGATTAGAGTTTAGGACCTTGAGGGATTAGGGTTTAGGGTTGAGGCTTTAGGGATAGTGTTTAAGGTTAAGGGTCGAGGGATTAGGGTTAAGGTAGAGTGTTGAGGGTAGAGGGATTAGGGATAGGGTTTAGGGTTGAAAGTTTAGGGTTGAGGGATTAGGGTTTAAGGTATAGTTTAGTAGTTCTTGTGGATAGAGCCAGTAAACAATGGGAGATTATTTGCCTATTTCATAACAATATACCTCCCCCTTAAACCCCGAACCCTAATCCCTCAACCCTCAACCCTAATCCATCATCCCTCAACTCTAATCCCTCATCCCTAAACCGTAAATGCTATCCCTATTCCTAAACCCTCAACAGACTCGATACTATACCTTAAACCCTAATCCCTTATCCCTAAACCCTCCAACCCTATCCCTAATCCTTACACCCTCCACACTCTACTTTAACCCTAATCCCTTGAACCTCAACCCTATCCCTAAACCCTTGACCCTCGAACCTCAACCCTCAACCCTTGACATCAAACCCTAATCCCTCAACCCTTAACTCTGATCCCTCAACTCTCAACCCTAACCCTAAACCCTAAACACTAAACCCTCAACCCTCAACGTCAAATCCTAATCCCTCAACCCTTCACTCTAATCCCTCAACCCTAAACCCTATCCCTAAACCCTCAACACTATACCTTAAACCCTAATCTCTCAACCCTAACCCTAAACCTTGTCCCTAAACCCTAATCTGTCAACCCTCAACCCTAATCCATCATCCGTCATCCCTTAACTCTAATCCCTCATCCCTAAACCCTAAACGCTATCCCTATTCCTAGACCCTCAATAGGCTCGATACTATACCTTAAACCCTAATCCCTCTACCCTTGACACTCTTATTTAACCCTAATCCGTTGACCATTAACCCTATCCCTCAACCTCAACCCTCAACCCTCAACCCTCAACTCTCAACATTAAACCCTAATTCATCAACCCTAAACCCTAATCCCTCAAACCTAAACCCTATCCCTAAACCATCAACCCTCAACACTATACCTTAAACCCTAATCCCTATCCCTCAACACTTAACCCTTAAAACTTAAACCCTATCCCTACACCCTCAACACTTGACACTATATCTTAAGCCTTAAACCCTCATCCTTAAAGCCTCAACCCTTAATCCTTCAACCTTCAACCCTAAACCCTATCCCTAATCCCTCTACCCTTGACACTCTAACCCTAACCTTGACATTAAATGCTAATCTGTCAACCCTAAACTCTAATCCTAAACCCTCAACCCTCAAAACTATACCTTAAACCCTAATCCCTCAGCCCTCAACCCTAATCCATCATCCCTCAACTCTAATCCCTCATCCCTAAACCCTAATGCTATCCCTATTCCTAAACCCTCAACAGACTCGATACTATACCTTAAACCCTAATCCCTTATCCCTAAACCCTCCAACCCTATCCCTAATCCTTACACCCTCCACACTCTACTTTAACCCTAATCCCTTGAACCTCAACCCTATCCCTAAACCCTTGACCCTCAAACCTCACCTCAACCCTCGACGTCAAACCCTAATCCCTCAACCCTTAACTCTGATCCCTCAACTCTCAACCCTAACCCTAAACCCTCAACCCTCAACATCAAATCCTAATCCCTCAACCCTTCACTCTAATCCCTCAACCCTAAACCCTATCCCTAAACCCTCAACACTATACTTTAAACCCTAATCCCTCAACCTGAACCCTAAACCTTGTCCCTAAACCCTAATCCCTCAACCCTCAACCCTAATCCGTCATCCGTCATCCCTCAACTCTAATCCCTCATCCCTAAACCCTAAATGCTATCCCTATTCCTAGACCCTCAACAGGCTCAATACTATACCTTAAACCCTAATCCCTCTACCCTCGACACTCTTATTTAACCCTAATCCCTTGACCATTAACCCTATCCATCAACCTCAACCGTCAACCGTCAACCCTCAACCCTCAACACTCAACTCTAAACATTAAACCCTAATTCATCAACCGTAAACCCTAATCCCTCAAACCTAAACCCTATCCCTAAATCATCAACCCTCAACACTATACCTTAAACCCTAATCCCTATCCCTTAACCCTTAAAACTTAAACCCTATCCCTATACCCTCAACACTTGACACTATATCTTAAGCCTTAAACCCTCATCCCTAAAGCCTCAACCCTCAATTCTTAAACCTTCAACCCTAAACCCTATCCCTAATCCCTTTACCCTCAACACTCTAACCCTAACCTTGACATTAAACACTAATCTGTCAACCCTAAACCCTAATCTGTCAACCCTAAACCCTCAACCCTCAACACTATACCTTAAACCCTAATCCATCAACCCTAAAACCTAATCCATCAACCCTCAACCCTAAACACTATTAATAAACCCTCAACCCTTGAAACTATACCTTAAACCCTAATCCCTCAACCCTCAACCCTAATACCTCAACCCTCAACCCTAATTCCTCATCCCCAAACCCTAAACTCTATCCCTATTCCTAAACCCTCAACCCTCGATACTATACCTTAAACCCTAATCCCTTATCCCTAAACCCTAAACACTATCCCTCAACCATTAACCCTTAATAATTAAACCCTAAAACCTATCCATAAACCCTCGATGCTCAACCCTATATTTTAAACCCCAATCCCTTAACCCTCAGCCATAAAACCTCAACCCTCAATCGTTAAACCTTCAACCCTAAACCCTATCCCTAATCCCTCTACCCTCAACACTCTACTTTAACCCTAATCCCTTGACCATCAACCCTATCCCTAAACCCTCAACCCTCAACCCTCAACTCTCAACATTAAACCCTAATCTGTCAACCCTAAACCCTAATTCGTCAACCCTAAACCCTAATCCCTCAACCCTAAATCATATCCCTAAACCCTAAACCCTCAACACTATACCTTAAACCATAATCCCTCAACCCTAAACCCTAAACCCTATCCCTAAACCCTCAACACTATACCTTAAACCCTAATCCCTCAACCCTAACCCTAAACCTTGTCCCTAAACCCTAATCCCTCAACCCTCAACCCTAATCCGTCATCCATCATCCCT
This sequence comes from Cunninghamia lanceolata, assembly GCA_027924645.1. Taxonomy (NCBI): domain Eukaryota; kingdom Viridiplantae; phylum Streptophyta; class Pinopsida; order Cupressales; family Cupressaceae; genus Cunninghamia; species Cunninghamia lanceolata. Next base: position 21,810,077 of record BSBN01000582.1, read on the forward strand.
CAACTCTAATCCCTCATCCCTAAACCTTAAATGCTATCCCTATTCCTAGACCCTCAACAGGCTTGATACTATACCTTAAACCCTAATCCCTCTACCCTCGACACTCTTATTTAACCCTAATCCCTTGACCATTAACCCTATCCCTCAACCTCAACCCTCAACCGTCAACTGTCAACCCTCAACACTCAACTCTAAACATTAAACCCTAATTCATCAACCATAAACCCTAATCCCTCAAACCTAAACCCTATCCCTAAATCATCAACCCTCAACACTATACCTTAAACCCTAATCCCTATCCCTTAACCCTTAAAACTTAAACCCTATCCCTATACCCTCAACACTTGACACTATATCTTAAGCCTTAAACCCTCATCTCCAAAGCCTCAACCCTAAACCCTATCCCTAATCCCTCTACCCTCGACACTCTAACACTAACCTTGACATTAAACACTAATCTGTCAACCCTAAACCCTAATCTGTCAACCCCAAACCCTCAACCCTCAACACTATACCTTAAACCCTAATCCATCAACCCTAAAACCTAATCCATCAACCCTCAACCCTAAACACTATTAATAAACCCTCAACCCTTGACACTATACTTTAAACCCTAATCCCTCAACCCTCAACCCTAATACCTCAACCCTCAACCCTAATCCCTCATCCCTAAACCCTAAACTCTATCCCTATTCCTAAACCCTCAACCCTCGACACTATACCTTAAACCCTAATCCCTTATCCCTAAACCCTAAACACTATCCCTCAACCCTTAACCCTTAAAAATTAAACCCTAAAACCTATCCATAAACCCTTGATGCTCAACACTATATTTTAAACCCCAATCCCTTAACCCTTAGCCCTAAAGCCTCAACCCTCAATCGTTAAACCTTCAACCCTAAACCCTATCCCTAATCCCTCTACCCTCAACACTCTACTTTAACCCTAATCCCTTGACCATCAACCCTATCCCTAAACCCTCAACCCTCAACCCTCAACTCTCAACATTAAATCCTAATCTGTCAACCCTAAACCCTAATCCGTCAACCCTAAACCCTAATCCCTCAACCCTAAATCCTATCCCTAAACCCTCAACCCTCAACACTATACCTTAAACCATAATCCCTCAACCCTAAACCCTAAACCCTCAACCCTAAACCCTATCCCTAAACCCTCAACACTATACCTTAAACCCTAATCCCTCAACCCTAACCCTAAACCTTGTCCCTAAACCCTAATCCCTCAACCCTCTACCCTAATCCATCATCTGTCATCCCTCAACTTGAATCCCTCATCCCTAAACCCTAAACGCTATCCCTATTCCTAGACCCTCAATAGGCTCAATACTATACCTTAAACCCTAATCCCTCTACCCTCGACACTCTTATTTAACCCTAATCCCTTGACCATTAACCCTATCCCTCAACCTCAACCTCAACCCTCAACCCTCAACCCTCAACCCTCAACACTCAACTCTAAACATTAAACCCTAATTCATCAACCGTAAACCCTAATCCCTCAATCCTAAACCCTATCCCTAAACCATCAACCCTCAACACTATACCTTAAACCCTAATCCCTATCCCTTAACCCTTAAAACTTAAACCCTATCCCTATACCCTCAACACTTGACACTATATCTTAAGCCTTAAACCCTCATCCCTAAAGCCTCAACCCTCAATTCTTAAACCTTCAACCCTAAACCCTATCCCTAATCCCTTTACCCTCGACACTCTAACCCTAACCTTGACATTAAACACTAATCCGCCAACCCTAAACCCTAATCTGTCAACCCTAAACCCTCAACACTCAACACTATACCTTAAACCCTAATCCATCAACCCTAAAACCTAATCCATCAACCCTCAACCCTAAACACTATTAATAAACCCTCAACCCTTGAAACTATACCTTAAACCCTAATCCCTCAACCCTCAACCCTAATACCTCAACCCTCAACCCTAATCCCTCATCCCTAAACCCTAAACTCTATCCCTATTCCTAAACCCTCAACCCTCGACACTATACCTTAAACCCTAATCCCTTATCCCTAAACCCTAAACACTATCCCTCAACCCTTAACCCTTAAAAATTAAACCCTAAAACCTATTCATAAACCCTCGACGCTCAACACTATATTTTAAACCCCAATCCCTTAACCCTCAGCCCTAAAGCCTCAACCCTCAATCGTTAAACCTTCAACCCTAAACCCTATCCCTAATCCCTCTACCCTCAACACTCTACTTTAACCCTAATCCCTTGACCATCAACCCTATCCCTAAACCCTCAACTCTCAACCCTCAACTCTCAACATTAAACTCTAATCCATCAACCCTAAACCCTAATCCGTCAACCCTAAACCCTAATCCCTCAACCCTAAATCATATCCCTAAACCCTCAACCCTCAACACTATACCTTAAACCATAATCCCTAAACCCTAATCCCTCAACCCTAAACCCTAAACCCTATCCCTAAACCCAACAAAACTACTTTGCCTTATGTTAGGTTGTTAAACCCATCATTTTTGACACTCTTCTCTTAAAGATATTTGAGTTGCAAGAATATGTCAGAAAAATGGCTATGAACTTTTTTAATGTTAGTAATGTTATATGGCATGTTTTTTTGGCCCATTTGGGGTTCATTATGCCAATAGGTGTACACACTATGAGAAAAGCTTTGCATATGGTACATCCACAGTGAGTAATTAACAGTTGAAATCAGAAGGATGATCATTATGAGAAAAGCTTTGCATTGGGGTACATCTATGTTTCTTGCTGTGCACCCCACACTTAGGGGAGGTATATTGTTATGAAACAAGCAAATAATCTCCCATTGTTTACTGGCTCTATCCACAAGAACTACTAAACTATACCTTAAACCCTAATCCCTCAACCCTAAACTTTCAACCCTAAACCCTATCCCTAATCCCTCTACCCTCAACAATCTACCTTAACTCTAATCCCTCGGCCCTTAACCCTAAATGCTATCCCTAAAGCCTCAACCCTAAACCCTAATCCCTCAAGGTCCTAAACTCTAATCCCTTATCCCTAAGCTCCAAATCCTATCCCTAAATGCTCAACCCTTAACCTTAAACCTTAATCACTCAATCCTTATCCACCCCTCTCCTCCCCTATCTGGCTCACTCCCATCTCTACCCTCCTCTACCGTCAACACTATACATACATACATATAGGCATACATAGATACATACATACATATAGGCATACATACATACATACATACATACATATAGGCATACCTACATACATGATTAAAAGCCTTAAACATAAAAAAATTTAAGTTTAACATAACGCGCTCGCGTTATTTAAAACATGAAAAACAACACAAACTTTTGTTGTAAAGGAAAAATGCAAAGAAAATAATAACGCGAGCGCGTTATAACGAGAGCGCGTTATAACGCGCTCATGTTATGTCTTGCTTTGGGAATCCCAAGCCTTGGGCTTGGGATTTGCTTTGGATTTCCAACCCAAAGGCTTGGAGTGCCTTATGAACAGTAACAGACGTGTTTTTCCATATTCTTCAAGATTTTAGATAATTTTGTTTGTGCTAACCCTCAGATTTGCACGTGTTTCAAGGTTAAACAAATCAAACACCTGGGTAATGTTAGGCTTTCTCTTAGCTATCTGATGATGTAATTTTTTTCACATTTTAACAATGTTAAGCCTTTCATCTTTAATTTTTTTTGTTTGTGTGTCCGTTTTTGGGCAAAAACCACTGTTTGGTCTTTTTTTCATTGTAAATTAACTATTCATTGAAATTTCAAAAAAATTACATATTTAGAAACTAGACTCCATTCTACAAATATTAAAAAAAGAAAAAAATGATTTTTGATTAGTTTTCAAAATTTATAGGGGTAGCACGGCCAAAATTCTATTTTTTAGGATGTGTCCACTTTGAAAATTAGTAAAAAATCAAATATTCATCAAATAATTATTAGAAAAATCGGGCATAAACTACATGCTATTAGCTAATTTCTCACTGAAGCGATTTTAAAAATACCAAAAAAAAGTTGACCTTTTGAGGGAGCCACAAAACATGCTATGTTATGTTTTTTTGACAGAAACAACACCAATTTCTGACATGGCTCCCTCTTTTGAACCCCTTAATCTATGCCATTTTCAAAAAATAATAGTAGTTTAGAAAGTAGACTCGGAGCACTACGAACATTGTTTTGGTTGCATCTCCAAATTTTGAGTGTAACTATGCTCAATTTCTCATCCAAGGCCAGTATTTCCTGATTTCAGAAAAAAAGTGGCCACTTAAGACCCCTTTTTGGCCCCCCATCTTCCTGCACTTACCCATGAGGTCAATGTTTGGTAATGGAAAGTCATCTTTGGGACATACTTTGTTAAGATCTCTAAAATCATTACACATGCGGATGCACCCATTCGGTTTAGACACAGGTACAATGTTTGATACCTAGTCTAAATAATCAATGGGTCGGATGAATTTTGCATCTAAGAACTTCTGTATTTCAACTTTTACCAAGAGAGCTATCTGTGGGTGCATCTTTCTCATCTTTTACTTGACTGGTTTAACTGTTGGATCCACTGTGAGATAGTGAACAACTAGCTTAGGGTCTAGCCCTGGCATATCAGCATAGGTCCATGCAAAGTTTATGGTTCTCTGTAAGAAGAATGTGTTAAGATTCCTGTGTTCTATTTCCGATAATGATGCTGCTAGGAATGTGGTCTTGGGATTTTGCTCTGTGCCAAGGTTTATCTCTGTAGAACCTTCCACTAGGAGAGTTGACTTCTCTTGATACTTAGATGGTAGGGGAAGGTCAAATACTCCATCCTCAGGTGCCACAGTTGGGTTTTCACCTTTGGATATGTCCTTTGTTTTTACTATTTTGTGATCAGGAGGTGCCACAGTATGGTTTTCACCTAGAGATCTTTCTTTATTTTTACTTTTGTGACTGGAGGATTTGGCATTCTCACCAAAATAAGTTGTTGGCTCGAGTTCCATTACAAAACCTGCTTTATGATCACCAAGAGGGATACCTTCCCGAAGTCCCATGAACTCAGCTATAGCTTCGTCATTCTGAAATACATCTCTAACGGGGGACCCTTGTTGGTCCCAATCGATAAGTTCAAGGTAGACAAGTGTTACATTCTGGGTGTTTGTGGTGGAGGTTAAGGATACAGATGATAGCATAAAGATGGAGGATTCGGTGAATAGGTCAGTCATATGGAGGGAAGAGTCATCGATGATATTCTCATAAAATGTCAAATCTGCGAGAGAAGTTTCAGCCACCTTGTCGAGGATACCCTTGATGTCCAAGGCATGCGGTACCTTTCTACCAAATCCTAACCCCTTCTTGTCTAGTTTCTTTGTCACACTAATGGGCTCCATTGTTCCTTAATTTTGTTTCCCAAGGCCACCTTTGCCATTTTTGACTATCCTTAAGCCATTGCCATATTGCTTGACTGGTATTGTGACTGGTTCTTTCTCCTTATAGAGCCAAGAAGAGATGTCCTCAATAGTTTCCTCTTCCAAGAATTTTCCCTATTGGAATTGGGTTAGGAATGCTGGGGGAGGAATAGCTACTTTTTTAGTTACTTTGGCAATGGGCGGTTGGCCGTAAGATTTAGGGGATAAAGGTATCTGCCCTACACAACAAAATTTTGAGATATCATATGTTCCAAAGCCTATATCATGGATGTGAGCTTTGATTTCAGGAAGAGGATTAGGTTCACTTGTAGAGGCTTCTGTCAGATTTTCAGGATCGACATACAGTGGGGATTCAAGGGCTTTGTCATTTTGAGGCACTTGGTTGCAATTCTTATAACTACCTTGCAAGACACGACATAATTCAAAAGGATTGGGGTCTCCTAGGATAGTGATCTCTGTACCATTGAATGGGAACTTGAGAGACTGATGGTACATTGAGGAAACAACTTTCATTGCATGGATCCTTGGGTAGCCTAGGATAATGTTGTAAGGCAGCTCAATATCAAGGACTTGGCACCTGGTTTCAAGCATGACGGGGCCCAGTTGTATAGGCAAGTGGATAACACCTTCTGAGTGGCATTCAGCATCATCATATCCCTTGATTGTAATACTTTGATTAGTGTTGACATGATCCTTAGATTATCCCAATTGCTTAAGTAACTTTAAAGAATAGATGTTGAGACTAACACCAGCATCTATGAGTATGTGTTTGATTTTGTTCTTATGCATGAGAACCTCAATATGAAGGGTATCATTGTGACACAGATCATGGGATGGGAGGTCTTTCTCAGAGAAGACCACATTGTAGGGGGAAGCAATGTTACCTACTATAGCTCAGAAATCTGTGACCGCTATGTTGTTAGGAACCGAAGACTCTTAGAGGGCTTTTTCTAGCACTACTCTATGTGCAGGTGATGACCGTAGAAGGTCCAAGATAGAGATCTGTGCTGGCATTTTCCCTAGATGTTTGACAAGATTATAATCAGATTGAGCTAGGAGATTGGGTGTAGGACCACGAATGGTGACACAACCACGATGAGTTGTAACAACGCAATCCGTAGATTTACCTTTGACTGTGAGGGTAGATATTTGACTCTCTTCAAAATGACCCACAATGGAGTCAAAGGAAGTGGAAACATGATTGACACCTTTACTTTTATCTTGAGGAGGAGGTGGACCATGGTGAGGGAATGGTTCCTTGTACATGTGGAGGTCTTTGTTCATGTGTTGAGCGAGTGGGTCATCTTCAAGAGAGATTTGGTTGCCTTCGATGAGATTTTAGATTAGGTGCTTGAGTTTCATGCATGATGCAGTTCTGTGCCCTTTGCTCCTATGGAATTCACAATATTCATTTTCTCTGTACCATGCAGTTTTATAAACAGGTTCACGATACAGGGGAGCATCGGGTAAGGTGACGAGGCCTTTGTGTAAAAGCTTTTGTAGGACCGACTCTATGGGCTCTCCCAAGGGAGTGAATTGATGCCACGAAGGGTAATTTTGTTGAGGCCGCTCTTGTTGTTGGTTTTGATAAGGTTGCCTTTATTGTTACTGTTGTTGAGGTTGACTTGGTTTAGAAAGCTGAAGCGGTGTTTGCAATGTTTGGACATGTTTAGAGTCGACCACCCCATCATTGACCACATTTTTGTTTTTGTTCCAATATTTGAGTTTATCGTTCGTTTGGTGTTGAGGAGCATTGTCGTTAGTTTCTTTGAAGATTTTGACAACACCCTTAGCAATGAGGGCCTTTTCAATATTGATTCCCTTGTATGTGATTTCGTCGAAGGTTATAGCACTAAGAATTTGCAAATGAAAACCTAACTCTTGGTTGAGGTTCTGCATGAATATGCTAACAAGCTGTTTCTTAGGAATCTTGAAAGGGAATTTGCTAGCCATTTGTCTCCATCGTTGAAGGAATGAAATGAAAGTTTCACCATTTTTCTGTTTATTGTTGCATAGATCAGTCATGGAGATCTCATGCTTTGCATTGTAGGAGAAATGGGTGGCAAATTTCTTTGCTAGCTCGTTAAAAGACTTGATACCTGTGGGTAAGTGTGAGAACCATTCTATAGCTTGACCTCCAAGACTGCGAGGAAAGAGGCGCATAAGATATGTGTCGTTATGTGAGACCTCGAAGCAAGCAAGATAGAATTCCCTGAGATGGTCTTTTGGGTCACCTTTTTCTTTGTATTTATCAAACTTGGGAATACTAAAATTTTGAGGAAAAGGAATCACGGGTAATGACCGATCAAAAGGATAAGGACACACTTCCTCTAATGAGAAGGTCTTCTTTGTGTGGCCAAACGTAAGATCATACAGTTGTTGTTGAAATTCTGTGATTTTTAGCTCCATTGTTGTGGGGGGGGGGGTTAGAAACATCTCCTGTCATCCTAGAAGTGGTTGTTGTTGCCCATATGGCAGATTGTAATGTAAGCCGTGCGTATTGGTGTTATAAGGGTCGTAGGATTGGTTGGGGTCGTATGCGTTGTACGTTGGGTTGAGATTGTGTTGAAATTGGATGCTTTGATTTGGAGGAGGTGGAGGTGGCGCTAGGTAAGAATGTTGGCTTTGTGATGGTTGAAGAAAAGCGTTTGGTGGTGGAAAGCTAAAGTTTGTTGGGTTAGGTTGCAATTGCGAAACATATCTTTGGGAAGTTTGAGGGTGGATAGGAAATGTGTGAAAGAAATTTAGTGCCGATGATCGTAGTGGAGGAGGGACATAGGTAGATGTGCTTTGTGGTGGTTGAGGTTGATTGAAGATGAGTGTAGAAGAATGTTGTGGTTGGGATTGCATGACCCTAGTTGGTTGAGAGACATGAAGGTTTGATGATATGGGAGGTGGTATTTGTTGAGACCCTTGTTGCATGGCTACATAGTTGTTCAGGCCAGATTGTAATTTGGTGGGAAACCTATTCGTGATGGGGTAACCAAAATTCCACTTGCAATTGGTGTGGACACCTTAGGAGTTTGTTGTATATTTGATAAAGCTAGGGTGGCTTGCTTAGCGAGCTCCACTTGACGTTGAAGAGTCTCCTGTTGATGTTTGTAGATTTCCATAGGAGTCAGAAGTGGTGATATAGCCCTCTTTCTGGTTGGATTTTGATAAAGGGGATTCTCATATTGTGTAATCATTCTCCCTTGTGAGCCTTGTTCGGGTAAAGGTGTGGTCACCGTTGACATGGTTTGCACCGCTTGTATGGTGTCTTAGGTGTTGTTAGGCTCACTAAGCGTGGATAGATCAAAACCTTTGGGTAATTTGGCTCCTTGCTCTGCTAGCAAGCGAAAGAAATGATCTTGGTTCTCACTAAGGATTTTATCAAAGGCGGCAATGACTCTAGGATCTTCTATGAATTTGTCAAGATCTTTCCCATCTTCTTGAGAGGATTGACCTATTTCAAAGTGTCAATCTTCTTGACATGGGGCTTGATCTGTGGTATAACCTTTGTGGGACAAAATCCGGTGGCAAGCCGGTGGTGTAATAAGGTGTACTTACCAAAGGAACTCTTTTTTCCAGAGATGGGACTGGATTGGCAGTATAACCTCGCGGGACAAAATCCAGAGGCAAGCCGGTGGTATAGTAAGGTGTACTTACCAAAGGGACCCTACCTTCATGAGAATTGCTTGGTTGGTCTAGGTGTGGCATGTTGGGAGAACTAGTTGATTTTGCCGCGGGTGTCATAGGAGTAACCTTGGGGGTAATGTTGAGACGACTCGATTGCGGTGTGTGAGGAGGTGCTTTGTGCTTCCTAGGGACAACTTGCTTGGACTTCATAGTTTGCTAGAGCCTAGTGGTTACTATGAAATACACTAGGACAAAAAGTAATGCTGGGATTCTGCTTGTGTTTTGCACAATTTACTGGACCAAAGGTGCTATACTGTTTGACTAGAGGGGCAGGACTGTGCAACCAAAAGCGTGCTATTGTAATACCAAAGGTGATAGACTGAGCTACCAAAGGCGAGGTACTGCTATACCAAAGGCGAGCTATGATGACCAAAAGTGAGCTACTGTACCACCAAGGGCGAGCCGCTGTAATACCAGAGGCGCTGAAGTAGTGTTTGATGTTTTAAAAGGCAAATTTTGATAGATTTGGTTTGTTTCTGATTGGTTTTGCTTTGGCAAGAGAAAACACAGCAAACATAATGGCAAAAAGGGACTGACACAATAGATAGTGTATGTTTGAGGCTCACAAAAAAACCCAATGTTTCCACAGGTATAAGACAATTGCAATCAATAACAAGCACTTTTTATCCCTAGAGACAAGGTTTCATTGTAGTAGATCAGCTCACAGCTTAATACTCCATTGATAAAAATATCATTCCATAAAGGTGTTAGATATTTTGTATCTTTGCGAGAGACGATAGGTAGGGATATCTCACCCTCCCCTTGGAAAGCTCAAGTAGGTCACAAGAGCTTTATGGCCAAGGGAATACTATCTCTTCTCAAGGGAGCCAATGGTGAGTATCTTAAGGGCTTAAATCGATTCCCCTTGCATTGATGATTACTGCAATGTTCGGAGGTAGATCGGGTAGTCTCTATCTAGAATGGTTCTTAGTAACTTTGAGGGACCAACACCTTACGAGCAATGCGTCAAGCTACTAAAAGATTTACCAATCCTACTAAGAGTATCAAACACTTCACTCGATGTGAAAATTGTTTCCACAAAGAGCTAGTACACCTCTTTTCAGTTTGACACCACAAGGTAAGGCTGACGTCAGTTAGGACTTAGCTTTCGCCTTATCCCTCTTATATAGCAGTTCAAAGGAAAACTCTGCTTAGGGTCATCCCTTTTGGATGAAACACAATCCAAAAGCAGGCCCTTTCTAAAGGAAGAACTGAAATCTAAGAGCAAGCACGTCAAACAAAGGTTCAATTGTCCCGTTATAAGAAAAATAAGGTGCAACTAAATTAGGCACACACATGTTTGTGGTTGTCAATTGTCCCTTATGAAATTGAAGTGTTTGGCATTCATGTCCATTGTCCTTTAGAAAATTGAGGTGTTTTCTCATACATGTCCATTGTCCCTTAAGAAAAATAGTATGTTCTTAAGACTTAGATTGCTGAAAGGATTTGTTCAATTATCCCTTAAGAAGACAATATGTTTCTAAGACTTAGTGCAATAAATCAAGATTTCTTCAATGCTCGTCCTATATGAACATGTTAGAAAAACCTATTTACTCTGTGTTAGTTATAAGAAGCTGCAACAGGTCAGTTAGTTCCACAAAAACTCACAAGTTAGCAAAAATAAATTAATTTGACCAAAAGTGCTTTATTGTCTCACCAAACGTGACTTACTGTGAACTGAAAGCGCTGCACTGTGCTACCAGAAGTGATGTGTTGTAGACCAAAAGTGACTTACTGTGCCACCAAACGCGCTGAAACAGACTCGGAAGTGCCGTACTATGCTGCCGGAAGCGCAGTACTGTATAACCAAAAGCGCTGCACGAGACTCAGATCTAGAAAAAGTTATATTTTATCAAAATAACTAAGTCCATGTATGATTTCATGGTTGATTTTAATGTTCTGAGAAGTAATATCTGATAGATCTGTATCCTGAAATCAAGAAAACTCAAAAGGTATCGCGAATAGATAGGTTAACTCAAATATCAAAAATACCCCTAAATACGTCAGCTTAGGAAGTATCAAAGACAATTGAAAGATAAATAAACCAACTTGTCAGTCAAAACAATGATAGTTAAGTGAGTAAAACCCTATAAAAATCACCAAAGTAAGATCAGAAACCAAATTTTCCAAAAGTGCTTTATGATACTACCAATAGTGCTGGACTATTTCACCAAAAGCATGACTCTGTGTTACCAGGAGTGCCAAAGTATCGCCCAAGGGCCCGGTACTATGCTTCCATAAGTGCTTTAGGATACTGCCAAAAGTAATTTTCTGTGTCGTTTGCGCTGTTTCGTACTGTAACTTTAAAAAAAATCAATTTCTCAAAGAAAAAGAGGGATTAGTGGGTCCCACCAGGCGTACTAGAATGTGTATGAGGAAAATTGACTATGATAAACTAACAAAATAAAAAACCAATAACATAAAAAGAACGAATCTAATAAAAGCCATTACTAATAAATCAATGAAATATAAAAGCTTTTACCGAGATTTGTTTTGTTCCCTTTGGATGAATGTGGATTGCTCAATAGTGTTGCAAAACCATGGTTGCAACAAGCAAGTAAAGTGCTCAAAGATCAATGTTAAGAGATCGTGAAGTTGCTCAATCGATGCGATGTATGCTCAAAGTGCTGTAAAGGATGCCTAAGAATAAGTGATCGAAGAGGATTTGTGAAGGAGATGAGGGGGGTTTATATAGGTTTCAATGAAGATCGATCAATGGTCCAGATAATTTAGAAGAATCAATGGAAGAGATAAATCAAATAACCATGATGAACGTGCACATGACATGTGTCAATCCATAAGGATATTTTTATTAAGATATGATGAAAACAAGATTGATTGAATAGATAACTCAACTTGTAATTTTGTCTTTTTTAGAGTTCTAAAAATAAGACTGATTGTGCACATGAGTTAACAAGATATTTTAAGAGGAATTGGAAGATAACTGAAATTAAATAAATAAATTTATTTATTTAATTGTGCATGATTGAGGAACAAATATGATATGAAGATTTAAATAAATTAAACAAATAAATTGATTTAATTTATTTTGCATGATGAAGGATAAATAAAATATGTGATTATATTTTATTTTTAGAAGATTTATTTTTTAGAGGAAAAAGTAAATTAAATAAATAAATTTATTTAATTGTTTGTGCAAGATTAGAGGAATATGAAGATTATAAATAAAATACTTGATTTTATTTATTTTTAGAGGATTGAGATAATTTAAATAAATTTGCATGATTTATTTAAATTTAGAAGAACAATTGATTTAATTAAATAATGCAAATTATTTAATTGTAGATAAGAGAGGATTTGTGATGAATTAGTTAAATAATTGAATTTATTTAATTAATGGAGACTTGAAATTTGAAAGAGGATAATGATTTAATTAGATAATTAAAATTATTTAATTTTGGCAGAATATAGAGGAATTTAATTTAATTAATTAATTAAATAGAATTTATTTAATTAATGTCAATTTTAGGAGATTTAGAAGAATTTGATGATTTTGGTGAAATTAATTAAATAACCAGATTATTTAATTAACGTTGAATACAAGTGGTTAGATGAATTGATGAAATGCAAGTGGTGCAACGACATGGTCATTTTAGGGTGTCTACAGTGGGTTCCCGTAAGATGTAATCAATTCAAAAACACAGAGACTATAATATTGCCTTGCAATTGGAACAACTAAAGCAAAACATAGCTATAAACCTCTACAAGACTATAACATTTAGATCATGACTATAAGAAAAATTGATTTAATTAAGATACAATAAATCTCAAAATTAGATGTATCTATACTATCAAGAATAAATCAAATCAAATGTGTTTGTAGTATGAAATAACACTTAAATACACATGATACAAATTTGAAATAAGATATGTATACATAATCAAGACAAATAGAAAGGTTTGCAATCAAGGCGTAGGGTAAAACATTTGCCATGAATTAGCACTAGTTATCACATTTGAATTTTGAGGACCACAATTAGGAGCAAGTTCAAACACAAGGGCCTTCAACTTTGAAGAGATAGGGGTGTCTTGGGGAAGCCACAATAAGACCTACAAGATGGGATAACCTAATGTTCTCATCAATGTTGGTTTTCAAACTCTAAGCATGTTGAAGATTTAGAGGGCATTTATCGAGCTTAAGATGAAACTGAAGTTAGAGTCAAAAGTTGCAAGGTATAGGACTAGACTCATGACATCATTGGGTCTCACCTACTCTAGAATATCCCTCAAAGATTTAGCAAGCCTCAAATTAAATGTGCATACTAATTCATTGTTATGTTTGTAAATGCTCATGAATCTACTAATTAATACATTTAGATTGATTTTCTCACCAAAATATTCTCTGAATGTCATTTGATATTCAACCCATGTAGAAATAGAAGATTTAGGGATATTAATATACAATTCCATAGTGTCACCTTGCAAAGATTGAACAAACAGATTGAGCATTACATCTACATCCTCCACCACATATTCATATGTCAAGTTGATCAACACCTAAAGATGCATATCACTTGATTTAGTACACCTTCCATAAAACTTTTGTAGTTGATTTAGATCTCACTTTGGTACAAGATTTGGAAAGTTAGGAGTGTCATTAAAATTGAATGGTTTGTATCTCCCATCACTCAAAGGTGCTCTTACACATTGTAGGCCTAACATGTTGACTATGTACAAATCATATTTGTATAAGATATTCTAAGATGTAACAACATAGTCACTACCTCAAAGATTGAGGAAAACCTTGAAACCAATCTATAGGGGGAAAATATGGCTAGGTTTGGTCCACTAGGAAATTCTTTAGTAATGCAAATGGTGTATAGGAAAGCAACACCAAGATCTATAGTCCCCAACAATGGCACCATTTATTGGCTCTCAAAGTTATGGCTTCACAAATCCTAAAAGATAAAAAAATACTTAAGCTCAAGGAAGGCCAACTTAGGACGATGGACTAATGCTTATGATCAAATAGTGGAAAACTATGGGCCAATTCATAAGAGAGGGAAACACTTCTTCTTCTTTAGGCTCTCCTAAACCTAGGAGAATATTTCCTTGAGGTTAAAATAGGAAAATTAAAGAGAAATAAAATACTTAATTGGTCTTGGCATAAGCCATAGGTCCATAACCCTTACACCAGAAGACTATAAGAATTTTTCATTAAGCCTTAGTATGTTAGTTTACTGATGTTCAAGACCTATAACCTTGTTCAAGTAGATAATGAAATCATGCATGTGACACAAAAATTTTCTATTTACTTTTCCTAATGGTGCATACAATTTAAAAGTACTTTTCATACATAATCGTAGGAAGAACAACAATTTGCAAGTTCCTCAATTTGGTTCTCACAAGATATGGTTTTTTTTTTAAGCAATGAGCTTGCAAAGCTACTAGGTTAGTTTACACTAAAGTTATTATAAATGAGTTTATGCTTTGTTGTTTTGATTTTAGGTATGATTGAAGAACAAATTGTTAAAGATTGGTATCTTGATCTCCTAATTTAGTGAAAATGTTGAACTTCAAACTATAAGTCAAATACATGTAGAATCTACTATTCATTAGCAAAATGGAACCATATATAGTAAGGACTAAGTTTTGCATTCACATATACACATTCCAAGATGGATACGAATGTCAAATGCATCACTCATTGGCTATAGTGTCAAAGATAGAACATACTTGAAAGATTAATGAACAAACACACACATCCCATGTATTATGATGAAAATAGTCCTTAAGATAAGCTTTACAAGGGTTTTAGAATCTCTATTCATGATCAACTAATCAAGCACAACACACATTAACAAGCAATTGTAGTATGAGAAATACAATATATTTTTTAAATTCTACATGAAACTCATCGAGACATTCTTATCAAAGACACACCATACAAAATAATGTACCTTGTTAAAAGGACTACAATATACATATGATTTCTAATATAAAACTCAAATTTCAGGACTTGATACCCTAGAGAACACACATAATAGAGAGCACACTTGTGTTCTTCTTGCAACACTACATCAACCAACCTCTTATTCCTCTCTAGATAAAATAAATATATAGCTCACTAACTCAAATTTACCCACATAATGATATGATAGCTAAAAATAATCCTTTGTACTAGGCCCTCTCATGTACCAACTCAACATAGTCATCTATGATCTCACTATTACAAAAACTTGGGAAATACTTTGAAAATCTCTTATTAAATTATGGAAGTACAACAAATATTGGGAAACTCAAGTCACACTAGTCATCCACACTACCTTGCTCTATGGACACAATGCATGTCTCACATAACCCATTTTTAGCAACATAAGAGACCTTTTATACACACATATGGAGTGTAGCCATAAATAAGAGAAAAGAACACCCTACAAGTTCTAAGATTGATAATTTTTTGCACCCAAGGAAGATTGTAATGTCTCATAATCAATATTTATAATTCTTTGCTTGTCTTTCATAGTGTTCCCAATATTCTACTTGTTCCATCACTTTGGCCATTGCATTCCACCTATGTAATAAAAACCCTAAATATAGCACATGGCATTAAAATACACTTGGGCATGGACCATTTTTAACTTGTTTGAAACTAGATGGAAATTGATGGTTTTTGTTGAATATGATTTACTATTAAGAGCTCACATTTAGTGGCTAATTCATAGATGCTCACTAGAAATTTTCATGTTGTGAACCTTTTCTTTGCTATCTAGTAAGAATTTTATGCATTTCCCACTCTTACATAAAGAAAGCATGTTTCTTTGGAATACATAAATCCCACTAAGTAGGAACATTGAGGCCATCTTGAAATCACCATCCATGTGCCACATGTCACACACTAATTTTCTATTGCATGATCATATCCATGCCAACACATTCAATGTGTCTTATAAATGAATAAGAATCTATCACAAGTGGATGCAAGTCATCTTTGGAAAGTAAAGGTGCATGTAGAGAAGACATGTTTGGTCCCACCATGAATTTCACCTCAAGAACATGTGGCATCATATAGTTGGTCCACATACATTGCCTTCATTTGAGTTGTTCATTCAATCACCACTAGGGCTATCAAAACAACCATGTGAAACACACAACCACCTCACACAATGAAAAGATCACTCATGCATATAGACTAAGGATAAACATCATGCAAATGGAAGAGATGGGATTATTGGTGGAAATGGGTAGTGAGATTCATTAGATATTATGTGTCAAAATAGTAAAGCTTTGAGGTACAGTTAATATCCTAACATGGATCTACTACCCAATATAATGGGAGATTGATATGTATCCCACTTGTGCCAATGAAGCCAATGAGCACCAATACATAGGGCCCACCACAAACTGGTACTAGTACATAGACCTCAACCAACTTGAACTAGTCACATCAATGAAGGACCACTAATGAAGCCGCTATAAAGCTATCACCTCAACAAAGTACACTACATTCTCAATAGCATGGATGAAATTATCATAAACAGAACAAATTAAAGCACTACCATAAGTTGATAAAAATATCCAACTACATAATTACCACTAATTTTACAACTTAAAAGAGCCTTGTTTAAACATAAGACATGGGAAACAAGTAGTCAACAATTAGAAAATAATCAAAACATGTGGCAAAATATAAACATATAGGTTCCACTTGAACACAAAGAAAACATAGTAAGAGTTTAGGTGCATATGTACAACCACTATGGGCACCAATGAAGATCAAACTAGGGGCACAATTTAGAGCCATACTACACAACCATAGGGGCTACTAACAATACATTTAGGGAAATAAGAATAAGCATGACACCAAGGCCTAGGTAGAAAAGTAACAATCCACATGGGCCTAAATAAGTCAATCACTGCAATGGAGCTCATTAGACTAATAGAAAATTTACCTCAAGGGAATAGGGAAACAATCAAGTCTACAAGTGATCGTGTGCACAACCAAATCAGATAACTAGACTAATCAACATATGGAACACAAACCTAACCATATAAAGAAACCCTGATGTAACAAATTCTCAAATTAGTTATAGACATGAGGCAAGTTGGGACATTGAAGCAAATAAATAGGCATGAAATTATAATTCAAAGGCATGGCCAACATAGTGTTATGTTCATCTAAAAAGACCATACCTGAGCAATCACAAATTTAACAACAACCTTCTTCAAATGGCTTGTCTTGCCACTACACTATTCTACATCTTTTCCCTCTTAGACCATATTGGTTGATTAGAGTGGTTTAGAATAATCATTCAAAATGTTTCTATCATCAAGGAATCATTCTAGCCCTTGAGACTCCCCATGACATGCAAATTCCTAGCACCATTCAAAAGATCATCTTCTTGGTAGTGTGATTGGGTGGTTAATTCACCTTTCACCAAGCACGTAGAATCCTTTGATATCCCACATTATTTACTTAAGGTGCATTATCCTAGAATTTCATCTCAGACTACATTTTTAGACAATCAGATCACTTATTTTATCTTTACAATAGATACTTGGTTGTTTTGCTTTCCCCTTATTGGTATTCAGGCATCTTCATCAAAACCCCTGATAGAAATTTCCTATCATCCACGTTAGCATACACCTACACCATCAAACAAGTTCATCATGTAGCATGTCCCATGAATAATCTAAGAAATTGTAGATGTAGAAAAATATTAGTATGAAATACTTATTCTAAGATCAATAATTTTGAAAATAATAATTCAAGTCCTTTTCAATACTTTCTACACATGCATATGAAATTCTTAGGCCATCAAATCTTTGTAAATAATCTAGGTGATAGTTGATGTTGAAAAACATTAATCCTTATATATTTTAAGAATTAAAGTCAAGAATCCAAGAATCTTAATCCAAGTATCAGTAACATGTCATTCAAATAATCTTAGTCCAAGTCTCTGTAATATGTCATTCAAATAAATATAGAGTCAAGACTATAATTTTTTATTCATAAAACATAATTTTATGACTGCCTCTCAAGAGACATCTATGAGAACATCATGACCAACTCTTGTTTATCAATCCCACAAATAACTTTAAAACAGTCCATGATATCGAGTCATAAGGTCTTCCAGATTTTGTCCAATTAATAGGCTCCACAATAAATTGGAATGACTTTCATGGACCCCATCTCCACATTATCTCGTATAACAAAACTTAATCCTGATTAAGGAGTCCCTCCCATAAAGAACCAATACATTGGGGTCAATACATGTTCCCACCATAAACAACCTTAAACAACCTGTGACTTGACTCTTATTAAGGTCAATACGTTGGCATACACCTGTTCCCATCGACTGTTTAAACTCTGTCATTAAAGAGCACCATATCAATATCTTATAAGAGGAACCTAGTTCTCCCAGATGTGGGCATGTTCTTGGTTTCTCATATACCGAATTCAGTGAGATCTTCTTTGTGGTTTAACGATGCTAGACCTTACGCCAGAGAAATGGGGCAGAAGGATGAAACGTTTTTTGTCGATTAAATATCTGAAAAATATCGTTCATTTGCTGGCTTTAATTCTATCCGATCCCTTTTGGATCCATACCAGCTATTTTGTTTCCATTTCTTTAATGGGTTTGCTTCCGTTGCGACTTTCGCCCACTAAAAGCAAAAGAAACTTAAGTGTTCTTGATGCGTTTTTCACTAGTGTGTCAGCTGCAACGGTCAGCAGCTTGGGAGTTGTTGCCATGCAAGATCTCTCACACTTCCACCTCGGAGCGATGATAATCCTCATGTTTACAGGCGGAGAAGTCTTCACCTCTTCCTGCTCTCTCCACCTTGCAAGGCTTAGGCTCAGGCATAGGTTCCATCGCTCAAACCCACCTCACCACTCAATAAATAGCACTCAGATGATTGATTTGAATCACAACCAGATCACAAGTAACCGTGGCAAATCAATACAACAGTCTGACCATGATCTCCCCGTAAAGGATCAGAGAAAAAAAGAATCAGTAGTGAGTACTAATAAGGCCACAATTGATCCTGAGAACATCCTCAATGATGATTTAGAATATTGGGAGACAAACAATCCAAGGAAAAAAGGAGCAGTAGAGTGTCCTAAAGGGGCTATAACTGATGCTGAGAACGTGGTGGATGATGATTTAGAATATGAAGCTCTTACTTATCTCGGCTATTTAAGTGTAGTATATTTTCTGTTAGTCCAATTGGCTGGTATTGTCCTCATTATCATCTATTTTTCTTTATCCACAGGTGGAGAGAGGATTCTCATCGATAGAGGCGTAAATAAGTTTCTGTTTGCAGTGTTTACAGTGGTATCATCGTTTGCCAATTGTGGGTTCACTCCACTCAGCGATAATTTGATGCCCTTGAGAAAGCACAGTCTTGTGCTTATGATATTGGGGTTTCAGATACTCCTGGGGAATACAATGTTTGGTCCCTGCTTCACAGCTATCGTACTCACCCTGCACCGATTTACAAAAGATCAGAGGAGGAGAAAAATATATGATTATATTGTGGAAAATGGGCGCAGACTGTTGGCAGATCACTTGTTCTCCAGAAGACAAAATGTGTGGCTCATTCTGTGTGCTGCGGGATTTCTCACAATTGGGGTTGTTCTGATGTTCGGCTTGCACTGGAATTCGGAAGCTCTGGATGGGCTCACCACGTGGGAGAAGGTGATTGGTGGAGTGTTTCAGTCCGTGTCTATTCGACATGCTGGCGAAAACATAGTAAACCCGCAGCTTCTCTCTCCTGCCCTCCTCGTTTTCTACATTGTCTTAATGTGAGTTTTCTTTCCTGCACTTTCATATGTCTGAAATAAAAATAGAAATGGATATTTTTTTTATTTTAATTTTAATGGAGATTATCCACAAGATCATTTTTCTATTTGGGAGCACGACTTTTAGGTTGAACTTCTGTGGCTGAGAGCCAAGGATTGAGGGGTATCTATTCCGCCAAATTCACCTCATCTTTTATGGTGTTAGGGACCTTGCACTCAGCAAGACTCCCTGATGGGCTCATTCAGAACTTTTCAACTCTACCAACAGACCAAGAACCCTTTGACGAAATGAATAAAAATCTCCAATCATTCATTAGCCAAAGTATCATTACAGAAACCATTAACCAAACATTCAACTTGTATGAGGCCAATATAGAGCCGCAAGATCCAGATCAAAAATAGGAAGAGACTTTACATTGAAGAACCTTAGAATCCAACGAAACGAATAAACTTAACTTGCTATTAAAACATCAGCATTTCTAGTATCCCAGGATGATTTGTTGGCTCTGTTGGTACCCGTACTGGGTGACAGGCCTAAATTTGATGGTCGACCCTTGTTGTCAGGCAATGGTTATCCATTCAAAGGTGTTTTTAAAACACTAAGACATAATTTGGTATAAGTAAAATTATATATAGATAAAATATATATTGTCATAATTCTATGTAAAATTTGAATATTGTTAAAAAATTTCCTTTTATGCACTTACCCTCCTCTACTTTTAACTGATGTTAATGCATATAGTTAAATACTTTTCTATCAATATTGTATATTTTTTTATCCAGGTGGTTATCACTTTTTATTTTAAACCCTCTAAATTTTTTATATAAATATAATACCTAAGAAGAGCTTTTAATAAAAACATCAGCATTTTTATACAATATTTACTTGAATTGTAATGGTGCCAAAGGTATTTGCCACCCTACCCAATATACGAGATGGGAGGAGATGTCATGAATATAAAACTGCCGCAAAAGGCAATGGAGAAGTCAGGCAAGCGTGAAAAGAGACAGGGTATTTCTGTTCAGTTTGAAAAGCTGGTGGTGCATGATTCATGTTATCTTCTTATAGCGGTTATTCTCATTTGTATTACAGAAAGGCATAGCCTTTCTCAAGACCCACTTAACTTTAATGTTTTGACTATTGTGTTCGAAGTTGTAAGGTATAAATCTAATTCATCTATGCCATTTAAAGTTTAGTTCAATTTATATTGCCATCCCCTTTATTCAATGTGATAACCTTTTATATTTTGTTTCCTTGTGTGTGCAGTGCATACGGAAATGTGGGACTTTCTTTAGGTTACAGTTGCACTCTCTTGGGTAAGATATCCAATGGTTTTTGTGAAGAGGTGCCTTATAGTTTCTCTGGGAAGTTTAGTACCAAAGGAAAGCTCATAATTATAATGGTGATGTTTTTTGGCCGTTCTAAGACAATCAAATCATCGTTGAGAAGTAAGCTCTTCTCACACACTACACTATCAGTTCACTAGTGAAAAAAATAATCTTACACAACAATGACATAAGTTGTACAATACAAACATAATATATATGTAATGTGCTTAAATGCTAGAGAGTGTTGCGTTGTCACCACTTATGTTGTATCACCTCTAGTGGGCTTTTGTATATGGAACTGATTCTAAATAAATTATTTGAAGAGACAAGAAGGCCCTTTTAAATTATAAACTATGGTTTTACATTTTCCTGTATTAATGTATTACAAATGTTTTTTTTCAAAGTTCCATGTTTTTTATAGACAAGTTTCTGTTTATAATTCTTAATATGTTTTTTCAAATAGTAGAGCATATGTTGTCTTTTTTTTATCATTTTATTTAAATATTATATTTTTCAACAGACAAATAGTTAATAGCAATTTTACATCTCATCCTTAACAAAAAATAGTTAGTAGTCCTACATGTATTAGCCAAAATTTCCCTTTGACCATTAAATGATTTAAATTCATTCTGTGATACAACAAACCATGTTTACACGTAATCGTTACGGTTTTCAAAAAAGTTGAATATGCCAGAATAGATAGAAATGTTGGATATGAAACCCAACGGTCACCTCGTCCTTTTGTGGTGACTCTTCATTTTCAGCTCTTTCTCTTGGCGGATATTGTAATCTATAAAAGCATATGTATATGTTGTTGTAAACACATCTGAGAACACACTAATATAAGAGTTTTCCCTTGCTTTGTGGACGTAGCCATACATATGGTGAACCACGTTAAATATCTTTGCACTGTGTGATTGTTTACTGTTCCTTTCTTTTTCGTTGTTCCATTGTTTTAACAATTGGTATCAGAGCTCGGGTAAGGAGCTGGTTGAGAAATTCGTGACGAATTTTGAAGAAATGGAAGAAGCGGACAAGTGGAGAATAGAGAAGTTTTCGGGGCAGAATTTTGGGCTTTGGAAGCTGCAAATTCGTGCCGTGCTAATTCAAAAAGACTTAGCTATCATGCTGAAAGGAAAAACAGCAAAACCAGAAAATATGACAGATGATGAATGGGATGTGTTGGATCAAAAAGCAGCCTCTACAATTATCCTCTCGCTGTCCAGCAACGTCTTATTTAATGTTGCAACAGAAACTTCGGCAAAGCAGATCTAGGACAAGCTTTGCGACATGTATGAAACGACATCCGCAACCAATAGAGTCTTCTTGCTAAAGAAGTTGTTCAACCTGAAAATGAAAGAGGGAAAAACATTTTCAAATCACTTGAACGAATTCAACATTGCAATCAGCCAACTAGTTTATGTAGAAATCAATTTTGATGATGAAATGAGGGCTATGCTACTCCTGTGCTCGCTTCCTGATAGTTGGGATAATGTCGTGATGACGATCAGCAATTCAGCCCCTGGGAGAAGAGGATCTGAAAACAAGGAAAAGAAAGCATTGTTAAGATTTGACGATGTTGTTGCTACCCTCCTCAACGAAGACATGAGGAGAGGACAAAATAAAATATCTGGTGAAGCCTTGGTTCTAGGCAATAGGGGAAGAACCCAAGATCGAGGAAAACAAAATAGGAGAAGATCTAAATCAGCAAAGAGATCAAAGTCAAGAGGATGGAAAGAAGGTTGCTGGTTTTGCGAGAAAGATGGACATGTCAAGAAGGATTGTTGGTGTTACAAGAAAGCTCAAAAACAGCTGAAAGAAAATGAGATTAACACGACTCTTGAAGATGATGGAGAAGCTCTTGTCTTGGCAGCAAGTGAAGCTGAAGCCGACTCATGGATTTTAGACTCCGGCGCCTCCTTTCACACAACTTCAAATCGGGATGCCTTCCAAACATATCAAGAAGGAAAATTTGGCAAGGTTTATCTCGGAGACAATGAGCCGTGCGAGATTGTCGGCAAAGGTGATATATTGCTACAACTAAAGAATGGAAGCAAGTGGCTACTAAATGATGTCAGACATGTTCCTAAACTTAAGAGGAACTTGATTTCAGCTGGACAATTTGATGCGCAAGGCTGCAGCATCACTTTCTCTTCCAACATTTGGAAAGTAACTAAAGGCGCTTTAGTTGTTGCAAAAGGCAGTAAATCAGGATCTCTTTATGTGCTTGAATGCACCGCTGAAGTGGGAGCGGTGATGGCTGTAGTTGACAGCGGGACATAATTGTGGCATAGGAGACTTGGCCACATGAGCAAAAAAGGAATGGAAGTATTGCTCAAAAGAGGCCAACTTTCTGGTTTACAGTCAGCAGATTTAAAACTTTGTGAGCATTGCATTTATGGGAAACAAAGGCGGGCCAGCTTCTCCAAAATTGGACACGACAAGAAGGCAAAACCCTTGGAACTCGTGCATTCGGATGTCTTCGGTCCCACAGAGGTAACCTCCATTGGAGGAGCAAACTACTTTGTAACTTTTTTAGATGATTGCACCCGTAAGCTTTGGGTTTATATGCTCAACAGAAAATTAGAAGTGTTTGCAAAATTCAAAATTTTTAAGGCTATTGCTGAAAATCAAATTGGGAGCAAAATTAAATGTCTTAAAACTGACAATGGGGGGGAGTTTTGCTCTTTAGATTTTGATGCTTTTTGTGCAGACAACGGCATTCAGCACATCAAGGTTGTGCCATTTACACCTCAGGAAAATGGTGCAGCCGAAAGGATGAATCGCACTATTCTAGAGAGGGCACGTAGCATGCTCTCAAATGCAGGTTTGAGTAAAGAATTTTGGGCTGAGGCAGTTAACACGGTGGTTTATTTGATCAACTGAAGTCCTTCTACTAAGCTAGATTTTGATATTCCGGAAGAAGAGTGGTTTGAAAAGAAGATCTCTTACCATCACCTCCGGGTCTTTGGTTGTGAGGCGTTCGCTCACATTCCAAAAGAAAAGCGAACAAAATTGGATTTCAAATCCAAACGATGCATCTTCGTCGGTTATGGGGAAGAGCAATATGGTTTCAGATTGTGGGATCCTGTTGCAAAACAAATCATTCACAGCCGTGATGTGATCTTCAATGAAAAAGTGTTTCCTGCCTTGCAAGAACAAAGGGCATCTACAAAAGAGTATATATCAGTTGATGATATTGGGTGTACTATGTAGTTTTCACATCCAAAAGTGGGCTCAGATAAAAATGGAAATTCTAATTCAGCATTGGTGCCTACTCCGTCACTTCGTCTGAATAGAGATGCACAAGGAAATGTAAGTCCAAACTTGAATAGGCCAAATGTGGCGCTACAAAGAACTACAAGTCTGCCAGAAAGTTTAGCACAAGGTATTACTCTACTGCCACTTAATTTTGGACATGATGACATTACACAATATATGCCATCTAATTTCCAATCACCACATTCAGTGGGAGTAATTGAGACACGGCCTCAGGATCAAAGGTCTAACAATATGCAAGTGCCTTGTAATCTGCCAGCGACGTCCTCACAGCATGATATGCAGCCCCCTAATAATTCAAGTGACACTGGCGTCAGACACACACAAACCGCTGTTAGATATCATCCTACGCAGGCTGAAGATAACCTCACCACACATCATAATTCTTTGAAATTGCTGCCTCTGCCTAAAAATGGTATTCCCAGCGGTGAAAAATGCACCAAATACATAGTGGTAAATACTCCCACGTCAGTCCCACAGGCAGATAGACAAGTTTTTGAGGGCGGGGCCCAGACAAATTCAATTTCTTTGGATGCCACGCAGTATATATATTCTCCATCGTTGCCAATTCAAAGAAATACAGAGTCATATCACCTGCCTGTTTTCTCTCACCCGCGAACTCAGCAAGATGGTCAGTCTCATAAGAATATGGGAGACTTTTCTTTACCACATTCCTCTTCTTCATTCTCCATGCCAGACGGTCAGGAAGAGGATGAAAGTTTTAAGAAGACTGTCAAAATTTTTCCAACGCAGCTAGCTTGGAATGCTATGCAGTCTCCAAACAATGATATCTCTTCAGTAGTATGGCATTCACCAGTATTTAGGGAGAAGGTAAACTCTCAATTCAACAACTCATCTACTTCTATGAGGAACAATACAAAAATACAGGGCAGTGATGTTGAAAAATAGAGGAATGTTGCAAGTGAACAGAGCATTGCACAGGGCAGTATACAGGGGCAAATCTCTTCATTGAGGAGATCTACCAGGGAGAGGAAACCTCCTCCAAAATTTGATGATTATCAATTACTTGTTGCTGATCTATCAGAACCAAATACATTTCGAGATGCTTGCAATGATAGAGACAGTGAGAAGTGGATGGCAGCAATGAAGGATGAAATGGACTCTCTAATGGCAAACCATACTTGGGATCTGGTCCAACTTCCACCTGATCGCAAACCTTTGAAGAATCGGTGGGTCTACAGAATCAAAGAGGAAGAAGGCGGCACAAAATGCTACAGGGCTAGACTTGTTGTGAAAGGATATGATCAACAAAAGGGAGTGGACTTCAATGAGATTTTCTCACCAGTCATGAGAATGAACACAATTCGAGCTGTTTTGGGTTTGACAACAGTTTATGACCTTGAGCTTGAGCAACTTGACGTCAAAACCGCTTTTCTCCACGGTGACATAGAAGAGGAATTGTACATGCATCAGCCAGAAGGTTTTGTCAAGCAAGGGCATGAAAATCTATTTTGCAGATTAAAAAGGAGCTTGTATGGGCTGAAACAAGCCCCAAGGCAGTGGTACGTCAAGTTTGATAACTTCATGATGGAAAATCAGTTTACGCGCTCTGAATCTGATCCATGTTTATACTACAAGGTTTTGCCAAGTGGTGAATTTGTTTTGTTGCTACTCTATGTTGACGACATGCTCATTACCAGCACCAACATGAGAGTCATTGCTGATTTGAAGCAACTCTTGGGAAACAAATTTGCAATGAAGGACCTCGGGGCAGCAAAGAAGATTCTTGGCATGACCATCATTCGGGACAGAAAGAAGAAAGAAATCAGATTGTCTCAGCAAAAATATATTGAAAAAGTTTTGGATAGATTCAATATGAGAAGTGCTAAGCCAGTTAGCACTCCACTTGCCGATCATTTTCACTTATCTTCAGCATTGTGCCCCAAGACACAAGAAGAACAAGACTACATGAAGAACATTCCATACTCTTCAGCCGTGGGAAGTCTTATGTATGCAATGATATGCACCCATCCTGATATTTCCCAAGCAGTGGGAGTTGTAAGCCAGTTCATGAGTAATCCCAGAAAAACTCATTGGGAAGCTATGAAGTGGATATTGAGGTATCTAAAAGGCACTTCAGATTATGCCTTATGCTTTGGTGGGAAAGTTGCACAGCTACAAGGCTTCGTTGACTTCGATATGGCGGGTGACTTGGATAAAAGAAGGTCTACATCCGGCTATGTTTTCACTTTTGCCGGGGCAGCTATCAGCTGGGTCTCAAGATTGCAACAAGTAGTTGCTCTTTCTACTACTGAGGCTGAGTACATTGCTCTCACTAAAGGAGCAAAAGAAATGGTTTGGTTGCAGCGTTTGTTTACTGAATTGGGTTCGAAATAGCAAGCTTTCACACTTTTTTGTGACAGTAATAGCGCTATTCATTTGGCCAAGAATACGGCATTCCACAACAGAACCAAACACATTGAGCTGAGGTATCATTTCATCCGTAGTATGATTGAAGAAGGCAAGTTGCAAGTTCAGAAGATCGACACCAAGATCAATCCAGCTGATGCATTGACCAAGTTTGTACCTCAAGAGAAGTTTGAATTTTGCCGCGCTTCTCTCGGCATTGTCAAACTCTGACAATAGGCTTAAAGTAGGGGAATAGCTTTGAATGTTTGCAGCAGTCGTTGGGTTTCAAGTGGGAGATTGTTGGATATGAAACCCAACGGTCACCTCGTCCTTTTGTGGTGACTCTTCATTTTCAGCTCTTTCTCTTGGCGGATATTGTAATCTATAAAAGCATATGTATATGCTGTTGTAAACACATCTGAGAACACACTAATATAAGAGTTTTCCCCTACTTTGTGGACGTAGCCATACATATGGTGAACCACGTTAAATATCTTTGCACTGTGTGATTGTTTATTGTTCCTTTCTTTTTCGTTGTTCCATTGTTTTAACAAGAAAACATTGAAGTTACAGCAGCAAAAGTAGAGAAATAGAAAGGATAACAGGACAAGCAGCAGACATCAGGAAAGTCTGCAATAACTCAAGGACAAGGCAATAATCTAAAAGAATGTTAAAGAGTAAATCTTTTCGACCATCAATCATAGAGGATATCTTTCATGACTAAAGTTTCCATACATCTGTTTCTATTAGAAATCCCCAAGAGAGCTTGTTTCTAGCTTAGCTTATTACAGAATAGTGCTGGAAGATTAGATTGGATAAGGTTGAAGGTAAACTTAGCCACTTTATATGTCCATAATATATGATTAATAGTTTTGATACGTTTTCAAAAAGAACAAGAAGGATAGTTTGTATCAGGAAAGGCATGCAGTATCGGGTAGGAAGATTGTGGTGTATGAGTTGTCAAGCAACCAAAGACAAACAGTTCAACATATGTCGAACCATCTGTGTTATATGAATTTAGCCTTTCATTTCTTATTGACATGGTAAGCAGGGGGGTACCGAACAAGATTTCAGAGTAGACTGATTTGAGAGGAAACCAATTTTAAAAGAGCTCCAATCAAGTCAGTGCCAGTCCTTGATAAAATTACATTGCTAATCAAAGATATTTTGCCAATGAGATCTTCTCGAACCAAGATGGTGATAGCATCAACGGTAGGATGCTCATTACAGAGAATGATGAATGAGTTTTTTAGTGAAACCCATGGCTTCCATTCAAAATGAGGAAAGTGCCAAAAATCAATGAAGGATTTGAATACCTTTCCTAAAAACACTCTTGCCTTTAAAGGTGTGATTAATAGTAATTCATTGATCATTATCAGTGATTAGTTTATTCTACCAAATAAAGAGGTGCGAAAGCTGAGACCATTTCTAAGAGAGCAATTGTTCTATGAAAGAAGATTTGTGCAATCTCTTGCCAAGCTTTTCAAATTATGCTATTAGTAGGCAAAAGAGCTTTCAACTGAATATATTTGACATGAAAACTTTTGTTGTACAAGCTAGCTTCTTGCCAATGCCCCTAGTGGAAGCCTAAGCTATTTGATGTTTGAGAAGAATCTTCCAAGGTGTGTTATCAGTGAGGGTACAGACAATCCACTTAGTAATAAGACGTATTCTTTATCTCCATTGGTAAATAATACCTAGGCCCCACTTAATTTGAATACAAAGTGACTGAAGAATGGTAGTTGCTGACAATGATCGCAGAAAAGAACAAGGGAGAAGAACAGGGTAGCAGCGTTCAAAACACACACAGTTGGAGGGAAAAGATAATAATAATATTATAGAACTTTTAGAGTTCAATATAAAAGGATCATTTACAGACTTCTAGAAGATAGAAGTTTCTAATGCTGGAGGAGTCTGGAGAGTTCCAAAAATATAAATGTCTTCACCTACTTCACCTACTAAATTAAACAGTTACATGCAATGGAAAGTTGAGATAATATTAACACTCCCTCCTAATCTCAACTATTACAGTTATCAGAACCGACTATCCCCAGTGCTTTCTTTGAAATTCAAAAACATCCTTTCCCAATGGTTTTGTAAAAATGTTTGCTAGTTGATCTCATGATCCATAGAAGTCGAGAGAAATTTCTCCATTATTAACAAGCTCTCGAATGAAGTGAAAACGAGTGTCAATATGCTTTCTCTTCTTGTGGAAGACATGGTTTTTAGACAAGGCAATTGCTGAGCTATTATCATAGAAAATAGGAGTTGGCTCTGTTTCAACATGTTCAAGATCATTCAATATTCTTCTTAGCCATACTGCTTGACAAGCTGCTGTAGTTGTAGCTACATATTCTGTCTCTGCGGAAGATATTGAAACTATGGGTTGTTTCTTGGATGCCCATGAGATGAGATTTGTTCCCAGCTGAAAAGCATATCCTAATGTGCTTTTCCTATCATCTAGACTGCCAGCATAATCACTGTTTGTGTATCCTAAGAGCAAAGTATCTTCAGATTGAGTATACCATAGTCCATAGTTGATTGTCCCTGCAACATATCTCAGAATTGTTTTTGCTACCTTCTAGTGTGGATTTTTTGGAGATTCCATGAATCTGGACACAAAACTTGCTGCAAACATTATGTCAGGTCTAGTTGCAATGAGGTATAGAAGACTACCAACTAACCTCTTGTACAAAGTAGAATCAACTGATGGTCCATCATCTTGTTTGCTCAACTTGGTTCCTTGAGCAATGGGTGTGTCTGCTGGTTTGCAACTGTCCATTCTAAACCTTTTCAAAATTTCTGAAGCATATTTTTGTTGGCATACAAAAATACCTTGAACAGATTGGTTAATTTGAATACCCAAAAAGTATTTCATAAGTCCAAGATCAATCATTTCAAACTCTATTTTCATGGCAGCCTTGAATTCTTCTAACATCAAATTTCCTGTATAGAGCAAACCATCAACATAAAGACAAGCAATGAGAATTTTACCTTCATGATCTATTTTTGTATAGAGAGTTGGCTCATGATTGCTTCTGCTGAATCCAATGTTGATGAAGTAAGAGTCAATCTGACTGTACCAAGCTCTTGAAGCTTGTTTTAACCCATATAAGGCTTTCTTCAGCTTGTATACTTTATGCTCTTGTCCTTTGACTTCAAACCTTGGTGGCTAATCTACATATACCTCTTCTTCCAATATGCCATTCAAAAATGTAGATTTGACATCTAATTGAAAAACGTTCCATTTATTTTGAGCTGCAATAGCCAAAATAATTATGACTATGTCTAACCTTGCTACTAGAGCAAAGGTTTCTCCATAGTCTATGCCAAGTTGCTGAGAGAAACCCTTGGCAACCAGCCTTGCTTTGTATTTTTCTATCTTTCCTTTATCATTCAACTTTGTCTTATATACCCACTTCACACCAATGCTGGTTTTGTCACTTGGTAGATCAACAAGTTCCCAAGTTTTGTTCTTTTCTATAGCTTCAATTTCTTGATTCATTGCATCAACCCAATGTTCCTCTTTTACTGCTTCTTCAAAGTGGGTTGGCTGATAGGAAAGAAAGGCAAAAAGATCTTGCTGTTCAATTGCATTTTCCTGCTCATATATTTCCCTTATGCTTCTAGTTCTTTGATTGTCTGTAGAGGAAGATGAATCACTACTGAGAGAAGTACCATCTCTGGAGTGTTGTTGCTGACCTTGTACTTGCAATCTTGGTAGCCTTGGTGGATGAATTTGCTGATCTGAAGGTTCATCAAATAGTTGTAATGGACTTGGACCATTCAAAGTTACATTTTCTTCATCACTCCATGATTTATTCTCAAAGAACTTGACATCTCTGCTCACCACAAATTTCTTGGTGACAGGATTGTAGAGTCTGTAGGCTTTTGATTGTTCACTGTGTTGGTTTTTCTTCTGAATCAGCATTAGGGTTTGCCAGTTCTAATGCACAGGCAGATTCAGCCAACTGAATACAGGAGGTTGCGTGAGCTCCTCCCCTTCACTTCTGGTTCTGCCGCACCAAGGGGGGTTTCCCTACTTGATAAAAGTATAACCTTGACTAGCTCAATGACAGAAGGATTTAACTTGACATCAACAGGCAGAATACTCTCATGTATGGACCAAGATTTGTGTAACAAATCACAAGGTTGGCAACATTCTTGGACATGATGTCTGGTTGGGTATGAGAGCATGCAGAGGTTCCTAATCCTAATCCTACAACTAACAGATGGAAGGATGAAATGGTTTGAAATAGATTTTGGATGCAAAGCTGGACATGGTGTATAACCTCAACACAGAGCCAGACTGGTGCCTATCCAGGGCTTGGAGTCGGTAGACATACACCTGTGAATGATCAGCATGAATAGCTAAAACTGGATTTCAGGGGGATACACATGATATCTGCCTTACAGATATCTCTCAATACAGAGTGTTAAGCTGTCTATACTTATGGCATCCCTATTGTAGTAAGAAAGATACATGCAAAACTGGAGACAGAATCAGCATAACACATGCAAACATAGCATTATTCATATAAGATTAACCATGAAATCAGTGGATTCATGCTAAATCGTACAACAGGAGATACATAAACTCACAAGTGAAACTGTACAGAGCAACCAAAACGAATTGTATTGTGTTATAGAGCCAAAATGTTCAACTTTCAACAACCTAAAAAATGGTAACACAGGCTGCTTATAACAGCCAGAAAGTGTACCACAGCAATTAATTACAAGGCTTTTACAAAAATCCGCCAGATACAGATCCTTCAAAGGAATGGCGCTCAAAATTTATTGCTGCAGAGACAGAAAGTAGACAATGGTGGCCTCGAGCCCTGTGCCACCATCTGGAAGTCCTCATGCCAAAAATCGGGTACATGACTGTTCAACAACTCGCCCATGCTCCTGCTATAGTCGCCATTGATGGCTCAACCACCCGCGGCCGCGTGAAAACTGTCGCTGCGTTCAAATGGAAGTTTCCCGCCAAAATGTGCTTTACTGAAGTTTCAAATGTGTAGGAAGAATAGTCCCACATTGGTGCCGCGGAGACTCCTTCAACAGTTTATAAACGGGGCCACAAACATAATAAGCGTCGAGCGCTTTTGCCACGCTCGACACATGCCTTTCTGCCCAAAGCCCATCGCCCAGACCTAGGCCATCGGCTCACCTCACAAATCTCTCATCGATCTCAATTGTCTCGCCGACCACTACCTTCGCTTCCCCATCGGCCAGAGATGCATCATCGGGCCAACCATCCAAACCTTTGCTGATCTCATCAGTTACACCGATGAAGCCACCGCAATCTCCTGTTGGCCAGACCAATACCGTCGGCCAAGCAAAAGATCCCTCTGCCGATAGACCACACTCTCACCGATGCACCAACGAATTATACTCTACTCCTTCATCGGCGAGACCTCCCACTGTCGGCCCACCACAATCCATCCTCGCCGACAACACAAGTCACGCCAAAGACCATACACAACACTTCCCTTCATCGGCCAGAGATTAGTCTATCGGCCAACCATTTCACCGTTCACCCGACAATACAACCCATGCCAATAGACTCTGGCTCTTCCCCTTCCGTCGGTGTAACACACACCATCGGAGCATCCAAAAAGCTTCCTGCCGATCTCAAAGGTCACGCCGATGACATCTTCGCCAACCACACACTGCTCCTCCATCGGCCAAACTCCTTACATCGGTGGGCCACAAATTTGCTTCACCGATAGCCAAACACACGCCGATGGACATCCATCGGCCAGACCAAAACGATCGGAGCAGCCAAAAAGTCTTTCGCTGACACAACAACTCCTGCCGATAACATATCGGCCTCCCACTTCCCCCTCCGACGGGTTGAACCAATGAACCTCTGAACCGGTTCAATAGCTATGTTCAAAAGAAAGGTTCAACCGCGAGGTTCAACCTGATAGCTTCTCTGTCGGCAACACAAACATAACCCCGCTGACCCATTGAACCGATGAACTGGTTCAACCTGATGGTTCAACACTGAGGTTCAAACATAAAAAATAATCCCATAGGCAACAAAGCTTCGAACCATTGAACCTTGAACCAAAACAAAAAGGTTCAAGCGGGAGGTTCAACGATGCAATATTTGCGCAAGGCAAATGCATAATGCGACCCGTTAGAAGAAAATTGAACCCAGAACCGCTGAACCATTGAACTTAGAGAAAAAGGGTTCAAGTTCAAACCGAAATGTCGAAGACACAAAAATGAACCCATGCCGATGGAGAAAAGACGAAGACCCCTCCTCAAGAAATGAGATGTAGATGCTGAAAAACACTGAGGGGTGCCAAAACTTAGAACCTTTTGGATATTTTGGGATGGTGCCTGCATGAAAATTGCTAAATTAACTGACAGTGAATTCAGGCACCAACACACTGTAGCCTACAAAGATGCACTTTTCACTCCTGTTGTCAAGTTTTTGTCTCAACTCCTCTAGAATGTGTGCAAATGCAATGCAACCAAAAATTCTAAAATGGGATACATTCAACTTTATACCAGACCAAGCCTCTTGTGGCACCTTGTTTTCAATACTAGATGTAGGAGATTTGTTTAAAATATAAATTGAAGTAGCAACAGCTTCAGCCCAATACTCATTAGACAAATTCTTTTCTCTGAGCATGCATCTGGCCATATTCATGATGGTTTGATTTTTCCTTTCAGCTACTCCATTCTGTTGTGGAGTATATCTTGTTGTGGTTTGCATAACGATGCCATGTTGTTTGCAAAAGTCTGTGAATTCTTTTGAGCTATATTCTCCTCCTCTGTCTGACCTAAGGACTTTTACATATTTACCACTTTGTTTTTTTGCTTCAGCTTTGAACTGCTTGAACTTTGAAAAAGTATCAGATTTATTCTTGAGAAAATAAATCCACATTTTCTTGCTAAAGTCATCAATAAAGGTAAAAAAAAAAAAGCTACCACCAATGGATTGAGTTTGCATTGATCCACATAGATCTGTGTGGACTAGCTCTAAGTGTTCTTTTGTTCTATTAGAGGATGATGGAAACCTATCTCTCTTATGCTTTCCAAGAATACAACTCTCACATTAACTGTCAAGTGATTTTAAAACAGGGAGACCTTTAACCATAGATTGGTTTTGAAGAAGACTAAGACTCTTAAAGGGAAGATGGCCAAACCTAGAAAGCCATAATTGTGACTCATCTATGTTTGAAACATTATGAGCAAATGATTGTGATGTAATGGCACTCCTAAGATTCAAGGGAAACATTCTATTCTTGCTCTTTTCAATCTTTGCTATAAGTCTTCTATTGGGAGGTCTATCAAAAATACAACAAGTTGTACCTTTAAAAATTACATCATAACCATGTTCCATTAATTGACCTACACTTATGAGATTGTGTCTTAGGTTTGGAACATAATAGACATCATGTATGTCCTTTTGCTGATTCTATTTAGTAAGAACAGGCACAATTCCTTTCCCTTGAGCTTTTACATGAGAATCATCACCAAGAGTAATTTCAGAATTTACAGAAGTATCCATGCATGAAATTAAATCTTTGTTACTTGTCATATGATTGCTGCATCCACTGTCTAGCAACCAAAGGTCTTTGGTGTGATTGTTTTCAGAAATATGGGATGAAAGAAACATTGCTTGAGAAGATTCTGCTTCATTGTTTGAGACATGTGCTCTACCATTGTTTTGGTCTACCTGTTTCTTTCTGCATTCAGATTCATAGTGTCCAAATTTCTTGCAGTAGTAGCACTGGACTCTGGATTTATCAGTCCATTTTCTGCCTCTTTGTGCCTGATTGTGAGAGTTTCTAGACTGCCCTGATTGTTCTTGTGACGGTCTTTCTTCTTGATGTTGACTTGATCTGCCTCTTTGGCTTCTGCCTCTATTACCTCTGCCTCTACCTCTGTTGAAAGAGGCTTGAGTCTTGAAAGCTTGTTCCAGACTCTTCTTCCAGATTTAGTTTGGTCTCATGTGACAAAAGTGATCCTGTTAGCTCTACTACTGAAAGAGTAGTGAGATCTTTGGACTCCAAAATGGCTGTTACAACCATCTCAAATTTCCTTGGCAAGCTTCTGAGGACTTTCTCAACAACCCTCTAATCTTCAATGGTTTCACCATTAATCCTAATCTGGTTTACAATGCCCATGACTCTAGTCATAAACTGATCAACATTCTCTGAGTTAGTCATCTTCAGTGTTTCAAACTAAGTTTGTAAGGCCTGCAGTTTAACTGTCTTGACTTTGTCATTACCCTCATATGCAGATTTGAGAGTATCCTAGGCCTCTTTAGCTGTCTCTACACCTGTGATTGTTTAGAAAATAGAATCATCAACGGAATTCTGGATCCAACATTTTGCCTTGTTCTCCTTCTTCCTTTGTTCTGCAGCTGCATTTCTCTAAGCATTCATCATAGCAGCTAAATCTGCTGGAGTGGGCTCTGTGTAGCCATTCTCAACAGGTTCCCAACATTCCTGGGCTTGTAGAAAAGACTTCATTCTCAAGGACCAAAATTCATAATTTTTACCTAGAAGTATGGGAGTCTGTGGCAAATTACTAGAGGAAGCCATAATTTAAAAAACTTCCAAGATTAAAAGATGGTTACCCTTCCTTAAAGAGCCCTACAAAAAATGCCTTGGCTGCCTCTTGCAATGCTTGAAATGGCAGGGCTTTGGAAGCTCAGGTCAGTCATAAAATGAGGTCTCCTCCCTCCTACGGGTTTTAAACTTAATCCAATCCAATAATGACAGCTCTCCATGGCTTTACTCCTCAGACTCTTTTTGGGTTCTTTTGGGTCAGAAATTTTGTCTGGTTTCTTTACTTGTGGCGGCTGCTTTCTCCACAGTGATCTGGGCGTAGCTTCAGACTCGACCGGACGCCTTCAAATCTGCAGTCTTTGCTTCACCCAGCAATGGCTAATGTTTTTTCCACACAATTTTCTTCAGCAACAATATCTCCTTCGATTTCCTTGACTTGATCTAGCTGCTCTCCATTTAAGTATGAAGAGTCTTATGCAACCTGGGTCCTACAGTATGCTCTGATACCATGACAATGATCACAGAAAAGAACAGGGGAGAAGAACAGGGCAGCAGCGTTCAAAACACACACAAATGGAGGGAAAAGATAACAATAATATTATAGAACTTTTAGAGTTCAATATAAAAGGATCATTTACAGACTTCTAGAAGATAGAAGTTTCTAATGCTGGAGGAGTCTGGAGAGTTCCAAAAATATAAATGTCTTCACCTACTTCACCTACTAAATTAAACAATTACATGCAACGGAAAGTTGAGATAATATTAATAGTTGCAGCCTTATTCCCATCCTATTTTGACCAAAGAAATTGTTGCACATTCCGAGTTACCTCAAGGAGTAATTGGATGACCGAGGAATGGTAGTTGTAACCTTCTTCCCATCTTGTTTTGACAAAAGAAATTGTTGCACATTCTGAGTTACCTCAAGGAGTAATTAGATTTGGCACGAAGCCAACAAGAAGAGTAAAAAATGTGAGTACAAATGAAGATCTTATTTAGATTTTGAACACTCCTAACTAGTAAGGAAAATTTGGTAGATTAATTATTGAGTTTTCTCTTGAATCTATCAAGAAACTATTCCCACAATTGATGGAATATTTCAGCCCTTGGCTCATAGTGAATTTGGTTTTATGTATTGAACCAAATGCCATGTAATATTATTTTTTCATTTGTATCATGTTTTGGATAAAAAATTAGCTTTCTCAAGAAGATAACCTAAGGAATCACTAATAAGAACATAGGTGAGAGGGCAACTATGCCTTATAGAGCTATGGACCTTAAATAGTTTAGTGAACGTCCTATTGATGGATAAATTAGGCAAAGCTTCCATGAAAAACATGCTAACATGATGTATGAATCTCTTGTTAAACCTAAACCATCCAATGACCTTAAGCATGAATTACCATATTATAATATCATTAAAAAAATTGAAAGTCTATCTTGATAAGAATAACATCTTGATAATACTATGGATCCTAGTGAGTGGATTACCAAGAAAAAAAATAGATTGTCAAGAATAAACTTTCCACCTATGAACTATTTTTTTTTTCTATTCTAACAATGTTGTTTGCTACATATTTGACCATTTACACTAAAGCTTTGACCATGCTCTTGTCTATGGTGTTAAGGAGAATATTGAGTCTCTATTTAGTAAAATAATATAGTTTATATCTCATAAGAATAAGCTTAACAACCACAAAATTGATATTAAGACCAAAAGATCCATGTTCTACTACTTCAATGAGAATATTGTACTATATAATTGAGCCAAGATCAATGAGATGAAAGCAAGTATCAAATCAAAGTAGTTGATTATGAACAAGAAGGCGTACATATAGGTTAGAGAGGTTGAGTCGGCTTAGAAGTTGACTTCAACACTCAGCTATATGTGTCGAGTTAGCTCCACAAAACTAGTGCAACGTGACTAGGTGGTTGCAAACTTGTTGACACCTCTCTCAAGTTGTCAAACAACCTTGAATGAGTCACAGATGAGTCGCCCAACAAACTTGACACCTCAAGGAGGCATGTGTCAATAATGCATAAAGGATGCATAAGTTAGGCTTGAAGCCTATAGTGTATGATAAATGAAATATATACACTAACACCCCCCCTTTAGCATAGCTTAGGTGGATACAAGAAGGAGGGTCCTAGCTACTAGACCTGGTGAAGTACCTATTTACAAAGTAATCTCTCATGAATTGGAGAAAGGTAGAAAACTAGGTTGTGGGAAAAAACTACCCTCCAAAAGAGAGAAAATATGCATGAAAATTATACAAGTGAAGAAGTACTGCTTCTTTCACTAAGTACAATATATGATTCCCCCAGAAGAGAGAAAATGATAGAAGGTCTATGAGACCCCCCATAATACATGTCCTGCTGCACTGAGGTTGGATAGTCGACAAAGGATGCATATGTAGATCCAAGAATGCCGAACAATGTTCCTTCCCTTGGGAAGAAATGAAACCCCTAAAGATGTAGGATATCTTCTCACGCGAGAAGATTTATGTATGATCCTGAATCATGCTGAAGCTAATCCAAAGACATGATGATGCCCATTGTGATGTCTTTGAAGAATGCTCATGTGTCCCCATGTCAATTCCGAAGGATGCCATAATCAAATCAGGTGCATGCCCAA
Organism: Cunninghamia lanceolata; assembly: GCA_027924645.1. NCBI lineage: Eukaryota > Viridiplantae > Streptophyta > Pinopsida > Cupressales > Cupressaceae > Cunninghamia > Cunninghamia lanceolata. The sequence continues at coordinate 21,848,080 of BSBN01000582.1, forward strand.
TAGATGAGGATGATGACAATCTAGAACCATGTGTAGACCGATGTAGAACATGAATATTCGAAGAGGATAATGGACGTGCAGCTTCATCAAAACTATCATCGAAGAGAAGACTAATGTCCTCAATGTGTGCATCCATGTCAGCAATGTAGGATTCTACAAATAGAGAAGCAATGCCAGGTAGAAATATGTCCCAATCAACAATGCTAGGAAGACTGAGATCCTATTGCGAAGAAGTGCTGGAAGCTTTCAAAGAAGCGACTCTAAAATTCAATGAAGCAATAGGAGGAGGTGGCAGAATATCTGCCAATGCAGGAGTTGTAGGGAGAGGAGATGCAAGAAGATATGTCTTTGTGTCATCGGTATAGTCAAGACTTTCCCAATACGCAAGTTCCACTTCAGTATCATCGTCATACAAAGGATCATCAAAATCATCAAGGGAAAGAAGTATGTTTATAGCGGGATCATCTGGGAATGGAGGTTCATTGGGGTCTCCATACATTTCCCATAGTTTGGTCCAAAGAGCTCTAGGGTAGTCAATGTGTGATAGAGGAACCCACTTAGTGTGGTTCATAACACTTAAACCAATTAATCCTAAGACATGATTATTCTTATTTTCCCATACAATTTTCTGCCAATATGTGCTTGGTTCACGAATAAGTCCATACAAATGTGGCAATAGGTGAATCTATCAGCAATGTACCAGGATATCTTCACACCAGGACTTGTAGTTTATGTTTTCCAAAGTGATGACAAATGGATGACTTGTTATCCCCATTAGTTCACTTAGATAAATTACCCCCTTTTGAACTTTATGTTAGTTCAATGATATACAAAATACTTGAAAAAACCCCCCAAAATAATACATGAAGTGACACTTTATAAGGTTAGTGCGTGATTAAATCCTTTGTCTTCGACAGGCAAAAATTCAAGAGTTAAATCCCCCAAAGGTTGGCACTTTATCAGTTAGTGCAATAGATCTAAGCAAGATGATTAAAATCATGCCCGAATACTTACTCTATTTAGAAAAAAATGTAACTTTAATCACTACCAATTTTAAGAGAACCTCCAAATTACCAAATTTTAAATTACCCCCTTTAAAACATAATTTTAAATGTTTTTATATGCCTATTTTTTTAGAAACGTCTTAGTTTATGTAGACAATAACTTTCGAAAATTTGCCTATGCTAAGTACCAAAAAAACCAAATTTTACAATGACCATTTGAGGCCATGCCCTCTTGATTTAGGGCAAATTAGGGCAGAAGAAAATAAAGTAGAGGGACAGACAAGGGAAAGAAAGCCCAAAATATGCAGGGGAGTGCAGGGGCGGTCAATCTTGGCAGTGGTGGCCAAATTTGTGAGCAGGGGTATGGCAACGTCTCTTTGCAGACTGTGAATGGGCTTCTACTGTCCCGAATGGGCCTTTTGAGGATTTTGCCATGCCAAATCCCTCTGTGAGGGTGAGTGTCACCCTTCTCTACAAGCCTTCATGTGGGATGTGTCACCCTTTTCTGCCAAGCCACAGAGCCTTCATGCCACCTCTTACCACAGCAAAATCCCTGCTCTGCATCTGGAGATGCGTCCAAATAGAGATGTCGGTGAACAAAAGCTAAGAGGAGGGATATCAGGTAGTGTTTGGGAGGCCTGCAACCTTTCACCATAGGCTTGTGGCCTTTTCTTGAGGGCTCGTAGGGGTGCGTGGCTCCAAATGAGCTTACGACATCCTATCACAAATAGGCATGCGACCTTTCTTTGAGTCTCATGACCTTTGATTGAGGCTTATGGCCTTCTTCAAGGTGCAACCCTACAACACAGAATGCATCCTCTTCAAAGACATCTCCTCCACACTCTGACAGCAGGGGCGTGGAGTGCCTTCTTCTGCAGTATACCACACTGTCTCAATAGGGTCGGCCTGATATGTGTTGGTGCAGAGAAAAAATATGCCTCAACCACGAACTTCAACGAACTAGCAAACAATTTCAGATTAGCTCTGATACCATGTAGAATTGAGCCAAGATCAATGAGATGAATGCAAGTATCAAATCGAAGTAGTTGATTATGAACAAGAAGGTGTACATAAACATTAGAGAGATTGAGTTGACTTAGTAGTTGACTTCAACACTCAACTATATGTGTCGAGTTAGCTCCACAAAACTAGTGCAAGGTGGCTAGGTGGTTGCAAACTTGTTGACACCTCTCCCAAGTCATCAAACAACCTTGAATGAGTCAAGGATGAGTTGCCCAACAAACTTGACACCTCAAGGAGGCATGTGTCAAGAATACATAAAGGATGCCTACGTTAGGCTTAAAGGCTATAGTGTATGATAAATGAAATATATACACTAACATGTAGAAGTCATCTTTGATCACAGGGCACATAACCTTGAAAATTTTAGCAGACAATCCATCAATATGGTTAGCCTACTTTTCTCATTCTCCATTAAGAATAGAACACACTATAGTTCCTCTAGAGATAGTAAATCCATCTAAGCTCATACTAACAATGGTTTAAGATCTTTTTAAGAATACATTGTTGCAAAACACCATAAATCTCATTTCCCATAGCTATGTCTAAAGCAATGTCGATTAAGTAGGTGAGAAATTTTAGCAAAATTTGAGATCAAGGATCCATTCTCATCACATATGGTTTTTATTCTTCCTTTTTTGTGTTTATTGTTAAAAAATTAAAAGAAGAACTTATTGTTTTTACTTCTATCCTTGATCCTTGATCCATTGGATCCATGATATGACTTAAGCATCTTTAACTTTATAGCTCTTAAATTATTTCATTAAATTTTGAGTAAGATCTATAGTCATTTACATGTGTGTGCACTAGGGTTGACCATAAAGACACAACATTGGTTAAGAAGTTATGTATGTAATTTTGTTTTCTTTTCCTTTCCTTGGCTACTTGTTTGTTATAAATTCAACTAGCAGTTGTACATAATTTGTAAGCTTAATATCCCACCAAGAAATCAAGGTTTCATTGTGTTAGGATTAGGTTTGTCTTTCAACTTGCAAATCCTATATCTTGTAAATTGCATTTAATTAAGTAGAGGATAAATAATGTATGATATCTAAACATCACAAAGTAGGATAAATGAGATGCCCATGTGATGATTAGGACATTATTTATTAATAATTATCCTTTGTGATAATTGGGGTATTGTGTAACAAGGCATTAAACATGGAGGTTACATTAAAAAGGTCAAAACTGGGAGTTATAAAGCATATTCCCAATCTATTGTTTATGACATAATCTTAAATCTATGACATGTAAGAGAGGTGTAAGATATGTAAGAATTGTAAGAGTTACTTACTATTCTAGGTTTCTTGATCATGACTATGGGGGTGTTAGATTTTTACAATGGCTCATGGTTTTGACTCATAATTTTGGATACCACTTGGTGGTTTCTTTTTTATAACTTTTCTATATATGGGAGGCATGAGATAGAGTTTTGTAAGGTTCTTATGTAGGTACTCTTATGTTGTCAATTTACTATTAGAGAAATAAGTGATTGTATTGGTTTATACCCTTTGTTTAAGTTATTACAATCTTGGGTCTCTTTGATGGTGGATTTTCTTTCTTCTTGCAAGGGGTTTTCCATATAACTCTAGTGTTCATATGGTTTGCATTTGTTATGTTTTCTTCTTCATTGGTAAATTCATTTTACTGGCTTAATCACATACTTTATTGGATTAAATAACTATTTTGCTAATATTTTTATTGTGAATTTGCCTATTATTCAACATTTGGTATAATAGCTACAATTTGATTGTAGAAGGGGACATGCTTTTTGCAATGTTGTTCAATATTCTTCGGTTGTAGTGGGAGTAATATAATATATATGAATAATATATAATATATACAATATCTAATAAAAAATATATAAAAATCATAAAGATAATGAATGAAATATAGACAAATATCCAAAGTGTATCAGTCATAAGTAATATGTATAATAGTAATATAATCATGTAAAGTAATATAAATAATGTGAAGATATGATGCATGTAATATAATATGTAAAATACCTAATCATTAACAATAATATTGTATATATATAGTCCAATAGACATAACATAAAGTATATAATATAATAATATATAATAAATATAATCAATCAAATAATAACAAAAAGAGAATATAGCATACAAAAAAATAAAAGGGAACACACCAACCATGAATAAAAATGAACATAAACCTATTAGAGATAAATATACAACATATAAATAGGCCCAAAATTATAAAAAGCATGCAACGATAAGAAAAAAATGCAGATAACTATATATTAAAGCTTTGGCATACTAATGCATAGCAATAGAGATGGTAATAATGTATATTAGTAATGCATAAAATAGAAAAGTGATCACTATAATGTATAATATATAAAATGAAAAAAAGATGCAAATAATATAATAATACGTAAAATGTAAAATCATAAAAATAGACAAATAATGAATAATATGTAAATGTATAATATATAATATGTAAAATATATAATGTAAAATATGTAAAAAGTATAATCATTAAAAAGACAAAAATAATGACCAACCAAATTGTCCAACCGATTAGATACATATAAAATGACATAATATAATAGTAATATAATCAACAACTATAATGTTCGAAGAAAATTAATGTAACCAAGTAATGTAAAATATATATGTAATTGATATGAATATAACATAATAATATATGAAAATAAAACTATTAAACAAATAGATAAAGAGATAAAATCATAAAGTATATATATATATATATATATATAGAAGCTAACAACGAACAAACAATATATAACAATAAAACCATAAAATAAAGGCAAAAAAGGAAAATAGAAGGATGAACAGGACAACGAGCACCAAGAAAAGAAAAAAAATTGAAGGACACATACCTAGACACACAAAAGATAAACAATATGCATAAATAAATGCTAAGACTACAACAAACTAGTACAAGAACCCAAACCAGCTTTATAATCAATCCAACTCCCTGTAACAAGCTAGATAAATCACCACGAAAGTAGGCAATAAGTGAGGATTACCAAAAGAACAAGTAAGCAAGAAAGGAAGTAAGAAAGTAGGCAAAAAAGTAAGTGGGAGGGTAAGAATGTGTTGAACGAAAGTATGCAAGTTGGAAGGTAAAAGGAAATAAGGTGCCAAGAACTCTAAGCTTCGAGGACATAGCACTCCAAGAAAAACAAGAACCACAAGGGGCCTAGGGAGTGAGAGACCAAGAGACATGAGAGGAGGAGAGGAGGAGGGAGAAAAGAGAGAAAAGGGGAGGAGAAGAGAAAGGAAGGATAACAGCTGAAGGAGGCAGTGGCACGGGGATAGGAGAATCATCAAGAATTAGAGTGGGATTGGAGGGAATTTAATAAAGGCTACAAGGTTGGGCTAAGTTGCCACCCCTCATCATGATTGAGGTTGGATGGGTGACATTTAATGAGGATCACTTCTTGAAGTTTCCTCCTGTAGAAACAATCTTCTTCACCAAGACTTGTGTATGCTCCAAATAAATGTGGTGTTTGGTAATGTATGAGTGCTCAGCTAAGGCAAACTTGGTGATGCGATCATGTCCAATGTTTGCACCATGCTCCTTGATCTTGGTGCTAATGGATCGACTCGTTTCACCAATATAAGGAGTCCCACAGGAGCAGACTATCTTATAGACCCTAGAGTTGATAAGATTATTTCTAGGGTCTTTGATAGAAGGGATAAGGTTTTTGAGGGTGGAGACAGGATTGAAAATACAATGGAGGCCCTTCTTGCATAGGATTCTAGAGATTTGCTTTGAGAGGCCCTCTATGTACGGGAGGGTAGCCACCCAAGTATCACTTGGGACATCAAGGTTAGGTTTGGGTTGAACACGACTCTTAGCAAGGTTAAAGGCTCAAGAGATGCACTTATGGTGATAACCATTAAGCTAAACACTTGGGATAGGTGGGAGAGCTCTTAGTCAATGTATTATCACAGATGAGGAAAGCCCAAGTAGCTAGTGTCATAAGGACGCTAGATTTTTGGGAAGGATGGTGGTGAGAAGACGCATGGACGTAGAGGTCAGTGTGAGTGGATTTTTTTAGACAGAGCAAGCAAGGGTACCATCCTTCTTCCTCATGATCAAGACATCCAAGAAAGGAAGTTTATTGTCAACCTCGAGCTCTTTAGTGAATTGAATACAATCCACCAGCTGGTTGAGGTGAGAGTGGAAATGCTCTAATTTATCAAGGCCATGAGGCCAACAAATGTTGGTGTCATCAACGTAGCATTTCCACCATCTGGGTTTTAGAGTAAAGGAGTTAAGGGCTAATTTCTCAAAATGCTCCATATAAAGGTTAGCAACAACAAGGGATAAGGGAGAGACCATGGAGACTCCTTCAGATTGTTCGTAGACAACATCTTGAAAAGTAAAGAAAGTGGACCGCAGGCATAAATCAACTAGAGAAGCTATCTCATTATTAGTTTTACATCTAATGAGTTCCATAGAGTCAACCACGGGGACCTTGGTGAACAAGGACACCACATCAAAACTAACTAGGATCTCATGATCTTCCACCTTCTTGTCTTGAATGAATTCAACAAAGTGAGTAGAGTCTCTAATGAAGGTATCAGATTTACCTACAATGGGGGAGATCAACTTGGCAAGGAAAGTGGCTAACTTGTAGGTAGGGGAATGGGTGGTATCCATAATGGGTCTAAGAGGTATACTCGACTTGTGGATTTTTGGGGCAACATAGATACGCGGGGTGAATTCCTTTTTAGGAAGAAGGCATTTCATGGTGTTGTCATCGAACGGGGAAAGGACAATGGCCCGCTTAACATTTTTGAGGACCTTAGAGATAGGGTTCTGAGGAAGGACTAAATAGCTTCCACTATTAGACAGGTAGTCAAGCATCTTGGAAATGTAGGCTTGTCTATCAAGGATGATGGTGGCATTGCCTTTATCAGCTTTGGTAATGATGATATCCTTATTCCTTGCAAGTTTTTTAAAGGCAATAAACTCATCTTTGGGCACATTCCAAACAAGTCGTTTGACATGCCTTAGTGCCACCGCACAATCCTGCTTGATCTCATCGGTTAAGGCAACAGGTAGTGAGCGGATGCCATTTTCAATTTCGATCACGAAATCCACTTTAGGGATGGATGGTGGTGTAACAGCAAAGCCCAAGTCTCTATTAAGAAATTTGATGGCAAGAGGGTCAATTACATATTATATATTTTACATTACTTGGTTACATTAATTTTCTTCGAACATTATAGTTGTTGATTATATTACTATTATATTATGTCATTTTATATGTATCTAATTGGTTGGACAATTTGGTTGGTCATTATTTTTGTCTTTTTAATGATTATACTTTTTACATATTTTACATATTATATATTATACATTTACATATTATTCATTATTTGTCTATTTTTATGATTTTACATTTTACATATTATTATATTATTTGAATCTTTTTTCATTTTATATATTATACATTATAGTGATCACTTTTCTATTTTATGCATTACTAATATACATTATTACCATCTCTATTGCTATGCATTAGTATGCCAAAGCTTTAATATATAGTTATCTACAATTTTTTCTTATCGTTGCATGCTTTTTATAATTTTGGGCCTATTTATATGTTGTATATTTATCTCTAATAGGTTGATGTTCATATTTATTTATGGTTGGTGTGTTCCCTTTGTTTTTATTGTATGCCATATTGTCTTTTTGTTATTATTTGATTGATTATATTTATTATATATTATTGTATTATATACTTTATGTTATGTCTATTGGACTATATATACAATATTATTGTTAATGATTAGGTATTTTACATATTATTATATTACATACATCATATCTTCACATTATTACTTTACATGATTATATTACTATTATACATATTACTTATGACTGATACACTTTGGATATTTGTCTATATTTCATTCATTATCTTTATGATTTTTATATATTTTTTATTAGATAATGTATATATTATATATTATTCATAGATACACTTTCTATTTATATGTTTTGTCATATTACTCATTTATTTATTTTTCTGCATATACTTTTTGGTCTTAATGTTATTTGTTTATACTTGTGCTTATGCAGGTTCCCATACTTCTTGTTTGAATTTACTTTAATTCTTATTTAATTTTCCCCTTCCCCTTCATTTTACATGCCTTGTAATATCCCCCTCTCCATTTCCTTTATAAGGTCATGTTTGCTATCTAATATACATTTTCTCCTCTTCCTGATGATGGATCATTGTGCATGATCTGAAATGTTGAAGCAAAGACATACACAGTTTAATCCAGAAGCACTATCTTTCTTAATTCATGGACTGTGGAAAACTCATGCCTACCATAGAGTAGATGCTAACATCTCAGTTCAAAACCCTTGGTAGTGAGCCTTTTTCTAGGCAGTGAGTCCTATTGGCAGTGAGCCTCTGATTTTTGGTATTGTTATAACTTATATATCTTATTGACTAACATCCACCATGGTTTTTCTCTTAACAAGGTTTTCCACGTAAAAATTTGATGTCACTTGTGTATGATCTTGCAATTGTGTTTATGTTTATGAGTTTATGGTTTCGTGATTTAATCATAACAAACAATGGACAAGTGTTTAATGTTTTAAGGTGCAAAACTAGTTAAAGATTTGAGACAATTGATTCACCCCACCTCTCAGTTGTCTGGTTCATTTCAACAATTTGCACATTTCTTTGATCATCTAAGAAGAGGTCGATTTCTAATAACATATTGGTTTTTAACAACAAAACAAGAAGATACATTTATCAGATTTAAGTATGTCAAAGAGTAAGTTTATCAGGAACTGGGAATTTATCTAATATTTTAGTTCACAGGTTTTAAGACAATGGCTAGTAAAATGGCTGATCCACTTATCAGGGAACAAGAGAGCAAGAACAAGAAAGAAGGTCGATTCATTTATCAGAACTAGATAAATAATGAATAGCAAGCCAAACCAATATCTATGATGTAGTTAAGGAAGATTGGCAATAGGAATGAGATGAAAGATAGGTCAATCAAATTTAAAAGAAGTCTAAATGCTGCCCTACAGGTGGTCGATGCAAGGTAAGGCGGAGGAATAACACAAGCTAGCATACGAATATTTTGGCAGTCAAAAGATAATTGCTCTATGGTTGGAAAAGTAGCAGGTTGAGAAAGATAAAGGCCAGACATCCATACAAGGATCGATTATCAGGAAAGCATAGTGAATATAGAGGGTTGATTTATGATGGCCAAAAAGGTAGGATGTAAACTAGAAACAAACATTTCATTGGCCAAAATAACTAAGGGTTTTAATAAACCAAAAGCAATCATTATTATTTGCAAAGTATACAGGGGAAAATACCTAGTTTTCTAAGTTGGAGGAAGAAGAACGATTCTTCTTTGGTTGCTCAATACTCCTGCTTCCCAATCGCTACCTTTTACTTTTTCCTAATGCTCCCAGATCTAGAGGTATAGGTCATTGGTAGATGGTGTCTACTTCATTTGTCTGTGTTGCTAAAAAGTTAGAGATCTTGGTTGCTACAAGATGATGATCGCCTATCTACTAATCCCTTCTTGTTTTTATAAATAAAAATCTTCTTCTAATCTTGGCGTCCAATTATTTTTAGGTTTCTTGCTTTTTGATAACTGTAGATTACCTCTATTTTTGCATGTGAATTGCAATTAAAAAGACTCTCAATTTTTCTATTAAAATTAGAATAAACAACTTAATTAGCTTACTATCTCATGCATGATAGTAAGTTGTTTTTAGTTCTTTTTATTTAAGATTCTAAATATAATAATCAATATAATTTAACTATTTTTAATAAAACACAATTGCTTTAAATCAATCAAGAAGTATTTAAAAACAATAAAATTATATGTATAAATATATTATAATTAAATATCTTAAATCTAATTTAGATATTGTCTTCCAAACATCCATATTTATATAATTAGAAATTATTTATTATTAAATAATATAAAATACAACCATATATCTATTCACTATTTAAATTAAAATACACCAATTAAAATATAAATTGAAAAGACATTAATTTTTATAATCAAATCATGCATTTGAAAATGATTTTCATAACAATTAAAAACACAATATTTTTCTAAGCATCTAACCACCAATCACATTTATTATCCACACAATTAATGCATAATAAAACATTCAAAATGCAATATGAGACTACGTGAGTGTGTGATTGCATCAGAGTTAACCATCCCAAACAATCCTTGCTAAGTGGCTAGAACACCTCTATCTCAACCATGTTCTCATCTTCGACGAGTACCTGCATTCATTCGCACTCAACTTGACGTCAATAGGTTAGTTCACAAAAACATAGCCCAAGTAAAACATCATAATCATATCGATAATATTTAATATTTAAATCAAATTTCTAATTTACGTAAATATAACATCATGATAATTACCTTCGCACATGTGGAACTTACTCGAAGTAAAACAATCATAGTAAATGTTCACTAAAGTAGAATAATAATATAGTCCATAAAAATGAGATGTGACACTAAGGCAAGCTCCTAAACACCACAACCTCTAACCCCTCTCTTGTGATTGCAGGTTACAGGTGCAGAATCTTGCAAAGACGAGTTGCAAGAGATCAATGTAGAGGATAAAGATTCAAGATCTGAAGGAAAAAGTAGAATATATCCCTGATTAGACATAGGTGCCTACCCCAGTGGCCTCTAGTTTTGTATCATTAGGAATTTTGGAGCAGGTTACAATCTGAAGTAGATTTTGGTTCCAAACCCTCAAAAAATGTACCATATCAGACACACGCGCCTACCCCTATGTCCCTGAAGTTTCTACTTTCTAAAATCTGAATCTTGGTATGTTTCTAATCTGCATTTAGTACCTTCCTATGTGAGCATTTGTTGTGTTTCATCCATTTGTTTACAATCTCATATAATTAGGGTTTAAGGCTTAATTGAATTAGGGTTTAACAAATTAATCAACAAATTCTAAATTTCCTTATCATTCCAAGTGACACCAAACCTATAGTTGAGTCCTCTTGCAACAATTGTGACTTAACTTGGTTTAATGTCCTTGATTGTTATATGTGAAAGGAGGATTTAATCACACTATCAAACATTATCATCATCCCTCTTTTCCTACATCTAACATTTTGGTGAACCCATGTTTTTCTAAATTTTACACCTTGATGAGTGTTGTAAATCATATTTGGATTCATACATTTCATTTTCATCTTCATACATTTGAAAACCTTGCATAAATTTAAAAAAATTAAAAAAAATAGGCATTTTTGGCTTGCATTAAGACATAGTTTGCACTATTTTCCTTGCATAATCATTGAAAACATTTAATTTTCTGATATTTACATCAGATCTGAGATAAATTGCAGTATTTCATCTTTTTATCATCATTTACCTTGCATTTGTATCTCTCATTTGCTAGGGTTTTGCTTGACAATTTGCATTTTTCATATAACCTAGTAATTTCAAAAGCTAGGCTTTGTAATTAAAATCTTACTTCATATTTTATTACTCATTCTAAAACTCTTTCAAAGCTTATTTTGGATTGTAGTGTTTCATCATAGTGTGTTTTTGCATCTACATTTCAAATTTTGCATTTACACATTGTGTATTTAAACAAAAAAACAAACATATTCATTCATCTTGCCATAATTTTGCCTTTACATTGAGCATTGTAGCATGTTGATATTATTTTTAGATCTGATCTATGTTATTTCACACATTAAATCAGATTATATTTCATTCATCCATCATTGTGCATAATTGTATAACATTTTTTTTGCATTTATATTGAAAAAAGTGAAAAAATTGAGCATTTTAGGTGCATAAGCAAGCATAGTTTTTCTTTGTTTCATTGCATTTGTCATAAATATCTTTCATTTCAGATATTACATTAATTTACAAACATATCTCCATTGGTTATCTAAAATTTTTGCATCATTTCATAGCATTGTGTGGAAATTGGCATATTTTTAATTACACAGTGTGTATTTCAACACTAGGTGTTTATACACTTTATTCACACTTTCTTGATCAAAACCTTTAAAAACACTTACTTTGCCTTGTTGTGTATTACCTCTTTCATCTATCCACTATGTTTGTTGTGGACTCCATATGTCTTTTAGTACCTGTTTCCCTCAAACAAGTGTATTAGTGCAAAATAGTCTCACATCCATGGCTTCTCATCATCAAAACAATGCTATGGTCTATCCCTGATTTGATAAGAAAAGGAAGACCCCTGAACTAGAAATAACATTTACACCATGAGAAAGAATAGTGGGAAACATTGAAGTTCCTCTTTACATCATTATTAATATAATGGGAACTCTGGTAAGAGGAGCCCTTGTTGATCCAAATTGCATGACTAACATTGCTATGGAAGAGTTCCTTTATTCACATAAATTGATAGAAGAAACTTATAAGCCTACAAACATGATGATAAAAACACATAATGGAGCTTTCCTCCTAGCTTTAGGGAAGATTACTTTAATGATCTGGGTGCTTGACAAAGCTTTAGAACAATCATTTGATATCATCCCTACATGTAACCTCTTCTGTGTAAAACTAGGTCATCCATGGCTCAAGGCTATGAAAGCTTTCCCTCCAACCCTTCACCAATGCTTAAAATTTCCTCACCATGGGTCTATACGAACTATTCTCCATAGTCGATGGCAACCTATGGTTATGAAGAAGAACATCATCCTTGACTACTTTTGGCCTAAACCTATTGAAGTACCTAAACCATGAATAGATCAAACTTTCTTGGGATATCGATGTTACAAAGCACAAGTACTATCAAAATTGATTGGACCCCCTATTCAACAAAAAAAATAGAGAACAACCTACATTACAAGAACCCCTAGATTGAAAGGTAAGGGGTACTATGTTGAGGTTCCTCCTCCGTCATCCTTAAAAGGATCAGGAGATACCTGTGGAAAATAAAGAAAAGCACTACAACAAGCTAATCACATATCTACTTCCTCTTATGAGAAACATGAGAAAGAAAAACATGAGATTTCATTTGAAAACATTAATAATAAACAATGAAGAAACAGACAAGTAAGAGAAAGAAGGAGGAGAAGACACGCCTTGGCTTGAAATACTACACCACTCCAACAAGAGAACATTTCACCATCTAACATTGAATCAAACAAAGAAGATTTTAAGGCCAAAGAGGTAAAGGATGATAACTTTAGTCGGGCAAATGTACCTTATGTTCCCCTTTCATCGTGCATTCAAAATTGGGAAGAAGATGACTTGCTCGATGACAACCGCTAGTTCGGTTGTGTACACAACTAAGTATTTCTAACCCTATTGGTCACCTTTGTAGTAACATACCTATGTTCTCTTACATGACCTTCTCTCATGTGTTGTGCTCCCCTGTGATGTGTTATGTGTTTTCTAGGCCTCCTTGGATGACCCTTGATACTCTTGTAAGGTCAAGGATACCATGAGACTTCCTGTGTTGTGACCATTCCTCTATTTGTTTCATCATTCTTCTATATTGTCTCTCCTCTACTTTATTGTTGTGTGTCATACCTTAGGGGCATAGCGTTGCGGAGGGTGTTTTTGTTACAAGTATGAGCAGTAAGTGTTGTCATTGATGTCAACACCTAAGGACAACATCTAAGGAAGTTATTTGTGGAAATAGTTTAAGTGTAGAATTGTTTTATCTTCCAAAACAGTGCAGTGTTTTGCTTCGCATATTCTGTAGATTGAATATCTTTGTCTGCAAATTGGAAGTTAGCTAGAGACTTGTCTGAAGTTGGTATGTTCCAAGTTTGAGCCTCCGGTATGAATATTTGAGAGAGTTATGTTCATCAGAATGAAAACTGCTTCTTCTGTGTATTTAGTGGTGATAGGGAGAAAGTATTTTGCTCCACATTTCCTCAGCATTGAAGACTAGAGTGTGAGATTGGGATATGATTTAGAGAAGTGTCCAAAGATGCTAAATCCTAAGTTTGGTGGTCTGGAATGTTGTGCAACAAAAGATCTATTCGCTAGTTTGAAGACTGTGTCTGGCAATGTGTGCATAGTGATAGGGAGAAAATGTTCTGCTCTGCATTCCTCCACATTAAAGTGTTTTGTTCTGCGGTTCTAGAGGGAAGTCTGAGATGATGATAAGTGCCTACAATTGTAGTGGTTCATTTGGTGGTTGGCAAGCTATCTTTCTTTTATGTCAGTCGAAGATAGTGAAGTTCATGTGTTCCGGTGAGAAGATTCCTATGCCTAAAGTGGTTAAGGTTCGTGTGGTTGCTCCTGATGATTATAACATGCTTGTGGATGTCTCCTAATCATGTTCCTATCTTGACATTGGTCCACGTTAAGGAATTGAGATCATGTTTGAAGATTGTTCCGAGATAATGTAGCTTGTAACCAGTCTTAGCTAACTTGGTTAATTCTAGTAATTGCGGAGATCCCTTGAAGATCATGGAAGCGTATTGAAGCATGGAACATTATGTTTGAGTCCTAGCTAAGGTGTGGCATAATTTGTATACATATTTACTTCATTTCCTTTGCGTAATGTTGAATTAAGTCAAGACCTATTTTGTAAATGTTTGTAATGCCGACCTTGGAGATTGTTCTAATGGTTGATGATTGTAATGCCGACCTTGATGATCATTCCAAGGTTGATGAAGTGTATAAATACTTGTAATTGAGCCATGGAAAAGGTGTCCTTGTGTGAAGATGGGAAGATAGGGAAAGAGGTGGAAAGGTAGAGTGGAGCAGAGGAACTATTGTACTTCAATGTATTAATCTCATACATGAAGAAGATGTTGATCTTGGTAGTGAGCCACCAGTAGGGTTTAATAGCCCTCATTGTAATCTTTCTAGGTTTAGGGTTGAGGCAGTGTGCCTGCTAGACCTAGTTGTACTTCATGGCAGTGAGCTAGCATGTTCTAGGCCCATGGAGTGACCAAGCTTGAACATCATTTTTCATAAGATTGCAATATACTTTGAGAGCTAATCATCTTTGTGGTTTTTCCCCACCTTGGGGTTTTCCACATAAGAATCAGGTGTCTCTTGTGTTTAATGTTGCATTTGTGTTTAAGTTTCTGATTTCATGCATTCATTGTTTAATCAAAATAATTGTGGACAAGTGATTAATGTTTAAGTTTAGAACTGTTTGAGTTTTTGGGACAACTGATTCACCCCCCCTCTTAGTTGTCCAGTGCATTTCAACAATTGGTATCAGAGCAAGGGTTCCTCAGAAGTAAGCTTAATAGCTTGAGGTAGATCTTGGATTGTGTACATCAAGGTTGCTCTTGAAGATCTAGAAAGAACTAAAGAAGAAATCAGAGATCTAAAGGAGAATGTTAAAGAAGTAGATGAATGTATAAGAAAATTAAGAGAACAAGTCAAGAAGCTCAAAGAAAAATATAAGGAGGCTATTGAACAACTAATATCAACAAATGAAACCTTGAATGATTTGAAAGTGGAAGTTGTAGAAAGAACAAAAGCAGAAGAAGACCTAAATCTATTGGTGGAAGACAAATCAGAAGAATGTGCTAATCTCGAAGAGGAAATTTGGATCCTAAAGTCAGACTTAGAGAAATTTTTTTTTTGAAGAAAAGTTTAAGGTCAGTTATGCAAAACTTGATGAGATGATTGCTAGTTTGAAAAACCCTGATGACAAAGAAGGCTTGGGATTTCAGAAAGGTGAAAGTTCTAAAATAGGACAAGAAAGGAATGATGAGATCAAGAAGAACAAAGGAAAACAAACTCAGAATCAAAGGAATAGATCTAGAAGATCACCAGTTAGGCAACCAAATGTTCAAAGGTACCCATCTTTCAATGGTTATTGTAATTCATGCAATAAGTTTGGTCATAAGGCTACTTAGTGTAGGAGTAGAATGAATCAAAATGTTCCATCATTCTCTAGTCAGTGTTTCAATTGCAAGAAAATTGGTCATAGAGAAAATGAATGTAAAAATTAGATTAGGAAAGGTTTCAACAATGGAAGGAGTGATCAATCTTTCAAAGGTAAATGTTTCACATGTAATAAAGTTGGTCATAGAGTTGTTGTATGCAGATGTAAAATGAGTCAAAATTCTATTAGGTGCTATGCATGCTATAGAATGGGACACAGGGCTAATGAGTACAGAAGTCAAGTAAGAAATGGCTATGGAAAGAATAGGACAATTAAATCCTTCAGTGGCTACTATTATACATGCAATAACTTTGGGCATAAGGCAAACCTATGCACGTCAAGGATGAATGGAAGGAACAATGGTAGAAAACTACTATGTGCTTTGAAATTGCAACAAGCTTGGACATATTGCAAGGTTTTGCAAAAGTAAGCACTTGAAGAAGGATACTCAAGAAGAATTGAAGAAACCAGTGGAAAAGGTTGATCCGACAGAAGTCAAGAAGGAGATGAACAAGGTTTGGGTCAAGAAGAAAGTAAATGAAGTCAGAGATGAGTCTGCATCACACTTTGGTGCAGATACTTCCCCTAAGAAGTGAATTAGGTGCTTTGGCTCAGGGGGAGCTTTAATGAAAATATTTTCTCCCCTGCCAAAGGATTGGTGCTGATACCTCAACATGAAGGAAAAAGGTCAAGGATTAGTAACAAAGGCCTAAGTCAGGACAAAGAACTATATTTGTAAAGGATAAAGGAAGAGTTGTACAGTTTAAGAAATATGCTATGTAAAAAGAAAAGAAGATAGGGCATGAATTCTAGCTAAATCAAGTGAGAGTGCTCCTGTAATTCGGTCTGCATTGGTCTGCTGTTGAAGATAATACTCTGTGGTTTTGGCATATGGTTATTGAGCACTGATTACATCTACATCCAGAAGTTTGTCTGATCTTTAAAATTGGCTTGAGAGTAATGAGTAATAGAAGTTCGGGTTGATAGAACACAGTTGTTTTCAGTACAGAGCAGTTTTCTTTGAAAATGTTTTGAGAATCTATAGATGAACTCAGAGGTGAATGATTATGAATTAGATGAGCTTTCAAAGTAATGGTTGAGAATGAGATAGAACTAAAAATTAAATGCTTAAGGTCTGATAGAGGAAGTGAGTTTACATCAAATAAATTCAATATTTTTTGCAAAGAACAAGGGATAAAGAGACAATTGTCTACACCTAGGACTCCTCAGCAAAATGGAGTTGTTGAAAAGATATAGGATAGTTCAAGAGGCTACTAGGTCAAGGATGAAGGAAGCTGACCTACCGGAAGTATACTGGAAAGAAGATATACACACTGTTGTCTACACTCATACCAGAGTTTAAGTCAAAGGTGTGATGAAGGGATTTTCCTTGGATACTGTACCAAGAGTAGGGCCTACTGGTGCTACAATAAGAGATTGAAGAAGGTCATTAAAAGTGCTAATGTGAAGATGGATGTAGGCAAGGAAAGAATATCATATTTGAGTTGCTATGAATTACATTGAACTTGCTACTACAGTCAATAAAGAAAAGGTGGAACAAAAGAATAGTCAATTTGAAGAAGAAGTTCTGGAAAGAATTCCTGAGATCCCTGGGGTTTGTGCAAATGCATCACACTAAAGACCATATCATTGGTAAAAAGAGAAAAGGTGCTTTGACAAAGAAGAACCATTGCAGATTGAGAAGAATCAGACTTGGAAACTTGCCCCTAGGTCTGCAGATATGAATGTGATTGGAGAAGTAGTAAGAAACAAAGCAAGAACGGTATGCAATATTGGATAAATACCTATTGCAATAGAGATTTAGTAAAAGGTCTGCAGATAATAATTTGTACACCAAGGTAAGTGAAGATGAAATCTTGAATGTTGAGGCTTATGTTGATCACTATTTATCAAAGGAGAGCTGATAGCAATGATTGATGATAGGAGGATTCTGTAAAAGAAATGTTACAGATAAATAATTGATTTATCTAAGGGTATTATTGGCCATATGTGTTGTCATCATTCAGCTATCATGAAGATGTGATGTTATGTTCCCTAAGAAGAAGGAAAAGGTCATGGTTGAATGTCATACTTTGGTTTGAGAAAAGTTAAGTCTGAAGCTTTGAGAAGACAAGATATGTTACTCCAGAAGTGTTAGTTTGTGAAGGTCCTGAGGAAATATGAAATATAAGTCAGAATTGACACAATTTGATGTGCACTCCTTAGGGGGGGTATTCATAGCAATAAAATAAAAAGATGAAACTATAGATGGCTATTGAAGATAGGATAAGTAATGAATAATTCTAGATTAATCAGAGAAGTAGTATCCAAGTATGTGAAAGAGTTGTTGAAGAAGTTTGGAATGGAGGATTCTAAGTAAGTATCTACTCCTATGGTAACTAGTTGCAAAATGAGAAAGAATAATGAAACATCTAAGAATGACCAAAAAAAGTATAGGTCTATGATCGGAGGACTACTTTATCTAACCTATACCAGACCAGATATAATGCATGCAATTTGTCTTGTGACAAGATTTCAAAAAGATCCTAAAGAGTCACATGTGTTGGCAGTCAGGAGGATTATGGGGCTACCCTCAAGGAAAGCAGGTAGATGATGTTGATATGAGTTCCTGAAAAAGAGTAGTAAGTGTTTCAACATTGATGACAGGGAGAGTAGTGCAGTGGTAGTAAGATCTGAGTTGAGCTTTGATAACTAAAGAAGGAGAGAAGTAAAAGTTCTAGCACCCTTTGCCATTGATGTCAAAGGGGGAGAAAAGTTCATGTGAAAAACCAAAGTTGCAGTCAGGGAAAGAATCAAGTAAGGGGAAGCAAAGAAGCAAAATAAGTTTGTATGTCTTGATGGTTTTTCACATGATGTGTTGTCATCAATGACAAAGGGGAGATTGTTGCAAGTATGAGCAGTAAGTGTTGTCATTGATGTCATCACCTAAGGACAACATCTAAGGAAGTTACTTGCGGAAATAGTTCAAGTGTAGAATTGTTTTATCTTCTAGAACAGTGTAGTGTTTTGCTCTGCATATTCTATAGATTGAATATCTTTGTCTGTGGATTGGAAGTTAGCTAGAGACATGTCTGAAGCTACTATGTTCCAAGTTTGAGCCTCTTGTATGAATATTTGAGTGAGTTATGTTCATCAGAATGAAAACTGCCAGACCAAAATCCCCCAGAACCCATGTCAAATGGGGCTTAGGGGCCACTCATAAGCTTAATCAAGTCCTAAAATAGGCCACTAGACTTGGGCACCCGCTCCCTAGTCCAAACCTATTTTTTCAGAACCCAAATTTTAAAGTGTCAGTTTATGACAGTTAAAAGGTTTCCCTTTGTTGGCCTTTTTAATTTGAATTATGAATGTTAACAGGAATGCATATATAAACATGTTTAGGGATTCATTTTAACTTGAGATAGATAATGTGAACTTATGATCTTGTGCTAAGGATATTCAAGGCTTTCTTTATGTTGCAGAGTAGTATTGTGTTGTGTTTGTACTTGTTTGTTACAGATTTGTCTTCATCAATCCATCTCCTCATGGTGTGAAAGATCTTCATCTCCTCGCGAGAGCTTCACCTTTGAGGTGACATCTATTTTGTGTTTTAATCAATTTATCATATCATTTGATTTTGCCTCTATCCACCAAGGATAGGCACTCTATCTAACAATGAGGTTGGAAGGCTTGAATGCTATTTCTAGGGCTTGACTAAGGCAAGCTCCTAAACACCGCAACCCCTAACCCATATCTTGTGGTTGTAGGTTACATGTGTGGAATCTTGTGGAGAGGAGTTGCAAGAGACTAGTGCAAAGGATAAAGATTTAGGATCTTAAGGAAAAAGCAAAAAAATATTCTTGATTAGACATAGGCGCCTACCCTAATGTCCTCCAGTTTTGCATCATCAGGAATCTTAGTGTAGGTTACAGTCTGAAGTAAATTTTTTTGTTCCAAACCCTTAGAAAAAGTGCCATATCAGACACAAGGACCCACCCCTGTGTCCCTGAAGTTTCTCCTTTTTGGAATCCGAATCCTAGTATGTTTCTAATATGCTTTTAGTGCCTTCCTGTGTGAACATTTATCGTGTTTCATCCATTTGTTTACGATCTCATATAATTAGGTTTTAAGGCTTAATCAGATTAGGGTTTAATAAATTAATCAACAAATTACAAATTTCCTTATCATTCCAAGTGACACCAAACCTGTAGCTGAGTCCTCTTGCAAAAGTTATGACTTAACTCGGTTTAATGTTTATGAATGTTATATGTGAAAGGAGGATTTAATCACACTATCAAACATTATCATCATCCCTCTTTTCCTAGATAACACACATATTTACATATACACATATATACATATACAAATATATACATATATAGATATATATATATATGTGTGTGTGTGTGTGTGTGTAGGTTAGTCCCCCCTAGAGGACCCATGATACTCTTATAAGTATATGGGTATAAGAGGAACACCGTGTTGTACTTTTCTTCTATTTGTCTCTTACATTATTCTTATTAAAGTGTTTATTGTGATTTCTTAAGCACCTCCAATAATTTTATGATAATTACATGTGCCTATTTATGTTTCCATTTTTTCTTGTTTACTTGGGGATAATGTAATGCATTATGCCTTTACCCATAAATAATCACGTTAATTGGAATATTATAAATTTTAATCTCTATTTTTCATGTACCTTATTACTTTATGATCATAGTTCTATATTATTTAGGGAATGATGACAATTCCTCTATAGATTTATTATAAATTACAAAAATATACTAACAAACATATACTAACCTTCAAGCATATAGATACCTTTGTGCCTTTTTGGCATGTTGCTATGTTGCATGTGGCATTCCTTGACTTTTATTTATGTCAATCTTTGGACATGATTTTAGGTGTACCATGCCATTTTTTTTAAGGGTGCATGGAGGATTGTGATGGGCCAAACAATACCCCTAAGTGGCATTGAAAATGCTAAAAGCAAACTTAGGTAACTTCACATCAAAAAATTGATTGAGTTGTCTAGATAATGTGAAAATAAGGTAGTAATAAAATTTGTAGGAAATAGATTTTGGTTTTGTTAGTGTAGGTTTTTATTTTCCAAGTTAGGTTATTTATTTTCCTATATTCTTAGGTTTTTCCCACACATGTTATTAAGCTTTCTTAGGGTTAATTAAGTGAGTATTAGTGTGAGTGGGTGCAAGGTATCGACATCTTCCATGGGAGTTTCACTTGCTTATTTTAGACTATTGTGGTGGACTCTTCCCATTGGTCATAAGTTCCACCTCTCCCCTCTCTTCTAGTCTATTTATACTCACCTCCTAGCTTGTATTTTACATCTTTTGCCTTTCCATCCTCTTAATGCTATTTTTCTTCTGGGGCATTTTCATTACTCCTATGGAGACTAACTCTATGTTGATATTTAAATTTTGTATCATTTGCATTCATATTTTAATATCTATTCATTTGCACTAGTTTTCTGGGTTAATCATCTTTTTAGATTCTAACATGGTATTAGAGCTATTCTAGTGCATAATAGATTTTAGTCTCCTTTTTGAGAGATTCGTGGGGGGGGGGGGGGGGGGTAATAAGATTTACTTGCAGGTTTCCCGAAAACCCAATATGCTCTTCTCTTGCATCTTCAGATGATTTAGAGAATAAAAAAAGTTTGACGAAAATATTTGAACCTCTAGGGCTTTGCATATGTGTTTTGTGAGATCTAGGTGATTGTAGCATTTTTGGTTATACTGGCAACATTTCTAACTATTCCAATATGTCCAAAAGGCTTGAGAAAGTCAAGATTTTCTTTTGTTTCATTCAATTTGGAGATCATTTGACAAAGTTACGAAATAGGGGTTTTAATCTTGGATCTATTTAGGGTGAAAAGTGAAAAGGGTTTGATTTTAATGGTTTGTATTGATCCTCCTTTCACCACTAAACATTCAAGGACTTTCAACCGAGTAGAGAACTCTACTATAGATCTCCTATCACTTGGAACATAGGGGAATATTAGAATTGTATGATTTTGTTGTTCAATTAAGTCCAATTATGCTCAAAACCCTAATTTCATAAATTCGTGAACAAACAGAAAAATTACAGAAAATTATCGCACATAGAGATATCAAATGACAATCAAATGCATATTAGATTTTGAAGTTCAATGTCTAGAAAAGTTAGGGACTAATGAGCGGGCACCCTAGTCCAGTGCCCCAATTTTCTTTAGGATCTAGGAATCTTATATGTAACCTATTCCTGTTGTTCTAGAGATTTTGTAGTTGTAGGATCTAGAGCACTAATGAGCAGGCATCTGAGTCTAGGTCCTTGTTTTCTTCTTGATCTACAATTCTAATAGTCTGCACTGCTCTCCTACAACTCCACTTCTTTCACTTTCACCACCTATAACCTGCAATCATAGTGTTGGGTCTCAAAAATGCAGGTTATAGATACTAAGAGGATGTCAGGCTTCTGTGATCAAATCTACAAAATTTTTGAACCAAGTAACGGAGTTGACCTTAATGATTGATTACTCCCTGCACTTCAAGCTCTGTTAAACCTAGGCGGGTGAACCTTTAATTAATAAAACAGATCAATTGAATATGCAACTTTGACAAATATTAACTTATCTACTCACAGTGGCATAAAATGTGAAGTAAATGAAAAAAAATTATTAACTACTCCTACAAAGAAAATAATTTGTAATGTTTAAAGGAAATTAAAAATTAACTAATAAATAAATGCAATCAATTTTTAGACTAGTGCCTCATTGGGTAACAGAGTCACAAGAAATTTAGAACAAGTAACTTAAGTTCAATATTAATTCGAATTGTTTGGCATAGAGAAATGGTTTACAACTTATGTAATTGTGCAAGGAAACAATTATTAATCCATTCTTAATGATCCAAATGACAGAATCAACTAATTTGCAAAATATTAAAATGGTTTAATCCTTTCTTGAAGGAACCGATTAAAATTATGTAGAAAAATTAGATTGCATCAACTTTGGAGACATAATAACAATTCTACTTAAATGATTCTACTTATAAATCCGAATGGCACTTTAAGATTACTATGATTAATCAATAGGATTTAATTCTTTTTACATAAACCAATTTATTTCATCACACAGATACAACAAATGTGTTATGACAAAATGAATATATTGCTTGATATATCAAATTGAATAATCAGAAAATACTAAAACGGAGACAATCAGATAACTAAAATAAATCAACAAACAATTGATACTATCATGAATCATTTGAATATGAAATCGTCCTCTGACTGCTTCAGGATACTGCATGCAACATAGTCGAGATGAAAAATTGATATTCTATTCCCCTGATGTTCTGACTCAACTACCAAAAGTAATATCCTTCAAACCTAAAGTTCTCTCCCAATTTATTTTCCATCTAATCTCTTTATTCGGGTCATGGTCATCTCTTATAAAGAGAGGCAAACAAGCCTCAGACCCATTACAACATTTATGACAGTTGATAACTGATTAAACCTAACTATGAGAAATGACCTTATTCATTACATAAATTAAATGATTTGATTTGCAACATTCACAATCATCTGAGGCTAGAATAAAATATTAATCTTCCTGGTTGAGATCATTTAATTGCCAGTTGAGAACTACTTCAATGTAACCAAAATTCTGCAAAGAAAACAAGCCATTCATCAGATATACTATAAACATATAATTTACATTGATGTGAACCTTAGGATCTGTGTCGTGAGGTATCTTTTCCTTATTTCCGTTGTATATTTTCTCATTGACTTATATTTAGGGTTTTTTTTTCACCGTGATAATATTTCATTTTATCTTAATTAATTGTCACTTTGTATACCCAAATATTTAATAATAAATCTCTTTGATATCCTTTTTAGGGCTGCAATAATTTCAAAAAAGACTTTGGAATGACTATTCAATTCGTTCTAGGCAAAATAAAATATTTAATTGGTTGCTTTTGCCAGATTAAATATTTAAATTAATCTTCGTCATGTTTGATAATAAAATATTTTAATCCTATGCTTTATTAGTCTTTACTTCATTTCTTTATATTTACCTGCATATTTTTTCACTTACATTGGACAAAAATATTCATTTCGGTAAAAATGATTACCCCTTCTTCATTCGCTCGGTGAAAATGTCCCCTGACCATTGTATGTTACTTCCTCAATTTTTTCTAAGTAAAATAATTACCTATTGAATTAATTCCTTCAAGATCTTATTTTAGAATGAAAAATGTCAAAATCTTTTGTTGGATTAGGTTTAATCTTCCGAAATTAATTCACCTCTGAATGAAAACAATTCTCCATTTTAATCTTTAAAACCTATACTTGTTATATTCATTCAGGCAAAATAATTCCCCGTTTTATTTTACCTTTTGTGAAATCTGTCCTATACTCGAAAAAATGATTTCCTAGCATTTAAGATCTCTAGGGCAAATGGAAGAAACTCAATCTTCTCTAGCAAAGACCCTATCTGCTCATCTTTAGGAGCCGCATGGATGTCAATATATAGCTTTGTTTTAGAAATACCAAGAAGAACAATCACAACATCAAATTTCTTTCCTGCACCAGAAGATGAAGAATGGGAAACCATCTCCAAGTTTCTTTTACCGAATTTCAGTTGGCAAGCCCTCCAATGGTAACACATTTCATTAATCAGTCCTGCAACAATCTAACTAGAAACCAAATACCAAATTTAAAGTTACTATTAATTCTTCATTATCCATCACTCAGTCCTGAGTTTGCTTTTTTTTTTTACACTTGTCACTGCTAACCATATTGCATCAATCCACCACAGTAAAGCTTTGTTCAGCCAGGTTTAATATCTGCGAAAAGTAAAACAGTTTGTCCAAAACTTAAATAGTGCTTTCTGGTCATCAAGAGCAAGGGTCCCTATCACTTTATTAACATCCTCAACAAATCTTTTAGAATATTCCAAAGACGAATGATAGAGATCTTTGTCATCGGGACCTAACATATTCTAGATATGATGTGCCATAACTAGTACCCACATTCTCAAAAAAGAAAATCAGAAAGACTTGGGAACAATTATATCCCCATTTGCCAAACCCTTGGTAAACCTATCCACTAAAATTTGTAGCAGATAAACTAAGAATGATCTGGAAAAAGTAAAAGTAATGTTGTAGTAGTAGTGTGACATTTTGGGACTGTTGTTCATTAATATGTCAGCTAGTAGTGAATCTTCGACAAACATTTTCAATGTAGTTTCAAATATTCCAAAATTGTAAAGCTTAGTAATGTCTAATAGCCACAACAGATTCTCACAAGCCAAATCCCTTATCTCAGTATCATTGTAGTCATACTTAATTGTCTCAATTTGGTGGCTAAATCCATTTAGAATTGCGTCTCTACATACATCTTGCATAGCGGGAAATGCATTGTCTTAGAAATTTCCAGTCCGGTGTTGCTTGATTGTAAGCCGCATATTCTTCAGAGGTATTATAGAGGATTGATTTTTTGATATAATAGAAAACATTTGTGGCAATTTCCTTTTTAAGAGTTCTAACTCTCCACACAAGATAAATAAATATCGAATTAATTTAGAGAATTTACCCTAGTTTTTGCCAAATCTTGATTCAAATTTTCAACATTTGCAATCATGTATTTATATCTTGAATGCCATGGTAAACTCGTGTTTTGACCTTGGTAGACATGAAATTTTTTGAAATGTAGTTTACCTTGATCAGCACTAGCAATGAGATATCAAACTACATCACTCATATCCGTCTGTACATGATCTATGACCAGAGAATGTGAATAAATAGATAACCACAAAACTTCACCGAGGTGATTCTTTAGGGTTTCTGTAACTTCGCTTGAATTGGTAAGGGGTGAAGTTAACTAGCACTTGCACTCGTAGGTTCAAAGAATAAGTTGATAGGAACAACGAATCGAGTTTCAAAAAATGTTTCAAGGTATATACTAATAAGAACAACCAACAAATTTTTGAAATTGTTTTTGAAATGAATTCTTTTTTACAGCATAGGGCAATTAGCCAATAGAAACAATGGACGAGCTTAGAAAATTTTCCAACGCGAATTTTAGGGCGTGAGACAATGTGCCGATAGAAACAATGGACAATATTAGAAAATCTTCAAGTTGCACCCCTAACAGGTTTATGAAATATGTCACTCTTAAGCATTGTACAATTCAGTACAATTCTCATTGTAGACGACAATAACAATATGTAAATTTTCTAAAAATCTATCCGTGCATTATTACCTGGTGGTGCCTGTTGTATATGAACTTTGCAACTTTACCTTGGGCATCTTTAGGGATGGAAAAACCCTTAAATCCAACCTTGTTGTCCAGGCAAGCATGCCAATCTACCTTCATTTCCTTCAAAGTAACCCGATCATGTGTTCGTTTTGGACCTGAGATACAAGGTTCAACAGATGAGAGATCCAACTCAAGGTAGGAAGAATAAATTCTCTCTACTTGTGGCTCATTATAGTCCACAAACATTCTATTTACATGAAGATAAGTCTTAATCATATTTATCGTCTCATCACTATGACCAATCAATTTCAAATACTCTAGAGTAACATTATCTACATGGAAGAATCCCATGGTTGCTCCATATTTAAAATGATAAGTGCAGAAAGCTGCCACTATGAAACCTCATGTGGTCTAAGATTTATCATAACATATAAGTTAGTTAAATGGGCTCAAATTTCAATAGGGAATGTAGCTCCAACCATTAACTTCTAACTACCAATATATGGCCTTGCGGCCCTTCAAAAAGTCCTGCCACTTCCTAAATCACCAAGCAAGCTCAATCTCCTGCTTACTAGTGGTCACTCCCAAATTTTGTTACTCTGGTAGTACCTTTCAAAATGAGAGGGCGCGGGATCAAAACTCATGGCCACTGAGATTTTGCACCATTTTTATGTTGTTTGAAATCTTTTTTCCTTTGCCTTCAGACTTTTCTTTTCTCTTTCTTGGCTTGTTAGTTGGAAAGAGCACATGCAATGATTTTGTGAAGTCCCACTGCGTCACCTGTTGTTTTTTAATGAATAATAGAAATGGAGCGTGTTTACTTAATGAGGACCACTTCCACTTCTGAGGGTTACTGAGATACACTGGGCATCGGACCCCATGTTGATGTGGAGGGAAAATGGAATCGCACGTGTAAAGCTTTAAAAATTCTGAAATGGTACAAAAGGATGAAAAGACTTGGAATGTGTGTGATATCACCAAGTCTGAAATATAGAACAAGAAGATGGGACTACAAAATTATTGATACAATCTTTACTGAAACTACCATAACCTTTGGTGGTTACCTCTCAAAATCATTTGCAGTCATGTTCATTCCACTTATAGGTTGATGAAAAGACTAGCCACGTGAAAAGTCACTAATATTTCAACTCCATCAACCTGATCATTTGTATGATTTTCCAAATATATTCCAATGCCCCTAATCTTTGAAAATACATTTCTCTAGAAGATATGGAACAATAATGTTTGCTACAATTCACATAATTTGTTCAGTCTGCGCCATCTGTTTTGGTTTGCAAATGTTGTTCTTTAACACCTCATTTCCATTTCAAAAACTGCATCAATACTCTCACTCAACAATAACATACAATAACAAATAGTTTAAGAACATCAATGCATCTTGCTATACATCTTCAAGTCTTTGTATTCTATCAATAATATATGTTAAATTTTTTACAACTGCAGTCTGTTGCATACTCCAATGATAAAAATGTTCACAAATTCACATTCAGATTCAAATGCATAGGTACACTAAGAAAGTCACACTCAAATCATATTTTATTAGCAGATTTGCATCAATGGCCTTGTAGAAATTTTCTACCAACATACAAAGTCTACAAACTATCTACAAATAGTTTCTTAACATGTTCAGATCCTCTTCAACAATCAAACAATGTTAGAAAAATATTCTTGAACCTTCATCAAAAAAAGGGGTAACAATGGAGAAACAACTTAGAAAACAATTTCAGCTTCCAAAGTCACAGCAAAGAAAGGTATACTCAATTTGCTAAGCAGCTTCATAGTCAGTCTGTACAATCTTTGAATAATTTTGGGAATCAACAAGTAACATCTTAACATATTCATCATCTTGAATATCAATCTAAGTAAGACACTTCACCAAAATTTCCCATTATTCCATGGAGGTGTACCATATACTCAATGAGCATCCACAGGCTCAATGAGCCCAGTTTGTTAACAAATTAATAGATGGTCAGAAAACAACTTCAGCAACTCTAAAATTCCACAATAGTATTGAACAAACAAGCAATTTAACTCATTAGCACAACTCAAACAACAATTCTATCTCAAAAAAATTCAAAACAAGCTGGGATAAACATCTCGGCCCACAATTCTAACTCATAATAATGCAAAACAAGCTGGAATAAATATCTTGCAAAGCAATTCTAACTTCGGAACAATACAAAACTAATTGAAGTATAAGTGTCTCTTTGGATCACTCTCTTGGTATTTGACTACAGCTTCAAAATATGTAATGTCCCATTCAATTAGTAATCAATACTATGCCATTGGCTTGTAAAACTGAATCGTATCTTCTATAGGCTGCTTGCTATGCTTCTAGGAATGATCACTGCAATGAGTAGTCTTCAATGATCACAAGGAAATAGTTGATCATTGGCAACCAAAGACTTATGATTGTCACACAAAATAATGCCTGCTTGCCTGAGACTAATAATGAATTGGTTGTGTTTCGATGATGAGATTCTTGATGATTGCTGAATCACTGATTTCTTTTAATGAACAATGTGAATTCTTTCCATTCCATCACGTCTAGGTACTGTGCAAGAGAACCAATATAAGAAGGATGAATTGTTGATATGTAATACCAATCCATGGAGCTACCCCATTCATATCCTCAAGTTCAAAGGCTTCACACATTACTCATATATTCATTCTTATAACGATAATACTGCTTTTAATGATTCAAATAATGTATTATATATTCTATTTATTGAATCCTTCCTTTTCGCTTTATTGAAGAGACAACAAAACCATCACTCTGATATAGAAGACTCTTACAGATTTTAGGGTTTATTGCTATCTTTCCATATTCTCTCCATTGGCATATACATAGCCTTATATAGGAAAATCCATATGGGGATAAAATCTCGATAGCTAGTAGGATTAAAGCCAATAATGTTTCCAGTGTATGTAATGCAATCATAAACCAATGATAACTGTTCCTTGAAGACATTATTTTCAATTATCTCAAGAGTTGCAGAGAGTTATTGTATAACTAGCTGATAGGCATAATACTTCAATTTTATATATTTCATGAGTTGTATGACACACATCAACTGAGATCTAAAAATTAATAGCAGGAAAGCATATACCAAAGATGATTTTTCATGTACATCGCTTGACAATATTTACCCTTACATTGGAATTGAACCAGCAATCTTACACATGCATTCCTAACTGTTCCAAAATTTTTGCATTTAGTTGGGTGAACTAATCTTTAAGTGCATATAAGGTAAGATTTTTTTAGAAAAATTGACTGGAGATGTCTAGTTCCAACATAGGCTCCGTCTGGGGATGTATAGTCCTTGCAGGTATAGAAAGACCCCAGATCTTTGGGAAGCAGGCTAGTGCCTTATTCATTGGAAGAGGTATGAACTATGATGGATAGAGGTAGTGATAATATATTATTTATGGAACTACTATGCATGGAAAGAAGCATTTTTGAGTGTCTTGGCCAAAATTGTCCATGTACTGGCAATTCTTTTCTCTTTGGTTTTCTTTTAAGAGAAAAAATGTTTCAAAAACTACCCATGCACTAGCAATTCCTGCTCCTCACCTAACATGTTTTGTAAGCGGTAGGAATCCACCCCTCCCTTGTCACTGATAACAAAGGGTTCAATCCACAAAGCCTCAAACTTCCCATGTTTCCCCTTTTCTTGATTTCTAGCATTCCACATAAGCACTATGTCATCTACTTCAAATTTTTTGACTTTAGCCTTTTTATCATATAGGCACTTCATCTACATTTGCATTTTTTTATTCTGTTGAATTTCCTATTCCTTTATTTCATCCAATTCCATTAGTTGTTCTAGCCTCTCCTCCATCAGTTCCGGGACATCGCAATCCTCTTGCAGGATAAACTTACACACTGGCAACAAGTATGTATTGGGAGTCTAGCATGAGTTCCATATACTAGCTCAAATGGTGATTTGCCAATTGCTTTCTTTACTGTGATCCTATCAACCCATAGTACTAATCTCAACTTGGAATCCCAGGCTTTCTTATTATTATCCAACATTCTTTTTATAATCTTCAAGATACTTTTATTGCTGGACTTAGCTTGCCCATTACCCTGTGGGTGGTATGGAGAAGAATATGAGACCATAATGCCATAAGATTTCAAAAGTTTTTAAACTCATCAGATCTAAAACACATTCCATTGTCAGTTATGAGCCTCGATGGTACCCCAAATCTGGTTATAATATTTTCCAATAGAAAACTCATCACAACCTTGTTGGTTGCTTGTTTAGTGGGTACTGCTTCCACCCATTTTGTAAAATAGTCGGTGGCTACTAATATCCATTTGTGGTTGCCACTTGATTTCTCCATAATTTCTCCTATAAAGTCAATTCCTCATTGGTGAAATGGGGTATCAACTTGCGTAGGTCTCAAGGGTAATGCCCCTTGATATTTTAATTTCCCTGAGAATCTCTGACATGCCTCACACTTCCTGGTAAAGATATAGGCACCATTGAAGACCTTGGGCCAATAGTAGCCATCCATTAATATCTTGTGTGTTGTGGTTTTAGTTGAGAAATAGCCACCACACACTCCCTGATGCATCTCTTTTAAGGCAAATTTTGCTTGCTCTTCATCTAAACAAAATAATAAGATACCATATTTGTTTTTCCAATAAAGATCTCCCTCTATAAGCACATATTTTGAAGCATGCAATTTTAGAGTTCTTTTCTTACTATCATCAAATCCTTCAGGGCATTTCATGTGTTTGAGGTAATACACTATGTCTGTATACCAAGGAGTTTTCTCAATACTTGTTACCATGTCCTCTTCATTTTCAATATTGCATACTTGGGCAGCCTCAAAGATTTGTTTCAGTCATTAATTTTGCTAGCCCTTGTCCCCTTACCAGTTTTGTGATTTGAATTTCTATATCAAATTCTTGGACTCGGTTTATCCACCTACATCTTTTCCCTGTTACTTCATTCTGCATAAACACATCTTTGACTGCTGCATTTGGGACATAAGCTATCACCTTAGCCCCAACCAGGTAAGGTCTAAATACCTTAACTACTTTCACCAATGCATAGGCTTGTTTTTCAATGATATCATAGTTAAGTTTTGCATGTTGGAGTGATTTACTAAAAAAAGAAATAGGCTGCTCATAACCCTCACTATTCTTTTGTAGCATTACTGCTGCTACTGTATGAAAAGATGCAAAGGAGAAGATCTGAAAAGTTTTACTAAAATTGGGAGATTTTAGCACTGGAGCTTCTTTAATTGCTCTTTTCATGGATGCAAAAGCTTCTATACATTCATCTGTCCAATTAACCTTTGCATTTTTCTTCAACATTCTAGATATAGGGTTGATTATTTCTACAAAGTTTTGTATAAACATTCTCACAAAGTTTATTTGTCTAAAGAATGATTGTATGGCCTTGATTGTCTTTGGGATAGGAACTTTATCTATTGCATCTACTCTTTCGGGATCAATCCTAACTCCATCTTTGGATACCATGTGCCCAAGCAATTTCCCCTCTGTGACTGTAGATTTACATTTCTTGGGGTTCAAGGAAACACCATACTCTAGTGCTCTAATAAATATTTTCTCAAGATGATTCACATGATCTTCTACCCTTTTAGAGTATGCAGTGAGGTCATCCTGATATACAACCATGATCTCATTTATTAAACCTGCAAAGGCAACATCCATTGCCCTCTGGAATGTAGCTCCAGCATTTGTAAGGCTGAATGGCATCCTTACATATACATATGTTCCCCATGGGGTTGTAAAGGCTTCTTTTGTACTATTCAGACTCTTTAACCTTCACCTGGTTATAACCAGAGAAACCATCCATCATGGATAACAATTCACAACCAGTAACCCTCTACAACAAGATTTCCATATTAGGCAAGGGATAATTATCCTTAAGGGAGGACATGTTTAAGTTTCTAAAATCTACACAAAGTCTAATATCCCCGTTCTTCCTAACAGGCACCAAATTTGAAACCTAGGATGAATGTCTAATTGGTTTTATGATGCCATCCTCCCTGAGTTTCATGAGTTCTTCATACATCTTTGGTTCTAACACAAGGTTGATAGGTCTCTGCTTTTGTCTATAAGGCTTAGCATTTGGCTTCAATGGGATTTCTTGCTGGAACAAATCTTCCCTATAAGCTTTAAGATCATCATAGGACCAGGTGAATACATGTTTATATTTTCTCAATAATGTAATTAAAATGCTTCTAATTGCAGGTGTTATCATCTTTCCAATGTAGACCTTTTTAGGTGACAATTCAGTTCCCAAATTTATTTCTTCCACATCATCCTCTTTTACTATTACTTTTTTAGTAATGGATCGATCATTCACATCAAAAACTCTCTTTAATGCTACTGAGCCCTTTGGAATTTTATTGGTTTTAAGTTGGACAATTTCTTTCCCAAATAAAGTCTCTTTGCCATCAATCTCCTCAACAAAAGCATTAAGATCAATCTCTTGATTCTCATATTTATCTATACAATGCAAAAATTTGAGTAAATCAGCATCACTATCAAAAACCTACCAGTTATATATGTTGTCTGGGATAGTTGGTCTAGTTTTGAACTCAACTTCTGAAATAACTGTCAGGGTATTATCATCCCTTTTCAAAGCTATGTTGCAAGGAAGTTAGCCATTATATTTTTTGACCTATCTATCCAACTTATTGAAAAAGCATCAAACAATTCTATATCATCCAGAACTGCATTCTTGTATTGTTTTAATGTTTTGTTTTTTGAGGAATATTTGCCCTTGATTTGTGAAATTATCAACTCAGAGTCTCCATATATAGCTAATAGTTTGATCTTGTGTTTTCTAGAAATGCTCAACCCAGTCAAGAGTGCTTCATATTCGGCTATATTATTTGTACATTCAAAGGCCAAGAAAAATGAATATTTGAATGTCTTTCTTGATGGTGATATAAAAAGTTATCCCAGCACCATTCCTTGCCTTGCTGCATGCACCATCAAAATACATGGTCCATACACCATTTCATCAATTTGGACTTCATGGTGAATTGGGTCAGTGTTGTTCAGTTCAAGATTGTTTTCTTCTATCCTAAACATGCCAAGGTCTATGTCACAGAAGCAAGTCATTTGGTTTGGATCAATCTTTTCTATAATATTTTCAATCTGTGGCTCCCTATAAAGTTTAACTGCTTGTGTTCCTACTGGGATAGTGGCATAAGATAAATCTAATTGCACATTTCCCCCTACCATAGCAGTCCATTGTCTTGACAACAACATTCCATAATATGGTGGAATATCTACCACAATGATACCAATTTTATAAGCAGCTTCAAGGTGAGATGCCAATTTTATTTCAACATCCTTCATGACTCCTACAACTAGCATGGATCTATTATCCATTGCATAACATTTGCCAAATGTAGTATCTACCCACATTCCAAGCTCTCTCATGATAGCCATAGGCATTATGTTCATTGCTACTCCCGAATCAAGTATGCAATTCCTAACCAATTTGTTTCTTATTAACAAAGTGATATAGAACGGATCTATTTGAGATGGATTTTTCATTAATGTATCACCTAGGTAAACCTCAGGGGTTTTGATAGGTTCTTGTTGCACATTATTTATTTTATGGCTGGGTTGTTCCAATTTTTTGTCTGATACATTTGAGATCATTTTTACCACTGTATTCTTATACTTTTCTACCTTCATCATTTCTAGAAGTGGCATAGATATTTTCACTTGAGAAACAGCTTGAGCAATATCAAATGGGGGATTTATGTTTGGTTCTGACCTTTCGACCCTTGTTTGCCTTTTTTCCTCAATTTGTGTGCTATCCTTCATTTTGTGTTGTGTATTAACAGGAGGTGTTTTATGGGGTGCTTTCTCAATTTTACTTTCATCATTTTTACCGGAGACTTGATTTTTGATAAACACACTTTTGGGAGTACCTTGTTCAGCATTGACTATTATGTTTCTAAGGTTGTAACTACTCTTGGCTTGTGCTACCGTAGCCAATGTTAAAGCTTTTCTGTCTTCCTCAGAAGGTTTTCGCTAATGACAATTATGTGTTGTATCAAGACCATATCCATAGTTCCCTAAATCTTCTTCATGGTCAGAAAATACCTCTTGTTTTCCCATGTTCACATTATACTTTTGAGTTCCCACATCATATTCATATCTCACCTCCTCATTGGATGAATAGTATTATTCAAAAGTGTGAGGTTTAGTACCCAACATGTTTATAGTATGATTGTCCCTTTCAGAGTTATAAGATATCTCATCCTTTTGTACTGATTGTGCTACCACACAATAATCAGGAGAGTATGGCAAATTACAGGGCATACACCATGGGTTGTCCTCTACCACATGGGTTCCATTTTTCTTTAAAGGGTTAGGGGTGTCTCTTCCATAGTTATGTCTCCTATTATTATCCATGGGCTTTCCATCTTTCCAATTTGTATGGTATGGAATATCATGAAGTCTGGGCCTTTCATTTCTATGTGAGTAATCTTGTTTGTTTGAAGGAGGATTAGGGTTTTGAGGGACTCTTATATTTTCTCTTTTTCTGATTATCCCAACAGCCTTTTTATTGTTTTCAATAGTGAGAGCTATTTTCTATGCTTCTACCAAAGTTCTAGGACTTCTGTTCCTATGTTCATAACCTGTCTTTGGGTCAAATGCTTTCAAGTATATGCTGAGGGCTGCTTGGTTGTTCAATTTGGATTCTTGTGGGATCTTGTTATACAACTTAGTGAATCTCAAATTAAAATCATACACTTGTTCATTTTGATACTTTTGAATAGTTATTAGTTCATCAAGAGCAAATTTTGGGGCCCATTGATTTCCATATTGTTTCAGAAATTGATTGTGGAAGTCTGTCAGGGAGCATATTGAAGCATCTGGTAAACTATTTACCCCATCTCTTGCTTCATCAATAAGAGATATCATAAATAATTTCATCTTTAGATCCTCATATTCAATGCCAATGTCCTGTATAAATGCATTGAATCATCTAATATGTTCTTCTGCTATCAATTCACCATTTCCTGCAAACTTAGGTACAATGTTCCTCCAACTATTATCCATGGGGTAAGGATATAGTTGATATCTAGTCAAGTCAAATTGTCTAGCCATACTCATAGGATTTGGAGGTGGCATGTTAGTGTATGGTGGATAATACTGGTATCCAAATGGAGGTTGTGGATGCATATTGGGTTGGACATGATGCCGATGATACACATTTTGTTGTGGGGGAGGTCACAGTTGTTGATTGTTAAGTCTATGCCCTAGTGGTGGATGCTATTGGTGAACATTCCCAGTATTTATAGGTGGAGGTCTATGTATTTGCCTATTTTATTGAGGAATATTATTGCATGTATTATGGGGTACCCTAGTTTTTCCAACAGCGGTGGTATTCTGAGGCATTCCATGCAGATTGATATTGTTATTATTTATGTGTGGGGGCACATACTTAGTTGAATTTTGTGCCTAAAGATCTAAAAGGGCCATTTGTCTATTGATTTCTTCAGCTCTTTGTATCATTTGTTGTCTATTTTTGAGTCTTTGTTCTTGATATTCTAAATGTATAGCAAGTTCCTGATCAGTCATACAGTTATAGTCTATGATAGCTTGATCACTTGTATGTTCACGATTTTCCTCACCCTAATTTTCTATCTCATCTATCCTTTGTGGGTGTGCTTCCTGATTGAAAATATCATTATGATTATCTATTGGTGTCATGGGGTTCTCACCTTCAACGTGGAATGGGGAAGTATATATTGTATAATTTTGGCCAGGAGGACTTGTATTCTCATGTGGCTATTTAAGTGTCTCCTTATCTTTATTGGTGTTGCCTTTAGTTTGAGGGGACCCATTTTTTATTGTCCATTTCTGCAGAGACCAACTTCCATTCATGTTTGCAAAAATAGTATTCGTTTAGAATCTGTGACTAGAATGGAGTTGCCACCTACTTCTTTCAAGTAGGAAAATTAAAATTCTTTCCTTCCCAGCGGAGTCTTTTAATTAAAACTTGGGATTGACTCTATGAAAAATGGCTTTAGCTTTTCAGAGAAACTGTCCCCAGTAGAGTCACCAATTTGTTGGGTCTCAAAAATGCAGGTTATAGATTATAAGAGGATGCCAAGCTTCTGTGATCAAATCTACAACATTTTTGAACCAACTAACAGAGTTGACCTTAATAATTGATTAATCCCTGTGCTTCAGGCTCTATTAAACCTAGGTGGGTGAACCTTTAATTAATAAAACAGATCAATTGAATATGCAACTTTGACAAATATTAACTTATCTACTCACAATGGCATAAAATGTGAAGTAAATGAAAAAAAATTATTAACTACTCCTACAGAGCAAATAATTTGTAATGTTTAAAGGAAATTAAAAATTAACTAATAAATAAATGCAATGAATTTTCAGACTAGTGCCTCATTGGGTAACGGAGTCACAAGAAATTCAGAATAAATAACTTAAGTTCAATAATAATTTGAATTGTTTGGCACAGAGAAATGGTTTACAATTTGTATAACTATGCAAGGAAACAATTATTAATCCATTCTTAATGATCCAAATGATAGAATCAATTAATTTGCAAAATATTAAAAGGGTTTAATCCTTTCTTGAAGGAATTGATTAAAATTATGCAGAAAAATTAGATTGCATCAACTTTGGAGATAGAATAACAATTCTAGTTAAATGATTCTACTTATAAACCTGGATAACACTTTAAGATTACTTTGATTAATCAATAGGATTTAATTCTTTTCACATAAACCAATTAATTTCATCACACAGATACAACAAATATGTTCTAACAAAATGAATATATTGCTTGATATATCAAATTGAATAATCAGAAAATACTAAAACGAAGACAATCAGATAACTGAAATAAATCAACAAACAACTGATACCATCATGAATTATTTGAATCTAAAATTCTCCTCTAATTACTTCAGGATACTGCGTGCAACATAGTCGAGATGAAAAATTGATATTCTATTCCCCTGATGTTCTGACTCAGATGCCAAAAGTAATATCCTTCAAACCTAAAGTTCTCTCCCAATTTATCTTCCGTCTAATCTCTTTATTCGGGTCATGGTCATCTCTTATAAAGAGAGGCAAACAAGCTTCAGACCCATTACAACATTTGTGACAGTTGATAACTGATTAAACCTAACTATGAGAAACAACCTTATTCATTACATAAATTAAATGATTTGTTTTGTAACACTCACAATCATCTGAGGCTGGAATAAAATATTAATCTTCCTAGTTGAGATCGTTTAACCGCCGGTTGAGAACTGCTTCAATGTAACCAAAATCCTGCAAAGAAAACAAGCCATTCATCAGATATACTATAAACATATAATTTGCATTGATGTGAACCTTAGGACTTGTGTCGTGAGGTAGCTTTTCCTTGTTTCCGTTGTATATTTTCTCACTGACTTCTATTTAGGGTTTTTTTTCACCATGATAATATTTCATTTTATCTTAATTAATTGTCACTTTGTATACCCAAATATTGATATCCTTTTTAGGGCTTCAATAATTTCAAAAAAGACTTTGGAATGACTATTCAATTCATTCTAGGAAAAATAAAATATTTAATTGGTTGTTTTTGTGAGATTAAATATTTAAATTAATCTTCATCATGTTTGATAATAAAATATTTTAATCCTATGCTTTATTAGTCTTTACTTCATTTCTTTATATTTACCTGCATATTTTTTCACTTACGTTGGACAAAAATATTCATTTGGGTAAAAATGATTACCCCTTCTTCATTCACTCAGTGAAAATGTCCCCTGACAATTGTATGTTACTTCAGTAATTTTTTCTAGGTAAAATAATTACCTATTGAGTTAATTCCTTCAAGATCTTATTTCAGGATGAAAAATGTCAAAATCTTTTGTTGGATCGGGTTTAATCTTCCGAAAACAATTCACCTCCGAATGAAAACAATTCTCCATTTTAATCTTTAAAACCTGTACTTGTTATATTCATTCGGCCAAAATAATTCCCCGTTTTATTTTACCTTTTGCGAAATCTGCCCTATACTCAAAAAAATGATTTCTTAGCATTTAAGATCTCTGGGGCAAATGGAAGAAACTCAATCTTCTCTAGCAAAGACCCTATCCGCTCATCTTTAGGAGCCGCATGGATGTAAATATATAGCTTTGTTTTAGGAATACCAAGAAGAACAACCACAACACCAAATTTCTTTTCTGCACCAGAAGATGAAGAATGGGAAGCCATCTCCAAGTTTGTTTCACCGAATTTCAATTGGCAAGCCCTCCAATGGTAACATATTTCATTAATTAGTCCCGCAACAATCTAACTAGAAACCAAATACCAAAATTTAAAGTCATTGTTAATTCTTCATTACCCATCACTCAGTCCTGAGTTTACTTTTTTTTTTACGCTTGTCATTGCTAACCATATTGCATCAATCCACCACAGTAAAGCTTTCTTTAGCCGGGTTTCATATCTGCAAAAAGTAAAACAGTTTGTCCAAAACTTAAATAGTGCTTTGTGGTCATCAAGAGCAAGGGTCCCTACCACTTTAGTAACATCCTCAGTAAATCTTTTAGAATATTCCAAAGATGAATGATAGAGAGCTTTGTCATCGGGACCTAACATATTCCAAATATGATGTGCCATAACTGGTACCCACATTCTCAGAAAAGAAAATTGGAAAGACTTGGGAACAATTATATCCCCATTTGCCAAACCCTTGGTAAACTTGTCCACTAAAATTTGTAGCAGATAATCTGAGAATGATCTGGAAAAAGTAAAAGTAATGTTGTAGTAGTAGTCTGACATTTTGGGATTGTTGTTCATTAATATGTCAGCTAGTAGTGAATCTTCGACAAACATTTTCAATTTAGTTTCAAATATTGGAAAATTTCAAATCTTAGTAACATCTAATAGCCACAACAGATTATCACAAGCTAAATCCCTTATCTCAGTATCACTATACACATACTTAATACTCTCAATTTGGTGGCTAAATCCATTTAGAATTGCTTCTCTACATACATCTTGCATAGCAGGAAATGCATTGTCTTAGAAATTTCCAATCGGGTGTTGCTCGATTGTAAGCCGCATATTCTTCAGAGGTATTATAGAGGATTCATTTTTTGATATAATAGAAAACATTTGTGGCAATTTCTTTTATAAGAGTTCTAACTCTCCACACAAGATAAATAAATATCGAATTAATTCAGACAATTTACCCTAGTTTTTGTCAAATCTTCATTCAAATTTTCAACATTTGCAATCATGTATTTATATCTTGAATGCCATGGTAAACTCGTGTTTTGACATTGGTAGACATGAAAATTTTTGAAATGTAGTTTACCTTGATCAGCACTACCAACGAGATATCAAACTACATCACTCATATCTGTCTATACATGATTTGAGACTAGAGAATGTGAATAAATAGATAACCACAAAACTTCACTGAGGTGATTATTTAGGGTTTCTATAACTTCACATGAATTGGTAAGGGGTGAAGTTAACTAGCACTTGCATCTGGAGGTTCAAAGAATAAGTCAATAGGAACAA
Source organism: Cunninghamia lanceolata (assembly GCA_027924645.1). Lineage (NCBI taxonomy): Eukaryota > Viridiplantae > Streptophyta > Pinopsida > Cupressales > Cupressaceae > Cunninghamia > Cunninghamia lanceolata. Next base: position 21,887,845 of record BSBN01000582.1, read on the forward strand.
TGAATCAAGTTTCAAAAAATGTTTCAATGTATATACTGATAAGAACAACCAATGAATTTTTGAAATTATTTTTGAAATGAATTCTTTTTTACGGCATAGGGCAATTACCCAATAGAAACAATGGATGAGCTTAGAAAATTTTCCAATGTGAATTTTAGGGCGTGAGACAATGTGCCGATAGAAATAATGGACAATATTAGAAAATCTTCAAGTTGCACCCCTAACAGGTTTATGGAATATGCCAGTCTTAAGCATTGTACAATTCCATACAATTCTCATTGTAGACGACAATAACAATATGTAAATTTTCTAAAAATCTATCCGTGCATTATTATTAGGTGGTGCCCGTTGTATATGAACTTTGCAACTTTACCTTGGGCATCTTTAGGGATGGAAAAACCCTTAAATCCAACCTTGTTGTCCAGGCAAGCATGCCAATCTGCCTTCATTTCCTTCAAAGTAACCCGATCATGTGTTCATTTTGGACCTGAGATACAAGGTTTGACAGATGAGAGATCCAACTCAAGGTAGGAAGAATAAATTCTCTCTACTTGTGGCTCATTATAGTCCACAAACATTCTATTTGCACGAAGATAAGTCTGAATCATATTTATCATCTCATCACCATGACCAGTCAATTTCAAATACTCCAGAGTAACATTATCTACAGGGAAGAATCCCATGGTTGCTCCATATTTAAAATGATAAGTGCACAAAGATGCCACTATGAAACCTCATGTGGTCAAAGATTTATTATAAAATATAAGTCAGTTAAATGGGCTCAACTTTCAATAGGGAATGTAACTCCAACCATTAACTTTTAAGTACCAATATATGGCCTTGTGGCCATTTAAAAAGTCCTGCCACTACCTAAATCACAAAGCAAGCTCAATCTCCTGCTTATTAGTGGTCACTCCTGAATTTTGTTACTTTGGTAGTACCTTTCGGAATGAGAGGGCGTGGGATCAAAACTTGTGGCCGTTGAGATTTTGCACCATTTTTATGTTGTTTGAATTTTTTTTCCTTTGCCTTCAGTCTTTTCTTTTCTCTTTCTTGGCTTGTTAGTTGGAAAGAGCACATGCAATGATTTTGTGAAGTCCCATCGTGTCGCTTGTTGTTTTTCAATGAATAATAAAAATGGAGCGTGTTTACTTAATAAGGACCACTTCCACTTCTGAGAGTTATAGGGATAAACTGGGCATCAAACCCTATGTTGATGTGGAGGGAAAATGGAATCGCACGTGTAAAGCTTTAAAAATTCTGAAATGGTAGAAAAGGATGAAAAGAATTGGAACATGTGTGATATCACCAAGTCTGAAATATAGAACAAGAAGATGGGACTACATAAAATTATTGATACAATCTTTACTAAAACTACCATAACCTTTGGTGGTTACCTCTCAAAATCATTTGCAGTCATGTTCATTCCACTTATAGGTTGATGAAAAGTCTAGCCACGTGAAAAGTCACTAATATTTCAACTCCATCATTTGTATGATTTTCCAAATATATTGCAATGCCCCTAATCTTTGAAAATACATTTCTCTAGAAGATGTGGAACAATAATGTTTGCTACAATTCATATAATTTGTTCAGTCTACGCCATCCATTTTGGTCTGCAAATATTGTTATTTAATGCCTCATTTCAACAATAACATATAGTAACAAATATTTTAAGAAGATCAATGCATCTTGCCATACATCTTCAAGTCTTTGTATTCTCTCAATAATATTTGTTCAGTTTCTACAACTACAGTCTGCTGCATACTCCAATGATAAAAATGTTCACAAATTCACATTCAAATTCAAATGCATGGGTACACTAAGAAAGTCACACTCAAATCATATTTTATTAGTAGATTTGCATCAATGGCCTTGTAGAAATTTTTTGCCAACATACAAAGTCTACAAACTATTTGCAAATGGTTTCTTAACATGTTCAAAACCTCTTCAATAATCAAACAGTGTTAAAAAACATTCTTCAACCTTCATCAAAAAAAGGGGTAACAATGGAAAAACAACTTAGAAAACAATTTTAGCTTCCAAAGTCATAGAAAAGAAAGGTATACTCAATTTGCTAAGTAGCTTCATAGTCAATCTGTACAATCTTCAAATAATTTTGGGAATCAACAAGTAACATCTTAACATATTCATCATCTTGAATATCAATCTAAGTAGGACACTTCACCAATGTTTCTCAGTATTCCATGGAGGTGTACCATACACTCAATGAGCATCCACAGGGTCAATGAGCCCAGTTTGTTAACAAATTAATAGATTGTCAGAAAACAACTTCAACAGCTCTAAAACTCCACAATAGTATTGAAAAAACAAGCAATGTAACTCATTAGCACAACTCAAACAACAATTCTATCTCAACAAAATTCAAAACAAGCTGGGATAAACATCTCAGACCACAATTCTAACTCATAATAATGCAAAACAAGCTGGAATAAATATCTTGCAAAGCAATTATAACTTCAGAACAATACAAAACCAATTGAAGTATAAGTGTCTCTTTGGATCAATCTCTTGGTATTTGACTGCAGCTTCAAAATATGTAATGTCCCATTCAATTAGTAATCAATACTATGCCATTGGCTTGTAAAACTGAATCGTATCTTCTACAGGCTGCTTGCTATGCTGCTAGGAATGATCACTACAATGGGTAGTCTTCAATGATCACAAGGAAATAGTTGATTGTTGGCAACCAAAGACTTATGATGCTCACACAAAATAACGCCTGTTTGCCCGAGACTAATAATGAATTGGTTGTGTTTCGATGATGAGATTCTTGATGATTGTTGAATCACTGATTGCTTTTAATGAACAATGTGAATTCTTTCCATTCCATCACGTCTAGGTATTGTGCAAGAGAACCAGTGCAAGAAGGACGAATGCTTGATATGTAATACCAATCCGTGGAGCTACCTCGTTCATATCCTCAAGGTTGAAGGCCTCAGACATTACTCATATATTCATTCTTATAATGATAATACTCCTTTTAATGATTCAAATAATGTATTATTAATTCTATTTATCGAATCCTTCCTTTTTGCTTTATCGAAGAGACAACAAAACCATCACTCTGATATAGAAGACTCCTGCAAATTTTAAGGTTTGCTGCTATCTTTCCATATTCTCTCCATTGGCATATACATAGCCTTATACAAGAAAATCCATATGGGGATAAAAATGTCGATAGCTGGCAGGATTAAAACCAATAATGTTTCCAGTGTATGTAATGCAATCATAAACCAATGATAACTATTCCTTGAAGACATTATTTTCAATTATCTTGAGAGCTGTAGAGAGTTGCTGTATAATTAGCTGATAGGCATAATACTTCAATTTTATATAATTTGTGAGTTGTATGATGCACATCAACTGAGATCCAAGAATTAATAGCAGGAAAGCATATACCAAAGATGAATTTTCATGTACATCACTTGACAATATTTATCCCTACATTAGAATTGAACCAACAATCTTACACATGCATTCCTAATTGTTCCAAAAATTTTGCATTTAGTTGGGTGAACTAATCTTGAAGTGCATATAAGGTAAGCATTTTTTGGAAAAATTAACTGGAGATGTCTAGTTCCAACACATAGAAAAGTGGGTTGGGGGTTGCGGTGTTTAGAGGCTTGCCTCAGTCAAGCCTTGGAGAGGCATTCAAGTCTTCCGAACATTGTTTTCAGATAAAGAGTGTGTATCCTTGTGGGATAGAGGCAAAATCTAAATGATAAATGATAGAAAACACAATTGATATCACCTTGTAGTGAAGATCTCATGGAAGGAAGATGCTCTTCATGCCATTATGATGCAGGAGCATCCAGGGTGTAAGAGCAATCTTGCATCAACCAATAAGAATTAAAAAATGTGTTGTTTCTTTTCAATAAGGGCTAAATTTGGCAGGGTTACTGTTTTTAGTAAGTTTGCATTTGTGCATGGTTGGATACAAAATCTTACACGGACCTCCAGAATGGTGAATTGAAGCTAATGGAGAACATATCACTTCAATATCATTTGTCATTTGTGAGATATTAAAATTTCAAATTCCAAAAATCCTATTGAAATATTCAAAGTCAAATTTGAGGCACTTAGAGGCTCCGGATGGGCCCAAAATTTGGTTGGAAACCCAAGCAATCTACCTATTGTTACTACTTTTGTACCATTGTCTTTTTGAGAGCTTTCTGAAAAGGTATTATAATTGAAAATCCAACGGTCGGATCGAAAGTTATGGCCATGAGAAGTTGACCTATTTTTGGAGGGAGATGCAAATTTTGAAATTAAGCTAGTGGTTGCCAAAAAGGGCTATATATAACCATTTTTGGGAACCCTTAGGGTGATAGAGTTAAGGGGCAAGGTGTAGAGTCAAGAAAGGTGGGGAAATTAGAAACCCTAGTTGATTTGGGAATTACAGAAGGTTGAGGATTCTAGAGTCTTGAGAGAGGGAGCTGTAATGTGTTGTAGCCTATAGGGGATTCATCCTCTGATTGTAGTTGAGCTTCTGTAATATAATGTTTTGCCCATATTAATAAAATATCATTCTATTTTCTGTGTGCAATTTCTGTTATTGTGTGTTTTATGATTTACCCCCTTCATCAAGTGGTATCAGAGCAAGGGTTCCTGAGTGTGTAGACAGATCTTCAACTATGAGGCAGTTTGTACCAGGACCTGAGGTTGTGGGTTTGCTGCAAGATGCCTCCATGAAGAAATCGTGGTGGGAGGAATGCTTTGACGGAAGAGGGTTTTAGAGCCCTACAAAGACAAATCGATGCATTGCAAGAGGAGTTGCGAAGAGGGTTCGAGCTGAGAAGGAAAGAGGAAAGAGAAGATGAAGTTAAAGAAGAGCTATCTAAGGAAGAACAAGAAGTTGCGAGAGATCCTGCAGAAGTTAGGTTGTTGAGGGCGATTTCAAAGATCAGAAAGAGGCCTAGGATCAAAGTTTCTACCTATTCTGGAGATTTGAATCTGGAACAACTTATTGATTGGATCAATGATATGGAGGAGTATTTCGAGTATGAAGATGTGGAAGACCCTGAACGGGTCAAGTTTGCAAAGACAAAATTGAAGGGCCATGCTAGTATTTGGTGGAAGGAGGTCTAGTTAGAGAGAAATAGAAGAGGAAAAACAAATATTACCAGATGGGATTGGATGGTGGAGAAACTGAAGAAGTAGTTCATTCTTGTGGACTATGAGATGGAGTTGCTAAAGAAGCTACAAGGATTGAAGCAAGGTAACAAGTCTGTTAAGGAGTATATAGAAGATTTTTATAAGATCACTATTAGGATAGGCCATGGAGAGGCCAACAAGGAGAAGGTAACCAGTTACATTAATGGGTTGAGGCCAAGTATTGAAGAAGAGTTAAGCCTGGTCAGAATGACCACCATAGAAGATGCGTACCAGTTTTCTCTGAAGGTGGAAGAGAAGCTGAATAAGAGATTTGAAAGCAAGCAAAGGGGAAGAGGTCAAGGCAGAAGGACTAGTGGAAGACCCTATGGAGGCCGAAATGAAGATCCAAAGAAAAGTGAAGAAGCTGGAACCAGTCAAAATCAGAGAGGAGATAATACCTACCACCGTCGTGACTAGAATAATGGTGAGCAAAGATGAAGAGGAAGAGGTAGACTTGGGCAAGGACCTGGAAGAGGAAGTTTTAGAGGAACCTATTTCCAACGTGGAGAAGAAGGACATCGAGCATACAAGTGTCCACAACATCAAGGAAGGACAAATAGAAGACCTAAAGGTAATGTACAAGTTGCACATGTTGATGAAGATGTGCAATTTGAGCACTCTGAAGATGTTGAAAGGGGAGAAACCCTAGTTGTCAGAAGAAATTTGTTGAATGAGGAGAAAGAACCCAATCAGAGGAAGAGTTTATTCTGCACAAGGTGTAAATGTGAAGGTAAGTGTTGTGATATTATTATTGATAGTGGAAGCACTGATAATCTTGTTTCAGAGGAGATGGTTGATAAGTTGAAGTTGACAAGAAGAAAGTATCTGCATCCATATCAGATTGCATGGTTGCAGAAGGACCATATATCTTTGGTCAATGAGCAGTGTTTAGTGAAGTTCAAGATTGGTGACTACTATGATGAGGTGCTATGTGACATCATACCAATGGATGCATGTCATATGTTTATTGGGGAGGTCGTGGTAGTATGATAGGAGCACTTTCCATGATGGCAGTGCAAACACATATTCCCTAACAAAGGATGGAGTTTGTCATAAGTTGAAGCCCTTAAAGGAGGTGGAAGAAAAGGTATGTAGTATTGCCAGAATTTGCTTGGTAGATGGTAGAAATTTTTTTGAGGGTATGAAGCATGAGCGTCATTTTTTGCATTGATTCCTAAGATTAGTCAAGAGAAATGTGAAGATGTACTAGCAGAAGTCTCAGAAATGTTAGAAGAATTTCAAGATATTGTCTCTAATAATGTACCAGAAGGTTTACCACTAGTGAGGAAGATAAGTCATCAAATGGATTTGATAGCAGGAGCTAGTTTGCCGAATAAGGAAGCCCATAGAATGACTCAAGGAGAGAGCGAAGAGTTTAACATACAAGTTTAGGAGTTGTTAAGGAAGGGATTGATAAGAGAGAGTCTAAGTCCATGTGTGGTACCTGCAGTACTAGCACTAAAGAAAGATGGAGAGTGAAGGATGTGTACAGATTCCCAAGCCATTAACAAGATCACAATCAAGTACAGATTTCCATTGCCCAGAATGGATGACATAATGGATTGTCTAAGTGGAGCCAAGTACTTCACGAAGATTGATCTGAAGAGTGGGTATCACCAGATTCGAATCAGAGAAGGAGATGAATGGAAGACAGCCTTCAAGACAAAGGAGGGTTTGTATGATTGGTTAGTCATGCCATTTGGGCTAACTAATGCACCAAGCACATTCATGCGGCTATGAATGAGGTACTGAAAGAATTTTTTGGGAAGTTTTGTTATTATTTATTTAGATGACATTTTGATTTTCAGTAAGACTTGGGATGAGCATTTGATGCATATCAGAAGATTTTTAGAGAAGCTGAGGGAGGAGAAGTTGTTGATCAATCTGAAGAAATGTAGTTTTGCAAAGAAGGAGTTGGTATACCTAGGATTTGTTGTCTCAGAGGAAGGTCTTAAGATGGACCCAGAGATGGTGAGGGCTATCATTGAATGACCTACGCCAAGGAGTGCTTTCGAGGTAATATATTTTCATGGTTTGGCATGTTTTTACAGAAAGTTTATCAGGAATTTCAGTAGCATTTGTGTACCCCTAACTGAGACAATGAGAGGGGATAGAAAATAGTTTAGATGGACTAAAGGAGCAGACAAAAGCTTTGATACATTGAAGTAGAAAGTTGTAGAACAACCTATTTTGACACTTCCAGATTTCAATAAGGTACTTCAGGTAGATTGTGACGCTAGTGGTAGTGGTATAGGAGCTATTCTAAGTCAAGAAGGTAAGCCCATTACCTATTTTAGTGAGAAGCTTAATGATGCCAAGAAAAAATATTATGTTTATGATCAGGAGTTTTATGTAATAGTTCAGGCTTTGAAGAAATGGAGACATTATTTATTGCCAAAAGAGTTTGTTTTATATACTGATCATCAGGCTTTGTAGTATCTTAGTAGTCAAGGGAAGTTAAATCAAAGGCACTTAAAATGGGTTAAGTTTTTGCAGAGTTATACTTTTGTTTTGAAGCACAAGAGTGGAAAGTCTAATAGAGTTGCAGATGCCTTGAGAAGAAGGCAAAATTTGTTGACAGAAATGAAGATAGAGGTTGTTGGGTTTGATGAACTCAAAAGTTTGTATCTTGAAGATCTAGATTTTGTAGAGGCTTGGAAAGTTTGTCTGGAACCTGTTACTTTGGATATGACAAAATAGTTGGATTTCATAATCCAAGATGGCATGCTGTTTAGAGGAAGCTAGTTGTGCATTTTGAGGAGTTCCATGAGAGAGAACCTGATGAAGGAGAAGCATAGTGGAGGATTAGCTGGACACTTTGGTCGAGATAAGACCATTGCTATTGTTGGTGAAAATTATTATTGGCCACAGTTGTAGCAGGATGTGAGGAAATTTGTGTAGAGTTGCAGAGTATGTCAAATGGAAAAAGGAGCAAGTCAGAATATAGGTATATATCAGCCATTACCTATACCAGAGAAGACATGGGATGATATTAGTATGGATTTTGTTCTTAGTTTACCAAGGACACAGAGAGGACATGGTTCCATTTTTGTGGTGGTGGACGGATTCTCAAAGATGGCCCATTTTATTCCTTGTAAGAAGACTAATGATGCTGTTCATATTGCAGAGTTATTTTTCAGGGAAGTGGTGAGACTACATGGTCTACCTAAGAGCATAGTTTCAGATCAAGATACCAAGTTTGTTGGTTATTTCTAGAGGACATTGTGGAATAAGTTGAAAATAGATTTGAAGTTCAGTTCTGTACACCATCCACAGACTGATCTATAGATAGAAGTGGTGAATAGGAGTTTGGGTAACCTGCTACGATGTTTAGTAGGAGATAAGCCCAAGGGATGGAATTTGATTTTACCACAGGTAGAATTTTCTTACAACAATTCTATCAATAGGAGTACTGGTAAATCACCATTCCAGATTGTATATGGGAATAGTCTAAGAAATGCTTCAGAGTTAAGGAATCTAGACAAAGGAGAAAAGACAAGTGCCGAGGCTGAAGACTTTGTAGAACACATGAAGAATTTGTATGAAGATGTGAAACAACACATTAATAAGATGAATATTTAGTACAAGGCTAAGGCATATCAGAAGAGGAGATATAAGGAGTTCTAGGTAGGAGATGAAGTCAGGGTTCACTTAAGAAAAGAAAGGTTCACAATTGGAACATACAATAAGTTGAAAATGAAGAAATTTAGACCATGTAGAATTCTGAAGAAGCATGATTCGGGAAATGCATTTGAGGTAGAGTTGCTTGATGACATCAATATTTCACCATTGTTCAACATTTCAGATTTGATAGGGTATCATGATGATGGACTTGATAAAGGAACATAGTGGGACATTCTAGCATCTACTTTAGAGAAGGAGGAGATAGAGGGCATTCTGGATAGCTGTGTGGGTAAGAGTACAAGAAATAGGTAGTATACAAAATACTCAGTGAAATGGAAAGGAAGGCCTGTTGAAGATTCGTCATGGTTATTTGAGACTGAGGTTAACCATTTTGGTTTCCCTCTAACTCATGAGAAGTGATAGGCTCACTTTTCAAATTACCCCGGGTGTCTAATGCAAGAGCATCCAGGGTGTAAGAGCAATCTTGCATCAACCAAAAAAAATAAAAAATGTGTTGTTTCTTTTCAATAAGGGCTAAATTTGGCAGGGTTACTATTTTTAGTAAGTTTGCATTTGTGCACGATTGGATACAAAATCTTACATTGACCTCCAGAATGGTGAATTGAAGCTAATGGTGAAGAAATCACTTCAACATCATTTGTCATTTGTGAGATATTAAAATTTCAAATTCCAAAATCCTATTGAAATATTCAAAGTCAAATTTGAGGCACTTAGAGGCTCCAGATGGGCCCAAAATTTGGTGGGAAACCCAAGTAGTCTACCTATCGGTACTGCTTCTACACCATCGTCTTTTCGGGAGCTTTCTGAAAAGGTATTATAATTAAAAATCCAACAGTCGGATCGAAAGTTATGGCCCCACAAAGTTGACCTATTTTTGGAGGGAGATGCAAATTTTGAAATTAAGTTGGTGGTCGCCAAAAAGGGCTATATATAACCATTTTTGGGAACCCTTAGGATGGTAGAGTTAAGGGTGAAGGTGTAGAGTCAAGAAAGGTGGGGAAATTAGAAACCCTAGTTGATTTGGGAATTGCATAAGGCTGAAGATTCTAGAGTCTTGAGAGAGGGAGCTGTAATGTGTTGCAGCCTGTAGGGGATTCATCCTTTGATTGTATTTGAGCTTCTGTAATGTAATGTTTTGCCCATATTAATAAAATATCATTCTATTTTCTATGTGCAAATACAAAGTAAAAAACAACACAAATTTTTCTCTACAACATAATGAATGCATTTGAATCACTTTTACATAAGCCACAAGTTCACAATATCCATCTCTAGTTTACAAATTATAACCTAATCATGCTTATATATGAAACTACAAACATTCCTACTAAGAATTTCATAATTCAAACTTACCGTGTTAGCATAGGACCTAAATAATGGTCATAAACTGACACTTTGAAATTGTCTTGACTTAAAATAGGGCAGGACTAGGGTGCAGGTGCCCAAGTCTAATAGAGATTGATTGTCATTGATGTCAAAAGGGTGTTGAGTTGTTTGTCATATATGTCAAAAGTGTGTGAAAGGCAAGGTTTGGTTGTTGCCATCTCTCATGTTTGTGTCACCATGCTTCATGTTATGATGCTTATAATTCTTGACTTGAAGAGAGTTGACATGATACTCAAAGTTGGTTAAGTTGTTGCAGTCAAAGAGAATGAAGATATCACTCATGCAAGACATGATGTACACAAAAGTTTGTTTTTCTATGATGCTCCGATGAATGCTATGATTCTCTGACAATGATTTGGTGTCTCTTTTGTTCCAGGATCATATTGGTTGGTTATGTCAATCAAGATCATCTTAGGCCATGCTCAAGATTAAGGTTGTTGATGTGTTGCTTTGGAGGAGTGATGTTGGTTTATGTTTCATTCATGCTTTTTCAGGATTCTCAAGGAGGGTTTGTATTTCTTAGAGAGTTTGTATTGCTTCCATACTATTGCCATGCTATTGATTCTTTGAAGGAGGGATTCTTTCATGATCATATAAGACTTGATGTCTTCATTTTGTAATGGATCATGTCACATCAAAGGTTACTGTGATATGGTTTGAATTGATAGGGTTTGGATTATTGGCCATTATATTTGACTTTGATTATATGCTTGCATAGTTTGGTGTTAAGGAGGTGTTTCATGATAAGATCATGTTGATGTTGGTTGATCATATTTGAATCAAGCTAATGACAATGTTTGTCATTGATGTCAAAGCTCAAGAATTGAGGTAGTTGGTGTATGTTGAGGAGTCTTCAAAGATCAAAGTTTCCAAAGCTCAAGTTGTTTCATGTTGAAGTTCATGAGTGCAATTAGGACACAAGGGTCATGTGTTCTTGCTTTGATAATGTAATAATGTTGATCATCTATATCCATAGTTTTTCTTGATAGCATGGGCTCTGCAGCTAAGGCAGAAGTTAGGGTGCATAAATATGTCATTCATTTTTTTATGTGTCCTAGCCTACAACCTCTAAAACCCTAAAGACTAATCTAAACCCTAATGCTTAACTTTGAAAAGTTTTGTTGTAGCAAATCTAAAGGGGTTCTCACTCTGTCTTAGCATTCTACAATAGAAGTGGACAAAGGTGTTCAATGATCAGGAGGTCTCCATTATCAAATATATGCAGTGGTTGATAGATTTAACATTTATCAAAGGCTGAATATACTTAAGGGACATTACTAAACCTTAAACCTATCCATCACAAAATGAAGTCACTTTATGTTATATTTGGAAAGTGACTTGCAATCAGAGGTTTGTTGTAACTTAAGTTACAACTTAAAGGGTTCGTGGCCATCCTTTTATGAGTCCCCTCTACCTAGAGTTACTGAATTCACCAGTCAAACTTCCATGCATCGGGTGGTAAAATGAAATCTAGGGCATTTGTTTAAAGTTTTAAATGGCACAAAATGGAAGATCAATCATTTCCATTTGAACCTGTATACCTGACTCCTTTCTTTTAGTTTGACATCTCTTGGAATGTCAAAATGCCTAAGACCGCAGTGAAGATTATTTTTTGATACTATTTTTAGCATGATTGAAGGCAGATTTACTTGGAGATTTAAATGCTCTGATTTTTAGAAGATTCTTTCTATTTTTATGCTCTCCACTTGTGCTTTGAAGATAAAGGAGGAGTTTACTTTTTAAAAAGAGAAAATTTCTTTATTGAGATATTATTCTTTTGTGAGAGAACTTAAGGGACTTTATAGTTTCCTTTTTGATCTTAATGCAGATGATTTTTTTGAGAAGAGGATCTGAATATGAGAGAGATTTTATTTTTCTTACAGAGGCAGATTGACAAAATATTATTGAAGATTTTTTATTTGATGAAGGTAAAGGATATTATTTATGGTCTTTAGTTTTTTTAATGGGAGAAGATGAACAGATTGGAGAAGAGTTGGAAAATATGTAGAGAAGAGGAAATGAAAGATCTTCTTTATATATAATGCTTTTGTAGGTGTTGTTAAGGTATGCGAGAAGTAGAATGTTTTTATGAAGAGATGTATTTGAATGCAGAATAGAGACCAGAATTGTAAAAGATTATTTTTGTTTGTAGAGAAGATGGACAAAGGATATTATTATTATTGAAGTCTTTTATTTGCAAGTTCATTATGAGATTGAGGGGTCTATAATATTTAGCATTGAAGACATATTTTGTGGAGGTGTTTTGAGAAAAATATAGATGAATCGGGTGAATATTTGGTTTGAGAAGTGAGAGATAAATGAGATGTTTTTACAGGTGACATATACATAGGATGAAGACAATATGTAGCCAATTACAGAGATGGTTATGTGTACCAAAGCATAGCTTGATCATGTTATAATTGAAAAGAATTTTGACAAGGAGAGATAAGGTTTTTGTACAAAAGTGAATCAGGGTAACCCCCTGATTTGTTTTGATTTGTATCCAAGGTGATTGCACATTGTGTTAGTGAGACACTAATTTACTAGTGAGGTATATTGTAGCCAGTGAGGATTGCATGGTCAATGAGACTTGTTTGTTGCTAGTGAGGCATGTATGTCAGTGAGACAATTGTTGTAATTAATGAGATTCAAATAAGCCAGTGAGGCAAATTTTAAGAGTGTTTTTTATCCCTATGAGGGTTTTCCACTCATCAAAAACATGTGTTATGGTTTATGTTATTTGCCTCTATGTGTGTGTGTCCTAAGGTTTTCTCATAAGGTTCTATTCACACTATTCGTCATTATACTTGTACATATGTGTTTGATAGATTATTGAAGTCTCTTTCATTCTCTATTTTGTAAATTAAAAGGTGCAAAAGATGTTAAAAATTATACAATACTGATTCAGCCCCCTCTCAGTGTTGTCCTATACTCCAACAAAGTCCTCCCCCCTATTTCAAGTAGGATTTATGTTAAGTGCATCCCCTGAGTCCAAATTGCCATGAAACCTCAAGGTTTTCTCATTGAGAGTCATCAAAATCATGCAAGATGCTTGAAATGCATTCTAAAGGACCTCGAAGCTAAACTTTAAGAGGAAAAATCCTCCAAGGTTACTTTTTCTGACATAACATTTAGCCCCCACTTTATTGTATGTATAAATACAAGGCCAATACATGCATTAAAGTACGATCAACAAGCACAACAAACACACCAACCATGGAGAAGATATGCCAATCATAGAGAAGACAGTAATAGGCATGCAAAACACGGAGAAGATAGTCATAGTCACTCAAAACATGGAGCAGACAACATTGAAGACACACAAAACATAGTGAGTATAGTGATAATTTTCTTTTTCTTTTTCTCATTTATGAAATGCAGATGCAAGTACAAGGAAAGTAAACACACCACCCGTAATACAGGAGGGACTCATCACCACTAGTATTTAAGACTACACTAGAGAACAAACACACCATACAAAGAAAGAATGGCATACAAATCCCAAAGCATAGGAGGGACTCATCACCATCAGTCTTTAAGACTATGCTTAGGAACAAACATGTAATTCACACACTTGGAAGACATGAAGAAAACATGACAGAAAAGTGATGGAGTGTTCATATTTCTAGGTTCATCACCATCTCAAGCACATTACAGGAACACACTAACAATTGTGCTTTGCCACAACAATTACCAAAGACATGCTTAAGGGTTAAGTTAGTCACAGAACCGTTCCCCGCCACTGCAAAGGACTTTTGAAAATGATAGGATGTGCACTCTCCACGAGAAATACACCATCCCCACCTCCACAGAGGGCTTAAGATAAAAAGGATATGTGCGATATCCCACCTCCATAGAGGGCTTAAATGATTGCAAGTTGATTTCAAACAAATCTTAGAGTGCAGGAGGGACTCATCGCCACTAGTCTTTAAGACTACACCTTAGAACAAACACACTTTATTAGTATCTAAATCAGACAGCTTACCTTATTAATGCCCCTACCTTAAGGTGGTTGATTGATGCAGAGTGGGCAATGAAAGGTCCTCAAGTATAATCGGCCAGACCTGAGCTATGTCTTGGCAATAACTTCCCTATCGGCCAAACAAACTACTATCGGGCCCCCTCTTATTTCTCTTGCCGATCTATATACTCTTACCGATGACCAACATCTTCTGTCTTCTTCAGACAGACTTCCTCTATTGGCAGTGTCCATTTTTCTCATGCCGACACTTTGATGACTATTGGCTTCTATTGACCTAACCGTAACGGTTAGTCACACTTCCTCTGCATTCACTGAAACCCTCATGCACATTGGCTAGACAATTGTTATCGGCCTCCTTTAGACATGTCAACCTGACACTTGTTCTCTCCCTGATGTCTTTATCGGCAACACACTCCCCATCGGCAACCGCTTGCGTACTCCAGCTGACACCCCGTCTCACGCCAATGAACTCCTCATCAGTGACACTTTGCAATAGTCATCCCGATCAGTGAATTTTTATACCGTCGGCCCAATGCAATCTCCTTAGCCCAATGCCTCTAGTCACGCCAATGCATACTCATGCACTTCGTTAGGCTATGTGTGGGGTCCACCTTCCTTAGTCTTCTAAAGGAATGCTTGTATGTGTCTCCGACACCATTGCTAATCTTTGGTGAGATGGGATCCGCTTATCACCGATGCTCACTCATCGGTTAGACATTACGAATCAGAGTGACTTCTGAAGGTTCTTCTAACGCCCCAAGTCAGACCGATGGCTTCCCAAATAATCTGTGACAACCTGATACGTGAAGTCCTTCTATAGAACAAGGAATTTGGCTGATTCATGTGTCAAACCCTCAACCACTTATATCAATCTGGTCCCAAATCAACACCATTCACTTCACATCAATTTCCTGACTAGCCACATGGAGATGTCTAGTCAAATCCAGCCGAGTTCTCTGGATTCCTGGGTGAGGATGTAGAAAACAACAAACTTAAATATCTTTCCCCCATCACATCGATACTACATAGGACTTCAGTGGACAAAGGAAAGGGTCTCCATTTATGAATCAAACCCTAACCCCTAGGTTACAAACTAGCCTCTGTGGAAATACTAATATTACACCATCTGCACACTACAGGAACACTAGGAACTACCAGATAATATTTGATTTAGGGCATGGATGTACACTATCTTAACAGAGACATAAAAACAAAGAACACATAGGAAAACCAACATATGTCACACCCAGAAAACTTTTCTTATTCATTCATCAAGTCTCTGCTGCAACACACACTTCTCCCCTCCGTGTGGCATACAACTTGCCTCTAGAAAAGATGTAGAGACAACAGTTATTTCCCTCCAACTGTGCAAACTAATATTCAAATCAGTTAGCTGTTGGTCTTACTCCTCAAACAAGCAAAACCACATGTTTTCCTTGCCTAATTACATCAATGGGACCAAATTGACCCTTATTACAATATGAAATGGATTAAGAGCCTTATGAAACAATAAAAGAAAATATGGCCTTACACTATAGATAAGGTTCTCCTGCACCATTGATATCATGTACCGATATCAAGAACTTTAAGGTAGATAGAAAACACATAAGGGAACACAAGCTCTCGCAAAGCCCATGCCCTTGGGAGGTGACATGTACTTTACGATCACCAAATTTCCCCACAAACACATTCCTACAATAAAATTGTTAGTGTCCTTATAATCATGATAAACACCAATGCATATGATCATTTGCACAAAGAGCCAAGGTTATACTACGGATTCAGAGACTGAGTATAACTGTGGGGCTATACCATAGAAATCTCAAAACTGACTGTAACCAAGGTGAGATTCAAAGATAAACAAAGTACACAGAGCAATAGTATTGTTATGGTGTGTAAGTGTGATAAGACAACATCAAGATCACACGGAGTGATTCTACTAGCCAAGTGTCAGATAATATATATCAACCCCATCATCATGTATGGACTTGGTCCATTTTTTAATTTCTCGCCGAAGGGACACTAGGTCCATATCAATATAATATGTTTTTCATCATCTGCCTACTAGATAGAAACACTAGAGGAAGGGAAACAATAAATCAAGAGAGGAGAAACAAGTGCCTTAGGGATAGTCATGTAGGAGGGTGCCCCCAAGTCACCAACCGCAACACTATGTCCATAAGACACAACACACAACAATGAAAATAGAGGAGAAGCAATATAGAAGAATGATGATACAAATAGAAGAAGGGTCACAATAGAGGTGGTCTCCTGGTATCCTGGACCTTACAAGAGAATCAAGGGTCATCCCAGGAGACCTGAACAACACCTAACACATCATGGGGGAAACACAACACAGAGGTAAAAAGTTAGAAATACTTACCTGTAGGGACAAACAAACTAAGCGTTGTCATCGAGCAAATCATCATCATCTTCCCACTCTCGAATGTTAGAGGAAAGTGGGACATAAGGTGCCATAGCCCAATGCTTATTCTTGTCTTCAAATTGTCCATTTTTAAGATCTTCTTTATTTGATTCAATGTTAGGTGAGATGTTTTCTTGTTGAGTTGCAATTTGCTAGGCATAAGCTTGTCATCTCCTCCTCCTTTCTCTTGCTTGTCTATTTCTTTTTGTCTTACCACTTACCTCTTGTAAGATAATGTTTTTCTCTTCCATAGGTTTTTGTGTTTTAGAGGAGGAAGCACTAGGATCAAATCTCATTTGTCTAGGTGGAATGTTTTTTTGTCAACGACTACCTCCTGATCCTTGTAAAGATGGCAGGGGAACCTCAGCACAGGGTCCATTTCCTTTTGGTGTAGGATTCTCTTCGAATGTGGGTTGTTCATCTCTTGTTGTTTCTTGAATAGAAGGACTGGCCACTTGATGTAATAGTTTTTTTTTGTAGTTTATGTAGCTCAAGAAGTTAAAATCTATCCATGGCTCCAGTTCCACTTCAGATATTTCCCAAAAGTAATCAAGTGTAAAGTGTTGTCTTGTAACCAAAGGTTTATACTTATTGCAAGGGATAGTATGTACTTGTCCATTCAAAGGAAATTTTACATATTTATAAATTGTTGAAGGGACAACTTTCATAGTCTTTAAACATGGATGTCCTAATTTTATGTGAAAAAGGTCATAAATGGGGACAACATCAAACAATTGTTCTATAGATTTCTCAAATATAATGACTAATAAAAATATCTTCCAAAAAGTGTTTATAAGGTTCCATTATGAGTCTTAATCATCATATCTAAAGGGTCATAAAAGCCTTGCGTCAATCCATGCACGAATAGAGGAACTCTTCCATTGCCACATTAGTCACACAATTAGGATCAATAAAGGTTCCATCCATAGGATTTCCCATTATCTTCACAGTGATATAAAGCGGTCCTTCAGTGTCTCTAGTTGTTCTATCATGAGGTGTAAACACAATTTCAGGTTTGAGGACCTTTCTTTTCATGTAAGGCCTAGAAGTGAAGCTATTATTACTGTTATGATTGTATATGATTTTAAATCAATAAAAGATCACTTTTTAAAATCTTTTCAAAAGTTATGCAAGAGACAAGTGAAAAACTATGTGTGAAAATGACCTAAAATGCTTTATTTTTTGGCTTTTTCAATGCAAATAAGTGAAAGAAAAGGTGTTGTAAGGAAATTGATTAGGGGAAGAAAATAATATGTCTGAGATCAGTCCAATAAAGCAACAATTTCCTTCACAACACACTTTTGATGCAAATCTAGAGTGATGACAAGTCAAAACCTAGTGAAAATACACTACAATATGCAAGTTTTCACAAATTTTCAATGCAAATACCCAATAAAAAAGGCGTTGTAAAGAATTTTAGGAGGTATAGAAGACTATAGAAATAATATAAATCACCTAAAACCATAAAATTTGTCACAACACGCTTGGAGTGAGAATCCAAGTCAAACCCTAGGGAAAATATAGCAAAAATATGCAATTTTTCACCAAATTTCAATGAAGAGACCCAATTAAAAGGGTTTTGTAAAGAATTTTAGGAGGGGTAGAAGATAATAACCCTAATAAAAGCTAATTAGTGTAGAAAAATCCTTTACAACATGCCTATGATGCAAATCTAGAGAGACAATAAGGCCAAAGTCTAGTGAAAAAAGCAAGGTTTTCAAACCCTAGGCATGAAATTTTGGAAGCAAACCACTATGATGCAACACTACAGTTAAAAATCAGTCATAATGAGTGTTTTAAAAGGGTAGTAAAATTTGAAACAAGATTTTGACTAAAAACCCTAGCTAATGCAAAACTAGGTTATATGGAAAAATACACAATTTCAAGCAATTTTTAACAATTTGATCATGAAAATGCAATCTAAATGAATAATGAATGAAATATTTCTCTATTTTAAATCATATATGATGATAATGACTGAAATTTATTGAAATTAAATGCAAACTAATTCAAATTATTTGAAAATGCAAGCTAAAAATGCCAATTTTTTCAAAATTTTCATTTTTTTTGTAATTTTTCAAATGCAATAAGATGATCAATGATATGAATAAATGAAATTAATGTAAATCTGAAGTAAAATACTTAGAAAGGTGAAAAATTCCTTAAAAACACAAGTTCACCAAAATATTTAGGATGAAAAGTGAAGAGGGTTTGATTTTAATGGTTTGTATTGATCCTCCTTTCACCACTAAACATTCAAGGACATTCAACCAAGTAGAGAACTCTACTACATATCTCCTATCACTTGGAACATAGGGGAATATTGGAATTGTATGATTTCATTGTTTAATTAAGTCCAATTATGCTCAAAACCCTAATTTCATAAATTCGTGAATAAACGAACAAATTACAGAAAATGATCGCACATAGAGATATCAAATGACAATCAAATGCACACAGGATTTCAAAGTTCGGTGTCCAAAAATGAATGGGCACCCTAGTCCAGTGCCCCAATTTTACTTAGGATCTGGGAATCTTGTCTATAACTTGTTCATGTTGTTCCAGAGATTTCGCATTGCAGGATCCGAAGGACTAATGAGTAGGCACTTGAGTCCAGGTCCCTGTTTTCTTCTTTGATCTGCAATTCTAATAGTCTATACTACTCTCCTGCAACTCCACTTCTTTCACTTTCACCACTTGTTACCTGCAACCATAGAAAAGTGGGTTGGGGGTTGTGGTGTTTAGAGGCTTGCCTCGGTCAAGCCCCGAAGAGACATTCAAGTCTTCCAAACACCGTTGTCAGATAAAGTGTGCGTATCCCTACGATATAGAGGAAAAATCCAAATGATAAATGATAGTGTAGATGTCAAAAACTGACCACAAATCATTCCATCGCATGAGGAAATTTAATTTAATTAAATTAATTAATTAAATTTTCTTTAATCCCTCCCATAAATAATAAATTAAATTAAGAAATTTAATTTATTATTTAATCCACTTTTAATCCCAAGATTTAATTAATTTTAATTAATTAAACCTTTTTCACTCTCCCCAAAATAATAAATTAAAATTAATAAATTTAATTTCTTATTCAAACCTAAACCTAACCTAAATCCCATTTGTAAAGACAAATTAAAAATCAAAACCTATTACCATAACCCTAACCATCTTTTACCGTTCACATAACCAAAAATTTGTTTAACAACTCAAACTACTTCTACCTAGACCATATAAAATCAACTTCATACTTTCATTTACTGATGCAGAGAGCCAGCAGAAGCGATTGAAATTTGCCTATATCTTCCCTATCGGCAAGAGGTCTCCCAATGTTTCGCCGAAGCCAAGAATGACTTCTCTATCGGGAAGACATGAACTATCGGCCGTTCCTTATTCTTTTATCCCGATGGCCAAGTTATCACCGATATCTCCGTAGTGGTTCGTTGCCTATCGACAACACCTCATACTATTGGACCACGAGAAATTTCTTAGGCCGATATACTCCGTCACTCCGATGACCAATCTTCGTCGGCCAGACTTCCTCCTTCAGCGAAGCTTCTTTCACCTACATCGACACCTTGTCTCTCGCCGATATTGTCAGGCACATCGGCCAGACCCTCTGCTTCGGTAAGACTCCGGTTCGTGGGCCCGATGGTTCATCTCATTCCGATGAGTCCTTTGTCGCTGAGAATTCTTGAACTCCTTTCGATGAGCTTCTATCGGCGGGACTCTAACGGTCGTCGTGACTTCTTCGGCTTCCCCCGACAAGGTTCCTCACACCGATACTCTTTATCGGCGATACTCCGAGGATGTCTCACCGATCGGTGAAACTTTATACCGTAGGCTAAGTGTATTTTCCTTAGCCCGATATCGTTTCTCTCACCGATGCGAATAACAATGGTATGTGTCTCCGACACTATACCAATCTTCGACAAGACGGAGAGCCTTTCACGCCGATGGATCTCCAACTATTCTGAGGCGCCGAACTAGAATTCCTTTCGACCGAACAATGGAATTTGGCCATTTCATATATCAAACCTTCGATCACTTGTAGCAATCTGATCCCACATCAAAACTATCCAATTTCACTGCGATTTCCTGACTAGCCACATGACGATGTCTAGTCGAACTTGACTGAGTTCGCTGGTTTCCTGGGTAAGAATTCAACAACAACAAACGTGAAATTTCTTTCCCCCATCACACTGATACTATACAGGGCTTCAGTGGATAGAGGAAAGGGCCTCCATGTATGAATCAAAACCCTACTCCTAGGTTACGAACCAGCCACTGTGGAACCGTGGGTTTTACACCATCTGCACACTACAGAGTCACTATGGATTGACAGATAGCATCTGGTTAGGGTTCCATTTACAAAATCAGGATAAAGATATCAGATCACTAAGAACAACCAAGAAAATCAACACAGATCATACCCAGAACTCTCTTTATTCAGTTATCAAAAAGAACTTATTGTAATACACACTTCTCTCTCTGCTCCCTGTGACATACAACCTGCCTCTAAAGAAGATGTAGAGACAGCAGTTATCCCCTCCAACCGTGCAAACTGATTTTCAAATCAGTTAGCCGTTGGTTTACCCTTCATACAAGCAAAACTACATGTGTGCCTTGCACAATTACATTCATGGGACCAAATTGACCCTTATTACAAAATGAAATGGCTTAAGAGCCTTATGAGAAAATAAAAGAAAAGATGACCCTGCACGACAGAGAATGTGCTCCTGCACCATACTCCCCCTGCAGGAAAAACTCAAGTCCCTTGAGTTGCTAACTGCTGAAGTGTCTTCCCATGCTTTAGAATATCTGCTTCACTCATCCAGGTTGCCTCTGAATCAGGAAGATCCTGCCACTTGACCAAGTAGTCTTTGTATACCCCTTTTCTTGTCTTCTTGACAATTTTGGAATCCAAAATGCATTCCAATTGCAAAGGCTTACTTGGAGGTAAATCTCTGATCCAGTCTTCATCTTCAATCACAGCATCTGAGCCATCTTTAGCATGTAATGGAGGTCTAAAAGGGAACAGGTCTGCAACATTGAAAATGGGAGAGATACCAAGGCCAGATGGTAATTCTATCTCATATGCATTTGGACCAAATTTATGCACTACCTTACAAGGTCCTATCTTCTTCATCAACAATTTGGTTGGTTGCCCCTTAGGCAATCTTTCCTTTTTGAGGTAGGCCATCACCAAATCTCCTACCTTGAACTGTACCTCCCTTCACTTCAGATCTACCCTATCCTTGTACTTGGAGACAGTTTTCTCCAACTGAAGCTTGACCTGATCATGTACTATTTTCATGGTAGCAGTAAAGTCTTCTCCTAGAGCACTCCTTTTATCCCATCCTTGGAGGTCTTTGAGTTCAAGTGGTCCTCTTGGGTGGAAACCATAAACTATTTCAAAAGGGCTTTTCCCAGTACTTCTGTTTCTTGAATCATTATAAGCATATTCAGCTTGACTGATCACTAAATCCCATGCCAATCCATGCTGTTTGGTAAGGCATCTCAAAAGGTTTCCCAAGGACCTATTAACAACCTCAGTCTGACCATCAGTCTGGGGATGGTAGGCTGATGAAAAAGACAACTGAGTGCCCAATTTTCTCCATAGGGTCCTCCAAAAATGACCAACAAATTTGGAGTCTCTATCAGTAACAATTGATAGGGGTAAACCATTAATTCTGACCACCTCTTTGAAAAAGAGACCAGCAATATGAGATGCATCATTTGTGCATTTGCATGGCACAAAATGAGCCATCTTACTGAATCTATCCACAATGACAAAAACACTGTCTACACCCCTTGCTGTCCTAGGAAGACCAAGCACAAAGTCCATACTAATGCTTTCCCAAGGTCTGGTGGGAATGGGCAGTGGTTGGTACAAACTAGCATTAGAAGACATACCCTTGGCCTTTTGACATATGGTACAGCTTGCAACATATCTCCTTACATCTGTCTATACCTTGGGCCAATAATAGAACCTGGTGACTTGTTCCAAAGTCTTGTCCAACCCAAAATGTCCTCCTAAGGCTCCATTGTGCTTCTCCTTGATGATATTGTCCCTCATTGAACATTTAGGAACACACAACAAACTACCTTTAAATAGGAGCCCTTCTTGCAGCACAAAATCAGAATACTCACCATGAAACGTGTTAGCCAAACTTGCACACACTTCATAGGCAGCCTTGAAATCTGCATCATCCTTGTACAACTCCTTCAGACATTCTAGACCCATATGTTCCATTTGTACTTCCTGTATGACCAGTATCCTTCTACTCAAAGCATCTGCCACTTTGTTGGCAACACCTTTCTTATGCTTAATAGTGAAGGTATAGGCCTGCAATTGTTCCATCCACTTGACGTGCCAATGATTCAACTTTTCTTGACTATTTAGGAAGCTAAGAGCATGGTTGTCAGTAAAAACAATGAACTCTTTTGGCAGTAAATAATGTCTCCATTTTTTCAGAGCTTGCACCATTGCATACAACTCTAGGTCATAGGTAGAATACCTCTATTTGGCCTCATTCAACTTCTCTGAAAAGAATGCTACTGGATGTCCTTCCTGACTAAGAACAGCACCTATAGCCTATTGGCTTGTATCACATTCCACAACAAATACTTTGTCAAAATCAGGGAGTACCAACGTAGGTAACTCGGCCACTTTCTGTTTCAACAGTTCAAAACTATCATCTGCTTGTTTTGTCCATTGAAATTTACACTTCACTCCACCCTTGATGGTATTGAGAATAGGAGCACTTATGTGACTAAACCCTTTAATGAACTTCCTATAAAAAGTTGCCAAACCATGAAAACTTCTTACATCTCCTACTGTCTTAGGAGTAGGCCAATTGAGAATAGCCTCAACTTTTGTAGGATCCATTTTCAAATAGCCATTGGAAATCACAAAGCCAAGATACACTAGTTCAGTTTTCATAAAATCACATTTATCCAAGTTGATCATCAACTTACTCTCATGCAATTTCTTTAACACCTGTCCGAGATGCTTCACATGCTCTTCTTTGGTCCTGCTGAAAATCAATATGTCATCAAGATAAACAATAACAAATTTTCCAATAAATTCTACAAGTACCTCATTCATCAACCGCATGAATGTGCTTGGAGCATTACTGAGACCAAATGGCATGACAAGCCACTCATAGAGACCTTCATTTGTTTTGAAAGCAGTCTTCCATTCATCTCCCTACCTTATTCTGATCTGGTGATAACCAGATTTCAAATCAATCTTGGAATAGTAACATGAACCACCAAGATAGTCCAACAGATCCTCAATTCGTGGCATAGGAAATCTATACCTTATGGTGATCTTATTGATAGCCCTTGAATCTGTGCATAATCTCCATTTGCCATCTTTCTTAGGAGCAAGTACACTAGGGACTGCACATGGACTAAGACTTTTCCTAATCAAACCTTTCCCCAAAAGTTCTTGAATCTGTCTACCTACTTCTTCATTCTGCTGTGGTGTCAACTTGTAGGCAGCTTTATTGGGTAATGTGGCTCCAGGAATCAAGTCAATCTGATGACTTATGTCCCTCACAGGTGGTAAGGAGTTAGGAATATCCTCTACCACAAGATCTTGGTACTTATCCAGTAATTGTTGCACTTCCAATGGAATCTCCTTTTGCTGTTTGCTTTGCTGATTGGATACAGGCTTCATCATCAGTGCATACCCTTGGGTATCCTTCTCCTTCATGAGTTGTAGGAACTCTTTGCCACTCACTAACATGACACTGTTTTCATTGCTCTTCTCTCCAACCTGCTCTGGTAAGGGATCCATCTGAAACTTCTTACCATTCTTGGTGATCATATATGTATTCTTTTCACCATCATGCTGTGCCTTCACATCATACTGCCAAGGTCGTCCAAGAAGAAGGTGACAAGCATCCATAGGAATAATTTCACATAGCACCTTATCCCTATAATCACCTAGTTCAAACTCTACCCAAGTTTGTTCTTCCACCAAATAGTTCTGATTCTTATTCAACCAAGATATTTTGTGAGGATTAAGATGGGGTAATCTTTTCAGTCTACACTTTTCTACCATTTCGGTAGACACTACATTTTCAGTAGAACCTGAATCAACAATGATTTTACAGAGCTTACCATATACTATTCCTTGGGTTCTGAAGAGATTCTTCCTTTGTGGGGGCTCCTGCTTCAATGGCATCTTCACGAGGGTCCTCTTAATCATCATATTCTCTCCTTCAAGCACTGGTGCAGCACTACCAATTGGTGAGTTTACACTTTGACAATCATCCTCCTGCAATAGTTGGTTCCTTCTCCCACCATCATGAGAGCTAGATGCCTTCTCAGGGCACTTACTTGCAGTGTGGCCTACTTGATTGCAGTTGTAACATCTTCTAGTGAAGACTCCACGTCCTCTGCCTACACCACCACCTCTTCCTCTACCATTAGGTCTTCTCCAACCTCTGAAACCACCACCTTTTTGTTCTGTATCAGAACGTGATTCTTGTTGACTTGAACTTTCACCTTTGTTTGGCTGTCCTCTGCCAAAATTACCTCTTCCTCTATTGTTCCTGCCACCTCTTCCTCTGTTATTTTGATCACCTCTCCTTTTCAGTTTATCCTCTGCCCTAGAGGCTAACTGAAAACATTCATCCACAGTCTTGGGAACCACCATACTGAACTCATCCTGTAGATTGTACCTCAGTCCATCCAGGTATCTGGCCACCATCTCTTTTTCTTCTTCTCTGTGATTGGCTCTCATGCTCAATCTGTGGAATTCTTCAGTGTATGTAGCCACGTCCATATCTTTCTGCCTAAGATGATTAAACTTTCTGATAGTCTGCAGATCATAATCACATGGTAGAAATTTGGCTCTCAGCATGGCCACCATTCTGCTCCACTTGGTGATTGGACTCTTTCCAACCTTCTCCCTTTCACATTGAGTCTAGTTCCACCAGACCAATGCAGAACCTCTCAGTCTGGTCTTTGCAAACTTTACTTTCTTACTGTCACTATACTCTTTGAAGTCAAAGTAATTACTTATGGCTTCAATCCAGTCCACAAGAGTATCTCCATCCAGTTTCCCATTGAATGTGGGAACATCCATTTTCGGATCACCACTATCTCCATGACCCTTGAGTGCGTTCAAGAATGCCTTTTGATCAGCAGACATACCTTCTCCTTGAGGATTCTCTCCAGTTTCTCCTTCTTTGTCCTCTTTTGACTCAGAAGTGCTTCCATCCTTCTCTTTGGATCTTTCTTCCTTCAGTCTCTCTTCGAGCATTTCTTCCACCATCTTCTGGATGGCTGCTTTACTCATTGTCTTGGGAGGCATTGTGCTAGCCTCTGTTTCTATCTCCAATTCTTCGTCTGACATACATGGCTGTGATTTAGAATATTGGCTCTAATACCAATTTGATGCAGAGAGCCAGCAGAAGCGATTGAAATTTGCCTATATCTTCCCTATCGGCAAGAGGTCTCCCAATGTTTCGCCGAAGCCAAGAATGACTTCTCTATCGGGAAGACATGAACTATCAGCTGTTCCTTATTCTTTTATCCCGATGGCCAAGTTCTCACCAATATCTCCGTAGTGGTTCGTTGCCTATCAGCAACACCTCATACTATCGGACCACGAGAAATTTCTTAGGCCGATATACTCCATCACTCCGATGACCAATCTTCGTCGGCCAGACTTCCTCCTTCGGCAAAGCTTCTTTCACCTACACCGACACCTTGTCTCTCGCCGATATCGTCAGGCACATCGGCCAGACCCTCTGCTTTGGTAAGACTCCAGTTCGTGGGCCCGATGGTTCATCTCATTCCGACGAGTCCTTTGTCGCTGAGACTTCTTGAACTCCTTCCGATGAGCTTCTATCGGCGGGACTCTAACGGTCGCCGTGACTTCTTCGGCTTCCCCCGACAAGGTTCCTCACACCGATACTCTTTATCGGCGATACTCCGAGGATGTCTCACCGATCGGTGAAACTTTATACCGTCAGCTAAGTGTATTTTCCTTAGCCCGATATCGTTTCTCTCACCGATGCGAATAACAATGGTATGTGTCTCCGACACTATACCAATCTTCGACAAGACGGAGAGCCTTTCACGCCGATGGATCTCCAACTGTTCTGAGGTGCCGAACTAGAATTCCTTTCGACCGAACAATGGAATTTGGCCGTTTCATATATCAAACCCTCGATCACTTGTAGCAATCTGATCCCACATCAAAACTATCCAATTTCACTCCGATTTCCCGACTAGCCACATGACGATGTCTAGTCGAACTTGACTGAGTTTGCTGGTTTCCTGGGTAAGAATTCAACAACAACAAACATGAAATTTCTTTCCCCCATCACACTGATACTATACAGGGCTTCAGTGGACAGAGGAAAGGGCCTCCATGTATGAATCAAAACCCTACTCCTAGGTTACGAACCAGCCACTGTGGAACCGTGGGTTTTACACCGTCTGCACACTACAGAGTCACTATGGATTGACAGATAGCATCCGGTTAGGGTTCCATTTACAAAATCAGGATAAAGATATCAGATCACTAAGAACAACCAAGAAAATCAACACAGATCATACCCAGAACTCTCTTTATTCAGTTATCAAAAAGAACTTGTTGTAATACACACTTCTCTCTCTGCTCCGTGTGACATACAACCTGCCTCTAAAGAAGATGTAGACACAGCAGTTATCCCCTCCAACCGTGCAAATTGATTTTCAAATCAGTTAGCCATTGGTTTACCCTTCATACAAGCAAAACTACATGTGTGCCTTGCACAATTACATTCATGGGACCAAATTGACCCTTATTACAAAATGAAATGGCTTAAGAGCCTTATGAGAAAACAAACGAAAAGATGACCCTGCACGACAGAGAATGTGCTCCTGCACCATTTACCTTCCTGGGAATTTTCAACCTTAGAGTTATGCTAATGTTTTGAGTAACCACATTCACATTCTTGTGCAGTGGTAACATTTAATAGTTTTTTGGTATTTAATCTTTGATCTTTCTATAGTTTTTAAAATGTGGCATTATTAGCATTTTTGCTAAAAATTCATATTTTATGCTACATAAATTGGTGAACCTGACATGAACCCTCCTTAATACATTTCTTTGTAAGTACTCTTCTTGAGTCTTTGCAGGTTTTTTTATGCACATCTGGAATGATCTTGAGTTTCAACTTTCATGAAAGTCTTCTTGGATAGAAACTAACCTCTTCATTTATTCCAAAATAGCCCACAGGTAAATAAAAAAATATAACATCATTGCTTTCAGAAAAGTTGAATTTTTTTGAAAAAATCTTAGTTTTTGGGCCTTTTAGCCCAAGGTACCGTTGTATGGCCATATTATATGGTGTAGATCTTTGTCATGCCTCTGCAGATTTGCTATTAACTCATTGTTGTTATTATAACTTTGTTATCGATTATACCTTGGGATATCCATGAGTTAAAAGGTAAGAGGAATACATCTGGTAAAATGCAAAGGTGGCTTCTAAAATGTTGTATGTAACTGCAAATTGTTAATTCTTTGTTAAGTTCTTTCAATGGGCTATGAGGTTTGATATCAATGCTGTGACGCCTCGCCATGCAACCCTAGAGTGCTAGACTAACAAGTAACAATATTACAGAATTTTTTTTTAAGCAAGGAAATGCATTATACATTAAATATAACTACACTAATAACAATCTTAAATGAAATGAACAACTAAGACTTCTAGGGAACATAACTACATCAGATAAAATTAAAACCATACAAGTGATCTGCATCTCAATACAATAGAAGAATAATACATTATACATAAATATAAAGATGAATGATTACAAGTTTCAATACAAGATTACAAGACCGATTACATCGGTTCACAAAGAGTACAATTATGAATGTATACAACAATTTGAAGGTGTAGAGCAAAATTGGAATCTAGAATACTTCTGCTTTGATCTCAAACCAAACATCTAAGAAGACCAATGGATAGCTCTGCCTGCCAACCATGTGGAACCCTGAGGTCCACCCCTCTAAGCTAGGAGATAACAATGAGGTTCCACTAGGTCAAGGTTACAACAATGAACACAATAACAAGATACATACTCCATGCAGACAAAACATGATAATAAGACTGCACAGACATGATAGTACTTGTCAAAACAAGACAAATCAAATCATCAAGATAAGATCATCCATCAAGACAAGTTTGCACTCCAGAGGTAACGACAAAAGATAAAGAGAAAGTAACTGGACTGCGGTAAGGAGAGTGTCATTGCATGGTCCTAGCATGGGTTACCCAGGCTATCTCTCACTAGAAGCCAGCCCGCATCTATGGTTACCCTAGCAGCCTCTCTCTAGGCACTGGCCCCATAGGGTGACACATGTAGAGCCAACTTGTCCTCTCATGGAGACAAGGAGGTCAGCCTTGCCAACTAGGCCTTCTCATCCCATCCTTAGCCTATGAGAACACTCAAGGCATGGGTGAGGTATCTTACTTATCTTGTTATGTGATTTACTACCGCAACCCTCCTAAATAAGTTATTAAGTTATCACTTGCTTACAACTTCCATGGGATTACCTAGGTGGCCTCTCTGGGCACTAGCCCCACCATGAAAACCACTCTCCTAGCAATCTATGACCAATCATCAAAAACCAAAAGTATGCAAGGACAAGGATTACAATAGATTCTGATCCGTTACATATGCCAATCACTTGCCCACAACAATATAAGTCCCCTTATCCCCTTCAAAACTCAAACAATACATCATGAAACAATATGACACAAGTATCAAGTTGAATACCAAACGGTTAAGCCTCTGGAGTCAGTAATTGAATTCTTTACTAAGTTACCATAGCACCTTTCCTGATATGGAAACTAGGTTTCAACAACCATGATAATAAAATAAGGTAAACAAGGGATAAAGAGAAAGAAAATAACTCAATACCATCCTTAATACAAGTTGATAAAATAAACAATTTTGTCCCAAGGATGACTTCACACTAATTCCGGACAAGGTTTGCGAAATTAAATCATTTCAATCAAAAGGTAAAACAACATTACAACCTATACCCAAAATAATCTTACTTCCTTGCATTAATGACAAAAGGGAACTCCAAACCTTACAAGACACAAACCCACTCCAGAAGAATTCTACTTATACATTATTAGATTAAAATGACAACAATTTTCATTAAAACGACAACAATTTAAGGAATTACCTAGATTTAACTTAATTCCAATTATTATGAACAAATTGTAATTTATATCTAATCAACAACTTCCTACAGACCTTAGTATAATCCAACTACCAATTCCACACCTAAGATTTTAAAGCTCCAATACTATCCTACGCTACAATTTACTTAACACACTCAAGACAATTTGATCGTTTAAAGCACCATAACCCTAATCGACTAAACAAAACAAAATTCAAATATATAAGCTTAATTGTAATTTTCTAAATAAACAAGTTTAACTAAAAATTCATTAAGGATGGTAATCATATCTATCTAGTCTATCATTTAAATGCAACTAAGAATCTACTTCCTCAAATAATAAAGACGTCAAAAGAACAAGGATAAAATTTTATTGAATTAAAATCCCACTCTAATATCTTCTTACCCACCATAATTAACTTTCTTACAAGAGATTATAAAATGAACATTATACTAAACACAAGGCACTAAATATCATAAAGTTTGGGTTAAATAAAATAGATCACTATATGTTAATAAATAGTGTTACTTATGACCACTCTCCTTAATGCCTTGAAGAACTTACTTAAAACAAAACTACAAGCCTATCTATACGAGAATAATTATCTTAGTAATAACTTATTAAATCAATCTCCAAATTCATTCTCTAACTAACATTTGTAATATCCTAAACTCAAGCCCGTGAAGAGAACTTCGCCTCAATAATAGAAGTAAAGATTTATACATGAAGATTTAGTTAATCTATAGACATCAACATACTATACTCGATGCGTTGAACGCAACATTCATCATAAAGTAAGCATTGGAAATATCAGAAGGTTAAAGACTATAGTCGATAGGTAGGCATCAAAAGATTACATGGGTTCTCCATGGAGGAGGACACTGACCATGCTACCTTCTAAATGAAGTATGGCACCCTAAGAGTCGACTAGACAGCCAACGATGCCGAGGACAACAAAGTGACATACCACTTGACCACCTAACTGTTACGGTCAATAGACGATTAGCAAATGTGCAACTACTGTCTAAAGGACTCAAGTGTGACTGACATTGGCAAAAAGAAAACCTTGGTAGCGAACACATCGATGCCAAAAATGGTATCTGCCACCTTATCTACAGAGACTCCTCCATTCGTACAGAAACAAAACTGATGGGTTAAGCAAAGCATGGGAAAGTTTCTAAAGACACAAACTTCCTAGATCCAATGATAAATATATATATCCCACCACTGGTAGTGATGATTGATGGAGATTGATTGTCATTGATGTCAAAAAGGTTTTGCAGGTTTGCAATGTGTTGGTCTTGATAGGAGTTGTTCATATTCATGGTTTGATTTGATTAGGATATCTTCAAATTGTTTCTCATGATCTTGATATGTAGTGTTCATATTGGTCCTTGGAGTTATCAGGTTATGATTCATAGGTTGATGGTGTTGGTGTTACTCATGTCAATGAGATGCAATTTATATGTGTCCTTAGTTTTTCATGTTGGTTGGTGCTACATTGCATATTCAGTGAGTTGATCTTCATATATTTAGTGAGTTGATCTTCATACATTCAATGCAGTTGGTCTTTATAGTTTACATAAGGTACATTGTGCCTTAAAATTTGATCATGAAGGATCACTGAAATAATGGCAGATGTGTTGACAAATCTTGCAGAAAGAGAGGTCACCTTGATCATCATCTTTAGATTGGTTTTAAGAATGAAGTGGTAGATGATCATATAATGATGTTGTCTTGAGGTTCATCATTCTATTTTCTTCTTGGCAGGTGTTGGTTTTTTTTATTTTGTCAAAAGGATTAGACAAGTTCTTGCATGTCAACTCATATGCTTCTTCAAGGTGTCCCATGCTCAGATCAGTGTTCAAGAGTGTTAGTATGGTTCAATTCATAATGCATAAAAAAACAATTTTTTTTTTTAGCATAGTTCATAGTATAGTTTGGAGTTCTCAAGTTGGATCTTGATTTAGGAGAGTTGTCCTATAGAATCAATTTATTCCTGGCAAGACATGACAATAGCATTGTAGGTTTTTGGAGAAAAAAAATTGTTCAAGTTTCAAAGGCTTAAACTCTACATACTTTGTCACATTCTAACTGTCATAAGTTTGTTTAACTTTTTGTTATAAAATGAATGTGACCTGCTAATATAGGTTATCACTTGAGTGATGACCTATTGGAGGGGTTCGAGGTCATGTGTATGACCGAGCTTCTAAAGTCATTTACCTTTGATACAAGTTTGCCTTTTTAAATGGTGGAGCGCCAATAAAAGATCAAAGGCCTTGTTTGAAATGTGAAGTGGGTGCAAAGCATCAAATCAATGGTTCCAATTAAAAGTTAAACTCTCCTCTTTAACAATGCACATTGACGTGCATATGAACGTCAAAGCTTTTTGATTGCAGTTTGATGTCAATTGTTTTGGTAGTTTATGGAATTGTTTTTTTGCACGAATAGAAAGATTTTTTTAAGGAGTTTGAAAAGATCTTAGAAATATTTTTTAAAGGATTTTTCTAAATCTAAATCAAAAGTATCTCTTTCTCTTTCTCAGGATTTAAGGAGGTTTAGAAAAGAAATTTTTTGAGAAGAGATTTTTTTTATTAAGAAGATAAGGAAGGATATTTTTTTAAATATAAAGATTGTCTTTTTAATGGAAATAAGGAGCAGATATTAAAGAAAAAGATTTTTTTTATGGTGACTTTATTTCTACCTACAAATGGATAAGGAAGATGTATTTTTTAGCAGAGATATTTGCAGAGGAATATAAATAAAATCATTTGATTTTGATTTGATTTTTTATACAGGGAAGTTGGATTT
This sequence comes from Cunninghamia lanceolata, assembly GCA_027924645.1. NCBI lineage: Eukaryota > Viridiplantae > Streptophyta > Pinopsida > Cupressales > Cupressaceae > Cunninghamia > Cunninghamia lanceolata. The sequence goes on from BSBN01000582.1 coordinate 21,920,477, forward strand.
TGAATCTGAAGGGTCATTTGCAAACAAAAATGAAATATTGTAAATTTTGTTATGTGAAGTTTTTTTAGGTGCTTCAATAAGACTGAGGAAGATGAAATAATATGATGCAAATTCAATTAACTTTCTTACAGGAGAAAGAAAATTGGAGATATATGAAAAGTTTTTTTATTGAAGGAATTTGTACAAAAAAAAAAGAAAATTGAATTGAATTTTGACTATACAAATGAAAGGGTAGTTTGTTTCTATAGGATTGATTTTCTTTTGAAGAATATGAAAGGGCTCTAAACTGAACAGAAAGATTGATTTTTTTAAAAGAAGAAAAATTATAGAGAGAAGGTGAAAAGTTTTTTTTGTTTGCAGGTTCTTTATTGAGAGAAGATGAAAATGATTATACAGAATGTGGGAAGTCATCTTATATTTATTAACTTCGCATGTGGATTGATTTTGTGTGTTGTTGAATGGATCCGAATAAAGGATTGATTATTTTGAAGAGAAAATTTAAATGAGCTTAGTATATGAATTGGGTTGATGAGAAGAATGATCATTTTGACAGACACATGTCAGAGAAGAAGTGTTTTGTATTGAAACAAAGAAACCCTCTGAGTTTTTAATTTGTTTTGTATTAGGGGTTGGTGCTCCTTGAAGTTGGCGCTTCAAAAAGAATTAGGGGTTGGTGCTCCTGGAAGTTGGTGCTTCCAAACATTATAACTAGTGAGGTTTTCACTTAAGCCAGTGAGGCAGTTTTGAGTGGTTTTTTACCCAAGAAGGGTTTTCCACTCATGAAAAGCATGTGTCATGTTTAATGTTGTTTTTCATCTGTATGTGTGTATATTAGTTCTTTGCTTATTAAGTTTTGTTCACATCCTTCATTATCAATCTTGTGCAAAAATAATTAATGTATTCCTCTTTATTTGTTTTGTAAGAGAAAGTTTGCAAGTTGTAAAAAGATTTGAAAATTCATGCAACACTGATTCACCCCCCGTCTCAGTGTTGTCCTTGACTCCTACAATTGGTATCAGAGCAAAGTTCCCTTTTGCAGCTTAATCAGCTTGGGTAGGTCCTATGTGTGGAGTTCAATGGGTAAGTGCAAGAGAAATAAGAACATGAGAAATGTTAAGATTCATTCTGATCAAAAGACATCATCCATATCAAATCTAGATGTTGATATAAAGTCAGTTGATAATGATGTTCTTCATGTTGATTCTGATATTGTATTAGAAGAAAAAATTTTAGGAGTTTCTCAGTTTAATGGTTCAAATTTTTTAGTTTGGTATGTTAGAATGCAAGTGTATTTATCCTCTTTAGGATATTATGTTTTAATGTCTGTTGAGAATGGATATTCTAACTCTATAAATAACAAAGAAGCCCTTGAATGTAATCAGATTGCAAAGAAGGCTATATTGTCTGCTCTATCTAATGACGTTTCTTGTAAAATTATGGACTATGTTATAGCTTAGGATATGTGGAGGAGATTGATAAAAATTTATCAAGATAGTACACCTAAAGAAGAAAACAACTTATTATCTGAGAAGAGTGACAATGATAAAAATCTTTTACATGAAGGAGATGAGACTCAATTAGATTTTGAAGAAGATCATATTATAAGTGATGAAGAACAAGAATGTGAAATTGATATGGAAGGAGAGCTTATATATGCTTTGAGTGAGCTCAAGAAGTATAAGAGAGAAAATCAGAAACTAAATTTGTAGTTCGAACAAGAAAAAGATTTAAAAGACAAAGCTCTTATAGATCTTGAATGTGCTAGAAACCTGATTATAGATTTGAGGAATCAAGAAGGTGAATCAGATAAATCAATCACTAGTTTGAAAATAGAGGTTGAGGAAGCTAAGAGAATAGCTAATATAACAAAGTTAGAGTTAGAAGCTAAATCAGTTGAATGTCAAAAACTTGAAAGAGAAATAGTTTCTTTGAGAAAAAATCTTGAGGATGTTAAGAAGCAATTAGAAAAGAATATAAAATTTGAAGAGAGCACAAGTAGGTTAAATGAGATGCTTGGTAAACAAAAAATATATGGAGACACTATTGGACTTGGTTTTGAAGAAGGAGAATGTTCAAAAGCTAGAGAGACTCTCAGAAAGAAGATTGATTTGAATGCTACCACTGAAAACAAAATGCATAATCAAAGAAGAAGAAATTTAAAAAAAAGTGCTCCTGTTAGACAAGCATACATGTACAGGTATAACTATTCATTTAATGGTTTTTGTTATACTTGTAATGAATTTGGACACAAATCAGTTGCTTGTAGAAGGAATACTGATATTGTTTATTACAAGTGCAATAATGTTGGACATTTTCAAAGATATTGTAAAATGAACAGAGTGTATGATCCTTCATGGAAGCATAACATAATTGCTCAGGAGGTGTCAAAAAGGTACTATCAGTCAATTGATTTTGATTACAACATAATTTGTTATAATTGCAACTCTCTTGGTCATAAAGCACACAGTTACAAGAGAGCATCATCTAATTTGATAGGTTGGAAATGGAAAGAGGCAGAAAAGGTTTGGAGGAAGAAAGCACTTGTAAAAATGTGGAAGCAAAAACAAAGTCATGAGAAGGTAAATCCCAAACTTGTGCATCCTACACAAGTTACATCATCAATTGAATAATAGATAGCATGATGTGAGGGGGAGTTGTTCTTGTTCTATCTTTTATCCCCAAGAAGTTACAGGAGGAGATCAGTTGATCTTGTTTTGTTTGTCATGCTTGCCTGATAATGTTTGAAATGAAGTTTTTGATGTTTTTGATGTTTTTGAGTTTCAGTGTATGTCAAGTGTTCATGATCAGTGACATGTTTAGTGGATCATATAAAGTGTTCGAAAGCTCTCTGCACAAAGAGTTTAGTAATGTTGTGAATTGATCCTATTTGTATATTGTTCATATCATACTTACATGGTTATGTTGTCATGTTGCTTCAGTTAAGGTGTTCTCAAGTAACTCTCATCAAATGTTTGCATATGATGGTTGAGGAGGTTGAAATAGAAAGAATTTAATTCTTAACAATTGTCTCTGCATTTGTTTTTGCAAAGTGTTGTTGCAAGAAAAACTTGATGTTTAGTCTTGATGGGCTGATTTGATTGCAATAAGTTTCAGATATAGTTTTGAATATATATTAGATTTGAAATTGTGATTGCAAAAAGGTATCTTGTGCAGGAGGATGATCTTTATTCTTGGTTGCAGAATGAATGTTCATTTAAGAAGTGATTATTGGTGTAATAATTTGACATGTTCTTGTTGATCTTCCTCATTAATATGGTTCAAAAAGGTATGTGCAAATTGTGTGGCTCTAGTTTTGAAGTGGTTGCAGGTATGAGCTTCAAGCTATGATAATCTAGAGTTTCTTATGACATTGATGGTGAGTCTTGTTTTGCATCAAATCAGAGGCAAGTAAAGGTCTTATAAAAAATAGTCATCTTGGCATCTTGTGTTGAGAAATGTGTGATGAGGAGTCTTCATGATTTTTGCCTACAAAATAATTCATTGAAGGGCATTGGTGTGTTTATGATTTCTTTGCCAAGTGTTCAAGAAGTTGGTATTTGGTTGCAGAGATATGTCTTCTTCACTCTCATATTGGTATTGTGTCAAAAAATGATATTATGTTGAAATTGACATATATGTTTCATTATGTCAGACAGTGGTAGTGTGGGTTATTCTTGTTAGTGATTGCCAGTGGTATTTATGAGCAGTGTTTTGTTTGTGGACTTCAACACAGGGGGAGAAAATCAATTTGAGACTTTGTCATCAGATGTCAAAAAGGGGGAGAAAGATAAATTACATCATAAAGTTTTGCCATCAATGACAAAGGGGGAGATTGATGGAGATTGATTGTCATTGATGTCAAAAAGGTTTTGCAGGTTTACAATGTGTTGGTCTTGACAGGAGTTGTTCATATTCACAGTTTGATTTGATTAGGATATCTTCAAATTGTTTCTCATGATCTTGATGTGTAGTGTTCATACTGGTCCTTGGAGTTATCAGGTTATGATTCATAGGTTGATGGTGTTGGTGTTACTCATGTCAATGAGATGCAATTTATATGTGTCCTCAGTTTTTCATGTTGGTTGGTGCTACATTACATATTCAGTGAGTTGATCTTCATATATTTAGTGAGTTGATCTTCATACATTCAATACAGTTGGTCTTTATGCTTTACATAAGGTACATTGTGCCTTAAAATTTGATCATGAAGGATCACTGAAATAATGGCAGATGTGTTGACAAATCTTACAGAAAGAGAGGTCACCTTGATCATCATCTTTAGATTGGTTTTAAGAATGAAGTGGTAGATGATCATATAATGATGTTGTCTTGAGGTTCATCATTCTATTTTCTTCTTGGCAGGTGTTGGTTTTTTTTATTTTGTCAAAAGGATTAGACAAGTTCTTGCATGTCAACTCATATGCTTCTTCAAGGTGTCCCATGCTCAGATCAGTGTTCAAGAGTGTTAGTATGGATCAATTCATAATTCACAAAAAAAAAAAAAAAAAATTAGCATAGTTCATAGTATAGTTTGGAGTTCTCAAGTTGGATCTTGATTTAGGAGATTTGTCCTACAGAATCAATTTATTCTTGGCAAGACATGACAATAGCATTGTAGGTTTTTGGAGAAAAAAAAATTGTTCAAGTTTCAAAGGCTTAAACTCTACATACTTTGTCACATTCTAACTGTCATAAGTTTGTTTAACTTTTTGTTATAAAATGAATGTGACCTGCTAATATAGGTTATCACTTAAGTGATGACCTATTGGAGGGGTTCAGGGTCATGTGTATGACCGGGCTTCTAAAGTCATTTACCTTCGATACAAGTTTGCCTTTTTAAATGGTGGAGTGCCAATAAAGGATCAAAGGCCTTGTTTGAAATGTGAAGTGGGCGCAAAGCATCAAATCAATGGTTCCAATTAAAAGTTAAACTCTCCTCTTTAACAATGCACATTGACATGCATATGAACGTCAAAGCTTTTTGATTGCAGTTTGATGTCAATTGTTTTGGTAGTTTATGGAATTGTTTTTTTGCACGAATAGAAAGATTTTTTTAAGGAGTTTGAAAAGATCTTAGAAATATTTTTTAAAGGATTTTTCTAAATCTAAATCAAAAGTATCTCTTTCTTTTTCTCAAGATTTAAGGAGGTTTAGAAAAGAAATTTTTTGAGAAGAGATTTTTTTTATTAAGAAGATAAGGAAGGATATTTTTTTAAATATAAAGATTGTCTTTTTAATGGAAATAAGGAGCAGATATTAAAGAAAAAGATTTTTTTTATGGTGACTTTATTTCTACCTACAGATGGATAAAGAAGATTTATTTTTCGGCAGAGATATTTGCAGAGGAATATAAATAAAATCATTTGATTTTGATTTGATTTTTTATACAGGGAAGTTGGATTTTGAATCTGAAGGGTCATTTGCAGACAAAAATGAAATATTGTAAATTTTGTTATGTGAAGTTTTTTTAGGTGCTTCAACAAGACTGAGGAAGATGAAATAATGTGATGCAAATTCAATTAACTTTCTTATAGGAGAAAGAAAATTGGAGATATATGAAAAGTTTTTTTATTGAAGGAATTTGTACAAAAAAAAAGAAAATTGAATTGAATTTTGACTATACAAATGAAAGGGTAGTTTGTTTCTATAGGATTGATTTTCTTTCGAAGAATATGAAAGGGCTCTAAACTAAACAGAAAGATTGATTTTTTTGAAAGAAGAAAAAATATAGAGAGAAGGTAAAAAGTTTTTTTTGTTTGCAGGTTCTTTATTGAGAGAAGATGAAAATGATTATACAGAATGTGGGAAGTCATCTTATATTTATTAACTTCGCATGTGGATTGATTTTGTGTGTTGTTGAGTGGATCAGAATAAAGGATTGATTATTTTGAAGAGAAAATTTAGATGAGCTTAGTATATGAATTGGGTTGATGAGAAGAATGATCATTTTGAAAGAAACATGTGAGAGAAGAAGTGCTTTGTATTGAAACAGAGAAACCCTCTGAGTTTTTAATTTGTTTTGTATTAGGAGTTGGTGCTCCTTGAAGTTGGTGCTTCAAAAAGAATTAGGGGTTGGTGCTCCTGGAAGTTGGTGCTTCCAAACATTGTAACCAGTGAGGTTTTCACTTAAGCCAGTGAGGCAGTTTTGAGTGGTTTTTTACCCAAGAAGGGTTTTCCACTCGTGAAAAGAATATGTCATGTTTAATGTTGTTTTTCATCTGTATGTGTGTATATTAGTTCTTTTCTTATTAAGTTTTGTTCACATCCTTCATTATTAATCTTGTGCACAAATAATTAATGTATTCCTCTCTATTTGTTCTGTAAGAGAAAGTTTGCAAGAAGTTGTAAAAAGATTTGAAAATTCACACAACACTAATTCACCCCCCTATCAGTGTTGTCCTTGACTCCTACAATGATTAGAGAGAGTTGATCAAAAGAAATGATATGGGGAAATCCTGAGGCACGATAGGATGAGCGTTTTAAGATACCACTACCGACAAAAATGAACAGGAGGTAGGATTCAACTTCCATTCTCAGTCGATGGTTTCACTTGGCCACAGCGAGAGAGAGAAAGACCCAATGCAGCAAGGATGACACAAGATACCACCAGGTGAATGAGGTCACATAAATAGAGAGATGACAATAAAATTTACAGTGACCCAACCAAAACGAAGCAACTATCGACAATCTCTATGGTCTATGGTAAGGATGACTAGCCAAGAGGTTTCTATTGGAGTTGCAAAGAGCCAAAAGGGCTCTATAGAAGCTGCAGATTCTTCTTTCGAGAGTCTTAAATGGATCACCAAGAAATTGAACACAACCTTTGATGAGAACAGTAGGGTTGCTCAAGACCAAGGTTTAACAAGATGCACATTAGAAAAATCAACATGCAAGAGGCACAATTGCTTAGTGAGAAAATAGTAAGTAAATGAGGTTTTGAAGATAAAATAACAAGAACCCACCAGTTCAAAATGAACCGCAGGATGAAGATTACAGTTAAATCCATTTGGGGAAGAGGTTTAGAGTTGCAGAGATGGTCTTTAGGCTTTAAGTTTTGCCAAGTCTTTCTTTAAGAGCATCCAACAAGAAGCAAAAAGTTTACAAATGTGACAAGGGTGAATTATAGATCGATTCCATTTAAGAACAACTAGACAACAAAGAAATCTAATTCCTTAGAGCATAACAGAGATAAGAATATATAAATTCACAAGACATACTCGTACTATTCACACTCTAAAGATCAAATCCTCTTTCAAAACTTCTCTTCCTTCCTCCCAATCAATCCTTTGAATCATGCTTCCCAAAAATTCCTCTTAGAACAAAATAACCTTCAGTCATAAATACCCACTAACCCAAATCCGTTCCCTGTGAATCCTCTTCACCATAAATTTTAAATTTTTTTACTAATCACAGAGATTCCCCACTCTGGAATCATAAATGACAACTAACCACCTTAACATTAATCCCCAGAAAAATTCAATACATAACTATAAATAATAATGAGTTAAAATAAAACTTTGACCCACATATAAAATTTACAAACATAAGAATAGTTACTTGATTTTGCATTACAATTTATTTAAATAGCTTCCTTGAAGAATATTCAAATTTTACGACACAACAAAATACTATAATATTTGACAATAAAATGTTTAAATATCATAGATCATTTATGCAAACAAGAATACACATAGGCTGACCTAACAAGGACCCGACAATAAACTTAAAACCACATGACGACTATCAAATAGAAGGTTGAACTGACCTAGGGGATAAACCTCATGTTATCTCCATCAACATTATCCATGGTGTAGGGCCCGCTCAGACCCGCTAAGTTAGGTAGAGTCGATGCCCAGTACCTGCAACCTGCATAAGAACAATAGGTTGTATACGATCAACTGCATAAATATCAAACACACATAGAGTTAGAGAATCACAGTGTAGTAGGGTGCACGAACTGAGTAGTACTACACCGTCCCTGCTCTGAAACAAAACTATAACCATTTATATTTAAAATTAGATATCAATAAATTGTATAAAACATTATAATATTAAACCATCACTAATCATGTCCATCTCATCATAACTGGAATAACAATAATGTCATCATAACTCATAACACATGTTAGAACTATAACAGTCGAACATAGTTTATCGTGATCATAATAAGCATAAACCATAGGCCTAATAACTCAAATGTCTCAGAACTATCTAAATTTAATCGAAGAACTAACAACTGTCTCAAAACTAACAAAAAGGTAATGTGAAACTAGCAACTATCACAAGCCAAAAATGAGGGGCATTACATCCCCCCTAGAGTCAAGCTTACACCTGGAAGCCTGCAAATAAGTAAGGGTGTAACTCTCTCATCCTGGAAACATCCTCCCAGGTAGAAAAAGTCTCATCATTAGGATCCCACTGGACCCTGACCTGCTCCATGTCTCTGTCCCTAAGAGCAAGTCTCCTATATTGTAGAATACCTACGGGCTCCAAAGCTATCTACCCATCCTCTACCTGTAGAGTAGTCCAATCAAGAACATGAGCAATATCTCGATAGTAAGGTCTAAGTACAAAAACATGAAACACATCATGGATGCGTGAAAGACTAGGTGGCAAAGCAAGATGATAAGCAACAGGACCGATCCTCTCCAACACCTCAAAAGGTCCAACAAAGTGTGGTGCTAAATTAGAGCCCTTTCTGTAATGTATCAGACTCTTTCGTGGTCGCACATGCAAGAACACCTGATCTCCAACTGGAAATTGTCGATCGATCCTATGAGCATCTGCATACTTCTTATGTCTATCCTGAGCTACCACTAAATGCTCTCTAATCCTCTCAATCTGTTGCTCCATATCTCTAAGAATATCTGGACCAAGAAGAACTCTATCCTTGAGATGATCCCAACTTAGAGGGGTCCTACAAGGGCAACCATACAAAGCCTAAAATGGAGACATGCTGATAGAACTGTGATATCCATTATTATAAGAAAACTCCACAAGGTACAAGTAGTCCTCCCAATGGCTTTGCTAATCCATCAAATACATCCTAAGCATATTCTCAAGAACTTGATTAACCCTCTTGGTCTATCCATCAGTCTTAGGATGGTAAGCTGAACTAAAGTTTAGCTATGTCCCCAAGGCATGATGTAGAGAAGTCCAAAGGGTGGAAGTGAACACTGGATCCCTATTGGAGATGATCCTACGAGGAATCCCATGAAGTCTGACGATGTCCTCCATGAACACTTTGGCCACCGTAGTAGCATTGTAAGATGAACGAACAGGAGAGAAGTGAGCTACCTTCATCAACCTATCCACAGTGACCATAATAGCATTGTGTCGACGAGAGGATACTGGCAAACCAACAATGAAGTCTATCGAAATGATGTCCCACTTCAACTCTGGAATCAAATGAGGCTGCAAAAGACCTGTAGGGTGGTGATGCTCCACCTTCACCCTCTGACACTCAAGACACCTCGACACAAAATTAGAAATATCCCTCTTTGTGCCACTCCAAAAGTACAGCTAACACAGATCTGCATGCATCTTCTTAACACCCAGATGAGCAGAATAAGGTGCCCAATGCACCTCTAACAACACTAGGGTATGAAGACCCTTAGAACTAGGAACATAGATACGACCCAAATGTCACAAAAGACCATCTAACTCAAGAGAGTAGCTGGAAAACCTACCCTCTAAAGGTCTACTAGACTCAATCTCAGACTTCACCTCCTGGCACCAACTATCGATAGGAAGTGCTACAAGAATTTGACCTCTCAAATCAGCTGTGAGAGAGACCACTGAGATCTCATGTCACCGACGACTAAGAGCATCTGCTACCACATTCTCTTTGACCTGAATATACTTGACCTCAAAGTCATACTCGCATAAGAACTCCATCCAACACCTCTGCCTTGCATTCAAGTTTGGCTGCATAAAAATGTACTGCAAACTACGATGATCACTGTGCAGCTCAAACCGATACCCCAAGAGAAAATGCCTCCACCTCACCAAGGCATGCACAACTGCTGCTAACTCCAGATCATGAGTGGGATAGTTCAATTCATGATCCTTGAGTTTGTGAGACTCATAGGCAATCACGTGACCATCTTGTATCAATACTGCTCCTAAACCCTCCAAAGAAGCATATGTATAAACAACAAAGTCCTTAGTAGGATCAGGAACAACTAAAATAGGTGCACTGGTCAACTGCTCCTTAAGGGTCTGAAAAGCTACTTGACACTGCTCTAACCAAACAAACTTCTTCCCTTTCCTCTAAAGAGAAGTAATAGGATGAGCAATCCTCGAAAACCCCATAACAAAATGACAATAGTAACCTGCCAAACCCATAAAATTGCGGACCTTAGATACATTAGTAGGTGCAGGCCAATCCATAATAGCTTGGATCTTTGACCCTCTCCAGAGATGACATGACCCAAATACTTCACCTCTGTCTGAAAGAATTCACATTTTGACAAATTAGATAAAGCTAATTTTCTCTTAGACACTGCAACACCTAATGCAAATGCTCCTCATGATCCTCCATAGTCCTCGAATAGATCAATATATCATCTAGAAATACAAGGACAAACCTATCAAGATAAGTGTGAAAAACACCATTCATCAGGCTCATGAAATCTAAAGGTGCATTCGTCAACCTGAATGCTACTACTGTGAACTCATAATGCTCATAACAGGTACGAAATGCCGTTTTTTGAATATCTGCCTCAAATATCCACAACTGATGATATCCTGACTTAAGGTCAATTTTAGAGAACAACTTAGCTCCCTTAATCTGATCAAACAAATCATCAATCCGAGGCAAGGGGTATCTATTTCTCACTGTCACCTTATTGAGCTGTCGATAATCGATACACAAGCGTAGAGATCCATCCTTCTTTTTCACAAAGATCACAGGTGCTCCTCAAGGAGAGACACTATGTTGAATGAATCCCTTGGATAACAACTCCTCCAACTACAATTGGAGCTCCTTAAGCTCCTGAGTGGTTATCTTGTATGGAGCTCGTGAGATGGGCTCTACACTAGGAACAAGATCAATCCTAAAGTCGATGTCATGCTTAGGTGGCATTCCCAGAATCTTAGAAGGAAAAACATCAGTATACTCCCTCAACAGAGGATGATCATCAAGAGATGCCTCTCAACTCTCCTCCATCTCCAAGTCACTAACAAAAACTACAAAAAGTTGACATCCTTGATGCATGCATCTCTTAAGCTGCATAGCGGAAATCATACATAGGGAAATAGGTCTCTGAACTCCTACAACCTCCACCTCTACACCAGAATCATCCACACATCTAACAGACTTATGCCGACAATTGATCATTGCCTGATGGGCCTCTAGCCAATCCATCCCCAAAACTATATCATATGAACCAAGGGGTAGGATGCGAAGGTCTACCGTAGTAGATAGAGAGCCAATCCTCAACTCATACCTGAGAACTAGAGACTCAACTACAATATTAGCCCCAGAGGGTAACTCAACCTGCCACCTATCATCCTACTTTGTTGACACTAAGCCACAACGCTCCACTAGAGAAGGAGATATGAATGAATTAGATGCACTAGAATTAAAAAGAACAGAAAAACCAATACCTTGCATGAAACTAGAAGTCTCCACCACAGTGCCCTAATGCTCTGCCTGACGGTTATCCACCACTACAAAGAATGTGTGATCTGCCTACATCACCAACCATTGGCTCTGAAGCCGTCAGTCAATGTCCAAACCCTGAAGTACTCCTCTGAGGACACTGTATAGAAATATGGCCCTGTTGGCCACAAGAGAAGCACCCTGTGCCTCTACCAAAATCACTGCCACCCTGGAAAGCACTAGACTACTGGAAACTACCTCTGCTCACTGTGGACTGCATACTTTGAGCTGGCTGATCAAAGCGATTGCGCTTATTACACTGCTAAGACCGGTCTTTCTTAGACTAAAATCTATTATCTTGCTGAGGTTGACAATTCTTCGGTTTGGCCTGAGAGTGTTGCTGCCATCCACCCTTTGAGGGTGCATGAGATCCTGATCCTTGAGTATGTCCACCACACGAACCAAAACCTAAAGAAGGTGCATTGCCAATATGTACAACTGTATGCCCACCGAGTGCTAAAGCCAAATTCTCATCTACTAACCGAGCTTTCTCCACTGCTACCTCCTTAGACTTAGGTTCAAATACACAAACCCCTCTGCTGATCTGAGCATTCAGGCCCCTGATAAAATACTACACCAACATAGACTCGTCATCTCCAATACCCACATATTGCTTGAGCTCATAAAATCTGCACTCATACTGCTCAACTGACATGGCCATCTGCCTCAGCTCATGGAACTCATCTACATGACACTGCCTCCAATGATCAAATAGAAAATGGGCTCTGAATCTCTCTAAGAACAACTCCCAAGACATAGTGCTAATGTCTAAGTGTAACTTCTGCACCTCTAACTGCCACTAAGTCAAAGCAAACCCCCGGAGATGAAAAATAGCACATCTGGCTTTGGTGTTGCTACCATAAGGATGCATGGTGAAACACCTACCTAAATCCAATAACCATGTCTCCACCTCTAGACCTCTACCAGCTCCATCAAAGGTGGGAGGGCGTGCCCTTAGTAGATCACTCATATGGCTAGCTAGTGTGGCCTCCTACTTAGCTGTCAACTCTCTCCACCTGGGTGATCTCTCTCTTTCCCTAGGCTCCAGCTGGTCTACCTCATGACCCCCTCTAGGCTACTCACCCTTCTGTCTAGGACCTAATCAGGCAAGAGCCTCCTCAAGTAACTATTCTAACTGGGCTCCCTCAGGCTGGTCTTGACCTTCCATATTCTGACCCCCACCTTCATGGGCACTCTCATGAGGAGAACTGGGAGGAGGTGTACTGCCACCACCTCTCCCATGACCCCTACCTTTGCCATGACCTTGATCCCTACCTCTAGGCATCTACCTACAACACCAAAAGATGATTTATTACACATAGAAAGGAAAATAATAGGGATGAAGTTAATCTACAGATTTTAAGCACTAGGTCACATAATGGGCTCAGTTATAACCAGAGTACCCAGTGTTTAAACCTGACTCTAATACCAAATGTGACACCCCACCATGCAACCCTAGAGTTCTAGACTAACAAGTAATAATATTACAAAAATATTTTTTTTTAAGCAAGGAAATGTATTATACATTAAATATAACTACACTAATAACAACATTAAATGAAATGAATAGCTAACACTTCTAGGGAACATAACTGCATCAGATAAAATTAAATCCATACAAGTTATCTGCATTTCAATACAACAAAAGAATAATACATTATACATTTACATAGATGAATGATTACAAGTTTCAATACAAGATTACAAGACCAATTACATTGGTTCACAAATAGTACAATTATGAATGTATACAACAATTTGAAGGTGTAGAGAAAAAATGGAATCTAGAACACTTCTACTCTGATCTTGAACCAAACATCCAAGCAGACTAATGGATAGCTCTGCCTCCCAGCCATGTGGAACCTTGAGGTCCACCCCTCTGAGCTAGGAGATAACAATGAAGTTCTACTAGGTCAAGGTTACAACAATGAACACTATAACAAGATACATACTCCATGCAGACAAAATATGATAACAAGACTGCACAGACACAACAGTCCTCGTCAAAACAAGACAAATCAAATCATCAAGATAAGATCATCCATCAAGACAAGTCTGCAGTCTAGAGGTAACAACACAAGATAAAGAGGAAGTAACTGGACTGTGGTAAGGAGAGTGTCATTGCATGGTCCTAGCATGGGTTACCCAGGCTATCTCTCACTAGAAGCTGGCCCCCATCTATGGTTACTATGGTAGCCTCTCTCTAGGCACCGGTCCCATAGGGTGACACATCCGGAGTTGACGTGTCCTCTCATAGAGACAAGGAGGTCAGCCTTGCCAACCAGGCCTTCTCATCCCATCCTTAGCCTGTGAGAGCACTCAAGGCATGGGTGAGGTATCTTACTTATCTCGTTATGTGATTTACTACCCCAACCCTCCTAAATAAGTTATTAAGTTATCACTTGCTTACAACTTCTGTGGGGTTACCCAGGTGGCCTCTCTGGGCACCGGCCCTACCATGAAAGCCACTCTTTTAGCAATCTCTGACCAATCATCCAAAACCAAAAGTATGCAAGGACAAGGATTACAATAGATTCTGATCCATTACATATGCCAATCACTTGACCACAACAATATAAATCCCCTTGTCCCCTTCAAAACTCAAACAATACATCATGAAATAGTATGACACAAGTATCAAGTTGAATACCAAATAGTTAAGCCTCTGGAGTCGGTAATTGAATTCTTTACTAAGTTACCATAGTACCTTTCCCGCTATGGAAACTAGGTTTCAACGACCATGACAATAATATAAGGTCAACAAGGGATAAAGAGAAAGAAAATAACTCAATACCATCCTTAATACAAGTTGATAAAATAAACAATTTTGTCCCAAGGATGACTTCACAATAATTTTGGACAAGGTTTTTGAAATTAAATTATTTCAATCAAAAGGTAAAACAACATTACAACCTATACCCAAAATATTCTTACTTCCTTGCATTAATGACAAAGGGGAACTCCAAACCTTACAAGACACAAACCCACTTGAGAAGAATACTAGTTATACATTATTAGATTAAAATGATGATAATTTCCATTCAAACGACAACAATTTAAGGAACTACCTAGATTTAACTTAATTCTAATTGTTATGAACAAAGCATAATTTATATCTAATCAACAACTTCTTCCTACAGACCTTAGTATAATCCAACTACCAATTCCACACCTAAGATTTTAAAGTTCCAATACTATCCTACTCTACAATTTACTTAACACACTCAAGACGATTTGATCATTTAAAGCACCATAACCCTAATCGACTAAACAAAACAAAATTCAAATATATAAGCTTAATTGCAATTTTCTAAATAAACAAATTTAACTGAAAAATCATTAAGTACTGTAATCATATCTATCTAGTCTGTCATTTAAATGCAACTAAGAATCTACTTCCTCAAATAATAAAGACGTCAAAAGAACAAGGATAAAATTTTATTGAATTAAAATCCCACTCTAATATCTTCTTGCCCACCATAATTAACTTTCTTACAAGAGCTTATAAAATGAACATTATACTAAACACAAGGCACTAAATATCATAAAGTTTGGGTTAAATACAATGGATCGCTATATGCTAATAAATAGTGTTACCTATTCAACCACTCTCCTTAATGCCTTGAAGAACTTACTTAAAACAAAACTACAAGCCTATCTATACGAGAATAATTATCTTAGTAATAACTTATTAAAGCAATATCCAAATTCATTCTCTAACTAACATTTATAATATCCTAAACTCAAACCCGCAAAGAGAACTTTGCCTCAACAATAGAAGTAAAGATTTATACATGAAGATTTAGTTAATCTACAGACATCAACATACTTTACTCGTTGCGTTGAAAGCAACATTCATGATAAAGTAAGCATTGGAAATATCGGAAGGTTAAAGACTATAGTCGACAGGTAGGCATCGAAAGATTACATGGGTTCTCCACAAAGGAGGACACTGACCATGCTACCTTCTAAATGGAGTATGGCGCCCTAGGATTTGACTAGATAGCCAACGATGCCAAGGATAACAAAGTGACATACCACTCGACCACCTAACTATTAGGTTCGACAGACGGTTAGCAGATGTGCAACTACTGTCTAAAGGACTCAAGTGTGACCGACACTGGCATAAATAAAACCTTGGCAATGAACACGTTGATGCCAAAAATGGTATCTACCACCTTATCTAAAGAGACTCCTCCGTTCACACAGAAACAAAACTGATGGTTTAAGCAAAGCATGGGAAAGTTTCTAAAGACATAAAATGCCTACATCTGATGATATATATATATATATATATATCACACCACTGGTAGCAATAATTAGAGAGAGTTGATTAACACAAATGATAGGGGGAAATCCTGAGGCACGATAGGATGAGGGTTTTAAGATACCACTGTCAACAACAATGAAGAGGAGGTAGGATTCAACTTCCATCCTCAACTGATGGTTAAGCTTGGCCATAGTTGAGAGAGAGAGAGAGAGAGAGAGAGAGAGAGAGAGAGACCCAATGCAGAAAGGACAACATAAGATACTACTAGGTGAATGAGGTTGCATAAATAGAGAGATCACAATGAAATTTGTAGTGACCCAAGCAAAACAAAGCAACTTTCGACATTCTCTGTGGTCTACGGTGAGGGCAACTAGCCAAGAGGTTTCTATTGGAGCTACAGAGAGCTAAAAGGGTTCTATAGAAGCTGCAGATTCTTCTTTCGAGAGTTTTAAATGGATCACCAAGAAATTGAACACAACTTTTGATGAGAACAACAGGGTTGCCCGAGACCAAGGTTCAACAAGATGCACATCAGAAAAATAGACACGCAAGAGGCACAATTGCTCAGTGAGAAAACAGTAAGTAAATGAGGTTTTGAAGACAAAATAACAAGAATCCACCAACTTAAAATGAATTGCAGGACGGAGATTACAATTAAATCCATCTGAGGGAGAGGTTTAGAGTTGCAGAGATGGTCTACAAGCTTAAAGTTTTGCCAAGTCTTTCCATAAGAGCATCCAACAAGAAGCAAAAAGTTTACAAAGGTGACAAGGGTGAATTACAGATCAATTCCATTTAAGAACAACTAGACAACAAAGAAATCAAATTCCTTAGAGCATAACAGAGACAAGAATACATAAATTCACAAGACATACCCATACTATTCAAGCTCCAAAGATCAAATCTTCTTTCAGAACTTCTCTTCCTTCCTCCCAATCAATCCTCTGACTCATGCTTCCCAAAAATTCCTCTAAGAACAAAATAACCTTCAGTCATAAATACCCACTCACCCAAATCCTTTCCCCATGAATCCTCTTCACCAGAAATTTTAAATTTTTTGCTAATCATGGAGATTCCCCACTCTAGAATCATAAATGACAACTAACCGCCTTAACATTAATCCCTAGAAAAATTCAATACATAACTATAAATAATAATGAGTTAAAATAAAACTTTGACCCACATATAAAATTTACAAACATAAGAATAGTTAGTTGATTTTGCATTACAATTTATTTAAATAGCTTCCTCCAAGAATATTCAAATTTTACGACACAACAAAATACTATAATATTTGCCAAAATAAAATGTTATAATATCATAGATCATTTACACAAACAAGAATACACATAGGCTGACCTAACAAGGACCCGACAATAAACTTACAAACCACATGACGACCATCAAACAGAAGGTTGAACTGACCTAGGGGATAAACCTCATGTTATCTCCATCAACATTATCCATGGTGTAGGGCTCGCTCAGACCTGCTAAGTTAGGTGGAGTCGAGGCCCAGTACCTCCAACCTGCATAAGAACAATAGGTTGTATATGATCAACTGCATAAATATCAAACACACACAGAGTCAAAGAATCATGGTGTAGTAGGGTGCTCAAACTGAGTAGTACTACACCATCCCTGCTATGAAACAAAACTATAACCATTTATATTTAAAATCAGATATCAATAAATGACATAAAACATGATAATATTAAACCATCACTAATCATGTCCATCTCATCATAATTGGAATAACAATAATGTCATCATAACTCATAACACATATCAGAACTATAATAGTCAAACATAGTTTATCATGATCATAATAACCATAAACCATAGGCCTAATAACTCAAATGTCTCAGAACTATCTAAATGCAATGTTAGAACTAACAACTATCTCAAAACTAACAAAAGGGTAATGTGAAACTAGAAACTATCACAAGCCAAAAACGAGGGGGCATTATAAATGCTCTTTTTCATGCAGTTTCTTCTGCCAATATCTTTGTTAGTTGATATAGATTTTGTGTTGTCTTCAAATAATCTGAATCAGCCAAATATGTCTCATCCACTACCATTGCTAACAACTTCTTTTAAATGTTCTTGTTTGTTAACATATGATCCTTTGATATCAGTTGTTACTGTGACAGATAGCTATTGGTGTTTGTCTTGATTGTTTTAAAACCATCAACTTTAGTATGTATTTTAATCTTTGTTCAACAGTCTTGTTCTATTTCTGTAACTATTTGTCTAGTTGTTGTTAACAGTATCTTTTTACAAATTATTTGTTTTCTATAAGTGTTACGATTGAGATCAAATTTGGGGTTTTCATGTTAAATGTCTTTGAGTTGATCTTTTATGTTTAGTCTCAACTTGATATTACATGTAATTGCTATTTCAAGTATTTGTGACAAGTGATTGTCATCTACATTTGGACGTAACTCAAATCAATATTGCAGTAAACTGTGTATATGATGAGGTGTAACAAGAAGCACATAGAAAACATCAGGAGTTACCATAACTATTTTTATTTCTGATAGGCTTTCATATGTAGGCATCATAGCAGCCCGAAAAATGTCTCGTGCCGTACAACGTTCATGCCGAAAGTTTTTCTAAACTTGTTGTTAGGTCCTATCACCGTATTCCTTGAACTTTCTATTGAGGAAATAAAAAATTCATGCCAGAGAGGTTCCTAAACTTGTTGGTTATTTTTATCAGCAGATTCCTTGAACGTCCTAAACTCGTTGGTTCGTTCCTATAGATGTATTCCTTGAACTGCCTAGGGGTGCAAATGATAAGGATCTTTGTTATTTAATTAGCTATTGGTAGTTGTAGGGATTCCCTATTTTCTTTGAATGAAATTGAAGATGTTTTACTTTGCTCAATTGTCTCACAAGTTACATTGAGTTTGTTGTTCTTACCAGCATATTTTTTTGAATCTTATATAGATGCAGGCCATAAATCTTCCTAAGGTCATTTGTTTGTCCTATCACCACAGGCGAGGAAAGCCAAATGAAGTACACTCAAACATTGTTGATCTTGTTATTTCCAGTTATCAAGTTTTCTCTGAGAAATTATAACTAGTGCCATCATCAAAGTACATTTACTTCAATTCACTGGATTTAGCCTATTTCATGTGAGGAGGATGGTTGAAACATCAATTGGATTCATACCCATAAAACCCTAAATTACTTGTATTCATTGGTAATGCGAAAAGGTGGTATTATAAAGTTTTGTTGATAGCTTGAAATCCTGAAGGTCTTCCATCACTGTGTGTTCATTTGTTAAAATGTTGAATTAGTTATCTCATCATTATTTCTATTGCATTTAAATTTTATATTTCATAGCTAATAATATCTACTAGTTTTGGTTGAGCAATTGCCAAACAACCTTAACTATTTTGTATATGAGTAGAAACAAACAAACTGCCAAATGTAATGGATAAAATGCCAGCAAAACCATGACACATGATCTAAATTTGCACACAATTGCCTAAAATAGAGCTTACAAACCACCAGAGTGCTAGTTTCTAGCCCTTGGAGGTTGTTTTATTCAAACAGACCTAACTTTTTTGTTTTTATTAGATTTTCACATTTTTTTCAGGCATCAGAAAGGGGATTCAGAGAGATTCATAACAGAATAATCATCTCTTTCAGATTCTATCTTGATTTTCTAGTATAATCATTTGAAATTCATTCACTTTGTTTTAAAGCATCAAACATACTTTATCCCACATTTAACATTTTGTATGGTTTTTGCAGGATTCATTTGTTTTACTTGCAGCTTTACATTTGTTGAAGAATAGTGACTAAAACTACTAATCAGTGTGTTCCAGGTTCAATTGTTAGAGAATCTAATCTTGAAACATTGTGTCTTCTTTTTATATATTAGATCACATTTGGATTCGTTGGTCTAAAAATGAACTCAAGTGTTTGTCTCATCATAAGCAAGGGTTAAAATTAACAAGTGTTTTCCATGTCTTGTGGTTTGCCTTTTTGTCATTGAATGCATATGCTTTTCTCTACCGCCACTCTGCAATCTTGAGAATCAAAAGCATTCCTTTGAAATTTTGTATAACCACCCCACATATTTTGATTTGGAATTGAAACAAACCCCATGTGAGTGTGAGGCAAAGGCATTGTGTATGCTCTCCTTGTGCTTCGTGTGATCTAGGAGATAAAAAACAATGTACTTCCTTACTTTTTTATACCTTTAGAGGGTCTGCCAGCCCACTTCAAAAGGTGGGAATGACCCAAGCATTAACAAGCTAAAGCCAAGCTCTTTCACATTGCTATATAAAACAATGTGTTTGTAACGAAAGTCATAAGCAACAGGTGCGGATGTGTCATAGAAACAAGTGCCACCCCTAATGTTTGTGTGACACATCAAAATCCTTTCTTAGGAAGGAACTGGGAGGCCTCTTGATTGAAATAATCTTGAGATAATTGTGCCGCATGTATGGCCACCTTGAATGAAAACCCTTACTAAGAACCAATTGTTTAGTGGCCAAAATCCTTTTTACTTGCTAGTGTAGGAACAGTCATTCTAAAGCCACCCCACGTCTTCACTATTCAAGTGTAGAGGCAAAAATTCCTCTTTGGGGGAATGATACTTGCTGTGCCATGTAAGGGGGAGCCAATGCCACTAAGTATCTAGCTAACCTCCTTGTTTAAGTGGCTAGAGAAATCCAAGTGGGGATCTAGCAGGTAGTATCTCTTCCTAGCCTAGGTTCTGTAAAGTGTTTTCAAAGTGTTTGTCATTTCACATCAAGATCAAACTCGAAAGCATTCTGTCTGCTTGTGTTTTGCATGGGTGTTTGAAACAAATCTCAATTAAACATCACATCTAGAAATTTTAACATTTCAACCTTGCTAGAAAAAAAGTAAACAACTGCAAAATGGTCCCTCTACACCAGTCCATTGTTCCTAAACAAAGGAGTGAAAACAAAGTAGTATCCAGTCTTTTGGGCATCATTATTTAATTCTAATCTTTTAGGGTTCCCATCTTGAGTCATTACATATCCAGAATATCCTAGTCAGTCATACACACTTGCATATCCATCACCATTCAGACAAAATCCTTAGTTTGCATCTAGGTGGCTCTCTTTGGTCTTCAATCAAAACATTTGGCTATCTTATTACTTCTACCACTTGAGGTCTATCATACTTGAGTTGGGAAACATATCAACATCTTGAGATAGGGGGTAACCTGCTTGGAGTTTATCATCTCCTACTTTAGCATACCCTCTCTTGATCATTGTCCTTGTGTCTATCCATCATAGCACAAGTAATCATTGCCTACATAATCATTGTTAGACCTAGAGTTGCATTGATCTATTTCAGAGTTGTCATCAACCCACTTAAAGTTTAGTTGGTGTCATCTTACTCATATTCCCATCCTTATTCATCAAAATGGTTGTGATCATCAACAAATTTAGCCCAAATCCAAAACCATACATACTCCGAGGTGACCCAAACTTAGATATTAGTGATGATGATAACTTTGTAGATTCTAGTGATGATGAGAACTTTGTATAATCCTTAAGCCATCTTAATGATACTCTTGACAAGGGAAATACCACCTAAAATTTGGGATCATACATCCATCCATCTATTAGCTCCCCTCATCCATCCATCCATCCATATGGAACCTCCATCACCATCTAATAGAATGCATATCCCAAAGCCTATTAGTCCTACACCAACACCACCATCAAACTTTCCAAGCTCTAATTCATCCTTTCTTGAAAGATTCTTTGCAAAATCTAAAAGCAAAAGAAAATCTATGGAGAAATCCAAATCCACTCATCCAATTTCATCCCCATCTAGCATGAGCAATCCTAATCTTACACATAAGCCTACACCATCTACCATTATTCTCCATCTGTTATATTGTCGATTTACCCATGTACTAATGAAGGATGTGATCCATTGGATACTAGCAAGGAATCAACCACCACCCTCATGCCATCAAATCCCTATCCTTGAAACTATCTAAGTACCTTCAAATGTCGTGCCTATTGCTCCAATCCCATCTTGTAGTCCAAAAACTATCCAAGAACCTTCAAATTTTCTTGAAGATCCACCTACCATAAGCCTAATTCATTCCACATCATACATTGAACCTATCCAAGAGTCTCAGACCTCCACTTCCATTCAAACTCAAGATTTATGTTAAGAGTCAAATCCAAAGCATGATCAACCTTGCTCCTTACCAAATTAAGATCAAAGCCTTTCCATTGAACCCATCCACAACCTATAACTTCTTTATGATCAAGATAATATCTATGATGAAGAGACTATCCATGAGAAAAATGACCCCATCCATAGCACGCTTACTCCTATTTATCACCAAGCTCCCAATTATGATCAAGATCCTATATATGATCAAGAAAATCATGATGATCCTCTTAGTCAACTCTATGCATTCCAGGATCAAGAGCTTGTTGTTCCTTCCACTCATGGTCCCAATAATATCCATGTTCAAGAAACCTCCACCACTTCGATCCATCATCCCACAAAATCCACTTCCCTTGATGAGACACTTGGTCCCCACAAACACATAGATGATCAAATAAATACATTGGATCTTAATGAGCATAATGATAATCAAGATCCTATTGCTCCTTCACCATTTCATATTGATCCTATTTCAAATCCATCAACCTATCCACATAGTTTGGCTACTTTCATCCATGAATGTTTGTCCCTAGGAGAGAAGCAACCATTATCTATCGCCACACCTTCTCCATCCAATAATGAACTCAAGATTGTTTATCGTATACTCCAAAACATGAACTATCAAGGTAAAGGCTTAGGCCTTCATGAACAAAGTATTTTGGAGCCTATTCATGTTAAAGTCCCTCCATGCTCATACAGCCTTGGATATACACCCCAAGGACAAAAATCTAAAGATGTTGGTAATTCCTCCATTCATCCTAAGTCCGCCACTTTCCATCATAAATCTTGTCATATACCTAAAACATATGTTGCCATCCCTCCTCCATCATCCTACAAACCCAAAAAGCATGTGACCATTCATCTTCTTCCATCTACTTTACCTCCACTTCTTCCAACTCCTAACATCCCTCCATCCACTTTACCCCCACTCCTTCCAACTCCTAATATTTCCATCTTCGAATTCCCTTATCACTTTAACCACAAATCAATTAATCCCTCCATTCATACATCTAATTCCTATAAATTCCTTACAATTCCTAATCATGATCAACAAACACACACATTGAATAAACATGAAGCTATCACAAACACTCCCATGGGAGTTGAAAACAAAAATTTGGATGCCTGCATCCATAAAGAAATAAATCCTAATAATCATTATGCCACATGGCACCAAAGCAAAGAATCAAAGCAAAATCAAAACTCAAAAAAACTACCCAAGTCCACATCTTAAAGAGATAATTTCAAAACCAAAATGGTTTGGGTCCCTAAGCAAAAAGCACAAAATTCAAATGGAGCATCCACAATTCTAAAATCCCAAACATTCCCCTCCCCATCACAAAATCTTAAAATTCATAAGTCCATTTGGGTCCCTAAAGTCTTGAATAGGCAATCTCTTAAGAAAACATCTCCATTACTCCCAAATCCTCCTTCCAATAAAAAGATTTAAAATCCAATTCAGTGTGTGCAACCGTTGGTCTTGGTTCCCTTCCACTTTGCAACATTCCCACATACTTCCATCCCCCCATCTTCCATCTACTATCTTAAGATTATTTCTTCCATCATAATCCTATGGTCCATGCTTTTGCATAAGCCCTATTTATCTCTTTAACTCTATCCTAATCCACTATCCTTCCATCATCATTCACATCATAACCTCATATCTCCTTTCCATCCATGCATAAACCTTTCATAATCCACATCAAAATCCACTATCCACTTAATTTGTTTCTCTCTCAGGCAATCCTCTACCAACATCCATGAGCATAATGACACTTTGCATGGTCTGCGACTGACTTCAATCCATCATGGGACCTTCCCATCTTGTTATGGGAACAAAATCTTGAGTCCCCACCTATTCCATCCAACTATACCCTGCAAAAAAAAGATCAAAATAGTAAAGAGAAATCATTCGTCCAATGGTAAAAACCTGGTAAATAGGTGCCTTGGATAAGTACCATGATGAAAACTTAGCAAATAAGCATCATGCATAGGTGATTATCTATTTTATTTACACTTGGGGGCATGTTGTCTCATCTATCCCATCCTATCTACCCATCTCATACCATATCCTATCATTTTCCATCATATCTTGACATGTCCTTACCACTCATATATATCATACCTTCCTCATTACACCATCCATCTTCCCTTCCTCCTTTTGATCTTGATGAGAGTAGGGGTAAAATGTTGAAAAATACTTTTGCACCTCTTGTCATACTCCAAATTTCACCCATCCATTTCTAGGAATATCCTCCATACACCCTAAGTCCATTCATCCCTTCCAAGCATTATCCCTATCATGCGTCATAATAAACATCACCTTGTTAAATCCTAAGGCATAATATCTAGAGTGGGGGCATTTTATTCCTATACAACATAGTCCTTGGAGATCCCATCCTAAGCTCCTTCCATCCATCTATCATATATCTTCCATCCAATATCCTCCCATTACCAATCTTTTTAATCCAAAATCCTACTTTCATCTTATTAGCCACCCTCTTATCCATCCATCCACTCCTTTTATCTATCCCATCCATTATTTCTCATCCTCATCCTATCATCCTCCTTTCCTTTTGGTTTGGTTTTTGATGTAGAGGCAAATTGGATAGGAGGAGATGGAAAAACAAGACAAGGTTCTATTCACCCCAAAAGCCCAAAATCAAGGCCTTTACAGAAAAGTGGGAACAACAGAAAGGAACTCATGGACCATCATGGAAAAGTTGATTTGGGGTGTTAGGGGACCCATTCTACTCATTGATTATGGTAGACCACACTTAGGACCAACACTTCCTTCACAAACCTCAAAAATGGCTTATAGCCCCTAAAACATAGAACAACCCTACTAAATTTTGACATAGACCTTCAAATACAAATCTCAGACAATTGTAAGATACCTAATATGGTCCCCTATCACATATCCAAGAATGGGTTTGGGTTTTTTTGGAAGGTATGCCCTAACCAATAGCCCCTCCTAGTGTTTTAGAGCCCCAAATAGGCCTAGTTTGTGAAGCAACTATCCTTGGGTGGAGGCTTAGAACTCTCTTGACCACTTATAAATGTCAAGTACCTCCCAAAACCATGAAATTCAGTTTTCATTCGCTGTTATGGTCGACTATCATCAAAATCCATACTACTGTTGCTTCTATCAAACACTTAGCACATGGTTTTGTTAAGTCTAATCAATGAAATCCTGGTAATAACAGGTCTCTACCTACAATACTCTTACAAGGAATTCAAATAGACATCAAGGAACTCATTCCACTGATCACAAAGTTTGATGAGTCAGTGGAATGAAAGAAACATATTAAATTACTGTCAGAACCCTAGTTAAGGGTTTCCCAGACCACTTATAGAAAAAGGAGGAATACAACAATATAAAGAAGTGTCAAGGACTCAAAACATATGCAATTAAGAGGTGACTCACCAAGCTATCTTTCCAACATAATCACTAGTCACCACTTGACTGTGCGCAATTGGGGCACATACAGTAACAGTGAGGAAACAACAAAACTCAAGCAAAACTTGTTGTTTCTTAGATTTCTTCACCAAATAGTGCTTCACACTCATACAATGACATCTATAGAGATTTATGAACCTTCCTTGAGGCCATTGGAGTAGTTACAAGGTAGTTTGGTTGATGGAGTTGTGTAACATCCATCGAGTACTTTGTTCTTCTAACTGCAGCAACTACTTCCTATTTTGTTTAGCAGAGTTACATTGGGTTTAGGAGTTTGAACTATCTTCAAACAAGATTACAATGCAATTAGGCCTTAAACTAGAACTTAGACTCCTTGACACCATTTTGGACTTCTTGTCATGCCTTAACAAGGCTCACAAAACATGAAGATTGTTTCTATATGCCTTAAGAAGGCTTTATACATGATTGTCCTTTACAAGGCTGCTTATTACAACATGACTGTCCCTTAGGACTTATAATATTGCTTATGGAACCATGGCCCTTATTACAACACAAGAAAATTGTCTTCATGACCTTATTTGAAACAACAAAGAAGTGATTCATCAAAACAAGAGAGTTTAAAACTTTAGTCTTCTTGGTGCTCCTACACCATACTCCCTAGGTGGAAAGAGAACTCAAGTCTCTTGAGGAAATATATAAGCAATCATGACACCATGCTTCAGGATGTCTTCTTCACTCATCCAAGTAGAATCTTCAATAGGCAAGCCACTCCATTTGACAATAAATTATTTTTATATCTTATTCCTAGTCTTCTTCAAGACCTTGGTGTCAAGAATGCATTCCAACTTCAATGGCTGATTGGGTGGAAGACCTTCAACCCAATCTTCATCTCCTACTGCTATCACATCTGCCTCTGAATCTACATTAGAATCACCTTTGAAAGGAAATAAATCTGAAACATTGAAGATAGGAGATATGGCCAAGCCTTGAGGAAGTTCAACCTCATAGGCATTGGGTCCAAACTTGTGCACAATGTAGCATGGTCCTATCTTCTGCATGAGGAGTTTGGTTGACTACCCCTTAGGAAGTCTTTCCTTTTTCAAATGTGCCATGACCAAATCCCCAACCTTGTATTGTACATCTCTCGTTCTCTCATTAGCTTTCTCCTTGTACTTGTCATTATTCTTTTGAAGAGTTTCCTTGACATTATCATGAATGTCCTTCATGGCCAATGCAAAGTCTTCACCTTGAGCACTTTTCCTTTCCAATCCATGGAGATCTCTCAATTCAAGAGCACCTCTGGGATGAATGCCATAAACAATCTCAAATGGACTCCTTCCTGTGCTCCTATTGGTGGAATCATTATAGGCAAACTCTACTTGAGGGATGATCATATCCCATGCCTCTCCATGTTGCTTGGTAAGACACCTGAGAAGATTTCCCAAGGACTTATTCACCACCTCAATTTGGCCATCAGTCTGAAGGTGATAAGTTGAAGTAAAGGACAATTGAGTGCCCAACTTCTTCCACAAAGTGCACCTAAAATGGCCTACAAACTTTGGATCCCTGTCAATCACAATGTTAAGAGGCAAACCATGGATTCTAACAATTTCTTTGAAGAACAAACCAGCAATGTGAGAAGCATCATTAGTGCTTTTACATGGAAAGAAATGAGCCATCTTACTAAATCTATCCACCACAACAAATATACTATCAAAGCCTCTTTGAGTCCTAGGAAGACCCAAGACAAAATCCATGCTAATACTTTCCCATGGCCTATTAGGAATAGGAAGTGGCCGATATAGACCAGCATTAGATGAAGTACCCTTTGCCTTTTGACAACAACATTCAACAAATTTTTTTATATCTGATTGCATTTTAGGCCAAAAATAAAACCTCTTCACCTGATCCAATTTTTTATCCAACCCAAAATAACCTCCTAGTCCACCACATTTTTTTTCCTTTATGATGTTCTCCCTCATGGAACACCTAGGAACACATAGTTGGCTACCTTTGAACAACAACCCCTACTGCAACAAAAAAATCAGAAAAATTAGAATGATAAAAGTTTGAAAATTGTGAACAAACTTCATATACCTCCTTGAAATCTTCATCATCCTAATTTACATGTGTTTGAGAGAATCAACCCCTACACTTTAAAACTGAATTTCTTGAACCATACACAATCTTCTACTCAATGCATCTGCCACTTTGTTAGCTTGCCCCTTCTTGTGTTTGATTGAAAAGGTATAGGATTGGAATTTCTCAACCCATTTCATATGCCTATGATTGATTTTCTCCTGTGAATTCATAAAACTAAGTGCATGGTTGTTAGTATAAACAATAAATTCTTTTGGCAAAAGATTGTGCCTCCATTTTTTCAAAGCTTGTACCATTGCATACAATTCCAAATCATAAGTAGAGTACTTTCTCTTTGCATCATTTAATTTTTCACTAAAGAAAGCAACAGGCCTACCTTCTTGACTTAGGACAACCCCTATAGCAAGGTTACTAGCATCACATTCCACTACAAACAATTTATTAAAGTCGGGCAAAACAAGTATGGGTTGTTGTGCTACCTTTTGTTTCATAATTTCAAAAGAATCATTGGCTGCCTTTGTCCACAAAAACTTACATTTCTGCCCCCCTTTGATGGTATCCAAAATTGGTGCACAAATATGACTAAAACCCCTTATGAATTTGTTATAAAATGTTGCCAAACCATGAAAACTTTTCACATCACCTATTATTTTTGGAGTTGGCCATGACAAAATGGCTTCTACCTTTGTTGGATCCATCTTCAAACTAACTTGTGAAATCACAAAACCAAGATAGATGAGTTCTTCCTTCATGAAGATACTCTTTTCCATTTTGATCATCAATTGTTCATCATGTAACTTCTTCAAAACCTGATCCAAATGTTGCAAATGCTCTTCCTTAGTCCCGCTGAAAACAAGAATGTCATCCAAGTAAACCACAACAAATTCGCCAATGAAATCCTTCAACACTTCATTCATGAGACGCATAAAAGTACTTGGAGCATTAGATAGACCAAATGCAATCACCAACCACTCATAAATACCCTCATTTGTTTTGAATGTTGTCTTCCATTCATCCCCTTGTTTGATTCTAATTTGATGATACCCTCTCTTAAGGTCAATCTTAGAAAAGTATCTAGCCCCTCCCAAATAGTCCATTAGGTCCTCAATTCTTGACATAGGGAACCTATATCTTATGGTAATCTTGTTAATGGATCTAGAATTCATGCACAACCTCCATTTACCATCCTTTTTAGGGGCAAGGACTGTTGGGACAACACATGGGCTAAGGCTCTTTCTTACCAATCCCTTATCCAACAATTCTTGTACTTGCTTGGCAATCTCTTCATTTTGTAAAGGTGTCATCTTGTAGGCTACTTTGTTTGGCAAATTAGATCCTGGTATGAAGTCAATTTGATGGCTTATGTCCCTAATAGGTGGCAACTCATTAGGCATTTCTTCTACCATAATCCCCTTATACTTCTCTAGCAATTGTTTCACCTCATTCGGAACTTCTTCCTTACTAGGATCATGCAAACTAGGACTATTTTTAGGCTTCAAAATCAGAGCATACCCTTGGGTTCCTTCCTCCTTAAGGGCATCTAGAAACTCTTTCCCACTCACAATCATGACACTTGACCCAACATTCTTCTCTACATGCTCATTAGGCAATGGATCCTTTCTATACTTTCTACCATTCTTAGTTATGATGAAAGAATTAGTTTTACCATCATGTTGTGATTGAACATCATATTTCCATGGACGTCCTAAAAGCAAATGACAAGCATCCATAGGAATTACATCACCCAAAATTTTGTCCTTATATTCTCCTATCTCAAATTCAACCCATGATTGTGTTAGACTTAGGGCACACAACTGAGAGGGGGTGAATCAGTTGTGCAAAACTTTCCTCCAATTTCACACTTAACTCAACTTAGTAATTCAGCAGCATAATAATAACTTAATCATGAAAAACATAATGCAACAAATCAAGAGCAGAAACATATCAACATATAAGACACCAAGATTTTGACATGGAAAACTTGGTTAAAGGAAAAACCACGGGGTGATTAACCCAAGAATGTATTATCTATTAGAAGAATAGAAAGAACAAATGGTACATGCCAATTAGGGCTCACTGCTTGAGCACACTACTCACAAGAGGCTCACTGCCTACAAGAGACACACTATCTACAAAGAAATAAGTATCACATACATGAACTAGAGAATAGCATCTTCACCATGCTTGAATCAGTTCCATTTAAGCCCAATACTTCTGCTCTACCTTTCGCTCTCTTCCTTGCTACCACACACTCATCTCCACAAGGACAACTTTGAAATGACTTCGCAATCCCTTCTTTATACAAGACATCAACTTAGGAATGATCATCTAGGTTGGCAAACATCCATAAGATCATCCACAAGATGATAACCCATCTGGTCGGCCTATTTCAGGAAGAACACCATCATCCGGAAGTTATTCTTCAATTGCGAGCTCCATCTCCAATGTGGACCACCAACACAAATTGGACACGATCCAAAGACTTCCACAAGCTTGCCTGAATCAACAAGAACATCCACACTTCATCTGCGTACTGAAATCCATCTCTCCTTCATCTAGAACCTCAAGAACATAGACTGCCATTACTGTCACAAAGGAATAGATGCTTGTAGACCTTCAAACCATGAACCAATCTAGTTGACACTCCACAAAAACTTCCTCAACACTCCCTCAAATCCGCAGAACAGGACAATGCAATTCTGGATCTCACCGGACCTTTCTGTAACACTCTGTCACCTCTGAACACCTACCGAAACTAGTTTTACTTGAGCGGCCACAACTTTATCAGATCTTCATGCAGACCTCTGAAATCTTTACTGGATCACATTAAGACACATATCTACAAACCCTTTAATCTGCAACCTCTTATCTTTTTTCTATCTTGGACTTTTACCTTATTGTCATCACTATTCTTCACTGTTCCTGATTGAGACTAATTTTCTCAATATCCTTAGCACACAGCTCATCCAATACTTATCATTAATACAACAGAAGTATGTTGACATCAATGACAACACCATTTAGGCTCATACTTGCAACAATCTCCCCCTTTGTCATTGATGGCAACATATGATGTGAAAAATTGTTATGACCATCAAGACAAGAACTTTTCCTCACTATCACAACTCCCCCTATCAGCAACAACCATTTATGTCTTCTCTCTCTTTACTATTCCCCCTTTGATCAGCAACCACTTGTTTTTCACATGTCTTCTCTCCCCCTTTGACATCAATGGCAAAGGGCACATACTTGTAACTTCACCACTTCAGAATCATATCTGCTGCTCCCCCTGAGTAGTAGCTCCCCATCATCAATCCAGATCACAAGATATGACTGTGATATCCACCAAACTGATGCACCTCAGTGCACCTTAGTTCATCACCGGAGGGGCAATAACCCCTAACTTCTCCCTGAGATACTCAAAAGAGTCCTTAGGTAGAGGTTTAGTGAAGATATCTGCAAGCTGATCCTTGGAAGGCACAAACTCCAATCTGACTTCATTCTTGTTAACTTG
The DNA here is from genome assembly GCA_027924645.1 of Cunninghamia lanceolata. Classification (NCBI taxonomy): domain Eukaryota; kingdom Viridiplantae; phylum Streptophyta; class Pinopsida; order Cupressales; family Cupressaceae; genus Cunninghamia; species Cunninghamia lanceolata. Next base: position 21,951,626 of record BSBN01000582.1, read on the forward strand.
CTCTCTTAAAAAATGAAACTTGATGGATATATGTTTAGCCTTTGAATGCCACACCAAATTCTTAGATATGTTTATTGCACTTGAATTATCATAGAAGATTGTGATAGGTTCCTCATACTCCACTTTGATATCTCTTAGCATCTGTTTCATCCACAAAACTTGAGTGCAACTTCTTGCTGCTGCAATATATTCTGCTTCAGTTGTAGATAGAGATATTGCCTCTTGTTTCTTGCTTAGCCAAGAAACCAATCTCTTCCCCAAAAAGAATGCTCCACCACTGGTACTCTTCCGGTCATCCATATCTCCTACCCAATCAGCATCTATATAAGCATGAAGAGAGAAATCATGATCTCTAGGATACCACAGACCATACTCAACTGTCCCTTTTAGATATCTAAAAATCCTTTTGACTGCCATGACATGAGATTCTCTAGGATCAACTTGGAATTTAGCAACAAGACCAACAGCCTGCATAATGTCTCGTCTAGTTTGGGTTAGATACAACAATCCTCTAATCATTGACTTGTACTTTGTCTGATCAACCTTGGGAGAGTCATCATCTTTCCTCAACTTACATCTGGTTGCCATGGGAGTGTTCATTGGCTTTGAGTCTTCCATCCCAAATTTCTTCAATAATTCTCACATATTTGGTCTGAGAAATGAAGATTCCTTTCTTTGTTTGAGTGATTTGCAGACCCAAGAAGAAATTCATTTCACCAAGCATGGACATCTCAAACTTACTTTTCATTTGATTTGCAAAAGTTTTACACATACTATCTCTTCCTCCAAAAATGATATCATCAACAAACACTTCAACAATCAAGATGTTTTCATGATCAATTTTGAAATACAATTTACTGTCAGCAGTACCTTTATTGAAACCAATCTTCAAAAGATGCTTATCCAATCTTTCATACCAGGCTCTTGGGGCTTGATTTAGTCCATATAGAGCTTTCTTCAATTTGTAGACCATATCACCATGATCAAACAATTGAGAACCATCCGGTTGTTCAATGTACACTTCTTCCAAGTCACCATTCAGGAAGGCAGACTTGACATCCATCTGATACACTTTGAAATCTTTGAAGGTAGCAAATGCAAGAAATAATCTGACTGCTTCAATTCTTGCCGTCAGAGCAAAAGTTTCTTCAAAATCAACTCCTTCAATTTGAGAATAGCCTTTGTAGACCAATCTGGCTTTATTTCTGATTACTTCACCAACTTCATTCAGTTTGTTCTGGAAGACCCATTTGGTTCCAATCACATTCTTGTTTCTAGGTCTGGGAACAAGATCCCAAGTGTGATTTTTCTCAATTTGCATTAGTTCTTCCTCCATAGATTTTGACCAATTTTCATCATTGCAAGCTTCATTCACTGTCTTAGGTTCAATCTTTGAAATTAGACAACACTCTTCGAAATCTTGAGCAATTCTTCTTCTTGTTTGTACTCCTCTGCTTTTATCACCTATGATTTGATCTTCAGAGTGGTTCAGTCTTACATACCTGGGAACTTTGGGAGTTTCTTGCACTTCTGATTCTTGACTAGACTCATTGAAGCTCAACTCTTCTTCCTGATTTGCTAGATCAGTTTGAATCTAAAATTTAGAAGGGGCTTGGGCTCCTTGAATCATAACACCATCTTGATCATCTTCATCATATTCATAAGACCTTGAGGGTTTTTCAATTCCTTCATCAACCTTCACATTTGTACTTTCTATAATCTTTCTTAGTCTCTTGTTATAACACCGGTATGCTTTGCTTTGAGTAGAGTAGCCCAAGAATATTCCTTCATCACTTCTAGCATCAAACTTTCCTAGATCTTCATCTCTTTTAATGTAACATTTGCTACCAAAAACTCTAAAATACCTCACAGTAGGAGTGATGCCAAACCAAAGTTCATAAGGACTCTTACCGGTATTGCGTTTGATTTGAACTCGATTGAGGGTATAGACTATAGTACTGACAGCTTCTCTCCAATAGATCTGAGGAACATTTGCTTCCATCATCATGGTCCTGGATGCTTCTTGGATGGTCTGGTTCTTTCTCTCAACTACTCCATTCTGCTGTGGAGTCCTAGGAGCAAACAACTACCTTTTTATTCCATGTTTCTCACAGAACTCTATGAACTCTCTAGATGTGAATTCTCCACCTCTATCAGACCTCAGACATTTCAATTTTAATCTGGTTTCATTTTCTACCATAGCCTTGAATATTTTGAATTTCTTAAGAGCTTCTGATTTCTCTTTCAGAAAGGTTACCCCCATCATCCGGGAATAGTCATCAATTAGCAACATGAAGTATCTATGACCTTGCACACTTCTGATTCTTGCCAGACCACAAAGATCAGTATGAACTAGGTCCAATAATCCGGTAGAAGATTGTTCCTTGCTTTTAAATCAGACTATGATTTATTTACCAAACTAAAATTCTTTGCATAAACTATTTGAGGGTTTCACTAATTTTGGAAGATCTCTTACAGCCTGGGTATTACTTATCTTGATGATATTATCAAAATTCACATGACACATTCTCCTATGCCATAACCAACTCTAATCAACTTGCACAAATAGACAACTTTTACCAATACCAACTAAATGGAAGATATTACCTTTTGTTTGGGTACTAGATGCAATCTCTGTTCCAGAACTCTCAAAGATCTTGCATTTTCCATTCATGAATCTAAGATCATAGCCTTTGTCCACCAACTATCCAACACTGAGAAGATTGTGCTTTAATCCTTCAACATACAGTACATTTCCAGTTTTGTTCTTTCCATCAAAAGAAATAGTTCCTCTACCTCTGATTCTACCAACAGAATTGTCACCAAACTTTACCACTCCTCCTTCATACCTTTCCAAATCTACAAACTTATTTTTGTCACCTGTCATATGGTGAGAGCATCCACTGTCAATGACCCAATCATCCTTTTCTTCAACTTGGGTAGCCAGAGCTCTTTCTACAACTTTATGATTGAGAGATTTAGAGGATATTGGTTCTTCTTCTTTGATGGCAATAAACACCCATTCACTTCCAGATTTGTTTCCTGTCTCTGATTCATCATCTTTTACTCCTTCCTTATCATCTTCTTCATGAACATAGTAACAATTCTTTTGGAACCTTGATCTGTTAGGATTTGGCCTTGAAAATCTTTCCAGACACTTTGAGGCAAAATGACCAATCTTATTGCAGTTAAAACACTTAAAAGGCAATTTCCCTTCATACTTACCGGATCCTCTTGGCAGTCTTTTTGTAATAAGAGTTTCAAGGTGAGTAGTTTCAGCTTCTTCTTCTTCCAAGTCTTTTCTGTCTTTTTCATACCATGAAAGTTTCCTTGAAGAGTTCTCTCCTGGATCAAACCTTTGTTTACCTTTTACAGAGGCACTGGCTTTGAATGCAGATTCAGTCTTAGGGGGGTCATCTCCAAACTCTGTCATTTCAAATGTAGCCAATTTCCCAACCAATTGATCTCTTGTGACAGTTGTATGGGCTCTGAATTCTTCAATGGCAGTAGCCTTGATTTTGTACGAAGTAGGTAGGGATCTAAGAATTTTGCCAACAATCTCATTTTTATCCAAGACTCCACCAGCATTTCTAATTCCACAAACCAGCTCATTCACTCTTGGCATAAAAGTAGTAATATTTTCATCATCTCTCATCTTCAATTTTTTAAATTTCCCTTTCAGACTTTGTGACCTTGCACATTTAACATACCAGTCTCCTTCATGCAAAAGTTCCAGTTTTTTCCAAATCTCAAAAGCAGTTGGTAGGTCAATAACATTTGAGAGCTCTAAATCAGATAATACACTTAGAAGAGCCTCTATGGTCCGCAGATTGTTTTTAGCATCTGTGATTTCATTTAGGGTTTTTAGACCACCCTGTGGAGGTACATACTCTATTGTAACCATGGTCTAGTATGCCATTCCCATACACTGCAAGTGACATTTCATGCAACCTTTCCAAAGAGAAAAGTTGGTTCCATCAAACTTCAGACTATCCTTCTTGTAAGACGACATCCTGGATCTCCTCAAGCGGTTAAGCTCCTTTTAGAGGAACTTATCTCTAATACCAATTGTTAGACTTAGGGCACACAACTGAGAGGGGGGGTGAATCAGTTGTGCAAAACTTTCTTCCAATTTCACACTTAACTCCACTTAGTAATTTAGTAGCATAATAATAACTTAATCATGAAAAACATAATGCAACAAATCAAGAGCAGAAACATATCAACACATAAGACACCAAGATTTTGACGTGGAAAACCTAGTTAAGGGAAAAACCATGGGATGATTAACCCAAGAATGTATTCTCTGTTAGAAGAATAGAAAGACCAAATGTCACATGCCAATTAGGGCTCACTGCCTAAGCACACTACTCACAAGAGGCTCACTGCCTACAAGAGACACATTGTCTACAAAGAAATAAGTATCACATACATGAACTAGAGAATAGCATCTTTACCATGCTTGAATCAGTTCCATTTAAGCCCAATACTTCTGCTCTACCTTTCGCTCTCTTCCTTGCTACCACACACTCATCTCCACAAGGACAACTTTGAAATGACTTTGCAATCCCTTCTTTATACAAGACATTAACTTAGGAATGATCATCTAGGTCAGCAAACATCCATAAGATCATTCGCAAGATGCATAACCCATCCGGTCTGCCTGTTTCAGAAAGAACACCATCATCCGGAAGTTATTCTTCAATTGTGAGCTCCAACTCTAATGCAGATCACCAACATGAACTGGACATGATCCAAAGACTTCCACAAGCTTGCCTGAATCACCAAGAACATCCACACTTCATCTGCTTACTAAAATCCATCTCTCCTTCATCTGGAACCTTAAGAACACAGACTACCATTACTGTCACAAAGGAATAGATGCTTGCGGACCTTCAAACCACAAACCAATCTAGTTGACACTCCACAAAGACTTCCTCAACACTCCCTCAAATTCGTAGAATAGGACAATGCAATTCCGGATCTCACCGGACCTTTCTATAACACTCTATCACCTCTGAACACCTACCAGAACTGATTTTACTTGAGCAGCCACAACTTTATCAGATCTTCATGCGGACCTCTGAAATCTTTACTGGATCACCTTAAGACACATATCTACAAACTCTTTAATCCGCAACCTCTTATCTTCTTTCTATCTTGGACTTTTACCTTATTGTCATCACTGTTCCTGATTGAGACTAATTTTCTCAATATCCTCAGCACACAGCTCATCCAATCCTTATCATTAATGTAACAGGAGTATGTTGACATCAATGACAACACCATTTAGGCCCATACTTGCAATAGATTGTTCATCTACCAAAACTTGTTGCCCTTTATTCAACATGATACTTTATAAGGACTAACATGAGGAAGTCTTTTCAATTTCAATTTATTTACCATTTCAATGGAAACCAAATTTTTAGTTGAGCTTGAATCAAAAATTACCTTACAAATCTTACCATAGGCCTTGCATGTTGTCTTGAACAATGTCTTCCTTTGAGGGGGTTCTTGTGTTTGAGGTACCTTCAACATGGTTCTTCTCATCATCAAACTTTCTCCTTCATGGACTGGGGCTACAGTTCCAATTGGAGAATTGACACTTTGGCAATCTTCTTCTTGGATCAATTGGTTCCTTCTCTCTCCTCCATGAGAGATTGAGGCTTGCTTTTTAGGACACTTGAAGGCTGGATGTCCCACTTGGTTACAATTGTAGCACCTTCTTGTGAAGACATTAGGACCTCTCCCTAGTCTGCCAAATCTACCTCTTCCATTAGGCCTTCTTCCTCTAAATCCTCCTCTAGAACTAGATTCTCCACTATGCTCTTGGGAACTATATTCCCCTTGGCTTCTTTGGGACTGATTTCTGCCCCCAAAACTACCCCTACTTCTAAAATTTCTGCCACCTCTTCCTTTGCTTTACTACTCACCTTTCCTCTTCAACTTCTCTTTAGCCCTTAATGCTACATGAAAACATTTCTCTACAGTTTCATGGGTCAATAAACTAATTTCATCTTTGATATTGAACCTCAAACCATTTAGATGCCTTGCCACTTTAGCTTTTTCCTCCTCCATGTACCCACAACGAAGAGTGTATTTGTGAAACACCTCGGTGTAAGTAGCCATATCCAAATCTCTTTGCTTCAGATTTTGCATCATCTTGTAGATCTGCACCTCATTGTCTGATGGAAGGAATTGGGCCTTGATCCTCTCCAACATTATACTCCACGAAGAGATCTTACTCTTTCCATTCTTTACCCTCTCTCCTTGGGTGTAATTCCACCATGTAAGGGCAGCACCTTTGAGTTTAGTTTTTGCAAACTTAAGCCTCTTACTTTCAGGAACTTCTTTGTATTCAAAGTAGTTGTTTAGAGCCTCAATCCACTCCATGACTTCATCAACATTCATCTTCCCACTAAACATGGGAATCTCCATCCGAGCCTCCGAAGAATCCTTGCCAATTACCTTGATGGCTTCAAGGAAATGCCTTTGATCAGCCGGTACTTCTACCTCTTCTTGTTCTTGTTCTTCTTCCTCTTTCTCTTCCTCTTCATTTGAACCTTCATCTATCCTCTTCCCTATCCTCAATGCCTTCAACTTTGCTTGGAGTGCTTCCTTGACTCCACTTTTGATTTTCTCTTCCATCTCCTTGAACTTCTTGACCACTTTGGTGGTCATCCCCTTTGGACGCATATTGCTAGCCTCTCCTTCACTCTCCTCTGCTGACATATACCAAGCCTTATACCACCAACAATAGAACCTTTTATGGCTCTGATACCACTATGATGTAGAGGCAAATTGGCTAGGAGATGGAAAAACAAGACAAGGTTCTATTCACCCCAAAAGCCCAAAATCAAGGCCTTTACACAAAAGTGGGAATAGAAGAAAGGAACTCATGGACCATCATGGAAAATTTTATTTGGGGTGTTAGGGGACCCATTCCACTCATTGATTATGATAGATCACACTTAGGACCAACACTTCCTTCACAAACCTCAAAAATGGCTTGTAGCCCTAAAAAACAGAGAACAACCCTGATAACTTTTGACATAGACCTTCAAATACAAATCTCAGATAATTGTAAGATACCCAATATGGTCCCCTATCACATATCTAAGAATGGTTTTGGGTTGTTTTGGAAGGTATACCCTAACCAATAGGCCCTCCTAGTGTTTTAGAGCCCCAAATAGGTCTAGTTTGTGAAGTAAGTACCCTTGGGTGGAGGCTTAGAACTCTCTTGACCACTTAGACATGTCAGGACCTCCCAAAACTATGGAATTCAGTCTTCATTTTCTGTTATGGTTGACTTTCATCAAAATCCATACTACTGTTGCTTCTATCAAACACTTAGCACATGGTTTTGCTAAGTCTAATAAATGAAATCCTGGTAATAACAGGTCTTTGCCCACAATACTGTTACAAGGCATTAAAACAGACATCAAGGAACTCATTCCACTGATCACAGAGTTTGATGAGTTAGTGGAATGAAAGAAACATATTAAATTACTGTCAGAACCCTAGTTAAGGGTTTCCAAGACCAGTTATAAAAAAGGAGGAATACAACAATATAAAGAAGTGTCAAGGACTCAAAACATATGCAATTGAGAGGTGACTCACCAAGCTATCTTTCCAACATAATCACCAGTCACCACTTGACCGTACACAATCGGGGCACGTACAGTAACAGTGAGGAAACAACAAAACTCAGGCAGAACTTGTTGTTTCTTATTGATTTCTTCACCAAACAGTGCTTCACACTCATACAATGGCATCTACAGACATTTATGAACCTTCCTCAAGGCCATTGGAGTAGTTACAAGGTAGTTTGGTCAATGGAGTTGTGTAACATCCATCAAGTACTCTGTTCTTCTAACTGCAGCAACTACTTCCTGTTTTGTTTAGCAGAGTTACATTGGGTTTAGGAGTTTGAACTATCTTCAAACAAGATTACAATGCAATTAGGCCTTAAACTAGACCATAGACTCCTTGACACTATTTTGGACTTCTTGCCATGCCTTAACAAGGCTCACAAAACATGAAGATAGTTTCTATATGCCTCAAGAAAGCTTTATACATGACTATCCTTTACAAAGCTACTTATTACAACATGACTGTCCCTTAGGACTTACAAGACTTCTTATAGCACCATGACCCTTTTTACAACACAAGAAAATGGTCTTCATGACCTTATTTGAAACAACAAACAAGTGAATCATCAAAACAAGAGAGTTCAAAACTTTAGTCTTCTTGGTGCTCCTGCACCAGTTTTCCCTTGTCATTGGCATCTATCCAAAGACTATCCAAGTACAATCCAATGCTAAACATCCCAAAACATGTAAAAAAAACCAAAAAAACCAAAACATTTGAAAATCCAAAAAAAAAGTCAAAATATTCCCAAACTACAAAAAAAATCAAATATCCAACCAAAACCCAAGCAATAAAAATCCAAAATAATCTATCCACATCCAATCTAATCACATCAATTCTTCCAATCAATTCTCCAATCATCAAATCATTTCATTCATCAAATCAATCCAACTCACTCAATTCAATCAAGTCATTCCAAACAACACTGATCCAAATGTAAGTCATCCTTAATCCATACTAATCAAGTCAATCAATCTAGCCAAATTATCCAATCACATCAATGGTCTTAGTTCCTAGCCTTGTTGTGAACCTAATTGATTGATCATCATCATCATTATCATCAATGGGATATATTGTTCCCAATCCTAGTGTTGTTCTTAGGATAAATCATTCCCACATCAACAACCTTATCAATCATCAATCACTATCAATCAATCATCAATCATTATCAGCATCAATCACTTCAATCAATCATCAGTTTTCATCTTGGAAGGGGCAATACCTTGTTTGTTTCTGAATCATTTGTGCATGTTTTCTTGCTTGTGTGTTTCATCATTTTATCTTGCATTTGAATCACATCTATATCATTTTAGCTAATATTCATATCTTGTGTATGTTGGAATAGCTTTTTGTATTATCCTTTGTATTTAAGGTCATATCATACCTTTTTTACATTAGGACTATAATGCTCTATGTTTATTTCCTCATATGGTATACAAGGTTGTATTACACTAGGCGCATTTGACACATCGTCACCTTGGTCTTTATACCATGATGCATAACATCAGGTGCTATATCAAACATTAGGTTGCTCAAAGTTTAATCAGCATAACTCTATCTCCTTCCTTTCATTTCCTTTTTCAAGAGTATATCCATCTCCTTTGTCCCTACATATCCTCTTAAGGGGGCATCATCTACCAATACTTCATTTTTATGAACCCCATCTAAGCCAATCCCAACCTACCCAAACTCTAAATCCAAAACCTATGTTTTATTCTTCTTTGAAATGACATTGCTTTGCAACATCATCTCAAAGAGGGGTGAAATATAGATGTCAAAAATTGACCACAGATCATTCCATCGCATCAGTAAATTTAATTAATTTTAATTAACTAATTAAATTTTCTTTAATGCCTCCCATAAATATTAAATTAAATTAATAAATTTAATTTATTATTTAATCCACTTTTAATCCCAAGGTTTAATTAATTTTAATTAATTAAACCTTTTTAACTTTTTCACTCTCTTGAAAATAATAAATTAAAATTAATAAATTTAATTTATTATTTAAATCTAAACCTAACCTAAATCCCATTTGCAAAGACAAATTTAAAATCAAAACCCGTTACGATAACCCTAACCACCTTTTACCATTCACATAACCAAAAATTTGTTTAACTACTCAAACTACTTCTACCTAGACCATATAAAATTAAATTCATACTTTCATTTACCTTCCCAGGAGTTTTCAACATTGGAGTTATGCTAATGTTTTGAGCAACCACATTCACATTCTCGTGCATTGGTAACATTTCATAGTTTTTGGTATTTAATCTTTGATCTTTCTATAGTTTTTAGAATGTGGCATTATTAGGGTTTTTGTTAAAAATGTATATTTTATGCTATAGATAGAAAACACAATTGATATCACCTTGTAGTGAAGATCTCATGGAAGGAAGATGCTCTTCATGCAATGAGGAGATGGATGCCAAATTTGCAAATACAAACACAAGAACAACACAATGAATGCCTTTGAATCACTTTTACATAAGCCACAAGTTCACAATATCCATCTCTAGTTTACAAATGATAACCTAATCATGCTTATATATGCAACTACAAATATTCCTGTTAAGAATTTCATAATTCAAACTTACTGTGTCGGCATAGGACCTAAATAATGGTCATAAACTGACACTTTGAAATTGGTCCTGACTTAAAATAGGACAGGACTAGGGTACAAGTGCCTAAGTCCTCCCCCCTATTTCTAGTAGGATTTATGTTAAGTGCATCCCCTGAGTCCAAATTGCCATGAAACTTTAGGGTTTTCTCATCGGGAGTCATCAGAATCATACAAGATGCTCGAAATGCATTCTAAAGGACTTGAGAGTTAAACCTTAAGAGGAAAAAGCCCCCAAGGTTACCTTTTCTGACATAACAGGATCTAGAAGATAACTTCTATTCAGAGCATTTTCAAGCCAAAAGGACCTTTCCATTATGCTCAAGAGGCCTCACAGATAAATTTTGACATATTATATGCTATTTTTTTTGTTGTTGGAGGCATTTTTGCATTAGATCTACATCTTAGGCATTTCAAAAAGAAAAACCCTTTCTGGGTTTTGTTTTCTACATCGAAAAACTAGCTAGATATCTATTATTTATTGCATGTAACAAATAGATCATGCACAAACTTAATCAGAAAATTTTTGTAGGCCCCCTCTCCATTAGCATTATGATTTTGGCAATCAATCTTTATAGATCCCTTTTCTTAGTCATCCAAGCTCCTTTTTTGGAGAATGTTTTTTTTTTAATTTAGTGTAGAATTTCGCAGGCTTCGTAGTGGTGTAGATGTTTTTTGGTTTTGGCATATGGAGCTTTTAGAAATTGCAGATTCTCATAGGTGACACTGCACAGTTCCCATTTTTGGAACTTCGAAGACTCATAACTTTCACATATGACTTTGGATTGAGGTACTTTATTTTTTTAAGTGGATGAGTTTTTTAGTAGAATGTAGTGTTGTTAGTTTCACTTGGTTTCATTTCAATATTGTACTTTCAACATACACTTATTGTTGAGGATTTTGTAAGCATTGAGATCAAGACCACTAAGTAATTCTTGCTAGTGGAAGTTATAAACACACTAAAATATAAAATGTTGGATCATATTTTCATTGGGGGTTCTTTGATTAAGTGAAAGCCGGGGGGGGGGGGGGGGGGGTTGTGCTATGTGTGTTCTTTTTAGCACTTCATTTCTACATTTCTTCATCATGGATCAAACAAAAATACCCATAATAACTCCTTGCAACTTCTTTGAGTGGAAATCACACATGACAGTCTATTTAAGGAAAGTTGGGTTGCATAAGATAACAATGGGGCTAGAAACTAAACCTGCTAAAGATGAAGATAAGCCTAAATGGTTTAACAAATGTGATGAGGCCTATGGAACAAGGTGTTTGTCTATTTCTCCTAATTTTCTCTTTCACATTGAGTCTTTGAATTCACCAAATGAAACTTGGACAAAGCTATAAACACTATTTTGCATACAAGATTCAATGAGGGGTCATTTGTTGGAAAATGAACTAAGCAACTTCAACACAATTTAAGATTTTTTCATAAAAATGAAATCACTAAGGTTGTACTTAAAATAGTGTGGAATTGAAAAGAAATATGAACAACTCATTCTTAGTATTCTCTCTAAGCTAAGTTCAGAATAGTTTGTATTTGTTTATAGCTTCTATGCTACTAAGGGTACACTTGGTACTCAATTCACCATGCCATCTTTAGATGATTTTGCTATCTCTCTCACATGGAAGCAAGATAAGCCAATCTTGCTGGGCACTCTAAAATCATGTAAGTCACATGCCCTAGCTACAAATGAAGGCACAAAATAACAAAGAGGAAAAAGTAGTAATAATAAGGATAAGAAAGAAAATAATAGCAAGGAGAAGGATCAAAAACAAGGTGCCCCAAAAGAAGCTAGTGAGACCCAATCTTCTAATGGAAACAAGCCTAAGAAAGAGAAGGTCAAATGTGCCTATTGTAAAAGACCTGCTCATGATGAACATAAATGTTTGAAGAAACAAATTGATCACTTGACAACATTCTTAAGAAGAATAATATCAATGTTCCTAAATCTATAAAACAAAGTTCTAATGAGGGGTCTAACAAGGAAAAGGATAACATCAAGGGGAAAGGAAAGAGAAATGCCCTTATAGTGTTTGCTCCACAACCATCTAGTTGGGTTCTTGATTCAGGTGCTTCACACCACATGGATTCATCTAAGGAAGAATTTGCATCTTTGGAGACATGTACTATACCTTCTATCTTGATAGGTGATGACACTTCTATTGAGGTGTATGGGATCTAGGGTCTATTGATGTGGGCGATGACACATTCCATGATGTTCTTTGTGTGTTCTCATTATCAAATAATCTCATGTTAGTATATCAGATCACTCACATGGGTTCAAGCAAGCGGGTTGAGTTCATTCCTGATTCACTGGAGATTCATGAGTTGAACAGTGGTTCTATAGTTGCAGTTTAGAGCGCAGATCATCAGTCATGGCTATATTAGTTTTCTCACTTTGTTCCTAATCCTCCATCTATTTTTCTCTCATTTAGATGATGTGAGTAGATTATGGCATGAGTGGTTTGGCCATCTTAAGTTCCACTACTTGTAGTGCTGGAGCTCAACTAGTAGAGCATGGTCACAGGGTTGCCTTTAGTTTAGTTTTTAGGCAGTGTTTGCCAAGGTTGTATTATTGGTAAGAATCCTAGGGAAAAATGTGACAAAGGTAAGGCATAGAGAGCTTCACACATACCAGAGTTAGTTCACAGTGATTTGGCTAGTCCATTTCCTTGTCCATCCTTCAACAAGGCTAGATTTGTTCTAACTTTCATTGATGAATTTTCTCGATATACTTGGGTGTACTTTCTCAAATAGAAGTCTAAGGTATTTAAACACTTTTAGGACTTTAAAACATTTGTAGAGAAGCAATCTAAGAAAGCCATCAATGTTTTGTGCATTGACAATGGTGGTGAATATGTTAACCATTGTTTTGAGTAGTTTTAGACTTCCAAGGGGATTGATTTCCAACATTATGTTCCATACACCTTTTAGTAGAAAAGTGTTATAGAATGGAAGAATAGCTCCTTGAAGGAAATGAGAAACTACATGATACACTCCATATCTCTTGCACCAAAGTATTGGGCAAAGGCCATTAACTGTGCTTGTTATATTCAGAATCATGTTCCTCATAGAGCCTTGAAGGGAGCTACTCCTTTTGAATCTTGAATTTGGTTGGAAACCATCAATTACACAATTTCAAGTTTTTGGTTTTCCTACATGGGCCCACATTCCTACAGAGAAACATAAGGCCTTGGATCTATAGAGCAGACCTTGCATATTTGTAGGCTATCCTGAGGGTGTGAAGGGTTATTAGTTGCTCCACCCTTCTACACATGAGTTGTTCATTGAGAGGAGTGTTGGGTTTGAGGAGGGATCTTCAAGCTCAACTCCTGTCACTTCTCCACCTCCTTCTACTTTGACATTGGAGTCACTTGGGCTACATGAAAGATCTTCTGATGAGTTAGATTCACCTAAGTATATTCTTGATGATGACGAGTCTTCTACCTCCACTTTCGATGTTGAGAGAAATTCAAAGGATTCACCTCCATCCTCTCCTACTCATCATTCAAAGGGTGATGATTCTCCTCTAGACTCTCTGACTTCTGGTACACTTTGGGCTAGACAGATCTTGCAGTATGTAGGCGATTGGGATAGGGATCCATTAGACACAAGGCAGACTCGTTCATAATTCTTGAGTGGGATACAACTATGCAGAAGGAGTATAGTTCCTTAATGAGGAACCACACATGGGATCTTATCCCTCTTCCTAAGAGAAGAAAACTTGTTCAATGTAAGTGGATCAATCAGATAAAATTTGTAGTAGATGGGTTGGTTGATAAGCATAAGGCTTTCCTAGTTGCCAAAGGATTGTCCCAGGTTCTTGGGATTGACTACTTTGAGACTTTTGTTCCAGTTGCCAAAATGAACTCCATCCAACTTGTTCTTGCCATTGTTGTAGCCAATCATTGGGAAGTACACCAAATGGATGTGAAGAGTGCTTTTCTTCATGGTGACCTTCAGGAGGAGATCTACATGGAGCAGCAACAAGGGTTTGTTTAGGATTTTTTCACCTTTGAAAGTCTCTCTATGGCCTCAAATAGGCACCTTGGGTCTAGTATGCCAAGATGGACTCATTCCTTCTAAAAGTTAGGTTCAATCGATGCCATTTTGATCCCAATGTCTACATTTTATAGCATGTTGATTCACTCCTATTTCTAGTTCTATATGTTGATGACTTGTTGATCATAGGGAGTTCTTCATCTTCAATTGTGGTATTCAAAACTACCCTTCATAATAAGTTTTTGATGACTGACTTGGGATTTTTACATTACTTTCTCAAGATTCAGATCTACCAGTCTACTTCCATGATCACCATTACATAATTCAAGTATGCTCTTGATTTTCTCTCATGGTTTCATATGGCTGACTATATAAGCCTGCTCTGATCCATTTCTTTCTGGAGTCAAACTTGAGGCTCCGTGTTCTTCACCATTTGCTAATGGCACTTTGTATCAACAACTTGTTGGGAGTCTCATTTATCTGACTCATACGAGACCCGACATTTCCTATGTTGTAGGCATGGTTTCTTGATTCATGCAGGAGCCCTATGAGCTACACTAGAAAGTAGCAATGTGGATACTTCACTACATTAAGGGTACTCATAGTTTTGGGATTCACTATGTAGTAGACATTGATCTTGACTTGGTGGGCTACACAGATTCAGATTAGGTAGGCAATTCTCAGGATCACAGGTCTACTTTAGGTTACAACTTCTCACTTGGTTTAGATCTTGTTTGTTGGTCAAGCAAGAAGCAGTCTGGTATTGCTCTATCTTCTACTAAGGCTAAGTATCAGGGGGATGTGAATTCCACCACTAAGGCTATCTAGCTTTAGAATCTTCTCACTAAGTTCGGGACCCATATCAGACGAGCATCAATCATATTTTTTGACAACCAGATTACCATTCAAATCTCATGGAATCTAGTCAATCATCAGTAGACCAAACACATTGAGGTCCACATGCACTACATCTGGAAGCTCATTCATGCTCACGTCATCGACCTTCGTTACTATTTGACTTCTGAGAAGGTTTCTGATATCTTCACCAAAACCTTCACAAAAAGCAAGTATCTTTATCTACGATCTTTGTTGGGGGTGTGGGAGGCTTCATCTTTGTGTGGGCTTCTTAGTCCTCTCACTCAGAGTTCTAACTCTCTCTACTCTAGGGTCTCTCTCTCTCTCTCTCTCTATTTGTGGGGGGGTGATTTTTCTCTCTTTTCTTGGGGGGGGACTTCATCTCTTTGGGTGGGATTTTATGTACATGGGTACCTCATTAGGCTTCATTTGCTAGGACCCATCTTTTCACCAACCTAAGATGTGCTTAAGAGGGGGGTGTTAGCATAGTTTTTTATTTTCCTAGTTGGGTTATTTATTTTCCTATATTACTAGGTTTTTCCTACACATGTCATTAATTTTTCTTAGGGTTAATTAAGTGAGTATTAGTGTAAGTGGGTGCAAGGTGTCAGCATTTTCCATGGGAGTTGCACTTACCTTTTTTGGTCTATTGTGGTGGACTCTTCCCATTGGCCATATTTTCTACCTCTCCCCTCTCTTATAGTCTATTTATACTCACCTCCTAACTTGTATTTTGCATCTTTTTCTTTTGTATCCTCTTAATTATTTTTTTCTTCTGGAGCATTTGCATTATAGTTGTGGAGACTAACTCTATGCTGCTATTTTGATTTCATATCATTTGCATTCATAGTTTAATATCTATTCATTTGCACTAGTTTTCTAGGTTAATCATCTTTTCAAATTCTAACAGGTTTATGGATTACTACTTTTTTAAAAAAAATTAAAAATTAATTTTGTGAATATTGGATATTTTAATGGGGCACTAAAATTTTTAGAAAATGTAAAAAGTAGGTGTCATTCTAGCCAACCTAAGTATGACGAAAAGAAAATATTTTTTCTCCTAACTTTGCCATTCTAGCCAACCTAAGTATGAGGAAAAGAAAATATTTTTCCTCATAACTTTGGTTTTAAGTAAAGGACACATGAGTAGGTGTGACACATCTTTTTTTTAATTTTTTCAATAAATAAATAATTATTTATATAATTTTTTACTATGACTTATTAAAAATTATCAAAATATAATTTTCCAACCACCCTAACTTGATATTTAAAATATATAAAATTCAATTTTTTTAAAAAAAATCTATAGCTAATAAAACCTATAATATGATGCATCTTTTGGATTTAAAAAGGGATAAATAATTTGAAAGTTATGAATGTTTCTCCATATGTATGTCAATCAGGAAACCAAAAGTAGTGTATGTAAAAATGCATAATAATTACATATTAAAATTATAATGAGGCATATATTATATTATTAGAATGTTGATAGTTTCCTTTAGAAATATTTTTTATTTTATTAGATTTAGTTACAAAAGGGTTTGTCAGCTTCAAGGATGTAGTTAGGAAAAAATTTAGGATAACACTAAATGAGTGGTTTTACAAGTTTCTTTGGCAAGTTTAAGAACTCCCACTTGCCTAAATCTAAAGTAATCCCAAAACACTTTGAAATGGAATCCATATTTGAGCTAGAAATATTAACACTTTTTCATCCAAAGCTATTAGCACTTTTCCATCTAGTGGGATTATTTTAAAATTGCCATTGCTTGGCCCATCATGATCTCACACTCATTGAACATTTTTCAATAATTTTCCCATTTTTGGGGGAAAAATATCACTAACCTTGAAAATATATAATTTGCTATGTTTGTTTTCTTAGGATCTTTTCTTCCTCCATATGCCTCTATATTTTTATATATACAACACTTACCTCTCACTTCTGCTAGTCAATGAGAGCAATGTCAACATTACCTAAATTCTCTTATAGTAATGTCTCTTTAATTCTCTCTTTCAAGATTTAATCTTTCCATTCTTCTATCTTGATATTTGATCATATATCGACTAGAATGCGTGTGATCAATGACCAATAATAGATCTTGATTCAAATTCTCGCTTCTCATAGAATCTAACACTAGGATTTGGTTTGCACTCATGAATATTTCCTCTACAATCACCAATTTAATATTTGAAAACACAATCAAATTTTTAGGATGATGATAGAGGATGAAATTTCAAAGTATTGGCAAATAATTTCCCAACACTTCGATAGAGCCTTATATTGGCACCTGATTAGAAATTTGAAAAAGTGTGGATCCTTTTTCTACTAGCCTAACAACCCTGCACTTATAATTCATCTAATGAAATTATAATTAGCATATCATTTGTGAGATTTAACAATGTATCTTTTAGTGTCTTGTCTTGGTCCTATATAAGTGGATTTATGTAATCCTTAGTCTATGGACTTGTGTGAATGTCATGGCCCTTATGTCTCGATCTTTATTAATCCAATGTGCCCCATCATGATTAATACATTGTGATTGAAATGGTTCTCCTTTATACATTTGTTGTTTATATGTTTTCTATTCCATTTCATGCCTTGGTCAATCTTCAAAGTCTTGTTCATGATGTCTTGTAGTTTATTCATAAGCCCTTGTCATGCCTTTGTTTATTTTATGGTGAGTAGGAATTTATATTTTCTTCCCTACACCCTCCTCTATTTGAATATTGATTTCTTATAGCCCATGACCAATACTTTAAGTGAATCCCTTATAACATCACAATGACTAGAAAATAGATGGTGAAAAAGAGTAACCTAATTAGGTAGTCATTTTGTATGACATTTACTTCATGGACATGCACTCAGGAAAGTATTGTATAATTAGAAATAATGTGTCATGTTAGATGGCGGCATTAGTTTGTGTCGATAATGTGTTATCAATCCTACATTAGGTAAATGCAATGTGATGGTAGTCTATGGTGGGCTCATTGAATTAGTTGGCACTATGTTAACTCTTATGCTCAAAGGATGTATGGTAAACTATTATTTTTTTGTAGCTAAATTGTCTATGGGGGATTATTAATTTCAAGTAGTTTTTCCTTTTCCACCAAGTGATTATTGTTAGATTACGAACCCTGCTAGTGCCAACCATCTAATCTTGTTCAAGTTTCTTGACACTTATCCTTAGTGATAGTGTGTGGGAAATTGGACTATTCATATGGATGTGTGACTTTTCATTAGGCCACACAAATATATACAAACAACTCAAGCTTGTGCAATCTACTCAATATATAGTAGGTGTCTTCTTAATTATAGAAGAAGTGACCCCAACAAATTTTATCTAGACAATTGCTTGAATTTATAGAAGAGGTGCATATAGATAGGTGGCATACACATGGTAATTTTCTATTGGTCCCATGGAGAAATAAGTGAATACTTCTTAGATCCAAAAATACTCAATGAATGTAGGGCTAGCACATGGCACATGATTGGTGATAGTTTTGGCCTGCATATTTCTAGTTAGTGGGATTGGAGAATTTTTAGTAAGTGAATAATTATTAGTAGTGAATGTGGCTAGATTTCAGATCCTCACTAGACAAAGGACAAAGTTCTACTAGTAGGCAAGTTATGATGTGCACTTTATTTTCATCTACTAAGCACTAGTTATTTATCTTAATGTGCAACCATTCTAGATTGTTAATCTTTGAGGCACTTCAAACATGTTAAGATTAAGGTTGTGTGCCTAAGATGTTTAGAAAGGGAAAAGAACTATAGGGCTAGGTTTCCATTAAGAGCATGAGAATGATAAGGAGTGCCTATGTAGGTGAACATTCAAAGTGTTTTGGCAACATGTTTAGAGCTCAAAGGGATGTTATACATGATTAGCAATGCCAAATGTGATCTATGTCATAGCCATTAGTGGAAATCAATTATAGAGCCATATAGAGGGTTTTGTAGGCCTTTCTTTCATGGGATGACCATGCATTTATTGCCACTATGACCAAAGGTTGATTGTTTCTTTTAGTAGAGAGAAACTCATTTCTTGTGGAGGTCCTATCCATTCCTAGATAGAAAGGATTTTTATTTGAGAATGGTTGAATTGACTAGGCATGAAATGGGTTCATCTTTACATCATAGGGCTTTTTAATAGAACATAATCTGACTCTTAAAGGCCACCAATGATTTAATTGTTGATATGCGTTGGACAACTAAGAGGGGGGTAAATCAATTGTCACAAAAACATAAACACTTTCTGCAATTAAACATTCATCAGAAATCCATAATTATTATGATTTAACAATGAGTGGATGAAATCAGAAACTTAACCATAGATATAACATCAAACACAAGAGATGCCAGATTTACGTGGAAAACCCCAAGGTGGGGAAAAACCACAGAGAGGATTAGCTCTCAATAGATATTGCAATCTTGAAATAATGATGTTCAAGCTTGGTTACCCCATGGGCCTAAACATACTGGCTTACCACCATGAAGATCAACTAGGTCTAGCAGGCTCATTACCTCAACCCTAAACCTAGCAAGATTACAATAAGGGTTGTTAAACCCTGAGGGCTTTTAAACCCTAAGGGCTATTAAACCCTACTAGTGGCTCACTACCAGGCTTTCTACAATGATCAACACTTTCTATATTTATGACTGAAGTATAACAATTCCCCTACTCTGCTCTTCCTCTTCTTTCCTTTACCTCCTCTCTACTCCGCCTTTTGGACCTTTCTTAATATCTTTTCATTTCTACTCATGGACACTTTTTCGATGACTCAACTACAAGTATTTGTACACTACATCAATCTTGGAATGATCATCAAGGTTGGCATCACAATCATCAACCATTGGAACAATCTCCAAGGTCAGTATTACAAACATTTACAAAATAGGTTCTAACCTATTACAACATTGTGAAAAGGAAATGAAATGCGGATCACACCATGCATTAGCTGGGACTAAAACATGATCTTCCACACCACAACACACTTCCACAATATTCCAGAGATCTCTACAATCACTAGGATTAACTAGGTCGGCTAGACTAGTTACACGCTACATTATCTGGGAACAATCTTCAAACACAATCTCAATTTCTTAATGTAGACCAAAGTCTAGATAGGAACATGAATAGGAGACATCTACAAGCACACTATAATCATCAGGAGCAACTGTATGAAACTTAACCACTTTATCCATATGAATCTTCTCACCGGAACACATGAACTTCACTATCTTCAACTGTCATAAAAGAAAGATAGCTTGCAGACCACCAAACCATGAACCATTGCAACTGTAGGCACTTATCATCATCCTAAACTTTCCTCTAGAACTACAGATCCAAATACTTTATTGTGGAGGAATGTGGAGTAGAATACTTTCTTCCTATCCCAATTGAACTTATAGAAAAAGTAGGTTTCACTTTGGTGAACACAACTCACTCAGATCTCATGCAGAGGCTTCAAACCTAGAATGCAACATCCTTAGTCATACCTCTAACTTATTTCCAATCTATAGACCATGAAATTCCAATAGAAGTAAATATGGAGTAGTTTACTAGACTGTTCTTCAACATACAACTCAATGTCTGTACTGCACTTCTCTGTAGCTCACTAGTTTCTTTCAGAGAGGCTAATTTTCTCAATATCCTCAACATACAAGTCTTCTAAACAAGTAATAGAATAAGATAAAGTTGACACTAATGAAAACAAGGATATGTGACATCAATGACAACACTGATTAGGCACATACTTGTAACAATCTCTCCCTTTGTCATTGATGGCAACATATGATGTCAAAAACTGCAACAGCCATCAAGACAAGATTCTCCCCCTTTCTCTTACACATATGCACTCTAAGTTTTTCACATGACTTCTCTCCCCCTTTGACATTAATGGCAAGGGGCACATACTTGCACTCTTTTTCTTTGATCTAATCTCTCTTCTAAACTCTCTGACTACTCCCCCTGAGAAGTAGCCCTAAGAAGCATCAATCTGGACCTCTGAGCACCTTTAGACTGATGCAGTATTATGCATCTTAGTTTAGAGCAGGCAAGGTGATAACCCCTAACTTTTCTCTGAGATACTCAAAAGTATCCTTATGCAGAGGCTTGGTAAAAATGTTTGCAATCTAATCCTTGGTAGAAACATACTCCAATTTGACTTCATTCTCTATCACCTTTTCTCTCAAGAATGATACCTAATGGATATGTGCTTTGTCCTTGAATGCATCACTAGATTCTTTGATATGTTTATGGCACTTGTGTTGTCACAAAAGATTGCAATGGGATCTTCATACACAATTCTAATGTCTTTCAAAGCCTACTTCATCCATAACACTTGAGTGCAACTGCATGCTATTGTAATGTATTTTGCTTCTGCAGTAGACAGGGATATTGATTCTTGTTTCTTGCTCAACCAAGATACTAATCTTTTTCCCAAGAAGAATGCACCTCCACTTGTACTTTTTATATCATCCACATCTTTGACCCAATATGCATCAGTATATGCACTGAGAGTAAAGTCATAGTCCTTAGGGTACCACAAACCATAATCTATTGTGCCTTTTAAATATCTTAGAATTCTCTTGAGTGCCATCACATGTGATTCCTTGGGTTCTGCCTAAAATCTTGCCACAAGACACACTGCATGCATTATGTTAGGTCTAGTTTGAGTCAGAAAAAGTAATCCACCAGTCATAGATCTATACTTTTTGTGGTCTGCCATGGGTGAGTTATAATCTTTGCTCAACTTACAACCAGTTATTATAGGTGTGCATACTGGTTTAGAGTCTTCCATCCCAAATTTTTTTAACAACTCTTTCACATACTTAGACTGAGAAATGAAGATACCTTTATCTATTTGACTTATTTGCAGACCTAAAAAGAAGTTTATCTCTCCAAACGTAGACATTTCAAATTCACTTTGCATTTCTCCAGCAAAAACTGAGCACATACCTTCATTGCCTCCAAAAATAATATCATCAACAAAAACTACAACAATTAGGGTTTGTTCATCATTGATCTTGAAGTAGAGATTATTATCTGTAGTACCTTTATTGAACCCTATCTGTATTAGGTACCTATCCAACCATGCATACTATGCCCTAGGAGCTTGTTTTAATCCATACAATGCTTTCTTCAATGTGCATACCATGTCTCCTTGTTCTAATGACTGAAATCCTTCCAGTTGTTCTATATAGACTTCCTCTTCCAACTCTCCATTTAAGAAGGAAGACTTCACATCCATTTGATAAACCTTGAAATCTTTGTATGTTGCAAAAGCCAGAAACATCCTGATTGCTTCAATCCTTTCCACTGGAGCAAAAGTTTCTTCAAAGTCTATTCCATCAACTTGAGCGTATCCTTTGCATACCAACCTTGCTTTGTTTCTTACCACTTCACCATTCTCACTCATCTTGTTTCTGAAGATCCACTTTGTACCAATTACAATCTTGTCTGCCGATCTCAAAACAAGATCCCAAGTCTGATTCTTTTCTATCTATATCAATTCCTCTTCCATAGCCTTTATCCAATTCTCATCTTTGCAAGCCTCATCCACAGTTTTAGGTTCAATCTCAAAAATTAGACAGAAATTTATTTGTTCCTTCGTAGCTTTTTCTTCTGGTTAAGATCCCTTTTCTCTTATCTACTATGATTTGATTTTTAGGATGACTGATTCTTACATATCTTGGAGTCTTGGTAGCACTTACTAGAGCTTGTTCTTTTTCATATGTGCTATCTTCATGCTGTACCACTTCTGAAACATTTGGATCATCTGACTCATATCCACTTGATTTTGAAGACATTTCCTTGTATTCATCAACTTTAACATTTGCACTTTCAATGATCTTATTCAACCTCTTATTATAGCACTGGTAGGCCTTACTCTTGGTGGGGTAACCAAGGAAGATTCCTTTATCACATCTAGCATCAAACTTGCCTAAATCTTCTTCTCTTTTGATGTAACATTCGCTACCAAAAACTTTGATATATTTCACAGTAGGAACTTTACCATGCCACAATTCATAAGGAGTCTTTGAACTATTACCTTTTACTTGAACTCTATTTAGGATATATACTATGGTGTGAATTGCCTCTCTCCAATATGCTTCCAGAAGATGAGATTCCTTCATCAAGGTTCTAGCAACTTCTTGAACTATTCTATTTTTCCTTCCAACAACTCCATTTTGTTGTGGAGTTCTGGGTGTAGATAGTTGTCTCTTTATTCCATTTTCTTCACAAAAGAAATTGAATTCATTTGATGTGAACTCACCTCCTCTATTAGAACTCAAGCATTTGATTTTCAAATCGATCTCATTTTCAACCATTTCCTTAAATGCCTTGAATTTATCTAGAGTTTCAGAAATCTCTCTTTCAAAAAGGTGACCCAAGTCATTCTAGAATAATCATCAATGAGCAACAGGAAATACCTATCTCCTTGCAAATTTTTTAATCTGGTAGGTCCACACAAATCTGTATGCACTAGCTCAAGTAGTCCTCTAACCAATTGGTCCTTGTTTTTGAAACTTGTTCTTGTTTGTTTCCCAATTTGAAAGTCCTTGCAAATAGGATTAGCAGGCTTCACAAGCTTAGGCAAATCTCTAACAATTTGTGCAGTACTTATCTTCATACTATTATCAAAATTTATGTGACACACCTTCTATGACATAACCAACTCTCATTAGCCTGAGTCAACAAGCAATAGTTTTTGGTTCCTTTCAAGTGATAGATATTACCTTTGGTCTTCTTACCAGTTGCAATGACTGTTCTAGAGCTTTCCTTGATCTTGCATCCATTGTACTTGAAGCTTAAATCATAGCCCTTGTCACACATCTAACCCACACTCAAAAGATTGTGAATTAATCCTTTCACATACAAGACATCTTCAATATTATGCTTGCCATCAAAAGAAATAGATCATTTCCCACAAATTCTACCAGCTATATCATCTCCAAACCTAACCAGTCCACCATCATATCTTCCAAACTCACAAACTTACTTTTGTCACCAGTCATGTGGTAAGAGTATCCACTATCAATAACCCATTCATCCTTGTCCTTAATGACCTGAGCAGCCAAAGCACTTTCCACTGGTTTTTCTTCCTTGACATAGCTAGAAGAATTAGTAGACATGGGATCTTCCTTAATAGAAATGAACAAAAATTCATTTACAGAGGAACTAGCATTTTTTGGTTCACCATTATCTGATACTCCATCATCATCAAAATCTTCAACATAATAACACTTCTTTTAGGTCCTAGGCCTGTTCTCATATCTTCTTCTATTTCTTTCAATTCTTTCAAAACACCTGGAAGAATAAAGACCTACTTTACCATAGGAAAAACATTTGAAAGGTAATTTGCCTTTATACTTACAAGATACTCTTTATAGTCTTTCCACAAAGTTGGCTTCAACTTCATCTAACTTATCATCAGATTCTACCTTGTACTTTTCTGATCTAGAAGTATTTCCAGGAGTACTAGCTTTGAAGGCTATCTCAACTTTCAAAAGAGTATCATCTAACTCCCTCATTTCAAAAGCAGTAAGCTTACCAATTAGTTGATCCCTGTTAACCATTTTTACTTGGATGAATTCTTTAATCATGGCTACCTTGTTATAGTAGGACTTGGCCAAAGATCTAAGAATTTTCATAACTTCCTTTTCTTCGAGAGTTCCACCTATAACTTTTATCCCTGTAACAAGTTCATCAATTCTTTACATAAAGACTGATATGTTTTCATCATTATTCATCTTCAAGCTTTCATATTTCACTTTCAGACTTTGTAACTTGGCTTCCTTCATAGAATCATCTCCTTCATACAGATTTTTCAACTTTTCCCATACCTTATTTGCAGTTTCAAGATCCACAACTTTCGTCAATATTGAGTCAGTTAATGAGCTTAGCAAAGCATCCTTTGTCTTGATATCTATCTCATATTATTTGATTTCATCTTCAGTCATCAGACCATTTGGAGGTATGGTGTAATTTGTTTCCACAGCTTTCCAAACTTTGTAACCAAGAGAAAGAAGATGGATTTTCATTCGAACCTTCCAAAGAACATAATTCATTCCATCAAAATGCAGTGCTTCCTTCTTGTAAGACATTTTGGATCTTCCTCAAGCTGTTAAACTTTCTTTAGAGGAACTTAGCTCTGATAGTAATCGTCGATATGTGCCAAACAACTGAGAGGGGGGGTGAATCATTTGTCACAAAAACTTAAACACTTTCTGCAATTAAACATTCATCACTTATCCATAATTATTATTATTTAAAAATGAGTGCATGAAATCAAAAACTTAACCATAGATACAACATCAAACACAAGAGACACCAAATTTCCATGGAAAACCCCAAGGTCAGGAAAAACCATAGAGAGGATTAGCTCTCAATATATATTGCAATCTTGAAATAATGATGTTTAAGCTTGGTCACCTCACGGGCCTAAACATATTGGCTTACTTCCATGAAGATCAACTAGGTCTAGTAGGCTCACTGCCTCAACCCTAAACCTAGCAAGATTACATTAAGGGCTGTGAAACCCTGAGGGTTGTTAAACCATACTGGTGGCTCACTACTAGGCTTTCTGTCATGATCAACACTTTCTATATTTGTGACTGAAGTATAACAATTCCCCTACTCTACTCTTCCTCTTCCTTCCTCTACCTCCTCTCTGCTCTGCCTTTTGGACCTTTCTTTATATCTTTTCATTTCCACTCAAGGACACCTTTTCCACAACTCAACTACAAGCATTTATACACTACATCAATCTTGCAATGATCATCAAGGTCGGCATCACAATCATCAACCATTGGAACAATCTCCAAGGTTAGTATTACAAACATTTACAAAATAGGTCCTGACCTATTACAACATTGTGCAAAGGAAATGAAATGCAGATCATGCCATGCCTTAGCTGGGACTCAAACATGATCTTCCATGCCACAACATGCTTCCACAATCTTCTAGAGATCTCTGCAATCACTGGGATTAAACTGGTGGACCAAAACTAGTTACATTCTACATTATCTGGGAACAATCTTCAAACACAATCTCAATTTCTTAATGCGGACCAAAGCCCAGATATGAACATGATTAGGAGACATCCACAAGCATGCTATAATCATCAGGAACAACTGCATGAACCTTAACCACTTTATCCATAGGAATCTTCTCATCAGAATAGATGAACTTCACTGTCTTCAACTATCATAAAAGAAAGATAGCTTGTGGACCACCAAACCACAAACCATTACAATTGTAGGCACTTATCATCATTCCAGACTTCCCTCCAGAACCGCAGAGCCAAATACTTTATTACAGAGGAATGCGGAGTAGAATACTTTCTTCCTGTCCCAAATGAACTTACAGAAAAAGTAGGTTTCACTCTGGTGAACACAACTCACTCAGATCTTCATGCAGAGGCTTCAAGCCTAGAATGCAACATCCTTAGTCACACCTCTAACTTAGTTCCAATCCACAGACTATGAACTTCCAATAGAAGTAAATGCGGAGCAGTTTATCAAACTGTTCTTCAGCATACAACTCACTGTTTGTATTGCACTTCTCTATAGCTCACTAGTTTCTTCTGGAGAGGATAATTTTCTCAATATCCTCAACATACAAGTCTTCTAAACAAGTAATAGAATAAGATACAGTTCACACCAGTGACAACAAGGATATGTTGACATCAATGACAACACCGATTATGCACATACTTGCAACATTAATTTACCATTTATAGGATGACTTAGAGGTATAATAACTATATCTCAAATATTGAGTGTGTAGTTCTACCCTAATTTATATTTTTTAATCTCTACAACTATACACTTTCATAAGTTAAGGGTCTGCATAGTCATTTCTCTTCCCTTCTTAAGGCTATGTAATCCACTTGTATGAAATAAAGACTTCAAGGCACAACCAAAATATTTTTACAATTAATTTTGGTAAGATTTAAATGAAGTGAAACATGAAGGTTGAACGTAGGAGTACAACTACAATGTATACCTATTAGCTGAATTGATTACTTGCATAATTCATAACTCTTCTCCCTTGTTCCTTTGTACTAAAAATTGGTCCAAGAGTGATTTCCTGATTAGTGCATGTTCTAACCTAACTGTTTGTAACTATGTGCTAAACTAACTAGTACTTGAGTTGAATTTTCATGTTCTATCACATGTACCTGCATCTTGAAAGATTAAAATGCAACTTGTAAATTATATACATGCTTCTCCAATAGAGAAATAGTTTTGGTCATTGAGTTATCTTTGTACAAGGGAACCTATATGTAATCTAGGGTATCAATTATTGTAATTCAATTTATGTAAGAGCAAGGATGTTTTGTATGAGTCAGAAGAAGGTGTAGTCAAGTAGAGACCACTCCATAGCTAGACATTTCCATGGCTAACTATTATGAATTGCATGCAAAAGATATCAATTAAATGAAAATAAAGATTAAACAGAGGAATGAAAAATACATAGAAATAATAACAGTGAGAGACAATTTTTAACATGGTTCACCCAAACTTGGGCTACATCCACTAACAAAGACTCCAATATTATTATCCAGTAAATTGAATCGATTACAACTAGCAATCCTTGCAAATCAATACTGCTACAAATGCTACAATACAATATCAACTAAAATCCTAACCCTTACCCATTTTTATCAAGACTTATGTCAGTTACAAAATAGGTTTTTTTTATGTTGGCCAATAGAAAAATAATTCCTAATGCCTTTATAAAATAATAGGCAATTTTTACTTCGGAGGCATTACCCCTGAGCCCCCAGTTGGGAGCGTTGCTCCCAGACCCCCACTGTGGTCTTTGCCCCTAGGCCCACACTAGGGGGATAAGCCCCCCAGGCCCCACAAGAGGGGTTCTGCCCCCCTGCACTCCCCTGTTAAATAATTTGGGGGGAAACCACTCTGATAAAAGTGGGAAAATTTAACCTCCGAGTCTGATTAGGCTCCATATAACAACACTAACTATAATGTACTCAAGGGGTCTTGTTACTATACCACATGGTCTCTCTAACCACATTTCCTAGTTTATTACTTTAAGTATTAGTTAGCATGAAAGTGTTATAAAACATTGAAAAGAATTTTGTAGTAATCTTTTATTTAATGCAAGTGGGATGTTCTTGATTGGAGATGGATCATTGAAAAAAGTCTACTATGCCATGCCTCTTATGTCTTTCATCTATGCATGTATACAATTCTAGTTGCACTATTGGTTCATACGTATACTCTCATTTCTCTTTAAAGACTTTGATTTTGTTGCTTAATGGATAGGCACTACTCTAGATAACGAGGGATCAAACAATTTATTAAATTTTACATATCTCTTAGTTCTTTGTAAATTAGGAGTAGATTTGGTTTTTATCATTTGCATGATTTAACAATATAACATTGTATTAAATCTTAAGAGAGCTTTAATTTGAAATACATTTAAAGGATCATGCCTATGTGGACTTAAAGTTGCACATGTGTATGCAAGGTTAAGGGGACTAATATGAAGGGATTTTAGCTTATTTTGTATTTTTTGTTACATGTGTAAACTTACTTTCATTTTCTTAATAGAGGTCTTGTAGGTCTCATTATAGTAGTTAGTACAAGGATAACTTAGTGAAAAGCATTTGGGGTTCACCTATGCATAGGGTATGATTACTCAAGACCTAGTTGAGTGGCATTGTATTTCTCTTTACTTGTTCTATCAAAGGGCCTCTAGAAACATCCTCCTAGGTTTATCAAAGCCTAAAATGAAGGAGAGCTACCCACTCCCATGATGCAAGAGCATCCAGTGGTGTAAGGGCAATCTTGCATCACCCAAAAAAAAAAGATGTGTTTCAAAATTATTGATGTTCTTTGAATTTATTTTCAAAATTTGTGGTTCTGGTTCCATAATCACTTGAATAATGATGTAGAACTTTCAGTTTTTCCAAACTGCTAAAAATAGCAACCTACTATTTTTAGAAAGTTTGCATTTGGGTACAGATTGAAGTAAAAATTTACAAGAAGCTTCATAAATGAAAAATAATCCCTTTTTTGAAGGAATCACACAAAGATCATTTGTGAGCTAAAAGATATTAAAGTTTTTGTTTCCTAAAAAATGCCTAAAAATTATTCAAACTCAGGTTTGAGGCACTAAACAGTCCCGTACGGGCCCAAAAATGGCCAAAACTGGCAGAGTAGGTTCTTAACAAGTAGAGCACTCTGCGAGCTTTCTGACGTATAAAACAGTTCATCAATCGGACACCCAGATCAAAAGTTATGGCTCTCAGAAGTTGACCTATTTGTAGAGGGAGATGTAAATTTTGAAATTAGGTTGTTGACTACCAAAAAGGCTATTAATAACCATTTTTGGGAACCCTAGGTAGTAGTAGAGTTAAGGGGGAAAGTGTAGAGTCAAGAATAGGTGGGAAAATAGAAACCTAGCAGATTTAGGGTTATAGATGGCAGATGATTCCAGAGTCTTGTGAGAGGAAGCTGTAATGTGTTGCAACCTATGGAGGGTTGATTCCTCTAATTGTGTTTGAGCTTCTGTAATGTAATAAGTTGTCTAAATCAATAAAGAAAGTTCTATTTTCTGTGTGCAATTTATGTTGTTGTGTGTTTTATGATTTATCCCCTTCATCAAGTGTCATCAAAGCGAGGGTTTCTAAGTGTGTAGATAGATCGCCGACCATGAGGCAGTTTGCACTAGGACTTGAGGTTGTGGGTTTACTGTGGAGATCAAGATGCCTCATGAAGAAATCATATTGGGAGGAATGCTTTGACAAAAGAGGGTTTTAGAGCCCTACAAAGATAAATTGATGCATTCCAAGAGGAGCTGTGAAGAGGGTTTGAGCCAAGAACAAGAGAAGAAAGCAAGGGTGAAGCGGAAGAGGAGCTATCTAAGGAAGAACAAGAAGTTGCGGGAGATCTGTAGAAGTTAGGTTGTTAAGGGCCATTTCTAAGATTGGAAAGAGGCCCAAGATCAAAGTTTCTACATATTCTAGAGATTTGAAACTGGAATAGCTTATTGATTGGATTAATGACATGGAGGAATATTTTAAGTATGAAGATGTGGAAGACCCAGATTGGGTCAAGTTTGCAAAAACAAAATTGAAGGGCCATGGCAGTATTTGGTGGTAGGAGGTCCAGTTAGAGAGGAATAGAAGAGGAAAAGGAAAGATCACTAGATGGGATCGGATGCTGGAGAAACTGAAGAAGCAGTTCATTCCTGTGGACTATGAGATAAAGTTGTTGAAGAAGTTGCAAGGATTGAAGCAATGTAACAAGTCTGTTAAGGAGTATACAGAAGAGTTTTATAAGATTACTATCAGAACCAATCATGCAGAGGCAAACAAGGAGAAGGTAGCCCATTACATTAATGGGTTGAGGCCAAGTGTAGATTAGATAATGCAAACAAGGTAAAATATTAACTAAATGCAATAAAAACAAAGCTATACCTCACATGCAAAACCCAATCCCATCAAGGGAGGAAGAAGCCTTTGCACCCAAAACAAGCTCCTAGACAAAGATTATCCCTAGACTATGGATTTTAATGTGAAATGCTCTTCAATTGTGTAACTCACTATCCTGGCTCAAGAATGATTTTGGCATGGTAACTTTGCATAAACGTGGATGATGAAAATGGCTTGTGAGAGGTTGTATTTATAGATTTTTGGAAGGGATTTTGATCCAAGGGTGGAAATTGATTTGGAAGATCAATGGTGGAGGATGAAGGTGATGTGGAGGGCCTAGATTCAATCTTGAATGAATGGAGGGCTAGGAATAAAAGTGAATCTTTTATTCATTTTGGGAAAAGGGATATTAAATGAGGTTGGGTGAGATGGATTATTTTTGAATTAAAAATTCATATGGGGAAGTAAAAATGAATTAAAAATTCATTTGGAGAATGTAAATGAATTAAAAATTTATTTGGGGAAGAGGAGACATAAATGAGGTATGGGGGTGTAAGAAGCATTAAATGTGATGTGGGATGTCTTTAAATAAAAAAATGACTTATGTGGATTTATTTCAATTTTTTATTTGGAGGATGTGGGGAAGGGTGTTAAACAAGGTTTGACCACCCAAATGAAGGGGGTTAGGATTAATTAAACACATGATTTATTAATTAACCCTAGGGCTGGATGAGGTAGGCTAGGGTAGACAATTAAATAATAGCTATTTAATTGTCTAGGGTAGGGATAGGTCAATTAGTAGGCTAGATTAATTAGTTAACATGGTTTTAACTAACTAATTGGATTTAGTGGAAAGGGGGAAATTGATTTGATAAATATTGCATATTTATTAAATTAATTGGCTAAGGTTTGGACTATTGAATTAATGAAATTAATTCAATTTTAGGGATAAAATGATGGGAAATAGTGTAACGAAAGGGGTAATTAATTAAATAAAAATTTAATTAATTGGTTAGGAGGGAAATTGACATGTTTAGGGATGTTGGGAGTCAGTTTGGTGGCTGAGACATTTTTAGGTGTCTACATTTGCCCCTCTTTGACGTGGCGTCAAGACCTAGGAGGGAAGTGGCGTCAGGTCAAAGAAAAATATGCCCTAGCTACCTGGAAGGAATGAGATGGATGGGGAATGCCCCCTCGAGAGGTTGGCAGGAAAATAAAAATTTTCCAGGTGAGCTCGCGAAAGGATGTGATGGAAGGGAAAGTTGGGTAGGCAATGGAAAAGGAGGATGGTGGGAAGAAATACAGAGGAACTCGGCTGAGATCTGCACCCTGGAGGAAAAAAGAAGGGGTGGAAAGATGACATGGCCCACTATATTAGGAAAAGTGGGCCCTAAGAGTGCCACATTTGCATAGTTTGACCCTAGAGAAGAAGGAGCGAAGGAGAGATGGCTGACCGTAACCCCTAGTTTTCGCGACTTCGACACATCTCTGAGTGGTTTCGAGAGTTTGATCGGGCACCAGGCACTGGACCCCTGGTAGGGCCTAACCCTAACTTTGTAATTTTTCATTTTGCGTGCATTTTTTTGGGGTTTGGGATGAGGGGTTGGAGCGCGTAGTGCCAACGATCATGCGGATTAGCACCATCCTCTAGATTGGCGCTATCCGCTAGGGTAGGGGAGGGCGGTTGTGTCACCATTTGAGGGTGAATTAGCGCTATCATCTAGATTAGCGCGATTCCTTAGAAGAATAGGGTTTGGATATTTTATCGCCAAACAGGGATTATATTAGCGCTATCGTCTATAATGGCTCTATTTGGGTAATTGGCGCTATGAGTCCAAATGGTGCCAAATGGTGTGTCAAGGGCATTTGTCAAAATGACGCCAAAGGTTGTGCGCAGTGGTGCTTTCTTTGGATTCAGCACGAAAGGGTGGATGTATTGGCGTGATCTTTTGAAATCACGCTATGAAGAAGAAATAGTAGTGCCATTTTTGAAATGGTACAAAAGGTTGTCTGTTTTAGCACCAATTATGTTGGCATTTAGACAGTAGAAGAAAAAGGGGGAATTTTAGAAATAGATAAAGTAATATCTAACCAAAAAGTGATGGATGCAGGATACACAACAATTTATACTGTAGTCACGGGAGCGACGAGTGCCATCCGTGATGGCATTGTTTGATCGTTTTGATGATGCAATGCGGGCTCGACTGGTGAGGTTGGGCCTTCTATCGGTGTCGTCGATGCCAGTTCTGTGAGCTCATAGAGCTCTAATGACAGCCATGGTGGAGTGATACCGTACGGAGACTTGTAGCTTTCTGTTGCCCACAGGAGAGATTACCATTACGCTGGAGGATGTTTATTACATCCTTAAGCTACCTATCTGAGGCAGACGTGTTAGATATGACACGAGGATGGGGCAGACTGCATTGACTAGAGTGTTTGGAGTGGATTGCCTGGATCTCTTGACAGATGGGAGGGAGATGGATTATGAGGGGACACTAGCAGTGGGTGCAGATCCATTTGCCTTATTCCTTTGCGCATTGATTGGAGGTGTGGTGATGCCTGATAGGTGAGGCAGGGGTTTCCCGGTTGGTTGGGGAGGGATGATAGAGGGGATGGTGAGCTACGAGATTGTGTATGCCTAGGGACCAGTGATGCTAGCGCAGTTGTACCATGAGATGCACATAGTGACTTATCTTCATGATAGGGTGTTGTCGGCTGGTGTTACTCTTCTACATGTATGCATTTGGGAGCACATCCCTGTCACTCAACCGACATGTGGGTACTATCGGCGGCCATTTGAGGCCTTTGTGTTTTTATATCGAGATGTAGAGTATACATACACTGGACAGGTGCGGTATTGGAGGAGGATGCTGGATGATGTGATTAGCGTGGTCTGGCGACCATATATCAGCATAGAGGCTTGGCCTGATGATGATATTCATCTTCCTTTTACTTTTCAGTAGAGATACTTGATGGGTCGAGGAGACTGTACCATAGAGATGTACCTACCCTCGTGGGTGATGCGATAGTTTAGTTTGGTACAGGACACCCTACAGTAGATGGTGATATATGCGTGAACTCCTCAAGATACAGCCTACTGGCCTGTACCCTTACAGCCACAGGTTGGTTTATCTAATTTTACAGCTCTTTGGCCAGTGCAGTGGGATTGGGGGAGTACGGTTAGAGATGGAGGGACTACAACTGCATATGATATATGGTGGCATATGCATCGGCCTAATCGTTTGATAGATCCAGTAGAGGAGGTAGCAGGTTCAGGGGGGATGATTCAAATGGTGATGGAGATGACCTGGATGGGGATGACTGCATGGGGGAGGGGGAGGAGATCATTAAGGACTACCTCATGGAGGTGGGGGATGATGGAGAGGAGAGTGTGGTTGGTAGGGATGGCCAACCGATAGATGTGCTGGTGGCAATGGTAGCGGGACAGGTGCAGGTGGGGTAGCAGGTACCTGCGGAGCAGATTCCGGTGTAGCATGTGCTTGCATAGCATGTTCCTGCACAGTAGGTATAGGCTGGAGCAGCGCGACAGCCTAGAGGACCTCGGTGGTGTGAGGGACAGCTGAGGGCAGATGAGGGTGACTTACCTCCACTACAGGTGGGGCAGCAGTGAGTTGGTAGGCATGAGGCAGAGATGGGGACCTCAGGGATGGCTTTGGAGGCAGAGGCTGAGAGGCTAACACCTCATCAGCGATGACGGGATGAGGAGGAGGAGATAGAGACCCTGAGAGCACAGGTGGCGAGCCTTGAGGAGGCCTTAGAGGGTCGTGATGCAGAGTTAGTGTAGTTGCAGGGTGCCTTGGCTTTATTAGATGGGGCAGATGGACATGTGGTTGCATTATAGGCACAGTTATCCCGGGCACAGGGTGATATAGAGGATTTGACTATAGAGCGGGATGCAGCACTTGGTAGAGCATAGCAGGCAGAGACTGCATTAGGTAGTCTATAGGCTTCAGGTGGTGGATTTGCCCCAGTTTTGGTAGTGATGCAGACATAGTTGTCTCAGGTGCAGTTGCAGTGTTATCAGCTGTAGGGACAGTTGAGCCAGGTACAGGGGGAGTTGACAGAGAGCAGTAGGCGGATGGAGTACTATAGGGGCCTGTATTATGCGGCCGTGCCAGCAGCGCAGCGGGCACCGAGTT
The DNA here is from genome assembly GCA_027924645.1 of Cunninghamia lanceolata. Classification (NCBI taxonomy): domain Eukaryota; kingdom Viridiplantae; phylum Streptophyta; class Pinopsida; order Cupressales; family Cupressaceae; genus Cunninghamia; species Cunninghamia lanceolata. The sequence goes on from BSBN01000582.1 coordinate 21,986,325, forward strand.
ATAGCTAGGTTAGTAGATCGGGGGCATCAAGATCTCATAGATCGAGATCTGTTTAGTCAGTTCAGTAGATGATGCCTCCTCTCTCACATGTGCCCTAGCAGGTTCCACAGGTGGAGATACAGCCACAGCCACAGGTGCTGACAGGGTCACAGCCTCGACCAGGGTCGCAGTCTCCTACTCCCTCGGAGAGAGGATCCTCCATGTGATGGTTATATCATGTTTAGCCCTTAGAGGCATTGTATCAAGACACTATATTTTTTGATGATTTTGAGGGATGTACATTTTTTGCGGTGATTATACATGATGCGATGCTTTTTGGTGGTTTATGATGTCTTATTATGATGATGCTTATATATTTTATCATTTTAGGTGTTATGGATGTGTTATGTTTATGCAATGATGTGTGTGATTTGATGGATGCCTGGATTCATTTGTGATATATGGATTGTGTTTTGATTTTATGAGCTATATGATGTATAATGCAAGTGAATGTTTAGACTAATGATGGATGCAACAATGTGATGTAATGGAAACGTATGGAAGTATGTATATGCCACTAGATGATTTAAATGCTATTTCAATGGTGATGCTGATGATGTTGTGATGTAACTAATTGTTTATGTGATGTTATATGTATGGAACGCAATGTGATGATACTAATGTTGAATTTTAACATGCACCTATGTGATGACAAACATAAATGAGGAGGATATGATTTGTGATGATGTGCAACTAAATGATTCTAAAATGAACCTAATTATTTATGTAAACTATCAGCTGTTGAATAATGAACTTAATGATATGAACCTAAAATGATATGTAGGTGAATCTAATGATAGGCAAGGTATAATGAATCTAACTGATATGCAAAGTGAGTGGATTTAAAATGAACCTAAAATGATATGTAAATTAAAATGAATTTAACTGATATGCAAATTAAGTGGATTTAAAATGAACCTGAAATGATATGCAAAATAAAATGAATTTAACTAATATGCAAATTAAGTGGATTTAAAATGAACTTGAAATGATATGCAAATTAAAATGAATCTAAATGATATGCAAATTAAAATGAATCTACTTGATATGCAAATTAAGTGGATTTAAAATGAAGCTAAAATGATATGCAAATTAAGTGGATTTCACTAACTATGTAAGGTGAAAGTGAGGTGAGAGGTGGGATGCAAACTAGGTGGGAGGCAAGATGATCTAGTCCTAATACACATGGTGTTCGTTTTTTTTTTTTTTTAACCCTAGACGGTGAGGCTGTGGGAAAGGTGATTGGGTGGGAAAAGGGGAGGTGTATTTGGATGGGGGTGGGGGGGACAAGAGGATTGTTAGATGCCATGTCATTGAGGGGGGATTTGGTTGGATGAAGATATGGTAGGGGAATGGGATTAGTGAGGGATTTGTTAGATGGGGGGTGGGGTAGGGTAGGTGATTATGAAATCTAGGCCCAGATGGAGATGTGGAATGAGTAGTTAGGATTGTGAGTTTTTAAGCTAGTAAGAGTAGTTGCACAAGATTAAATTGATAGCATTTCTTAGTTTAATATAGCAATGTCGGATACAATTCACAAAGGTATAAAAGGACCTAGGTGATGATGTATATCCCACGATTGCATGGACTAGACTCACAAACAATAGGTGGATTTCATGCGTTCCCAAGGTAGTATAATCTTGCCTAGTCTAGGAAGGGGACTCATAGCGATGAGTGCGAATACTACATATAAGGTTTTGATTCCGGTATATGCAAATGGGGCACATCATGCTAGAACTGACCTAGACTTTCAAGATATGAATACTATTCTTGGAGTAATGAAACCAACTCACAAGCATAGCATACAGAAACAATGACTATGTCTACTCTAGGTGTTGTCCGCAACGTACCATGATATAGTGAGATCAAGGTAGCTTTGGAGATAATCGGGAGTGAGACAAAAAATATAAGAATCAATAATCAAAAAGACCAAGAAAAGGATACAAATAGTCTTTGTGTACTCTTGCCAAGAGACATGATGATAGAATGACAGATATTTGTCCATTGTAGGAAAGATATATCCTAGGATGCAGATCAGTTGGTTTTGATTGGAAAAGTTGTGGAAGATGGGCAAAAGAACAGTCCTGGCCATATGTAAGATTATAATTGGTATGTTGATTGATGATTTTTGCATTGAGGGGACATGTGTCAAATGTATACATAGCTTGTGTATCTTTTGTGAAATCCAGGAAGCTCAGTGAATGGGGACCATCCAAATGGGTTGGATGGGTGCATCTTAGGTACCTGAGTACTGGAAACTTCCTTCATAATCCAGACTGCCTACATACCCTGTGTCCATGGGATCAAGGTACTTTCAAGATGTGGGTGAAATGAATATGTAGTTCTGGCTTGACTTGATGATGTGGGAAATGGTTGTGGATGGGTGTGATGTGATGAGGATTTTGACAGATTGGATTGATCGATATGCGAGGGTGGTACTCCACTTGTATTTTTAATGATGTTCTATTATTTTTGGGTTTTTTGATTTTGTGTTGTTTTTGGATTTTTCTGATTTTATGAACTATACAAACGGGAGCTTACAAGGATCCTCATTCCATGGATGGGGTTTTTTGGGTGAGATAGTGCAGAGTGGGTGATAAAACTTGATGTTTCCGAATTCCAAGCCATGGGATGTGTGGGATATGGAGTGTTATGATGGAAAGAGGACTTATTAGATGGTAGAACCGGCCAATTATGCATGGCGCCTGAAATAGGTTTTCACCATGGTACTTATCCAAGGTGTCACCGAAGTGATTTTCACCAGTGGAAGTTTTATTGCACTCGGGTTTTTTTTCTTGATTTTTTGATTTTTTTTTAATTTTTTGATTTTTTGATTGGGATACTCGATGGGTTAGGCATAGAATTTCTTCAAATGCAGAATGTTCATCGGCTCATCTAGAGGCTACCCCTTAGGTGTTGCAAGTTGGTAGGCTCCTGATCCGTAGGCGGCGGTGATGACATAGGGTCCTAGCCAATTGGGTTCAAACTTGCCTTGCTTAGGATGCTCCTGCAAGTTCTTCTGATTTTCCATTAGGACTAGGTCACCTACCTCAAATTTTTGGGTTATGATCTTCTTGTTGTAGCTCCTTCAGAGGCAGTTTTGATATGCATGTAGGTGATTCAGTACATTTAGGCATTTCTCATCTAGTAGTTCTAGTTGATGCAACCTTGCTACGCGGTAGTCCTCATTAGAGATAATGTTTTGCAAGGACACTCAGAGAGATGGGAGCTCGACCTCTATAGGTAAAATGGCTTCATATCTGAATACTAGTGAGTATGGAGTGGCTCCTGTAGTAGTGTGGATGCTTGTGCGGTAAGCCCATAGGGCGGGGTTGAGTTGGAGGTGCTAGTCGCAGCCAGCTTCATTGACTATTTTTTTAAGATGCAGAGGATGGTTTTACTAGATGCCTCTGCTTGACCATTTCCTTGGGGGTAATATGGTGTGGAGAAATGATGTTTGATATCGAACTTGTCGCATAGGGTGTGGACTTCTTGGTTCTTGAAGGGCCTTCCATTATCGGTGACAATGGAATGGGGGATACCATATCAACAGATGATATAGTGGAAAATGAATTTAGAGATTTGGATGCTAGTGGTGAAGGTAAGTGGAATTGCTTCCACCCATTTTGTGAAGTATTTGGTAGCAATGATTATGAACTTATGGCCATTTGAGGATGGGGGATGGATTTTTCCTACGAGGTCGAGTCCCCACTGTGAGAAGGGCCATGGCGTTGCAATTGGTTGTAGCTCCTGTGCTGGTGCATGGATGAGATCACCGTGTTGTTGGCATAGGAGGCATTTCTTGATAAACCTATGAGCGTCGTAGTCCATGGTAGGCCAATAATATCCGGTCCTGAGGATCTTTTTAGATAGGGTAGGCCCATTGGAATACGCCCCACAAATACCTGCGTGTACCTCTTCCAAGGCTACTTCGGCTTCCCTAGAGTCTAAACATCAGAGAAGCATGCCGTCAAGACTCCTTTTGCATAGTGTGTCGCCAACAAGAATGAAACAGGAGGCTCGACAGATGAATGATTTTTGCTGGGAAGTGGATAGGTTAGGGGGAAGGATATTGTCATGAAGGTAAAGGTATGTTTCCTGATACCGTAGGGATAGAGGACCAATGACTTTGCACACAAGTTTAGATTGAGGAACATCATATGCTGGGATGGGGAGCTCTTCTATCAGGAATTCATATTTCTTGCTATCCTTTTTCATATCAACCAGAGATCCTATGGTAGCCATGGCATCTGCTGCTTTATTGTTGAGCCTTGGAATTTGCTCAAAGTGGATGTCCTGGAAGTAGTCCTTGAAATCATCAACCATCTTCTTGTAGGGCAGGAGTTTGTCATCTTTGGTCTTGTATTCATTATTGACCTGCCTAATGACCAATTGGGAGTCGCCATACACAGTTAGCTTTTCAATTTTCCATTGGATGGCCATGCGGAGACCTGTGATGAGAGCCTCATACTTTGCTACGTTGTTGGTGCATGGAAATGTGATTTTGAATGATTTAGGGATTGTGTCGCCTTGAGGGGTAACAAACAGGACACCTGCCCCCGAGCCTCTGTGGGTGTATGATCCATCAAAATACATTTTCCATGTGTCTGGAGCTGGTGTGGTTGTCAGGATGGCTTCGTCTGGAAACTCTGCTATTGTAGGATATTCTACTGGAATAGGCGCTTCAATGAGCTGATCTGCTATGACTTGTCCTTTAATGGCCTTTCTTTCTGTATATTCAATGTCAAATTCGGTTAGGATCATGACCCATTTTGCCATTCTACCAGTGAGAGCCACTCTGTTTAGCAAATACTTTAGTGGGTCAATTTTAGCAATGAGCTTGGTCTTGTTATTGAGCATATAATGTCTTAACTTTTGTGACGTAAAGACGAGGGCTAGACATGCTCGTTCAATTTGTGTGTAGTTAAGCTCATAGGAGATCAAGGTGCGGCTGATGTAGTAGATGGCTCTTTCCTTCCCATGCTCATCATGTTGCGCTAACAAAGCCCCGATTGCTGTGTCTGTCACGGAGATATACAAGAGGAGGGGCTCTTTTTGTCTTGGTGGAGTTAGAATAGGGGGATTAGCCAGATATTCTTTTAGCTGATCGAAGGCACTCTAACACTGATCGGTCTAGGTGAAAGCCGTATCTTTCTTGAGGAGATGTTGGAATGGTTGACACTTATCAATGAATTGGGCAATGAACCAGTGAATGGACTATAGTTTCCCCTGTAGGCTTCTCAGTTGTTTCAATGTTTTAGGAGGTGGCATTTCAGTGATAGCCTTGACTTTCACAGCATCTACCTCGATTCCTCGTCTGGAGACTATGTATCCTAGCAGTTTACTTAAGGTGACACCATAGACACACTTCTTCAGATTGAGACGAACATTATATTGCTCTAGCCTGTCAAAGATCTTGGCTAGCACATCTATGTGTTCTTCTCTGGTCTTGGATTTCTTGAGCAGGTCATCCATGTAATCTTCCATGATGTGGTGAAACAGGTCATGGAAGATGACGGTCATAGCTCTTTGATAGGTAGCTCCTGCATTCTTGAGGCCAAATGGCATTACCACCTAGCAGTAGGTTCCCCATGGGTAGATGAAGTCTATTTTGTGTTGATCCTCTTCGGCAATTTTGATTTGATTATACCCTAAAAAGTCATCTGTAAGGGATAACATTTCATGTCCTGATGTTAGGTCCACTATCATGTCGATATTTGGTAGTGGGAAGTCATCTTTCGGGCAGGCCTTATTGAGAACCCTAAAATTGGTACAATAGTGGATTCGGTCATCTGGCTTAGCAACTGGTACAAGGTTTGAAACCCATTCAGGATAATCAATAGGGTGAATGAACCCCACATCCAGTAATTTCTTTAGTTCTGCCTTGACTAGGAGAGCCACTTGAGGATTCATCTTTCAAAGTTTTTGCTTGACTGGTTTCACATTGGGACACACTGCAAGATGATGAACAACCAAGGTGGGATCTAGCCCTGGCATGTCTGCATAGGTCCATGTGAAATTGTGATTTCTTCATGTGAAAAATGCCAAGAAGTCTTGTTGTTCGAACATGCTGAGAGATTTTGCTTTGTATGTGATTTTTGGCTCTTGTTCTATCCCTAGGTTCATTTCTTGAGCCGGTTCTACCAAGATGGGTGATCTGTCTAGATATACTTTGTCTACCTCAGGGAGGCCCATGCTTCCATCTCCTAGTGCCTCGTGGAGGTTTTCACCAGGAGATATGTCTTTTATTTTTACTATTTTGGGATCTGATACTACTGTGGAATGGTTTTCACCATCAGATCCATTTTTTCTTTTTATGTTTTTGTGACTGGAAGCAGGGGTTGTCTCCCTGAAATAGGTATCTGGATTGAGTTCCATTATGTATCCTGCTCAATGATCTCCCAAAGGGAAGTGATCTCTTACCCCCATCATTTCAGCAATAGCTTCATCATTTGGTGCGACATCGAAGATAGGAAGTCCTTGTTGGTCATAGTCAATGAGGTTAGGGTAGACTAATGGTAGGTTGTTGGATGTCAAGGGGATAGTGGCGACTGAGTAGATGGTGTAAATGGATGAGTCAAAAAAGTTAGCAAAATCACTAAAGGAGTCTTGAAGGCCCGTTTCGTTAATATTGTCGACATCTAGAGAGACTGTAGCAACCTCAGTTAAGATACATTCACTGGTATTAAGGATGTGTTGTGGTTGACCATACCCTAACCCTTGAGTATAGGGGTTTCTTGTTGCTTGCAGTGGTTCTACAATCCCCTGTTCATGAAGGCCAATGTTGCCTTGTCCTTTGTAACCCATAGTTTTGACCATTATAGAGCCCTTGCCGTAAATGTTTGTTGGGATGGTGGGGATGTCTTTCTCTGTTTCTTCATCTTTGTAAAGCCAGGATGAAATATCCTCGAGTATATCCTAATCTAGAAGGTGTTTCTTTTGAAAGATGGGCAAGGGTTTGCATTTGATGATGACCGTGTCGGCTACCTTTGTGTTCGGAGTGCCAAATGTCTTAGGAGTGGGTAATGCACCCACGCAAAAGGTGCCGTGGAGGTTGTATTCCCCATATCCTTGGTCGTTGAGCGTGATCTTGACCTTAGGTGGTGGAGGTGCTTGGGATGAAGTGGTGGCGATGTTGGTGGGGTCTATGTATGAGGTGGAAGCCGTCAGATTGGTTTGGATGGTGGATTTATTATATGGATAGAAGGTTTGGTTGTGGCCTTCCAGAAAATTGTAGTATTAGAAGGGACGGGGGTCGGCATAGATAGTGACTTCTGTGCCATTGTGGGGGAATTTGAGACATTGATGGAAGGTGGATGGGACAGCTTGCATGGCATGAATCCATGGTCTGCCGAGAAGAATGTTATAAGGGAGGTCAAGATCCAGAACCTAACATTTTGTTTCGAGGATTTTCTATCCCACTTGAATAGGGAGCTTTATGGTGCCCTCAAATAGCCTCTCGGTGTCATCATATCCTTTGATTGTGATGCACTCGCTAGCATCCACAACCACATCTGAGTACCCCAAGTGTTTTAGCAATTTTAGAGTACATATATTTAGGCCAGAGCCACCATCTATTAGGACCCTTTTAATGGTGTGTTTGTGAATGCAGACCTCGATGTGTAGTGCAAAATTATGTAGGTGTTCAGAAGCAGGGAGATCTTTTTCAGAAAACGTGAGATGGTGCAGTGTAGCAATATGGCCGACCATGGCTTGAAATTGATTGACATCCAAGTTTGCAGGGACTTGTATTTCCAAAAGGGCTTTGTCGAGGATGTCCTTGTGGCGGGGTGATGTGCGAAGCAGCTCAAGGATGGAGATTTGTGTAGGTGTCTTTCCTAGATGCTCTAGGAAGTTATATCAAGTGGTGGGTGATGGACGGGCATTTGGACGAGGGGGGAGGGGATCGGATGTGGATGCACGTGTCTGTTCAGTGGGAGGGGCAGTGTAGATTGATACACGGCCTCGACGGGTTGTCACAGCGCAATCAGGTGCTTGTGCTTGAATGGTGATTGTGTTGACATGGTGGGATGAGGGTTTGATGCAGCCGACAATGGAGTCATAGGATGCGGGTGGTGGAGTGACATTGTATGCTTGGTTGGATGAGGAAGCTTTATTATGGTTGGGTAAAGGATCCTTGTAAGCTCCAAGGTTAGCATTTGGTGATGGTTGGGCACTTTGATTGAGGCTAATGAGATTTTGGTCTATGAGGTCTTGGATGCAATGTTTTAGTTGCATACAGTCAGCTGTTTTATGGCCCGCCACATGGTGGTATTCGCAGTAGTCATTTTCATTATACCATGCCACTTTGAGTTCATTGTCGAGACGTGGTTGAACGGGTAGGAGTGTGACCACTCCTTGTTTGAGACATATATCAAGGACGTCCTTGATGGGTTTTGCTAATGGTGTGAAATTTCTGTGAGGTTTGTGTGGTTTATTTGGCCCTCTTGGGTTATTTACATATGCTGCATACGTATGTGCAGGTGTTTGGTTTTGGATATGTTGGACGACTTTCACATCCATGACACCGTCGTTCAGATTGTTCTTGTTCTTCCCCCAATAACATGATTTATCGTTGGATTGCGTGTTGGTATTGTTGTTTGTGTTGGGGGTATTGTTATTGGCTTTGTAGTAGTTGTTGTTGTTGTTGCTATTGGACTTATGGTCATACAGTTTGATGGAGCCTTTGGCAATGAGGGCTCGTTCGATGGTTGCACCTGTTGGTGCCTAAATTGACTGTCAGTTTGTGAGAAAATTTTCATGCAGGCACCATCCCAAAATATCCAAAAGGTTCTAAGTTTTGGCACCCCTCAGTGTTTTTCAGCATCTGCATCTCATTTCTTGAGGAGGGGTCTTCGTCTTTTCTCCATCGGCATGAGTTCATTTTTGTGTCTTCGACATTTCGGTTTGAACTTGAACCCTTTTTCTCTAAGTTCAATGGTTCAGCGGTTCTGGGTTCAATTTTCTTCTAACGGGTCGCATTATGCATTTGCCTTGCGCAAATATTGCATCGTTGAACCTCCCGCTTGAACCTTTTTGTTTTGGTTCAAGGTTCAATGGTTCGAAGCTTTGTTGCCTATGGGATTATTTTTGATGTTTGAACCTCGGTGTTGAACCATTAGGTTGAACCAGTTCATCGGTTCAATGGGTTCACGGGGTTGCTTTTGTGTTGCCGACAGATTTGGAATCGGCGTTGAACTTCTCGGTTGAACCTCTCTTTTGAACCATCGGCTTGAACCGGTTCGTGGTTCATTGGTTCAATAGTTCAGCGCTTTATGTTTTTGGTCTTATCAGAGTGATCGGCTTCATCAGCGAAAGACTTTTTGGCTGCTCTGATCGTTTTGGTCTGGCCAATGGATGTCCATTGGCGTGTGTTTGGCTATCGGTGAAGCAAATTTTTGGGCCCCCGATGTAAGGTGTTTGGCCGATGGGGTGTCATCGGCGTGGGTCTAGCGGATGGAGGAGCAGTGTGTAGCTGGCAAAGTAGGCATCGGCGTAACATTTGAGATCGGCAAGGGAGATTTTGGTTGCTCCGATGGTGTAGGTCACACCGACAGAGGTGGTAATCGGTATGACAGTGTGTGTCGGCAGGAGGATTTTTAGTTGGGCCGATGGTGGTCGTCTTGCCGAAGGCGGTGTATTTTGCTTGGCCATCGGAGAGACTTGGTAGATCGGCGAGGGTCTGGAGAGTTGGCTCGATGGTTCATCTCTGGCCGATACAGGGAAGTGTAGTGTAGCGGTCGGCGGGAGATTTTTGGGGCAGGCCGATGGTGTTGGTTTTGGCGATGGGCTTTTGGAGAAGGCTTGTGCGTCGAGTGCGGCAAAAGTGCTCGACACCTTTTATGCTCGCGGCCATGTTTTTAAAGTATTGAAGGAGTCTCCGCGGCACCCATGTGGGATTAATCTCCCTGCATAATTTGAACCTACTGTGAAACACGTTTTGGCGGGAATTCTTTTTGAACGCAGCGACGGTTTCCAAGTGAAATGCGGGTGGTTGAGCCATCAATGATGGTCGTGCAGGGGTATGGGCGATGTTTCAAGTGATTAGGCTGCCTGATTGAGAAGGAAGACTTCCAGATAGTGGCGCGTAGCTCGAGGCCCCCCTTTGTCTGCTGCATTAATATTTTCTGAGCGCCATTCCTTCTGAGGACTGTATCTAGCGGATTTTTTGAAAGCCATGTAATTAATTGCTGTGGTACACTTTCTGGCTGTTATAAGCAGACTGTGTTACCATTTTTTAGGTTGTTGAAAGTTGAACATTTTGGCTCTGTAACACAATACAGTTCGTTTTGGTTGCTCTGTACAGCTAAACTTGTGAGTTTATGTATCTCCTGTTGTACGATTTGGCATGAATCCACTGATTTCATGGTTAATCTTATATGAATAATGCTATGTTTGCATGTGTTATGCTGATTCTGTCTCCAGTTTTGCATGTATCTTTCTTACTGCAATAGGGATGCCATAAGTATAGACAGCTTAACACTCTATATTGGGAGATATCTGTAAGGTAGATATCATGTGTATCCCCCTAAAATCCAGTTTTAGCTATTCATGCTGATCATTCACAGGTGTATGTCTACCGACTCCAAGCCCTGGATAGGCACCAATCTAGCTCTGTGTTGAGGTCATACACCATGTCCAGCTTTGCATCCAAAATTCAAATCAAACTATTTCATTCTTCCATCTGTTAGTTGTAGGATTAGGATTAGGAACCTCTGCATGCTCTCATACCCAACCAGACATCATGTCCAAGAATGTTGCCAACCTTGTGATTTGTTACACAAATCTTGGTCCATACATGAGAGTATTCTGCCTGTTGATGTCAAGTTAAACCCTTCTATCATTGAGCTAGTCAAGGTTATACCTTTATCAAATAGGGACACCCCCCTTGGTGCGACAGAACCAGAAGTGAAGGGGAGGAGCTCACGCAACCTCCTGTATTCAATTGGCTAAATCTGCCTGTGCATTAGAACTGGCAAACCCTAATGCTGATTCAGAAGAAAAAACCAACAAAATGGCGACTCTGCTAGGGACTGAGAAGTAAAAGTACTATCTAATCATCTCCAGTAATATATCTGTGACCCATCCGAGTCACCAACAAAATGGCGACTCCGCTGGGGACAGAGAGAGTCAAGTAACCTGAGGGCTGGAAAATCTAGTTTCCAGTGAAGTTGTTGCAGCAAAAAGGAACCATGTGGTGCTTTGCTGGGGTGATGAATCCAGAAAACAAAAGTGCCTTGCTGACATTCTATCCTCTCTCTGAGAGGTGGCGACTCTGTTGAAAGAACCAATCAGTGCTGCAACATATATCTAGGTATTCATCTTTGATTCAAAATGTTGAGTTTAGAACAGCAAGCTTGGTTGTGCTCTCAGAGAAGGCCATTCTTCATTGAAAGATATAAAGCCCTAAATTTCACAGGGATATATGGTTACCCAAATATTATTCCCAATAAAATTAGAAGATGTTTACCAAAATATAGTGGATCAGATTCTGAATCGGCAAACAAACATCTACAAAGATTTTGTAATTTAATAGAAGATTATGAGGTAGAGGATGAAGATGTAGTAATGAGACTCTTTGTTCAGTCATTGGAAGATGATGCTAGGATATGGTTTTTAGACCTGCCTGTTTGTTCAGTTTCTTCATGGATAGATTTAGAAGTTGCATTCCTAGGGCAGTTTGGTGAAAGGTTTGATGTGGCCTCATTGATCATAAATTTTATGAATATCCAAAGGGAAGATGAGGAGCTAGTTCCAGCCTTTAATCTTAGGTTTATTAAATTGCTCAGGCAGATCCCTGAATATATGAGACCTAATAATGCATTGTGCTTGACAATTTATTTGGCTGCATTTGATGAAGAAATGAGTTATCTGTTGAGAGATAAAGAACCAGTCACACTTCACCAGGCTTTCCAATTTGCTATGGACATAGAAAACAATGAGAAATATGGAATGCCAGTAGGTTTCATGGCTGCAAGTTGTCAAAGCAGTTATCAAAGTGAATATATTTCAGCTCTCCCAGTATGTGCATTGAGAGATGATTGTATAGAGGGAAATATATTTCAGAATAATGTGTGCAGCCATGATGTGATGCATGAAGAAAATGTTGTAGAAAATGTAAGCACATCTTGTAATAATGAAAACAAAGATTGTTATCAGCCTTTAGAGGACAAGCCTGCAGACACAAGGTGCCCTCCAATTGATCAAATGAGAGACATACATGAAGTTGTGTCTTACAGCAGTGTGCATATCCCAGTTATGCCTAATTATTTATATGAAGTGGATATGCAGAGCTTCACTCTGAATATAGAAAACATTGATTCAAGGGATGGCAGTGAATATGCTAGTGATTGCCAGCATTCAGATGCATATGTGAGCCTTTCAGATGATGAAATATATTTGGATGCTGATTATGAGTGTTTCCTTGAAGATTTTGGCCACCTTCATAGTGCAGAGGTTGAAAACTTTACTTTTGATTATCAGGGCACTGGTGAAGATAAAAAACAAGGTCACTATTCAGAGGTGGATGAGAAAATTGTAGATGTGTGTGCTCATACAGTTGGGAATAGTGTTGATTGCAGGGGTGACTATGAAGCTTTCAGTGTAGGGCTGCATTCTGAGTTATTTCTGCCTTCTCTTGAGACATTTCAGGTGGACATTAATGACAAAATTGTCGTGCATGATGATGATGGATATCTATATGTTCATCAAGATAAATTTGATTATGAGATGTTGCTTGTGCATGAATATTGCATGTTTGATACAGAGGAGCTCTTATTTTTTGAGGAGGGGCAAAATTCTGATGTGGATTCATTTGTTTCATGTGAGTCTGTTATTTTTCCAAGCAACATCAGTGACTCATATGATGATGACATTCTACAACTGATAATTATATATGCTAATGAAGCTAGTTGTAGATTTGTTGAAGAAAAAGAAATGAGCAGTAGCACAAATAATTGCCAAGGGGCTTGCTGCAGACAGTTAAATGCTTTTAGGCTTTATTTGAAGAAATCAAAAGAAAATCAGGTGTTTGACAAAGGAAAAGTCTGGTTTTTCCTTTTTGGTGGCCCTGGGCCACCATGTTTATTTTAAAATAATGTGTTTGGTGATGCAGATCATGGTAACTTCATGACTCTGTTGCCCAATGGATAGGGCACTGGTCTGCATCCCAGAGATCTGGGCTCGCTGCAGTCTCGCACCTGCACGTCCCCAATTAGAGCCACTGTTGGTGCCTGAATTGACTGTCAGTTTCCGAGCAAATTTTCATGTAGGCACCATCCCAAAATATCCAAAAGGTTCTAAGTTTTGGCACCCCTCAGTGTTTTTCAGCATCTGCATCTCATTTCTTGAGGAGGGGTCTTCGTCTTTTCTCCATCGGCATGAGTTCATTTTCGTGTCTTCGACATTTTAGTTTGAACTTGAACCCTTTTTCTCTAAGTTCAATGGTTCAGCGGTTCTGGGTTCAATTTTCTTCTAACGGGTCGCATTATGCATTTGCCTTGTGCAAATATTGCATCGTTGAACCTCCCGCTTGAACCTTTTTGTTTTGGTTCAAGGTTCAATGGTTTGAAGCTTTGTTGCCTATGGGATTATTTTTGATGTTTGAACCTCGGTGTTGAACCATCAGGTTGAACCAGTTCATCGGTTCAATGGGTTCGCGGGGTTGCTTTTGTGTTGCCGACAGATTTGGAATCGGCGTTGAACTTCTCGGTTGAACCTCTCTTTTGAACCATCGGCTTGAAGCGGTTCGTGGTTCAACGGTTCAATAGTTCAGCACTTTATGTTTTTGGTCTTATCGGAGTGATCGGCTTCATCAGCGAAAGACTTTTTGGCTGCTCCGATCATTTTGGTCTGGCTGATGGATGTCCATCGGCGTGTGTTTGGCTATCGGCAAAGCGAATTTTTGGGCCCCCGATGTAAGGTGTTTGGCCGATGGGGTGTCATCAGCGTGGGTCTGGCCGATGGAGGAGCAGTGTGTAGCTGGCAAAGTAGGCATCGACGTAACATTTGAGATCGGCAAGGGAGATTTTGGTTGCTTCGATGGTGTAGGTCACACCGACGGAGGTGGTAATCGGTATGACAGTGTGTGTCAGCAGGAGGATTTTTAGTTGGGCCGATGGTGGTCGTCTTGCCAAAGGCGGTGTATTTTTCTTGGCCATCAGAGAGACTTGGTAGATCGGCAAGGGTTTGGAGAGTTGGCCCGATGGTTCATCTCTAGCCGATACAGGGAAGTGTAGTGTAGCGATCAGCGGGAGATTTTTGGGGCGGGCCGATGGTGTTGGTTTTGGCGATGGGCTTTTGGAGAAGGCTTGTGTGTTGAGTGCGGCAAAAGCGCTCGACACCTTTTATGCTCGCGGCCATGTTTTTAAAGTATTGAAGGAGTCTCCGCGGCACCCATGTGGGATTAATCTCCCTGCATAATTTGAACCTGCTGTGAAACACGTTTTGGCGGGAATTCTTTTTGAACGCAGCGACGGTTTCCAAGTGAAATGCGGGTGGTTGAGCCATCAATGACGGTCGTGCAGGGGTATGGGCGATGGTACAAGCGATCAGGCTGCCTGATTGAGAAGGAAGACTTCCAGATAGTGGCGCGTAGCTCGAGGCCCCCTTTTGTCTGCTGCATTAATATTTTCTAAGCGCCATTCCTTCTGAGGACTGTATCTGGCGGATTTTTTGAAAGCCATGTAATTAATTGCTGTGGTACACTTTCTGGCTGTTATAAGCAGATTGTGTTACCATTTTTTAGGTTGTTGAAAGTTGAACATTTTGGCTCTATAACACAATACAGTTCGTTTTGGTTGCTCTGTACAGCTAAACTTGTGAGTTTATGTATCTCCTGTTGTACGATTTGGCATGAATCCACTGATTTCATGGTTAATCTTATATGAATAATGCTATGTTTGCATGTGTTATGCTGATTCTGTCTCCAGTTTTGCATGTATCTTTCTTACTGCAATAGGGATGCCATAAGTATAGACAGCTTAACACTCTATATTGGGAGATATCTGTAAGGCAGATATCATGTGTATCCCCCTGAAATCCAGTTTTAGCTATTCATGCTGATCATTCACAGGTGTATGTCTACCGACTCCAAGCCCTTGATAGGCACCAATCTAGCTCTGTGTTGAGGTTATACACCATGTCCAGCTTTGCATCCAAAATTCAAATCAAACTATTTCATCCTTCCATCTGTTAGTTGTAGGATTAGGATTAGGAACCTCTGCATGCTCTCATACCCAACCAGACATCATGTCCAAGAATGTTGCCAACCTTGTGATTTGTTACACAAATCTTGGTCCATACATGAGAGTATTCTGCCTGTTGATGTCAAGTTAAACCCTTCTGTCATTGAGCTAGTCAAGGTTATACCTTTATCAAATAGGGACACCCCCCTTGGTGCAGCAGAACCAGAAGTGAAGGGGAGGAGCTCACGCAACCTCCTGTATTCAGTTGGCTGAATCTGCCTGTGCATTAGAACTGGCAAACCCTAATGCTGATTCAGAAGAAAAAACCAACAGCACCTTTGTCGATGACTTCTTCAAAGGTAGATGCACAAAGAATTTGTAAGTGAAACCCTAGTTCCTAATTGAGATTGGCCACAAACATGGTGACAAGTTGTTTTTCAGGAATAGGCCACCAGAGCTTGCTTGCTAAGCCCCTCCACCTTTGTAAGAAAGAAGTGAAAGCTTCTCTGTTCTTTTGTTTGGTGTTGCAAAGGTCAGTCATAGACACCTCATGTTCAAAGTTGTAAGAGAAGTGGTTGACAAACTTCTCCGCAAGCTCAGGGAATGTGCGAATTCTAGGTGGAAGATGGGCAAACCATTCAGCGGCTTAGCCGCCAAGGCTTCTTGGGAAGAGTCTCATAAGATATGTGTCGTTGTTAGAGACTTCTAGGCAAGCAATGTAGAACTCCCTAAGGTGGTCCCTAGGGTTTCCCTTTCCCTTGTATTTGTCAAATTTTGGCGTTTCAAAGTTTTTGGGGAAAGGGGGCATGTACAATGTGTGGTCAAATGGGTAGGGGCAAATATCATCAAAAGAATAGTATTTGCGTTTGCCCCCAGTTTGTAGGTCATCCACCTTTTGGATTAAGCCTTGTAGGATAGTGTTAAAATCCTGTGGTTGTTGTGGTTGGAATGTGTAGGGTTGTTGGTTGGTGAGATATTGGAGGTGGGGCGGGATTTGATGTTGGTATTGCAGGTTGAGGTTTGGATTGATTGGTGCCTGCTATTGTTGGTAGGTGTGTAGTTGATGGAGAATGTGTGGTGGTATTTGGGGATTGGTATTATGTAAATTTGATCATGTAATGGGATTATGTGGGTATGTTATATTGGATGGATTGACGTTAGGTAGGTGGATGTTGGATTGGTTGGATGTATTGTGAGGTAGGTGTGAGAATAGTTGTCGTAGGTATGCTATGGTTTGGGGGTTGGGTGGAGGCACAGTTGTGGAAGTACTTGCTTGTGTGGTGTTCCCTTGTACGCTTAGGGTGATTTGTGGGATGGACGGGTTTGTGGTAGTGGTCGTAGTGGATGTGATAATAGGTTGGGAAATGGTAGGAATAGCAGGATTTGTGGAAATGGTAGATGTGGTTGTGGTTGAGCTTGTGGAAGTGGTAGACACTGTAGGTGTTGATGTTTGAGAGGCGGTGGGTTGGGTATGTGAGGTAGATGCTTGGGTATTTGATGGGGTAGGAATGATTGTAGAGGTGGATGGTTGCGATGATGTCATGATGGGAGGAAGTTGGGCACTAATCTTGAGAAGATGATCAAGATATCTACTTGGGTCTGACCTTAGGATTTTATCAAGTAGGTCCATATTATCGGCGTCTTGTGTAAATCTCAAGACATCTAGATCATCTTGGGAAATGGTAGGGATGTTTTGTGTTGGTGGTGTTGGTGGTGGTTGTTGTAAGTAACTGAAGGGATTTTCGTTGGGACCATGTGGGGGGATGTAAGAGTATGTAGGTGGGTTTGGATTGATGGGTATGTTGTAGCTATCGGTGTTGGGCATGCCAAATTGCCAATGTTCTACCATTTCTTGTTGCTTTTTGCTTTGTGATCTCGTGATGGGCATGCACGTATATGGAGTTGATCCCTAGAAGTAGAGTGGAGTGGATATGGAGACCTTAGAGAATCCGATTGATTGTGTTGGACCTAAAGATAGATGGGGTAGTGAGATGAAGTAGAAGAGGGGAAGCGGTGGGAGATTGATATGTCTTTCCAAGGATTTGATACGGATGGATGATATTGATCTTTTTGTTGCACAAATTTTGGACCAAGATGAAGGATGATGATGTTTGTTTTGATGAAAAAAGGGTTTTGATTTTGATGTTTGTTTTTGATTGACGATGAAAGACTTGATGGTCGACAAGTTAAGTTTTAGACAAGATCTAGATTTTGGCACAAATGCATGATTTTCTTTGTTTGGGGTAGACTAATGACCTTATGCAAAGAGGGATGATTTGTTTTTTCTTGAAAGGTAGACTAATGACTTTTCAAGGAAAACATGATGATAATGATGATTTCTAGATCTAGCTTTTGGCTCAAAAGGATTACAAGCCTTGGAATGATTTGTTTTGGTCCAAAAAGATATACAAAAAAGGATTAGGGGTGGCAATGGATGGATTTAGGCTGATTAAGATGGGGCAAAGGGGTCCAACAAATGGTGGTGATTGATTCTCTAAGGTCCAAGAAAAAAGTGTGATTTTGGAAAATTTTGAAGAAAATATGGATTGACTATTGTCAGATTTTGGCGGAATGAGTGTGGATTATGAGAAAGCAGATGGTGGAGATCACAATGAAATAGTTCTTAGTTTTAGGCAAGTCAATATGAGAATAGCGCCAATCCACAGGTGAAATGGCACCACAATCAGACAGATATGGTGCTAAAACAGGGCAGACAGATTTTGAAGGCAATTTTTTGGATTTTCTTTGATGGGAATTTGATCAAATTGTTTTCAATGTCTCTTGGCAAGTTTGTTTGTGAAAAATTAAAGCACTTTCACACACATTTGAATGCAAAATAACCAATGATTTCTTGTTTGTGAAATGACGTATGATTTTGTTTGGAACAAGCACTTTTCACAACCTAAGGTGAGAATGTGACAGTATTTGTTGAATCCCTTAGCTGCACCTATTCAAAGCGGGTAGCTCCAAGATCTTGGAAGCACCGGTGTAATATCCCTTGCCCAAACTGGTTACAATTTTCTGGTTTTTGGCTTTGAAGAATTTTGTCAAACAATTACTCTGCAAAGGGATATTATGCTGATACAAATTTCTGTTTGCTTTTCCTAACACTTAGCTCCAATTGGTAACATTATATATGCTGGTAAATGACTCCTATGATGTCTATATGATGCCTCAAGATGAAATGCAACTATCTTTTGGTGTTTTCAAATTGCGTATTAATGACTACATATGAGAAAAAGACACCTATAGCCAACTGACATAATGACAAACACTTGGCATGCATTCTTATATGAGAAACCAGTGCTCCATTGATATAGACATTACATCAAACAATTATCATGCAATCTAAATGCTGGAGATAAACAATGAGTCTGCAGCTTATAACCCCATTCATTGAAGGTAAAACCAAATACATAACATGCCAAGACTCATGGCTTTCAAATGCCAAAATCTGATTACATAGTCATCAACAACAGCAATATCTATATGCTAACAATAGATGCAAATAACAGAGAGAACCTGGTAATAATGGTGCTCAAAGTGCCGATGAAGAATCAAGCAATATCCAAGGAAAGGAGTCCCTTCCAAACCCAAATTGAAACCCTATCCTAGCTGCCCCGTACTGTAGCGTTACTGTTCACGGCACTGTAGCAACACTGTAGCATACTGTAGCAAATCACTGTAGCAAACACTGTAGCGCGCACTGTAGCAATCACTGTAGCGCGCACTGTAGCGTCACTGTAGCAAACACTGTAGCAGCCAATAGGAAAACTTCTGATATACAAATTGATACCCCAAAACCCCTGTAACACTGCAGATTTAAGCACAAATGAAAGGACTGAAGTATCCCTTCCAATTTGCAACCCTTCGGAGGATATTTCACCACCTCAGTTATGCTAATCTATGGGAGTTTCCGTTCCCAAAGACCAAATATGCAGAAACCCTTGGCTCCACAAAACTCATCAAATGCAAATGTCAATAATCAGATGCCTGGAAGCTTACCTTGCCCCTTCCTTTATACTTTTTAATCACACTTTCAAGAGGCTTCTAGAAAAATCCTATTATTTTATTTTAGTGACTTTAATGATCTAATGTGTATTTTAAGTCACTATATTAAATTAATTAAATATAAGGTTACCTTTTGATTTCAAATTAAGTAATAACCTTATAAAATAATTAATTTAATAATATCTCCCTTATTTCGTCAATTAGCCTTCGGGAGTTAAAGGCTAAATTACTCATCATGAAAATCACTTAGGAAGGGGACATTACAGTCCGCCCCTCCTGAAATTACTTGTCCCCAAGCAATCTCAACTCTGGATGCTGAAGTATCTCCTCGCCTTCCCAAGTGGCATCCTCAACCGGTAAATCCCTCCATTTGATCAAATACTCTCTGATGACCCGTCTCCGTAACTGCCTCTCCCTAACATCCAAAATAGCCTCAGGCACCATAATCAACTTCCCCTCATCATCCAAGGGTGGTAAGGTAGCAGAAGGAACCACGCGATGACCTAATGCCTTCTTGAGGCGTGACACATGGAAAACATTGTGTACTCTGCTATCTGCCGGTAATTCTAACTCATAAGCCACATCACCAACTCGTTGGATAATCCTGAAAGGGCCATAATAACGCGGCTTGAGCTTCTCTGCACCACTCTTCTTGAGAGTGGATTGTCGATAGGGCTGTAACATCAAATACACCATATCCCCAACCTCAAATGACCGCTCAACTCTCTTCTGATCAGCATACTATTTCTGTTGATTCTGTGCCTTTTGGATATTTTCTCGAAGAGCTCTCATAATATCCTGGTTCTCCTGTAACATATCTCCTGCATTAGGCACTCTACTGTCACTCATCAACAAGTCAAGGAAACTGGGTGCTTCATAACCATACAAGGCCATAAATGGTGTCATCTGAATCGAGAGATGGTAAGTGGTATTGTAACAGTACTCACAAAGGTATATCCACTTAACCCAACCCTTCTGTTGCCCTGCAATGTAATTTCTGAGATATCCTTCCACCCACTTATTCACAATTTCTGTCTGGCCATCCGTCTGTGGGTGGTAGTTGGTACTTGGGGTAAGCTCTGTCCCACATAGTCTAAATAACTCCTGCCAAAAATGACTCAAGAACCGACTATCCCTGTCACTAACAATGCTCCGAGGTAACCCATGCAACCTGAAAATCTCACGGAAGAAGAGTTCTGCTACCTGTGCAGCTGAGTATGTAGCTGTGATTGGAAAGAAATGAGCATATTTTGTTAATCGATCAACAACCACATAGATACAATCTCGTCCCTAGGTTTTTGGCAAACCGGTAATAAAATCCATGGATAAACACTCCCACTTCCTATCAGGAATCGGAAGTGGCTGAAGTAAACCTGCAGGGTATGTATGTTCCTGTTTATTCTGCTGGCAGATAGGACACTCTCTGACATATCGAAGAACATCCGTTTTGAGCCCTTTCCAAGTAAAGCGCTCTCGAACCTGTCTATAAGTCTTGAAGTACCCCGGGTGCCCTGCCATAGGTGTATCATGAAAATACCTCATCACTGTGTTCTTCATTTCTGATCCTGGGGTTAAGAATATCCTACCTTTGTAAATGATAAGATCATTTACAACTGAGTACCTGTCATCCTAAACTGTCCCCTCAATTATGCTAGAAGCCCATGAGTCTTTGGCATACTCTGCGACAATCAAGTGTCTCCAATCCTCTGAAATCTCCACCATAGAGCTCAAATGGGGGCGGCGAGACAAAGCATCAGCAACTACGTTTTGAGTTCCCTTGACATAAGTAATGTCAAAGTCATATGATTGCAATTTACTCACCCACTTCTGCTGACGATCGTTAAGATCTCGCTGTCCTAGGAAATGCCTCAAGCTGTTATGGTCTGTCTTAATGCAAAACTTGCTGCCCACAAGGTATTGCCTGAATTTGGCCAATGCATGCATAATGGCCAACATCTCCTTATCATAAATACTGTAGCTCCTCTCTGGACCTCGTAACTTCCTACTCTCAAAAGCTATCGGATGTTTGTCCTGCATAAGAACTGCACCAATCCCCTCACCCGAAGCATCACACTGTAGCTCAAAGGGTCTAGTAAAATCTGGCAAGGCTAGAACTGGGCAAGTAGTCATCAACTGTTTAAATTTCTCAAAACATTCCTGTGCCTCAAGTGTCCAAACAAATGCCCCTTTCTTCATTAAATCTGTAAGTGGTGCTGCATGTCGTGAATATCCACTGACAAATCTGCGGTAGAAGCCACACAAACCCAAAAATCCCCTAAGCTGAGTAAGATTCTCAGGTGTAGGCCACTCAATAATAGCTCTGACTTTGTCAGGGTCCATACGCACACCTTCTGCACTGATGATATGGCCTAAGTATAGCAACTCTGTCATGCCCAGATCACATTTGGATTCTTTGGCGTACAAGGACTCCCTGCTAAGAATTCCCAACACTGTATCCAAATGGGCGATATGCTCCTCCCAAGTTCTGCTGTACACCAAAATGTCATCAAAGAAGACTAATACAAACTTTCTCAGTTGTGATTGAAAAACCCTGTTCATAGTGGACTGAAACGTAGCAGGAGCATTGGTTAGTCCAAATGGCATAACCACAAACTCAAAATGTCCACAATGGCACCTAAATGCTGTCTTCTCGATGTCCTGCTCTCTGACCCTGATCTGGTGATAACCTGATCTCAAATCTATTTTCGAGAAATAGCGAGCACCATGAAGCTCATCGATCAGCTCGTCAATACGAGGAATAGGGTATCTGTTCTTAATTGTCCTCTTATTCAACACCCTGTAATAGATGCACATCCGAAGGGTACCATCTTTTTTCTTGACCAAGACTACTGCTGAAGCAAACGGTGATTTACTTGGCCTAATGTGCCCCATAGCTAGCAGCTCCTTAATTGTTTTTTCAATCTCATCTTTTAGCCGTTTGGGGTGTCTGTAAGGAGTGATCATCACGGGTTTAGCACCCTCCTCCAATTCTATTATGTGCTCAATCCCTCTGTCTGGAGGCCTACCTGGTGGAATATCACTGAAAACCTTAGAGTGCTTGATCCTCAACTCCTGTATATCTGGGTGATAGGCTGGTTTTTGTTTCTCTTCCTGTGTTGGCATTAGAATACACCCTGCTACCCACTCAACCATGTCATGGCGCATAAGTCTCTCCATTTTTCTGAAAGATATCATCCTGCAGCTAGTATCTCTGATGGCTTTTAGCACATGAGTCTTCCCATCCACTTTAAACCTCATCTCCATTTCCCTAAGGTTAATGGTAAACTCCCCGATATCATGAAGCCATTTCATTCCTAAAACCATGTCGGTTTCTCCCATGTTTACCACATAAAAATCTGCCTTAAACTCAAAGTTATTCAATCGCATGGGAAGACCTGGAATCATCCTGTCACACTTAAGAGTATATCCATCAGCAACTTTTACTCTTATGCCCTCAAATTCCTCTGTTCGAATTCTACGCCTATCAACCAACCTAGCATCAATGAAGTTATGCGTGGCACCTGTATCAAGCAAGGTAATGATCTTCTGTCCAGCTAAAACCCCACGCATCCTGAATGAGCCCTCTTACTGTATGCTAGTAAGGCGTGCTTCTTGAAAATTTGCTTCTTCAACATTTTCAGCCTCAATTTCATGCTTATCTATCTCATCATAAGGTTTTTCCTCATTAGATTCCTCTTGATCAGATTGTTGGTCCGACTCAGAATCCTCATAGAATGCCCACATAATCCTATTTGCTTTGCCCTTAGGTCTTAAAGGACAGTCATGGTTTGCATCATAGGGACCTTTGCAATTAAAACACAACTTTTTCCTTCTCAAGTCATTAAATGTCTCACGATCTAATGGTGCTGCTGATTTTCCCTTTGAGTCTGAAATTTCTTTTTTCTTGGGAAATGTCTTGTTGTCCCGGTAAGAAGAAGATCCCTTAGATGAGTACTTAGTTTGAGGGGCTGCAAGTTCCATACTCCTAGCTTTTTTCATTGCCTCCTGTAGTGTCGAAGGATCAAAAGCCTTTATCCATCCTCTTAACGGTTCCAATAAGCCCTCCATGAATAGCACAACCAATCTCCTTTCAGATATATTGGAGACCATGACTGATAATTTCTGAAATTCACTAATGTAACTCTCCAAACTCCCAGTCTGCTTAAGCTGTGCCAAGTCTCTAAAATATGTCTCTGGATCTCTCTTATCAAAGCGTTCCACCAATCTATCAACAAACTCCTGATATGAAGTGATACTATTATGATGCAATGTCTCTAATCCATGATACCACCAATCGTGGGCTGCACCCTCCAAGTGAAAAGTAGCATATTTTATTGCATCCCTTTCTGTCATGGGTCTAAGAGTCAAGAGGGTGTCTAGCTTATGAATCCAAGCCTGAGCCGTGACCTTCCCACTACCATCAAACATGGGCAATGTAACCCTGCTGGTGGCATACATCAAATCATTATTTTGATTTCTTGGTCTCTTTTCTTGCTTTCCCCTGTAGTGTTCTCTTCTTTGACTCACAAACCTATCAAAGCTCATGCGTTCTCTGACCTGTGGTGTCAACAACTCCCATTCATCATTAGCTGCCATAAGAGTATCTGCAAACATCTCTTCTCCTTCTTCTTCTACATTTTCCTCTTCTTGTTCATTCCTCAAAAAAGTAGGACGTGTAGGCCTATCTGCCATGTGAGAAGATGCTTGTGCTCTAGGTGTCCCAACCACACTCCTATTATCATCCGGTTCATAGTTTCGTCTTCTCTGAGGGTTCATTTGTTGTATCATTGTAGTAAGTGCCCGCATAGCATCTGCCACCTGCTGCTGCCCCGTAGCCATTTGTCTAAAGAGTTCACGTGTTTCCTGTTCTTCATCATTTCTTCCCCTGTTTCTGATAGGGCTACCTTCACCTCTTTCACCCATAGTGCCGGATGAACCAACCTCTCGCTGTTTTGCTGCTGCAGTGGCTGATAAAGTGTTCTGTTCAAGAGGTTGTGACCACTGTTTTTGCTTCCTTTCTTCTCTAGCTGTATACCTCTTGTCCCTATCACTTTGTTGCATTTAATGAGCTGATTTCAAACCCAAAGGATGGCAGGAAACCGCTCTGATACCACTGTAATATCCCTTGCCCAAACTGGTTACAATTTTCTGGTTTTTGGCCTTGAAGAATTTTGTCAAACAATTACTCTGCAAAGGGATATTATGCTGATACAAATTTCTGTTTGCTTTTCCTAACACTTAGCTCCAATTGGTAACATTATATATGCTGGTAAATGACTCCTATGATGTCTATATGATGCCTCAAGATGAAATGCAACTATCTTTTGGTGTTTTCAAATTGCGTATTAATGACTACATATGAGAAAAAGACACCTATAGCCAACTGACATAATGACAAACACTTGGCATGCATTCTTATATGAGAAACCAGTGCTCCATTGATATAGACATTACATCAAACAATTATCATGCAATCTAAATGCTGGAGATAAACAATGAGTCTGCAGCTTATAACCCCATTCATTGAAGGTAAAACCAAATACATAACATGCCAAGACTCATGGCTTTCAAATGCCAAAATCTGATTACATAGTCATCAACAGCAGCAATATCTATATGCTAACAATAGATGCAAATAACAGAGAGAACCTGGTAATAATGGTGCTCAAAGTGCCGATGAAGAATCAAGCAATATCCAAGGAAAGGAGTCCCTTCCAAACCCAAATTGAAACCCTATCCTAGCTGCCCCGTACTGTAGCGTTACTGTTCACGGCACTGTAGCAACACTGTAGCATACTGTAGCAAATCACTGTAGCAAACACTGTAGCGCGCACTGTAGCAATCACTGTAGCGCGCACTGTAGCGTCACTGTAGCGCTACTGTAGCAAATCACTGTAGCAAAAACACTGTAGCGTACTGTAGCAAAACACTGTAGCAAACACTGTAGCAGCCAATAGGAAAACTTCTGATATACAAATTGATACCCCAAAACCCCTGTAACACTGTAGATTTAAGCACAAATGAAAGGACTGAAGTATCCCTTCCAATTTGCAACCCTTCGGAGGATATTTCACCACCTCAGTTATGCTAATCTATGGGAGTTTCCGTTCCCAAAGACCAAATATGCAGAAACCCTTGGCTCCACAAAACTCATCAAATGCAAATGTCAATAATCAGATGCCTGGAAGCTTACCTTGCCCCTTCCTTTATACTTTTTAATCACACTTTCAAGAGGCTTCTAGAAAAATTCTATTATTTTATTTTAGTGACTTTAATGATCTAATGTGTATTTTAAGTCACTATATTAAATTAATTAAATATAAGGTTATCTTTTGATTTCAAATTAAGTAATAACCTTATAAAATAATTAATTTAATAATATCTCCCTTATTTCGTCAATTAGCCTTTGGGAGTTAAAGGCTAAATTACTCATCATGAAAATCACTTAGGAAGGGGACATTACAACCGGCTCCTCCTTACAATTGCACACACTTCTCATGCATACCAAGATCTAGGTTTCTTATAAGGCTTGTCCCTCACCAAACCTTTAGATTGTCCCTGCTACCTTGGCTAAGAACCGCATGAATCAGGGCTGCTTCAAGGGTTTCCCCTCTGCGTCAACAATTAGAAGGATTTTGGCTTTCTGAACAATGGTTCGTAGTAAGGGCATCTGTTCAGGTGGTTATACATGCGGTAGTGCTACTCTCTGTTATGGAGTCTCCCAACCTCCAAGGGTTGTGCCTTGGAGGGTTTTGGGTGAGGTTGGCTATCGGTATAACACAACAACACCTATCGCTTGAGACTTTTGTCCCAAACGCCTTATTTTATATAGCGGCTTGGAAGAGCTTGGCTTTAGCTTGATGCCACTTGGGTCGTTCCCACCTTTCGAAGCTTGGTGGCAGGCCCTCTAAGGTTTACAAAAGTAATACAATCATGAAAACACTTTTGATCCTCAAGTTCATACAAAGATGCGAGGGGAGAGCATACGTGTCTTCTATGATTGTATCACACTAAACATGGTTCAATTTTAGATCTTTGGATTAAATGGGGTGTGATTAATGCAAGTTTTATGATAAACTTTTGATTCCCAAGGTCACCAAAATAGTGCGAGGGAAGAGCATATGCTTTCACACCACAAGCAAAAAGAGCACAAAACACTTCACACAATTAAAGAGTGATTTTCTTGATTACATGCGTGAGAGATGCAAGTTGTTGTTCTTTTTAACCAAATGCTTTCAATTTATGCAAGTTGTGGTTCTTTTTAGAGCTCAAAATCGAAGTGTTTGATTGTTGTTTGTTGGCACACAAAAGAATAAATTTTAGAGCACCAAAGTAAATGTTATGGGCACACACACTTCACACAAGGAGTTGTTTGTTTGTTGGATTTGATTTTAAAGCACCAATTTGAAATGTTGTCTAAAAACTAACATACAAAAGGGTTCATTTTAGTTTCCCAAATCAAAGTGTTTACTAACTAAACATCAAACCACCCTGCAAAAGGCTTTGTTAGTACCCGCAGTACCTACAACAGACAGAAAAGCAAGATTTTCAAAATAGCACTAAACAAAATATGCACAGGCGCCACTGCGGGTAGAACAACCCGACTTACAACAAAGGTGCTAAACAGTATTAAGGTGCTACTTAAAGACTATTATGGTGACACATTACAGAATAGCGTTAATAAAAATTTTAGTGCTAATAAGTTAGATGGAAAGTGACAATACAGATGATAGCGATGATAACGGTATAGGAAGGTGCCATTGCACAACTCTCCAGAGAGTCTGTGTCTTTTGAGGATAGCGCCAATCTGGCTGATAGCGCTGATACGGTACTGGACACATCCGACCTGCAAAAAAAGTGATTTGATAACAACCTAGAAGATTAGGCTGCACACATATGACGTCCCATTAGCCTTGTTAGCCTACACAAATGAAAAAAATGAAACGAAAGCAAAAGCCAATGTTTATTTTAGATTTTTACAAAAATTTGCACATAACCTCCCCTTGTAATTTTAAGATCTTTGTGGAAACAAAGAGCACCTAAATACTCAAATGGCAAGGGGATCATAAAAAAGAGAACAAAGAGCGAGTTAGTGTAGAGAAAACGTGCTGCACAAAAATGGCGCCAAAACAGGAAATAGCACTGAAACAAGCTAGTTATAGCGTCGCTGCTAGGATAGGATGGCGTCACACCTACAAACACACGTCCCTTGCACAAAAACTCAACAAAAGATGATTAGATTTGGACCTTGTGGGTCCCACCGGGCATGCCAATGTAGATTAGATAATGCAAACAAGGTAAAATATTAACTAAATGCAATAAAAACAAAGCTATACCTCACATGCAAAACCCAATCCCATCAAGGGAGGAAGAAGCCTTTGCACCCAAAACAAGCTCCTAGACAAAGATTATCCCTAGACTATGGATTTTAATATGAAATGCTCTTCAATTGTGCAACTCACTATCCTAGCTCAAGAATGATTTTGGCATGGTAACTTTGCATAAACTTGGATGATGAAAATGGCTTGGGAGAGGTTGTATTTATAGATTTTTGGAAGGGATTTTGATCCAAGGGTGGAAATTGATTTGGAAGATCAATGGTGGAGGATGAAGGTGATGTGGTGGGCCTAGATTCGATCTTGAATGAATGGAGGGCTAGGAATAAAAGTGAATCTTTTATTTATTTTGGAAAAAGGGATATTAAATGAGGTTGGGTGAGATAGATTATTTTTGAATTAAAGATTCATATGGGGAAGTGAAAATGAATTAAAAATTTATTTGGGGAATGTAAATGAATTAAAAATTCATTTGGGGAAGAGGAGACATAAATGAGGTATGGGGGTGTAAGAAGCATTAAGTGTGATGTGGGATGTTTTTAAATAAAAAATTGACTTATGTGGCTTTATTTCAATTTTTTATTTGGAGGATGTGGGGAAGGGTGTTAAACAAGGTTTGACCACCCAAATGAAGGGGGTTAGGATTAATTAAACACATGATTTATTAATTAACCCTAGGGCTAGGATGAGGTAGGCTAGGGTAGGCAATTAAATAATAGCTATTTAATTGTCTAGCGTAGGGATAGGTCAATTAGTAGGCTAGATTAATTAGTTAACATGGTTTTAACTAACTAATTGGATTTAGTGGAAAGGGGGAAATTGATTTGATAAATATTGCATATTTATTAAATTAATTGGCTAAGGTTTGGACTATTGAATTAATGAAATTAATTCAATTTTGGGGATAAAATGATGGGAAATAGTGTAACGAAAGGGGTAATTAATTAAATAAAAATTTAATTAATTGGTTAGGAGGGAAATTGACATGTTTAGGGATGTTGGGAGTCAGTTTGGTGGTCGAGACATTTTTAGGTGTCTACACCAAGTATTCAAGAGGAGCTGAGCCTGTTTAGAATGACCACCATAGAAGATGCATACCAGTTTCCCTGAAGGTGGAAGAGAAGTTGAATAAAAGATTTGATAGCAAGCAAAGGGGAAGAGATCAAGGTGGAAGGATTGGTACAAGACCCTATGGTCGCCGAAATGAAGATTCAAAGAAAAGGGAAGAAGCTGGCACCAGTTGAAATCAGAGAGGAGATAATACCTACTGCCCTCATGACCAAAACAATGGTGAGCAAAGAGGAAGAGGAAGAGGCAAACTTGGGCAAGGACCTGGAAGAGGAGGTTTCAGAGGAACCTATTTCCAATGTGGAGAAAAAGGACATTGAGCATATGAGTGTCCACAACATCAAGGAAGGACAAATAGAAGGCCTGAAGGTAATGCATGAGTTAATGAAGATGCACAATCTAAATGCTCTGAAGATGCTGAAAGGGGAGAAACCCAAGTTGTTAGAAAAACTTTGTTGAATGAGGAGAAAGAACCTAATCAAAGGAAGAGTTTATTCCGCACAAGGTGCAAATGTGAAGGTAAGTGTTGTGATATTATTATTGACAGTGGAAGCACTGATAATCTTGTTTCAGAAGAGATGGTTGACAAGTTGAAGTTGACAAGAAGAAAGCATTCACATCCATATCGGATTGCATGGTTGTAGAAGGACCATAAAGCTTTGGTCAATGAATAGTGTTTAGTGAAGTTCAAGATTGGTGACTACCATGATGAGGTGCTCTGTGACATCATACCAATGGATGTATGTCATATGTTATTTGGAAGGCCATGGTAGTATAATAGGAACACTATCCATGATGGTCGTGCAAACACATGCTCCCTAACAAAGGATGGAGTTCATCATAAGTTGAAGCCCTTGAAGGAGGTGGAAGAAAAGCTACGTAGTACTGTTAGAATTTTCTTGGTAGATGGTAGAAAATTTTTGGAGGGTATGAAGCATGACCATCATTGCTTTGCATTGATTCCTAAGATTAGTCAAGAGAAATATGAAGATGTACTTGCAGAAGTCTCAGTTAGGTTGGAAGAATTTCATGATATTATCTCTGATAATGTACTAGAAGGTTTACCACCGATGAGAAAGATAAGTCACCAAATTGATTTGATACTAGGAGATAGTTTGCTGAATAAGGCAGCCCATAGAATGACTCCTGCAGAGAGTGAAGAGCTGAATAGTCAAGTTCAAGAGCTGTTAAGGAAGGGACTGATAAGGCAGAGCCTGAGTCCATGTGTGGTACCTGCAGTACTAGCACCAAAGAAAGATGGAGAGTGAAGAATGTGTAGAGATTCTCGAGTCATAAATAAGATCACGATCAAGTACAGGTTTCCATTTCCAAGAATGGATAACATAATGGATTATTTGAGTGGAGCCAAGTACTTCACAAAGATTGACCTAAAGAGTGGGTATCACCAGATCTGAATGAGAGAAGGAGATGAATGGAAGATAGCCTTCAAGACAAAGGAGGGTTTGTATGAGTGGTTAGTCATGCCATTTGGGCTAACCAATGCAACGAGCACATTCATGCTGCTCATGAACGAGGTATTGAAAGAATTTTTGAGAAGTTTTGTTATTGTTTATTTAGATGATATTTTGATTGTCAGTAAGACTTGGGATGAGCATATGATGCATATCAGAAGAGTTTTGGAGAAGCTGAGGGAGGAGAAGTTGTTGATCAATCAGAAGAAATGTAGCTTTGCAAAGGAGTTGGTATACCTGGGATTTGTTGTCTCAGAGGAAGGTCTTAAGATGGACCCAAAGAAGGTAAGGGCTATCATTGAATGGCCTATGCCAAGGAGTGCTTCTGAGGTAAGATCTTTTCATGGTTTGGCAAGTTTTTACAGAAAGTTTATCAAGAATTTTAGTAGCATTTGTGCACCCTTAACTGAGACAATGAGAGGGGATAGAAAAGAGTTTAGATGGACTAAAGGAGTAGATAAAAGCTTTGATACATTGAAGCAGAATGTCATAGAGCAACCTATTTGAGCACTTCCAGATTTTAATAAGGTATTTCAGGTAGATTGTGATGCTAGTGGCAGTGCTATAGGAGCTATTTTGAGCCAAGAAGGTAAGCCCATTGCCTATTTTAGTGAGAAGATTAATGATACCAATAAAAAGTATTATGTTTATGATCAGGAATTTTATGCAATAGTTTAGGCTTTAAAGAAATGGAGACATTATTTGTTGCCAAAGGAGTTTGTTTTATATACTGATCATCAGGCTTTGCAGTATCTTAATAGTCAAGAAAGTTGAACCAGAGGAACTTAAAATGGGTTGAGTTTTTGCAGAGCTATACTTTTGTTTTGAAGCACAAGAGTGGGAAGTACAATAGAGTTGCAGATGCCTTGAGCAGAAGGCAAAAAATTGTTGACAGAAATGAAGATAGAGGTTGTTGGGTTTGATGAGCTCAAAAATTTGTATCCTAAAGATCCAGATTTTGTAGAGGCCTGGAAAGCTTGTTTGAAACTTTTTACTTTGGATAGGACAAAATGGTTGGATTTCATAATCCAAGATGACATGTTGTTTAGAGGAAGCCAGTTGTGCATTTCAAGGAGTTCCATGAGAGAGAACCTGATTAAGGAGAAGCGTAGTGGACGATTGGCTGGACACTTTGGTCGAAATAAGACCATTGCTATTGTTGGTGAAAATTATTATTGGCCACAGTTGCAGCAGGATGTGAGGAAATTTGTGCAGAGTTGTAGAGTATGTTAGATGGTGAAAGGAGCAAGTCAGAATATAGGTCTATATCAACCACTACCTGTACCAGAGAAGCTGTGGGATGATATTAGTATGGATTTTGTTCTTGGTTTACCAAGGACACAGAGAGGACATGATTCCATTTTTGTGGTGGTGGATAGATTCTCGAAGATGGCACATTTCATTCCTTGCAAGAAAAATAATGCTGCTATTCATATTATTGAATTATTTTTTAGAGAAGTGGTGAGATTACATGGTCTACCAAAGAGCATAGTTTTAGATTAGGATACCAAGTTTGTTGGTTATTTCTAGAGGACATTGTGGAAGAAGTTGAAGAAAGATTTGAAGTTCAATTCTGCACACCATCCACAAACTAATGGATAGACCAAAGTGGTGAATAGGAGTTTGGGTAACCTACTATGATGCTTAGTAGGAGATAAGCCCAAGGGATGGGATTTGATTTTACCACAGGCAAAATTTGCATAGAATAATTTTGTCAATAGGAGTACTAGTAAATCACCATTCTAGATTGTATATGGCAATAGCCCAAGAAATACTTTTGAGTTAAGGAAGCTAGACAAAGGAGAAAAGACAAGTGCTAAAGCTGAAGACTTTGCAGAACATCTGAAGAATTTGCATGAAAAGGTGAGAAAGCACATTAATAAGATGAATATTCAGTACAAGGCTCAAGAAAATTAGAAGAGGAGATATAAGGAATTCCAGGTAGGAGATGAAGTCATGGTTCATTTGCGGAAAGAAAGGTTCCCAATTGGAACATACAATAAGCTGAAAATGAAGAAATTTGGACCATGCAGAATTTTGAAGAAACATGATTCAGGAAGTGCATATGAGGTAGAGCTACCGAGTGGGATTAACATTTCCCATGTTTTCAACATTGTTGATTTATTAGAATATCATGAAGGTGGACCAGAGGATGGACCATCAGAGGAACAATGGAGTATTTTGGCATCTACTTCAATAGAGGAGAGAGAAGAGATCTTGGATAGTCATGTGGGAAGAAGTACTCAGAACATGCAATATGAAGAATACCTAGTGAAATGGAAAGGAAGGCCTATTGAAGATTCTTCTTGGTTGTCTAAGATAGAGGTTGACCATTTGGGTTTTCCTCACACAAACACCTGAGATGTGATAGGGTCACTTCTCAAATTACCTTGGGTGTATGATGCAAGAGCATCTAGTGGTATAAGGGCAGTCTTGCATCACCCAAAAGAAAAAGATGTGTTTCAAAATTATTGATCTTCTTTCCATTTCTTTTCAAAATTTGTGGTTTTGGTTTCATAATCACTTGAATAATGATGTAGAACTTTAAGTTTTTCCAAACTGTTAAAAATAACAACCTACTATTTTTAGAAAGTTTACATTTGGGCACAGATTGAATTAAAAATTTACAGGAAGTGATGCAGAGTGGTAGTAAGGAAGCAACTAGGTTTACTCTTCTCTGCCCAATCACCCACTTCACCAATTCATCTAACCAAGGTCACACCTATGGGCAAATTAAGGATTTGTTATCCAGGTTGTTATCCAATCCTCAAGACTCCTTCCACACCTTAAGACAGGTCTGCAAACACCTTCCCCATAGTTGGTTTGATCCCCAACTTCTCACAACTCTCCAACCCTTACTTGGCCTAGTGAGGCTACTAGCCCTCCTAATCCAGTTTTCACTACACAACTTTGAAAAACCCTTAAGGGTCAGGAAAATAAATGGTGGATTCAAATACCCTTTAGGGAACTCCAACAGACCTCCAAACCTCCAGTTCCAACTCTACTCCAGCAACTCAACACACCCACTAGGTCTCTAGGCCTAATTGATCAGATTAGGTCTAGGTTACAAAGCAAGTGGTCTAAATTGAGGTCATAAACCTGGGACAGAAACTTGGATCACTTCCACAACATCAAAACATCTCAAAAACCACCATCCATTCATCCACCCTATCATATTTTGTCACTTACATCACCAATTTGCACAATGCTGGTCAAATACATAGGGATATTTGACCTAGGGCATCACTCCAAAAGTTGAGGACTGTCCTTCCCAACAAAATGCTTTTGAAATCATAAAATATACATCCCTAGCCTATATTTCTCCAAGTGGCATGAAGTTTCATTAGTTAGAATGCATTCTACGGCTAAATTTGTATGACAGACCCTAGGAATGAGGGTTTCAGACCAGTTTGGATTCAAAATCCAATATCTTCCTACTGAGATCACTTCAAAACTTCAAATTTGATGTATTAGAATCCTGATTCAAACTAGTTTCAGAAAAACCACATCGATCCAATTGGTCAATCCATACAGGCCGTACACCAACATGATTTCTTGGGAAAAATAGTCACTTGTATTAATTTTTGTGCCCAAATCTCCGTACAGAATCTTCCCTCCCTTACTGGAGTAAGAGGACAACAATATAAACTGATCCAAGTTGGTAGGCAACTTCCAAAAATAGTTTCAACTGTCAAAAATGAGTTTCAACTGGCCAAATGTGTCATGACAACATTGACAACATTTGACAACTATGACATTTTGCATTAACACAAGGATCCCGATTGGTTCAAATTGTCCAATGGAATCCAAACAACCACCATACTCTCTAAAACATGCTAAAACATCAAAACTACCCAATAGACTCAAAGAAAAACCATCATTAGACCTTCTAGGCCTAAGTGACACAACTAGGGTCCAAATGGACTAAGAATGATTTGAGGTTTATATGGTTACCCCAAACCTCTTGACCATACAAAATGGACCTTACAACCATGGCTAGAAAGCCTTATTACAAAACACACTAAACAAGAAACTCAACTTATCAAAATGCTCTTAGGTGCCCTGCACCATACACCCCCTATCAAACATAACTCAAGTCACTTGAGTTGGGAATGTTGTCAAATGTAAATCTTGCCTTCTCAATGGCTGCTCTGCTCATCCAAGTGGCATCTTCCTGAGGCTTATTGAGCCACTTCACCAAATACTCATAATAGGTGTGCCTCCTAGTCTGTTTAGCAATCCTTTGATCCAAAATACATTCAATTTGATTAGGAGATGAAGGAATCAAGTCCTGAAGTGTCTGATCAGTTTGTTCATCTACAACAGTTGTCTGAGGATCAGATCCCTTATAGGGATAGAGGTATGATACATTAAAGATTGGTGATAAAGCAATACCATCCGGTAGCCTGACTTTCTAGGCATTTTCTCCACATTTCCTAGCACTTCACAAGGCCCAATCTTATTCATAATCAACTTAGTGTATTTACCTATAGGAAGTCTCTCCCTTTTAAGATGTACCATGACCAAATCCCCTTCCTAGAATTGAAGATCCCTCCTCTTTTTGTCAGTAGTCTATTTGTACTTTTTAGAGTTAGATTGTAATTTCTCCTTTACTTGCTCATGGATATCTCTCATCACTTGGACAAAATCTTCAGCCAATGCACTGCTCTTCTCTAGTCCTCAAACCTCTCTGAGTTCCAAAATACCCCTTGGGTGAGTGCCATAAACTATTTGAAAAGGTGACATGCTGGTACTTCTGTTCACAGTGTCATTGTAGGAGTATTCTGCCTAAGCCAAAACTGAATCCCAACTAGTACCTTACTCCTTAGTTAGGCATCTTAGAAGGTTACCAAGTGACCTGTTAATCACCTCAGTCTGACCATTAGACTGAGGATGATAGGCTGACGATAATGACAAATTTGCAGCTAGTCTCTTCCAAAGTGTCCTCCAGAAGTGTCCTATAAACTTGGGGTCTCTATCAGAGATTATTGACAAAGGCAAACCATGTAATCTGACTATTTCTTTGAAGAAAAGACCAGCAATATGTGAGGCATCATGTGTGGTTCTACATGGGACTAAATGTGCCATTTTAGAGAACCTATCAACAACCACAAAGATGCTATCATGTCCATTCTTGGTCCTAGGCAAACCAAGTACAAAATCCATGCTTATGGAATCCCAAGGCTTTGAAGGGATAGGTAGTGGAGTGTATAGACCTGCATTTGATGTATGCCCCTTGGCTCTTTGGCAAATTTGACAAGTTTCTACAAACTTTCTGACATCAGTTGGTAACTTTGGCCAATAGTAGTATCTTCTAACCAAGTCTAGGGTCTTATCAATGCCAAAGTGGCCTGCCATGCTGCCACAATGCTTCTCCTTAATGATGTTCTCTCTAATAGACCCTCTTGGGATACGCAACAAACTGCCCTTGAAAAGAAGTCCATCTTGTATCAGAAAATCACAAAAATCAGTATTATACCTGCCTGTCATGGCTTTGCAAGCTTGGTAAGGTTCTTTGAAGTCGTCATCTTCTTTATACTGACCTTTAATGGCATGTATACCTGTACTCTCCAACTAAATGGTTTAAACAACAAAATTCCTCCAGCTTAAGGCATCATCTACCTTATTGGCCACTCCCTTCTTGTGCTTAATTGAGAAATTATATGCTTGGATGTACTCCATCCACTTGATATGCCTGTGGTTTAACTTCTCTTGCTTGTTCAAGAAGCTCAAAGCATGGTTATCAATAAAAACAATAAAATCTTTGGGTAATAAATAGTGTCTCCACTTCCTCAATGATTGGACCATTGCATATAATTCTAGATCATAGGTAGAATAGTTCTATTTTTCTTTATTTAACTTCTCATTAAAGAAGGCTACAGGCCTCCCATCTTGACTTAGGACTCCCCCAGCAGCCTTCTTACTTGCATCACACTCAACAACAAAGACCTTATCAAAATCAGGCAGTACAAGTACCGGTTGTTCTGATATTTTCTTCTTTAATAGTTCAAAGGCTTGATTGGCCTCATTTGTCCACACAAATACACATTTCTTGCCCCCTTTTATATTGTCAACAAGTGGAGCACAAATAGCACTAAACCCCCTAATGAACTTCCTATAAATACTACATAAACCATGGAAACTTCTTACCTCAGAGGCTGTAGTAGGTGTGGGCCAATTAAGAATGGCTTCCACCTTGCTTGGATCCATCTTGAGGTTGCCCTTAGAGATGACAAACCCCAAGAATGTCAATTCTTCTTGTAGGAAGACACATTGTCAAGGTTAATTCTCAACTTCTCCTCTTGAAGCCTCCTAAGCACTTGATGGATATGTCTTATGTGATCTTCCTTGCTGTCACTAAAAACCAATATATCATCCAAATATACAACAATGAACTTATTAAGGAAAGGTTTTAGCACCTCATTCATCAACCTCATGAAGGTGCTTGGTGCATTCGATAAGCCAAAAGGCATCACAACCCATTCAAATAGCCCTTCATTGGTTTTGAAGGCATTTTTCCACTCATCCCCTTCCCTTATCCTAATTTGGTGATAACCACTTTTTAGATCCATCTTGGTAAAATATTTAGCCCTACCCAAGCAATCCATTAAATCTTCTATCCTAGGCATTGGAAATCTATACCTAATAGTAATCTTGTTGATGGCCCTGGAATCAGTACATAGTCTTCATGTGCCTTCCTTCTTTGGTACAAGTACTATAGGTACTGTACATGGGCTAATACTCCTCCTTATAAGCCCTCTATCCAACAAGTCTTGGATTTGTCTTGCCACTTCTGCATTTTACTCTGGGGTCAGCTTGTAGGTTGCTTGGTTTGGTAGGGTGGATCCAGGGATGGGATCAATGCAATGACTAATCTCCCTCTTTGGTAGAAGGACATCCTTACTTTCATCTGCTATCACATCATGGAACTTCTCCAATAGTTCCTCCACTTCTTTTGGTCCAATCCTCCTAAGAGGTTGCTATACTTTGATCTTCTTAGGATTTGCATCCTTGGGTTTGATGACCACTGCAAAACATGGCACCTTCTCCTCCCTGAGATTAGCCAAAAACTCCTTTTCACCTACCAACATAACTGAAATAGGAATGATCTTTTCCTTGCAGTCATCAATCAAAGGGGTCATTATGAAATTTTCACCATTTTGAGACAAATGAATCACATTTTGCTTACCATCATGTTGGGCACTTGTATCATGTTACCAAGGCCTTCCAAGAAGAAGGTGGCATGCATCCATATCTACTATCTCACAAAGGATCCTATCACAATATTCACCTATCTTAAATTCAACCCAACATTGTTCTTTCACCACAATTTGTTGGTCTTTGGTTAACCAAAAGACCCTATAGGGGTTAGGATGAGGTATCCTTTGTAATCCTAATTTATTCACCATGTCATTAGAAGCTAAATTCTCAAAAGAACTTGAATCAAAAATTACCTTGCAAACTTTCACTTTCACCTTGCAAGTGGTTCTAAACAGATTGTTCCTTTGGGGTTGCTCCTTGGTGGCAAGCATGATGAGAGACTGGTTGAACATGATGTATTATCCACTCTCTGGTGCTGCAGGCTTGGAAGAGTTAGTTTGATAGGAGGTGGTGCTTTGACAGTCATCCTCTTGAAGGAGCTGCACCCTCCTATCTTTTTGGTTTGCAGAATTATTCCCCATCTTCTCCAGGCATCTAAAGGACTGATGTCCTATTTGATTGCAGGAAAAACACCTTCCTGTGAACACATTGGAACCCCTGCCTCCACTTCTTCCTTTACCATTACCTCTCCCTCTAAACTACCTGTTATTAGCACTATCTCTGTCAGCCTGCACTTGACTGCCTTCTTGTGATCTACCATCTTGGGGTCTAGAAAAGTTGTCCCTATTCTAAAACCTACCTCTACCTCTAAAATTCATATTGCCTCTACCCCTACTGTTTGAATCACCTTTCCTCCTTTGTTTGTCCTCAATCCTCAATGCCATTTGAAAACATTTATGCACTGTCTTAGGGTTAAAGAGACTTAGTTCATCTTGAATGGAGAACTTAAGACCATTTAGATACCTTGCAAGCTTTTTCTTTTCATTCTCATGCATTTTGGCTTTCAAGGTCATCTTGTGAAACTCCTCAGTGTAGGTGCTCACATCCATGTCCTTCTATCTCAAGTTTTGCAACTTTTTGTGCAAGTTGACTTTATAATCTTCAGGAACAAATTGTTTTTTTATTTCAAGCACCATCTTCCTCCATGTAGTGATAGGGTTCCTATCATCCTCTCTCCTCTTATTTTGAATGAAGTTCCACCAACTCAAGGCTGGCCCTTTCATTCTAGATTTGACAATCCTCACCTTCTAATTTTCTGCCACTTCCTCACACTCAAAATAGTTCTCCATTGCCTCTA
Source organism: Cunninghamia lanceolata (assembly GCA_027924645.1). NCBI lineage: Eukaryota > Viridiplantae > Streptophyta > Pinopsida > Cupressales > Cupressaceae > Cunninghamia > Cunninghamia lanceolata. The sequence goes on from BSBN01000582.1 coordinate 22,024,834, forward strand.
TCCAATCAAGGCACTCCTCTGGGTTCATCTTGCTAGGAAACATAGGTAAATCCACCTTACTGTCCTTCCTACTCAACTTTCCAAGTGCATCTAGAAATTATTTTTCTGACATGCCTCCTTGTGGCTCTTCCATGGGCACTCCTTTTTCTTCATCTTGATCCTCTTCATCTGAATCTAAGATGACCTTTGGTTTCTTCTTCTTATCATTATCCTTCTTCAACTTCTCTATCTCAGCCTCCATCCTTTTGTTCTTGGCTGCTTGTTCTCTGACTATCTTTGCCAATTCGACATTAGTCACCCTTTGAGGAGCTTCCCCCTCTTCTTCTCTACCTCCCATCTCTTTGATGGCTCTGATACCACCTAATGCAGAGTGGCAGTAAAGAAGCAACTATGTTTACTCTTCTCTGCCCAATCACCCACTTCACCAATTCATCCAACCAAGGTCACACCTATGGGCAAATTAAGGATTTGTTATCCAGGTTGTTATCCAATCCTCAAGACTCCTTCCACACCTTAAGATAGGTCTGCAAACACCTTTCCCCACAGTTGGTTTGATCCCCAACTTCTCACAACTCTCCAACCCTTACTTGGCCTAGTGAGGCTACTAGCCCTCCTAATCTGGTTTTCACTACACAACTTTGAAAAACCCTTAAGGGTCAGGCAAATAAATGGTGGATTCAAATACCCTTTAGGGAACTCCAACAGATCTCTAAGCCTCTAGTTCCAACTCTACTCCAACAACTCAACACACCCACTAGGTCTCTAGGCCTAATTGATCAAATTAGGTCTAGGTTACAAAGCAAGTGGTCTAAATTGGGGTCATAAACCTAGGATAGGAACTTGGATCACTTCCACAACATCGAAACATCTCAAAAACCACCATCCATTCATCCACCCTATCAGATTTTGTCACTTACATCACCAATTTGCACAATGTTGGTCAAATACATAGGGATATTTGACCGAGGACATCACTCCAAAAGTTGAGGATTGTCTGTCCCAACAAAATGCTTTTGAAATCATAAAATATGCATCCCTAGCCTGCATTTCACCGAGCAGCATGAAGTTTCATCAGTTAGAATGCATTCTAGGGCTAAATTTGTATGACAGACCCTAGGAATGAGGGTTTCAGACTAGTTTGGATTCAAAATCCAATATCTTCCTACTAAGATCACTCTAAAACTTCAAATTTGATGCATTAGAATCCTGATTCAAACTAGTTTCAGAAAAAACCACATCGATCCAATCCGTACAGGCCGTACACCAACAGGATTTCTTGGGAAAAATAGTCACTTGTATTGATTTTTATGCCCAAATCTCTGTACAGAATCTTCCCTCCCTTACTGGAGTAAGAGGACAATAATATAAACCGATCCAAGTCGGTAGGAAACTTCCAAAAATAGTTTCAACTGTCAAAAATGAGTTGCAATCGGCTAAATGTGTCATGACAACATTGACAACATTTGACAACTATGACATTTTGCATTAACATAAGGATCCCGATTGGTTCAACTTGTCCAATGGAATCCAAACAACCACCATACTCTCTAAAACATGCTAAAACATCAAAACTACCCAATAGACTAAAAAAAAACCATCATTAGACCTTCTAGGCCTAAGTGACACAACTAGGGTCCAAATGGACTAAGAATGATTTGAGGTTTATATGGTTACCCCAAACCTCTTGACCATACAAAATAGACCTTACAACCATGGATAGAAAACCTTATTACAAAACACACTGAACAAGAAACTCAACTTATCAAAATGCTCTTAGGTACCCTGCACCAGGAAGCTTCACAACTGAGAAATAAGACCTTTAGAGAAGGAATCATGCAAAGATCATTTGCGAACTAAAAGATATTAAAGTTTTCGTTTCCTAAAAAATGCCTGAAAATTATTCAAACTCAAGTTCGAGGCACTAAATGGTCCCGTACGGGCCTGAAAATGGCTAGAACCAATAGAGTGGGTTCTTAGCGCGTAGAGGACTCCGCAAGCTTTTCGGTGCATAAAACGGTTCATCAATCAGACACCCGGATCAAAAGTTATGGCTCTTGGAAGTTGACCTATTTTTGGAGGGAGATGCAAACTTCAAAATTAGGTTGTTGGCTGCCAAAAGGGCTATTAATAACCATTTTTGGGAACTCTGGGCAGTAGTAGAGTTAAGGGGGAAAGTGTAGAGTCAAGAATAGGTGGGAAAACAGAAACCCTAGTAGATTTTGGGGTTACAGATGGAAAATGATTCCAGAGTCTTGTGAGAGGAAGCTATAATGTGTTGCAGCCTGTGGATAGTTGATTCCTCTTATTGTATTTGAGATTATGTAATATAATAAGTTGTCCACATCAATAAAGAAAATTCTATTTTTTGTGTGCAATTTTTGCTGTTGTGTGTTTTATGATTTACCCCCTTCATCATCCCATTAGTTAGTCCTAATTGCCAATTTCTTGATGATGATACATAGCTCCATGCTTAACTTGAAAAGAATTCTTGTGCTTGACTATTTAGTCTACCATCTAGGATTAGTAAAAAATCAATCTAGTCACTAACATCTTCTACTTAAAAATTAAAGTTAAATGCTCATATATTTAGTTTGTTTAATTTCAATATTTATTTTCTTATTTACAATATGTAATTTTCCATTAATAACTTGATCTCATTTATTTAGGTCTATTTGTGTGTATTTATACATGTAATTTTTTATTAATCTAAATAAATTTATGTAGATATAATTAAAGTAATTTAAATATATAATTATTAATTCCAATGCAACAGTATTATACATTGTTATAGGTAGCATTTTGGTTATATAGATATGGGTTAGTAAGAGTTTAACATTGCATGTTCAAGTGGTGCCCCATTACAAATAATGTAATCAATAATGGAATGATGGGTTAAACGTGATGGTAGACTTTACATGCCAAATAAAAATTGTTTTTATTGATAATTGTCCACTTTCAATTTTCTATTTTTTTAATGATTTACTTATAATTTTCCCTTTTAAATTACTAAATAAACAAATAATTGATATCATACAAAATCAAACATGTCTCATGAATAGAACCACTCGAATTTATCTTCCTCCTTAGACCCATCTAATATAGTACTTTTCCTAGTAAGGACTATATCTTTTATCACCTTTTTAATTATAATATATTTTTTTATTTGTGATTTTGATGAGGTGGAGATGCTTTTTTCTAGGTCAATTCATTTTGAAAAAGATGGCAATTATCAAAGGGATGTAGTTTAATTGATGACGATGATGGTATGGTCTTTGATTATGTTATCATCCAAGGTTTAAATCTCTTAGAGGTAAGATTGGGTCAAGTTCGACCCTTGGATGACATTGATGTACTAGTCCCCCCTACTCATATCATCTTAGCTAAAAGACAAATTCTAATTCAGATGTGTACTTTCTCATACTATTGTAATCCACTTAAATTATAAAATATCAATATTTATATAATCAAGTTGCCTCCATTAAAAAAATACCCATTATCTTTAACATCAATGGATGTTGTAATAACTTTAATGTTTAATTTTTTTTAAATATCTTAAAGAAATATAAAGGCCAATTTTATATAAAATTAGATGTTATTTAATTTAAATTGATTTATGGTTATTACATGTCTCTAATTTCAAAGGAAATTTAACTTGTCCACCTCTTCAAAAGGAAGTACCACAAATTTCAATTGAATTGTAGCTGTTATGGAAGGAAATTTAGTCAGCATTTTGGGGTGGTTGAATTAAAATTTGTTTCTTATTATTGAAAGTGAAGTTCCACCAAATCCAAATTGAAATATCATTGTCATTGCATGGCAGGGAGGGAAAGGTAATAAAGACTTAAATTAGATGTTATTTAATTTGAATTGATTTATGGTTGTTACATGTCTCTAATTTCAAAGGAAATTTAACTTGTCCACCTCTTCAAAGGGAAGTACCACAAATTTCAATTGAATTATGACTGTTATGGAAGAAAATTTAATCAGCATTTTGGGGTGGTTGGATTGAAATTTGTTTCTTATTATTGAAAGTGAGGTGCCGCCAAATCCAAATTGAAATATCATTGTCATTGCACCGCAGGGAGGGAAAGGTAATAAATATTTTGATTCTCTCTTGCAATTTGATTTTTCATCTACCAAATTTCAATTGAAATACAGCTGCCATCGTAGGATATTCTCCATATCCTTGAATTGAGATTTGATTTTCTTCAAGTCCAGGTAAAATAGAGCACCAGTATTTTGCACGGGATTGTCACGTTGGTGATGTTGTTCGTTTCGGCATCTACTATGGGTGGGTCAATCCATTTAATCAGATATTACAGTCCAAATTCCACTTCCATCAGTTGGCATATCAGCTCTGTAACAACGTCATCAGATATATATGGACAAGCATAATATCCAATATAAATTTTGGCAATTTGATAATTATTATAGCTATAGTTTTAGAAAACTATTTTTATTTGAACAGCTACAATATATATATTTGCAATGTTAAAATTTTAATTTTGGTATTTAACTTGAGCATAAAAATTAAATAACATTTTGTTAAATACAAAAATTATTATTGTTGTTATATTAGGTTAACTATAACAATTAATATTTGCTAATACTTTTAATTGATAGTATCAACTATATATTAGTAGATGTAACTTAGGTATAGGAGGCAATTTTCATTGGGCACTTCTTTCTTACCCCTAGCCATTATTTTATATGTATGACCCACCTCATGATGATCTTGAAATGCTTGGAGTACTTTTAAAAGATTTTTCACAATAAAATCAAGCAGCTTACACAACACAAGAGGTTTAAAGGGTTGGAAGCTTTGTTTATACCATGGTCGTAAGATTCAACTGGAAGCACTAATGGTTAGGAGGATGCGCATGTGTATTCTAAATGTATCCCTTTTAGAATAGTGGATTACAAAACTTGTTGGGAAATATGTTGTAGACCTTGCTTAATAATGTTAATAATGTAAAAATAAATATTTAATTGTAGTGCATCTTAGAGATGTGGATAATACATGGGTTAGGTATTCTTGGGGACACTTGTATGATACATGTGACATTGGGATAATTAATTAATAAGGGTGTCACATTGGAAAAATATTTATTTGAGAACTTACAACCAAATTTTTAATTTGGCATCATGGTTTAGTGAGCTCATCGTTTTGAGGCACATGCTTTATGTAATATTTATAGACACCTAAAATTGTCCAATCATCATCTCATCACTATTCATTCGTAATCAGGGCGTCACTTAACCATTTCCTCTATAATTAATTTGATAAATCCCTATTTAGACAAATTACTTATCCATTTTCATCCCAACATTGATTAAAAACTATTTATTATTTAATTAATAAAATCACTATTCATGCACTATTCATCACTATTCACCTATATCTCTTCCTAGCACAAATCAATAATTAATCATTTATCATCATTATTCTTTAGTCCAACCTTAGGTAAATAAATCCAATTATTTATTTATCTAAGTTTCTCATCCTCATCCCAAAAGTTAAATAAATATTTGTTGGTGTGGATGTTACTCACGTCAAACATAGATGGAAATTCTATACAACAGAACACCTATCTCTCTTTAAAGACTTCCAATTCATGAAGAATTTGTAATCCCAAGGCTCTAGTAGTCAAGTCTTGATGTGTGTGTTGTCACTCAGGGTTTGTTGTATCTTTCTATTTTCTCAAGGAGCCTATAGTAGCTTTGATCTCACAAAGTTGACAAATCTTCAAAGGATTGACAAATACCTACTGTAACATGCCTTCTCAAAATACTTGAAAAGTAACTCAAGAATTTACTAGAAGTAAATAAACATGGTAAATGTGAAAGAGAAACTTTTTTTTTTAATATATAAATTATTTGCATAATCACAAGAAATAAAATATATCTTTTTGAATATTTCCAACCTTGAAATTACAACATATTCAAAGATAGAATCATAGTGAATTCCTTTTACTTTTCATTTATAATTGATGCAATCAAGGTAGGAGGTCTGATGAGGGACTGTCCAACCTTGTAGCCTTAAACAACTAATAGCATGATCAAATAGAGATGCAATGGAAGTAAATAGCTAACAATAGAAAGAAAGAGACATTCATCTACTCATGACACAAGATATATCTTGGGAAAACCCTAACAAGGAAAAACCCAGCCTTTAAAGCTCATTCTTCTTTTATTATGATCACAAAACACTTTACATATGCCACTCGGGGTTTTCCAGGTGCTAGGCCACAACCCAAGGTTATAAAAGATTCATATAACAATACTCTTTCATGATTTCTTTCTTCTGTTTATCAAATCTTTGCTCTGCAGCTTCTTCTCACTGCTCTACTCTCTGCTTCACTTTTGCTCCTTCAGATCAAAACACTTATGAATTCGCTTCATATTTTTGCATACTTAATCATTTCTTCACTACTGCTTTGTAAGAAATCTTTATCCTCATTTATATTGTCCACAAGCCTTCAAATCATTATCAATTCAGCCTAATTGCAACGACTAGTATGAAACATGTGTACATGGATAGGTTGGACCTAAACATAAGGTATTGTTCTGTTGGTTCATGAAACTTCATGTGGATCTCCATGAAGGTCAGCTAGGTCCTAAACTTTATTCAATAATGTTCCGTCACAGATTTTCTCTGCAAGCCGATTAGACTTCACTAAACTTTGTTGACTCTGCTATGTGAAAATAGGTAAAAACATGTAATTTTTTATAGTCTCTCCAAAATCACATGGTCTAAATGATTTGAATTTTGGATATGTTGTAGATGACTATATCTAGATGCTAAGTTCAGCTCCATAGCCTCTGATATTCAAATGTGGTAAAATGCGGTATTCTTCAAGGTTGATGTCTCGATACTCTTCAACTTCACTATTAACTATCTCAATTGTTCTAAATGCTTCTGGATGCTCCTGCATCAATAATACATAAACTGCACTTGGCATAACGAATAGTTTTACATCATAAATTTGACTATCATAAGTCATAACATTGAATACTCTACATCTAAAATGTTGATATCTATGTTCACAAGTCTCGACTTGTCTTCTGCTTGGGAGGCAGAGCATCATCTGGGTGCTTTACCTCCAACCATAGACTAGCAGTCCCTCACACACCTTTCTTCCTAGAAATGGCCCTACCCTTCACGAAGAGTATAGATATATGGAACCAACATGTTTTTGCCATCTGAGTCTCTAGTCTTGTGTCCTACATAACCAATACGATCATACAACTATAGACTCCTTCTATCTAAGTATGACACTACTAGATGGTTATGCAAATCTAGAGCACAGTGAACCGACTAATGCATGTAGAGACAAATGCATTACTTTGGAAAAAGATTTAATTAAAATAGAAGTTCATAATGAACGTAGTCATATGTTCACCACCTTTGATTCAACTTGAAGACTATCTCATCCTACAACAACTCTAGAGATGAAATTTCTAAACTATATTCAAATTCTAGTCAACCTAACTTAGGACAAATCCTTAATCTAGGATATACTTGCAATATATAGATTTAAGTATTTCTAACCTTTGAGAGAGTTCCTCCTTGCATACTTGCAATGCACTAGGATCTATGACCTCCCATCACTCTACTCACTGATTCTAATATTAAACACTCCTATGTTGTATAAAATAAGTCTCGACACTGTCTGAAAGAAGAAAACATTTACAGTCAACAAGTGCTTCTTAGACTCTTGCTATCTTTCTTTATAGTTATCTCGACCATTCACTATCAACCATAATATAAAAACAATTTCATAACCAACTTAAGAGTTCTAAGTTTTCTAAACCCTTCTGGCTTTGATTCTAGTGTTTAACTTCTCTAACCCAATACATAGAATTATCAAATACCCTTGCTTTCCAAAAGAAATAATAGTTATAATATAACAAATGCCTCCAATCTTCCTAGACCACTTGGCATTGTTTGACTTCACATTTCACATAACATGAATAAACATAGTATACGAGGTATATCCTCATCCATATAATATATTAATGGATACTGCCACTTTCCATAACTAGTCTTTTGACCAAGTTCAATCTATCAACCCTAATAGGTATGAGTCATAAAAGACTATAATTAAGATACTTTCTACCTTTGGTCCTCTTAAGTCTATCGACCTCCAATTTAGGATGGGTTATGTACTCATATATAACATCCTTTGTATATATACCACATAACCCTTTATAGACAAGAGTACATCAATCATGAATGCTTGAGTTTCAAATATCCCAACATACCCTACTCAATATTGGATATAACAATAATGCCAAGCATTGGGATAACTATATCTTATGTGGATATAGCACTAAAATAAGTTCTATATATATATATATATATATATATATATATATATATATATATATATATATATATATATATATGTATAACTTCTATCTCCTAGTAGACATATACCATTGAGCTGGTTTACTAGTTTGAGTCTTGAATCTAAGTTAAATATGACAAGTAGAATCATATTTCTCATAAGAAAATCTATATTCATGTCATTACATAGTCACATCAATATCGCAATGATATAATCTCACCAAAATCTCCATTTGGAAAAATAGTGAATATATGCTTTCAAAAGCAATGATATATCTATGGATCTTTTATAATCTCCAATATAGATATTTACATAAGACTTGATCAATCCTTGATAAGTTTGAGTCTAAACATAATTATAGACCATCATGGTCTTCTCAAGTCAACTGACTTTTTCCAAAGATGAGATATGCACTAACGTTGAACCTCCTATGTTTATCATGCTAAAATATGTCTTTGTTGTTGAATAAACATGTGATACTATATCACTATTCAAAGTTGCTCTTAATGATAACAATATCATTCTAGCACAAATGAATATATCAATTCCAAATATTTGATCTCAAGGATTAAAGCATATACCATTAACATATATACTTGTCATAATACATATATCTTAATGTATGGTATCTTTAGGTGTTTTTTGTGATCCATAACACTTTAGAGTAGATGAAATTTAGCACTAAGTCTTTCATAGTATAGGGAGTCACTTGTATGTAAATCTTGGAAAAGTAAACTTATCTCTGTCTAACCCTCATCAAGCTTACTGCTAGGTTAAAAATAAAGACTTCAATAAGTTTAGGTCTCAACTCTAATATAAACATCTGGTCTTAACTAAAACACACAGAAGTAAGGCTATTCAACATCTTATTTCCACTATAATGCACTATGCTCTTGGCCTCTTATTTCATATATAAATTCTCTAGATTCAAGATTTTATCACGGTGCTTTAGTAGTTTATCGGCCTCAAGTATACTAATTTAGAGGTTTACTATTAACACATAGATGATTTACTATGTTCATCAACCTACAAGAGATACACGATGCTGTGATCTTTGGCCAGTATATTTTCCTATGTTTAAAACATTCCATTAAGTTCTCTTGGCCTTTTGGCATACAATAGATTATTATTGTTTAGGTTCTTTGAACTAAGGTGAGAGGGACTATATTACAAAGTATTCTCTCTAAAATATATAATTTATTCCATGTATTAGATACTAAATGATAACTATTGTCCTAGCATAGAAGTCATTCTAACATTGAAAAGGTCTGAAACACCTCAGCACATGTCTGTGTTATTACAGGATAAAAGCTTTGTTTTACTCAGGTAACAAGCTTGCGTACTAAATATTCAAACAACAAATAATGCAATCAATAAAATTATTGAATGACATTACTTACCTCTTGCTATCAAATTTTACATCCTGATTTGTCTTAGCTAGTGGATTCATGCTCATTATCATTTTTTTTAGTTTGAACAAAGTCAACTCACTATCATGCTCTAGTAGTCCCTTCATTAGTTGATTGATTTACTCACTAAGTTTGCAATTAAAAACATAACAAAGGCTTATGAGTATAATCTTTAAAGGTGTCGCTTGCTCATATCTTATCCACAATGTTTAATAGAGCTTTCAGCCCATTATCGAAGCCCTCTCTTCTTAGATTCCAATGTTGAAATGAGTAGTTTTTTTTGTCATAGCTACATGTTATCCACCCAATCAAAAATTTATTGTGGAGTTTAACACGTTTCAACATAGCTTCCATCTCACTATAGTTTGGAATTCTTCCTTGAGATTGGAGTTTTTCTCCCTTATTCCCCGGCATTACTCCTTTTTCATCTTTCGATGAGATTACCTTACTAAAGGCCTAAAACCTCTACAAGGTCACAAAACCACAAGAATAGTCTTAGCCTTATAACAAACTTGCTAGCATGCAAGTATAGTGGAGCAGTTGTTCTTTAATACCACTCTCACCTCAACGTCAACAAAGTAACCTTTTGAAAAGGCTTCACTCTCTGGTAGTTAATATTTGCGCCCTTCTCTTAAATGGTAAATCCTTAGTAAAGGATTTCCCCTCTCTACCCATAGAGCTCTAGGTAGAAAATATGCCTATTAAAGATTTCATGAAGGCACAGAGACTAATGGAGATAATCAACTTAAAGATCACTCCACAATCTAGTTTTAAAGCTCCTCCTTTATCTCCATGTTGGCTAAGGAGTCGAGCTAGCATAACCACTCTCGGTTGGCAAAGAATTAAGATATCTATGATGTATTCCTTTAACTGATTACATAGAAAATCTCTAATCTTTAAATAGATAAATATATAATAAACAACATATTATTTGTGTATACAATGTATACTCACTTTGTTTTAAGCATTCGACAAGATATGAGATTGGAGTCAAGGAGTTTTCCCCCTCTCCATCTTGTTTAAACATTTATAAAGACAAAATAACAAGATATAATTACTATCAGAAATTTTTGATAAATAATCTACCAACTATCGACCATACTCATCAATGGTGACATACCAACTTGGTTTATGACAAAACATAGACTTATTGAATCTTTTTGACAAATCAACAACTGTGGAATCAAAACCAAACTTAGACTAGTTAGGTCAAATACAACTTACCAATCTCGCTAATGGTTCACTAAATTGTACAAGCACAAGACTAAGATGGCATCAACTATTCTTTCCCATACATCTATTCACTTCTCTTAGATGATACTCTCCCTCTCTTTCTCAAAGGGGTGAAAACCTATTTCCTGAATACAACTTGCAATCACCAAACTGTGATTAGTGTATCATTAATCAATTCATAATTCTTATGAAATCATAACATCTTAACAACATATAATCACATGTCAATTATAATCAAATAAACATAACTCATGAAATCATTGATTATTCTTGACATTTTCACTAAATGTCAAATCATTAAATCATGCATAATCATCTACTAATTACTTCAAAAGTAAAAAGTAAAACATAGTCAAAATTAGGGATGTGACATATCTTCCCCCATAAGATTCATCATCCTTGATGATCCAGTGTATCCAAAACATTAATAAGATAAATTTTTTGTTTAACTTACAAAATCATAATCAAATGAGGAAACAATTTACTATAAATCATGGTATTCTTCCCATGTGATATTACCCTTTGCATACTAGTCCCACCAGACCTTGGACTAAGTAACCTCTTTGTTACGCAAGCGGAGCTTGTGAACTTCAAACATTTTAAGAAGCTCGATCATGACCACTCTTGGATCCTGTACCTGTAAAACATTCTAAAAATATAATTAGATAATCTATTAAATACTTTTCAAATATGAAATTAAAAAGCATTATGCCTTTTTGCAAGAGCTTGCAATAAATCAATTCTTAAGTCAACCAAATCGATAACTTCAAGAATTTCGAAGGGTCCTACAATTTGAGGAACTAGTTTGGAAAACTTTCCAAATCTTATGGAACTTTTCTAAGGTTTAACTCTCAAATAATTTTTTTTCTCTGACTAAGAATTATCTTTGGTATGCTTGACATCTATGTATCTTTTCTGCCTATTACTAGCTTTCACCAATCTTTTTCTGATCAACTTGATTTGTTCTTTCATTGATGACAACATTTATGGACTAATGCTAATCCTATCTTTTAGCTTTCCCATCTTATAGGAGTTCGACATCTTCTTCCATCTAATGTTTCAAATGGAGTCATCTTAATAGCATAATTGTATGAGTTGTTACAAGAAAACTCTATAAGCAATAAATGCTCTTTCCACTTGTGTTGTTGTTCCATACAATACATTCGCAAGAAATCTTCTAAAAATTGAGTTACCCTCTCTGTCTGACCATCAGTATTAGAGTAATAAGATGAGTTATATTGAGTTGAGTTTCTAGCACTAAAGATAAATCTTGCCAAAATCTTGGAGTCATACACACATCTCTAGCAGAGATAATATTCTCAGGAACTCTATGCAATCTAAACACTTTTTGCATAAACTTACAAGCTAAAACTAGTACTCCATCCATTATATTCACAGGTATAAAGTGAGCTACTTGGGTGAGTTTGTTCACCACCATAGAATAGAATCTTACTTAATTTGAGACATAGGAAGACCTTGCACATAGTCCATGCTAATGATCTACCAATTCCACTCGTGGAATATCATATAGATATAGAAGTCCTACTAGATTCTTATACTTAGCCTTGACTTTCTGGCACTCTAGGCAACTTGCTACAAATCTTGTAGCTTCAGTCTTAACTCTTTTCCAAAAATAAAGAGGTTTCACATCAGTTGGAAGTTTAGTTACTCTTGGATGACCTGAATATGGTTCAGGATGAATTTCCTTCCATAGAAGGTTTCTTAATTCTACAGAGTTAGGGACATACCAAGTGCATTCTCCACAATTATCTGCCCTACACAATCCATCAAAGGTCCATCCAAGACATGATAGAAGTGAACATTGCATAAAACATAGTGAACAACCAAAATTTTCTAGTAGAGCCACTGCAATAATTTAAATCAAAATTAAAGCATAAGAAATTTCATTTTCAACAATAAGTCAAAATAATGAGCTCAATTTCGACAATAAATCAAAATTTGACCAACTAGTCATAAAATAAATGATATTCAAAATTCGGTGGCTAGACTATTATGAAATAGAGGAATAAAAACAAGATAATCCTTGAAAATATTAAAAGGATTTTACCAAAAATTGAAATAACTATTGAAATCTAGAGGAACACTTACTATGCAATATGTGACTAATTGAGCCACAAGCAAGGGAGTAGATTGCTACACTACACTTGGATTTTCTCAAAAACCCATAGTAAGTTAGAGGTCATGCTACAAGCAAACCAAACAAATAAGTCTTTTAAGACTTTAATCATGCTCAAAAATTTCATAAATTAAAATGTTATATCACATTCACTCCTACTTTTTGGAGTAACTATCATTCACCATTCAAATGATATTATAAGATCATGTTATAGAAATACAAAGGGATTAAAGTTGGAACACTAGCTTTTTCCCATCATTTTGCTTTACAAACCTCTAATCCCTGTCACTGAATAGGTTACTTACTCAAAAATTAAACAACTTGACTAAATACCTTAGTGATAATTACATTCACCATTGCAGTTGTACTTTATATCTCTACCAAGAGGCAAAATACATAGTTCTCAACCATTTGGCTAAAATGCCATGAGAATAACTAATATCTTCTCCTTACAATTGTTATGAATCATCTTGCAATCTTCATGTAGATTCTTAACAAAAGTTTCAAATAATGATACTAATCCCAATCTTTAATCATCAAAATATTGTCTGAGAGGACTCGCTATACTTACATCCTCTACTACACATTGACATATTTCCCGAAAGGCTTCATGAAGTGTTTAGGGAAATCTTATTCACCTTTTCTTATGTGCATTTCCTTGTATATGACAATTGGTTTTCTCGTGAAGCTTGGATAACAAATGTATTTCCAAATCTTGTACCATTTTTTTTTGGCATTCTATGCCAATATATTACTACTTTCCTTTAACGATCCTTTTATTCCACTTGACTCATTCCAAGCCATCTAGGAATTAGACAAGAACCCATCTTATCTACATATCTTTCATATAATTGTAGGATCTTCAACTCTCAGTTGCTCCTGCATCTAGTTGAATATTTCTAGATCTTCCCATCCCTAAGTTCTCAAGAAATAAGAGTACTTTGCTTTGCCTAGGTTCACTTGTTCTCAAAAACTTGTGTTAGACACAGTAGGCTCATAGGCTCTAGTATTTGAACCTAGGCTCTGATACTATATGTAACATGCCTTCTCATATTACTTGAAGTAACTCAAGAATTTACTAGAAGTAAGTAAACATGGTAAATGTGAACTTTAGAAACCTTTTTTTAATATATAAATTATTTGCATAATCACAAGAAATAAAATAAATCTTTCTTAATATTTCCAACCTTGAAATTACAATATATTCAAAGATAGAATCATAGTGAATTCCTTTCACTTTTCATTTATAACACATAAACTGCACTTGGATTAATGAATAGTTTTACATCATAAATTTGAATATCATAAGTCATAACATTAAATAAACTCAATCTGAAATGTTGATATCTATCTTCACAAGTCTTGGCTTGTCTTCTGCTTAGGAGGGAGAGCATCATTTGAGTGCTCTACCTCTAGTCATAGACTTATGGTCCCCTGCACACCTTCCTTCTTTGAAGTGGCCCTACCCTTCAGGAAGAGTATAGATAAATATGGAACCAACATGTTTTTGCAATTTGAGTCTCTAGTATTGTGTCCTACATAACCAATATGATCATACAACTATAGACTTCTTCTAACTAAGTATGACACTACTAGCTGGTTATGCAAATCTGGAGCATACTGAACTAACTAATGCATGCAGAGATGGATGCATTATTTTGGCCAAAGATTCAATAAAAATAGACATTCACAATGAATGTACTCATATTTTCACTGCCTGTGACTCAACTTGAAGACTATCTCATCCTACAACAACTCTAGACATAAATTGTCTAAACTAAATTTAAATTCTAGTCAATCTGACTTAGGACAAATTCTTAATCTAGGATATACTTGCAATATATAGATTTAGGTATTTCTAACCTTTGATAGAGTCCCTCCTTGCATACTTGTAATGCACTAGGATCTATGACCTCCTATCACTCTTCTAACTGATTCTAATATTAAACACTCTTGTGTTGTATATAACAAGTCTTGACACTATCTGAAAGCATAAAACATTTACAATCAACAAGTGTAGGTCTTAGACTCTTTCTATCTTTCTTTATGGTTATCTTGACCATTCACTCTCGATCATAATATAAAAACAATGTCATAACTAACTTAAGAGTTCTAAGTTTTCTAAACCCTTTTGGTTTTGATTGTAGGGTTTAACTTCGCTAACCCAATACATAGAATTATCAAATACCTTGTTTTCCATATGAAATAATAGTTATAATATAACAAATGCCTCTAGTCTTCCTAGACCACTTGGCATTGTTTGACTTCACATTTCACATAACATGAATAAACATAGTATACGAGGTATATAATCCATATAATATCTTAATGGATACTACCACTTTTCATAACTAGTCTTTTGACTAAGTTCAATCTATCAATCCTAATAGGTATGAGTCATAAAAGATAATTAAGATACTTTCGACCTTTGGTCCTCTTAAGTCTACTGACCTCCAATTTAAGATGGGTTATGTATTCATATATAATATCATTTGTATATATGCCACATAACCTTTTATCGACAAGAGTACCTCAATCATGAACACTTGAGTTTCAAATATCCCAACATACCCTACTTAGTGTTGGATATAAAAATAATGTCGTGCATTGGGATAACTATGTCTTCTATGCATATAGCACTAAAATAAGTTCTATTAGACACATATATAAGAACTATAACTTCCATCTCCTAGTAGACATATACCCTTGGGCTGGTTTACTAGTTTGAGTCTTGAAACATAGGAAAAGTTAAATATGACAAGTAAAATCATATTTCTCATAAGGAAATCTATATTCATGTCATCACATAGTCACATCAATATCATAATGACATAACCTCTCCAAAATCTCCATTTGGAAAAATAGTGAATATATGCTTCCAAAAGTAAGGATATATCTATGGATCTCTTATAATCTTCAATATAGATGTTTACATAAGACTTGATCAATCATTAATAAGTTTGAGTCTATAACATAATTATAGACCATCATGGTTTTGTCAAGTCAATTGACTTTTTCTAAAGATGAGATATGCACTAACGTTTAACCTCCTATGTTTATCATGCTAAAACGCATCTTTGTTGTTGAATAAACATGTGATACTATATCACTATTCAAAGTTGTCCTTAATGATAAAAATATCATAGTAGCACAAATGAATATATCAATTCCAAATCTTTGATCTCAAGGATTAAAGCATATACCATTAACATATGTACTTGTCATAATACATAGATCTTCATGTAGGGTATCTTTAGGTGTTTTCTGTGATCCATAACACTTTAGAGTAGATGAAATTTAACACTAAGTATTTCATAGTACAAGGAGTCACTTGTATGTAAATCATGGAAATGTAAAATTATCTCTTTCTAACCCTCATCAAGCTTACTGCTAGGTTAAAAATAGAGACTTCAATAAGTTTAGGTATCAACTCTAATATAGACATCTAGTCTTAACTAAAACACACAAAAGTAAGGCTATTTGACATCTTATTTCACTATAATGCACTATGCTATTGGCCTCTTATTTCATACATAAATTCTATAGATTCAAGCTTTTATCATAGTCCTTTACTACTTTATCATCCTCAAGTATACTAATTCAGAGGTTTACTATTAATACATAGATAATTTACTACGTGATGAAGGGGGTAAATCATAGAACACAAAACAATAGAAATTGCACACATAAAATTGAATGTTCTTTTATTGTCCATTACATTATAGAAGCTCAAATACAGTCAGAGGATGAATCCTCCACAAGTTGTAACACATTACAGCTTCCTATCTTCAGACTCTGGAGCCTTCTACCTTTCGTAGCCCCAAATCTGCTAGGGTTTTTTTTTTCCCACCTTTTCTTGACTCTGCACTTTCCCCCTTATCTCTACTACTTCCAAGGATTCCCAAAAATAGTTATAAATAGCCCTTTTTGGCGGCCTCCACCCAAATTTTAAATTTTGCATCTCCCTCCAAAAATAGGTCAACTTCCAGGAGCCATAACTTTTGATCTGAGTATCTGATTGATGAACCATTTGAAGCACTGAAATGCTTGTGGAATACTCTACATGCTAAGAACTTGGCTCTATTTATTTTTCTCATTTTTAGGGTTGTATGAGGCTGTTTAGTGCCTCAAACCTAAATTTGAATAATTTTCAAGGGTTTTTTAGGAAATAGAATGGTGCAGGATCACCTTGGTTAAATAGGTTGTTAGGGGTCAAATTTGCATTTTGGGTTTGTTGGTGTTGAATACTTGTAATAAGGTCATTTAAGACCATTTTTTATGTGTTAAATTCCATGTTAGGTCCTTAGGATTTTTGGTGAGTCCATGTCATTTTTTGCAAATGTTGTCAAAAAATTGCTAAACATTGCAAAACTATGGAATTTAAAGTCACATGTTGTAAATGAAGAAACTAAAAGGTGGAAGTTGAAAAAGTAGTTAGAAACTGATGGAAACATGTTGTATTAACCTATAAATGGTTGACACAAGTTGGGTAGTTGAAGTTTTGCACAAAAATCAATAAAAGTTCTTTGTTTTCTGCATTTTCTGAACACTGTTTAGTTGTTTCAGAGCTTGGTACGAATTTGTATGAAATTTGTATAACCTTCATGTGGTATGGATGGAAATATAATTGAATCTAATTTCTACTACTTTTTGTTTCACTCAATTTTATTATGTTTTGAGCAAGTTATGTCTATTTTACTAAAACAGGTCTGAAACCCTAGTAAGCCTAATTTGAGGGAAAATAGTCCAAATTTGAGGGTTTCTGTAGAAAATAACCTACCCATATTTTGAGATATGTTAAATAAAGGCCAAATGGGTATTTGAATCAAGTTTTCTTTCTTGGAGATCAGTTTTCATTTAAAAATTATGGCCGAAAAACCCTATTCGCTACACTACTTTAAGCCTACTCAAGAGTAGGACAGTCAAGATTTGGCCTCAGTGTTCCAAAACAACCCTATTCTCGAATTGGATATGTTGTCAAAGGGAAAAAAGGGTATCTAAAATTTCCCTTTTATTTTTGTTTAAATATCTTTTCTAAATGTTAGGCCAAAATAAGTCATTTTGGAGGGCTACAAGGATTAAGGGTAGTTTGTGAAGAAAAGCCTATTATTTGATGGATAAAGATTCTTGTGGATAGTTGTTTGAGTGAATTTGAACAATTTATACCCCTGCTCTACCTCACAGAAACTTTAATATATTTCAGCACAAAAATGATATTTTCCTGATTCCTTCGCCAAGGGTCATATTTTTCATTTATGAAGCTTCCTATAAATTTTGGCTTCCATACGTGCCCAAATGTAAACATTCTAAAAATACTAGTTTGCTATTTTTAGTAGTTTAGAAAAACTGAAGGTTCTACATCATTATTCAGATGATTATGGAACCATAAATACTAATTTTGAAAAGAAACGAAAACAACACCAATGATTATGAATCATCTTTTTTGGGTGATGCAAAATTATCCTTACACCATTGAATGCTCCTACATCAGACACCTAGGGTAAGTTTGAGAAGTGACCTTGTCGCATCTCAAGTGTTTGAGGAAAACCCCAAATAGTCAGCCTCTGCCTTAGCTAACGAGGAAAAATCTTGAACAGGCTTTCCTTTCCACTTCACCAGATATTCTTCATATTACCTATTCTGAGTACTTCTTCCCACATGGCTATCCAAGATCTCTTCTATCTCCTCCTTTGAAGTAGATGACAGAATACTCCATTGTTCTTCCGTTAGTCTATCCTTTGTTCCACCTTCATGATATTGTATTAAATTAGCAATGTTGAACATAGGGGAAATGTCCATCCCATTTGGTAGCTCTACCTCATATGCATTTCATGAATCATGCTTCTTTAGAATCCTGCATGGTCCAAATTTCTTCATTTTCAAATTATTATATGTTCCAATTGAAAACCTCTCTTTTCTCAAGTGAACCATGACTTCATCTCCTACCTAAAATTTCTTATATCTCCTCTTCTAATCTGGTTCTTTCTCCTCATTCAACAAGGTTCTTCTAACAACTAGGGTTTCTCCCCTTTCAACATCTTGAGAATGCTCAAACTATGCATCTTCATCTACATGTACAACTCGTACACTACCTTTAGGTCTTCTATTTGTCCTTCCTTGATGTTGTGGACACTTGTATGCTCAATGTCCTTCTTCTCCACATTAAAAATAGGTTCTTCTGAAACATCCTCCTTTAGGTCCTTGCCCAAGTCGACCTCTTCCTCTTTCCTCACCATTATTTTGGTCATGAGGGCGGTAGGCATTACCTCCTCTCTGATTTTGACTGATGCCAGTTTCTTCACTTTTTTTTGGATCTTTATTTTGGCCTCGATAGGACCTTCCACTAGTCCTTCCACCTTGACCTCTTCCCCTTTGCTTTCTTTCAAATCTTTTATTTAGCTTTTCTTCCACCTTCAGGGAAAACTAGTACACATCTTCTATGGTGATCATTCTGACCAGGCTCAACTCCTCTTGAATACTTGGCCTGAGTCCATTAATGTAATGGGCTACCTTCTCCTTGTTGGTCTCTAGATGGCCTATCCTGATAATAATCTTATAAAACTCTTCTATACACTCCTTGACAGACTCGTTACCTTGCTTCAATCCTTACAACTTCTTCAACAAATCCAACTCATAGTCCATAGGAATAAACTGCTTCTTTAGTTTTTCCACCATCCAATCCCATCTAGTAATCTTTCCTTTGCCTCTTCTATTTCTCTCCAACTAGACCTCCTTCCACCAAATATTGGCATGGCCCTTCAACTTGGTTTTTGCAAACTTGACCCGATCTGGATCCTCCACATCTTCATACTCAAAATATTCCTCCATATCATTAATCCAATCAATAAGTTGTTTTGGATCCAAATATTCAGAATAGGTAGAAACTTCAATCTTGGGCCTCTTTCTGATCTTTGAAATGACCCTCAACAACCTAACTTCTACAAGATCTCCTATAACTTCTTGTTCTTCCTCAGATAGCTCTTCTTCAGCTTCATTCTTGCTTTCTTCTCTTGTTCTTGGCTCAAACCCTCTTCACAGCTCCTCTTACAATGCATCGATTTGCCTTTGTAGGGCCCTAAAACCCTCTTCTGTCAAAGCATTTCTCCCAACATAATTTCTTCATAGAGGCATTTTGATCTTTGTAGGAAACCCACAACCTTAGGTCCTGGTGCAAACTACCTCACAGTTGGCGATTTGTCTACACACTCAGGAACCCTTGGTCTAATACCACTTGATGAAGGGGGTAAATCATAAAACACAAAATAATAAAAATTGCACATAGAAAATGGGATGTTCTTTTATTGATTTGGACAAATCATTACATTAAAAAGCTCAAATATAATCAGAGGATGAATCCTCCACAGGCTGCAACACATTACAACTTCCTGTCTCTAGACTCTGGATCCTTCTACCTTTTGTAGCCCCAAATTTGCTAGGGTTTCTATTTTCCTTCCTTTTGTTGACTCTAGACTTTCTCCCTTATCTCTAATAATTCCAAGTATTCCCAAAAATGGTTATAAATAGCCCTTTTTGGTGACCTCTAGGTAAATTTGAAATTTTGCATCTCCCTCCAAAAATAGGCCAACTTCCAAGAGCCACAACTTTTGATCCAGGTGTGAAATTGACAAGCCATTTGAAGCACCAGAAATCTCATAGAGTTATGTACGCACTAAGAATTGGTAATACTGATTCTGTCCATTTTTTGGGTCGTATAGGGCCATTTAGTTCCTCAAACCTATATTTGAATAATTTTCAAGGGTTTTTTTCAGGAAACAGAAACTTTAATATCTTTTAGCCCAAAAATGATTTTTGATTGATTGCTTTGTAAAAGGTCTTATTTTTTATTTATGAAGTTTCCTGCAAATTTTCACTTCCATATGCGCCCAAATGCAAACTTTCCAAAAATAATAGTTTGTTATTTTTAGTAGTTTGGAAAAACTGAAGGTTCTACATCATTATTCAAGTGATTATGGAACTAGAAATACTAATTTTGAAAAGAAATGAAAACAACATCAATGATTTTGAATATTCATCTATTTTGTGTGATGCAAGATTGCACTTAAACCACTGGATGCTCCTACATCACTATGTTCATCAGCCTACAACAGATACATGATACTGTGATCTTCGGCCAGTAAAGTTTCCTATGTTTTAAACATTCCATTAAGTTCTCTTGGCCTTTTAGCTTATAGAATATTATTATTATTATTTAGAGTCTTCAAACTAAGGTGAGAGGGACTATATTACAAAGTATTCTCTCTGAAATCTATAATTTACTCCATGTATTCTACTAAATTATAGCTAGATAATGCATAGAAAATGCTTAATCTTTAAACTTTGTTTAAATAGATAAATATATAAGAAACAACACATTATTTGTGTATACAGCATATACTCACATTGTTTTAAGCATTCAAAAAGATACAAAATTGGGGTCGAGGTTTTCTCCTCCTCTCTATCTTGTTTAAATGTCAATAAAGACAAAATAACCAGATAGAATCCCTATTAGGAATCTCTGATAAATAATCTATCAACTATCGACCATACTCATCAATGGTGACATACCAACTTGGTTTATGATAAAATATAGACTTATTGGATCTTTTCAACAAATTGACAATTGTCAAATCGAAACCAAACTTAGACTAGTTACATCAAATACAACTTACCAATCTCACTAATGGTTCACTAAATTGTACAAGTGCAAGACTAAGATGGCATCAACTGTTCTTTCCCATAAATCTATTCACTTCTCTCAAATGATACTCTCACTCTCTTTCTCAGAGGGGCAGAAACCTATTTCCTCAATACAACTTTCAATCACCAAACTATGATTAGTGTATCATTAATCAATTCATAATTCTTATGAAATCATAACATATTAACAACATATAATCACATGTCTATTATAATCAAATAAACATAACTCATGTGAAATCATTGATTTTTCCTAACATCTTCACTAAACGTCAAATCATTGAATCATGTGTAATCATCTACTAATTACTTTAAAAGTAAAAAGTAAAAGATAGTCAAAGTTAGGGATGTGACACCTACAAATATTGTCAAGATTCCACTAGATCTACACTTATTTGGTTAAAGTCTACAATTATCTCATTAGATTTCTTAAAGGAAAAGATAACTTTGATCAGATTTTCTGAAATTACTTGATGATCTTCATGAATTTAACAAATTCACAAGTATTTTAGTAAATTGCTTATGGATTTAGCTTGATTTTCACTTATTTCCAACAATTTTGATAAAGAACTTAAAAATATAAGAGAAGAGAGAGAAATGGTTTTAAGAGAACTAAACTTTTAGCGATCACACATGTATATTTTACCAAAATAATGAAGTGAGACAAATCAACTTATACTTCAACATAATTCTTTACAGATACGTATAAGTGATGTGAATCTTCAAAGGAAATTGACAACAATATGAACGCAGTCATATGCACTCCAAATCAGATGCAAAAATTTGATATTCCATTACTATTAATCAATATACAATCACTTGAGATTTACTATGGACATGACCAACAATCAACCTCAAATTCACAATTCTAAGAAAAATATACAAATGTCCTCACTTAGTATGAGAAGAAACCATGAAGCAAGTGAGAAGTTACAAGTTCTACACCTCAAGCTTGACAATTATCAACAATTTAATCTCCCCCTAATAATGAATTGCTTGGGTCCTTTTATAGACCAAGGATACCCTAAGTCAATTACAAAATCAATGGTCTAGATTATATCTAGAAAATCAACAGTTCAAATTCATAGCATGTGAAAGACAATTGACATTTTGGAATATTCTCTTGAAATATAGATCTTTTGACAACTAACACACACTATGGGAAGATTCTAGAATCTTTAGAATGATGGGGTACTTGGTCCTAGATGTGGAATGTTCAATGAATTATATCTAGATATCCTATTTAGTTGCCTAACAAAAGAATGTAACAATAATTCATCTATAAATCTAGTCTATATTGATATGCTAATTACCTCAACCTAACCTGATCTAGTTGACCAAAAATAACATCCCAAACTACATCTGGAATGACTTCCACTTTATTTATTTGGAAAAACATGTGAAAGATGGAAAAGAATAAGGCTAATCACTATGAGTACTTGTACATTCCTCAATTATACATGTCCCTTCCTCTCAGGTTCTATAATTACCATATGCTACCAAAACTTTGGTGATTTCCCTCCTATCATATGACTAATCTTTGTTCCTAATGAACTCTTGCATGTCAAAATTATTATCTATTTCCAACTTCCTATTTGTTTTGGACTTTATCTATTGCTTATATGATCTCATCTATGCATTCTTTTCCATCATCTCATCTATAGCATCTTCTATGAAGTTTTATATAGGATTATCCAGGAACTTTTGAAAAATTGCTCTTGAATTCTTCAAGATCTTGTTGCTCATCATATCTAACCTCTATTCCAACCAGATGTCCTATCAAATCTTCCAAAATTTCAATTTCTTCCTCAACAGTTCATGATCCTTCAAGTTTAGGTTATCCATCTTCTCTTGACATTCCCAAAGGAGATCCCTTTCAAACTTGAGCTCTTTAACCCACAATGGAAGTGATGGTAGGGTCTTATTTGTCAATATTCCCTTTTTAATCAAGATATTTATATTTGCATCTTGAATGGATTTTAACCTGATTAACTCAATGTCATTATGCTCTAGTCACTTCATCCATTCTTTCAATGATGTAAACTTATCTTTCAATGGAGCAATGTCATCCTAATTAGAGATAGCCATCTTTATTATCTCTTCTCTTGAAGATAGGAAATTCTTGGTCCAACTCTCCATGATGTTGACCTCATGCTTCTTGACATCTAGTTCAATGACTTGTTCTTGAGAAACTAGAGCAATATTAATTGGCATGTTGGTAATCACTTGTCCAAGCACTACTAATCCCTTGAAAAAAGTTCTACAGTTGGCCAATTTGTCCTTTTAACTCCATCTTCCTCTTCTTGGCTCTTCAAAGTTAGGTTATAGTCACCTCGACATTCTCCTGAAGCTCATCAATCTCTTTCTCTCAAGTGGTATGTCCTAAATAAATGGTGGAGATACTATACTCGTCCACACTTATTTCTCCCTTATCTTTATTAGCAGCAAGTTTAGCCAATTTGGCTATCCTGGGTCCAAATGCATCCCTCCTTATGGAGGACATTACTCTATCCTTTCTTTTAGGCTTAGGAGCTTCTTCCCCTTGAAACAAACTCTTTAAGTCAAGTGGAACTAATTGTACCAGTTGGAGAGGTTTTACTTTAGATGTCAACCAGTTGGAAATGTACACATCTAGTTGACCCTCTTGTTGGCCACTGTCTCAATGCCATTCTATATGCACATCCTATTCTTGATGATCTTCAATGTTCTTATCTCTATCTATATGTGCAACTTCTTGTTTGTCTTGTTCCCTCCTTGGTCCTTCTTGTTTAACTTGATGTCCTCCATGTGGAACATCCAAATGTGGATCTTTCTATTGATCTTGGTCTTGATCCTATTCAATGTGAACATCTTGTTCCTATTGCTCTGGAACCTTTTTGTGTGGTATATTTGGATGTGGAATTTATTGGTCAATCAAATGTTGTGGAAAATCTTTTTGAGATGCAATTAGATGGAGGACATCCTATTGAAGAACATCTGGTACATCTGGCTATTGGGGAACATCCGAATGCATAACTTCTTGTTCTTTATTCATTTAATCTTCTTTGTATAATTGAATATCTTCACCTACTAGCTTGTCTAATTGAATTTTAGTATCATCCAGTATGTTATCCACTATAATGGCATTTGGTTGACTTTTATTAATATCTATTATATCATCAACTATTGAGACATCCAATTGACTTTGCACTTGTTCTGTATCAAAATCTTTATGTTCCACTTGTACTTGTACCTCTAGAATCTATTCATTTACATCTTGACCCTAAAGCTCATAAAGAATTAAACACTTTGCTACTCCCACTACTTGTTCAATGCGAATAGTGGAAGCTTCATGACTAATTGAAAGAATTTCATCAAAAAATGGATTAGTTTTGGCTATGACCAGGAATGTTGTAGGAGTGGAAGTTGTCATTTTAAAAATGGTGCCCATGTCCATCCCATTTGTAACTTCATAATCAAAGAGATCCACCACTTCCATTAATGGAAATGGTGTTCTTCCAATGGTGGTTTGGGCTTTTAGTTCCTCAGCCATATCATGTTTTTATATTTATAAAGCCCTGGAGTTTTGTTGTATGTTGAGGATCAACATGACCTTGCTGGGCTAACAAAATGTCCTTAGCTACCATTTGTTGTACATCTCCTTCTAATTGAGATATATTCCTATACCTAGAATGTTTGGTTGGTCCATTGTTATAGTTGTGGCCATTACTAAGCCAATAAGATTTTGGTATAGCTTCTAATTGTTTATCTGCATGTGTAGATGTCATGATCATTGGTATGGCCTTCAATGGTTGATTTGTATCATAGCAGGGATTGCAACACTTACACCATCAGTGGTTAATTCCTCCCCTATGAATTCAGAGGTTCATGCCTCTTCCATCTTAGCCTTTTGTATCCTCCTCTTCTTCACTAAGATTTCATCATAATTAAGGTCATCCCTAGATTTTCACTTACCCTTCTTGCTAGGGTTTGTTAAGCATATGCTCTTACCCTTCAATGCTTGGATGCATTGGATCAATCAAGCCTTACTCCCCTCAAGGATATCCTTGGATATCACATCTATTGATGTTTCTTCTAGTTGAGACCAATCTAAATTAGTCAAGCTCTAGTTATATATCTTGTTCATCTTGAAGTTGGGATGCAACACATTTTCATCATTATCCTTCAACTGTCGAGGTATTTCATGCATACCCAATGTCCTCATCTAGTTGAGGGTCAACCTTTGATATTTCCTCTTCCTAACCTCATAGTCATTAGCACAATCAGCCTAGTAGTCTTCTATATGTGGTTCATGTTGAATTTTCTTGCTAATTTACTTCTCCATTTGGCTATAAGGATCATAGATCCTCTACAAATTGAAAGGCTACAAGTTGAACACTTGTAACTTTGCATAAGATGCATTTGCATTTGTCAAGGCATTGCATCGGTACATTCCTTTATCAATAGGAAATTTGATATTTCCACGCCCATTCTGAGCTTGAAAAGCTTCATAGGATTCAATTATCTAGCGGGAGAATTCCAATCTGACAACTTTATCCATTTTGTATCTTGGTAGCACATAAGTAGTTCCATTAAATTCTTCCACCCTGATATAAGAGAAAGTTGGGAGTTGTATAAACTAACTACCATGAGGTTCGATCATACTTTGAGTATCTGTAGTTAGCCTTTTAGCTTTATCCCCTTCCATCATCTAGATGAGCCACATGGAGAATGGATCAATCACTATCTTATAGTGCAATAATGGTTGCTTCATCTCTAATTGTGGGTAATATCTATATACAGGGTTTTACCCTAGCTTGTTGCCTAATGTACCCACTTTCTCAAGTCCATTGACTTGTACCCATACTGTACATGAGTACACTCCATATGATGTCATGTAGAAAACCTTCATCTTCGTCTAGTCGACCATCTGATTATGAATGGAATCATTGTTGGCTTGGACCCAATGGATCATACCTATGTCCTCTTTCACTATCTTCACCAATTCATACATCCATATCTTGAAGGTGCCGACATCAAGTAAGCCAGCTACCCTACTCAGTAACGTTGTGATATCCCTAACCTCTGCCCTAAAGTCACTTTGGTATAATGTTTTGGCCAATTTAGACATGGCCTTGGGCTTCCTATATTTTACTAACTAGGACATGAACATCACCTACCTTCTAGCTTCCTCATTCCCTTTATACTCACTAGAAAACTTCTCCTTATCAAATTGATACATTGCAGCCTGTATTGGGATGTTGAAGGTGCACATGATGCCTTCTAGTGAAAACTCCACACAAACCCTTCCCTCATTGATTACTCAGTGGCTAAGTGGATCATACCTCTAGATGCATTGCCTCATGAGGTCCTAGGACTCCATTTCCATGAGCAACCCTACATCTCTATGCAATCCACTTCTCACTATGTTATTGGGATATGGGCTCATGTTAGCTATCATAGTTCTTTACTAATTTGTTCATATCCACATGCCCTATATTTCTATCTGAAATTTACCTGAACTTTGGCCATATTTCCAAATTGTGGGACACCTTTTTGAATTCATCTTTGATCTCCCTTTCTTGCTTAGTCATTTTTCCTACCAACATGTTATGACAAAATAAGAAATTACCCTAATTGCATTTACTGAGGGTTTACAATAAATCCAATTCTTAACCAAAACTAATGATTGAGTAAAATTAACCATGAATAAAACACTTTACTATTCTAGTGAAAAAAATTATTACCTTTTACCTTCGGTTAGATTTAACTAATTCAATCAAAATTCACTATAATTTTAAATTAGGGCTTTAGGTATTTGGAGTACCTGATTAAAGAATGCCCTTGAAGCCTTAAAGTAAGTGAAAATATGTGTTGTCACAAGGTCCTATTCACCTATCACTATCAATTTACATAGAATTCACCTTTTACATGAAACTTCACCTTGTGCAACCTCTACTCTATGAATTTGCTCTACAACTCAATTTTTACTCGCTATATTACTTTGATAATGAATAATGAAACAAAAGTCTATGAATTTAACAAGCAAAATTCATTAAGTATAAGTTGTATTTAATGCAACCTGCAATAGGTGAGCATTAATGGTCAAGAACAAGAGAGTATATATGCTTCAATATGCTTTTCTCTCTTTCTTAAATTTAAATCCAAATGGATAATCCAATTACCTTTATAATTGACAATGAATTGCTTCAATCAGATGCGGAAATCCAACTAGATGTGGAACATTCAAAATCATAATGTCAGGTGAGGTTGGAATGTCTAGTTGTAAATGGCAAGTTTGGTTGGGATTTCTACATTGGGTTCCTAATGTCATGTTATCTACATACTATCAAGTAGGAATCGAGAAGTTAGATGACATCGAGATGATTTATCAAAACACTACTAGATGTAAATTTATGGAAAAGGAAGTGAACTAGATGTTATGTTTTGTAAGATCGGGGTCGGTTCAAAGTGTACTACTATATTGTGGAAAATATTTGATTACAAGACCTCATTGGCCAACTAGATGTTATGTTTTGTAAGATTAGGTTTGGTTTGGAGTGTACTACTAAACTCTGGAAAATATTTAGTTACAAGACTTCATTGGCCAACCAGATGTTTACAGGGATTCCCAACTGAAATGGATTGTTAAATTTACAAATGTTAGGTTGACTGAAATATCAGGTTCAATTTAAATGTCAAGTCTGAAAGGTCAAACTATATTTTAAACTTGTGTCAGGTCCAGGGTAACTCATCCTAGTTATTTCAAAATAATTATGGATTGTTTCCAGCAGGATGTTCTTAACATGACATTTTGTGGTGATCTTCATCCAGATATGGATATTTAAGTTTGTCAAATTTCATGTTCTATTGGAACATCATGTCTAGTTGGAATATCATGTTCGGTTAGACTCAAAACCTTTGCTAAGGGATAACTTGCACATTTCAATGAATTTCCAAGAAATTCCAAAGTTGACCCTAGCTAAAATTTGATGATCTATCAATCTAAGACCTTACTTGGGATTATTAAGGTTCAAAATTATTGTTTCATGGTAACTTAATATTTTTCCTTTACCGCCAAAGTACCACAAAGGGTAAAACACAAGAAAAATGAAAAAAAGTAGTTGAGGTCCTCATTTTGCTAGGAGAAAAATGGGGCATGTTGTGGGACTACACAACAATATTTTCATATTTATTCAATTCCTATTTTGTTTGCTTTTAATTAAATTGGATAAAACCAATAATCCAACTAATTACATATTTGTACATTCTAAATCTATCATTAATCCTAAGGTTATAAATTTGTGCATCCTACCTTGTATTCAAGGCTCAAACATTCATTCGTAGTGCAATAATGATAGCAATATTATCCCAGTTTCACTTATATAATAAAAAGAATCATATTTCTCAATCTTTAATAATGTATATCTAGATGGCTCATAAGGAAAACAACTTCTAAATAAAAATCTTAATATCGCAAATCCCATTTTTTTTGACTTGAAGCCACAGTTGACTGGTACTAAAAGAACAGTTGGACTGTTGCAATACATAGCAACCTATGGGTCATACTATAAATGATACCCATCTCTAAAATTGTGTCCTTAACAATATAATAGTTCTGCACACAACAATTTCTACATGGAATAGTTTAATTATTAGAATAATGTGGCTCTCGACCAGTTATCAATTTGTAATAGCAATCTTTCCTTACTTAGAAAGGTATGGATAACAATTAACCTTTGTTAATATTCATATATAAATGACTTTCAGTCAATGGATAAAGAAAATAAATATGTTGACCAAAACCATGTCCTCGTATTGGTTAACTTACTACAACAACAATATCTATAAGAAATCGGCCTTGATGGCATTTATCCAGGTTTGTTATCTTATTTCTACAGCATAATGAAATGATGTTGGTTTTCAGCAAAGCTTCTCGAGACATCTCAATGCTATTGTTTTTATGAAGACACCAGAAAATCACTTCCAAGTGTGCACATATCAACAACAAAGGTAAAGAAAACATGAGTTTAGTCTTACACAGTGTCATGGTATCATACAAAACCAAATGTACCTAAACATGAATGGCCACCTCCACTGAGTTTTTTATTTTCTATGTGGAGTTTCCATTTTCTCCTTATCATTTTTTTGAACACCCAAAATACTGAGAGGGGGGTGAATCAATATTCTCTTAAACCATTTACACATCAAAAATTTTAATCCATTTAACATATTCAATTGCAGTGAAGGAAATTAAGCATAAAACATACAGCCACAATTCATAACACATAAACACCAAGATTTTTACATGGAAAACCCAAAAAGGGAAAAACTTTAGCACATTTCACAGTTGAGTATATTGTCTTTTCATTGATGCCAAAATGATAGCTTCATCAGTGACATGGTCTTCTTCATGGTAACGATTTCAGTGATATGGTTCTCAGATCAGGAACATCAGATTTTACAGTGAAATAGTGTGAGTAAATATGTGACATGTCCTATGTTATGTCATATACTTATCAATTGTATATGTGGTCTCATCAATATGTGGTCAAGTAATGCATATTTGCTTATTACATGATATAAAGTTTTAAGATCAAATTGTGGTCAGCATATATGGTGTTAAGATCAAATTGTCATATTTGCTTATTACATGATATAAAGTTTTACAAAATCCAAACTTAGATTAAAAACCACAAATCTAACTGTCAAAGCACTGTGGTTCTAATCTTCTGTTGACCGGTTGAGAAGGTCATCGGGCTTTAAGTTATAACTTATGGGTATGTGCTCATTGGTTTTACCGGCCCCGTTGCCTAGGGTGCCCGGTAATTCGGTCGACGGTTTTTTAGCCCGGCGGGAAG
This sequence comes from Cunninghamia lanceolata, assembly GCA_027924645.1. Taxonomy (NCBI): domain Eukaryota; kingdom Viridiplantae; phylum Streptophyta; class Pinopsida; order Cupressales; family Cupressaceae; genus Cunninghamia; species Cunninghamia lanceolata. The sequence continues at coordinate 22,055,501 of BSBN01000582.1, forward strand.
TGCTAATCGACGATCAATATTTAATTTGATGTTAGCGGGCTTATCACATCCGATGGTGGGTTTTTAAACTATGCCGTAGAACGGGAAGTAAAAGTTGACGGTTTGAAAGGCAGAAAGTAATGTGGTTTCTATTCTAAAGTGACAGCGAAGGTTGTTGTTAGAAGAGTTTGTTTATAGAAAGATTCTTAAAAGACTTTTTCAATCATGGAATGTGGATCGACGAAGACATTTAGAAATTAGAAACTTTTATTTTAGAAATCATATAGAATACAATGCAATTTTTAAGGAGAAGAAAATAGTGATTTTGTGTTGAAGAGTTTAGGAGAAAGTTTTTTTTGGAAGATGAGAGAGTTTTTGAGAAGATGAAAGATTGTGATCATCAAGATTTTTTATTTTTGAGAGAATATAATTTGAAGGTGATAAAAATATATGATGTTAGAAGTTGAACGGATTTGTAGAAGATTGAATGATGAAAGTTCATTTGTATAAAGAGAATTTTTTTAGGGGTGAAAAATAATGCAGATAAGAGAGAAGATCTTGTGTGTGGTGAGAAGCTTTTAATGGGATTTTTGCTATTAAATGATTTTTTATGCAGGTATGAAGAAACAATTTTATTTCAGAGAATTGTGTTGAGGTTTTGAAAGAATGTTGGTTCAATAAATGAATGGAATTCTTCAATGATCAAGATGAATTAATGTTTGTTCAGAGAAAGTGAAAGTGATGAAAGATAATAATTTTTTCAGAGAGGGTAAATTGTTCAGTTTTGCACAGGGAGAAAGATCAAGAAATGGTGAATTAGTTTGAGGTTGTTTTTGCAGAGATATGAAGTATTTTTGAAGATCAAAATTGATTGATTGTAGATGATGATGACAGTTGAAGTTTAATTGTAAAGAATATATCTTTGTTTGTTTTAAAAGGGAGAAATAAGGTTTTGTTTTCATTGAAACAGGGAAATCCCCTGAGTTATATTTTTCATTGAAATTGTTGATGTTGTAATGTCAGTGAGACATGCAGAGAAGTACAATATGCCAGTGAGGCAAAATTGTAATGTCAGTGAGACAATTGTAATCTGAAATTTGTGTTAAGCCAGTGAGGCAGTTGAGTGGTTTTTATACCCCAAGAGGGTTTTCCACTCGGGAAATTTTTTGTGTCAAGTTTTGTGTTGATACTCTGCATATTTTCTTTGTTCTATCTGAAGAATTTTACAATTGTGAAATTAAATTAAGAAAAGGAGTAAAAATTGTTAACAACATTGATTCACCCCCCCTGTCAGTGTTGAGTGTATTCCTACAATTGGTATCAGAGCTGGTACCCTGTCAAAGCTTAATCAGCTTGGGTAGATCATATTTCTGGAATACTTATCATGGCAAGTCAAGAAGGTTACTCAAATTATAAGGCACCTATGTTTGATGGCTCTAACTATGCTTTTTGGAAATTCGGGATGGAGTCATATTTGTCATCTCTGGGGTATGATGTGTATGCCGCCATTATTACTGCATATACTGCTACAAATCCTCCTAGCATAGCTGATGAGAAAAGGGCATATGAAAATAATGCTAAGGCTAAAAATGCATTATGTTGTGGTCTTACCAATGACATACTTGTCAAAATCATGGAGTGTAAAACAGCCAAGGAAATATGGGACAAACTGTCTAATATCTATCAAGGAGATGATAAAATCAAAGAAGCAAAACTGCAATCCTACAAAGCAAAATTTGAAAGTCTCAGAATGAGTGATGATGAGAAAGTGGCAGAATATCTTCTAAGGGTCCAAGAAATTGTGAATGCTATCAGAGGACTTGGTGATACACTGGAAGAGAAGACAGTTGTTACAAAAATCTTAAGGACTTTAAATCCAAAATATTAATCCAAAGTGTCTACAGTTGAAGAAAGAGATTTAAGCAAAGTTACCTTTGATGAACTTCATGGCACTTTCACAGCTTATGAGATGAGAATTAGTAATGAGATACCTTCAAGAAAAGAAGCTGCTTTCAAATCAGTCAGAAAAGAAAAGGAGATTTCTGATTCAGATGAATTGGATGATGATCAAGAAATATCTCTTGCAAGCAAGTTGAAGAAGGGATCTGTTGGTAAGTACAAAGGTAAGCTTCCATTCAAATGTTTTGAGTGTGGAAAGATTGGACACTATGCAGCTCAGTGTCCTTACAAAGATCCAGACAGTGATGAAGATGAAAACAAGAAGCAATTCAAAAAGAAACAGTTTGTTTCTAGAAGAAAAAATAATTTCAGAAAGAAAAGAAGTTTGTTCATCAAAAATGTTGATATGATTGAAAGTGATTCAGATGATTTTCTTGATGAAAATGCACAGACTTTGTTTATGGCTATTCTAAATGAAGTTCAAAATGAAAAATGTGAGGAACAATCAAACAGTTGTGAAGCTGTTATTGACTTTGAAGGAGAATTGATGTGTGCATTAAGTCAAGTCAAGAAACTTAAAAAGGAAATCATTGCACAAAGAAGTCTGTTTCAAAAAGAAAATGATATCATGAATAATAAGTTAACTTGTTATGAGAAACAAATTACTGATCTAATTCTTTCTCTTGAAGAAAGTAAGAGAATTATTGATGATAAAGACAAAGAGTTGAATAACAAGGACAAGGAATGTCATACACTTGAAGCTAAAATTGTTGATCTGAGAAGAAGACTTGATATGTGCAGAAGCAGTGATAAACTAGATGATCTTCTTGATAAACAAAAAGGATTCAAAGATAAATCAGGTCTTGGATTTGAAGAGGGACAATGTTCACAAAAGGCTAGTACAAATGGCAAATCAATCATAAGGACAACAAACTACAACAGAAGTAATACTTTCAGGTATAATGCTCACTTTACTGGATATTGTTTTTGTTGCAACAGGTTTGGACATAGAGCCAGTGAATGCAGATTTGGTGTCAGAAGAGAAATGCATTTATTTCCAAGGAATCCATTCATGTTTTTAAGAAGTTTGAAGTGTCACAATTGTAAAAATTTTGGGCATATTGCCAAATTTTGTAGACCTTCTTTGCAAATGCAACAAACTATAAGGAATACTGTTACAGGTTTGTCTTCTTCAAGTTCTGAAAAGAAGTTGCTTATTTGGAAACCTAAGGTAATCAATAAGAGCATTAATGTTATGATTGCACAAGCTGCTCTTCATGCCAGAAAGAAGGAACAGTGGGTGATTGACAGTGGCTGTTCCAATCATATGACAGGAGACAAAGAAAAATTTGTTAAGTTTGAAGACATTAATGAAGGTTCTGTTATGTTTGGAAATAATGATTGCATTATGATCAAAGGCAAAGGTACAATTCTTCTTGATGAAGAAACACCACTACATGATGTGTATTTTGTAGAAGGACTGAAGCACAACTTGTTAAGTGTCAGTCAAATATGTGACAATGGTTTTAATGTGGTTTTTGATGCACATGGATGTGAGATCAAAAAGAAATCAGGTAAGGTTATTGCAGCAGGTCTAAGGACTAGTGGTAATATCTACAATCTTCATAACTTAGAAACTAAAAGTGTTGATAGTCATATCTGTTTCATGGGTCAAATTGAGGAAAGCTGGTTGTGGCATAGAAGACTTGGTCATGTGAATTTTGACAATCTTGTGAGAATTAGCAGGAATCACAATGTCAGAAATATGCCTCATATTTCAAAACCAAGTAATACTATATGCCAAGAGTGTCAGCTGGGTAAGCAAACCAAAGTCAGTTTCAAGCCTAAGGAGTATTTTACTTCAAAACCTCTGCAGCTGGTACATTCAGATTTGTGTGGTCCTACAAGGACTAAAGCTCTGGGAGGAGAAAAATATTTTATGCTTTTCATTGATGATTTTTCAAGAATGACATGGGTAACATTCTTAAGGCATAAATCAGAGGCATTTGATAGATTCAAAATCTTCAAGAAGATGGTTGAAAAGGAATCTGATTTCAAGCTAAAATATCTAAGGTCAGACAATGGAGGAGAGTACACTTCAAAGGAATTTGAGGAGTATTGTGAAAAACATGGGATAAGAAGGCAATTCTCCACTCCTAGAACTCCACAGCAAAATGGAGTAGCTGAAAGGAAAAACAGAACTGTAAAAGAAATGGCAAGAATCTTACTACATGATGTAAATCTGCCTAATGTCTATTGGAGAGAAGCTGTTCATACAGCTGTATATACTCTAAACAGAGTTCAATTAAGGGTAAAGTCAAATTATACTCCTTATGAACTTTGGTATGGTAAGTCAGCTAATGTTGGGTATTTTAAAATTTTTGGAAGTAAGTGTTATATCAAGAAAGATAATGATAGCTTATGTGGTTTTGAGTCTAGATGTGATGAAGGCATATTTCTTGGTTATTCTACACATAGCAAGGCATATAAGTGTTTTAACAATAGGCTCAAAAGAATAATTGAAAGTACTAATGTTAAGGTGGATGAGGATTTGCAGCCCTGTATGCAGTTGATTCATGACATTGAAGTTGATCATCATTCACAAAAGGAAGAAGAAATTCAGGAAGAGGAAGAAGATCCTAAAAAATCTGTTGATGTTAAGACAAAGACTCTTTCAAAGGCATTTCAAAGAGATCATCCTCATGAGTTGATCATTGGAGATAAGGACAGTGGTGTGTTAACAAGAAGAGGAAAGCTTGCTGCTGCACATAATCAAGCACATGTGTGTTTGATATCTGAAATGGAACCAAAGAATTATGTTGAGGCCAGCAAAGATGAAGCATGGGTTAATGCCATGGAAGAGGAGTTAAGCCAAATAGAAAAGAACAAAACATGGGAAATTGTTCCAAGACCAGAAGGTAAGAATGTCATTGGATCAAAATGGGTATTTAGGAATAAGCTTGATGATAAAGGTAAAGTTGTTAGAAACAAAGCCAGATTGGTTTGCAAAGGGTATTCACAAATTAAAGGTATTGACTTTGAAGAAACATTTGCTCCTGTTGCTAGATTAGAAGCTATAAGAATGTTTTTAGCTTTTTCAGTTTATAAAAATTTCAAAGTTTACCAAATGGATGTAAAATCAGCATTTCTAAATGGAGATCTTGAAGAAGAAGTCTACATGGAACAACCAAAAAGTTTTGTGAATAAAGATAATTCAGATCATGTTTATAGATTGAAAAAGGCTTTATATGGTTTAAAGCAAGCTCCAAGGGCTTGGTATTATAGACTGGATAAGTTTTTGCAGGAACAGGGGTTCACAAAAGGAGGTGTGGACAGTAATTTGTACTATTTAATCAAAGGTGAGGATATTCTGGTTGTTGAAATTTATGTAGATGATATCATTTTTGGTAGTAACAATGATAATATGAGTCATTCATTTCCTAACATCATGAAATCAGAATTTGAAATGTCTATGTTGGGAGAATTGTCTTTCTTTCTTGGTCTTCAGGTATCTCAGCTTGAAAAGGGAATATTTATCTCACAAAATAAATATGCCAAAGAGATGTTAAAGAGATTTCAAATGGATGATTGCAAACCTTTGGGTACTCCTATGGAGATAGGGCATAAGCTAAGTAAAAATGATGAATCACCTGAAGTAGAACAGTCTCTATATAGATCTATGATTGGGAGTCTTTTATATCTCACTGCTTCTAGGCCTGATATTATGCAGGCTGTTTGTTTGGTTGCTAGATTTCAAGCTTGTCCTAAACAATCACATTTGAATGATGTTAAGAGAATATTTAGATATATTAAGGGTACACTTGATTTTGGTTTATGGTATCCTAGACACAATGATTTTACATTTCTTGCTTATACAGATGCAGATTGGGCAGGGTGTCCTGATGACAGAAAAAGCACAAGTGGGGCAGCTTTCTTTCTGGGTGGCAGATTAGTTGCATGGCATAGTAAGAAACAAGATTGTGTTTCTCTATCTACAGCTGAAGCTGAGTACATTGCTGCTTCATCATGTTGTACACAGGTACTTTGGATGGTACGATCACTTCTTGATATTAAGGTTGAAGTTAAAAAGACTGTGTCTATTCTTTGTGATAACACAAGTTCTATTAATATGTCAAAGAATCCTATAATGCATTCAAGAACTAAACACATTGCTATCAGATATCATTTTCTAAGGGAAAAAGTGATTGAAAATGAAGTTGCTTTGGAATATGTGCATACAAGTGATCAATTGGCTGACATCTTCACAAAGCCTTTGCCAAAGGAGACATTTGAAACTCTGAGACAGAGACTGGGAGTTCTGTCTCTTGTCTCTCTTCAGTAAGTTAAAGAGATATTAGATTCAGGGGGAGTTGTCTTCTAGATTATTTTTGATGTCCTGAATCTCATTTGTACATAGTCTGTATATAGTTTTTTGTACATATTTTTGTGGTTGGCAGTGTTACAGTATTGTGCATTTAATCAGTATGACATAAAGTGTTGGTTTTGACAAATTTTTTTTAGAGGATTGTATTTACAAGAACATGAATCTATTGGTTGTGGTGTTATTTTTTTTGCCTTTGACATTTTTATGTCAAAAAGGGGGAGAAATCAGTTATGGTTTTGCCATCAATGTCAAAGACAAAGGGGGAGTTTTGTAGCACATTTCACAGTTGAGTATATTGTCTTTTCATTGATGCCAAAATGATAGCTTCATCAGTGACATGGTCTTCTTCATGGTAATGATTTCAGTGATATGGTTCTCAGATCAGGAACATCAGATTTTACAGTGAAATAGTGTGAGTAAATATGTGACATGTCCTATGTTATGTCATATACTTATCAAGTGTATATGTGGTCTCATCAATATGTGGTCAGGTAATGCATATTTGCTTATTACATGATATAAAGTTTTAAGATCAAATTGTGGTCAACATATATGGTGTTAAGATCAAATTGTCATATTTGCTTATTACATGATATAAAGTTTTACAAAATCCAAACTTAGATTAAAAACCACAAATCTAACTGTCAAAGCACTGTGGTTCTAATCTTCTATTGACTGGTTGAGAAGGTCATTGGGCTTTAAGTTATAACTTATGGGTATGTGCTCGTTGGTTTTACCGGCCCCGTTGCCTAGGGTGCTCAGTAATTCGGTCGACAGTTTTTTAGCCTGGCGGGAAGTGCTAATCGACGATCAATATTTAATTTGATGTTGGCGGGCTTATCACATCCGATGGTGGGTTTTTAAACTATGCCACAGAACGGGAAGTAAAAGTTGACGGTTTGAAAGGCAGAAAGTAATGTGGTTTCTATTCTAAAGTGACAGCGAAGGTTGTTGTTAGAAGAGTTTGTTTATAGAAAGATTCTTAAAAGACTTTTTCAATCATGGAATGTGGATCGACGAAGACATTTAGAAATTAGAAACTTTTATTTTAGAAATCATATAGAATACAATGCAATTTTTAAGGAGAAGAAAATAGTGATTTTGTGTTGAAGAGTTTAGGAGAAAGTTTTTTTTGGAAGATGAGAGAGTTTTTGAGAAGATGAAAGATTGTGATCATCAAGATTTTTTATTTTTGAGAGAATATGATTTGAAGGTGATAAAAATATATGATGTTAGAAGTTGAACGGATTTGTAGAAGATTGAATGATGAAAGTTCATTTGTATAAAGAGAATTTTTTTAGGGGTGAAAAATAATGCAGATAAGAGAGAAGATCTTGTGTGTGGTGAGAAGCTTTTAATGGGATTTTTGCTATGAAATGATTTTTTATGTAGGTATGAAGAAACAATTTTATTTCAGAGAATTGTGTTGAGGTTTTGAAAGAATGTTGGTTCAATAAATGAATGGAATTCTTCAATGATCAAGATGAATTAATGTTTGTTCAGAGAAAGTGAAAGTGATGAAAGATAATAATTTTTTCAGAGAGGGTAAATTGTTCAGTTTTGCACAGGGAGAAAGATCAAGAAATGGTGAATTAGTTTGAGGTTGTTTTTGCAGAGATATGAAGTATTTTTGAAGATCAAAATTGATTGATTGTAGATGATGATGACAGTTGAAGTTTAATTGTAAAGAATATATCTTTGTTTGTTTTAAAAGGGAGAAATAAGGTTTTGTTTTCATTGAAACAGGGAAATCCTCTGAGTTATATTTTTCATTGAAATTGTTGATGTTGTAATGTCAGTGAGACATGCAGAGAAGTACAATATGCCAGTGAGGCAAAATTGTAATGTCAGTGAGACAATTGTAATATGAAATTTGTGTTAAGCCAGTGAGGCAGTTGAGTGGTTTTTATACCCCAGGAGGGTTTTCCACTCGAGAAATTTTTTGTGTCAAGTTTTGTGTTGATACTCTGCATATTTTCTTTGTTCTATCTGAAGAATTTTACAATTGTGAAATTAAATTAAGAAAAGGAGTAAAAATTGTTAACAACACTGATTCACCCCCCCTCTCAGTGTTGAGTGTATTCCTACAAAAACCATGGTGAGGATTAGCTTACAATATATTATAATAAAGCAAACAATTAAGGTTTATATAATTGATGGACTTATTGTCCAAGAATGCTCACTATAGGTGGCTCACTACCAAAGGAATCACCATCCTGAAAGAAAGAGATAGAAGAGAATGGGTGGCTCGCTGCTAGGATTGAACTATTTACAATTGCATCTAACATATGCATGAACTATAGTTCCAATGAAGCTCAAAGTACAAACACAATAATCTACACACTATTCTAAAATACCTGACTCCTCTACTTTGCATTCACTCAATTCACATCCATAGACTATTGTCACATCATTTGGATCACACTCATACCATTCACTACTTAAAACACCAAAAACAATCCTTCATATATATCCACTTCTTTCACAACATCAATTAGGTCAGCCTAATTGGATATAATGTGCAAAACATGACATATAGGATTTATCAGTCCCAAACTTTCACTCAAATGCTTCGTGCCAAGATCCAAACTTTAAAACAAATTGAAATAGGTCAGCATGGACCTAGAATAGCTCCCACTTATCTCCACAAAACATATTTACCAATGCACAACATCAACACCTTCATGTCAGCTCCACTGGTAAGATAAGAACAATATGAACTATTTGTTATTTCACAAATTGATATGCAAACCTCAAAATTGCTTAAAAACTGGAAGATGCACTCTACATACATTCAAAATCTCATCCTTAGATTCACACAGCAAACCCTTTACTTGCAAAAAAATGCAGAGTGTCTCAATGTGTCATTGGCATTGCTAATACACTGTCAATAAAGAGTTTGATACTCTATCACTTCTAACATTCATTTTGGAGGGCTTCAAGACCTAAAACTTTGGATTTGGACTCCATGAATATGTGCCAATAATACCTCACAATGCAGAGAAAAATGTTTCATGCTAGAGAAATGCAGATCCATTTACTTACATACTTTGTGCCAAGAACAACTGTACTTTGTTAGGTTGGACTTTTGTTATTCACATCTTTCACACTGAAGATCATTAGTAAACAAAATTATGGATTTAGATGTATCCAATGACCAATAACCACATGCTAGAACCATAGAGTAAGATTTTCAATAGCAGACTGATGTGGACCAAATTATCAAAACTTTGTAGCTTAGTTTCACCAGACTGGCACTTAGCCAATTTCCATAACATATCTCCTTACCAGATTAAATCTTCTTACATAGTAGTCTTCTATGAAGAGTAAAGTCATCTTGTGAGGAAGAGGATCAAACCCTCTTGTAAAATTATCAATCAAACTAATTTGTACACCTGTCTCCTTATCCTTATGCCTAGTTATCACTTTTCAGATCACTATACCATTATCCTTTGTTGTCACTATCTCTATCCTACAATGTTACTGGCTTTCATATTCTCTAAACCACTATATCTTTACTATTTGAAGACAACCTTTATCCTTATCTTTGATGAGAGTCAAAGTAGTGTTTGTTAATGCATCATGATTTAATTTTATCAATTCAGAGGTGTCTGGAGCGATCTGCGATAAGACTCTTTGGAATGGGGGGTTTGATTGAATGGTTCATGAATGGGACTTGGTTCGTCAATCTTTTTGAAATGAAAGTTCATACAAAAATGGAAATATATCTATTTTCTTTGAAAATAAATACACATGCAATGAAAGAAACTATTCTAGCTTGTTGGAAAATAAACACACTTTGCTAGAAATAAACACACTTGTAGTGAAAGAAACTATTGTAATTTGTTGGAAATAAACACACTTGCAATGAAAGAAACTATTCTAACTTGCTGAAAATAAACACACTTGAAGTGAAAGAAACTATTCTATCTTGCTGGAAAGGAAAATAAAGATAAACTGCCTCCACTATTAAACTACAACAATGAAATAATCTGAATATGACAGTGATGTTGAATAACAAGTGTATTTTGGAACTTATAAAATGATCTTGTAGGTAACAACTAACTAACAATCACATAGAAGAAAAACACACATCACATGTACAACAAGTGTAAAACTAACAAACATAAGACATAATAGGATTGCACAAACATGAAAATATCGAGAGATCTCCTCCAAATTGGGGAAGTGGGGCCTACTTCCCAGTTCAAGATGACCCTCTTTGCTCAACTAACTCTTTTAGAAGAATTCCCCCTTAATTTGCATTCAATCATAGTTCAAGGAATGGATGAAAGTACATGCCTATAAAAAAGGAGTTTTCCTCCTGTTGGAAACACAATCTTGTTAACAACTATCTATGAAAAACTGGAACTAACCTAAAGAGATGATCTAACCCTACTTATATAGTCAAGCTTTATTAAAAGGAGATAACTAACATCGAATCAAACTACAATGAACTGGAATTGAAGCTAGTTGCTTATTTATTACATTGATGATTCCACTGTGAGTTATTGAAGATCAAAGAATTGTATCAACTTGGCTACTGGAAAACTTGAGTGATTTCTTGGAATGGTGTGGCACTTAGTGGTAGTGACTTTAGTTGGAACTGATGCCAATTAATAGCTACTTCAGTTAGTCACTAAAATGGAGTGACGTGGAGATTTAGATTATAACAGTTACCTTAATTGAGGCGTGGGTCATGTTTGCATTGTTGTGCCTTTTGGGTAGCCCTAGGATTGGTCGGTAATAGTCATCGACTCGAGGGGAGGATGAATCTATTGGAGGGTAATGGCATCTGGAGCTGTCTGGAGTTCAGGTTCTTTGCAGAAAAGGGGGCTCCTGAGGGATCTGGAGACTAGTGGAAATCTTACTAGCGTAATCCTTATGCAAACACAAACCACTTGTACTACAATTCATAAGATATGCACTTTGAAAATGTAATTCAAGTAAATAAGTTAAGAGATTTCATCAGAGGAAATGAAAACCAAACATGTGCATAATCCATCCAAAAGACAAACATAATTATAACAATATGTAAATATATATGCCATAGTCTTTTGTTAAAGTCTCTCAGAATAGGAAATATAATGAAATAGATGAGTCATATATTTGACTCATTATCCCCCCAACTCAGTGAATTCCATGTCCTCATGGCTATGCCCCATCTGGTTCATCATGTATATTCTTGCCTTCAATTATTGTATTTTGGTTGTAGTCTTCATCTTTGTATTGGAACAACTACCTACCTTTTGGTTGGAACCCACCATTCTTCTGTACCATGTTGAACCATGTATTGAATTTTCTTTTTCTCATTTCTTGTCCTTGAGGGTGACTTAGGTGAGGAGTTGGCATCAGAATTCACCTGATGTTTGCAAGGGACACTGGCTCCCTTCTTTTGAAAATATGAGGCAATTCCTCAAATATGGATATGCTGCTTAAGACTACTGCATTAGGAAGATAATCTACAATTACAAAGAAATCAAAAATACAAGAATTAAAATTTCTCACATATTGGTCTATGATGCCCTGCCTCTAAGCATTTGCTTTGAAAGCGTTGGAAAACCATGTATTCTTAGGGCACTCCTATCTCATTAATATCCCTATGGATCCTGTTGCAACATCATATTCTTCCATCCTTTCCTCCCACAATCTCTTATTCTAGAGCAGAGATAGATAGCTCTAGATTTGGAATTCCCCGACATATAGATTTAACATTGAGGTATTGACATGCCCCATAATGTGGCCATGTTGAAAGAATTCACAGAAGAGGTTTTGTTGGTCTTTTAGATTGTGCATATAACATTCAAAAAAATCTTTATCATTGTCAAAATTGAATGGGAGATTGCAGCTTATCCTGAGTAGTTTCCATCTTAAAAATTATTCTCAGAGGAACAAGGCATACACACTTGATGGCGGGCGCTAAGCTAACAGGTTTTCTCCTATTTGGTAGGCTAAAGCCAAGTTGTTCTCTACCACCACCTTCTCTTGTTTCAAGGTCTCAAGATCTTTCTAGAACTATATGGTCTCTCCTCAGAGATGTCTTTTATCTAGTGTAAGCTACAGATTCTGAGCATAGATATTCAATGAAGTGGGTGCAAGGGCTTGTTGAGCAACTTTTTGCCTAAGTCAAGTTATCTAAATGTCTCTTTAGGCCATCATGGCTGTGTGGTTATCTACCTCTTCCTTCAAAATAGAAATTTCCTTTTCTTTTTCTTCCTTTTCATTTTCAACCTTTGCCTTTTGATGTCCCAACTCCTTATCTTTGGCCTTCAATTGTTGAACCATGGCCTCCAATTATGCCCTGCATTGCTTCAATTCAAATTTAGCTCTGGATAGAGCTAGGGCATGCTAAGTTTCTTGTGTTATGTTGTCCTCAGAGATTTCCTCAAGGGTCTCTTTTCCTTTCCTGTGACTATGTTGCAATATATCCTCCCCTGTTTCTTTTGGGGTGTCATCTTCACCAACTTCCTTGGGAATCTCACCACCACCAACTTCCTCACGAATCTCACCACCACCAACTTTCTCAGCTCCCCTCTCCTCATGAGTCTTTTCTCTAGGATGTGTAGTAGGGGACGAGTGTTCACCTAAGATGGTGGTAGGGTTTTGTTCTGCTTCCCCTCTATCCTCTTCATCTGAAGAAATAACTAACCAGTGGTGGTGTATCTTAGTAGAGGTGGATGCTATGGCTTCACCTGCTTGAGTACTTTTCTCTATTCTTCCTCAGAGTCATCAAAACTAGATTTCAAGGGATGCGGAGGAAACTATAATAGGGTCTTCTGAAACAAAGATAGTGGAGGTATGGTGTTTCACCTTGTTTCTTTTGGGACACAGGGTGAGAAAGTCCTCCCATTTCTGCTGACCATCCTCCTGATGTAAGAAATGGTGCTTAATGATCAAATGTATCAAACCTGGCTGGCTAATCTTCCCTTCTTTATTCTTTTTTTTGGTCATCATGGTGACAAGATTTGTATGCAGAAAAGCATGAACATTTATCAAATATTGGGAGTTATTGGTTCCATGCCTCATATGGTTAATTAGTTGCATCCCAGGGCCCAAAACTATACCAAATTGACCATCACATTGGAAGAACTTCATGATCCACAGGACCATAGTCTTCCATGGGTCTAGAAGACTAGTCCTTTCAATGCCTTTAATTGCTCCCTTATTTACAATATATCGAGGTAAGGGCTCCAGAACAACAAGAAAATTCAAACTAATTCTTCATATGATTGTTTGTTTACAAACAAATCAACACCTACTGCAGGTATACTAGAAAGTTGACTAATTATGGTAGGGTTGATTTGTATTCTTACCCCTTTTATAGTAGTGAAGGTCCTATGGAAGTTTGTAACAAATTCCTTGACCAAGTCAGCTTCAAATCCTTCAAATTTCTGTAAAAATGCCAACCATCCAGCTTGCTGGAAAATTTGTGTGCTGGCATCATCAAAAATTGCATTCTCTAGTTCAAATTTCCTTTTGTTACCTATTTGAGCAGTTGGTTTTGTATGAGTCTACAACAAAATGTCACAATGGAGGTCTTTTTTTTTTGTTTTCTCTCTTCTTTCTATTTTTGGTTTCAAACAGGAAGGAATTGTGAACTTTGAGTTGTTAATTGCAGGTTTGTGCAAAGGAATAATTACATACAAGATGGACAAGATCGTAGTTATCCTGCTTGTCTTTTGAACATTTGTGGCATGAAATTTGGAGTTTCAAACCAGAGGTGGCGTGTACAAAGTGCAATTTCTTAGCTACCACCTTAACTAGTTTTCCATACACATCTAGAGCTAACGCCATCAATCCTAGTGCTCATGTCTTTTCAAATGTACTTCCCTTAAATGGTCATAAATATCGGTCATTATTATTTCTTAATCTAGTGCTTATTTCTGTTTATGGCATTTATTTAAGATATTGTTGTTATGATGACCAAGTACTTATATTTCATTGTGAAGCATGCAAGATCTATAGACAAATCTATGGCTGCCACCTATCAAACTGCAATCATTTATGCAACTGTCGTGGCATGTAAAAAGATGAGGGCTACATGTAGGTAACTTTGGGGAACACGTGGCATACATAAATATATTAAAATAATTATATAAGTTTTAAGGAAGGAATATACCTTGTAAAGTACCCGTCCCTTTGATTATTTCACCTTAATTTTTTTTACCAAATCACTTTTGCACAATGTAATGTCACCTAGCACCAAATGATGCTTTGGAAAGAAAAAAATTGCCAATGTTCATCTAGAGCAATTTGTAGCCATCTAGAGATATCACCATCTATCTAGAGCTCTTCAAAAAATTTCAACAAAAAGACTTGGAAAATTGTAAAAAAGAATTTTATTGAAGGAAATGTGGAATTCAAAGGAAAGATCGCCATTACTGGTTTTCAATCTTCCCTCTAGGAAAAGCCACCATTGCTAGTTTTCAACCTTTTTTTTGGTAGAAAAGGCTACCATTTCTGGTTTTAAACCTTTACTACTTTATTTGTTCTAGAGTCATCACTTAGAACATGAGTACCATGGAAGAGAGATCTTCCAGGGTGAAATGCTCTATCTGAGACTGGATGTTTGCAGAAAACTCCTCTTTGGAAGTTGGTTTGTGGTAAAGCTTCAATATATGTCCATTTACTAGAAGAATTCTATGATCTCCATCAATGGGAACTAGGTAAATGGCCCCATTGCTAAAGGTTTCTTTGATTTCATAGGGTCCCAACCATCTAGTGTGCAGTTTCCCTTTTAGATCTTGATATTTGGTGTCATACAACAGGGCCCAATCTCTTTGCTTGAATTACTTACTGATAATGTGCTTGTCATGCCATTCTTTTGTTTGCTATTGGATCAACTCTATGTGCTGAAGTGCCTCCATCCACATCTCTTCCAATATGTTGAGTTGCATCATTCTGTGTTGTTGTGCTTTAGTTAAGTCTATGTGAACTTCAAGTGTTGTTCTCAATGTTTCCACCTCATATTCTATGGGCAACACTGGGTGTTTTCCATAGACTAATTCATATGGTGTGAAATTAATGGCGATTCTCCATGTGGTGTTTGTAAGCCCAAACAACTTCTATCATTCTTTCAGCCCAATCCATTCTTTTACCTGAAATGGTTTTTGTAAGGATGTTCTCTAGTTCTCTGTTTGTTACTTGTACTTGACCATTGCTTTGAGGATGATATGGAGAAGACTTCCTGTGACAGATTTGATATCTTTCTAGGAATGATTTGATCATAGTAGTCATGAACTGTGGTCCTTGATTAGAAACAAGGATTCGAGGTGCTCCAAACCTTTGCAAAATGTGCTTGTATAGAAAATCTGCAACCTTCTCCTTTGCTGCAGGTAGTGCTTTTGCTTTGACCCATTTAGTGGCATATTCAATGCAAACCATAATGTAGTGATTTCCTCTAGAAGGTGGATCTATTGGCCCCACAAAATCTATTCCCTATTTTTCAAATGGTTCAAGAACCACTTGAGGATGGAGCGGCATCTTTGTGGTAGGAGTTGGACATCCCATTCATTGACATTGGTCATAGTGCTTGACATAATTTTGAATATCCTTGGTCATTGGTGGCCAAAAATACCTTGCTCCCAGAATTTTATGTCCTGTCTAGAGGGCTGAAAAATGTCCACCAGAAGGTTCATCATGGCATGCTTGGATTATGTCATACACTTCTGTTTCCTACACATAGTGACACAATACATGGTCAGGATAATTTTCAAACAAGAGACCATTTAACCATTTGTATTTGGAGCTCTCTCAAACCAATCATCTGGTTTCTCTTGAATTGAAATGTTGTGGGCATTTGCCTAAAACCAAATAGTTTGCTAAATTTGCAAACCATGGAGATTGTATAGAAATGGCAAACATATGTTCATCTAAGAATGCATCATCCACTAGTTCATTATTTCCCTACATAGTCAATTTGGATAAGAAGTCAACAACAACATTGTCTTTCCATAGTTTATCAACAATGGTTATATCGAATTCATCCAATAATAATAGTCATTCGATAATTCTACCTCCTACAATAGCTTTATTCATTAGATATCTTATAGCTGCATGATCAGTATGTATGAAAATACTATAGCATGTGATGTAGTGGTAGAATTTATTGATAGCTTAAACTATTGCTAGAACTTTTTTTTTCAATTGTCCAGTATATTTTTTCTCTGCAGGGTTTAAGTTTTTGCTAACGTAATATATTGCATGCATACCTCCAGATTCATTTAGCTGTCCTAATACTACTCCAATGGCCAGATTGGAAGCATCCATGTGAATGTGGAATGGCTCATTACAGTTTGGTGCTTTGATCACTGGGGCTGTCATGATGGCACTTTTGATGGCTTTGAATGACTATTAGCATTGTGGTGTCCATTTTAATTTAGAATCTTTTTTAAGCAAGGTGAACAAAGGGTCAGCTTTTTGACTAAAATTTTCAATGAACCTTCAATAATATCCAGCATGTCCCAGAAAGCTTCTTACTTCTGTTTGAGTTTGAGGAGGTTTAATTTGAATAATAATTTCAACCTTTTTTGGATCTACTTTCATTCCCTCCTATGAGATGTGGTTACCATGTACAATTCCCTCAGTCATCATAAGAAAGCATTTCTCATGATTTAGGGATAGCTGGTGTTCTTTGAATCTTTCAAGTACCTTGTTTAGACTATTCAAGGATTCATCAAAAGTTTTTCCATGCACTATATTAAAATTGTCCATATAAACCTCCATGGATGTATTTGCTAGATTTGTGAAAATTGTCAGCACAACACATTGAAACATGGCTGGTACATTTCATAATCCAAATGGAAAAACTCTATAAGCAAATGTTCCCCATGGACACATGAAGGTAGTCTTATCTCGATCTTCCGTAGCCACCTAGATTTGATTGTAGCTACTAAATCCATCTAGGAAGGAAAAATAGTGACTACTAGCTAGGTTATCCAGGACCTCGTCAATGAAGGGAAGTGGGAAATAGTCTTTTTTAGTGGCTTTGTTCAATTCTCTATAGTCAATGCAGACTCACCACTTGCCATTTTTATTTGGTACTATAACTAATGGCGATACCCACTAGTTGTCAAATATGGGGTAGAGGAATCCTATCTACAATAGTTTCTTTATTTCTTCCTTCACTATATCTCTCAAGGTTGGATTGATTCTCCATTGTGGTTGTCTAATAGGATGGACATCTTCCATGTAAATATGGTGTGTACATACACTGGGGTATATTCCTTTCATGTCTTTGTATTCCCATGCAACAACCCAGGTATGATTTTGCAAGAGTTTTGTCAATTGAATTTCTTCTACCTCTGTTAACCAACTATTGATAGAAAGTTATTTGTTAGTTTGGATAGTGATTTACTTTGTACCATTATGAATAGAAAGGTCTTTGTAAGGACTTAATAGAGTATTTAATAGACAAAGGTGAGGCATAATCTAATGTAACGTTTTCTCTTGTTGATAGCTTAAGTGGGAGGTAATTTGTTCAGAATATGGATAGTGGATTGCCTTGAAAGATCCTTTCAAATTTCTCTGGAGCTATTCGGAGACCTCTTGCTAGGTGACACTATATAAAGAAGTTTCATTGTTTAATTCCAACTCTTTATATTGCTCATTACACTCTTCAAAATGTTCTGCCATTGTTACCATTTCCAATGAGGAGGCATCTTCTTCATCAGAATCTGTCAGGTCATCTATCCATGGTTTATTTTCATATTGTAAGAATGGTTTGGCAGGGAGATAGATAGAAAGTTCCTTCAGGTTCTTCCCATTTAAAATAGTCATGTTTCCTAATTAATAGTCAATAAGGGCTACTGCAGTAGCCATCCAAGGTCTACCCAATATTATCAAGTACCCTAAGCCTAAAAGTACAAAGTTTTGTCACACTTTGGGATAATTGAATAATTTCAGCTGAGTCAATTTTGATTGACTATGTTTTTGCTGAGTGGCATTCGGCCGAATCAATGTGGTGCCTTTTTGACACTGATGTGGTGCCTATGTTGCCTCATAAATTCAGTCGAGTCGGTATCTGCTGAGTACCTTTTGGCTGAATCCATCAAATATAAAATAAAAAAAATAGCATTTGTGGGTATTTTGTATTTCTGGCTGAATTTGTTGTGTGTGGATAGTGCTCACCCAGCAACTTAGCCTACATATTCATCCAACCCCCGGGTAAGAATTCATTTGAAACATTCTTGTTATTTCATTTTGCATCAAGTTTAAATTCGATAGCTTTCATGATTCCATAGGATATGTTTAAATGTTATATGTGTAGGTTATATTGTTTGTTTTCTTTTGTTGTTTGTTTACATGAGAAGATTGTTTTTGTGAAGCATTGTGGATGCTTGTTCATGTTTATATTCAATTCCAAGTTAACCAGATTTAATTTTTTATTAATTTTTTTAAAACCCTATCCGCCATGATTAGGGTAAAGGAAATGGAACTCATAAAATGGAAATCATAAACCCTAGCCACCATGATTAGGAAAAAAGAAATGGAACTGAAACCCTAGCCACCATTGTAAACATTTAACATGATGCAATTTGACCTCTAGAAGAGAACAAGAGTTCGAGCATAATCTAAAAGGGTATATCAAATTAGGAATCAAAGGGTAGGTTTTTTATTCTCAGGGTCAAAATTTCTAGTACCATTATGATAAATCCACATAATATTTGGTGCCAAAATGGATTGGCTTCCATCCACTTGGATATAAATTTTTAAATTGAAATGATTGACTTTTCTCTATGTTACGGTTGGATTTTTTCTATTTGTTGTGCTTAAGAATATTTGAGTAAGAGTTATAGAGTAGATTTTAGTTTTGTTTATGTCATCCAGTGATTTTTCAGGAGCTGTATTCTATGGTTATAAGTCAATGTTTAGGAGCAACAAACTATTTCATATAGTATTACGTAGAAACACTTGCTAACAATACAATAGGCCATTCTGTGTTGTGTTGCTTCTGAGACTCTAAAAGGTCACAAATTGAGTCACTGTGGGAAAATAGGGAGATTTGAGAAATAATGCATTGGGTGCCATTATTTGGTGCTCTGTTTCACATATATGTCATTATTTGGTGTTTTGCAGGAAAGTCATTTTAGTTCACTTGGTAAAATTCATCATTGTTTAGTTGGACACATCATTTTAGGGAAGTGAGTCTAAATATGTGTCATCTCCCACAATCAAGTATAGTAAAAATACACAAAACTACTTATCCTTGTCTTTATGTGGATTTGAGTGCTTGTAAATGAGATGGATATTTTTCTGTTTGTCTGTGTCACATGGCACTTGGTTTCTTTTTAGATGTTGGAGTTTCTTTTAGTAGTCATGGTTAGCATGTCCAAGACCTAGTGAATGAAGTATTAACTTTTGGAGGGATCTTTTGGTCTCATTTCAAGAGAGGAGGTATCTTAAAACACCTGATAATGTTAATGTGCCATTTTTTCAACCAATAGATTAGCACTAGGAGGGCCACCAAGTTGGAACTTAGGATCTAGTCCTCACATGGTCAAGGTCTTTTGAGAATCAACCTAAGATATTAGATCCTATCTAATCCTTTAAAGCAACTTTCCTTAAGTTAATACAATTTCCTTTAATACTTGTAACCTATTTTTTAACCTACAAATCAATCCTCAATACCAATTTAGTAATCCTTTCACTAGAACCATTAGATTATTAACCCATTTGTTGTACTTTTGAATTCATAGTGCCTCAAATTCAACCCATGGAAATACCACAACTTTGGTTAGAAATAAATACAATCCTTTGAATGTTTTAGGGCTTGGTCATGATTTGCCTAAGAATCCTTGCAAATTTATCCTAAAATTTTAGCATTAAAAAGTTTGCATAGCCAAATAGCACATATATGCTTATAAGGATGCTTAATCCATGTCCAAATTCATCATGAGGATGTGGCATGCCAAATATTCCCATACACATTGGATGAATCTACGTATAATTGGTATCTTAAAGCTTGCCAACAAGATCAACACCTCTTGGGATGATTTATAAAATATGTTCCTCAACCATTTCAATCCACCCATTAATTGCACTATTGTCTATCATTAGTTCACCACTTTTAGTATAGAGAAACTAATAAGTCTCTGAGCATCTTTAATAGTTAGTTTTATAAACTATACACTAGGTTAGTTTCTCCTTATAAAAGAGTAGAGGCCATGACCATTTAGATGTACCCTAATGCTCTTGATTCATTGACATTTATGTTCATAAGGAGTGCTCTTGCATTGGCTACTTTATTCTAGGTGTACAATTAAACCATGATGGTAGATAGATAATTGAGGCCCCAAGGGTCTGGTTTAGGACTATAAATGTGTTAATATATGTGCTAAATTTTGAGAGGACATGTGACTTGATGCTATATAGATGCTAGCATAAAAATGTACATATTTAAAAAAATAAAATTAGATGACGTGCAGTCTACACGTACAAAATTAAATTGTTTGAAATAGACAATTATGTGTTGAATTATACTTACAAAACCTTATTTATACTAAGCTATAGTTCCATTAGGATGGCCGTGTTGAACCTATTCATGACTAATACGTCTCACCAACATCACTGGTAACTAGGGGACCTACTTTGGAAGTTGTGGAACAACATCAACAAAACACACCTACATCAGAGAAGAAATTGTATGTTGATAGGAAAGTGTAACACAATATACCTATCTACTTTGATGTAGG
The DNA here is from genome assembly GCA_027924645.1 of Cunninghamia lanceolata. Taxonomy (NCBI): domain Eukaryota; kingdom Viridiplantae; phylum Streptophyta; class Pinopsida; order Cupressales; family Cupressaceae; genus Cunninghamia; species Cunninghamia lanceolata. Next base: position 22,076,456 of record BSBN01000582.1, read on the forward strand.
TGTGTATGTTGATACATTTGTTCCACAATCCAAAGTAGACACTATCAATGATGTTCATGAGACATATCAATCATCAAGTGTAGAGAATTGGTTCAACATGGCCATCCTAATGCAACTACAGAGGTATAAATAAGGTTTTGTAAGTATAATTCAACATATGTACCAACAAAACCTCAGTAGAATCTGCTAGAAAATAATATAAAAATAAAATATAATTAAAATCTTTACATTAATAAAGGTACCATTTAGCTTATCCATTCAATTAAGTTTTTCCAATATCAAGAAAATTATTCCATCAATTAATTAGTTTGAAGACATGCCAATAATAATGTTTTTGGAATTGTCCCAAATTATCAACAATAACATCATAGCTAATTATAGTTTGATAGAATCTTTCCCAAGAGGGGATGTTACATGGTGACAGGCTTCTTTCTGGTTCTTGATCATTCACTTTTAATTTCTAAACTCAGAGCTTCTATCCATTGCAATTTATCCTTGACAAATGGGTGTCATTCTCTGGACCTTTTACCCCAAAAGCTAAGTTATTTAAAGCTATTTACAGTTGCCAGTTTTTAAACACAAATATTAATCCAAAAGTAGATACAGTATTAGTTATTTCTTAAAGGACACAACTCAATATTACATACCCTATAAGACTTATTCTTGAGTGTGGTTGACTTTGGCATTAGACAATGAATGAAACCAATCATCTAAGAGCACTAAAGTTGAGGTTATTGGTATTATTGACAGTAAGAGACATCATGTTTCCACAGTCCATATTAGTGAATACAATTTTTTTTGGATTCAACTGTGTGAGAGTTCAAGGTTTCAGATTCAATGGATCATGGAGTGTGATCCGATCATCTTGATGATGGATCATGGAGTGTGATCTGAAACATTGATGCATGAAACTCACATAGGTAAATACAAAAGCATTTGTATTCATTATTGTTGGTGTTTTGTGCTTTGAGTTTAGAATGATGTTAGGTAGAGAAATAATGTTGGCCTTATCTTTCTAGGTGAATTGTGGATACTGATTTTATTATATGATGAGATCTAATTTAGATTGACCATTTAATTATTTTTGCAAGGTTACCATTGGAAGCATCTGTATGAGGTAGGCTAAGATTTTAGAGGACACTAATAGCAGTCAGGCTCAGGCTCCAGTGCCTCAAATTTAATATCCCTATCTGGATTGTGCTTGGTAAAGTTCTTTTATATGCAATTTTAGTTGCAAACTTATATATTACCTAAATAAAATGAAAAAAAAAGTATATAATTGACTCTACATTTAGAGTCACAATAAAATTTGCATGAATGCTAGACACTGCTCTTTCTAGCACGAAAACTAGTCACATAGCATGGGTGTCTGGTCAAACCTATTGATGTTGTCATCTCTCTTGTATGTCAATTCCATAAATTTCCCATAAAATGAACATAATTGTTGGTAACTTCAAATTTTGAGCCACAAATAATCTTTGCATGTTAACCAATCCCATTGAACAAGTGACTACTTGGACTTATTGATGTTGTTATCTCTTTTCATATATATCAATTCTAAAAGTAGCATATGGCTTGGCTATAACTAAACAAGCTTCCATATAGAGGAGTAATTGAATTTTTGAAATTAAGCTTCATTATATTTGCGTTCATGCTTAGATTGTAGTCACATCTTAGTTTTTATTTTTGAATGTTAATAAAGTGTTAGAACCTCATCTAGCATATAGACAATGTAAGCTCAACTTTTTTGCAACATGAGACATCCTCAAACTATATTATGTAGCTCTATTGTCTGACAACCATAGAGAAAGAAAGAAGGAAATTAAATTAATGTCTTGAATGACCAAATCAGGTCAATTGTGAAATTTTGACTCAAACTTAGACTATGATGTTGTGTATGCATGTTGTTGAAATTCATTGCCACATATAATGTAGGATGAGTAAGAATGAAATTTGGAAAAAAATGATATTGTCTTCATGATAGTCCCTTCAATAGAATTCAAACTTAATTTGAGCTTCTCTTGCATTATTGTTCCTTAGGCAATATATATTAGTCAATCTCTTCAAATGCCCACCTCTTTTATATGTCTATAATAGTCAGGCACAAACTCATATTGTGAAAAAATCATATTTTGCCTAAAAATGTATATAATTGACTCTACATCTAGAGTCACAATAAGCATTGCATGAATGCTAGAGACTACTCTTTCTAGCATGGAAACTAGTCAGATAGCATAGGTGGCCACACTCAAACCTGTTGATGTTGTCATCTTTTTTGTATGTCAATTTCCATAAATTTCCCATGAAATGAACATAATTGTTGGTAACTTCAATTTTCTTTATTTCATAATGCATTAGATTTCTTCCATTATATAGTAATGAAAAGTTGAATCTTGTAAATTGACCAAGCTTATCTTTGAATCTTTTTCCTTTGCATGCAAATCTAAACTCTGTGTTTATTCAGATGATCTACAGGTTGCATTTTTATATTTTCATATGCTTAAAAGAAAAATGCTTGTACATATTTTTATTTTATTTTAATTAAATGTAGATCTCTTTACATATTTATATCTAGATATAGCTAATGATTAGGGATCTCATCATTCCATGCAGTCTCAGCACGAAGCTGAGGCTAGGAATAATTTTTATAATGATAGCATTTCTAGATTAGAGAATGCCTTGAAATGTTTGGACCAAACTATACACAACTCCCCAAATTTGGCTAATAGAGATAGATTAGTCAATATATAGTGTGAGATTAGACATATGGTTGAGATGATAAAATCATACAATCCATATGATGTTATTAGCACTGAGGAGTTTTATAGGTCCCTTTCTAGGACTGTTACTGGCACTAAGAATATCAAATCTATTTCTGATAGAGTTTCATTACATAATGTGCATAGTATGTTCCCTGTTTATACTAGGAAAGACAAAGTTAGAGGATATATTGTTACCAGGTGTACAGATCTACTTGTTGGTCCATTTATATATCCCAAATTTTTGACAGCCAATCATAGATGGCCTCATAATTGAATGGAAGCTGGGTGTACAGAAATCACTTCCTACACTAATCTATTGAGGAGAGGACTATGCAAATTCAAATTTATCCTAACTATTACAGCAATGTTAAACCATTAACATGAGATATTGCAGCAAAACACATGAACTGGAATGTAGACAGAAGAAGAGAGACAAAGATTTATGCTGGGGAAAACCTTATCAGGTGAAAAACCCCACACTCAGAAACCTGCAAAATGTATTAACAAATCTGAAAGAATCTTTACAATACACTTGCAATGCAAGCTTCAATAGTCTTCAACACTCGTGTCTAGAGTTAATCCGGTAGAAGAATAGTACTTGTGAACTTGTGATACAAATTCCATCTCCAAGCACCTATATATAAAGAGAAGTAGTACGAATGGAGGTAACTTCTTGAGCAAGTCACACAAGGAACTCGTCCAAATCCATGTGGCCCAATTTCCAAGGCCATAAAACATGCGTATGACACATGTAAGTGATTCTCTTTCATCCCTTACAAGCCCCCAACTTGGACACCCCAAATTTACCCAATTAAGGTATGACAGATGCTCTTACAATGTCATAAAATTCGTCATAAATGACAACTCTTACAGTTGTAAGAGAATCTGTCATAACTGTCTATTAATAGCAAATTATCTTACAACCTTGTCATAGTCAAACTTGGGTGCAAAATTCCCCATGCAAGATACTTTGAGACACTTGTCTTCACCTGTCATAAAATCTTCCATTTCTGGCCCTTACATGTCATAGATTCTGTCATATGAATCTGTCATAACTCTTATGCATCATAAACCTCTTACAACACCCAAAAGATGCCGACACATGGAAAAACTCTTCTACCACAAGGTAGAATGCCTACCTCCTCATATGAGGACAATAATACATGTGGTCACCTTCTACGTAGGATGACACATCACTGTGCCAACTCCCACAAAGTGACAAAATAGGATTTGCATCCAAATTACAATAATAGGCAAAATAATAAATACAATTAAATAATAAATGCTAGAAACTTGAAAAGGTTGAGACACCTTAATTCCTAACATTCTCCCACTTGTTGAACACCTTGTAAGAGCCAATAGAAAAACAAGATTTAACTGCTATAGACCGAGAGGCCCATAGACTCCGAACACCATCTAAACTTCTTTGTGCTCACTAGTTTTGTTAATGCATCTGCAACATTCTTCAAAGTATCTACCTTCTCCAAAATTACATTTCCATCCTTAACCATGTCTCTCATGAAGTGAAACTGAACATCAATGTGCTTGGTTCTAGCATGGAAAGTTGGATTCTTTGCAAGGCAAATTGCACTCTGACTGTCACAACTGATCGTGATCTGACCTGCATCAACACCAATATCTGAACACAATCTCTTAAGCCAAATGGCTTCCTTACAAGCATGAGTTGCTACCATATACTTAGCTTCTGTCGTGGACAAAGGAACAACAGGTTGTCGCTTACTCATCCAAGTAATAGCACCACCAAATAGTGTAAACACAAGCACCGGTGGATCTCTTGCTGTCAATGTCACCTGCCTAATCTGAATCCACAAATCCATGAATATCAACATAATGCGGAGGTCCTGAAACATTACCATGATAGCAAATGGAATACTTGGAAGTACCCTTCAAATATCTAAACACTCGCTTAACTACATCCCAATGAACCCGTCCAGGATTAGCCATAAATCGACTAAGGCCTCCCACTACTTGGGTAATGTTTGGTCTTGTGCAGACCATAGCATACATCAAACTACCAACATCACTAGCATAAGGTACTCTACTCATGTCCTCCACCTCACTAGGAGATTTCTGACAATCCTCAACAAACAACTTTATCCCTAGAGAAATAGGAACACACAATAGTCTACAATCTGCCATGCTAAATTTATCCAACACAGTCTTCACATACTTACTCTGGCTTAACCAAAGTTTTCTGTTGGTTCTGTCTCTTCTAATTTCCATTCCTAGAATGTACCTGGCTGCCCCTAAATCTTTCATTTCAAACTGAGCTGACAACTGAGATTTAAAATCAGAAATCATATTCTTACCCTTCTCAATGAGAAACATATCATCAATAGTGCAATAATGAGAATACGATCACCATCAAATTTATAATACACACAGTGATCTGATTTCGATCTCACAAATCCAATTGACAACACAAAGGCATCAAACTTCAAGTACCATGAAGGAAAGATGTCTTCACATCCATTTGTTCTACCTCCAAGTAATAAGCTACTACGAGTGACAACAGGAATCAAATGGATGTTAGCTTTGCAATGGGAGAGAAGATCTCACCATAATCTATACCCTCAACTTGTGAATACCCCTTCGCAACCAATCTAGCCTTATACTTCTCAACACTACGATCTACACCAATTTTCTTCTTGAACACCCATTTGCATCCAATAGGTTTCTATAAATGAGCAAAGGCACTAAGTCCCAAGTTTGATTCTTTTCCAAAGAAGCCATTTCTTCCTCCATGGCCTCCTTCCAGGAACCTGCATCCTTCATATCCAAAGCCTCTGATACAGTTCTAGGTTCATCACTATTAGTGATTAAAGCATAAGCACAACTAGAATCAAGCAATGTAAAACCAAACCTTTCAGGTTGCTTTCTTATCCTTGTAGACCTCCTCAAGAGCTGAGGCTGAGGTTCAACTTCTTCATATGAGATTTTAGAGATGCTGGAGCTCTCCTCATCATTAGGTCCAACATTGTCTTTCTGTTCAGTCTTCTCAGGGGTGAGAGGAAACTAAACAACACCCTCTTTCTTTTCTTTTTCTTCTAGCTACAAAATAGTGGAAGAGGGTGTAAGCTTTTTGAAGATGACACTTCTGTTATACAACACTTTTTTAGCCGTAGGGTCCCAAAGCTTGTATCCTTTCAAACCAACACCATAGCTAATGAAGATACACTTAATAGCTTTGTTTTCCAACTTTGATCGCTTCTCCCTAGGCACATGTGCATATGCCTCACAACCAATAACATGACGATACCTTACTGAAGGCTTTCTACTAGACCATACCTCCATGGGTGTCTTTCCAACAAGAGCTGATGTTGGAGATCTATTTACCAGATAGCAAGCAATGGCAACAACTTTAGCCCAAAAATTTTGTTCTAGACTAGCTCCATTAAGCATACTCCTAGCCTTCTCCATCAGTGTCCTGTTCATCCTCTCTGCAACTCCATTTTGTTGTAGGGTGTATGGAGTTGTCTTGTGCCTTTCAATCCCAAGTTCCTTGCAATACTTATCAAATTCTGTAGAATAAAACTCACCACCATTATCAGTTCTCAAACATTTAATCTTTTTACCAGTCTGATTTTTAGCAAAGGCTTTAAACCCCTTAAACTTGCTATAGACTTCAGATTTGCTTCTGAGAACATAAATCCATGTCCTTCTACTGTAATCATCTATAAAAGATACAAAGTATATAGATTTTGATAATGAAGGAACATTAACAGGACTAAACACATCAGAATGAATAAGGTCCAACACACTAGAAGACTTATGAGAACTCAAGTAAAACTAAACATGGTTTTGTTTTCCATAAATGCAATGTTCGCAAAAGTCAAACTCAAGATTACAATCATCTAACCCCTCAACAAGGTTCTTATTTTTTAGGGTACGCAGACCCTTCTCACCAATGTGGCCAAATCTCTTATGCCATAACATTGCCTTTTCTGTAGGAAGTTTAACTTCTAATGCACGATTACAACCATCAAGATTAGAAACAACATATTTCTTTACTGCTTGTTCAAATGGTGGGGATGAAGTTATTGCTGTCCTCTTCCTTGAGTCAGAAGAACTATCACATTGTGAAATGCATGCTTCTAGCTAAAATAAAGTACCTCTCTGAGTACCCTTAGCAAGCACCATAGATCCTCTAGTCATCTTGCATCCTTCTTTCGAAAAGACAACATGTACACCTGCATCATTCAAACTACTTATAGAAGGTAGGTTCTGTGCTAATCCTAGGATGTGCATAACCCCAGAGATCCCCTTCACTCGACCATCAGGGAATCAGATAGAGGCTATTCCATGACCAATGATCTTCAGATGAGAGTCGTCACCCAGATACACCTTTCCACCATCAAACTCCTCATACTTAGTGAACTAGTCTCGATGTGAGGTCATGTGGAATGATGCACCAGAGTCGATTAGCCACACATCATCAGATGCATGGGTTGCCAGGGCTGCGATGAAAGTATCACTATCATCTTGTGACTTGTCAGAATCTAAAGCAGGAGCTTTCTTCCTTTTCTTCTTCTCCTCTTTACATTCCTTTTAGAAATGCCCGATCTTGCCACAGTTCCAACAAAGTGCCTTGGACTTTCCAAGAGATTTGGATCTCCCACAAGATTTGGATCTACCCTTCTCAGCTTTCTTGTCCTTCTTCTTCCCTTTTTCCTTGGGTCTTCCATGAACTGCAAGGGCCTCTTTGTCTACCTCAGAAGACTTTCTCTGCATCTCTTCAAATAATAGTGAAGAAACCACTTCTTCCATTTTGAATGTGGATGTGGTGCTTCTGATTGTCATGACAAGATGATCCCATGAGTCTGGTAAAGAACAAAGCAAGGTCATACATTGATCCTCCTCCTCCATCTTTATACCAATAGAGTTCAATTGTGCAACTAGCATGTTGAAAGAATTCATATGTTCAGCAACGGATCCTCCATCCTCCATTCGAAGAGAGTGCAACTTCTTTCTCAGAAAAAGTTTATTGACTAGGGATTTGGCTTGATACACATCCCTGAACTTCTTCTACAGAAGTTTTACAATAGTCTCCTCATGGACATTTAACAACACAGAATCGGCAAGACTAAGTCTTATGGGACCCTTAGCCTTCTGATCCTTTAGATCCCAATTAGCTTGTGACATTGTAGCTGGTTTAGTTCCATTCACACTATCCCAAAGGTCTAAATCAACTAACATGTCTTCCATCTTGAGCTTCCAGAGCTTGAAATTACTACCATTGAACTTCTCCACTTCAAACATTCCTAATGTGCCTGCCATCTCCTTGCTGCAATAAGATATAGAATGCTCTACACAGACTCCCACTCAACCTAAAATTAGCTAAAAAACCCCTACCCAACAACTAGGACCAAATGTGATCAAGCTTTGATACCAACTGAAAGGAAGCTAGGTGTGCAGAAATCGCTTCCTACACTAATCTATTAAGGAGAGGACTATGCAAATTCATATTTACCCTAGCTATTATAGCAATGTTAAACCATTAACATGAGATATTGTAGCAAAACACAAGAACCAAAATGTAAACAGAAGAAGAGAGACAACATTTACGGTGGGGAAAACCCTTATCAGGTGAAAAAACCCACACTCAGAAACCTGCACAATGTATTAACAAATCTAAAAGAATGTTTACAATACACTTGCAATGCAAGCTTCAATAGTCTTCGACACTCATGTCTAGAGTCAATCTGGTAGCATAATAGTACCTGTGAACTTGTGATACAAATTCCATCTCCAAGCACCTGTATATAAAGAGAAGTAGTATGAATGGAGGTAGCTTCTAGAGCAAGTCACACAAGGAACTCATCCAAATCCATGTGGCCCAATTTCCAAGGCCATAAAACATGTGTATGACACATGTAAGCGATGCTCTTTTATCCCTTACAATCCCCCAACTTGGGCACCCCAAATTTACCCAATTAAGGTATGATAGATGCTCTTACAATGTCATAAAATCTATCATATATGACAAATCTTACACATGTAAGAGAATCTATCATAACTGTCTATTAATAGAAAATTCTCTTACATCCTTGTCATAGTCAAACTTGGGTTCCAACTTCCCCATGCAAGATGCTTTCAGACACTTGTCTTCACTTGTCATATAATCTTCTATTTTTGGCCCTTACATGTCATAGATTTTGTCATAGGAATCTGTCATAACTCTTATGTGTCATAAACTTCTTACAACATCTAAAAGATGCCAACACATGGCAAAAATCTTCTACCACAAGGTGGAATGCCTATCTCCTCATATGAGGACAAAAATACATGTGGTCACCTTCCATGTAGGATGACACATCACCATGCCAACTCCCACAAAGTGACAAAATAGGATTTGCATCCAAATTACAATAATAGGCAAAATAATAAATACAATTAAATAATAAATGCTAGAAACTTGCAAAGGTTGAGACACCTTAATTCCTAACAATAATGATGAGTTGCCACTATATTTTTGAAAACAATTATATGCTGAGTTCCATTTAGGATTAGCTATGGATTACACATCTATGCCCACACATGTTGGATAGGGAAAGGGGAGGTTTTCCAATAAACCTCAATTTAGACATCCAAATTTGCCACTGCCCAAAAATAAGAGGGCATTAGTTGGTCCAAACCTTTTGGTTCTTCCAAAATGTTTGGAACTAGCAATAGCAGGAGATGTAATAGTCGCACCGACTAGATCCAAGATTTTGACAGTATGACCATGATTTCTACTCAGGTAGATCAGATGTCATCTGATCATGTAGGGAGATACTTATTACATCCAAAGATTAGCCTTCCTCCCACTGAGGCTATATCTGCAAATTATGATGCCTACATTTATGCGAATCTACCATCCCCATCAGATGTGACCAATATGAGTGACAACACTGTACTTAATGTGTGTTCAACTTCCATTGTTGATTTACCATCACCATACCAATATATCAGTGATTAGTATGGGATTCCTTTGGATGTTGTACCAAGTCATATTGGATGACATAATGGTAGACAGTTGGGTCAGGGTGAGGTGGCTTCAGAGGACCAGAATATTTTAGACTAGCCTATAGCCCCCACATAGCATCAGGCTGCACCTCATGTACATAGAACTTATAACACAATTCTCTTTGGGACTGCTCCTTTACCTTTAGATATAGGTGTCCCTGATGTTACCATTCATTATTCTAACATTAGTGGGATTGGTAGAGTGCTCTAGGATGCGTAGGTGCTTGCATAATTTCTATAATTTGCATTCTGCAAATTCACATGTATATATTAAATAAACTTGACTTAAAAGTAGTTCTCACTATTCATTGAAATCTTGTATTTAACAATTTATAGCAACATGGGGATAATTTTTCGCGCTTTAAAGATTTGAAGCATGTAGAGGATCTAGTGCATGATACATTTGAGGTACATTTATAATATATAAATTACTTGATAAATTTAGACATGTTGAAAGTACAAAACTTTAAGATGACTTTACATATATATACACATGTACATTAAATTAAATTACGTACTTTCTTGTACAAGGAGGTGCATCAGGATAGGGATCGGGATCTAGAGAGAGATTGAGACATGGATCCACACATGGATCAGGATCCAGAGAGAGATCAAGACATGGATCCACACATGGATCAAGAGATAGATCTATACATATGTAGTCATATTAGATACCCTACTCTCTGACTTGTTATGGTTTCACATGTTATGACCTTTCATGTTATGGTTCATGTCTTATTGTGTTTTACAATATATACATTTTACATTATGGTTTCACATTATATACATTTTATATTATGGTTTTGAATATTATGGTTCACGTCTTATTATGTTTAAACAATATACATTTGACATTATGGTTTCACATTATATTCATTTTACATTATGGTTTCCTATTACAGTTCTTAAATTGTGATTTGTCATGTATCATGGTTTGAATATGATTTCTTTAATGATCTCTCTAGAATTAAAATAGATAACATTTTTTGTCTCATTTTTTGGATACAACTTAATATAGAAATATAGAAATTCTTGAAGCTAATTAGGGTTTTGAGTTGGGAATCTAAATAATATTCTTTCTCACTTCAAATCTATATAAAAAATTGAGTTAATTTAATGTTCATAATCAAATTTAGGAAAAACATACAAAAAAGACATCACATATATAGTGCATTCCTAGTTGATGAAAGGAAATGCATGACTAGTTAATAGATAATACTAATCTAGATAATATTCTCTAATGTCTAAATTTTGTTTACTCTATATACATATAATAAATGAAACCCACTTGTATAAAGATACAAGTCAGTTTGTTTTATATAGATACATTTAGTTTTACAGAGTGTAATAAAGTCTCTAGTCATCAACCACCAAACATAGAGAATTACAATAAATGCAAATTAGGGAAATAGATTTGAAGGCTAGCAAATTATTAGTTCAAGGCTCCTTCTCTAATAAGTATTTCTTGAATCATACACCTTCAAAACAAGGGGAGATCATTTTCAATTACATACAACTACATTCTCAACTATCACAAGAGCTATTGGTTTGATTTTAAAATTAATTCAAATCAAGTTTGAATAGATATCATTGCATTAAAATAAACCAATAAATCTAACTTGGTCCTCCCTACAAGATAGCCTCTAATTTCATCGAATCACAATATCTTGAATTATGTACCAACAATATAACTCAATTCAATTCACTGTGATCTACAACTACAAGAATTGACAAGTCACTATCATTCTACAATAAAAAATAACTAGTAATAGATAACCAAATATGCAGTAACATTATAACTAATAACAATCCAATCATTTAGGGGGATTATACATAATAGAACCTAATGTTTACTTGTCACTACTATTCAAGTTATGCCAAAAAAAGATCATATCAGGCATGTAAGTAAACTAAGGAATGATAGTAAAACTCAATAAAATTTCATTCACTTGTATAGACATAGTTACATTGAATTTGGATATTTAGATAAAAGAAATATCTAAGTATAACAATATATATCACTAACATTAAGCTATTAAAGACTAAAATAGTTCTAGAGTCTACATCCCTTGCAAATGTCAAGGAGTCTAGTATATAGATCTCCCTTGTTCAATAACATAGAAAACTCCCTCATTTAATTCTATATAAGGTTGGTGAACATATAATTAATACATAGATACCCCCTTAGGTGTAAATCAATTTGAGGAAAATGAGGTCTTTTAGGCAATAAGATCAAGTATCCATTTGGCAATGTGGTAACATTCAATTCTATAGGCACTTAGTCCCTGAAGGATTTTCATTTCAAATTGTTTACACAAGTCCTCTTTAAACAACCTTTTTTTAATTTTTTCTCATGTCAAGACATTCTCCTTGAATTGTGTTATATTTAAAAATAAGGTAAGTTTGAATGAAAGTATGCAATCATAGTCTCTACAACAACAAGATATAATTGGTGTAATTTTAAAGCAAATATGGAATCATTACTCTAATTAGACATCACTACATTAGGATTTGAAACCAACAAGTCTTGGATGTACTCCTCACTTAACTCATCAACTCTTGAAACCAATTTCCAAGATTCAAAGTTTAATTTATATTAGATGTACATTAAGCTATCAAGGTATTCTTATATATAGTGGCAAAAAAGTCCCATCGTGAGAAAATCATAAATGATTCATTTAATCCAAAAAAAAATATTTTTTTAAATGAAGCCTTGCATACAAAGAAATACATTAGATTTAAATAAATAATTGGAAAAGAAAAAATTATTGTTCTACAAGTAAATAAAAAATATATCCACTTATGCCAACTAGATAAGAGGGAGCAATAATTTTATTTAAATAAGAAAATAAAAAATTCTCTTTTTTTGGTCAATAAGACCAAAAGTCTCAAGTTCTAAAGAATTGTTATGTGCTTTGTGATTCTAGTTCATGTCTTTTGCAAATTTGATTCTTCATCATAAAAAATCATGGTATGATAAATCTAATACAACTCCTTAATTTCTCTATTCATGTTCAAGTTTGTGGCTCATAGCCAGCCTTGTAAGACATTCATTGTATTCTTGATGATAGGGAAATTATCACTAGAAATAGTATTTAGAGCTACAATTAATTGATGACCTATCTAATTCGATGACTCTATCTCTTCAAGTTCAAAATAGGGTATTCAGAGCTACAAGCATGGAATCAAATTAGATTGTGATCATATATTTGAGGCATAGGATATGAAAAAATGTCAAAAACTACACCTCATGAGGCCCCTTTGCCTATATAGCTAGTTTGATGTATCTCTATTTCTTTACTCTATTATTTGAACCATATTATGTTACTGGGAAAAGGATTTAATGTATGTGAATACATGGGAATGAAATTTTAACTCTACTACACAACTTGGACAAAGTTACCAACCCTTTTGAAACCATAACTCCTACTACATCACTCAAAAATTCTAAATTATATATCCTATTCATTTTTCTCTATTTTATTTCTATTTCCAACTAGCATTACTTCATATACTTGAATTTAAAATACCTATATAATGAGATCCCTTCTAAGAAAATTAAAAGATTGTTATGTTGTGTTGTACTTGTTAAAATAATCATGCATGATGTAGAACTATATATTTTAAGGGGATATATAAACCTAATTTACAATTATTTTCATGCATGACATATGCATATTATCAAGAGTGATTCAAAAACCATGATTAAACAAGCTTGTATAGTGAAATTTAGTGGCAAATTTCTAGGAGTTTCATGTGCTCATGGTGGGATTGCTATCAAGATTTCTTATATTTTCTTCATTTCACTTTAATTTGTGTACCTCAAATCTTAGGGACTAACCTCCCAATCTTATCTATCCTAAAGAGAAGAATTTTAACCTTTCCTTGAGCATTGGCCTTGAACTATCCTTTGCCTAATTATAAGCTATAACTTTTGGTCTTGAGATTGGCAGTCCCCAGCCTCAAGAACTAAGCTTACACCATAGAGTCATTAGAAAATAGCTCAGATCACAAACATGTTGATTTAAGAAAAAAATTGGTGAACACATAAATGACTACACAAATGCATCATACTCAATCATCTAGAATATTCACCTATAAATACTTATTAGACCTTAAAACTAAACTTTATCATGACATCCAAAAATAAATCAATTCAATTAAGCTGCATTAAGATAAAAGAAGATAGCCAATAACTTTATCATGACATCCATGACATATAGAATTACCTCCATAGAAGATAGTCTCTAATTTCATCGAATCACAATATCTTAGGATGACCTAAATATCGTAAGATCTAAACACCAAAATGTAGGAAAATGAAACATGCAGGCTACAATTAATTGATGACCTGTCTAATTCGATGATTAAGAAAAAAGTAATGTATTGCCACATTGAATGAAATTATTTGAATTCAACATAAAATAAAAAGATTTTCAAATTTAAGTCCAAATGTTATATGTGTATATATATATTCTCATAGAAAATATATACATGTACAAAAATAGCTTAAAGTTCTTGGTACATATAATCTAGATCCTCTCTAACTTTTATTATCTCTAAAATCTTTTCATGATCTTCAATAGGCAACCTCCACCTTTGTTTGGCATGTTCTCTTTTTGGTAAAGTTTCAAGATTTATTAGTGTTTTTATAACTAAGTGACTATAATGTAGAACCTTTTGACCTAGCATATAATCAATAAATATAATACCATTTGTATCTATCTTTGTTTGTTAATAGTATGTACCTTCAACAACCACTGATCTAGTAGGATACTCTTGTCCATCACCATCTATCATTGATTTTGACAATTTATATTTTGGTTGCGTACATCTTAGTAGATAGTAATCTACACCTTATATATTGTTAGGATCTACAAGAACAACAAACATATATCCTATACACACCATGTAGTGAACCATGCTCAACTTAAGTAGAATATATTATAAATCAAATGTATAAGTTAAAATTCAATTTAAAAATTTAAAATTTACCTGTAACAACTAAATCTGATACACATTCGTAATAAGCTGAATACAAAGGATCATAGACATCTACAATGTCATTAACTTCAAAAGGGTCCAATGTGGCCACTACTTGTTTTATTTCCCATTCTGAAACATACATATCTCTAATATTCTCACATTGTAGAGTATTTACATTGTTCTCAATGCAATCAACACAAAAACATGATTTTTCTCTCACTTGAATTATAGGAGGCCTGCTATGTCCTGCTATCATGATTTGATGCAAAATTCTAATACCACTAATTGTTTGACAATTAGTAAGAGTTGATCAATCAATATCTATAAAATTTAATCATCTAATTAAAAAATGTATAAATTTGAAAATTCAATTCATGTACACACATTGAAATTCAAAAACAAAAATTATTTACCTTTAACTTCCCAAAAAAATATGTGTTGTATATTGAGTCACGAATGAAAAAATGACTTTTGCACCATTCAACAATTTCATTTTCATTCCTTATGGCATTACCTGCAAGTTCATGTTGGTGAAATGTCATGTTAAGAGGTTTTCTAGTTGAAAGGAAAAGATGATCTCAAAAAACATAATTAGATTTTTTAAAAAATTCAACACGAGCAATATTGAAAATCTGCAACATTGGATATATATCAAAACCACTATTGCATAATGATAAGTTTCCATTTCTCAACACATGTAATATATTGATCTACACGTTTTTCCTAACAGGTTTAAATTCATTTAAAATATATTTAAGAATTTAAATTTGTAGTCTGTATGGTATTACCTATAAGTTCATGTTATCGAAGTGCATGCTTCACACATGCTCTAGCTCCATCATGCTCTCCTTTTCCATGTCCACTCTCATAGAAATTCCACAAAAATTTTATGTTCTATTTAATATGTTGTTGGCTTAACCAATTAAAAGATTTTGCATAATTAAATTGTCCTGTGAAGTTACAAACAATTTCAAATTTAAAACTAAAATATTTTAAAAAACACTATATACATACCTACAACATATAAGTAACTGAACAATTCAAGTCAACAAGTTAATTACACAAATAAATATAATATAATATTTTAAAAAATTAAATCAACACTTACTAGCACATCCATCAGACCATATCCAATATTGTGAAGCATCTATTTGGCATCATCTCAGGTCTTCCAAAAACATTGCAAAATAATGGGCTACATAGCTTCTATGATGACATGTATCATCATTGATATAAAAGTGAACCTCTTTGATGATAATTCATTCATCTTTGCTACTTTGTACACCATCCACATGTTCTTCGACATGCCTATAACAAACTTGTACAAATATTGCAACTTGCTCTGAATGATAATATTGACTTTGAATCTCACTTTGAGGACTAAATGTATAGTTCTCAGAGAAATCAACAATAGAGAAAATACAACTTGGTGGAAAGCAATTCTTTGAGTCATGCAATTGCTTAGCTTGCCATCTAGCACCATGAAAATGTTCAATATGTAGATATATGATATTGCAAAATTTATTCATAAACTCATTGTAAGACAATTCAGTCTCTTTGAGAAAAACATTTCTTCTCTCAACTCTTGACTTTGTTGAGTACTTCATATAGTCAAATCTCTTCCACATAACTTGCATCGAATGATCAATATTGTCAACCTGTATAAGATTCTTCACATTTCCACAATCACTACATATATTTTTTATACACTGCAATTTGAATTCATCTAAATCTTCTAATTTTTCACATAGAAGAGACTTCACAAATTGTGTTTTACTTCTAGGGATGACAATATTTGGATTAATTACTGCCATAGCTTTTTTATATGATTGTATGTGTAGATAAAATTTGACATAATTTCAACAACAAGTCTCACGTACCTTATTTATATGTACAAAACTTGGTCATAGTCTCTCAAACATCCTTTGACAAATCTTCACATCTAAAAATTCTTGCTTGAATGCTTCAAAAAGTTCACTTTGTGTTGTATCTAAAAAATGTTTTGGATGTAAAATTTTTGTACCATCTTCACCTTTTATCTGTATAATGTCCTTTCTATTGGAAGAAACACGAGAGTGGTTGGTCCAATATTCAATCACCTGTTCCTTTACATCTTCTGAGATTCTATCTTTTTAGGGAACCCTACAAATATTTACCTAATTATTCTTAATATTTCTATCCAATCTATTTCTCTTTGTAATATATCTTTGAATAGTTCTTCTAGAAACATTGAGTAATTAGGAAATTGCTTGAACTTGTCTTCTATATCATAATTTCTTACTAGAAATTATTGTCATCAATGCTCTACATGCAACACTTAAATCAACAGCACAACTCTTGCTTTCAATAGAATTCAATGCTTCTTGTAGGTTTTTAACTATTGTTTACTTTAATGAACCTGATGATTTTTTCTTATTATCAACCCCTAACAACTCCAAAATAAGGGTCATCTCTTTCCTCCTAAATAACTTTGCAAATAACTATGCTATTCCAATTATAGACTTAGTTTCAAAAAATTCATCCCATATTTTTTTAGAGTGTAATTTTACTATTCTTTCAGATACCATATCTTCAGATGAAATATGTTTTAAAAGAGAATCCTCATCCATCTCCATCAGATTTTTCGTACCAAGGAAAAAGTTTCTATGTTGACCTTTAATTTGTTCTGGTACTTGTACTCCTTGGTCATCAACAATTTCCATAGGTTGTTCTTGAGTAGATGTTCCTTCATTGAGATTTGTAGTATCTCTTCTTCAATCATACAACATTTTTCTTGTCTTTTTATTGCCCATCAAAAATTGCTCAAATTTGAATTCACCTGCATACAAAAATAACACATACAAATACTTTAACCTCTTTATTTGAAGATCTAGGTCTACATTCAATAAATCAATGATTTAATCAATTACACATTTTAGATCATTGTACCTGAGAATACAACTCTGCCCCTATTGAAATCAGTGTTTCTTTTTTCTCCAAATTTCTATAATTTAATAATTAAAAAAATATTTAAAAAGCCAAAAAGGCATTAAAAAGACACTTTCGGATCATGGTGTTTTTGAATATGACTCTGCCCTATCGAAATTAGTCTTTTCTTCTCTAAATTTATTCATAATTTAAAAAATTAAAAAGCCACAATTTCTTTTAAAAAAAGCAATCAAATAGTTTCAACCGAGTGGGATTCGACCGAATACCATTAGGTCAAATCTCATTTGGTTGAATCTATCTAGTTGGCATCCTATTGGCAGCCAAGTCACCATTTTTTCCAATTTTTTGAAACTTCCAACTTCTGCTAGATAATTCTACAATCAAAATTATTTTTTAAAAAATAACCTTTTGTAGATCTTAGAATGTTGAATCTATATATATATATAGATATTAGGATATAAATATTTGAAAATAATGCAAGTAGGTTGTTCAAGTTCAAAAAGAGGCTGATTTGAAATTTTTTAAAAAATAGTAAAACATGATTTAAAAAAATTGGAAAATATATGATGCCCTAGAATAGAGAATCCTCTTCAAAAGGGTATAATTTTTTTTTTGAAAATGAAAAAAAAAAATTAAACAATAGTTGATGTCAACTAAAAACTATCAAATTCGGGTAAATTTGACTTTAAAACATTATTATGAGAAAAATATAGATCAAAAATTCAAATTTTTTTCATGGCCTAGATATTGAAGTCACCTATTTGGGAAAAAAAAATCATGAGAAAATGTATTTTTTTTCTATTTGTTTCTTGACGTCAACTGAAGGTCACTTTTTCTTCAAATTTTCAGCATTACAAAATCTGCTCTTAAATTGATAAAAAAAATTATCAAAACAAATTTTAAAAAAATCTAAAAAATTAGAGAAATAAACTTCAACAAGAGATCTACATTTTCTTTAGTTTACATCATTTTGAAATTCAAAACATAAAGACCATTTTTATGTGGTTGAAGTTGAGATTTTTTTTATGTTGGCCGATTCCTTTATAAAGTGTGACATAGGTTTGTACTTTTACCCCTGAGCATTTCTTTCTAGTCTGAAAGATGAGGAAGTCAACTGAGTAATCCCAAGTATCGATAGTAACTATGATATCCTCCATAATTCCTTCTGGTTTTGTGATAGATAGGTCTGCCAATTGTAACATAGTTGATGTTCGTTGAACATGTGTTAGTGCCAATGGTTCTACAATATCTGATGTCATTACATTAATGACATCTCTCATATTGATTAGAACATTTGAAACTAAAACCCCTTTTATGTCCACTGTAATGACAGGGCTCCCAGGATCCCCATATTTATGAGGAATTAACTTGCTTGATAGAACATCGGCAAGTTTCCGATCTACTTGAATGGTATTGGGTAATTTTTGTTTTCTTCCTAGAAGTTTCAGACACAAACTCTTAATGGTCTAGTTTATCTTAGGAATATCTTTTATTGCCTGTAACAAAGGGACTTTGATGCGTATCTTTCTAAGTTCCTTAATTAATTGGGAGTCATCATGTGAGAGCTGGCTTTCTCTAGATTTCAGAGGAACCTATTTTAATCGTTCCAAGAATGGAACAGAGGTTTCCTTTAGAATTTCTTCTGAATATCTTGGTTTAGCCTTCTTGTTTTGTTGTTGTGTATCAACTTTGGTGATTACTTCTTCTTCAGTGACCTCCTCAGTAGGAATGGTTACAAGAATTTTCCTAGATCCAAGTTGGATGCCATTCATCTCCAATACATTCAGGGTGGTTGTATTTGGGTCAGTGTTGTACACCTATTTTTGTGGCCTATTATTCTTGGTATTTAGAAATGGTTGAGTAGGCATTGATGGATGGTTTACCTATTCATTAGAGATTGAATTTGTAGGTTGTGCAGATCCAGGGAGTAAGGCTTGAGGTTGGTTTCCAAATCTCCTCATTCCTTGGTTATATTAAGGTGCCCACTGCTACAGATATTTTTGTTGATTTGACTATTGAGGATTGGTCAAAGATTGATTTGTCCAATCTTGCTGAGGCCATGTTGGTCCCCATTGCATTGACATTTATATTGGCATTTGTATTGGGCCTCCCCAAGGTCCATTATAAGAGTTTGTACATGTTGGTAAATAGATTTGTCACCGTGAAATAACCTTTGAAAATGACTCATTGCCCTTAGAGCAGTGACTAAATTGTCCCAACAATTGGAGAAGCTGTTATCGAATTATCAGCTTTCCTCTGCATTTGAGAGGGGTAGCTCCCTCATATAATAGGATTTTTTTGGTTTTTGTGTACTTTTATCTTGAAAGTACAAAAATGAAGAAAAGAAAAATAATAGGAGAATTGGCCATGTAGAAACCCTCATGGTAGATGTACAAAAACCAACAGGAGTTTCACAATCTCATTGAAAAGTACGAGGGGGTTTCACCATAAAGCTAGAAACCACTTTCCTAAACTCCATGATGAATTTCATGACATATGTGCAAAAACGATGAATAAAGATGGCAAATCTCAACATACGAAGAGATCATTTCCTTTAACACACTCAAATCAGGATACCGAGACATGATTGTGCTTCATCACCCCAATTGCATGCTTCAATGGATAACTTTGATTTACAAAAATACATAGATAGATCACCAATTTGACATACGAGAAACTAGTAATCATAACTCAAAAATACAACAAGAACATACAAACTGAAATGCATTCTTCATTATCTTTTAGAAATTATACAATTCCTAAAGTAAACTATACAATGTGTAAAACCAAAAATGTTCCAAGAAGTTTCTTCATAAGTTCCCCCTGTAAAAGTTCTCTCTAAAGAGTCCCTTCAAAAAAAGACCCCCCATTTTACATTTGAAATAGCCTTGTATTTATAGGCTTGCTCCCAGTAACTACTTTGTAACTATCTAACAACTACCTAGTAACCACCTTTTTGAAAATACAATAATTTTAAAAATAAGCTTTATTTTAGTTAGATTTTACCTAACTTTTCTGTAAACAAAGCTCATTTTCTAACCCTCAATTACAACATATGACATAAGTCACTTTTACAAAAAGGTAATATGAAACTTGCAAATTTTGAGTTGTGAACTTTGCTAAGTTCTTTCCATCTAGTTAGCCAAAACTAAAAGTGACTCCCCTTTTTCATGTTTTTGAAAGTTGCAGACAAGTTCGCCAAAACTGAAAGTAGACACTAACTTAGCCAAAAGTGAAAGTTGATGTGAACTTGGCCAAAAGTGAAAGTTGATGCGAACTTAGCCAAAAGTGAAAGTTCACGCGAACTTAGCCAAAAGTGAAAGTAGACATGAACTTAGCCAAAAGTGAAAGTTCACGCGAACTTAGCCAAAAGTGAAAATTGATGTGAACTTAGTCAAAAGTGAAAGTTGACGCTAACTTAGCCAAAAGTGAAAGTTGACACGAACTTAGCCAAAAGTGAAAGTTGACGTGAACTTAGCTAGAAGTGAAAGTAGATGTCAACTTAGCCAAAAGTGAAAGTTGACGTGAACTTAGCCAAAAGTGAAAGTTGACGGGAACTTAGCCAAGAGTGAAAGTTGACACAAACTTTTATTTTTTTCTAGGTAGGGCAATAACAACTTGATTTTTAAAGAAAACTCTCCACTTAGCAAAATTGAAAAATGGTACCTCCTTTATACTTAGCCAATTTCACAAGTTAATCTCTCACTTTCACTTTTTTTTTTAGAAGTTGTCAAAGACTTCTGATTTTCCACTAACCTTCTCACAACTTGTGAAAAAATTTAAGTTACCTCCTTTATAAACACTTTGGTATGCTTTGAAAACTTGTTATAACTTGTGAAAAAGCATAACTTTTAAAAATTATAACCCATGAAAATTTATATCACTTGCTCATCGAGCTTGCACATACGATGGAGAAGGAAAACTGGCATAACTTTTGATTGTGATAACATGTGCTCATGAAATTTTTCCACATTGTCTATAATAATATTATAAATCTCTTTGCCAAATGATTTTATTCCAACCTTTATAGAAACCACAATTTAATTGTTTCCACCAACCGCCTGCCAAAAAATTGAAAGTTTAAAATGTTGCAAACCAGAAGGCATATGAGCCTAAAAAGTTGCCACATTAGGAGAAATAGCCATATAAATACCCTTGTGAAAGGATTTCTCTCCACACCTTTTAGATTTTTATATTTAATTATTTTTCTGATTTTCCACATAGTAGAACCATTTTCAAGATTTCAGCTGAAACAAGCAAACAATTTGTCCTTCGAACTAGAAATCAACTTGACACTTTAGGAGAATTTGTGACTAGGGGTGACTCAACATAGGGATTTTGGCACAAAAAGTTTAAAAATTGGCAAGTTGAAAATGAGGCCAACAGCTAGCTCTAACTGGGGACAAGGACTATAAAGGACGTAGGATGAACCTAGAATCTCTAGAAATGGATAGTTCCTTAAATCCATGGGGCTATAGAGTTGGGAGATAATACGATGTACAAGGGGAAACAAGGAGACAAAGACACACATAGACGAGGCAAACAACAAAAACCAAACAAAAATTGAAACAAGACAGACACAACAAAACCTTGTAATTAACCTACGTACATGGTAGGTGACTCCTACCTCAAAAATGCTTTAGGATGATCATGTAAAACCATTGACAGGTTGAGAAAAATAGGCACCTATACAAAAAAGGGATGTGCATCGATGAGGCACCTGGTGACTCAGTAGATAGTTTGGGATGGTGAGAAAAATGAAATGTGAGAAATATGAGAACTCCTTGAATTGTATGCCAAATAATCATTCCTCATCATAAATTTCTAAGTCTTTTTGAATTATATTGGTATTGACTCATGTAGTGTTGATTATATCTTTTGGCATCATGTTGAGCACACCAACCTTCTCTATTTGAAGATCTTCTTGATAGCTTGAATCATAGAAGATTGAACCACGAACTAGACATCCTTCATGTGAACCAATAAATGAGGAAACCTTAGTATTCAATGACTAATCTTTCTTATGAATAATCTCCTCCTTTATCATTGAATCATCACCAGCAAAATAAAATTTCTCCTTCTTTACTGTTATTAACTCCGGATATGCTTTATCGGAGGATTGCATATGAGGAAGAGAAAACAATGAATATGTGTTATGAACCTTTCCACCTTGAAAAGTCTCTTCTATAGTTGATGAAGAAGAAATAACACATAGCTTTCCATCAATCTTTTGAACACTTCCAATTTCATCCATGTTCTAACAAATATTAGAAATCTGATCTCCTTTATCACTACTATGGACTTTACTCATCATACCTTCTTCAACATTATTTCTTAAACAAAGATGTTTAGGAACTAATTCATTTCTAGCCTCTCTTTGTGCAGATTCACACCCATTATCCTTCTGATCTTGTTGTACAATTGAAGTGGGAGTACTCAATGCTTCATCTTGAGTAGTAGATTTAATTTCAATAGTCGAGTATTCTTCTTCAATAGATGATAAGGGAGAAAGAATAAAATCTTCTTCACAAAGAAAATCATCTCTAGGAGTCTTGAGACACCAGTTTGTGATAGAAACTTCATGAGAAAGATCTGGTGTACTATTTCATCATCATTTTCCTCTTGCTCAGATTGCATGTCTATCAAGAGAACATTTTGCAACTTGTCTTCATGATCTTTGGTTGCATTTAGGTCCAAAATTTCTTTTGTACTCCCTTGAACATTAAACATGTCACAAAGCTCTTTCTCAAAAGTGATAATTGTGGAACTAGAGCAATTTGTCACTTGACGAGTGAGATGCTCCAAAGAAACTAAGAATATGCCATTGTCTAGAAAGATTTCTTCATCGCTATTGTATGTTTCCATACAATCTTGTTTTTCAATCTCCATCACTTCTTCTTTTTTGTATTCCTTAAGTGGACATCCATTTTCTGATGAGTCTCTTTCAAACCTTTGATCAGCAAACATGTATTCAATATAGGTTCATTTGTAGGAAACACTTTTGCTTCTTCATTAATTTTCTTATCTTGCAAATGATATATCTCAGCACAATTTCTTTTATTTTTAGGTTCATGAATCTCCTCACAAGCAAGGAAATGAGTCTCTTTCCCATCTTTTTGTTCAATATTCTGCAACGTTTGAAGCAAAGAAGGATGGACCTAGTTAGATGCAAACTGCATGCCACCATAGAAACTCTTCAAAAATTCTACTTTCTTAGGTTCATCAAGAACTTGATTGTGTTGAGATGAGGATGTAGAAAAAGGATAATCTTCATCATCACTATCACTTTCTGATTCAAGAAATTACGAGTTACGCCTTTGAGTTCTTTGATATCAAACCATTTTTCAAGGTTCTTTTAGATAGAGTCACCAAATTTTTTTTTGGAGGAGATACCTGTAGATGTATTAGGAATGAAAGGCACCAATGCTTCAATCTTTCCCCAATAGAGTTGCCAAAAATATGTTGGTAAATAGATTTGTCACCGTGAAATAACCTTTGAAAATGACTCATTTCCCTTAGAGTGGTGACTAAATTGTCTCAACAATTGGAGAAGCTATTAATGAATTATCATCTTTCCTCTGCATTTGAGAGGGGCAGCTCCCTCATATGATGGGATTTTTGTGGTTTTTGTGTACTTTTATCCTGAAAGTACAAAAATGAAGAAAATCAAAATAACAAGAGAATTGGACATGTAGAAACCCTCGTGGTAGATGTACGAAAACCAATAGGAGTTTCACAATCTCATTGAAAAGTATGAGGAGGTTTCACCACAAAGCTAGAAACCACTTTCCTAAACTCCATGATGAATTTCATGATGTATGTGTAACAATAATGAATAAAGATGGCAAATCTCAACATATGAAGAGATCATTTCCTTTAACACATTCAAATCAAGATACCAAGACATGATTGTGCTTCATCACCCCAATTGCATGATTCAATGGATAACTTTCATTTACACAAATACATAGAGAGATCACCAATTTGACATACGAGACACTAGTAATCATAACTCAAAAATACATCAAGAACATGTGAACTGAAATGCATTCTTCATTATCTTTTCAAAATTATACAATTCCAAAAGTAAACTATACAATGTGTAAGACTAAAAATGTTCCAAGAAGTTTCTTCATAAGTTCCCCTCATAAAAGTTCTCTCTAAAGAGTCCGTTCAAAAAAAGACACCCCATTTTACATTTGAAATAGCCTTGTATTTATAGGCTTGCTCCCAATAACTACCTAACAACTACCTAGTAACCACCTTTTTGAAAATACAATAATTTTAAAAATAAGATTTATTTTAGTTAGATTTTACCTAACTTTTCTGGAAACAAAGCTCATTTTTTAACCCTCAATTACAACATATGACATAAGTCACTTTTACAAAAAGGTAATATGAAACTTGCAAATTTTGAGTTGTGAACTTCGCTAAGTTCTTTCCATCTAGTTAGCCAAAACTGAAAGTGACTCCTCTTTTTCACCTTTTTGAAAGTTGCAGACAACTTCACCAAAACTGAAAGTAGACGCGAACTTAGCCGAAAGTGAAATTTGATGCGAACTTAGCCAAAAGTGAAAGTTGATGCGAACTTAGCCAAGAGTGAAAGTTGACACAAACTTAGCCAAAAGTGAAAGTAGACGTGAACTTAGCCAAAAGTGAAAGTTGACGCGAACTTAGCCAAAAGTGAAAGTTGATGCGAACTTAGCCAAAAGTGAAAGTTGACATGAACTTAGCCAAAAGTGAAAGTAGATGTCAACTCAGCCAAAAGTGAAAGTTGATGCGAACTTAGCCAAAAGTGAAAGTTGACACGAACTTAGCCAAAAGTGAAAGTTGATGCGAACTTTTATTTTTTTCTAGGTAGGCCAATAAAAACTTGATTTTTAAAGAAAAATCTCCACTTAGCCAAATTGAAAAGTGGTACCTCCTTTATACTTAGCCAATTTCACAAGTTAATCTCTCACTTTCACTTTTTTTTTAGAAGTTGTCGAAGACTTCTGATTTTCCACTAATCTTCTCACAGCTTGTGAAAAATTTCAAGTTACCTCCTTTATAAACACTTTGGCGTGCTTTGAAAACTTGTTATAACTTGTGAAAAAGTATAACTTTTGAAAATTATAACCCCATGAAAATTTATATCACTTGCTCATCAAGCCTGCACATACGATGGAGAAGGAAAACTGACATAACTTTTTGGTTGTGATAACATGTGCTCATGAAATTTTTCCACATTGTCTATAATAACATTATAAATCTCCCTAACACATGATTTTTCTCCAACCTTTATAGAAACCACAATTTAATTGTTTCCACTAACTGCCCCCTAAAAAATTGAAAGTTTAAAATCTTGCAAACCAGAAGGCGTACGAGCCTAAAAAGTTACCACATTAGGTGAAATAGCCATATAAATATCCTTGTGAAAGGATTTCTCTCTGCCCCTTTTAGATTTTGATATTTAATTATTTTTTTGATTTACCGCATAGCAAAACCATTTTCAAGATTTTAGCTAAAACAAGCAAACAATTTGTCCTAGAAATCAACTTGACACTTCAAGAGAATTTGTGACTAGGGGTGACTCAACATAGGGATTTTGGCACAAAAAGTTTAAAAATTGGCAAGTTACAAATGAGGCCAACAGTACCCCAACTCGATGGGCCTCTTGGAGCATATTGATTTTGAAACTGATTAAATCAGTAATTAGATTGTTTCTAGCCAGCAAAATTTATCTCTTCCTCATCTGTTGGAACCTTTTTCAATCTATTTTTAATTTTGGGAAGCAGGCCACACTCATTTGTAGTGTGATTTTTCTCATATATCTTACACAACTTAGTTTGATTTAAGGGACATTTCCTGATGTTTTTCTCTACAATGAGGGCAGTAAATAGCTAAGGGTTCAGTGTTCTTTTTACTAGCTTGCATGCCATCCAAAGTGGTATTCAAATGATGTAGGATGTTAGTTTTGAGGTTTGCTAGTTCTTCCATTACTTGTGTAACATCATTGGTACCACCCCTTTTTAGTATTCTTTTACTTGCTCTAGTGCGAGAATAGTTTCTGCGGACTTCTATGATTTCTACAAAAGTTTGTTACTTAATATCTCCCTTACCCATCAGGTTTAAGGCTTCCCTAATCTCATCATCAATTCCTCTTAGAAAAATGGTTTTACTCAATTCCTCATCTATATTGATTCCACACCTCTTATGGACAAATAAAAATCTATCCACATAATCCTCCAAATTTTTATCTTCCATTTGTTTCATGCGGAAGAGTTCATCTTTTCCATCCCTAACTCTATAGTAATCCTGATAATTGTCCAGAAAAATGGTTTCCATTTCATCCCAGGTAGTGATAGAGTCTATAGTCAAACCAATGAACCATCATAGTGCTAACTCCTTCAGAGTGGAAGGAAACAATTTTAATTTCTAGTTATCTGTGGCATAATCATAAGTTTGGCAGAGGACCTTGAATTCAAATAGGAACTAGTCTGGATCTTCAAAAGCTTTTCCCCTAAAGGTGGGTAGAAATGTAGGAAATATTTTTTGCATAGGAGGTTCATTTCTCTCAAGAATGATGGAGATTGGATAAGAGAATGTTCAATTATTAGCTAGTTCTTCATGGTTAGCACCATTGTCACCCATTGTTGAAGATGTAGTAGATGAATTGGGAGACTCGGATAGTGTAGGTGATCCTTGATTGATTAGATGATCTGGAGGTTCTTCTAAACAAGATTCCATAGATGTATTATATATAGTTTTCATACTGAATCAACCTAAGGTATCCCTAGGTCTTCTCATAAACTAATGGATTGAAAGTCTTATCAACACCTTAAACCTACAATGATTTGTAAATTTCCTTGGCAACAACACCAAAAATGATGAGGGTCGAGTAGTGTTTGTTAATGCATCATCATTTAATTTTATCAATCTGGAGGTGTCTGGAGCAATCTGCGATAAGACTATGGTATGGGGGGTTTGGTTGAATGGTTCATGGATGGGACTTGTTTCGTCAATCTTTCTGAAATGAAAGTTCATACAGAAATGGCAGTCTATCTATTTTCTTTGGAAATAAACACACATACAATGAAGGAAACTATTCTAGCATGCTAGAAAATAAACACACTTTATTGGAAATAAACACACTTGCAGTGAAAGAAACTATTATAATTTGTTGGAAGTAAACACACTTGCCGTGAAAGAGACTATTCTAACTTGCTAGAAATAAACACACTTGCAGTGAAAGAAACTATTCTATCTTGTTGGAAAGGAAAATAAAGATAAATTGCTTCCATTGTTAAACTACAACAATGAAATACTTTGAATATGATAGTGTTGCTGAATAACAAGTCTATTTTAGAACTTACAAAATGATCCTATAGGTAACAACTAACTAACAATCACACAGAATAAAAATACACATCACATGTACAAGTGTAAAACTTAGTAAACAGAAGACATAACAGGATTGAACAAACATGAAAATACTGAGAGATCTCCTCCAAAATTAGGGAAGCAGGCCTTACTTTCCTAGCTAGAGATGATCCTCTTTTCTCAACTAACTCTTTTGGAAGAATTCCCCCTTCATTTGCATTCAATCATAGTCCAAGGAATGAACAAAAGTACATGCCTAAAAGCAAGGAGTTTTCCTCCTACTAGAAACATAATCTAGCAAACAACTATCTATGAAAAATTGGAACTAACCTAAAGAGGTGATTTGCCCCTACTTATATAGTCAAGATTTATTAAAAGGAGATAACTAATAGTGAATCTAACTACAATGAATTGGAATTGAAGCCAATTGCTTATTTATTACATTGATGATTCCACTGTGAATTACTAAAGATCAAAGATTTGTATCGAATTGGCTATTGGCAAACTTAAGTGATTTATTGGAATGGCGTGGCACTTGGTGATAGTGACTTCAGTTGAAATTGATGCCAATTAACAACTACTTCAATTAGTCAATAAAATGGAGTGACATGGAGATTTAGATTATAATAGCTGCCTTAATTGAGGCGTGGGTCATGTTTACATTTTTGGGCCTTTTGGATAGCCCTATGATCAACTGGTAATAGTCATTGACTTGAGGGGAGGATGACTCTATTAGAGGGTAACGACATCTGGAGCCATCTAGAGTTCAAGTTCTTCATAGAAAAGGGGGCTCCGAAGGGATATAGAGACCACTGGAAATCTTACTAGCATAATCCTTATGCAAACACAAACCACTTGTACCATAATTCATAAGGTATGCACTTTGAAAATGTAATTCAAGTAAATAAGTTAAGAGATTTCATCAGAGGAAATGAAAACTAAACATGTGCATAATCCATACAAAAGACAAACATAATTATAATAATATGTAAATATATATTCCATAGTGTTTTGTTAAAGTCTCTCAGAACAGGAAATATAATGAAATAGATGAGTCATATATTTGACTCACCAATCTCTGCTCAACCAGTTGACACTAATGACAACACTAGACTAACATGTTGACATCAATGACAACACTAATTGTAGTAACTGTACATACATGCAACAATCTCCCCCTTTGTCATTAATGGCAACATATGATGTGAAAAACCATCAAGACTGAACTCTGCCACAAACTTGCTCTCCCCCTTTCTTTTACACATCTTACTCTCTCTTCCAAAGCATCTTTTTCACATTGCTTTCTCTCCCCCTTTCTTTTACACATCTTACTCTCTCTTCCAAAGCATCTTTTTCACATTGCTTTCTCTCCCCCTTTGACATCAATGGCAAAGGGACTATTTCCAAATCAAAAACTTATTTAAACTTTCTTTACTTCACATGGAACTCCCCCTTACTATCTTATTTCTATACCAAAATATCAAAATTGTTTCCTTCTAACCATCTGCATGTGTACTTTAAGAGATCATAAAATAAGAAACTTACTGATTCGTAGGAAAGATATCTTTGCAGATATTCTTTAACTGGATAACAGTTGAGTCCCAATGCACCTTTGCAGAGTATAATATATGTGTCTGTCCATTTATCTACAAGAGTAATTCTTCTACTTTATCCACTATTGCAGGGGCATCAATCATCTTTCCAACCTTATCAGCCTCTTTTAAAATACCAATCAAAGAATCCATTTTAAATCTTACTATCTCTCTCATCTTACCCATTTGTTCTTTTATTGACTCCTTTTGGCTTTGCAATTTATTTATTATGGAATGAGTCTTCTCTACTTCTGCTCTTAGATCTCTATTTGCATCTTTCAGGGGATCATAGGTTCTAGATATTTTTAGCAATTGTGTCCCAGGGCCTTCAATTTTGTCTTTTATTTCTTTAGTAGTTATGGGTTAGGATAAACAAAATTGATATAATGCATTAACATCACTTAAAGCATTGTGAATACTCTTTATACTATTGTCTAGAAAAATGTGTGCCTTGGAGCATTTATCTATCAATTCTACTAACCTCTTATTATCTATTTCTTCTCTTACTTTCTTCACTATTGCTTCTTCAAAAGACTCAAAATGATTGTTGACAGCCTACATTAGTTTATTCATTTGCAATGCAGGGGCTAGAGAGACATCTCTCTTAATATCAGGTAGTATCTTTTCAAAAATTTCCATGGCCTCTTCCATAAAATCATTTCCTTCTATGTGAGACTATAGGATTTCTTCTTATATAGACATGATGTAGAGATATGACCAATTACCTTCCAACTAACTTAGATAACCTCCAAACCCTCAACAAAAATGGGGTTTGTTAGTACGTCCTTCACAATCACACCCCTAATGTAGTAGCCCTCAAAACCGGTCTATCAAAGCATAACTTTTAATGGGAATCTCATACCAAGAAAACCAAAACATTTTTGAGTACCCATTAAACCCATTGTTAACATATTCCAAAATGGATAGGGGTTGTTTTAGAGATTGTCCCTTGAAAATTGACTGTCCTATTTTGCAACTAGGCCCAATTAGCCATCTTATACAAAGAAACTAAGTGAACTACCTCACTCAAACTTCCAAATTCAATCCCAACACTCTCAATAGGTCTCAAATAGACAAAATCCACAACTTTTATCAATGGCCACACTCACAATTTCACCCAACCCCAAAATCTCACTTTTGGCCTATCTAGGCTTGCATGCAATGAGGGTTTATTGGAACTCTTATGTCCAGGCCTTTTCTAACCTCACCATCACCTCAAACACACCA
Organism: Cunninghamia lanceolata; assembly: GCA_027924645.1. Classification (NCBI taxonomy): domain Eukaryota; kingdom Viridiplantae; phylum Streptophyta; class Pinopsida; order Cupressales; family Cupressaceae; genus Cunninghamia; species Cunninghamia lanceolata. The sequence continues at coordinate 22,107,339 of BSBN01000582.1, forward strand.
AAATATCTCTTTCCAACCTTTCCAACCCATCTCCAACCCTTTAACATTGCATTTACAACAAATCCCCACTTGTAGCCATCAAATTCAAGCAAAATCTCATACAAATACACCTAAGGCAACACTCAAAATTCCTCCAAATGCCTTCCCTACTCCTAGAAGCCATTCCAACATCTAAACCTACCCTAATGCACCCATTCTATCAAGTCTTAAACTAATCTATAGGTGGAATGAGTGTTTATTACATTTCAAATGTCTTCAAACCCTCAAATAGGGTATCACAGACCCGTTTCCAGAAATATGATTGTAAAAACCTTAAATCTCAATGAAATCCCATCAAATAAAAACCAAAATGTTGCTACTTTAATCCTCCATCAAATCCAATTCAATTTGAATCAAAACCTAGCTGTATTGGGCCATACAGAACAAGGGAGTAGCATATTTCACAGAAAAACATAGAATTTGAGAGATTTCTTTATTACTTTTTCCATAAAATTTCAACCAGAGCCTTTACCTCAAATTATTACAACATATTTAAACCTTTGACATCAATAATTAACCAACAAACTAACCTCAACCAACTTTTGAATTGACGTGATCATTGGTCTTCTCAAATTTAGCATTTTTTGCATTTTTAAAATGACAACATTTCAAAGATATTGACAACTTCAGTAAAATGGCCCTCTTAAGATCCTAGTTACATTCTAGATGGCCTATTTAGACCTTATTGAGTGACAAAATAAGACACAAACACCTAAACTTAGCACAAGACCAAAATTGACCATATTTACAAGTTTTAACATGGTGCCCCTGCACCATATACACCTGGCCTAAAAAAGACCTCAAGTCCCTTTGAGGGTTGTGTTGTACAACTCAAGCATGTTTTCATCTTTCCTCTATTCTCCAAGTGTTCTTCCATCAGGTAGGCCCTTCCACTAGATCATTTATTTAAGAGTAGTATCATTCTTTGCACTAGTGACCTTGTTGCCACCCACACCTTGCTCCCTCTTCATACACTGATTTGATTTTTTCCCTCTGACCTTTCTCTCATCTAAGATTGATGTTACATTTACTTTGACACCTACAAACTAACCTCTATCAATCTTCTCTTTGATTTTCCTCTCCTTCACTTTCATTGCATCCTTGAACTTGCCTATTTGTTCTTGCCAAACACCTTGATTCACCTCATCCTTTGCCATCATCAATATCCCTGAGTTCTCTACCCCAAATACCACTATGTTATCAGTTTTAGAAACCTCTATCTTGATAGAAATTGACTACCCTTTAACCTCTTTTTCTTTTAATGGACAAATCATTGTCCCTATCACAATCTCATCATGCTTTTCTAACTCAACTTGCACTCCTACAACTAAGTCATCCTTGACCTTCTCTATTTATGCCTTTGACACTAGCATATCATCTTTCCCTTTCAAACTTGGATCATTCCCCAAACTCATTGTCCTAGGATCTTCATCTCTTACAATGGCTGCACACTCTCCATGTTTGTCTTCCTCCAACTTCACAAACTCCTTCTTGCCAAACATAATCACCTTAGCTACCTTGATCTACTCCTTCACATCTTCTTGCAATGGTGTCAAGGTGTGCACAACTCCATATTTGTTGATGTCATAGGTGTTCCTTCTTCCATCATATATGACATGTCTATCAAATTGCCATGGTCTTCCTAGAAGCAAGTTGCACACACTCATGGGTAAAACACCACATAGTATCCTATCCTTATGCCCACCAATGTTAAATTCAACCCAAGCTTGCTCAATCACAAAAATAAATTGATCATCATTCAACCAAGACACTTGATAAGATGTTTCATGAGGTACCTTCTCCAAATTCAATTTAGCAACCATTTCATTTGACACCATATTATCAGTACTCCCTGAATCTACTACAACTTTACATACCTTTCCATTACATTTACAAGTTGTCCTTAATAGTATCCTCCTTTGTGTTGATTCCTTCTCCTTTAATGCTTTGAGGGGTGTTCTTCTTACTATCAGTGATTCATCCACTTCAGGAGCAACATGTTGTGATGGAGAGTTGACACTCTCATTGTCTTCTTCTTGAACCAATTGAGTCCTCTTTTCTCCTCCTTGTGAAGTAGAAGCTTGTCCTTCCTTGCACTACCATGCTTGATGTCCAAACTAATTACAATGGTAATACCTTCCTAAAAATGTGCTTGATACTCTTGTTGGCAATCAAGATTGTACCCTTAGAAAAGATAAACTTAGCTATCCTATTGTAACACAGAAACAATCTCAGATTGTGGGTAATCTATGTTGAGAGTGAATCTCCAGAGTGAACTGGTTCTCCTTATGATTCTCCTAATCTAAATGACTTGTAGAGGGAAAAGGGATAGAAGGATAACTGTAAATAAAATAAATAACTGAAATTAACTTTTAGGTGATGCACCAATACTTAAACTCCTATCAGAACTTACCCATAATTAATTAATAGAACTTAACTCTCACAACCACTTGATTATACTTAATTCATTAATATTTCACATGAAGGTGTTGGCAAGAGACACTTCTACGCATGACCGATGTTGTCATTGATGGCAACTAAATTCATTCCACACATTCGTAGTGTAGTATCAGATCATACCAAAAGTTAGTTTCAAGATTTGTCAAGTTCGGATAGATGGGAGCAGAGTATATGGCAGAGTTCAATTTTTTTGTTATCGGATTTCTCTAGTCAATCATTGTGAGTTTCATATCTGAGGTAGTGTAGAGGAATGTTAGGGCAATCTCAATCCAAGATGTTAGCCTCTGATGACAAAGGGATTAAAAGTTATGAGCATCTGAGTACCGGGTCCTAATATGACAGAACAATTTAGTAAAGGATAGGCTGACCTATGTTAGATCCTTATGCAAATCTGGTAGAAGTATTTTGGTGAGTTGCGTATGGGATATAATGTTAGTGGTAGATAAGAGTCCAAAAAGGAAGAGATCTAAGGTCCAAATTATGGCAAAGCAATAAATAGGGTAGAACAAAGATGAAGTGTATTAATTTAGTATTTTGTGATTAACCAGAACTGAATCCTTGCATTGGTAGATGCTAATTATTAGTCCAAACTCATTGTAATCTTCCTTTTGTAGGCAGTGAGCCCGAATGCATGTGCATTCCCCTTTGTAATACTTTTAATAGAGTATAATTTTTGCGGTTTAACCCCCATCATGGTTTTTCCCTTAACCAGGTTTCCACGTCAACAATCTTGGTGTCAAGTGTGTTATTTATGTTTCTTCTCATGTATCATTGATTAATGTTGTAATGTTTATATCATTTGGTTATAAGTTGTAAAAGAAGATTAAAGGTAGAAAAGTTTAAATTGTGTGACAATAGATTCACCCCCCCTCTCTGTTGTCTAGAATAATTCCAACAATTGGTATCAGAGCAAGTGTAGACACCCTAAAATGACTATATCTTTGAATCCCTTGCATTTTGTCTAATCTGAAGCATCACCTGCATTTTCAACATTAATTGAATAATCTAATTATTTAATTAATTTCATCAAATTCTTTCAAAATTCCAAACTTCAACATTAATTAAATAAATTGTATTTTATTTAATTAATTAAATTAAATTCCTCTATATTCGTCTAAAATTAAATAATGTTTATTATTTAATTAAATCATTATCTTCTTTCAAATTTCAAGTCTCCATTAATTAAATAAATCTAATTATTTAATTAATTCATCCAATTCTATCTTATCTACAATTAAATAATTCTACATTATTTAATTAAATCAATTATTCTTCTAAATTTCAATTATTTAATTAATTCATCCAATTCTATTTTATCTACAATTAAATAATTCTACATTATTTAATTAAATCAATTGTTCTTCTAAATTTAAATAAATCATGCAAATTTATTTAAATTGTCTCAATCCTCTAAAAATAAATAAAATCAAGTCTTTTATTTATAATCTTTTGTTCCTCAATTATGCATAATAAATTAAATAAATTTATTTATTTAATTTTAGTTATCTTCCAATTCCTCTTAAAATATCTTGTTAACTCGTGCACAATCAGTCTTATTTTTAGAACTTTAAAAAAGACAAAATTACAAGTTGAGTTATCTATTCAATCAATCTTGTTTTCATAATATCTTAATAAAAATATTCTTATAAATTGAAACATGTTGTGTGCACATTCATCATGGTTATTTGTTTTATCTCCTCCGTTGATTCTTTTAAATTATCTAGACCGTTGATCGATCTTCATTGAAACCTATATAAACCCCCCTCATCTCCTTCATAAATCCTCTTTGATCACTTATGCTCAGGCATCATTTACAGTGCTTTGAGCATACATCACATCGATTGAGCACTTTATGATCTTTTGACATTGATCTTTGAGCACCTACACTTGCTTGTTCCAAACATGGTTTCGCAATATTATTGAGAAATCCACATTTGAACAAAGAGAACAATACAATCTGGGTAAAAGCTTTATTATTTCATTTGATTTATTGACAATGGCTTTTTATTTAGATAGTTCTCTTTATGTTATGGGTTTTTTATTTGATTATTATCATAGTTTGATTTTATCATTTAAGCATAATCAATTTTCCTCATACACATTCTGCTACACTTGGTGGGACCCACTAACTTTGCTTCTTTTCTAAAAAAAGTTAATTTTTTGGAAGCTAGGTACGAAAAAATGCAATCACAATGCAGAAAATTTGAAGATCACTGTTCACTAGTTTGAGAGAATAGGTGTTGAGCAATCAAATGGGGTAACTTCAGCTCAAAAGATTTATGGGTTTTGTCAAAAACATCAAATTCCAATTTGGGTATCTCTTATTTTTTGTAGGAAGAGCACAGATTTCGAGAAAAATAGATCCCAATCAATGTCCCTATTTTTAGCCTATGTTCTTTTTTTTATTTTTTTTTGGCCTATTTTTAGCAATTTCATGAAATTAGGCACATTTGTATAACTTTAGGTCAAATAATTTCTAGGTTTTGTCAAAACCATCAAAATTCTATCTAGGTCTCTTATTTTTTTTAGAAGTGCACAGATTTTGAGAAAAATAGATCCCAATCTGTGTCCCTATTTTTAGCCCATGCTTTTTTTGGCCTATTTTTAGCAATTTCACGAAATTGGGCATATCTTTTACATATGGAGTTGGATTCTCGTAAAACCAGTGGCATTGGAAAGCTGGTTCTCCCAACTTTTTTGTGGTGAAATAATTTTGAGGTAATTTTATCAGATTTATCAAGTACACTTAGTTAAAGTCAACCCTTCTTTGTAGACTTCAAACGGTCATAACTTGTGCAAAATTTATTCAATTTCACGAACATTTTTTTGAAATTGCATAGAATTTCATATAGAATCTGATCATAATATCCAATCTACTATATCATATCATTATTATTAATTTTTTTATATTTCTCATTTTTCACCTAACAAGTTAAGCGCTTTTGGTCAATTGATTTATTTTTGGCTAACTATTTGAGTTTTGGTGGAACTAATCAACATTTTACAGCCTCTTATCACTCAAACAGAGCAAATTGGTTTCTCTAACATGTGCATGCAGGTCAAGCTTTGAAGAAATTGACAAATCTATTACATTAAGTCTTAGAAACATATTGCTTTCTTAAGGGACAACTGAGCAATCATCTTTGCAAAACTAAGTTTGAGGAACATATTGCCTTCTTAAGGGATAATTGAACAAATCACTTTTGCAATCTAAATCTTAGGAACATATTGCTTTCTTAAGGGACAATTGACATGTATACGAAAAACACTTCAATTTTCTAAGGGACAATGGACATGAATGCCAAACACTTCAATTTCATAAGGGACATTGACAACTATAAACAAGTGTGTGCGTAAATTAGTTGCACCTTATTTTTCTTATAACGGGGCAATTGAACCTTTGTTTGATGTGCTTGCTCTTACATGTTAGTATTCCTTTATAAGGGCCTGCTTTTGGATTGCGCTTCATCTAAAAGGGATGACCCTAAGCGGAGTTTTCCTTTGGACCGCTATATAAGAGGGATAAGGTGAAAGCCAAGTCCTAACTGATGTCAACTTTACCTTGTGGTGCCAAACTGAAAAGAGGTGTACTAGCTCTTTGTGGAAATGATTTTCACATCGAACAAAGTGTTTGATACTCTTAGTAGGATTGGTTAAAGCTTTTAGTAGTTTTTCACATCGCTCGTAAGGTGTTGGTCCCTCAAAGTTACTAAGAACCATTCTAGATAGTGACTACTCGATCTACCTCTGAACATTGCGGTAATCATCGGTACAAGGGGAATCGATTTAAGCCCTTAAGATACTCACCATTGGCTCCTTTGAGAAGAGATAGTATTCCCTTGGCCATAAAGCTCTTGTGACCTACTTGAGTTTTCCAAGGGGAGGGTGAGATATGTTGATAACTGAGAGGGGGGGGGGTGAATCAGTTATCCTACTTATTTCCCTTATTGAACTTTCCTTTTAATTGAAGCAGCATAAAATCAAACACAAAACATTAACCATGAAATAAGAAACACATGACACAGTATTTTTGACGTGGAAACCCTGTTAAGGGAGAAAACCACGGGGTGATTAACCCAAGAATTATTCTCTGTTAGAAGAATAGGAAATTACAAAAATGGCACTTGCCAATTAGGGCTCACTGCCCGAGCACACTGCTCACAAGAGGCTCACTGCCTACAAGAAGACACACTGTCTTACAAAGTGATAAGAATCACAGTCTTGAACTGATTGGAAGCATCTGCATATGCTGGAGTTCAGTTCCGGTTAGGTTCAGTACACTGATCTGCTGCACTTCATCTTTCCTCTGTTCTTTAGTCTGCTATCCTTTCACATACCGGATCTTTCTTGCTACTTCTGCTCTGCTCTGGACTTGTTCGCATATCCCTTCACACATTACTCACACTTCACAACTAAATCCATCCTCTATATATATCCGCACAAGTAATTTCATCACCTTTCTAGTCGGCATCCGGAACAGTCTAGTTTCTTACAAACTTTTGTTCTGTCGGCTGAATCCTTGCTCACCAAGCAATGCGGATCAAGCATATACTTGTAGATATCATCAATTATGTCGGCCAAACATGATTCATGCCTCCGCAACCTTTATCATCATCTGTAACACATCCGGAAAGTAGTCTGATACTCTGTCAGTCAGTTCTTTCTCTGTATTCACTGTCTCTCAGGAATCCGGTACTTAACTATTCATATCTTTTTCCCTGTCCATCTCCGGAGGCTAAATCCTTGGAATATACTACTCAAGATAGTCCTCTTGACTTCCCCAGATCTGCACTGTGCCAAGACACTTCCTCTGAGAGATCCGGACCAATCTGTCGGACCTTGCCACATGCTCTGTTCTTGTTCACCGGACCACAACAATCTTTAATCTGACTTCCGGTAGAGACATATCATGACTTGCGGATATGTGGGATGACCTTTGTTGCCATCAATGACAACAACCATGAATCCATATAGTGTCTCTTGCCAACAATCTCCCCCTTTGGCATTGATGGCAACACTTAGTGAAAAATGACTAAGTGTTTACACTATGCTCCCCCTTTGCTGATGCTCTGTCTTTATATACAATTTCCGGAACTCCCCCTGAGTTGGATTCCTCATTTTTCACTGCTCCTCACTCCCCCTTTGACATCAATGGCAAAGGGTAGGGTCCGCACATCAAAATTTTCAAAAATTTTCTATATATAGCCGCATATTTACATACTCACATATACTGCAGAATGTCTGCAAAGGATGTCTGCAATTGAACCATTTCAGTAGCCCAACTTAGCTTCATTCTGTCCAAAATTGAAATGTGACCACTCAACAAAAATGTAAAAGCTTCTGCCCGCCTGAGATCTGTCGGATCTTTTGTTTGGGCGGTGGTCTGGGCATCACTGATGGCCTCATGCATAGTTTCCAACTTAGGGACTATAATCCTTCTAAGTTCTCCCATCCGGTTGGTAATGTTCTTCCTCTCCTTCTCAAGATTCTTTATTTCATTCAAGACTGCAATAGTCTGACATTCTTGATTTATTATAGAGGAAGAGAGAGGATCAAAACTTTGAGATAAGCTTTGAAGCTTGTCCTGTTCCTCTTTTATTTTCTTGTCAATTGCTGCTATTGCCTTTGACCAAGATATACAAAATTTGTAGATGTCACCGCCATCCTTAAGAGCATTCTCTAAGCTCTTTATTCCAATGCTTACAATCTTCCTATCCTTAGAGATTAATTCTAATATTTCAGAAAATCTCTTATCCAAAAATTCCTTCCGGACCTTTTCTTCAGCTGATTTTTCTAGAGAATTAAAATGTGTATCAATACTGCTGACTAAGGTTTTTAGATTACCGGAAGTGGAGGCTGTCGGATCTATCTGGATTGATGGCATGATCTTTACAAGTACTCCGGAAGCAGCCTCTATCAACTCACAGTCTTCCATATGAGACTTCAGGAGCTTTTCATTTGCCTTGGCATTTGCAAATGAAGCAATCTTCATTGTTTGTACCGGAGAGAGAGAGTCAAAATCAAATGGACCTTTTAGAAGCTCCGGTTCATCAATCTCTAGAGTTTCTTTGCTCAAAAATTGTTGAACAGTTTGTGCAGTGTCTCTTGCCGGAGACAGATGTTTCTTTTCTTCTGCAGTCTTAGAACTGTCAACCTCTTTGTCTGTCACCACTGCTTCCTTCTCCTGCAATTGCTCTTCTTCTTTGGATCCGGAGACTGTAGGGGAAACCGGAGGAGAGATGCTTGCTTGTTCATGGGCCACTTCTTCTGGAGCAGAGGGTCCCAAGTCCTCACTTGTCTGTTCAGGGCTCACTTCTTCCGGAACAGAAGATTCCAAATCAGCAGCTGTTTCTGCACCTAAGTCCTCTACAACAGGAAGATTGAACCTTTTGAAGGCCTTCCGGAGGATCTCTTCTGTCTCTTGTGCCACTTTGTCAGTCTCACCAAGCATGAGTTGATTCATCCTGGCTTTACTTCTGAACTCATCTTTGCAGTCCTTGAAGATCACGTTCATTGTCTTGGGATCAATTTGAGGATATAGCTGAATAGCTATCTGCTCCCGGATCTCAAGATCTTTGGCATGAGCATTATTCTTTCTTACTTCCATTTCCTTCTCTAGGATTTTAGGAATGAGAGATATGATCTCAATGAAAGCCTTATTGTATGTGTTCAGATATTTAACTGTGGCTTCCTGCAGAGTCTTTTGGTCTGCCTCACTGAAGTTATCATAGGATTCAGTCATTGGTTGAAGGTTTCCATCCACCGTGACTGACTTGATTACGCTCTCTAGTGACAGAGTGGGCTCTTCAACAGTTACCTCTGCCATTTCATCCTTGTCTTGGCCTGTGGAGGGCTTACCGGATCCTTTCTTCTTCTGTTTCTTTACTTCCCTTACTCCCTCATCTGATTCTGTTTCCTCTTCATCCTTTTGGCTTTCATAAGCCCTTGATGCTTTTGTCTTGGATCTTTTACCGGATGCCTAGACTTCCGGTTTTGAGCTTTTGGTTGTGGAAGGTGCAGATCTCTTTGATGATCTGGTCTGGGTGGGGGTTTCAACCGGAGCACTTTCTTTGCTTTTCTCTTCTTCCTCAGCCTTTCTCCTCTTTTCCCGGCTGGCATCAAGTGCCTCTTTTGAGATGCCTAAGCCTTGAGCAATGTGCTCTACTTCTTTTCTCACTTTTCTCTTAATCTCAGGTTCCCTGAGTTCTACATGTAATTTCACACTCAGCTCCTCAAAGGTTCCAAACCTTTCTGCCTTTGGATCTTTGGGCTGACTTAGCATGTGTTGAACATGCAGCTCCACTATTTGTTCATCCACTTCATACCCCATGGGCATGATCCAGACAGTCCTTGGCTCCACTGCCTCCATTAGGCACTGATCAGTGTCAACCATAAAGCACACTGAGTCCTTGTATTTCTCAATGAGAGACTGGGGAATTCTCTCTCTTGCTTGCATCATGCTCTGAAAGTTTTTGAAGTATCCCCATAGAGCTGTATTTCTCGCTTTTGCATCCACAAGTCCATGCAAATAGTCTCTTATCTGGACTGCAACAGGTTTGTCATTCTGCCATACCCATCCACTTGTTCCGGGTAGCTCATTCATGAAGTAAAAGAATAGACATACAATGAGAGTACCATACTTAAAGGAGTTCTTCTTGTCTTTCTTGATTTTCTGTACATTTTCCATTAATTGGCTTAGTAGTAGTTCACAAAGATCATATTCTGCATTCTTTCTTAGCATTTCATAGGCTGTGTATATTGCAGTTCCGGATACAGAATTCTCCCTGCTGGAGTGATAGATCTTGTATCCTATTATCATTGATGCATATTTGATATCCGGATCCGAAATATCTTCAATGGTCATTGCCCTCTTATCATATTTTGATCCGGTGGCCTCAGTTACAACGTTGTTCTTGACAGATTTGAGGATAGGTACCTCTCCGGAAGAGTATAGACCAGTTACTGCTCTAATTGCTTCTTTTGTGATCTTACAGGGTCTATCTAGCCAAAGGAAGTTGTCATGCATCCTGCTCAGTACATACCGGACCCATTCATCTTCTTCAAAGCTAGGGAAATGAATAAATTGCTCAAATTGTTTCTTCTGGATGCCCTTATACTCTTATGCGCCTTCGGTTTGCACGGAGTGGTTGGATTGATTTCTTTATGCAATAGCTTCGGCAGGAGATCCTTGGTGTGCTTGATGAATTTTGTTGCAGAGCTCCACTTTTCGCTTCTTCTTGAGTGTAGAATGAGCAAATGACTTTTGAGAAATCCTTATATTGCTCCGCAAACCCTAATATCTTGTCTGTAATAAATGCTTCACCTGCATTATTCCGGTTTGCCCTGTCTGGACAGCTTGGAGTATCCCGGATTAGTCCTGATCACTGAATATCATCCGGATCCTTAAATCATGAATAAATCGAGGTAACACATTACAAGAACATCCCAAACACTCTGTCCAATCCGCAGAACAGGATCGTGCATTTCCGGATCTCTCCGGATCTTTTTGTAATCTTTTATCATTCCGGAGCATTTCCCTGAACAGGTCTAACTTAATCGAACACATCTTCTTCATAACTCCATGCGGACCTCTGAAAACTTGACTGAAGCATCTCAGGACTCATATCTACAAACCCTTTAATCCGCATCTTGTGCCACATCCGGTACAACTTGTTTGGCTGGGGGAACAGAATCTTCTTTGAGTCTCCCCCTGAGCCTGAGCTCACTTTTTAATTTCTGGAAGAAATATCAGCACCAGAATCTGGTGCAGATCCAACCTCTACATTCTCTGAGCTTTTCTTCACCCAAATCTTGCTCATCTGATTCCTAACTTCATCCGCATTCATCTTTTGTTTACCCTTGTCTTGATTCTGATTATACACCGGACCTCTTTTGTCCTGATTCTTGTTTCTGCAGACTTTAGCATTATGACCGGACCTATTGCAGATTTGGCAAATAACATTTCTTTGCATATTTAACTGATATCCCCTTGATCTGCATTGATTAGCCATATGACCTACTCTATTGCATGTAAAGCATCTACCTTTGAATGATTTGTTTACTTGCATAATTCTGCATTCATGGGATTTGTGTCCATACCTTTTGCAGTTGAAGCACTGTCCGGAGAAGGATGAATTAATCTGATTCATTCTCATTCTGCACTGATTAGCTTTGTGACCAAAATGGTTGCAGCTGTGGCAGTATCCATTGAAGGATGGATATTTTTGAGCATTTGGCTGTCTTACCGGAGGTCTTCTAGGCCTGCTCCTTGGATTTTCTGATCCAAGATTCCTCTGACCGGATCCGGAGCTTTCTCCTTTCTCATATCCCAAACCATACTTGTCATCAGTCCTCTTTTGACTTCCAAGAAGAACTTCAAGTTGAGCAGAACTTATCTTGAATTTCTCTTTATATTCATTTGCTGTTTGAAGATCTCTTTTGAGAGAGGTAATTTGATCCTCAAGTTTTTCTTCATTATCTTTGGCATCTTCAAGATCAGATTCAAGATGTCTGATAATCCTGTCCATCTGGTGGCATTCTTCTGATTTTTCCTTAAGAGATTGTCTTAGATTGTCTTCAGCCTTTCTTTTTTCTTCAATCTCTTGAGTGAACTTTATAGTTCCTGATTCCATTTCATGTCTTAACATAATGACTTCTTTTGATAACTTTTCACATAACTTGGTTTGCTCAGTCAATTCTTCATTTGTATTGCTTTCTTCACTTTGTCTTGCCAACTGTTGGAGCAGCTCCTTTCTCTTTTTCATAGAGAGACTTAATTTGTCTTTTAATTCCCTCATGAATTCATCAGCCTGTTTGAGTCTTTCTTTTAATTCACTGACTTCAGAATTTGACTGTTCAAGATCCTCAAGGGCAGTCTTGAGTTGCTCCCTTAAACCATATGCATCCATTTGAAATCCCAGATCTTCCTCAAGCTGTTAGGCTCTATTAGGAGGAACTTAGCTCTGATACCAATTGTTGATAACTGAGAGGGGGGGGGGGTGAATCAGTTATCCTACTTATTTCCCTTATTGAACTTTCCTTTTAATTGAAGCAGCATAAAATCAAACACAAAACATTAACCATGAAATAAGAAACACATGACACAGTATTTTTGACGTGGAAACCCTGTTAAGGGAGAAAACCACGGGGTGATTAACCCAAGAATTATTCTCTGTTAGAAGAATAGGAAATTACAAAAATGGCACTTGCCAATTAGGGCTCACTGCCCGAGCACACTGCTCACAAGAGGCTCACTGCCTACAAGAAGACACACTGTCTTACAAAGTGATAAGAATCACAGTCTTGAACTGATTGGAAGCATCTGCATATGCTGGAGTTCAGTTCCGGTTAGGTTCAGTACACTGATCTGCTGCACTTCATCTTTCCTCTGTTCTTTAGTCTGCTATCCTTTCACATACCGGATCTTTCTTGCTACTTCTGCTCTGCTCTGGACTTGTTCGCATATCCCTTCACACATTACTCACACTTCACAACTAAATCCATCCTCTATATATATCCGCACAAGTAATTTCATCACCTTTCTAGTCGGCATCCGGAACAGTCTAGTTTCTTACAAACTTTTGTTCTGTCGGCTGAATCCTTGCTCACCAAGCAATGCGGATCAAGCATATACTTGTAGATATCATCAATTATGTCGGCCAAACATGATTCATGCCTCCGCAACCTTTATCATCATCTGTAACACATCCGGAAAGTAGTCTGATACTCTGTCAGTCAGTTCTTTCTCTGTATTCACTGTCTCTCAGGAATCCGGTACTCAACTATTCATATCTTTTTCCCTGTCCATCTCCGGAGGCTAAATCCTTGGAATATACTACTCAAGATAGTCCTCTTGACTTCCCCAGATCCGCACTGTGCCAAGACACTTCCTCTGAGAGATCCGGACCAATCTGTCGGACCTTGCCACATGCTCTGTTCTTGTTCACCGGACCACAACAATCTTTAATCTGACTTCCGGTAGGGACATATCATGACTTGCGGATATGTGGGATGACCTTTGTTGCCATCAATGACAACAACCATGAATCCATATAGTGTCTCTTGCCAACAAGATATCCCTTCTATCATCTCTCGCAAAGATACAAAATGTCTGACACCTTTATGGAATGACATTTTTATCAACGGAATATTAAGCTGTGAGTTGATCTACTGCAATGAAACCTTGTCTCTAGGGATAAAAAGTGTTTGATATTGATTGCAATTGTCTTATACCTGTGGAAACATTGAGCTTTTTTGTAAGCCTCGAACATACACTATTTGTTGTGTCAGTCCCTTTTTGCCAACTTTGTTTGCTGTGTTTTCTCTTGCCAAAGTAAATCTAATTAGAAACAAAACCAAATCTATCAAAATTTGCCTTTTAAAACCATCAGACCCTACTTCAGCGCCTCTGGTATTACAGCAGCTCACCTTTGGTATTATAGTAGCTCACCTTTGGTATAATAGTACCTAGCCTCTGCCAATGATGGCATGGTTCAGTGGTTAAGTCGCTCGTTTGTAGTGGTGGCCACCAGAGTTCAAACCCCTACTGGGCCAATGAGCTCACAAGGCTTTACGCCTTCACTGGGCCAACGAGCTCGCAGGTTTGAAATGTTCCTTCTTGGGGATGAGGTCCCCCATATTGTGGCCTCACCAGTTCATCACTCCGGGCAAAAGTGTTAGTGTAGAGCCGGAGGGCGTGTTGTGCTAGCATCACTGGTCACGTTAAAAAGTTTACCAGGCACATTATCTTTTAAAAAAAATAGTACCTCACCTCTGGAAACCCTACTTCAACACCCTTGGTATAACAGTAGCTCACCTTTGGTATAGCAGTACCTCACCTTTGGTAGCTCAGTCCATCACCTTTGGTATTATAGTAGCTCATGTTTGGTTGCATAGTCCTGTGCCTTTGGTCACACAGTATAGTGCCTTTTTTCCAGTCAACTATGCATCAAACTTTGTCTTTTCCAAAACACAAGCAAAATCCCAACTTTTTTGTCCTTGTGTATTCCATGATAACCACTAGGCTCCAAAAAACTATGAAATCCAAGCAAGTTGTCCCTAGGAAGCACAAATCACCTCCTCACACCCCACAATCAGGCTGATCCAACGTTACTCCCAAAGTTACTCCTAAGACACCCACTAAAAAATCAACCAATTCTTCGAACATGCCGCAGCTTGACTAACCCAACAATCCTCAAAAGGGTGAGTACCCTTTGGTAAGTACACCTCACTATACCACTGGCATGCTGCCAGATTTTGTTCCACAAGGTTATACTATCGACCAAGCACCATCTTGAGAAGGTAGGTCCCCTTTGGTAAGTATGCCTCACTATACCACTGGCATGCCACCGGATTTTGTTCCATAAGGTTACACAACAAATCACACCCCATCTCAAGAAGAGTGACACTTTGAAATAGGTCAATCCTCTCAAGAAGATGGGCAAGATCTTGATGAATTCATACAAGATCCTAGAGCTGTGGCCGCCTTTGACAAAATCCTTAGTGAGAACCAGGATCATTTCTTTCGCTTGCTTGCAGAGCAAGGAGCCAAATTACCTCAAGATTTTGATTTATCTAATCTCAAGGACACAAACAACACCCAAAGTGCCATACATGCAGTCCAAACCATGTCAATAGTGACCACGCCCTTACACGAACAAAGCTTACAGGGGAAAATAATTGCACAATATGAGAATCCCCTTTATCAAAACCCAACAGGAAAAAGGGCTATATAACCACTTCTAACTCCTATGTAATCTACAAATACCAACAGGAGACTCTTCAACATCGAGTAGAGCTAGCTAAACAAGCCACCATAGCTCGATCAAATATACAACAAACTCCTAAAGTGTCCACACCAATCACAAGTGGAATTTTGGTTATCCCATCGCGACAAGGTTTCCCACCAAATTACAATCCAGGGAACAACTATGTAGCCATGCAACAAGGGTCTCAACAAGCACCACCCCCAACATCATCACACCTTCATATCATTCAACCAACTAGGGTCATGCAACCCCAACCACAACATTCTTCTACGCTCATCCTCAATCAACCTCAACCATCGCAAAACACATCTACCTATGTCCCCCCTCCGCTATGATCATCAGCACTAAACTTTTTCAACACCTTGCCTATCCATCCTCAACATTCCCAACATCAAGTTTCCCAAAGCTATGTGCTGCAATCGCAACCTAATCCAACAAACTTCAGCTTTCCCCCACCAAACTCTTTTCTTCAACCATCGCAAAACCTACATTCTTACCTAGCTCCGCCCCCACCTCCTCCAAATCAAAGCATCTAATTCCAACCCAATCTAAACCCAACGTACAACACATATGACCCCAACCAATCATACAACCCTTATAACACCAATACCCATGGTTTACACTACAATCTCCCATATGGACAACATCAACTACTTCTAGGACAACAGGAGATGTTTCCAACCCCTTGCACGACTATGGAGCTAAAACTTGCAAAGGTTCAACAACAACTATCAGATCTTACGTTTGGCCACACCAAGAAGACCTTCTCTTTAGAAGAAGTGTGTCCTTATCCTTTTGATTGGTCATTACCCATGATCCCTTTTCCTCAAAATTTCACTATTCCCAAATTGATAAATACAAAGGAAGAGAAGACCTAAAAGACCATCTCAGGGAATTCTATCTTCCTTGCTTCGAGGTCTCACATAATGACAATCTTATGTGTCTCTTTCCTTGCAGTCTTCAAGGTCAAGCTATAGAATGGTTCTCCCACTTACCCATGGGTATCAAATCTTTTAACGAACTTGCAGAAAAATTTGCCACCCATTTCTCCTACAAGGCAGAGCATGAGATCTCCATGACTGATCTATGCAACAAAAAATAGAAAAATGGAGAAAATTTCATTTCATTCCTTCAGTGATGGAGACAAATGGCTAGCAAATTCCCATTCAAGATACCTAAAAAACAACTCGTTAGCATATTTTTGCAGAACCTCAACCAAGAGTTAGGTTTTCATTTGCAAATTCTTAGTACTACAACCTTCGACAAAATTACATACAATGGAATCAACGTTGAAAAGGCCCTCATTGCTAAGGGTGTGGTCAAAATCTTCAAAGAAACTAAAGACAATGCTCCTCAATAACAAACAAATGATAAACCCAAATTTTGGAACAAAAATAAAAATGTGGTCAACAATGGGGTGGTTGATTCTAAACATGTCCAAACATTACAAACACCACTTCAGCTTTCCAAACCAAGTCAAGCTCCACCTCAACAACAGCAACAATAGAGGCAACCATATCAAAACTAACAACAATGCCAACAAGAGCAGCCTCAACAAGATTACCCTCCAAGGCGTCAATTCACTCGCTTGGGAGAGCCCATAGAGTTGGTCCTACAAAAGCTTCTACACAAAGGCCTCATCACCCTACCTAATGCTCCCCCATATGACGAATTGGTTTACAAAATTGCTCGATACAGAGAAATGAATACTATGAATTCCATAGGAGCAAAGGGCACATAACCGCATCGTGCATGAAACTCAAGCACCTAATCCAAAATCTAATCGAAGGCAACCAAATCTCTTTTGAAAATGAACCACCAGCTCAACACATGAACAAAGACCTCAACATGTACAAGGAATCATTCCCTCACCATGGTCTGCCTCCTCCTCAAGATAAAGGTAAAGGTATCAATCATGCTTCCACTTCCTTTGACTCCATTGTGGGTTGTTTTGAAGAGAGTCAAGTGTCTACCCTCACAATCAAGGGCAAATCTACAGATTGCGCTGTTACAACTCATTGTGGTCATGTCACCATTCGTGATCCTACACCCATTCTCCCTACTCAATCTAATTATAATCTTGTTGAACATCTAGGGGAAATGCTTGTGCAGATCTCTATCTTGGACCTTCTATGGTCATCATCTGCACATAAAGTAGTGCTAGAAAAAGCCCTTCAAGAGTCTTTAGTTCCTAACAACATCATGGTCACGGATTTCCAAGCTATAGTAGGTAACATTGCTTTGCCCTACAATGTGGTCTTCTCTAAGAAAGACCTCCCATCCCATGATCCATGTTACAATGATGCCCTTCATATTGAGGTTCTCATTCATAAATGCAAAATCAAACGCATACTCATAGATGGTGGTATTAGTCTCAACATCTATTCTTTAAAGTTATTTAAGCAATTGGGATACTCTGAGAATCATGTCAACATTGATCAAAGTATTACAATCAAGGGATATTGCAATGTTGAATGCCACTCAGAAGGTGTTATCCACTTGCCTATACAACTAGGCCTCATCATGCTTGAAACTAGGTGCCAAGTCCTTGATATTGAGCTACCTTACAACATTATCCTAGGCCGCCCATGGATCCATGCAATGAAATTTATCCCCTCAATGTACCATTAGTCTCTCAAATTCCCATTTAATGGTACAAAGATTACTATCCCAAGAGACCTTAATCCTTTTGAATTCTGTCATGTCTTGCAAGGCAGTTATAAGAATTGCAACCAAGTGCCTCAAAATGACAAAGCCCTTGAATCCCCACTACATGTTGATCCTAAAAATCTGATACAAGCCTCTACAAGTGAAACTAATCCTCTTCCTAAAATCAAAGCTCACATCCATGATATAGGGTTTGGAACATATGATATCTCAAAATCTTGTTGTGTAGGGCAGATGCCTTTATCCCCTAAATCTTATGACCAACCACCCATTGCCAAAGCAACTAAAAAAGTAGCTATTCCTCCCACGGCATCTTTAACCCAATTCCAACAAGGAAAACTATTAGAAGAGGAGATTATTGAGGACATTTCTTCTTGGCTCTATAAGGAGAAAGAATCGGTCACAATACCAATCAAGCAATATGGCAATGGCTTAAGGATAGTCAAAAACATGGGCTATAAAGGTAAAGGTGGCCTTGGGAAATAGAATCAAGGAATAATGGAACCCATTAGTGTGACAAAGAAACTAGACAAAAGGGGGTTAGGATTTGGTAGAAAGGTACTGCGCGCCTTGGACATCGAGAGTATCCTCGACAAGGTGGTTGAAACTTCTCTCACAGATTCAATGTCTAATGAGGATACCATTGATGACTCTTCCCTCCATATGATTGACCTATTTACAGAACCCTTCATATTTATGCTATCATCTGTATCCCTAACATTGACCACAAACACCCAGAAAGTAACACTTGTCTATCCTGAACTTATCGATTGGGACCAACAAGGGTCCCCCGTTATAGATGTATTTCAGAATGACAAAGCTATAGCTGAGTTCATGGGACTTCAGGAGGGTATAGCTCTTGGTGATCATAAAGTAGGTTTTGTAATGGAACTAGAGCCAACAACTTATTTTGGTGAGAATGTCAAATCCACCAGTCGTAAAAGTAAAAATAAAGAATGATCTCTAGGTGAAAACCACATTGTGGCACCTCCTGATCACAAAATAGCAAAAATAAAGGACGTATCCAAAGGTGAAAACCCAACTGTGGCACCTAAGGATGGAGGATTTGACCTTCCCCTACAATCTAAGTATCAAGAGAAGTCAGTTCTCATAGTGGAAGATTCTACAGAGATAAACCTTGGCACAGAGCAAAATCTAAAGACCACATTCCTGGGAGCATCATTATCAGAAATAGAGCACAAGAATCTTAACACATTTTTCTTATAGTGAACCATCAACTTTGTATGGACCTATGCTGATATGCCAAGGTTAGACCCTAAGCTAGTGGTTCACTATCTCAAAGTTGATCCAAAAGTTAAACCAGTAAAGGAAAAGCTGAGAAAGATGCACCCACAGATAGCTCTCTTAGTAAAGGCGGAAATACATAAGCTGTTAGATGAAAAGTTCATCCAACCTATTGATTATTCAGATTGGGTCTCAAACATTATACTTGTGTCTAAACTTAATGGGCGCATTCGCATGTGTAATGATTTTAGAGATCTTAACAAAGCATGTCCCAAAGATGACTTTCCATTATCGAACATTGATATTATAGTAGACTTGACAGTAGGTCACGAAATGCTTTCTCTCATGGATGGATTCTCTGGCTACAATCAGATAAGGATAGAAGAAGAAGATCAACATAAAACAACTTTTACTTATCCATGGGGTAATTATTGTTGGTGTGTCATGCCGTTTGGTCTAAAGAATGTAGGGGCAACTTATCAGAGAGTAATGACAATGATATTCCATGACCTCTTTCATCATATCATGGAGGACTATTTGGATGACATACTAGCTAAATCTTCTAGGGTAGATCACATACATGTTCTAGGACAGATCTTTGACAGGCTTGAGAAAAATCAAGTGCGCCTCAATTCAAAGAAGTGTGTCTTTGTTGTAACATCAGGGAAGTTGTTGGGATACATTGTATCTCATAGAGGCATCAAAGTAGACCCCGCAAAAGTAAAGGCTATAGTGGAGATGCCTCCACCAAAGAACCTCAAAGCATTAAGGAGCCTTCAGGGAAGGTTGCAATCCATTAGGCGTTTCATCTCACAGCTAGCAGATAAATGTCAACCATTTCAACACTTGCTTTGAAAGGATGTCTCATTTTGATGGGATGATAAGTGTCAAGCAACATTTGATTAGCTCAAAGAGTACCTAGCTACACCTCCTATATTGGTTCCACCAGTTGCTGATAAACCATTGATATTATACATCTCAACTACAACTTGAGCCCTAGGGGCCCTGCTAGCACAACATGATGAGTCAGGAAAAGAGCATGCAATCTACTATATCAGTTGAACCTTGGTGGGATATGAACTCAATTATTCACTGATGGAAAGAGCTTGTTTAGCAGTAGTGTTCACTTCCTAAAAACTGTGGCATTACATGCTAAACTAACACACAAATCTCATAGTAAAAATTGATCCATTGAAGTATCTACTATCGAAAGCAGCTCTCATAGGTAGACTAGCTAAATGGGTCATGATACTTAGTGAGTTCGACATTGAGTATATGGATTGTAAAGCAATCAAGGGACAAGCCATAGCAGATCAACTAGCAAAAGTACCCATGACAGATACACACCCTATCGTAGTAGACTTTTCAAATGAGAATCTATTCACTCTTTCCAACTCAATAATGTTGAAGTTGTATTTTGATGGTTCCTACACATAACATGGATCAGGGGCCAGCATCTTATTTATCACACCTCAAAATGACTATATTCCTAAGTCATATCGCCTTGCATTCCCTTGCACCAACAACATAGCTGAGTATGAAGCACTCCTCATAGATCTCAATACAATAGTTCAATGGGACATCATAGACTTATATGTATATGGAGACTCACAACTAGTCATTCACCAAGTCACAGATGAGTACCAAGAAAAAGATGAAAATTTGGTCCCCTACAAGCAACTAGTGGATGCCTACAAACCACATTTTTCTAGCATCACATTTGAGCAAATTCCAAGAGAGCATAACAAAGCTACAGATTCTATGGCTTCAATAGGGTCACGTATAGACATGCTTGCTAATACATAGAAATGTGAATTCTTGATTGAGCAGTTGTTGATACCCACCGTCAACATTCAAGTTACTAAAATCATTTGTGAACTTGTTGGTCTCAATTCCCCATGGTATGAAGATATCTATGAATACCTTAAAAATAATACCTTTCCCTCTGAACTATCATCAACCCAACATAAAACCTTTTTTTGTTGATCCTCCCATTACACCATTCTGGGTGATACACTATATCAACGAAGTCTCGATGGTATCCTCTTATGATGTCTTAATGTGGAAGAAGCTGAAGCTACATTACGAGACATACATGAAGGTGTCTGTGGCGCACATTCTACCAGTCCTAATCTCGCTAGGAAGATACTCAAAATAGGTTACTATTGGCCTACAATAGAGCATGATGCTTTACAATTTGCTAAGAAGTGTCTACAATGCCAACATCATGGAGATTTGATTCACACACCAACGCATGAACTACAACCTGTAACAACTCCATGGCCTTTTTCTCAATGGGGTCTCAACCTTGTAGGACAAATCCACCCATTCTCATCCAATGGCCATAAATTCATTATTACAGCCACTGAGTACTTCACAAAGAGGGTTGAAGCCATTCCCATGACCTATATCACCAGTAAGCAAATAGCCAAGTTTATCCTTAACTACCTCATTTGCCTGTATGGTATTCCCCAAGCCATTGTCACTGATAATGGGAGACCATTCAAGAACCAATATGTTTGTGCCTTATGCACATAGTACAATATCCAACATCACTTTTCAACTCCCTACTATTCACAGAGTAACAGCCAAGCTGAGGCTTCCAATAAAACCATTCTCAAAATCCTCAAGAAAACGGTCAATGAAGCTGGTCGTGATTGGCACTTGCAACTAAATCCCACCCTATGGGCCTACCACACTAGTATCAGAACACCAACTGGTGCCACACCATATGCCTTGGTATATGGCTCGGAAGCCATCCTACCCATAGAGGTCAAGATCCCATCTCATAGAGTATCCATGTAGGACCTGATCGGTGGAGATGAGTATCACACTTCCAGATTAGCTGAGCTAGAACTACTAGATGAGAAGTGCCTTGCCACGCTTAATCATCTCCATGTCTATCAAAACTACCTCCAGTGTAATTACAACAAAAAGATCAAAGAAAGACAGTTTCAAGTTGGTGATCTTGTACTCAAAGAGAATCAGAGAAATCAAGGAGACTTAGAAAAGAAGGGCAAGTTTGAGCCTAACTGGTTAGGTCCCTTTATTATCATAGTAGCATATGGATCAGGAGCTTATACTTTAGCTACACCTAACAGCATTCCTCTAGATGAGCCACTTAATAGTGTTCATCTCAAGAAGTTCTATGCCTGATCCTCAAAGTATTCCACAAAAAACAACAAAAACAAAATAATTCTTCCTCTAGTGAAAACCTAGCAAACAGGCGCCTTGGATAAGTACCATAGTGAAAACCTGGCAAACAAATGCTATGTGTAGAGTTAGCATCCATCATCTATCAAGTCCTATTCATTCCATGTCCATTTCACAACAAGCTTTACCCATCCATCCATAATAAAACCATTGGCCTTGTTTGCATTTCCATCTCCCTATCTAGTATAGCTTGGAAATTTGTCAATGTCCACCATCGTCATCCCACATCTTGATCTGTGTTAGTAGTTATCACTGTCTTTCCCTAGGTCAAATCTTTCTATGTCTTCTTTGTCAGTCATCCATGCAAATTCCTCTACCGGAATGGGGGCAACTCTTTCCTTAACCTACGTCTAGGAGGGGTTCCTTGTTCGTGGTTCGCAAAGCACTTCAATCTTTTCTCCTTTCCACAGATAACACCTTTTAATGGACACATTGCTTCTACGATAAGGCTATTATCTTCCCAATGCTTTTCCTACATCATCACACCAACCAGAACTACATATTATCTTATCTCAATCTTAAGGTACCTTGATCCCATGGATATGGGTATGTAGGCAGTCTAGAATACGAAGGATGTATCCAATACTCAGGTACATAAGATCTCCTTTCCACCTTGACCCATTCATCACTCTATCTAGAACTACATATTATTATCTTTCATCTTTCATCGTAATGTGTCTTGATCCCGTGGATATAGGATATGTAGGCAGTCTAGAATACAAAGGATGTATCTAGTACTTAGGCATATACAATTCATCATTCTCCACCTGTTTCAGCCCATTAACATGTCATCTTTCTGGTCTTCTATTTATCAAAATCCATTCACCTCAACTTGACTAACTCAAGTAGCAAAACAACAAACATGCACATCCTTTCAAAGAAAAAGTTCTTAGCAAACCTGAAGCAAAGCAACTTGCTTCCAAAGTCATCTACTGTCCTGTGTATCAATTGCCAACATCAGCTTAACCAAAGCACCAGATCCACAAGCTTGTCTTCTATAGCCTGTTCCATTTTCGAGACCAACACACGCGTCTCATATGACATGTAGCAGTTCCTACAGCAAGACATTGTCTTTTTAGGTAGATAGCCCCCTTTAATGGACACACCGCTCCTACGATAAGGCTGTTATCTTTCCTATCCAATCTATCCTGAGCAACCTCTTTTGGCAAGAGAATATGTTGGATGTGTGTTTACTTTGTAAGTTAGTCAATTTTCTTTTTGGTTTATCTTTTGTTCCTTTATCCATTACCTATTCAAGGCTACCTTGATTTATCTATAATCTTGGTATGCTACGATGCAGTACGGATTGGGGGCATAGTCATTGCTTTTGTGTGCCGTGTTTGAGGAATGATCTTTAGCATCTATCTTGGTAGCATATTTATCTTATGTGTGTTACGACCTGGCATCTTACATATTAATATTCTTCTTGCATTTACATGTATTGAAATTTATTTTATGTTCAAAGACTATGGCTGATTCACATGTACCAACAAGGTTATATTATGTCTAAGGGATTTAAGTTCAACCCGCTTGCTTGCGGAGTCAACATCCACGCACTCGGATATTACAGCACCTTGGTCTTTTATACCTTGGTAGCAAACTATCCACGTGCTATATCAAAAATAAGGATTGCTCTTTATAAATAATTGTGAAAACCAATGCAACAAGCTCATTCATTTACCCATCCATTTACCCATGGCCTTATATAGTTTTCAAGCAATGATCGATCAACAATCTTTCTCTCATGTTCTCTCCTATCTCCTTTCTTCTATCTATCATCTATCCAACCTCACCTATCTCCAACACAATCTTCTAGTCAAGCATCCACCTAGTCCTTCTACCACTTCCCTCTCTTTCCTCTCGAGGGGGCACCCTACGCCAACTACACAGGGGTAGCTAGCTACACTGAGGCATCAATAAATTGTATCATATCTTCAACAATCATTTTTTTTGACACAATGCTATAAACTGCATTGCATCAAACCCTAAAATGACCATGTCTTCGAATCACTTGCATTTCGTCTAATCTGGAGCATCATCTGCATTTTCAACATTAATTGAATAATCTAATTATTTAATTAATTTCATCAAATTCTTTCAAAATTTCAAAATTAAACATTAATTGAATAAATTGTATTTTATTTAATTAATTAAATTAAATTCCTCTATATTCTTCCAAAATTAAATAATGTTTATTATTTAATTAAATCATTATCCTCTTTCAAGTTTCAAGTCTCCATTAATTAAATAAATCCAATTATTTAATTGATTCGTCCAATTCTATCTTATCTACAATTAAATAATTTTATATTATTTAATTAAATCAATTGTTCTTCTAAATTTTAATTATTTAATTAATTCATCCAATTCTATCTTATCTACAATTAAATAATTCTACATTATTTAATTAAATCAATTGTTCTTCTAAATTTAAATAAATCATGCAAATTTATTCAAATTGTTTCAATCCTCTAAAAATAAATAAAATCAAGTCTTTTATTTATAATCTTTGTTCCTTAATCATGCACAATAAATTAAATAAACTTATTTATTTAATTTTAGTTATCTTCTAATTCCTCTTAAAATATCTTGTTAACTCATATGCACAATCAGTCTTATTTTTAGAACTCTAAAAAAGGCAAAATTACAAGTTGAGTTATCTATTCAATCAATCTTGTTTTCATCATATCTTAATAAAAATATTCTTATGGATTGACACATGTTGTGTGCACATTTAACATGGTTATTTGTTTTATCTCCTCCATTGATTCTTTTGAATTATCTGGACCGTTGATCGATCTTCATTGAAACCTATATAAACCCCCCTCATCGCCTTCATAAATCCTTTTCGATCACTTATTCTCAGGCATCCTTTATGGTGCTTTGAGCATACATCGCATCGATTGAGCACTTTACGATCTTTTGACATTGATCTTTGAGCACCTACACTTGCTTGTTGCAAACATGGTTTTGCAGCATTATTGAGCAATCCACATTCAGACAAAGAGAACAATACAATCTAGGTAAAAGCTTTTTATTTCATTTGATTTATTGACAATGGCATTTTATTTAGATAGTTCTCTTTATGTTATGGGTTTTTGATTTGATTATTATCATAGTTTGATTTTATCATTTAAGCATAGTCAATTTTCCTCATACACAACAAGGTTCCTTGAAAGAAGCCTAACAGCTTGAGGAAAGATCTTGGAAGGAGTTTCAATGGGTTCACTCAAACATCAACTTCAGTTGGCCCTAGAAGATTTTTGTAAGTCCAAAGCAAAAGTATCTAATCTGAAAGATGAGCTCAAAGATGTTGATGATACCATTGAAATGTTAAAAGATAAATTAAAGAAACCTATGGAAAAGATAAAGGAGCTACTTCTGTAGTTATCCAATTTAATTAAAGAAAATGACATGAATGAAGCCTTGGAAGAAAAAACAAAGAAGTGTGAAAAGATATCAAAAGAAGTTGCTACTCTGAAAGTTGAGATGGAATATGGGGCAATGAGACTAATCAAAGAAAATGAGCAAAACAAGAAGACTGAAAAAGATTTGAATCAAACTCTAAGAGAAAGAACTGAAGAATGTTGCAGATTGGACAGAGTAGCTAGCCATCTAGAGTCTGATCTACAAGAAAGTAGAGACAATGAAAGAGAACTTGAAAGGCAAATTGTCATTCTTAGAAATGACCAAGAAGTTGTAGATGGATACAAGGAGAACTTCAAAATAAGCTCAGCTAAACTTGAAGAACTACTCGAAGGACAGAAAAAGGTTGATGAAAAGCATGGTCTTGGATATGAGAAAGGTGAAAGCTCTGGATCTGGACAAAGAAATTCTCAATCAAGAAATGGAAGAAACAGACCTAGAAGACCTTCAATAAGACAACCAAATGCTCAAAGATATCCATCCTTTAATGGAAATTGTTTCAACTACAATAAAATTGGCCATAAAGCTACTCAATATAGAAGTAGAGTAAATCAAAATGGTCCATCCTTCTCTGATCAATGCTTCAAGTGCAAGAGGTATGGTCATAGATCCAATGAATGTAGAAGTATGATAATGAATAACTCTAATGGAAATTCTTTCAATAGCTACTATTTTTCTTGCAATGGATTTGGACACATGGCTAATCAGTGCAAATTAAAAGGAAATGAAGTATATAAGTAAAGAAATGTTGTGTGCTTTAACTACAATAAATCTGGTCATATTGCAAGATTCTGTAGAAGTAGGATTAATGAAAGAAGGGGTCCGATAAATAGAAAATTAGATGAGTAGAGACAAGACAGGCAAAGTAAAAATTGATGTGAATGAGATCTAGAATGAAATGAGCAAGACATGCATCAAGAAAATAATTGTGAACAATAGTAATGGATCCACACTGGAATCTGGTGCTGATAATTCATCTGGGAATTAAATTAAGAGCTCTGGCTCAAGGGGAACTGCATTGAAAATCAAATTCCCCCAGCTAGTAAGTGGGTTCCTAGATATGGGACAATGAGAGAAGATATTTTGAATTGTTTCAAAAACTTTGGAAGGATTTCTGGAAGAAAAGATGTTGATATGGAAATTTGTGGAGTGATTCATGAAGAACTGTTCAAGAAATAGAGTAATCAGATGAAGTTAGGGAAACACATTTATTACAATGCCAAATTAGGTTTTACAAAGGATAAAAGGTCACTTGGTCGTGCATTTGAATCACTTTGCATTTGAAGGAAACAAGAAGAAGAGCATCTGAGATGAAAATCTAGAAATTGACACACAAAGAATGAATTCAACTGGTAATTGATCAACCTTAACCCTGTAGAAGGAAAAGGTACTTCTCTATAAAGCCTTGAATCTGAAATCTGTTGAAATGGCTACACCTCTAGTTGTTGATGTAACTGAAAGGCCCCGACTAATATTTAAGAAGCATCCATACATGTTAGTTGAAGTTGAACTATTTGGTGCATTTTCTAGAGTTCCATATGACGTACTACATGTTGAGGATATTAGGGAATACATCCACTATAGCATTGATGAATTTGGAAACCTAAAACTCTTGGATTTGTTTAACAACTGCCTAATGGATGATAGCTATAAATTGAAATCAAAATACAAAGCCCTAGAAAGCAAACATTTTCTGCAAGTCATTAGATTTCTGACATTTGATGAGAATGAATGGGTTCAATGTATCTTGAGTTGAATACATGATGAGTTCAAATGGATATTGAAACCATTTAAGATTACAAAGGATGTTATCAAGATTGTAACTAAGTTAAATTCAATTGGTGGATTACCCATGCTGAAAGTCATGAAAAACTAGATAGTGATTGATGCTACCAGTGCCAAGTTTGACAAAAGGGCAATGACCATCATTGATATTATAGAACCAGATGTTAAATTTGCCTCCATGGTGATTGGGTACAAGATTTACCACTCTAGTAGGGAAAATTCTGTCTCTAGAACTGTAATATATGTAGCCTATCAAATGTTGAAGGAGAATGTTGATTATGACCTATGTGAACTACTACAAAATTAGTTAATTGAGAATCTAAGAAAAATAAATAAAGATAAGAAAAATATCTTCAAGTATGGTTCCTTGATTATATGTTTGTTCTTCTATTTTATGAATGAAGTGCCTGGAGTTCAAGGTGTGCACTGGACAAATGACAAGGCAGTTGCATGGCAAATAAAAGATCATCTACTAAGCCTTGGTGATTCCCAAGCTTAGAAGAAAGCCATTTGGGGTTACTTCAAAAACTTTCTATGAGAAATGAAAGCAACACTACTTGAATGGAAATCTGATTCGAGATAAATTTCAGCAATCTTTTAACTATGTGCATTAACAATGGAGATTGTAACAAAACATAAACCCATAATACAAAAATATACCAGAAGAAGAATGAAGCACATAACACAAGTGTTTAACATGGAGAAAACCCTTTTGGGTAAAAAAATTCACCAAGAAAAGAGGTCAAGTTGTATTATCTTCACAAAAGGAGATTACAAATACATTCACTTCCTCTATCCTCCAACCTTCACTCCGGCAGAACTTGGGTGCCTACAAACTGTTATAAATGCATCTCATCTACTATGCTATGGTTTATATAGAATTTACAAAACCTCAAGGCATTAAATGACATCTTACAAGTCCATAACACTTGTCAAGAGTCAACAATACAACCTTGGGCGTCCATGGCCAAGAATAGGCTCTTACGGGGTCATACATGCATCCTACACTTGGAAAAATATGTCCATGCAAGCTTGAATGCCTTGGGGCCAAAAATAACCACTTACAACATCTTATGACACACTATATGCTATTATAATTATCATAGATTCTTGTGACAACTTACAGTTGTCGTAGAATCTCTTACACCTTCTTACAGCATCTATGACGTGCGTCATAACACAAAATAGATTATTCCTCCACATGTGCACCCCACTTTGACCAATTACCATTTACCATAGTAAATGAAATTTCATAACTACTGTCGGTAACTTCAGGACTTACTGTATAGTAACTTCGTAATTACCATGGATAGTAAATGATTTTTACCACTGTCAGTGAAACTTGTACATCCCTTATGGGTAATTACAAATAATAAGTGGAATAATACAATAATGGGATTTACAAGGTTACTGGCACCTTATCCCAACATTCTCCCACTTGACATTATACATTGTAAATCAACCCATATGAAATCAAATGAAAAATAATCAAGCACTAGAAACAAGGCCCATGGGCTCTCTACACCATACAAACTTCTTTGTACTCATAGGCTTAGTCAATGAATCTATAACATTCTCTTGAATGTCTATCTTCTTCAGCTCAATCTATCCATTTGCAACCAACTCTCAAACAAAGTGATACTGAACATCAACATGCTTAGTCCGAGCATGATACATGGGATTCTTAGCCAAACAGATAACACTCTGGCTATCACAACTAATCTAAATGATCCTGCAATCAAAACCAATACCTATACACAATCTCCTCAACCAAACTATCTCCTTAGAGACATGAGTAGCAGCCATATACTCTGCTTATGTGGTGGACAAAGAAAATGTGAGCTGCCTCTTACTCATCCAACTCACTGCACCTCCAAACAAAGTAAACACATAGCCACTAGTGGACCTTTGACTATCCAAGTCACCTACCCAATCTGCATCAAGAAAACCCTGTATGTCTAAAGATTTATCAACACTATTAGTATCAGAATAAACTAAAAAATGATCAAGAGTACCTGTAAGATATTTAAACACCCTCTTCGCATAGTTCCAATGTTGTCTACTAGGGTTAGACATAAATCTGCTCAAAACTCCCACTGCTTGGGAAATATTTGGTCTAGTGCAAACCATTGCATACATCAAACTCCCTACAACACTAGCATATGGAACATTAGACATATCCTCAAGATCATCCTCAATCTTTGGACACATATCTAATGAAAGCTTAGTACCAATGGGTAAAGGAACTCTAACTGGGTTACAGTCCTGCAAATAGTATTCACACTTTGTGACAACCAAAGATTTTTGTTAACTCTGTCCCTCCTGATCTCCATTCCCAAATCATACCTTGTAGCACCAAGATCCTTCATCTCAAATGCACCTGAAAGTTGGGCTTTAAGCTCATTGACCATACCCTTAGTATTGCTGAAAAACATGTCAACAACATACAAAGCAATAACCAGTATAGAATCATCAACACAATGAATGTAAACACAATGATCCTCCTCGCTTCTAACAAAACCCAATTTCAAAACAAAGGAATCAAACTTTTGATACCACATTCTAGGGGACTATTTCAAACCATAGAGAGACCTCTTTAACCTGCAAACCCAATGTTCTTTTCCTTTTACCTTAAAACCTATAGGTTGTTGCATATAAATTTCTTCTTCAAGATCACCATGCAAGAACGCGGTCTTAACATCCATTTGCTCAATCTCCCAATCATAAGCTACAGAAATGGATAAGAGAAATCTAATAGAAATCAATTTAACAACTGGAGAGAATATCTCAACAAAATCAACTCCCTCTCTCTGGGAGTAGCCCTTGGCTACTAGTCTAGCCTTGTACTTCTCTAATGACCCATCTGCTCCAAACTTCTTCTTGAAGACCCACTTACAGCCTATGGCCTTTCTTCCTTTGGGAAAACGAACAAGATCCCAGGTGTTACAAGACTCTAAAGCCATCATCTCCTCCTGCATGGCTAACTACCAAGACTCACTATCATCTACAGAAATATCTTCCCTGTAGGATCTATGTTCATCGTTAGTACTCAATAAAGCATATACACAACAAAAACTAGTGGGCTATACCTGTCAACTAGATTCTGTTGTCTTGTGGATCTCCTCAAGGGTGGAGTAAGAGTCTCAACTTGTTCTTCTACATGATCATCTACACTAACTTCTTTTGTAACAACAGACTCATCTTCATCAGAACTACTCGAATCTTCTTCTTCTTCTTCACCCCCCAATCCATCATTTGTTCTTCCTAAGGTGCATCTTGCTGCTCTAAATCAAAATGCACCTTCTTTACCTTTTCATCTTTTTCTTTTAACTACTCATGTTTAGAAATAGCTCTAAGTTCCTTGAAAATAACATCTCTAGAAAAGATAATCTTGCGGCTTAGTGGATTCCAAAGCTTATAACCTTTCACATCATCACCATATCCAATGAATGTACATTTTTCAGCCTTTGGATCCAACTTAGATCACTTTTCCTTATAGCCAAAAACCCTTAAATGTGAAACAAAAGGTTTCTTACATGTCCACACTTCATAAGGTGTCGAATCAAGAGCCTTACAAGGAGATTTATTTATCAAGTAACAAGCAGTACACACAGCCTCTGTCCAAAAGCATTTATCCAACTGGGCATCACTAAGCATACTTCTAACCCCTTCCATAATTGTTCGATTCATCCTTTCTGCAACACCATTCTATTGTGGTGTATACGAAGTTGTCTTTTGTCTTATTATACCTGCATGCTTGTAAAACTCATCAAATTCCGTAGAACAATATTCCCCTCCATTGTCAGATCTTAATATTTTTATCTTTAAATCTGATTGGTTCTATACTAAGACTTTGAATTCCTCAAACTTAGTGAAAACTTTAGATTTATGATTCATAAAATAAATCCATGTAAATCTAGATACATCATCAATGAAGGTTACAAAATAACAAGATTTTTCAATGGATTCATTATCCATAGGTCCAAACACATCTGTATGAATAATTTCTAACTTTTCTTTTGCTCTATTACTTCCTAAAGGAAATGATTTTCTATTTTGTTTACCAAACACACAATGCTCACAGAAATCAAAGTGCTCATTAGAATAAGAGAAATTGTCCAACAAATTTTTATCCTTAATAGTTTTCAGTACATTATTGCTTATGTGGCCCAATCTGTGGTGCCACAACATACATGTATTTTTAGTAGTGGCCTCAGATACATAGGAGGTATTACAAACTGTAGTGGCTTCAAGATTAAACAAGTTCCCAAATCTCTTCCCTTTCACTACCACCAAGTTCCCTCTCATATGCAGAGTTGTCACCAAGGTAGATATTACCTCCATCATATTCTTCATATGTGGAGAACCATTCCTTATGTGGAGTCATATGAAATGAGCATCCTAAGTCAACCAACTAGTGATCATTAGAAACAAGATTACATGAAGAAAGTAAAACTTCTTCACCTGCATTCAAGGACTTATCTGAAGCACTCTCCCACTATTTCTTGGGGTTTCTGCACTCTTTCACATGTCACCTTTTACCGCAATTCCAACACTTAACTCTGTTCATTTTACCAGGAGTCTTAGACTAGCCCTTGGACTTATCCTTAGCCCCTTTCTAATCTCCTTTAGGTCCCCTTTCCTTAGACCTTCTCCTAATACTGAAAGCATCCCCTGAACTATCTGAACTCTTCTTCCTTAATTCCTATGACAGTAGCAGTAAAACAAGTGCATCCAACTTCGGATCCACAAGGTTAGCAATGATAGCAAGGATAACATTCTCCCAAGACTTAGGTAAAGAACATAGAAGTAAGATACATTTATCTTCCTCACTAACCTCAACATCTACTGAATCAAGCTGACTCACCAATAAATTAAAAAAAATTAAATGCTCTGCAACTAAATCACCCTCTTTCATTTTCATGGAAAATAATTTTCTTTTTAAATAAAGTTTATTTACCATACTCTTGGCTTAATAGATCTCACCCAACCATTTCCACAATTTGTATGCAGTCTCTTCCTTTGTGACATTCAACAAGATAGAGTCTGAAAGACAGAACTAGATGGTTCCATGTGCCTTCTTATCCAGTATATCCCACTCATCTTGAGAGATATCATCAGGTTTCTTCTCTTTTTAGATAGCCAACCATTGGTTTCTTTCTTCCAACAAATCTTCCATTTTCAGCTTCCACAACTCATACCTTGTTCCGTTGAACTTCTTAATGTCCATTCGAGAGGTTGATGCAACGGTGGATACAACCATAATAACAACACAATATCTATAAAACAAATGCAACCAAATCTCCTACTGCAGCTATAGATTCCACACTACCACCCAAGAGTCAAAGCTAGCCAAGCTATGATACCAAATGTTAGAAATGAAAGCAACACTACTTCAATGGAAATATGATTTGAGATAAATTTTAGCAATCTTTTAACTATGTGCATTAACAATGGAGATTGTAACAAAACATAAACCCATAATACAAAAATATACCAAAAGCATAATGAAGTACATAACACAAGTATTTAACATGGAGAAAACCATTTTGGGTTAAAAACACCACCAAGAAAAGAGGTCAAGTTGTATTATCTTCACAAAAAGAGATTACAAATACATTCACTTTCTCTGTCCTCCAACCTTCACTCTGGTAGAACCTGGGTACCTGTAAACTATTATATATGCATCTCATCTACTATGCTATTGTTTATATAGAATTTACACAAACTCAAGGAATTAAATGACTTCTTACAAGCCCATAACACTTGTCAAGAGTCAACAATACAACCTTGGGCATCCATGGCTAAGAATAGGCTCTTACGGGGTCATACATGCATCCTACACTTGGAAAAATGTGCCCATGCAAGCTTGAACACCTTGGGGCCAAAAATAGCCACTTACAACATCTTATGACATGTCATATGCTATTATAAGTGTCATAGATTCTTATGACAACTTATAGTTGTCATACAATCTCTTACACCTTCTTACAACATCTATGACATGTTTCATAACACTAAAAATAGATTATTCCTCTACATGTGCACCCCACTTTGACCAATTACCATTTACCATAGTAAATGACATCTAATAACTACCGCTGGTAACTCCAGGACTTACCGTGCAGTAACTCTATAATTGCCATGGACAGTAAATAATTTTCACCACTACCGGTGAAACTTGTACATCCCTTATGGGTAATTACAAATAATAAATGGAATAATACAAGGTTAATGGAACCTTATCCCAGCACTTTCAAAGTATGATGCATGCAAGAGAGAGAATCCCTAAGTCAGTTGTGAAGAAATATGAGAATGAAATATGCTTTATGGTTGACACTAATCAGGCTTGATGGAGGTTGTGGAACCTAGAACCATATGGATTATGCCAATGGGCTATGAGGTTGATGAGAAAGTTTTGGAAATGTATGATCAACATCTCCTGAGCAAATCTAAAGACACGTTTGTGGAAAGGTTTGGAACATACAAGGAGCTATGTCTAAAATTGCATGTGGAGCTCAAACAACTAGAGACTAAAAGGAAAGTGTAGAAGCAAGTTGAAAAGTATGCTGAGAGCATTAGACTAACCAAGGAAGTAGTGAAGCAAAATAGAGAAAGAATTGAAAAGGATGAAAAAGAAAGGCAGGAAAAGAAACAAGAAGATGCTTCAGTGGAACCATCCTCCACTTCAAGGACTACTAGAAGCTCTGCTGCTGCTTCTGTTCCCCCTAAACCTGCAAAACTAGAAAATAGACCATCCAATGAAGGAAGTAAAAGAAAGAAAACAAAGGCCACAAGAACATATGTGGGCACAAAAGATGATGAAGAGATAGAGACAGATAAAGAAATTAAAGAGATGAGATCCAAGAAAGCCAAGACTTCAAAGGCTTATGAGGACCAGCCTTCCAGAAGCAAAAAGGCAAGTAAAAAGAAAGAAACTGGTAAGGTTGCTATGATAGTTGATGAAATTGTAAAAACAATTATTGTTCATGGAATCTAAGGCCTATTAAAGATTATTATGATAATCTTGATCAAGCAAATAAGAAAATTATAGAAGATGCCATCATGTACTTAAATAAATTCAATAGAGCTCTACTAGAAATTTTACAAGATCTTCCTAAAAGTTTAAGGAAAATACTGGAGATGAGAAAGGAAGTAGCCAAGGCTAAAGATCTAGAACTCAGAGAATATGTTCTCTCCACTCTGTGTCTAGTAATGTCCAAAAAGGAAGCAGATAAAATACTCAAGAAAGTAAAAGATGATTTTAGAAGAAAAGTAAGGATGAAAAAGCTAATGCTTGGGGAAATTGAGGAAATTACAAAAGAAATAGAGGAAATTTTGAGGAAGGCCTTGGATAAAGATAAATATTATGTTGTCCCTGAGGAATAAGTTTAAGAAGATAATCTTGTAGTTTCGGTACCAGAAACCTCAAGAGGAGAAATTGGAAAAGGAAATGATTACCAAGATGATACTCTAGATCCTCCAGAGCAAACCTATGAGGAGATAGATGATGTGATTGATTCATCAATTTTGGATATTGAAAAAGTAAACATCAGTGAGTAACAAACTGAAGTTGATGACTCCTTAGTTCTAGAAGAGAAGAAAATAAACAAAGAAGACTCAGAGATGATGGACAAAATTGATGATGCTAGAGATACTCTAACTCCACCTAATCAATCTGGTAAAGAAGATAATATTTCTACTACACAAAGCCCTCTGGAATAGGTAGCAAGTGATGAAAATAAAGAAAAGATTCCCCTTACAGATGATACAGAAAAAGGTGAAGCAGAGGAAGAGAAAGAAGAGGGTAAAGAAGACAAGGAATAAGAAGATGGTTTAAATTTTAATGCACCCACACAAATAAATTCTGATGCTGAGAAATATCAAGGGAAGGAAGGTGGTTTAGGAATTGTAGCAAGAGACACTGCAGATGCAACAAAAGGTCTCCTGAGTAAAGAAATGCTTGAGTTTGATGAACCAAAGCTATTTCAAGGACCAATCAATGTAGATGCTCTCTCTGGTTCAAGTAATGAAGATAGAATCTTTCACGCAAGCCAAGGCAAGAGAAAAGATGTTGAAATCTCACATTAAGGACAGTGAGCTGCTAGGCCTTGCAACTGGAGTATTGGAGAAGATAATGCCAACTTTCTAGAAGAATCCATTTGACTAAAGTCAGAAATGAATTTTTGGATAAGAAATGATAGGATGATATCTAGTATCAGCATAAGGAGTATTCAAAATTCTCTAAGTGATGGAGGTAATATATACAAATTTTGTCTATCCTGGCCCAAAGTTAGTGAGGATATTGAGAAGAAGATAAAGGAGCAAGAACAAAAATTTTCAAATCTATCTCAAAATTTTGATCATCTAACAATTTCTCCTATAAGTCAGGAATGTCAAGTAATCAACTTGACCGATGAAATAAACAAGGTTGTTAAATAAAAAGGCAATATTGTAAAGAGAATGTGTGAGTTTTAGGGATTGATTGCCCCCAAGTTAGAAACAATGTTTAATGCACTATCAGAAGCTCAAACTACAGTTCAAACAAGTGATCCTTCAGATCTGACAAAGGTAGAAGTATACGCATTTTGACTAAGTGGACACATCTCAATTTTGGATGGCATGAAAAGTAGTTGGGCCTCTAAACATGAGCAATTGAAAATTAGTTTTGCAAATATTCTCAAGTTCATGTAAATATAACTTAAGGATTTGTTGTACATATGCGGCACTATATACAAAATTTTTCAGAATTTTGGCTTGTGGACCCCATCCTTTTCCATTGATGTCAAAAGGGGGAGTGAAGACCAGTGAAAAATGAGGAATCCAGCAAAGGGGGAGCTTTGGAAACAATGGAGAGCACAAGTTTACAAAGTAAGGGGGAGTAAATTTGACACTTAGCTGTTTTTCACTAAATGTTGGCATCAATGCCAAAGGGGGAGATTGTTGGCAAGAGACACTGCTACACATGACCAGTGTTGTCATTGATGGCAACTAAGTTCATTCCACATATCTGCAGTGTAGTAATAGATCATACTAGAAGTTAGTTTCAAGATTTGTCAAGTCCGAATAGACAGGAACAGAGTATATGGTAGAGTTCAATATTTTTGTTAGCAGATTTCTCCAGTCAATCATTGTGTGTTGGATATCTGAGGTAGTGTAGAGGAATGTCAGGACAATCTAAATCCAAGATGTTAGCCTACAATGACAAAGGGATTAAAAGTTATGAGCATCTGAGTATCAGGTTGTAACATGATAGAACAGTTCAGTAAAGAATAGGCCGACCTATGTTAGATCCTTATGCAGATATTGTAGAAGTATTTTGGTGAGTTGTGTATGGGACATAATGTTAGTGGCTAACTTGAATGGTGACCTTCAAGTGTTATTTTTGGTACGCATCAACATTGGTGTATGGATTCAGCCGATAGAACAAAGCATTTGTGTTGTTTGCTAAGTTCTTCACTAGGCCGATAGAAAGTGATTGAATTTCTTGAGGTGGATATATATAGCCAATGGATTCGAGTGTATTGGTGTGTGTCATGATGCAAATA
This sequence comes from Cunninghamia lanceolata, assembly GCA_027924645.1. Classification (NCBI taxonomy): domain Eukaryota; kingdom Viridiplantae; phylum Streptophyta; class Pinopsida; order Cupressales; family Cupressaceae; genus Cunninghamia; species Cunninghamia lanceolata. The sequence goes on from BSBN01000582.1 coordinate 22,144,489, forward strand.
TGGAGTAAGTGTGAAAAGGGTAGATAAGAGTGCAAAAAGGAAGAGATCTAAGGTCCAGATTATGGCAAAGCAGTAAACAGGGTAGAACAAAGATGAAGTGTATCAACACAATATTCTGTGCTTAACCAGAATTGAATCCTTGCATTGGTAGTTGCTAATTATCAGTTCAAACTCATTGTAATCTTCCTTCTTGACGTAGTGAGCCTTCTTTTGAGCAGTGAGCTCTAGGAAGTGAGCCCAAATGCATGTGCATTCCCCTTTGTAATACTTTTAATAGTGTATAATCTTTGTGGGTTAACCCCCACCATGGTTTTTCCATTAATCGGGTTCCACATCAAAAATCTTGGTGTCAAGTGTGTTATTTATGTTTCTACTCATGTATTATTGATCAATGCTGTAATGTTTATATCATTTGGTTATAAGTTGCAAAAGAAGATTAAAGGCAAAAAAGTTTAAATTGTGTTATAGCTTATTCACCCCCCCACCTCTTAGTTGTCTAGACTAATTCCAATAGAAGGTTCATTAGAACACAACATGAGACCTGAATTAAATAATAAACTTGCATACCCATCACAAAATTCAAGACAAAACAAAGGATAAATAACTATCACAATGTAGTATCAAATCAAATTTGTAAATGAATAGACAAATGGGAAGGAAAATTTCTACTCTATAAACTGGAAGGAGTAATGAGTACAAAGAAACTGAAGTACAACTCTCTCAGTGTGAGAGGAAGACTCTGAAAATCTAAACTTTGATCTCTAAAATCTCTAACTCTGACTACAAGAAAGGACTAACTATCTGCCATATATCCTCTAGAATAATCTCTCTAAAAGGCTAGGTAAAAGCTCCTAATAATAGACATGCCAATCCATTTTTGGGCTCCTTAGAAAAGCCAAAAAAATGGGCCACCAAAATGCCTCCAAACTGCGTGTCAAAGCTACCACAATCTTCTCCAAGGTAGCTCCCACCAAAAATTTGCTTTGTCTACCTAGAAAAAAACTCAATCCCTATCCATATCTCCCCCAAAATAAAGCAAATCAAGAAAAAAAGATATTTGATTTGCTTTATTTGTTTTAACTACGTAGAATAGTTTTAATTTTAAACCAATTTATAAATCATTGCTTTAAAACAAAACCTTACATTGAGATTGCAGTTTAATACATATATCCTTATTCAATTTTTTTTTAAATGATATGATCATATGTGGCATTTCACCAAGCATATTACATTACATGGCAATTGATTTATCTATAAAAAATCATAAAAATATTTCAAGGCATATGGGAGTTTTACAAAAATGAAAAGCCCCTTGAGGCCTACCCTCCAAATAACTCTACAAATAACCTCCAAGGCAATGTGTCCTATCTTCAAAAGGACAAAAATGTGTTTAAGGCATTAAACCTTGGCATAGCATGTACAAGGGGACCTAAGGTTTGAACACCACTCTAAGTCTTAGAACTTAGCCATTAGAACAAACATGACACCATGAGGGGTATTACTTTGGGCAATAAAAATGATTTGAATGTGATAAAATGCCCATCGATCGAATTAGGGCATTTTCAAATCCTAAAGCAAAAAGGGCCTCGCCCTCTTTTCTTGGCCTCATTTTGACTTCAAAGTTTTGAGAGATGGCTCTCTTCAAAACCGCCGCCATGACTAGGGTTTCAGCTTGAAACTCGCCCATTTCTTGTTGTATCTGAGCATGATTTCTAAGGTTCTTGTACAGGAAAGCATAAGGTAAGACCCTCTATCTATCACAGATTGAACCATTTTGTTTATTTTATCACTGGTTTATGGCTTTTTAGTCGTGGCTTGTCCACTGGTTTTTGTTGAACTTGTTTGTGTTTTTCCCACTATCATTTCTTTCCCCTTGGCATCTTGGGTCGAGGTCACTATGGCTGCATCTCTGAGGCTCCTTCAAAGGCAATGTAAAAAATAAAATATGGGTCAAATCCTCATGGCTTTGTATATCAGTCAAGGTGATCTTTTTAAGAGTTTGAACTTTAGACATATTATCTTGGTTTCTTCACCGTCCTGCTGGCATTCTATAGATTTTGTGGGTTAAAACTCGTGGCCATTTATTGTACTTCTAAATATTTTTATATGTATGGGCTTAAAATCCATGTTCTCCTTTCTCTATCTACAACTTTAGGTTTGAAACCCCAAGTGGGTATCCTCTTCTATGAAGAAAAAACTCTACACATACTGGCCCGCGACTGTATATGATCTTGTTGCTTAGTTTGAAAACACAACTGTGTATTTTCCGATGTCATTTATCTAAGCACATTTTGCTTTGTTTCTTGAATATTATAATTGCTCAGGCTAAAAATCCTCTTTGTCTTCTGTATCTATATTTTTCTCTTCTTTGAAAATTGAAATGAGTTGAGGCTAAAATATTTTCCTTGTTCGTGGCTATACTGGTTACTTCTCCATTTTGTGCTCATGTAGCTTGAAACTTTAAATGAGTTCGCCCTTCTCTGGCTGCGACAGTATATATTTATTTTCTCTTTTACATCTGTCATTTCTCTATTAGAGGTTGCGGTCATATATGACATACTTGAGCATTCTACTTAAAGAAGATTTGAAGCCCTTCCTTCTACATTTTGAATCCAAAACCCCATATGGGTCTTAAGTTTATCATACATTCTGATTTCATTTGTTATCATCTGTATTAGTGGGCTCTAATAGGAATTGTGCTTGCTGTGGCTTCTCCTTTAGCACTTGTTGAGATTATTTCTTGACACTGTAGTTCCTTTTTTGAAATTTGCTCTTTTTATCTGAATATGCATTCATACTCTTCTATTTCTCCTGTGTATCAATTCGTAACCATACCAAACCTAAATCTATAATAGCAATGAAAGATTTTCCCTTATTTATATTTAGATATTGTGAATTGGGTATTTATCATTCTATGAAGAAAATAGTTTCATTTGAGCATGTCATTTTACATGGTGACTATTTCTTGTTTATTGCTTAAGCTCACTGCTCTATATTCTATCTCAAATGTATCAGTCATATGATGCTTTGTATTCAAACGTGACAAAATGTGTTTCCAAATCTTCTCTATTGTAGCATATACACACTTTGATGTCCATTATAAAATGAGATGAATGTTCTCCTGACAGAGCATTTCTTTTGTGAATGCACTTAAACATGGTTTCTTGAGACATCTTTTGTAGATGAATATGAAATATTTGTTGTCCCAAATTAGGTTGTAAAATAGTGACATGTTGTTCCTAATGCTGCAACATCTGTTTTTCTATCTTTCAACTTGTTTTGAGTTGCACAATATGGTCACTTGATTCTTTTCCTATCACTCTTGAGACAGGAGGAACAAAATTTTCTTCTTCATAATGATAGAGACATTTGATGTGAGTTGTGCTCCATGAATTTATGTGTTGCATCAATGATTGGTATCTCCATTTGATCTCTGTGACACCTTCACTCTTTTCATGGCTATTTGGATTTGAATATCTTCAACTGCAACATGGCATATGTCACTTGTATTTTGGTTTACTGTATCATTAATGGAATGTATCTTAAGTGTCCTATAGTTGATTTTGACAACGGTTTTCACTCATATAGGACAACTACTCCAATTACTACTGTATAATGGATATTTCTTGACTATCATGCAATTGATCATGGCTGTCCTATAGCTTCTAGATATCTCTTCATAGAAGCTTGTTGTTTTAATCCTACATACTGATCTGTATATATTCATTTTCATCAAATTCCTTCTGTCACATGGAATAGACATGTATCTTCTTGATGGTTGTTCATCTGCACTCTTCAGTTTGTTCAATCATGCATAAAATGATATTTATTTTTGATGCTATGCTATGACCAAAATAATCATGCATTATTGAATGATGAAGTTCATTTACATTGATTTGGCATACAAATGTTATGAAAGATACATAGATGGAATATACCTATCATGTTGACATGAAATACTACCTCTTGATCAACATAAGACTGCTCTAGTTCTCTTGTAACAGTAAATAGATGAATAATCTCTTCAATGTTTCTACTTTATTTTAGACAACATGAATGAGCTCAAAGCTCACCTATGACTTTCACTCCCACAATTTCTATTGTAACAATAATGCTGTCTATTCCCATGCATTGGATACTGTCCTATATGAGTTCAGTTCATCCTTATGGTTTCAGTTCATTTCTTGAACTATAGTTATGAGTGTGTCATGTTCTAGAAACCAAGATATGATTATATGATACTCCTTTAGTTTAGTTATTCAATTTAAGCAATATGAATAATGATCTCTATTCCATTCAACCCCTTTAAGATTCAGGGGTGGCATGTTGGGCTCAACCCTTGTGGGAGCCCACTTGACACCACATGTTGATATGTCTTCAAACAACTACATGACTTATCCTATACCTACACATGAAACAAACAGATTAGATAAAATAATGAAGTTCAATTATTGTTTCATTTCTAGTTCCTCTGTATGTGAATGATGTATATCTAATCTAGTACATTATAGGCAATGTATTATGCCTCTTCTAATAGGCCATAGGGAACTCGTAACTAGAGCTTGAAAATGTCTTTTCCCAACATTTGCAGATTCTTATTGGAGATTAGGATCAAGGACAGAAAGTAACCTCAGAAATTGAAGACACTAAAAGGCAATGATGGTTATGATCCTTCTCTCTTCTATCCTTAGATCCATAGTATATTTTTTTATATTTGCACTTGTTCATCTATTCCTACATCTTTTGTGGGACATTTGATCTATCATCTTTTCATTCAATGCAATGTTTATTTCTTTTATGTATTTCATTTGTAAAATGAATAATTATTGTAGTGAAATGAAATAACTTATCTCTTTAAGCAACCTTCTAGAAATGAATGATGATATGAAATTCTTTCCTTTTGCTAAACAACTGGACTATAACATCATTGAAACATTCTGACTATGCAAATAACTTATAGCAGAAAATGTTAAAACCTTCACTTTAAAAATGAACTTGTTGTACTAGCTCTACCAATTCGAGCTGTAAGTGAAAAAATGGTAACATTTTTGGTGATTTCTACTCTATGCTTGCCTATTAAGCATCAGGATCAGTTTCCTTAAGTTGTCCATTGGGTGTAGAGTCATACTTTGCTCATCTCAAACTCAAAAAACACTAACACTCAATACTTCAACCAGTCCAAACTGCAATAGAAAACAAAAGCAATCCAAACTAAAAACAAACTAGAAGGCCCTGGTGGCCAGAAAACTTGTGCAACAACACTTAGGGAAACAAAGATACTGAAGTAAATGTGCATGAAGTACTTATTAACTGCAACACTACTCTACTATAATACAAGGTAGTACTTAACTTCAGAGGCAATGTTTGAGGTGGATCCCATTAACTGGGATAGATAGCACCTCTCCACTTAACTTGGACAGTTGAAATGCATTATTTTCTTTGCACTCTGTGATTACATAAGGCCCATCCCAAATTGCATCAAACTTGGAATGCTTTTCAAGTCTGTTTCTTAGTTCATTCCATTTGAAAACTAAATCACTAACAGTGAAGTTTTTTGGTCTTGCTCTCTTATCAAAGGAGTTCTTCATCTAAGCTTGATGGATTTCAATCTTCCTCAAGGCTTCTTTCCTAGTTTCCTCTAATTCCATAAGCTGATCTAGTCTTACTACTAAAGTTTGTTCCTCTAGCAGCTCAAGTTTTTTAATGAAAGTCAAAGTTGGTAATTCTACTAAAATGGGCAATCTAGCCTCCTTACCATAAGTAAGCACATATGGAAAACAACTAGTAGCTCTCTTGGGAGTAATTTTGTCAACCCAAAGAGCTAACTTCAACTTCTTGTGCCATGTCCTCTAGTTGTCTTCAATAGTCATTTTGATGATCCTTATCATGTTCTTATTTGTAGATTCTGCTTGCCCATTCCCCTATGGGTAGTAGTTAGAAGAAGTATTCAAAAAGATTTTATTTTTGACAGACCAATCTAAAATCCTCAAACCAATAAAAGCTAAACTATTGTCAGAGATAATTGAATTTGGTGTACCAAACCTTGATACCAAATCTTGATAGAAACTTAAAACAATAGATTCATTTTCTTCCTTCAAAGAAATAGCCTCAGTCCACTTGGTAAAATAGTTTGTAGTAGTCAAAATCCACTTGTGGCCTACAATTGAAGGTGGGTTTATTGGTCCTATGAAATCAAGACCCCATTTTGCAAATGGTTGTGTTAGGTCTCAAAAATGTAGGTTACTGATCCTAAGAGGATACCAGGATCTATGCTTAGATTTGCAACATTTTTGAACTAACTTGACGAAATTAACCTTCAAGGTTTATTGATTTCCTACACTTCAGGTCCTGCTACACCTAGGTGGGTGAACCTTGAGATTTAAAGTAGACTAAATGTAAATGTATTGACTAATTAAATCTGTCTACAATGGCAAAGGGTGTAAGACAGATGAAAAGCTTACTATCTAATTATATCTAATGTCTAGTGAATGGTTTAATACAAATTGTATAGAGTAAAAAAGATTTTAAAAGTAAATAAGACTAGTGCTTTATAGGGTAACAGAGTCGAATGAAGGACCAAGACTAGTGGCTTACAATGGGTACTAATTCTAATTGTTTGGCACAACTTTAGTTTATAACTTGTATAAATGTGCAAGGGAATGACTGACAAACTCTTCTTGATAATCCAACCAATATAATCAGATATCTTATAATTCACCTGAAGGTATTTTAATCCTTACTTGAAGGAACCAAATGAAATGAATGAGCAAGATGAATAGATAATATTGTCTTGGAGACAGAATGGCAATCCTAATTATATGGCTCTACTTAGTAATCCAAACTTAATACTCCCAGGTTACCATGACTGATCAGAAGGATTTTAATTCCTCAAATGGAAACCAATTTACTCAATCAAACAGATACAACGAATGTGTATTGATAAATAAAATATATGCTTGATATATTTATTTGAATAACAAGGAAATATAGAACTGGAGACAAGCACACAATTGAATAATTTTAACAAACAATTGATACCAAAATAGAACCACTGAATCATAAAACTTCAATCTTCTTCATCAAATAAAATATGCAACATGGTCATTTTGAAACATTGTATATATTTATGTATATATTCTACTGCTGATGATCCTTCAGCATCAAATGTTTGAACTTATATAGATAATTGTGCAAAGAGACATAACCCTTCAATAAGTCTTTTGGGAACTTTAACAAGCATTAACAAATATTGCATAATTATGATTAGGTTCTATTCAGCCATAGGTAAACTTTAGCCAAGTGATCCAAATATTCTTGGTCATGATGAAAATCAGTCAACTCAATAGTACTTCTTGTAATCACATCAATTGTGACCATCGTTTCCAATTGTTTGCAGGCCTCTCCAGATGCAAAAACTTTGTCTTTCGGAGCTCCTATAGCCTCTTGTAATATAGCTCGACAATCCACAATCCATTCTTCTTTTCTTTTTATTTCTCCATTGTCTTTAAATAACATGGGCACTCCTACATTTGAGGCTTCAACACCTTCCTTAGCATCAGCTTTGAGTTTTTCATAGTGTTTATGATGTTGCTCGATTAATGTTCCCGCATTGTCAGAAGATCCTTTGCTTTGTATCTCAATCAGTTTTTCCTACATTCTTTGTTCTAGCCTTTCATGTTCCTTAATTGCTTTGTGATTCTGAGAGTAATTATCCCAAAACAGATTTAATGATTGTACCATGTTTGCATACCTGCTTTGCAGTACTATGACAAATGCATCTATTTGGATTTGTGTTATCTGGTCAGTGGATAATGTTTGAATGCCTTGTGAACTCTCACCCTGAGTTATTCTCTTTGTTGATTGCCCAAAAGTACTCTTAAAAACATCCTTTAAGTAGTCATTTTCTTTTGTTAGTCTCTCATAGCTCAATTTGTATGAATCTCTCTCCTTGATCAACATTTGAGCTTGTGCTTTGTTTAATTTTGCAACGTTGATGCCAATGTCTGTTGTTATCAGAGGATCAGTTTCCCCTGCTTTTAGAGTCATGATATGGCCAAAATTCTTTTCAGTATCTATGATGGCTGTTTCCTTATGGGGAGGATACAATGCCCATATCATCAATGCATTTTCATCATCATTATATTTGGTACCCATATATACCTCATTAACTCCCTCTGGAGTGAGTTTATATTTATCATCTGTTCTATTCAGAAAACTATCAAAAACCAAAGCAGAATTTAAGTCAAGACTACGAAAAATTATAACCCCTGCATCTTTAAGTAATTGCCTGCCCCTGTTAGGAGTCATATCCTGCATCTCTTTCTCTACTGTTACCTTCAGCGTATCTAACAATTATTTTTCATTATCAACAGAGACATCATCCACTGATTCTCTAATTTCTTTTCCTTTGCATTTGTACAAAAATGACTTAAATTCTTTTGAATGAATAAATTTGTCATCAGAAATGAAAGAATCATAGGCTATCTGGCGTGGATCCTCATCAGCAAACCCCTCCTCATCATGTATCACAATAGGAGGCTGATATTGTAGCGTTTTCTTTTTGGACATTTCTATTGTTTCATCCTGTGGCTCTTCTTGCTCAACCTGTCCTTCATCTTCAGAGGATATAACCTCAACCTCTGCTAGTTGCTTTTTCTTCTCATTTAAATCCTTTTTATATTTTTCTATCACCAACTCTACCTCAGCCTCTTCCAAGTTCCTAATAACATCATCATGTGGATAATGTAGATGCATGTATCCACTGCGATTTTGTTTTCTTCATGCAGAGTTAATGAAACCTTCAGGGTCAAACCCTTTCCTTACCTCAACACTCCTCATGTTATAATGCATCAACTTATCCACAATGAGATTATAACCTTCTTTTGAAACCACAGTAAAATCTCCAAAACATAAAGTGCTGGGCATAAATGATTGTTTGTCATGTGAACTCAAATGCATTACATTTGAGCAATGCATTTGCCTAATTATCTCTAAATATGCAAGTCTGTCAGGGACAGTCTTGGGCAATATGAATGAAGTATCTTCAAAACCATAGATTCTGATCATGGTAGCATCCTCAAAACAATACTAGTCTCCTCAATTATGAGTGACAGTAGGGGGGCCACCAAAATCTTTAGGCTGGAGGAACCTTTTTATCTCAGTTGAAATTGAGTATTCACAAGGATGGTTGAAATACCTGTACAACACTTTTACACAGTGTTCTTCAAATTGGGCATAGCTAGAATGGGCATATCTACTGTCCCATATTCTAGTCCACATTTGTATGGGTATCTTTTTCCCTTTCTTATCTGTAGAAACAACATTAAGTTCATTTGGCCATAACCCTACTTCCTGGCTGAAATACAATACCATATGCATGAGTAGTGAGTAATGCTCAAAAGAGAATGCTGGGGAACTACTTTTTATTACAGACAGTCCAGAATCTATTCTATTTAAAATATAGGCAGCATAGTCAAACTGCCTTGCATTATGACACTGGATGTCAGTAGATATAACCATTAAAGGGATTGTCATGAACTCAGGGACCTCTGAACCTAGGACCTGGCCCACAAAATAATAAGTGTGTTGTATATAAGGTTCAAATAAAGCTACATGAAATGGAGGACCATCATTTTCAGTCAGAGGCAACACTTCTCCTTCAATTCTGGGCCTATGAATGGGCAACCTCCATCCATTGTAGGTTGTATCCATTCTCCAATATTCCCTCTCTGGGTCTTCATAAATAATGGGGACAGTGCACAAATCATCTAGATTAAACACTTCACAAATGGCATTTTTTGACAAATGCACAATTGGTTCCCCCTGTGGGTTGCATATGGCTTTCACACTTGGATTGTAATGTTTGGCCAATAGTTGGAGGAGTTCAACATTCAGGAATATGTTAGGCACAACTAGTTTTCCCAAATTCAAGTGCCATGGGTTTGACACAGGAGCATTCCTAAACCTTCTATTGTAATGGAACCTGAAAAGTTCATATCCCCTGATTGGGGTCCAGATATCTCCCAGGCACTTATATTTATCTTCTAATTTCTCAACTTCTGCCATGAGTTGAGCAGACCTTCTGGCCTTGGGAGTTGACCTAGGCAATTGGTCAATTAAGTCTTGATTGAGTTTTCTATCTTTTACTTTTTCTTCAGGGGTTTGATCAGTTTTTTGTTTTTTAGATTTACTCGTTTCCCCTTGTGATTTTCTTCCTTTTCCCTTTCTCGGAATCTCCATATTCAAACTTTGGTAGAAAATTCAAATACAGGCTATACAATGGTTTGTATGTATGTACCTGTCGTTCGGTGGCTGTGATAAAAATATTTTGCTATTGCTTCAAGAGTTCCTGTGTATTCTCTTCTCAGACAACCCTGCCAACTGTAATTTTAATGATCTTAAATGATCTCATCACGGTTTGCATTTAATTGTTTGATCAAATTCAATGTCGTCCATCGCTGTGAAATGTCACATCGCCATAACTCCTGTCATCGACGTGATTTTCAAAATGTCTGGGTGACCTTAATACCTTTTCATGGCACGAACAATCAATTGGCGTGACCCCTCAATTGTGTTCCCAATGCTATGTAGAATCATATTGAAGTGGGTGCGACCATCGGCATGACTTCTTCCATCGCTGTGTGATTTAGATTTCTTTCCGATGTAATGAGTCTTATCGATATGCCTATCGGTGAGAGTCTCACCGACATATGTGATAGTAATTTGTTATCAGGGTGATCAATACTATCGGGATAACATATTCATGTTTCCCCGAGCTTCATCGTCTTCCTGATAACCTTCTATATTCTGGATCAAAATGACTATTGTAATGTCTCACTGATATGGTTTGAAACTTCTTATCAATAGGTGTGACTTTATCTCCATAGGAGAGATATATACCATCGGGGTAATTCTTTTTAGTTGACCTGATCACAATTATCTCACCGATGACTGTTTTATATTTCTTATCAGATAGAGTCTGTCAAAGTGTCATCGACACCCTTTTCATCGCTGTGACTCAGGAATTGGTAAGACATAATTGCTTCATTCTGATGTGTTAAGTTATGCCGATAGATATGTGTATCAAGGTGACTCACACCGAAAGTTCCTTTTATTATTTCACCAAGACATTGGATTATCAGGGACTTATTTACTTTTCATTCTGATGGTTCACTTCTTGCCGATGGTTATTGTTTCCTTATCCCCACAGGATATTTGGTGAGACTCTTGCCGAAATACTTCATCGGTATGATATATACCATCGGGGTAGCTTTTAAAGGTTCATCCGATGATTATTTGTCATACCAATCGGTGCGACTGCTTAGTTCTCTTACCGATGAAATGCTATTGGTATAACTTCCTCCATCAGCGATTTCTATAAATCTCTTTTCAATTTCTATTCTCATGCTGATACTCATTGTCATTGTCTTCTCATGCATCAGTATAACAACACAAAGTCTTGCCAATATATTGAATTTTAATTAATTTTGCATTACTGGGCCATGGACATCTTGTGGGATGTATCGAATTCTTGCTATAGTTTTGGGATATTTTATGATATTGTCCAGATGTGGTGAAGTGAGAATACAGTAAAATTTAAAAATTTTTACTGTCCCAATAGGTTGTTCAACTTTGATAGGATGCAAAGGTAAGGCTACAAGCCGTTGCTTACCTACAAATAATGAGTATTTTTCACACCTTCTTATCCAAGCAAATGCATCCTTAAACAGGTCTGGTTAGTAATAACCAGCCTATATTATCTTCAAGGTAGTTGTCCTTGCAACAAAATGACCTCCTGAAGGTCCATTGTGAAACTCTTCTAGCAATGTATCAACTTGATCTAGTTCAATACATTTTAGAAATGCACCATTAAAATCTCTCTTATATAAAACACCTTGAATGATAGCATAAGAAGTATCTTGTAACTTGAAATACCTTCTTCCTACCCTATCCAAACCTTCAGTGCATTAACCAGTCTACAAATAGTGCATCATCTATTACACCTAGCTATTTGTAGGAGCTGGAACAATAGTTGGTTCACTATTATTCATCATTGTTTCTGCATTCTCTACATGTTCTTGGCTGTGCCCTTCATTTCCAACAAGCTTCTTGCATAAGCCTTTGCCCCTAATTAGCTTAGTTACCTTAATATCAACATCAAATTCCATAATCTTGGTTATCCAACTAGCCCTCTTATCATTTATATCTGTTAAGTAAAAAGCTCTTAATAGTTGGGTGGGCAACCATCAAATGAATTTTGTTATTGGACAACATATGTCTGAACTTCTTGAGGCTTCTAACAACAACAAAAACATGCTTTTAAACAAAAGAATACGTTACCTCATAGTCATGTAGTACTTGGCTGAAAAATGCCATTGGCTGCTTCGAGCCTTCATCATTTTGTTTGCATAACATTGCTGAGATGGTATCTGTACCTCCAAAAGAATATAAAATAAAATCCCTCTCATAATTAGGATTAATGAGGGTAGGGGCAGCTACAAGAGCTTCTTTGATCTGCTTGAAGCTTCTTTTACCTTCCTTAGTCCAACTAAAAGTTATGTTCTTCTTTAGCATGGTAGTGAGGGGTTGTAATAAAGCAACAATGTTTGGAATAAATCTTCTTACAAAATAATTTTTCCAATAAAAATTTGCAATCCTTTCTTATGTGTAGGTAGTGGTAAATCTAAAATTACATACACTCTTTTAGGGTCAATAGAAATACCATGCTTTGAAACAATATGGCCTAGGAGTTTACCTTCATGAACTAAAAATATGCACTTTTTTGGGTTCAAGGAAACTCCAAACTCTCTGCACCTCTGAAAAATCTATTTCAAGTGGTCAAAATGATCATTAGAATCTCTTGAAAAAACTATTATGTCATCTAAATATACCAGCACTATTCTATTCATAAGGCCATGGAAGGCCATATCCATTTCCCTCTAAAATGTTGCCTTTGCATTAGACAAACCAAATGGCATCTTCTTGTAGGCCATGGTACCCCACTTAGTCATAAATGTAGTTTTATATAGGTCCTATTCCTTCACCAAGATCTGGTTATAACCTGAATAGCCATCTAACAAGTAAAATTGGTTAGAACCATAAACAATTTGCAATATTTGTTCCATTGAAGGAAGGGGGTAGTGATCTTTCAATGAAGCTTGATTTCTAACGAAAATCGACACAAAGTCAAATCTCCCTATTCTTCTTCTGATTGGTACTAAGTTGGAGACCCAGGATGTATGCTTTATAGGGAATATTATATTGCTCTCAATCAACTTATTTAGCTCAGCTTTCATTAGATGCTCAAGTTTTGGGTTAAGGGGTCTTTGCTTTTATGTAACAGACTTGGCATTAGGCTCTAATTCAATGGTATGCTAGGCTAAACTAGGGTCAAACCTACTTAAATCCTTATATTCCCATGAAAAAACATTGGAAAACTCTTGACATAACTAAACAAAAGACAGTTGTTCATCTTTAGTACATACCTTTCCCAATTTCAATAGTTTATCCTTGAATATCTCCACTACCTCATAGTGATCCTACTTCACAGTCATGCTGCACTTATCTTTTTTGAACTAATCATTTGAATTAAAAACTAATTCGAGTGTCACCAGTCCTTTGGGCAACTTGTTAGATCTCAGCTAGACAATCTGATTATCAAATTATTATTGGTACTTATGCTAGTTATTAGCTACAAATTCAGCTTCTACACTGAAAAACTCAAAATTTGCTCATCACTGTCAAAGACTTGCCAAGAAACACTATTGTCAGGTACAGATGGTCTAACAACCATTTTTACATATGGTTGTACCTCTATGTTATGAATCTGATCCAAAATCACAAACTGAAATCCTAGAGCGGCAAGCCTATCTACATGTTTATTTTGAGTTCTGGGAATCGAAAACAAATTAAATGCATCAAAAAATTCAATTGAATCTGAAACTCGATGCTTGTACCTTTTGAGAAAATCATTTTTAGTAACATTCAAGTTTCTAACTTGGTTTATAATAAGGTCATAATCACCATAAACTTGTAAACATTTTACACCTCTTTTCTAAGCCCATTCTAAACCATGAATGAGGTCCTCATATTCAACCACATTGTTTGTGCAGCTGAAAGAAAACCTCAATGTTGCATAGTACTTGTCTCCTTCAGGTGAAATCAACATAGTCCCTCCACTAGCTCCTATTTTGTTCCTTGATCCATCAAAGTATAGCTTCCAAAGCTGATTTTCTTGTTGTTTAGAGTGACTTTGGTCCTTAATCAAATTAGGAATCACTACATCAGGTTCTTGTATCATTTAAATGCCTAATCCTACCTCATTAGTGTGACGGAAAGGGTCATCTTCATGATCTTCAGCTACCTAGTCATCTAAATTTATATCTTCTATAGGTGCACTGGGATCTATGCTCATGGAGTGATCCTATTACCAATGGGTGATGTAGAGGTTAGCATTTATTGGGCTAGGGACATAGGGTTTAGCACGATCCTTTGCAAGTGGTTTAGATTATATGGTTACTTTCGTACCATACCTTGTTCTAAAACACAAGTGTGACCAATCAGAAGATAGAAATCCACCCAAGTTGGCAGTAAAGTCCCTAGAAAGGTAAATGGAAAAGTGAGGTGGAAAGTCTATGATATGAAGGTCTTGATGGATTGCAAAATTATGATAGGCATGCAGTGTAAGTGGAAAATTTCTAATTATTCATGCAATATTAACAGCAGACCCATCTAATTGGACTACTCCTTTTGTCAGAGGTTCATAAACTAATCCCAATTTATCAGCTAGACTCTTGGGCATGATAGAACTACTTGCTCTAGAATCTATCATGCAATTATGAACAAGCTTGTCACCGATAATCAGACTTAGGTAAAGAGGAGGAGGCTTTACCTCATTGGTTGGTTGTCCACTCTTAATTTTTGAGTTGTTGGAAAGTACAACCTTGGCCTTTTCTTGATTAGAACAATCAGAAATTGAAAGTTTAGCCAATGCCTCTTGCAACAGATTCTTTTGGCCAAGAATACGTAATGCATCCAATACTGACATACTCACTGTAGATTTCTTAAGTTGATCCACTATATTGAAGGAAACATGATTTACCTTTTGCTATCCATTAATAGCAGCAACATCATTTTGCCTTTGTGAAGGTTGTGATTGTACTTTGGACTAATCTTTTCCCAGTATAGTTTGGTCTCTTTGTAGAATTTACACTTTTTGCTATGTTGTGGGGGTAGCTTGTGATGGAAAAGTCTGAAATTGGCCCTTGGCAAGCTACTATTGTACATCTGTATCTTGTTGGTCAAGATCTACAACCCTCTCTTTTGACCTTGTGTTGGTTGAAACAGGTGTATCTTGATGATTTTGGCCTTGAGGGTAATTTACACTACATAAATCAGTATCTTGCTAGCTCATTAAGGCCACATCAACATTATTTTGTTCAGCTGAAACTTCACTAGAGACACTTTCTAAACTTCCATAATTATTTTGCACCATAAGAGCTTGATTCCTAACACTGTTTGTACATGCAACTTGCTTATGGGGTTGGTGACATGGATAAAACCAGTCACTATCTTGAACCATGTTGTTCTGATCGGGCACAAGCTCCTTTGAAGTGTTGGTAGCAATAGGATTATAAGATTGGAAGGGTCAAGGGTTATAATTTCTTCTTTGACCCTGAGGATTTGCTTGGAAAGGCAATCTATTTAGTTGATTAGACTGATACAGGGCTTGGTATGGCTTATATTCTTGACCGATTTACCTCTTGAAATTAACAAACTCATTTGCCATGTTCTTAATTGTGTTTTTAAGCTCTTGTAACTCTTGGACTAGATCAATGGCTTCTTGGGCTATGGTTTGGTTTCCTATTGCTGGAATGGTTGGAACAACAACCAAAGGGGGAACTGCCATGGGCACTGGTGGCTAGATTCCTAGAAAAATGGGTAGGGAGGTATTGGGGATATTTTCCCTGCTTGAGTGAGGCAGTTTTCTACTCTAACAACAACTTCAAAAGAATCAAGAAGGGTGGATCCACCCATAGATTGGGTCATTACAAAAATTTCATTGTTCAAATCTTTAAGATAAAACAAAAATGCATGCCTTTGCAGGGGTTTTATTATTGTGGGAATCTTGTCCCAAGTTCTCTAAAATCGATAATTGAAATATGCCATGTGTTCATGGGGTGCCCTTTTGATGGTACTAAATTGCTCCAGCAACAAGAGATGATCAGATTTGTCTTCAAAGTTCTTGTGTAATCCATCTCCTAGTAGATCCCACAATGTTATTGAATTCTCTGCAAGGCCTCTAAACGATTGCAAATCTTTACCCTTTAATGATGTAGCCAAGAGTCTGATTGCTACATTTTCTTGAGTAACATTATGCACCGAACACAGAGTTACCACATCTTAAATGTGCTCAGCAGTTGTAGTGTGGTCTTCTCTGGTGAAATATGGCAGACCTTTGAGGGCTGCAATATGAATATCATCACATTGGGAAAGTTGTAGTGGCCTGCCTCCGTTAAAGGGCGTAAATGTGTACTGCCTAGCCATTATGGGTATTTGCACTATGAACACTGGACTCTTGCTTCTCTGTATTGGAGTTGGCAGACTAAGTCTCGAGGTGTTGATTCTGAGCTTCTTGATGAATCAACTATTCTTCTTGTTGATCTACCTCTTCATCTTAGCAGAGATAGTTGTAAACAGTCAAATGGATCAGAACTAGATCTGGTTTTTATAAGCTAGAAACACTAATTTGCATGTAAGACAAGAAAAAATGAGTCACTAGGTATATTGTAAAAAGCCTCCAAAGGCTAAAATGTTGCTACATATACCAGAACAATAGCTATGATGATTGAAAAACACTTCTCTAAAAATACTTTTAGGGTCCCACCGGGCATGCCAAAAACTATTGGCAATCAGGATTGTACCCTTAGCAAAGATAAACGTAGCTATCATGTTGCAACATGGAAACACTCTCAGATTGTGGGTAATCTATTGAGAGTAAATCTCCAAAGTGAGTTGGTTCTCCTTATCATTCTCCTAATCTAAATGACTTGTAGAGGGAAAAGGGATAGAAGGATAACTGTAAATAAAATAAATAACTAAAATTAACTTCTAGGTGATGCACCAATATATTAAATTCTATCAGATCTTACCCACAATTAGCTAACAGAACTTAACTCTGACAACCCCTTGATTATACTTAATTCATTAATATTTCACATGAAGGTTCATCAGAACACATGTGACCTGAATTAAATAATAAACTTGCATACCCATCACAAATTTAAGACAAAACAAAGGATAAATAACTATCACAATGTAGTATCAAATCAACTTTGCAAATGAATAGACAAATGGGAGGGAAAACTGCTACTCTATAAACTGGAAGGAGTAATGAGTACAAGGAAACTAAAGTATAGCTCTCTTAGTGTGAGAGGAAGACTCTAAAAATCTAAACTCTGATCTCTAAAATCTCTAACTCTGACTACAAGAAAGAACTAACTATCTGCCATATATCCTCTAGAATAATCTCTCTGAAAGGCTGGGAAAAAGCTCCTAATAATAGACATGCCAATCTATTTTCGAGCTCCTCAAAAAAGCAAAAAAAATGGGCCACTAAAATACCTCCAAACTATGTGTGAAAGCTATAGAAATCTTCTCCAAGGTATCCCCCACCAAAAATTTTCTTTGTCTGCCCAGAAAAAACACAATCCTTGTCCATATCTACCCCCAAAATAAAGCAAATCTAGAAAAAAGATATTTGTTTTGCTTTATTTGCTTTAACTACGTAAAATAGTTTTAATTTTAAAGCAATTTATAAATCATCACTTTAAAACAAAGCCTTACATTGAAATTACAATTTAATACATATCCTTATTCAAATTGATTTTCTTTTTTAAATAATATGATCATATGTGGCATTTCGCCAAGCATATTACATTACATGGCAATTGATTTATCTATAAAAAAATCATAAAAATATTTCAAGGCATATGGGAGTTTTGCAAAAATGAAAAGCCCCTTGAGGCCTACCCTCCAAATAAGTCTTTAAATAACCTCCAAGGCAATGTGTCCTATCTTCAAAAGGACAAAAATGATTTTAAGGCATTAATCCTTGGCATAGCAAATACAAGGGGACCTAAGGTTCAAACACCACTCTAAGTCTTGGAACTTAGGCATTAGAACAAACATGACACCATGAGGGGTATTACTTTGGGCAATAAAAATGATTTGAATGTGATAAAATACCCATTGATTGAATTAGGGAATTTGCAAACCCTAAAGAAAAAAGGACCTCACCCTCTTTTCTTGGCCTCATTTTGACTTTGAAGTTTCGAGAGATGGCTCTCTTCCAAACTGTCGCCATGACTAGGGTTTCAGCTTGAAACTCTCCCATTTCTTAGTGTATCTAAGCATGATTTCTGAGGTTCTTCTATAGGAAAGCATAAGGTAAGACCCTCTGTCTATCATAGATTGAACCATTTTGTTTATTTTATCACTAGTTTATGGCTTTCCAATTGCGACTTGTCCACTGGTTTCTGATGCACTTGTTTGTGTTTTTCCTGCTGTCATTTCTTTCCCCTTGGCGTCTTGGGCTGAGGCCACCATGGCTACATCTCTGAGGCTCCTTTGAAGGTAATGTAAAAACAAAATATGTAGTACCCCTCAACTTTTCATCTATCAGATTGATGTTTGTTTAGTAGTATTAGACATTATGACAGTATCTTAGATCATTCGATGATGGATTCTTTGTTATTCTATTAATTGACTAAGGATCTAATCGTTATGATAATAGTTGTTGATGTTGGATTTTGTTATTTTATGCTTTACAATTTGATAAATAAACTAGATGTTACAGATGTTTTGATGTTAATTTCTATATTTGATTGTAAGATAATTGATTGTTTTATGTTGTTGACTAGTAATCAGAAATCTTGTTCAATATAGTTAATTGTTTATACATAAATGTGAATGGAACAGTGTCGTATTACTCGCACTCGAGTACCCTACTCCACTGTGATTTCCATTCACAAAATGACTGCATGTGGATATATATTTTGTTATGATTAACTGTGTGATTGTTGCAGGATGCAAGTACTAGGAACTGACTCCACCTGATTTACCAGGTCTGAGCGTGCCTTCACCAATGGAATAGTTGTTCGGAGTTAACGTGGGGTCCCTTGTCAATGTTGTCTGGTTGTCAGTTTACCCTTGTGGTCATTGTCTGTCATTTGATCATGACTTGCAGACAGGTAATGTTATACCTTGAAGTTTAACTAGGTCAGAAGGTGTTTATGTGTGTAAGGTAGTGTTGTGCATTAAATAGAATCATTATACAGAAAATATAATATTGATAATCAAATATATTTGTAAAAGTTGATAATTGAGCATAATTGTAAATATCGATAATTGAGTCTAATTGTTGTAAATAAATTATAGTTCTATGGGAAGTAAAATTCTTAAATAAAAGTTGTAAGAAATTTTCTATTGTTTAATATAATATTATTTACAATGAACATTTAAATAAATAAATAAATTGTAAGTCATGTTGTAATTCATAATTTATGATTTAATTAATAAAATAAATTAAAATAGAGTTGTAAAATTTATAGATTGATGTAATGTTACAACTTTATTAATAAAATATAGTTGGTTGGTTATAAAAAGAATTATTTTGGTTGGAAACATGCATTAATATTAATAAAAACCATAAATTTTGTGAAACAATATCTATTAGATTATTAAAAGAATAAAAAATTATGTTTAGTTGAGGAAAGATGCACGGGATTGCGTGCTGAGTTCCTTCGAAGGTGGAAGGGACTGATTTATAAAAGGGAAGTTTGTAGAGGGCAAAGAGGGAGGATTGTAGGTAGAAGAAGAGAGAAGAAGGCTGGAAAAAGACGCTTGGAACTGCAGCAATTGAAACAGACTTGCCGATTCGACATCGCAACCAGGTTCCTCTAAATGCATAATTTATTTCCTCTGAATCTAAATCTGTGGGTGTTGATCATTTCCTTGATTCTAAATGGATTGTCTTGGTTGAATTTTTGCTTCAAGAGATATTTCAATTTGCAATTAAGTTGTTTTCTGCATCCCTCCGATGTTTAAACCGAGTGCCATTTGTCTTTATTTTCAATTCTTAGCTTATTTATCAAAGGGCTTGCACAAAATTTGTAGATGGTTTAAGTGAGATGTCACTATGTCTATATACAACCACTCTTTCATGGACACGAATTGACAATGTCTGTCCGTCATGCATTATTACACCACATACCTTGTGAGTGGTTTTCTGAATTTCTTATTCTCTAAAATTTCCTGGCCTTACATCATATTGTAAAACCCAAAAGGAAAGAACGAATGTCGGTGATGTAATGACATTATGCTAGCCAAGAGGAAGAATAATATTAGCCCGTCTAGCCTTTGCTCATCTTGTATCCATCCATCTTCTAACTACTCTCCTCTTCATACAAGCGTAGTAAATTCTCTAGAAATTCTGTGGCTAGGGAGTGGCGAAAGTGAAATGAATGATAAGATATATATATATATATATATATATATATATATATATATATTAACAATCCCCACTAAACAGTTTATCATCAGTTTTTAATACTGGTTGCGGTAATGTTGTAGACCCAGTGCTCTTCTAGACTAGAAAGAATTGATTCCTCTAATTTTTCATACTCCCTTATCATGTTTTAAGGAGTCGTGTTTGTTATGCTATGGAATCTGGATATTTAATCAGAATTGCCACTGTTTTCATTAGCTGAAAGATGACCAAATCAGGATTTTTAAGAAAATAGGAAGAATTAGAATATAAATCATGTTCGCTTATTAGAAGTCTGATAAAAGTCGCATTAATTCATCTCAGATTGGTCATTTTTGTCAGTGTCTGAAGATGATGGAATCTTATATGTTGTTTTGCTGACGCCCAAATCATTTCTATCTTGCAAATAGGTTGAAAAAGAGTGAAAATCATGCTTGTTAATACCCTGTCTGACAAATGTATCATCATTTCACCCCAAATTGTTGCTGATTTCTCCATCATCAAACCCAAGATTTTTCTCTGAATCATAATGGGAAATGAATGTAAAGAACTGCCAGAAGAATGCTAGGAGATTGTGTTTAGGCATCTCACACAGACAAGCCAGTGGGCAATAGTCTCACTTGCATGTAAACCGAGTTCACAGATTTAGCAGGTACCTCAATGATAGGATTGGCACTGCCTCTGAGGAGGATCAACCAAGGCAAATGACCACAGCAAGGTTTATTGAATCGTAGGACCAAGTATTTTTGCCATGTGTTTCATTCGCTAGCTCTTCTCCTTTTTCTGACGGCCAACATCTGGATCAATGACAAACGCTGCACCATTCCCTGAAGTCATTGTATTCACAGTATTTACATAACCTACAATCATTTAAAATTTAGAAACGTCTACCCTATAATATGGTGTTTGAACTAGATTGGATCACTGCCTTTGCAACTAATCCATTTTGCATATATTCTGTAATCATTTCATTCCTTTGATTGCTATTTTAACGAGCTCTTTCAGATTCAATCCTGTAGACTTAGGATTGTATTCCTCTGATAGGTAACTGAGGTTTGTAATTATATACATATTGGTTATATCCTGCAATTATTTCAAAGCTTATAGATCGCTGTTTGTTGGCAGCTAGTCACACCTTTTTATTGCAGCTCAACGTGGATCGATTTACAAGCCAATGTTATAGGTGAATCCTTTATATACTAGACATGAGACAAGTGATAAGTAGTTCGAACAGAACACATAGGATAGGCTTGCTTGTTAGCCGGTATTGATTGGTTTTCTGCATTATAGTCTTGGTTGAATAATAACACACTCCAATGCTTCATCATTACCAAACCCTATATTATAGTGCATCAAGACACTACCCTCTTATAATTATAATCTACAAGTGTGCAGTCCCGCGTATGAGAGATAACTGGAGTACGTTTGCATTGACAAAACCTAGGATCTATTATTGTGACTATTGACAAACCTTGCTTGAGAATTTGTTATGTGGTATCTGTAGTTACAGTGTATATATCTTGCAAACATTTGAATTTCAGTGACGTTTGCTTTATCATGGCACTCATAACAGATTTGATTGCACCAGTTGTAAGGGTTCTAAGGTAGATATCATCAATAATACTAGTTCAACGTGTTCAAAAACAAATTACCTTTCATCACAGTTTCAACAGTGACTTCATTGTAGCGCAGCCTCTAGAGGATCGAGTATGCATGTAATATGATTAGTTGTTTATATTATGCAAATAAAACTATAGTCAGTTGATGTCTGTCAGAAATAATCTCACAGCAATGTTTAAAACTGTAGTCGTACTGTCTTGATTGGAGCTCTGCACAGTGGTTGGAATCAATGGTGAGTCATTGGGCATTACAAACGCCCTTCGAAAACTACAAAATGTCTTTTCTCAAACCTTTTTGCCTTTGACCATCATCTTACGGAGATATTTGGATAGAGAGAGAAAACTGTCAAAGTTGATACCATTAAATATACCAATTTGCAAGCTCAAAGAGTTGGATGGGCGCTGCCATAAGTTGTTAGACTGAATAAACCTCATCCACTTCAATGGTAAAATAGTCAATAACAATTTTACACTTCCTCTGCGATATATGTCGAACCATTTCTTATTCCATTTATATGGGAACAGTTATGACTCTCTTACAATTCAATAGATTAACACTCGTGACAGTTGTAGTTGGAGCATTTATGTGAAAATGGGAATGCCTTGGAAACAAACGCAGATTATACAACTACCAAATGACGATCGACAATACCGTTAGATCTAAATCATCGTGAATAAATTCATTTCCAAAGATGTTTATATCACGAGAACCATCAGAGTATTATTACTCATTCTACCGTTGGAAATGGTAATTTGGTCGGTAAGACAATTTGTTATCGTAATTTGTTTTCGGTTGAAGCGTTATTGGTTAAAGCGTTAGATTATTCACAAGTCAGAGGAAATTCATTTGAGGTGGTTGGAAGATATGTATTGTAACGGCTACTAAACATGATAGGGCAAACAGTTGTAAACGTATATCTTGAATGAGGATAACACAAACTAAATAATGCAGTTCAGTCGAAAAATTCTCTTGGAATGGAGTGTAAAATCTTGTTTGGTTAAATCTTGTGATTTATTTTTAGAAACAATATGAAGAGTATTTAGATAATTTAAGTTGTAATGTATTAATATAATTGTTGCATTAAATTTAAAATCAATTGGTTCAGTTAAAAGAGTTAATGTAATTCACTATTGATTTTATGACAAAGTTATTTACAAGAAGGAATTTTAGTGTAACTCTAGAACTTGAATTGAATTGTATGAACTAAGAATTCTTGTTGTCATAATATGGTAAATTGTTAATGGTCAAAATTCCAAAGGCTTAGTATGTCACAGTTGAGTACATGCGGCATGTGGATAGATGTTTTTTGTATTGTGATGCTATAACGATTATGGGGTTCAAATTTAGTATGAAGTATAATGAAGTATTGATTAAGTTGTTAATGAGTTTTGTGAAGTAATATTCTCTAGACGAGATATCTAACCACTTGTGATTATCTTATCTCCGTTTTGTCATAATTGTCGTATGGAGAGACATGAAATCTATAAAAGAGTAAAGTGTTGTAATGCTATAACAGATGGATAACAATTGGTGTTATGATTCTGTTGTAATGCAAGAGGGTTTATGCCTTGCAGTGAACATGTATGTGTATTGTTATAATGCCTTGTTTGGTGGTTAAGGTTTACTAGGTGTTAGGAAAGAGAGTGGCTTTCAATGTGGGGCCAGCACCCAAAGTGGTCGCTAGGGTAACCCATTGAAAGTAGATTAATCAAGTGATAACCTAAAATGAACTAGGGGGTTAAGGGTAGATTTCACATTAAACAAGATAAATGGATTCCTCTCCCATGGCCTGTAGTGCTCGTTTAGACTAAAGATGGGTAGAGAAGGCCTGGTCGGCAAGATTGACTTCCTTGTCCTCACGAAAGGAAGGTTGATTCTGCATGTGTCACCCTATGGGGCCGGAGTCTAGTGAGAGACTGCCAGGGTAACCATAGATGGGGGCCGGAGTCTAGTGAGAGACTACCAGGGTAACCCATGCTAGGACCATGCAATGACACTCTCCCTACTACAACCTAGCATTCCTTGTATGGTCTCTCGACTTATGTTATGTGTTGCCTCTGGAAGTTGTGTTGTGTTGTTTATGTCATTTGTCATGTGTTGTATTAGAGTTTGGTTATCCTTTGTTCATGTTAGTTTTTTTTTGTCTACTTGACTGTGATTGTTTGGGACCTCATGTTAACTCCTAGCTCGAGGGGTGGACCTTAAGGTTCCACATGTTCGGGTGGAAGAGCTTTCTTATCCATTGATTATTCCTTGTCGAAGTTCATGTGTAGAAAAGATTTATCTTAGTTTTCAGACAATTGTTCTTGTACCAGTTGATGAAGATGTATGTGTATAATCTTGTACCAGACCTGTGTATCAAATCATTCATAATGTATGTAATTTTTATGTAGTTAGAAGATGGCAATGTAATAAAGCAATGATGTACTTATGTGTAAGGAAAACATTACATTTGTGTATTTGATCATGAATATTATATTATTTGATGACATGCAATGAATATGAATAATTTATTTAATTGTGCATTGGATTTAGATCAGTTATTGATGTAGTAGTGTATGTTAAATTATGTTAGTCGATTTGTGAGTAATGCAGTCTTGAAACCTTAGAGAATATGTTGTAAGTTTAAATGGTATAATTATGTTTGTTAACATTACTTTGTTATTTTATTCACTTTTTTAAAAAAAAATTCCTGTTTCAAATAGCATAAATGTAAATTTCTCTAAGGTGTTCAGGGTGGGGCATTACATCTGGTATCAGAGCCTGGTTTCTAACACTAGGTACTCTAGGTTTTATACTAGCCCATTAAGCTATACTAGTTGCATAAACTCTAAAGAACATATTCATTCATAGTCCTCGCCTAGTAACCTGAAGATGTTAAGTGGCAGGTGGAATTGGCTTCTAGATATAGGGTAATAGTAGACTCTCTTGTGTATGGTTGCGAGTTGAGGATAGGTCCTTTATCTACCACTAGGATCCTATGATATAGTGTTGGGAATGGATTGGTTGGATGCTCATTGAGTAGTGATAGATTGTCACCACAATTTAGTGAGGTGTGTTGATGAATCGGGCAGTGAGGTAGAAGTGGTTGGTATTCAGAGAGCCATCTCTTTGCATATGATTTCTGCAATGCAATTGAAGAGATGTTTGTGTCAAGGATACAAGTTATTTTCTGTAGCAGTTAATGACTTAGATTTTAGGGAGAATAGGGAGATATCCCTCGACGATCATCCTATTCTCAAGGAGTATGAAGATATCTTTCCTAGTGAGATCCCAGAAATGCCACCTAAGCGTGATATTGATTTTAAGATAGACCTTGTTCCCGGAGCAGAACCTATTTCACGAGCTCCATATCGGATGACTACTCAGGAGCTTAAGGAACTTTGGTTGCAGTTAGAGGAGTTATTAGAAAAGGGGTTCATTCATCCTAGTGTCTCTCCATGGGGAGCACCAGTTATTTTTGTGAAGAAAAAGGATGGATCTCTATAGTTGTGCATCAACTATCGACAGCTTAATAAGGTAACTGTGAAGAACAAATACCCATTGCCACGAATTAAGGACCTCTTTGATCAGATCAAGGGGGCTAAGGTGTTTTCAAAGATAGACCTAAAGTTAGGATATCATTAGTTGCACATCTTTGAGGCTGACATCCACAAGACAGCATTTTGCACCCATTACGGGCATTATGAGTTCACGGTTGTACCTTTTGGGTTGACGAATGCACCGTCTGTATTTATGAGTCTAATGAATGGTGTATTTCACACCTATCTCAATTTATTTGTTTTGGTATTCTTAGATGATATATTGATTTACTCAAGGTCTATGGAGGAGCATGAAGAACATTTGCGACAAGTTTTGCAGTGTTTAAGAGAGAATCAGTTATATGCAAATCTGGCTAAATGCGATTTCTTTCAAATAGAAGTGAAATATTTGGGACATGTTATTTTTGACAAGGGTATTGTGGTGGATCCTTAAAAAATTCAAGCCATCATGGATTGGCCTGCTCCTACCAATGTTTCAGAGGTTCATAGTTTCATGGGTTTAGCAGGCTATTATCGATGATTTGTGCAAGGATTTTCAAAGATAGCTCACCCTATAACTTCTCTTCAGAGAAAAGGAAAGAAGTTCATTTGGTTAGAACAGTGTCAAGTAGCCTTTCAGACTCTTAAGGAGCGGTTGACTAGTGCACCTATTCTAGCGGTGCCTGATCCTGCTGGAGATTTTGTGGTATGTACCAATGCATCCTTGGAAGGATTAGGAGCAGTTCTAATGCAGGAGGGTCGTGTGATAGCCTATGAGTCCCGCAATCTCAAAGATCACGAGTTGAACTATCCTACACATGACCTAGAGTTAGCCGCTGTTGTACATGCATTAGTAAGATGGAGAGACTTTTTATTGCGGCATCGGTTTGAGCTACACAGTGATCACCAAAGTTAACAGTACAGTTTTACACAGCCAAACCTGAATGGGAGACAGAGGTGGTGGATGGAGTTTCTATGTGAGTACAATTTTGAGGTAAAATATATCCAAGGTAAGGAGAATGTGGTGGTAGATGCTCTTAGTCGGCGAAGACATGAACTTTCATCAATCACTTTTGGAGTGTATTTGAGAGGATAGATTCTTGCAGCACTCCCTACAGATAGATGGTATTAGGAAGTGAAAGTAGAAGTTGAGTCTGGTAGAACCTTGGAGGGTAGATATGTTGGATATTCTATCGAGTCAGATGGTCTCTTGTGACATTTAGATCGCATTTATGTACCTTCTACAGAGGGTCTTCGTACCCTAATTATGACTGAGGCACATTGGGCACCTTATTCTGCTCATCCCGGTGTCAAGAAGATGTATGCAGATCTCTGTCAGATATATTTTTGGGCCAGAATGAAGAGGGATATTGCTGATTTTGTTTCAATATGTCTAGAATGTCAGAGGGTTAAGGCGGAACATCAGCATCCCGTAGGTCTTCTCCAGCCACATCTTATTCCGGAATGGAAATGGGACATCATTTCGATAGATTTTAGAGTTGGTTTACCCATGTCCTCTCGTCGTCATGACACAATAATGGTCATTGTAGATAGGCTTATGAAAGTAGCACACTTTTCTTCTGTCCGGTCTTCATATAATGCTTCAACTGTGGCTAGAATTTTCATGGAGGACATAGTTAGATTGCATGGGATTCCTCGCAAGATTATCTCTGACCGTGATCCAGTGTTCACTTTAGCTCTTTGGACATCCCTTCAACATGCATTGGGGACTCAGTTGAACTTCAATTCAGCTTATCATCCAGAGACTGATGGGCAAACTAAGAGGGTCAATCAAGTTCTTGAGGTTATGCTCAGAATGTATGTTATGGATCAACAAAACCATTGGGAAGATTATTTGCATTTGGTGGAGTTTGCATACAATAATTGGTACCATAGTTCTATTGGCATGTCTCCTTTTCAGGCTCTATATGGTTGTCCTTGTCATACCCCATTGAGTTGGGATCATCTTGAGGATAGAGTTCTCCTAGGACCACAAATGCTCCAAGAGATGGAGCAGCAGGTTGATCGCATTAGAGAGCATCTAGTGGTAGCACAGGATAGATAAAAGAAATATGCAGATGCTCATAGACTTGATCGTCAATTTTCATTTGGTGATTGGGTGTGCTTGTGGGTGCGTCCGCGAAAGAGTCTGATCCATTATGGAAAAGGCTCTAAGCTCGCACCACGCTTTATAGGGCCATTCAAGGTTTTGGAGAGAATTGGTCCTATTGCATACCGTCTTGCTTTGACGCCTAGCTTGTAACGCATCCATGATGTATTTCATGTTTCTATTCTTAGACCCTATCATCCAGATATTTCTCATGTCCTTGATTGAAATGCCTTCCAGGTAGAGGATGGGCAGCTATCTTTGGAGCCCGTAGGCATTTTCGAGCACAGGAGACTTGCTCTCAAGGGCAGATTCATAGAGCAGGTAAGGGTCCAGTGGGATCCTAGTGATGAGACTTCAGTTACCTGGGAAGATACATCCCGAATGTGAGAGCTAAATCCATATTTTTTTGCAGGCTTCCAAGAGTAAGCCTGATCCTAGGGGGAGAATGTAGTGCCCCTCAACTTGTCATCTATCAGATTGATGTTTGCTTAGTAGTATTAGACATTATGACATTATCTTAGATCATTTGATGATGGATTCTTTGTTATTCTGTTAATTGAGTAAGGATCTAATCGTTATGATAACAGTTGTTGATGTTGGATTCTGTTATTTTATGCCTTACAATTTGATAAATAAACTAGATGTTACAGATGTTTTGATGTTAATTGCTATATTTGATTGTAAGATAATTGATTGTTTTATGTTGTTGACTAGTAATCAGAAATCTTGTTCAATATAGTTAATTGTTTATACATAAACATGAATAGAACAGTGTCGTATTACTTGCACTTGAGTACCCTACTCCACTATGATTTCCATTCACAAAATGACTGCATGTGGATATATATCTTGTTATGATTAATTGTGTGATTGCTGCAGGATGCAGGTACTAGGCACCGACTCCACCTGATTTACCAGGTCTAAGTGTGCCTTCTCCAATGGAATAGTTGTCTGGAGTTCATGTGGGGTCCCTTGTCAGTGTTGTCTGGTTGTTAGTTTACCCTTGTGGTCATTGTCTGTCGTTTGATCATGACTTGCAGACAGGTAATGTTATACCTTGAAGTTTAACTAGGTCAGAAGGTGTTTATGTGTGTAAGGTAGTGTTGTGCATTAAATAGAATCATTATACGGAAAATATAATGTTGATAATTAAATATATTTGTAAAAGTTGATAATTGAGCATAATTGTAAATGTCAATAATTGAGTATAATTGTTGTAAATAAATTATAGTTCTATGGGAAGTAAAATTCTTAAATAAAAGTTGTAAGAAATTTTCTATTGTTTAATATAATATTATTTACAATGAATATTTAAATAAATAAATAAATTGTAAGCCATGTTGTACTTCATAATTTATGATTTAATTAATAAAATAAATTAAAATAGAGTTGTAAAATTTATAGATAAATGTAATGTTACAACTTTATTAATAAAATATAGTTGGTTGGTTATAAAAAGAATTATTTTGGTTGGAATCATGCATTAATATTAATAAAAACCATAAATTTCATGAAAAATAGGCTATTAGATTATTAAAAGAATAAAAAATTATGTTTAGTTGAGGAGAGATGCATGGGATCGCGTGCCAAGTTCCTTCAAAAGTGGAAGGGACTATTTTATAAAAGGGAAGTTTGTAGAGGGCAAAGAGGGAGGATTGCAGGTAGAAGAAGAGAGAAGAAGGCTGGAAAAAGAAGCTTGGAACTGCAGCAATTGAAACAGACTTGTCGATTCGACGTTGCAGCCAGGTTCCTCTAAATGCATAATTCCTTTCCTCTGAATCTGAATCTGTGGGTGTTGATTGTTTCCTTGATTCTAAATGGATTGTCTTGGTTGACTTTCTGCTTCAAGAGATATTTCAATTTGCAATTAAGTTGTTTTCTGCATCCCTCTGATGTTTAAACTAAGTGCCATTTGTCTTTATTTTCAATTCTTAGCTTATTTATCAAAGGTCTTGCACAAAATTTGTAGATGGTTTAAGTGAGATGTCACTATGTCTATATACAACCACTCTTTCATGGACACAAATTGACAATGTCTGTCCATCATGCATTATTACACCACATACCTTGTGAGTGGTTTTCTGAATTTCTTATTCTCTAAAATTTCCTGGCCTTACATCATATTGTAAAACCCAAAAGGAAAGAACGAATGTCAGTGATGTAATGACATTATGCTAGCCAAGAGGAAGAATAATATTAGCCTATCCAGCCTTTGCTCATCTTGTATCTGTCCATCTTCTAACTGCTCTCCTCTTCATACAAGCGTAGTAAATTCTCTAGAAATTCTGTGGCCAGGGCGTGGTGAAAGTGAAATGAATGATAAGATATATATATATATCTTAACAATCCCCACTAAACGGTTTATCATCAGTTTTTAATACTGGTTGTGGTAATGTTGTAGACCCAGTGCTCTTCTAGACTAGAAAGAATTGATTCCTCTGATTTTTCATACTCCCTAATCATGTTTTAAGGAGTCGTGTTTGTTATGCTATGGAATCTAGATATTTAATTAGAATTGCCACTATTTTCATTAGCTAAAAGATGACCAAATCAGGATTTTTAGGCAAATAGGAAGAATTAGAATATAAATCATGTTTGCTTATTAGAAGTCTAATAAAAGTCACATTAATTCATCTCAGATTGGTCATTGTTTCCAGTGTCTGAAGATGATAGAATCCTATATGTTGTTTTGCTGACGCCCAAATCATTTCTATCTTGCAAATAGGTCGAAAAAGAGTGAAAATCATGCTTGTTAATACCCTGTCTGACAAATGTATCATCATTTCACCCCAAATTGTTGATGATTTCTCCGTCATCAAACCCAAGATTTTTCTCTGAATCAGAATGGGAGATGAATGTAAAGAACTGCCAGAAGAATGCTGGGAGATTGTGTTTAGGCATCTCACACAGCCAAGCCAGTGGGTAACAGTCTCACTTGCATGTAAACCAAGCGTACAGATTTAGCAGGTACCTCAATGATAGGATTGGCGCTACCTCTGAGGAGGATCGACCAAGGCAAATGACCACAGCAAGGTTTATTGAATCATGGGACCAAGTATTTTTGCCATGTGTTTCATTCGCTAGCTCTTCTCCTTTTTCTGACGGTCAACATCTGGAACAATGACAAACGCTGCACCATTCCCTGAAGTCGTATTCACAGTATTTACATAACCTGCAATCATTTAAAATTTAGAAATGTCTGCCCTATAATATGGCATTTTAACTAGATTGGATTGCTGCCTTTGCAACTAATCCATTTTGTATATATTCTGTAATAATTTCATTCCTTTGATTGCTATTTTAACGAGCTCTTTCAGATTCAATCCTGCAGTCTTAGGTTTGCATTCCTCTGATAGGTAGCTGAGGTTTGTAATTATATACATATTGGTTATATCCTGCAATTATTTCAAAGCTTATAGATCGTTGTTTGTTGGCAGCTAGTCGCACCTTTTTATTGCAGCTCAATGTGGATCGATTTACAAGCCAATGTTATAGACGAATCCTTTATATACTAGACGTGAGACAAGTGATAAGTAGTGCAAATAGAACACATAGGATAGGTTTGCCTATTAGCCGATGTCCATTGGTTTTCTGCATCATAGTCTTGGTCGAATAATAACACACTCCAATGCTTCATCATTACCAAACCCTATACTATAGTGCATCAAGACACTACCCTCTTATAATTATAATCTACAAGCGTGCAATCCCGTGTATGAGGGATAACTGGAGTGCGTTTGCATTGAGGAAACCTAGGATCTATTATTGTGACTATTGACAAACCTTTCTTGAGAATTTGTTATGTGGTATCTGTAGTTACAGTGTATATATCCTGCAAACATTTGAATTTCAGTGACATTTGCTTTATCATGGCGCTCATACCAGATTTGATCACACCAGTTGTAAGGGTTCTAAGGTAGATATCATCAGTAATACTAGTTCAGCATTTGTTTAAAAACAAATTACCTTCCGTCAGAGTTTCAACAGTGACTTCATTGTAGCATAGCCTCTAGAGGATCGAGTATGCATGTAATACAATTAGTTGTTTATATTATGCAAATAAAACTATAGTCGGTTGATGTCTGTCAAAAATAATCTCACAGCAATGTTTAAAATTGTAGTCATACTTTCTTGATTAGAGCTCTGCACAGCGGTTGGAATCAATGGTGAGTCACTGGGCATTAGAAACGCCCTTGGAAAACTAAAAAATATCTTTTCTCAAACCTTTTTTCCTTCGACCATCGTCTTATGGTGATATTTGGATAGAAAGAGAAAACTGTCGAAGTTGATTTGGTCAAATATACCAATTTGCAAGTTCAAAGAGTTGGGTGGGCGCTGCCATAAGTCGTTAGACTGAATAAACCTCATCCACTTCAATGGTAAAATAGTCAATAACAATTTTACACTTCCTCTACGATATATGTCAAACCATTTCTTAGTCCATTTATATGGGAACAGTTATGACTCTCTTACAATTCAGTAGATTAACGCTTGTGACAGATGTAGTTGGAGCATTTATGTGAAAACGGGAATGCCTTGGAAACAAATGCAGATTATACAACTACCAAATGACGATCGACCATACCGTTAGATCTAAATCATCATGAATAAAATCGTTTCCAAAGACGTTTATATCACGAGAACTGTCAGAATATTATTACTCATTCTACCGTTGGAAATGGTAATTTGGTCGGTAAGACAATTTGTTATCGTAATTTATTTTCAGTTGAAGTGTTATTTGTTAAAGCGTTAGATTATTCTCAAGTTGGAGGAAATTCATTCGAGGTGGTCAGAAGATATGTATCGTAACGGCTACTAAACATGATAGGGCAAACAGTTGTAAACGTATATCTTGAATGAGGATAACAAAAACTAAATAATGCAGTTCAGTCGAAAGATTCTCTTGGAATGGATTGGAAAAGCTTGTTTGGTTAAATCTTGTGATTTATTTTTAGAAACAATATGAAGAGTATTTAGATAATTTAAGTTGTAATGTATTAATATAATTGTTGCATTAAATTTAAAATCAATTGGTTTGGTTAAAAGATTTAATGTAATTCGCTATTGATTTTATGACAAAGTTATTTACAAGAAGGAATTTTAGTGTAACTCTAGAACTTGAATTGAATTGTATGAATTAAGAATTCTTGTTGTCGTAATATGGTAAATTGTTAATGGTGAAAATTCCAAAGGCTTAGTATGTCATAGTTGAGTACATGCGACATGTGGATAGATGTTTTTTGTATTGTGATGTTATAATGATTATGTGGTTCAAATTTAGTATGAAGTATAATGAAGTATTGGTTAAGTTGTTAATGTGTTTTGTGAAGTAATATTCTCTAGTCGAGATATCTAACCACTTGTGATTATCTTATATTCATTTTGTCATAATTGTCATATGGAGAGACTTGGAATCTGTAAAAGAGTAAAGTGTTGTAATGCTATAAGAGATGGATAACAATTGGTGTTATGATTCTATTGTAATGCAAGAGGGTTTATGCCTTGCAGTGAACATGTATGTGTATTGTTATAATGCCTTGTTTGGTGGTTAAGGTTTACTAGGTGTTAGGAAGGAGAGTGGCTTTCAATGTGGGGTCGGCACCCAAATTGGTCCCCAGGGTAACCCATTGAAAGTAGATTAATCAAGTGATAACCTAAAATGAACTAGGGGGTTAAGGGTAGATTTCACATTAAACAAGATAAATGGATTCCTCTCCCATGGCCTGTAGTGCTCATTTAGACTAAGGATGGGTAGAGAAGGCCTGGTCAGTAAGATTGACTTCCTTGTCCTCATGAAAGGAAGGTCAATTTTGCATGTGTCACCCTATGGGGCCGGAGTCTAGTGAGAGCTGCCAGGGTAACCATAGATGGAGGCCAGAGTCTAGTGAGAGACTACCAGGGTAACCCATGCTAGGACCGTGCAATGACACTCTCCCTACTACAACCTAGCATTCCTTGTATGGTCTCTCCACTTATGTTATGTGTTGCCTCTGGAAGTTGTGTTGTGTTGTTTATGTCATTTGTCATGTGTTGTATTGGAGTTTGGTTATCCTTTGTTCATGTTAGTTTTTTTTTGGTCTACTTGACTGTGATTGCTTGGGACCTCATGTTAACTCCTAGCTCGGGGGGTGGACCTTAGGGTTCCACATGGTCGAGTGGAAGAGCTATCTTATCCATTGGTTATTCCTTGTTGAAGTTCATGTGCAGAAAAAATTTATCTCAGTTTTCAGACAATTGTTCTTGTACCAGTTGATGAAGATGTATGTGTATAATCTTGTACCAGACTTTGTATCAAATCATTCATAATGTATGTAATTTTGATGTAGTCAGAAGATGGCAATGTAATAAAGCAATGATGTACTTATGTGTAAGGAAAACATTACATTTGTGTATTTGATCATGAAGATTATATTATTTGATGACATGCAATGAATATGAATAAGTTATTTAATTGTGCATTGGATTTAGATCAGTTATTGATGTAGTAGTGTATGTTAAATTATGTTAGTCGATTTGTAAGTAATGCAGTCTTGAAACCTTAGAGAATATGTTGTAAGTTTAAATGGTATAATTAGGTTTGTTAACATTACTTTGTTATTTTATTCACTTTTTTTAAAAAAAAATCTTGTTTCAAATAGCATAAATGTAAATTTCTCTAAGGTGTTCAGGGCGGGGCGTTACATTCCAGTTGCGACTTGTCCACTTGTTTTTGATGCACTTGTTTGTGTTTTTCCCATTGTCATTTCTTTCCCCTTGGCATCTTGGGCTGAGGCCACCATGGCTACATCTCTGAGGCTCCTTTGAAGGTAATGTAAAAACAAAATATGGGTCAAATCATCACAGCTTTGTATATCAGTTAAGGTGAGCTTTTTAAGAGTTCAAACTCTAGACATATTTTTTTGGTTTCTTCACCATTCTACTGGCATTCTGTAGATTTTATGGGTTAAAACCTATGGCCATATATTGTACTTCTAAATATTTGTATATGTATGGGCTTAAACTCCATGTTCTCCTTTCTCTATTTGCAACTTTAGGTTTGAAACCCCAAGTGGGTATCCTCTTCTATGAAGAAAAAACTCTACACATTCTGGTCTATGACTATATATGAGCTTGTTACTTAGTTTGAAAACATAGCTGTGTATTTTTTGATGTCATTTGTTTGAGCACATTTTTCTTTGTTTCTTGAATATTATAATTTTTCAGGCTAAAAATCCTTTATCTTCTATATTTATATTTTGCTCTTCTTTGAAAATTGAAATGTGTTGAGGCAGAAATATTTTCCTTGTCCGTGGCCATACTGGTTACTTCTCCATTTTATGCTCTTGTAGCTTGAAACTTGAAATGAGTTTGCCCTGCTCTGGCCGTGACAGTATATATTTGGTTTTCTCTTTTACATCTATCATTTCTCTATTAGAGGTCATGACCATATATGACATACTTGAGCATTCTACTTACAGAAGATTTGAAGCCCTTCCTTCTACATTTTGAAGCCAAAACCCTAAATGGGTCTTAAGCATATCATACATTATGATTTCATTTGTTATCATCTGTATCAATGGGTTCTGATAGGCATTGTGCTGGTTGTGGCTTCTCCTATGGCACTTCTTGAGATTATTTCTTGACACTATTGTTGCTTTTTTGAAATTTTCTCTTTTGATCTAAATATGTGGTCATACTCTTCTATTTCTCCTATGTATGAGTTTGCATCCATACCAAACCTAAATCTGTAACAACAATGAAAAGTTTTCCCTTATTTATATTTAAATACTGTGAACTGGGTAGTTATCATTCTATGAAGAACATAGTTTTATCTAAGCATGTCATTTTACATGGTGACTATTTCTTGTTTATTGCTTAAGCTGAATGCTCTATATTCTTTCTCAAATGTATTAGTCATATGATGCTTTGTCTTCAAAGGCAACGAAATGTGTTTTCAAATCTTCTCTATTGTAGCATATACACACTTTGATGTTCATTATAAAATGACATGAATGTTCTCCTAACATAACATTTCTTTTGTGAATGCACTTAAACATTGTTTCTTGAGACAACATCTCATGTAGATGAATATGAAATATTTTATGTCCCAAATTATGTTGTAAAATGGTGACATGCTATTCCTGATGCTGTAATATATGTTGTTCTATCTTTCAACTTGTTCTGAGTTGCACATTACGGTCACTTGATTCTTTTCCTATCACTCTTGAGACAGGAGCAACACAATTTTCTTCTTTGTAATGGCAAAGACATTTGATGTGAGTTGTGCTCCATGAATTTATGTGTTCCATCAATGACTGGTACCTCCATTTGATCTTTGTGACACCTTCACTCTTTTCATGGCTATTTGGCTTTGAATGTCTTCAACTGCAGCATGGCATATGTCACTTGTATTATGGTTTACTGTATCATTAATGGCATGTATCTTAACTGTCCTACAGTTGATTTTGACAATGGTTTTCACTCATACAGGATGGTTGCTCCAATTGCTATTGTATAATGGATATTTCATGGTTGTCATGCAATTAATCATGGCTTCCCTATAGCTTCTAGATATCTCTTCATGGCATCTTGCTATTCTAGCCATACATATTAATATGTATATATTCATTTTGATCAAATTCCTTCTATCACATGGCATACACATGTAGCTTCTTGATGGTTGTCCATCTGCACTCTTCAATTTGTTTAATCATTCATAAAATAATATTTGTTTTTGATGCTATGTTATGAACAAAATAGTCATGCACTATTGAATGATGAAGTTCATTTACATTGATTTGGCATACAAATGTTATGAAATATCCATAGATGGAATATACCTGTCATGTTGACATGAAATACTACCTCTTGATCAGCATAAGAGTGTTCTAGTTCTCTTGTAACAGTAAATAGATGAATAATCTCTTCAATGTTTCTACTCTATTATATACAACATGAATGAGCTCAAAGCTCACCTATGACTTTCACTCCCTTAATTTCTATTGTAGCAATAATTCTATTTGTTCCCATGCATTGGATACTATCCTATATGAGTTCAGTTCATCCTTATGGTTTCACTTCATTTCTTGAACTGCAATCATGAGTGTATCCTGTTCTCGAAACCAAGATATGGTTATATGATACTCCTTCAGTTTAGTTATTCAATTAAGTAATATGAATAATGATCTCTATTCCATTCCATCCCCTTTGAGATTTAGGGGAAGCATGCTAGGCTCAACCCTTCTGGGAGCCCACTTGACACCACATGCTGATATGTCTTCAAACAGCTACATGACTTGTCCTATACCTGCACATGAAACAAATATATTAGATAAAACAATGAATTTAAATGATTGTTTCATTTCCAGTTCCTTTGTATGTGAATGGTGTATATCTGATCTAGTACATTATAGGCAATGTATTATGCCTCTTCTGATAGGCCATAGGGAACTCATAACTGGAGCTCTAATAGGTTTTTTCCCATTTTTTGCAAATTCTTATTGGAGATCAGGATCAAGGACATAAAGCAACCTCAAAAACTGAAGACACTAAAAGGTAATGTTGGCTATGATCCTTCTCTTTTCTATCCTTAGATGCATAGTATATTTCTTATATTTGCACTTGTTCAGCTATTCCCATGGCTTGGGTGGGACATTTGATCTATCATCTTTTCATTCAATGCAATGTTTATTTCTTTTATGTATTTCATTTGTAAAATGAATAACAATTGTAGTGAAATGAAATAACTTATCTCTTTAAGCAACCTTCTGCAAATGAATGGTGATCTAAAATTCTTTTCTTTTGCTGAACAACTGAACTATAACATCACTGAAACATTCCAACTATGCAAATAACTTATAGCAGAAAATGTTAAGACCTTCACTTTAAAAATGAACTTGTTGTACCAGCTCTACCAATTTGAGTTGTAAGTGAAAAAATCGTAACACCTCTTCCTTGACCACCAAATCTACCTCTAAAGCCTTCCTCCTCTAAAACCACATGTTGAATCTATAACTTGTTCTTGCCCTTTTCTTGTACCTTCTTGATTCTCTTGTGGTTGTCTTGGAGTAGAAAATGAAACTCTCCCTCTTGAATTGATGCCTCTACTTCTACCTTGTTTGTCTTGCCTTTTTAGTTTGTCTACATCTTTGATTGCCAACTGTTAGCACTTTCAACCATCCTTGGAGTGGTGAGGCTTAACTCTTCTTGGAGGTTGAATCTCAAACCATTCATATACCTTGCCATTATTTCTTCATCTTCTGTATGACCTGCTCTTATGCTCAACTTATAGAAATCCTCACTATAAGTTTGTACATCTATCTCCTTCTACTTGAGATTTTGAAGCCTCTTAAACAATTAAACATTGTAATCAACAGGTAGAAACTTACCTTTGAGTTTAGCCACCATCATATCCCAATATATGATTTGATATTTCCCTTTCTTTCTCCTTTCACTTTGGACATAATCCCACCAAAGCAAAGTGTGACCCTTCAATTTAGTCTTTGCTAGCTTCACCTTCTTGTCCTCTGGCACATCTTCATAATAGAAGTAGTTATCCAAGGCTCCTATCCAATCTAGGAGTTCTTCATTGTCCATCTTACCTCCACACATAGGTAAATCCATTTTGATCTTGTGCTCATCTCCCTTGATTATTTTAAGGAGTTTTTTCCATCCTCAAGTCATCAGGATCCATCTCTTCTTCAAACCCTTAGGAACTTTCCTCTTCCCCTTCTCCCTCATGGTCACTCACATCACCTATGATTGTACCTCTCTTTTGACTTATTTCCAGGGTAGTAAGCCTATCCCTCAACTCTCTCATCTCTCTCTCATCTCTAGCTTGTTTCTCCTTCAACTCCATCAATTCTCTAGGAAGGGCATTCCCTTTAGGAGGCATTTTGTCTTTTCAACTTCTCACTTTTCACTTCTTCAAAACTCAACCTCTCTTCTTCAAAAGATCTACTACCTATGCTTTGATACCAATTGATGTAGAGATATGACCAATTACCTTCCAACTAACTCAGACAACCCCCAAACCCTCAATAAAAATAGGGTTTGTTAATACTTCCTTCACAATCAAGCCCCTAACCGAGTAGCCCTCAAAATCAGTTTGTCAGAGCATAACTCTTAAGGGGAATCTCGTACCAAGAAAACCAAAACATTTTTGAGTACCCATTAAGCCTATTGTTAACATATTCCAAAATGGATAAGGGTTGTTTCAGATATTGTCCCTTGAAAATTGGCTGTCCTATTTTGCAACTAAGCCCAATTAACCCTCTTTTACAAAACAACTAAGTGAAATACCTCACTCAAACTTCCAAACTCAATCCCAACACTCTCAATAGATCTCAAATAGACAAAATCCACAACTTTTATCAATGGCCACACTCACAATTTCACCCAACCCCAAAATCTCACTTTTGGCCTATCTAGGCTTACATGCAATGAGGGTTTATTGGAACTCTTATCTCAAGGCCTTTTCTAACCTCCCCATAACCTCAAAAACACCACAATATGTCTTCCCAATATTTCTAAACCATCTCCAACCCTTTAACATTGCATTTACAACAAATCCCCACTTGTAGCCATCAAATTCAAGTAAAATCTCATACAAATACACCTAAGGCAACACTCAAAACACCTTCCTTGGTCCTAGAAGCCATTCCAACATCTAAACCTACCCTAATTCACCCATTATATCAAGTCTTAAACTAATCTACAGGTTGAATGATTTTTTATTACATTTCAAATGTCTTCAAACCCTCAAGTAAGGTATCACAGACCTGTTTCTAGAAATATGATTGTAAAAACCTTAAATCTTAATGAAATCCCATCAAATAAAAACCAAAATGTTGCTACTTCAATCCTCCATCAAATACAATGCAATTTGAATCAAAACCTAGTTGTACGAGGTCGTACAAAACAAGGGAGCAACAAATTTCACAGAAAAACACATAATTTGAGAGATTTCTTTATTGCCTTTTCCACAAAACTTCAACCAGAGCCTTTACCTCAAATTATTTCAACATATTTAAACCTTCAACATCAATAATCAACCAACAAACCATCCTCAACCAACTTTTGAACTAACATGACTGTGAGGACCGCCCTTTTTACTACTGTTGTTATGACTATTTACAGTACTGTTATTGTTACTTTCATATTTGTGGGATAGCAGTTCCTGGAATTTGTCAGACTATTAAACTTTATTATGTTTTCGGAAAAACTAATTGGGTGATGTTTGGATAAGTTTACTTTTCAGAAAAATGAATTAGGTGATGATGGAAAATTGTAATATGATTTTAATTATGTTAAATTGTACTATGTCATGAGAATGCATGTTTTATTTAAGTTGCTTCGGCTATGATGATTTTATGTGGTTACTGATCTTGTAATTGAGTGTGCAGGGATTACTAATCGAACCACAGATTTCGGAGATCATTCCACACCTTGTTATTTGTTATTCCCTGTTAAGCCGATCTGGTTCCACGAGGAACCAAGATCTCTTTGTGTTTGATGTCATGATGTAATGTGGTCTTTCGTATGGTCGAGTGGGTTAGGTTACCCTCATGTAACATTATTTTTATAATTTGTGTTGTAAAGAGCTTGAATTTGAAATTTCTTTAAGTATTTAATTATGAGGCCCTTTTCTTGTGCTTTACCTTGACCAGGGGTGTCTTGTATGGGTTAAAGTTGACCCTGGGTTATACCCCATGGGTCCAGGGGCCCATTTGGCATGGGTAACCCTTGAGTAACCTCCATCTAGTCAACTTAACCTCCCCCTGAAGTTAAGTGGCGAAAATTGGAGGTAGGAGGGGACATGATGGGTTGTACCAACACTCAACCCATCCCCTCTACATTCCCCTAGATAAGAGATGCCATCCATTATTGAAGGTCACCTCTTCTTTAGTGAGATTCCCCCATGTACTGTGGGGACACCCATGTGAAGAAAGGAGAAAGAGGCATGGGTCACCTGTCTTGTTCCCATTTAACTCTTTTTTTTATTTCTCCCATGAGAAAGTGGAGTCACATGAGAGGAATAAGGAGTACCCTTGGGAATGGAGAGTGACATAAGCCACCAGGATAGAATAGTGGTTTTGGGGAAGGGTGAGGAGGTGACAAGTGTCACTTCCCCATTTCTCAAAACTAAAAGAAAAAGAATTTGGGTTATTTATTTTAAAAATTTTGGGGATGAGAGGGAGTTAGTTGAATTTTGAGAAAACTTTCATTTTTGCCTTACAAAAAATAGAGAAGTTAGTTTGCAAGATAGAGAAGGGAGAGGGAGTTGGTGGCTAAGGTTGGAAGTGAACTCTGTGGACTCTGCAACAGCTTCATTCCAGGAGGGCTTTGCAAGGTTGGTCTGAATTTTACCTTTGTTTTTGTAGAACTGAAATGTGTATGAAATGTGTGTGAAATTTTGTGTTTAGATTTGTTTTCTGTGGGGTTATTGTCAGGTTGTTTGACAGAGCGTCTCCCACTTGGGAGAAATGCTCATCAAGTTTGGGGTAGGGGAGGAGAGATCCTCCTCGGGTGCATACCTGTTTCCATCTTTTGGGATGTTGAAAGCCTTGAGGGCATGTATCTGTGACTGCATTTTTGACTTGAGAGTCATATGCAGATTTCTCAAAAATTGTGATCACACTTGGTTTGAGACCAAGAGAAATTTATATTGGTTAACTTATCCGTCAGGGTGACACTCTGGAGTCGAGTGTGTCCACTCTCCTGCCCCTTATGAAACTCACTGTAGTTGAGTTTCCGTATTGTGTAAAATACCCACGGGTGTATGTGTGCTTTGGGATTGTTGTTGTTTCTGTTGTGAAGTGGAGTGTTTGAGTACCTAGGTGTGAGTATGGTCTCCCTAGCTCGAGGGTGACCCACTTGCGGGTCTACGGAAGGGAGGAGAGCTAGATGAGTGGTGTTTTCCTTTTTTTTTTGTTTGTCTTTGATACGCAGGTTTTCTCTTGGAGCTTCTGGTTGGATATTTGTGAAGAAGCAGATAATCTTCTTGGCATGAGAGTTGAAGAGAGAGTTCCTCTCTTGTTATTGTTGTAATTTAATGTTATTCTGGGAGTGAAGAAAATCACCTCCTTGATCTTGTATTACTGGACTTTTATTTGGTTGTCATAAGCTATCAGTTGTTTGTTGTTTGGGAGAAGGAAATCTGGGAAGCTAGTTGTTGTATCCCTGGTTTAAATTCTGTAATCTGAATGTGCTTAAATTTTCAAGTTGATTTTTGTAAACCTTGTTCAATAGCAATTTATTTGTGTTTCAAGTATTACTGAAAGGAAAAGTTCATTTTTTTAAACTGAGTTGTTTACATTTGAAAGTTTGGAATTGCTTAACTAGTTGAAATGTTAGTTTTTATAGTTCAATGTTATAATGGAAAAGACAGTTTTAAATGTTTGAGTTATTCTCCATAGTTAGTGGATTCTGTTAATTTGGAAGGATTAGAGGAAATCTAGCATGTATATATATTTCTCTGTTTGTAAATTTAAGAATCTTAAATGTTTATGAAAATGGAAATATATACATATAATAAGTGAATATATATTTACCATTTCTACCGAATAAGTGAAATTGGGATATATATATATATATATATATATATATATATATATATATATATATATATATATATATATATATATATATATATATATATATATATCTAATTGTTATGAGATTATCATTATAACAGGTTGAATTTGAGAAAATGAATAAGGTAGTGAATTTGAGAAATTTATGAATTATATATATATATATGAATATATATATATATATATATATATATAAATTTATATATATATATATAGATATATATATATTTCACATTTTGAGTAATTATCATTTTTATAGAATAATAGAGAAATTGAATAAAACTAGAATGAATAATTGAGTAATTATCATTTTTATGAGATTGAATGATATATATCATATATAAAAATAGATATATATATATATATATATATATATATGAATATATATATATATATATAAATATATTATCGTTGATATATATATATATATATATAAATATATTATTGTTGATAGAAATCAACGAAAAGCACCATAAGAAATGTCTGTCGAAGTTTTAAGCCCGCGGATAACAAAAACACAGTCGCGGTTTATATTGGGCGGTGGGGAGAAATCCCCACCGCAGGCCCTAAGATATAAATGGAGGTGTGGGGAGGGGCGGAGCCCCACCCACACCCCACATCATGGGATGTGGGTGGGGCTCCGCCACTCCCCACATCCCCCCCTTCCCCTTTGACTCCCGCGGCCTGCACAGGCCTTCCCCTCCACGGCCGACCCTGCTTCTCTGTCACTGCGGCCGACTCTGCCCTCTCTGTCACTGCGGCCACCACCTCCCATGGCCGCCGTCGGCTGTGGAATCACAAGCAAATAAAATGTTAGGGCTTTGGCCCTAACATATGATTGGTTTATTTGGAAATAAATACATTTTTATTGCTCTATATATAGGCATATATATATACTATATATGTCTATGTATATAGCCATATATATAATAAAATAATTATTATATATATATATATATATACATAGAGATATATATATATAGTGTTAAACCAATTTCGTCCTATACATAGACATTAAAATATATATATATTTATATATATATATATATTTATATATATATAGATATATATATATATATATATAATATACATAGGAGTAAATCTATGAACCATTTTATTGGGCCCTCGTTTAAAATCGTTATAAAATATGTCTCATGGATATAGAAAAAAAAAATAACAAATTATATTTTCACAGTAGTTTTTATTAAGTGTTGAACACAACAACCAAAGAAGTGATATTTCCAGGATCAGGGTTTTATAAAGTGGAGAGCCTCCTACATCTATTTACAACGTTATACG
Source organism: Cunninghamia lanceolata (assembly GCA_027924645.1). Classification (NCBI taxonomy): domain Eukaryota; kingdom Viridiplantae; phylum Streptophyta; class Pinopsida; order Cupressales; family Cupressaceae; genus Cunninghamia; species Cunninghamia lanceolata. The sequence continues at coordinate 22,188,157 of BSBN01000582.1, forward strand.
AGTCACAATCAGTGTATTAATAGTCATTAATAGTAATAGTAACAACAGTAATTATAAACAAGAGAAAATGAAATTATAATGTAAAAGAGAGTAAAGGAATATTCAGTGATACTCTGGAAAGAGTTTCTCGGAAGTTTCAACTATCAACGTAATATCAATCACCCGGAAAATGAAGAGGAAAATTACACATCACCTTGCTTAAAAGAACACTGGAAATAAACTTAAGAAGCCACCACTGACAATCCATGTGGCCATTTTAATCTCAACTGTAGTAAACGACCTCATAAGTAAACCTGTAAGAGAGTCCGAAGAAGAAAAACTAACATTGGAAAACACAGAGGAGAAAATGCGCGACATTTCTCACATGGGATAAGAGAACTAAGTTGACGGACCCTTCTGCCAAATCTGCTTAGGAACAAGTTGACTAAGTATATACGAAGAGGAGGAACCTAGATCGGGGAAGATTAGGAGACCGAGTCCAGCGAAATAGTAAACCAGCCTATGTGACCTAGATCATCCTGAAGTTAGGTTTAATATCAACAATAGCTGCAGTGATAACCCTGATTGACGTAAATCATGAAGAAAGGACAGGATGCACATAAAGAAAGCATAAAAAATGAAAGAGAGAGAGAGACCGAAATATAAACACACTAAATGAACAGAGAAATAGTTAAGGTAAGGGCGATAAAAATACAATCAAAAGTTAAGAAACCGTGAAAAGGGAAGAGAGAGCAATCAAACCGCCTTGTTGAAAATGCTAAGTCATAGGAGGAGTATGTTTCAGGAAACAAGAGAGGAGACAGACAACCGTGCCTGGCTGAAAAATGACTAAATAGGGAGATCACTAGCCGGTTTAGTCGGAACAAGGCGTCGTGGGAAGTTGTTAATCTATCAGCGAACCACATGCGTAAATGAGTGCAGCGTAATTCCCACTAACGCCGTAAGGCATTATGCTACCGAAAATTGCCGAGGTTTAGATGTAGGAACTTTGGTAATCTCACTCTTGCAATGACGTTAGCGGCGTCGTACAGAACCTCTTGTTGATCTGTATGCGTCTGGTTGCACGTAATTGTACTTATATCCCGCGGAAAATTGTAGTGGTTCGCCATGAGTGAACACCGTCGAGCATGCGTACGCATGCGAAGGGGGTTTTTAGGACAGTGTGAGAAAAGTTTTTCATATCTCGTGTCATAACCACATGACAGATGTGGCTATGACACGTGCGATGTGTGTTGTGACCACATGGAAAATGTGGGCATGACATTTGGTATCAGAGCACAGTTGTAAACACTGGGTGTATTTGGGCACGTTATTATTCCGCAACTTTGACTAATTAGTTTCTACCTTGTTTTGTAGGATGCCTCCCCGACATGTTCGATGAGCGCGATCACGCCACACAGCGTCAGTCGAGGTGCACAGCGATTCCTCAGCCGAGGGACTGGCACCCGTAGTTACAGCAGCACCACCTGCACCACCTGTACCACAAGCACCACTAGTACCACAGGCGACACCAGTATTGGATATAGGGCCACAGATTTTACAGGCACTACAGACTATGTTAGACAGGTTACCACCAGTGATTCCTGAGCCACGTATAGAGCCTCGTGTTGATCCGCGAGAGGAGCCACGTGCCGAGTCACGTATTGAGCCACGTATGGAGCCCCGCGTTGATCCACTGGAGGTGCCACGTGTGGAGCCCTTCGTTGAGATTCCTGACACAACAGTAGAGGAGGTAGGGTCAGCCTCCCGAGCACGGAGCAGGAGTCCTCCGAGACTTTTGAGACAAGAACAGGTTCAGCATGGATTATATGAGGATAGTGTGGAAGAGCCACTTGTGAGACTTAGAGACAGAGGGGACCCCATTAGAGATCTACTGAGGCTCAACCCACCCACTTTCGCAGGTGCTACAGAGGGAGCTGTGGCTGAGGCTTGGCTAATTAGCTTAGACAGGTGTTTCGCATTGCGACCATATGGGAGCAACACGAAAGCACGAGTGGCAGTTCATCTTCTTAGGGATGCAGCAGCCACCTGGTGGCGCACAGAGGAGTGCAAGCGCCGACTCTCCGTGGATACACTCACATGGGACATCTTCATTAAGCGCTTCAATGCGCGATATTTGTCCGAACATTATAGACAGCGCAGGATCGATGAGTTCCATGATTTACAGCAGAGGGGACTCACCGTTACTCAGTATGAGAGCCAATTTATAGAGCTTTCTCGTTACGCGGAATACCTCCATGACGAGAAAATCTTAATACACAAATTCATCAGAGGGCTAAATCACGGGATAGCAGGACCAGTTCGTATGGCAAATCCCCATACCATGAGCGAGGCTGTTGAAAAGGCCCTTATATCAGAGGAAATTCAGGGACGAGGACAGAATCCACGCCCGCAGTACCAGGAACGTAATCCCCAACAACAGCAAAATTTCTGAAGGCCTCAAAACACAACACAGAGAGGAGGATATAATCCTTCATCATTACCTCCTAGGCCTCCACAGCAGCAGCAACAGCAGCAAAAATCCAAATTTCAACAGAGGGGACAGGGAGGACAGAACCGTGGATGGCAGCAGCAGGGTCCACGCAGAGATCAGAGACAGCAGGGTTCATCGGCAGGACCCGCAAGGTCCCAGCAGTCTTACAGAGGCTCACAGGGATCCACCGGATGGACTGGGCAACAACAATCGGGCAGAACACAGTCAGGGCAGTTACAGGTTAGAGGACCATGTTATGTATGTGGTGGGGCAGGGCATCTGGCTAGAGAGTGCCCGCAGGGATTTACTGCAGGGGGTTAGCCCCGATCAGGAGGGTCTGAGCAGACCGTAGGTGACGTGGGTAGATCTCACCACATGTTTGCAGCGGTTGATAACCGCCAGGCTGATTTCTAGGCTTCTGTCATCGAGGCAGCAGGTACGATTAGAGACTTTTCCATCTCGATCCTTTTTTACTCAGGAGCTACTGACTCCTTTTTGTCTACATCGTTAGTGGAGCGTTGCAGGCTGGTGGCTTCTAGGCAAGACATTAGGTGGGAAGTTGAGTTGGCCTTAGGGGCCAGGATGTCAGTAGATACCTTGGTTAAAGACTGTGAGATCACATTGGGATCATTCACCACAACATGTGACCTTAGGATTATGCCATTAGGGTCTTACGGAGTAGTTCTGGGTATGGATTGGCTTGCGGCACATAGAGCCAAGCTTGATTGTCGCCAGAGAACGATTAGCTGTTTAGACGATCATGGTTCGTCGGTTGAGATAGTGGGCATTCAAAAGCCCACGGTTGTTCGTATGATATCCGCTCAGCAGCTTAAGCGCTGTATGTGGAAGGGATGTCAGATGTTTGCCATCACAGTCAGTGATAGAGTAGAGGATGAACCTGAGGCTACTTTAGATGATCACCCTATCCTTAGAGAGTTTGCCGATGTATTTCTGCCAGAATTACCTGGTATGCCTCCACGCAGAGAAGTGGACTTCCACATCGACTTAGTGCCAGGTGCAGAGCCGATATCCCGCGCACCCTATAGGATGACGACCCATGAACTCACTGAACTTAAACTGCAGTTAGAGGAATTACTTGAGAAGGGACACATCCGACCTAGCGTTTCACCATGGGGCGCACCAGTTATCTTCGTGAAGAAGAAGGATGGGTCACTTCGTCTATGCATGGACTACAGGCAGTTGAACAAGGTGACGGTGAAGAACCGTTATCCTCTGCCTAGGATTGACAACCTTTTTGATCAGATGCAGGGAGCCAGAGTGTTCTCGAAAATCGATCTAAAATCTGGGTATCACCAATTGCGCATCATGGAGTCAGATATTCATAAAACTGCTTTTCGAACCAGATATGGCCATTATGAATTCACAGTGGTACCTTTCGGGTTGACGAACGCTCCTGCAGTATTCATGAGTCTCATGAACGGGGTGTTCTGTACATACCTAGATCGGTTCGTGATCATATTCCTAGATGACATTCTGATTTATTCATGGACTGAGGAGGAGCATGTAGAGCACTTGCGTCAAGTTTTGCAGCAATTACGAGGGTAGCAGCTTTATGGAAACTTGGCGAAGTGTGCCTTCTTCAGGACAGAGGTGCAGTATTTGGGACACATTTTATCAGGCGATGGCATCTCCGTAGATCCATCTAAAATTAGAGCAATTCAGGAGTGGCCGGCACCCACGAACGTGACAGAGGTCAGAAGCTTTATGGGGTTAGCCGGGTATTATCGTCGGTTTGTCGAAGGTTTCTCCAGGATAGCACATCCCATTACTTCCCTTCAGTGAAAAGGGAAGGGTTTCACTTGGACCGAGCAGTGTGAAAAGGCTTTTGGAGTCCTCAAGGAGCGTCTTACTAGTGCTCCTATTTTAGCAGTTCCAGATCCTTCAGAGGAGTTTGTAGTTTGCACGGATGCATCATTAGAAGGTTTGGGAGCCGTGCTTATGCAGGATGGTCGAGCGATCGCATACGAATTGCGGAAACTAAAGACACATGAGTTAAACTATCCTACGCACGACTTAGAGCTCGCAGCTGTTGTTCATGCCTTGGTTCGCTGGAGACACTTTCTCTTAGGTCGACGCTTTGAACTCCATTCGGATCATCATAGTTTGCAGTATATTTTTACACAGCCTAATTTGAACGCTCGCCAACGGCGTTGGATGGAATTCCTATGCGAATATGACTTCGAAGTCCACTTTATCAAAGGGAAGGAGAACGTGGTCGCTGATGCTTTGAGTCGAAGATGCCACGAGATCCAGACCCTGACCTTGAAGATGGACTTGAAGGATTGCATCTTATAGCATCTGCCGGAGGACGAATGGTTTCTTGAAGTGCAGCAGGCAGTACTAAATCAGAAGGCCCTTGAGGGCAAATTCACAGGATATACCCTTGAGTCTGATGGTATGCTTCGACATCGGCAGCGCATCTATGTACCCCGTGCGGGTAATCTTCATACAGTAATCCTATCAGAGGCTCATAGAGCACCTTATGCAGCACACCCAGGAGTGAAGAAGATGCATGCTGACTTACGACAACTTTATCATTGGGCTGGGATGAGGCGTGACATTGCCGAATTTGTTGCTCGTTGCCTGGAATGTCAGAGGGTCAAGGCCGAACATCAGCATCCAGCGGGACTGTTGTACCCTCACGAGATACCTGAATGGAAATGGGACACCATTTCTATGGATTTTATCGTTGGTCTACCTATGTCATCACGTCGCCATGATGCTATTATGGTGACAGTTGACAAGCTGACCAAAGTGGAGCATTTTTCACCAATATGCACAACATACAATGCACCATCAGTGGCCAAGGTGTTTCTTGATCAGATTGTTCGACTTCATGGGGTACCTCGCCGCATTATATCTGACAGAGACTCCGTATTCACTTCATCGTTCTGGAGAGCCTTACATCAGGCGTTGGGCACACAGCTCAACTTCAGTTCAGCATATCATCCGGAAACCGATGGACAGACAGAAAGAGTTAACCAGGTGTTAGAAGACATGCTTCGCATGTATGTGATGGACCACCAGTCTAGATGGGAGGAGTACCTGTATCTAGTTGAGTTCGCCTACAATAATGGGCATCATAGCTCGTTGGGTATGCCTCCTTTCCAGGCGTTATATGGCAGACCATGCAGAACACCTTTGAGTTGGGATCGGATAGAGGACAGAATAGTCATCGGCCCAGAGATAGTTCAGAATATGGAACTGCAAGTCAAACAGATAAGACAGAGGCTTCAAGAAGCACAGGACAGGCAGAAAAAGTATGCCGATGCTAAGAGGACAGACCGAAGCTTCTCTGTGGGGGAAAGAGTATTTTTGAGAGTGCGGCCGCACAAGAGTCCAATCCGTTACGGAAAAGGCTCTAAGCTCGCACCCCTGCACCTCGATTTGTAGGACCTTTCGAAATCTTGGAGCGGATAGGACCAGTAGCCTATCGTCTAGCCTTGCCACCTAGCCTGTCACGTATCCACGATATATTTCATGTATCAGTTTTACGTAAATATATTTCTGACTTATCTCACGTGTTGGATTGGAGTGCTCTTCAGGTAGAGGTAGACGGACAACTGGCGTTGGAGCCAATTCGTATATTGGCTCGTCGGACGCTGGCCCTTCGAGGTCGAGAGCTGGACCAGGTTAGAGTCCAGTGGGACCTATACGACGAAGTCACTGCAACATGGGAAGATGCAGAGAGACTGAAGACCCTTTATCCTCACCTTTTTGATGACTTCCAGGAGGAAGTACCGTCTTAGGGGGAGAGGATGTGAGGACCACCCTTTTTACTACTGTTGTTATGACTATTTACAGTACTGTTATTATTACTTTCATATTTGTGGGATAGCAGTTCCTGGAATTTGTCAGACTATTAAACTTTATTATGTTTTCGGAAAAACTAATTGGGTGATGTTTGGATAAGTTTACTTTTCAGAAAAATGAATTAGGTGATGATGGAAAATTGTAATATGATTTTAATTATGTTAAATTGTACTATGTCATGAGAATGCATGTTTTATTTAAGTTGCTTCGGCTATGATGATTTTATGTGGTTACTGATCTTGTAATTGAGTGTGCAGGGATTACTAATCGAACCACAGATTTCGGAGATCATTCCACACCTTGTTATTTGTTATTCCCTGTTAAGCCGATCTGGTTCCACGAGGAACCAAGATCTCTTTGTGTTTGATGTCATGATGTAATGTGGTCTTTCGTATGGTCGAGTGGGTTAGGTTACCCTCATGTAACATTATTTTTATAATTTGTGTTGTAAAGAGCTTGAATTTGAAATTTCTTTAAGTATTTAATTATGAGGCCCTTTTCTTGTGCTTTACCTTGACCAGGGGTGTCTTGTATGGGTTAAAGTTGACCCTGGGTTATACCCCATGGGTCCAGGGGCCCATTTGGCATGGGTAACCCTTGAGTAACCTCCATCTAGTCAACTTAACCTCCCCCTGAAGTTAAGTGGCGAAAATTGGAGGTAGGAGGGGACATGATGGGTTGTACCAACACTCAACCCATCCCCTCTACATTCCCCTAGATAAGAGATGCCATCCATTATTGAAGGTCACCTCTTCTTTAGTGAGATTCCCCCATGTACTGTGGGGACACCCATGTGAAGAAAGGAGAAAGAGGCATGGGTCACCTGTCTTGTTCCCATTTAACTCTTTTTTTTATTTCTCCCATGAGAAAGTGGAGTCACATGAGAGGAATAAGGAGTACCCTTGGGAATGGAGAGTGACATAAGCCACCAGGACAGAATAGTGGTTTTGGGGAAGGGTGAGGAGGTGACAAGTGTCACTTCCCCATTTCTCAAAACGAAAAGAAAAAGAATTTGGGTTATTTATTTTAAAAATTTTGGGGATGAGAGGGAGTTAGTTGAATTTTGAGAAAACTTTCATTTTTGCCTTACAAAAAATAGAGAAGTTAGTTTGCAAGATAGAGAAGGGAGAGGGAGTTGGTGGCTAAGGTTGGAAGTGAACTCTGTGGACTCTGCAACAGCTTCATTCCAGGAGGGCTTTGCAAGGTTGGTCTGAATTTTACCTTTGTTTTTGTAGAACTAAAATGTGTATGAAATGTGTGTGAAATTTTGTGTTTAGATTTGTTTTCTGTGGGGTTATTGTCGGGTTGTTTGACAGAGCGTCTCCCACTTGGGAGAAATGCTCATCAAGTTTGGGGTAGGGGAGGAGAGATCCTCCTCGGGTGCATACCTGTTTCCATCTTTTGGGATGTTGAAAGCCTTGAGGGCATGTATCTGTGACTACATTTTTGACTTGAGAGTCATATGCAGATCTCTCAAAAATTGTGATCACACTTGGTTTGAGACCAAGAGAAATTTATATTGGTTAACTTATCCATCAGGGTGACACTTTGGAGTCGAGTGTGTCCACTCTCCTGCCCCTTATGAAACTCACTGTAGTTGAGTTTCCGTATTGTGTAAAATACCCACGGGTGTATGTGTGCTTTGGGATTGTTGTTGTTTCTGTTGTGAAGTGGAGTGTTTGAGTACCCAGGTGTGAGTATGGTCTCCCTAGCTCGGGGGTGACCCACTTGCGGGTCTACGGAAGGGAGGAGAGCTAGATGAGTGGTGTTTTCCTTTTTTTTTTGTTTGTCTTTGATACGCAGGTTTTCTCTTGGAGCTTCTGGTTGGATATTTTTGAAGAAGCAGATAATCTTCTTGGCATGAGAGTTGAAGAGAGAGTTCCTCTCTTGTTATTGTTGTAATTTAATGTTATTCTGGGAGTGAAGAAAATCACCTCCTTGATCTTGTATTACTGGACTTTTATTTGGTTGTCATAAGCTATCAGTTGTTTGTTGTTTGGGAGAAGGAAATCTGGGAAGCTAGTTGTTGTATCCCTGGTTTAAATTCTGTAATCTGAATGTGCTTAAATTTTCAAGTTGATTTTTGTAAACCTTGTTCAATAGCAATTTATTTGTGTTTCAAGTATTACTGAAAGGAAAAGTTCATTTTTTTAAACTGAGTTGTTTACGTTTGAAAGTTTGGAATTGCTTAACTAGTTGAAATGTTAGTTTTTATAGTTCAATGTTATAATGGAAAAGACAGTTTTAAATGTTTGAGTTATTCTCCATAGTTAGTGGATTCTGTTAATTTAGAAGGATTAGAGGAAATCTAGCATGTATATATATTTCTCTGTTTGTAAATTTAAGAATCTTAAATGTTTATGAAAATGGAAATATATACATATAATAAGTGAATATATATTTACCATTTCTACCGAATAAGTGAAATTGGGATATATATATATATATATATATATCTAATTGTTATGAGATTATCATTATAACAGGTTGAATTTGAGAAAATGAATAAGGTAGTGAATTTGAGAAATTTATGAATTATATATATATATATATAAGAATATATATATATATATATAAATTTATATATATATATAGATATATATATATTTCACATTTTGAGTAATTATCATTTTTATGAGATTGAATGATATATATCATATATAAAAATAGATATATATATATATATATATATATATATATATATATATGAATATATATATATATATATATAAATATATTATCGTTGATATATATATATATATATATATATATATATATTATTGTTGATAGAAATCAACGAAAAGCACCATAAGAAATGTCTGTCGAAGTTTTAAGCCCGCGGATAACAAAAACACAGTCGCGGTTTATATTGGGCGGTGGGGAGAAATCCCCACCGCAGGCCCTAAGATATAAATGGAGGTGTGGGGAGGGGCGGAGCCCCACCCACACCCCACATCGTGGGATGTGGGTGGGGCTCCGCCACTCCCCACATCCCCCCCTTCCCCTTTGACTCCCGCGGCCTGCACAGGCCTTCCCCTCCGTGGCCGACCCTGCTTCTCTGTCACTGCGGCCGACTCTACCCTCTCTGTCACTGCGGCCACCGCCGCCCATGGCTGCCGTCGGCTGTGGAATCACAAGCAAATAAAATGTTAGGGCTATGGCCCTAACATATGATTGGTTTATTTGGAAATAAATACATTTTTATTGCTTTATATATAGGCATATATATATACTATATATGTCTATGTATATAGCCATATATATAATAAAATAATTATTATATATATATACAGTGTTAAACCAATTTCGTCCTATATATAGACATTAAAATATATATATATATTTATATATATATAGATATATATATATATATAATATACATAGGAGTAAATCTATGAACCATTTTATTGGGCCCTCGTTTAAAATCGTTATAAAATATGTCTCATGGATATAGAAAAAAAAAAATAACAAATTATATTTTCACAGTAGTTTTTATTAAGTGTTGAACACAACAACCAAAGAAGTGATATTTCCAGGATCAGGGTTTTATAAAGTGGAGAGCCTCCTACATCTATTTACAACGTTATACGAGTCACAATCAGTGTATTAATAGTCATTAATAGTAATAGTAACAACAGTAATTATAAACAAGAGAAAATGAAATTATAATGTAAAAGAGAGTAAAGGAATATTCAGTGATACTCTGGAAAGAGTTTCTCAGAAGTTTCAACTATCAACGTAATATCAATCACCCGGAAAATGAAGAGGAAAATTACACATCACCTTGCTTAAAAGAACACTGGAAATAAACTTAAGAAGCCACCACTGACAATCCATGTGGCCATTTTAATCTCAACTGTAGTAAACGACCTCATAAGTAAACCTGTAAGAGAGTCCGAAGAAGAAAAACTAACATTGGAAAACACAGAGGAGAAAATGCGCGACATTTCTCACATGGGATAAGAGAACTAAGTTGACGGACCCTTCTGCCAAATCTGCTTAGGAACAAGTTGACTAAGTATATACGAAGAGGAGGAACCTAGATCGGGGAAGATTAGGAGACCGAGTCCAGCGAAATAGTAAACCAGCCTATGTGACCTAGATCATCCTGAACTTAGGTTTAATATCAACAATAGCTGCAGTGATAACCCTGATTGACGTAAATCATGAAGAAAGGACAGGATGCACATAAAGAAAGCATAGAAAACGAAAGAGAGAGAGAGACCGAAATATAAACACACTAAATGAACAGAGAAATAGTTAAGGTAAGGGCGATAAAAATACAATCAAAAGTTAAGAAACCGTGAAAAGGGAAGAGAGAGCAATCAAACCGCCTTGTTGAAAATGCTAAGTCATAGGAGGAGTATGTTTCAGGAAACAAGAGAGGAGACAGACAATCGTGCCTGGCTGAAAAATGACTAAATAGGGAGATCACTAGCTGGTTTAGTCGGAACAAGGCGTCGTGGGAAGTTGTTAATCTATCAGCAAACCACGTACGTAAATGAGTGCAGCGTAATTCCCACTAACACCGTAAGGCATTATGCTACTGAAAATTGCCGAGGTTTAGATGTAGGAACTTTGGTAATCTCACTCTTGCAATGACGTTAGCGGTGTCGTACAGAACCTCTTGTTGATCTGTATGCGTCTGGTTGCACGCAATTGTACTTATATCCCGCCGAAAATTGTAGTGGTTCGCCATGAGTGAACACCGTCGAGCATGCGTACGCATGCGAAGGGGGTTTTTAGGACAGTGTGAGAAAAGTTTTTCATATCTCGTGTCATAACCACATGACAGATGTGGCTATGACACGTGCGATGTGTGTTGTGACCACATGGAAAATGTGGGCATGACAATGACTGTTGGTCTTCTCAAATTTAGCATTTTTTGCGCTTTTAACATGACAACATTTCAAAGATATTGACAACTTTAGTAAAATGACCTTCTTAAGATCCTAGTTACATTCTAGATGGTCTATTTAGACCTTATTGAGTGAAAAAATAAGACAAAAAATACCCAAACCTATCACAAGACCAAAATTGACCATATTTACAAGTTTCAACATGTTGCCCCTGCACCAAGATGCCTAAAAACTTGTTTCCAATTGAAGCTTTTGCAAGGTAGATATGCTGGAAAAGTTAATCTATCCATCCAAGGATTGTACCTATAGTAGTTGTGATGAAGACAATGTTTGAGATTGTCTTTTTTTTGCTAAAAATTCTCTGATAGAGTCTATCAGAGAGTCTCCAAAGGTTTCACCAACATTACCTTTCTCCTCTTGGGATAACAACCTAGAAACAAAGGTCTCCGGAGGATGACTTTCATCATTTTCTTCCTCTTTTCAAACATTCTCTAGAACAAAGGTATTATCCACAAAGTTTCCATCTTGATCTATACTAGCCTACCTTTGTTCTCTCTTATCTCCATCTATCTTTTCTTCTAGAGACTCCTTTTGTTCATCATCAATTTATGTGTTCTCCGGAGGGCCAACTACATTAGGATCTTCTACATTTATTTCTATAGATGGTGATGGAAAACTTTCTTCAGTTAGCACATGTGATCCTACACTGGTTTCACCTTTTTCTTTAATTTTATCAGTCTGACCATCATCTACATCTTCTTTAGAAGACCATTATTTGATTGTAGAGATCTGTAGCTCTTCAAGAACATTTGCACTTATTTTGAGTGTGTTCTTTTTCAACCTTTCTATTTCATCTTTTTCATTTGACATCAAAGTGTTTATTCTTCTTTTTGTCCTAAATTCCTTGGCTAACCTCTATATAGCCTTAACCTTGTCTTGTTCAGAAATTGTAGGAAAAACCTTTTCAAGTGTTTTATTCTTCATTTCAATACATCCTTGTTCATGGCATCATCTCTCCTCTTTGGCATTACATCAGCAAGACTATCAGGTAGTTTGACAATTATTTATATTAATGCAACATTGAATGCATCCATGTACCTAATAATAGTTGTCTCAATGATTGATTGATCTTCTATTGACCTTTCATCATACAACTTAGCTACATGCTTTAGATTTCCATACTCAATTATAGCATTGATTGTAGCTTCCAATTGCAGAGGGGGAAGATAGGATTTTTTTATTTCTCTTTCTTTCCCTTTCCCTTGTCTGCAGCTTCACTTTCCTTTCTTTACTTTCTTTTTCCTAAAGATTCACTAGATTTTACTTCTCTTTTCTTGAAGATAAAGCCTTCTTTTTCTTTCTCAAAATCTTCATCTTCCTCTACAACAATGTCAATATTTGTCCTTTTAATTTGTGTCTCTTCTTCAGAAACAAGAAACTTTCTTTTCTTCTGGACCAGTGTGGGTGCTTCTTCTTCTTCCTCTTCATCATCAATGTCATCATGAATCACATAATATTTTATCACTACTTTTCCCTTTGCTCTTCTTTTCTTTGCAGAATGTTGTTGTACAGAAGCACTAGCTATAGGCATGGCTTTGGAGGCATTAGGGGTAGTAGCAAAGAGGTTAGAGGTCCTTGCTGACCTTCTGATTCCTGATAATTCCCTTTTAGGTTCAGATGTACCCTTGGATTTATCTATAGGGCCCTTTTAGGCTATCATATCTTCAACTTTAGACTTCATTTCTTCAACATTCTTCTTAATTTATTTCTCTTTGTGTTTTAGGTGCACCTCAACTTAGATTTTTCTTCATAGATTCCAAGTCTTTATTTAGAAGTATCTTTGGGCTTTCTCAACATTAGGTCTGCAAAACCTACAATGATATCTTCAAGCACTTCATATCCCATTTCTGGAATCTAAACTATCCTAGGTTCTACTGCCTCCATGTAGCATCCATCTTTGCTTACCATAAAGAGTATATCATCTTTGTATTTCTCCACAACTTTCTTAGGGATCCTTTCCCTAGCATGCATCTTCTCCTAAAATATTTTGAATTACCTCAAGAGTGCAACATTTTGATCTTGAATGTTTCCAATTCTTTTCAAATGGTCTTTGATTTGGGTTGCAATCAGAATGTGACTTAACCACACTATGTTTTGTGCACCCAAAACCTGTTTGAGAAAATAAAATAGTAAACAAATAACCAGGGTGCCAAACTTGAAAGGATATTTTGAATCCTTTATCTTCTACAAGTTTTCAAGTAATTGTTGTTTTAACAATTTACACAGACATAATCCATACTCTTTTTCACCATCTCATACGCAATATATATTGTAGTTACTAAGCTAGAGTTTCACTATTTGTGAAGTAGATCTTGTAGCCTATCATCATGGATGCATATCTTACTATCAGATCTTCAATATCATACACAGTCAATGCTCTCTTATCAAATTTAGCTCCTGTGAGTTTCATCACAACATCATTTTTAATAGATTTAAGTGTCAGAATAGCTCTGGTGGAGCACAAACATGTTACAGCCCTAATGGCTTCCTTATTTATCATGTGTAGAAGGTCCAGCCACATGAATCTATCATGAATGTGGATCAATACATACCTTACCCATGCATCTTCATAACATAAAATGGGAAAATCATTCCAAACATCCAACTTTTTCTTAGTTAGGGCACTGTATTCATGCTACAAATCAAAGTTGTCATCTGTCAACTTATTTACCCAAATCTCTCCTAGTTTTACATGGTTGTGTTCTTCCAATTTTGTATGTATATACATTCTTATATCTTCTGTGTGCAATACACCATATGGTATATCAGAGAAAGCTCCATTTGAATCCCTTTCCATGGATTTGAATGGGTGTTTCTTGAAATTAGATCGTGGGTACTTAATAACCTCTACTACTTGTGGTGTATCCAATGCAAGTGAATTCAAAACTTTAATGCATAGTACATAGTGAAATAGGGAAAACTAGAAAATACATTTTCTTCGCTTTTGCTATACTAGGGTTTAGATGAAATAAACTCTGAAACACATTGATCTATTTTTTTCTCAACTTAGCTCTTGATCTGCTCTTCGAATGCTTTTGTGAATGATTTTGTTAAGTAAAATCCCTTTTTAAGACCCTTTAGATCTGACCTAAAGTTTGCATTTAATTCTTCAAACAATAAAGCTGTCAAACCTTTCTCTGTATACATAGTTACCTTCAAATGCTCTACAAACTTCCACATTAGGAGATTTTCCATCGTAGTCTTCACTAATGGATCAAGCATGTCAATATTCAACTTATATCTTTTTGTTTAGACATTAGCACCATTCCTTTGGTAGGGGGAGGATTTTCATTAAACCTAGCCCTAAGCCAAAGTTCTCATCTTAGTTCCCAGAGGAATAATTTGCACTAGATGCTAGTACAGGCTCACCATTAAACTTTGTTACATCCTTCTTTATCCAAATCTTATTCATTTCCATTTTGGTCTCTGCAAGATTAACCTTTAGTATAGGTTCATGTTCTTCCACTAGATTATCCTTCTTCATGTTTCTACTTCTGCAAAACTTAGAAATGTGTCTAGGTCTATTGTAATTGTAGCATACAACATTCTTCTGACTAGTATTTCTTCCTTTCATTTTGGATCTAAATTGATTAGTTTTATGCCTAAATCTATTGTATGTATAATAGTAGCCATTGAAAGATTGAATCATTTTGTCATTGTTATATCCATTCCTCATTTGACTTCTACACTCACTAGCTTTATGACCAAGTTTCTTGCATGTAAAACATTGACCAAAGAAAGAAGGTATATTTTGATTTATTGTGCTTTTACATACTATTTCCTTGTGTCCATATTTATTTCAAGAATGACAAAAACCATTGAAAGATGGGTACCTTTGAGCATTTGTTTATCTAATAGGTGGTCTTCTAACTTCATTCCTTTTATTCTAGAAGTACTTGTCATTGTTCTTCTTGTTTTCAGTATTTTATGTCTAACCCAATTTTGAGATTTTACCCTTTTCAAATCCTAAACCCTCTTTATCATTTGGAATTTTCTAGTTTGCAATCATTTAATCAAGCTTTGCAAAGCTCATCTTGAATTTGTCTTCATGAATCCTTGCCTTCTGTAGACATAATTTCAGATTTACAACTTCTTGTTCAAGTCTTGAACATTCTTTTGATTTGCCTTTCATCACATTCAGACATTCCTCAATTCTTGTCTTATCCTCAACTTACACTTTCAGACCACTGATAGATTTATTTTCTTGCTTCAATTGTTCACTGACTTCCTTATGACTCTCTTTAAACTTTTTGACTTGCTCTCTCAATTTTCTAATGCATTCATCTTCTTCTCTAACATTTTCCTTTAGATCTTTGATTTCACCTTCAATCTTTTCAAGATCTTCAAGAGTAGCATTAAGTTCTCCAGCTTTGTCAAGTATGCAATATTCTCTAATCCATTTAGTAGCACAAATCTCCTCCAGAGAAATAGGTGATCTTGTAGCACCCATGTGTTCAATTTCCAAGATCTTCCTTGAGTGGTTAGGCATCTTCTAAAGGACTTGGCTCTAATACCAATTGTTGAACACCCAGAATACTGAGAGGGGGAGATGAATTAGTATTCACTTAACCATTTACACATCAAACATTTTAATCCATTTAGCATATTCAATTGTAGTGAAGGAAATTAAGCATAAAACATACAGCAACAATTCATAACACAAACACTAGGATTTTTACGTGGAAAACCCCAAAAAGGGAAAAACCATGGTGAGGATTACCTCACAATATATTATAATAAAGCAACTGGTTAAGGTTGAAACAATTGGTGGACTCAATGTCTAAGAATGCTCACTACAGGTGGCTCACTACAAATGGACTCACTATCTTGAAAGAAAGAGAGAAGAGAATGGATGGCTCATTGCCAGGATTGAACTATTTACAATTGCATATAACATATGCATGAAGTACAATTCCAATGAAGCTCAAAGTTAAAACATAATAATCTGCACACTATTCTGAAATACCAGACTCCTCTGCTCTGCATTCACTCAATTCACATCCATAGTCTCTTGTCACATCATTTAAATCAGACTCATACCATTCACTACTTAAAAAACTAAAAACAATCCTTCATATATATTCTCTTCTTTCACAACATCAATTAGGTCGGCCTAATTGGATATAATGTGCAAAACATACCATATAGGACTTATCAGCCCCAAACTTTCACTCACACACCTTGCACCAAAATTAAAACTTTGAAACAAATTGAAATAGGTCGGCATGAACCTAAAATAACTCCCATTTATCTCAACAAATCATATTTACCCACACACAACATCAATAGCTTTAGGTCAGCTCCACTAGCAAGATAACAACAATATGAACTATCTATTATTTCACAAATTGGTATGTGGACCTCCAAATTGCTTAAAAAATGGAATATGCATGCTATAAACATTCAAAATCTTATCCTTAGATCCACACATCAAACCCTTTACTTGCGGTAAAATGTAGAGTGTCTCAATGTGTCACTGGCACTGTCAATACACTCTCAATACAAAGTGTGATACTCTGTCACTTCTAACTTTCATTCCAAAGGGATTCAGTACCTGGAACTTTAGATTTGGACTCCATGAATATGTGCCAACAATACCTCACAACCACAAAGAAAAATTTTTCATGCTAGAGAAATGTGGATCCATTTACTTACATACTTTGTGCTAGGAATAGCTGTACTGTGTTAGGCTAGACTTTTGTTGTTCACATCTTTCACACCAAACATCATTAGTAAACAAAACTCTAGATTTTGATATATCCAATGACCAATAACCACATGCTAGAACTGTAGAGCAAGATTTTCAATAGCAGACTGATGCAGACCAAATTATTGGAAATCTATAGGTTAGTTTTACCAAACTGACACTTAGCCAATTTCCATAGCATATCTCCTTACTACATTAAATCTTCTTGCACAGTAGTCTTCTATGAAGAGTAAAGTCACCTTGTGAGGAAGAAGATCAAACTCTCTTGCAAATTTATCAATCAAACTAATCTATATGCCTATCTCCTTATCCTTTTGCCTGGTTATCACTTTTTAGATCACTGTACCATTATCTTTTGTTGTCACTGTCTTTGTCCTATGATGTTACTAACTTTGCTATTCTCTAGACCATTGTATCTTTACTCTTTGAAGCCAACCTTTACCCTTATCTCTACTCAACTAGTTGACACTAATGACATGATGAAGGGGGTAAATCACAAAACACACAACAACAAAAATTGAACACAAAAAATAGAACTTTCTTTTATTAATCTGGGCAACTCATTACATTACAAAAGTTCAATTACAATCAGAGGATGAATCCTCTACTGGCTACAACCCATTATAGCTTTCCCAACCTCAAGACTATAGAATCTTCAGCCTTCTGTAACCCCAAATCATCTAGGGTTTCTGTTTTCCCACCTATTATTGACTCTACACTTGTCCCCTTAACTCTACTACTACCTAGGGTTCCCAAAAATGGTTATTAATAGCCTTTTTGGCAGCCAACAACCTAATTTCAAAATTAGCATCTCCCTCCAAAAATAGGTCAACTTTTAGGAGCCATAACTTTAGATTTAGATGTCTGAACCGTTTTATGCGTCAGAAAGCTCGCAGAGTGCTCTATGCACTGCAAACTAGCTTTGTCAATTTTGGCCATTTTCTAGCCTATATGGGGCCTTTTAGTGCCTTAAACCTAAGTTTGAATAATTTTCAGGCATTTTTTGGGAAACAAAAACTTTAATATCTTTCAGCTCGCAAATGATCTTTGTGTGATTCCTTCGCCAAAGGTCTTATATTTTTATTATGTAACTTCCTATAAATTTTGACTTCAATCCATGCCCAAATGCAAACTTTCTAAAAATAGCAGGTTACTATTTTTAGCAGTTTGGTAAAACTAAAAGTTTTACATCATTATTCAAGCAATTATGGAACCAAAACCACAAATTTTGAAAATAAATGGAAAGAACATCAACAATTTTGAAACACATCTTTTTTTTTGGGTGATGCAAGATTGCCCTTACATCACTAGATGCTCCTGCATCAGACACCTAGGGTAATTTGAGAAGTGACCCTGTCACGTCTCAAGTGTTTGTGAGGAAAACTCAAATGGTCAACCTCTACCTTAGACAACCAAGAAAAATCTTCAATAGGTCTTCCTTCCCATTTCACCAGATATTCTTCATATTACCTATTCTAAGTACTTCTTCCCACATGGCTATCCAAGATCTCTTCTATCTCCTCTGTTGAAGTAGATGCCGGAATACTCCATTGTTCTTCTATTGTTCCATCCTCTGTGCCACCCTCATGATATTCTATTAAATCAGCAATGTTGAACAAAAGGGAAATATCAATCCTAGCAGCTCTACCTCATATGCATTTCCTGAATTATGCTTCTTCAGGATTCTGCATGGTCCAAATTTCTTCATTTCCAACTTATTGTATGTTCCAATTTGGAACCTTTATTTTCTCAAGTGAACCATGACTTCATCTCCTACTTGGAACTCCTTATACCTCCTCTTTTGATCTGCCTTAGCCTTGTACTGAATATTCATCTTATTAGTGTGCTTTCTCACCTCTTCATGCAAATTCTTCAGATGTTCTGCAATGTCTTCAGCCTCGGCACTTCTCTTTTCTCCTTTGTCAAACTTTCTTAAGTCTAAAGCATTTCTTGGACCATTCCCATATATAATATGGAATGGTGATTTACCAGTACTCCTATTGACAAAATTGTTGTAAGCAAATTCTACCTGTGGTAAAATCAAATCCCATCCCTTGGGCTTATCTCCTACTAAGCATCGTAACAGGTTACCCAAACTCCTATTCACCACTTTGGTCTGTCCATCAGTCTATGGATGGTGTACAAAACTAAACTTCAAATATGTCTTCAACTTCTTCCACAGTGTCCTCCAAAAATAACCAACAAACTTGGTATCTCGATCTAAAACTATGCTCTTTGGTAGATCGTGTAATCTCACTACCTCCCTGAAAAATAATTCAGCAATATGAACAGCATCATTAGTCTTCTTGCAAGGGATGAAATGTGCCATCTTTGAGAATCTATCCACCACCACAAAAATGGAATCATGTCCTCTCTATGTCCTTGGTAAACCAAGAACAAAATCCATACTGATATCATCCCATGGCTTCTTTGGTATAGGTAGTGGCTGATATAGCCCTGTATTCTGACTTGTTCCTTTTGCCATCTGACATACTTTGCAACTTTGCACAAATTTCCTCACATCCTACTGCAACTGTGGCCAATAATAATTTTCACCAACAATAGCAATGGTCTAATCTCAACCAAAGTGTCCAGCCAATCCTCCACTATGCTTCTCCTTAATCAGGTTCTCTCTCATGGAAATCCTCAAAATGCACAATTGGCTTCCTCTAAACAACATATGATCTTGGATTATGAAATCCAACCATTTTATCTTGTCCAAAGCAACAGGTTCCAAACAAGCTTTCTAGGCCTCTGCAAAATTTGGATCTTCAGGATACAAACTTTTGAGCTCATCAAATCCAACAACCTCTATCTTCATTTCTGTCAACAAGTTTTGCCTTCTGCTCAAGGCATCTGCAACTTTGTTGGACTTCCCACTCCTATGCTTCAAAATAAAAGTATAGCTCTGCAAAAACTCAACCCATTTTAAATGCCTTTGGTTTAACTTTCCTTGACTATTAAGATACTGCAAAGCATGATGATTAGTATATAAAACAAACTCTTTTGGCAACAAATAATGTCTCCATTTCTTCAAAGCCTGAACTATTGCATAAAATTCTTGATCATAAACAGAATACTTTTTCCTTGGCATCATTAAGCTTCTCACTAAAATAGGCAATGGGCTTACCTTCTTGACTCAAAACAGCTCCTATACCACTACCACTAGCATCACAATCTACCTGAAATACCTTATTGAAATCTGGAAGTGCCAAAATAGGTTGTTCTATGACTTTCTGCTTCAATGTATCAAAGCTCTTGTCTGCTCCTTTAGTCCATCTAAACTCTTTTCTATCCCCTCTCATTATCTCAGTTAGGGGTGCACAAATACTACTAAAATTCTTGATAAACTTTTTGTAAAAACTTGCCAAACCATGAAAAGATCTTACCTTCGTTGCACTCCTTGGCGTAGGCCATTCAATGATAGCCCTTACTTTTTTTGGGTCCATCTTAAGACCTTCCTCTGAGACAAAAAATCCCAGGTATACCAACTCCTTTGCAAAACTACATTTCTTCAGATTAATCAACAACTTCTCTTCCCTCAACTTCTCTAGAACTCTTCTAATATGCATCAGATGCTCATCCCAAGTCTTACTAAAAATCAAAATATCATCCAAATAAACAATAATAAAACTTCCCAAAAATTCTTTCAGTGCCTCATTCATGAGCCACATGAATGTGCTCGATGCATTGGTTAGCCCAAATGGCATGACTAACCACTCATACAAACCTTTCTTTGTCTTGAAGGTTGTCTTCCATTCATCTCCTTCTCTGATACAGATCTGGTGATACCCACTCTTCAGGTCAATCTTCATGAAGTACTTGGCTCCACTCAAACAATCCATGATGTCATCCATTCTTGGCAATGGAAATCTATACTTGATTGTTATCTTATTGATGGCTTGAGAGTCTGTACACATCCTCCATTCTCCATCCTTCTTTGGTGCTAGTACTACAGGTACCGCACATGGACTTAGGCTCTCCCTTATTAGTCCCTTCCTCAACAACTCTTGAACTTGTCTGTTTAGCTCTTCATTCTCTGTAGGGGTCATTTTATGGGCTGCCTTATTCAACAAATTATCTCCTAGTATCAAATCCATTTGATGACTTATTTTCCTTACCAGTTGTAAACCTTCTGGTACATTATCAGAGAAAATATCTTGAAATTCTTCCAATAGCTCTGAGACTTCAGCTAGTACATCTTTAGATTTCTCTTGACTAATCTTAGGAATCAATGCATAACAATGACACTCATGCTTCATACCCTCCAAAAAATTTCTACCATCTACCAAGCAAATTCTAGCAGTACTACATAGCTTTTCTTCCACCTCCTTCAAGGACTTCAATTTATGACGAACTCCATCCTTTGTTAGGGAATATGTGTTTGTACAGCCATCATGGGCAGCACTCCTATCATACTACCATGGCCTCCCCAACAGCATGACATGCATCCATTGGTATGATATCACACAGTACCTCATCATGGTAGTCACCAATCTTGAACTTCACTAAACACTGCGCATTGACCAAAGCTCTATGGTCCTTCTGCAACGATGCAATCTAATATGGATGCAGATGCTTTCTTCTTGTCAAGTTTAGCTTGTCAACCATCTCCTCTGAAACAAGATTATCAGTGCTTCCACTGTTAATAATAATATCACAACACTTACCTTCACATTTGCACCTTGTGCAGAATAAACTCTTCCTCTGATTGGGTTCTTTCTCCTCATTCAGCAAGGTTCTTCTGACAACTATGGTTTCTCCCCTTTCAACATCTTTAGAATGCTCAGAATGTGCATCTTCATCTACATGTGCAACTCATGCATTACCTTCAGGTGTTCTATTTGTCCTTCCTTGATGTTGCGGACACTCATATGCTTGATGCCCTTCTTCTCCACATTGGAAATAGGTTCCTCTAAAACCTCCTCTTCTAGGTCCTTGTCTAGGTCTGCCTCTTGCTCTTCCTCTTTGCTCACCATTGTTCTGGTCACGATTGCTGTAGGTATTATCCCCTCTTTGATTTTGACTGGTGCCTACTTCTTCACTTTTCATTTGATCTTCATTATGGCCTCCATAGGGTCTTCCACCAGTCCTTCCACCTTGACCTCTTCCCCTTTGCTTGTTATCAAATCTTTTGTTCAACTTCTCTTCCACCTTCAGGGAAAACTGGTACGCATCTTCTATGGTGGTCATTATGACTAGGTTGAACTCCTCTTGAACACTCAGCCTCAACCCATTAATGTAATGGGCTACCTTCTCCTTGTTGGGCTCTGCATGGCTTGTCTTGATAGTAATTTTATAAAACTCTTTTGTATACTCCTTAACAGACTGGTTACCTTGCTTCAGTCCTTGCAGCTTCTTCAGTAACTCCATCTCATAGTCCATAGGAATGAACTTCTTCTTCAGTTTCTCCACCATCCAATCCCATTTGGTAATCTTTTCTTTTCCTCTTCTATTCCTCTCTAATTGGACCTCCTTCCACCAAATATTGGTGTGGCCCTTCAACATTATTTTTGCAAACTTAACCCGATCTAGGTCCTCCACATCTTCATACTCAAAATACTCCTCTATGTCATTGATTCAATAATAAGCTATTCTGGATTTAAATCTCTAGAATATGTAGAAACTTTGATCTTGGGCCTCTTTCTGATGTTTGAAATGGCCCTCAACAACCTAACTTCTGTAGGATCTTCGGCAGCTTCTTGTTCTTCCTTAGATAGCTCATCTTCAACTTCATCTTCACTTTCTTCTCTTCTCCTCAGCTCAAACCCTCTTCATAGCTCCTCTTGCAATGCATCAATTTGCCTTTATAGGGCTCTAAAACCCTCTTCTGTCAAATCATTCCTCCCAACACTATTTGTTCATGGACGCATCTTGCTCTCCATAGTAAACCCACAACCTCAGGTCCTAGTGCAAACTGCCTCACAGTCAGCAATCTATCTACACACTCAAGAAACCTTGCTCTGATACCACTTGATGAAGGGGGTAAATCAAAAAACACACAACAATAAAAACTGAACATAGAAAATAGAACTTTCTTTTATTGATCTAGGCAACTCATTACATTACAGAAGTTCAATTATAATTAAAGAATGAATCCTCTACTGGCTGCAACCCATTACAGCTTTCCCAACCTCAAGACTCTAGAATCTTCAACCTTCTGTAACCCCAAATCAGCTAGGGTTTCTATTTTCCCACCTATTATTGACTCTACACTTGTCCCCTTAACTCTAATACTGCCCAAGGTTCCCAAAAATGGTTATTAACAGCCTTTTTGGTGGCCAACAACCTAATTTCAAAATTTGCATCTCCCTCCAAAAATAGGTCAACTTCCGGGAGCCATAACTTTTGATCCAGGTGTCTGATTGATGAACCATTTTATGTGTCAAAAATCTCGCAGAGTGCTCTATGTGCTAAGCACTTGCTCTACCAGTTCTGACCATTTTTGGGCTCGTACGGGGCCATTTAGTGCCTCAAACCTGAATTTAAATAATTTTGAGGCATTTTTCGGGAAATAGAAACTTTAATATCTTTCAGCTCACAAATGATCTTTGTTGGATTCCTTCGCCAAAGGTCTTATATTTTCGTTATGTAACTTCCTATAAATTTTGACTTCAATCCATGCCCAAATGCAAACTTTGAAAGTTCTACACCATTATTCAAGTGATTATGGAACCAAAACCAAAAATTTTGAAAAGAAATGGAAAGAACATCAACAATTTTGAAACACATCTTTTTTTTGGGTGATGCAAGATTGCCCTTACACCAGTGGATGTTCCTGCATCATGACAACACCAGACTAAGATGTTGACATCGATGGCAACACTAATTGCAGCAACTACACATACTTGTGACATGTTTTCACCTCTTTGTTCTTTTTCTAAGCTTTCTCCTTGAATCTCCTTGTTGTCTTATCATATGCCTATCTCCCAGCTCTCTCTCCCAAAACATAAAAAAAATACCTTTAAAATGAATGTTGACAACCTCATAAACTTCCTGTACCCCCGAGGGAATATCAAACTCCACTTTACTATAAACTCTCTCATCAAGAGCATGTATCAAAAGAAGTACAATAATCATGCAAAGGTTACGTTGAGCTGACATCATTTCTCCCACTCAATCTACACTTTTGTGGAATATGGGATATAGTTTCTCTACATTCACATAGTGGTTGAAAATTGAAGGAAGATTAACAAGGCATGAGGAGGATAATACTTATATCACACAATACTTATACATCACATATGTAATAATATGCAGATAATAAAATAACCTATGTTGACATCATAATAGTATTACCATAAGTATGGTGTTAGCATCAATCATGCATCAAAATGCAAATATGGGGTTGAGACTTACTCCCCCACTTCACAATCTTCTACTGTCGTTAGTATAAAAATCAATATTCACAAAAACTAATATATATATGAAATCTTTGACAAAAGACAATGATTAACTCTAATAATTAATAATGTTCCTTGAACATTATTCATTCAAATTGATGTAGATGATGTCAAAGAACCCTTAATCAACAAAACGACAATAGTCAAATTAAAATTGACTAAACAAGGGAAGATAACTAACACATACCCTATCTCGTGAAGGTTCACGTAATGTACAACTTGGAACTCAGATGGCAACTTGACTTTTTCCACAACATCTATTTCCTTCTCATGGGTGATACTCTCCTTCCATTCTTAGAGTTGGAAATCTCTTTTCCTAGTTACTATGATTAGTGTATCATCAACAAATTATTATACATCATACTAAAATTATCTCAGAAACATGTAATCTCATGTCTAATTCTAAGCATTAATCATAATCCATATAATCAATGATTTATCCTGACATTTTCCCAAACCACAAATCATTAATCTATGATTACTTATCCATTTAATCACATGAAAGTAAAAGTTAAACATGGTCAAAGTTTGGGGATGTAACAAAAACAATGTCAAAAAGGGTTAGGACAGTCCTAAAGCCAAATTTAATAACATTGAACACTTAATGATAGTCATTAAGAACTAATGACTTTTGTAATGAAATTACTTGTCGATCAAGGATAAGTTGTGAAAAGTAACCATGATTATACCATCTCATTTATGATGCAATGGAAGATAGAAAACACAATTTTGTTCCCACGGACTACCATGATCAAAATGGGTGGTCCTTAATGCACCTATACAATCCTATCACATTAAGAGATGGCATGAGTGTTTTCATATCTTGACAAAGAGACTATTTTAAAGGATGGTTAAGGGACCAAAATGTTGAAATGAGGTCTAAAAAATTAGTTAATAAGCTCTTGGGATACTCCTTAAAATCCTTACATAATCATGTAGTTAGAGAGTTAAATTGTCATGTTGATAGAAGATTAACCCATAACTTGCTTTCCATTTAGTCACAGACAAATAATCTAATGATTGTGAGTTTTATGAAGATAGTCATACCAATGTTTGAAGAGGTCATGAATATCTAGTTGATAAGATACCTTAAAAACTTGTCAAGACCATATCATCCTAACTAGTCATAGATAGGTCTATATGTTGTTTGTTGATGAGTAAAGTTGACTTGTTATGATCCTAACAAGGGACACTATCATAAAAAGGCCAAAAGGTTGTTATATAATCCTATGATGGTCCTAAAGTTTGGAAGACAATGATATGAAAAATAATTAAGAATTGAATGGTATAGGACAATGTTTCTTGAATTTACATTGAGAATGCCTTAGACCTTAAGGTGTATTACCAAGAGAATAAAAATAAATATGATGAACATGACTCGTAAATGATCAAGAGAGGAGGAGAAAAATTAGGTGGGGTTGCCAATGAAAACACCTAATTTGTGTATAATTTAGATAAACAGACATCAAAAGTACCTTGAGAGACACTTGGAAAGGGATCTATTATAGTCAAATCTCATGGATCTAGGATTAGTTAGAATAGAGACTTTTAGATGTGAATATTATATTTGATTATATTTGTACCTAGAATGACATGTTGATGAAATTTGATACTTTGTTATCTTTTGGTTACATGTAAAGGATGGCTAATCAAGTATGGCTATGAGGTCCTAATGGAGATTGTGCTATTAAATAAAAACTTGGGTATGACAAGTTAGTTAAGTGAAAATATGTTAGTTGTGATTTAGAGGTTTCCTTGGAACCACTTATGTATTTCAATGAGGGGAAAGGTCTAAAAACTTATCTTACCAATACCTAGGTTTCCATATCAAATTAATAATTATTTCTTTAATAAATCTTTATTCCAAAACATTATGGTCCTATTCATATGTTCAAGTATCACCCTACCTTGCTAAGAGAGATTAAACATGGATCCACACAGTTGTACATTTTCAAGAGAGGTTCATGGAAACATTGAAGAACATGTAGGCAATATTAAAAATTTTAAACATGACACATTATCTATCATATGTAGAATTAAACCCTTCTTAAGAAATTTAATACCCTTCATGATTATAAGTCAATACACTCTTATAATAAAAAGGACAAATATGCTCATTTTAAGATAATTCAAACTCATCCAAATAAGTTGATAATAAAATGAAATGATAATATGGTATAAACACAAGTCATGATTCAAGGTATATCATTATATATCTATGTCTAAAATCTAATAGCATCATATAGAATAATAAATATGATAGCATCTATAACCATAATTGATCATCATATATAATGTAAAATGTCATATACATAATGTCATGAATATGATGAATGTATAAACAAAGCCATATAGGAATACAATGATATATATCGGTAAAACAAAAATGTATGTGTATAAATTCATATAGGTATACAACAAAATTTCATAACATAGAAAGTCCTATGGAGTGTTATTGAACAGTCAATGACCATTGCTTTGTCATGAAGATGGAGAAGCAATCAATGACTCCTACTCTCCAATCCACTAACTAGACCTCCTCTCATAAGTTTTATGTACCTCTCTCTATTAATAGAATTAAACAATATACACATTAATATAGAAAACATGAAATATACTAACATAAGTAATCAATAACTTACCACAAACTAATGATCCATCTCAATCATCCACTCCCTTTTTTCTTTTGTAGGTGCATGAACTAGAGTTGTGACCTCCTGTGAGAAGCATGGAGAAGAAAATTAGAGTAAATATGAATATAATTTATTTACATTAAATTATGTGAGATAAAACAATAAATACATAATGATATTTACATTACTGGCTCATACCTTGGTCAAAGGAATTGAAGACAAAATAGCTATAGCAATGCCCAACTTTGTTGTGTCATAAATATCAAAGGGAGTATGAGTTGATGTCATCAACTGAAAAAAGAACAACATTATTTGATCAAAATATACATAAAATTACTTAAATGCATAATGATTAAAAATAGTAACTCATTGAAACTTGATATATGACTACCCCCACCAACTCCCAATGATGTTGGAGGTCCAACATCCACATGTTCATCATCAAATTTTCATTTTAATATGACCATTGATATATGACAAAAAAATTACATGTAATATATTTCTTTTTGTTACAAATCACATACCTTTGGACTTAACATTACCTCATAACCTTACATTGGATGACCGACAAATGTAGGATTATTACTTTGACCTTGAAATTTCATAATACATACAATTCTTTACATTCATTTTTACTTATAAGAGATTAATATAGTTAATTGTATATTTTAAAAGGAAATATAATAAATTGTAGAACCTTATTGAAAATTACCTATGTGTCAATGGCAAAGGTCCTATTCAAAAACTCATACATGTTATTACCATATTATCTATTATGGATATATCCTAGTCCTTGCCCTATGTGGCATACTCCTAAAACTATGGAGCATCCTCTCCAAAGTCTATATCACCAACATCCTTCAACCAATAATCACAAAGACCTCCACAAGAATAGAATATGTGTGTGGACCATTGACACCGACTAGGCACACCCTCACCATCCAATGAAACATGCCTACACAAGGGAACTAGTAGACTACAACATCTCCACCTCAACACTCTCCATAATGAAAGGGAGTGAGACATTCTAAAAGTATGGCCTAGCTAGGGGTCTCACTAGGTGGTCTTAGGCATGATGTGTCCTATCCATATCTTATGAAAATCCTTTGCCTCTACCCTAGAAATCTCACATGTTAAAATAATTTGGAATATCATTGAGGATGAACTCGTAATGGAGTTTCCACAATAAATATTCTTGCACCTCATTATTGTTGCATGACAAATAATAAAAAACCATCCACCACCTATCCTAATAATTTTGAGTTATTTCTTGATGTTGGAACCAATTAATAGGGAATATTTTGCAACTCCCATACAATGGCTCATTAGTTCTCATATTGATAAACAAGACGCATAGATTAGATCCCAATATTTTTTATCTTTCACTTGTTTATATGACAATTATCTAGAATAAAATTGTCGTGCATTATCCCCATAATTTGACCATTTATTAATTTGGTTATTCAAATAATCTATGTGAGAAATAATTGATTCCATGGATATTGCAAGGAATCTTCAGTGTAAAATGGTTGCATTTCGATGTTCAATGTTTCAATAAATGTTTCAAGTTGTTATATATTTTCCTCAAATTTCCCTAATATGTTCATTTGTGTCTAATGAGGATGTTAGGAAATTGATAGAGGAGTTTGGGAGGGTTATTTTGTGCCTCCTCTTCAACTAAAATTTCATCATGCCCTCTAATTGGTGAATTAGGGTTTGGAGACATTTGAGGGGGTTCATTTACTAATTTTTTAAAAAAATGAATCAAAACATTGTAAAACAAATGTTCATTTTTAAAATTAAAAAAAAACCATGGAAATCTTACCTTGTTGACCTCGTGGAGTTCAAGAATGACCTTGTGGAGTGTGATAATGTTGTGGTGGCATTGTGTTTGTGTGAAATTTGTCTAAATAACCTCAAAGCATGTTCACACAAAAGCCCTATTGTGTTCTTGAAGTTTGGAAGAAAATGAATTTATGGAACTTCTAATTTTTTTATTTTATTTACAAATAATGCGAGCACATTATGGCTTAGTAGTGACTAACCCTAGGCTTAGTCACTAGCATGTTATGCCACACTCGTGTTATATCCCTTTTGGACCAAAAAATGGTTTTGGCCACTTTTTCATCCCCCATCTCTCTACACATGCCTTGGGATCAATATGGGATAGTAAAGGGTCGATAGAAAATAGTATGGGATCATGAAAAGGATTACATGGGATATTTGGATCTTTATTTGGATGGGGAGATGTTTGGCATGCTTTGAAATAAGATCTTGTCATAGTTAAGTTTTCTTAGATGGTGTGATGGTTTGAATAGGCTGTTCTAATTGGGTAGATGGAGGGATAAGGGATTTTTTATGTTCATGGATTATGGATTTTATGAATGTGATAGGAGTTTGAATGAGAGTAATAGGTGTTAGGTAGGTGATAGAATCAATAGTGACATACTTAGTGGGATAGCTTGTGCTATCCAATTCTTGATCAAAGGGTGTTGGATTATCATATGGGTAGGTGATTGAATCTTATGCAATGCTTTCTTACAATGATGTCCTCAAGGTTATCAAATTCATCTTGGTTAACAAGACTATCATCATTAGGATTGATTTCATATTCATCTTGGTTAATAATATTATCATCATCATTAGATTTGAAAGGATTTATGGGATGGTTATAATGACAAGAATCATAAAAATGAATAGATTCATTGTCATTAAATTACTTAGATTTTTTGATGAGTTGATTTAAGATGATGTGATTTAGTATTTGATGAATTCAAATTGCTAAAGTTTGGGACTTAATATTTTCTTTGATATTAAAATGATTATGGATTTGGATTCAATGGGGTATTGATTGATTTAGTTTTACATTGTTAAAGGTCAAGGAAGCATGAAATTTGATACTTGGATTGGATTAGTTGGATTGGTATTTATAAAGCCCAAGTCCATTTTATGGTTGATTGATTAATGATTTTGATTAGGCTAAGGGCCTTTTGATGTTTGATTTGTTGGCTGGGATGATTTGTCTTTGATTTATAGAAATGCCCTAGTATCCCTACAATTGCCCAAGTAGGTATAGAGGCATTATACTATGGAGGAAAATAGATATTCCTATAGGAAGCCAAGTAGGAAAATAGGTGCTCAAACATAGAGGTCCTTGTTTATCCCTACAAGTACCCAAGTATAAACAGAGGTACTTGTGTATGAAAACAAGGCCTCAACTAGGGTGTTTGGTGATGGACTTGATGGATTTTGACTCGATTTGAAAGTAATTGATTAGGGATGAGATCTAGGACCCTTCGATGATGATTTTGAATGATGATGATGATGGATTTAGGATGGAATATGATTAGGATTTTGGACTTGATTTTGATTGAAATGGATAGATGGACAATGAACAAAGGGTGAAGATTTAATTCAATTGGATTAGGCTTTGGGTGAAATGAGGTTAGGTAGATGAGATTAGGATGATGTGTTTAATTAGGTGGATGGACTATATGGATTAGGGATTGGGATGAAATTGGATTAGGAATGATTAGGATAATAGGGGAAATTGGATTAGAGTGATAATGGATAATGGATAAAGGATTGGATTAGGATAATCATTAGAATAATGATGGTAGTAGATGATAGATTAAGGAGTGTATGGAATTTGATTAGGGGATGGATGGATAATGGACAAGTGAATTTGGATGAGGGATAATTGGGTTTGATGGATAGTAGGTTGATTAGTATGATTAAGAGGTGATTAGGACAAGAAGGATGATTAGTGAATAATCTTACTATGGATTTGAGATGAGTTGGCCTTGGTTTTACAAAATCACCCTAGTATCTTTATAAGTCCTCATGTATGGTAGAGGTTATAGTTTACAAAGGTGCCTAGATGTCCCTACAAGCACTCAAGTATGAATAGAAGTGTTGGTATAGAGGCACTTATTTATCCCTACAAGCACTAGTTTATGGATAGAGGTACTTGTCTATGAAAATAGGCCTTCAAGCTTGATGTCATGGGTTGGATTTGAGGGTCTTTTATGGATTTGATTTGGGTGATTAAGGATTAGGTCTTGGATGATAGATTTGATGATTATTTGAATGAATTATGATTAGGATTTTGATGGAATTAGATGGGGTTGAAAGCAGGTCAAGTCATTAACCAAATTAGATTTGTAATGGATGATTTTAGATTAAGGAGTTAGGGTTTTATTTTGATAAGATGAAGAATGGATAATGGATTTGGATAAAGAGATTAAGTGGATTTGATTAGGGTGAAGGTTGGATGAAATTTGATTAGGATTAGATGAAATGATTTGGATTAAGGATGATTGTGGATTAGGGGATGATGATGGATGATTAGATTAGGGAAGGATTAGGATGTGATTAGGGTGATGATGAATGCAAAGATTAATGGTGTGATTAAGTTCAGTAGATTATGTGGATTGGATCAAGGTCCTTTGGTTGAGTTTGAAAAATTGATTTGGATTAGGGTCCTTAATTTTGGATTGATTCATGATCTAGATGATTAGTGGATACTTATGATTAGGTGGATGATTTGGATAAATGGATGCTTGACCTTGGGCAATTTTCCTATGTTTTTAAATAAAAATTGCAATCAACATACAATAGTTTGCAAAAATTCAATTTTAGATTCTAGGGATTGCATCAGTTTCAACAAGAAAAATATGTCAAGCACAATAATACCCTTAATTATTAAAGTGGGAGTGTATACACTTGTAAGCCCATCTTGCTACATTTGTTGAGGTGTAATGTGCAAATCTTGTGATTAGTAAACTAACCACTTTCAATCACCCAAGATCACTCAAAGGAATGAGGTGAGAGCATACATGACATGGACATTCATTTCTAGAGGGCATAAAAACTTGCACATAGTGAGTAACTTTCTAGAGATAATTGCTTATTGGTGCATTACAAGCATATACGACTAATTTTTCTTAAGCTATAATGAACATGGTTTCTAGGGGTGTCCTTACTATACACAAGTTATGTGGTGTTGGTATCCATGTGATGAGGGGTGTGTCTAATGGCATGGTTCAAGAGGGTAACCCACTCCCCTCCTTCAATTTCTAAGGTATAAAGTTATTGTAAGATAAGCCAAAATTGAAAAGTGTCCCCTAATGAGAGAGTCTTTTGATTCTCTCCTAAATGTGTAAACCTAACTAGAACACATGGATTTAAGTTGTACCCCAAGGTGATCAAATCCTTAGATTGTGCCCACTAAGAGGAAAGAGACCTAGGTGCTTTTGATCCCTAAGATCACCTTTCGACACGAAGAGAGAGGATACACACACTAAGTTCTTAGGATGAAAATGATAAAAAAATAGGCCAAGTTAAAGATTTTGATCTACAAGGTCATCCAAAGGTTTAAGAAGAGAGAATACACTTATGACTTGACCACAAACATGACATATAATGATTAAGTCCACTTAGAAAATGAAATTGGTCTATTAATTACTGATAGAAGATATATCCTTTGACAAATGATGCTAAAACAAAGTGTTATTAGTTTGATTATTTTGTTCTATACAAATGATTCCTGCAAAAAATAATGTTAGGTGACAAGGCACACTAGCAAAATTATAAGCCCAAGGATTAGGTTGATTCAAATTCCCATAAAAATTGATAAATGATTTTTTAGACACATAAATGCTTAAACAGTCCTATAGATTCTTAAACATTAAAAAATGCTAGGCTATGAAAATGAGTGTTTACCCTACACAGACACTTGTCTACAAAAGTACTCAAATATCCCTATAGGCACCTGCATATAAACATAGGTGCCCATCCATGAAAAGTGCCCTGTAGATGGAATATTTTCACAAAAATCAACAAAAAAAGTGTTAGATCTACAAAAATGATGTGTTAGGATGAAATTTTGGCATTAGGTCACCTTGTAAAAGTTAACCCTTATCAAAAAATGAAGAGTTAGATTTTCTAAATATGATAAAAATGATGTTTTTCATGTTCAATTACAAAGGAACCTGTTTGTGTCACACAAACACTTGTCTATGGCAGGGGCAAAAAAATGGACTTTTGATTAGAAAAATGATGGTTAGGCTACAAAAAAGAGGGGTTAGATTGATAGAAATATTATTAGGATAAGAAAACCCTACAGAAACACTAGATTAGAAGCCAAAATGATGATTAGAAATCTTGTAAAGAAAGATTTAATTTTTTATGAAGCATGCTCCTAGACTTGAAGATAAAGGCACCTAGATATAGCTATAGGTGCCTAAGTAGGTATAGAAATTCCCCTCTATGAAGAAAATGGCTAGAAAAGACTACGAAGGTGTCCAAACAACCCTATAGGCACTCGTTTGTGACAAAAACACTTGTTTGACACCTACAAGCTAGAAAATACTTAAAAAAACAAAAGGATTGTTAGATAAGGGGCATGGTATCCACTAGGCATGCCTAAATGTATACATAAGAAAATAAACACAAAAAACAAACTAAAATATCTTAGCCTATTTCATTCATAATCTAATGCAACCTCATGATTAGACAAAAGAAAGCTTAAAATATGATTGAAAACACATAAGATTCTCATGCAATCTTCCTTGATGCACACATGATTGTGTGGTTGTGTCCAAGGATGGTGGATAAGTGATTTAGTTGCTCTTCAAACTTGTAACGTGACTTTTCATTTCAAGGTCTTATGAAAATGGTTTGCGTTGATGCCAATTTATAGATTTTTGGATGGGTGATTGGAGCGTTGAAATGTTGGCAACATAGTCAAGAGACACTGTTGATTGGGTAATGTTGTCATTGATGGTAACAATGAAAATAGAGCATGATGGAGCTAAGGATGATTGTGAACTCAACTTGGAACAACATGCATACAAGGTTCTGGTCCAAACTAAAAAGACTATGGCAGAATGGCTAAGTACTGACAACACAGAGTTAGTAGTAGAGACTCAAGTGGTATTCCTCCATAGTTGATAGTCAAGGTATGGAGTTTAG
This sequence comes from Cunninghamia lanceolata, assembly GCA_027924645.1. Taxonomy (NCBI): domain Eukaryota; kingdom Viridiplantae; phylum Streptophyta; class Pinopsida; order Cupressales; family Cupressaceae; genus Cunninghamia; species Cunninghamia lanceolata. Next base: position 22,222,101 of record BSBN01000582.1, read on the forward strand.
GTATGTTATTCAAGATTACAAGTCCTAATGACTTCTAGAAGACAAATTGTGATTGGCTTAAGTCTAGGTGAACATAGTTAAGTCAGGAACAATGCAGAGTGCATGAGTATTTTGCTTCGCATTTCTCTGCAAGTGATTGTATTAGTATGTGGTTTTGAGGTAGTATGGATAGGTGTTAGAAGCATATAATTGATGAGTTACAAAGTTTGAAGTGATCTAGAAGATTGTCTACAAAACTCCAAGTTCCGACAGTTGGTTTGCTAGTATTTCACTAAGGCAGAAGAGTCAGTTCTGAGTTCCACATTTCACCAGATAAGGACATCATGACCTATTATTGGTAAGATATGATATGTGAGGTATGAGGAATGGTTGATGTGATTCTTTGATTCTCATTTGGTCCATAGTAAGAATTTTGGTGTGATAGTTGATTAAGTCAAGCATGTTCTAGAGAGACAAGCCGTCAGGTAGTTAGATCTTTATGCAGAGAAGTTATATTTCTTGAATAATAAATCTAAGTAGTTATATGTGTGGTGTTGACTTGTATGAAGATTATACAATGATTGTTTGGATACACATTACTATTTGTACACTTGATAATGTCGGAAAGGTAGAGTACATTGCATACACGCTTCATGTCTGTCTTGTCGACTTGATTGTGAAATGAATCTTGTTGCAGATATAAATACTCAATGGATTGTGATGTAGAAGTGTGTGTGGTGCGGTGTACAAATTCAAAGTGTGAAGGATTATGAGTAGAGTGCAAAGCAGAGAAAGAAAAATAGAGTACATATTGTTGAATTGAGAAGCAGGGTAGAATAGATGAAGACCTTTGAATCTATTTATTCAATATTCAATGGAACTATGATACAGTATATAGTAGATGCATTCATAGTAGTTCATCTTTTGGCAATGAGCCAATCCTTCTTCTTTCTTCTTTTCTCTTGGTAGTGAGCCTTTGTGCAGTGAGCACTTATTAATAGGACAGTGAGCCCTAAAGAAGTAAGCCTTCTTGTAATTTGATATTAAGCTATCATAATATATTGTAAGCTAACACTCACCATGGTTTTTCCCTTTTTAGGTTTTCTACATAAAAATCCTGGTGTCTATGTGTTATGTCTTTATGGTTGTTGTTCTTATGTTTGTTATGCTTTCATGTTATTAAATTTGGAAATTGGATCAATAAACAAGTTAAGAAGTTTAGGGATCTGAAGGATAACATTCAAGAATCTAAAATGAATGCATTCTAAATCTAAAAGAAGAAGTTAAGAAATTCAAAGAAAAATACAGAGATGTTAGTGAATAATTGATATCAACAAATGAGACCTTGGATGATTTGAAAGTGGAAGTTATAGAAAGAGCTAAAGCAGAAGATCTAAATCTAATGGTAAAAGCAAGATAGAATAATGTGTCAAACTAGAAAAAGAAGTTGTAAGCCTAAAAACTAACTTGGAAAAAGGCAAGAGCTATGAAGAAAAGTTCAAGATAAGTTCTATAAAACTTGATGAGATGATTGCTAGTCAAAAGAGTTTAGATGACAAGCAAGGCTTAGGATTTGAGAAAGGAGAAAGTTCAAAATTAGGTCAAGAAAACTTTCAGATGAAGAAAAATAAAGGGAACCAATTTAGGAATCAAAGGAGAAGACCTAGAAGACCTCTGGTCAGAGAACCAAATGTTCAAAGGTACCCATCTTTCAATGGACATTGTTTTAATTGCAAAACATTTGGTCATAAGGCTACTCAGTGTAGGAGTAGAATAAATCAGAGTTAAAATGTTCCATCATTCTCTAATCAATGCTTCAATTACAAGAAAATTGGTCATAGATAAAATGAATGCAAAAGTCCAGTAAGAAATGGATTTCACAATTCAAGGAATATCATTCAATGAAAGATGTTTTGCATGCAATAGATTTGGACATATGGATAATCAATGCAAATCAAATCCAATCAATAGAAGGAATCAAGGACAAAAGAATGTGGTATGCTACAATTGAAAGAAGTTTGGACATGTTTCAAGACTCTGCAGAAGCAAGAATGTGAGAAGAAACCACTATGTTGAAGAAAGGAAAACAGAGAAGAGCAATGATAAGGGAAAGGAAAAAGTTGATCCAGTTGAAATCAAGAAGGAAATGAGCAAGGTCTGGATTAAGAAAGATGTTGACAATATCAAGGATGGGTCTGGAAACCAACTTCTGGTGCAGATACATCCTTCAGGAAGTAAATTGGGAGATCTGGCTCAGGGGGAGCTATGTTGGAAATCTAAAACCCCCATCTAGAAAGTTAGTACTGGAATTTGGCACTAAGGTATGTTGTGAATAACTCTATGACAAAGCCTCTGAAAGAAATTTTGGTAGAGAAAGATCTAATGTGCAGCATTTTAAAGTAATTTGGATTGACTGTGGTTGTCAGAGAAGTGTTTGGTAGCTTTTTGAAATACCACATTTATGATGATTAAGTTAAGGCTTCAAGGGGTTAAAAGGCTTGGATTCATAAAAGATTAATCACTTTGCATTCAAACTATCAAGTGTCTAAAGAAAATTGAAGCAAAACTCTAAGCAACTTAGAGATTTCCAAAACAATTCAAGCTAAATCGATCTTAGGCGAAGGAAACCCTAATCCAAATATAGAGGTATTTTCTGTTTAAAACCTTGCTACAAATTTGTTTGATTATTCATGGAAATGGCAACACCACAAGTGGTGGATATCACTGAGTGAGCCTAACCAAAATTTAAGAAACATCCATTCAAATCAACCAAAGTCGATCAAATGGGTGTGTTTTCAGATATTTCACATGGAGTTATGCATGCGGAGGATGTTAGGGCTTACATCCATGTTTCCTTGGAAGAGTATGGTGACAATAGATTCTTAGACCTATATATGAATCATCTAAGTGGTGATCATTTTGAGATGAAAGAAGAATAGAAAGCTCTAGAGGAGAATAAATTCATTCAATATATATAAACTTCCCTACATTTGTAGAAGATGAATGGGTTTGGTACATCTTGAGCAAAATCCATGATGAATTCATGTGGTTGGGACAACCCTTCAAGATCACCAAGGATGTAATTAGGGTTGTGACTAGACTAATCTCTACTGGTACTATTCCCCTGTTGAAAGTTGTGAAGAATGATACAGTAATGGTGGCCACTGGAGAGAAATTTGATAAAAGGGCTTTAACAATCAATGATATATTGAAGATCATGCTATAAGATTTACATCCATGGTGTTAGGATACAAAGTCTACTTCACCAACTGGGAGAACTTTGTCTCCGGCACAACCATATACATTACCTATCATATGATCAAGGAAAATGCAGACTATGATATCTATGAATTGCTTCAACAGCAAGTGATGGAGAACATAAAAAAGACAAAAGAAAAGAAATATCCCTTCAAATTTGGTACATTGATCATTTGTTTGTTTTTCTACATCATGCATGAGTTGCCAAAGATGAAGAACTTGTTTTGGTTAAATAGTCAGCCAATTGCTATACAAATTAGGGATCATTTAAATAGCATTGGAAACTATGATGAACAAACTATAGCCCTATGGGGCTATTTCAAGAACTTCCAGAGAATGATGCAATCAAGAGAAAGAATTCCAAAAGCAATTGTGGAAAAATACAAGGATGACATATGCTTTATTGTAACCAAAGACCAATTCATGATGGAGGCTGTTGAGCCTAGAATTATTTGGGTTATGTCAATGGGCTATGAAGTAGATGGAGCTATTTTGGATAACTATGCACAACCCATGCTAAGCAAGCCCCGGGACCCCAAAGAGGAAAAATTTGGAACATATGAAGAATTGTCTACTAAAATTCATGTTGAAGTAAGAAAACATAAAATCTCCAAGAAAATGAGGAGAGTGACAGAGGATTTCTCCCTAAGACAAGGCTTCACAAAAGAATAAGTGAAAGAGGCAATGGAAAAAGCATAAGTTGAAAAGGTAGCAAAAGAAAAGAGAGAAAGTGAACCAGTTAAATCTCCAAAAGAACCCAAGAGAAAACTAGAAAAACCAGAGGTGTCAAGAAGGAGAACTAGAGGATCTACCTTTGTAGAAGCTACATCTATTCCCTCTGATCCCACAACATCTGCAAGTGTGGAAATTCCTACCACCATTCACAAAAGGAAGAAAACAAAGGCTAAAAGAATGCATGTAAGCATCACAGTCAATGAGGAAGAGACAGAAACAAATGAAGAAGTGAAGAAAATGAAAATTGAGGCCACAAAAGCCTTTAGAAGCAGTAAGAAGAAACCCTCTGGTAAGGGTAAATCTGAAAGAAGGCCAGGGCAAGATGAGATGAGAGAAGCCACTATAAATCTCGAGGATGTCCTAAAGGCTATAACTATTGGTGGAAACTTAAAGCCCATAGCCCAACTATATGATGAGTACAATGATCCAGATAAAAGAATTATTGAGACTGTTGTTGTCAGATACCTAGACATCTATAACAAAGCACTTATTGAGATTATTATTGATCTCCCAGATAGCTTGGGTAGTATAATGACTGCTAGAAAGGAAGTTTCTATGGCCAAGGATGTGGAGCTCAGAGAATATACATTGATAAAATTATGTTCGGAGATCTCATCGGAAGACAAATTAAAAATCTCCAAAGTACTGTAAAAGGAATTTAGAAAAAAGAAAAGGATGAATACTCTCATGTCAAATGACATTGAGAAAGTAACCAAGGATACAGAGGAAATCACCTTGAAAGTGTTGAGTAATCAGCATCTCCCAACAATATATGACAATGATGAAACAAATGGTGGAGATGATACATCTGTTTCGGAAGTGAATTTGGACCAAGGGCTAGATGACAAAGTGGCTAAAGAGAAAGAAGCCCCTACTACAATTATTGAGACTAGTATCCCTCTAGAACAACAAATAGGTGGCAAGGTTGAAATGGAGAAGACTAAAAAGATAGATAAAGTTGATGATCAAGAAGAGAAACAAGACAGGGAAATCCTTGCACCAGAACAAAAAGATGGTGTAAATAAAGCTATGGATTTAGATGCTATGGAGATAAACCAAGAAGAAGAAGTCTCTGGTATAGCAAGAGACATTGTAGAATCGATTAAAGACTTTTTAGAGAAAGAGAAATAGGTCTTGGATGAGCTGGAATTTTTGCAAGGACCAATAAACCTAGACTCAATGTCCCCTGTACAAAAATTCAAATTGTTATCAATTGTGTAGGAAAATGAACAAGAAGAGATTTTGAAGTCTCACATATAAGACAATGAACTAATTGGTGAGGCATCCAGCATTTTGGAGAAGATGATGCCATCATATTAGCAGGACACTTTTTTGTCTTTAATAAGTCAACTAAAAGAACTCATAAATTATGTAAGTAAGCATTTTGAATATTTTGAGAGATCTACTGAGACAAAAGTAAGACAAGAATTTGATGAGAAAAGATTAAATGAGTTGAAGACTATAATAATAAATGACAAAGCTCTCCTAGACAATAAAATGAAAGGCATATAGAATACTATCAAAGAAGAAAGTGACCTATATAAATTTTGTCTCTCTTGGCTAGTAGCCACAAAAGAACTAGAAGAAAAGGTAAAGGATCTAAATAGCAGCTAATAAATATTTCTAAATCATTTGATCCAATAGCTGAGTCGGTGAGCAGCAAAGAAACACAAGTAATTAATATTCACAATGAGTTAAGTTATATTGTAAATAAGAGGGATCAGATGAAAAATAAAATGTGTCAGTTGAGAGGACTAATTAGTCCTAAGTTAGATTCGATGATTAGTATTGCAGTAGAAGCATAGGCAGCTTCACAAATTGATACAAATTCTGATGTGCAAAAGGTAGAAGAATCAGTCTTTTTAATTAATGGTCACATTAAAATTTTGGAAAGGACCAAGAAAAGGTGGGATGAAGAGATTGCACAATTAAAGATTTTGTATAAAGATATTCTCTCACCAACAACTAATTGAGTTGAAGATTGTATGTGTACATATGCGGTAGAATATGAAAATTTTTGTAGGTTTGACATAATTTTGACCTTTGCACATATACCATTTGCCATTGATGTCAAAGGGGGAGAAGAAGACCAGTGAAAAATGGGCAAACACCTTATAGGGAGAAGAATTATAGAATAAGGGGGAGAAGATACACATTTTTCACTAAGTGTTGCCATCAATGCCAAAGGGGAAAGTTGTTGGAAACATAGTCAAGAGACACTGCTAATTGGCTAACGTTGTCATTGATGGAAACAAGGAAAATAGAGCATGATGGAGCTAAGGATGATTGGGAACTCAACTTGGAATGGCCTGCATACAAGGTTCTGGTTCGGACTCAAAACACTAAGGCAAAATGGCTAAGTAATGACAACACAGAGTTAGTAGCAGAGACTCAAGTTGTATTCCTCTGCAATTGATAGTCAAGGTATGCAATTTAGGTATGTTATTTAGGATTGTTTGGAGATAATATGTTCAAGATTACAATTCTTGATGACTTCTAGAAGATAAGTTGTGATTGGCTTAAGTCTGAGTGAACACAGTTAAGTCAGGAACAATGCAGAGTGCATGAGTATTTTGGTCTGTATTTCTCTGCAAGTGATTATATTAGTATATAGTTTTGAGGTAGTATGGATAGGTGTTAGAAGCATACAATTGATGAAATACTAGATATCTATAAAACTCCAAGTTCTGGTAGTTGGTTTGCTAGTATTTCACCAAAGCAGAAGAGTCAGTTTCGAGTTCCATCATGACATACAGTTGGTAATATATGATATTTGAGGTATGAGGAATGGTTGATGTGATTCTTTAAGTCTCATTTGGTTTGCAGTAAGAATTTTGGTGTGACAGTGGATTAAGTCAAGCATGTTCTAGAGAGACAAGCTGACAGGCAGTTAGATCTTTATGTGGAGAAGGTGTTGATAACTGAGAGGGGGGGTGAATCAGTTATCTTAATTAACTTAACTTTCTATTCTTATTTAATAACTAGTGCAACATCAAAATAAATAAGCATCCATAATCAAGAAAGCAGAAATAAAGTTAATTCACATAACACAATGATTTTGATGTTGAAAACCCTGTTAAAGGAAAAACCACAGAGTGACTAACCCAAGAATGTATTCTTTGTTAGAAGAATAGAAATACAAAAATGGCACTTGCCAATTAGGGCTCACTGCCCGAGCACACTACTCACAAGAGGCTCACTGCCTACAAGAGACTCACTATCTACAAGGTACAAGGAAAGTAACAAGATACTTGAACTGATGAGAAGCATCCACATATGCTGAGGTTCAATTCTGGCTAGGCTCAATACACTGATCTACTGCACTTCATTCTTCCTCTTCTTTGGTGCTGCTGTCCTGTCACATACCAGACCTATATTACTGCTTCCACACTGCTCTCTACTTTTCTTCGCACTTCACAACATATCACACACTCCTTCATACCGAAATCAATCTGGTATATATATCCGCACCAAGGATTTAATCAACTTTCTGGTTGGCATCTGGAATATACAATATCTTTCCAAACTTTGGTCTGTTAGCTAAATCCTTGCTTATCAAGTGATGCGTATCAAGGAGATGCTTATAGAAGTCATCAATCATGTTGGCCAATCATGAATGATACCTTAAGAAACTTGATCACCATCAATATCTCATCCGGATTAAGGTCTGATGCTTAGCCGGTCAGGTCTTCCTTAGTCTACTCTGCCAAACAGGAACCCAATATTCAGGTGCTTATATCTTTTCACTCTTTCATCACTGGAGGCTCAATCTCTGGAATATGTTAGTCATGGTACTCCTCTTGACTTCACCAAGTTCGCACTTTATTGAGATACTTCCTCTGAGAGATCCAGACCTGATTGTCAAACCTTACTGCATGCTCTGTTCTTGGTCACCGGACCACAACACTTTTCAATCTAACTTCTAGTAGAGACACACAATGTCCTGTGGATGTGTGGGAAGGACTTTTTTGCCATCAATGACAACACTCATGAAGCCACATAGTGTCTCTTGCCAACAATCTCTCTCTTTGGCATTGATGGAAACACTTAGTGAAAAATGACTAAGTGTCACACTATGCTCCCCCTTGGCTGATGCTCTATTCTAATGTATACTTTACCGGAGCTCCCCCTTAGCTAGATTCCACATTTTTTACTAGTCCTCACTTCCCCTTTGACATCAATGACAAAGGGTAGAATCCGCACACCAAAATTTCTAAAAATCAATCTATACATATCTGCATAAGTATATATACAAGTTGTACTTACATATACTTAAGTATATCTGCAAAAGTATTCTTCAAATGTACAACTTTTGTCACCCAACTCTGCTTCATCCTATGTAAAATTGAGATGTGACCACTCAACAAGAATGCAAAAGCTTCTGCCTTCTTAAGATCTATCTGATCACTGGCCCAGGCTGTGGCCTGAGCATCAGTTAGGGCCTCATGCATGACTTCTAACTTAGGGATAATGATCCCCCTAAGTTCACCCATCCTACTTATTATGTTTTTCTTCTCCTTATCAAGCTTCTTTATTTCATTTATGATTGCAATAGTCTGACAGTCTTGATTTACTATGGAAGAGGAGAGAGGATCAAAACTTTGAGATAAACTTAACAATTTATCCTCTTGCTCTTTTACTTTCTTCTCAATATCCTTGGTCACTTTAGGCCAGGATAAACAAAATTTATATATATCTCCACCATCTTTAAGAGCATTTTCTAAGCTCTTTATCCTAATATCCATAACTCTCCTATCATTTGTTATTAGACCCTGCACCTTAGAGAATCTCTTTCCCAAAAATTCTTTCCGGACTTTATCTTCAGCTAACTTCTCTAAAGAATCAAAATGTGTGCTAATTGAATTGATAAGAGATTTTAAGTTACTAGATGAGGAGGATGAAAGATCCTTCTAGAAGGATGGCATGATTTTCTCCAATACATAGGATGCAATCTCAATTAGCTCACAGTCTTCCATGTGAGACTTCAAAAGTTTTTCTTTTGCCTTTGCATGGGAAAAGGATGCTATCTTCATAGTCTAAACCGGGAAGAGGGAATCAAAATTGAATGGTCCTTGAAGCAGTTCTAGTTCATCAATTTCCATCATCTCTTTGGTTAAGAAATCTTTGATAGTTTCTACAGTGTCTCTTGTTGGAGACAGAGTCTTCTTCCCTTCTGCAGTCTTAGAATTATCTCCTGGAGTCTTCTCTGTTTGGTCTTTTTCCCTTTCCTATACTTCTTCTTCTTGACTAGTTTTCTCCTCTATTCTTTCTTCTCCTTTAGATCCGGAGTCTGCAGGGGAATCCGAATGAGAGATATTTACTTCTACATTTTTCTCCGTAGGATCTTCCTTTGATGTACTGAGTCCATCATCCATGAAAGAGGGTTCATCACCTAGGTCCTCTATGACATGAATATTGAATCTTTTATAGGCATTCCAGAGGATGCCCTTAGTCTCTTTGGCCACCTGATCAATCTCTCCAAGCATAAGCTTATTCATTCTAGCTTTGCTCTAGAACTCATCTTTGCAATCTTTGAAGATCATGCTCATTTTCTTTGGAGTGATGGAGGGATAAAGATGAATAGCTATTTGTTCGTGGATCTCTAGATCCTTTGCCTTTGCATTCTCCTTTCTCATTTCAAGTTGCTTCTCTAAACTTTTGGGAATTAGAGATATGATTTCAATAAAAGCCTTATTATATATGTTTAATTGCTTAACTATGGCTTCTTCCAAGATCTTTTTATTTGCATGATTATACTCATCATAGAATTCTGTCATTGGTTGTAGATTTCCATCCATAGTAACTACCTTGACTACATCATCAATGGATAGAGTAGGCCTTTCAACAAACTCTTCTGCCTCTTCTTCCTTGTTATGACCAATAGAGGGTTCACCGGATGTTTTCTTTTTCTTCTCCATTTTCTTGATCTCTTCATCAGATTATGTCTCTTCATCATCCTTCTGATTGATATAAGACCTTCTGGCCTTTGTCTTAGCAATATGTTTCACAATAGTAATTAAATTTTGAAATAGATCTAAATACAAATTGTTTGGTTATAAACTAACTTAAGGAGGTTGCAATTAATTATATAGATAGGTACAATGGGCTTATGGACTAATATTGCAAGGAGTGCCCAATTGCAGCCTTGGTCCACAATTGTATTGGAATCTCGATAGTGGGAATATTATGTACTATATAATCCATTTCATAGAACTTCTAGTGCATATATATTATCCTATAAAATATTTTTGACAAAAAAATTGTACAATTTTAGGCAATTTCTATTGCAAATGGATGGACAAGTTCCAAGATAAAAAAAATTAAGTCCTATTAGTTAGGGACACAATTTTGGTTAATTTGTTGTTATTATTCAATAAATTTATATACATTTTCTTCTTGGTCTACTATATGATGTGATGACTATCTTACTAAGGATTCTTCACAAATTTCCTTATTGCATTCATCACAAAATAAATGGACATATTTTACTAGTATATTTATATTTTAAAAAATATATCTATAGTATGCCGAGGGATATCTTCTAGAAGTTATGTACTTTCTTTTTGGGTTTTCCATACCTTTTTTTATTTTCTCCACCTTTTTTCAATTGTTTCCAATTTCTTTTTTAATTTTATTTTATTTTTTCCAATTTCTTTTTTTGGTTCCATATTATTTGTGATTTCCTCCACCTTTCTATCCTTCATGGTTTTTATTTTTTATTTTCTCCATTTTTCTTTTGTTTTTATTTTTTATTTTTTCCAATTCCTTTTTTGGTTTTATTTTTATATGTTTTGCTATATATTTACACATAAAATAAGTGCTCTCATCTCCACCCACTATGACTGTAGAATGCCTCTCAGCATAAATAAAAACTCTCAGTTCTTATTTTCTAACTCAAAATAAATCACACATGCACTACTTGTTGTAGACTACATATTGAATTTTCTAACCATTTTGATGTTTATCGGTCTATATGTTGATTTGCATACTAACAATGTTTTGCAAGATTGTGGCATACGTGCTCCACCAACTACTTCAAGAGACTTCACATCAATAATTTTATGTGAAAGAGAGAAAGGTCAACTATTCTATAGGAAATTGTGCTTGGATGGCACATGTCAGCATTGTGGTGGCTTGCAACATATGCCAATATGTGAACATATGGAAAACACACATGCAATTGGAAATGAACTAGTAGAGTTCAGAAAGTATAAAAAAGTGGCCTACTTGATACAAAATACGGTAAAGAAGCAAAGAGGTGTGAATTGGTTATTCAAAAGATTCTAGTGTATCAGTTTATGTCTACATTTCATGATAGTATAGTGTATGAATATCCAAGGCATACCCATGGAGCTTGATGGTTGGACTTACAATTCAAGTTATGCAAGGACACATTTCCACTTGGTAGCATTGTTTCAGTCATTGACTTTGTAGAAAACTACAGTCTACAGCCACAATGTGAGGTACAATCACAATATTACAACTTGATATAGGTTTCTATATTTGTGCACATCACATTCATTCATGCGAATGATAGTACAAAGGATGACAGAAAAATCATAATGGAGTGTCATTTTTATATTAGTGATGATCGCATATATTCTACAGAGTTCATCCAAGGTTGCTTTTAGGTGTTCTACAATGATTTGGCTAGAAGGGGCATATCATTCAATCGACATATCATATGGTCAGATAACTTTGCATCACAATTCAAGAACTTGCATAATTTCTATTGGCTGAGTAGGAGGTATAATATTATAGGTGTTCAACATATGTGGAACTTTTGTGAGGTCAGGCATGGAAAGGGGGAGCATGATGGTGTAGGATTATGTATCAAAAGAGCCATAGCATGAGAAGAGTTAAAGTATAAAGACAATGCTAAGTTGACAGATGCAAAATCAATTGTTGAGTGGTGTAATGCTTTGATGGGTCCAGGTAATGAAGGTAAGTCTTGAGTTCATAGATTTTTTTGATTGATAGATGGTACTAACATTGCACCATATGAGGACTATTGTACACTAACAGGATCAAGTGAGCTACACTCTTTCAAAAGCTCAATTTTAGGTTCATGGGGTATCCATACGCAGAATATGGCATGCTTTTATTCTTCATTTATAATTCAAGCCTGGAATGAGTGTGAGTCAAAGTAGTGGGTTGATGAATGGAAGTTAAGTTATCTTAGCCCACTTGACATGTATTGACCCTCGACAGCACTGGAACTAACAGAGATGCAATCATTAGTTGACTTTGACCACACATCAGATCTAGTTCAACCGGATAATATATCTACTTGCATAGTTTTTGAAATTCCTAATGTTATCTTACTTTGTAGTGTTTTTATAATGTTGACTAGTTTCATCTAATTTGTTGCACATATCAATGTAAGGCATGCTTATGTAGTTATTGCAGATGAAGATAACAAAGAGGGAATAGATTATTAGTTGTGTTGTTGGGTTGAGGCCAAAAATAAATTAGAGGTCCCAATTACAGATGGAGAAAACATCAAATACCCTATAGGCTCAATGGTTGTTATTGGAACATGGCTTAGAAGGTACCCACATAAGAGTGTTAATGTTTGGTTGTTTCAAGACTTTGACATGCATCGAAAGATTCTTCATTACTTGAACCTTGTCATGGCAACCAATGTACATTTGATGCAATTTTGGGGCAAACCTTTGAACAAGACCTTGTGGAAAGTGTGTGAGTCTTACCATGAGGCAATAATTGACACAATAAAGAGTAGAGAAGACCCGGATGGTTCGTTGGATTAATTTATAAGTATGCATAAAACTTTCCTAGATGGTTACTTGTACTTTGTTTTATATATAAACAATAGTATGAATTATTTCCCTCCAGTATACATTTGGTAGGTTTGCTTCTCTTACCATTGTCCTTGTAGCTTCTTAAACAATCATATTCTTTCTTTCAACCACTCCATTCTACTAAGGATTCCTATCATTTGACTGAGGTATGAGCCAATAACATGAAAATGTCATAATTTTGTATTTCTTATTTTATCTCATGTCATTTGATGTACATAAATGATATTCATGTTTAGTCAATTTTTCTTCTTGATGCTTCTCATAGGAGGTGACAACTCTACCCCATCCAACTATAGACAAAGAACCTAGAGACAAGATGATGGAGAGTGATCATTGGATGGTGGTAAGTGATCGATTACATATGTGATGTTATATATTTCATGTACATTTTCTATAGTAATGTGCATATTGTTTGATTGTATTGACAGGTGGATCTGGATGAATTTATGTCAAAGAGGTCTACTCGACGGCAAGGAGAGGATGAGTCATAGATTGGCTCTCCATCTTCACGGTCAAGTAAGGGCCACCAATTATTTCATAAAAGTTCATAAGAAACTAGTTTTTGGGACATTGTTTGTATGCCTAGATGGCCTTGTATACATACTTTTGTATGTTACCAATGTATATTTTTGTATATATGCCTGTATGGTTTTGTTTGGACATGCCTATATGGCTTTGTATGTAAACTAGATGTTATGTTTGTGGCATTATGTATATGACAATTTATATTAAATATTTAATATGATGATAAATTATCATTACATGAATTTAGTTTTACACGTGCCAATCGCATTTTCTTAAAAGTAAGGAATGCATAATTGTGCAGGTCTATTGGTTGTCTATTGTTCGATGATACCATTATGCTTTCAGGATATGTTGTTGGGTTTTGTGATATAAAGATACTTTCTTCTTTATAGAGTATGTGATGTGATGCACAGAGTTGTAGTGCTTCAAGACAAAACATGAACTTGAAAAGTGAAGATCTCACTCAAGCATTGGTATGAACTTGACAAGTAGTGGTATGAACTTGAGTAGTGAAGGCCTTATGATTGGTTTGAGTTTTTTGCTATGGTATACATTTGATGTTTACATCATCATCATGTTATGCTTCATGCGGTTAGATCTAAGTGATGGATGAAATTGATCCTTATTGGTCTTAATCCTGTTCACTCATGTTTTTGATTAGATAAGCAACAAAGAAGGGTGCCGATCCCATAACAAAACAGCCAAAAAAGGTGCACCAAAAAACTAAAATAGTTTAGACCAAACCATCAAAGTTTTTGCAACATAACATAAAGATGAAAGAAATAGGACAATACAGAAATAGTAGACCAACAACTAACCGACAACAGAGTAGACCCAAGCCTCCAAAGGCTAAGCAAACATCTTGTCCCAATCATCCACAAGAAACTAGAGCACATCCTCATATTCCTTCTGCTTTTTGTCCTTCTTCTCATGACCCATAGGCTCCACCTTTTGGAGAGCCACCAAAGTAGTGGCAGATCTGTGCATAACTCTAGCCAAAAGCTTTGCCAGCGTGCTGAACTTCTACTCCAGAATAGTCAGGTTAGTCGAAGGTGTTTCTATTTCCTTGTCCTTCCTCTTCTTATTACCTTTTTCTTCTTCCCAATACCCTTTTTCCTTTTCTTTGAGATTACAGAGTTTGAGCCCTACATGTTGAAATATAGGAAATTGCTGGGACCCTCATCTTTGGCCTCCCACTTCTCGCTATTGTTATTAACCTAGAAATCACCCACCAACTATTTTGTTTCTTCCACCATAGTATCCTCCTTGATGTTTCCCTTTGACCATGTACCTTGCAGCTCAGCAAAACCCTTTTTGTTAATATCTTCAAAATCTTCTTCTCTTTGTAGCTCCACAGAATCCTCTTTGTCCTTAACCTTAGGCTGGTTTCCCTCTTGCAGTTCCTCAACATCCACATCCACCTTTGAGACAACATTCCCATTGGGAGTGGAGCACATTTAGAAACAAGCCTTGATGACCTCCTAGCCATCGGCAACTGAGTTTTTCTATTAGTGGAATTGTAGTCCTCATCACCAACACTGTTTGAGTCCCCACTTCCCTCTTCAGTACTAACCTCCTCAACCACTAGAGTAGCCTTAGGGGACTTAGTTCCATTGTCAGTGCCATACTCTTCTTCCATGGTACTCTGCTTCTTCTTAATCAGTTGGGAAGGGCTTCCTTGGAGGATTTTTCTTTTAGTAGGGGTCATCACCAGAGACTTGGGGGTTAGATTTTCTGTAGTGGGTTCTGAGATTATGGGTACAGAGGGCTTTTTCTTACCAATTTTAATGGAAGTGGAATAGGATTCAAGGGTGATTTTAGTAATAATGACCAGATAATCCATCCCTTGGGTAGGCTTAGGTGAATCCATCCGAATGGGAGTGAGGGCTTTAGGGGGCAAAGAGTGAGATGGAACTTGTAAAGTCTCAAGATAAGCCTCTAGTGGAGTAGAATCTCAGGCTTACTAGGATCTAAGGCATGTTGTTCTTTAGCAGCAACAATGGAGGTTTCCAAAGATGAGATAAGATAGAAAGGGAAGCTATTAAGCTTGCTACACCTAAAATGATTTACCAACACAAAGTGGTAATGAAAAAATCTCTTGAATCTTCCCTCTAAAGTAAAGTACTTCATTATCATGTAACATACTTCATCCCAGAGTGGAGGTAGGAGTTGTCTGTCGAAACCCCTTGAAGGCTATTTAGAACCTCACCTTTTTTGAGAAACTACTTCATTCCTTCAGGATCAGACACCTTGCTCTTCCTGGGGTGCTTAATACCATTTGTAGACATCCTAGTAGCCATCCCAATCACCTCCTCTGATATCTCAAAAGCCACATTTCCCACCTTAACCTTTTTGCCATCATAGGAGCACAAAAATTGAACAGATAGGTTCTCATCATGGCTTTGCATACATTCTAGGTATGAGGCAACTCCTCCCTCTTGGTAGATGTGCCATAGGGTCTCATTCTTTTTAAATTCCTCACAAGTCTCAGGTTCTGTGCGCGACCTGTCTCCCCCCATTTTACAATAGTGCAACACAGTCGAGATGACAAAGCAAGAAGAAGAAAGAGCAATCATAAAGCTCACAATTACCTCTCTAATATTCAAGTCCCCAACTTTTCTATTAAAACTGATAGTAATGATACTCCTAACCTTTCCCACACTAGAGGTGGCATACTTGCTAATACTCAGCATGCAAGAAGAATTAATTCCTTTCTTGTCATAATTAAAGAGCCTTGAATTATCATTATAATTTCTCATGTTAAGTGACTTCAAGATATCGAGATGGTTCATCATGTGCCTAGGAATGTGATATATCCCCTTGGGCCTCCATCTCAACAAGTAATAAACACAATCATTGATGAAATGAAAAGTCCAAGTACTATCTAGCTGGCACACAACATTCGTGGCCTCCAATGATCTGAACCTAGAGTCTAGCTGGCAGAAGATACTAGACCTCCACTAGCCTCTCGATCTCCTCCTAAGACTATGATTTATCATCATGTGGGACCAGGGGCTGGGCTTAACTCCTTCCCAATAAGGATTTGAATCTACTACGGAAGGCTATTTTCTAATCTCCAGCAACGCCAAGTGTCCATACTCTGACCCAAGTTAGCCAGTCCATCCGTTGTTTTATTGCCTTCACGGTACACATGTCTAATCACCTTTTGATTGAATCCGGATAGTAAGTAGATGATATCTTCCATTAGGCTTTTCATTTTCCATCCACTGGTAGACCTCCCAAGGGCCGCATCAATCACAATTTTTGAGTCTCCTTCAACTTGAAGGTTATCAATTCCCAAGGAGTGGGCAATTTTAAGACCTTTTAGAAGTGCCATACCCTCAGCAACATTATTAGATTGTAAACTGATGCCCCCCGGATAAGCAACAATGAAGGCTTCATGACAATCTTTGAACATCCCTCCACTACTAGCAAGGCCGGTATTCTTTTTTTCTGCACCGTCAAAGTTAAGTTTGATCCAACCGAAGGGGGGGTTTCCAACAAGTGTTAAGTTTGACCATCCTTTTAGAGTTGTCAATCTTTCTCATATCCTCCTTCAACTACCAATTATTGGCAATTTTGATTTCCACCGGTGAGGGGGGTTTCTCGGCAACTTGCAGAGTATAGGCAGAAGTGTTCTCAGCAACCACCCTGTAAAAAGAAAAAAACATCGTTAGCCAGTCAAGCTTTTTCTCTGAAGATACAATTATTTCTTTCTTTCCACACACTTCACCCAAGGTGAGGAGGGATCTGCCTCCAGAGTTCCCTCAACCTAGGGTGATAGAAGGGGGATATCCAACTTTGGGCAAAATCCATTAGGTTTTCCTAGAAAACCCACTCCAAGTTAAGATTTTGAAGAGTTTTCTCCCAAATTTGTTTGGAGAATTTGCAATGAAGGAGCATGTGTTGCATGGTCTCTTTCTCTTTAAAGCAAATAACATATCTATTAACCAATTGGAAGCCCCTCGTATCAAGGTTATTAATGGACAGAACTTTATTGTGAGCTACCATCCACCAGAAAAAGTTAACTTTGGGTAACAATTTGTTATTCCAAGCTTTCTTCTAGAATTGGTTAAGCTGTCCGCTATTAGATAGTAGATGGTAAGCCAACTTAACTGAGAACTTTCCTTTTTGGTCCTGTTTCCATAACATCTCATCTTCCCTTTGAAAAACTAGAATTTTGTGCTTTTCTAGCTCAATTTGTAGAATCTGACACTCTAGCTTCTCAGGTTGGTTAATACAACAGTCCAATAAATTCTTCCACCTTCTTTGAATATGGGAATGGAAAGTTATATAGTTGTTCACCTTGTTACCAAAAAAGCTAATCGCTCTTTCCTTAATAGTGTTGTTACTTCCTTCCAACAGGGGATCATCCCTCAGCCAATTATCCTCCCAGAACTTGATTTTATCTCATCTTCCCAGTTTCCATTTGATGCTTTCTGAGAGAGTGTTCCTAGTTTTGGTCATTTTGTTCCAAATGATAGATCCTTTGGGTAGGGAGTCTCTATCAAGAATACTAGAGTTGGGTTCATTCTGCAGGTATTTAGCCTTCATAATTTGAACCTAGTCCTTCTCTTTTAGGAAAGTCCAACCAATTTTGGTAAGGCTTTGTTCATTCCCTAAATTTTTCTGATTCCTAGACCCCCATTCACCTTGGGCAGATAGACTCTATCCTAACCCACCAGTGAGATCCTCTTCTTTTCCTTAACTCCTATCCATAGGAAGGTTCTCTAGATCCTTTCTAATTTTTCTGCCATATATCTGGGAATTTTAAACAGAGAAAGGAAATAGGCAGGGATGCCCTATAAGGAAGCCTTTAAGAGTTGATGCTTACCAGTTTGGCTAAGAAGTTTACCTTTCTAGCCCTCCATTTTCTTATGGATACACTCCAAAATTGTATTCCAGAAAGTCGGGGTCACATCTTTGGCCATAGGAGGAAAACCCAGTAGGTGGCCGGGAGAGAAGGCTGATTGCATTGAAGGATATTTCTAACCTTAGCTTGCAGGTCCACCTTAGTGTTAAAGTAAAACACATTACTCTTTTCATAATTGATGCATTGACTCGACACCTCTGCATACATGTTGAGCAAATTCTTTCATTTTGTGGCCTCTAGCATGGAAGTTGTCCCAAATGACATGGTATTGTCAATGAACTATTAGATAGCTAATAGTCTAAGGATGGACACCACTTTGACACCAGAGAGGGAAATATTGTCCAAGTGGGATAGAATATTTCTTCCCAAGACCTCAACCATCATATTGAATAAGTAAAGGGATAGGGGGTGACCCAGGGGGTCACCCTGTCATAAACCCCTACCAGCCTCAAAGAATCCCCATGGCATGCCATTAACCAAAACTAAATACTTAACACTGGTGACACACTCTGTTAACAAATTTAGCATTATGTCATTGAAACCAGACTTCCTAAGAACTTTGAACAGGAAGTCCCAAGAGACTTTGTCATAGGTTTTAGATATGTCCAACTTAAGGGCCATACTCAGATTATTACTTTTTTCCATTGAGTGTATGATCTCATGAGTTGAGATAGCCACATATAGGATCTGTCTCCCAAGGACAAAGCCCTTCTGACTATTCAAGATAAGGCTGTCCAAAAGTGGTTGGATTTTGAGGACCAACATTTTGGTAATAATTTTATATATGGTGTTGCACAAACTAATGGGGTGGAAGTCAGCCATGACTTTCGTGTTGTTTTTCTTAGGAATCAGTGAAATGAACATGGCATTGATCTTCTTGAGGAACTTGCCCATCTTGAAGAAGTCTTTAACAACAATTGTTACTTCATAGCCCACAATATCCCAGAAATCTTGGTAAAAAGCAGGAGGGAACCCATCCAGCCCTGGTGCTTTGAAAGCCCCCATCGAGAACACAACCACCCTGATTTCCTCTTCCGTGATAGACTTCAACAAGCCTTCATTATCTTCCTCATATAGGATAGGAGGAATACAATTCAGAAGGATGTTTTCCTTTCAATGTTTGTTCTGTTATTTTACTCATCTAGTAAATTACTAAAGTAATTGGGGGCTAGCCTACCAAGTCCCTTGTCATCCTCTACCTCTTTCTTCTGCTCATCCAGAAGTTTGGTGATACTGTTCCTCTTTCTATGTTTCATGGATGATTGAATGAAGAAGGCTATGTTCCTATCTCCCTCTTTCAGCCAGTGAACCCTAGACTTCTGTTTCCAAAAGATTTCTTCCTTGCTAATTACATCCTTTAGGTTTTTGACTAGTTCCTCTTCATCTTTAAAAGTGCTCTCACTCCCATCTCCTTTGGCCCTCTTATCTTGAACTTCTAGGAGATGATCCAAGAGGTGTTTCTTGGTGTTCATGACATTGCCAAAGCACAATTTATTCTAGCCCTTGACTTTATTTTTGACATGTATAAGTTTCTAGGTGAGCTTGAATATAGGAGATCTATGAACCAGGACTTTCCACCAATCAACAATGCAGTTTTTAAAATCTAGGTGGGAGACCCACATTATTTCATACCTAAACGGGAAGGGGGCCTTATGGCAATTCTTAATCCAATCGAGAAGAAGGGCATTATGATTAGAGTTGGTGCGAGGTAAAGCTGACAAGCTAGCAAATTGAATCATATCTAAGTTAGAAGAAACCAACATTCTATCCAGCTTAACCTAGATCAACTGGTCACCCCATCTTCTGTTAGTCTAAGAAAACTGTTGATTGTTAACTTCTAGATCCATAAGCCTAATTTGACTCATGAAGTCTGTCAGGTCTACCATGTTGTCTGAATAGTCCATAATGCCCCCATATTTTTCTGAGGGGTAAAGAGGGGTGTTGAAGTCTCCCCCTACTATCCAAAGAGTTCTTCTCTCCTCATTCATTTTGGAGCTTAGCCCATCCCAAAGTTCCTTCCTGGCATTTTTATTGTTGGGGGCATAAATGTTGATCAGCTTCAAAGTTTTGTTATATCTTGCATTTTATTTCTAGACTATTCTTACTATGTGAGCAATAGCTACTCGAAGAATTATACTTATTCCACATGGTGACAAGCCCCCCAGAGGCTCCTATCAAGGGGTTGATAATGTAGTCAGCCATAGGCTAGATATTGTTGGCTATTTTTCTAAAATTTTCCTCAGATATTTTAACTTCTTGGAGAAGAATGAAATTAATAGTATTGTCATAAATGCAGCTCCTTATCATGAGCTATTTTTGTGGGCTATTGAGCCCTCTCACATTCCATGTGATAATCTTCATTTGCATGATCTTTTGGAGAGAGCCTCTAGTGTGCTTTGTCTCCAATAGGAAATCTCCTTGGTTGTTTCCATGGATCTAGTTTCCCTCTGGGAAGGCCTCCTTGCTCTTCCTTCAGTCCCCACGTCAGTATATTTCTTATTGTCCTTTCCCTTTTCTCTTCGGGGTGATCCATCCTCCTTGGTTATTAGTGCTATCCCCTAGGAAAAGAACCCTGGCAAGAGATAAGATAGACTTCTCTGTACTTCCTTGAACCATAGTCTATGATCTTGCCAACCTTAAGGTCTCCAGATCCCCCAGCTAATCCCAACCCTCTCTTCCTTCTACAGACTTCAACAATCTGGCCTTCTCAATAAGAGGGGAGCACTCAGTTGGATTAAGGATTTCTCCTTCTTCCATCTCTTCTGAGTCAAGGGTAAGATCTATTAACTTCTCTTGTTGATCTCCAACCTGATCCAACTACAACTCTTCATGGGGCAGATATGGAGAAGGAACTAGAGTATCCCCAGTTAGAGCGCTTAGAGCTTGATCTCCAACCATACCCTGTGTCCTATTTGGGGACTTGATTAAATCCAACAAATCCTCTTTGAATGGGTATTCTTCTACTATGTTCTCTTCTTCTAAGGCTTGCTTGCCTTTTGGATCTTTTACTTTTTTGCACTCATTGATTAGGTGCCCCTTTTTAGAGTAGTTTTGGCAATAGGAGGTGGAGTTTTCATGCATTATTTGCTGCTCCTAGAAGCTATATTTGGACTTTAGCTTAATAGTATTAGGTAGGGTCTTGTGAATGTCTACACTAACATAGAATCTAGTAAAGACCAACCTTGTTTTATTTTTGGTGGTGTTGTCCATGATGGAGACAAGTTGTCATTGATGTCAAAAAGGATTCTTGGTGAAGTTGCTTCATGTTATTCATCATGATGAGGTGTCTTCAAGGGATTTTAGTTTGCCATGTATATTGGTATGGTCTTCATGTCAAGATGTTCATTTTAGGAGTTTAAGATATCATTTCAGTTCATTCACCATGTTTCATGCTTCAAGATGTCATGAGTTATTATGGTGTTCATAATCGTAATGTTGTAGTAGTAATATATTGTAGAAATCAAGATGTTTGTAGAGTGATTATGCTTCTTATTTTCTTGATCATCTCTTCACACAGAGTGTTGATTTGATGATGTAGATTCTTCATAGTGAAAGTTGATGGTTAGTTAGTAGAAAGTTGGTTGATATGTGTTTGATGAATGGCATTGATATTTCAAAGATATTGGTCATGATGTGTTGTTATGATGTTGTGATCAGATTGAGATTAGTTTTGATGGGATATGAGTTTTTGATATGGTTGTCAAACATGAGATATTAGTGCTTGGTAGCATTCAAGTATTTTATATCTTCATGCAAGTAGTGTAGTTGGTCTTCATGCAATTAGTGTTTGCTTCATAGTGTTTGTTCCATGATAGTATGCTTATGTTTGCAAGAGTTTTCTGCTCATGGTAGAGAAGATGAAGTTTAGTGTTGATCATAAGTGGATCCTAATCAAAAGCTAATATGAGCATGAAGGAACAAATTCTCTAAAACTCTAACTCCTTTTATGCTTTGAAAATTCTTTAAAATGTAAGGGTTTATCACTCATCTTAGCCTATCGAGTATAAAGTACAATTTATGATTTAAACTCAAGGTGACTTGTTATAATAGGTATGCCAGTTAAATATTACTACTTGGAGGGTTTTTAAGACATTCTACAACTGGCCCCTTCATTCATCCTAACCGACATCTTCGGTCTCTTCCACAAGTGTTTGGGTGCTAAAACAAAATCAAAGGTTATTATTTGAAATATGGTGGGCATGATGACTTCAATCAATGGTTCATATTTAAACTTCAATCTCCACTCCTTGACAATGCACTTTAATGTGCTCGTGACTGTCAACATGCATTTGACTGCAAATGAGATGTTTTTCTAAAGCTATTTTTAGCTATTGAAGTGGCAGTTTTTGTTGGAGTTTTTCAAAGCGATTTTTTAAAGATTCCATTCTATTTTTTATCTTTCATGGTAGAGGAGATAGAGGAGGAAGATTTTTTGTATTTCTTATAAAATGAGTGAAGTGTTCATTTTTTTTTTTATGAGTGAAGTTTATAGACTTTTTATGCCTTTCTTTTTTTTCAATTCTCATAAGAGATGAGTAGTGGGTCTGAATATGTTTTTTATGCAGATGGACAAATGAAGATTTGTTTTTTACAGAGACTAAATGGTTTGAAGATTATTTGTTGTAGATTGAAGTTTGTAATGAGGAATTTGAAAAGTTCTTTTTGCAGGTGAATTGATTTATTGAATATTGAAGATATTCAATAAAAAGTGATGAAATTTTTATGTGAAGGGAAAATAAATCAGAGAAAAGAGAATATGAAAGGTTATGTGAAGAAGAGAGGATTTTTGCAAATTCATTGTGATTTTGATGAGAAAATATATGCAGAGTTGGAGAAGATGATTTTGCAGAGGAAGATAATCTAATTATCATTTTTGCAGATGAAAATGATTATGCACAATGTGAAAGGTCATCTCTTATTTATTGGTATTGCAGGTGCATTGATGAATATGTGGAGGTGTGGATCAATATACAATGTTGAAGACAATTTTATGAAGATTCTTTTGAAAAGAAAATATAGAATAATTAAATGATTTAAGGGATGTATGAGATCATGTGAAGAAGATTGGTGTGCAGTGATTATATTTACATATTTGTGTGAGTGGTGAATTCCCTGGTATGTAAAGGTGCAAATCAGATTGATTTGCAATCATACCTTGCACACTATGTTTTGATATTGTAATTGTATTAACCAGTGAGGTAAATTTATGCTAGTGAGGTAGAATATATGCTAGTGAGGCATCTTGTAAAGCTAGTGAAGCTTCTTTGGTCAGTGAGATCTTTGTGTAACTAGTGAGGTTCTGAGTAAGCCAATGAGACAGTTTTTGAGTGGGTTTTTGACCCCAGGAAGGTTTTCCACTCGTGAAAAACTTGTGTCATGCTTCATGTTATTTTTCTCTGTGTGTGTATATTAATGATTTACTCGTGATATTTTGTTCACATCTTTCATTATTAGTCTTGTGCATATATGCTTAACAAATCATTGATGTCTTCCTCTCTATTTGTCTTGTAAATTAAAAGTTGCAAAAAGATTTTAAAATTTATACAACACTGATTCACCGTCCCCCTCTTAGTGTTGTCCTGGACTCCAACAAGTGGTATCAGAGACTAGATTCCCTTTAGAAGCTTAATCAACTTGGGTAGGTCCTGTGAGTGGAGTACCATGGGTAAGTGCAAAAGAAATAGACAAAAGAAAATTGTCAAGTCTTAGATTGGTCAAAAGCCTCCATCTTTATCAAATTCAAATGTTGATATAGAACCTATTGATAGAAATGTTCCCCAAGTTGAATCTAATATTGTATTAGAAGAAAAGGTTTTAGAAGCTCCTTTCTTTGATGGTTCAAATTTTTTAGTTTCGTGTATGAGAATGCAAGTTTATTTATCCTCTTTAGGGTATGGTGTATGGATGTCTGTTGAGAATGGATATATTTCTAAATCACCTAATAGTACAAGTAACAAAGAAGCTTATGATTGCAATCATACAGTAAAGAAGGATATTATGTTTGGTTTAACTAATGATGTTTCTTGTAAAGTTATGTAGTGTGAAATAGCTCAGGATGTGTGGAAGAAATTGATAAAAATCTATCAAGGAGATGCACTTGAAGGAGAGAACAGATTGTTATCTGAGAAGAGCGACAATGATGGAAGTCATTCACATGAAGGAGATGAGGTTCAATCTGATTTAGAGGAAGGTAATGTTATGAGTGATTATGATTAGGAGTTTGATGAATATGATTGTGAGCTTGATGTTGAGGGAGAGCTCATAAGTGCTCTAAGTGAACTCAAGAAATATAAAAAGTGTTGCAAGTATGAGGTAAACCTGTGTTGTCATTGATGTCAACATACTCATATTGCATTGACAAGATGGATTGGATGAGTAGTGTGCTGAGGATATTGAGAAAATTAGCCTCAGTCAGGAACAGTGAAGAACAGTGATGAGAAGAAGGCAAATGTACTGTATAGGATGAGAACCGGAGGATACGGATTAAAGGGTCTGTAGATATGAGTCTTGAGATGCTTCAGTTAAGATTTCAGAGGTCCGCATGAAGATCTGAAGGAGTTGTGGCTGTCGGTGTAGAACCGGTTCCGGCAAGTGTTCAGAGGTGACAAAGGATCACAGAAAGGTCCGGTGAGGTCCGGAATTGTATTATCCTAATCTGCGGATTGGAAGGAGTGTTTGGGATGTCCTTGTGATGTGTCATCCTGATTTGTGTATGATTTGGAGGTCCGGAAGTACCTTTTGCATTATGACAGTGGCGACAGACTGTGTTCTTGAAGTTCCGGATGAGGAAGACAAGAGATTCCAGTAGGTAAAGGAAGTGCGGATGTATCCGGTCATTCAGGCAGGCCTGTGAAGGTTCGTGGATCATGTTGAGGTTATGTTGTTGGTCCGCATTGATAGTAGAGCCCGGAATTGAAGATATTCTTCCGGATGAAGTTCTTGCTCTGTTTAGCCGACCGGATGAGTTGTTCATCCTGCGAATGTTCTTGTGGTGGCCGACCGGATGTGTTATTCATCTTGCGGATGTTCTTATGGTTGTTTGCCGACTTAGATGTTTGTTCCTAAGTTGATGTCTTGTATAAATAACGGTTTGTGAGTTCATTTCAAAGTGTGGTATAGGTGGATGAGTGTGGCATAGCGAAGAGAAGTGCTAAAGGCAGAGCAGAGTTTTTTGGGCTTAATTGGAACTGATCCGGACATGGTAGAGATGTCATTCTCCAGTTCAAGACTGTGATTTTTATCACTCTGTAGACAGTGTGTCTCCTTGTAGGCAGTGGGCCTCTTTGTGAGCAGTGTGCTCGGGCAGTGAGCCCTAATTGGCATGTGCCATTCATTCTTCTTTATTCTTCTAACAGAGAATAATTCTTGGGTTAATCACCCCGTGGTTTTTCCCTTAACCGGGTTTTCCACGTCAAAATCTTGGTGTTCAATGTGTTGATGCTTATCTGCTCTTGTGTTTATGTATTATGCTTTCATGGATGATTAATTTATATGCTGCTAACTAATAACAAGAATCAGGAGTTTGAAAGAACAAGAAGTTTTATACAACTGATTCACCCCCCCCTCTCAGTTGTATGCCCTAGATCCAACAGTTGGTATCAGAGCCAAGTTCCTCTGATAGGAGCTTAACCGCTTGAGGTGATCCAGGATGTCGTCATACAAGAAGGATAGTCCGAAGTTCGATGGAACCAACTTCACTCTCTGGAAAGGTCGCATGAAGTGTCACCTGGAATGTATGGGAAAAGCATACTTGGCTATGGTTTCAAAACCATATGTACCTCCACAAGGTGGTTCGACAACTCTGAATGAAATCACAGAAGCTGAAAACAATCTGTGGACCAAGGAAGCTCTTCTAAGCGCATTGAATGACTCAGATCTCTCGAATGTTATTGACCTACCAACTGCTTATGAGATCCTGACTAAACTGGAACTTCTGTATGAAGGAGATGAGTTTGTCAAAAGTGCAAGGTTGCAAAGTCTGAAAGGGAAATTTGAAAGATTGAAAATGAGAGATGATGAAAACATCACTACCTTTATGCCAAGAGTGAATGAGCTGGTATGTGGAATCAGAAATGCTGGTGGAACTTTAGATGAAAATGAGATTGTCTGCAAAATCCTAAGATCCCTTCCTGCTACCTACAAGATCAAGGTTGCTGCCATTGATGAATTCAGAGCCCACACAACTGTCACAAGAGAACAATTGGCTGGCAAACTAGCTGCATTTGAAATGACCGAGTTTGGAGATGATCCTCCCAAGACTGAATCTGCTTTCAAAGCCAGTGCCTATGTGAAAGGCAAACAGAGATTTGATCTGGGAGAAAACTCATCAAGGAAAATGTCATGGTATGATCAAGCAAGAAGAGACATGGAAGAAGAAGAAGCAGAAACAGCTCAACTTGAAGCCCTCATTGCAAAGAGACTGCCAAGAGGATCCGGTAAGTATGAAGGAAAACTACCCTTTAAGTGTTTCAACTGCAATAAGATTGGTCATTTTGCTTCAAGATGTCTGGAAAGATCTGCAAGGTCTAATACTAACAGACAAAGGTTTCAAAAGAATTGCTATTATGTTCATGAAGAAGATGACAATGAAGGAGTAACAGATGATGAATCAGAACTAGGAAGCAAATCTGGAAATGAGTGGGTGTTTATTGCCATCAAGGAAGAAGATTCAATACTCTCTGAATCTGTCAATCACAAAGTTGTTGAAAAAGCCTTGGCTGCTCAAGTAGAAGAAAAGGATGATTGGGTTATTGACAGTGGATGCTCTCACCATATGACTGGTGACAAGAATAAGTTCTTGAATTTGGAAAGGTATGAAGGAGGAATGGTAAAGTTTGGTGACAATTCAGCTAGCAGAATCAGAGGCAGGGGAACTATTTCCTTTGATGGAAAAAGAAAAACAGGTAACGTACTATATGTTGAAGGATTAAAGCACAATCTTCTCAGTGTTGGTCAGTTAGTGGACAAGGGTTATGATCTCCGGTTCAAGAATGGAAAATGCAGAATCTTTACAAGCTCCGTAACTGAAATTGCATCCGGTACTCAGACAAAAGGTAATATCTTTCATCTGGTTGGTTCAAATAAAAGTTGTTTGTTTGCTCAAATTGATCAGAGTTGGTTATGGCATAGAAGAATGTGTCATGTAAATTTTGATAACATCATCAAGATAAGCAATACTCAGGCCGTAAGAGATCTTCCAAAATTGATGAAACCTACAAATAGTTTGTGCAAAGAATGTCAGCTAGGCAAACAAAGCAGAGTCTCTTTCAAAAGCAAAGATCAGTCCTCTACCGGATTGTTGGAATTAGTACATACTGATCTCTGTGGTCCGACAAGAATCAAGAGTCTGCAAGGTGATAGATATTTCATGTTATTAATTGATGATCATTCCAGGATGATGTGGGTTACCTTTCTAAAAGAAAAATTAGAAGCATTTGAAAAGTTCAAAATCTTCAAAGCTATGGTAGAGAATCAAACCGGATTGAAACTAAAGTGTCTAAGGTCTGATAGAGGTGGTGAATTTACATCTGGTGAGTTCATTGACTTTTGTGAGAAGCAGGGTATAAGGAGACAGCTGTCTGCTCCTAGGACTCCACAGCAGAATGGAGTAGTTGAGAGAAAGAACCGGACCATCTAGGAAGCTGCCAGGACAATGATGTTGGAAGCAAATGTTCCTCAAATGTTTTGGAAGGAAGCTATCAGCACTGCAGTCTACACTCTCAATCGAGTTCAAATCAGAAACAACACCGGTAAGACCTCCTATGAACTCTGGTTTGGCATCACTCCTACTGTGAAATATTTCAGAGTATTTGGTAGCAAGTGTTATATTAAAAGAGATGAAGATCTAGGAAAGTTTGATGCTAGAAGTGATGAAGGAATTTTCTTGGGTTACTCCACTCAAAGCAAAGCATACCAATGTTACAATAAGAGATTGAGGAAGATGATAGAAAGCACCAATGTGAAAGTTGATGAAGGAATTGAGAAGCCTTCAAGATTTTATGAATTTGATGAAGATGACCAAGACAGTGTTCAAGGACCTCAATCCTCTCCGGTGAGACAGAGTCAGCCTGATCCGGTAAATCAGGAAGAAGAGATTATTGAGCCTGATCAAGAAGCAGCAGTACAGGATACTCCCAAAATTCCAAGGTATGTAAGACTGAACCACTCTGAAGATCAGATCATAGGTGACAAAAGCAAAGGTGTACAAACTAGAAGGAATGTTGCTCAAAATCAGAATGAATGTTGTCTGATTTCAAAAATTGAACCTAAAACAATAAATGAAGCCTGCAATGATGAAAACTGGACCAAAGCAATGGAAGATGAATTGATGCAAATTGAGAAAAATCATACTTGGGATCTTGTTCCCAGACCTAGAGACAGAAATGTAATTGGAACCAAGTGGGTCTTCCGGAACAAACTAAATGAAGCTGGTGAAGTAATCAGAAACAAAGCTAGATTGGTCTGCAAAGGCTACTCTCAAATAGAAGGAATTGACTTTGAAGAGACTTTTGCTCCGGTGGCAAGAATTGAAGCAGTCAGATTACTTCTTGCATTTGCTGCCTTCAAAGATTTCAAGGTATATCAAATGGATGTCAAGTCTGCCTTCCTAAATGGTGATCTGGAAGAAGAAGTCTACATTGAACAACCGGATGGATTTCAATTGTCTAATAATAATGATATGGTCTGCAAGTTGAAGAAAGCTTTGTATGGATTGAAGCAAGCCCCAAGAGCATGGTATGAAAGGTTGGATAAACATCTTGTGCAGATTGGATTCAACAAAGGTACTGCTGACAGTAACTTATATTTCAAAATTGATCATGAAAACATTTTGATTGTTGAAGTGTTTGTGGATGATATCATTTTTGGAGGAAGAGATAGTATGTGCAAAACTTTTGCAAATCAGATGAAAAGTGAGTTTGAAATGTCTATGCTTGGTGAAATGAATTTCTTCTTGGGTCTGCAAATTACTCAAACAAAAGAAGGGATCTTCATTTCTCAGACCAAATATGTGAAAGAATTGTTAAGGAAATTTGGTATGGAAGACTCAAAGCCTATGAACACTCCTATGGCAACCGGATGTAAGTTAAGCAAAGATGATGATTCTCCAAAGGCAGATCAGACAAAGTATAGATCAATGATTGGTGGATTGTTGTATCTCACTCAAACTAGACCAGACATAATGCAGGCTGTTGGTCTTGTGGCAAGATTCCAGGATGATCCTAGAGAATCTCATGTTATGGCAATCAAAAGAATTTTTAGGTACTTGAAAGGAACAGTTGAGTATGGTCTATGGTACCCTAGAGATCCAGATTTCTCTCTTCATGCTTACACAGATGCAGATTGGGCAGGAGATGTGGATGACAGGAAGAGCACTAGTGGTGGAGCATTCTTTTTGAGGAAGAGATTGGTTTCTTGGCTAAGCAAGAAACAAGATGCAATATCTCTGTCTACAACTGAAGCAGAATACATTGCAGCAGCTGGTAGTTGCACTCAAATCTTATGGATGAAGCAGATGCTAAGAGACATCAAAATTGAATATGAGGAGCCTATCACAATTTTCTGTGATAATTCAAGTGCAATTAATATTTCTAAGAATCCGGTATTACATTCTAAGACTAAGCACATATCTATCAAATTTCACTTTTTGAGAGAACAAGTAAACAAGGAAGAAGTCAGATTGGAGTATGTTCCCTCCAAGGATCAGATTGCAGATATCTTTACTAAACCTCTTCCCAAGGATTCTTTTGAATATCTCCGGGAGAAGTTAGGGGTCATGGCCCCTCTGGTGATGAACTAGGATGCACTGATGTGCATCAGTCCGATGGATATCACAGTCATATCTTGTGATCCGGATTGATGATGGGGAGCTGCAACTAAGGGGGAGCAGCTGGTATGATTCTAATATATGAGAATTGCAAGTATGAGCCCTTTGCCATTGATGTCAAAGGGGGAGAGAAGACATGTGAAAAACAAGTGGTTGATGATCAAAGGGGGAGCAGTAAAGGAAGAGAAGACATGTGAAAAGTTGTTGTTGATAGGGGGAGCTGTGACAGAAAGGAGAAGTTCTTGTCTTGATGGTTTTTCACATCATATGTTGCCATCAATGACAAAGGGGGAGATTGTTGCAAGTATGAGGTAAACCTGTGTTGTCATTGATGTCAACATACTCATATTGCATTGACAAGATGGATTGGATGAGCAGTGTGCTGAGGATATTGAGAAAATTAGCCTCAGTCAGGAACAGTGAAGAACAGTGATGAGAAGAAGGCAAATGTACTGTATAGGATGAGAACCGGAGGATGCGGATTAAAGGGTCTGTAGATATGAGTCTTGAGATGCTTCAGTTAAGATTTCAGAGGTCCGCATGAAGATCTGAAGGAGTTGTGGCTGTCGGTGTAGGACCGGTTCCGGCAAGTGTTCAGAGGTGACAAAGGATCACAGAAAGGTCCGGTGAGGTCCAGAATTGTATTATCCTAATCTGCGGATTGGAAGGAGTGTTTGGGATGTCCTTGTGATGTGTCATCCTGATTTGTGTATGATTTGGAGGTCCGGAAGTACCTTTTGCATTATGACAGTGGCGACAGACTGTGTTCTTGAAGTTCCGGATGAGGAAGACAAGAGATTCCAGTAGGTAAAGGAAGTGCGGATGTATCCGGTCATTCAGGCAGGCCTGTGAAGGTTCTTGGATCATGTTGAGGTTATGTTGTTGGTCCGCATTGATAGTAGAGCCCGGAATTGAAGATATTCTTCCGGATGAAGTTCTTGCTCTGTTTAGCCGACCGGATGAGTTGTTCATCCTGCGAATGTTCTTGTGGTGGCCGACCGGATGTGTTATTCATCTTGTGGATGTTCTTATGGTTGTTTGCCGACTTAGATGTTTGTTCCTAAGTTGATGTCTTGTATAAATAACAGTTTGTGAGTTCATTTCAAAGTGTGGTATAGGTGGATGAGTGTGGCATAGCGAAGAGAAGTGCTAAAGGCAGAGCAGAGGTTTTTGGGCTTAATTGGAACTGATCCGGACATGGTAGAGATGTCATTCTCCAGTTCAAGACTGTGATTTTTATCACTCTGTAGACAGTGTGTCTCCTTGTAGGCAGTGGGCCTCTTTGTGATCAGTGTGCTCGGGCAGTGAGCCCTAATTGGCATGTGCCATTCATTCTTCTTTATTCTTCTAACAGAGAATAATTCTTGGGTTAATCACCCCGTGGTTTTTCCCTTAACTGGGTTTTCCACGTCAAAATCTTGGTGTTCAATGTGTTGATGCTTATCTGCTCTTGTGTTTATGTATTATGCTTTCATGGATGATTAATTTATATGCTGCTAACTAATAACAAGAATCAGGAGTTTGAAAGAACAAGAAGTTTTATACAACTGATTCACCCCCCCCCCTCTCAGTTGTATGCCCTAGATCCAACAAAAAGGAGAACCAGAAATTACAATTACAGCTACAACAAGAAAGAGAAACCAAAGACAAAGTTATTTCATATTTTGAAAGAATATCTTCTGACCTTGATGATGCTAAAAATCTTATTATAGATTTGAAAAGTCAAGTTGGTGAATTAGATAAATTAATTATCAATCTGAAGACAAAAATTAAGGAAGCTAAGAGAATAGCTGATGGATCAAAATCTGACCTTGAG
This sequence comes from Cunninghamia lanceolata, assembly GCA_027924645.1. Classification (NCBI taxonomy): domain Eukaryota; kingdom Viridiplantae; phylum Streptophyta; class Pinopsida; order Cupressales; family Cupressaceae; genus Cunninghamia; species Cunninghamia lanceolata. The sequence continues at coordinate 22,253,933 of BSBN01000582.1, forward strand.
GTTAAGAGAATTGAAAATCTCAAATTAGAGGGTGAAATTATTAATCTGAGAAAAAATAATAAAGGTCTCAAGATACTATTTAAGAAATATCAGGAGTTTGAAGATAGCTCAAACAAGTTGCATGAGATGTTGGGCAAACAGAAACATCATAAGGACACTACTGGTTTAGGATTTGAACAAGGAGAGTGTTCAAAAGCTAGAGAAACACCTAGAAATAAAATTAATCTTCATGTTGTTTCTCTTGAAGGGAAAAAGAAGTTGGAAGCTAAAATGAATACCAAAGATGAGTTTGTAATGCATAATCAAAAAAGAAATTTCAAGAGATCTACTCACGTAATACAAGCATATATGTACAGGTATAATTATTCATTTAATGGTTATAGTTATACCTATAATCACTTTGGACACAAAGCAGTTGATTTCTAAAGGAATACTAACCTTGTATGTTACAAGTGCAATAATGTTGGTCACACACAAAGAAACTACAAAATGAATAGAAGGTATGATCCTGCATGGAAGTATAACATAAATGCTCAAGGGATATAAAAAAGGTATTATCAATCATTTGATTATGATTACAATATATTTTTTTATCTGTGTAACTCTTGTGGTCATAAAGCATATAGTTATAGAAAGTTTGGAAGAATTACATCACCTAATTTGAAAGGTTGGGAAAAGAAAAAGGTTGAAAAAGTTTGGATAAAGAAATCTAAAGAGAAGCAAGAATTTGAGAAAGTTTGGAGGCGGAAACAAAAACAAGAGAAGATAGATCACAAGCTTGTACATCTTGCACAAGTAACTTCATCAATTGCATAATAGATAGCATGAAGTAAGGGGGAGTTGTTCATGTCCTATCAATTATCCCCAAGAAGTTTTAGGAAGGAGGTCATTTGATGTTTATCAATTTGATGATCTTGTTTTGTTGGTTTTGGACTCATGCCTAATAATGGTTGCTAAGACGTTATTCATATTAGTCTTGATAAATGAAGTTCTAAATGGAGTTGATAACTATGTTGTTCTTCAGTGTGTGACAGTGATATAGGTGATCAATGGTTCATAATGTCATAATACAAACATGATAAGATGTTCAGAGATTCAATGCTCAAAGAGTTTGGTGATATTGAATAACTTGATTAATAAATGATCTTGATCACATGTTAATGCTTACAAAGGTTGAGTTGTCATGATATTGCAGTCCAAAGTGTTCTTGATATGTGTTACTGCAGGAAGAACTTGTTGATGTAGTTAGTATGTTGATATGTAGACTTGATGGGCTGATTTGAATAATAATTGACAGGATCTTGTGTATACTCAAGAAGTTCTCTTCAGATGTTAGCATATGTTGGTTGAAAAAGTTGCAAATGAAAAAAGTCAATTCATTTGTTTTTACAAAGGTATTGATAGTGGTTATGTTTATATCAGTTTTGACATGGTGTTGTAAAAAGTGTCATGTGCAGGATGATCTTTATCAAGATACCCTTCATTCCTTTTCATTCTTTATCATGTCAAGAAGTGTGTGCAAGAGAAAAGTGATTGTAGATTGTTACAGATTGGTTGTTGTCACTATCATGGAATTATTTTACAAAGTCATATATTAAGTGGTTGTCATGTCATCATGAGTTGTGAATTTTATGATGAGTAGTCTTCATGCTGTTATTAGATTTTTGCCTATTACAACCACATTATTGTTCATCATAAGTATGATGTGATTATGGTACCTTTGCATGAAGTTCAACTTCAAATAAGTCATATCAAAGGAGTCAATTTTATGGTCATGCATCATTCTTTATGATTTGGGAGTTCTTGGAGGTGTGTCAGGGTTGATGATCATATCTAATGCTTTGTTGAGCTATTTCAGATGTGTTTTGTGGGATGTGTCTTGTATAAGTATTGGAGCTTTTAGGTGGTTTGGAGAAAGTGTCAAAAGAAGATGGTGGGCTAGAGATGTTAAGGAGTTTTTGGTGTAATAATTTCACATGTTTCTTTGATAGTTTTCCTCATTAATATGATTTAGAAAGGTATATGTAAGTTGAAGTTCTTCAAGCTATGACATTCATGGTGATGCCTTGTATCTCATTAGAGGTAGTCAAAGGTTAACTAGTGTTTATGTTTTCTAAATTATCCTCATAATGCAATGTGAGTGTAGTTGTTATGATCGAGTCTTAAAAATTTTATATGGAGCTAAATATCAGGGGGAGTACCTTATTCTTTCTCATCAGATGCCAAAAAGGGGGAGAAAGAAAGAATGCTTTATGGAGTTTTGCCATCAATGACAAAGGGAGAGATTGATGGACATAGGTTGTCATTAATGTCAAAAAGAATTCTTGGTGAAGTTGCTTCATGCTATTCATCATGATGAGGTGTCTTTAGAGGATTTCATGTTGTCATGTATATTGGTATGGTCTTTATGTCAAGATGTTCATTTTAGGAGTTTAAGATATCATTTCAGTTCATTCACATTGTTTCATGCTTCAAGATGTCATGAGTTATTATGGTGTTCATAATCGTAATGTTGTAGTAGAACTATATGGTAGAAATCAAGATGTTTGTAGAGTGATTATGCTTCTTGTTTTCTTGATCATCTCTTCACATGGAGTGTTGAGTTGATGATGCAGATTTTTCATTGTGAAAGTTGATGGTTGGTTAGTATAAAGTTGGTTGATATGTGTTTGATGAATGGCATTGAGATTTCAAAGATATTGCTCATGATGTGTTGTTATGATGTTTTGATCATATTGAGATTAGTTTTGATGGGTTATGAGTTTTTTGATATGATTGTCATACATGATGGTGCTTGGTAGCATTCAAGTATTTTATATCTTCATGCAATCAGTGTAGTTGGTCTTCATGCAATCAATGTAGTTGGTCTTCATGCAATCAGTGTTTGCTTCACAATGTTTGTTCCATGATAGTATGCTTATGTTTGTAGGAGTTTGCTGATCATGGTAGAAAAGATGAAGTTTAGTGTTGATCATCAGTGGATCCTAATCAAAAGCTAATATGAGCATGGAGGAACAAATTCTCTAAAACTCTAACTCCTTTTATGCTTTGAAAATTCTTTAAAACCTAAGGGTTTATCACTCATCTTAGCATGCTGAGTATAAAGTGTACTTTAGGTTTTAAACTCAAGGTGACTTGTTATAATAGGTATGCCAATTAAAGATTACTGCTTGGAGCATTTTTAAGACATTCTACAACTAGCCCCTTCATTCATCCTAATCGACATCTTCGGTCTCTTCCACAAGTGTTTAGGTGCTAAAACAAAATCAAAGGTTATTATTTGAAATATGGTGTGCACAATGACTTCAATCAATGATTCATATTTAAACTTTGATCTCCACTCCTTCAAAATGCACTTTGATGTTGTCGTGATTGTCAACATGCATTTGACTGCAGATGATACGTTTTTCTAAAGCTATTTTTAGCTACTGAAGTGGTAGTATTTGTTGGAGTTTTTAAAAGAATTTTTTTTCTAAGATTCCATTCTATCATGTTAGAGAAGATAAAGGAGGAAGATTTTTTTGTATTTCTTCTAAAATGAGTGAAGTGTTGATTTTATTTTTATGAGTGAAGTTTATAGGCTTTTTATGCCTTTCTTTTTTTTCTATTCTCATAAGAGATGAGTAGTGGGTCTGAGTATGTTTTCTTTATGTAGATGGATAGATGAAGATTTATTTTTTACAAACACTAAATGGTTTGAAGATTATTTGTTGTAGATTGAAATTTGTAATGAGGAATTTGAAAAGTTCTTTTTGTAGGTGAATTGATTTATTGAATATTGAACATATTCAATAAAAAGTGATGAATTTTTTATGTGAAGGGAAAATAAATAAGAGAAAAGAGAATATGAAAGGTTATGTGGAGAAAAGAGGATTTTTGCAAATTCATTGTGATTTTGATGAACAAATATATGCAGAGTTGGAGAAGATGATTTTGCAGAGGAAGATAATCTAATTATCATTTTTGCAAATGAAAATGATTATGCAGAATGTGAAAGGGCATCTCTTATTTATTGGCATTGCAGGTGCATTGATGAATATGTGGAGGTCTGGATCAATATGCAATGTCAAAGACAATTTTATGAAGATTCTTTTAAAAATAAAATACAAAATAATCAAATGATTTAAGGGATATATGAGATCGTGTGAAGAAAATTATTGTGCAGTGATTGTATTTACATATTTGTGTGAGTGGTGAATTACATGGTATGTAAAGGTGCAAATCAAATTGACTTGCAATCATATCTTGCACACTATGTTTTAATATGGTAATTGTATTAACCAGTGAGGTATATTTATGCCAATGAGGCATAGTATATGCCAGTGAGGCATATTGTAAAGCTAGTGAAACTTCTTTGGTCAGTGAGACCTTTGTGTAACCAGTGAGGTTCTAAATAAGCCAGTGACATAGTTTTGAGTGGTTTTTCTCCTGCAGGAGGGTATTCCACTCATAAAATACTTGTGTCATGGTTCATGTTATTTTTCTCTGTGTGTGTATATTAATGCTTTTCTCATGAAATTTTGTTCACATATTTCATTATCAGTCTTGTGCATATATGCTTAACAAATCATTGATGTCTTCCTTGAAAGGAAGCTAGGTGTGCAGAAGATGCTTTCTACACTAATCTAATGAAGAGAGGGCTATGCAAATTCAAATTTATCCTAACTATTACAGCAATGTTAAACCATTAACATGAGATATTACAGAAAAACACAAGAACCAGAAAGTAACAGAAGAAGAGAGACAAAGATTTATAGTGGGGAAAACCATTATCAGGTGAAAAAACCCACATTCAGAAACCTACACAATGTATTAGCAAATCTGAAAGAATGCTTACAATACACTTGCAATGCAAGATTCAATGGTCTTCAAAAATCATGTCTAGAGTCAATCCAATAGCATAATAGTACCTATAAGCCTATGATACAAACTCCATCTCCAAGCACCTGTTTAAATAGAAAATACAAGGCAATATTGGACCTATCTTGGAATGGGCATCCAACATGGCTTCTTGGACCAAAACCCATGCCTAAGGACATTTGGTCAACATTGTAGAATGTTTTTGACACTTGTCCATAGTTCCCATTCCAAAGAGGTCACCTATTTCCAAAATGGGCTATGACAGATGCTCTTATGACACTTACGACCGTCATAGAATCTGTCATAGCGGTTACAACTTACAACTATGAGAGAATCTATCATACACATGCTATAAATAGCATATTCTCTTACAACATGTCATATTCCACCTTGGGGCACCCAAATATGCCTTATTCAAAGATGCTTCAGGACACATGTCATAACCTATCTTACAAACTTCTATTTTTTACTCTTACATGTCATAGATTCATCATAGGAATCCAACATAACCATTTCGGTCAAACATTCCCTTACACAATATGGAAGATGCTGACACATGGAAAAATAATCCTACCATAAAGTGGGACACCTATCTCCTCATGTGAGGACAAAATTACAAGTTGTCATATTCCATGTAGGATCGACACATCACCATGCCACATCCCTCAATATGACAATATGGAATTTACAAATAATTACAACATAAGAAATTAAATAATAAATGCAAACCTTACAAATGTAAAAAATTACCAAGGTTGAGACACCTTAATTCCCAACATTCTCCCACTTGTCAAACACCTTGTAAGAGCCAATAGAAAAATAAGATTTAACTGCTATAGGCTGAGAGGCCCATAGACTCTGAACACCATCTAAAGTTCTCTGTGCTCACTAGTTTCATCAATGCATCTGTAACATTCTTCAAAGTATCTACCTTCTCAAAATTTACCTTTCCATTGTCAGCCATGTCTTGCACGAAGTGAAACTAAACATCAATGTGCTTGGCTCTAGCATGGAAAGTTGGATTCTTTACAAGGCAAATTGCACTCTATCACAACTGATCATGATCTGACTTGCATCAACACCAATATCAAAACACAATATATTAAGCTAAATGGCTTCCGTACAAGCATGAGTTGCTACCATATACTTAGCTTCTATCGTGGACAAAGCAACAACAGGTGGCCACTTACTCATCCAACTAATAGCACCACCAAACAGTGTAAACACATAAGCATTGGTGGATCTCTTGCTGTCAATGTCACATGTCCAATCTGAATCCACAAATCCATGAATGTCAACAGAATGCGGAGGTCTTGTAACATTACCATGATAGAAAATGGAATACTTGGAAGTACCCCTCGAATATCTGAACACTTGCTTAACTGCATCCCAATGAACCCATCCAAGATTAGCCATAAATCAACTAAGGACTCCCACTGCTTGGGCAATGTCTAGTCTTGTGTAGACTATAGCATACATCAAACTACCAATAACACTAGCATAAGGTACTCTACTCATGTCCTGCACCTCACTAGAAGATTTTGGACAATCCTCAATAGACAACTTTGTCCCTAAAGAAATGGAAACAAACAATGGTCTACAATCTGCCATGTTGAATCTATCCAACACAGTCTTCACATACTTGCTCTGGCTTAACTAAAGTTTTCTGTTGGTTCTGTCTCTTCTAATTTCCATTCCTAGGATGTACCTGGCTGCCCCTAAATATTTTATTTCAAACTGTGCTAACAATTGAGATTTAAAATTAGAAATCATATTCTTACCCTTCCCAATGAGCAACATATCATCAACATACAGTGCAACAATGAGAATACGATCACCATCAAATTTATAATACACATAGTGATTCAATTTCAATCTCACAAACCTAATTGACAACACAAAGGCATCAAACTTCAAGTACCATCTCCTACAGGATTGCTTCAAACCATACAAAGACTTCTTAAGTTTGCAAACCAAATTTTCTTTACCTTTCACCATGTAATGCTCTAGCTATGACATGTAGATTTATTCCTCCAAGTCACCATGAAGGAAAATTGTCTTCATATCCATCTGTTCTACCTCCAAGTCGTAAGCTGCTACGAGAGACAACAAGAATCAAATGGATGTCAGCTTTGCAATGGGAGAGAAGATCTCACCATAATCTATAACCTCCACTTGTGAATACCCCTTCGCAACCAATCTAGCCTTATCAAGTCTCAACACTTCCATCTGTACCAATTTTCTTCTTGAACACCCATTTGCATCCAATAGGTTTCCATCCAGGAGGCAAAGGCACCAAGTCCCAAGTTTGATTCTTTTACAAAGAAGCCATTTCTTCCTCCATGGCCTCCTTCCAGGAACCTGCATCCTTCATATCCAAAGCCTTTGACATAGTTCTAGGTTCATTATTGTTAGTGATTAAAGCATAAGCACAACTAGAATCAAGCAATGTAAAACCAAACCTTTCAAGTTGCTTTCTTATCTGTGTAGACCTCCTCAATAGTTGAGGTTGAGGTTCAACTTCTTCATCTGAGCTTTTAGAGCTACCAGATCTCTCCTCATCATTAGGTCCAACATTGTCTTTCTATTCAGTTTTCTCAGGGATGAGAGGAAACTGAACAACATCCTCTTTCTTTTCTTTTTCTTTTGGCTACAAAACAGTGGAAGAAGGTGTATGCTCTTTGAAGATGACACTTCTGCTATACAACACATTTTTAGCCATGGGGTCCCAAAGCTTGTATCCTTTTACACCAACACCATAGCCAATGAAGATACACTTAATAGCTTTGTTTTCCAACTTTGATCGCTTCTCGCTAGGCACATGTGCATATGCCTCACAACCAAAAACACGAAGATGTCTTACTGAAGGCTTTCTACTAGACCACACCTCCATGGGTGTCTTTCCAACAAGATTTGTTGTAGGAGATCTATTTACTAGATAGCAAACAGTGGCAATAGCTTCATCCCAAAACTCTTGTTCTAGGATAGCTCCACTAAGCATACTCCTAGCCTTCTCCATCAGTGTCATGTTCATCCTCTCTGTAACTCCATTTTTCCGTAGGGTGTATGGAGTTGTCTTATGCATTTCAATCCCAACTTCCTTGCAATACTTATCGAATTCTATAGAACAGAACTCACCACCGTTGTCAGTTCTCAAACATTTAATCTTTTTATTAGTCTGATTTTCAGCAAAGGCTTTAAACTCCTAAAACTTGCTATAGACTTTAGATTTGCTTCTAAGAAAATAAATCCATGTCCTTCTACTGTAATCATCTATAAAAGATACACTGTATATAGATTTTGATAATGAAGGAACATTAACAGGACCAAAGACATTACAATGAACAAGGTCCAACACACCAGAAGACTTATGAGAACTCAAGTAAAACTGAACATGGTTTTGTTTTCCATAAATGCAATGTTTGCAAAAGTCAAACTCAAGATTACAATCATCTAACCCCTCAATGAGGTTCTTATTTTTCAGGGTATGCAGACCCTTCTCACCAATGTGGCCAAATCTCTTATGCCATAACATTGTCTTTTCAGCAGGAAGTTTAACTTCCAATGCATGATTACAACCATCAAGACTAGAAACAACATATTTTTTCATTGCTCATTCAGATGGTGGGGATGAAGTGACTGTAGCCCTCTTCCTTGAGTCAGAAGAACTATTGCATTGTAAAATGCATGCTTCCAGTTGAAACACAGTACCTCTCTGAGTACCCTTAGCAAGCACCATAGATCCTCTAGTCATCTTGCATCCTTCTTTCAAAAAGACAACCTACACACCTACATCATTCAAACTACTTACAGAAAGTAGGTTCCGTGCTAAGCCTAGGATGTACATAACCGTAGAGATCCCCTTCACTTGACCATCAGGGAATCGGATAGAGACTCTTCCATGACCAACAATCTTCAGATGAGAGTCATCACCTAGATACACCTTTCTACCATCAAACTCCTCATACTTAGTGAACCAGTCTCGATGCGAGGTCATGTGGAATGACACACCAAAGTCGATTACCCACACATCATCAGATGCATGGGTTGCTAGGGCTGCAATGAAAGCATCACCATCATCTTGTGACTTGTCAGAATCTGAATCAGGAGCTTTCTTTTTTTTCTTCTTCTCCTCTTTGCATTCCTTTCAGAAATGCCCGATTTTACCATAGTTCCAACAAAGAGCCTTGGAATTTCCATTAGATTTGGATATACCCTTCTTAGCTTTCTTGTCCTTCTTCTTCCCTTTCTCCTTGGGTCTTCCATGAACTGCAAGGGCCTCTTTGGTTGCTTCAGAAGACTTTCTCTGCATCTCTTCAGATAATAGTGAAGAAACCACTTCTTCCATTTTGAATGTGGATGTGGTGCTTTAAGTTGCCATGAAAAGATGATCCCATGAGTCTAGTAGAGAACAAAGTAGGGTCATACATCGATCCTCCTCCTCCATCTTGATGCAGAGAATACAATGAAAATCAAGCAATTGATACCATACTTCACAAGATGGCTCCAATTTCACAATACAAAACTGATTATTACTTAAATGACTTTGAAAATCCCATCGCTAGGTTCATACAACATCCAAAGATACAAGTTCTTTACCATTGACCAGACCATATACCGTTGGCCAACCAAACACCTTTCACCCTGAAGCCCTATCTCATACCAATGAACTTCTTCTTAACCTTCAAACTATTGAACCACATGAACCAAATGAACTTCATGAACCCTTTGAATCTTTTGAGTCGGATGAACTCATTAAACCAAATGGACTAAATGAACTGTTGAACCATTTATACCGTTGTTGAACTGACAAACCAAATGAACCTATTGAACCGTTGAACCAGTTCAACCATCGGCAAAATAAACAATATCGGCCCACTCCAAAATCCTTCTACCGATACCTTCCGGTCACTCTGATGTCTTTTCAAACTATCCTCCGTCGGTCAGACTTCAGTCATCAGTAAACATTTAAAGACTTTCGCCGATGCGCCGATATACTTGAACTGTTGTCTATACCATAGCGAGATACAATAGCGAGATACACAAGGATTTTCTCAGATACAATTGCAGTATACACACAAACTGTTCTTGACATACAAATATAATATACTCATAAAATGCATGTTCAGTAAAATCACATGATTCTTAACCCAATAACCTCCTCAGCAACCTCTGTAACCAAACAACACACAGAAAACAACTAGTTCCTATAGAACATAAAACAAACTAACACCACAGAGGTCATTCCATTGATTTCGAAGAAATCTCAACTAGTGGAATGACTCCAATTTACTTTTCTATAATTAAACCAGCACACAAAATTTCTTTATTCCTTCCCAGAAATTATACATACAAATTCACTCTACTCTGTCTATCCCCTGCACGAACAGGGACCAACTATTTAAAGACTCACTCACATGTTGACAGTTACAGAAGGTGGAAAGCAAACCATTCCTCAACCACCTTTGCCTATTTGGTTACAAACTTTCTAGTTCAGTTATAGTTCTTTAATGACAACTCAATATTATGTCGTTACTCAGCCAGATATGACTCCATATGGCACGAAGGCCTTACAATATTACATTTTGGACATAACATAAAATATAAGGAATCTTCTAGATTCTTCAAGTTTTGAGGTGCTCCTGCACCATACAACCAACCAACAAAGATTTCCAAGTCCCTTGGAAATGTATCTACAAACAAAAAAACTACCTTTTCCTGCATCTCTGTTTGGCTTCATCTTCTTCAGCTTCAGTCTTCAGGCTTCAAATCTTCACATCACTAGGCTAGTGACCAACCAACCAAGAAAATCAAACTACCATCAAATCTAGAGCATCTTCAGGCTTCTTCTACTCCCATGAGTGGAGTACTCTCAGACTAAACAAAACCTCCATGATATAACACAATGCTCCATCAACTGTCCATCATACACGCTACTTTACATACCCATTCCTCTCGTCCAACAGTAGATCCTGGAAGATGCACCTACCACTCTCTCCTCAGTGGCCTCTCTCTTTTCACCTTCTCGCTAGCTTAATCTCTATTGGTGAATGGTCTTGACAGACCTCATCCTCATCTACCCACACACAGGAATCCCTATTCCTTCTAGCAACTAGATGGCACGAGCATCTGCAACAGTCTTGCAACTCTGTCATCCTTCAAAATTCTTTCCACAATCTCTATCTTCAACATGGTCACCAACACAACTCTTCAGTTTTCATCTGCCTTCTCAGAAATCAAATACACAACATCTTTAGATACCAAATCTTTCGCTAGATCTTTCGCTAGCTCTGATACCAATTTGATGCAGAGAATACAATGGAAATCAAGCAATTGATACCATACTTCACAAGATGGCTCCAGTTTTACAATACAAAACTGATTAGTACTCAAATGACTTTGAAAATCCTATCACTAGGTTCATACAACATCCAAAGATACAAGTTCTTTACCATTGGCTGGACCATATACCGTCAGCCAACCAAACGCCTTTCACCTCGAAGCGCTGCCTTATATCGATGAACTTCTTCTTAACCTTTGAACTGTTGAACCACATGAACCAAATGAATTTCATGAACCCTTTGAATATTTTGATTCAGATGAACTCATTGAACCAAATGGACTAAATGAACCATTGAACCATTTATACCATTGTTGAACTGACGAACCAAATGAACCCATTGAACCGTTGAACTGGTTCAACCATCAGTTCAACCATCAGAAAAATAAACATTATCGGCCCACTTCCAAATCCTTCTACCGATACCTTCTAGTCACTCTGATGTCTTTTCAAACTATCCTCTGTTGGTCAGACTTCAGTCATCAGTAAACATTTAAAGACTTTCGCTGATGCGTCGATATACTTGAACTGTTGTTTATACAATAGTGAGATACACACAGATTTTCTCAAATACAATTGCAGTATACACATAAACTGTTCTTGACATACAAATACAATATACTCATAACATGCATGTTTAGTGAAATCACATGATTCTTAACCCAATAACCTCCTCAGTAACCTCTGTAACCAAACAACACACAGAAAACAACTAGTTCCTATAGAATAGAAAACAAACTAACACCACGGAGGTCATTCCACTGATTTTGAAGAAATCTCAACTAGTGGAATGACTCCAATCTACTTTTTTGTAATTAGACTAGGACACAAAATTTCTTTATTCCTTCCCAGAAATTATACATACAAATTCACTCTACTCTGTCTATCCCCTACATGAACAGAGACCAACTATTTAAAGACTCACTCACACGTTGATAGTTACAGAAGGTGGAGAGTGAACCGTTCCTCAACCACCTCTACTTGTTTAGTTACAAAATTTCTAGTTCCATTATAGTTCTTTAATGACAACTCAACATTATGCCATTACTCAGCCAAATATGACTTTATATGGCACAAAGGCCTTACAATATTACATTTTGGACATAACATAAAATATAAGGAATCTTCCAGATTCTTCATGTTTTGAGGTGCTCCTGCACCACATCTTTACACCAATAGATGTCAATTGTGCAACTAGCATATTGAAAGCATTCATATGTTCAGCAACGGATCCTCCATCCTCCATTTGTAGAGAATACAACTTCTTTCTTAGAAAAATTTTATAAACTAGGGATTTGGCTTGATACACATCCCCCAACTTCTTCCAAAGTAGTATTGCAGTAGTCTCCTCATGGACATTTAACAACACAGAATCAACAAGACTAAGTCTTATGAGACCCTTAGCCTTCTAATCCTTGAGATCCCAATCATCTTGTGACATTATAGCTGGTTTAGTTCCATTCACACTATCCCAAAGGTCTCGTTCAACAAGCATGTCTTCCATCTTGAGCTTCCATAGCTTGAAATTACTACCATTGAATTTCTCTATTTCAAATCTTCCGAATGTGCCTGCCATCTCCTTGCTACAATAAGATATAGAATGCTTTGCATAGACTCCCACTCAACCTAAGATTAGCTCAAAAAACCCCTACCCAACAACTAGGACCAAAGGTGATCAAGCTCTAATACCAACTAAAAGGAAGCTAGGTGTGCGGAACACACTTCCTACACTAATGTAACGAGGAGAGGGCTATGCAAATTAAAATTTATCCTAATTATTGCAGCAATGTTAAACCATTAACATGAGATATTACAGCAAAACACAAGAACCAGAAAGTAGACAGAAGAAGAGAGACAAAGAATTATGGTGGGGAAAACCCTTATTGGGTGAAAAACCCCACACTCAAAAACCTGCACAATGTATTAACAAATCTGAAAGAATATTTACAATACACTTGCAATGCAAGCTTCAATGGTCTTCAACACTCGTGTCTGGAGTCAATCTGGTAGCATAATAGTACCTATCAACCTGTGATTCAAACCCCATCTCCAAGCACCTGTTTAAATAGAAAATACAAGGCAATATTGGACCTATCTTGGAATGAGCATCCAACATGGCTTCTTGGACCAAAACCCATGCCTAAGGACACTTGGTCAACATTGTAGAATGTTTCTAACACTTTTCCATAGCTCCCATTCCAAAGAGGTCACCTATTTCCAAAATGGCCTATGACAGATGCTCTTACGACACTTACGACCGTTATAGAATTTGTCATAGTGGTTACAAATTACAACTGTAAGAGAATCTATCATACACATGCTATAAATAGCATATTCTCTTACAACATGTCATATTCCACCTTGGGGCACCCAAATATGCCCTATTCAAAGATGCTTCACGACACATGTCATCACTTGTCTTACAAACTTCTATTTATGACTCTTACATGTCATAGATTCGTCATAGGAATCCATCATAACCGTTTCGATCAAAAATTCCCTTACACAACATGGAAGATGCTAACACATGGCAAAATAATCCTACCACAAAGTGGGATGCCTATCTCCTCATGGACAAAATTACAAGTTGTCATATTCCATGTAGGATCAACACATCACCATGCCACATCCCACAATATGACAATATGGAATTTACAAATATTTACAACATAGGCAATTAAATAATAAATGCAAACCTTAAAAATGTAAAGAATTACCAAGGTTGAGACACCTTAATTCCCAACATTCCTCTCTATTTGTTTTGTAAATTAAAAGTTGCAAAAAGATTTGAAAATTTATACAACACTAATTCACCCCCCACCACTTAGTGTTGTCTTGGACTCCAATAGTCTAGAGCTATGAAGTGCCCAAAAGAGTGGCAACAACTTCAGCCCAAAACTTTTGTTCTAGGATAGCTCCACCAAGCATACTCCTAGCCTTCTCCATCAGTGTCATGTTCATCCTCTCTATAACTCCATTTTTCTGCAGGGTGTATGGAGTTGTCTTATGCCTTTCAATCCCAACTTCCTTGCAATGCTTATCGAACTCTATAGAACAGAACTCACCACCATTGTCAGTTCTTAAACATTTAATCTTTTTATTAGTCTAATTTTCAGAAAAGGCTCTAGACTCCTAAAACTTGCTATAGACTTCAGATTTGCTTCTAAGAAAATAAATCCATGTCCTTCTACTGTAATCATCTATAAAAGATACAATGTATATAGATTTTGATAATGAAGGAACATTAACAGGACCAAACACATCAAAATGAATAAGGTCCAACACACCAGAAGACTTATGAGAATTCGAGTAAAACTGAACATGGTTTTGTTTTCCATAAATGTAATTTTTGCAAAAGTCAAACTCAAGATTATAATCATCTAACCCCTCAATGATGTTCTTATTTTTTAGGGTATGCAGACCCTTCTCACCAATGTGGCCAAATCTCTTATGCCATAACATTGTCTTTTCAGTAGGAAGTTTAACTTCCAATGCACGATTACAACCATCAAGACTAGAAAGAACATATTTCTGCACTACTCATTCAGATGGTGGGGATGAAGTGACTACTGCCCTCTTCCTTGAGTCAAAAGAACTATTGCATTGTGAAATGCATGCTTCCAGCTGAAACAAAGTACCTCTCTGAGTACCCTTAGCAAGCACCATAGATCCTCTAGTCATCTTGCATCCTTCTTTTGAAAAGACAACCTACACACTTGCATCATTCAAACTACTTACAAAAAGTAGGTTCCATACTAAGCCTAGGATGTGCATAACCGTAGAGATCCCCTTCACTTGACCATCAGGGAATTGGATAGAGACTCTTGCATGACCAACAATCTTCAGATGAGAGTCATCACCTAGATACACCTTTCTACCATTGAACTCCTCATACTTAGTGAACTAGTCTCGATGCGAGGTCATGTGGAATGACGCACCAGAGTCGATTACCCACACATCATCAGATGCATGGGTTGCCAGGGCTGTGATGAAAGAATCACCGTCATCTTGTGACTTGTCAGAATCTGAATCAGGAGCTTTCTTCTTTTTCTTCTTCTCCTCTTTGCATTCCTTTCAGAAATGCTTGGTTTTACCAAAGTTCCAACAAAGAGCCTTGGACTTTCCATTAGATTTGGATCTACCCTTCTCAGCTTTCTTGTCCTTTTTCTTCCCTTTCTCCTTGGGTCTTCCATGAACTGCAAGGGCCTCATTGGCTGCTTCAGAAGACTTTCTCCGCATCTCTTCAGATAATAGTGAAGAAACCACTTCTTCCATTTTGAATGTGGATGTGGTGCTTTCAATTGCCATGACAAGATGATCCCATGAGTCTAGTAGAGAACAAAGTAGGGTCATACATCGATCCTCCTCCTCCATCTTGATGCAGAGAATGCAACGAAAGTCAAGCAATTGATACCATACTTCACAAGATGGCTCCAATTTCACAATACAAAACTAATTACTACTTAAATGACTTTGAAAATCCCATCGCTAGGTTCATACAACATCCAAAGATACAAGTTCTTTACCATTGACCAGACCATATACCGTTGGCCAACCAAATGCCTTTCACCCTGAAGCCCTGCCTCATACCGATGAACTTCTTCTTAACCTTCAAACTATTGAACAACGTGAACAAAATGAACTTCATGAACCCTTTGAATCTTTTGAGTCGGATGAACTCATTGAACCAAATGGACTAAATGAACTGTTGAACCATTTATACCATTGTTGAATCGACAAACCAAATGAACCTGTTGAACTATTGAACTGGTTCAACCATCAGAAAAATAAACATTATCAGCCCAGTCTAAAATCCTTCTATTGATACCTTCTAGTCACTCTGATGTCTTTTCAAACTATCCTCTGTCGGTCAGACTTCAGTCATTAGTAAACATTTAAAGACTTTCACCGATGCGCCGATATACTTGAACTGTTGTCTATACAATAGCAAGATACAATAGCGAGATACACATGGATTTTCTTAGATACAATTGTAGTCTACACACAAACTGTTCTTGACATACAAATATGATATACTCATAAAATGCATGTTTAGTGAAATCACATGATTCTTAACCAGATAACCTCCTCAGCAACCTCTGTAACCAAACAACACACAGAAAACAACTAGTTCCTATAGAACAAAAAACAAACTAACACCACAAAGGTCATTCCACTGATTTCGAAGAAATCTCAACCAGTGAAATGACTCCAATCTACTTTTCTATAATTAAACCAGCACACAAAATTTCTTTATTCCTTCCCAGAAATTATACATACAAATTCACTCTACTCTGTCTATCTCCTACACGACCAAAGACCAAGTATTTAAAGACTCACTCACACGTTGACAATTACAGAATGTGGAAAGAAAACCATTCCTCAACCACCTCTGCCTATTTGTTTACAAACATTCCAGTTCAGTAACAGTTCTTTAATGACAACTCAATATTATGCCATTACTTGGCCAGATATGACTCCATATGGCACGAAGGCCTTACAATATTACATTTTGGACATAACATAAAATATAAGGAATCTTCTAGATTCTTCAAGTTTTGAGGTGCTCCTGCACCATACAACCAACCAACAAAGATTTCCAAGTCCCTTGGAAATGTACCTACAAACAAAAAAACTACCTTTTTCTGCATCTCTGTCTAGCTTCATCTTCTTCAGCTTCAGTCTTCAGGCTTCAAATCTTCACATCACTAGGCTAGTGACCAACCAACCAACAAAATAAAACTACCATCAACTCTAGAGCATCTTCAGGCTTCTTCTACTCCCATGAGTGGAGTATTCTCAGTCTGAACAAAACCTCCATGACTACAACACAATGCTCCATCAACTGTCTATCGTACACACTGCTTCACAGACCCATTCCTCTCATCCAACAGTAGATCCTGGAAGATGCACCTACCACTCTCTCCTCAGTGGCCTCTCTCTTTGTACCTTCTCCCTAGCTTAATCTCTATTGGTGAATGGTCTTGACAGACGTCATCCTCGTCTGCCCATACATAGGAATCCCTATTCCTTTTAGCAACTAGATGGCATGAGCATCTGCAATAGTCTTGCAACTCTGTCATCCTTCAAAATTCTTTCCACAATCTCTATCTTCAACATGGTCACCAACACAACTCTTTAGTTTTCATCTACCTTCTCAAAAATCAAATACACAACATCTTCAGATACCAAATCTTTCACCAGATCTTTCGCTAGCTCTAATACCAATTTGATGTAGAGAACACAATGGAAATTAAGCAATTGATACCATACTTCACAAGATGGCTCCAATTTCACAATACAAAACTAATTAGTACTCAAACGACTTTGAAAATCCCATCGCTAGGTTCATACAACATCCAAAGATACAAGTTCTTTACCATTGGCCAGACCATATACCGTCGGCCAACCAAACGCCTTTCACCTCGAAGCGCTGCCTCATACCGTTGAACTTCTTCTTAACCTTTGAACTGTTGAACCACGTAAACCAAATGAACTTCATGAACCCTTTGAATATTTTGAGTTAGATGAACTCATTGAACCAAATGGACTAAATGAACCGTTGAACCATTTATACCATTGTTGAACTGACGAACCAAATGAACCCATTGAACCGTTGAACCGGTTCAACCGTCTGTTCAACCATTAGAAAAATAAACATTATCAGCCCACTCCAAAATCCTTCTACTGATACCTTCTAGTCACTTTGATGTCTTTTCAAACTATCCTTCGTCGGTCAGACTTCAGTCATCGGTAAACATTTAAAGACTTTCATTGATGTGTCGATATACTTGAACTGTTGTCTATACAATAGCGAGATACACATGGATTTTCTCAGATATAATTGCAACACACAAACTGTTCTTGACATACAAATACAATATACTCATAACATGCATGTTCAATGAAATCACATGATTCTCAACCCAATAACCTCCTCAGTAACCTCTGTAAAAGAACAACACATAGAAAACAACTAGTTCCTATAGAATAGAAAACAAACTAACACCATGGAGCTCATTCCACTAATTTTGAAGAAATCTCAACCAGTGGAATGACTCCAATCTACTTTTCTGTAATTTAACAAGGACACAAAATTTCTTTATTCCTTCCCAAAAATTATACATACAAATTCACTCTACTCTGTCTATCCCCTACACGAACAGAGACCAACTATTTAAGGACTCACTCACACATTGATAGTTATAGAAGGTGGAGAGTGAACCGTTCCTCAACCATCTCTGCCTGTTTGGTTACAAAATTTCTAGTTCTATTACAGTTCTTTAATGACAACTCAACATTATGCTGTTACTCGGCCAGATATGACTTTATATGGCACAAAGGCCTTACAATATTACATTTTAGACATAACATAAAATATAAGGAATCTTCCAGATTCTTCAAGTTTTGAGGTGCTCCTACACCACATCTTTACACCAGTAGATGTCAATTGTGCAACTAGCATATTGAAAGCATTCATGTGTTCAACAGCGGATCCTTCGTCCTCCATTTGAAGAGAATACAACTTCTTTCTTAGAAAAAGTTTATTAACTAGGGATTTGGCTTGATACACATCCCCCAACTTCTTCCAAAGTAGTATTGCAGTAGTCTCCTCATGGACATTTAACAACATAGAATCAGCAAGACTAAGTCTTATGAGACCCTTAGCCTTCTGATCCTTGATATCCCAATCATCTTGTGACATTGTAGCTGGTTTAGTTCCATTCACACTATCCCAAAGGTCTCGTTCAACAAGCATGTCTTCCATCTTGAGCTTCCATAGCTTGAAATTACAGCCATTGAATTTCTCTATTTCAAATCTTCTAGATGTGCCTGCCATCTCCTTGTTACGATAAGATATAGAATGCTCTACACAGACTCCCACTCAACCTAAGATAAGCTCAAAAAACTGCTACCCAACAACTATGACCAAAGGTGATCAAGCTCTAATACCAACTGAAAGGAAGCTAGGTGTGCAGAACACACTTCCTACACTAATCTAATGAGGAGAGGGCTATGGAAATTCAAATTTATCCTAACTATTGCAGCAATGTTAAACCATTAACATGAGATATTATAGCAAAACACAAGAACCAAAAAGTAGACAGAAGAAGAGAGACAAAGATTTACAGTGGGGAAAACCCTTATTGGGTGAAAAACCCCACACTCAGAAACTTGCACAACGTATTGATAAATCTGAAAGAATGT
Organism: Cunninghamia lanceolata; assembly: GCA_027924645.1. Lineage (NCBI taxonomy): Eukaryota > Viridiplantae > Streptophyta > Pinopsida > Cupressales > Cupressaceae > Cunninghamia > Cunninghamia lanceolata. The sequence goes on from BSBN01000582.1 coordinate 22,273,341, forward strand.
TGACAATACACTTACAATGCAAGCTTCATTGGTCTTCAACACTCGTGTCTGGAGTCAATCTGGTAGCATAACAGTACCTATGAACCTGTGATATAAACTCCATCTCCAAGCACCTGTTTAAATAGAAAATACAAGGCAATATTAGACCTATCTTGGAATGGGCGTCCAACATGGCTTCTTGGACCAAACCCCATGCCTAAGGACACTTGGTCAACATTGTAGAATGTTTCTGACACTTTTCCATAGCTCCCATTCCAAAGATGTCGCCTATTTCCAAAATAGCCTATGACAGATGCTCTTACGACACTTCCGGTCATTATAGAATCTGTCATAGTGGTTACAAATTATAACTGTAAGAGAATCTGTCATACACATGCTATAAATAGCATATTCTCTTACAACATGTCATATTCCACCTTGGGGCACCCAAATATGCCTTATTCAAAAATGCTTCACGACACATTTCATCACTTGTCTTACAAACTTCTATTTATGACTCTTACATGTCATAGATTCGTCATAGGAATCCATCATAATCGTTTCGATAAAAAATTCCCTTACACAACATGGAAGATGCTGACACATGGCAAAATAATCCTACCACAAAGTGGGATGCCTATCTCCTCATGGACAAAATTACAAGTTGTCATATTCCATGTAGGATCAACACATCACCATGCCATATCCCACAATATGACAATATGGAATTTACAAATATTTACAACATAGGCAATTAAATAATAAATGCAAACCTTACAAATGTAAAGAATTACCAAGGTTGAGACACCTTAATTCCCAACATTCCTCTTTATTTGTCTTGTAAATTAAAAGTTGCAAAAAGATTTGAAAATTTATACAACACTAATTCACCCTCCACCTCTTAGTGTTTTCCTGAACTCCAACAGTCTAGAGCTATGAAGTGCCCAAAAGCGTTGCCAATCAATGAAAAAATCTCCTCATCCCAATACTTGAGAGGGAACCTAGGGAGTCTGACCCAAATAGGAGCCGACCTGCTGAGTTCCATTGCTGCGTCAAAGCCTGGTTTCTAGTAACCTCAACATAAATTGTGTTTTCCATACATCCAAGGTCCTCCTGCCAAGACCATGACTAGCTCTTCCCTGGCCATGAACTTATAGAGGAAAAGGCCTCCAGACATCGCACTAGTCACCACACTACCCTTTAGGTGCCATCTATCGATCACCCAACGTCAAACCATGTCTATGTTGGGCCTAAGGGCTTAGAACTTGCCAACCAAGGAGAGTTCCAAGGAGGTTGTTATTTTAGCCATCATCCTGTCTAGGATCTAGAAGTTGTTGATAACTGAGAGGGGGGGGTGAATCAGTTATCCTAATTATTTCCCTTTTTGAACTTTCTTATTAATTAATGCAGCATTGAATCAAATACAAAAACATTACCATGAAATAAGAAACACATGACACAGTATTTTTGACGTGGAAACCCTGTTAAGGGAGAAAACCAAGGGGTGATTAACCCAAAGATTATTCTCTGTTAGAAGAATAGGGAATTACAAAAATGGCACTTGCCAATTAGGGCTCACTGCCCGAGCACACTGCTCACAAAGAGGCCCACTGCCTACAAGGAGACACACTGTCTACAAAGTGATAAGAATCACAGTCTTGAACTGATTGGAAGCATCTACATATGCTGGAGTTCAGTTCCGGTTAGGCTCAGTACACTGATCTGCTGCACTTCATCTTTCCTTTGTTCTTTATTCTGCTATCCTTTCACATACTGGATCTTTCTTACTACTTCTGCTTTGTTCTGCACTTATTTGCATACACCATCACATCACTTCCACTCTTCACAACTAAATCCATCCTCTATATATATCCGCACAAGTAATTTCATCACCTTTCTAGTCGGCATCCAGAACAGTCTAGTTTCTTACAAACTCTGTTCTGTCGGCTGAATCCTTGCTCACCAAGCAATGCGGATCAAGCATATACTTGTAGATATCATTAATCATGTCGGCCAAACATGATTCATGCCTTCACAACCTTTACCATTAACAGTAACACATCCGGAAAATAGTCTGATACTCTGTCAGTCAGTTCTTCCTCTGTTCTCACTGTCTCTCAGGAATCCGGTACTCAACTATTCATATCTTTTTCTTTGTCCATCACCGGAGGCTAAATCCTTGGAATATACTATTCAAGGTAGTCCTCTTGACTTCTCCAAATCCGCACTGCACCAAGACAATTCCTCTGAGAGATCCGGACCAATCTGTCGGACCTTGCCACATGCTCTGTTCTTGTTCACCGGACCACAACAATCTTCATTCTGACTTCTGGTAGAGACACACCATGACTTGCGGATATGTGGGATGACCTTTGTTGCCATCAATGACAACAACCATGAATCCATATAGTGTCTCTTGCCAACAATCTCCCCCTTTGGCATTGATGGCAACACTTAGTGAAAAATGACTAAGTGTTTACACTATGCTCCCCCTTTGCTGATGCTCTGTCTTTATATACAATTTCCAGAACTCCCCCTTAGTTGGATTCCTCATTTTTCACTGCTCCTCACTCCCCCTTTGACATCAATGGCAAAGGGTAGGGTCCGCACACCAAAATTTTCAAAAATTTTCTATACATAGCCGCATATTTACATACTCACATATACTGAAGAATGTCTGCAAAAGATGTCTTCAGTTGGATCAGTTCTGTAGCCCAACTTTGCTTCATTCTATCCAAAATTGAAATGTGACCACTCAACAAAAATGCAAAAGCTTCTGCCCTCTTGAGATCTGTCGGATCATTTGTTTGGGCGGTGGTCTGAGCATCACTGATGGCCTCATGCATAGTTTCTAACTTAGGGATTATAATCCTTCTAAGTTCTCCCATCCGGTTAGTGATATTCTTCCTTTCCTTCTCAAGGTTCTTTATTGCATTTGTGATTGCAATAGTTTGACATTCTTGATTTACTATGGAAGAGAGAGGATCAAAACTTTGAGACAAACTGTGTAGTTTGTCCTATTCCGCTTTTATTTTCTTATCTATTTCAACTGTTGCCTTTGACCAGGAGATACAAAATTTGTAAATATCACCGCCATCCTTAAGAGCATTTTCTAAGCTCTTTATTCCAATACTCATATTTCTCCTATCGTTAGAGATTAATCCTAATACTTCTGAAAATCTTTTATCCAAAAATTCCTTCCGGACCTTTTCTTCAGCTGATTTTTCTAGAGAATCAAAATGTGTATCAACACTGCTGACTAAGGTTTTTAGATTACCGGAAGAGGAGGCTGCCGGATCTATCTGGACCGATGGCATAATCTTCTCAAGCACTCCGGAGGCAGCCTCTATCAACTCACAGTCTTCCATATGAGACTTTAGGAGCTTTTCATTTGCCTTAGCATTTGCAAATGAGGCTATCTTCATTGTCTATACCGGAGAGAGGGAATCAAAGTTGAATGGGCCTTGTAGTAGCTCCGGTTCATCGATCTCTATTGTTTCTTTGCTCAAAAATTGTTGAACAGTTTGTGCAGTGTCTCTTGCCGGAGACAGATGTTTCTTTTCTTCTGCAGTCTTGGAACTGTCCTTTGGGATTTTCTCTCCTTCCACATTCTTACCACTATCAGTCATGGTCTTCTCTGATGGAGTCTTCTCTTTCTCTGCACCCTTGGTACTGTCAACCTCTTTATCTTTCACCACTGCTTCCTTCTCCTGTAATTTCTCTTCTTCTTTGGATCCAGAGATTGTAGGGGAAACCGGACGAGAGATGCTAGCCTGTTCATAGGCCACTTCTTCTGGAGCAGAGGGTTCCAAGTCCACAGCTGTTTCTGCACCTAAGTCCTCTACAACAGGAAGATTGAACCTTTTGAAGGCCTTCCGGAGGATCTCTTTTGTTTCTTTGGCCACCTTGTCAGTCTCACCAAGCATGAGTTGATTCATCCTGGCTTTACTTCTGAACTCATCTTTGCAGTCTTTGAATATTATGTTCATTGTCTTGGGATCAATTTGAGGATATAGCTGAATAGCTATCTACTCCCGGATCTCAAGATCTTTTGCATGAGCATTATTCTTTCTTATTTCTAATTCCTTTTCTAGGCTTTTAGGAATTTCAGAAATAATCTCAATAAAAGATTTATTGTAGATGTTCAAGTACCTTATTATGGCTTCTTGCAGGATCTTTTGATCTGCCTCATTGTAGTCATCATAGAATTTAGCCACTGGTTGAAGGTTCCCATCCACAGTGACTGATTTGACTACACTGTCTAGAGACAGGGTGGGCTTTTCAGAAAATTCTTCTGTCATTTCTTCCTTGTCTCGGCCAGAAGAGGGTTTACCGGATCCTTTCTTTTTCTGTTTCTTTATTTCTTTCACTCCTTCATCTGACTCAGTTTCTTCTTCATCCTTTTGGCTTTGATAAGCTCTTGAGGCTTTTGTCTTGGATCTCTTACCGGATCCCTGGACTTCCGGTTTTGAGCTTTTGGTTTTGATAGGTGTGGATCCTTTTGATGATCTGGTCCGGGTTGAGGATTCCACCGGAGCACTTTTCTTGCTTTTCTTTTCTGCCTCTTTCTTTTCTTCCTCAGATTTTCTTCTCTTTTCCCGGCTGGCATCAAGTGCCTCTTTTGAGATGCCTAGGCCTTGAGCAATATGCTCTACTTCTTTTCTCACCTTCCTTTTTATCTCAGGTTCCCTGAGTTCTACATGGATCTTTACGCTTAGCTCCTCAAAGGTTCCAAACCTTTCTGCCTTTGGATCTTTGGGCTGACTTAGCATGTGTTGAACATGCAGCTCCACTATCTGTTCATCCATTTCATACCCCATGGGCATGATCCAGACAGTCCTTGGCTCCACAACCTCCATTATGCACTGATCAGTGTCCACCATAAAGCACACTGAGTCTTTGTATTTTTCAACAAGAGACTGGGGAATTCTTTCTCTTGCTTGCATCATGCTTTGGAAGTTTTTGAAGTATCCCCATAGGGCTGTATTTCTTGCTTTGGCATCCCCAAGCCCATGTAGATAGTCTCTTATTTGTACTGCAACAGGTCTGTCATTCTGCCATGCCCATCCACTTGATCCGGGCAGCTCATTCATGAAGTAGAAGAATAGACATAATATAAGAGTACCATACTTAAAGGAATTCTTCTTGTCCTTCTTGATTTTCTGTATATTTTCCATTAATTGGCTTAAGAGCAGTTCGCAGAGATCATATTCTGCATTCTTCCTTAGCATTTCATAGGCAGTATACACTGCAGTTCCGGATACAGAATTCTCCCTGCTGGAGTGATAGATCTTGTATCCTATTATCATGGACGCGTACTTGATATCCGGATCAGAAATATCTTCAATGGTCATTGCCCTCTTATCAAATTTTGATCCGATGGCCTCAGTTACAATGTTATTTTTGACAGATTTGAGGATAGGTATCCCTCCGGAAGAGTATAGACCAGTTACTGCTCTAATTGCCTCTTTTGTGATCTTGCAGGGTCTATCCAGCCATAGGAAGTTGTCATGCATCCTGCTCAATACATACCGGACCCATTCATCTTCTTCAAAGCAGGGGAAATGAATGAATTGATCAAATTGTTTCTTTTGGATACCCTTATACTCTAGTTTAAGCTCAAAAGCATTGTCTATCAGTTGTTTGTGATAGAGATCTCTCAATTTGAATTCCCCAAATTCCTCAATGCTTGCATGTATGTAAACCCTAATGTCTTCTGTGTGTAACACTCCGTGAGGAACACTGGAAAATGCTCCTAAGGGATCTACCTCCAATGACTTGTATGGATGTTTCTTAAATTCAGGTCGGGGCCTATCTGAGATTTTTACTATATTTGGAGTAGCCATTTCTTCAAAAGATTTGTAGCAAGATATCGAAAGTGGAAAATACCTTTTGCGTCTTCAGTTGCACGGAGTAGCTGGATTGATTTCTGTATGTAATGACTTCGGCAGGAGATCTTCGGTGATCTTGATGAATTTTGTTTCAGAGCTCCGCTTTTCGCTTCTTCTTGGATGTGGAATGATCAAATGATTGTTGAGAAATCCCTTATATCATTTCGCAAACCCTAATATCTGTTTGCAATAAATGCTTCACCTATATTATTCCGGTTTGCCTTGTCCGGATAGCTTGGAGTATCCCGGATCAGTCCTGATCTATGAACATCATGCGGATCTTTCAATCATGAATAAATCGAGATGACGCATTACAAGAACATCCCAAACATTCTGTCTAGTCCGCAGAGTAAAATAATGTACTTCCGGATCTCTCCGGACCCTTTTGTAGTCCTCTACCATTTCGGAGCATCTCCCGGAACAGGTCTTTACTTGATCGATCACAACTTCTTTATATCTTCATGCAGACCTCTGAAATCTTGTCTAGATCATCTCAGGATTGGTATCTTCAAACCCTTTACTCCGCATCTTGTGCCACATCAGGCACCACTTGATTGGCTGGGGGAACAGGATTTTCTTTGAGTCTCCCCCTAAGCCAGAGCTCACTTTTTAATTTCTGGAAGAAATATCAGCACCAGAGTCTGGTGCGGATCCAACCTCTACATTCTCTGAACTTTTCTTCACCCAAATCTTGCTCATCTGATTCCTAAATTCATCCGCATTCATCTTTTGTTTACCCTTGTCTTGATTCTGATTATACACCGGACCTCTTTTGTCCTGATTCTTGCTTCTGCAGACTTTAGCATTATGACCGGACCTATTACAGATTTGGCAAATAACATTTCTTTGCATATTTGACTGATAACCTCTTGATCTGCATTGATTAGCCATATGACCTACTCTATTGCATGTAAAGCATCTACCTTTGAATGATTTGTTTACTTGCATATTTCTGCATTCATGGGATTTGTGTCCATACCTTTTGCAGTTAAAGCACTATCTAGAGAAGGATGAATTAATCTGATTCATTCTCTTTCTTCACTGATTAGCTTTGTGACCAAAGTGGTTGCAGCTGTGGCAGTATCCATTGAAAGATGGATATCTTTGAGCATTGGGCTGTCTTACCGGAGGTCTTCTGGGCCTATTCCTTGGATTTTCTGATCCAAAATTCTTTTGATCGGATCCGGAGCTTTCTCCTTTCTCATATCCCAAACCATACTTGTCATCTGTCCTCTTTTGACTTCCAAGAAGTACTTCAAGTTGGGCAGAACTTATCTTGAATTTTTCTTTATATTCATTTGCTGTTTGAAGATCTCTTTTGAGAGAGGCAATTTGATCCTCAAGTTTTTCTTCATTATCTTTGGCATCTTCAAGATCAGATTCAAGATGTCTAATAATCCTATCCATCTAGTGGCATTCTTCTAATTTTTCTTTAAGAGATTGTCTTAGATTGTCTTCAGCTTTTCTTTTTTCTTCAATCTCTTGAGTAAACTTTATAGTTCCTGATTCCATTTCATGTCTTAACATAATGACTTCTTTTGATAACTTTTCACATAACTTGGTTTGCTCAGTCAATTCTTCATTTGTATTGCTTTCTTCACTTTGTCTTGCCAATTGTTGGAGCAGCTCCTTTCTCTTTTTCATAGAGAGACTTAATTTGTCCTTTAATTCTCTCATGAATTCATCAGCTTGTTTGAGTCTTTCCTTTAATTCATTGACTTCAGAATTTGACTGTTCAAGATCCTCAAGGGCAGTCTTGAGTTGCTCCCTTAAACCATATGCATCCATTTGAACTCCCAGATCTTCCTCAAGCTGTTAGGCTCTATTAGGAGGAACCTTGCTCTGATACCAATTGTTGATAACTGAGAGGGGGGGGGGGTGAATCAGTTATCCTAATTATTTCCCTTTTTGAACTTTCTTATTAATTAATGCAGCATTGAATCAAATACAAAAACATTACCATGAAATAAGAAACACATGACACAGTATTTTTGACGTGGAAACCCTGTTAAGGGAGAAAACCACGGGGTGATTAACCCAAAGATTATTCTCTGTTAGAAGAATAGGGAATTACAAAAATGGCACTTGCCAATTAGGGCTCACTGCCCGAGCACACTGCTCACAAAGAGGCCCACTGCCTACAAGGAGACACACTGTCTACAAAGTGATAAGAATCACAGTCTTGAACTGATTGGAAGCATCTACATATGCTGGAGTTCAATTCTGGTTAGGCTCAGTACACTGATCTGCTGCACTTCATCTTTCCTCTGTTATTTATTCTGCTATCCTTTCACATACCGGATCTTTCTTACTACTTCTGCTTTGTTCTGCACTTATTCGCATACACCATCACATCACTTCCACTCTTCACAACTAAATCCATCCTCTATATATATCCGCACAAGTAATTTCATCACCTTTCTAGTTGGCATCCGGAACAGTCTAGTTTCTTACAAACTCTGTTCTGTCGGCTGAATCCTTGCTCACCAAGCAATGCGGATCAAGCATATACTTGTAGATATCATTAATCATGTCAGCCAAACATGATTCATGCCTTCACAACCTTTACCATTAACAGTAACACATCCGGAAAATAGTCTGATACTCTGTCAGTCAGTTCTTCCTCTGTTCTCACTGTCTCTCAGGAATCCGGTACTCAACTATTCATATCTTTTTCTTTGTCCATCACCGGAGGCTAAATCCTTGGAATATACTATTCAAGGTAGTCCTCTTGACTTCCCCAAATCCGCACTACACCAAGACAATTCCTCTGAGAGATCCGGACCAATCTGTCGGACCTTGCCACATGCTCTGTTCTTGTTCACCGGACCACAACAATCTTCATTCTGACTTCCGGTAGAGACACACCATGACTTGCGGATATGTGGGATGACCTTTGTTGCCATCAATGACAACAACCATGAATCCATATAGTGTCTCTTGCCAACAAAAGTTTGTTCCCTTCTCAGGTTCTGGTAGCACCGGGGATTCAGAATCTTCTATCAACCTACTAGACTCCCCTAGTCGGGCATGTTTCCAAGCCTTGGGGTCTAGGCCCGAGGTAGGGGAAATGGTCTCTTCAGTACTAATCGAGGAAGTACTTACAATAGTAGGGAGCTCCTGCAGGCCCAGAGGGGGGTAGGGAGCCCCCCTAGGCTGATGACCTCCATGAGAAAAGCAAGTTCAAACATTGATTAGAGTGGGAAAATTGTAGAGCAGGTACTCATGTTTCACTCATGTCATATCAAGATTAATGTTTTTGGGAATTAAGGTGTCTCAACCTTGGTAATTCCTTTTATTTTTACATTGTATTTATTTATTAATTGCCTATTCTATTAATTGGATGTAAATCTTATGTTCTCATACTGTGGGAGTTGGCACGGTGATGTGTCATCCTACATGGCATATGACCACATGTATTTTTGTCCTCACATGAGGAGATAGGTGTCCCACTTATTAGTAGGAATATTTTTCCATGTGTCAGCATATTGGGTGTTGTGTAAGGGAATATTGACCGTAATGGTCATGATAGATTCCTATGACGAAGTTATGACATGTAAGAGTCAAAAATAGGAGATTCTATGATAGGTGAAGACATGTGTCGAAGAGCATCTTTGAAAAAGGTATCTTTGGACACCCCAAGGTGGACTATGACATGTTGTAAGAGAATATGTAATTTATAGCATGTGTATGACAGATTCTCTTACAGCTGTAAGTTATGATAGCTATGACAAATTCTAGATGGTTGTAAGAGTCGTAAGAGCATCTGTCATTGCCCATTTTGGAAATAGGTGACCTTCTTGGGATGGGGTGACTTGACAGGTGTTAGGAACATACTATAGAGTTGGACAAGTGTCCATAGGCATGGGGTTTGCACCATGAATCCATGTTGGATGCCCATCCCTATGTGGAGCCATATTTGCCTTGTATTTGTTATATAAATAGGTGCTTTTGAGAGGAGATGTATTATAGGTTTGACAGGTGCTTTTATGCTACTAGTTTGTCTCCAGATACAAGTGTCAAAGACTCCTAAGAGCTTGCATTACAGGTGTGTTGTAAACCATTTCAATTTTGATAATACATTGTGCAGGTTTTGGAGTGTGGGGTTTTTCACCTGATAAGGGTTTTTCCCCACGTATATCTTGTGTCTCTCTTCTTCTGTCTCACTTTCTTGTTTATGTGTTTGCTGTAATATCTCTATTAGTGGTTTAACATTGCTGTAATAGTAAGGATAAAATTGAATTTGCACTCTCCTCTCCTCATCAGATTAGTGTAGGAAGCGATTTTTGCACACCTAGCTTCCTTTCAGTTGGTATCAGAGCCTGGCCATTTTTGGTTCTAGCTATTGGGTAGGAGTTTTTTGAGCTAATCTTAGGTTGAGTGGGAGTCTTGTGTAGAGTATTATGTTTCTTGTTGTAGCAAGGAGATGTCAACCACATCTAGAAGCTTAGAGGTTGAGAAATTTAATGGCACTAATTTCGAGTTGTCGAAACTCAAGATGGAGGACCTACTTGTTGATCATGACCTATGGGAAACTATATCTAGTGTGAAACCTATAGCAATGTCACAAGATGATTGGGACCTCAAAGATCGAATGGTGGAAGAGTGGTTGATTGATTCTGGTGCATCATTCCACATGACCTCACATTGAGACTGGTTCACCAAGTATGAAGAGTTCGATGGTGGAAGAGTGTACTTGGGTGATGACTCTCACCTGAAGATCATTGGTCATGGAAGAGTCTCAATCTGATTCCCTGATGGACGCCTTGCATAGAACCTACTTTATGTAAGTATGATGAATGATGAAGGTGTGCAGGTTGTCTTTTTGAAGGATGGATGCAAGATGACTAGAGGATCTATGGTGCTTGAGAAGGGTACTCAGAGAGGTACTCTATTTCAGCTAGAGGAATGCACTTCATAGTGCAATAGTTCTTCTAACCCAAAGAAATGAGTTGCAGTCACTTCATCCCCACCATCTAAATGAGCAGTGAAGAAATCTGTTGTAACTAGTTCTGATGGTAGTGCACATGCTATGGAAGCTAAGCTTCTTACTAAAAAGACTATGTTATGGCATTTTAGATATGGCCACATTGGTGAGAAGGGTTTGCATACCCTAAAAAATAAAAACCTAGTTGAGAGGTTAAATTATTGTAATCTCGAGTTTGACTTTTGTGAACATTGCATTTATGGAAAGCAAAACCATGTTCAGTTTTACTCTAGTTCTCACAAGTCTTCTGATGTGTTTGGTCCTGTTAATGTTCCTTCGATTTCAAAATTCTATATATTTTGTATCTTTCATAAATGATTATAGTAGAAGGACATGGGTTTATTTTATCAGAAGCAAGACTGAAGTCTTTAGTTGATTTAAAGAGTTTAAAGCCTTTGCTGAAAATCAAACTAGTAAAAAGATTAAGTGTTTGAGAACTGATAACGGTGGTGAGTTTTGTTCTCCAGAGTTTAATAAGTTCTACAAAGAGAAAGGGATCAAAAGGCATAAGACAACTCCATATACCCCACAACAAATTGGAGTTGTAGAGAGGATGAACATGACACTGATGGAGAAGGCTAGGAGTATGCTTAGTGGAGCAAGCCTCAAACAAAAGTTTTGGGCTGAAGTTGTTGCCACTGCTTGCTATCTAGTAAATAGATCACCTACATTAGCTCTTGTTGGTAAGACACCTATGGAGGTGTGGTCTGGTAAGAAGCCTTCAGTTAGACATCTTCATGTTTTTGGTTGTGAGGCATATGCACATGTCCCTAGGGAGAAACAGTCTAAATTGGAGAACAAGGCTGTTAAATGTATTTTCATTGGCTATGGTGTTAGTGTTAAAGGATACAAGCTTTGGGATCCTGTGGCTGAAAAGGTGTTGTATAGAAGAAGTATTATCTTTAGAGAGATAATACCATCTTTTGTTGTTCTACAATTAGAATAGATAAAAAATAAAGAAGATGCGGTTCAGTTTCCTTCTACCCTTGAGAAGACTAAACAGACAGACCCTATGAGACCTAAAGATGAGGAGAACTCTAGAAGCTTTGAAAGCTCAGACGAAGAAGCAGAACCTCAAGCTTAGCGATTAAGGAGGTCTACACAAACAAGAAAGCAACCTAATAGGTTTGGTTATTCATTACTTGATTCTAGTTGTGCTTTTGCTTTACTTACTAACACTGATGAGCCTAGAACTATGAAAGAGGCTATGGGCATGAAAGATGAAGGTTCTTGGAAGGAGGCCATGGAGGATGAGATGGCTTCTTTGGAAAAGAATAAAATATGGGACTTGGTGCCTTTGCCTAATGGACAGAAACCCATTGGATGTAAATAGGTGTTCAAGAAGAAATTCAGTGCAAATGGCAGTGTTGAAAAGTACAAGGCTAGATTGGTTACAAAGGGGTATTCACAAGTGGAGGGAATTGATTATGGTGAAATTTTCTCTCCCATTGTAAAATTGACATCCATTTGATTCTTGTTATCTCTTGCAGCTAATTATGACTTAGAGGTAGAACAGATGGATGTGAAGACAACTTTCCTTCATGGTGATTTGGAGGAAGAAATCTACATGTCACAGCCAGAGCATTACATAGAGAAAGATCATTGTGTGTATTACAAATTTCACAATGATCACATTCTCATAATTACATTGTATGTTGATGATATGTTGTTGATTTGGAATGGTAAGAATATGATTTCTGATTTGAAGTCTTAGTTATCAACACAATTTGATATGAAAAATCTTAGGGCAGCCAGGTACATTCTGGGAATGGAAATCAGAAGAGATAGGGCTAACAGAAAACTTTGGTTAAGCTAGAGTAAGTATGTGAAGACCGTGTTGGATAGGTTTAGTATGACAGATTGTAGACCATTGTGTGTTCTTGTTTCTTTGGGGACAAAGTTGTCTGTTAATGATTGTCCAATCTCCTAGTGAGGTGGAAGACATGAGAAAAGTACCTTATGCTAGTGTTTTTGGCAGTTTGATGTATGCTATGGTCTGCACAAGACTAGACATTGCCCAAGTAGTGGGAGTCCTTAGTCAATTTATGGCTAATCCTAGAGAGGTTCATTAGGATGCAGTTAAGCGAGTGTTCAGATATTTGAGGGGTACATCCAAGTATTCCATTTTCTATCATGGCAATGCTACAAGACCGCTGCATTTAATTTGTATTCATAGATTTGTGGATTCTGATTGGGTAGGTGACATTGATAGCAGGAGATCCACTAGTGCCTATGTGTTCACTATGATTGGTGGTGCAATTAGTTGGATGAGTAAGCAACAACCTTTGGTTGCTTTGTCCACTATAGAAGCTGAGTACATGGCTACAATTCATGCTTGTAAGGAAGCCATTTGTCTTAAGAGATTGTGTTTAGATATTGGTGTTGATGTAGGATAGATTACGATCAGTTGTGATAGTTAGAGTGCAATTTGCCTTGCAAAGAATCTAACTTTCCATGCCAGAACAAGGCATATTGATGTTCAATTTCACTTCATGCAAAGCATGGTAGAGGATGGAAAGGTAAATTTGGAGAAGGTAGATACTTTGAAGAATGTTACAAATGCATTGATGAAACCAGTGGGCACAGAGAAGTTCAGATGGTGTTTAGAGTTTATGGGCCTCTCAGCCTATAGCAGTTAAATCCTATTGATTTTATTGGCTCTTACAAGGTGTTCGACAAGTGGGAGAATGTTGGGAATTAAGGTGTCTCAACCTTGGTAATTCCTTGTATTTTTATATTGTATTTATTTATTAATTGCCTATTGTATTAATTGGATACAAATCCTATGTTGTCATATTGTGGGAGTTGGGATGGTGATGTGTCATCCTACATGGCATATGACCACATGTATTTTTGTCCTCACATGAGGAGATAGGTGTCCCACTTAGTGGTAGGAATATTTTGCCATGTGTCGGCATCTTGGATGTTGTCTAAGGGAATATTGATCGTAACGGTCATGATAGATTCCTATGACAAAGTTATGACATGTAAGAATTAGAAATAGGAGATTCTATGACAAGTGAAGACATGTGTCAAAGAGCATCTTTGAAAAAGGCCTCTTTGGGTGCCCCAAGGTGGACTATGACATGTTGTAAGACAATATACTACTTATAGCCTGTGTGTTGTAAATTATGATAGCTATGCAAGATTCTATTATGGTTGTAAGAGTCGTAAGAGCATCTGTCATAGCCCATTTTAGAAATAGACGACCTCCTTGGGATGGGGTGACTTGACAAGTTTCAGGAATGTCCTACAGAGTGGGACAAGTGTCCATAAGCATGGGTTTTGGGCCATGAGACCATGTTGGATGCCCATCCCTATGTGGAGCCATATTTGCCTTGTATTTGTTATATAAACAAGTGCTTTTGAGAGGAGATGTATTATAGGTTTGATAGGTATTGTTATGCTACCAGTTTGTTTCTAGATATGAGTGTCGAAGACTCCTGAGAGATTGCATTGCAAGTGTATTGTAAACCATTTCAGTTTTGATAATACATTGTGTAGGTTTTGGAGTGTGGGGTTTTTCACCTGATAAGGGGTTTTCCCTAGGTATATCTTGTGTCTCTCTTCTTCTATCTCACTTTCTTGTTTATGTTTTTGCTACAATATCTTTGTTAGTGGTTTAACATTGCTGTAATAATAGGGATAAAATTGAATTTGCACTCTCCTCCCCTCATTAGATTAGTGTAGGAATCAATTTCCACACACCTAGCTTCCTTTCAAATGTCATAGGGTTTGGATGTTAGTTCATAACATTCATGTTTATCATGTTACAATAGCAGGACATAGTTGTTTATGTCATTGGCTCATGCAATTGGATCATTGGATTTGGTTGTGGTTCTTCATCATAACATGTCATGCTTTCAGGAGTTGGATTTGGTTGTGGTTCTTCCTCATGACAGGAGTTTGTTCATGTCTTCATGCTTCTTTGTGCTCCATATCTTCGGTGTTCTCAATGTCTTCATGTGTCAAAGATTTGTTTAGTGTCCTCATGATGTTGATTTTGATCACAAAAAATGGTGTTAAGGTCATGTCAATGTTGATTGATGAGTTGTGGTTGTTGTTGCAAGTTTTGGAAGTCTAAAGGATGTTGTGGGACCGAACGAACTTTGCCAACATGTTAGAGTGGGTGGGTAAATGCCAAGGGAGGTCTCATTTCATGTGCCAAGCACCCCAATTGTTCAGGGCAACAGGCTATCGGCAAAGTCCCTTAAGATCCCTAAGATGCAAAAAATTGCCAAAGTTTCATGGAGCAATTCTCTAAATGTTTGATAGCTAGGAACATTCCCTTTGCACCTAGAAGTGCACATGGGGTCCATCCATAATAACCACTCTCAGTTTTGGTCAATTCTAGTCCATTTGACCATTCTGAAATCAAATGCATTCTTGCAAAATGCTTTAGTTTCATGTAGTGGAAAGGCGCTAGGAGTGACATTTTGCATTACATAGGTCATGGGACCAAATGAACTTTTCCAACACATTGGGGTGGGTGGGTAAATGTAAGGGGAGGTCTCATTTCATGTTTCAAGCACCCCAATCATTCGGGGCAGTAGGCTACCAGCAAAGTCCCTTAAGATCCTTAAGATAGAAAAACTGCCAAACTTTGATGTAGTAGTTTTCAAAATTCATGGTAGTTGG
Organism: Cunninghamia lanceolata; assembly: GCA_027924645.1. Classification (NCBI taxonomy): domain Eukaryota; kingdom Viridiplantae; phylum Streptophyta; class Pinopsida; order Cupressales; family Cupressaceae; genus Cunninghamia; species Cunninghamia lanceolata. Next base: position 22,288,836 of record BSBN01000582.1, read on the forward strand.
GAACATTTTGTTTAGACCTACATGTTCATGTGGGGTCCATCCACAATAACCTCTCTCAGTTTTGGTCAACTCTGGTCCATTTGATTATGTCGAAATTAAATGTATTCTTGCAAAATGCTTTAGTTTCATGTAGTGGAAAGGTGCTAGGAGTGACATTTTGCATTCCATAGGTCGTGGGACTGAATGGAATCACCAATACGTCAATGTGGGTGGGTAAATGCCAAGGGAGGTCTCATCCCATGTGTGAAGCACCCCAATCATTTAGGAAATAGGTTACCAGCAAAGTCCCTTGAGATCCCTAAGACGAAAAAACTACCAAACTTTTACGTAGCAGTTCTTGAAATTTGTGGCAGTTGGTAACATTTTGTATGGACCTATAGGTGCATGTGGGATTCATCTAGAATAACCTCTCTCAATTTTGGTCAACTCCAGTTTGTTTGACCGTACCGAAGTAAAACGTATTTTTCCAAAATGCTTTAGTTTCATGCAACACAACCTTACCAGATGCCTTATTTTTTGATATGCTTGTCATGAGGCCGAACATATTGTGCCCATGCATTGGGGTGGGTGGGTAAATGTTAGGGAATGTCTCATTTCGTGTGCCAAGCATCCCAATCATCCTGACCTGCAAGCTACTGATAAAGTGACTTCGTCGGTAGCTTACAACCTAAAATGATTGGGACCCTTGGCACACAAAACAAGACCTCCCTTGGTATTTAACTACCCAATCTGATGTGTTGGTGATGTCTATTTAGCCCTATGATCTATGGAATGCAAAATGTCACTCCTAGCACCTTTCAAGTTTATTGATAGCTTGCAGCCCGAAACGATTGAGACACTTGGCACATGAAACAAAACCCCCCTAGCATTTACCTACCCATCTAGATGTTTTGGTGTAGTCAGTTCGACTCCACAACCTGTGGGATGCAAAATTTTAGTCTTAGCAACTTTTTAGTTTGTCGGTAGCTTACAACCCGGAACAACTGGGATACTTGGCACACAAAACAAGACTTCCCCTAGCATTTACCCACCCACCTTGATGCATTGTTGAAGTTCGTTCAGCCCCATGACCTATGGAATGCAAAATGTCACTCCTACCACCTTTCCACTACATGAAACTAAATTATTTTGCAAGAATATGTTTGATTTCAGCACAATCAAATGAACTAGAGTTGACTGAAATTGAGAGAGGTTGTTGTTGTTATATGGAGCCTAATCAAACTCGGAGGTTAAATTTTCCCCACTTTTATTAGCGTGGTTTCCCCCAAATTATTGCCTATGATTTTATAAAGGTGTCAGGAGTTATTTTTTCTATTAGTTGACATAAAAACCCTATTTTTGTAACTGACAAAAGTTATGATAAAAATGGCTAAGGGTTAGGGTTTCCATTGATATATTGTAGCATTTTGTAGTGGTATTGAGTTGCAAGGATTGCTGGTTATAATTAGTTTGATTTACTAGATATTAATAGTGGACTCTTTGTTGGTGGATGTAGCCCGAGTTTGGGTGAACCACATTAAAACTTGTCTCTCGCTATTATTATTTCTATGTATTTTCATTCCTCTGTTTAATCTTTATATGCATTTAATTGATATCTTCTTCCAATTAACCCTAATAGTTGTTGTGGATGGACCCCACATGCACCTCTAGGTCCAAATGGAGCCTTCCCAGCTCCCACGAATTCCAAGAACTGCTCCATCAAAGTTTGGTAATATTGCATCTTAGGGATCTTAAGGGACTTTGCTAGTAGCCTATTGCCCCGAACAATTGGGGCCCTTGGCACATGAAACGAGACCTCCCTTGGCATTTACCCACCCACCCCAACCTGTTGGCATAGTCAGTTCATCCCCATAATAAGCAGAACAAAAAAATGACACCTGGCAACCTTTCCATAGCATGAAACTCAAGCATTTAGTAAAAATGCGTTTGATTTCGGCATGGTGAAATTGACTGGAGTTGATTGAAACCAAGAAGGTTATTGTGGATGGACCCCATGTGCACCTATAGGTCTAAATGAAATGTTTCCAGCTGCCCAGAATTCTGAGAACTACTCCATCTGGTAGTTTTTTCATCTTAGGGATCTTAAGGGACTTTGTCCATAGCCTACTGCCCCGAATAACTAGGGCACTTGTGGTGTAGGAGCACCTAACACAAGGTGGCCTCCATGAGGCATTTAAATTCATGTTTGTTTAGAAAATCACATTTTCTATTGTAATAAGGTCTCTTTGGACCAATGCATGTCATTTTTGTTTGTATCTAGGTTCTTCAAGACCTAGAATCAATGTTTGTAAGTCCCAAGTAATTAGGTTGCATTTTGTCTAGTTGTTAGATGGTTGGTCTCCTAGCTGCTTGGAGACAGTTGGTTTTCTCCCAGCTGCTTGGAATCGGTCTCCCAGCTGCTTGGAATCGGTCTCCCAGCCGCTTGGAATTAGGTTGATGTTCTTCTGGGAAAGCTTATAAACCCCAGAGAAATGAATCAAAAGCATATAGCATAGGATATTGTAATTGAATGCAATTGTGCGAATGTAATTGAGCATTGTGAAGGAGAAATCAATCTTTTTTATGTTCTCAATTTGTTTTCCATTATCTGTAAATACTCAATTGCATAGCTGTAGATTTCCTTTCCCTTCTGTGTTTTCATTGTTGCAAAATGTCGATGTGAAGCATTCCACTAGTGAGATTTCTATCGAAATCAGTGGAATGGCTTCATTGTACCATATTCGTTTGTTTCCTATTTCATTTCATCATTTTGTGGCGTAGAAGATCCAGACAGTGCGAGGTGCATAGTAGATCACCTAGCATCTCCATGTGCTAGGGTTTGGACTGGAGGAGTTGGAGTTGTTGTTGGTGAGACAGAGGCCATCAATAAAATGTTTCTTGCTCAGGGTGATAAGGATAGTCTGGCCGAAGGAAGGTTCAAGCTGTTGAATGGAAATCGCGGCCTAAGATTCAGATCGAGGTGACAAAGTACATCAGCCTAAGTGTGTAAGCACTGAAGACAAGAGTCTCACCAAATGTATATTGCTAATGCATATCACAAAAGCATGTTAGGAATGTATGTGGAGAATGTATCTTTCGTCAGATACAAATGGTGACCAGTTGTAATGGTGAATCAAAGGTATAGAAACTTTAGTCCACCAACAATAGCAAGTCACACTAAGCATATACTAAGTTGGTGTATTGGCGTATCGGCAATAGGTTGTAAGTGTTCACCGAAAGTTAAAGTCACATCGAAGATAACACATATCGGCATATCGAGAGGATGAACAAGGAGTTCATCGATGATGCTAGTCTGGCCGACAAGTATGGTTCAAAGGTAACATCAGAGTGAATAGTGTATATCGACAGAGTAGTTCTCAAGCTCATCGATGGTATGTAGTCTCACCAAAGACAAAGCATTGTGTTGATTTGTCAGGGAGAGTTGTGAGATCAAAGAGGTAAGTTACAAGGTGGCCGACGGTGGAAGTCTTACCGACTGAGGCTCCTCATCATATTGGTATCAGAGCCAGCGAAATCTCTAGGCGGAGGTGTTGTGTATTTGATTTCTGTCACTAAGAAGGCAGATGAAGAGTTGCTCATGCCATCTAGTTGTGAGAAGGAATAGGACTCCTATAGTGTGTGAGCAGATGATGATGAGGACTATCAAGACCATTCACCAATAGAGGTTTGGCTAGAAGAGGGTGCAGAGTGAGGCCACTGCGAGAGAGAGTGGTAGTGCATCTCCAAGATCTGTTGTTGGACAGGAGGAATGGGTCTGTAGCAGCGTGTAGGATGGACATCTGATTGAGCATTGTGTTGTAGGCAAATTGAGGATTTGCAGAAGTGTTGGCATTGTCTGTGAATGTTTATGTCAGACAAAGAAAGTGAAGGAGAGGCTAGTGATATGCCTCCAAAGGGGTTGACCACTGAAGCGGTCAAGAAATTTAAAGAGATGGAAGAGATGATCAAAATTGGAGTCAAGGAAGCACTCCATGAAGAATTAAAGGTAATGAAGATAGGAAAAAGGATAGAGGAAGATTTAGATGGAGAAGAAGAGACAGAGGAAGAAGAAGAGGCAAAGATACCAGCTGAACAAAAGCAATTCCTGGAAGCCATTAAGGCTATTGGCAAGGACTCTTCAGAGGCTCGGATAGATATTCCCATGTTCAGTGGAAAGATGAATGTTGATGAAGTTATAGAGTGGATTGAGGCTTTGAACAACTACTTTGAATACAAGGAAGTTTGTAGACATGATATTTACATAGTCCATGATTGAGTTTTTGAGCTTCTAGAATTACTGTGTGATTGCTTTTTCTATGTCAACGTTTTGGATCATACTCCATGATCCATCATCAGGATAGAAGATGAGAATGAAATAGAGATACAATTGCAGAGAAAGTTGTATAAAAGGAGAGAGGGTGTTGGGGGCACGTATGTCAAGGAAAAGTAACAATTGGTTAGCTTAAATAAAATATACAAATTAAACAAGCATAAAGAGTTAAACAATGCAATTGAAATAGAAAAGTATAATTCCAAAGGAAGAGAAGAACCAATTGCATTGTTTAACTCTTTATGCTTGTTTAATTTGTATATTTTATTTAAGCTAACCAATTGTTACTTTTCCTTGACATATGTGCCCCCAACACCCTCTCTCCTTTTATACAGCCTTCTCTGCAATTGTATCTCTATTTCATTCTCATCTTCTGTCCTGATGATGGATCATGGAGTATGATCCGAAACGTTGACATAGAAAAAGCAATCACACAGTAATTCTAGAAGCTTAAAAACTCAATACAAGGAAGTTCCTAAAAGTAAAAGAGTTAAGTTTGCAAAAACTAAACTTAAAGGTGCTACCCTTACATGGTGGAATTACACCCAAGGAAAAAGGGTAAAGAATGGGAAGAGTATGATATCTTCGTGGAGTAGAATGCTAGAGAAGATTAAGTCCTAGTTCCTTCCATCTGATTACAAGGTGCAGATTTACAGGAAAATGCAGAACCTTAAGCAAAAAGATATGGATGTGGCTACTTACACCGAGGAATTTCATAAATACACTCTTCATTATGGGTACATGGAGGATAAAAAAGCCAAGGTAGAAAGGTATTTAAATGGTCTGAGGATCAATATTCAAGATGAGATAAGTTTATTTACACCTGAAACTGTGGAAAAATGCTTTCAAGTAGCATTAAGAGCTGAAGAGAAGCTGAAGAGGAAAGGTGAGCAATAGAGTAGAGGAAGAGGTGACAAAAATTTTAGAGGCATTTTTGGAGGAAAAAGTCCTAACTAGAGGCCTAGTGGTGAGTCTAGCCAAGAAGAGCAAGTTGGGGACTCAAGTAGCAGAGGAGGCTACCAAGGAAGAAGGCCAAATGAAAGAGGTGGGACAAATGGATCAGGTAGAGAATCCAAGTTCTCCAACATGAGATGTTATAACTGTAATCAGATAGGGCACCCAACCTATAAGTGTCCAAAGAAGGCCTTAACTTCTCATGGCAATGAGAGAAGAACCACATTGACTCAAGAGGATGCAGGGAGTGTGACATCTCCTGAAGTGAATTTGACATCAGAAGTGGGAGAAAATCTAGTGATCAAGAGGACATTGCTCAAAGAACTAGTGAAGACTGAACCATCACAAAGGAGATCTCTTTTTAGGATCAATTGCAAAAGCAAAGGTAAAATATGCAAGGTAGTCATAGATTATGGTTCAACAGATAATATGGTGTCCAGGGAAATGGTGGATAAATTGAACATAGAAAGGATTCCTCATCAAACTCCTTACAAAGCATTTTGGGTAAGTGATAATCACTTTTGGTAGGTGAGCAGACACATGTTGATTTTTAGATTAGAGAATATAAGGAGAGAATTTTATGTGACATTTTTCCCATGGAGTGTTGTCACCTACTTTTAGGTAGGCCATGCAAATTTGATAGGCAAGCATTATATGATGGATATGATAACACATACACCATCAAGAAGGATGGAAAGACTTTTGTGATGACACTATTACAAGAAGGTGCTGCAACATAGCAGGTAGCCAAGATCATTTTGGTGGGTAAGCAAGAGTTTGTAAATAGCACTAAAGAAGAGAAAAGGACAGTTGAGGATACCTCAAGGAGTGGGTTGCCAAAGATCACAGTTTGAAGGTGATTTCAGTTTTGAATGATAGAGATCAAATGGTAATGTCTGAAATGAATCAGATGAAGGTCAAAGAGCAGGTCTACAAACAGCCACAAGTTGATTAGAAAGAAGAATATGCTATCATAGTAGGGACCATTGTTTGTCCTCTAGAGCCAGGAAGAGTTGCAAGGCAAACATATTCTACCATAGTAGTAGTACAAGAAGTATCAAATAAGGTTTTGACTGCAGGTGTTCAGGAAGAGATGATAGTAAGGAAGAATAGCGAGCAAAGTATGGGTTTGGTTGTAAGCACTCACTCATGGCAAGGTGTGAGTAGAGCCTACAATGCTAGGCATGAATTTTTGATTCCTTGGAAGCAAGTTACAATCTAGAGATTATGGGGAAGGCATGATGCAGCAAAGGATAACGGTGATGCAAGACACTGACTCAACTAATGGGACATGAGTTATTTTCTAGGTGGGGTGTATGGTACTGGAGTACCTAACACAAGGTAGCCTCCATGAGGCATTTAAATTCATATTTATTTAGAAAATCATGTTTTCCATTGTAATAAGGTCTTTTTGGACCAATGCATACCATTTCTGTTTATATCTAGGTTCTTCAAGACCTAGATTCAATGTTTGTAAGTCCTGAGTAATTATATTGCATTTGTCTAGTTGTTAGACAGTTGGTCTCCCAGCCGCTTGGAGACGGTTGGTTTTCTCCCAGCCGCTTAGAATCGGTCTCCCAGCCACTTGGAATTGGGTTGACATTCTTCTGGGCAAGCTTAAAAACCCTAGAGAAATGAATCAAAAGAATATAGCATATGATATTGTAATTGAATGCAATTGTGCGAATGTAATCGAGCATTGTGAAGGAGAAATCGATCTTTTCTGTGTTGTCAATTTATTTTCCGTTCTCTATAAATACTCAATTGCATAGCTATAGATTTCCTTTCCCTTCTATGTTTTCATTATTGAAAAATGTCGATGTGAAGCATTCAACTGGTGAGATTTCTGTCGAAATCAGTGGAATGGCTTTATTGTACCATATTTGTTTGTTTCCTATTTCATTTCATCATTTTGTGGCACAGAAGATCCAGACAGTGTGAGGTACACAATAGATAGCCTAGCATCTCCATGTGCTAGGGTTTGGACTGGAGGAGTTGGACTTGTTTTTGGTGAGACAGAGGCCATTGATAAAACATTTCACTCAGGGCGATGAGGATACTCTGGCTGAAGGAAGGTTCAAGCTATTGAACGGAAGTCATGGCCTAAGACTTAGATTAGGAAGACAAAGTACATCAACCTAAGTGTGTAAGCATTCACTGAAGACGAGAGTCTCACTGAATGTATATTGCAAATGCATATCGCAAAAGCATGTTTGGAATGTATGTGGAGAATGTATCTTTCATCAGATACAAATGGTGACCAGTCGTAATGGTGAATTAGAGGTTTAGAAACTTTAGTCCACTGACAATAGCAAGTCATACCAAGCATATACTAAGTTGGTGTATCGGTGTATCGGCAATAGGTTGTAAGTGTTCGCCGAAAGTTGAAGTCACACTGAAGATAACACATATTGGCATATCAGGAGGATGAACAAAGAGTTCACTAATGATGCCAGTCTAGCTGACAAGTATGGTTCGAAGGTAACATCGGAGTGAATGGTGTATATTGACAGAGTAGTTCTCAAGCTCACCGATGGTATGTAGTCTTGTCGAAGACAAAGCATTGTGTTGAGCTATCGAGGAGAGTTGTGAGATCAGAGAGGTAAGTTGCAAGGTAGCTGACAGTGGAAGTCTAACCAATTGAGGCTCCCCATCAACTTGGCACATGAAATAAGACCTCCCCTAGCATTTACCTACCCACTCTAACATCTTGGTGCAATCGGTTCAGTCCCATGAGCTATGGAATGCAAAATGTCACTCCTAGCACCGTTCCACTACATGAAACTGAAGCATTTTGCAAGAATGTGTTTAATTCCTATTGGTTTACAGAGTTTACCACTTAACTCTATATTCCTTCACCCAGGAAGTGACAAATGTAACCATAGTTGAATCAGTTATAATAATATTTACAACCAATTCTCTCCTTATTTTACAAGGTGGCAACTACCTTCTAATGATATACAATGAATTCTAAACTTGTGTTGCTTTTAACCAGAAAGCAAAAGAAAGGAAATACTTTTAACCAAAAGGCTTAAAAGGTAATTCTACACTTCTAAAATAACTAAAAATTTAAATAAGCTCAAAGACTTTGGATCCACTGCAATATTGAATAAGAATTATATAACCATCACCATGAACATTCAATCAAAGATAACTACTTCACAGCAATGGAAGATTATGTCATCCAACGCTCCAATACATATAAAGAAATAATCACTGGAAATATATCCAATATAAGAAGAATAACATTCAGACACCATAACACAAGGATTATATCTAACTGAACTCCAGTATATATTTCTTCTTTTATATTAAAGCAATTGAAAATCAAAGTATAACAAAGACTTTTCTTAAATGAGGAAAACAAAGTTTGCCCAAAAAAGATCCATACTACGCCTTATACATCCATATTTATAGAATCCACATAATAACTGTCTTTGAAAGGAATGGTTTCTTGAGGACAGCCATTTAAAAATAATAAAGTTCTAAAATAAGTCTTTGAGCCAAATTAAAAGAAATAGTATGAAATAAAAACAACTAAGCGGACACCCCTTCATATTCCTTCAAGTTTTTGACACTTTCGCCATCTTGCTCCTCTACCATGGCTTCTTGTGCTTTCATGATGATCTTATATTCCTTGTACTTGGTAACAACAGAAGTAATGCTCTTTCTGCCTAGCATGGTCATTATCTCCGATCTGGTTCTCAATTTACTCAACATTTTGCTGGCTTCAGCCTACAGTCTCATGGTTGTTATCATCCTTGGTCCTAAAAGAATTAAGATATACTTGCATAAGGCCTAACTTCCCCAATGATTCTCCAGTGATGGTCTACGAATATGTGATTTCCTTATTAAAAGTATCTTTAAACATTTAAGTAATTTCTTTTATGTCCAATAGGTTTTCCCCAAATTCATCTGTGATGTCGACCTCTAGCATATTGCAGCAACTTTTTATTTGATCATTGCATCAAGGTACCAACATAACGTCTTGTTAATCTCATCAATAAGATTATCATACATGGATAAATTCCACTCCATGGAGTTAGCCCAAGAAGGGTCTATATCTTGCAGGTCATTGATTATCTTCTCTTTGATGAGTGTGAGGGAATCCATGGCCACTAACTCAAAGACCTATTTGGAAAGCACATAAGTGCTACATTGCTCTTTTTTCACTTGTTGAAGCTTGCTAATCAATTCTTTTCTCTTATTGTGCACTTGAGTATGGAATTGTACCAACTGGCTAAGGAAAAATATGATTTCACAAGACAACTTCTCAATCCATTTAGTCACAGCTTTGGCAAAGTTCATTTTTTCCTTTATTTATTGCATAGTGTTGGCATCAATGCCTGCAATGTCAGAACTAGAGGCTTCATGGGCTATAGGTGTCATGATAGACTGAATATAGTTGCTCAAAGAGAGAACTTGAGATTGCAATTTTATGTTTTCCTTCCTATCTTCCTTTTCCCTTTTGATCAAAGGATTTAAAGAATAGCTAGCATGATAAGCATCTCCTTCCAGGGTTGAAGGACCCAAGTCAATGTGACTAATTTTATAATCTGCTTCAATAATTTCATTTTCATCTTAAGTCCTTCACAGGGTCAACAATTTCTATCATCTGATGCCCTAAAGTAGAATATGTCACCATTCTTGACATTCTTTTAGCCTTCTTATGCTTCGAGGTACTTTGTAATAATTTGGCAATGGTGTCTACTTCAATTGCCATTGTGGGCACATTCTTCCTTTTCTTATCCACTACCTTTTTCAACCAACTTGGGGAGGAAGATACCACACTATTGTCCACATTACTTGGCACAGTTTTACTCTAGTTGTCAACAGAGATAGAAACAAAAATAGAAACATCTTCATTAGTAGAAGGAGATGGAACTTCAAAAAATGGAGGAAAAGAACCATCATTAATAATTTTTTTGAAAATAGGATCAGAATCCACAGGCACAGATTTTACTTGAGCATTTGTCTTTTTAAAAGTAGGCAAGGGAACATGATCCAATTCACAAATTGATTTCAATTTCAAGACTTCTTCTGGCTTTTCACCATCACCGCCCGATTGTGAATTAGTGTTAGATTGCAACACCCCATGTCTTCCAGAAGAGATTTGTACACCAGAACTTTGCACAAATCTTTGCTCATTAGTTTTTGAATTTCTTTATTCATGGGGAGAGTGAGAATGCCCACACCAATTTCCAGCCAACCAATCATTAGTTCTCTTTAACACTACAATAGAATGAACCTTCAAATCAACCACCTCCTTTTTCAAACAATTAATATAGGGAAGAGGTTTTGAAATTAGGGTTTGATATTCAACATTAGTCACTTCAAAACTTTCTACAATTCCATCTAGAATGTGTAAAGGGAGACTAAACACCTGAATTTGACTCAAAGTGAGCCTCATACAATTTCTCCTTTGGACTTCCCAGTCATCCACACAATCCTCCCAGAAATCCTCTAGAGTCGAATGATGTTCATAAGAACCAGAGCCATAAAACTTCTACTTCATGTAGTTTTTACTGCCAAAATTAGGCCTCATTGATAAAGAATGAAAACTAAACTCTCCCAAGACATACTCCACCCCTTTATCAATATCATTTGTTTTACAGGAGTAGGATGACAACATCAACGGGAAAATGTACCCTCTTTTTCTCATACTTTAGTATTTGACATTTACGACAGACATCTATCTACAAATTTCTAGAAAAACAATAAAGTCACTGGGATATCAGGGTAGTTTGGTTGGGGCTTTTTCATAACCTCCTATGACTCTCAAGTAGGTGAATCTATCAAATGGAATATAGAAACTCCCGAACTCCATGATCATGGAAGCAGCTTCTGAGGAAATCCTCAACTCAGGGTTACCATCTAGCTTTCTCACAACAAGCATCAAAAAGGCATCATTTACATGACGATAATCTTTCATTCCAACCTCTTTAGTTAGTTGGGGAAAGTAGGTGTACACAGGTGTGTCCGGGGTTAAAGACCCATGTGGTCTCAACTTGGCCCAAACAACCTCTTGGTTGGCCAAAATGTATATTGAATAAGAACACATACAAAAAGTGGCAATCTCTTGAAACTTGACCAATTATTCATTCAGATGATAGCTAATAATTTTAGTCCAATTGATGAATTGACCCTCACCCCATATTAACAGAATAAAATGACACATGCAATTCTCAAAAGAATTTGTGTTTTCACTCCCAACTACATGATGTAACAAAGTAGTGATGTCTGAAATTTCATCCTTAAAATGGGTTCTTCTTAGCTTCAAGGGCAACTAAGACTTACCTCTTTTTTCATATTTCAACTAGTTCCATGTGATGTAATTCTTGCACCAATCTTCGTTTGCTCGAAAGAACTCCATTCCAATAGAAACAAACATATCTTCAAATTTCTCTCTCTCCAAAATTCTTAATGCACTAGAGATAGTCCCAGGATCAATTTTTTCTACCACCAACCCATCTTTTGCTCTAATCTCCGAAGCCTCAGGGACATATCTCTGCATGCAAGCCATGACCAAATCCATGTTCTGCACTGAGACGGGAAAACCTATAGCATGTGCTAAACCACTCTGTATGATTTTCTCTGCAAAAGGTGATTTGTCTTCTTGCTGCAAATGAGACCAAAATTCTCCCAAATCGATATGCCCAAGTTCAATATCTTTCACCCCAGACTAGCTTCTTTTAGTACTTGTGGTGAGAATTTTCTTGGTACTTGAATTTCATCACCACTATCAAATGCATGGGGGGAAAATAGCTAGGTGATGAAGGAGAAATGGTGTAGAATGGAAGTAATGACTGCTACATAACTCAAAGAAAATTTTGCCACCAAATACAAATATGCTTGTTGTTACTATGCCACAATGTATTTTAAATGTTATGGTGATGTGACATTAAATTCGTGCCTCGAGAAAATAACTTTGAGATTCACTCATCCTTCAAAGATCATGAAAAGAGATCCACCAGACATGTCGTACCCATCAGTAAATGATCATTACTTGCCTTGAAATCTTGCCCACATCTTCGTTGTCGTGGAGTCTCTAGAATGCAAAACTTTAGAACCACAGGTCAGAGGTTTTGAAGTTTCAAAAACCTCCAACTTACTGACTACAAAGATGAACAAACAAGAGTTGAGATAAATAACAAAGTGGACACATAGTCGAGAGATCGGTAAGTTCACGAACATCAGAACCATGCAACTTGGTTAAGAAACTTGAAGAACCAACGACTAGGTTAGGAAATTTTAGATATTCATGACTTCAAAGGATTTTCAAAGGCAAAAAGGGGGAAAAATGATACTTTGGGATTTAGACAAATAGTTAATAGACCACAAGAATGAATGACCACATCTACATGAACTAGAATTAAATAAAAGGGGTAACAATTGGCTCTGAATGGGGACAAGGACTAACAGGACACAAAAAATCCAAAACACCATGGCATAAAGCCATAATTCATTGGGCAAACAAAGACACAACACAAAACAAATAGAAATAAAAAGAAACTATAGTACAAAGGGGGGACTCAACATTGTTACCAGTTAAACATTTTCAAATCATGCCCATTATAGGCAAGAGGCATAGGAGTACCATCTAGATAAGCCAAAAGAAAAGAATTGTCACCAGTGACTTGTCTAATCTGAAAAGGCCCTTTCCATAGAGAATCAAACTTTTTTTATGCTCCCTTCATTTCTCTTCTTCTATCCCAAAGTAGTATAGAGTCTCCAACAACAAAGCTCCTTTGTTTGGCTCTTTTATCAAAAATTCTCTTAACCATTTGTTGATGTTTAGCAATCCTGTCGACAACTACCTTCCTTTCTTCTTCCAGTTTGTTCAGGTACATAATTCTCTTTTTCAATGCAGACTGAAGGTCCTCATTTTCTATAGCCTTTTACAGGTTCAATGCTAAGAGTTCCAAAAAAATAAGTATAGTACTATCAACACCATACACAAAGTACTATCAACACCATACACTAACTAAAAATGTGACATACCTATGGCTCTTTTATATGTAATCATGTCAGCCCATAGAGCAACATACAACTTTTTATGCCATCCTTTTTGACTCTCATCCACTAATTTCTTGACAATAGAAATCAAATTTTTGTTGTTGGACTTAGCCTGTCCATTGACCTGGGGATATTAATTAGACAAATGTCCTAAGCTGATAACGTGCTCATAGCAAAAGAGAGTGATTTCTTAAGATGAGAAATAACTAGCATTATCAGCAACTATTCTCTTTGGAACACCAAATCTCACTATGATGTTTTCTTTCAAGAAGTTACACACAACCTCTGAGGTAGTATGTTTTACTCGAATGGTTTCCACCCATTTGGTCAAATAATCAGTAGTAGTCAAAATATTTGAGTGTCCAATACTTGAATTGGGATTAGCAAGACCGATAAAATCTAAACCCTATTATTGGAAAGGTTCATCGATCACAACAAGTTTCAAAAGCAATGCAGCAAGGTGAGGTCTACCAGTAAACTTCAAACATTTTTTGCAATTAGATACCAACTCATGAGAATCCTTAAACATGCCATGCTAGTAAAGACATTGACGTAGTATTTTGAAAGCTATCATTGAGGCTAAAAATGCCCACCACAAGCTTCGTAATGAAAATCTTTTAACAATCTCTTTTGTTGTTCTTCATCGACACATCTAAGAAATGTCCCATCCACACCATTTTTGTACAAGTTTCCTTGCCAGAGAACATACTTACTTGCTTTAAGCTTTAAGTTTCTTTTCTCCTTAGCTAATAAGTGTGATGGAAAATCACCATAAGTTAATAAATAAGAGATATTTGAAAACCATTCATTTGTAGTATTGGTGAAAAGGGCTAAGGGTAGATGTTCTTCTTTAGTAACTTTATTTTCTGTAATCACTTTGCACAGAACCTTTCCTCTAACTAGATTAGTAGGTTTAATATCTACATCATATTCCTACACCTTTGCTATCCAAGATCCTTGTTTGTTACACCCAACCTCTTGTTGAGTGAGAATACTTTTAACAATAGTCTTAGGAACAAAGACAGTAGTATGTGAATGCAAAATGTAAAATCTAAAACTCTTCAAAGTATTTACAACAACATATGCATGTTTTTCTAATGAGTAATACTTGAGCTCATTCTTTTGAAGGGAAATACTCATGAAAGAGATAGGAGCTTCAATACCTTGTTCATTTTTCTACATTAGGATAATTGATAAGGTATGCTCTAATGCATAGCAATATATGATGAAACCTTTTGTGAAATCAAGGTGTACCAGTGTGGGTGAATTAGCAATAGCATTTTTTATGTTTTCAAAAGCTTGCTTTCCTTCATTACTCAATTTGAATATAGGATGATTCTTCATCATATTAGCAATGGGCCTGGTTAGTTCAACAAAGTTAGCTAAAAACCTCATTAAGAAATTTACTTGGCCAAAGAAAGATCTAGTACCATATTTGTTTGTAGGTAGTCCCAATTGCATGATAGCCTTTACTCTTTCAAGATCAACTCTAATCCCATCTTTTGAAACTATATGTCTTAGAGGTTTCCCTTCAGTTACAACAAAAATAGATTTTTTAGGATTTAGAGAAATCCCTAGGGTTCTCTGCAACACTATAATACTACTTCAAGATCCTGCAAGTATTTAGCTCTCTTTTTAGAGAATACTATTAAATCATCCAAATAGACAACAATGATTTTGTTTTTCAAGTTGCCAAATGACAGGTCCATAGCTCTCTCGAAAGTTGCTCCCACATTTATGAGACCAAAGGTCATCCTATTCTATGCAACAACACCAATGGGAGTAGTGAATGATGTTTGATGTTGATCTTCTAGGGCTACTTCAGCTTGATTATAACCTAAAAACCCATCTAGCATAGACATCATTTTAGAACTAGCAACAGTTTATAGTATATGATCCATGACAGGCAGTGGATAATTATCCTTCAATGAAGCTTGATTCAAGTTTCTAAAATCAACACAAATCCTTATTTCTCTCTTTTTTTTACTGGAACTATGTTGGCTACCCATGTAGAATGATGGATAGGGTAAATGATTCTAGCTTTCAGCATTTTGTCTATCTCATTAAAAATAGCTTCTGCTACTTTAGGGTTATAGTTTTGATGTTTCTGCCTATAAGATGTAGCACCATGTTTTAATGGAATCTTATGTTGGAACTCACCATTTCTATCATGTCTCATTTTTATGAACAATATAATTATTCTAGATTAGTGAACAATTACTGTGATTGACTTTTACCTTAAGTAATTTTATATGTATGAAGGTAATTATTATGAGTTTATATTGATGAAAATTGGAAATTATTTTATATATTAAATATTGTCGATATGATTACATTAATTTGCCTAGGCTATGTTTTGGAGACACTAACCTATTGACGTTGAGTTGAGTGCGAATGAATGCAGGTACTCGTCGAAGACAAGAGCATGGTTGTAGTGCCCCTCACCTTGCCTTCTATTGGACTGATGGTTCTTCTAGTAGGATTAGATATCATGACATTGGACTCTCTGTTATTATGCTGAGTTGTTTATGGACCTTTTGCTATGATGATGATTGGTGATATTGGATTACTAATATTTTATGTTTCACAGTTTGATGGACATATTTGGTGTAATGGATTAATGTTACTTCTGAGTTTAAGGTGATATTTAATCATGGTTATGATGCTTTAACAATAATTGTTAGACTAGATCATATTGAATTAATTATTCTACTTTCTTGTAGACAACTGAATACTTAATTATTGATGTATTTATGTGAATAGAACAGTATTGCATTACTCGTGTCTGAGTACCCTGCCATGCTGTGATTTCTGTTCATTGTGTGCATGACTTCATGTTTGAATATATATATATATATATATGTTTAACCTTGAGGTTTGCTGCAGGATGCAGGTACCGGGCATCGACTCCACCTAAACTAGCAGGTCTGAGCGTGCCCTAGCCAATGGAATTGTTGATCGGAGTTAGCATAAGGTTCCCCAGTCATCCGTCATCCTGGTAGAGGTTAAGTCTTCAGTTATGCATCTAGTCATTGTTCTCAGTTTCGTTTGTCTCCATGGGTTGTCGTCTTGCTTTCCCTGCATGCTTGATGGTCGAGTAATTGCATGATTATGATTGGTTAATTGTGGTATATAAATAGATAAATTTGATTAATGATTATTAAATAGATTTATAAATAATTATTAGTTGTTATATAACAAAGATATATTAAATATTAAATAAATAAAAATAAATAATAAAGGAGATAAATTAGTTATAAAGTGGCATTATAAGTTGTGGAATTGTTTTATAATTAATAAAATAAACGAGAAAGTATATATTTGTGGCCCAGTAAATAAATGACTAAATAAAGTAATATATATATTTATGAGTTGTTATATATTAAATATCTATATAAAATACTAAATTAAATAAAATAAAAATTATAAGTTGTAATATATTAAATGTAAGTTATCCTTGAGTAAATAAAAGAATAAGGGTTATATTGTAATGTTATTAAAAATTAAAAGAAAGTAAGCTGTATTTTCTTTGTCGATTGGCATTGGATCGTGTGTATATCCCCTAAAAAGGTAGAGTACAAGCAATTAGGGTAAGGAATTCTATATAATAAGCAGAGAGAAGGAGAGAAGGGAGGAGAAAGGGGAATTGGAGATCTGGGAAGGAAGACGGAGCTGCGAAGAACAGAGAGAGGTCCTTGCAGCGTATACAGGTTCTTTTAGTTGTGTTAATGTTATTTTCTCATCTTGCATTAAAGGATTATACCTAAAGTTTCCTTAATGAAATTCTTGTTTTGCGCATTCCTCTACTAGAGCATTGTTTTGTTCTTGATCCCTTTCAATGTCTAATTATTCAAATCATTTTTAAGTATATTCTGTAGTTGTTATATTTTGAATTCTGTCAGATCTAATTCGCTCCTGCTGAGTGCATTTGCCTTAAAGTTTGTAGGGCCAGTATAACAAATTATTTCGTTCTCTGATTATGTTTTGATGGATGTTTATTCCTATTCTAAAGCTCCCATTTCAGGAGGCCATATACAGCAGGCAAGACACTTTAACCTATGAAAATTAATGTTACTATTGAAGTCATATAATGCGCAAAGTTTTAAAAGTATTTGTTTATGATCAATGTAATTTGATTGTACTTCCCTAATTTGATCTCTTGGCATGTGAATTCACCTGTAATTTAGTGATTGTCATGAACCCTGAGACTGCAATATTTCAACCGCTTTGTATTGCAGTTAGTAAAACCTGAATAACTGTAGCTTTCTTATACAGTTCCTTCTCATTGTACTCGGGTTGTTTGTTTCAGTATTATCATCAACTACTGATGAGTGATAAAGATTTAAGCTTAGAACTTCCTATAATACCCAGTTTAAATCACCTTGTTACAAAGTTCTAAAAATGATAATATAACCGTTGTTGAAGATTATGTAACCCCTAATTCCCATTTGACATGAGTGTTGAGGTCTGATGACCTATGCGAAGCAGGATTAGTTTGTGTCCAAGGTGGATGATGCATGCTTGTGCAAAATTGTCTCTACAAATCAGAGAGATTTATTGTTTTTCAACAATGCATGTCATATGCACTGAAAGTTGGCCTTATTATACATTAGATATGACATTTGTCACATTCCCCTTAAAAGCTGCTTGATCCTCTCAACTTCCCCACTGCTTTCCCTTGGGAAGGATTAATTATTTGATCTACCAGGGAGTTTGAGAGTATCAATCAAACCTTCCATCTCTGGAAAGTTCTCATTAATTGAACATTTCACCCCTGCTGACTCCTCCTTGTCCCTCACCTGTGTTGCTGCATGTTTAGAACATAAGCAAAGCTTACAAATTTGGCCATGATCAGACCAGAGTCGCTAGAAATACTACTAAGCTTATATTCATATGCGATCGGCAAGTACCAACAAAACACATCCATACAACCAGTACATATTTGACAGGCATCGCAATGATAAAGTTTATGGCGTCTTCAAGATAGCCGCACGGGCTGGAAGGTCAACCATATACACATAATGAATCGTTTACCTGCATGATGAGATAAGGGTTACAAATAGGATTCCACTGTGTACCACTCTGATTCATTAACTTGAAAAATCCATATCGCACATATCCTGCACCATGTCGCCTTGTGCGTATGAGCATTATAGTGCTTGGTAACGTTTCATGCCCTAAACATTTAAGCCAGAAAACGTCTAATTCATTGGCTACACCGATCGGACATGAGAGTAATATAGCGCTCAGCTTTGTCTCACTGTATAGCATCCACGCTAGAAGCCTCTTAACTCGCCAGTTGTCTCTATCAATGGATTCTTTTCCTCCATTGAATAGCTGTCACTTAATAGACTTAATGCTTTATGGTGTTTACACATTAGCATGTATATAGGAATTGGATTTTGTAAAGACTGGAGAGGAACATTGTATCCAGATCATATTGCAAGTACTAGTTTAGGTAACTGTTACCCGCTTGTAGAAATAGTTAAGGAAAAACATTAGATTATATATATATATAGTAATAAATAAACAAGGTATAAAATAGATATAATGTCTTCAATAATTGGTTAAAATCAAATATAAGCCAAATATTATAGTTAAGTTATGTGATCTATTTTGTTATAGAATGTTTTGTATCTGATGTGATTGTTTAATTCAAACAAATGGAATTTGCTAATGATTATATATTAGTGTTGCAGAATTTAATTTAATTTGGTATTGAATTTTATATTGCCTTTGGTAAAAGTCAATTATTGGGTTAGAAAATTAACATCAGGTAGTTTAACATTTATTTTAGTTGTAAGATACAGCTGAAATTGTTAAAGGACTGTGTCATGTGGCAGAAGAGATTTTGAAACAAACTGTCAAAATTTACATTGGTTTATGATGGTAAGTATAATAGGGTTTGTATAATTTACTAAAGTAGGTTATAGTATTTTAGAGGCACTGTTGAACAAATAACTGTTATATTAAATTTAATTGCAATGTTCATTTATTGTTCTTTGGATGAAAAATATTTACTATCTTATATTCCATTGAATTTATTATTATTGTTATTGTTAATATTATTATTATTATTATTATTGTTACTATTATTTCAAATGATATTATTGTCATCTTCAAGCCGTCTAGAAAATATATGGGAAGTCTAATGGGAAATTGTATAAATTATATGGTTGTTAGTTTTAAAAGTGCAAATCAAATGAAGATTAATATTGTAGTTAAGTTATTAGATTTAATTCTTTGAACCATAAAGAAATGTAGATAATATTAATTACAAAGTTTAATTTAAATTGTTATGATTATTGTTGATTAATTTAATTCTGGTAACGATCTTATTACAACATCATTATGAAGGTTCTGTTAATTGAAGTTTGGTTAAATAGTCTCGATAGTGGGTTTATTAACATCGTAATGAGATTGTTGGATGTAATGGGGTCCACTGTGCCAGTTGTTAGGTTGTCAGTCCATAGGCATAGGATAACGTGATTGGTTTTCAAGTATAGTGTTTTTATGTGTATTGAATATATGATGTTATGTTGTCTCTAGTTATGTCTGGGATAAAAGACAATGTGAATGATGAATGTATTCCCTTGGGGATGTATTGTTGTTTGTCTAATTATATTTATCTTGTATTGAGTTTTGTGTTAGATTTTGAAATGGGGAGACATCGAGTGTTGTAACGGAGTAATGTTTATGTATTGTTATGGACAATATTTTGTGAGATGTTCCTGTGATTAAGTTGATATGCAAGAGGGTTAATGCCTTGCATTATTATATATATACATGTGGATATGAGGATAATTGTTATGCAAGATGGATAATTCCTTGCATGGTTTATGAATCCTCGTTGTCATGAAGATGTTTGCTATGCTTGTTGAGTGGGGTTTTCTAGTTGCAGGTAGGGGAGTGGCTCTCAATGGGGATGTTAGCACTCATTTTGACCTAGGGTTGATTTTCATGATCAGGGGGTTTCTTCATTTGAACCCTTTATCTTCTTGCCCATTTTTCTAAGTGTTGGACCTCCTCAGCATTGTTCAGCTGCAGCATCATATTTTCTTTGAGGAGGAGGTCATCATCATCATATTGTGTTCGATGATGGTCAGCATCATCATGTTTTCTGTCGGCTTGTTTCTCATCAGGATCATCATGTTTCGATATCGGGTGATGTTTTGATATCATCCCGATCCTGCTGATGAGCTACAATGTGCCTTAGTTTTCTGGCGGGGTTGATTTCTCAAGTATCCGGTGATCTTCCATTTATCACCTTGCCCAAACATGATGATGATGTTACCCCGATCTTCTGAAGGGGTTATTCTCTAAGTTGTTCGACCTGACTTGTTCTTTCTTAAGGGTCGTCATCATCATCATGATATTTCCAGTTATCACCATGTTGCTTGCGAGGGTCATCATATTTTCTGCCTTCATGATATTTCGCCGGGGTGATATTTTTATCATCGGGTGATCTTGGTTATGATCATCCTGATGATGTTGTTGAAGAATTCTAAGTGTGACCCGATATTCACTGGGGTCATCATATTTTGAACGTCAGGATGATCTTAGTCAATATCATCCTGATGATGTTGTATCACCTCATGTTCGTTGTTTTATCATCCTGATGATGCTGACGTCATTCTTATGTCAGGGTGATATCCGGTTCTCTGCCTATCTGCATCATGATATTTCCGAAGGAGGGGGTGATATTTTCATATCACTCGGGTGTATGTTTGTTCCAGCGTCATGATGATGCTGATATCAAGGAGATATCCGCCTGCCGGCTTCGTGTATTATCTAGTGGGGGGTGATCTTTTCAAGCATCATCATATTCATATATCGCCCTGATCTTATAGCGGAGCTACAGTGCAGCATGATGTTAGTGCATCAGGATGATATTTCCAAATATCCGGTTGTCTTCCAAATATCCTCCTGATGCCGATATGATGATGACGTCATCAAGGTCCGGGGGGGTCATATTTCTAACACTGATCATCTTGTGGAGATCCCCCGATATTTGCAAATATGATGATGACGTCATCCGGATATGAGGAGGTGCGCAGTAGGCAGGTATGATGATGACGTCAGCAGGATATGATGATGACGTCATCAGGATGTTCATCGGCCAGACTTTTGGTATAGGCTCAGCAGGAGGATGTTTCTCCGATGGATCAGGTTGTGCCGATGAAGGCGATTATCATGCAGGTTATATTGCAATGTGATGCTGACGTCAGGGTGATATTTCAAGCAACAGGATATCATGCTGCTGGAGGATGATGATGATGAAGTCTTATACTAGTGTCGTTAGGAGCAAAAGCACCGACATGATATATGCTCATGACCTAGTATATAAAGTGTTAATGAGGTCATCGCGGGGTGCATGTGGGATATTGATATCCTGCATTTTCAAATATCATGATGATGAATCTCAGCGGGAAATGGTTGCGATTGACTGTTTGATGTTCTTCCCAAGGCCGCGGGTTGGTGCGCCATTAATGGCGAAGGTTGCAGAGGTATGGGCGGATCTGGTACCCGATTGAAGGTGTACATCAGCGGACAATGGCGCAGGGCTCGAGATATCTTCCTGTCTCCTCCCCTACCTGCTGCATTCATGTTTGGGCGCCAATCTGGTAATGTGTTTGAGCACCATTTTTATGATACTGTGTATCTGGTGGGATTTTTGGTCAACCCTGTAATTAATTGCTGAGCACCTACCTGGCTGTTATAAGCAGGTTGTGTTGCTCATTTGTTGGTTGTTGAAAACTGGACATTTTGGCTCTGTAATCCAAAACCAGCTGATCTGGTTGCTCTGTACAGTCTAACTTGTGAGTTTATGTATCTCCTGTTGTGCGATTTGGCATGAATCCACTGATTTCATGGTTGATCTTATATGAGTAATGCTCTCTTAGCATGTGTTGTGTTAATTCTGTCTCCAGTATTGCATGTATTCTTCTTCTGAATCTGGATATTTGGGTAATGTTTAGATTCTAGAGCATAGAATTCCTATGTTGAATGTCTGATCTTTTAACTTCTGCTCAAGGGGTAGATTAAACTATTTTCAGGTTGAACATTGGGAAGGGTATACTGCAGTAGGGATGCCATAAGTAGAGATAACTTAACACTCTTCATTGGGAGATATCTGTAAGGCAGATATCATGTGTATCCCCCTGAAATCCAGTTTTAGCTACTCATGCTGATCATTCACAGGTGTATGTCTACCGACTCCAAGCCCTGGATAGGCACCAATCTAGCTCTGTGTTGAGGTTATACACCAGGTCCAGGTTTGCATCCAAACACCATTTCAAATCACTTCATACTTCCACCTGTTAGTTGTAGGAATAGGATTAGGAACCCCCTGCATGCTCTCATACCCAACCAGACATCATGTCCAAGAATGTTGCCAACCTTGTGATCTATCATACAGATCTTGGTCCATACATGAGAGTATTCTGCCTGTTGTTGTCAAGTTAGATCATTCTATCTTTGAGCTAGTCAAGGTTACATCTTGAGTTATAGGGATACCCCCCTTGGTGCGGCAGAACCAGAAGTGAAGGGGAGGAGCTCACGCAACCTCCTGTATTCAGTTGGCTGAATCTGCCTGTGCATTAGAACTGGCAATCCCTAATGCTGATTCAGAGGAAAAAGTCAACAAAATGGTGACTCCGCTGGGGATCGAAGTAAAAGTACTATCTAATCATCTCCAGTAATATATCTGTGACCCATCCGAGTCACCAACAAAGTGGCGAATCTGCTGGGGAGATCAATGTCATATCCATGAAAGTTTGAGTCTATAAGATTAAAAAATTAGACCTGGAAACTGTTTGTTGCAGCAGAGAAAAAAGGTTGTATATGTGACTCTGCTGGTGGATGACCCAGAAAGAAAGAAATCAATTTGCAGCTTCAGCTTGTTTGAAGCTCATTCCTCTTCAAGGAGGTGGCGACTCTGCATCAAAGAACCTGATAAAAGAACAAAATCAGTCAGAGAAGAATTTGCAGCTTCTGCAACATATCCAGGTATTTCATATTATTTGACAGATTCCCTATTTGGT
Source organism: Cunninghamia lanceolata (assembly GCA_027924645.1). Classification (NCBI taxonomy): domain Eukaryota; kingdom Viridiplantae; phylum Streptophyta; class Pinopsida; order Cupressales; family Cupressaceae; genus Cunninghamia; species Cunninghamia lanceolata. The sequence goes on from BSBN01000582.1 coordinate 22,312,158, forward strand.
GAGAAGGCACTGGTTAAAAGGGAACATTGGTGAAAACAGAGCTTGCATGCTTTTATTAGAACTTACCCTGTATTTCAAAGGGCATGCAATGTTGTTCAAAAGACTCATTTAAAGGACTTTAGGAAAGTTTGAAAAAACAGTTTAAATTTTGAGTGCCTAAAGTCATTGTTAGTATAAAATCTGAGTAGAGAGGAGGGTTGCAAAAACATAAAGGATGTATTGTCTGCCTATGCACCCTCGTGAAGTGTCAAATGCAAAAATGTATAACAGTCAATCCCAACCATGTAATAAAAGAAGTTTCAACATAGATAGATATAAGCCCATAAATTTTAGTGGCATTTGTGGCTATCCAAATGCTTTTCCACCTAAAATCAAAAAATTTTTGCCTAAATTTAAGGGTATAAAGGATGAATCAGCTGAGAGACACTTGCAGCAGTTTATGAATGTGATAGATGACTTTGAGATTGACCATGAGGATGTGGTTATGAGATTATTTGTTCAATCTCTAGATGAAGATGCAAGGGACTGGTTTTCCTACCTTCCAGCTCACTCTGTCAGCTCTTGGCATGGTTTTAAATCTGCATTTCTAGTACAATATGGTGAAAGAGTTTCTGAATATGCAGCTATTAGTGACTTCATGTACATCCATATTGAAGAAGATGAGTTGATTCCAGCTTTTAACCCCAGATTTATGAGGGCATTGAATAGAATTCCAGAATGCATGAGACCTAATGATGCACTGTGCTTAGTTGTCTATTTGGGAGCTTTTGATGAGAAAATGAGTTACAGATTGAGAGACAAGGAGCCCACCACATTGCATCAGGCACATCAGTTTGCAATGGATATTGAAAACAATTAGAGGTATGGAATACAAAAGGGTTATTTTTCTGAAAATTTTTGTTCTCCTGTAGCCCCCAATGTTGATGAAAGTTTTAATTCAGGAATTGACAATGAATGTCATAGCACTCACACCCCTGTTGTCCCAGTTTTTGCATCATTCCAAGTGGATGATGTTTCTATTATAGAGGAGGATGTCCTTTTTTGCCCAGTAGGTGAAGTTGAAAATAATAATTTTTCAAGTAATATTTGCATACCAGTCCTAAACAAAGAGTCTTCATGTTTAAATGATCCAGTTGTGCAGAGTTGTGATCATATGGATCAAGAATCAATATCAGTTTCATCGGGAAGCATTGGAGGGCTGGAAAATGATGCAGATTGTTCAACTTCAGAGTGCATTGAAACAACAGCAATCTTATATGCGGGGCAATTAGATGATAAAAATGATATCCATGACCAGTGCATGGATCAGGTTTGTTTTTCTTATGACTCTGGATCTGATAGTAATGAAGAAGAATTGGGATGTCATGAAGAAGAAGCAGAGGCCTTTGCAGTGAGTGTTAATCCCCTTTATGATGAGCCTGTTGATGCATATAATGTTGTGAGTCATGACCCTCATTGGTGTAGGATTAACCCTTTGTTTGAAGATGATGATACTGATTTGCAAACTGTGAATAATGAATGTTCATCATCACCTGATTCAGACATGTGTAACATTGGGTGTGTGGATCAGGATTTGTTTTCAATATCAGTAGATATTAGGGGTCTCATATTTTCTGAGTATCTTGAATTGTTGGATCAGCTGGATGAGTGCCTGATAATGTGCAGGAGCCAGATAAATGATAAAGAATGCCAAGAGCAGTATGATGTACTGTCTGAGGGACATAACATACATGTGTTACCTAATGTTGAAGAATATTATGTGTATGGTTATATGTCTAATTCTGAAATCCAAAATGATAGAGCTGAAAATGATGGTGGCAAGCTTTCAAAACTGGTGGAATATCTTTTTAAGAAGGTGACATTATGGGCAGATTATGCCAATCTTTTCAGTTGGGATTGGGATCTTTCAGCTTGGAATCAGGCATTTGACAAGAAAAAATTATGGTTTTTCCTTTTTGGCTGCCCGGGGCCGCCAAAATAATGTTTAAAAATATTGTGTTTGGTGATACAGATCATGATAACTTCATGACTCTATGCCCAATGGATAAGGGACTGGTCTGCATCCTAGAGATCTGGTTCTCGCTGCAGGTTTTCACCTGCACGTCCCCAGACAGAGCCACTGTTAGCACTCATTTTGACCTAGGGTTGATTTTCATGATCAGGGGGTTTCTTCATTTGAACCCTTTATCTTCTTGCCCATTTTTCTAAGTGTTGGACCTCCTCAGCATTGTTCAGCTGCAGCATCATATTTTCTTTGAGGAGGAGGTCATCATCATCATATTGTGTTCCATGATGGTCAGCATCATCATGTTTTCTGTCGGCTTGTTTCTCATCAGGATCATCATGTTTCGATATCGGGTGATGTTTTGATATCATCCCGATCCTGCTGATGAGCTACAATGTGCCTTAGTTTTCTGGCGGGGGTGATTTCTCAAGTATCCGGTGATCTTCCATTTATCACCTTGCCCAAACATGATGATGATGTTACCCCGATCTTCTGAAGGGGTTATTCTCTAAGTTGTTTGACCTGACTTGTTCTTTCTTAAGGGTCGTCATCATCATCATGATATTTCCAGTTATCACCGTGTTGCTTGCGAGGGTCATCATATTTTTTGCCTTCATGATATTTCGCCGGGGTGATATTTTTATCATCGGGTGATCTTGGTTATGATCATCCTGATGATGTTGTTGAAGAATTCTAAGTGTGACCCGATATTCACTGGGGTCATCATATTTTGAACGTCAGGATGATCTTAGTCAATATCATCCTGATGATGTTGTATCACCTCATGTTCGTTGTTTTATCATCCTGATGATGCTGACGTCATTCTTATGTCAGGGTGATATCCGGTTCTCTGCCTATCTGCATCATGATATTTCCGAAGGAGGGGGTGATATTTTCATATCACTCGGGTGTATGTTTGTTCCAGCGTCATGATGATGCTGATATCAAGGAGATATCCGCCTGCCGGCTTCGTGTATTATCTAGTGGGGGGTGATCTTTTCAAGCATCATCATATTCATATATCGCCCTGATCTTATAGCGGAGCTATAATGCAGCATGATGTTAGTGCATCAGGATGATATTTCCAAATATCCGATTGTCTTCCAAATATCCTCCTGATGCCGATATGATGATGACGTCATCAAGGTCCGGGGGGGTCATATTTCTAACACTGATCATCTTGTGGAGATCCCCCGATATTTGCAAATATGATGATGACGTCATCCGGATATGAGGAGGTGCGCAGTAGGTAGATATGATGATGACGTCAGCAGGATATGATGATGACGTCATCAGGATGTTCATCGGCCAGACTTTTGGTATAGGCTCAGCAGGAGGATGTTTCTCCGATGGATCAGGTTGTGCCGATGAAGGCGATTATCATGCAGGTTATATTGCGATGTGATGCTAACGTCAGGGTGATATTTCAAGCAACAGGATATCATGCTGCTGGAGGATGATGATGATGAAGTCTTATACTAGTGTCGTCAGGAGCAAAAGCACTGACATGATATATGCTCATGACCTAGTATATAAAGTGTTAATGAGGTCATCGCGGGGTGCATGTGGGATATTGATATCCTGCATTTTCAAATATCATGATGATGAATCTCGGCGGGAAATGGTTGCGATTGACTGTTTGATGTTCTTCCCAAGGCCGCGGGTTGGTGCACCATTAATGGCGAAGGTTGCAGAGGTATGGGCGGATCTGGTACCCGATTGAAGGTGTACATCAGCGGACAGTGGCGCAGGGCTCGAGATATCTTCCTGTCTCCTCCCCTACCTGCTGCATTCATGTTTGGGCGCCAATCTGGTAATGTGTTTGAGCGCCATTTTTATGATACTGTGTATCTGGCGGGATTTTTGGTCAACCCTGTAATTAATTGCTGAGCACCTACCTGGCTGTTATAAGCAGGTTGTGTTGCTCATTTGTTGGTTGTTGAAAACTGGACATTTTGGCTCTGTAATCCAAAACCAGCTGATCTGGTTGCTCTGTACAGTCTAACTTGTGAGTTTATGTATCTCCTGTTGTGCGATTTGGCATGAATCCACTGATTTCATGGTTGATCTTATATGAGTAATGCTCTCTTAGCATGTGTTGTGTTAATTCTGTCTCCAGTATTGCATGTATTCTTCTTCTGAATCTGGATATTTGGGTAATGTTTAGATTCTAGAGCATAGAATTCCTATGTTGAATGTCTGATCTTTTAACTTCTGCTCAAGGGGTAGATTAAACTGTTTTCAGGTTGAACATTGGGAAGGGTATACTGCAGTAGGGATGCCATAAGTAGAGATAACTTAACACTCTTCATTGGGAGATATCTGTAAGGCAGATATCATGTGTATCCCCCTGAAATCTAGTTTTAGCTACTCATGCTGATCATTCACAGGTGTATGTCTACCGACTCCAAGCCCTGGATAGGCACCAATCTAGCTCTGTGTTGAGGTTATACACCAGGTCCAGGTTTGCATCCAAACACCATTTCAAATCACTTCATACTTCCACCTGTTAGTTGTAGGAATAGGATTAGGAACCCCCTGCATGCTCTCATACCCAACCAGACATCATGTCCAAGAATGTTGCCAACCTTGTGATCTATCATACAGATCTTGGTCCATACATGAGAGTATTCTGCCTGTTGTTGTCAAGTTAGATCATTCTATCTTTGAGCTAGTCAAGGTTACATCTTGAGTTATAGGGATACCCCCCTTGGTGCGGCAGAACCAGAAGTGAAGGGGAGGAGCTCACGCAACCTCCTGTATTCAGTTGGCTGAATCTGCCTGTGCATTAGAACTGGCAATCCCTAATGCTGATTCAGAGGAAAAAGTCAACAGGGGACCGGAGCCTAAAGTGGCGTCCAGAACAACCCATGTGGCAGTTTGTTAATTTAGTGATAAACTAATTAATGAATTAGGGGGTTGGGTAGTTAAGCACACTAAACAAGATAAGTGGATGCCTCACTCATGGCTCAAGTGCTTGTTTAGGCTTGAGATGAGATGAGAAGGCCTGGAATGGCAAGATCAACTACCTTGTCCTCATGAAAGGTATGTTGATTCTGCATGAGCATTGTATGGGGGCCGGGAGGTGGGAGAGGCTGCCAGGACAACCCAAGATGGGGGCCGGGGCCTAGGAAGGCTTACGAGGACAACCCATGACAAGCCATGTGATGACACTCTTTCCTACTGCAGCATAGCACTCCCTAGTTGTACTCTCCCCATTCGTTATGTGCTTGCCTCTGGAAGTGATGTTAAGTTGTTTGTGATATTGACTTGTGTTTTTGGAGTCATGTGTTGTCTTTGTTCTTAGTCTTCTATTTACTGACTGTATGTTGTACTGGGAACCTTATGTTAACTCCTAGCTCGGGGGGTGGACCTCAGGGTTCCACATGGTCGGGTGGAAGAGCTTTTATCCATTAGTTTTTCCCTTGCTATTGTTCGTGGGTGAAGAGGATGTATCTTGTGTATCAGCCATCAGATCTTGTACCTGTTGAGGAGATAGATATTGTATTCATGTACTTGCCTATGTATCAGTTGATTTATAATGTATGTATTCAGAAGGTGATGATGTAACAATGTAATGCTGTACTCATATGTGAGGAGAATTTGTAACTGTGAACTAGCTCCTGATAATTATTTATCTGATGTTATGATATGGAGATGTAAATATTTATTGAGTTAATGCAATAGGTGTAGAATGATCTATTAATGTTAGTTAATCATGTATGTCAGAGTATGTTGTTTGATTTGTCAAGTAATGCTTCCATGATATCTTAGAGGACTAGTCATTAGGTCAAATGATGTATTTAGATGTGTTAACATTACTTTGTTACTTTATTCATTTTTTTTAAAAAAATTATTCTGCTTTGCAATAGCATAGATGTGTTGTTCTCTAAGGTGTTCATGCGGGGCGTTACAATGGTTGAGGTAGAGGTGTTCTAGCCACTTGGCAAGAACTGATGGGATGGATTATCCTCATGCAATCACATACCCACGTAGTTTTCATATGCATTTTGAATGGTTTTCTTATGCATCATTGTGTGTAAGATAAGTGTGATTGATGATATAAAATTTAGAGGATATTGTGTTTTAAATTGCTACAAAAGTTTATATTAAATGCACATTATTTTATTTAATGTTGTGATGATTCAAAGTTAGAAAAGTTAATGTGTTAAAAATTGTTTTCGAACGCATGATGTAATTACTTAAGTTTAATGTCTTTTTCGAATTGTATTTAAATAGGTATTGCAATTTAAATAAAGATATATATATATATATGTTTATTTATAATTTTATTTAATAAATAATAAATATTGTTTCTATTTACATAATTATAGATGTTTGGAAGATAATATGCAAAAATAATTTAAATAAATTATATTAAATTATAATAAGATATATATATATATATATATATATTATTGTATTATTATTTTATTTACTTCTTGATTTATTAAAATAAATATGTTTTAGTTAAAATAATTAAACAATGTTAATAATAGCATTAGTATAATTAGAATTTCAAATAAATAAATAAGAAAGAAGTTAAAAAGTAGACTTCTTGTTATGTAAGCAATTTTTGCTCTGCATAACAGTAAGCTACATGGAAGATATATTCTTTATTTTATTGTTTTAAATAGCATTGTTAGCTTTTATCATATTGGTCGATAATCATCCAAAACTTGGGAGGACTTTAGTTTGAAATATAAACCTAAATACTTGGACACTAAGAATGGAGAGATGTCTTTATTAAAAAGAGATATGCAGCAGAAGAAACTCTCACGAACCATTAAAACCTAAGGAGATTTCTGAGCAACAAGAGACTTGTTTGTTTTTGGCATCAATAGCAAAGGAGACATCTACAGGCCGTGACTAGAGGGAGAATAAGGTAACAACAACAACTTCAAATTTATCCTGAGTCGATGTATTTTTCAAGGTTTTTATTACTATTTTCACATTCTTGGAATCATTTTTTTGTGGATGTAAAAACAATAACTTTTTAGTTGTTTGGTGGGCGAATGTTTTGTTATGCTCAACCCTTGTTATGTCTGAGCTGTCCACCTTGAAATTGACTTGCATATTGTAGCCTCTCTCTTTCCTAGCTGCTTGTCTTTTGGTCATTTCATCTTATATTGGATGATCATTTCCTTATGGCCATTGACTTCTTCTTTGGTTTGTGTCTTTGTCATTCAGGCCGTTTGGCCTTCTTGGGCGATCTTGTATCGATCAATCCATTTATTCTTGCATGTCACCCACTATTAATCCTTAACTAATCATTGATTTCTTAAGACATGAAAATTATCTTCTTCCCTTGTTTGGTTTCCTAAAACCAAGATGTTATTCTCAGATTTTGATTATTAAACTGAATGAAAACTATTAATAAAACCTCCAGATTGCTGTAGGAAATTCCCTGTCAGACAATATATAACTTATTTTCTTTCTTTTGATCGCTAAAATCGGTTTTAGATTCGAAGATCAACCTATCCATAATGAAACTCAAAACTCACAAAAAGTAGTTAAAAATATATTTTCCTATTATAGACTACATTTCAAAACATTATTTTAAACCTTACCAGTGAATAACAATAAGATTTTACTTGCTATGTTTTTTTTTGTTTATATTTCTGTTGTTCCTATTGCTAGCAATAGGAAGCCTATTTTTTATTTTTCTGCATTAATATTGCTATAGCAATAGGAAGTTTGTTATATGTTTTTATGAGTTCCCATCACAAATTTGATAGCAAGGAATGATAATAGCTAGATTGCATATGATATTGAGAAAATATGAAGAAATAATGGATAAGAAATTTATATCAAATTGATAAACTTGTGGATGCAATTTGTATGAAAAAAGATGAATTAAATTGCTTGTGCAAAGTGTGATTTTTCGAATGATGTTTTGGGAAGGGATTTTTAAATGATTTATTGAAAACTTGATTCTTTTAATTTATTATTTACTTTCTTGCTTCTTGGCGAAAGAAGTATATTTTTTTTTATCTAGGAATGTAAATGGGTAGCTTTCTGGGCTAGGATGTTGAATGTGGATTTTTAGAGATGGATTTTCCTCTTTTAAGGAATTGAACCAAGTTACTTATAAAGGATTAGATCTAATCGAGATGACATTGAAATAGATTTTTATTGTCTAGCAAACTTATTTATTTATATCTCTACCACATCCTATTGTGAGACAATTTTATTTTCATTATTTAGAATTTCACATTTAGACATTCCGTGTAGGTCTGGGCTTTTTTCATTTCATGAAGGGATTCAGGGAAGTGTAAATACTTCAAGGTTAGGTGGAAAAGCACCTGGGCCATGTTCCCGTCTCTCAGATCGTAGGTGGTGGACCACTTGATTCATGCAACTGCTGAGCATATTGGTTTATTATTCTTGTTGTACATGATCATTGTACTTGATTTGGATGTATTATGGCATGCTTGCCAATGGATTTATGTATATTATTTTATAGTGCTTGTTACATAGATTAAGCATGTAATTTTGTAAGATTTAATGACATTGTGATTCATATTTATGAGATTTACCTTTCATTGAGATATTGTAACTAAGTGGATTAATTATGCCTTTTTATCTTTGAAATGTTGTATCTAAGTGAATTATTTACATCTTTTGATTTTAGACATTGCAATGTATTTAAGTGAATTATTTACTTCATTTACTTTTCAATTGGTTTAATGGATTTTAAATTTATTTGTGAGGATTTACATTTGGTATCATAGCTCTAGGTTGAACACTAGGGCCTTTGTTTTCTTTTTGGGACTATTATGCTAAAGTTGCAAACTTGATACATATTATCCATCATGAATACTAGAAACACTGATCATAGTGATGGATCAAGAAGTGGTCAAGGTAGAGGATCACATGGAGGTGCTCGTGGTGGTTGTAATGTAGGAGATCATGGAGATGCTAGTAATGACCAAGATGGAATATTTGACCATATTCTTGATCTCTTGACCCGATAGGACATGAGGATGAATGCACTTAAGCAAGAGATAAGAGGGAATCATAGGGAGCCGAATGTTAATGAAAATCCCAAATATGCCAATGTAAATGAGAATCCAAGGATATAAGTTCAAGTTCCTAAAGTTGAAACTAATGCTAATAATCAAGCAAGGATTGCAAAAGAATTGGGGAAATATCTCAAGAAAGTAACATCGTCAAAATTTGATGGAAAGATAATTGGAGATGGAGTAGAAGCCTGGATAATAGAAATGGAGAAATACTTTGAGCTCTATAACCTTTCAAATCACACTAAGGCAATGTGGGGATCTTACTAGTTGACCTGTGAAGCAACAACATGGTGGGATAATGAGAAGGTAGATAAGAAGTTGTTACTTGGTGAAATAACTTGGGAGATTTTCTTGCAACTATTTAGAAAAAGATGGTTACCGTAGCTCTTCTTTGACAAGAAGATGACAGAGTTTTAGAATTTGGTTTAGGGAGGTATGTCTGTAACTAGTTAATGGGAGAGGTTCTCACATCTACTTAAGTATGTACCATGGTATCAGATAGATGAGAGATTTCAGATTAGGAAGTTTAGTTTGGGATTGAGGCCACAAATTGGAGCTGAGGTAGACATTCATATCCCACTCACTATGGATGTCATTTTTGAGAAGGCAATAAAGCAAGAGCAGAAGTTGTAGTAAGCAACTAGTTATCATAAGCAAAGAGATGCTAATTTTTCAAATAAGAGATCTCAAAATAATCAGTAGAACTATCAACAGAATAACAACCAAGGCAATAATAGACAAATTAAGAATTTGAAGAGGGGTAATAATTCTTAGGATGGAAATGGTAGAAACAAAAGAGGTGGCTATAATAATAGAAACAACAATTAGAGGGAAAGAGTTGAAGGACCGAGAGCACCTAAGGGTGGATGCTACTGTTACAAGTATGAGGTTAATCAGTGTTGTCATTGATGTCAACATACTCATATTGCATTGATAAGAAGGATTGGATGAGTTGTGTGCTGAGGTTATTGAGGAAATTAGTCTCAATCAGGAACAGTGAAGAACAGTGATGAGAAGAAGAAAAGTACTCAATCAGTTGAGTATCAGAGGATGCAAATTAAAGGGTTTGTATATATGAGTCTTGAGATGTTCCAGTCAAGATTTTAGAGGTCCGCATGAAGATATGAAGAAGTTGTGATCGATCAAGTAGAATAGGTTTCGGAGCTGCTTCGGAGTGACAGAGTGCTACAAAAAGGTCTGGTGAGATCGGGAAGTGCATTGTCCTATTCTGCAGATTGGACAAAGTGTTTGGGATGTCCTTGTGATGTATCATCTCGATTTGTTCATGGTTTGGAGGTCTGGAAGCACATGTTTTAGTATGACAGTGGTGGTAGACTGTGTTCTTGAAGTTCTGGATGAAGAAGAGAAGAGATTCCAGTAAGTAGAAGAAGTGTGGATGTACCTAGTCATTCAGGCAAGCTTGTGAAGGTTCTTGGATCATGTTGAGGTTGTGTTGTTGGTCCGTATTAGTGTTAGAGCCCAGAATTGGAGATATACTTCTGGATGAAGATGTTCTTGTTCAGGTTGGCCGACTGGATGGGTTATTTATCTTGCAAATGTTCTTGTGGATGATTACCGACTTAGATGATTATTCCTAAGTTGATGCCTTGTATAAATAAAGGTTTGTGAGTTCATTTCAAAGTGTGTGTGGAGTAGATGAGTGTGATATAGTGAAAGAACGAAGGCAGAGTAGGTGTGTCTCGAGCTTAAATGGAACTGATCCAGACATGCTGAAGATGTCATTCTCTAGTTCAAGTTTGTAATACTTATGATCTTGTAGACAGTGTGTCTCTTGTAGGTAGTGTGCCTCTTTGTGAGCAATGTGCTTGGGCTATGAGCCCTGACTGGCATGTGCCATCCATTTTTCTTATTCTTCTAACAGAGAATAATCCTTGGTTTAATCACCCCGTGGTTTTTCCCTTAACCAGGTTTTCCACGTCAAAATCTTGGTGTCTAATGTGTTGATGTTTATCTGCTCCGATGTTCTTGCTTTATGCTTTGATGAATGGTTAATTGATATAATGTTAACTAACAAAGTAGATTCAAGTGTTTGAAGTAGAAGCAAGTTTTTGCACAACTGATTCACCCTCCCCCCTCTCAGTTGTGTGCCCTAGATCTAACAATTGGTATCAGAGCCAAGTTCCTCTAAAAGGAACTTAACCGCTTGAGGAGATCTAGGATGTCGTCATACAAGAAGGATAGTCCGAAGTTCAATGGAACCAACTTCTCTCTCTGGAAAGGTCGCATGAAATGTCACTTGGAGTGTATGGGAAAAGCATACTTGTCCATGGTTACAAAACCATATGTACCTCCACAGGGTGGTCTGACAACTCTGAATGAAATCACAGATGCTGAAAACAATCTGCAGACCAAAGAAGCTCTTCTTAGCGCATTGACTAACTCAGAACTCTCAAATGTTATTGATCTACCAACTGCATATGAGATCTGGTTTAAATTGGAACTTCTGCATGAAGGAGATGAGTTTGTTAAGAGTGCAAGGTTGCAAAGTCTCAAAGGGAAATTTGAAAGATTGAAGATGAGAGATGATGAAAATATCACTACCTTTATGCCAAGAGTAAATGAGCTAGTGTGTGGAATTAGGAATGCTGGTGGAGTTCTAGATGAAAATGAAATTGTTTGCAAAATTCTCAAATCCCTTCTTGCTGCCTACAAAATCAAGGTTGCTACCATTGATGAATTCAGAGCCCATACAACTATCACAAGAGAGCAATTGGCTGGCAAACTGGCTGCATTTGAAATGACTAAGTTTGGAGATGATCCCCCCAAGACTGAATCTGCATTCAAAGCCAGTACCTATGTGAAAGGCAAATAAAGATTTGATCTGGGAGAAAACTCTTCAAGGAAGCTATCATGGTCTGATCAAGCAAGGAAAGACATGGAAGAGGAAGAAGCAGAAACAGCTCATCTTGAAGCCTCATTACGAAAAGACTACCAAGAGGATCTGGTAAGTATGAAGGAAAGTTACCTTTTAAGTGCTTCAACTGTAATAAGATTGGTCATTTTGCCTCAAGATGTCTGGAAAGAACTGCAAGGTCAAATTCTAACAGAGAAAGGTTCCAAAAGAACTGTTATTATGTTCATGAAGAAGATGATAATGAAGGTGTAACAAATGATGAATCAGAGATAGGAAATAGATCTAGAAATGAATGGGTGTTTATTGCCATCAAGGAAGAAGATCCAATATCCTCTAAATCTGTCAATCATAAGGTTGTGGAAAGAGCTTTGGCTACACAAGTTGAAGAAAAGGATGATTGGGTTATTGACAGTGGATGTTCTCACCATATGATAGGTGATAAGAACAAGTTCTTAGATTTGGAAAGGTATGAAGGAGGAATGGTAAAATTTGGTGATAATTCTACTGGCAGAATCAGAGGTAGGGGAACTATTTCTTTTGATGGAAAGAGCAAAACTAGTAATGTACTATATGTTGAAGGATTGAAGCACAATCTTCTCAGTGTTGGTCAGTTGGTGGACAAAGGTTATGATCTTTGGTTCAAAAATGGAAGGTACAAGATCTTTGAAAGCTCCAGAACTGAGATTGCATCCGGTACTCAGACAAAAGGTAATATCTTCCATCTAGTTGGTTCTAATAAAAGTTGTTTGTTTGTTCAAGTTGATCAGAGTTGGTTATGGCATAGAAGGATGTGTCATGTGAATTTTGATAACATCATCAAGATAAGCAGTACTCAGGCTGTAAGAGATCTTCCAAAATTGGTGAAACCTACAAATAGTTTATGCAAAGAATGTTAGCTAGGTAAACAGAGCAAAATCTCTTTCAAAAGCAAGGATCAGTCCTCTATCGGATTATTGGAATTAGTTCATACTGATCTATGTGGTCCAACAAGAATCAAGAGTATGCAAGGTGATAGATATTTCATGTTACTAATTGATGACTATTCCCAGATGATGTGGGTTATCTTTCTAAAAGAGAAATCAGAAGCCTTTGAGAAGTTCAAAATCTTCAAAGCTATGGTAGAAAATCAAACTGGATTGAAACTGAAATGTCTGAGGTCTGATAGAGGTGGTGAATTCACATTTGGTGAATTCATAGACTTTTGTGAGAAGCATGGCATAAAGAGACAGTTGTCTGCTCCTAGGACTCCACAACAAAATGGAGTAGTTGAGAGAAAGAACCAGACCATCTAAGAAGCATCTAGGACAATGATGATGGAAGCAAATGTCCCTCAGATGTTTTGGAGAGAAGTTGTCAGCACTGCAGTCTACACTCTTAATCGAGTTCAAATCAGAAGCAATACCGGTAAGACTCCTTATGAACTCTGGTTTGGTATAACTCCCACTGTGAGATATTTCAGAGTATTTGGTAGCAAGTGTTACATCAAAAGAGATGAAGATCTAGGAAATTTTGATGCTAGAAGTGATGAAGGAATTTTCTTGGGTTACTCCACTCAAAGCAAAGCATACCAGTGTTACAATAAGAGATTGATAAAGATGATAGAAAGTACAATGTGAAGGTTGATAAAGGAATTGAGAAGCCCTCAAGGTTTTATGAATATGATGAAGATGATCAAAATGATTCTCTGATACAACGAGCTCAATCCTCTTCTAAAATTCAGATTTAGAATGATCCGGTAAATTAGGAAGAAGAGGTTTGTCTGAATGAGCCTAATCAAGAAACAGTAGTGCAAGAAACTACCAAAGTTCCAAGGTATGTAACTCTAAACCATTCTGAAGATCAAATCATAGGTGACAAAAGCAAAGGGGTACAAACAAGGAGGAGAATTACTCAAGATTCAAATGAATACTGTCTGATTTCAAAGATTGAACCTAAAACAATAAATGAAGCTTGCAATGATAAAAACTGGACCAAAGCAATGGAGGAAGAATTGATGCAAATTGAGAAAAATCACACTTGGGATCTTGTTCCCAGACCTAGAAACAAGAATGTGATTGGAACCAAATGGGTCTTCCGAAACAAACTAAATGAAGTTGGTGAAGTAATTAGAAACAAAGCCAGAGAAAGAGACAGTTTGTGTAAAACCTTTGCAAATCAAATGAAAAGTGAGTTTGAAATGTCAATGCTGGTGAAATGAATTTCTTTTCGGGTCTGCAAATTACTCAGACTAAGAAAGGCATCTTTATCTCTCAGACCAAATATGTGAAAGAATTGTTGAGAAAATTTGGAATGGAAGATTCAAATCCAATGAATACTCCTATGGCAACTGGATGTAAGTTGAGCAAAGATGATGACTCTCCTAAGACAAATCAAACCAAGTACAGATCAATGATTGGAGGACTATTGTATCTCACTCATACTAGACTAGACATAATGCAGGCTGTTGGTCTTGTGGCAAGATTTCAGGCTAATCCTAGAGAATCTCATGTTATGGCAATCAAGAGGATTTTTAGATATCTAAAGGGGACAATTGAGTATGGTCTATGGTATCCTAGAGATCAGGATTTTTCTCTTCATGCATATACAGATGCAGATTGGGCAGGAGATGTGGATGACCGAAAAAGTACAAGTGGAGGAGCATTCTTTTTGGGAAAAAGGTTGGTTTCTTGGCTAAGCAAGAAACAAGAGGCAATATCTCTATCTACAACTGAAGCAGAATACATTGTAGTAGCAGGTAGTTGCACTCAAATATTATGGATGAAGCAAATGTTAAAAGACATTAAAGTAGAATTTGAGGAGCCTATCACAATTTTCTGTGATAATTCAAGTGCAATAAATATTTCTAAGAATTCGGTGTTGCATTCTAAGACCAAGAACATATCTATCAAGTTTCACTTTCTGACAGAACAAGTGAACAAGGATGAAGTCAGATTGGAGTATGTACCCTCAAAGGATCAGATTGCAGATATCTTTACTAAACCTCTTCCCAAGGACTCTTTTGAGTATCTCAGGGAGAAGTTAGGGGTCATGGCCCCTCTGGTGATCAACTAGGATGCACTGATGTGCATCAGTCCAGTGGGTATCACAGTCATATCTTGTGATCCGGATTGATGAAGGGGAGCTGCTACTAAGGGGGAGCAGCTGGTATGATTCTGATGTGTTAGAGTTGCAAGTATGAGCCCTTTGCCATTGATGTCAAAGGGGGAGAGAAGACATGTGAAAAAAAAGTGGTTGATGATCAAAGGGGGAGTAGTAAAGGAAGAGAAGACATGTGAAGAGTTGTTGCTGATAGGGGGAGCTGTGACAGAAAGGAGAAGTTCTTGTCTTGATGGTTTCACATCATATGTTGCCATCAATGACAAAGGGGGAGAGTGTTGCAAGTATGAGGTTAATTAGTGTTGTCATTGATGTCAACATACTCATATTGCATTGATAAGAAGGATTGGATGAGCTGTGTGCTGAGGTTATTGAGGAAATTAGTCTCAATTAGGAATAGTGAAGAACAGTGATGAGAAGAAGAAAACTACTCAATCAGTTGAGTATCAGAGGATGTGGATTAAAGGGTTTGTATATATGAGTCTTGAGATGTTCCAGTCAAGATTTCAGAGGTCCGCATGAAGATATGAAGAAGTTGTAATTGATCAAGTAGAACAGGTTCTGGGAGCTGCTCCGGAGTGATAGAGTGCTACAAAAAGGTCTGGTGAGATCTGGAAGTGCATTATCCTATTTTGTAGATTGGACAAAGTGTTTAGGATGTCCTTGCGATGTGTCATCTCAATTTGTTCATGGTTTGGAGGTCCAGAATCACATGTTTCAGTATGACAGTGGTGGTAGACTGTGTTCTTAAAGTTCTGGATGAAGAAGAGAAGAGATTCTAGTAAGTAGAAGAAGTGTGGATGTACCTGGTCATTCAAACAAGCTTGTGAAGGTTCTTGGATCATGTTGAGGTTGTGTTGTTGGTCTGCATTAGTGTTAGAGCCTAGAATTGGAGATATACTTCTGGATGAAGATGTTCTTGTTCATGTTGGCCGACCGGATGGGTTATTTATCTTGTGAATTTTCTTGTGGATGATTGCCAACTTAGATGATTGTTCCTAAGTCAATGCCTTGTATAAATAAAGGTTTGTGAGTTCATTTCAAAGTGTGTGTGGAGCAGATGAGTGTGATATAGTGAAAGAATGAGAGGTAGAGCAGGTGTGTCTCAGGCTTAAATGGAACTAATCTAGACATGGTGAAGATGTCATTCTCTAGTTCAAGTTTGTAATACTTATGATCTTGTAGACAGTGTGTCTCTTGTAGGTAGTGTGCCTCTTTGTGAGCAGTGTGCTCGGGTAGTGAGCCGTGACTAGCATGTACCATCCATTTTTCTTATTCTTCTAACAAAGAATAATCCTTAGGTTAATCACCCCATGGTTTTTCCCTTAATCGGGTTTTCCACGTCAAAATCTTGGTGTCTAATGTGTCGATGTTTATCTGCTTCGGTGTTCTTGCTTTATGCTTTGATGAATGGTTAATTGATATACTGTTAACTAACAAAGTAGATTCAAGTGTTTGAAGTAGAAGCAAGTTTTTGCACAACTGATTCACCCCCCCTCTCAGTTGTGTGCCCTAGATCTAACAGCTACAACTATGGAGGAGAGAATTATGCAAATGCATGTCCACATAAAAGGGGAAACAAGAATCAACAAGGAGCACCTCAACATCAGAGTCATGCCATAGTGGATAATCAGTAAACAAATTTTTAAGTAGCACATATTCAGTTCCAAGGTAAGCTCTATGGACTACCCGTTTCTATTTTAATTGATATTGGTGCCACAGAATGTTTTGTAGATCCTATAGTAGTATATAAGTTATTTATTAGAGATGGACATATAGAAAACTCTTGGATGGTACAATATGGCAATAGTGCAGAAAAGAGAGTAGACTCATGTCTAGCATGCAATGAGTTAGAGCTTCCTAGTTTTCAAATGCAAGTAAATATGTATGTAGCACCTTTAGGCTCTTATGATGTAATTATGGGAATCAACTGGTTAACTAAACATAAGTCTCTAGTAAACTATGAAGGCAAGGTTGTTAGATGTTTGGATGATCTAGGGAATCAAATGGAAATTAATGAATCTAACAAACCTTTAGAGCTTAGACAAATCTCAGCTATGCAATTAAAGAAAGCCAAGAGGAAAGGATGTGCCATTTATGTTGTCTAAGTAAAGGACCTTGACAAAGAAGAACCAGTGTTCAATGACTATCCAATCCTAAGAGATTTTAGAGATGTATTCCTTGTAGAGTTGATAGAGTTACCACCAAAGAGAGAATTTGACTTCACCATTGATTTGCTACCAGGGATTAAGCCTCAATATAAGGCACCCTACAAGATGGCTACTGCAGAATTGTATGAGCTTAAGGCACAATTGTAAGAGTTACTAAATCAAGGGTTCATTAGACCTAGTGTGTCACCATGGGGCATACCAGTTATCTTTGTGAAGAAGAAGGATGGTACTTTGAGATTATGCATTGATTATAGAATGCTTAACAAAGATACTATAAAGAACAAGTACCCACTCCCAAGAATAGATGAGCTCTTTGAGCAAATGAAAGGAGCAACAATGTTCTCAAAGATAGACCTTAGATCTAGCTATCACTAATTGTGGATTAAGGATGAGGACATCTCTAAAATAACCTTTAGGACTTGATATGGTAACTACGAGTTCACAATGGTACCATTTGGGTTGACCAATGCTCCAACAACTTTCATGAATTTGATGAATAGCATTTTCAGAGATTGTTTAGATGATTTCGTGTTGATCTTCTTGGATGACATATTGATATACTCTAAATTAGTGGAAGAGCATGAAACACATTTGAGGATTGTCTTACATCATTTGAGAGAGAGAAAACTTTATGGTAAATTATCTAAGTGTACATTCTTTCAAGATAAAGTGCACTATCTTGGTCATGTGATCTCACCAAAAGAAAAGGGATTGTAGTTGATCCTAAGAAGATAAAAGCAATAATGGAATGGCCTCCACTATAGAGTGTGATAGAAGTTAGAAGTTTTATGGGACTTGAAGGTTATTATAGAAAGTAAATGGAAGGTTTATCAACCATAGAAACACTTATTACCGCACTTCAAAAGAAGGGTAAGAAGTTTGAATCGACAGAAAGATGTGAGTAAGCTTTCCAAGTGCTAAAGGAAAATCTCACAACCACTCGTATCCTGACCATACCAAATCCTAATGGACACTTTATAGTTATAACAGATGCTTTAGGGGAAGGATTAGGAGGAGTGTTGATGCAGAATGAGCAAGTGGTTGCAGATGAGTCAAGAAAGTTAAAGCAACATGAGTTCAACTACACGCCACATGATCTTGAGTTAGCTACCATAGTTCATACACTTTAGATGTGGAGGCATTATCTTCTAGGTAATCCCTTTGACTTAAAGACAGATCGTCTAGGGCTCAAGTATATATTTACTCAACCTAACCTTAATGCACGATAGAGAAGATAGTTAGAATTCCTTAGTGATTATGACTTTGGAATTGAGTATATGAAAGGAAAGGAGAATAGAGTAGTAGATGCTCTTAGTAGGAGAAGACATTTGGCTGCCATAGTTACCATGAGATCCAATTTGAAGTAGAAAGTAATTCAGAATCTTCAAGGGGATGAGCATTATGAAAGAGTAAAGAAAGCTTTGGAAGTAGACCCCTTAGATCATAGGTTTGATGGTTATGTTATTGAATCAGATGGACTTCTAAGATTTTAGGGAAGGATGTATATTCCTAATTCAGGAGAGTTGAGGAAGTTAGTGCTTGAAGAGATCCATAGTGCACCTTATTCAAGTCACCCTAGAGTGACAAAGATGGTCGAAGGTTTGAAACCTTTATACTTTTGGCCTAGATTTAAGAGGGATGTGATGGAATTTGTGGCTCGATGTTTGGAATGCCAATGCATCAAGGTGGTGCATGTGCATCCAGTAGGATCGTTGTATCCGCACATTATTCGTGAGCACAAGTGGTAAGTGATAAGCATGGATTACATTCAAGGGTTACCTATGTCTAAGAATAGGCATGATGTCATCTTAGTGGTTGTGGACACGTTGACGAAGGTAGCACATTTTGTTCCAGGGAATCTTTTAGATGGTTCTATGGTCTTAGCTAAGAAGTTTGTTTAGGAGATTTTCTGATTGCATGGAGTGCATGAGACGATCATTTTAGATCGAGACACTCGCATGACATCTAGATTTTTGACAACTCTTAATGCAACTTTGGGTACAAAGTTGAATTTCAGCTCAACCTATCATCCTCAAATGGATGGTCAAATAGAAAGAGTCAATTAGGTTGTAGAAGACCTTCTCAAAATGTATTGTATGGATCAATAATATAAATGGGAGGATTATCTTCCATTGGTAGAGTTTGCATACAATAGTGATACCATGCATCTTTGGGAATGACACCATTCAAAGCTTTTTATGGGCATAGGTGTCAAACACCTATCAGTTGGGATAAGGTGGAGGATACAATAGTGATTGGTCCTAAAATGTTAAGAGAAATGGATGATCATATGAAGTTGATCAAAGAGAAGTTGAAGCAAGCTTCAGATTAGCAAAAGAGTTATACAGATAAGAATAGAATGCCTAGATAGTTCTCAATTGATGACAAAGCCTTTTTGATGGTCAAACCTCATAAGAGTTCAATATCGTTCGACAAAGCATCCAAACTTGCTCCTCATTTTGTAGGACCGCTCAAAGTTTTGGAAGCACTTAATCATGTAGCTTATAGACTTGCTCTACCACCTACACTTGCCATAATCCATAATGTTTTTCATGTGTCCTTACTTAAGCTTTATCATCCTGACACATCACATATTCTTGATTGGTGTGCTTTACAAGTTTAGGATCTTGGAGTGGTGATGGTGGAGCCCACTCAAATTCTGGGGAAGCACAACATTAAGTTGCATAGCAGAGATGTGGTGTAATATAAGGTCCAATGGGATCAGTATTCAGAGGACAGTGCCACATGGGAGGATGCAAAGGAGATTGATAGATCTTTTCCTCATTTGAGGATATAGCATAGATTTCTTATTCATGCATGGATTATGATACTTTGAGTTGATGTTATTGTTTTATGACACCTTGATACCTTATTGGTGGTTGATGGATACTTTATTAATTTGATGTGTAATAAGACATCGGGATGATGTTTCTTCTAAGTGGGGAAGGATGTCATGTCTAATTTTTCTGAACAATATAATTATTCTAGATTAGTGAACAATTATTATGACTGACTTTTACTGTAAGTAATTTTATATGTATGAAGGTAATTATTATGAGTTTATATTGATGAAAATTGGAAATTGATTTAAGTGTTAAATATTGTCGATATGATTACATTAATTTGCCTTGGCTATGTTTTGGAGACACTAATCTATTGATGTTGAGTTGAGTGTGAAAGAATGCAGGTACTCATCGAAGATGAGAACATGGTTGAGGTAGAGGTGTTCTAGCCACTTGGCAAGAACTGATGGGATGGATTATCCTCATACAATCACACACCCATGCAGTTTTCATATGCATTTTGAATGGTTTTCTTATGCATCATTGTGTGGAAGATAAGTGTGATTGATGATTTAAAATTTAGAGGATAACGTGTTTTAAATTGCTACAAAAGTTTATATCAAATGCATTATTTTACTTAATGTTGTGATGATTCAAAGTTAGAAAAATTAGTGTGTTAAAAATTGTTTTCGAAAGCATGATGTAATTACTTAAGTTTAATGTCTTTTCTGAATTGTATTTAAATAGGTATTGTAATTTAAATAAAGAAATTTATATATATGTTTATTTGTAATTATGCTGAGAGGCGTTCTACACTCATAGCAAGGGCTAAAAGATTCAGATTCCCAAGTAAACAAAATTCATAAAATGTGTAAATAAATAAATTTGTGGAAAAATAGAAAAACTTGGGCAGTTATGGAGTGAAATCTTTATTAGATTTGAAGAATATGAAAAGTTTGCAACATAGTCTCTTTAAATTAAATCATGTGAGCATATCAAATATTCTAACTAGAAGTAATTTATAAATGCCAACAAATTGGAAGATATCTCTCGGCATATTGTAGATATATTTTTTTAAATATAAATATACTAGTTTAATTTAATAAATAATAAATATTGTTTCTATTTACATAATTATAGATGTTTGGAAGACAATATGCAAAATAGATTTAAATAAATTATATTAAATTATCATAGAGTTAATATAATTATAATTTTAAATAAATAAATAAGAAAGAAGTTAAAAAGTAGACTTCCTGTTATATAAGCAATTTTTGCTCTGCATAATAGTAAGTTGCATGGAAGATATTTTTTATTTTATTGTTTTAAATAGCATTGTTATCTTTTATCATATTGGTCAATGATCATGCAAAACTTGGGAGAACTTTAGTTTGAAATCTAAACCTAAATACTGGGACGCTAAGAATGGAGAGATATCTTTATTAAAAAGAGAGATAGGCAGCAGAAGAAATTCTCACAAACCATTAAAAGCTAAGGAGATTTCTGAGCAACAGGAGACTTGTTTGTTTTTGGCATCAGTAGCAAAGGAGAGATCCGTAGGACACGACTAGAGGGAGAACAAGGTGGCAACAATAGCTTCAAATTTATCTTGAGTCGATGTATTTTTCTAGCTTTTTATTCATGTTTTCACATTCTTGGAATCACTTTTTTTGTGGATGTAAAAATGATAAGTTTTTATCTATTTGGTGGGTGAATGTTTTTTTATGCTCGACCCTTGTTTTGTTTGAGCCATCCACCTTGAAAATGGCCTGCATACTGTAGCCTCTCTCTTTCCTGGCTACTTGTCTTTTGGTCATTTCACCTTATATTGGCCGATCATTTCCTTATGGCCATTGACTTCTTCTTTGGCTGCCATCCCTGTCATTCAGGCCATTTGGCCTTCTTGGGCAATCTTGTATAGATCAACCCATTTATTCTTGCCTATCACCTGGTATTAATCTTTGACTGATCATTGATTTCTTAAGACATGATAATTATCTTCTTCCCTTGTTTGTCTGCCTAAAACCAAGATGTTATTCTTAGATTTTAATTATTAAACTAAATGAAAACTATTAATAAAACCTCTAGATTGCTATAGGAAATTCCATATCAGACAATATATGACTAATTTTCTTTCTTTTGATGGCTGAAATCAGTTTTAGATTAGAAGATCGACCTATCCATACTGAAACTCAAAACTCACAAAAAGTAGTTAAAACTATATTTTCCTGTTATAGACTGCATTTCAAAACATTATCTTTAACCTTACCAATGAATAAAAATAAGATTTTACTTGCTATGTTTTCATTTTTTTTATATTTATGTTGTTCTTGTTGCTGGTAATAGGAAGGCAACATCAAGTTTGTTTTTATTTTTCTGCATTAATATTGTTGTAGCAATAGGAAGTTTGTTATATGTTTTTATGAGTTCTCATCACAAATTTGATAGCAAGGAATGATAATAGCTAGATTGCATATGATATTGAGAAAATATGATTAAATAACGGATAAGAAATTTATATCAAATTGATAAACTTGTGGATGCAATTTGTATGAAAAAAGATGAATTATTGCTTGTGGAAAGTGTGATTTTTCAAATGATGTTTTGGGAAGGGATTTTAAATGACTTATTAAAAACTTGATTCTTTGAATTATTATTTGCTTTCTTGCTTCTTGGGGAAAGAAGTAGATTTTTTTTATCTATGAATGTAAATGGGTTGCTTTCTAGGCTAGGATGCTAAATGTGGATTTTCAGAGATGCCTTTTCCTCTTTTTGAGAATTAAACCAGGTTACTTATAAAGGATTAGATCTAATTG
Source organism: Cunninghamia lanceolata (assembly GCA_027924645.1). NCBI lineage: Eukaryota > Viridiplantae > Streptophyta > Pinopsida > Cupressales > Cupressaceae > Cunninghamia > Cunninghamia lanceolata. The sequence continues at coordinate 22,334,929 of BSBN01000582.1, forward strand.
AGATGACATTGAAATAGATGTTTATTGTCTAGCAAACTTATTTATTTATATCTCTGCCACATCCTATTGTGAGACAATTTGCTTTTCATTATTTAGAATTATACATTTAGACATCAGGGTTGCATCGGGTGTTCCCTCCTGCCAGTTGTTACCAAGTAGCTAGACATTTCATGCAGGGCTGGGTTTCCTTCGTTTCATGAAGGGATCCAGATAAGTGTAAATACTTAATGGTTGGGTGGAAAAGCACCTGGGCCATGTTCACGTCTCTCAGCTTATAGGTGGTGGACCACTTGGTTCATGTGACTGATGAGCGTATTGGTTTATTATTCTTGTTGTACATGATCATTGTACTTGATTTGGATGTATTATGGCATGCTTGCCAGTGGATTTATGTATATTATTTTATAGAGCTTGTTACCTAGATTAAGTACACAATTTTGTAAGATTTAATGACATTGTGATTCATATTTATGAGATTTACCTTTGATTGCGATATTGTAATTAAGAGGATTAATTACGCCATTTTGTCTTTGAAATTTTGTATCTAAGTGAATTATTTACATCTTTTTATTTTGGATATTGCGATGTTGTATTTAAGTGGATTATTTACTTCATTTACTTTTGAGTTGATTTAATGGCTTTTATATTTATTTGTGAGGATTTACAATTTTTGAATCTTTTCAAATCAGCATAACACCATGCAAAAACATCTTTGTAACAAATTAACAAAGAGATTAACTTTTCCCTCTCATGAGGAGAACAACATTTTCCTATACAAACCATTTTTGGATCTTCTTTCATGCCAATATTGATATGATTGAAATCAGTTGATGACTCAATAGAGACTTTACTCTTTTGCTTTAGGTATTGGTCATGCCTATTGAACAAGTCTTCAAGAGAGACTAGGCCTTTAGGAAATTTATTGCCTTTTAATTGAATATCCTCAGACCCTTTGCTATCAGGAGAATAAATATCACCTTCTAGAATGTCATTACACGTGTCATCACTACCTTCAAAGAAAATGTTTGCAAATACCTCATCTTCCTCTAAGAATGCAATAATTTGTTTATCATTGTTGAAAACTTGCTAATGATTCACATTATCAGGCACATTAGGATGATATACAATTTCAATTCTATATAGTTTATCCTTGAATTTTGGATGTGGAAACAACAAGGACATGGAGACTACCAATGAATTAGCCCTAATATTGAGATCTCTAGGCATTGCTTCTATAGAAAAAAGATCAAAGTCTTCAATGCAGTCCCATACCCTGTTTCTATAATGTCTGAGCCTACCATTTTTCACAATGTATATTTTCCTAACTTGCTTAACAATTAATTCTACATCACCCACTGCCCTCAATTGTTTTATCCCTTTTTCTTTGGCTAATGCTAGGACAAGCAACAAGGCTTCATACTTTGCGATGTTATTGGTATTCTCAAACTCCAACTTATAAGAAAAAGGGAATTTATAACCATCTGGTGAAATTAATACAACCCTTGCACTAGAACTAGCACTAGAGCAACTTCCATCAAATTACATTATCCATAGTTCATCAACTAAATCTGGACTAATTAGTCTTGGACATTCCTCTTCTGAAGATGTGCACATGTAGGTACCTAGTCTAGTTTCTACAAATAGAATATCTACTCTTGGATCCCCTGATTTTAACACAGTGAACTTAGCTTTAGGTTCTCGGTTAAAATGGATTTTCTTCCCATCTAGGGGTATCAAAGTGTGGGACCAATCCATTTGTATCTCACCCCCAAGGTCTCTACAAAAAGTCCTACTCAAGAGCATTCCATAGCTGGCAGGAATGTCAGTAACAAGAATGGTTAACTTCAGCCTCTTTTGGGGGAAAACAACTAGGGCAACTTGAGCATCTTTGATCTGCCCTAGAATGGGGACTGGTGAACCATCCATATAAAAGCATTTACCATGGGAAGGAGTATAAAACAAACCTAAAGATCTGGCCACTTGGGTAGGCATCACATTGTTAGAAGCTCCAGAATCAATAACACAATTGCTTAGTTTAAAGCTAGCTATATATAAAGACACATAGAAGGGTTCAGGTTTGGAAAAGGGATTTTGTTGACTTGAGTCTTTATCATTGGAATTTGAGTAGATTTATTTCTCAACATATACTTCATTTTCACTAGGCACCTGAGCATTGTTCTGAGATGGTGAAGGATCTTGTTTGATGTATCTCACTAACCTATCTAGTTCAGAGGGGTTGAGCCTAAGATATTCATCTTGGGAAATGTGATTTTCTATATTTTTGCATGACTCAATTATGTCAAATGAACTAGAAATGAGTACATCAGAAGAACAAATAGATGGTACCTCAGTAGATGTATTCTTGGGCACAACATTCTTAGGCCTTTTGGAATTAGAAGTGGCTTGCCTCAACAAAATGTACTTTAGAGTAGAAGATGAACCACTAGTTTGGCCTTTAAACTCTACACCCTTTTGAGCTTGTTGTCCTCTCACAAAGACTGCGCAATTGGGATCAATATCTATAAACACATCTTCTCCTGATTCAGTGTCTGACTCATATTCAAAGAAATTTATGCCAGCATCATGAGACGAACCAGGTTCCTCCACATATGGTGTCTCAACATGTTCATTAGTGGAAATAATTTGCATGAACCAAACCATTTTTGGACAAGTGGACCCATCATGGTTTGAAGTTAGATGAAAATTACACATCATGTGATTATTTTTGCTAGTGGAAGGCCTGTTCTCAATGGCCAATCTCTAATTGGGATTGGTTAATGGTAGTGTCCTATTATAACCACTAGGGAGGCCATAGTCTTTTCTTGGTATATCTTGGTACTGTGGATGAAGAGGATTCTTAGGCATCTTCCTTTTTAATGTGATGATATCATTACCCAATCTCTATATAACATGATTAGTAGAATTTGATGCTGAAGGTTTCCTAGTCTGAAGTTTTTTCTTCCATTTCCTAGCAATAATCAAGTCATCTTCCATAGATATAACTCTTTCCTAAGCTGCATCTATATTAGCTACACCTTTCCTCTTAATGGTGAAACTAACATCCAGTGAAAGGGTATTGATAAAAAACATTTTAGTAAGTCATCTCAAGGCCTCATGTTCTCGAGAATTCTATTTTACAACTTATTGAATTTGGCAACAAACTCTCTCATTGGTTCATGAATTTCTTTTTTCATAGTGGCCAATTGAGTGACAAGGACTTGTTCATTCTCTGTAGACTTAAATCTACTTTCAAACTTGGTCCTTAGAGTAGTCCAGTTATTAATAGAACCATTTGGCAGATGGTAGAACTAGTCAGCAGTGGTATCAGTCAAAGATTCTACAAAAAGTCTCATGGCAACATCTTCATGTTGCACAACAAGAATGGAGGAGGTAGAAAAGTAAGCTTGCATGTGCCCATTTGGAGTGACTTTTCCATCTCCTCTAAATTTAGGTATGATTTTCCTTGAACCTTTGGTTAATTCGTATAGTTGAGCTTTGAGGTTAAGAGGACCTATTGTGGCTCCCCATGGAATAGGTGGAGGTTGGGCCATGATAAGAGGAGTATGAACAAGAAAGTTTACTTGCAAAGGGAGACCAGTCCTATGTAAAACAAGAGCTTGACAAGAAGTACCAGAAACCCTTGAGACACTTTGTTTTGGGGAAGGAGATGATGGTCTACTAACAGACTTAACCTTTCGATTAGATGGGAAGGATAAAAATTTGATAGCTTCTAGTAGTTCAAAGTCATTATCCAACCCCTTTCTTTCTATATCCCCTAGTATATCTTTTAGAAGCCAGACTTGAACAAAATAATAATAAAGTATAGAGTCACCAACTTCACTTACTAATTAATTCGTGGAAGATTTTGCTGATTGTTCAACTAGTTTCTTTGATTATCAGCTTGATTTCTACGTCTATTATCAGGAAGTGCTTGAATGGGAAAGACTCTTTCTCTTCATGAAACAGGTACTACGTTTTGAATAAAGACAATTTCTTGAGCCTCACCAAGATGCCTAGTGTTATCTCTTATGATTTCACCAAGTTCTTCTTCTGCTTCTTCTTCTTCTTCTTCTTCTTCTTCTTCTAAAACCTCATTAACTTAGTTCTATTACAAATTGGTTCTTCTCTATTGCCAAGCAAGCAATCTTAAGCCAATAATGATATCTTCTTGATCACCTACAAGCCAATCTGAGTTAAGCTGAAGGATTGGAGCATTACATCTCTAACAAATAATGTAAACTAAAGAAACTCACAACACATATCTAACAGAAATCCCCAACAGAGTCACCAAAAATCTATTGGTTTATAGATTTTGTCACTTAACTCTATATTCTTTCACCCAAGAAGTGACAAATGTAACCACAGTTGAATAAGTTATAATAATATTTACAATCGATTCTTTGCTTATTTTACAAGGTGGAAGCTACCTTCTAATGATATACATTGAATTCTAAACTTGTGTTACTTTTAACCAGGAAGCAAAAGAAAGGCAATGCTTTTAACAAAAAACCTTAAAAGGTAATTCTACACTTCTAAAATAACTAGAAATTCAAAGAAGTTCAAAGACTTCGGATCCACTACAATATTGAATAAGAATTATATAACCATCACCATGAACATTCATTCAAAGATAAATACTTCACAACAATGAAAGATTATGTCATCCAACACTCCAATACATATAAATAAATAATCAATGGCAATATATCCAACATAAAAAGAATAACATTCAAACACCATAACACAAAGATTATATCTACTTGAACTCCAGTATATATTTCTTCTTTTATATTAAATCAATCAAAAATCAAAGTATAATAGAGTCTTTTCTTAAATGAGGAAAAAAAAGTTCACCCAAAAAAGATCCATACTATGCCTTATACATTCATATTTATAGAATCCACATAATAATTGTCTTTGAAAGGAACAGTTTTTTAAGGACAACCATTTTAAACTAATAAAGTTCTAAAATAAGTATTTGAGCCAAATTAAAATAAATAGCATGAAATAAAAACAAATAAGCGACCACCCCTTCATCTTCCTTTAGGTCTTCGACACTTTTACCATCCTGCTCCTTTGCCATGGCTTCTCGTGCTTTCATCATGATCTTATATTCCCTGTACCTAGTAACAACAGAAGTAATGCTCTTACTTCCTAGTGTGGTCATTATCTACAATCTAGTTCTTAATTTACTCAACATTTTGCTGGCTTCAGCTAAGGCCTCATGGTTGTTATCACCCTTGGTCTTGAAAGAATTAAGATATCCCTGCATAAGGCCTAACTTCCCCAATGATTCTCTAGTGATGGTCTAAGGATCTACAATTTCCTTATTAAAAGTATCTTTAAACCTTTGAGTAATTTCTTTCATATCCAATAGGTTTTCCCCAAATTCATATGTGATGTTGACCTCTAGCATATTACATTCATTTTATATTTTGATCATTGCATCAAGGTACTGACGCAGCGTCTTGTTAATCTCATCAATAAGATTGTCATACATGTATAACTTCCACTCCAGGGACTTGGCCCAAGAAGGGTCTATATCCTGTGGGTCATTTATTATCTTCTCTTTGATGAGTGTGATGGAATCCATGGCCACTAACTCAGAGACCTCTTTAGAAAGCACATAAGTGCTACATTTCTCTTTTCTCACTTATTGAAGCTCACTAATCAATTCTTTTCTCTTATTGTGCACTTGAGTATGGGATTGTACCAACCAGCTAAAGAAAAATATGATTTCACAAGACAAATTCTAAATCCAATTAGTCACAGCTTTAGAAAAGTTCAATTTTTTCTTTATTTAATGCATAGTGTTGGCGTCAATACCTGCAATGTCAGAACTGGAGGCTTCATGGGCTATAGGTGTCATGATACACTAAATGAAGTTGCTCAAAGAGAGAACTTGGGATTGCAATTTTATGTTTTCCTTCCTCTCTTCCTTTTCCCTTTTGATCAAAGCATTTATAGAATAACTAGCATGATAAGCATCTCCTTCCAGCGTTGAAGGACCCAAGTCAATGTGACTAATTTTATAATCTACTTCAGTAATTTCATTTTCATTTAAGCCCTTCACAGGTTCAACAATTTCTATCATCTGATGCTCTAAAGTAGCATCTATCACCATCCTGGACATTCTTTTAGCCTTCTTAGTCTTGGAGGTATTTTGTAATAATTTGGCGATGGTGTCTACTTCAATTGCCATTATGGGCACATTCTTCCTTTTTTCATCCACTACCTTTTTCAACCAACCTGGGGAGGAAGATACCACACAATTATCCACATTAATTGGCACAATTTTACTTTGGTTGTCAACAAAAATAGAAATAGAAACATCTGCATTAGCAGAAGGAGAGGGAACTTCAAAAATGGAGGAAAAGAACCATCATCAATAATTTGTTTGAAAATAGGATCAGAATCCACATGCACAGCTTTCACTTGAGCATTTATCTTTTTCAAAGTAGGCAAGGGAACACCAACCAATTCACAAACTGATTACAATTTCAAGACTTCTTCTGGCTTTTCACCATCACCACCCGATTGTGAATCAGTGTTAGATTGCAACACCCCATGTCTTCCAAAAGAGATTTGTACACCAAAACTCTGTACAGATCTTTACTCATTAGTTTTTGAATTTCTTTGTTCATGGGGAAAGCCAACATGCCCATGCCAATTTTCATCTAACCAATCTTTAGTTTTCTTTAACACTACTGCAAAACGAACCTTCAAGTCAACCACCTCCTTTCTAGACCAATTAATATGGGGAAGAGGTTTTGAAATTAGGGTTTGATATTTAGTATCAATCACTTCAAAACTTTCTACAATTCCATCTGGAATGTGTAAATGGAGACCGAATTGTTAGGGATTACACGCAGAAGATATCAATTAAATGCATATAAATATTAAACAGAGGAATGAAAAATACACAGAAATAAAAATAGTGAGAGATAATTTTTAACGTACTTCACCCAAACTCAGGCTACATCCACCAATAGAGAGTCCAATATTATTATCCAATAAATCAAACTGATTACAACTAGCAATCTTTGCAACTCAATACCACTGCAAATACTATAATACAATGTCAACAGAAACCCTAACCCTTAACCATTTTTATCAAGAATTATGTCGGTTACAAAATAGGGTTTTTTTTATGTCATCCAATAGAAAAATAACTCTTGATGCCTTTACAAAATAACAAAAACCATTTGAGGTTCAACCCCATCCTGTATCGTGACAAGGAGCATGCTAGGGGCACTCCCCCTTGACCCCATTAAATAATTTGGGGGTAAACTGCGCTGATAGAAGTGGGGAAAATTTAACCTCCGAGTCTTATTAGGCTCCATATAATAACACAAACACCTAACTTTGACTCAAAGTGAGACTCATACAATTTCTCCTTTGGACTTCCTGGTCATCCATGCAATCCTCCCATAAATCCTCTAGACTCAAATGATGTTCATAAGAACCAGAGCCATGAAAGTTCTGCTTCACATAGTTTTTATTGTCGAAATTAGGCCTCATTGATAAAGAATGAAAATTAAACTCTCCCAAGACATACTCCGCCCCTTTAGCAATATCATTGGTTTTATAGGAGTAGGAGGAAAACATCAACAGGGATGAGTACCCTCTTTTTCTCATACTTTGGTATTTGACATTCATGGAAGACATTTGTCTATAAATTTCTAGAAAAACAATAAAGTCACTGGGATATCGGGGTAATTTGGTTTTTTCATAACCTCCTACTCTCAAATAGGTGAATATGTCAAATTGAATATAGAAACTCTTGAACTCCATGATCAAGGAAGAAGCTTATGAGGAAATCCTCAACTCAGGGTTACCATATAGCTTTCTCACAACAAACATCAAAAAGGCATCATTTACACAATAGTAATCTTTCATTCCAACCTCTTTAGTGAGTTGGGAAAAATAGGTGTACATAGGTGTGTCTGGGGTTAAAGAGCCATGTGGTCTCAACCCAGCCCCAATAACCTCTTTGTTGGCCAAAATATATATTAAATAAGAACACATATGAAAAGTGGCAGTCTCCTAAAACTTGACCAATTGTTCATTCAAATGATAGCTAATAATTTTAGCCCAATTCACAAATTGACCCTCGCTATATATTAACAGAATAAAACGACACATCCAATTTTCAAAAGAATCTATGTTTTCACTCCCAACTACATGATGCAGTAAAGTAATGATGTCTGAAATTTCATCCTTAAAAGGGGTTCTTCTTAGCTTCGATGGTAATTAAGACTTACCTATTTTTTCAGATTTCAACCAGTTCCATGTGATGGAATTCTTGCACCAATCTTCGTTTGCTTTGAAGAACTCTATTCCAACAGCAACAAACATATCTTCAAATTTCTGTCTTCAAAATTCTTAACGCACAAGAGATAGTCCTAAGATCAATTTTTTCTACCACCGACTTGTCTTTCTCTCTAATCTCCAAAGCCTTAGGGATGTATCCCTGCATGCAAGCCATGACCAAATCCACGTTCTACACTAAGAAGGGAAAATCTTCGGCATGCACTAAACCACTCTCTAGGATTTTCTCTACAAAAGGTGATTTGTCTTCTTGCTACAAACAAGACCAAAATTCTCCCAAATCGATATTGGCAAGTTTAGTATCTTTCACCCCAGACCAACTGCTTTCAATACTTTAATGGTGAGGATTTCCTTGGTACTTGAATTTCATCACCTATCACATCTCATTTTTTGATGGACTATATTATTATTCTAGATTAGCAAACATTTACTATGGTTATTTTACTTTGACTAAGTTCCACGCATGTAAAGGTAATTATCATGAAGTTATAATTGTGTAAATTAGAAAGTTGATTTAAATATTAAATATTATCAATGTGATTATAATGTTTTGGGGAACTAACCTATTGACGTCAAGTTGAGTGCAAATGAATGCAGGTACTCATCAAAGACGAGAACATGGTTGAGGTAGAGGTATTCTAGCCACTTGGCAAGAACTGTTTGGGATGGTTAACTCTGATACAATCACACACCCACATAGCTTCATGTTGCATTATTGAATGGCTTATTTTATGCATCATTGTGTGGATAATAAATATGGTGAATGGTTAGATACTTAGAATATTGTATTTTAATTGCGACAGTAAATACTTTTCAAGTGCATGATTTAATTATAAATATTAAAAGTTCTTTTGATTAAATTTAAAATGGGTTATTTTAAATGCTTGATTTTAAATAGTTTAGTTTATGGTATTTAAATAAATAGTACGTTTAAATTATTTAAATAATAAAATAAATAAGTGTTTTCCTATTCTTATAAAAATTATTGTTTGAATAACAATCTCTATAATTAGATTTAAAATAATTATATTTAAATACAATAGATATGTATATATAAATTATTTAATATTATTTTAAATACTTCTATTTTATTAAAGTAATTATGTATTAGAAATGGTGTTTTATTAATAGTTAAAATATATTAATAATAGTTTTATTATATTTAGAATTAAAAATAAAGAAATTAAAAGAATAATATTGGTCATGCAATCTAAAAGAATAAATAACTTATTTTAATTATATTTTAATATGGCTTTGGAGAAGCCAAATTTCATGCAAACTAAAATTATACTACAGTTATTAAGAGAAGAAATCAAACCTAATTTAAAAACACCATTATTAGAAAAGATTTTTAATAAAATAAGGGAGAGTAGATGGAAGATTATCCATTTTTTTCTTTTTCTAAGAAACCAATGGAGAAAAAGCACCACAAAAATGGTAGCAACAAGCATGATTCCTTATTATTATGAGCAATGATTTACATCAGTAGGAAGAGGAGGGCGTCAAGGTTTTGGAGTGACCAGAGATCAGAAAGACTAGCAACAGTAGAAAAGATTTGACTTCTTTCTTCCAATAAAGGAACCCGGTATTTTTCTATAGATTCTATTGCTAAAGTTATGGCTGATTTACTATTAAAACTATGTTGAATATGGACTGTAATCTATCTCTTCTCTTGGCCTGCAAATAGACGGTTCTTCTTTCTAGTTTTTTTTCCACTGTTGTAGATTTATCCTATCATTGTCAATTATCTTCTTTCTTTACAAAGTTGTTTTATAAACTTCTATAGCCGCTAATGAGAGATTTCTTAGTAGAAAGAACATTAACCCTATAGCTATCTTTTGTCTATGTTAATGTTGTTCAAATCTGATTAGTTCCTATAGTTGTCTTTAATCTGATTGTTGCTCTTGTAGTAGACTGTTCTACTATTCCTGTAGTAGACACCAAACTACTCCTGTAGTAGTACCTTTTACTTTTGTAGCAATCTTACTTCTGTGCAGTAGTTTGTTACTTCCTATTGCCTGAGTTAAAATAGTTCCTGTTGGCAGTTTTAAGAAGTTCCCATCGCCAGTTTTAAAGAAGTTCCTATCGCTAATTTTAAAGAACTTCATGTCACTAGTTTTAAGAAGTTCCTGTCACCCGTTTTTTGCTCCTATCACCCATTTTTACCAGTTCCTGTAGCAGACTTATGCTTGATGCCTATAGATGAATCAAATGCTCATGTAGCTTAGTTTTATACTCTTTTAAACTGTTGTGACAACTTTAAAATAGAGATAGTTTGGGATTTGATTAAATACCTATCTTCTTGTGGGCGTCGGGCTAAAACAAGTTATAATTTAATATTATATTTTCTTCATATGTTAGTGATTATAAAAAGGATAAATAAAATTGTTTTGATTAAAAGTTTCTTGTAGAGAAATTGTATATTCGAGATGAATGAGATGGAAAAATTTACATGTTGTGGAATTTAAATGAAATATGCACTAGGGATGAAACTAGTTTAAACAACCTTTTTATGCAATTATATGATCAATGGATTATTGCTTGGAAAGAGTATTTCCACGATTGGTGTTTTGGGGTTTTAAAATAATTTATAGAAGACCATTAATTGTTTTATTCTATTATTCTATATACTTAATCTTGAGGAAAGATAGAAATAATATTTGAAATAAGTATGCATGAAACCTCATTGTGTGAGAGTCGAGTAGTCAAACCTCATTATTTTATTTTATTGCTTGATTTATAAAAGAGTATTTGGATATAAAGTAAAATCATTAGTTCTATAATCTATTTATACTATGGAAATACTAATTGAGAATATAATCAGATTACCAAATCTATGTTGCTTTTAAAAAAGATTTATGATGATCTTCATTATTTCTTGAAAGATATGTTTCATGATTGATGCATGGGAAAGGGATCTAGAAATGGCCATAGGTGATTTTGGATCTTTATTCATTAATTTTATTTATTTACTTGCTTATTTAATTCTTAGGGAAAGAAGATAGATTTTTATCTAGAAATGTTATTGGGTTACTTTCTAGGCTAGGATGCCGAATGTGGATTATCAAAGATGGCTTTTCCTCTTATTGGGAATTGAACCAGGTTACTATTTAAACAATTAGATCTAATCGAGATGACATTGAAATAGATGTTTATTCATCTAGAAAAACTTATTTATATATATCTCTAACACATCCTGGTGTGAGACAATCTACATTTCATTATTTAGAATTGCACATTCAGACATCAAGGTTGCATTAATTGTTCCCTCCTGCCATTTGTTTCTAGGTAGCTAGACATTTCATGCAGGGTTGGGCTTCCTTTGTTTCATGAAGGGATCTAGGGAAGTGTAATTACTTCATGGTTGGGTGAAAAAGCACCTGGGACATGTTCCCATCTCTTGGCTCGTAGGTGGTGGACCACTTGGTTTGTGCGACTGATAAGCATATTGATTTATTTATTCATATGGTTTATGATTATTGGATGTATTATGGCATGGTTGTCAAAGGACTTTGTATATGATTTTATAGTGCTTTTACTTGGAATGAGCATGCGAGTTGTAATATTTAATGACTTTGTTGATTTATATTGATGAGATTATCTTTTGCAAGATTTATTGAATCTTATGGATTCTTATTTATTAGGATTTCCTTTGTGAAGATTTATTGACTCTATTGAATCTTATTGATGAAACTATTGTTTATCTTGATGTTGTAATTAAGTGGATTAATGAAACTCCTTTTTATCTTTTGGAAGTTATATTTAAGCGGATTATTTACATCTTTTTACTTTATTTACTTTTACATTTGGTATCAGAGCATGGTTCTAGCATTGGGAGCTCTGGGTGTGTGTGTGTGTGTGTGTGTTTCTCAGTTGATTGAGCATGTGTGTCCTTATGTATTGGATTGTTGTGGATAGCATGTGCCTCTTCTTTTATAGGGTTAGATAGACCCTGATGATTGTTCTTGAGTATGAAGGACTAGGTTCTTTTCTTCTTTTAGGGTTATGCATTAGTATGTGAAAGAGGATGTTGGATCACATGTTTGACTTATTTTATTTTACCTTCTAGTGAATGATTGTTTGAAATTCATATTGTATTGTTTAATTTAGATTATGATATGAATATGAATTCATTTATGTGGGTATAAGAAATATAGTATTACATTTGCCTTACTGAAGTTTAAGGAAATAAATGATAATCATTGCTTGTAGGAAAGAATGGTGTGTTGTGATATCTTGGTTTGTGAACCTAATTTGTCCTAACTTAAAATCTTGGTTGTTGAATGTTTGCAAGTATAGAATTCTATGAATGTTTTATTTTGTCATAAACTTGTGTTTGGAAGGAGAATGACTATTTTGCTTTCTATGCCTTTGGGAAGTTACCTTGTAGGATGGGTGCCAAATATGGGGAAAATAGGGAGGTGGGTTTCCTTTTCAAAAACCTACCCACTGTTAATCAGTTTTATTTATTTAAATCCCTACCATATCCTATTAATGAGATGTTGCATTCAAGTTGGGGATGCATGTAGGTTAACAGGGATGCACCAGGTTTGGTTGGGCATTCTTTAGTTTGATTGAGATTTCCTGGCTCATAATGCAATCTTTGTTGCTAGGTATCTTTAGTGGTGTTGTGTGGAAATGATCTTATGATATAGAGGTGTTTGGAATCTTAGAGGACTAGGTTACTTGTGCGATTGAGTGTGTTCTCTTAACTTGCCCCAATTTGGATCTAGGCATAGTGTAGCATCGTACTTCCTCTCTAGTGGCTAGAATTAGTCACATAGTTCATGTAATGTGAAACTTTTGAACTTTGATATTTATTATTTGACTTTGATAATTTCTCTAAACATTGTAAAGACCAACATTGAAATATTATTTTTATTTATGAAAACGTATAGCCATCAAAATTGATATTTACTTCTCTTGTGACCTTGTTGGTCATGTTTGATTTATTGTCAAAATTGAGCTCATTTTTTTTACCGTATTGTTGGAATTAAATTTTTCTCTACTCAAGAATTTATTTATTTATTTATTAGTGGTGGCTATGCTTGAATGTTTTAAAACTATTGGTCATATATCATGTTATGTTTTCTATCATGTCCATGACGGGCTTCTAAAAGGTTGTGTAAGGGAGTAGGATGCAGAGAATGTTTTGTTTCATAGTGAGTGTGTTACTAAGAGCTTTGGTACATTAAGTTCATTAATTGTTGTTAGGTGTATTAACATTTTTGAAGTGTTGAGGAAGTTCTAAATTGGATTTTAGGTGTCACTTTGGATCACTTGAAGTAAGTTGAAATTTTGAAATAAATTTTGATAGAAGAATTGGAAAAAAGGTTAATAAAGAATTGAAGAATGTTAAAAAGGAGTAATATAGAATATATGGAAAGAATAAAAGAGTTAGGAAAGGAAAAGTAGGAAAAGTTTTGTGAAAATGATCTTTTGGAAAAAGAATTGGTGAAAGAAGAGTGAAGTTGTTTAAGAAATAAATAATTGCAAGAAAAATTGAAGAACCTAGAAGAAGAAAATTCAAATAGAAAGATCAAAATGATGAGTTAAAACAATTGTTTGCAGCATGCCAAGAAGAAAATGAATGTTGGAAATCAAGCCGTTAGTTTGTGAAGTCTCATGTGACATGGATGATTTAGGGTCTTTTGATAAATCACTTGGTAGTTTGCTAAAGAATGTAAAGGATGAAAATGATGATGAATCTGCTATCATAACTAGTTGTTTGGATAAGAATGTGGTTTGAAAGTCTTGAATAAAATTGAATATATAGGCAAAGGTTTGGGTAAGCATGGGCAAGGAATCAAAGAGCCCATTGAGTCAATTGTGGGGACTAAGTATGAAAGTCTCAGGTATCAAGGTAAAGGAAAAGAAAATACTAAGAAGTCATTTCAAGGAAAGAACATTTTACATTGTTCACATTGTGATAGAGAAGGACATAGAAGAGAAAATTGTTGGAATTTACATCGTTGCAAAAATTTGTGGTTTGAAAAATCATAGTAAAAAGACATGTTGGAATAGAGAGTTGGAAAATTAAATCTATGACAAGTGTGAAAATGAGTTATGGCTGGATAAATGTATTTGATTGGTAAAGAAAAAGGAAAATGATTGAACAACATAAACAAAACAACCAAATATAGCGAATAGCCAAGAATAGAGAATAGTAAAGAAATTGAAGAAGTTGAATTGTTTTAGCATTGTGCAAAAGCACGAGAAAGACAAGAAAGAGTTTTCTAAGAATTTTGAATTATATATCATATTGAAGATAAAGATTGGTTACATGTAATGAAAGAGGAAAAGGATTCTATTAGTAGGAATGATATGAGAGGTATAGTTTCAGAGGAGTTATTTACATCCTAAGTGGATATAACCTAGTGGTGTACCTTTGGAGTTTTGTCTTGATGTTGGAGATCTTGACCAATGTTTGTTTGGGAGGACTAATCTTTTGATGTTATATTCTTTTACCATGCGATTGCATGTGCATTGTGATGATTAATTTGTGCCTATGATGAATTGTTTTATGCTTTCTACGTGTGCATTAAAAATGTGATTGTTACTCTTATGCTAGAATAAATGTAATTGAGTGGTAGTTGTACCATGTGATGGATTATATACATTGAATTGGCAATTATGCCATGTGAATTGATCAATTGATTATACTTGGATATATTTGATAGACTCAATGTCAAATGTGAGAGATATTGTTTTGTATAAGCTTGAGTTGAACCTATAATTTGGTGGATGGTGCCACATGGGAGGATGTAAAAGGACATTAATATGCTTTGTTAGAATTGATGATACCTTAATGATACTTTGAGTTATTCTTATTGTTTTAAGATACTTTGATACTTTGTTGATGGTAGATGGATTCATTATTATTTTGGTGTGTAATAAGACATTGAGACGATGGGTCTTCCTAGTGGGGAAGGATGTCATGTCTCATTTTTTATGGACTATATTATTATCCTAGATTAGAGAACATTTACTATGGTTATTTTACTTTGAGTAAGTTCCACGTATGTAAAGGTAATTCTCATGAAGTTATAATTGCATAAATTAGAAAGTTGATTTAAATATTAAATATTATCAATGTGATTATAATGTTTTGGGGAACCAAACTATTGACATTGAGTTGAGTGCAAATGAATGCAGGTACTCTTCAAAGACAAGAACATGGTTGAGGTAGAGGTGTTCTAGCCATTTGGCAAGAACTGTTTGGTATGGTTAACTCCGATGTAGTCACACTCTCATGTAGCTTCATGTTACATTATTGAATGGCTTATTTTATGCATCAGTGTGTGGATAATAAATGTGGTGAATGGTTAGATACTTAGAATATTGTATTTTAATTATGACAGTAAATCCTTTTCGAGTGCATGATTTAATAATAAATATTAAAAGTTCTTTTGATTAAATTTCAAATGGGTTATTTTAAGTGGTTGATTTTTGAATAGTTGATTTTATGGTATTTAAATAAATAGTGTGTTTAAATTTTTTAAATAATAAAAAAAATAAGTGTTTTCCTATTCTTATAAAAATTATTGTTCGAATAACAATCTCTATAATTAGATTTAAAACAATTATACTTAAATACAATAGATATGTATATATAAATTATTTAATATTATTTTAAATACTTTTGTTTTATTAAAGTAATTATGTATTAGAAATGGTGTTTTATTAATAGTTAAAATATATTAATAATAGTATTATTATATTTAGAATTGAAAATAAAGAAATTAAAAGAATAATATTGGTCATGCAAACCAAAAGAATGAATAACTTATTTTAATTATATTTTAATATGGCTTTGGAGAAGCCAAATTTCATGCAAACTGAAATTATACTACAGTTATTAAGAGAAGCAATCAAACCTAATTTAAAAATGCCATTATTAGAAAAGATTTTTAATAAAATAAGGGAGAGCAGATGGAAGATGATCCATTTTTTTCTTTTTCTGAGCAACCAATGGAGAAAAAGCACCACAAAAATTGTAGGAACAGGGGGGGATTCATTGTTTTATGAGCAATGATTTGTAGTAGTAGGAAGAGGAGGGCGTCAAGGTTTTGGAACGACCAAAGATTAGAAAGACTAGCAACAACAACAAAGATTTGATTTCTTTCTACCAATAAAGAAACTAGGTATTTTTCTATAGATTTTATTGCTAAAGTTATGCTTGATTTAGTGTTAAAATTATGTTGAATATGGACTGCAATCTATCTCTTCTCTTGACCTACGAATAGACTATTCTTCTTTCTACTTTTTTTTTTCCACTATTGCAGATTTATCCTATTATTGCCAATTATCTTCTTTCTCTACAAAGTTGTTTTATAAACTCTTGTAGCCACTAATGAGAGAGTTCTTAGAAAAAAGAACATTAACCCTGTAGCTATCTTTTGTCTATGTTAATGTTGTTCAAATCTGATTAGTTTCTACAATTGTCTTTTATCTAATTATTTCTCCTAAAGCAAACTGTTCTATTGTTCCTGTAGTAGACAACAAATTGTTCTTGTAGCAGTTCCTTTTATTTTTGTAGCAGTCTTATTTCTGCAATGGTTTGTTACTTCCTGTCAGCTGAGTTAAATCCTATCGCCAGTTTTAAGAAGTTCCTATCGCTAGTTTTAAAGAACTTCCTATTGCCAGTTTTAAGAAGTTACTATCACCAATTTTAAAGAACTTCATGTCACCAGTTTTAAGAAGTCCCTATCACCCATTTTTTTGCCCCTGTCACCTATTTTTACTAGTTCCTATAGCAGACTTATGCTTGATACCTTTAACTGAATAAAATGCTCCTATCGCTTAGTTTTATACTCTTTTAAACCATTGTGACAACTTTGAAATAGAGATAGTTTGGGATTTGATTAAATGCTTATCTTCTTGTAGGTGTCAGGCTAAAACAAGTTATAATTTAATATTATATTTTCTTCATATGTTAGTGATTACAAAAAGGATAAATAAAATTGTTTTGATTAAAAGTTTCTTGAAGAGAAATTGTATATTCGAGATGAATGAGATGGAAAACATTACATGTTGCGGAATTTAAATGAAGTATGCACTAGGGATGAAACTAGTTTAAACAACCTTTTTATGCAATTGTATGATGAATGGATTATTTCTTGGAAAGTGTGTTTCCTTGATTGGTGTTTTCGGGTTTTAAAATAATTTATAGAATAACATTAATTGTTTTATTCTATTATCCTATTTACTTAATCTCGAGGAAAGATAAAAATAATATTTTACATAAGTATGCGTGAAACCTCATTATGTGAGAGTTGAGTAGTCAAACCTCATCATTTGATTTTATTGCTTGATTTATGAAAGAGTATTTATATATGAAGTAAAATCATTAGTTCTACAATTTATTTATACCATCGAAATACTAATTAAGAATATAATTAGATTACAAAATCTATGTTTCTTTTAAAAAAGATTTATGATGATCTTCGTTATTGCCTAAAAGATGTGTTGCATGATTGATGCATGGGAAAGGGATCTAGAAATGGTCATAGGTGATTTTGGATCCTTATTCATTGATTTTATTTATTTACTTACTTATTCACTTCATGGGGAAAGAAGGTAGATTTTTATCTAGAAATGTTATTAGGTTACTTTCTAGGCTAGGATGTTGAATGTGGATTATCAGAGATGGCTTTTCCTCTTTTCAGGAATTGAACTAGGTTACTATTTAATGGATTAGATATAATCAAGATGACATTGCAATAGATGTGTATTCATCTAGCAAAACTTATTTATATATATCTCTGCCACATCCTATTGTGAGACAATTTGCATTTTATTATTTAGAATTGCACATTCAGACATCAAGGTTGTATCAGGTGTTCCCTCATGCTAGTTGTTTCTAGGTAGCTAGACATTTCGTGTAGGGCCAGGTTTCCTTCATTTCATGAACGTATCTGGGGAAGTGTAATTACTTCATGGTTGGGTGGAAAAACACCTAGGCCATGTTCTTGTCTCTCGGCTCGTAGGTGGTGGACCACCTGGCTCGTGAGATTGATGAGTGTATTGATTTGTTTATTCATATGGTTCATGATTATTGGATGTATAATGAAATGGTTGTCATAAGACTTTGTATACGATTTTATAGTTCTTTTACCTGGAATGAGCATGCAAGTTTTAAGATTTAATGACTTTATTGATTTATATTGATGAGATTATCTTTTGCAAGATTTATTGAATCTTATGGATTCTTATTCATGAGGATTTCCTTTGTGAAGATTTATTGAATCTATTAAATCTTATTGATGAAATTATCATTTATCTTGATATTATAATTAAATGGATTAATTACACTCCTTTTTATCTTTTGGAAGTTGTATTTAAGCAGATTATTTACATATTTTTAATTTTGACAATGTGATGTTGTATTTAAGTGGATTATTTACTTAATTTACTATTGTGATGGTTTGAGTGCTTTTACATTACCACTACCAAATGCACAAGGGAAAAATGGTTAAGTGCTGATGGAGCAATGGCGTAGAATGGAAGTAATGATAGTTACATAACTCAAAGAAAATTCCATCACCAAAACCAAATATGGTTGATGTTACTATTGGTAATTTTTCCTGAATCGGCAGAGGGTTTGCCAATTCCAATGCACGGGCAGATTCGGCCAACAGATACGGGAGGTTGTGTGACCTGCCTCCCCTTCACTTCTAGTTTGGCCGCACCAAGGGGGGTGTCCCTATTTGTTAAAGATGTAACATTGACTTGCCCTATGACAGAAAGATTTAGCTTTGTGATAACAGGTAGAATACTCTCATGTGTGGACCAAGATTTGTGTGACAAATCACAAGGTTAGCAACATTCTTGGACATATGTGTCTGGTTATGGATCAGAGTATGCAGGGGCTCCTAATCCTACTCCTACAACTAATAGGTTTTGGATGGTTTGAATTTGATGGTTTGGATGCAAGACAAGGGTTTTGGATCATAACTACTAATCCAGAAGCAAACCGGTGCCTATCTCAGGGCAAGGAGTCAACTAGACGTATACAAGAGAATGGCTTGCAATTGTGATTCGAGTTTCAGGGGGTCAAATCTGATGCTTGCCTTACAAACACCACCCAAGAAAAGGTATTTAACTATCCATACTTACAGATATCCCAGTTGACATACATTCTTCTCCATACCTTAACCTAAAACAATTTAATCCACTCCTTGAATGGAAGTTAGAGATCAAGTATGTGATATAGCAAAACTATACCCTAGAATCTGAGAAACCCTTAGCAACCAGATTCAAAAGAAGAAAATGCATGCAACAAGTGGAGATAGACAGATAAATACATGCAATAATGCATTTTTCATATAACATTAACATTGAAACTGAACATATATGCAAGATACAACTTAGATGCAACACATAAACTCCATAGAGATAAAATAGATAGAAAATGCTTTGTATTTTGTTATTCACACAAAAAATTGCCCAAGTCTTCAACAACCTCATATGAGTGACACAGTTTGCATTTTATAGCAAAACTGTGTACTCAGCCAAAATTACAACAGTCAACTCAAAAATTGCCAAATACAATGCATCGTGAGAAATGGCACTCAAAATTAAATGCGGCAGAGGGACAAAGAGGAAGAAGCAAGTGGAATTGGGATCTAGGCCGCCGCTCTTAGATCTTCAACTTCAATTGGGTGGTCGACCTATCCTTTCTGTCATCCATCCTCTGCAAATCCACCATCAATGCTTCATCTACTCGTAGGCCCCTAAAGACACAGTAGCAACAAACCTCTGGAATTTTTCCCGCCCAAACGTAGCTACAGATACAAAGAAACCCATCGCTGCAGCAAAATACAAAACTAGCCGTGGATCAGCTCCCATCGCTAAGATCTGTGGCTTGAAACACGCCTTGAAAGTCACCAACTAGTGAAATCATGCCATGTAGGCACCTTATGTTTTTATCGCTAACTTTTGCTCTCACCATTTTGCCTTTTTGTCCCTTGTATATGCATGCTCAAATGAATATACAATCGTCTTATTTATGCTTTTAAAAACCCTTTATATATGCAAGAGAAAATGCATATCCAACCATTCACCATACAAGGCGTATCCCAAACTGTTATAGAACAAATCAAAATTCTAATCGGGTCTGGCTTGCATCCCTATTCCTTGCATATCCTCATTGTATATGTGCATACAATTGCTACATACAAGCCTCGGATTTCAAAAAATATAAAACACTTTGAAACTCCCCTAAAATCTGGCTTGTATCTCATCTAATGTATATCAGCAAACATACAAGCACACAAACATGCAAGGCATGGACACCAAGCACTTATAGAACAAATTTGATTTGTTATCGGGTCCAGCTTGCATCATTGTAATGTATAATTTTGCTTGTATGTTTGAATATACAAAGGCAAACATACAAACCTCCCTAACATACAAACATGGAATCTTTAGAGAATATGTGATGAATGCATATTTTACTTTGCATGTTTCACTTGTATCTTCTGCTTGTATGTTCGAATATGCATTAGGAACATACAAGCCTACCATACAACCATGGACTTCAAACACTTTGCCAATGCATTTAACCTTCCCGTCGCATCCGCTTTGCACATCCTTGAACATACATGCAAATCCCATTGTATATTCTAAGCTACAAGCGATTGCACATACAACCTTGTGGAGCCCACCAAATGTATATACCTCCGTTGCACTGTTCACCTTGCATGTCGCGGCAGACTCTTGTATATTTTTCATCGTATAAGACTCAATGTATTTTGGACATACATTCTTTCCTACCTACTCTATACAATGGCGGCATCTTCAAGGAATCTTCGATGTATATTCTACCCTTGTATATTTTTCACTTTTATCTCCAACACTGTAGCACAAGTATATCGGCCCATTGCATATTTTTCCCTTGTATGTCTACATGCAACCTGATATACAAAATTGGGAATATTCTAGGAATCTTCAAAAGATTCCCCCTTTGTATATGCACATTTTGAAGCCCAATATGCATATAATTGATTTTTTCAAATGCTGATGGAGATTTTGCACCTACCAATGCACATTTTGACTTGTATGTATATACAAACACCTTTGTATATACAAAGACACTTGCACCTTAACTGATTTTTTTGCATTTTTACAATTGCAGAGGATGAAAGTGTTAGATTTTTTTTGGACTTTTGGGAAGGGGCCTGGCTTAAAACCCTAAACATAAATGATTACCAACATAGGCTCTGTCTGGGCACACATGCCTATTGCAAGCATGGCGAGAACCTCAAATCTATGGGATGCTGTAACGCCTTGCCCTGAACACCTTAGAGAAAAATACATTTTTCGCTATAAGAAATAGAATTTTTTTTTTTGAATAAGATAACAAAGTAATGTTAACTTAACTAATTACATCATTAAACTTATGACATGTTCTCTAAGGATTCAAGGATGCATTACTTACACATTAACCAACATAATTTAACATATATTGCTAACTTCAGTATCTGATCTAAATCCAATGCATAAAAAAATAACATATTCATATTCATTGCATGTCATCAAAAACATAATCTTCATGATCAAATACATAACTGTAATGTTTTCCTTAAACATAGTTACATCATTACATCAATGACATCTTTTGTCTACATCAAATTACATACATTAAGAATGATCTGGTATGCAAGTCAGGTACACAATTATCTTCCTCAACTGGTGCAAGTACAATTGTTTGAAATTGAGATAATCCTTTTCTGCACATGAACTCCGACAGGGAAAAACCAATGGATAAGATAGCTCTTCCACCCGACCATGTGGAACCCTAAGGTCCACCCCCCAAGCTAGGAGTTAACATGAGCTCCCAAATGACAACAGTCAGGTAGACATAGACTAACATGAATGAAGGATGACCAAACTCCAATACAACACATGACAATAACCCAACACAACTTCCAGAGGCAACACATAACATATGTGGAGAGACCATACAAGGAATGCTAGTTTGTAGTAGGGAGAGTGTCATCGCATGATCCTAGCATGGGTTATCCTGACAGCCTCTCACTAGGCGCCGGCCCCATAGGGTGACACATGTGGAATCGACCTTCCTTTCATGAGGACAAGGAAGGTCCCAAATGACAACAGTCAGGTAGACACAGACTAACATGAATGAAGGATGACCAAACTCCAATACAAAATGGATAAGTTGAAAGGGCTTTAGAATCTTTTAAGTGATTGCAATTGGCAGGCATAAAGCCAATTCTATATTATAATGGAAAAGCATAGATAGGTGGCACAACTATTGACAAAGTGCCTCAAAGGAAAAAGTTAAAGTCTGCTCCAGAAGATGTGTTTGTGGGTTTAAAACTAAAAATGGTTTTGATAAAACAAATAAAGTGTGGGAATAAAGGCATAAAAGAATGCCTCGATTCGATGTTGCAACAAGACCATGTTTGATCATCCAAGTATGAACTAAGTACTTTTGACACAAAATGTGGCACAAAGAATGAAATATACATATGATTAAAGTGTTTTCTATATCATTAATAGATCAAATGATGATAACATGGTCACAATTACTTTTCAAATATTGTAGATATAAAGAGAAAATGAATCAAGATTCATAACATACCTAGATTATTAGAGATTTTGTTTCCAAGATCTAAAACTACCAGTTCCAACTTTTCCTTTCTCTGGATTTTTTGAACCCCCCTCTCCAGGCAAAAATTCCCCTTTTAAAAAGAATATTTTGGTAACCAATTTACGGGAAAACTAACTTTCACGTACCAGAACTAACATCAAATTTATTAAATCCATGAAAGAATAATTTGACCTAATTAATTCAAAGCAACGGTTAAAATATTTACACATTATTATTATTATTACCATTAAATTAACATTATAAACATATATTAATTTTTTTTTTTTTTACAACTATAATTTATTTATATAGATTTATATATATAATGTTGTTTTCTAACACCTAAATTAACCAAGGCATCAAGCCAAATCAAATAAAATGCCAACCTAATCATTTAATCACACGACTAAACCTTAACAACACCAACTGACCATTAATTGGAAACACAATGTGAACTCACATCCCAACCAACCTCAACTAGCAGGGTACTAGACGTGATGCTCATCCTCATCGCAGAGATGGGTTAGGGCATGGGACCTTATGTAACTCCAAACAATTATTCCATTAGCGAAGGCACACTCAAACCTGGTGAATCAAGTGGAGTCGGGGCCTAGTACCTGCATCCTGTAGCAAGTACATGGTTAAACATAACAAGATATATATCCACATGCAGTCGTATAGTGAATAGAAATCGCAATGGGGTAGGGTACTCGGGAGTGAGTAATATGACACTGTTCCATTCACATTCCTGTATAAACAAATCACTGCATTGAACAAGATTTCTGGTTACTTATCAACAACATAAAACAATCAATTATCTCACCATCAAATATAGCGATTAATATCAAAACATCTAAAACATCTAGTTTATTTATCAATTGTAAAGAATGAAATAACAGAATCCAATATCCACAACTATTATCATATGATTAGTTCCATAATGAATTAACAAAACAACAAAGGATCCATCATCAGATAATCTAAGATACTGTCAAAATGTCAAATCCTAATAAGCAACTATCAATTAGACAGACGAGAAGGTGAGGGGCACTACATCCTCCCCCCAAGGATCAGGCTTACCCCTGGAAGGCTCCAAACAAATAAGGATATAGCTCTCACATTCGGGATGTATCTTCCCAGGTAGCTGAAATCTCACCATCCCTAAGATCCCACTGGACCCTTACTTGCTCTATGACTCTGCCCTTGAGAGTGAGTCTCCTGTGCTCCAAAATGCCTACGGGCTCCAAAGCTAGCTACCCATCCTCTACCTGTAAGGCATTCCAATCAAGGACATGAGAAGTATCTAGATGATAGGGTCTAAGAATAGAAACATGAAATACATCATGGATGCGCGACAAGCTAGGCGACAAAGCAAGATGGTATGTAATAGGACCAATTCTCTCCAAAACCTCGAATGGCCCTACAAAGCACGGTGCAAGCTTAGAGCCTTTTCTGTAACGAATCGGACTCTTTCGCGGACGTATCCGCAAGAACACCTGATCACCAACTGAAAACTGATGATCAAGTCTATGAGCATCTGCATATTTCTTCTGTCTATCTTGTGCTACCACCAAATGCTCTCTAATGTGATCAACCTGCTGCTCCATCTCTTGGAGCATCTGTGGACCCAAGAGAACTCTATCCTCAAGATGATCCCAACTAAGTGGGGTACGACAAGGATGACCATATAGAGCCTGAAAAGGAGACATGCCAATAGAACTATGGTACCCATTATTGTATGAAAACTCTACCAAATACAAATAATCTTCCCAACGGTTTTTGTTGATCCATGACATACATTCTGAGCATATCCTCAAGGACCTGGTTGACCCTCTCAGTTTGCCCATTAGTCTCCAGATGATAAGCTGAACTGAAGTTTAACTAAGTTCCCAATGTATGCTGAAGGGATGTCCAAAGAGCTGAAGTGAACACTAGATCACAATCAGAGATAATCTTGCAAGGAATCCCATGCAATCTGACTATGTCCTCCATAAAAATTTTGGCTACAGATGAAGCAATATATGAAGATCAGATAGGAGAAAAGTGTGCTACTTTCGTAAGCCTATCTATAGTGACCATTATTGCGTCATGATGACGAGAGGACATGGGTAAACCAACTATAAAGTCTATTGAAATGATGTCCCATTTCCATTTTGGAATCAAATGTGGCTGAAGAAGACCTGCGGGATGCTGATGTTCCGCCTTAACCCTCTGACATTCTAGACATCTCAAAACAAAATCAGCAATATCCCTCTTCATTCCGGCCCAAAAATATATCTGACGGAGGTCTGCATACATCTTCTTGACACCTGGATGAGCAGCATAAGGTGCCCGATGTGCCTCAGTCATGATTAAGGTACGGAGACCTTCTGTAGAAGGAACATAAATGCGACATGAATGTTGCAAGAGACCATCAGACTCGATAGAATATCTGACATATCTGCCCTCCAAGGTTCTACCAGACTCAACTTCTACTTTCACTTCCTGATACCATCTATCTGAAGGGAGTGCTTCTAGGATCTGACCTCTCAAATCCACTCCAAGAGTGATTGATGAAAGTTCATGTTTCCGCCAACTGAGAGCATTTGCCACCGCATTTTCCTTACCTTGGATATATTTTACCTCAAAATCATACTCATATAGAAACTCCATCCACCGCCTCTATCTCACATTCAGGTTTGGTTGTGTAAAAATGTACTGTAAACTTCAGTGATCGCTGTGTAGCTCGAACTGATGCCCTAATAAGAAGTGTCTCCATCTCACTAATGCATGCAAAATAGCAGCTAACTCTAGGTCATGTGTAGGATAGTTCAACTCGTGATCTTTGAGTTTACGGGACTCATAGGCTATCACACGACCCTCCTGCATTAAGACTGCTCCTAACCCTTCCAAGGATGCATCAGTACATACCACAAAATCTCTGGCAAGATCAGGCACTGCTAGAATGGGTGCACTAGTCAACCACTCCTTAAGAGTCTGAAACACTGCTTGACACTATTCTGACCAAATGAACTTCTTTCCTTTTCACTGAAGAGAAGTTATAGGGTGAGCTACCTTTGAAAAACCCCGCACAAATCATCGATAATAGCCTGCTAAACCCATGAAGCTACGAACCTCTGAAACATTGGTGGGAGCAGCCCAATCCATGATGGCTTGAATCTTTGAAGGATCCACTGCAATACCCTTGTCAGAAATAACATGTCCTAAATATTTCACTTCGGTTTGAAAGAAATCACATTTAGCCAAATTTGTATATAACTGATTTTCTCTTAAACACTGCAGAACCTGTCACAAATGCTCTTCATGCTCCTCCATAGACCTTGAGTAAATCAATATATCATCCAAGAATACAAGAACAAATTTATCGAGATAAGTGCGAAATACACCATTCATCAGACTCATAAACACAGATGGTGCATTCGTCAACCCAAAAGGTACAACAGTGAACTCATAATGTCCGTAGCGGGTACGAAATGTTGTCTTGTGGATGTCAACCTCAAAGATGTGCAACTGATGATATCCTGACTTTAGGTCTATCTTTGAAAACACCTTAGCCCCCTTGATCTGATCAAAAAGGTCATCAATTCGTGGCAAGGGGTATCTGTTCTTAACAGTCGATAGTCGATGCACAATCGAAGAGATCCATCCTTTTTCTTCACAAAAATAACTGGTGCTCCCCATGGAGAGACACTAGGACAAATGAACCCCTTGGCTAACAACTCCTCTAGCCGCAACCGAAGCTCCTTAAGCTCCTGAGTAGTCATCCGATATGGAGCTCGAGAAATAGGTTCTGCTCCGAGAACAAGGTCTATCTTAAAATCAATGTCACGCTTAGGTGGCATTCTCGGGATATCACTAGGAAAGACATCTGCATACTCCTTGAGAATAGGATGATCATCGAGGGACGTATCCCTATTCTCCTCAAAATCTAAGTCATTAACTGTTACGGCAAACAACTTGCATCCTTGTCGCAAACATCTCTTCAACTGCATGGCAGAAATCATATGCAAAGAGATGGGTCTCTGAATACCAACCACTTCTACCTCACTGCCAGATTTATCAACACACCTCACTAACTTGCGGCGACAATCTATCACTGCTTGATGAGCATCCAACCAATCCATACCCAACACTTTGTCGTAGGATCCTAGGGGTATAATGTGAAGATCCACCGTGGTAGGTAAAGGACCTATCCTCAACTCACAACCATACACCAGAGAGTCTACTACTACCCTAGATCCAGAGGCCAATTCCACCTGCCACTTGACATCTTGCTTTGCTGCCACCAACTTGCAGCGCTCCACTATAGAAGGGGAAATGAAGGAATCTGAAGCACCAGAGTTGAAAAGAATAGAAACTATAATACCTCACAAGACACCTAAAGTCTCCACAACGGTGCCTTGATGCTCTGCTTGGCAATTATCTACCGCTGCAAACACCCTATGAGACCTGCCTGCATCTCCCACAGTTGGCTCTGAAGCTGCGGGCCTCTGACCAAATCCTATAGTATTCTTACGCAGACACTGTCTGACAATATGGCCTTGCTGGCCACAAGAGAAACATCCTGTTCCCCTACCAAAACCTCCACCGCCTACAGGGGCACTCGACTACTGAAAACTTCCTCTATTTGCTATAGACTGTGTGCTCTGTGCTGGCTGACTAGCATGGTCACGCCTAATTCTCTGCCAACTTCAATCTTTTCTGGACTGAAATCTACTACCTTGCTGATATTGAGAGTTTCTCAATTTCATCTGGGAATACTGCTATTGTTGTCCACTCTTAGAAGGTACATGATGACTCCTTGAGTTACCTGCTATCTGAGACTGACTCCCTCGGAACCCAGAACCTGCTCGAGAATCACTACCAATCTACACACCTGTATGACCCCCCAAAGCCATGGTCAAGTTCTCCTCCACCAGTCAAGCTTTCTCAACTGCCACCTCCATGATCTTTAGCTCAAAAACCCAGACTCCTCCACTGATGCATGCATTCAAACCTCTAATAAAATGTTGAACCAACATGGCTTCATCATTTCCAATGCTTGCATATTGTTTGAGTTCATAAAATTTGTGCTCGTACTGTTCCACTGTCATGGCCATCTGTCTCAATCCGTGGAACTCATTAGCTCGCCTCTGCTTCCAGTGGTCTGACAAAAATTGAGCTTTAAACCTTTCTAGGAATAGTTCCCAAGATACTGTACCAATATCTAGATGCAACTTCTATTCCTCTAGTCGCCACCATGTAGAGGCAAAACCTCTAAGATGCATGATGGCACATCTTGCCTTGGTGTTCCTACCATATGGATGCATAGCAAAACACCTCTCCAAATCAATTAGCCATGTCTCTGCCTCCATACTGCTACCGGAACCCTTGAAAGTAGGAGGATGAGTTCTCATAAGATCTCGCATGTGACCTGCAAGAATAGCTTCTTGTTTAGCTGTGGTTTCTCTCCTTCTAGGAGATCGTTCTCTATCTCTTACTTCTGACTGGTCCCCCTCCTGCCTATGACCTAGATGAGCAAGGACCTCCTCAAGAAGCTGGCGAAGCTAAGTACCCTCTGGCTGACCCTGACTCTCCTAATTCTCGCCCCCACCTTCTTGTGTACTTTCATGAGGGGGACTAGGAGGAGGGCTGTTAGCATACCCTCTTCCATGTCCCCTACCTCGCCCACATCCTTGACCTCGACCCCTAGTCATCTTCCTGACTGAACACCCAAGAACAACTTTAGGTTGCTAGGCGAGGACTACTAATGAAAATATGTTTCAGAGATTAAGCAACTAGTATAGCTTAATGGGCTCATTTAAACCCAGAGTACCCAGTGTTAGAAACCTGGGCTCTAATACTAGATGTAACGCCCCGCCCTGAACACCTTAGAGAAAAATACATTTTTCACTATAAGAAATAGGAATTTTTTTTTTTGAATAAGATAACAAAGTAATGTTAACTTAACTAATTACATCATTAAACTTACGACATGTTCTCTAAGGATTCAAGGATGCATTACTTACACATTAACCAACATAATTTAACATATATTGCTAACTTCAGTATCTGATCTAAATCCAATGCATAAATAAATAACATATTCATACTCATTGCATGTCATCAAAAACATAATCTTCATGATCAAATACATAACTGTAATGTTTTCCTTACACATAGTTACATCATTACATCAATGACATCTTTTGTCTACATCAAATTACATACATTAAGAATGATCTGGTACGCAAGTCAGGTACACAATTATCTTCCTCAACTGGTGTAAGTACAATTGTCTGAAACTAAGATAATCTTTTTCTGCACATGAACTCCGACAGGGAAAAACCAATGGATAAGATAGCTCTTCCACCCGACCATGTGGAATCGTAAGGTCCACCCCCCAAGCTAGGAGTTAACATGAGGTCCCAAATGACAATAGTCAGGTAGACATAGACTAACATGAATGAAGGATGACCAAACTCCAGTACAACACATGACAATAACCCAACACAACTTCCAGAGGCAACACATAACATATGTGGAGAGACCATACAAGGAATGCTAGGTTGTAGTAGGGAGAGTGTCATCGCACGGTCCTAGCATGGGTTATCCTGACAACCTCTCACTAGGCGCCGGCCCCATAGGGTGACACATGTGGAATCGACCTTCCTTTCGTGAGGACAAGGAAGTCAATCATGCCGACCAGGCCTTATCTACCCATCCTTAGTCTAAACGAGCACTACAGGCCTGGGTGAGGAAATCCATTAATCTTGTTTAATGCGAAATCTACCCTTAACCCCCTTAGTTCATTTTAGGTTATCACTTGATTACTCCACTTTCAACGGGTTATCCTGACTGCCACTTTGGGCGCCGGCCCCCATATTGAAAGCCACTCTCCTTGTTAACACCTAGTAAACCTTAATCATCATACAAGGTATTATAATAGAACACATACATGATCCCTGCAAGGCATTGACCCTCCTACATACCAAACATAATCATGAAAACACCATTCATAAACCAATGACTATAGCATTACGATTCATTACTCTTTTACAAATTTCAAGTCTCCCCATAAGACAATTATGACTAAATGGACACAATACATTTACAAATAATAAAGTACCTCATCCAGAGAATAGTACCACCACAAAAAGCATTCCCAACTTAGACTATTCTTCTTTCATGATATAATATGTCTCATACTTAACTAAAACAACATGCCCATTATAACATCGTAATTCTTAACATGTTTCCATAAGTTACATGTAATTAAAACATGACATCCTAAGCCTCTGGAATCAAAACTAGACTACTTACAATTTGACCCATTACAACCAATGTGCCAATACGCTACAAGTTTACTTAAATTATGGGATTCAATCAATACTCTAGAGCCAATACTAAAAAAAAACTCCCTCTCATTACAAGGTATATACACCTTCTTTATACCGATATATCAATTCTATTTAACCGCCGTCTCAATTTACAGCATTTCTTTAATCATATCGATTGTTATTTAATTTGTATTAATACAAAACAATCTATTTTATCAGCATACTTTTATTTGTAGTTCGATGCTCCAATCTGATATATTCCAATATTCTAATCTAAATAATTTACATAACTAATCTATAAATTTTCCTACTATTGCAATTTAAAACTGTCATATAATCCTATTAACGAGATAACATGTTTACATGTAAGTTCAACTTTAACAATCTATCATTGTATTTATGAAGGGCTAAGTGACAATGAAGGTGGTATTTCCTGGCATGAAAATACAATACCTTTGTCTAACTGTAATGCACACTAATCTTAGGTTTAAATAGGATAATTATATACTACTTTTGTTGTGAATGAGGTGTAAAATTGTTATTGGCTGTTTGACCATTGAACAATTTAATATTTAAGCTGAGAGAGGTTAATTGTTGCATATCACATCGGCATAAATAAAAATGAAAGTTAAAGCCCTAATATTACCTAAACCCTAAAATTTACTTATCAACTATAGATTTGTTTGAAAAGACTTTAGAACTTGTAACAATAAATCTACAAGTGTAAAGCCAGATTCCTCAACCTGGAAGCTTTGAATCAGAAATGGACATCCATCAACGCATATAGGATAGAAGGAATTTGATCAGATTTTATAGTTGGAGATGCTTGAATGGCCAGGTAAGTAAAACTGGGCACATAGACCGGCATACAAACCCTGTTACACAACGACCTCAAGGAGATGTCTTCTCCTGGATTACAAGGATTGGAGAATGCACACTAAATGGATACGTTGGGAAGGCCTTAGGAACTTTCAAGCAAAGCAATTGGCAATTTAATGCCAAATTGAAATGGGAGGTCTTAGTAATTTTCAAGCAATGCAATTGGCAGTTTAACACCAAATTCACAACCTCTACCATCATCCTCCCAGCCATGACTAGCGTGGGGCTTGGGAACTGTTATGGACATTCATCAAGGTGTAAAGGGGTAAAGGAGTTTTGTTAGATGTTTATGGTTGCTTCTGCCCTCGAAGACAAGTATGCTAGACGTGGAACCAAGGATTGCAGTGATGCCCCTACTCAAAATGTATGTAGACTGTTTGATAATGTGTAATGATCATAGGGTAAAACAAAATAGTTTTGCAATGATTTGGTAGTTTGCCTCAAAGAGATTATGTCTCAAGGGACATAATGATTATCAGGTTTCTGCAAAAATTGATTTGTTGAGAAGGTTTAGAACTTCACGCAAGTGTGATTGGCAGGCGTAAGGCCACCAATGTATTTTCCCTAGTAGACACATATGCAAAAACTAGAAGCATCGAGAAGGTGCGTGAACGGCTTGACAGAATGCCTCAAAAAGATGTCATTCCATGGAATGCACAATATAGTTTTGTAGATCATCTTAATGAGATGTCATCACATGGGATGCATTATTGTAGGATATGCACAAAATGGATAAGTTGAAAGGGCTTTAGAATCTTTTAAGTGATTGCAATTGGTAGGCGTAAAGCCAATTCTATATTATAATGGAAAAGCATAGATAGGTGGCACAACTATTGACAAAGTGCCTCAAAGGAAAAAGTAAAGTCTGCTCCAGAAGATGCGTTTGTGGGTTTAAAACTAAAAATGGTTTTGATAAAACAAATAAAGTGTGGGAATAAAGGCATAAAAGAATGCCTCGATTCGATATTGCAACAAGACCATGTTTGATCATCCAAGTATGAACTAAGTACTTCTGACACAAAATGTGGCACAAAGAATGAAAGATACATATGATTAAAGTGTTTTCTATATCATTAATAGATCAAACGATGATAACATGGTGCACAAATACTTTTCAAATATTGTAGATACAAAGAGAAAATGAATCAAGATTCATAACATACCCAGATTATTAGAGATTTTCTTTCCAAGATCTGAAACTACCAGTTCCAACTTTTCCTTTCTCTGGATTTTTTGAACCCCCCTCTCCAAGAAAAAATCCCCCTTTTAAAAAGAATATTTTGGTAACCAATTTACAGGAAAACTAACTTTCACGTACTAGAACTAACATCAAATTTATTAAATCCATGACAGAATAATTTGACTTAATTAATGCAAAGCAACAGTTAAAATATTTACACATTATTATTATTATTACCATTAAATTAACATTATAAATATATATTAATTTTTTTTTTTTACAACTATAATTTATTTATATAGATTTATATATATATAATGTTGTTTTCTAAAACCTAAATTAACCAAGGCATCAAGCCAAATCAAATAAAATGCCAACCTAATCATTTAATCACACGACTAAACCTTAACAACACCAACTGACCATTAATTAGAAACACAATGTGAACTCACATCCCAACCAACCTCAACTAGCAGGGTACTAGACGCGATGCTCATCCTCATCGCAGAGATCGGTTAGGGCATGGGACCTTATGTAACTCCAAACAACTATTCCATTGGCGAAGGCGGGCTCAAACCTAGTGAATCAGGTGGAGTTGGCGCCTAGTACCTACATCCTGCAGCAAGTACACAGTTAAACATAACAAGATATATATCCACATGCAGTCGTATAGTGAATGGAAATCATAGTGGGGTAGGGTACTCAGGAGCGAGTAATACGACATTGTTCCTGTATAAACAAATCACTACATTGAACAAAATTTCTGGTTACTTATCAACAACATAAAACAATCAATTATCTCACCATCAAATATAGCGATTAATATCAAAACATCTGAAACATCTAGTTTATTTATCAATTGTAAAGCATGAATTAATAGAATCCAATATCCACAACTATTATCATATGATTAGTTCCATAATGAATTAACAAAACAACAAAGGATCCATCATCAGATAATCTAAGATACTGTCAAAATGTCAAATCCTAATAAGCAACTATCAATCAGACAGACGACAAGGTGAGGGGCACTACAGATGCAGACCAGTCCCTATCCATTAGGCAATAGAGTCAAAACTTCACCAACCTGCATCACAAAACACATTTGTTAAAATTTACTTGGCAGCCCAGGGCCACCAAAAAAGAAAAACTAGAGTTTTCCTTTGTCAAAAACCCTGTTTTCTTTTGATTTCTTCAAATGAAGCCCGAAAGCATTTAATTGTCTGCAGCACCCAGCATTGCAATTATTTATGATGCTACCTATTTCTCTTTCAACAAGTCTACAGCAAAATTCATAAGCATCTACCATTCTCAGCAGTAGACTATCATCATCATATGAGTTATTGATGTTGCTTGGAAAAATGACAAACTCACATGAAACAAATGAATCCACATCAGAATTTTGCCATTCTTCTAAAAATAAAAGCTCCTCTATATCAAACATGTAATATTCAGGCACAAGCAACATCTCATAATCAAATTTATCTTTATAAGCATTCACATATTGATCATTACTGTGCTCAGCAATTTTATCATTTATGTCCACCTGGAATGTCTCAAAAGAAGGCAGAAATAACTCAGAATGTAGCCCTACACTGAAAGCTCCATAGTCACCCTTGCAACTAGCACTATCCCCAACTGTACAACCACATACATCTGCAACTTTTCCATCCACCTATGAATAGTGCCCTATTTCTCCTCATCAATGCACCGATAATCAATAGCAAAAGTCTCAAACTCTGCATTGTGAAGGTGGTTAGAATCTTCAAGGAAACACTCATATTTAGTATCCATATATATTTCATCATCTGAAAGGCTCATATACGCATCTGAATGCTGACAATCACTAATACATTCACTGTTGTCCCTTGAAGCAGCATCCTCTATATTCAAAGTGAAGCTCTGTATATCCACCTCATATAAACATTCAGGAATATCTGGGATATGCCTATCACTGCAAGACACAACTTCATGTATATCTTTTGTTTGATCAGTTGAAGGACATTTTGTGTCTGCAGGCTTCTCTTCTAGAGGTTGATGACAGTCTTCATTTTCATCATTACAAAATGTGCCTACATCTTCTATAGCATTTTCTTCATGCATCACATCATGGCTGCACACATTATTCTAAAATATATTTGCCTCTACAAAATCATCCTTTAATGAACATTGTGGAAAAGCAGAAATACATTCACTTTGATAACTGTTTTGACAACTTGTAGCCATGAAACCTACTGGCATTCCATATTTCTCATTGTTTTCAATATCCATAGCAAATTGGTAAGCCTAGTGAAGTGTGTCTCAATAAATAACTCACTTCTTCATCAAATGCAACCAAATAAATTGTCAAGCACAATGCATTATTAGGTCTCATATATTCAAGGATCTGCTTGAGAAACTTAATAAATCTAAGGTTAAAGGCTGGAACCAGCTCCTCATCTTCCTTTTGAATATTCATGAAATGTATGATCAATGAGGCTAAATCAAACCTTTCACCAAACTGCTCTAGGAATGCAATTTCTAAATCTATCCATGAAGAAAATGAGCATACAGGCAGGTCTGAAAACCAAACCCTAGCATCATCCTCTAACGAATGAACAAAGAGTCTCATTACTACATCTTCATCCTCTACCTCATAATCTTCTATTAAATTACAAAATTTTTGCAAGTGTTTGTTTGCTGATTCAGAATCTGATCCACTATATTTTGGCAAACATTTTCTAGTTTTATTTGGAATAGCATTTGGGTAACCACATATTCCTTTAAAATTTAGGGCTTTATACCTTTCAATAACAAATGGTCTTCTTTGAGAGCACAACCAGGATTGCTGCTCTAAACTCATCATTTTTGAAAAGATGAAATACCTGGAAATATGTTGTAGCTTTGATAGGTTCAATCAATAGGGTCGCCACCTCTCACAGAGAGGACAATATATCAACAAGACACTTATATTTTCTAGATTCACCACGCCAGCAAAGCACCATAGGGTTACTTTTTTTATCTTGCCGCAACAACTTCACTAGAAACTAGATTTTCCAGCCTTCAAATCACTTGACTCTCTCTCTCTCCCTAGCAGAGACACCATCTGTTGGTGACTCAGATGGACTCAAATAAATTCTATTTTCATCAACTCTTCCCCAGTGGAGTCACCAATTCTGTTGGTAATTTTTTCTGAATTAGTAGAGGGTTTGCCAGTTCCAATGCATGGGCAGATTCAGCCAACAGATACGGGAGGTTGCGTGAGCTACCTCCCCTTCACTTCTAGTTTTACAGCACCAAGGGGGGTGTCCCTATTTGCTAAAGATGTAACATTGACTTGCCCTATGACAGAAAGATTTAGCTTTGCGATAATAGGCAGAATACTCTCATGTGTGGACCAAGATTTGTGTGACAAATCACAAGGTTAGCAATATTCTTTGACATATGTGTCTAGTTATGGATGAGAGTATACAGGGGCTCCTAATCCTACTCCTACAACTAATGGGTTTTGGATAGTTTGAATTTGATGGTTTGGATGCAAGACATGGGTTTTGGATCATAACTACTAATCCAGAAGTAGACCGGTGCCTATCTCAGGGCAAGGAGTCAACTAGATGTATACAAGAGAATGGCTTGCAACTGTGATTCGAGTTTTAGGGGCTCAAATTTAATGCTTGCCTTACAAACACCACCCAAGAAAAGGTATTTAACTATCCATACTTATAGATATCCCAGTTGACATACATTCTTCTCCATACCTTAACCTAAAACAATTTAATCCACTCCTTGAATGGAAGTTAGAGATCAAGTATGTGATATAGCAAAACTATACCCTAGAATCTAAGAAATCCTTAGCAACTAGATTCAAAAGAAGAAAATGCATGCAACAAGTGGAGATAGATAGATAAATACATGCAATAATGCATTTTTCATATAACATTAACATTGAAACTGAACATATATGCAAGATACAACTCGAATGCAACACATAAACTCCACAGAGATAAAATAGACAGGAAATGCTCTATATTTCATTATTCCCACAAAAAATTGCCCAAGTCTTCAACAACCTCATATGAGTGACACAGTTTGCATTTTATAGCAAAACTGTGTACTCAGCCAAAATTACAACGGTCAACTTAAAAATTGCCAGATACAATGGATCGTGAGAAATGGTGCTCAAAATTGAATGCGGCTGAGGGACAAAGAGGAAGAAGCAGGTGGAATTAGGATCTGGGCCGCCGCTCTTAGATCTTCATCTTCAATCAGGTGGTTGACCTGTCCTTTCAGTCATCCATCGTCTGCAAATCTGCCATCAATGCTTCATCTACCCGCAAGCCCCTGAAGACACAGTAGCAGCAAACCTCTAGAATTTTTCCCAACCAAACGCGACCACAGATACAAAGGAACCCATCACTACAGCAAAATACAAAACCAGCCATTGATCAACTCCCATCGCTGAGATCTGCGACTTGAAACATGCCTTGAAAGTTGCTGACTAGTGAAATCATGCCATGTAGGCACCTTATGCTTTTATCGCTGACTTTCATCCTCACCATTTTGCCTTTTCGCCCCTTGTATATGCATGCTCAAATGCATATACAATCATCTAATTTATGCTTTTAAAAACCCTTTGTATATGCAAGAGCAAATGCATGAACAACTGTTCACCATACAAGGCGGACCCAAAACTGTTATAGAACAAATCAAAATTCTAATCGAGTTTGGCTTGCATCCCTATTCCTTGCATATCCTCATTGTATATGTGCATACAACTGCTACATACAAGCCCCAGATTTCAAAAAATATAAAACACTTTGAAAGTCCCTTGAAATCTGGCTTGTATCTCATCTAATGTATATTGGCAAACACACAAGCACACAAACATGCAATGCACAGACGCCAAGCACTTATAGAACAAATTTGATTTGTTATCGGGTCCGGCTTGCATCATCGCAATGTATAATTTTGCTTGTATTTTTTAATATACAAAGGCAAACATACAAACCTCCCTAACATACAAATAGGGAATCTTTAAATAATATGCAATGAATGCATATTTTACCTTGCATATTTCACTTGTATCTTCCACTTGTATGTTCAAATATGCTGGGAACATACAAGCCTGTTGATAACTTAGAGGGGGGGTGAATCAATTATCCTAATTATTTCTTCCTTTTGAGCTTTCTTATTAATCAATGCACCATTAATTCAAACAAGCAAACATAACCATGAAATGGAGATACATATGACACAATATTTTTGATGTGGAAACCTTGTTAAGGGAGAAAACCACAGGGTGATTAACCCAAAGATTATTCTCTATTAGAAGAATAAGGAAATATAAAATGGCACTTGCCGATTAGGTCTCACTGCCCGAGCACACTGCTCACAAGAGGCACACTACCTACAAGAGACTCACTGTCTACAAAGAGAATGTTATACAATACTTGAACTGATTAGGAGCATCCACAAATGCTGGAGTTCAGTTCTGGTTAGGCTCATTATACTGATCTGCTGCACTTCATCTTTCCTCTTCTCTTTTGCTGCTTTCCTTTCACATAACGGATCTTCCTTACTGCTTCTGCTCTACTCTTCTACTTTTATTCACACATAACTAACCACAACCACACATATCATAACTAAATCCATTGTGTATATATATCTGCACAAGTAATTTCATCACCTTTCTAGTCAGCACCCAGAATAGTCAATCTTTTCACTAATTCTGATCTGTCGGCTGAATCCTTGCACATCAAGTAATGTGGATCAAGTATATGCTTGTATAAATCATTAATCATGTCGGCCAAACATGTTTCATGCCTTCATAACCTTTACCACAATCAGTAACACATCCAAAAAGTAGTCCGATGTTCTGTTAGTCAGTTCTTCCTCTATTCACACTGTCACTCAGGAATCCAGTACTCAACTATTCATATTTTTTTCTTCATCTATCACTGGAGGCTAAATCCTTGGAATATACCACTCAAGACAGTCCTCTTGACTTCCCCAACTCCACATTTCACCAAGATACTTCCTCTAAGAGATCCGGACCTGTCTATCAGACCTTGCCACATGCTCTATTCTTGTTTACCGGACCACAACAATCTTCATTCTGACTTCCGGTAGAGACACACCATCTCCTGCGGATATGTGGGATGAATTTTGTTGCCATCATTGACAACAATTATGAATCCATATAGTGTCTCTTGCCAACAATCTCCTCCTTTGGCATTGATGGCAACACTTAGTGAAAAATGACTAAGTGTTTACACTATGCTCCCCCTTGGCTGGTGCTCTATCTTTATATACATTTTCTGGAGCTCCCCCTTAGTTGGATTCCTTATTTTTCACTACTCCTCACTCCCCCTTTGACATCAATGGCAAAGGGTAGGGTCTGCATACCAAAATTTTCAAAAAAAAAAAACTATACTTGGCTGCATAAGTATATATATACAAGTTGTACTTACATATACTTAAGTATGTCTGAAAAAGTATTCTTCAACTGTACAACTTCTATCGCCCAACTCTACTTCATCTTGTCCAAAATTGAGATGTGACCACTCAATAGGAATGCAAATGCTTATGCCTTCTTAAGATCTGTCGAATCATTGGTCCAGGCTGTAATCTGAGCATCATTTATGGCCATGCATGGCTTCTAACTTAGGGATAATAATCCTTCTAAGTTCACCCATCCAGCTAATTATGTTCTTCCTTTCCTTCCCAAAATTCTTTATTGCATTTGTGATTGCAATAGTTTGACACTCTTGATTTACTATGGAGGAAGAGAGAGGATCAAAACTTTGAGACAAACTTAGTAGTTTATCCTCTTGCTCTTTTATTTTCTTTTCAATCTTTACTGTTGCTTTGGACTAGAAGATACAAAATTTGTATACTTCACCGCCATCCTTAAGAGCATTTTCTAAGCTCTTTATCCCAATACTCATATTTCTCCTATCATTAGTTATTAATCCTTGTACCTCTGAGAATCTCTTATCCAAAAACTCTTTCTGGACCTTTTCTTCAGCTGATTTCTCTAGAGAATCAAAATGTGTATTAACACTGCTGACTAGAGTTTTGAGATTACTGGATGAGGAGGCTGTGGGATCTTTTTGAAATGATGGCATAATCTTTTCTAGCACTCCAGAAGCAGCTTCTATCAACTCACAGTCTTCCATATGAGACTTTAGGAGTTTTTCGTTAGCCTTAGCATTAGCAAATGAAGCTATCTTCATTGTTTGTACCGGAGAAAGAGAATCAAAATTGAATGGACCTTGTAGAAGCTCTGATTCATCAATCTCCATTGTTTCTTTGTTCAGGAATTCTTAGACGGTTTGTGCAGTGTCTCTTGCCGGAGACAAATGTTTCTTCTCTTCTGCAATCTTGGAGCTGTCCTTTGGAGTTTTCTCTCCTCCTACATTCTCACCACTAGCAGTTGTGGTCTTTTCTATTGAGGTCTTCTCTCCTTCTACAACCTTAGCACTGCCATCTTCTTTTTCTTTTACCTCTGCTTCTTTCTCCTGTGATTTTTCTTCTCCTTTAGATCTAGAGACTGTAGGGAAAACTGGAGGAGAAATTTTAGTCTGTTCAAGGCCCACCTCTTCTATCATTTTCTCAGGAGTTTCTTCTGCAACATTTGTGGTTGAGGGGTCAGTACCCAAGTCCTCTATAATAGGAAGATTAAATCTTTTGAATGTTTTCCAGAGAATCTCTTCAGTGTCCTTGGCTACCTTGTCGGTCTCACCAAGCATAAGTTGATTCATCCTTGCTTTCCTCCTGAATTCATCCTTGCAGTCTTTGAATACCATGTTCATTGTCTTGGGATCAATTGAAGGATATAGTTGAATAGCTATCTGTTCTTGGAACTCAAGGTCTTTTGCCATGGCATTGGTCTTTCTCATTCCCAACTCCTTTTCTAGACTCTTAGGAATGAGAGAGATAATTTCAATAAAAGCTTTATTGTAAATGTTCAAAAACTTAACTGTGGCTTCCTCCAGAATCTTTTTATCTGCTTCATTATAATCATCATAGAATTTTGTTAAGGGTTGCAAGTTCCCATCCACTGTGATTGCTTTCACTACATCATTTAAGGAGAGAGTGGGTTTTTCAACAAATTCCTCTTCCTTCTCTTATTCTCCTTGACCGGTAGAGTGTTCACCAGATGATTTCTTCTTCTTCTTTAGTTTCCTTATCTCCTCATCTAATTCAGTTTCCTCATCATCCTTTAGGCTAACATATGACCTTATTGCCTTTTTCTTTGTTCTCTTTTCTCCTTTTTTGGATGTCTGGACTTCCAATTTTGAGCTTTTAGTAGGGACAGGTGTTGGTTTCTTTGATGATCTGGTCCAGGTGGAAGTTTCTACCGGAGCACTTTTCTTGCTTCCCTTTTTTGCCTCTTTCTTCTCTTCCTCAGCTTTGTGTCTCTTTTCCCGGTTGGCATCAATTGCCTCCTTTGAGGTGCCAAGGCCTTGGGCAATATGTTCTACTTCTTTTCTCACCTTTCTTTTCATTTTTGGTTCTCTGAGTTCCACATGAATTTTTACACTCATCTCCTCAAAGGTTCCAAACCTCTCTACCTTTGGATCTTTAGGCTGACTTAGCATGTGTTGAACATGCAGCTCCATAATCTATTCATCAACTTCATACCCCATGGGCATGATCCAAACTGTCCTTGGTTCTACTACTTCCATTAGGCACTGATCAGTCTCTACCATAAAACAGACTGTGTCTTTGTATTTCTCAACAAGAGACTGGGGAATCCTTTCTGTTGCTTGCATCATGTTCTGAAAATTCTTGAAGTATCCCCACATGGCTGTATTTCTTGCTTTAGCATCCCCAAGCCCATGCAAATAGTCTCTTATCTAAATTGCAACTGGTCTATCATTCTGCCATACCCAGTCATTGGATCCGAGAAGCTCATTCATGAAATAAAAGAATAGGCAGAGTAACAAGCCACCATACTTGAAGGAGTTCTTCTTATCCTTCTTGATCTTTTGTAGATTTTCCAATAGTTGGCTGAGAAGAAGTTCACACAGATCATAGTCAACATTTTCTCTTAGCATTTGATAGGCTATGTAAACTGCAGTTCCCGGTACTGAATTTTCCCTACTGGAGTGATAAATCTTGTAACCAATTACTATGGAAGCAAAATTGACATCTGGATCAGTGATGTCTTCAATTGTCATAGCTCTCTTGTCAAATTTTGATCTGGTTGCATCACTTACTATCTGATTCTTGACAGACTTGAGAACAGGTATTCCACCGAATGAGTGTAGACCTATTACTACCTTAATTGCATCTTTGGTGATCTTAAATGGTTTATTCAACCATAGGAAATTGTCATGCACTCTACTCAATACATACCGGACCCATTCATCTTCTTCAAAATAGGGGAAATAAATGCACTGTGCAAAATGCTTATCCCAGATGGCTTTATACTGAGGTTTAATCTTAAAAGAGTCATCTAACAACTGTTTGTGATAGATATCTACTAACTTTGATTGCCCAAATTCTTCAATACTCGCATGTATGTAAACCCTAATATCTTCGGTGTGCAAAATGCCATGCAGAACACTAGAGAAGGCTCCTAGGGGATCTACCTCCAAGGATTTGTATGGATGTTTCTTGAATGTGGGCCGAGGTCTGTCAGAGATCTTTACTATATTTGGAGTATTCATTTTTCAAAATATTTGCAGTGAGATATTGAAAATGGAAAATACCTTATGCACCTTCAGTTACACGGAGTTGCTTGGATTGATTTTTGGATGTAATGACTTCTGCAAGTGATTTTTGATGAACTTGAGGAATTTTGTTGCAGAGCTCCACTTTTCGTTTCTTCTTGTATGCAGAATGAATAAGTGGTTGAAGAAGAAACCCTTATATTGCTCCGCAAACCCTAATATCAAGTTGCAATAAATGCTCGACCTACATTATTCCAGTTTGCCTTATTCGGATGACTTGAAGAACCGGATCAATCCTGATCTTTAAACAACTTGTGGATCTGCCAAATCTTAGCCATAGTTTGTTTGAATGTATCCCTTATGAATCCTTCAATCCTCAACTCTTCTTGTGCCCGTTCCGGCACCAATTGACTAGCTGGGGGAACAAGGTTTTCTTTGTGTCTCCCCCTGAGCTAGAGCTCACTTTTTAATTTTTGGAAGGAATATCAGCACCAGAGTCTGGTGCGGATCCAACCTCTACATTCTCAGTACTTTTCTTCACCCAAATCTTGCTCATCTCACTTTTAACTTCATCTGCATTCACCTTTTGTTTACCCTTATCTTGATTTTGATTATGATATACCGGACCTCTTTTGTCCTGATTCTTGCTTCTACAGACTTTTGCATTATGACCGGACCTATTGCAGATTTGGCAAACAACATTTCTTTGCATATTTGACTGATATCCTCTTGATCTGCATTGATTAGCCATATGACCTACTCTATTGCATGCAAAGCATCTACCATTGAATGATTTGTTCATTTGCATATTTCTGCATTCATGAGACTTGTGACCATACCTTTTGCAGTTAAAACATTGTCCGGAGAAGGATGAATTAGTCTGATTCATTCTCTTTCTGCACTGATTAGATTTGTGACCAAAGTGATTGCAGTTGTGGTAGTATCCATTGAAGGATGGATATCTTTGAGCATTGGGCTGTCTTACCAGAGGTCTTCTAGGCCTGTTCCTTGGATTTTCTGGTCCAAAATTCTACTGACCTGATCCGGAGCTTTCTCCTTTCTCATATCCCAAACCACACTTGTCATCTGCCCTCTTTTGACTTCCAAGAAGAACTTC
Organism: Cunninghamia lanceolata; assembly: GCA_027924645.1. Taxonomy (NCBI): domain Eukaryota; kingdom Viridiplantae; phylum Streptophyta; class Pinopsida; order Cupressales; family Cupressaceae; genus Cunninghamia; species Cunninghamia lanceolata. The sequence goes on from BSBN01000582.1 coordinate 22,378,031, forward strand.
AAGTTGAGCAGAACTTATTTTGAATTTCTCTTTATATTCATTTGCTGTTTGAAGATCCCTTTTGAGAGAGATAATTTGATCCTCAAGTTTTTCTTCATTTTCTTTGGCATCTTCAAGATTAGATTCAAGATGCCTGATAATTCTATCCATCTAGTGGCAATCTTCTAATTTCTCCTTGAGAGATTGTCTTAGATTGTCTTCAGTTTTTCTTTTCTCTTCAATCTCTTGGGTAAACTTTATAACTCCTGATTCCATTTCATGTCTTACCATAATGACTTCTTTTGATAACTTTTCACATAAATTGGTTTTCTTAGTCAGCTCTTCATTTGTATTATTTGCTTCACTTTGTCTTGCCAATTGCTGAAGCAGTTCCTTTCTCTTTTTCATAGAGAGACTTAATTTGTCTTTTAGTTCTCATGAAATCATCAGCCTATTTGAGTCTTTCCTTTAATTCATTGACTTCAGAGTTTGAATGTTCAAGATCCTCAAGGGCAGTCTTGAGTTGCTCCTTTAAACCATATGCATCCATTTGGATTCCCAGATCTTCCTCGAGCTGTTAGACTCTGTTAGGAGGAACTTAGCTCTGATACCAATTATTGATAACTAAGAGGGGGGTTGAATTAGTTATCCTAATTATTTCTTCCTTTTGAGCTTTCTTATTAATCAATACAGCATTAATTCAAACAAGCAAACATAACCATGAATTGGAGATACACATGAAACAATATTTTTGACGTGGAAACCCTGTTAAGGGAGAAAACCATGGGGTGATTAACCCAAAGATTATTCTCTATTAGAAGAATAAGGAAATACAAAATGGCACTTGCCAATTAGGGCTCACTACCTAAGCACACTGCTCACAAGAGGCACACTGCCTACAAGAGACTCACTGTCTACAAAGAGAATGTTATACAATACTTGAACTAATTGGGAGCATCCACAAATGCTAGAGTTTAGTTCCGGTTAGGCTCAGTATACTAATCTACTGTACTTCATCTTTCCTCTTCTCTTTTGCTACTTTCCTTTCACATAATGGATCTTCCTTACTGCTTCTGCTCTGCTCTTCTACTTTTATTCACACATAACTAACCACAACCACACATCTCATAACTAAATCCATCGTGTATATACATCCACACAAGTAATTTCATCACCTTTCTAGTCGACACCCGGAATAGTCAATCTTTTCACTAATTCTGATCTGTCGGCTGAATCCTTGCACATCAAGTAATGCGGATCAAGTATATGCTTGTAGATATCATTAATCATGTCGGCCAAACATGTTTCATGCCTTCATAACCTATACCACAATCAGTAACACATCCGGAAAGTAGTCTGATGTTCTATTAGTCAGTTCTTCCTCTATTCACACTGTCACTCAGGAATCTGGTACTCAACTATTCATATCTTTTTCTTCATCTATCACCGGAGGCTAAATCCTTGGAATATACCACTCAAGGCAGTCCTCTTGACTTCCCCAACTCTGCACTTCACCAAGATACTTCTTCTGAGAGATCCAGACCTGTCTGTCAGACCTTGTCACATGCTCTGTTCTTGTCTACCGGACCACAACAATCTTCATTCTGACTTCTAGTAGAGACACACCATGTCCTGCGGATGTGTGGGATGAACTTTGTTGCCATCAATGACAACAATCATGAATCCATATAGTGTCTCTTGCCAACAAAGCCTACCATACAACTACAGACTTCAAACACTTCGCCAATGCATTTAACCTTCCCATCGCATCTGTTTTGCACATCCTTGAACATACATGCAAATCCCCTTGTATATGCAAACCTACAAGCGATTGCACATACAACCTTGTGGAGCCCACCAAATGTATATACCTCTGCTGTACTGTTCACCTTACATGTCATGGCAGACCCTTGTATATTTTTCATCGTATAAGACTCAATGTATTTTGGACATACATTCATTCCTACCTGCTCTATACAATGGCGGCATCTTCAAGGAATCATTGAGGTATATTTTGCCATTGTATATTTTTTGCTTTTATCTCCAGCACTATTGCAAAAGTATATCAGCCCATTGCATATTTTTTCCTTGTATGTCTACATGCAACCTGATATACAAACCAGGAATATTCTAGGAATCTTCAAAAGATTCACCCATTGTATATGCACATTTCAAAGCCTGATATGCATATAAAATGCATATAATTAATATTTTCAAAGGCCGATGGAGATTTTGCACCTGCCAATGCACATTTTGACCTGTATGTATATACAAACACCTTTGTATATACAAAGACACTTGCACCTTAACTAATTTTTTTGCATTTTTACAACTACAGAGGCTGAAAGTGTTAGAATTTTTTTGGACTTTTGGGAAGGGGCCTGGCTTAAAACCCTAAACATAAATGATTACCAATAGTTACTATGCCACAATGTATTTTAAATGTTGAGTTGATTGTTGCAAGTTTGGGCCTAACTGGTGTTGTCATTGATGTCAACATACTCCTGTTGCATTAATGTCAAAGATTGGATGAGTTGTGTGCTGAGGATATTGAGAAAATTAGCCCTATCAGAATAAGAGAAGAATAGTGAAGATAGTGAAGTTCTATGAAGTAAAGATCCTAGCCAGATGAAAATCAGAGTATGCACATCAAAGGGTTTGTAGATATATGTCTGAAGTTGCTCCAGTCAAGATTTTAGAGGTCCACATGAAGATTTGGAAAAGTTATGGCAATGTGAGTAAAACTAGTTCTGGCAGTTGTTCAGAGGCGACAAAGTGACACAAATAGGTCTGGTAAGATCCAAAAATACAATATCATGTTCTATAGATTTGGTGGCATGTTTGGGAGGTTAATCTGCATTGACAATTCGATTGGTTCATGGTTTGGAGATCCGCAAGCAATCCTTCTAATGTGATAGTGATGGCCGACTGTGTTCTTAAGGTTCTGAGTGAAGATGAGATTGATTATAGTAAGTAGAAGTGGTATGGATGTTCTTGGTGATTCAAGCAAGCTTGTGGTGGTCTCTAGATTGAGTCCAATTCATGTTGGTGGTCCACATTGAACATTGAGCTTGTGATTTAAGATTTACCTTTAGGAGTTAGTGTTCTTCCCAGTTTTGTCTGATCAGATGATTTGTGCATGTTACAGATGATCTTGAAGATGATTTGTGAATCATGGCATGTTCCTCGAAGATTATTGAAGTCCCAACTATGTGTGGCCAACAATGTAGTGATGCGTATGAAGTTTTTGTAATAATTCAAGTTGTATTTTTGTAATTGTTCTGTAATAAAATAAGTGCATGGTGTGTTGACTTTGATAACCATTCCAAAGTTGATGTCATGTATAAATACGAGTTGAGAAGTTGTTCAAATATATTGGTGTGGTCATGATGAGAAGGTGGTAGTGAAGAGGAGTGGAAAGCAGAGAAGAGGTATTGAGCTTAAATGGAATTGACTAAAGCATAGTGAAGATGCTAATCTCTAATTCAAGTATGTAATATTCATATTTTTCTGTAGATAGTGTGTCTCCTGTAGGCAGTGGGCCTCTTGTGAGCAGTGTGCTCAGACAGTGAGCCCTAATTAGAAAGTGCCATTTTATTCTTCTTATTCTTTTAATAGAGAATACAATCTTAGGTTAGTCACTTCATGGTTTTTCCCTTAACTAGGTTTTCCATGTTAAAATCTTGGTGTTGTATGTGTTGAATTTGTTTCCACTCTTGAATTATTGCATTATGCTTCATAATTAAATCATTGATATGCTATTGAATATAAGAAGAGTTTAAGTGAACAAGGAATAGGATTTTGGTAACAACTAATTCACCCCCCCTCTCAGTTGTCTGTCCTAAATCTAACAATTGGTATCAGAGCAAGTTCCTCTAGAAGAAGCTTAACCACTTGAGGAGATCCAAGATGTTGACCTACAAGAAGGATAGTCCAAGATTTGATGGAACTAACTATACTCTTTGGAAGAGCCACATGGAATGTCACTTACAATGCATGGGAGATCAGTATTGGAATATAATTACAACTAAATATGTTCCCCCAAGGAATGGCCCAACAACTATAGATGAAGCCAGAGATGCAGAGAATAATCTTCTAGCTAAAGAAGCCCTACTAAGTGCCTTGCCTGATTCAGAGCTGACAAATGTTATGGGATTGAAGATTGCTTATGAAATTTAGATAAATCTAGAAACTCTTAATGAAGGAGACAAATACGTTAAGTGTACTAGGCTACAAAGTCTGAAAGGAAAGTTTGAAAACTTGAAGATGAGTGAAGATGAGAATATCACTTCATTTATGCCAAAAGTAAATGAGCTTGTATGTGGCATTAGATGTCCTAGTGGAATATTGGATGAAGATGAAATTATTTCCAAAGTTCTTAGATTCTTACCTCTTTCTTACAAACACAAAGTTGCTACTATTGAGGAAATCAGATCTTTAAGAACTATTACAAGGGATCAATTGGCTAGTAAGATATCTACATTTGAGTTGGCCAAGTTTGGTGATGCACTCCCTAAGACTAAATCTGCATTCAAATCTAATGTCTATATAAAAGGCAAACAGAGATATGATCTAGGAGAAAGTTCCTCAAAGAAATCAATATGGTATGATAAAGCAAGAAAAGATTTTGAAGAAGATGAGTCAGAAGCTGCACAACTTGAAGCTCTTATTACAAGAAGACTGCCAAGAGGATCCAGTAAGTATGAAGGAAAATTACCTTTCAAATGTTTTACATGCAATAAGATTGGTCATTTAGCTTGAAGATGTCCAAAAAGGTTTTCAAATCCAAATCGTAATAAGCCAAGGTTTCAAAAGAAGTGTTACTATGTTCAAGACGATGATGATGGAGTAACAGATGATGAATCTGAGATAGGAAACAAATCTAGAAGTGACCAGGTGTTTATTGCCATCAAAGAAGAAGATCTAATGCCTATTGAACCTGCCAATCATAAGATGATAGAAAGTGCTTTGGCTACTTAGGTTGAAGAAAAGGATGAATGGTTCATTGACAGTGGATGCTCTCACCATATGACTGGTGATAAGAATAAGTTCATAAGCTTGGAAAGATATAAAGGTGGAGTTGTAAAGTTTGGAGATAATTCTGCTGGCATAATTTATTACAAGTATGGGCCTAACCGGTATTGTCATTGATGTCAACATACTCCTATTGCATTGATGATAAGGATTGGATGAGATGAATGCTGAGGATATTGAGAAAATTAGTCCTATCAGGAACAAAGAAGAACAGTGAAGTCAGTGAAGTAAAGATCCTAGCTAAGATGAATATCAGAGGATGTACATCAAAGGGTTTGTAGATATGTGTCTTAAGATGGTCCAGTAAAGATTTCAAAGGTCTGCATGATGATCTGAAGAAGTTATGGCCACTCAAGTAAAACTAGTTCTGGCAGGTGTTCAGAGGTGATAGAGTGATTAGGTCTGGTGAGATTTGGAAAGGCAATATCCTGTTCTGTGGATTTGGTGAAGTGTTTAGGAAGTCAATATGAATTGACAACCCAATTGGTTCATGGTCTGGAGGTCCGCAAGCATCTATTCCAATATGACGGTGATGTCAGACTATGTTCTTAAGGTTCTAGATAAAAGAGAAGAATGATTTCAGTAAGAAGTAGTGTGGATGTTCTTGATGATTCAGGAAATCTTGTGGAGGTCTTTGGATTATGTCCAGTTCATGTTGGTGGTCCGCATTGAAGATTGAGCTCGTAATTGAAGAATTACTTCTGGATGATGATGTTCTTCCTAAGTTTGGCCGACTGGATGAGTTACACCTCCTATGGATGATCTTGAAGATACTCTGTGAAGAATGGCATATTCCTAAAGAAATATTGAAGTCTCAGATCTATGTGGCCGATAGCATGTTGATCCGTGTGAAGTCTTTTTGTAATAAGTCATGTTGTATTTATGTATTTTCTCTGTAATGTATGCTGACTTGGATGATTATCCCTAAGTCGATGTCTTGTATAAATAAGGAGTTGTAAAGTCATTTCAAAGGTGTCTGGTGATGGGGAGAGTGTGGTAGAGAGTAGAGGAGTGAAAAGTAGAGCAGAAGTATTGGGCTTAAATGGAACTAACTCAAGCATGGTGAAGATGCTATTCTTCAGTTCAAGTATGTAATACTTATTATTCTATAGATAGTGTGTCTCCTGTAGGCAGTGGGCCTCTTGTGAGAAGTGTGCTCGGGTAGTGAGCCCTAATTGGCATGTGCCATTTTCTTCTTTCTATTCTTTTAATAGAGAATACAATCTTGGGTTAGTCACTCCGTGGGTTTTCCCTTAACCGGGTTTTCCATGTCAAAATCTTGGTGTCTTATGTGTTAATATGTTTCTGCTCTTGATTTAATGCATTGTGTTTCCATGATTGGTTTATTATTATGCTGCTAAATTACAAAGTGGAATTAAGTGGTTAATAGGAAGAAAGTTTTTGACAACTGATTCACCCCCCCTCTCAGTTGTCTATCCTGAATCTAACAATTGGTATTAGAGCCAAGTTCCTCTAAAAGGAACTTAACTGCTTGAGGAGATCTAGGATGTTGTCCTACAAAAGGATAGTTTGAGGTTTGATGGAACCAATTTCACTCTTTGGAAGAGTTGCATGGAATGCCACTTGTAATGTATGGGAATATAGTATTGGATTATGGCTTCAAAGAAGTATGATCCCCCACAGAATGGTCTGAGCACTATAGATGAAATCAAAGATGCTAAAAACAATCTATAGGCTAAAGAAGCTCTTCTAAGTGCCTTATCTAATTCAGAGCTAACAAATGTTGTTGATTTAATAAATGCATATGAGATTTGGCAAAAATTGGAACTTCTGAATGGTATGTTAAATATGCCAAGCTTCAGAGTCTAAAAGGAAAATTCAAAAATCTAAAGATGAGAGAAGATGAAAATATCACTACATTTATGCCCAGAGTAAATGAGCTTGTTTGTGGCATTAGATGTGTTGGTGGAATCTTGGATGAAGATGTGATTGTTGGTAAAGTTCTCAGATCCCTTCCCGATTCTTACAAATACAAGGTTGTTTCCATTGAAGAATTCAGATCCTATTCAGGTATCACAAGAGATCAATTGGTTGGTAAATTGGTTGCATTTGAATTGACCGAGTTTGGAGATGCCCCCCCCAAGATTGAATCTACATTCAAAACTAGTGCCTTTGTAAAAGGAAAACAAAGGTTTGATCCAAGAGAGAACTCTTCAAGGAAACTATCATGGTATGAAAAAGCAAGGAAAGACTTGGAAAAAGATGAAGTAGAAGTGGCTCAACTTGAAGCCCTTATTGGAAAAAGACTGCCAAGAGGATCCGGTAAGTATGAGAGGAAATTTCCTTTAAAATGTTTTAATTGCAATAAGATTGGTCATTTTGCCTCAAAGTGTCCGGAAAGAATTTCAAGGCCAAATCCTAACAAATCAAGGTTTCCAAATAAATGTTACTATGTCCATGAAGATGATTATGAAGGAGTAATAGATGATGAATCAGAAACAGGAAACAAATCTGCAAGTGACTGGGTGTTTATTGCCATCAAGGAAGAAGATCCAATACCCTCTGAATCTACAAATCACAAAATTGAAGAAAGACCTATGGCTGCCCAAGTTGAAGAAAAGGATGATTGGGTCATTAACAGTGGATGCTCTCACCATATGACAGGTGACAAAAATAAATTCATAGATTTGGAAAGGTATGGAGGAGTGGTAAAATTTGGTGATAATTTTGTTGGTAGATCAAGGGTAGAGGAACCATTTCTTTTGATGAAAGGAACAAACCAGTAATGTATTGTATGTTGAAGGTCTGAAGCACAAACTTCTTAGTGTTGGACAGTTGGTGGACAAAGGCTATGATCTTTGATTCAAAAATGGAAAATGCAAGATCTTTGAAAGTTTTAGAATAGAGATTGCATCTGGTACTCAAACAAAAGGTAATATCTTCCACTTGGTTGGTATTGGTAAAAGTTGTTTATTTGTTCAAATTGATCAGAGTTGGTTGTTGCATAGAAGAATGTGTCATGTGAATTTTGATAATATCATCAAGATAACCAACACCTAGGCTGTGAGAGATCTTCCAAGACTGGTGAAGCCTACTAATAGTTTGTGCAAAGAATGTCAGTTGGGAAAGCAAAGAAGAGTCACATTCAAAAGTAAGGAACAGTCTTCTACCAGATTATTAGACTTAGTTCATACTGATCTATGTGGTCCAGAAAGAATCAAAAGTGTGCAAGGTGATAGCTACTTCATGCTATTAATTGATGATTACTCCTGGATGATGTGGGTGACTTTTTTGAAGGAGAAATCAGAGGCTCTTGAGAAATTCAAAATATTCAAAGCTATGGTAGAGAATGAAACTGGATTGAACATAAAATATCTAAGGTCTAATAGAGGTGGAGAATTCACATCCGGTGAGTTCATTGAATTATGTGAGAAACATGGAATAAAAAGACAGTTGTCTACGCAAAGGACTCCACAACAGAATGGAGTAGTGGTGAGAAAAAACTAGGCCATCTAGGAAGCATCTAGAACCATGATGATGGAAGTAAATGTTCCTCAGATCTACTAGAGAGAAGTTGTAAGCACTGCAGTCAATACTCTTAATCGAGTACAAATCAGAAACAATACTGGTAAGACTCCTTATGAACTCTATTTTGGCATCACTCCCACTGTGAAGTATTTTAGAGTCTTTGGTAGCAAATGTTACATTAAAAGAGATGAAGATTGAGGTAAATTTGATGCTAGAAGTGATGAAGGAATATTCTTGGGTTATTCTACTCAAAGCAAAGCATACCAATGTTATAACAAAAAATTGAGAAAGTTTATAGAAAGTACAAATGTGAAGGTTGATGAAGGTATTGAAAAACCCTTAAGGTATTATGTGTATGATGAAGATGATTAGAATGATGTTTTGGTCCAAGGAGTTCAAGCCCCTTCTGAAACTCAGATTTAGACTGATCCGGTGAATCAAGAAGAAGAGATGAGTTTGAATGAACCTGTTCAAGAAATAGAAATACAAGAAAGTTCCAAAATTCCCAGGTATGTAGGACTAAATCACTCTGAAGACCAGATCATAGGTGATAATATAAAATGTGTTCAAACAAGGAGAAAGATTGCTCAAGACTCAGAAGAGTATTGTCTGATTTCAAAGATTGAACCAAAGTCAGTAAATGAAGCATGCAATGATGAAAGCTAGACCAAAGCAATGGAGGAGGAGCTGATGCAAATTGAGAAAAATCACACTTGGGATCTTGTTCCCAGACCTAGAAACAAGAATGTGATTGGAACCAAATGGGTATTCTAGAATAAACTAAATGAAGATGGTGAAGTAGTCAGAAACAAAGCCAGATTGGTCTACAAGGGTTACTCTCAAGTAGGAGTTGATTTTGAAGAAACTTTTACTCTGGTGAAAAAATTAAAGCAGTTAGGTTATTTCTTAGCTTTGCTGCCTTAAAGGACTTCAAAGTATATCAGATGGATGTCAAATTAGCTTTCCTAAATGGTAACTTGGAAGAAGAAGTATACATTGAGCAACTGGATGGATTTCAATTGTCTGATCATGGTGATATGGTTTGCAAGTTGAAGAAAGCACTATATGGACTGAAGCAAGCCCCAAGAGCTTGGTATGAGAGATTGGATAAGCATATTTTGAAGATTGGTTTCAACAAAGGTACTATTGACAGTAATTTATATTTCAAAATTGATCATGAAAATATCTTGATTGTTGAAGTCTTTGTTGATGATATCATTTTTGGAGGAAGAGATAGTATGTGCAAAACTTTTGCAAATCAAATGAAAAGTGAATTTGAGATGTCTATGTTTGGGGAAATGAATTTCTTCTTAGGTCTACAAATCATTCAAATAAAGAAAGAAATCTTCATTTCTCAGACCAAATATATGAAAGAATTGTTGACGAAATTTGGGATGGAAGACTCAAAACCAATAAGTACTCCCATGGCAACCAGATGTAAATTGAGCAAAGATGATAACTCTCCTAAGGCTGATCAGAAAAAGTACAGGTCAATGATTGGAGGACTATTGTATCTCACTCAAACTAGACCTGACATTATGAATGCTGTTGGTCTTGTTGCTAGATTCCAAGCTGATCCTAGAGAATCTCATGTCATGGTAATCAAGAGGATTTTTAGATATCTAAAAGAGACAGTTGAGTATGGTTTGTGGTATCCTAGAGACCATAATTTCTCTCTTCATGCATATACAGATGTGGATTGGCTAGGATATGTGGATGATCGGAATAGTACCAGTGGTGGAGCATTATTTTTGGGGAAGAGATTGGTTTCTTAGCTGAGCAAGAAACAAGAGGCAATATCTCTGTCCACTACAAAAGAAAATGCTAAGAGACATCAAAGTGGAGTATGAGGAATCTATCACAATCTGCTGTGATAATTCAAGTGCAATAAATATTTCAAAGAATTCGCTATTGCATTCAAAGACTAAACATATATCCATCAAATTTTACTTTTTGAGAGAGCAAGTGAACAAGAATGAAGTCAAATTGGAGTTTGTGCCTTCCAAGGATCAGATTATAGATATTTTTACTAAACCTCAACCTAAGGACTCTTTTGAGTATCTTAGGGAGAAGTTAGGGGTTATTAGCCCTCTAGTTCTGAATTAAGGTGCACTGATGTGCATCAGTTTGATGGATCTCACAGTCATATCTTGTGGTTCAGATTGATGTTTGGGAAGTTTCTACTCAAGGGGAGCAACTGGTATGATTCTAAATTGATGCAAGTATGTGCCCTTTTCCATTGATGTCAAAGGGGGAGAGAAGACATGTGAAAAACAAGTGGTTGCTAATCAAAGGGGGAGTAATAAAGGAAGAGAAGACATGTGAATGGTTGTTGTTGATAGGGGGAGTTGTGTCAGTGAGGAGAAGTTCTTGTCTTGATGGTTAAAACAATTTTTCACATCATATATTGCCATCAATGACAAAGGGGGATATATTTTGCAAGTATGGGCCTAACCGGTGTTGTCATTGATGTCAACATACTCTTGTTGCATTGATGATAAAGATTAGATGAGCTGAATGCTGAGGATATTGAGAAAATTAGTCCTATCAGGAATAGAGAAGAACAGTGAAGTCAGTGAAGTAAAGATCCTAGCTAAGATGAATATCAGAGGATGCACATCAAAGGGTTTGTAGATATGTGTCTTAAGATCATCCAGTAAAGATTTCAAAGGTCTGCATAATGATCTAAAGAAGTTATGGCCACTCAAGTAAAACTAGTTTTGACAGGTGTTTAGAGGTGATAGAGTGACACAGATAGGTCCAAAAAGATCTAGAATAGAAATATCCTATTCTGTGGATTTGGTGAAGTGTTTAGGAAGTCAATGTGAATTGACAACTCAATTGGTTCATGGTCTGGAGGTCCGCAAGCATCTATTCCAATATGACAGTGGTGATAGACTATGTTCTTAAGGTTCCAGATGAAAGAGAAGAATGATTTCAGTAAGAAGTAGTGTGGATGTTCTTGGTGATTCAGGAAAGCTTGTGGAGGTCTCTGGATTATGTCCAGTTCATGTTGGTGGTTTGCAATTACTTCCAGATGATGATATTCTTCCTAAGTCTAGCCAACTAGATGAGTTACACCTCCTGCAATTGATCTTGAAGATGCTTTGTGAAGAATGGTGTATTCCTAAAGAAGGATTGAAGTCTCAGATCTGTGTGGCCAATAGCGTGTTGATCCGTGTGAAGTCTTTTTGTAATAATTCATGTTATATTTATGTATTTGCTATGTAATGTATGCTGACTTGGATGATTATCCCTAATTTGATGTCTTGTATAAATAAGGAGTTGTAAAGTCATTTCAAAGGTGTCTGGTGATGAGGAGAGTGTGGTAGAGAGAAGAGGAGCGAAAAGAAGAGCAGAAGTATTGGGCTTAAATGGAACTGACTCAAGCATGGTGAAGATGCTATTCTTTAGTTCAAGTATGTAATACTTATTATTTTGTAGATAGTGTGTCTTCTATACGTAGTGGGCCTCTTGTGAGTAGTGTGCTCGGGCAGTGAGCCCTAATTGGCATGTGCCATTTTGTTCTTTCTATTCTTTCAATAGAGAATACAATCTTGGGTTAGTCACCCCATGGTTTTTCCCTTAACCAGGTTTTCCATGTCAAAATCTTGGTGTCTTATGTGTTAATATGTTTCTGCTCTTGACTTAATGCATTGTGTTTCCATCATTGATTAATTATTATGCTGCTGAATTACAAAGTGGAATTAAGTGGCTAATAGGAAGAAAGTTTTCGACAACTGATTCACCCCACCTCTTAGTTGTCTATACTGAATCTAACAGAATTAGAGGCAGAGGAACCATTTCTTTTGATGGAAAGAACAAAACTAGTGATGTGCTATATGTTGAAGGTCTGAAGCATAATCTTCTCACTATTAGACAGTTGGTGGACAAAGGCTATAATCTCTGATTCAAAAATGGAAAATGCAAGATCTTTGAAATTTCTAGAACTCATATTGCATTTGGTACATAGACAAAAGGTAATATCTTTCACTTGGTTGGTACTGGAAAAAGTTGTTTATTTGTTAAAATTGATCAAAGTTGGTTGTGGAATAGGAGAATGTGTCATGTGAATTTTGATAATATCATCAAGATAAGCAACACTTACGCTGTAAGAGATCTTCCAAGACTGGTGAAACTAGCTAATTATAGTTTGTGCAAAGAATGTCAATTGGGTAAGCAGAACATAGTCACATTCAAAAGTAAGGAACAATCTTCAACTGGATTGTTAGACTTGGTGCACACTAATCTATGTGGTCTAGAAAGAACCAGGAGTCTACAAGGAGATAGATATTCTATGTTGTTGATTGATGACCATTCTTGGATGATGTGGGTGACCTTGAAAGAGAAATCTGAAGCACACCAGAAATTCAAAATATTCAAGGCTATGGTAGAGAATGAAACTAGCATAAACATAAAATGCTTCAGGTCTGATAGAGGTGGAGAATTCACATCTGGAGAGATCATATCATTCTGTGAGAAACATAAGATAAAGAGGTGGTTATCTACTCAAAGGACTCCATAGTAGAATGGAGTAGTTGAGAGAAAGAACCGGACCATCTAGGAAGCATCTAGGACCATGATGATGGAAGCAAATGTTCCTCTGATCTATTGGAAAGAAGCTATAAGCATTGGTATCTATACTCTTAATCAGGTACAAATCAAAGGTAATACTGGTAAGACTCCTTATGAACTTTGGTTTGACATCACTCCTACTATGAAGTATTTTAGAGTCTTTGGTAGTAAATGCTATATCAAAAGAGATGAAAACCTTGACAAGTTTGATGCTAGAAGTGATGAAGGTATATTCTTGGGATATTCTACTCAAAGTAAAGCATACTAGTGTTATAACAAGAGATTGAGAAAGATTGTAAAGGTTGATGAAGGCATGGAAAATCCCTCAAGGTATCATGAGCATGAAGTAGATGATCAGAATAATATCTCAAACCAAGAAGAGCAAGTCCCAACTCCAGCTCAGATTCAAACTGATCCAAAGAATTCAAAAATACAAGAAGAAGAGACAAGGTTGATGAAGGACAAATGTAAAGGTTGATGAAGGCATGGAAAATCCCTCAAGGTATTATGAGCATGAAGTAGATGATCAGAATAATATCTCAGACCAAGAAGAACAAGTCCCAACTCTAGCTTAGATTCATACTGATCTAAATTTAGAAATACAAGAAGAAGAGACAAGGTCCAATGAACTTGCCAAAGAATTAGAAGTGCAAGAGAATCCCAAAACTCCCAGGTATGTAAGACTGAAACATTCTAAAGATTAGATCATAGGAGATAGAAGTAAAGGTGTTCAAACAAGAAGAAATATTTCTCAAGATTCAGTGAAGTACTATTTGATTTCAAAAAATTGAACCAAAAATAGTAAGTGAAGCATGCAATGATGAAAGTTGGGTTAAGGCAATGGAGGAAGAATTGATGCAGATTGAAAAGAATCACACTTGGGATCTTGTTCCTAGACCTAAGGACAAAAATGTGATTGGGACTAAGTGGGTCTTCTAGAATAAACTTAATGAAGATGGTGAAGTAGTAAGAAACAAAGCCAAATTGATCTATAAGGGTTATTCTCAAGTAGGAGTTAACTTTGAAGAAACTTTTGCTCCGGTGGAAAGAATTGAAGTAGTCAAATTACTTCTTGCCTTTGCTGCCTTCAAAGATTTCAAGGTATATCAGATGGATGTCAAGTCTTCTTTCCTAAATGGTGATTTGGAAGAAGAGGTATATATTGACCAACTGGATGGATTTGAATTGTCTGATCATGGAGATATGGTCTACAAATTGAAGAAGCCATTGTATGGACTCAAAGAAGCCCCAAGAGCCTAGTATGAAAGATTGGACAAACATCTTTTGAAGATTAGTTTCAACAAAGGTGCTACTGATAGTAATCTATATTTTAAGGTTGATCATGAAAATATCTTGATTATTGAAGTATTTGTTGATGATATCATTTTTGGAGGGAAAGATAGTATGTGCAAAACTTTTGCAAATCAAATGCAAAGTGAATTTGAGATGTCTATGTTTGGGGAAGTGAATTTCTTCTTGGGTCTAAATATCACTCAAACAAAGAAAGGAATCTTCATATCACAAACCAAATATGTGAAAGAATTGTTGAAGAAATTTGGGATGGAAGATTCAAAGGCAATGAATACTCCCATGGCAACCGGATGTAAACTTAGTAAAGATGATGAATCCCCTAAGGCTGATTAGAAAAATTATAGGTCAATGATTGGAGGACTGCTCTACCTTACTCAAACTAGACCTGATATTATGAATGCTATTGGTCTTGTTGCTAGATTCCAAGCTGATCCTAGAGAGTCTCATGTCATGACAATCAAGAGAATTCTTAGGTATTTAAAGGGAACATTTGAGTATGGATTATGGTATCCTAAGGATCATGGTTTCTCTCTTCATGCATATACATATGCTGATTGGGCAAGAGATGTGGATGACTGGAAGAGTACCAGTGGTGGTGCATTATTTTTAGGGAAAAGATTATTTTCTTGGCTAAGCAAGAAATAGGAGGTAATATCTCTATCCAATGTAGAAGTAGAGTATATTGCAGTAGCAAGCTCAGTTGCACTCAAGTACTATGGATGAAGCAAATGCTAAGAGACATCAAAGTGGAGTATGAAGAACCTATCACAATCTTCTATGATAATTCAAGTGCAATAAACATATAAAAAATCTAGTGTTGCATTCAAAGACAAAACATATACCCATCAAGTTCTACTTTTTGAAAGAGTAGGTGAACAAGAATGAAGTCATATTGGAGTTTGTGCCCTCAAAGGATCAGATTGTAGACAATTTTACCAAACCTCTACCTAAGGACACTTTTGAGTATCTCAGGGAAAAGTTAGGGGTTATTACCCCACCGGTTCTAAATTAAGATGCACTGATGTGCATCACTCTAGTGGATCCCACAATCATTTCTTATGATCCGGATTGATGTTAGGAGGATGCTATTCAGGGGGAGCAGTCAATATGATTCTGAAGTATGAGAAGTGGTTGCAAGTATGTGCCCTTTGCCATTGATGTCAAAGGGGGAGAGAAGACATGTGAAAAACAAAAACTAGTTGTTGATCAAAGGGGAAGTAGTAAAAGAAGAGAAGACTTGTGAATGGTTTCCAGTGATAGGGGGAGCTATGTTAGTTAGTGAGGAAAAATTGTTGTCTTGATGGTTAAAATAGTTTTTCACATCATATGTTGCCATCAATGACAAAGGGGGAGATTGTTGCAAGTCTGGGCCTAACTGGTGTTGTCATTGATGTCAACATAATCCTGTTGCATTAATGTCAAAGATTGGATGAGTTGTGTGCTAAGGATATTGCAAAAAATAGCCCTATTAGAATTAGAGAAGAACAGTGGAGACAGTGAAGTTCTATGAAGTAAAGATCCCAGCTAGATGAAGATCAGAGTATACGCATCAAAGGGTTTGTAGATATATGTTTGAAGTTGCTCTAGTCAAGATTTCAAAGGTCCGCATGAAGATTCAGAGAAGTTATGGCCATGTGAGTAAAACTAGTTTTGGCAGTTGTTTATAAGTGACAAAGTGACACAAATAGGTCTGGTAAGATCCAGAAATGCAATATCATGGTCTGCAAATCTAGTGTCATGTTTGGGAGGTTAATGTGAATTGACATCTCAATTGGTTTGTGGTTTGGAGATCCACAAGAAATCCTTCTAATGTGAGAGTGATGGCCAACTATGTTCTTGAGGTTCTGAGTGAAGATGCGATTGATTACAGTAAGCAGAAGTGGTGCGGATGTTCTTGGTGATTCAAGCAAGCTTTTAGTGGTCTCTAGATTGTGTCTAGTTTGTGTTGGTGGTCTGCATTGAAGATTGAGCTCATGATTTAAGATTTACCTTCGGGAGTTAGTGTTCTTCCTAGTTTTGGCTGACCAGATGATTTGCGCATGTTGCGAATGATCTTGAAGATGCTTTGCAAAGCATGGCATGTTCCTCGAAGATTATTGAAGTCCCAACTATGTGTGGCCGGCAGTGTAGTGATGCACATGAAGTTTTTGTAATAAGTTAAGTTGTATTTTTGTAATTGCTCTATAATAAAATAAGTGTATGGTGTGCCAACTTTGATGATCATTCCAAAGTTGATGTCATGTATAAATAAGAGTTGAGAAGTTGTTCAAATATATTTGTGTGGTCATGATGAGAAGGTGGTAGTGAAGAGGAGCGAAAAGCAAAGCAGAGGTATTGAGCTTAAATGGAACTGACTCAAGCATAGTGAAGATGCTAATCTCCAATTTAAGTATGTAATATTCATATTCTTCTATAGACAGTGTGTCTCTTGTAGGCAATGGGCCTCTTGTGAGCAGTGTGCTCAGGTAGTGAACCCTAATTGGCAAGTGCCATTTTACTCTTCTTATTCTTTTAATAGAGAAGACAATCTTGGGTTAGTCACCCCATGGTTTTTCCCTTAACCAAGTTTTCCATGTTAAAATCTTGGTGTTGTATGTGTTGAATTTATTTCTTCTCTTGAATTATTGCATTATGCTTCATGATTAAATCTTTCATATGCTGTTGAAATATAAGAAGATTTTAAGTGAACAAGTAACAGGATTTTAGTAACAACTGATTCACTCCCCCTCTCAGTTGTCTATCCTAAATCTAACATTGATGTGGCATTAAATTCGTGCCTTGAGAAAATAACTCTGAGATCTGCTCATCCTTCAAAGATCATAAAAAGACATCCGTCGCACATGTCATACCCATCATTAAATGATCATTACTTGCCTTGAAATCTGGCCCACATCTTCATTGTCATAGAGTTGCTAGTATGTAGAACTTTAGAACCACATGTTGGAGGTTTTGAAGTTTTGAAAACCTCTAACTTACCAAGTACAAAGCTGAACAAAACAAAGAAGACACATGCGACTTGGTTAATAAACTTGAAGAACTGATGACTAGGTTAGGAAATTTTAGATATCCGTGACTTCATAGGATTTTCAAAGGCAATAAAGGGTAAAAATGATACTTTGGGACTTAGAAAAATAGTTAATAGACCACAAGAATGAACAACCACATCTACATGACCCAAAATTAAATAAAAGGGATAAGAATTTTAGTACAGTCAAATAGAATGGAGTCGAATGAAACTAAGAGAGGTTATTGTGTATGGACCCCACATGCACCTGTAGGTCCAAACATAAGCTACAACAAGTTCTGAGAACTACTCCCTCAAAGTTTGGTAGTTTTTCATCTTAGGGATGTTAAGGGACGTTGTCGATAGTCTTCTGCCCAAATGACTAGGGCACTTGGCACATGAAATGAGACCTCCCCTGGCATTTACCTGCCCACCCCGATGCGTTGGCAAAGTTCATTTAGCCCCACAAGCTATGGAATGAAAAATGTCACTACAAGCCCTAAGGATTCAATCAAGTAGTACTTAGGTTGATATGATCATTCTAAGCTTGACATATGACTGCCACCATTTCCATATAACTGTACATTTATAAAATGAGTGTTCTAAGATCTTTATAATAGCCTTCTTTGTTTTGATGGGATAGCACTATCCTAATAAGTGTTGACATTGCTAAAATGTGAATAATGGTATGATGATTAGTAAATACTCTTAGGACCTTGATGGTTGTTCACGATTGTAACAGTCCTAAAAAAAGTTCATGGAAAAATCCCTTCTTTTAGTGTTTGATCTTCTTTAAAATCCATTTGATTACCCCTCACACCCTAAGAAAACTCCTCAACCTCAATTTCATCTTCGATTTCTTGAGTCATAGGGTCTCTAAGATGGCATAATGATAGTCTTTCATGACTGTGATAGCAGTAGATACCCTTTTGAAACCTTCTTTGAAACTAACTTCTCACATTCATCCAGTAACTTCACCTTTTTGACACATCATGGCCTTGATATGGAGAAATTAGTATGGTCATACATCTTTCAAGGCAATCCCCCTATGGATAACAACCTTATGATTTCATGATAGTCCCTTGATAGTCTATGCTTTTGATTGTTTTGTGCCTTCTTGACTATGTATGATGGTAGGGTTTGGAAAGATGGAAATTTGTTGTTGAAATTCACAACATCTTGATGGTATTGCAACAATGATCTCCTCACATGACATGAGAAGAGCTATTCCATAACCTTGATTATTATGATTAGAAGCATGGAAACAAACCCTACAAGAAACAAAGCAATGATTAGATCTCAATATGATCATGAGATACCGAAGCATCTGTATTAGTCTAAATCATAAAATCTCTTCATTTATAAAGATTGATCCGAGGGTTTGGTGAGTTTCCATTGGCATCCAAACCCCAGGTCTTCATTAGAAATCCTTGAATGCTAATTATTGTCATTATGCTTCTTTCTTATTAATTCTTACTAATTAGGGTAATCATATAGAAATATATAGTATCTCATGTATTCTTACAAAATGCATATGAGAATTTTTTCAAATGGTGTAGTTGCATTGAATGATGCCTCAAAAAAATGTGGTCTATTGGAATTTTGAAAAATCTTATAGTTGCAACTGCCCTAGAAGACATGTATGCAAAATGCAAAAGCATGGAGAAGGTGATTGAATTGTTTGACATGATGCCTCAAAGAATTGTGGTCTCATGGAATGGTATGGTTGCGGGATATGCAAATAATGGATTTGTCAATAAGGCTTTAGAAACTTTCAAGAAAAACCAATTGGTGGGTGTAAAGCTAAAATCCACAACCTTTGACTGCATCCTCTCTGCTAGTGCCAAACTAATATCTTTGGAACACAGTACATGGACATCCATCAAATCATAAAGGATATGGGATTTTTGCAAGATGTTGTAGTTGCAACTGTTGTAGGAGACATGTATGCAAAATGTGGAAGCATAGAAAAGGCAAGTGAATTGTTTGACATGATGCCTTAAAGAAATGGAATCTCATGGAATGCCATGATAGTAGGGTATGCACAAAATGGTTTTGTTGATAAGGCTTTAGAAACTTTCAAGAAAAAGGAATTAGTGGGTGTAAAGCCAAATTCTACATTGCATCCTCTCTACCTATACCAAAGTGGGATCTTTGGAACATGGTACACGAACATCCATCAAAGCATAAAGTATATGGGAATTTTGATAGTTGTAGTTACAACTTCCCTAGAAGACATGTATGCAAAATGTGGAAGCATGGACAAGGCAAGTGAACTATTTGACAGGTTACAAAAAGAGTCTAGTACAACAACTATGTATGCAAAATGTGGAAGCATATGAGAATTTTATCAAATATTGTACTTGCATGGAATGATGGCTCAAAGAAACGTGGCCTCATGGAACATGCCATTATTGTAGGATATGCACAAAATGGATTTGTTGATATGGCTTTAGAAACTTTCAAGCAAAAGCAATAGGTGGGCATAAATCCAAATTCCACAACCTTTGACTGCATCCTCTTTGCCTATGCCAAACTGAGATCTTTGGAACATGGTACATTGACATCCATCAAAGCATAAAGGATATGGGAATTTTGATAGATGTTGTAGTTGGAACTGCCCTAGAAGACATATATGTAAAATGTCGAAACATAGATAAGATAAGTGAATTGTTTGACATGATGTCTCAAATAAATGTGGTCTCATGGAATTCCATGATTACAAGATATGCATAAAATGGATTTTTTGATAAAGCATTAGAAACATACAAGAAAAAGCAATTGAAAGTGTAAATGACAAAATGGGATCTTTGCAATAGGGTATGGACATCCACTAAAATAGAATGTTTGGAACAATGTATGGACAACCATCAAAGCATAAAGGATATAAGAAATTTACCACATGTTGTAATTACAGCTACCCTTGTAGACATGTATGCAAAGTGTGGAAGCATAGACAAGGCACGTGAACTGTTTGGCATGGTGCCCCAAAGAAATGTCACCTCATTGAAGGCAATGTTTGCAAGATATGAACAAAATGGATTATTTGATAAGGCTTTGGAAACTTTCAAGAAAATGCGATTGGTGCGTGTAAAGCAAAATTCCATAGCCTTAGCCAGCATCCTCCTTGCCTATGCCAAAATAGACATCCATCAAAGGATAAAACATATGGTAATTTTGTTAGATGTTGTAGTTGCAATTGCCCTTAGAGATATGTATGCAAAGTGTGGAAGCATAGACAAGGCATGTGAACTGTTTAGCATGATGCCTCAAAGAAATGTCACCTCATGGAATGCAATGATTGCAAGATATGAACATTTAATGGATTTTTTGATAAGCCTTTAGAAAGTTTCAAGAAAGTGCAATTGGCAAGTGTCAAGCCAAATTCTAAAAACCTTAGAAGTGGTATCTTTGGAACACGGTATAGACATCCATCAAAGCATAAAGGATATAGGAATCTTGTAAAATGTTGTAGTTGTAAGTACCCTGCAAGACATGTATGCAAAGTGTGGAAGCATATATAACAAACGTAAACTATTTAACATGATGCCTCAAAGAAATGTTGTCTCATGGAATGCAATGATTGCAAGATATGCAAAAAAATGGCTTTTTCATAAGGCTTTAAAAACTCTCAAGCAAATGCACAAAAGTAAATTTCAACCAAATGCAAATTTTGGCATGTCTAAAACCAAATTGCACAACCTTATCCAACTTCCTCCTTGCCTATTCCAGAATGGGATCTAGGGAACATGGTGTGGACAACCATCAAAGCATAAATGATATAGGAATTTTGTCACATGTATTGTATTTGCAGCTACCCTTGTAGACATGTATGGAAAGTGTGGAAGCATAGACAAGGCATGTGAACTATTTGAAATGATACCTCAAAGAAATGCACAGTCCTAGGAAATGCAATGATTGCAAGATATGCACAAAATGGATTATTTGAAAATGATTTATAAACTTTCAAGCACATGCAATTGGCACGTGTAAAACTGAATACCTGTAATGATAATTGATCATCATATTAAATATTTAATATAAACTGTCATATACATAATGTCATGAACATAACATCTAGTTTACATACAAAGCCATGCAGGCATATATATAAAAATATACATCGATAACATACAAAAGTATGTATACAAAGCCATCTAGGCATACAAAAAATGTCCCAAAAACTAGTTTCCTATAGACTTTTATGAAATAATTGGCAGCCCTTGCTAACCATGAAGATGGAGAGCCAATCCATGACTCATCCTCTCTCTGCCTCAAGTAGACCTCTTCAATAGAAGTTCATCTAGATCTACCTATTAATACAATCAAACAATATGCACATTAATATAGAAAATGTACATGAAATATATAATATCACATATGTAATCGATCATTTACCACCATCCGATGATCACTCTCCATCATCTTATCTCCAGCTTCTTTGTCTGTAGTTGGATGGGCTGGAGTTGTGACCTCTTGTGAGAAGCATCAAAAAGAAAAATTGACTAAACATAAATATCATTTATGTACATGAAATGACATGAGATAAAACAAGAAATACAAAATTATGACATTTTCATGTTATTGGCTCATACCTCGGTCAAAGGATTTGAAGACATCATGGCTTCAACAATGCCTATCTGCACTGACTCACGAAGATGAGGAGTCTCCACATTCAACATTTGAAAATCAAGTTCAAGATTATTCGACTAAAATAAATACATAACATTATTTTAAAAATGCATAATGATTAGAAATGGTTAAATTTACCTCCGTAAAAGTGGTGGATTTGCATCCAAGGGACCAAGGAAACCGTGGAGGTGCTGCTTACTATTGAAATCATCGAATTGTCACAAAATAATATTACCATTGACATATCTACAATAATTACAATCATGTTATAAATTACATACCTACTGACTTGACCTCCTCTCATAACCCACCAATGGACACCTAATGGAGGTAGGATGAAGACTTTGACCCTGGAATTTCATTGCGTAGACAATTACATACTGCAGAGTTAAAACTCTGCATTTTAAGACATTTTGATATTACTTGGTTCCAACAAAAAGTTTCATTCCTAGTTTCATTTTGCTGTGCGCGGAGGGTACCAAGTGTCATAGTGTCTTGTGTTTGTTTTGTGTCAAGGGAAACCAACCCCGATGTAGTGGAAGGTGCCACATAGCATATTTGTGGAGCCATTAGAAGTTCGCGGGTGGCACCATGTGTCTCAATGGAACTGGAAGTCACAGAACCACATTTTTAGTATCATTCAGCCAATAGGCACACGAGGAGAATACAATTGCAAATTAACTTGGATCCTGTGCATGATTTAGTCCCAGTTAAATCTCAGTTCAGTTGCATATGGTTGTAAATTCTTAACGGCTGGGAAATATTTTGAGCCCAATCTTGTTCTATAATTAGGGGAAATTTTGTAATTGATATATACATAAGAGTATACCCATAGATAAATATAGAGAGATTATTATAGCAACCAGATTGTATCATTTTTGCTATTCGCAATTGTTTCAAAGAAGTAGCATATAGACTTGTGCATGTTTATGTGCCTTATGTATTTTTCTAAATATATAAATGAAAGAAGCTCTATTCTATTCTGTTGGTGATATTTTTTGTGTCTTCATATAATTTATTTAAGTTTAGCCTTTGATTCTAAATCTATCTATAATCTGTTTATGTTGATCATGCTTCATTTGTTCTTTGACATAGCTGAATCATAAGGATTTAATCATTGTGCTAGTTGCTGAAACACATATATAAATCTGGCGCATCGCCTTAAGAGTTTATTTCATTGTATCTATAATCTTGTTTTTTCTTCCCTTTCCTCAAATCCCATTGAAAAAAGGACGAGCTAGCTTCCCTAAAATCTGGAGGTTGTTTAAAGTGTCAATTCCACATTCTTGAAACTTCCCATGTTAGTGTTGAAACTAGTACAATTTTATACATCAACAGTTTTTGGCGTGCCCGGTAGGACCTTTCTTGATTGTTGATCAAAATCATATGAACCAAAGAGTAGGAAGGAGTCAAAGCTATGGACCAACCACTAGAGCCTAATCAACTACTAATCTAGGAGTCTTGTTGCCACCTTTAGCTAGAACTCTGAGAAGAAGAGAAAATCAAGCATTCAGAACACTAGGAATAGCTATGGCTGTACCTGCCCCACCACGAAGCTTTCCATATTGGAACAACAATGGCCCTCTTATTCTCTGAACACTGTCAGCTACCTAGGACCCAATTCCTACTAATTCTTTGAAGGAATTACCTAAATTTTTAGGAGAAGATTCCAAGACTCCAGGGGAACACCTCTAAGATGTGTCAGATGTATGTGCTGTACATGTCATCATAGAATAGAATGTTGCTATTAGATTATTGGTTGCTTCTTTCAAAGGGAAGGCCTTGGATTGGTATAGGTCATTACCTTCAAGTTCAATATCTACTTGGGATCAGCTCGGAGATGCTTTCTTTGCAAGATTTACTAAAAAGGGTGAAAGATCCTCTTTGCTACAACAATTGATTACTATAAAAAGGGTACCACAAGAAGCTATAACAGATTTCAACACTAGGTTCCAAAAGACCTGGGATAGGATCCCTGCCATAGCAAGACCGTCACTAGGTATGGTGATTGTGTTTTATCTCAAGGCTTTCAATTCTGATATCTCCATGATGATCTAGTCGTTAGGAGGACAAACCTTGCTAGCAGCATATGAATTAGTAGTAAGAGCTAAGAATAGCTTACTAGATGCTGGGAAACTACCCCCAAGGCCTCCTATACCTATGTTTCAAGAGATTTGTATGCCCCTACCACAAAAAACTACCAATACTCCATCAATTATGGTGTCCATGTATACCTTTCAACACCTCAACAACCCAGTACATCAGCACCCCCTACTCCTCCATCTGGAATGGATGATGTCATGAACATTCTTATCCAAAGCCTCCTTACCAAGGATTCCAAGGCAATAGACTCCCATACTAGCCAAACTGGTACCATGGAGCTCAAAAACTAGATAATCCTCAACCTTCAAAGAGGTAGTAGACTTCTTATCCAAAACCTCCTTACCAAGGATTCCAAGGCAATAGACCCCCATACTAGCCAAATCAGTACCATGTAGCTCAAAGACCAAATAATCCTCAACCTTCAAATTAGTTGGTTACAGTTCCCACACCATTACAAGTTGTCCCATCTAACCCAGGTAGAGAAATGGTCCCTGGATAAAACAACCTAGCAGAAGATACCAATGCCTGGCATTTCCCTTGCAATAATGCCCATATGCCAAGAGATTGTCCTAGGAGCAACTTACATTAGAAGATAGCAAAGCAAAGAAGGATGGAAAGTAAAGATATGGTGTCTAATGTTCCTCTATATCATTCGCTTGGTGTTCAAAATATAGTAATGGTGGCTCAGATGCAAGGAATGTCCATTCAACAAGAAGAAGAGATTGCCCCAAAGCATGCTTTGTTCTCATGGATTGAAGATGTAGAGTTAGTATTTCTAAAAGAAGTTTCTACCTCCAAGAAACCTTGGTATAGTCTGATTATTTCACTAGATCAAAATGAAGGATCGTTGAACAATCTGAAGTCATAAATAATGAAGCAGCTGGAGTCCCTTTCTTCCAAGCTCATTGCAACCCCACTGCAAGGCAAGAAATACCTTTGTCAGCTCAGAATCAAGGAACCTCTAACCCAGTGGTGGAAAGGGCAAGGTATCCATACTATCCTAGAACACAAACATTGGGACCCATGAATGTGGTGGAATAGATGAAGAAAACCCTTGCACATGTGTCAATATGGGATATGCTAGCCATTCCTAAGTAAAAGACATTGTTGCAAGAAGCATTATAGACTCAGGCAGATCCCAAGGCTATGCATACAAAGGAAGTACAAATAAAGAGGGGACCCAAAAAAAAGATACTCCACCTCTGCAGATAGCCACTCTACTAAATACTATACCAGAGGTAAGCAAATCTAAGCCATATCCATTTTATCTAACTTTAATAGTGGGCAAGAAACTATTGCACAACTCAATGATATATTTAGGGGCTAGTATAATAGTCATGCCGAAGAAAATAGCTGATGCTTTAAAAATAGAATATGAGCCACTAGCTAAAGGGGTTATGCAATTAGATGGAAAATCTATCCAAACCATAGGAATGATCAGACAACTCCCGCTACAACTCTATACTTGCCCAAATATAACCATCTTGCAAGATGTGGTGATTATTGATATCCCCCCTGCCTTTGGTCTATGCCTATCTAGAGATTTCATAGCTAAAATAGGAGGATACATATCACTGGATTGGTCACATTTGATCCTAATAACTAAATATGGGACAAAGATTGAAGTGTTGTCTAAGCCCCTCTCTAAAGATTATATAACTAAAGAAATAGCTCCAAGAATTGAAGCATCTCATGCTATGATGAATAGGGAGGAGAGAGTTTTTGTAGAAGAAATGGGAGAATAGAATGAATATGACCAGAATGAAGAAGAGAACAATTAGCTAATGTCCATGATGTAGAGTGACCTTTATGGTAATTATGACTCTACTAGTTTAGCGATTTATGTAATTTTTTAGGAGGGTCAAGAAATACCAAATATAATGAGTCAAGAGACACCTGAAAAGGAGAATTCAAATAAGGATTCTAAGATCTAGACCTTGAACTTTGATGGGGCTAGAAGTAAGAACGGTGTAGGGGTAGGCATATGACTCACTTCTCCAAATGGTGAGAAAGTTCTCACGGCTATACGTTTCCAATTTGCTTGTACCAACAATGATGTTGAGTATGAGTCTTTGGTACATGGTCTTATGTTGGTCAAAAAGAAAGGGATAAAGAATCTAATAGTCAAAGTTGATTCAGAATTGGTTGTGAAACAAATCAGAGAAAAGGTTGTGGCCAAGAATGTGAGAATGAAATCTTATCGCCATAGGATTTTGGATTTGATCGATGGATTTGATGCTTTTAACATAGAAGTTGTCCCTAGAGCTGAGAATACTGAAGCAGATAGAATGACACAAATTGGCTCTCAATTTGATTCGGCAAGTGACCTTCTCATTAATAATGAATCAGTGAAAGTTATTATTAGACTAGTGATTCTTGATAATGTTTGAAACTGGCAAGTTTTTGACAATAATCTTCAAGTGTTTCTATTTCTACAACAGTCTAGAGAGTTTGTCGACCAGTTGTAGCCTAAGATTAAGGAAGCATATGTTGACCAAATCATTCAATTAAAGTCCAATAAACTTCCCAAAGGTTTAATAATGTTGGAGAACCTATTCGACCCAGATGATGTTAGCCTAGATAAGAGGAAGTTTAAGGCAAGTAAAGAGGACTATTCTAAAATACATGCCAGTGAAGGAAGGAAGTTGAAAGTAGGTAATGCCACTACTTAGGAGGAAAGAGATAAGCTAATTTCTTTGAGCAAAAAATATGATAAAGTGATTGCATGGACCTACAATGACCTTCATGGTTATAATAGAGATATCATTCAACATACTATAGAGCTTACTGAAGGATTGAAGCCTATCCACTAGAAGAAGAGGCCAATGAATCCAAGAATTGAACCTTTAATGGTGGATGAGTTACAAAAACTTCTAGAGTCCAAAATCATTTTCCCGATCAAGCATTCAACTTGGGTATCTAATCTAGTGCCAGTCAAGAAGAAAAATGGGGACATTAGGCTCTGTGTAGACTTCAAAAACTTAAATAAAGCATCACTGAAAGATCACTATCCTCTGCCATCCATGGAACAGGTTGTACAAATAGTGGCTAGGTTAGAAAGATTCTCCTTGCTAGATAGTTTTTCAAGGTACAATCAGATCTGGTTGGTAGATGAACACCAACACAAGACAATGTTCACAACAAAGTGGAGAACTTTTGCATACTCCAAAATGCCTTTTGGTCTTTCAAACACCGGGGCCACTTTTCAGTGCGCTATGGATATAGCATTTCAATGGATCATAAGTAAGATCATCCTGATCTATTTAGATGACCTCACTATATTCACAAAGAATGCTAAAGATCACTTCGAGCATTTAGAATCTATTTTTCAGAGGTGTCAAGAGTTTGGGATTTCTTTAAATCTTAAGAAATGTATTTTCACAGTACCTCAAGGGAAACTTTTGGGGCATATTGTTTCAAAGGATGGACTTTCCATCGATCCAAAGAGGGTTAGAGCTATACTAGAGTTGTCTTTACCAGTCAATAAAAAAGTTGTCCAATCTTTTTTTGTTAAACTTAATTTTGTCAGTAGATTCATATCTGACTTTGTAGGGCTATTAGGCCCATTACCCTGATGTTGAAGAAGGATTTAATCTTTAAATGGACAACCGAAGGGAGGTAGGCCTTTGAAGAAATCAATAAAGCTATCTCAACTACCGCAGTACTATGAAATCCTAATTTCTCTAAACATTTCATAATGTATGTGTATGGAGGAGAACATAGTATTGCAGCTATTCTTACTTAGAAAGATGACAATGAAGAGGGGAAGCATCCAATCACATTCTTCTCCAGGACACTAAGGGAGTATGAATCCAGGTATAATTTCATTGAAAAGCAAGCTTATGCCATGGTTAAAGACCTTAAGGAATTCAGACATCTAGTAACAAGAAACAAAATATTGATACTAGTAGCTTAGTCCAGTGTTAGAGAATACATTATGGAAGGTGAGATTACAAAAAAAGAGCTAACTAGATAACCTAGATTTTTGAATATGATGTAGAGGTAAGGCCTACCAAATTGGTTAGAGGCAAGGGAATCTACTAGGATATTTCCCAAGATGTTGAAGTGTCAATGTTGGAAGAAACAAAACACGAATAGTGGTGAAACTCTAAGAGATAGATCAAGATTCTTGGGTGAGTGACAGAATACAATTCATGAGAACTGGTATTTTCCCTAGCAAGCTCTCCATTGATAAAAGAAGATATTATAGATAGTAGGGAAGTCATTTTGTGCTAATTGATCATGTTTTATTTAAAATAAATTTTGATGGGATACTACTAAGATGTGTTGAAAAGGATGAAGCTTAAAGGTTGTTACATGAATTCCATCATGGAGCCTCAGGGGGATATTTCTCAGCAAGAACTATTTCCATCAAGATTACACAGGCTGGCTACTACTGGCCCACATTGTTTGTAGATTGCCATCAGATGGTCAAGGAGTGTTAGTCTTGTCAATTCTATGCTAGAAGGAGAAGGAATGCAGCTTTACCTTTGAGTCCCATAGTAGTGGATGAACCTTTTGCACAGTGGGGTTTAGATTTTATAGGGATGATTAACCCAGTCTCAAGTAAGGGATATAAGTGGATCCTTACTACAACTGATTATTTTACAAGGTGGAGTGAAGTGATGCCACTTAAGGAAGCTACTAAGAAGGTGATTCTAGAGCTCCTTGAAGGAATAGCTACCTATTTTTGTCCTCTACGCACTATTATATTTGACAATGCTAAAGCATTTATAGGGACTAAACTATTAGAGTTTGCCTTGAAAAATGGGATATATTTGAAGACTTCCTCAAATTATTATCCACAAGGTAATGGCTTGGCAAAATCCACAAATAAGAACCTAATTAGACTCATCAAGAGAATGGGGGCTAATCATCAGAGAGATTGGCACAAGTCCCTCAATTCATCAATATGGGTAGACAGAATTATGCCAAAGAAAGTAGCTAAGATGTCTCCATATGAATTAGTCTATGGAAAGAGTGCAGTTATGCCACTAAACATAGAGATTCCTGCTTTGTAGTTCATAAAATAATTAGAGATAGAGGAAAATGGCCCAATGCATGTGAGGCTCACTGAATTACTGGAAGTTCAAGAAAAAAGAGAAGTGGTGCATTAATCTTTGATGAAACAATAGCATACCATTAAGAGTTGGTTTGATAAAAAGACTTCTGGACCAAATTTTGAAGTTGGATCATTGGTTTTGAAGTGGGATGAGAGAGCTGATAAACTAAGTCAACACAAGAAGTTTGACTCATTATGGACTGGCCCTTTTAAGATTCACACTTGCAAGCAGCAGAATGTGTTTGAGCTAGAAACTATGGAAGGAGAGTCTGAAGAGATTCTCGTTAATGGGATCTTTTTGAAACACTTCACATAGTTTTGAAACTTGACCTTGTATCATAGTTAGTTAGGTGTCATTAGTTTCCTTTCCTATTTTGTCTTGCTTTTCCCACTTTCTTTTAAATAAGTGTTCCAGGAACATGTGTCTGCAATGCAGTATCTCTCGCAATTGGTAGTTACACTTCCCAAGGTCATTAGGTGGTTCTTGTACTTCAATAAAAATTTACAATCATTTCTAAAATATCACCACCTTTAATGCAGATTTGACACACAGTCCTATATGGATTTAGAATGATACACTAATAGTCTTTTAGTGTGTACATTAATGACATTAATTTGATGTGATTTGTCATTTAATGCATCACTTAATGCCTCCGCTGAGCCAAGTTTTTTAAGTTTCTCAAATAGTTTCAGTTTCTATTCCTTGGTTCAAGTCTTTCAAATTCCTACCACCTGTATCAAGAAGTTTCATTTCCTACCTTTAATTCTAGCTACAGTTTGGCTCATTTATAGTTTCTATTATTCCTGAGGAGATACAGAGATGGCAGAGGGACAGTCGTTGCAAGAAGGGTTGTTTGAGTTACCTAAAAAGTGGAAGGGTAGTAAATCTTATGCATCTGCAAGGGCACAACCAAGAACAAATTATGCGAGGACAAGGGCCTTGGAGACAGGGGTGAGCACCAACCCTATGCAAGTAAAGGATTATGTAGACAATATTTTTAACCCTCGGATGTCAAAGAATCCAAAGAATCTTTGGGAAGGAGCACACCAAAGATGTCTCCGACAGGTAGAAAAAGGAGAATCTAAAACATTTGGAATGAGGGTTTGGACTTCTTAGTTGGCACAATTTGTGGTTCCTACTGTCCATCCCTACCCAAAGTTGATCGATATGTTTTCAAAGCTTTTTCATCCCAAAACTTCTTCTATTCAACATGGTGCATTCAAGGTCCAGATAACTCCCAAGGTAATTTTGGATATGCTGGCTTTGTATTATGACTGGATTGCTACATTTCCTACAATCCCCAAGTTGAAACATACATGGAGTGGTCTCCATAGTAAGGTCTATTTTCTAAATACTAATATGCATTTGGATGAGGGGAACACTCAGTTGCCCCAACTGCCCATTGGTCAAGCCGAATTTAATGCTGATGTTTAGGACACTCTCTCCATGCTATCTTTTATTTTTGGTCAGAATGATGACATAAGGGTATATGGCTGGCACTTGGCAGCAATTTTTAGACTCAAAACTATGGATAAGTCTTTAGAATACCATTTCAACTTTTCAGAACACATCTCCCAAGCTATAATTGAGCAGCTGACAAATTTCTCCTAGAATCAAATTTTTATGTATTTTGCCTATCTTTTCCACTTGATTCTATACCAAAATTATAGTCTCTTCTAGCAGTATATGCATTTGAATATGTATGACCCTGAGTCGAGTAGTAAAAGAACAATCCTAGTGTTTGCCTGGACTCATGTCCTCTCAGATACTTCAGATCTGTATGAATTTGTTGGGTGTTTTGTAGCCCTAGTCTTTGAGAAATTAGGGTATGAGGTAATTGAGAATAGGATGACAGATAGCATGAGAGGCTTCTTGAAAAATTTAAAAATTCCCTGTGATTATTTCTTTGGTGCTCACACAACAATCATCAGACTTCATGGTTTTGCTGGAGAGCCTATTTTTCTCCCAAAGGTCTTAACCCCTAGGGTTACATTTTTAGAGGTGGGTCATCAATTGTCTATCATTGACAATAATTTTGGCAATAAGAAGAGAAAGAAGAAAATGTATGATATTCCCTGGAGCAAGGGAAAGATTACTATAGAAAGGAGAGAAATTGAGAATCTTCTATTGAGGAAACTGACAACTTATGGTTTTTTGATAGTACAAGATAAGTGGAAGTATGATCCTGATGCTTTCTTGGCATCATGGATTGTAAATAACAAAGTTTCAACTATTTTTGTTAATGAAAAATGGTCTTTCTGGAACAGAGAAGGTCACCATAGCAAGATGATCCTACATTTTATGTAGAACTCAAAGATCTACTAGGTGAGGTTCCCAAACCATGGGAATCCTTTTACAAGAAGGACCAAGAATATGATCCCAAGAAGCTCATGACTCTTGGTCTAAGGCAGACTCTAAAGAAGAAAGAATGGAATGTTGTAAAGATAGCCACCTACTGGAAGTATACATAGGAGATTTCTAAAATTACCCATACTTTTGGGGGTGTCAAAACAGATGAACAATGGGAACAAATTTGAGATTAATATCATATGACCCCTGTGTCAAGCCCAGATACAAGCAATCTTCCAAGTAGTTCTCATGAGGTAGAGGAGACAAAAGAGTCAAAGAAGGCTCAAGCGATAGAGGAACTAGAGAAAATAACTACACAGGCCTCTACGGCTCCATGGCTTCAATCTCTCAATGCCCTTGAGAAATAAACAGATGCATCATCACCGTCTCGTGAGACCCATATAGCTTCAACATCAGGGGGTTTTGGAGTGGTACTTTCTCATCAAATATTGATAGAATTAGAGGGAAATGATCCTGAGGATACATTAGATAGGCCTTTGAAAAGGAGGCACAAATTAGTGTTACAAAAGGAAGATATTGAAGGTGATATCTTGGGGTCCCCATAGCAACAAGTTCTCACAACAATAGCTATGGGATAGGTAAGTATTCCTTCCTCTTTTTCTTCTTCTTCAACTTCTTCTTCAATAGGGGTGGCAACCCAAAAGGTCCATTTTCCATGTCTCCTGCCACCTCTGCTATGCCATTACAATCTTTTAGCCCTACTATTAGTTCTATGGCCTTGGTATCATCATAGGCCATTTCATTACCCTTGTTTTCCCCAACTATGCCCAGACGAGCTATATCTCAGATTGACCCCAGTGGACAAACCACTACTATACCATAAGGCCTACCATAGAGATATCCTTTTATTGGAGGGCTTATTACTTCTCCACCTACCTTCCAAACACAAGCAGATACTGCTAGGAAGGCAAGGGAGGCTAGGATAGAGAAAAAGAAAAAGAAAGAAGGTAAGACCCCTACTGCCCCCCATATGAGGTCACTATTTGACCCAATCTAGCAGTCCCTAACAATTACCCACTTGACCCCTAATGTGGTTAAGCCTGTTGAACAAATGAAACCTGAAAACTACACTATAAATGTAGTGGATATGGACCTAGCTCATTTTAGACCTCAGGATAAAGTGGAGCTAATGAATGAGACTGCCACGACTGTTACATCTGATTACCTAAGGGTGACAAAGAAGTTGCAAAAATTAGAAGCATATTTGGCAAAACTAAAAGCCACAAATAAAAGCCTTACAACAGAGATTAAGGCTAAGGATAAAGAGATTGATACTCTAAATAAATATTTGCAGAACACTATGTCTTTGGAATTGTACCAAGCATCTCAAACTTAGGTTGCAACATTGCAGGATGAAATAGCACAGGCAAAATCCACTGCAGTTGCATCAAAGCAAGAACTTGCCATTGTTGAAAAGAAATATAATAATAAGGTGAAAGAGGTATCTCAGTTGCAATAGAACCTATTAAAGAAACAAAATTAAAATAGTGTTTCTCAAGCCCAGTTCATGGTAGAACATGAAAAGACTAGGCAGCTTACTATTGAGGTAATTCAAAGGCCACAAAATGTAGAAGTCTTGGCAATAATGAAAGAGCTTTATGTATTTTGTCTGGAAAAGAATCTCTAAAGAGATTTTATAGCTTAAGCCTATTCTTAGTTTCTTATTAAAAGCTCAACAATTGTGTGAGAGTGTGGAGTCTTCAGTGGAAGCAACCTTGTGTACTGTCTCTTTGAGGGTATCTGATTCTCAACTTTTGTTGCAAAAACTTTATGATACAACGGATGAAGCTTTGTCAGCTGCAGGGGTAGATGATAGAATGATTGCAGTGAAAAAGGTAAATGAAGTGTTGAGTTATAATTCAAAGCTACTATGAATTGTAAGACACTTCTTAATAATGTCAAGGAAGGTGTCAAGGATATTTAGGGCCACATTGAAGAGTTGGTACAACTGGGACTTCCATCTCCCTTTCCAGATAATAGCACAGTCTTAATGATTAATGAAATTAAGGCTCTCTCTCTTTCTAGAGAAACAAAATGATCACGTCATTTTTCAGAGTCTGAGTGATTCATCGAGTGTACAAGAAGTGGAAACGGTTCTTCTCCCCATGGCTCAGCTTGAGTTCCAATTGCATACTGTAGTGCAGTTTCTTCAGTCCTTTTCTCATAGGGACATTATTAATCTGGATTTTTCTTTCTAGGATTTACAAAAGAAACAAGGGTTGTCGGACTCAGAGTGGTCTGTGTATCATGTTGCTTTACAGAAATTGTGATTCTCTAGGTGATGACAATGCAATTTTATTTTTTGAATCATTTCATATGCTTCTGGGGTTTATTTTCTATGATAGGCATAGAGTCTCTTTTGGTCGCCAAGAACTCTAGAGTTAAAACTCTACATTTTGAGACATTTTGATATTACTTGGTCACGGTAGAAAGTTTCATTCCCAGTTTCATTTTGCTATTCGTAGAGGGCGCCAAGTGTCATATTGTCTTGTGTTTGTTTTGTGTCAAGGGAAACTAACCCCGATGTAGCAAAAGGTGCCACGTAGCATGTTTTTGGAGCCATTAGAAGTTCACGGGTGGCGCCATGTGTCTCAACGGAACTAGAAGTCATAGAGCCATATTTTTAGTATCATTCAGCTAATAGGCACATGAGGAGAATATAGTTGCAGATTTAGTTGGATCCTGCATGCAATTTAGTCCCAGTTAAGTCTCAGTTCAGTTGCATATAGTTGTAAATTCTTAACAGCTAGGAAATATTTTGAGCCCCAATCTTGTTCTATAAATAAGGGCAATTTTGTAATTGATATATACATAAGAGAATACCCATAGAGAAATATAGAGAGATTATTACAGTGACTAGATTGTATCATTTTTACCTTTCACATCTGTTTCAAAGAAGTAGCATATAGATTTGTGCATGTTTATGTGCCTTATGTATTTTGCTGAATATATAAATGAAAGAAGCTCTATTCTGTGTTGTTGGTGATATTTTCTATCTTCATATAATTTCTTTAAGTTTATCCTTTGATTCTAAATCTATCTATAATCTGTTTATGTTGATCATGCTTCATTTGTTCTTTGACATAGCTAAATCATAAGGATTTAATCATTGTGCTAGTTGCTGAAACACATATTTAAATCTGGTGCATCGCCTTAAGAGTTTATTTCATTATATCTGAAATCTTGCTTTTTCTTGACTTTCCTCAAATCCCATTGAAAAAAGGAAGAGCCAACTTCCCTAAAATCTAGAAGCTGTTTTAAGTGTTAGTTCCACATTCTTGAAACTTCCCATATTGGTGTTGAAACCTGTGTAATTTTATACATCAACACATACATTATTTTTGACTTATAATATAGATAGTCATAAAATAAATTTCAAATTTCAAATAACAATATATTAAATCAAGATGAAACTTGCAATAAATTACCTATGAGTCAATACCAAATGTAGCTTGTAATATATCATTAGTGAGAACAATATCATCCAATATGGATGTCTCCATAATTGGATGTTGCTCCTGTGTCGCAGCATCTTGCCGAGGGTCCTGCCGTGAGTCCTACATCCCATAATCACACAAGTTCCCACATGAACTGCATAAATGTGGGGACAAATGATGCCTACTACTCTCACCCTCATCAACTTCGGTAAGATCATCAGCATGCTGTGATAGAGTTTGGGTGAGAGTAGTCAATGAATGTAATGTCTCCACCTCAGCACTCTCCTTCAAAGTCGAAGGGAGTGACCTACATTTTGGCCTCAACAGGGGTACCAGCACATGGTTTTCATCTTGCTGAGCCCCCTCTCTATCTTGGGCAGAACCACCACCTCTACCCTAGAACTCACGAATGTCAAAATAATTGGGAATCTTCATGAGGATGAACTTGTAATAGAGTTTCCTGAAGAAATATTGTGGCACCTCATCCTTGTTGCATGGGCACTCATCAAAGACCATGTACCATCTATCCCAAATGTTTTGGGATATTTCTTCATTCCTAGACCAATGAATAAGAAATTGTTTGCAAGTTTCTTCTAATCTTTGGCTAGTTTTGGGATTAATAAAGTGTGCACATAATTGAGATTTTGTAATTTTTTCATTCTTCACTTGTTCATATGACAACTTGTCGGCATAGTATTGTCGAAACCTCTCCCTATAGTCTTGGAATTCGGTGATTTGTTTTGTCACTAAATTGGTGTGGGAAACAATATCCTCTAGTGACTTCACAAGTACCCTCCTACGATCGGTGCTTACACTTGGATTGTTTAGTGTTTGAATAAGAGTTTGAAAATGTTTTTTGTTTTCTTCTATTATCCATAGGTAGTTTTTTTGAGTATCCATTACATTGTGAGGACGTGAAGGTGGGTTTTGAGGGTTTGGAGGATTTTGGGGGTTGTTTTCACCCTCATAAGTTGGATTTGGGTTTTCTCTTGCCTCAATAACTATAAATGCAATATAAAAACCAATCAAATATTGAAAAATTCAAAAATTCTTCTCAAACTAACAAATATTGATCAAACCCTACCTTCTTTAGCTATTAGACCCTCCTAATTTGGTGCATGATGCCTTTGTCAATGAGGTGGCATCATGAAAATGATGTTTTCTCTCTTGAATGTGCTTGGAGAGGCTTTCCTTGAACGCACTCATGGTTTCTTCTCAATTTTTTGGCACACAAACTCCTTTGGTCATGGTGAAATGGCAGAAATGAGGTTATTTTGCACTTTTATGTCAAAGCAAAACACAAGCGTGTTATAATGCACTCGTGTTTTTTCTTGTTTTGGACAAAAAAGTCCCATGGTGGTGACTTTTTGGTCCCCCATCTTTGTGCATACAACCTAGAAGTAGATCTATCTCAACCTTTGCCTAATTCTATAACCCTCTTTGACTTTTCTTTCTCTGTGAACCAACCCATCTTGTACCTCACTTAACCAGCTGTCTACTTTTATTGCACATAGGATGATCATCTAATTATATACTACTCTCTTTGCAAGAAATAGATTTTTGTGTGTTCCCCATCTATTAACCTACATCATAATCTAGAAGGAAACTCTACTCTTCAACCCATGAATTCTTCCCCTCTATGTAAAATTTTTCTAACTTCTATCTTTGCTCTTAAGACCTTCTCTCCTTCATCTTCCTCTTCCAATCACAAACCCACTTCTCTTCTTATCTCACATCTCTTAGAGTCTACCCCTAAAACCTCTTGTCTTTCTCCTTCCCCATCTAATCCACCTCCTTGAAACAATATACCTCCCAATACTCCCTCCTTGCCAGAGATGGTCCTAGATGAAATATGGATTTAGATCAAGTGTCTCAAAGAACTCTTAATGTCACAATTAGAAAATAAATTAGTGTCTAAAATGTTCCCTTCTCTTTTCCACCATGCCAACTCAAGCTAGTTTAATACTTCTTTGTCTTTCTCTAGATTTCCTCCTTTTGATATGTCAATGGCATTGATTTCCCACAACTCTTAATGCTTAGCTATGGATACTCAATACCAAGTGTTAATTAATGAAAAAGAGGAATTTATACATGGTCCCTAATGATGTGCAAAGAAGTGTCTTGGAATGCTATGAGCTTGTCAATCCCTAGTGGATGACACAATATTAGAAAAGTGGTAGCTAAACACAGCCTAGATGTCATTTTTCAGTAGTAAGTTAAAATAAATTGGTTTTTATTAAAATTGGTTCTTCAAACAATCTAGAATGAGGCCATGTTTGTACGTTCCAATCATCAAGAATGTACAATGTGTTGTGAATGTGTATATGATGTGTTGTCATTGATGTCAACATATTCCTTTGTTAGAAATAGGAGAAACAGTGCAGATTAGTGAAATAGATTGCTCCGCATTTCTAGAGGAATGAAGATCAAAGTATGCAGACCATATGGCTATGTAGAGGATTGTATGAAGTAGCTCCAGTTAAGATTTGAGAGGTCCACATGAAGATTTGAAGAAGCTATGGCTATCTGAGTAGAACTGGGTTTTGTAGTGATCAAAAGAGAAAGAGTAAAAGGAAATTGGTTTGGATTGCTCTACAATGAAAAATTATGATCTGTGGATCTAGAGGCATATTTGGGAAGTCAGTGTGTATCCTCAACTCAAGTGGTTCATGGTTTGGAGGTCCGCAAGCAATATTTCTAGTATGCCAGTCATGGCAGACAGTGTTCTTGAGGTTCTGGATGAAGATGCAAGTGATTCTAATGATTTAGAGTAGTGCATATGTTATTGTTGAATTCAATGTGCTTGTGGAGGTCTCTAAATCATGTGCCTGTTGTGTTAGAGGTCTGCATTGAAGATTGAGCTCATTATTGAAGATTTATTCCTTGATGTTGTTGTTCTTCCCAGTCTTGGCTGACCAGATGATTCAAGTGTATTACAGATGATCTAAGAGAAATTCTCTGAAGTGTAGCATGTTGATCAAAGAAGATTCAAGCCCCAAAAAAGTTTGGCCGACAATACAGTGATCTACATTGAGTCAAGCCAACCTTGATGTTCATTCCAAGGTTGAAGAAGCATATAAATATTTTTGGATGAGTTGTGAGAAGTTTTCCTTGTGTGAAAATGATAAAATCCTAAGAAAGGTACAAAGGTAGAGCAAAGAAGAGGAGGAGCAGAAGGACAAGAGTAGTGAATGATGAAGATATAGAGAAGAAGTGTTTGGGGGCATAGCAGAATTTTTGTGAACTATCAATGGGACTTAATCGGGCATGAAGAAGATGCTATTTCTCAATTCATTCTTTCTATATTAAATATAAAATCTTGTAGGCAGTGAGCCTTCTGTAGGCACTGAGCTTCTTTGAGCAGTGAGCCTTCTGTAGGCACTGAGCTTCTTTAAGCAGTGAGCTTTGGGTAGTGCGCCTAAAGGCAAGTGTCTTCCCATTTCTTTTAAGTACTTTTAATAGGATACAAATCTTGTGGGTTAACCCCCACCATGATTTTCCCTTAACCAGGTTTCCACATTAAAAATCTTGGTGTCAAGTGTATTAATTATGTTTTTCCTCATGTGTTATAGATTCATGCTTTAATGTTTACATCATTAATCTGTTTATAATTTGTGAAAGAAGATTAAAAGCAGAAAAGGTTAAAGTTGAGGGACAACTGATTCGCCCCCCCTCTCTTAGTTGTCCGGCCTAATTTCAACACAATGGTGGTGTGGTTCTAGGTATTATATCTTTGATTGACATATCTATTAAATTTCCTCATGAGTTGATCCTACATCATGTTGTCCTTGGTGTTTATGTCTAATTCAAGGGTGCACTATTAAATTTTTTTGGCTATGCCCCTAATGAAGCCTATGAAATATCATTAGCTTAGGAATGGATGTGGAATAATATCTTGTTGGCTGATTATATAATGTTGTGTTTGGTGTTTATGTCCAATTCAAGGCCACACTATTGGATTTTGTTCCATCTATGCCCCTAATGAAGCCCATGAAAGATTAGTATTTTGGGAATTGATGTGTAATAATCTCCATTTGCCTAATTAGATAATAAGTGGTGACTTTAACATGGTGGAGCACCCTTAAGACTACAACTTGTTTAGTAGCAATAAATTATCTCATGTTGAATTTGATGTTACTTACTTTGTCAAAATTCTTTGTGTGTATTTGACCCTCTACATGGCCTTAAAGACTTTAACATTTCTTGCTTGTTCTCCTAGTCTAGAACTATCATAAAGGATTGTAATATAAACTTAGTCATATTGATTGCTTCTATATCTCCTCTTTAATTCTCATTTTCCATTATAATCATGGTTTCTTGTTTACTTAGGTATGGTTTTCACCCATTCCAATCATTTACCTCTCATCTCATTCTGCATAGAAATAAGAAGCCCTCACTATTAGCAATAAAATCTCTCTTTTGTCACATGTTATAGCTCACTAAATGGGAAGTGTTGTAAAAGTTGCCAAAAAAAGGATTTTAGTCAAGTAGGTACAATGGATTAAAAAGATGAGGACCTTGAAGAAAGAAAATGGAGAAGAAATTGTTTGGAAAGGAGAAAGAGGTCACATGTAGGCTAGGCATGTGTTTTTGATCTCTAGAGGCTACCATAAATTTGGTGGTGTCCCATACTTGAAGAGGAAAAAAGGTTACAATTGAAAAGGCTCGATCTTTCTTAAAACAAGGTTGGGGCATGAAATTCTATCTTGAAAAGGGGAGTATCTAGAGTTCCTTATTCATAATATGAACCCTTATAGAGGTCTTGTGATGATCAAATAGAACTTGGAAGTTATCAAAATATGGACCAAAAAGGAACTAACAAAGCTCACAAATAAAATCTATATTGATTGACTAACTTGAATAGATAGTGATATAGTAAATTAAATAGTAATCAAAACACATATTCACTAACTACACATTAAAAATACACTAACCTATTTGAACATGTAGTACTTGCATACAAATTTAGAGCTAGATTTTCCAAAGAAAAAGAGATGAAAATGTTGAATTGGTTATCAAAGCATTCCGTGCAGTATCATGATTCCATTATTTTGTCACTTCTCTAG
Organism: Cunninghamia lanceolata; assembly: GCA_027924645.1. Lineage (NCBI taxonomy): Eukaryota > Viridiplantae > Streptophyta > Pinopsida > Cupressales > Cupressaceae > Cunninghamia > Cunninghamia lanceolata. Next base: position 22,418,094 of record BSBN01000582.1, read on the forward strand.
TCTATGGATAATATCTATAAAGACAATGAATTAGGTTGACCAACAACCTAAGCATAGAATAAAAGGAAGGGGGCATCTTGGTAATGCTTTAATGGCATAATAGGTTGCAAAGTTAGATCTCGTGTATATGTACTTTTTTTTTTCAATGTGAGTACTTAAGACTAAAATGAGAATAAAAAATTGAGTTTAAAAAGGTGTGGGTATTGAAAAAGAGGCATTATAAGAAAAATTTAGGCATGAAACACACATTATGAATCTAATGGGGGAGATTAAAAGATGTACTTTTTATTTTATCAAAATTGAACATTGTGCTTACTAGACAAGTGGTTTCAAAACTATTGTGGTAATCACAAGATTATCATATCAAAAGAAAAACTATTAGGATAGTCACAAAGTTATTGTAGTGGTTATACAATAACCACCTAATAAAAGTTGCGATTTTGTCACATATGATGAAACTAATAAAATTTAAATCTAGAAAACATGCAATTAAGGAAAATAGGCTTTGAGGGGGTTCAAAGTTATACTGAGAAAGACTATAGATATGACCTAAAGGAATGATAATCTACAAGATTGGAGAAGAAACCAATTTATCCATATAAGCTACAAAGTAATTTTGTGGAAGAATGCAACATGTTTGGATAGAAAATTTGACCTAGTGCAGAAACCAATGTTTGTCATCTTGTTTTTAGGTTTCCTACTTGCAGGACTTCCGTTTTCTAATCTACCCACATGGTATTGGTATTGAACACATCTAAAACACTAACATATGTGCTTATATAATATCTAAGTATTAACATAGGGGTTAGATTAACTATGTTTATTGTAGCCCCATAATTGATTAAGATCCATTTAATATAGTTGTCATAAACATAAACTTGGTAAACAAAAGGATTGCCTCATCTAATCATCTCATTATATGAAGTTATTTGTCTAGCAGTGAATTTTAAAGCTATATATCCTTAGAAGAAAAATTTAGTGGGTGAAGGTCATGGTTAACATTACTAACATGACAGTTGGAATCAACTGTGTTAAGTGGCCTAGAACCATAGGCTCAAGAATGGAACTCCTATGAATAGCAGAGTTCATAATAAGGTCCAACATTTGAGAAAAAAGAAATCATTAGGTTCACTATGACTAATTTTAGTTTATCTAGATCCACAACTAGGATAGATTTCCATATCTATTTCAAGTTCTACGAGCCCCCAACATGTATCTTATTTGGGGGAATGTGCACATGGTTGAGGTTTAGGCCTAGGTTCTTCATATTGTGAGTAATAGAATAACTCAATAGATTATTGTCATTCACTTTGAAGAATATATATAATGGACCTATTATATAACCTCTATAAGTGGATGTGCCATTCTCCCTAAGCTTATGAAATTTGTAATATAAGCTAGGATTGTGTTGTGGAGGTAGTATGTTGTTCTTGTTTTTGTATTACCTTCACTACTAGTAGGAAAGATTGAATTAACTTTGAAGTTTTGGTGACATGAATTTTACATTTTGAAAAAAATATTCTTGTTTTGTGGGATGCTATTTCAAATTTCTCTCCATAATAATTTCTAGGTATAGAATTTAGTCTTGCTGCCACAATATTTTATACTATATATTGTTAATAATTATTCCATATGTAAATTAAAAAATGACCAATTTTTTGTCAATATTGGACCCTTACATGATCAAATGAGAACTTATGAATGTCTTTAAAAAATCATAAATGCATTCATTAAGAAGAATAATAAGTACTTTTTTGTTTTATATAAAATATCATAACTATCCACTATAAGTGTATCATTTATAAAATAAGGTGTTCATTTAAACAAGTATTGTTGTTCTATGAACAAACAAGTATTGAAATGTAAATGGTTGTCAAAAAGTTTTATGATCATTTAAATTTAATATAATTTGTGTTTTAAATAAGAAGGTGTTGTTTTTATAGCAATAAATAGTATTTTGTGTTCAAATATTGAGTCATTCGTCTTGGATATAAAGGTTAGAGATAACAAGCTTCATGGTTATCAAAAGGTATTGAGATCATTTAGGTTGAATATAAGTTATATTTAAATAAGAATACATGATAAATTGTTCTAAAAACAAGTGATATTTGTTTGTTCAACTGCCAGGGATTCCATGATAGAGTTTTTGTCGAATCTTTAAAAATCTATGTTAAGGACACATTTCACTAGATGTGTTGATGAGGTGAGTTGCCTAATGAGTCACATCTCCAAATGTTAGATGTAGAGAGAGATAAGAGTCCATATCACATTTATAAAAAATGGAGGTCCTACGATATTCCATGTAACTACTACATGGTTGTAAACTTAGCCCTAATGACTACTAGTTCCTCTCCCTTAATGCTAGTGAGCATTTATTTTGTCTATTTTTTGTTTTCTTTTCTTTTGATTTGTTTCATGTTACAAACCCTAAACCCTAAATTTTGGGTTTACATATCATAATTTAAAAATCCTAGGGTTTAAAATAGATTCTAGGGTTTTTTCATTTTCAATGGAGATATTTTGCGTTATGGTTTTATGTTTCAAAACTAAATTTAAATTTTGAAAGAGGAAAATATAGTAAAAAGGACATAAAAAGCATGTAAACAGGAAAGCCACCTACCTGAAAACATAGTAAGTCAACTCTCATGGAGGGAGGAATTCGAAAAGAGGTGTTGGTGAGGTGGGTACACATTTTGGAGAGCTTTCTCCAACTAGACATGCTGTGTGAATAGGAGATATTGCATTCGTAGACCCCCAAAAGAAATTAATATGTTTCACGAATGGGTACAAGTTTATTTTATAAACATGTACACTTTCTTAAATGGGTACACATTCTTAAGAGTTATTCATTTAGGAATGGGCTCCCAAACCATAACTGGTACATGTTCCAAATAGGTGCTAGTTTAGGCTTGAGTGCTCGTTACTAAACGAGTACCCATTTTTTGAGAATGCATACCCATTCTGACTGAGCATTTCCTACCCTATTGGAAATAATGATTTCAAGAATGAAAATCCTCCTAGTCATTTGTGAAATTTCATCCAAGGATTTCCTTTGAGAGAAATGATTTGTTTCAGATGTTTGTATGAAAATTTAGTTTTCAGATATTTGGATTTTAGTTATGGTTCACAGTGTTTTGGGTTTGTAGAGATTTTCTAGGTTTGCAATGTGTTTTAGATTATAGTGTGGGTTTGTGATTTACCTAATTTCAATTTGTTATGTGGTGCACTTTATTTCAAAAAATACAAAAGAATATATTTTCTTCTATGTAGGTCGTACCAATTTTTAATTCTAGTCGCTACTAAAGAAATTAATCTTGAAACAATTGTACACTTTTAAATACTAGTTACCTTATATAGAGCATGTTGTACATGACATTAAAGGAGGGAATGAAACATTGTGGAGGAATCATATGCTTTGGAGGATTTCAAATAGTCTATACACCATGCAGAAGAGATTGTACATAGTAAAAAGGTTATATTTCCTATTTGTACCATTTTGAATGAGGTTGCAATGGTCTATTAAAGAGTCATACCACCTTAGGACTACATTATTAATGTAGTCTTAGTTGTATTAACAATTTATATCATATTTTGATAAGTGTTTTAGAGTTATACAATAGATGTAGGTGATCTTTGGCTAGAATTTTTATTTGTAGTAGTCATTTTAGGGACTAAATATTCATTTCTAGGTCTGATCAGAACCACACCAATAGACATACATTAGTCTTTAATTGGTATTAACATTTCTTCATCATAATTGATTTTCAAATAATTATTGGTTGCTCATCTATCTATCTATATATTGATTATATTGTCACTAGCATTGGATCATGTGTTCTCAATTTACATTCTAACTGTTTGACAAAATGTCTACAATTAGAATGTTTGATAACTATTTGACATAATTTCTAGATTTGGTTTTAAAAAGAGTAATAATTATTTAATCTTTCATTATAAGCACCTGACGGTTTACCACTAGTTGCATTGAGTTCACTGTAAGATCCCAGTTAGTTCATCCACTAGATCCTATTTTTACTTTCAATACTTTCTATCTTTTAGGAGTGTCTAACATTTTATCATTGATACAATTCTTTGTATTCAACGAGTTTGACTTGATCAAAACTTGCATTCACTATCAGCTAATTTGGCTTGATAGATTCTATTCAACTCTACTTATATTGTAAGTTGGTCAGCTATCTGCCAACACCTTTTAGTTAATTCTATTGTCCTCATTCTAATCTCCATATGCTCTCACCTTGCCCACATTGGGAACCTAGTGATTAGAAAGAGTTAGAATTTGAGTGATTGCAAAATGTATGTGGATTTGAGCTAAGGGTCCTGCAAGGGACACTACACTAAGTTAAGCTATTATAATATAATGATGCAAACAATTTTTAATATGTGTGAATGATCTGTGTATTCCAAATATGTGCCCATATCTATGTTGAGTTGAGGATGGACTACCCTATGACTACCTTTGCCAAATATAGGCAATTAATGGTAAGTATTACCTAATATGGTATGGAGTTTTGCCTTCATATGTGTTTGGAAGATAATCATATGCTAAACTTTCTGATTGGTAATATACAAAATGTTCAAGTCCTCAGAAGTAAAATATTATCTAATATTACTATTGTGGGTTTGATTTTTGTCTAATAAATACTATGTTTCTAAGTAACAATGGAAAGAAGTGAATGGCCTTTGAGATTACTCTATGAGTTGTATTTGTTTATGTATATATGACTAGATGGAAGACAACTCGTGTGGGTTCAATTTTTTACTTACATGTTGGTAATTTTGACCCCAAGACCTAAAAGACAATTGCATAGGTTAATGGATCCTGGTATGCTAATGTAGCAAAATTAACCAGTCTAATGTGTAAGCCCTTAAGATAGTATGTTTTAGATCAATGTTCTTGTACCTTCTAAATGTTGAAATGCTAGATCAAGATTAATTTAGGAACTAACTTCTTGGCATCACAACTAGTCTTAAGAAGGGGACTCTATGAGGGCATAGGTAAAGAATAATTATTCTCTTAGCATAGATTGTCCTACTCTTCTCGAGGTGATCACTAAAATTGTAAAACCTATGACCTGCTTATAGATAAGCTTATCCTTGCTCCGACATGACAGGAGTCAGGGAGCATACTCTACCTAACAAAGTATTCAGCCATATTATAGAGCTGAATTTCACCAATAGCATTTAGGTGATAGATGGAAAGAGCTACTCAATTTCATAGGGTTTAGATAGGATTTTTCTAATGACATGTAGGCAGTAGATGCTAGGATTAGTCCAACTTTCACTAATGGTAAGTAGGTGATGGATGCTAGTATCTACCTATGTTAGGAGTTCAATGTTGGCATTGGGGTATCAAAAGGAATGCTTGTGCTTCCAGTGTTGCATCTTTCTTGAGGTATGGTTCAAGAATCTAGCTGTTAAATCAGTCTAGGTGATTGACAGTACAAGCACTAGTCTAAGTTGAGGTAAAACCATAAAACATTCTGATTATGTTTATCTAGTTAGAAGATGACTCAGATGCTTAGCAAGCTATGTAAATCTTATTAATGGTATGATGTGATGTGTGTTACACTTACACCTTTTTAATGATGACAAGTAGTATGGGATGCTTACTTCTCATCACAGTTGGCAGTGAATTAGGGAAAGGATGGGACTCGCGGTATAGCATTGGATGCACTGACATTCCTTTTTGTGGTTGGGATGTACTAAAAAGTTAAGTGTTAGCAAACTAGGTAATGGGAAGTTGCCTATAGTAGATAACATCCACTTCTTATTACCCTTTGGTTACTATATATTAGTTACTCACACTATCTATACGAGACATGTGCCTAAGCTAGTCACATTATGTATATGTGATGTACACATGAGTTAGTCACATTGCGAATATGTGACCTATCCATGCATTAGTCACATCATGTGTATGTGATATGTATGAGAAAGTCACACTATGTTTAGGTGATGCATCCATGATTTAGTCACATTGTGTAAGTGTGTTGTATGTATGAGCTAATCACTATGTGTAAATGTGATGTATGTGTGAGCTTGTCACTATACAAATTGGTGTGTTCACACACTAATGTTGGCTTTGAGCTAACATTTGCCTAGAATGCATCTGCTATCATACCCTTGTGAATGCATTGAATCTGAAGCATAAGATCAATTAGTGGTTGTGATTTAAAAGTGAGATCAAAGATTTGATATCAAAGGAGTGGATGAAACCTCTCTATTATTGGTGTATAAACTACAAAGCCTCTAATTCCTACGAAGGGATACATAAGCGGGGCCATTACGAATGAAACCTCAAAGTTTAGGTGTGGGTCCAGGGATGAACTTGACATTGGGAGCTTACCATATTTAGTGTGAGTATATGAGTTGTACAAAGTTGTTGCCACCACTGTAGTTGGTAAGCTATGGAGTTGGGACTTCTAAATTCGACAAGTACTTGATGTGTAAATAAAAAAAGTTATAAGAAAATGATAGTAACCAGGGTTATTATTATACACAAATACCCTCACAACTATTCCAAACTATTAGTTCGATGCTATAATATCCCTCTAGTCTAATGACATGGATTTGATGACACCCATTTCCTTCTACGCAGAAAATGGAAAATTGGCAATATGTCCATTTCCTGCCTACCATTCCAAACTATTAGTTCGATGCTATAATATCTCTCTAGTCTAATGACATGGATTTGATGACACCCATTTCTGTCTACGCAAAAAATGGAAAATTGGCATTACGTCCATTTCCTGCCTACCTCATGTAGACATTCAGTGTCAGACAATGCTGATCCATTAAATAGATGTACATAGCAGTTTTTTATTGAAAAGGTCATTGGTCCTTGTGAATCTCATTTTTTTTCACATCTTATTCTTTAATAATAATCTAATGCTTGATTCACATTATGCCGTATAGTTTCGTTCATGCCATTTAAGTCAGTAACAACAATAGAAGAGATTTTCATTCAGTCCATTTAATTACGCTGAAATGATTCATGGAGTTGAACGCTAGACCGTGTTAAATGGAATTGAACGCTAGTCTTCGGCAATTGCACTTTGGTGTGCAATGGGTACGTAGTTTGGTGTGCAATGGGTACACCGAAGAGTTGTGGAAGTTCAATTGGTATGTCTTTAAGTGAATGATGATTGTCTTTTATCCATATGGCCCATGTCATTGTTTATTTTTTGGAGTGTTGTGAATTAATTTTCATAATCTTAATGGATTTAAAGATCCCTATGTTTTTCTTAGTAGCTACTTCAAATGTGTGAGCTTTCATGTTTGGTGTCTAGTCTCTATTTGCATGCATTGCACCTGGGTTGACGTGCATTCCATCAATCATCAATTATGCATATTATTTGAAGCATGTATATTTGTTTATTTATCAAAAGCCTCATATTTGACATCTTGACACCTACATTTAATGGACATTATCTTGCAAATATAAGCATGGTCACCACCTACATCATGTTTATTTATCATCTAGCCTACCATCATGCATCCTTTCATGGGACGTAACATGATACAAAGATCAATCAAACTTAGTGACCCTTATTGATTTTATAATTTCAAACCTTTGAATAATTTGGAGCTCAAATATATTAAAATCAAATTATACATGCTATAATTTTAGATTGAGAATTCATAATGGTCTAAAAATACTAAATTTTTCAAGGGGAAAACTTTTGATTTGTTTTAATTTGTGGTTTAATATGATTGAATGCATCAAGTTCGTCCATCTATGTTGCCTGCTCATTGATGGGTCTTTTTTTCTTTTTTGAATGAATCAATTTGGATTGACAGTGCTTGTTTACTCTGAATTAGATGGGGAAGTACACTGCACTGAGATGAAGAGTTATCTAGTTCATCTGATGCACCAATCCATTATAAATAAGGTTTGAATGGATCAAACACCATGTTTCACAGGAATGATCTTGAGACCTAAAAACTAGTGAGCCTTCTATGTCATTATTGTGTTCAATCTCACTTTGGCAAGACTTTTGTAAAAGGAACATGACATATAATAGACACCATTTTTTGAAAAATCCATCCAAGGAACAACCCTTGTGGAAAAATGACAAATACCTATATAGAAGGAAAAAAAGGTATTTAAAAAAATATCAATCTCGCAAAAATTGTCATGCGCCACGCTTGTGAAAGTTACATTCCAGTACATGATGTTGGGTTGAAGTCACAATTTGTTTTGACTTTTAAGTAATACCTTTGGAGTAAAATGACCCTTACGTGTAGAGACAAAGACAAATACATCTCCCATACAGTATTTTGGACAGGCCTAAAATTTTATCTAAGGCCTATGGCTACATTACAGGAATCTATACATGCACTCTCTCTCTCTCTCTCTCTCTCTCTCTCTCTCTCTCTCTCTCTCTCCTTATAGCCCATGTCATTCTTTATTTTCTTGAGTGCTGTGAATTAATTTGCATAATATTAACGGATTTCAAGATCCCCATGTTTTTCTTAGTAGCTACTTCAAATGTGTGAGCTTTCATGTTTGGTGTGTAGTCTCTATTTGCATGATCCCCTTTCTATATTCTTCTTCATGCACTGCACCTATGTTCACTTACATTCCATTAGTTGTCACCTATGCATATTATTTGAAGCATGTATGTATTTTCACACCTACATTTAATAGGCATTCTCTTGCAAATTTAAATATGACCACCACCTACATCATGTTTATTTGCTAGCAGAGATAGCATGTAGATAAAAACAATAAGTAAGTTTTTAAGATAAGAGCATACAATATTGTTGATGGTGAATGGTTATTGTCCATCCATTAGTAGAATTGAAAGAATGTAGTGATATGTGTTGTTGAGACTCTCTCTTTCTCTATCTCTCTCTCAAAATTCCACTTCTTTACATATCCTTAAAAAAATATATTGAAGAACAAGTTAAATTTGATTGAAATCATCTAGGACACTTTCATGCTTGAGCTTGTGGTCTTGAATATTCTTCAACAATTGTGAAGTCAGTGTAATCAATGGGGCCAACCTAGGAGAGCACAACTCTTGTCATCTAGTGATCTCCCCAAGGGATTTTTCAATATTGTCAGTCCTTGCACATTGATAGACATCGAATACAAGGGTGAATCGAGTCGTGCAGGTACATAGTTTAGTAGATCAATCCAATAGAAAGTAGAATGGTTCCACACATTAGGATGTTTTTTGAAATGTGGGAATTAGAACTCACAATGTAGATCGGACATGCATGAAATCCATTGACAATTACATTCTTAAGACAACAAGTAGATCAAGAATATCTATTTTTAATATTAAAATGACCAAGTTCTATGTAGCATAAAATTATTCTTCATCATTATTTGAAACACTAATTGTCTGATCTTCTTTTCCTAATTTTTGAAAATTCATTTATTATATTATCATTCCCAATTAAATTATTAGTTAAACGTAAATTATGTATACTTTTATTGCTTGCATTTATTAAGTTAACCTAAATTTATGTAAAAGAGTTGTTATTCCCTTAAAATTATTTTATCTAAATATTTAATTACATCACATATACTTCACAGACGGAGACTATGAGTAATTTAATATTTAAAATTTGTGAAAATTAATTTAATTTAATTATGGGATAATTAAATTGAAAAGTTACAACTATATATATTTATGATATATATTTGAAATAATGTAAAACAAAAGTATAAAATACAATCTTATACCATCTCTCTCTCATTTATTAATTTTCTTTTGTTGTGAGGTCTAGAACTTCTTGATTGTATATTTGAGCTGTGATGCATGTCGATTTCTCTCTATTACATGTTATTCTCTAAAATTTACAAACACAACATATCTACCATTATTATGTGTTGATTCACTATAAGGTAAACTATCTCTCTATTCTACTCCTAGTATTATATTAATAATGTATATAAATAATAACAAATGTCAACACTTAATAACAAAAAATTTCATCCAATCAACCTATATAATGACAATATTGCACTCCTATTATTGTTGTAGGTGCCTTGACATGAGTGACATGTTAGTTCTTTATCCTTAGCCCATTTGTTGCTTTCTGGTGTATCAAAAATCCTAGTTAATTCATTGGTAGTTGCACTTCTTTGTATCCCTAGCTATGAAGAATTTCTTTGATTTAGTTTCTTTCAAGAAGACAAAGGGTGGAACAAAAGATAATGTAATATGCAAATGATAACCTATGATCTAGTTCCTCCATTTATAGTTGACTACCCATAGATTTTCTTTTCTTGTTAATGGAAAGCGATACTTCTTAGAAGTGTTTTTCCCATGATAATAAGTAGTTAGGAATTGAGGAGATCTCCTTGCCTTAAGCATCTATAATTATTTACCCTTTTGGATATTTGTGGTGATGGAGAATGAGGAGGTGCAAATACAACATTATATCTAATCAATCATTTGTTTATTTAGTCTAAATTTTCATAGTCTTTAGGAGGAAGTTCAAATCATAGTTGTCAAATGATTTAGATATGTCAAAAATTACAAAAATCCCTAAGGTCCAATGTTGTTTTGGTTGAGTGGAGTTCTTGGGCAAGATCATGTCCATATTGCATGTATTGCAAAACCAAGTATATTAAATATACTATATAACAATAAATGTAATTATATTATATATTATATATTATATATAAAATAAATATAATTAAAATATAAATAAATATAAATATTAAATATATAATATGTTTATATCTATATCATATTATTTTATTGGACTACTATCAAACTTTAATTAAGTAATATTTTTTACTACTGAATATGTCGAAATTGGCAAAATCTCCAGGAGATAGGGTTTCTTTTGGTGCTGCTTCAGAGGTTTGTGGATTTCCTCCATGAAATGAGAAGTCTGATACAAAGGTGGCTATGGATTTGGGGTGTGAAGTCTCTGTGGGTTCTTCAGGGCCTTCGGCCATCGCCTCAACCGCTTTGAAAGCTATTGTGGTTACCAATGGCTATGTGAATGGATCAGCTTTGCATTCTATGGCCTCCAAATCTCGTCCTGTGTCTAAACATGATGGTGCTTATGCTGGTCATGAGAGTTCCATTGGATCTGCCTTGCTTGAACAAATGTGCTTTGCCCAGATTCACGGGGACTCTCCTATGTGTGGTGGGGTTTAATTATTCATTTCTGGAGGTGGTCAAGTCTAGATCATCGCTCCCTTTGATTCCTCTATAGAGTCAAAAGATCTCCAATGGAAACAAACACATTATTCAATGTTCAGGTGAACCCCTGTCACTTAACTTTGATGCCTCCCTGTCGAAGGAGCTGCATGAAAATAATTTTTTTTTCTCAAATCATGGTTTAACTGGTAGGTTCACCCATCGTTGGCCTAGTCTTCTTGATCTCCATGATTAGATTTCTAAATATTGGCTAGCTCACATGGATGGAGACCTGGAAATTTATCCCTGTGCAAAGGGTTTTTTCATTGTAGTGTTTGATTGCATGAAAGACAAAAATAACATTCTAAATTATGTCTGGTGGTGGGAACAAAATTAGTTGCAACTGAAACCTTGGCATCTAAATTTTTATCTGACTACTGAATCATTTTCAATTTTGCTGATCTAGGTTTGCCTCCCAAATCTTCCCCTCCACTTTTGGTTTGAATCTTGCTTCACAGCAATTGGAAACTCAATGGGCAAGTTTGTGTCTATAGATGACAACTCTAAACAATTTATCCACACAACTTATGCAAGGATTTTGGTGGAATTGGACATCTCCAAGGATCTTCCTACTGAAATTATCCTGAGAGCTAATGGACTATGTTGGAAATAATCATTAAATTTCAAAGGTTTGATCTTCAAGTGTAGGAGATGCTATCAAACTAGGCATACAATAGCTGAGTGCCCAATGGTCAAATCTCAACCAACCTGGATGATCTCTTGGTGGAAGGATTCCTCACCCAGGCATTATTCAGTAATGAACTCTCCCAAACATTATTTAGCCCCTTCAAAGATGGTTAACAAGAAACAACATGTGGCAAAGGACTAGGAGATCCCCTCAGAGTCTAAGGCAAATCAAAAATTGTCCCAACTGAGCAATTCTTGCTGTTTGGAAAAGGTAGATTCACAACAAAGATCCTCTCACAAGATCAGTTCTGAGACATCGACAATTCATTCTTCAGATTCTCCTAAGTTGGCACAGTCACAGAGTTTGGGGGTGATGAGCTCTTTTCCACCTCATGATGCATTGGAATCCTCAATCGTGGGGGGATGTGGGGAAAGTTTGGAAGCCAATTGTCAACCTCATGCTCAAGGATGGACATAAGTAAAAATAAAGAAATAAATCCCACCTCATTAGGCAGCTTTGAGAGCTTCAAAGAAGGGGGGACATTGGGGCTTCATAATTTTTGCATGAATATTTAGGTTTAGTTTAGGCTATGATACTATAAGCGGCTATAGTATCCCTTATTTGGTTTGTCCGTAGTTGGGAGTTTGTGTCTACACCCCTATTAGAGGGTTTATGCATTTTTTTTTTTCTATCTTCTATATGGGAGTGGACCCCATGTCCATAAACTAGTATGAATAATATATATATATATATATATATAAAATATTATATTTTAATCTACCAAGTTATTTTATATATTTAATTTTTAATATTATATATTAATGTTTATTAATATTAAATATTAAAAAATTATAAAAATGATTATTAATAACTACTTTAAAAAACAATAATTGAAAATCTAAAAAATTAAAATGAATTAATATTTAATATTATATATGTAATGTCTATTAATATTACATTTTTTTTAAGAAAAAGTGGTAAAACCACTAAAATTATATTAATTAAATAGAAAGAAATACAAAATGCCAGATTCAAGTAGGCATATCGGTAGGAAAGAACTAGCAAAGAAAACCTCACGTTGTAGCCCTTTTTTGACAATTACAAAACAAAATCGACTCAGAAGGGTGAGTCATTCCAAAAATAATAATTTGTATCTCAAAACCTAATAGAATTCATTCTGAGACAAGATAGTATTTACACAACAAAAATAGCTAACAAAATCGATGGATGTCAAAACTAAAACTTTCTGCTGACACAAAAATTAGAAGTTTCCCTATAATTCTTCAACATCAATAACCTGCAGAGCACGAGCCTCATCTTCTGTTGGCTGAGGAGGAGGAGGTGGAGGAGGAGGAACATAATTCAGCAGGAAATGCAAAGCATTAAAGATTTTTGTAGCAGTGTCTACCAATTGATTCCCCAGTTCTCACCTGTGGCAGTGAATGGAATTCTAGAAGGATATAACACAGTTATTTTGGAGGCCATGCAGAAATGCATTGAAGAGGCAGTCGAGCTCAGGACTACATAATAGATACTTGCAATTAAACAAACCTCCCACAAGAGCAGTACCTGAATGTAAATCATAATCTTCTAAAGCATCATTGAAAGTGTCTACAAAAAAATGATCATTTTGAACAAACATAATACCCAAATTCCTTACCCTATCACAGCTTTGCAAAAGGTCCATAGCATTAGAAAGAAAATGTGATACTGCTTGAGATGGATATATAGAAGCAGGAGAATGTAAAACATGCAATCCACAAACCTGAGTGATAACTCTTTCTACTGAATCCTCATAGATCTTAAAAACTTCCTGCATAGAGTTCAGATTAAGAAAACCAAGAGAGGGTCATTCCCAATTCTAGATAGGCAAAAGAATTGTGTTGTTTCATTGGATGGAGCCCATACTAGAGTTCAAAGCTTGAGAGCAAAAAAATTACAAATAAAAGATAGAACTGAACAGGAACAAGACTTACAACAAATAGTAAGTATAATATAAAGGTGAATAACATCAAAATCAATGAGTGAAATCAATCTTGTCAAATTACCATTGTGTGAGATCTGCCACCTTGCACCCAAGAAATACACAAAATACTATGCACCAAATGAAGTTATTCTCAAGGCACTTAAACAATATTAGCTTGTCAGCACGGAATGTGTTGTTCAAATAGAGGTGAATTTAGCTTTTAATGATAAAAAAAGCCACTAAAAAATTACAACAAATGCTAACAAAGTTAAATATGTTTGTCCTTATCCAAGATATAACTAACTCCAAGGATCAATAGAAAGGAGTTAGAATCCCATTCTATAGAAGAATCATTAATGCTAAAAGCAAAGTTGGCCAAAAAATCTGCTAATAAATTGCCTTCTTTGTATGTATGAACTATTTTAAAAGATTGGAAATGTTCAAGTAGACTCCTTCCAAACTTTAAAATATAATCAATTTTCCATCTTGGAGAAGAATTATTAGAAAAAGCTCTTATTTAGTGAATCCCCTTCCACTATAAGATTTGTAATGCCACATTTCAAAGCTAAGTTTAAACTAGCTATTAAAGCCAATGCCTCTGCCTCATTATTTGTGCTTACACCAAGGTTAACTGACAAAGCTCTAAGAACTACACCATTATGATTTCTTAAAACACAACCAACACTAGAATTACTAGGATTACATCTGCTCGCACTATCAAAGTTAAGTTTTATTAAAGATTCAGGCGGAGGGATCCATTTGATAGAGGATCTATCAATCTTGACTTCAGAATTAAAACAGTTTAAATTAGGCAACCTTAATAGCTTCCAACTTTTTAATATCAAATCATCCCAAGATGTAAAAACTAGAGAACCAACCTTTCTTGAACTTAGCGAGGCTAAAACTACTTCTGAAGTTATATATTAAAAAGTTATAAAAATGATTATGTAATTAATATTTAAAGATTATGGTGCAAAAAAATGTAGAGAAGCAAAAGATGTGAAAATGTAGTTTTAGGGGAGGGGGAGGGGCAGAGGACTGATAATCAGGTGGAGTAAGGAGATCAAGTGAAAGGGCGTATTGTAGGAAGTAAGGCAGGAGTTGGGTCTTCATCCTAGGTTGAAGATGTGGTAGGCGAAATCCCACTGGAAACCCTACAAGAAAGAGCATGCAAGGAAGTATGGAAATCTAAAGCAGCAGAAGAAAGGAAGAAAAAACAAAGAGTCTTCTATGATTAGGGTGAACAAAAAACTTGGAATAGGGACTTTCATACCCAGAAGCATCTCAATCAAAGTCTCCATGGGCCTAACTTAAATTTTAGAAGGCTGCTCACAAACAAGTGGAGAAACCCTAGGACAGATGGAAAGGGCAGTTTTGGTAACAAGATCAATGCAGGTCAGGGGAATGAAAGGAGGAAAGGCAACAAAATTACCATGGAAATGTCCTCCAATCTGTTAGGCCCTTTAATAGAGCACATGAAAAAACTAGGGTCGCTTGGCAAATGGTTCAAGACAAATCTAGATTGGAAAGGTTTAGTTCAAAGGTGGCAAGAGTGACGGGGGCAGGATCTAAAAATGAAAGCTTTAGGTAATGGATTCTTTGTGGTTGTCTACTCTTCAACAAAAATCAAATCTGAAATTCTGGAAGGGATTTGGATTCTGGATGGCTATGGATTTTATTTAAAGAATTGGGAGATAGGATTTGACCCAACCAAACACAAATTAGACTATGTTCAAGACCAGTACAAATTGTGAAATTTGCTATTAGAATTCTGGCAGCTTGCAATCTTAGAAGAAGTGGGCAAATTCCTGGGCAAATATAGCTGCGCTAAAGAGTGGTCCAAAAAAGATGAGATCAGGTTGTATGTCAGGCTATGTGTGGAGAATAATCCTAATACCCCACAATGGAGAGAAATAGAAATTTTTATAGAATGGGGGACACTAAAACAAGAACTAGTGAAAACACTAGGGTGGCACTCATGGGAAAGAATTCAAGAGTAGGAAGGTGAGGGTAAAAGGATTTCTGAAATTCCCAGTGGAAAAGAAACCAGGATGGAAGGTGACCTCAACACAGCGACTCCAAGACATAGTGAAGAGGAAGAAAATGAATCCCCAAAGGAACTCCCAAAAAGGATGACAGGCAAGTGCTCATGGCGCAAGGGATAATTTCAGATGCAAAAAAGGTAGAAAATTTGAAGACTTCATGGGCAAAAGCGAAGAGTCTAGATAAGAAAATTTTGGATACCTTGGAAATGATTCATCCAGAGGTGCAGAGAGCATATCTCAACTCCTTAATTGAAGTAGGCAAGGAATTGGTAGAGTTGGCTGAAGCACCAAAGGAGGGATCCATTTTGATAGGAGAAGAAGGGCTAGAAAAGAATTGGATGGGTGTAGGTGGAGGAAAATCAATATCTGGACTCAGAAGATGATTTACCTTCCTTGAAGCATATACAAGCCCAATTGGTAGAGATTGGGGAGAAGAATGGCCCCAAATAAAGGATCTTTAGGAATTGGATAGAGGGACTCATCCAAACTAGTGCCCGATTGCATGGAATCAAAAGGAAGAGGGCGCACTCCAAACAAGGAGAAGTTGAAATTGGATAGAGAAGCTAATGGGTAGCTAAAAATCAAAGATTTTTTGAAAGTAGGAAGGGGGTCAACCCTTCCTGAAAAATAATGAAAATCATATCATGGAATATTAGGGGCTTAAACTCCCCTAATAAAAGATGCCTATTTAGGCATTTTTTAGAGAATTCACAGTCAAATATATGCATTATCTATGAAACCAAATTGAGTCAGGAGGAAAGAGATAAGTTCTGCAAGAGAAGTTATAGATGGAAATCTTTGGGAGTCAATTCCAATGGTGCTTCTAGAGGTCTCATCACTTTGTGGCATCCTCAATCGGTGTTGATAGAAGACATAGCTAAAAGTAGAGCATGGACAACAAGCAATGTAAGGAGTTTAGCCTCCAACTTAAGTTTTTTGTTAATCAATATTTATCGTCCCAACTCTTGTGTGGAAAAGAAAGAAATTTGGAAAGAGATTAACATAATATGCAATAGCCAAGACTTTGATTTCTTTCTCCTGGGTGCGGATTTTAATGCTATTTTGAAATTAGAGGATAAAAGAGGGGGGGTGGGTAGGAAGCTACAATCACAACTAGATTTTGAAGAGTTTGTGGACAGGAATTTATTATTTAAAATCCCCATAGGAAATGGCTCTTTCACATGGACAAATAGGAGATTAGGCTTTAGCAATATAGCAAAAAAATTAGACAGATTTCTATTTAAAGGGGATATGAGTAAATTCCCCTTTAGTATGGAATGTAAGATTCTACCAGTATCGAGATCAGACCATTACCCCATTAGTCTAGATATAATAGGGGAAAGGAAACCAGTAAGATGCCCTTTTAAGTTCAAAAACATGTGGTTCAAAGATATAAATTTCTTAGATCTGGTGAAGCAGTGGTGGACAGAGACCAATTTAGGGGGAAACAAACTCTTCAATATTGTCTCCAAGTTAAAATTAGTTAAACAGAACATCAAACAATGGAACAAGGAATGTTTTAAAAATATTTTTGAGGAAAAGAGGAACATAGAAATAGAACTAGAGGCTCTTAATGAAAAAGTTATAAGGGAAGGGATGGATGCAAATAACTTTCAGCTAGAAAAGGCTCTGATGAGGAAGTTGGGAGATCTTATTTCAAAAGAGGAAATTTTCTAGAGGCAAAAATCTAGGGAAATTTGGCTGAGGGTAGGAGATAAAAAAACAAAATTCTTTCACAATTCCACAAAGGCCAAGAGAGAAATATATAGAATATTTTTAATCAATTTAGCAGATGGAAGAGTGGGTGACAAAATGGAGGAGATCAGTAAAATGACAGTAGACTTCTTCCAGAATCTTCTAAACGACTAGGAAGGGTCAAATTTGGACAGCCAACAACAACTTCTAATCATCATCCCCAAACTTGTCTCGGAAGAGCAAAACAAGATGTTGAGAAAAAATTTCTTAGAAGTAAAAATTAAGGAAGTAGTTTTTGGCCTACACCCGGACAAAGATCATGGACCCAATGGGTTCCAGAAGCTTTTTTCCAAAAATGTTGGGATTTCTTAGGTAAGGAAGTGACAGAAGCAATACAAGATTGTAGAAGGATAGTGAAGATCCTAAGGGAAGTGAACAACACCTTTATAGTGCTTATTCCTTAAAAAGAAAAGCCTAAAGCTTTAGAGGATTTTAGGCCAATATCGTTGTGCAATACTTTGTATAAAATTTTAGCAAAAGTAGTAGCGAATAGATTGAAGTTAACTTTACCAGAAATTATAGCAGAGGAACAAACTAGATTTGTACCTAGAAGGTCAATTTTAGATGGAGTAATTATTGCTCAAGAAGCAATTCATTCAGTTCAGAGGACAAAGAAAGACGTAATGTTAATCAAACTAGATATTAAGAAAGCATACGATAAGGTAAATTGGAGATTCTTATTCAAGGCACTAGAAGCTTTCAGTTTTGATAAAACTTGGCTAAATTAGATCTTTAAATGGGTAGCTAGCCCAAGATTCTTAGTCTTATTCAATGGATCCCCAGAAGGCTTCTTTACTATGTCAAGATGTCTTAGACAAGGGGATCCACTATCCCCCTTCTTATTTATCATAATGGAAGATGTGTTAGGGAGATCTTGTCACAAAGTAAGGGCAGAAGGGTGATTGGAAGGGGTTTAGATTACAAGTGGAGCTCAAGAAGTGATCCATCAGCAATTTGCTGATGATACTATGTTTTTTGGAGTAGCTAAAGAAAGAGAAGTGTTGATAATGATGTTAGTCATAAACATAGAATAAAAGTTACACTTCAACCTTTATTCATCTTGAAAGATACGATGAATTCAAAGAATTCATGATCCCAAGTCTCCATTAATTAGTTCATAATCTACTGACGTTACTCAGTGGTTGATGTGTGTTGTTGTTAATCATTCAGGGGCCTTACGTTCTTCAATAATTTTTGTAAAGTTCATCATTATTTCTCCAAATATCCTGCTCTATATGTCTGCTCTGCATAAATCTCCAATAATTCTACCTCTGCAGTGTGAATTTAGTCAAATAATGTGCTTACAGGTTGATATTTGCATGATTTCTACCATTATTTGCAATTCTTTGCATGATATTTTCAACACGACATGCACTTTGCTCAAATATGCTAAGGATTTTCAATTATCTACAAGATGTCAGCATGTTTCTCTGTTCTGCTTGTTATTTATCATGATTTGCAGTTATGGAAGTGATTTCAATGAAATTAAAATGAGAAAAAGGGTTAGAGAATGAGATTCCCAAGATTACTTAACTGAGATCACTGATCCACATACATGTTCCCATACAGTAATGAAGAGAAGAAAACTAGAAATCATACTTCACCAGGGCATTCCACAAATCTGCATGATCCAGTGCAAATCTTCAAAGGAAAAGTTAACAACATGGAATGAAATGAAAGCGCTTCTATTTGAACACAGCATTCACCATTACATATCTAGAAATCATCTTGAAGATTACGTAAAGTTTACAATCAAGATGTAATCTGAAGCTTCGTCTCCATTCAATATGCTTTAGAATAAGTGCATTTACAATGATCTGAGGAAAGAACCTTGACATTTCAACAATTCAATCCTCATTAGTCTTAGTAATCCGATCTCCTATTTTATTCTACAGCAATTGGCCTTATTTTGCCAGACATTCCCATACAGCAATGAAGAGAAGTTCTGCCCTTTTATAGAACAAAGGCCAGAAAATAGTTACAATGATCCAAGGATCAGGATCCTCCCAGAACAATCAATGGTCCAGATGAATAGCACGTGCCTGCCAGTTGGCAAATACATAGCTGGCAGAGAATATTTCGATATCTTTGATCAGTCCACCTTCCAGCTAGCATACAACATATTTGATAATATCCTCCCCAGCTCCAGTTCATGTTGCCTGCTAGTTGGCAATTTTCAGCCACTTCATACAGCTCCAACATCCTACAACAAACAGACAAGAATTAAGCATCATCATTTAATAACTAGCAGGAAAATAAACATTTACATTTTATCAGGCTGTGAATGTGCAAACCTATATATATCAGGTTATGAATATTGAGCATCTGAGAAAATTCAGGCAACTAAATGCCCATAGGTGGTCAAGAGGGTCCGGGTGACTATCGTTGGCTAGAAAACATGCTGTCAGGCCCTAAAATAGTTTCAATATCTGATCAGGTCTAGCTAGGGTCATTTGAGCAATTTTTGATAAAAATATCGAAAATGTAATTTTTTTTGTATTTTCTACATCTGAGTAAATTGCATTTTCGAAGGCCTTTGGAGCGAAATTAGGGCTCAACACGTTCTCGATAATTTGGCGTTAAGCCTAAGTGACCAGGCAACTCAAACTAGATAACTAGTTTATCTTTCCAATGAGTCCAAAAAGTTTAAATTATGATAACATGGCTAGGAGTTATGACCCTGCCAAGGGGAAGGTCAAAAATTTCCTAATTTTTGAGTTTCTCTGAATTTTTGCAAATAGTTTCACCTTCCGGTAGCCTTTTTTGTATTCCAAGGGTGATGGGGACCTTTCATATGATATGCAAGCCTTACATTTTCAGTTATCGCATGCATAAGATCATGCATATGCAATCCATGCGCTTTTGTTCACTAAATTCCATTGAATAAAACTATCAGGTCCGAGTATGCACATTAGCTAATATGAGGGATATTAACTAATATGACTCTCTTCATAGATTAGGATATGATGATGATGATGTCATCATGGACAGGCTTCGTTAAAATATGAAAGGCTGACGCCATGGTCATGCTAAGAAATCAGGAGGATCTAAAATATGACCCCCGCAACTAAAATGACCCCCTGGAAAAAATCAGGAGGACGTCAGCAGATGGAAGACCTCATTTATCGCTATGTCATTATGATGTCATCATCATGTTAGCAGATCAGAGTAATATTCTGCGGTAGGGTGATATTTGGATATCGGGTGATGTTCAAATATGATGATCCCCTTGGTGTAATATGATCATCCACCTCTGAGTGAGAAAACCTACATCGAAAGATCCGGTGATGTAGAAATGTCAGGTGATGTTTCAAGATGATGATCCTCTAGACTAAAATGACCCAGTGTCGAAATATCATGATGACGTCATCAGGATATCGACTTGGTTCAGCGTTATGGCACTATGACATCATCATCATATTATGTGAGCAGGATCATGATCATCCTCCTCGAGAGGAAAATATGATGATTACGTCATCGTCATGATTGTTTCATTGTTTATCGGACTTGAATGACATCATCAGGATAATGGCTAGGGGGATATTTCGCGGCAGGAGGATATTTGGAAATCGGGTGACATTGAGAAATATGATCCTCACGAAATACATAAGGCTGTTGACGGGTAAAGGTCACTATCACCTAAAATTGACGTCTGGATATTTGGATTGCATGATTTATCGGGTGATAAATTAGATCAGGATGACCTTTTGTAATATGACTGATGTTAAGAAATATGATCCTCTTGCTGTGACTATCAGGTTTGACTCAAACTTTGACCATTCATAACTTTCACACCCTAGCGAATATCAGGGTGATGCAAAAGGCAAACCTGCATGAATTTTGATGCTCTTTCTAGATATGAGGCTACTGGAATAAAATATGAACTTTGACAAACTGACCTCATGATGATGACTTACCCAGCCTCTCTATGCATGGTGATCTGCATAACTTACTTTTACCAGACCACCGAAGAACACAAAAACAAGCCAAAGCAGCAAAAAGTTGGGTCCCTGTTTTGCCAAGACAAAATGGGGCGTGTTGTGTAACCACACAATAAGAAGCTAAGCTCTTCAAATTTTTTCTGGACCAATACTCGACAGCTTCGGCTCAGGAGGTTAGCCACCAAAAATCAAAGGTGTTTTTTTTAACACCACCCAAGCAAAAGAAAACCATATCCTTAAAATCTTAAATTTCATAAAAATAGATCTACCTTGCAAATATTTGGGATTGCCACCAGTGAAAGGAGTCAAACCTAAAAAGTTATGGGAAGCCTTAATAGAAAGGATCAAGGTCAAGTTAGCCTCATAAAAAAGTAAATGGCTCTCTTGGGCATGCTGGTTGACTTTGCTTAAGGTTGTTATTTCTGTCATTCTGACCTACACAATGTCTTTCTTTCCTCTCTCAAAATTAGCCTCTCGAGATTTAAATTAGAAGATGAAAACTTTCTTCGAGCAAGGAAACTCGGAACAACACAAGTATCCTTTGATCAAATGGTCTCAGGTTTGTGAGCCAAAAGAAGATGATGGAACAGGATTAAAGGACTTGCTATCTCAAAACTTAGCCTTAGGTTCAAAACTGGTTTGGGCTATCCATTCAAAGCTAGAACTGAAATGGGTAAAGATTGTTAAAGAAAAGTATTTGGAGGAAGATAAAAACATTATTTTTACTTCTAGACAGCTACCAAAAGGATTGAGAATTTGAAATTTTATAGGAAGTTGTAGAAATCTGATCTTAAGCCATTTAAATTGGGAAATTAGAGATGGGAGTAAAGCCCTCTTCCTGGAGGACTCTTGGGATGGACACACTCCTTTAGCTGCAAGAGAGGAATTAGAACAAGACAGAGTGATCACAAAGCAAAGATGGGGAGACAATGTTAGAAATTATGCCTCTAATCCCTTGTCCTCTATTGGAGCATCTATAAAGTGGAAGGATGTTAGGACTATTGGAGTAAAGGATAAAGCAATAAAAGTCTATGGTTAAGCTATGAGGAATCGTAAATTAATTTTTAGAGAAGAGGAAGATGTGCTGAGATGAAATGCTTCCCCTACTAGGCAATACAGTGTTAGGGAAGAGTACAGAGTTTTAAAATGGGATCAAGGGGTGGATTATAGCTTGCCAATCAAGTTGTACTGGAATAAGTTCTATCTCCCTAAGGCAGGACTTTTCACTTGGGAAGCATTGAGAGGAAGAGTGCTCATAGAAGAGAGATTCAGAAAGATGGGCTATGTATTTCCCTCTAGGTGTATGCTTTGTAAGCAAGCAAAGGAATCAGGCGACCATCTCTTTCTCAATTGTGAATTTGCATATAGGTGTTGGACTTGGGTAAGTGCTAAACTTCAATGGATAGCAGCCTATCCAGTTAGGTTGTTAGACTTTCTTATCTCCTAGCTAGTGTTAAAGTAGGAGTCCTTGTTTGGAGGATTGTGGAGCATTTGCCCTTCCATGTTAATTTGGGAAATTTGGAAGGAGAGAAATAGAAGAATCTTTAGGAGATGGAGAGGACCTTTCACTCTTTCCTGAATAATGTAGAGGAAAATATTGTAGAGGTAATGAATGCAAGGATAGAGGAAGGAGGGCATAAGAACAAAAAGTTTACCTGGTGGGACGCTAAGATGGGAAAATCCTGGAGAGGTTTGAAGATCCTTGCAATAGAAGTAGCAAATTGAAGGAGTGCAAGGGAAGAAATTCAATCAGTATAGTGGTGCCCTCCTGAAGTTAGATGGTATAAGCTAAATTTTGACTGGGCTTCAAGAGGGAACCCAGGAATCTTAGGTGTTGGTTGCATCATTTGAGACTAGGAAGGTAAAATTGTAGGTAGATTGGTTGAGAGATTGCATGCATTAATTCTAGGTTTAAGATTCAGCCAATTTCTTAGTATTAACAAATTGGAGATAGAAGGGGACTCATTGCTAACAATTAATGGTTTAAAAATGAGGAGAATGGTGAACTAGAAATTGAATGTGATGTTTAAACAAGCACTTTCTTTTTTAGATTCTTTTGAAATAGTTCAAATCAAACACATCCTGAGGGAAGGTAACACAGAAGCAGTTATCCTTTCTAATATGGCAGTAGATGGAAGGGAGTTAAAGAAAATAATTGACAGGGATAGGCATCTCTAAGAATCAACCTCTTGTTTGTGGGTGGTAGGGCAAGAGTCCTCCCACACAAAGGGGTGTGGAAGGACTGAGGGCTTTGATGCTTGGACATGATTGATTGAAATGGCAGCTATCTTTAGACACGGTGGCATTTAGTGGTTAAAAGCACATAAAAAAGGACACACTTATCATTTTTAGGAGTAGCCAGATCAAACAATTATGGCTTTTTATTTCCCGTAAGGATAAGTAGTCCCTAGTCAGTATGATTAGATGGATAGAATGTTTCTTATGCCTAGGTAACTTTGTAGAGGTCTGGCGACAGGATGGATTTGATAGTGAATAGGACATTGCCATTATAAGGAAGCATGTATCCATACCAGTGTTAGCTTCTCGACTCCCTTTATAGTATTTATTCCTTTTGAATTTCAATACAGAGATAATGTCTACAAGGCCAAAGGTGTTGTTGTTTTTGGCAGACTAGATTAGGTGTGGTGGGATGGATACCCCCATTTACTTGGTGAGCTCCAAGAGACAAATGTCCTTCTTGG
Source organism: Cunninghamia lanceolata (assembly GCA_027924645.1). NCBI lineage: Eukaryota > Viridiplantae > Streptophyta > Pinopsida > Cupressales > Cupressaceae > Cunninghamia > Cunninghamia lanceolata. The sequence goes on from BSBN01000582.1 coordinate 22,442,323, forward strand.
GAGGGATTACAGACCTGTGAATCAAACACATCCTCAAAATCTAGGATGAGCTAGTTTTAGGGGTGGTTAAAATGGTTCTATGGAAGGATTTTGTGGAGGGGAGCAAGTGGTATCGGGTTGACTTAGACATCAGCTCCCAATTTGTTGCAGCTCTAGTGGACTTGAATGTGGCAAAGACTTGGGTGGAGTCAGTGACTCGTAGGCTTTTCATTCCCAGTGTTCTTGGTGGGTTGGAGGAAATGTTGGAGGTGGTGACCTTTGGAGCAGGACTACCCCATCCTAGAGATATCCATCTCCTACAGCAACCAAGTAGTGTGGTCAAATATTTCCCTTTTATTCTGCATATGAAAGGTGAAGATTTGGTGTGGTATAGGTAGCATGCTTAGACTGGGGTAAATTATCTGCTAAGGTTCTTTAAGATTCTGGAGGCACGGGGTTTTGACTGGGTTGAGGAATTCAACCTTAAATTGCATAATTATGAAATAGAAGTGTGAGGTCTCAGTGGGAACAAGTCTAGAAGTTAAAAGATGGTTCTTGTGTCTTGTTAATATATAGTCTTGTGGTTCGTCAGTATAAAGACTATATGTTTTCACTTTGTTCTGTCATGGTCTGGGTCACATACATTTTCCTTTATCTATGTAATGTCATGGCCCTATGTGGATGAGAAATAAGGGTATAAATATGTTAGGGGGTAGGGTGGTAGTAGTCAGCAAGCTATTTTTTGAAATCTCAGAAACTGTAACTCTTTTTTGATATCAATATATAGAAGTATCATTATGTATAAAATAATAATAATAATAATAATAATAATAATTAAAAACAATAATTAAAAATCTAAAAATAAAAAAATACTGCTCTTTGTCTATTAATATTTTAAAAACACCATGTATAAAAAAATCAATTCTCTTATTTGCTTGGTAGTTGGTCTACGTTAAATTGCTTTTTTCTATCTTTCAAGAGCTACTTATGATGTTAAAAATATATATTTCATTAGGTGTTGAATTAAGGTAGGAGTAATGATGATCAAAGATCTGCTAGCAAAATCAAACGTTCAAAACACTTTGAAGACATGGTTTTAGATAGGAGAGATAGAGAAGATAGAGATAGAATAAGGGATATAGAGGGAAAGAGGGAAAGAGATATAGAGAGAGTAATAGCATAGGAGAGAGATAGAGATATGAGATAGAGAGAGAGGGGGGAGAGAGAAGGTGGGACAAAGAGAAAGAAAGCTAGAGAGATATGGAGACAAAGGGGTATGGAGAGAGAGGTAAAGAGAAAGAGGGAGATAGAAAGAGGGAGATAGATGAAGAGAAATAAAGAGATAGAATGGGAGATAATGAGATATAAAGAGAAAGTTAGAGATAGATTTATAAAGAGAAATAGAGATTGAGAGAGAGAGAGAGAGAGAGAGAGAGAGAGAGAGAGAGAGAGAGAGAGAGATTTTTAAAATAGACATAGAAAATTAGATAGAGAGGGGGAAAGATAGAGAAAGATAAAGAGAAGAGACAAATAGAGTACAAGTATTGAAGATTATGGACATTATTATTATTTTGATTCTATGAAAGAGATACAGAGATGGAGGGATTGATATAGATAAACACCCCTTGTGTTGATATATCTCTCTAAGATTGAACAAAACCGTATATAACATTCTTGAAGTAGAATAATTGACTGATCTAGCAACGAATCCTTTATTTGCACGGATGTAAGCTTTGTTAGATAGATTCAATAGAAGGCCAGTGGTCATGGACTTGAGAGTATCCCTATTGCTGATTATATCATGTACAATAGAGAAAGAGAGTTTTAAAGCAAGAGAGAGGGATAGAGATATAGAGGGAAAGATAGATAGAGAAAAGAGAGACTAACTTTTGCTCGATCAATCCATGCTAACAATCCAAATATAGCACATGTCCATGGGGAGCTACACTCAAGACATCATTTCACTTGCATGGGAGAGGGAGAAAAAGAGATATATAGAGATAGAGAGATAGAGAAGAAAAGAGATGAGATCAAGATGAATGTAACAAGTTGGCACTCAAAACATTTCTAAGAGTTTATGAGATAAAATTATTGCATTATATCAATCATATGCCAAAGGAAACTCAATCAAAGTTATTAATATGGTATGGGTGACCATATAAGGAAGATTAATATGTATGTTTATGTTTGCAAATAGAAATTTAAATTATAATCTATTAACATATTGCACAACTACAATAATACAAACTAGATCCATTCTTCAAAATTATAAAGTTGAAGATACTATATTTGTTTTAGTGCAATTGCCTAATCTCTCTCTCTCTCCATCTCTATCTTCCCTTCTATTTTTTCCTATCTCTATGTCACTTTTATCTTTCTCTCCCCCTCCTCTCTTTACAATTCTTGTTCTCTAGCTCTTTCTCTCACCTCCTCTCTCTCTCATAATTATATCTCTACTTTATATATAAAATAAATATATGATCAATAATAAATATACAATATAAAATCTATATTAAATTAAATAAACAAATATAGTAAAATATTATATATAAAATATATTATTACTAACTATAATATTAAATATCTAATATTAGATATTAAAATGTATGTAAATGTTAAATATATAAATATTAATTTCAAATATTATATTAAATATTTTGTTATATAAGATTGAATATTTTCCCCTAGTAAAATAATCTTGAATCACTTACAAGTGTGTTGTGAATCAATCATTTCACATTTGCAAATTAATCCTTAAATATTTTAGTTAATCTTTAAATCCCTTGTAATTGAATTGTTTCAAAGTCTGCCCAAGTCCATCTAATATTCCTACTTAGATGCACCACTTACCTACTCTTGTAAGAAAACGTACTCCTATAAGAAAAAATGTACTTCTATAAGAAAAAACAATATTCTAAAAACATTAAAAGTATGTTAACTTCCACAGCTGCCAACAACATAGTAGCAGCAAACAAAGACCCAAACTATCAGTTAAGTTTTGTACATATCAAACGGTGAACAACAAAAAGAAAAATAGAATAAAGCAACATGAAACTATAGCATAAGCCACTAGAATGAACCAAAGACTTTGTTGGTCCAACTAGAACAGTTGATAATTTTTCAGTAGCTGATTTGGTAGTTGTTTTCTATAAATTTTTGTAATTTTGCTTCCTTCAATAAAAAAAAGTATGTTAACTTTCCATATATCCCAAAAATATAATTATATTAAAAGGTATCCAAAAGTATAACTATGTATCTTAAATTTCTAATGACCATATATATTAAAAGAAAATCCAAAAAGTATATCACATTCCCAATGAATTAAAAGCATGCTTTGCTTTGCTTTGGCACTTGCCACTATTTTCTCCATTTGTTTCATGAGACTAACAACACTGCAATTTCATTTAGATAAAATATATTATAATTTCAAACTTTTCTCATGTGAAACCCTAAAACTAGGAAGAGAGAAGCAAATTGACATTACTTTTAAAGCATATTAAATCATAGCGGTAGAAAATAGATAAAACCAGCCACTGAGAAATCTAACTGGTGAACAACATGGGAAATTGGGAAAGTGAAAATTTTCCCTAACAGAACTACAAACTAATTTAAATTAAGTCTTATGAAAGATCCAGGGTATCTCGTAGGAGCCATTTAAAAGACATGAGACTTCTTCTGACATGATTTTTTTTCGATGTGAGAACAACCAAGAGTTTACAACAGTGATGAAAAACTAAAAAAAAAAGTTGAAACAAATGCACGGTGATGATGATTTCAATCATCTTGCCTATTGCTTGAGAATGCAGAATCTCTTTGCCAAAGGGAATGTCTTCAGTGTAACTTGTCCTCATTAATCGATTCCTTCATCGGTCCATCATCTTGAGGACTCTACTACAACTATTAACACACTAGATGGTTAACTCCAACCACTAACCACTTACCACTTTGTAATGACTATCTTTTTAACTTTAGTACAACAAATATGGGTGGGAAACTTCACTTTAAATTTTCATCCAATCTCTACAAAAAATGTGGGGTAATAAGAATTGTATAAAAATTAGTTGGAATATAGTTGGAAGTATAGTTTATGGTAATATAGTTGAAAGCATAGTTTATGGTAATAAGTTTCACAATAGTAGTTAGATTTTGAAATAGATCTAAATACAAATTGCGGTTATAAAGTAACCTAAAGAAGTTGTAATTAATTATATAAATAGGTATAGTGGGCTTGTGGACTAATATTGCAAGGAGTGCCCAGTTATAGCTTTGGTCCACAATTGTATGGGAATCTCGATAGTGGGAAGATTATGTAATATATAATCCATTCCATAGAACTTCTAGTGCATATATACTATCATATAAAATATTTTGGACAAGAAATTTATGCAACTCTAGGCAATTTCTATTGCAAATGGATGGACAAGTTCCAAGATAAAAAAAATTTAAAGTCCTATTAATTACGGACACAATTTTGGTTAATTTGTTGTTATTATTGAATAGATTTATATATATTTCCTTCTTGGTCTACTATCTAATATGATGACTATCTTACTAAGGATTCTTCACAAATGTCCTTATTGCATTTATTCCAAAATAAATGGACATTTTTTTATAAAAATTCTCAATTCTTATTTTGATATTTATTTGTGATCTCTACCAAAAATGTCACATGATTGTGTATATTTAATAACTCTAAATGCATATATGTCACTTTGTAGTCCATATGAACAATTGTGCAACAACTAAACCTTTTTCTCGTCAAGGTCACCCCATAATTTAGAATTCAACTAATTTTTGCCTTGAATAAATAGCTTTTGGTTTATTGGTGAACAAAGTTCTTGCAAGGGCTTGATTGACTTTTTTTTCAGTTGGATTGTTTAATAGTTATTGTGTTATCTAATGTCAAGAATGTAATGGAATCGAGTATCCATATTTTAACATTGATTTTTTTGCAATGTGAACCCATTAAGGACCCCCTCCAATTTTTTTTGCAAATGCCACTATGATGTGGGAAATGGAAGGCCAAAGTGTATACATTTTCTTATGTTTACACTAGAAAATTCTATAGGAATATTTGTATTATGACATATCAGGCCTAAATTGTTACTCAAATATCTTGTCTTTCTCCTTCCCCTTATAATACACCTCCCTTAAACTCTATACCTACCAAAATTTCCTCCTTTTGAGAGGTGTTCCTAGATGGTAGATGGAGTATAATCATGTAGAAAATTTCGCAAGTAGAAAAGTAAGTAATTTGGAAAAGGTCCCCTTCTGTGCCTCATGATGCCAACTTGAGCTAGTTCAATACTTCTCAATCTTGCTCTAGATTACCTCCTTGTGATATGTGAATGGCAATGATTTCCCACAACTCTTAATGTTTAGCTATAAATAAGTGATACCAAGTGTTAATGATGAAATTGATATCAAATTTAGCATTGATATCAATTTTGAAATGAATATCAATTTAATTGATTTGATATTGAAATTCATATAAAACCTGATATCATGATCTATCAATTTTTATATGAATATCAAATTTGATAGATTCAATTATATATATGCATACATATATATACATACATATAAACAATTCTAAAAAACAAGGATGGAAGGTTGGCTGTCGAAATCTCCTATTTTTTAGGTTTTGAGTAATTTCGCTTCTTTGAAGGATTTATCACGATCTCCTTCTTAGCATACCAAGGACCATAGTATAGTTACTCCATGGTTAGCCAAGGTCTTTGACTCTAATCTTGACCATTGCAAGCACAAATATATTTTTGTGGGGGAGGTTCTTATAGAAGCTCTGGTCACTTCCTGAATAGGCATCTTCCTCTCTTTTGTGATAAATAATTCATTCTCTGGCAAAGGAATATTGGTATGCCTAGGGCTCATTGACTCAAAGGTTACACATCTAGGTTTTGTCCCTGTACCCATATCTCCCCTGGTCACTTCCAACTCAGTTACTTGTGACATGATGGAGGAAAGCTCAAATGCCAAGGCTTTGGGTGCCCAGGCTAGGTTTGGCCCCTGAGCTTACTTAGATGTGGCCACTGCTGGGTACAAACCCCAAGAAAATATTAGGGAATAGTATGGTTGATTTGATTTCGGTAAACCCATCAAAATAAACCTAAGCGACATTGTGGAAAAGAAATAATTGAAAATGAAGAGTTCTTTGTAGAGAATGGTTTGATTGGTAGGTTCAATCATTTTTGTCCTAGCCTCCTAGATCTACATATGTGGATCTCTAAGCATTAGCAACCTATTTTGAAAGAAAAATCTTGAGATATATCCTTGCACATGTAGCTTCTTCATTGTGGTTTTTAACAGTGTGAAGGACCAAAATACTATCCTCCACTCTCTCTAGACTTTGGGGCAACATGTGCTGATGATAAAACCATGGCATCCTTCATGCAATCCTTCCATAGAATCCTTTGTTGTTATGCCTATTTAGGTTCATCTTTAGATTTTACCACTTCACTTTTGATTTGATTCATTTTTCAAAGCCATGGGGGATTCACTTGGTAGTTTCTTGACAATAAATAATGATTCTATAGATTTCATGCACACAACCTTCACACACATTTTAGTGGATTTAGACGCTTCAAAAGACTTGCTAAAAAAAATCATTTTGAAGGTACATGACCACAATTGGACCCAACCTTTGGATTATGAAGGATTGTCATTTTGTTGCAGAAAATATTGCAATACTAGCCACATTACTATAAATTTCTCCATCACCAAAGTTAAGTTGGTTCGCCCTACCACATGGTGGAAAGATGCAATTCCTCATCATTACATTGTTGAGAGTGTAGTAGGAGCATAGGAGACCTCACACATGAGCATTCGAATGACATGGACAAGTTTTTGGTTCAATGGGATTCATCTCAGGCTTAGGAAAAATCAAAAGTGTAGCTACCTACTACGCCTTGGAATGGTTAATAGTTTTCCATGGATGGGTGTGAGAAATAAATTGAAACATCTCAACCACCTCTTCCTTCTCCAAGGAATCATATTGTAGAAGGAAGAAATGAGGATTGGAAAGTGGTGTAAAAGAAAAATAAATCTCCCTATAATGGAAATAATGTTTGACCCAACATGCATCTACATCCCCATTTGAAAAATGTCACTAAAGCAATGAGTTGAGGATTTGATCCTAGATTGCAAGATTCTTTGGTATGCACCCCTATTAATGGGTCTGATGCTTTGTATTGTCTCTCCTTTTTTTATCTGACCAAAATATGTTTTTAGGATTTTCATTTTCTAGTCAAAAGGAGCTACCCCCAAGGTAGTATTTTACGAATTAAAAAAATACATACATATTTGAAAATGCAACACAGTGAAGAAGAGCCCAAGGCTCAACCACATCAACAACAATCAATCATTCATCTTCAACACTTCAATTGATACATTCTATGGCTTTATAAAGCCATTCAACTTACTAACTACCCAAACCACTAACTACCAACTAAACCATAACTAATAACTAACTAAAAACTAACATCTAATAAATTAACATTAACATGTTAATTTATTATTTATTACATTATTCTATGTCATGCACTAATAATTCCTAACACCCCCCTTTAGTGTTGACACAGGGACTATATTTTGATGTTAAAGTATCAACAATTAACATATCTCATTTTTCCCCCATTAGTGAAAAAAAAATCTTTGGATATTGGTTTCTATCGATAATGTGATGCAGGAGCATCCAGTGGTGTAAGGGCAATCTTGCATCACCCAAAAAGATGATGTTTCAAAATCACTAATGTTGTTTCCATTTATTTTCAAAATTTGTGCTTTGGATACCCATTTGCTTGAATAATGATTCAGAACCTTCAAAGTCTCCAATAGGGCTAAGGATATCAGAATATACTAGAATTTACTATTTTTAGTAAGTTTTTATTAGAGAAGCGATTGAGCCCAAAATTTTCCCCAAAGCTTCAGAATAGTCAAATAAGCATTCTTGGTAAATTTTAGCTCAAGATCATGTTTGGATTTCAAGATATTAAAGTTTTAATTTTGTGCAGTACCCTGGAAAGTTTTGAAACTAGATATGAGGCACTAAAATGTCCCATAACGTCCCAAAAAGTTGACAAAAATCTGTTTACAGATTTTTGGCATGATAATTCACTTCACGAGCTTTATAGAACTAGTTGAAATCATAGAGGAGATAATGCCTACTGCCCTCATGACCAAAACAATGGTGAGCAAAAAGGAAGAGGAAGAGGTAGACCTAGGCAAGGACATGGAAGACGAGGTTTCAGAGGAACCTATTTTCAATGTGGAGAAGAAGGACATTGAGCATACGAGTGTCCAAAACATCAAGGAAGGACAAATAGAAGACCTAAAGGAAATGTACGAGTTACACATGTAGATGAAGATGCACAGTCTGAGCATTCTGAAGATGCTAAAAGGGGAGAAACCCTAAGTGACAGAAGAACCTTGTTGAATGAGGAGAAAGAAATAGATTAGAGGAAGAGTTTATTTTGCACAAGATGCAAGTGTGAAGGTAAGTGTTGTAATATTATTATTGATAGTGGAAGCACTGACAATCTTATTTCAGAGGAGATGGTTAACAAGTTGAAGTTGACAAGAAGAAAGTATCCACATCCATATCGGATTACATGGTTGCAGAAGGACCATAGAGCTTTGGTCAATGATCAGTGATTAGTCAAGTTTAAGATTGGGGACTACCATGATGAGGTGTTGTGTGACATCATACCAATTGATGCATGTCATATTTTATTGGGGAGGTCATGGCAGTATGATAGATGCACCATCCATGATAGCCATGCAAACACATATTCCCTAACAAAGGATGGAGTTTGTCATAAGTTGAAGCCCTTGAAGGAGGTGGAAGAAAATGTGTGTAGTACTGCCAGAATTTGTTTGGTAGATGGTAGGAAATTTTTGGAGGGTATTAAGCATAAGCATCATTGCTTTGCATTGATGCCTAAGATTAGTCAAGAGAAATGTGAAGATGTACCAGCAGAAGTCTCAAATCTGTTGGAAGAATTTTAGGATATTGTTTTTGATAATGTACTAGAAGGTTTACTATCGATAAGGAAGATAAGTCATCAAATGGATTTGATACCAGGAGCTAGTTTGTCAAATAAGGTAGCCCATAGAATGACTCCTGTAGAGAATGAGGAGTTGAACAGACTAGTTAATGAGATGTTAAGGAAGGGACTCATAAGGGAGAGCCTAAGTCCATGTGTGGTACTTGCAATACTAGCACCAAAGAAAGATGGAGAGTGGAGAATGTGTACAGATTCCTAATCCATCAACAAGATCACGATCAAGTATAGATTTCCATTACCTAGAATGGATGACATAATGGATTATTTGAGTGGATCTAAGTACGTTGAAATGAAGATTGACCTAAAGAGTGGGTATCACCAAATTTGAATTAGAGAAGGAGATGAATGGAAGACAACCTTAAAGACAAAGGAAGGTTTGTATGAATGGTTAGTCATGCCATTTGGGCTAACTGATGCACCAAGCATATTCATGCAGCTCATGAATGAGGTATTGAAAGAATTTTTGAGAATTTTTATTATTGTTTACTTAGATGACATTTTGATTTTTAGTAATACTTGGGATGAGCATCTGATACATATTAGAAGAGTTTTAGAGAAGCTGACAGAGAAGTTGTTGATTAATTTGAAGAAATGTAGTTTTGCAAAGAAGGAGTTGGTATACCTAGGATTTGTTGTCTTAAAGGAAGGTCTTAATATGGAGCTATAGAAAGTAAGGGCTATCCTTGAATGGCCTATACCAGGGGGTACTACAGAGGTACGATCTTTTCATGGTTTGGCAAGTTTTTACAGAAAATTTATGAGGAATTTTAGCAGCATTTGTACACCCCTAACTGAGGCAATGAGGGGGGATAGAAAAGTGTTTAGATGGACTACAAGAGCAAACAAGAGTTTTGATACATTAAAGCAGAAAGTCATAGAACAACTTGTATGGGCACTTCCATATTTTAATAAGGTATTTCAGGTAGATTGTGATGCTAGTGGTAGTGCTATTAGAGTTGGTTTAAGTCAAGAAGGTAAGACCATTGCTTATTTTAGTGAGAAGCTTAATGATGCCAAGAAAAAGTATTATGTTTATGATCAGGAGTTTTATGCAATAGTTCAGGCTTTGAAAAAATTGAGACACTTCATTTCCAAAAGATTTTGTTTTATACACTAATCTTCAAGCTTTGTAGTATCTTAATAGTCAAGGAAAGTTAAATCAAAGGCACTTAAAATGGGTTGAGTTTTTGTAGACTTATACTTTTGTTTTGAATCACATGGGTGGGAAGTCTGATGGAATTGTAGATGTCTTGAGTAGAAGGAAAAAATTGTTGACAAAAATGAAGATAGCGGTTGTTGGGTTCAATGAGCTCAAAAAAATTTTATCATGAAGATTCAGATTTTGTAGAGGCTTGGAAAGCTTTTTTGGAACTAATTACTTTGGACAGAACAAAATGGTTGGATTTCAAAATCCAAGATGTCATGTTGTTTCAAGGAAGCCAATTGTGCATTCCAAGGAGTTCCATGAGAGAGAACCTAATTAAGGAGAAGCATAGTGGGGGATTAGCTAGACACTTTGGTCAAGATAAGACCATTGCTATTGTTGATGAGCATTATTATTGGCCACAATTGTAGCAGGATGTGAGGAAATTTGTGTAGAGTTGCAGAGTGTGTTAGATGGCAAAAGGAACAAGTCAGAATATAGGTCTATATTAGCCATTACTGGTACTAGAGAAGCCATGGGATGATATTAGTGTGGATTTTGTTCTTGGTTTACCAAGGACATAGAGAGGACATGATTCCATTTTTGTGGTGGTGGATAGATTCTCAAAGATGGTACATTTTATTCCTTGTAAGAAGACTAATGATGTTGTTCATATTGTAGAATTATTTTTCAAAGAGGTGGTAAGATTACATGTTCTACCTAAGAGCATAGTTTCAGATCAGGATACCAAGTTTGTTGGTTATTTCTAGAGGACATTGTGGAAGAAGTTGAAGACAAATTTGAAGTTCAATTTTGCACACCATCCACAAATTGATGGATAGACAGAAGTGGTGAATAGGAGTTTAGGTAACTTGCTACGATGCTTAATAGGAGATAAGCCCAAGGGATGGGATTTGATTTTACTGGAGGCAGAATTTTCTTACAACAATTCTATCAATAGGAGTATAGGTAAATCACCATTCTAGATTGTATATGGAAGTATTCCAAGAAATGCTTCAAAGTTCAAGAAGATGGACAAGGGAGAAAAGACAAGTACCAAAGTTGAAGACTTTGCAGAACACATAAAGAATTTGTATGAAGATGTGAGAAGGCATAGTAATAAGATAAATATTTAGTACAAGGCTAAGGTAGATTAGAAGAGGAGATATAAGGAATTTTGACAGGGTGTCGTTGTACCTCATCATTTAATCTGTTTTCAGATGTCAAAGAACTAGGGCTGTGTCCAAGGCTGTCTACAACTAGGGATTCTACGTGACCAGTTTATAGCTAACCCTAATGCTTAAAAAATTGACTAATCTATCTGCTTGTTGAATAAATGTAATGAATGCTGTAAAACAGAATAAAATAGGAAATGTGCTCAAAGCAAAGAAACAATAGCATGCACCTATCTATTAAAATAGGAAACACCTTTATAAAAGAAAACTTGGAACAATAAAACAGAGATACTAGCCTCCTACCCGAATGGTGAGAGTGGGCCCTTGCTCCACACCTTTGAGGCTGAAGGCTATTGCAGGAAATTAGCACAAAAGATGATCTAAACTAAATTCAGTCCAACTCATTCATTTCTGTATTCATGAAAATATATGGCTATAACAAAACTGAGATCTCTAAAAATCAGAATAATTTTACCATCCTTGTTCTATTACTATTTCTGAGAGTATATATAAAAAGAGTGATGATATACCACTGAACTTATCTATTAGTCTTTCTAGGGGATGACACCATCTCTTATTTGTACTTAACTGTCTAACTAATGAAAGATCACCATGCAAGAAAGGTAGACTTGAGTGGAACAGAAGTCCACTCAGAGGTCTAAGTTTAAGTCTTAATACACTTGGGCATTAAAGCCCTGAAAATAAGAATATTGGATTAGTTCAATTCGTAACTCATGTAAAATCTTTGGAAAGATAAAACTTTAGCAGTTTAACTGATAGTTGACCCTTCGCCACTCAGGTGATGATTGGAGTGAAGTGAGGGGGGGTATTTAGGATCGTTGCTGAAGTGTCTGGTCGGCAGCTCTGTCTGGAAACATGCCCTGTTCTCAGGAGGAGCCGGAGATAGTTGTTCCTGTCTGCAGCTCCGGAGATATTCCAGACATTCACAGAGCTCTGGAGAGTCATTCCCCATATCTTCAAAACACCAGGTGCCACTATTCTTTGTTATTGTCTCTAGAGATCATTGAAGATGATCTTCGGAGATGCACAAAATCACTATTTCTGGCATCTACACCTGCTGATTCAAAAAGAAAGAGAAATTCTGCATTTTTTCCATTAATCCCACGCACATTAGTCACCTAATCAGAAATTCTAATCTCAAGTAATCTATCTTAATTAATCACAAAATAGAACAATCTTGCTAACTTATTTGAGTGCAGACATAAGGAAGATGAACTGAATAGGGAAAAAAAGAGGCAAAAAGGGGTGTATTTTATGAGTTCTATTTAGCACTCATCAAATTTCATGTAGGAGATGAAGTCATGGTTCACTTGAGAAAAGAGAGGTTTCCAATTGGAACATATAATAAGTTGAAAATGAAGAAATTTGGACCATGCAGGATTCTGAAGAAGCATGATTCATGAAATGCATATGAGGTAGAAATGTTGAGTGGGATCAACATTTCCCCTATTTTCAACATTCTTGATTTATCAGAATATCATGAAGGTGGAACAAAGGATGGACCAATAGAAGAATAGTGGAGTATTCTGGCATCTACCTCAAAGGAGGAGATATAAGAGATCTTGGATAGCCATGTGGGAAGGAGTACTCATAATAGGTAATATGAAGAATACCTGGTGAAGTTGAAAGGAAGGCCTGTTGAAGATTCTTCCTAGATATCTAAGGCATAAGTTAACCATTGGGGTTTTCCTCAAGCACCTGAGATATGACAAGGTCACTTCTCAAAATTACCCTGGGTGTCTGATGTAGGAGCATCCAGTGGTGTAAGGGTAATCTTGCATCACCCAAAAAGATGATGTTTCAAAATCATTGATGTTGTTTCCATTTCTTTTCAAATTTTGTGTGTTTGGATACCCATTTGCTTGAATAATGATTTAGAACCTTCAATGTTTCCAACAAGGCTAAGGATACCAGAATATACTAGAATTTACTATTTTTAGTAAGTTTTTATCAAAGAAGCGGTTGAGCCTAAAATTTTCCAAAAAGCTTCAAAATAGCAAAATAAGCATTCTTGGTAAATTTCAACTCAAGATCATGTCTGGATTTCAAGATATTAAAGTTTCAATTTTGAGGTACCCTGAAAAGTTTCAAAACTAGATATGAGGTACTAAAACGTCCCAAAAAGTTAATGAAAATCTATTTACAAATTTTTGGTCTGATATTTCACTTCACAAGCTTTCCGACGTTTCAAACGGTTCATCAATTAGACACCCAGATCAAAAGTTTTGCTTCCCAAAAGATGACCTATTTTTGGAGGGAGATGCAAATTTTGAAATTTGGCTATTAGCCGCTAAAAAGAGATATTTATGACTATTTTTGGGAACCCTGGGAATTAGTAGAGTTAAGGGGGAAAGTGTAGGGTCAAGAATAAGTGGGAAAACATAAACCCTAGCTGATTTAGGGTTACAGAAGGCAGAACATTCTAGAGTCTTGAGATTGGAAGCTGTAATGTGTTGTAATCTGTGGAGGATTCATCCTCTGATTGTATTTGAGCTTCTGTAATGTAATGAGTTGTCCAAATCAATAAAAGAACACTCTATTTACTATGTGCAATTTTTTTTGCTGTGTGTTTTATGATTTACCCTGTTCATCATAATGCATCCAATTACAATATGCAAATACAAAATCTATTACATCCTTATGGCTCCAAAACCCTATTTTCTCCATTTACATAATATTGAAAAAATATTACAATTTTACCTCTAAATTATGCATCAAACTTCTCAAAAAACATTAACTTCATTCGCAAATGATTTTTGGGTTTTCTTCTCCTCTTTAACAAATTTCCATAACATATTAAATTTATAAATCTCATTACAAAATGAGAAAGATATTGTTGTTTTAGTGAGATTGGTATTAAACAAATTTCTACAACACCAAAGATTTCTCCAACTTTGAATGCATAAATTTTTAAATTTTTTTGATCTTGACTATGAGAATGAAAAAAATGGAGGAAAATACTATGAAAAGAATGTACACAATCAAATATAAAGGCAATGCACATGAATTGTGAATGTCATTAGGTTTGTTGTGAGGTCTGTGGTATTCGCTAATACCACAGACAAATATGCAAGAAGAGTGGATGCTACAAACTCTAGATTTCGCATGAGGTTCTGTTGGCAAGAGACACTAATATGTATTAGACTTGAGTGTTGTCATTGATGGAAACAAGGAAAATCTCATTCATCACAATGACAAAGACACAATACTTTGGAAGAAAATCCTAATCTAGTAATAAGGTACAAGCATTTTGGTCTGGAAGCCCTAAATTGACTAAGTATTGGAAGTGTTTAGGTATGAGACAGAAAAAGGATCAATACTCCTCCACAAGTGAAGATATGAAGATGTGGCTTAGGTATGATGTTCAAATTTACCTATTGATGTTACATTCCAATAATTAATTCATGACTTCCCCTAGAAGTCATCTGATGAAAAGACTAAGTCTGGGTCTGCAGAAGTAAGATAGAGATAGTGAATAGTGCTGAGTAAATTGGTCTGCATTCCTCCACATTAGCATGTTTTGTTCTGCGGTTCTAAAGTAAGATAGAGATAGGTCATGACTATCAGAATCCAAGGCTATAGCTCTAGAAGTATAGCTAATCTTATTCTACAGGCTCTCCAATATCGACATCTAGTTTGATAATGTTCTAGTGTGACAGTGCATCAGGTCAAAGGTCCTCATTTTGGCATACAAACTTATCTTGTTCTAGGAAGTTGAAGACATGTCAAGAGATCAATAATGATTTATGAATACAATTCATGAGGCCCCATCTAGTCTGCAACATAATTTGTGATGTGACAGAGGAGCCTATCATATATGTTATGAATGAACAAGTCGAAATGATGGTTAATTCCTTATGCAGATAAGAAATATGAGCTATATAATAATTGTAAGTGGTTGCATGATTAGAGCCAACACATATGAAGACATGTGCATGATAGTTTCGATTAGCATCAAAGATTTAACACAAGAGCAAGCCAGAGATAGGATATAACACTTAGTATACACATTTCATAATTTGCTTGCTGACCTAATCATGAGAAAGATTTAGTTACAGATATAAATAGAGAATGGATTTCAGTGCTTGAGGTAAGTGTGTGAGTGGTGTAATGAATATGAATGTGGAATATGCAAAGATAGAATGGTCATAGCAAACAGAGAGAGATCTTGAGCATATGTAAGAGCAGAGAAGAGAAATAGGGGCAGACTGAAATGAAGAGTTATTAGTCAGTATTTATGAGCTTAATTGGAATTGTTACTGTTAGGTCTCAAAACTACAAGTTACAAATCCTAAAAGGATGCCAGGCTCTATGCTTAGATTTGCAACATTTTTAAACTAAAGAAATGGAGTTAACCTATTAGGGTTGATGACTCCCTACACTTCAGGTTCTGCTAGACCTAGGCGGGTATACCTGACTAATGAAGTAGATTAAATGGATGTGTGATCTTGAGTGATGGATCTACCCAAATGGTGTGGAATAGATGATTAAGTTCTACTTACTTTTACTTCTAATGTCTAAATAGTGATTTAAAAATGGTATGGTTCTAATTTGGTATCAATTGTATAAGCAATATCAAGGCAAAACTAATGGATATGTTCAACTAATGAGAATTAGTAAGAGTAGTGCCTAAATCTATTGGGCTATTTGAGTCTATGAATGGAAGCAGATGTATGTGATTGGTGAGCTTATCTCCTAGCTTAACTCTAACAGTTGGGCGCTTTGGATATTTGCACCTTATGCAAATGTGCAGGTTTGTATGTGATAGTGCTCTTCTTATATAACCCCAATGATATTCCCTTGAATTATTATGAAATTATGAAGGAATTTAATTCTTGAGATAATGGAAACCAATCACAATAACTTCTTCAAAAGGATTTAATCTTTGACAAGAACCAGTTAAAGTCAATTATCAGAAAGGATTTTTAATTCACATCAACTAGAAACCAATCAAAGAACTTCACACAGTGACAGCAAATGTGCCCTGACAAATGTAAATTTGAATAATTCAACAGAACCACTCTAGAGATAGCACAATAACATATAATCATGAAAACTAACATAAATGTTGAACACCAGAAATAAATCACCATATATAAATATTCTGCTCCATTATGTTTTCAGTAAATAAACATGTGTAATAGAGGTTCTTCAATTAAATTAGAACTGATAATATATCTTCTTCCTATATATAATATATGCAGTCTTCTTCTAATCAGAGAGAGATACTTCTAACCGATGATCTTGTGACCATCATAAGTTTTGACTTTTATATCAATATTAGTGAAGATACCATGTATCTTCATAGTGTCTTTTGAGAACTAACAATATTATAAAAATAAACAAATACATTTACTACTAAGCCCTGTTGAGCCACAAGTAGATTTGAGCAAGATGATCCAAATATTTATGGCTTAGGTGTGTCTTGGCATACTCAATGGAATCCCTAACATCGACCTCCATCGAAACCATCTTCTCCAAATGTGAGAAAGCTCCCTTAGATGTTGAATCTTCATGTTGTACAATTTCTAGGATCTCATCCAATATCCCTTGACACTCCTTGACCCATTCATCCTTGCTCTTCAAATCTTTGTCATTATGTATTAACACAGGTACACCTATCTGAGAAGTCTCCATGCATTCTTTAACCTCATCTTAGAGCCTATCATGGTACTTCTTGTGTTGTTTAATAAGATTGTCTACATCAGATGTGCTTGCACTGTCAAAGGTGTGTTTACCCTGTATTTCATGTAGCTTATCATGCACTCTATTATTTCGTCTTTCATGTTCTTGGATGACCTTTTGATTTTCAGAGAAAATGTCCCATAATTTATGCATCCATTACATTAGATGAGCATGCCAGTTCTGTAGGACTGTAGTGAGTGTATCTATTCTGACCTATGCCATTTGATCTTTTGAAGGTGATTGGACCTACTATGAGCTTTCTGCTTGTGTAATCATTGTAAGAGGGACTAAATCCTTTAAGAAATCATTTTCTTTTTTCAACCTTTCCCAGCTCATTTTGTAGGTATCCCTCTCTTTTATCAACAACTAAATTTGAGCTTTATTTTGTTTTGCCACATTTACTCCAAGTTTTCCCATGACTACTAGATCAGTTTCTCTAGCTCTCAAGGTCATAACATGGCCAAAATATTTTTCTGTGTCAATGACAACAAGCTTTTTGTTTGGTGGGTATAGAGCCCATATCATGAGGGAGTTTTCATCCAGATTATATTTTGTTCTAGTATATACTTTAGCAACCCCTTTAGGACTAAGCTTATGTTTTACATCATCATTACATAGAAAACTATCAAAAACAAGTGATGAATTCAAATCAAGACCCGGGAAGATCATTATACTAAAGTCTTTGAGTAATTCCTTTCCTTTCTTAGGAGTCATATCTTTCATCTCCTTTTCAACCTTTTCTTTTAAAGCATTCATTAACTACATCTTATTGTCTGGTGTAACATCTAAGACTAATTCTCTAATAGCCTTCTTTTGTGTTTGTACAGAAAAGAACTGAACTCAGGGGTATGGACAAACTGGTCGTCTTAAATAAAGGATTTATATGCAACCTATCTAGCATCATTATCACTTGTTTCTTCAATATCCAATTCTCTTTCCCAGGGTTGATATGGTTCAATTCTGCATTTTTGAAATTGTATTAGAAAAGTCATGGGGTTTAGATGCCACAGATCCTTCACTATCAGAGGAAAGAACTTCAATTTATTGTGCTTCCCTTCTCACTTTCTGATTATACTCATCAATGGCTACTTTAGCATCTACTTCTTCCAAATTTTTTATTACATCAACATGAGGGAATGGTACATGAGCATATCCTCCCAGTTTTTGCTTCTTTCTAGCATAATCAATAAAGCCTTTTGAGTCAAAAAAATTTCTCTGTATTCCTTTCCCAAGATTAAAATGAGACAATTTATATCAAGAATGAGATCATAACCTTCTCTATCCAACACAATGAAGTCACCAAAACATAAGGTGCTTGGCATAAAGGATCGTTTATCATATGCACTGAGATTCATCACATTTGAGTAGTCAAGCTGTCTGACTATTTCTAAGTCTGCCACCCTGTTTGGTACATTTTTGGCAATAGAAAAGGGTATCCTTAAACCCATATACTTATGGAATCACAAAAACTATACCAATCCCCCTAATCATTATGGAATCACAAAAACTATACCAATCCCCCTAATTGTGGTTCACAGTAGGTGGCCCACCAAAATCCTTGGGTCTCAGAAACCTTTTAATTTCTTCAACAAAGTGTAACTACATGGGTATTCATAACATCTGTACAGGGTTTTCACAAAGAATTCTTCAAAATAAGCATAACTAGAATTTCTAAACCTACTGTCCCAAACAGAGGTCCATAATTGTGGGGGCAGAGGTTGACCATTTTTATCAATTTGTGAAAAATTCAAATACTCTAGCCATAGATTCAATTCTTGTCCAAAATACAAAACCATATGCATGAGAATAGAATAGTGTCTAAAGCCTACTGTAGGGGAATTACTCTTTAAGGCCTTCAGACCTGAGTCTATTTCATTAAAAATAAAAGCAGCATAATCAAATGTCCTGGCTTGATGGCACTGGATATCAGCAGAGATAACCATAGGCACTATAGACATAAACTCTGGAACTTCAGTCCCTAATACCTGCCCTACTGAGTAATATGTGTATCTAAGGTAGGGCTCAAACAATTCGACATGAAATGGTGGTTCATCTCCTTCTTCAAATGGCACAAGATTCCCCTCATTCTATGGTCTGTGTAACGGCAATCTCCAGCCCTTGTATGTGGTATCCAATCTGAAATATTCCTTTTCTAGGTCTTCATGTATGATAGGGGTGTTATATGTGTCATTTAAATCAAAAACTTCACAGACTGCATTCGTGGAAATGTGAATGAAGGCTTTTCCTTCTAGATCACATATGGCCTTTTGGTCAGGATCATAATGGTATGCTAGCAATTTCAAAAGCTCTATATTGACAAAAACATCTAGAACTATCAATTTCTGTAAATTGAATTGCCAAGGGTTGTAGATAGGCTCCATCCTATGTTTTATGTGATAATGGAACAAGAATAATTTATATCCTCGTATAGGAGTCCATACATTTCTAACATATTTGTATTTATCTTGTAGTTTTTCTACATTTTCCCTTAATTGTGTAGCTCTTTTGGCCTTGGGTCCAGACCTAGGTAATTGGTCTACAAGATCTTGGTTCAATTTCCTTTCGGGTATTTTTTCTCCTTTCTCTATTTCAATTTTTTGTTTTTTACCCTTGGTTTGGTCTTTTTCAGGGTGTTATCTCTTCTTTGTTTCAGAGGAGCCTTCCATTTTATACCAGAACTTGACTGTATCAGAGAAGGTTCAAGGACTTACCTATAAATGCTCCACACAAATCTCTTGATTCCTAGTGAATTCCTTCTTCTCCGTCTGCAACCCTTGTGTTGATTCTAGTGGGGTTCAGAATGGCTTTTACAACATTATGTCCAATCAACCATTAATGGTTGCCACCGAAATTGAATGCAGGGGATTCACGAATTTCAAAATGTCAAGGCAATGGTCTTTTTATCATATTAGTGAGACCATTTCATTCTCTTGTCAATCTTTATATTGTCTTGGCGCCATTTTCTTTCATATGTTTCTAATTGGTTGCCAAGGTACATTGGTGTCCCCATGAAATATTCTTTTGAACTTTCATAGAGTTATGAACCTTTTATCATCATTTCAAGGAGCTATTATAATTTTCATCCCGAAGACATTTTGATCAGGTTTGGCGAACATTCACTTTGGCATTGGTGAGTGTTTCTCCGACAGATAGGGATTACTTTATCTTTATCGGCATGACAATCCTCATCATTAAGAGAATATAATAGTCTCCTGACTGGTCATGTCTTCTTGATGATCTCATCTCCATCACTCATTTTTTATAGAGCATATCAACAAGAGTCTTACTGAAAAGCCCTTTGTTTCATATGTCAGGGTGACTTTTATGATCGGGGAAGCTTAAAGATTTCATTCTGATTGTATATGTCACGTTGATAGTCTTAACACTATGCATCAAAGAGCGATTAGCATTTGGTTAGTGTGACTTAAAGGCTAGGTGGTAATTTAGGATTTCACTCTGATTGTTCTACTCACACCAATGAGTATGCGTTGGTGATACATAGAGAATGTCTCCCCAATCTTTTGACATATGTAATTTTGATCACTCAGACATTGATCATCTCTCACCAATTTCACATTATACTTCAAAAATGTATTTGTTGTTTGGGCTGAGTTACTTAAGGTCTTGCCGATTAGTATCAGAATTAAGCTATGGTCAGAGAGCTAGGTATATCCATGAGATTGTTTATGTGCATATTTTGAAATGGATCTTATTGCACAAATTTTTGGTGGTTGGTTTTGAAAATGAGGGATATTATTCACATTGTGTGGAGACTTGGTGAATTCTTAGCAAATGAATAATGTGAAACTTTTTAGTTCCAACAACGGCTCTTTCTAGGGATGCATACTCTCTTGAGAGTATGACAAGAATTCATATCTCTGGGGGAGTGGACCAAGTATTTTATTTATTGGAGGGGATAATTTGACGGAATGTTGGAAGTAGATGTGAATGGAATGAAACCCTATGCTACTGTGTATGGAAAATATGTTTGTAAAAAGGTATTTTTTAAGAATTATCCATGAACTGGCAATTCTTTTACCTTTCCCTAACTACTGTGCATGGAAATTTAAGAAAAGAAATGCTTCAAGAACTATCCATGCACTGACAATTCCTAATTTTCTCTTGACATGTTTTGTAAATAATATGAATCTTCTCCTCCCTTGCTAGTGATAACAAATGGTCCTACCTATAATGCCTCAAACTTGTCATGTTACCCTTTTCTTGTGCTTTGGAATTCCACATGAGGACCATGTCATTTTCCTTAAATTTTCTTTGTTTGGCTTTCTTATCAAAAAGGTATTTTTCTTGTAGTTGCAATTTTTTATTTTGTTGTTGTGCCTAATCTTTGATTTCATCCAACTCCATTAATTGCTCCATTCTTTCTTTTATTGGCTCAAGGACTTCCTCATTTTCATACAAGGTAAATTTATACACTAGTAATAGATTGTGCATAGGGAGCCTAGCTTGAGTCCCATACACAAGTTCAAAGGGTGATTTTCCAGTAGCCTTTTTTACTATGATTCGATCTGCCCACAATGCCAGTTTCAACTTTGAATCCCAAGCCCTTTTATTGTGGTCTAGCATCCTTTTTATGATTTTCAAAATACTTTTATTGCTGGATGCATCTTACTCATTAGACTATGGATGATATGGCAAGGAATACGAAATTGTTATACGATAAGATTCCCAAAATGCCTTAAATTCATCTAATCTAAAGCACATTCCATTGTCAGTTATGATTCTTACTGGTACCCCGAATCTAGTGATGACATTTTCAAATAGAAAATTTGTCACAACTCTACTGGTCACTTGTTTTGTGGGTATAGCCTCTACCCATTTTGTAAAGTAGTCTATGGCCACCAATATCCACTTATGCCCTCCACTAGATTTTTCTACAATTTCTCCTATAAAATCAATTCCCCACTGGTAGAATGGGGCATCAACCTACATAGGTCTTAAGGGTAGTGCTCCTTGATATTTCAATTTTCTAGAGAACCTTTAACATGCCTCACATTTCCCGGTATAGTCATAAGCATCACTGAACACTTTAGGCCAATAATAGTCTTCCCTCAATATTTTATGTGCAGTGGTTTTTGCTGAGAAATGCCCCCCACACACTTCTTCATGCATCTCTTTCAAAGCATGTCTGGCTTGATCTTCATCTAGGCATAATAGTAGAATGCCATCCTTATTTTTCCAATAAAGGTCACCCTCTATGTGCACATATGTTAAGGTGTGGAGTTTAAGTGTCCTTTTTCTATTGTCATTAAATCCCTCAGGGCATTTTAAATGTTTAAGATAATATACAATATCAGTATACCACGGAGTTTTTTCAATACTTGTGACCATATTCTTTTCATCATTTATACTACATAGTTGGGCAGTTTCCAAATTTGTTTCAGTCATTAAATTTGCTAGCCCTTGTCCTCTCACAAGTTTTGTAATTTGAATTTCTATGTCAAATTTCTGGATCTGGTTAATCCATCTGCATCTTTTTCCTGTCACCTCATTTTGCACAAATACATCCTTGATTGCGGTGTTTGGTACATAGGCTATTATTTTTGCCCCAACCAAGTATGTTTTGAATGCTTTGATAGATTTCACCAATGCATAGGCCTATTTCTCTATGATGTCATAATTTAATTCTGCACATTGGAGAGATTTGCTGAAAAATGAAATGGGCTGCTCATACCCCTCGTCATATTTTTGTAACATGACTGTTGCAACTGTGTGAAAAGATGCAAATGAGAAGATCTGGAATGGTTTACCAAAATTAGGAGACTTTAAAACTAGAGCCTCTTTGATTGCTTTCTTGATAGTGGCAAATGCTTCTAAGGCTTCAGCTATCCAATTTATTTTTGCATTCTTTTTCAACATTTTTTATATAGGATTAACTATCTTTGCAAAATTTGGTATGAATCTCCTAACAAAGCTGATCTGGCCAAAGAAGGATTGTATAGCCTTCACAGTTTTAGGGATTGGGATTTGGTTAATGGATTTTACTCTTCCAGGATCTATTCTCACTCCATCTTTTGAAACAATGTGGCCAAGCAGCTTGCCCTTTGTGACTATGAACTGGCACTTCTTAGGATTCAATGAGATTCCATACTCCAAGGCTTTAATAAAAATTCTTTCCAAGTGTGGACAATGATCCTTAACCTTCTTGGAATATGTGGTCAAGTCATCCTAATAGACCACCATGATTTCATTAATTAGTCCTGCAAAAGCTACATCCATAGCTCTCTAGAATGTTGCTCCAGTGTTTGTGAGCCCAAATGGAATTCTCACATAAACATATGTTCCCCATGGTGTGGTGAAGGTAGTCTTATATTGTTCTGATTCCTAGACCTTCACCTAATTATATCCTATGAAACTATCCATAATGGACAATAGTTCACAGCCTGTGACCTTTTGCAGTACTACTTCCATGTTAGAAAGGGGGTAATTATCTTTAAATGAGGATTTTTTTTAAATTTATGAAATCCACACACAGTCTAATATCACCATTCTTCTTTCTGATAGGAACCAAGTTAGAAACCCAAGAAGAGTGCCTAATGGGTTTAATAATAACCCCATCCCTTAGTTTTGTTAGTTCCTTAAGCATTTTAGGGGCTAGCGTGGGATTGATAGGCCTCTACTTTTGCCTAAATGGTTTGGCATCTGGCTTCAATGGTATCTCATGTTGAAAAAGATCTTCCCGATATGCTTTCAAGTTGATGAGCATGCTCCTAATTTTGGAATTTAGTTTTCTCCCAATGTATACATTCCTTGGGGCTGTTTGTGTTCCTAGATTTATTTCTTCAAGATCATTTTGTATTATGGGTATATTTTTTGTTTTAAACCGATCATGTCCATCAAATACTTTCTCCAACGGTATGAGTCCCTTAGGTAGTTTATTTGTCTTTAGCTAAACTATCTCCTAACCAAAAAGGGTTTCTATTCCATCATGTTCCTCCAAAATGCATTGAAATCAATTTCTTAGTTTCAAAATAATCAACACAATGTAAGAATTTGATTAGATCTGTGTCATCACCAAAGACTTACTAATTTCAGATGTTATCTGGAATAGTAGGTCTAGTTTTGAATTCTACTTTGGTGATACCTACTAATGTGATATCATCCCTTTTCAATGCAATGTTTACCAGGAAATCTGCCATTATGTTTTTTGATCTATCTATCCAGTTAATTGAGAAAGCATCAAATAACTCAACATCATCCCAAATAGAATTCCTGTATTGTTTCAACCTTTTGTTTTTAGATGAGTACTTCCCTCTAACTTGAGAGGTAACTAACTCAAAGTCCCCATATACAACCAGGTTTCTTATTTTATGCTTTATTACAATGTTCAAACTGATGAGTAGGGCCTCATATTCTGCCACATTGTTGGTGCATTCAAATGTTAACAAGAATGAGTATTTGAATGTTTTACCCGTTAGTGAGATAAATAGCACTCCTGCCCCATTTCCCACTTTACTGCATGCACCATCAAAATACATTTTTGATACATTACATTCATCCTTTAGAGCTTCTAGATGCATTGGATTAGTGTTTTGT
Source organism: Cunninghamia lanceolata (assembly GCA_027924645.1). NCBI lineage: Eukaryota > Viridiplantae > Streptophyta > Pinopsida > Cupressales > Cupressaceae > Cunninghamia > Cunninghamia lanceolata. Next base: position 22,466,964 of record BSBN01000582.1, read on the forward strand.
AATTCTAGTTGACCTTTTTCAATTTTGAAGGTACCCAAGTCTGTATCACAGAATAAATTTATTTAGTTTTGATCTATGCATTCTATTATATTCTCATATCTTGGTTCCCTGCAAAGCTTAACTTCTTTGCCTCCCACTGGTATCGTGGCATATGATAAATCTAACTAAACATTCCCTCCTGCCATTGCAGCCCATTATCTTGATAGTAACATCCTGTAATATGGTGGGATATCAACCGCAGTAATATCAACATTGTATGTTGCTTCAGGGTAAGCAACTAATTTTATTTCCAAATCCTTCATAATGCCTACAACTAGAATGGACCTATTTTCCATTGCATAACACCTTCCAAATGTAGTGTCAACCCACATTCTTAGTTCCTTCATTACTGCTATTGGCATAATATTCATTGTTGCACCCGAGTTAATCATGCAATTCCTTACCAGTCTATTTTTGATAAACAAGCTTGTGTAGAAAGGATCTACTTGTGAGGGATTTTTTGTCAGAGTATTACCTAGGTATACCTCAAGAATTTTGCTGGTCTCCTATTGGACATTGTGTATTTTACTTTCAGATCTCTATTGTTCTTGATTTGGTATATCTAAAATTATTTTGACCACTGTATTTTTGTATTTCTCTACTTTCATCATTTCAAGGAGTGGTACTGATATTTTTCCCTGAGATATTGCTTGAGCAATATCAAATGAGGGACTTATTGTTTGATCATTCTTTTCTATTTTCATATGCCCCTTTTCTTCAGCTGGTATTTTATCCTTTGTTTTATTTTGCTCAGTCTTTCTTGATTCTTTTTGTGTGGGTTTCATGTTATTTTAATAATTTTGATCTTTTATAAAGACATTTCCAGGTGTTCCTTGATCTACATTGACTATCCTATTTCTTAAATTATAAGTATTCTTAGCTTGTGCCACCACAACAATTGTAAGAGCTCTCTTTTCATCTTCAGTAGGCTTTCTCCATTATTCGTACGGTGGCTTGTTAGGATTATTTCCCTTATAGCTATCCTCTTGATCTGAAAATACTTCTTGTCTTCTCATATTAACATTGTATTTTTTGTTTCCTACGTCATACTCATACCCATCTTCTTCTACAGAAGAATACTCTCCATCTATCTGGTAGGGTGTAGCTTCTAGCATATGTATGGTGTGACTATCTCTCTCATGGTCATAAGACATTTCTTCTTGCTATACTGATTCAACCACTATGCAATGTTCAGGTGAATGGGGCAAATTACATACCAAGCACCATGGGTTATCTTCTACCATATGTGTCACATTTCTTTTTAGAGGATCAGGAGTATATTTGCCATAATTTTGCCTTCTACCTTGTTCTACAGGTCTTCCATCTTTCCAATTGGTATTATATGGCATGTCATGCAACCTAGGTCTTTCATTTCTGTATTGATTCTCCTGTTTATTCTAGTGATTGCTTGAGTTTTGATGAACTCTGAGATTATCTCTTTTTTTTATCATCCCTGCAGATTTTCTATTATTTTCAATAGTCAATGCTATTTTTTGTACTTCAGCTAAGCTCCTGGTGTAGCGATTTCTGAGCTCATATCCTATTTTAGGATCAAACACTTTCAGATAAATACTCAAAGCAACTAGGTCAGTCAACTTAGATCCATGTGGTACTCTGTTATGTAGTTTGGAGAATCTTAAATTGAAGTCATACACTGATTCATTCTGCAACTTCTGGAGGCTTACTAGCTCATGTAAGGCAAATTCAGGGGCATATTGATTACCATATTGCTCCTTAAATTAATCATGGAAATCTGTTAGGGAATTGACTGAGGCATCTGGTAAGCTGTTGAACCAGTCTCATGCATCCTCAGTTAAAGACATCATAAATAACTTCATCCTAACATCTTCATGTTACACACTGATATCTTGTGCAACGGTGTTAAAATTTCTGATATGGTCCTCAGTTGATATTACATTGTTCCTAGTAAACTTGGGGACCATATTTCTCCAGCTACTGTCAGGGGGGTATGGATATAATTCATATCCTATTAAATCAAACTACCTGCATATGTTCATGAGGTTTTGTGGAGGCATGTTCATGGGTGGTGGGTTGGGATAATAATGATACCCATATGGAGGCTGATGATAAGTATGTGGTTGTTGTGGGTTTATATGGGGATTCACATGGTGATTATGAGGCCTAGGGTATTGTTGGCCAGGAGGTGGGTACGAATGGATTATATGTTGAGAAGTATTATGTGTGAAGGGTGGTCTAGGATTTCTTGGGGGAACTTTCTAATGAACATGACTCGTAGATGATGGTTGTTGATTGGAAGAGCCACCTACATTTTGATGCAAGTTTTGATGTAAATTTCTTGGAGCATGCCCTCCTTGTCTATGTAGAGGTACATATTTTGGAGAAGCTATTTTTGTTCTACCTTTTATCTATTGAATTTATTGCTTTAATAAAGCCTCAACTTCTCTTAGCTTAACCAATTCAAGTTCCTCCTAAAATTTGAGTAGATTCTATTGCATTTCATCTTTGTTACTTATATCCTTTGGACTGTCGTTCATTCCCTGATTTATCAATCCTTGGTGAGCTCCCTCTCCCTATTGTAATGACATTTGATAGTCATATTCTGCCTTTCCTTGGTCTATGTCCCTCATAATTCATGCTTCATAATCAAGCTGCTTTTGGGGATCAGGCCTATATCAAGCTAAAACATCATCTGACAATCCACAATTCATGGATAGGGTCTCATTTGATTCATGTAAAGGAGTGAAACTATTATGAGTTATGATAGGCTATTCGAAAGAATTTTCATGGGCATCTTGATTATGATCCTATTGAGATTGGTTTGATAATTCAGTTTTCTTTGAAGGAGCTCTTAGGGTTGGGGATGATTGTAGTTTCCTCCCATCAGCTTTAGATCTCCTACCATCCATGTTAAAAGATCAAGACATAAAATTGTTATATTGTGGAATAGAGTCACCACCTCAATTAAGAGGATTGATTAGTGTCTGGGTTCTCAACCAACAAAGTTTCAACCTTTTGACTCTATAGACTAGGCCCCTTACAAGATTCTGATGTGTGTCCCTAGCAGATTCACCAATTCTGTTAGGTCTAAAAAATGCAGGTTACAAATCGTAAGAGGGTGCCAGGCTCTATGCTTAGATTTGCAATGTTTTTGAACTAACGAAATAGAGTTAACCTATTAGGGTTGATGACTCCCTATACTTTAGGTTCTGCTAGACCTAGGTGGGTGTACCCTACTAATGAAGTAGATTAAATGGATGTGTGATCTTGAGTGCTAGATCTACCCACAGTGGAAAATGGTGTGGAATAGATGATTAATTGTTGCTTACTTTTACTTCTAATGTTTGAATAGTGATTGAAAATGGTATGGTTCTAACTTGGTATAAATTGTATAAGCAATATCAAGCCAAAACTAATGGATATGTTCAACTAATGAGAATGAGTAACAGAAGTGCCTAAATCTATTGGGCTATTTGAGTTTGTGAATGGAAGCAGATGTATGTGATTGGTGAGCTTATCTTCCAACTTAACTCTAACAGTTGGGCACTTTGGATATTTGAACCTTGTGCAAATGTGCAGGTTTGAATGTGACAGTGCTCTTCAAATATAATCCCAATGATATTCCCTTGAATTATTATGAAATTATGAAGGAATTTAATTCTTGAGTTAATGGAAACCAATCACAATAACTTCTTCAAAAGGACTTAATCTTTGACAAGGACCAATTAAAGTCAATTATCAGAAAGGATTTTTAATTCACGTCAAATAGAAACCAATCAAAGAACTTCACACAGTGACAGCAAATGTGCCCTGACAAATGTAAATCTGAATAATCCAACAGAACCACTCTGGAGACAGCACCATAACATATAATCATGAAAAATAACACAACCGCTCAACACCATAAATAAATCACCATATATAAATATTCTGCTCCATTATGTTTTTAGTAAATAAATATGTGTAACAGAGGTTCTTCAATTAAATCAGAACTGATAATATATCTTCTTCCTATATATAATATATGTAGTCTTCTTCTAATCAATGAGAGATACTTCTAACTGATGATCTTGTGACCATCATAAGTTTTGACTTTTATATCAATATTAGTGAAGAGACCATGTCTCTTCATAGAGTCTTTTGAGAACTAACAATATTATGAAAATAAACAAATACATTTACTACTAAGCCCTCCTGAGCCACAAGTAGATTTGAGCAAGATGATCCAAATATTTCTGGCTTAGGTGTATCTCAGCATACTCAATGGCATCCCTAACATCCACCTCCATTGAAACCATCTTCACCAGATGTGAGCAAGCTCCCTTGGATGTTGAATCTTCATGTTGTACAATTTCTAGGATCTCATCCAATATCCTTTAACACTCCTTGACCCATTCATCCTTGCTCTTCAAATCTTTGTCATTCTTGAATAACATGGGTACACCTATCTAAGAAGTCTCCATGCATTCTTTAACCTCATCTTGGATCCTATCATGGTACTTCTTGTGCTACTTAATAAGATTGTTTGCATCAGATGTTTTTGCACTGTCAGAGGTGTGTTTACCCTATATTTCATGTAACTTATCATGTACTCTATTATCTAGTCTTTCATGTTCTTGGATGACCTTTTGATTTTTAGAGAAAATGTCCCATAATTTATGCATCCATTGCATCAGATGAGCATGCCTATTCTACAGGACTATAGTGAGTGTATCTATTCTGACCTATGCCATTTAATTTTTTGAAGGTGATCGGACCTGCTATGAGCTTTGTGACTGTGTAATCATTGTAAGAGGGACTGAATCCTTTAAGAAATAATTTTCTTTTTTCAACCTTTCCCAGCTCATTTTGTAGGTATCCTTCTCTTTTATCAACAACTAAATTTGAGCTTTATTTAGTTTTCCCACATTTACTCCAAGTTCTGCCATGACTACTGGATCAATTTCTCCAACTCTCAAGGTCATAACATGGCCAAAAGCTTTTTCAGTGTCAATGACAGCAAGCTTTTTGTTTGGTGGGTATAGAGCATATATCATGAGGGAGTTTTCATCTGGATTGTATTTTGTTCTAGTATATACTTCAGCAACCCCTTCAGGACTAAGCTTGTGTTTTGCATCATTGTTATGTAGAAAACTATCAAAAACAAGTGTTGAATTCAAATCAAGACTTGGGTAGATCATTATACTAGACTCTTTGAGTAATTCATTTCCTTTCTCAAGAGTCATATCTTTCATCTCCTTTTCAACCTCTACTTTTAAAGCATTCATTAACTGCATCTTATTGTCTGGTGTAACATCTGAGATTGATTCTGTGATAGCCTTCCCCTTGTGTTTGTACAGAAAAGATTTGAACTTAGGGGAATGGACAAATTGATCATTTGAAATAAAGGATTTATATGCAACTTGTCTAGCATCATTATCACTTGTTTCTTCAATCTCCAATTCTCTTTCCTAGGGCTGATATGGTTCAATTTTACATTTTGAAATTGTATTAGAAAAGTCATGGGGTTTAGATGCCACAGATCCTTCACTGTCAAAGGAAAGAACTTCAATTTCTTGTGTTTCCCTTCTCACTTTCTAGTTATACTCATTAATGGCTACTTCAACATCTACTTCTTCCAAATTTCTTATTACATCATCATGAGGGAATGGTACATGAGCATATCCTCTTAGTTTTTGTTTCTTTGTAGCATAATCAATAAAGCCTTCTGAGCCAAAAATTTTCTCTGTATTGCTTTTCCAAGATTAAAATGAGACAATTTATCAAGAATGAGATCATAACCTTCTGTAGCCAACACAGTGAAGTCACCAAAACATAAGGTGCTCGGCATAAATGATTGTTTATCATATGCACTAAGATTCATCACATTTGAGTAGTCAAGTTGTCTGACTATTTCCATGTATACCACCCTGTTTGGTACAGTTTTTGGCAATAGAAAAGGGGCATTCTCAAACCCATATACTCTAATCATTATGGAATGACAAAAACTATACCAATCCCCCCAATTGTGGTTCACATTAGGTGGCCCACCAAAATCCTTGGGTCTCTGAAACCTTTTAATTTCTTCTGACAAAGTGTAACTACATGGGTAGACGTAACATTTGTACAAGGTTTTCACAAAGAATTCTTTAAAATAAACATAACTAGAATTTCTAAACCTACTATCCCAAAAAGAGGTCCATAATTGTGGGGGCAGAGGTTGACCATTTTTATCAATTTGTGAAACTTTTAGCTGCTCTAGCTATAGATTCAATTCTTGTCCAAAATACAAAACCATATGCATGAGAATAGAATAGTGTTTGAAGCCCACTGTGGGGGAATTACTCTTCAAGGCCTTTAGACCTGAGTCTATTTCTTTAAAAATAAAAGTAGCATAATCAAATGTCCTGGCTTGATGGCACTGGATATCCATAGAGACAACCATAGGCACTATAGACATAAACACTGTAACTTCAGTCCCTAATACCTACCCTACTGAGTAATATGTGTATCTTAGGTAGGGCTCGACCAATTCGACATGAAATGGTGGTTCATCTCCTTCTTTAAATGGCACAATATTCCCCTCATTCCATGGTCTATGTAACGGCAATCTCCATCCCTTGTATGTGGTATCCAATCTGAAATATTCCTTTTCTAGGTCTTCATGTATGATAGAGTTGTTATATGTGTCATTTAAATCAAAAACTTCACAAACTACATTCTTGGAAATGTTTATGAAGGGTTTTCCTTCTAGATCGCATATGGCCTTTTGGTCAGGATCATAATGGTATGCTAGCAATTTCAAAAGGTCTATATACAGAAAAAACATCTGGGATTATCGATTTCCCTAAATTAAATTGCCAAGGGTTGTAGATAGACTCTATCCTATCTTTTCTGTGATAATGGAACATGAATAATTCATATCCTTATATAGGAGTCCATACATTTCTGACATATTTGTATTTATCTTGTAATTTTTCTACATTTTCCCTGACTTGTGTAGTTCTTCTGGCCTTGGGTCCAGACCCAGGCAACTGGTCTACAAGATCTTGGTTCAATTTCCTTTCGATTATTTTTTCTTCATTCTCTATTTCAATTTTTTATTTTTTTACCCTTGGTTTGGTCTTTTTCAGGGTGTTATCTCTTCTTTGTTTCAGAGGAGCCTTCCATTTTATACTAGAACTTGACTGTATCAAAGAAGGTTCGGGGACTTACCTATAAATGCTTCACACAAATCTCTTGATTCCTAGTGAATTGCTTCTTCTCCATTTGCAACCCTTGTGTTGATTCTAGTGGGGTTCAGAATGGCTTTTACAACATTATGTTCAATTAGCCATTAATGGTTGCCACTAGAATTGAATGTAGGGGATTCACGAATTTCAAAATGTCAAGGCGATGATCTTTTTATCATATTGGTGAGACCATTTCATTCTCTTGCCGATCTTCATATTGTCTTGGCGCCATTTTATTTCATATGTTTCAAATTAGTTGCCAAGGGTACGTTGGTGTCTCCACAAAATATTGTTTTGAACTTTCATATTGTTATGAACCTTTTATCATCATTTCAAGGAGATATTATAATGTTCATCCCGATGACATTTTGATCAGGGTTGGTGAACATTTACCTTGGCATCGGTGAGTGTTTCTCTGACAGATAGGGATTACTTTTTCTTTATCAGCATGACAATCCTCATCATTAAGAGAATATAATAGTCTCTCGATGAGTCATGTCTTCCTGATGATCTCATCTCCATCGCTCATTTTTTACTAGAGCATATCGGTGAGAGTCTTACCAAAAAGCCCTTTGATTCTTATGTCGAGGTGACTTTTATGATCGGGGAAGCTTAAAGATTTCATTCCAATTGTATATGTCACGCTAATAGTCTTAACACTATGCATCAGAGAGAGATTGCTTGCTTCCTGGTGATGAGTATTTGATCAACGTGACTTAAAGACTCGGTGGCACTTTAGGATTTCACTCTGATTGTTCTACTCACACCAATGAGTATGTGTCAGTGATACATACAGAATGTCTCCCCGATCTTTTGACATATGTAATTTTGATCATTCAGACATCGATCATTTGTCACCGATTTCACATTATACTTCAAAAATGTATTTTGTTGTTTGGGGTGAGTTACTTAAGGTCTTGCTGATTAGTATCATAATTAAGCTATGGTCAGAGAGCTAGGTATATCCATGAGATTGTCTATGTACATATTTTGAAATGGATCTTATTGCACAAATTTTTGGTGGTTAGTTTTGAAAATGAGGGATATTATTCACATTATGTGGAGACTTGGTGAATTCTTAGCAAATGAATAATGTAAAACTTTTTAGTTCCAACAGTCACCATGCATATGTAGATGCAATCACAGTAGTTCATCCTTCACAGTGAGCCACCCTTCTTCTTTCTTCTTCTAATTGGCAGTGATCCTTTTCTTGAGAAGTGAGCTCAAGGAAATGAACTCTATGGCAGTGAGCCTTTTTGTATTTCAGTATTGTGCTATAATAATATATTGAGAGCTAACACTCTTCGTGGTTTTTCCCTCTTTGGGTTTTCCACGTTAAAATCTTGGTGTTCATGTGTTATATCTTTGTGGTTGTTGTTCATTTGTTTAATCTGCTTTCATAGAATTGAATTTGATAAATGGATAAAAGAGCAAGTGCATAAATGGTTTTGTAGAACACTGATTCACCCCTCTCTCAGTGTTCACGGTATTCAACAATTGGTATCAAAGAAAGGTTCCTTGGAAGAAGTGTTATAGCTTGAGGAATATCTAGGAAGGTCTTCTCATGGCAACAAAAAGGTACCTCACTTATCGTAAAACAAGTCATCCTAGTAGCATTGTGATTGGTGATCATGTTTATGTAAACAATGAACAATTTGAAGTAGCTCTAGAAGATCTTGACAACTCCAAGGCTCATATCAAGGGTTTAGAGGAGAGTATCAAAGAAGCTAATGATTGCATTCTAAAATTAAAAGAACAGATCAATAAATCTTAGGAAAGAAGGAAAGAATTATGTGAGCAACTAAAACAAGAAAATGAATCCATAGAGAATCTTCTCAGGGTGATTGAAGAAAAGACCAAGAGTGAGGAATGTCTGAATCAAACTGTGAAGGGCAAGTCAAAAGAATGTGAAAAATTGGGGAAAGAAGTTCTGCTCTTAAAGTTTGATCTAGAAGTAGCCAACAGCTACAAAGAAAAATTCAAAATAAGCTTTGCAAAGCTTGATGAGTTGCTAGCCAATCAAAAGTATCCAGATGATAAACAAGGTTTAGGATTTGAAAAGGGAGAAAGTTCAAATTCAGGGCAAGACATATCTAAAGAAGGAAGAGGTAGAGACCATCTGGTAAGGAATCAAAGAAGAAGACCTAAGGATCTCTGATTAGGCAACCAAATGCACAAAGGTACCTATCTTTCAATGGTTATTGTTTCAAATGCAATAAGTATGGTCATAGGGCTACTCAATGTAGAAGTAGAATAAATCAAAATGTTCCATCTTTTTTTTGTCAATGTTTCAATTGCAAGAAGATTGGTCATAAAGAAAATAAGTGCAAAACTGTGTCAAGAAATGTGCCAAACTATTCAACGAATGGTCAATCTTTCAATGGCAAATGTTTTGCATGCAATAGATTTGGGCATATGGCTAACCAATATAGATCAAGGCCAAATTCAAATGTCAAAAGAAATCAAGGTTAGAGAAATGTTGTTTGCTACTATTGCAACAAGTTTGGACACCTTGCTTGATTATGCAGAAGCAAGAATGTGGAAAGAGATTATCCTACACAACAGAGGAAAATAGAGAAGAAAGATGTTAAAGGCAAGAATAAACTTGATCCTGCAGAAACCAAGAAGGAGATGAGTATGATCTGGGTCAAAAAGGGTGTGAATGAGGTTAAGGATGGATCCGCACCAGCATCTGGCATAGATACTTCCTCTAGGAAGTAAATTGAGAGCTCTAGATCAGGGGGAGTAGTGTTAAAATTCTAAATCCCCCAGCCAAAAAGTTGGTGCTAAAATCTAGCATGGAGATATATGGTGGAATTCGACAAGATAAATCCTCTAAACAAAAAATTGGAAGAGATTAAGCCAATGCAGAACATTGCAGAGCAATTTCAATTGATTGTATCTATCAAAAGGGGAACAGACAACTTTTTGGAACAAGCATTAATGACGATTAGGTTAAGTCATGCGGAGGATAAAATGAAACTAGTTTAGTCTCAAAATCATTTTTCACTTGAAGTTATCAGGTATTTAGAGAGATCAAAGAAGAATTTGAGCACTAGCAACCAAGATTTGAAGTGTTTGAAGTAATTCAGAGAAAGAAAACCTTAACTCAGTGAAACAAGGTACTTTCATTAAAACCCCATTAGAGAATTTGATTAAAATTTTGAAATGGCAACTCCGCAAGTGGTTGATATTACTGAGTGACCTCAACCCAAATTTAAGAAACACTCATTTAAAACAACAGAAGTTGATCCAATGGACCGTGCATTCTCTGACATTCCTCATGGAATTTTTTATGTCAAGGATGTTAGGGCATACATTCTATTGCAAGTATGGGCCTAACTAGTGTTCTCATTGATGTCAACATACTTCTATTGCATTGATGATAATGATTGGATGAGCTGTATGCTGAGGATATTAAGAAAATTAGTCCTATCAGGAATAGAAAAGAATAGTGAAGACAGTAAGGTAAAGATTCCAGCTAAGATGAAGATCAGAGGATGCACATCAAAGGGTTTGTAGATATGTGTCTTAAGATGATCCAGTAAATATTTCAAAGGTCCACATGAAGATCTGAAGAAGTTATGGCCACTCAAGCAAAACTAGTTCTCGCAAGTGTTCAGAGGTGACAGAGTGACACAGATAGGTCCGGTGAGATCCAGAAATGCAATATCCTATTCTGCAAATTTGGAGGAATGTTTAAGAATTCAATGTGGATTGACAACTCAATTGGTTCATGGTCTGGAGGTCTGCAAGCATCTATTCCAATATGACAGTGATGACAGACTGTGTTCTTGAGGTTCCGAATGAAGGAGAGAATGATTTCAGTAAGCAGAATTAGTGTGGATGTTCTTGGTGATTCAGGCAAGCTTGTGGTCTTTAGATTGTGTCTAGTTAGTGTTGGTGGTCCGCATTGAAGATTGCACTCATAATTGAAGAATTACTTCTGGATGATGATGTTCATCCTAAGTCTGGCCGACCGGATGAGTTAAACATCCTGCGGATGATCTTCACATCCTGTGGATGATCTTGAAGATGTTTTGTGAAGAATGGCATGCTCCTAAAGGAAGATTGAAGTCTCAGATCTGTGTGGCCGATAGTGTGTTGCTCTGCGTGAAGTCTTTTTGTAATTAGTCATGTTGTAATTATGTATTTGCTCTGTAATGTATGCCGACTTGGATGATTATCCCTAAGTTGATGTCTTGTATAAATAAGGACATGTAAAGTCATTTCAAAAGTCTCTTGTGGAGATGAGAGTGTGGTAGAGAGGAGGAGAGTGAAAGGCAGAGCAGAAGTATTGAGCATAAATGGAACTGACTCAAGCATGGTGAAGATGCTATTCTTCAGTTCAAATATGCAATACTTATTATTCTATAGACAGTGTGTCTCCTGTAGGCAGTGGGCCTCTTGTGAGCAGTGTGCTTGGGTAATGAGCTCTAATTGGCATGTGCCATTTTGTTCTTTCTATTCTTTTAACAAAGAATATAATCTTGGGTTAGTCACCCCGTGGTTTTTCCCTTAACTGGGTTTTCCACGTCAAAATCTTGGTGTCTCATGTGCTAATGTGTTTCTACTCTTGATTTAATGCATTATGTTTCCATGATTGATTTATTATTATGCTACTAAATTACAAAGTGGATTTAAGTGTTTAATTGGAAGAAAGTTTTTGATAACTGATTCCCCCCGCTCTTAGTTGTCTGTCCCGAATCTAACAATTGGTATCAGAGCCAAGTTCCTCTAAAAAGGGCTTAACCGCTTGAGGAGATCCAGGATGTTGTCCTATAAGAAGGATAGTCTGAGGTATGATGGAACCAATTTCATTCTTTGGAAAAATCGCATGGAATGTCACTTATAATGTGTGGAAATGCAATATTGGTTCATGGCATCAAAGAAGTATGAACCTCCACAGAATGGTCCACATACCGTAGATGAAATTAAAGATGCTGAAAATAATTTGCAGACTAAAGAAGCTCTTCTAAGTGCTTTATCTGATTCAGAGCTGACAAATGTTGACTTAAAAACTGCTCATGAGATTTGGGAAAAGCCAGAACTTCTGCATGAAGGAGATAAGTATGTTAAATGTGCCAAGGTATAGAGTCTGAAAGGAAATTTTGAAAACCTAAAGATGAGATAAGATGAAAATATCACTACATTTATGCCAAGAGTAAATGAGCTTGTTTGTGGCATTAGATGTGCTGGTGGAATCTTGGATGAAGATGAAATTGTTGGTAAAGTTCTTAGATCCCTTCCTAATTCTTACAAATATAAGGTTGCTGCCATTGAAGAATTCAGATCCTATCCAAGTATCACAAGAGATCAATTGGTTGGTAAATTGGCTGCATTTGAATTGACTGAGTTTGGAGATGTCCCCCCCAAGACTGAATCTGCATTCAAAGCTAGTGCCTCTACAAAAGGAAAACAAAGGTTTGATCTGGGAGAGAACTCTTCAAGGAAACTATCATGGTATGAAAAAGAAAGAAAAGAGTTGGAGGAAGATGAAGCAGAAGTTGCTCAACTTGAAGCCCTTATTGCAAGAAGACTGCTAAGAGGATTTGGTAAGTATGAAGGGAAATTGCCTTTTAAATGTTTTAACTACAATAATATTGGTCATTTTACCTCGAAGTGTCCAGAAAGATTTTCAAGGCCAAACCCTAACAGATCAAGGTTCCAAAATAAATGTTACTATGTGCATGAAGATGATGATGATGGAGTAACAGATGATGAATTAGAGACAGGAAACAAATTTGGAAATGACTAGGTGTTTATTGCCATCAAGGAAGAAGATCCAATGCCCTTTGAATTTGTCAATCATAAAATTGTAGAAAGAGCTTTGGCTGCCCAAGATGAAGAAAAGGATGATTGGGTCATTGATAGTGGATGCTCCCACCATATGATAGGCGACAAAAATAATTTCATAGATTTGAAAAGGTATGAAGGAGGAGTGGTAAAATTTGGTGATAATTCTGTTGGTAGAATCAGAGGTAGACGAACTATTTCTTTTGATGGAAAGAACAAAAATGTACTGTATGTTGAAGGCCTGAAGCACAATCTTCTTAGTGTTGGACAGTTGGTGGACAAAGGCTATGATCTCTGATTCAAAAATTGAAAATGCAAGATCTTTGAAAATTCTGCAACAGAGATTGCATCCAGTACTCAAACTAAAGGTAATATCTTCCACTTGGTTGGTACTAGTAAAAGTTGCTTATTTGTTCAAATTGATCAGAGTTGCTTGTGGCATAGGAGAATGTGTCATGTGGATTTTGATAATATTATCAAGATAAGCAACACTCAGGATGTAAGAGATCTTCCAAGACTTGTGAAACCTACTAATAGCTTGTGTAAAGAATGTCAGTTGGGTAGGTAGAGCAGAGTCACATTCAAAAGTAAGGAACAATCTTCTACCAAACTATTGGACTTAGTTCATACTGATTTATGTGGTCTGGCAAGAATCAAAAGTCCGCAAAGTGATAGATACTTCATGCTATTAATTGATGACTACTCTCGGATGATGTGGGTGACTTTTCTTAAAGAGAAATCAGAAGCTCTTGATAAATTCAAAATATTCAAGGCTATGGTAGGGAATGAAACCATATTAAAATTAAAATGTCTGAGGTCTGATAGATGTGGAGAATTCACATCCGGTGAGTTTATAGAATTCTGTGAGAAACATGGAATAAAAAGATAGTTGTCTGCTCCTAGGACTCCACAGCAGAATGGAGTAGTGGAGAGAAAGAACCGGACCATCTAGGAAGGATCTAGAACCATGATGATGGAAGCAAATGTTCCTCAAATATATTGGAGAGAACCTGTAAGCACTAAAGTCTATACTCTCAATCGAGTATAATTCAGAAGCAATACCAGTAAGACTCCTTATGAACTTTGGTTTGGCATCACTCCCACTGTAAGGTATTTCAGAGTCTTTGGTAGCAAATGTTACATTAAAAGAGATGAAGATCTAGGAAATTTTGATGCTATAAGTGATAAAGGAATATTCTTGGGTTATTCTACTCAAAGCAAAGCATATCGGTGTTATAACAAGAGATTAAGGAAGATTGTGGAAAGTAAAAATGTGAAGGTTGATGAAGGTATTGAAAAACCCTCAAGGTTTTATGAATATGATGAAGATGACCAAAATGATGTTTTTTCTCAAGAAGTCCAAGCTCCCTCTGAAATTTAGAGTCAGACTGATTCGGTAAATTAGGAAGAAGAGATAAGTTTGAATGAACCTATTCAAGAATTAGAAGTGTAAGAAACTCCCAAAGTTCCTAGGTAAGTAAGACTAAATCACTCTAAAGATCAGATCATAGGTGATAAAAGCAAAGGTGTACAAACAAGAAGAAGGATTGCTCAAGATTCATAAGAGTATTGTCTGATTTTAAAGTTAAACCTAAGATAGTGAATGAAGCTTGCAATGATGAAAATTGGACTAAAGCAATGGAGGAAGAGCTGATGCAAATTGAGAAAAATCACACTTGGGATCTTGTTCCTAAACCTAAAAATAAGAATGTGATTGGAACCAAATGGGTCTTCTGGAATAAACTGAATGAAGATGGTGAAGTAGTCAAAAACAAAGCCAGATTGGTCTACAAGGGTTACTCCCAAGTAGAACGAGTTGATTTTGAAGAAACTTTTGCTCTGGTGGCAAGAATTGAAGTAGTCAAATTATTTCTTGCTTTTGCTACCTTCAACAATTTCAAAGTATATCAGATGGATGTCAAGTCTGCCTTCCTGAATGGTGACTTGGAAGAAGAAGTTTACATTGAGCAACCAGATGGATTTCAATTGTTTGATCATGGTGATATGGTCTGCAAGTTAAAGAAAGCACTGTATGGACTCAAGCAAGCCCCAAGAGCCTGGTATGAAAGATTGGATAAGCATCTTTTGAAAATTGGTTTCAACAAAGGTATTGCTGATAGTAATTTGTATTTCAAAATTGATCATGAAAATATCTTGATTGTTGAAGTGCTTGTTGATGATATCATTTTTGGAGGAAGAGATAGTATGTGTAAAACCTTTGCAAATCAAATAAAAAATGAATTTGAGATGTCCATGTTTGGGGAAATAAATTTCTTTTTGGATCTGCAAATCACTCAAACAAAGAAAGGAATCTTTATTTCTCAAACCAAATATGTGAAAGAATTATTGAATAAATTTGGGATGGAAGAATCAAAACCAATGAGTACTCCCATGGCAACCGGATGTAAATTAAGCAAAGATGATGACTCTCCTAACGCTGATTAGAAAAAGTATAGGTCAATGATTGGAGGATTGTTGTATCTCACTCAAACTAGACCTGACATCATGAATGTTATTGGTCTTGTTGCTAGATTCCAAGTTGATCCTAGAGAATCTCATGTCATGGCAATCAAGAGGATTTTTAGATATCTAAAAGGGACAGTTGAGTATGGTTTGTGGTATCTTAGAGATCATGATTTCTCTCTTCATGCATATACAGATGCGGATTGGGCAAGAGATGTGGATGACCAAAAGAGTACCAGTGGTGCAGCATTCTTTTTGGGAAAAAGGTTGGTTTCTTGGCTAAGCAAGAAACAAGAGGCAATATCTTTGTCCATAGCTGAAGCAGAATATATTATAGTAGCAGGCAGTTACACTCAAGTTTTGTGGATGAAGCAAATGCTAAGAGACATCAGAGTGGAGTATGAGGAATCTATCACAATCTTCTATGATAATTCAAGTGCAATAAATATATCTAAGAATCTGGTGTTTCATTCAAAGACTTAACATATATCCATCAAGTTTCACTTTTTGAGAGAGCAAGTGAACAAGAATGAAGTCAGATTGGAGTTTGTGCCTTCCAAGGATCAGATTGCAGATATTTTTGCTGAACCTCTTCCTAAGGACTCTTTTGAGTATCTCAGGGAGAAGTTAGGGGTTATTACCCCTCCAATTATGAACTAAGGTGCACTGATGTGCATCGGTCTGGTGAATTTCACAGTCATATCTTGTGATCCAGATTGATGTTTTGGAAGCTGCCACTCAGGGGGAGCAGTTGGTATGATTCTAAAGTAATGCAAGTATGTGCCCTTTACCATTGATGTCAAAGGGGGATAGAAGACATGTGAAAAACAAGTGGATTCTGATCAAAGGGGGAGCAGTAAAGGAAGAGAATACATGTGAATGGTTGTTGTTGATAGGGGGAGTTGTGTCAGTGAGAAGTTCTTGTCTTGATGGTTAAAACAGTTTTTCACATCATATGTTGCCATCAATGACAAAGGGGGAGATTGTTAAAAGTATGGGCCTAACCGGTGTTGTCATTGATGTCAACATACTCCTATTGCATTGATGATAAGGATTGGATGAGTTGTATGCTAAGGATATTGAGAAAATTAGTCCTATCAGTAACAGAAAAGAATAGTGAAGACAGTAAGGTAAAGATTCCATCTAAGATGTGTTGGCAAGAGACACTATGTGACTTCATGAATATTGTCATTGATGGCAACAAAGTCCTTCCCACACATCTGCAGGACATTGTGTGTCTCTATCGGAAGTTAGATTGAAAAGTGTTGTGGTCTGGTAAGTAAGAATAGAGCATGCAGCTAGGTCCAACAATCAAGTCTGGATCTCTCAGAGGAGGTATCTTAGCAAAGACTTGGGAAAGTAAAGAGGAGTATCATGAATTATATATTCCAGAGATTGAGCCTCCAGTGATGAAAGAGTGAAAAGATATAAGCACCTGAGTATTGGGTTCCTATTTGGTAGGGTAGACTGAGGAAGACCTGATTGACAGAGCATCAGACTTTAATCTGGATGAGATATTGAAGGTGATCAAGCGTCTTGAGGTATCATTCATGATTGGCTAACATGATTGATGACTTCTATAACTATCTTTTTGATATGCATCAATTAGTAAGTAAGGATTCAGCTAACAGACCAAAGTTTGAGAAGATATTGAGTATTCCTGATGCTAACTAGGAAGTTGATAAAATCCTTGGTGTGGATATATATACCAGATTGATTTTGGTATGAAGGTGTGTGTGGTGTGTTGTGAAGTACAAAGAAAAGTAGTGAGCTGTGTGGAAACAGTAATACAGGTCTAGTATGTGACAGGACAGTAGCACCAAAGAAGAGGAAGAATAAAGTGTAGTAGATCAGTGTATGGAGCCTAACTGGAACTAAACCTCAGCATATGTGGATGCTTCTCATCAGTTCAAGTATCTTCTTACCTTCTTTATACCTTTTAGACAATGAGTCTCTTGTAGACAGTGAGCCCTAATTGGCAAGTGCCATTATGTACTATCTTATTCTTTTAACAAAGAATACAATCTTGGGTTAGTCACCCTGTGGTTTTCCCCTTAGCAAGGTTTTCCACGTCAAAATCATTGTGTTATGTGTATTAATGTTATCTATGTTTTCATAGTTATGTTTGCTTATATGATTTGATGCTGCACTAATTGTTAAAGAAGGACAAAAAGTTGAAGTAATTAAGATAACTAATTCACCCCCCCTCTCAATTATCAACAAGATAAAGATCAGAGGATGTGCATCAAAGGGTTTGTAGATAGGTGTCTTAAGATGATCCAGTAAAGATTTCAAAGGTCCGTATAAAGATATGAAGAAGTTTTGGCCAATCAAGAAAAATCAATTCTGACAGGTGTTTAGAGGTGCCAGAGTGACACAGATAGGTCCGGTGAGATCCAGAAATGCAATATCCTATTCTTTAGATTTGGAGGAATGTTTAGGAAGTCAATGTGGATTGACAACTCAATTGGTTCATGGTCTAGAGGTCCGCAAGCATCTATTCCAATATGACAGTGATGACAGACTGTGTTCTTGAGGTTCTGGATGAAGGAGAGAATGCTTTCAATAGGCAGAAGTAGTGTGGATGTTCTTGGTGATTTAGGCAAGCTTGTGGAAGTCTTTAGATTGTGTCCAGTTAGTGTTGGTGGTCTGCATTGAAGATTGAGCTCATAATTGAATAATTACTTCCGGATGCTGATGTTCTTCCTAAGTCTGGCTAACCGGATGAGTTACACATCCTATGAATGATCTTGAAGATGTTCTGTGAAGAATGGCATGTTCCTAAAGGAAGATTGAAGTCTCAGATCTGTGTGCCCAACTGTGTGTTGATCCGCATGAAGTCTTTTTGTAATTAGTCATATTGTAATTATGTATTTGCTCTGTAATGTATGCCGACTTGGATGATTATCCCTAAGTCGATGTCTTGTATAAATAAGGAGTTGTAAAGTCATTTCAAAAGTGTCTTGTGGAGATGAGAGTGTGGTAGAGAGGAGGAGAGCAAAAGGCAGAGCATAAGTATTGGGCTTAAATGGAACTGACTCAAGCATGGTGAAGATGCTATTCTTCAATTTGAGTATGTAATACTTATTATTCTGTAGATAGTGTGTCTCCTGAAAAGCAGTGGGCCTCTTGTGAGCAGTGTGCTTGACCAGTAAGCCCTAATTGGCATGTGTCATTTTGTTCTTTCTATTCTTTTAATAGAGAATACAATCTTGGGTTAGTCACCTTGTGGTTTTTCCCTTAACTAGGTTTTCCATGTCAAAATCTTGGTCTCTCATGTGTTAATATGTTTCTGCTCTTGATTTAATGCATTATGTTTCCATGATTAATTTATATTATGTTGCTAAATTACAAAGTGGATTTAAGTGTTTAATTGGAAGAAAGTTTTGGACAACTGATTCACCCCACCTCTCAGTTGTCTGTCCTGAATCTAACATATTCATGTTGCTCCAGATGAGCACAATGACATTTGTTTATCAAATTTGTATCTCCATCATCTAAGAAATGACCAAGATGATCTCAAGGAAGAATACAAAGCCCTAAAGGAAAAGAATTTCATTCAATATGTGGATTTTTCTACGTTTGCAGAGGATGAATGGGTCAGGTATGTGTTAGAACTGGAAAAACCTCTTTCACACTTATCCTCTATATACCATGGAAATTGGCCACATTATAATTTTATGATTAAAAGAAATAATGAAAATTTGTGTGACAAGATCCATATTAGCCCCTATTGCTAAAACATGTGTGACAGAATCCTATTAGAACAATTACATTTGTAAACAAATCTTCATAATATCTTTTCCTAAGTGTATCTTCCTAGCAACACTTCATCTCTAGAATTCCCATCATAATCCCACCGATAGTCCTATGAACATAACTCATAGCCATATCGGGCTAATAATATCTTATCAGCCTAAATCTTGAGAGTCCCTCACTGAAAGATCGATAAAATCAACAAAAGCTAACACATCGTTGTGACTCATAGACATCAGTGGAACAAATGTTTCTATTCCCCTGATAACCCGATATGACCATAAGTTACCCAAAGGTGCAATATTGCCCAAGCTAATGTAAATTAGTGTAATGTTACTTAGCATCCCACCGATACACCGATACAAAGAGTTCATCAATGAAGGAAGCTAACATCGGTGAAACATAAATAACATTCTCAACAATGCAGTGATAATAATTATTGGAACATCCTGAGGCATCATTCAAATATTCAAAATAAATGATCTCCTCCTATGACATGATAGAAATAAAAGGTGCATTTATGAACCAAGAATAAAAGTGAGTTTCATCACAGTTTGATCACATAGCTCCTGTGAAATTTGAACAAATTGCAAAAGGGTTGAAGGAGAAAGGGATTGAAGTTCTCACATAGTAAAGTAGAAGAAAAAATAGTGGAAAAGTGAAATTCAAGTAAGTACACTGATCCTAGCTAAGTAATCCTATATCTTAAAGGTTTAAATTCAAGCAATGGGAGATAGTGCAGAAAAAACTAAAACTAAGAAACATAAAACTAAAAAGAGACCATTAAACCAAGACTTGATAGATCAGTGTCCTAGGTCATGACCAACACCAAAAAGAAGTGCACGGATGAACCTCTCAATTGATCAATTGTTGGAAAATCACATGGACTTGGGAAATGTGTGGACTCCTATACGAGGGTATGAACTTTTCTTATACCACTATAGAAAACAATATAGGTTTTCACTTGTCTATAACCCGTGGAGGATGATCCTAGGGAGATTAGTTGTGCCAGATGTGTTTATTAATGTGGAATTAATGAAAGCCCTTTCCAGTAAATATGATTCAGAAAAGAGAACTATTTGAACACACAGTGGTCATAATTTACTGGTTATTTCAAAAGATCTCATTTCTAGTGTATTTCAATTAGAGTGTGGTTTTGATTTATCATTCACAATTAGAGATCTATTGCTAGAGTATTGTCATATGGATAATACCTATAAAAGATGGAAGTTTTCCTTGCATAGGCCTAAGGACGAAGAAGGACAATTAAGGAAATTTTCTAGCAATAAGAATCCTCCATTTCATGAGGATTTGTTTGAAGAGTATTTTTGATACACCTATTATGTAGCTGGTCAAGTCTTGGGAGTAGAGGTCCCACCTCTAATGTCAATTACACCAATGGTTTTAGCCCCAGATGTACAGACTAAGTGGGCCAGGCCTTTTGAATATGCTAGCTTTGTGGCTAATGCCCTAAATCAAGGGCTTGAAAAAATTAAAAATAATAGTGATAGGATCAACTTCAAACACTATTCCTTATTAATGCATTTTCTTTTGTATGAGAGACATGATAGAGGAATTTAGAGCAGTGAACTGAAGATAAGGGATTCTTTTGATAATGGGGAGCCTAAACCTATACAAATGTGGACTTCATTATGGGATAGCCAATTTTGTAGATCTCACTACCTTTACTTTGAAGAGTTTTTTGTAAAACCTTTAATACAGTTATTGGGATATCCCCAAGATTATAACCTATCTCCAAGGATGCAGAGATTTCTAAGACCTAAAGAAAATGACCCTAAAAGTAAAGTGCACCATACCTGGGGAGATTGGTATGCTTTCCCTGACTACACAATGATTAAAGTTTATGGATTTGAGGCACCCCACATTTGCTGCCCCGAATAGTTTTTGATTGGATTTCCTATCTAGAGATTGTGAGGCAATTAGCAAAATCTGATGCCATACACCTCAAGAAGCATAACAAATAGTCAAAGGAAGATGTGATTAGAAACCATGATGAGTCCTCTACTATCAATAGAATGGGTACATTCAACAAAGTGATACTTGCTGATGAATGGAAAAGAAAACATGTCCAATCTTATTCAAAAATGTTTTGTGAAATATAGGACCCGCTGGCAAGAATTGAACAATTGATTCCTCATGAAGATGAAATCATAAAAGATGTGCCCTGAGTTGTTTTTGATACAAATTATACAATCTATTCAAGAACACAAGCTAAAGATATATAGCCTCTAGGCTACAAAGCCTCACAGCCTACTCCTGAAGTATGTTTTTCTGTAGATACTGACATAAGTGAAGAAGGGGAAAGTGATGAAGAAAGTGAATGCTCTTGAAATCGCACAATATGAGCATCCTCCTGAATTGTATGATGTAAAGTTTGAAACATTAGATGAATTATCTAATGGCATTAGAATCTTGGTAGCATAGAAATTCATTTCTGATGATGATTTTATTAAAACTCCCAAATTTAAGTCATTTGTCTATGAGTACAAAGGTAAAAAGGTGAGAGAAAAAATGCAAGATGTCACTTCTAAACAAGAGGCTACTACTTTGGATGAATTAAAAAGGGAATTTGATAAAGAGATGGTGTCCATCACTCCTGAAAGAGGAAGGGAGTTACTTCAAGAAGCCAAAGTATTGCTCTTGTCAGGGTGGGATATGAGTTCAACAATTGTGTTTGATAGCTTCAAGAGGAGAGAAGACAAAACAATGAATTTGACAGAAGAAGCTAGTGATAAGATATACTCAGGATCATGGTATAATGCAGATGAAGCCACTCTACTCATTTGGTCAATTTACCCACAAGATAAGAGACCAACAATTGCTAACAATTCAAATCAAATGTTTGGTCATCTCTTAGTCAAAAGGGTAGGGGATACTGACCCCATGGAAACAACAGAGCTCAATATTAATGTGTCAAAATTCAATAAGGCACAAGTTGAAAAATTGCTTAAAGAAAATGATAGACTAAAGAAGGAGCTATTATATCAAAAAGAGAGTTCCTCTTCCTCTTCTATATCATAATTCTATCCTCTAGACCTTGAGAAAGATAAGAAAGTGTTGGATGCACTTACTAATACATCTTATTGGAAAAATTACCATCTGAAATCCCAAGGGAAATGTAAAGAGCCAGGGAGGGAAGGAAAAACTATCAAATATGATATGACATCTAAATTAATCAGGGAAAGATTCAATAAAATGATGAGTTGTATTGATACTTATTGGAAATTGTTTAAGCTAACACTCTCAGCAATGACAGAAAATAAATGACTAGAGGGGAGGATGACTAAAAAGAAAGAAGACCTTTTGGGCATAGGGATCTTGGTGGGATAAACATTACATGCATATAATTATTTGATAGAGTGACATGATGAATACCATGACAAGCTCAAAGAAGAGCTTGATTATTTTATCTTGCTCCACCACTTCAGGATAATCCTGGGAATCTCCGAAGGCTTGATGATTGGAAGGAAGAATTGGCTATGGTTCTGACTAATGCATTACAGGAGATCAATGATGAAGAGATGGTCCTAAAAAATACTCATAAGGAGTTGGAAAAAATTATGCAAATGCAGTATGATATGAAGGAAGTAATTATCAATGTGAATATCTATGCAAAATAGGACTACATCCATCATCTCTCTAAAATAAATCTATTTATCAATTGAACCATGAACATGCCAAATATGATAGGACATCCATTGGATGGAGGAGATCAACTGACAGTATGATGGGCATCATATCAGATAATAGAATCTTTGCATAGGTCTTAGATGGTCAGGGGCTTCTATTCAGAGATTAACGGAGTGGTGCATCCATTTAATGAAATGTTTTCTTTTCAGTGATGATTAGTTGTCAAAAGTCATGTCTTTTTGTAATGGGTTTGTAGCTTGTTTCCTCTCGTATATAAGAGAGACCAAGACCCGAGAGATGAATCATAAGCAGTAGTAGTATCACTTTCCATTCCATTTAGATAGGGCATTAGTAAGAAGAAAGATTCTGCCTATTCCACCCATCCATTTTCATATCTCAGAAACCTATGCAATTACTATATATTATTCAAAGAATATAATGGAGCTGATTAATATTTCATGGTGATCTACTCTTAGTGTTCAATTGTTGTGTTAATTTATTATGCACATATGTTATTTGGTTGTCTCCAAAGTGGCTTCTTATGTTATTCAAATTAAGTGTGAAGATACATTTGATTTGTCAATACACGTTTGTTGTAACTGTGTGGTGCTGCTGATTGGTTTCTGTGTACAGAAGGATTAAATTAACTTTTAGGAAATTTAATTTGATTGGTTCTTGTGTTGATTAAAATCCTTTTAAATAAATTGTCTTAATTAGCTTCTCCTCACATTTGAATTAAAATCCTTTCACAACTTCATAGTACCATAAGGGGATATCACTGGGATTACTAAGAAGAGCTCCAAAAACTTACATACCTGCATGTCTATATAAGGTACAAACATCTAAAAGTGCCCAACTATTAGAGTTAAGCTGAGAACTAAATTTACCAATCTCACACCTCTAACTCCATAATCACTATCCATCCATTGACTCCATTCACCCAATAGACTAGGCACTGGTCATCTTTAGAACAAATTGTATATAAATTCTATTCATTTACTTGATTTTTAAAAGCATTCTCATTAGGAATTAGTAAGAAATCTCTGCATCTATCTCATACTTATGTGCCATATTGAGTAGATTGCCAAATCAAAATCCACTTAGATTTTAAATCTACCTTATCATATAGGTATACCTGCCTAGGTCTAGCATAACCTAAAGAGTAGGGGCTTTACAATTACATAAACCCTATCTTGTTGACCAAAAACATATCTAGAGACTGGCACCCTCTTGTGGTCTAAAACTAGCATTTTGAGACCCAACAAATTGGTGATTCTACTAGGGAATAAGCCCACTTTGAACCTCAGCCTTCCATCATAGAGTTATCTCAAAGCATCATAACATATTTAAGGCTCTACTGGGAAGAACTACAATCATTTTCCTACTTACAAAAGGGTAGGTGGCAACTCTAAAATTTTATGACTGATGAAATAGATATCATATCAGAAATGATAGATGATAGACATCAGAGGTATACTATATCATCAAACATGAATGGGAGGATATTTGTGCATCAAGAAAGTCCCAAGAAAAACAATATCAGATTCATAGACAAGCAGGGACTTCCTCGAGGAAAGAATAATACAAATAAGGGTGAAGCAGTACCCAAATAGCCTGAAGATAATATAAACACATCAAAATAGCCCTTTACAATATTCAACTCCCTAGTATACAATGATGGTGGAAATCCCTCGACATCCCCAAAAAGATTAATACAAATGATAACATCCTTAGTTACATGATAGATTCTCAAGAAGTAACTGAATTTGAGGAAAGGTTGAATGAAGAAAGGAGGAAGAAATAAGAAGAGTCTGATAGGGGATTTCTATCACAACAGGGAGAAGAAAACCAAGAGGGGTCTGTAGACCATATTGTTGATTTTAATGCTATGAGTAACCAAAAGATTGAAATACATTGGGAGTGGCAAAGACAACAGCTTAGGAGGAGACAACAAATGATACAAGAGAGCCATGAGATAAACTGGCAAATGACACAATTAAAAATCCAAACACCAAAACCTCCAAGATATGTCCCTCCACACAAACAAGGTAATAATGCCAATTCACTTGGGATATCTTAGAATACAATTGCTCTGGGTACTTCAAGAATGCCTCATAATGCAAGAGGTAATTCAAGGCAATATGCTCAACATAGTATGCAATCACAAAAGACCCCAACCCCCTAATACTGGCAATATTCCCCAATATCACCCACCACCAGGTCATCATGGCATCCCAAAACATCAATAGCATATACCACCTCAGAATAGACACCCTCAGCAACACATACAACAACATCCTTACCATCAACCTCCATACGGATATTAGTATTACTCCAATCCACCACCTATGAATATGCCTCCACAAAACCTCATGAGTGTATGTAGACAATTTGATTTAACAAGTTATCAATTATATCCATACCCTATAGACAATAACTAGAGAAATATGGTCCCCAAATTCACTGGGAATAATAGGATATCAGCTAAGGAGCACATTAGGAATTTCAATGCCTTTATACAAGAAATTGGTATAGAACATGAGGATGCAAAAAATGAGATTATTCATGATATCTCTAACTGAAGATGCAAGGGATTGGTTTAATAACTTACCAGATGCCTCAATTTTTTCTATAGCAGATTTCCATGACTAGTTCATGTTGGAAACAAGGTAGATAACTGAGAGGGGGGGTGAATCAGTTATCTTAAATATTTTAACTTTCTATTCTTCTTTAATAATTAGTGCAGCATCAAAACATATAAGCATACATAACCATGAGAGCAGAAATAAAATTAACACACATAACACAATGATTTTGACGTGGAAAACCCTATTAAGGGAAAAACCACGGGGTGACTAACCCAAGATTGTATTCTCTATTAAAAGAATAAGAAGGACAAAATGGCACTTGCCAATTAGGGCTCACTGCCTGAGCACACTGCTCACAATAGGCACATTTCCTACAAGAGACTCACCATCTACAAGGATATAGAAGGTAACTTGATGTTTGAACTAAAGAGAGGCATCCACATATGTTGAGGTTCAGTTCTAGTTAGGCTCAATATACTAATCTACTACACTTCATACTTCCTTTGTTTTAGTGCTGCTATTTTGTCACATACCAGAATTGTATTGCTGCTTTCACACTTCTCTCTGCCTTTTGTCGCACACTATTCCACACACCACACCCCTTCATACCGAAATCCATCCAGTATATATATCCACATGAAGGATTTCAACATATTTCTAGTCAGCAATCGGAATACTCAAGATATTTACTAAATACTAGTTTGTCAGTTGAATCCATGCTTAACATGTGATGTATATCAAAAATATAGACATAGAAGTCATCAATCATGTCGGCCAATCATGAATGATCCCTTAAGAATCTTGATCACCATCAATTTCTCATATGAATTAAGGTTTGATGCTCTACTGATCAGTTCTTCCTTAGTCTACTCTGCTTGTCAGGAACCCAACACTTAGGTGCTCATATCTTTTCACTCTTTCATCACCAAAGGCTCAATCTCTGGAATATAGTAGACATGATACTCCTATTAACTTTCCCAATTTTGTACTTTCCTAAGTAACACCCTCTAAGAGATCCAGACCTGATTGTAGGACCTTGCTACATGCTTTATTCTTGTTCACCACATCAAGACACTCTTCAATCTGACTTCCGGTATAGACATACTATATGTTGCAGATGTGTGGGATAAACTTTATTGCCATCAATGACAACAATAATGAAGCCACACAGTGTCTCTTGCCAACAATCTCCCCATTTGGCATTGATGGCAACACTTAGTGAAAAATGACTGTCATAGCACACTTCCCCTTGGCTAATGCTCTGTCTTATGTACACTTTTACTAGAGCTCCCCCTTAGCTAGATTCCACATTTTTCACTACTCCTCACTCCCCCTTTGACATCAATGGCAAAGGGTGGAATTTGTACACCAAAATTTGCAAAAAGTAACCTATACATAGCCGCATAAGTATATATACAAGTTATACTTACATATACTTAAGTATATCTGCAAAAGTGGTTTTCAACTACACAAATTATGTTGCCCAACTCTGCTTCATCTTGTCCAAAATTGAGATGTGACCACTTAACAAAAATACAAAAGCTTCTGCCCTCTTTAAGTCTGTCGGATCACTGGTTCGGGCTGTAGTCTGAGCATCAATTAGAGCCTCATGCATTGCCTCTAACTTAGGGATAATTATCCCTCTTAGTTCACTCATTCTGCTTATTCTATTCTTCTTTTCCTTCTCAAGCCTCTTTATCTCATTTATAGTGGCAATAGCCTGGCACTCTTGATTCATTATGGATGAGGTGAGAGGATCAAATTTCTGAGATAAACATGATAGTTTACTCTCTTGTTCTTCCACCTTCTTTGCAATGTCTGCTGTCACTGTGGACCAAGATAAACAAAATTTGTATAATTCTCTGCCATCCTTAAGAGCATTTTCTAGGCTCTTTATCCCAATTTTTAGATTTCTCCTATCATTTTCTATGAGTCCCTGTACTTCAGAGAATCTCTTACCCAAAAACTCTTTCCAGACTTTTTCTTCTGCTGATTTCTCCAAAGAATCAAAATGTGTGCTAACAGAATTAACAAGAGATTTTAGATTACCAGATGAAGAGGCTAAAAAATCCTTTTGGAAGCATGGTATGATTTTCTCTAGCACACCGAATGCAATCTCTATCAGTTCACAGTCTTCCATGTGATACTTTAGAAGCTTTTCTTTTGCTTTAGCTTGAGAAAAAGATGCTACCTTCATTGTCTGGACTAGAGAGAGGGAGTCAAAATTGAGTGGTCCTTGAAATAATTCTGGTTCATCTATCTCTAACATTTCTTTGTTCAAGAAGCTCTTTACTGCCTCAGCAGTGTCTCTTGCTGGAGACAAAGTCTTCTTTCCTTTTTCCACCTAAGAATTGTCATCTGGGATCTTCTCTATTTGATCTTCTTCTCTTCCCTTTACCTCTTCTTCTTGTCTAATTTTCTCTTCTTTTCTTTCTTCTCCTTCAGTTCCAGAGTCTGTTGGGGGATCCAGAAGAGAGATGTTTACTTCTTCATGGACTTCCTCTTCTATAATAGAGGAATCTGAGTCTTTAGTCCTCTCCTCACCTAACTCCTTTGGCTCTTCTACATTTTTGTCAGTAGATTCTTCTTTTGATGTACTTAGTCCTTCGTCATCCATGGCAGAAGGTTCATCATCTATGTCCTCTACGACAAGGAGATTAAATCTCTTGTAGGCATTCTAGAGGATGTCTTCTATTTCTTTTTCTATCTAATCTGTCTCTCCAAGCATAAGTTTGTCCATTCTATCTTTTCTCTGGAACTCATCCTTGTAGTCCTTGAAGATCATGGTCATTTGTTTTGAAGTAATGGAAGGATAGAGTTGAATTGCAATTTTTTCCCGGATCTCAAGGTCATTTGCCTTAGCATTCTCCTTTCTTAGTTCAAGTTCCTGTTGGATCTAGGGCATACAACTGAGAGGGGGGGGGTGAATCAGTTGTATAAAACTTCTTGTTCTTTCAAACTCTTGATTCTTTGTTGTTAGTTAGCAGCATATAAATTAATCATCCATGAAAGCATAATACATAAACACAAGAGCAGATAAGCATCAACACATTGAACACCAAGATTTTGACGTGGAAAACCCAGTTAAGGGAAAAACCACGGGGTGATTAACCCAAGAATTATTCTCTGTTAGAAGAATAAAGAAGAATGAATGGCACATGCCAATTAGGGCTCACTGCCCGAGCACACTGCTCACAAAGAGGCCCACTGCCTACAAGGAGACACACTGTCTACAAAGTGATAAAAATCACAGTCTTGAACTGGAGAATGACATCTCTACCATGTCCGGATCAGTTCCAATTAAGCCCAAAAACCTCTGCTCTGCCTTTCGCACTTCTCTTCGCTGTGCCACACTCATCCACACATACCACACTCTGAAATGAACTCACAAACCGTTATTTATACAAGACATCGACTTAGGAACAAACATCTAAGTCGGCAAACAACCACAAGAGTATCCGCAAGATGAATAACACATCCGGTCGGCCACCACAAGAACATTCGCAGGATGAACAACTCATCCGGTCGGCTAAACAGAGCAAGAACTTCATCCGGAAGAATAACTTCAATTCCGGGCTCTACTATCAATGCGGATCAACAACGTAACCTCAACACGATCTAGAAAACTTCACAAGCCTGCCTGAATGACCGGATACATCCGCACTTCCTTTACTTGCTAGAATCTCTTATCTTCCTCATCCGAAACTTCAAGAACACAGTCTGTCGCCACTGTAGAAGGTACTTCCAGACCTTCAAATCATACATTATCAATGCGGACCAACAACACAACCTCAACATGATCCAAGAACCTTCACAAGCCTGTCTGAATGACTAGGTACGTCCGCATTTCCTTTACTTACTGAAATCTCTTATCCTCCTTATCCGGAACTTCAAGAACACAGTCTGTCACCACTGTCATAATGCAAGAGGTACTTCTGGACCTCCAAATCATACACAACTTGAGATGGCACATCACAAGGACATCCCAAACACTCTTTCCAATCCGTAGATTAGGATTGTACAATTCCGGACCTCACCGGACCTTTCTGTGATCCTCTGTCACCTCTAAGCACTTACCAGAACCGGTTCCACACAGACAGCCATAACTTCTTCAGGTCTTCATGTGGACCTCTGAAAACTTGACTGAAGCATCTCAAGACTCATATCTGCAAACCCTTTAATCCGCATCCTCCGGTTCTCAACCTATCCAATATATTTGCCTTCTTCTCATCACTGTTCTTCACTGTTCCTGACTGAGGCTAATTTTCTCAATATCCTCAACACACAGCTCATCCAATCCTTCTTGTCAATGTAATATGAGTATGTTGACATCAATAACAACACTGGTTCACCTCATACTTGCAACAATCTCCCCCTTTGTCATTGATGGCAACATATGATGTGAAAAACCATCAAGACAAGAACTTCTCCTTTCTGTCACAGCTCCCCCTATCAACAACAACTTTTTATATGTCTTCTCTTCCTTTACTGCTCCCCCTTTGATCATTAACCACTTGTTTTTCACATGTCTTCTCTCCCCCTTTGACATCAATGGCAAAGGGCTCATACTTGCAATTCTAATACATCAGAATCATACCAGCTGCTCCCCCTTAGTAGCAACTCCCCATCATCAATCCGGATCACAAGATATGATTGTGATATCCACCGGACTGATGCACATCAGTGCATCTTAGTTCATCACCGGAGGGGCCATGACCCCTAACTTCTCCCGGAGATATTCAAAAGAGTCCTTGGGAAGAGGTTTTGTAAAGATATCTGCAATCTGATCCTTGGAGGGAACATACTCCAATCTGACTTCTTCCTTGTTTACTTGTTCTCTCAGAAAGTGAAATTTGATAGATATGTGCTTAGTCTTAGAATGCAGTACCGGATTCTTAGAAATATTAATTGCACTTGAATTATCACAGAAAATTGTGATAGGCTCCTCATACTCAATTTTAATGTCTCTTAGCATCTGCTTCATCCATAAGATTTGAGTGCAACTACCTGCTGCTGCAATGTATTCTGCTTCAGTTGTAGACAGAGATATTGCATCTTGTTTCTTGCTTAGCCAAGAAACCAATCTCTTCCCCAAAAAGAATGCTCCACCACTAGTGCTCTTCCGGTCATCCACATCTCCTACCCAATCTACATCTGTGTAGGCATGAAGAGAGAAATTCGGATCTCTAGGGTACCATAGACCATACTCAACTGTTCCTTTCAAGTACCTAAAAATTCTTTTGATTGTCATAACATGAGATTCTCTAGGATCAGCCTGGAATCTTGCCACAAGACCAACAGCCTGCATTATATCTGGTCTAGTTTGAGTGAGATACAACAATCCACCAATCATTGATCTATACTTTGTCTGATCTGCCTTTGGAGAATCATCATCTTTGCTTAACTTACATCCGGTTGCCATAGGAGTGTTCATAGGTTTTGAGTCTTCCATACCAAATTTCCTTAACAATTCTTTTACATATTTGGTCTGAGAAATGAAGATCCCTTCTTTTGTTTGAGTAATTTGCAGACCCAAGAAGAAATTCATTTCACCAAGCATAGACATTTCAAACTCACTTTTCATCTGATTTGCAAAAGTTTTGCACATACTATCTCTACCTCTAAAAATGATATCATCCACAAACACTTCAACAATCAAAATGTTTTCATAATCAATTTTGAAATATAAGTTACTGTCAGCAGTACCTTTGTTGAATCCAATCTGCACAAGATGCTTATCCAACCTTTCATACCATGCTCTTGGGGCTTGCTTCAATCCATACAAAGCTTTCTTCAACTTGCAGACCATATCATCATTATCAGACAATTGAAATCCATCCGGTTGTTCAATGTAGACTTCTTCTTCCAGATCACCATTTAGGAAGGCAGACTTGACATCCATCTGATATACCTTGAAGTCTTTGAAGGCAGCAAATGCAAGAAGTAATCTGACAGCTTCAATTCTTGCCACCGGAGCAAAAGTCTCTTCAAAGTCAATTCCTTCTATTTGAGAGTAGCCTTTGCAGACCAATCTAGCTTTGTTTCTGATTACTTCACCAGCTTCATTTAGTTTGTTCCGGAAGACCCACTTGGTTCCAATTACATTTCTATCTCTAGGTCTG
The DNA here is from genome assembly GCA_027924645.1 of Cunninghamia lanceolata. NCBI lineage: Eukaryota > Viridiplantae > Streptophyta > Pinopsida > Cupressales > Cupressaceae > Cunninghamia > Cunninghamia lanceolata. Next base: position 22,498,569 of record BSBN01000582.1, read on the forward strand.
GGAACAAGATCCCAAGTATGATTTTTCTCAATTTGCATCAATTCATCTTCCATTGCTTTGGTCTAGTTTTCATCATTGCAGGCTTCATTTATTGTTTTAGGTTCAATCTTTGAAATCAGACAACATTCATCCTGATTTTGAGCAACATTCCTTCTAGTTTGTACACCTTTGCTTCTGTCACCTATGATTTGATCTTCAGAGTGGTTCAGTCTTACATACCTTGGAATTTTGGGAGTATCCTGCACTGCTGCTTCTTGATCAGGCTCATTCAGACCTATCTCTTCTTCCTGACTTACCGGATCAGGCTGACTCTGTCTCACCAGAGAGGATTGAGGTCCTTGAACACTGTCTTGGTCATCTTCATCAAACTCATAAAATCTTGAAGGCTTCTCAATTCCTTCATCAACTTTCACATTGGTACTTTCTATCATCTTCCTCAATCTCTTATTGTAACACCGGTATGCTTTGCTTTGAGTGGAGTAACCCAAGAAAATTCCTTCATCACTTCTAGCATCAAACTTTCCTAGATCTTCATCTCTTTTAATATAACACTTGCTACCAAATACTCTGAAATATTTCACAGTAGGAGTGATGCCAAACTAGAGTTCATAGGGGGTCTTACCGGTGTTGTTTCTGATTTGAACTCGATTGAGAGTGTAGACTGCAGTGCTGATAGCTTCCTTCCAAAACATTTGAGGAACATTTGCTTCCAACATCATTGTCCTGGCAGCTTCCTGGATGGTCCGGTTCTTTCTCTCAACTACTCCATTCTGCTGTGGAGTCCTAGGAGCATACAACTGTCTCCTTATACCCTACTTCTCACAAAAGTCAATGAACTCACCAGATGTAAATTCACCACCTCTATCAGACCTTAGACACTTTAGTTTCAATCCGGTTTGATTCTCTACCATAGCTTTGAAGATTTTGAACTTCTCAAATGCTTCTGATTTTTCTTTTAGAAAGGTAACCCACATCATCCTGGAATGATCATCAATTAACAACATGAAATATCTATCACCTTGCAGACTCTTGATTCTTGTCAGACCACAGAGATTAGTATGTACTAATTCCAACAATCCAGTAGAAGACTGATCTTTGCTTTTGAACGAGACTCTGCTTTGTTTACCTAGCTGACATTCTTTGCACAAACTATTTGTGGGTTTCATCAATTTTGGAAGATCTCTTACGGCCTGAGTATTGCTTATCTTGATGATGTTATCAAAATTTACATGACACATTCTTCTATGCCATAACCAACTCTGATCAATTTGAGCAAACAAACAACTTTTATTTGAACCAACCAGATGAAAGATATTACCTTTTGTCTGAGTACCGGATGCAATTTCAGTTCCAGAGCTTGTAAAGATTCTGCATTTTCCATTCTTGAACCGGAGATCATAACCCTTGTCCACTAACTGACCAACACTGAGAAGATTGTGCTTTAATCCTTCAACATATAGTACGTTACCTGTTTTGCTTTTTCCATCAAAGGAAATAGTTCCCCTGCCTCTGATTCTGCCAGCTGAATTGTCACCAAACTTTACCATTCCTCCTTCATACCTTTCCAAATTCAAGAACTTATTCTTGTCACCAGTCATATGGTGAGAGCATCCACTGTCAATAACCCAATCATCCTTTTCTTCCACTTGAGCAGCCAAAGCTTTTTCAACAACTTTGTGATTGACAGATTCAAAGAGTATTGAATCTTCTTCCTTGATGGCAATAAACACCCACTCATTTATGGATTTGCTTCCTAGTTCTGATTCATCATCTGTTACTGCTTCATTGTCATCTTCTTCATGAACATAATAGCAATTCTTTTGAAACCTTTGTCTGTTAGTATTAGACCTTGCAGATCTTTCCGGACATCTTGAAGCAAAATGGCCAATCTTATTGCAGTTGAAACACTTAAAGGGTAGTTTTCCTTCATACTTACCGGATCCTCTTGGCAGTCTCTTTGCAATGAGGGCTTCAAGTTGGGCTGTTTCTGCTTCTTCTTCTTCCATGTCTCTTCTTGCTTGATCATACCATGACATTTTCCTTGATGAGTTTTCTCCCGGATCAAATCTCTGTTTGCCTTTCACATAGGCACTGGCTTTGAAAGCAGATTCAGTCCTGGGAGGATCATCTCCAAACTCGGTCATTTCAAATGCAGCTAGTTTGCCAGCTAGTTGTTCTCTTGTGACAGTTGTGTGGGCTCTGAATTCATCAATGGCAGCAACCTTGATTTTGTAGGCAGCAGGAAGGGATCTTAGGATTTTGCAGACAATCTCATTTTCATCTAAAGTTCCACTAGCATTTCTGATTCCACATACCAGCTCATTCACTCTTGGCATAAAGGTAGTGATGTTTTCATCATCTCTCATTTTCAATCTTTCAAATTTCCCTTTCAGACTTTGCAACCTTGCACTTTTGACAAACTCATCTCCTTCATACAGAAGTTCCAGTTTAGTCAGGATTTCATATGCAGTTGGTAGGTCAATAACATTCAAGAGATCTGAGTCATTTAATGCGCTTAGAAGAGTTTCCTTGGTCCGCAGATTATTTTTAGCTTCTGTGATTTCATTCAGAGTTGTCGGACAACCTTGTGGAGGTACATATGGTTTTGAAACCATAGCCAAGTATGCTTTTCCCATACATTCCAGGTGACACTTCATGCGACCTTTCCAGAGAGTGAAGTTGGTTCCATCGAACTTCGGACTATCCTTCTTGTATGACGACATCCTGGATCACCTCAAGCGGTTAAGCTCCTATCAGAGGAACCAGGCTCTGATACCAATTGTTGGATCTAGGGCATACAACTGAGAGGGGGGGGGGTGAATCAGTTGTATAAAACTTCTTGTTCTTTCAAACTCTTGATTCTTTGTTGTTAGTTAGCAGCGTATAAATTAATCATCCATGAAAGCATAATACATAAACACAAGAGCAGATAAGCATCAACACATTGAACACCAAGATTTTGACGTGGAAAACCCGGTTAAGGGAAAAACCACGGGGTGATTAACCCAAGAATTATTCTCTGTTAGAAGAATAAAGAAGAATGAATGGCACATGCCAATTAGGGCTCACTGCCTGAGCACACTACTCACAAAGAGGCCCACTGCCTACAAGGAGACACACTGTCTACAAAGTGATAAAAATCACAGTCTTGAACTGGAGAATGACATCTCTACCATGTCCGGATCAGTTCCAATTAAGCCCAAAAACCTCTGCTCTGCCGTTCGCACTTCTCTTCGCTGTGCCACACTCATCCACACATACCACACTCTGAAATGAACTCACAAACCGTTATTTATACAAGACATCGACTTAGGAACAAACATCTAAGTCAGCAAACAACCACAAGAGTATCCGCAAGATGAATAACACATCCGGTCGGCCACCACAAGAACATTCGCAGGATGAACAACTCATCCGGTCGGCTAAACAGAGCAAGAACTTCATCCGGAAGAATAACTTCAATTCCAGGCTCTACTATCAATGCGGATCAACAACGCAACCTCAACACGATCTAAAAAACTTCACAAGCCTGCCTGAATGACCGGATACATCCGCACTTCCTTTACTTGCTGGAATCTCTTATCTTCCTCATCCGGAACTTCAAGAACACAGTCTGTTGCCACTGTAGAAGGTACTTCCGGACCTTCAAATCATACATTATCAATGCGGACCAACAACACAACCTCAACATGATCCAAGAACCTTCACAAGCCTGTCTGAATGACTAGGTACGTCCACATTTTCTTTACTTACTGAAATCTCTTATCCTCCTTATCCGGAACTTCAAGAACACAGTCTGTCGCCACTGTCATAATGCAAGAGGTACTTCCGGACCTCCAAATCATACACAACTCGAGATGGCACATCACAAGGACATCCCAAACACTCTTTCCAATCCGCAGATTAGGATTGTACAATTCCGGACCTCACCGGACCTTTCTGTGATCCTCTGTCACCTCTAAGCACTTGCCAGAACCGGTTCCACACAGACAGCCATAACTTCTTCAGGTCTTCAGGCAGACCTCTGAAAACTTGACTGAAGCATCTCAAGACTCATATCTGCAAACCCTTTAATCCGCATCCTCCGGTTCTCAACCTATCCAATATATTTGCCTTCTTCTCATCACTGTTCTTCACTGTTCCTGACTGAGGCTAATTTTCTCAATATCCTCAACACACAGCTCATCCAATCCTTCTTGTCAATGTAATATGAGTATGTTGACATCAATGACAACACTGGTTCACCTCATACTTGCAACAGTTCCTTCTCTAGACTTTTCAGAATTAGAGAGATGATTTCAATGAATGCTTTATTATAGATGTTTAGATACCTAACTATAGCATCTTGCAAGATCTTCTGGTCAGCTTCACTATATTCATCATAGAATTCTGTCATTGGTTGCAGATTTCCATCCACAGTGACTGCCTTAATGACATCATCAATGGAGAGAGTAGGCCTTTCAACAAATTCTTCTGCCTTTTCTTCTGTATGTTTATCGGTAGAGGATTCCATGGATGTTTTCTTTTTCTTCTTCATTTTCTTGACCTCCTCATCAATCTCTATCTCTTCATCATCCTTTTGACTTATGTATGACCTTGTGGCCTTTGTCTTTGTTCTCTTCTCTCCCTTACCAGATGTCTTGGCTTCCAGTTTGGAGGATCTTGAGCTCTTAGAAGTGGCAGGTGCAAAGCTCTTGGAGGATCTAGTCTGGGAGGGGTCTTGCATTGGATCACTTTCTTTTTCTGCTTCTTGTCTCTCTTTCTCTGCTCTTTCTACTTTCTCTCTATTCACATCAACTACCTCTTTTGAAATGCCATATCTTTTGGCAACTTCATCTACTTCTCTTCTCACTTTTCTTTTCATCTCTGGATGTCTTAGCTCAACATGAATTTTCACACTCAATTCTTGAAAGGTTCCAAACCTTTCTGCCTTAGGGTCCTTAGGTTGACTCAGCAGGTGTTGGACATGTAGTTCAAGGATTTTCTTACCTACCTCATAGCCCATTGGCATAATCTAGACTATTCTGGGTTCTACTGCCTCCATTAGGAATTGATCAGTGTCTACCATGAAGCACACTGTATCCTTATATTTTTCAACTATTGTCTAAGGAATTATTTCTCTAGCCTACATCATACCTTGGAAGTTCTTGAAATACCCCTAGAGTGTTGTGCTTTGAGCCTTGGCATCACCAATCCCATACATATAATCTCTGATTTGTATTGCAACCGGTCTGTCATTTTGCCATACCCAGCCACTTGTTCCAGGTAGCTCATTCATATGGTAAAAGATGAGACATAGTATTAGCCCACCATACTTAAATGAGTTCTTCTTATCCTTCTTTATTTTCTATAAATTTTCTAGTAGTTGGCTCAGAAGTTCACATCGATCATAGTCTGCATTTTCCCTTAGCATCTGATATGTAGTATAAATTGCAATTCCGGATACAGAGTTCTCCCTACTAGAATGATATATTTTGTATCCAATTATCATAGAGACAAATTTGATATCTGGATCTGTGATATCTTCTATTTTCATTTCTCTCTTGTCAAACTTTGATCTGGTAGCCTCACTTATAGTTTGGTTCTTGACCAATTTGAGAGAAGGCAACCCACTGGATAAGTGCAAACCGGATACTTCCCTAATGGCACCTTTTGTTATCTCGAATGGCCTCATCAACCACATGAAGTTGTCATGTATTATGCTAAGAACATACTGGACCCATTCATCCTTTGCAAAACAGGGAAAGTGGATGCAGTGTCCAAAATATTTATCCCGGATGGCCTTGTATTGAGGTTTAAGTTCAAATGTTTCATCTATTAATTGCTTGTGATAGATATCCATCATTTTGGATTCCCAAATTCCTCAATATTGGCATGTATGTATACCCTAACATCTTCTACATGTACAACCCCATGCGGAATGCTAGAGAAGGCACCTAAGATATCAACTTCTAGGGATTTGTAAGGATGTTTCTTGAACTTAGGGCGTCACCTATCAATGATCTTAACAACATTTGGAGTAGCCATCTTGCAAAAGATTCAAAGAGAGATATTCAATAATGGAAATACTTTTTTATGCTTCTAGGGTTCATGATATGAGCCAGAAAAGATCGCTGGTTAAATCAGATTCTGCGGTTGATCTTTGAGAGGGTTGAAGCAATCTTGTTTATAGAGCTCCTTTCTTCTTCTCGAATACAAATGTGCAAGTGATGAATAAAAGAACCCTTATATTTTTGTGGAAACCCTAATTTCATATTACAATAAATGCACACCTTAAATCATTCCAATTTCTCTATTATGACCTTGTTCTGAGAGAGATCCTTCTAAATCACTGAGATGCACTTAGAATTCTTCTTGGTGATAATTGACAACATATCTCCCTTTCTCCAATCATTCCATTTATCCGTAGATCAAGATATTTCAATTTTGAATCATACTAGATCTAACTGTGAAAATCCTACTTTTACTGGATGACTGTCAAACTGGATCAATCTTGGATGATTAACCTCTTCAAACCCCTTGCGAATCTTTCATATTTTTACTGAGGGTTATTTAGATATTTCTCTGAGAACCCTTTAAACCACAACTTTCCATGTGCCAATATCAAGCAACGATTGACTGGTTGGGGGAATTTATTTTCCTTTGTGCTCCCCCTGAGCCAAAGCTCATCTATTTAGTTTTTAGAAGAAATATCAGCACCAGATTCTAGTGCAGATCCATCCCCAACATTTTTTGTACTTCTCTTCACCCAAATCTTGTTCATCTCCCTTTGAACTTCATCTGCATTCACTTTTCCTTTTCCTTTGTCTTAATTTTGATTATGATTCACTGGACCCTTTTTATCTTGATTCTTACTTCTGTAGAATTTGGCAATATGACTGGATCTATTGCAATTGTAGCAAACAATATTTCTTTGCAAATTTGACTGATATCCTCTTGATTTGCATTGATTAGCCATATGTCTCGTTCTATTGCATGCAAAGCATCTACCATTGAATGAATTATTTGTTAGCATATTTCTACATTCATGAGATTTGTGACCATACCTTTTGCAGTTAAAACACTATCTGAAGAAGGATGAATTAGTTTGATTCATTCTTCTTCCTCACTGATTTGCTTTATGACTGAAGTTATTGCAATTGTAGGAGTATCCATTGAAGGATGGATATCTTTGAGTATTTGGTTGGCTTACCAGAGGTCTTCTAGCCCTGTTCCTTGGATTTCCTAATCTAAAGTTCTTCTGACCAGATCCAAAGCTTTCACCTTTCTCATACCCCAAGACATGCTTGTCATCTACCCTCTTTTGGCTTTCAAGAAGAACTTCAAGTTGAGCAGAGCTTATCTTGAATTTCTCTTTGTATTCATTTGTTGTTTGAAGATCCCTTTTAAGAGTGTCTATCTAATTCTCAAGTTGTTCTTCATTATCTCTAGCTTCTTCAAGATCAAATTCTAGATGCCTGATTATTCTATCCATTTTGTGGCAGTCTTCCGACTTCTCCTTGAGAGATTGTTTTAGATTATCTTCAATTTTTCTTTTCTCTTCAATTTCTTGGGTGAATTTAATAACCCTTGATTCCATTTCATGTCTCACCATAATGACCTCTTTTGATAGCTTCTCACATAACTTATTTTTCTCATTCAGATCTTCATTAGTATCATTGGCTCCACTTTGACTTGCTAATTGTTGAAGTAGTTCCTTTCTCTTTTTCACAGATATACTCATTTTCTCTTTTAGTTCATTTATGAAATCATCATCTTCTTTGAGTCTTTCCCTCAAGTTATTGACTTCAGCGTGAGATTGCTCAAGATCATCTAGGGTAGACTAAAGTTGTTCCCTCATACCATACATATCCATTGAGATTCCCAGATCTTCGTCAAGCTGTTACGCTATGTTTGGAGGAACTTAGCTCTGATACCAATTGTTGGAAACAAGGTAGATAACTGAGAGGGGGGTGAATCATTTATCTTAAATATTTTAACTTTCTATTCTTCTATAATAATTAATGCAGCATCAAAACATATAAGCATACATAACCATGAGAGCAGAAATAAAATCAATACACATAACACAATGATTTTGACGTGGAAAACTGTGTTAAGGGAAAAATCATGGGGTGAATAACCCAAGATTGTATTCTCTGTTAAAAGAATAAGTACAAAATGGCACTTGCCAATTAGGGCTCACTGCCCGAGCACACTACTCACAAGAGGCACACTGCCTACAAGCGATTCACTATCTACAAGGATATAGAAGGTAACCAGATATTTGAAGTAAAGAGAGGCATCCACATATGCTGAGGTTTAGTTTTAGTTAGGCTCAATATATTGATCTACTACACTTCATACTTCCTCTATTTTAGTGCTGCTATTCTGTCACATACTAGACTTGTATTGTTTCTTTCACACTTCTCTCTGCCTTTTGTCACACACTATTCCACACACCACACCCCTTCATACCAAAATTCATCTAGTATATATATCCGCACCAAGGATTTCAACATCTTTCTAGTCAACAACTAGAATACTCAAGATATTTACTAAATACTGGTATGTCAGCTGAATCCATGCTTAACATGTGATGCATATCAAAAATATAGACATAGAAGTCATCAATCATGTTGGCCAACCATGAATGATCCTGCAAGAAGCTTGATCACCATTAATTTCTCATCCGGATTAAGGTTTGATGCTTTGTCGGTCAGTTCTTCCTCAGTCTACCCTGCCTGTCAGGAACCCAACACTTAGGTGCTCATATCTTTTCACTCTTTCATCACCAGAGGCTCAATCTTTGGAATATAGTAGACATGATACTCCTATTAACTTTCCCAAGTCTGCACTTTTCTAAGTTACACCCTCTGAGAGATCCGGACCTAATTGTTGAACCTTGCTGCATGCTCTGTTCTTGCTCACCAGATCAAGACACTCTTCAATTTGACTTTCGGTATAGACATACTATGTGCTGCAGATGTGTGGGATAAACTTTGTTGCCATTAGTGACAACAATAATGAAGCCACACAATGTCTCTTGCCAACAATTCAAAGAACAATATGGAAATCAGTATGCCCCTGAATTTGTCCTGCATGAGCTAATAAGCATCTAGAAAAATTAGAATGAATCATTATATGACTTCAATCAAAGATTTTCCAAATTGCACAATAAAATACCACATGGATCCAAATTGATTGATTCAATAGCTCTAATTATATATCTAAAAGCTTTTGATCCAAAAACTAGGTATGAACTCAGGAATAAATCTCCCATGACCTTAATAGAGGCACAAAAAGTAGCTATCAGTATTGAAAATAATAGGAAGGTTGCAGGGATAATTGACAAAAGGGATAACCTTAGAATTCCCCAACAATCTAAAAACCCCCACAATAAATAGGAATACCAGTATAGGAATGAAATATCAAGGTTACATGACATGCCCTATAATACAAATTAGAAGGATGGGAGACCTTTGGAAAATAATAGAAAGCAGAATTATGGGAAAGATACTCCTGATCCTCTTAAAAGGAATGGAACGCATGTAGTGGAAAATAATCCATGGTTCTTAGCCTATAATCTACCTCACTCACCTGATTATTGTGTGGTTGTATGCTTAGTACTGCAAGAGGGAACATCCCATGGTCAAGAAAGGGACAACCATACTATAAACATGTTGGCATTTAGACCCCATCAGATTGATGAAGGATATTCATCCACGGAGGAGGATGGATATGAATATGACGTGGGAAACCAAAGATAAAATATTGGTATAGGAAGATAGGAGGTCTTTTCAGACCAAGAAGATAATTATGAAGAAAATGTTTATGATCGTGGCATATCATCACATAACCAATGGAGAAAACCAACTGAAGAAGAAAGAAGGGCTCTCACAATTGCCGTAGTAGCACAAGCAAAAAGTTATTATAATATGAGAAATAGAACAATTAATACAAATCAAGGAACACCTAGAAGTGTGTTTGTAAAATATCAGAGTCATAATAGGGACAATATGAAAAATACATCTAAAGAGCTAGAAAAAACTGAGCAAGGTAAGATGAAAGATAAAATACCAGTTGGAGAAAAGGGGCATAAAAAAATAGAAAAAGCTTATCAAACAATAACTCCCTCATTTGACATAGCTCAAGTAGTATCTCAAGTGAAGATATCAGTACCACTTCTTGAAATGATGGAGATAAATCAGTACAAGAATACAGTGGTTAAGATGATTTCAAATATACCAAAAAAGAAACAAGAAAAACCTAAAATCAAAATAAATAATGTTCAAACTGAGGCTGCTAAAATTCTAGAAGTATATTTGGGTGATAAATTGACAAGGAATCCATCTCAAGTAGATCCTTTCTACACTACCTTGTTGATAAAAAATAGGCTGGTGAGGAACTATATGATTGATTCAGGGGCAGCTATGAACATCATGTCGATAACAGTCATGAAGGAGTTAGAAATGTGGGTTGACACCACATATGGTAAATGTTATGCTATGCACAATAGATCCATCCCAGTTGTGGGTATTATGAGGGATGTAGAGATAAAGTTAGCTACCTACCTTGAAGCAGTTTATTAGATTGACATCACTATAGTGGATATCCCAACCTACTATGGAATGTTGCTATCTAGACAATGGACTACAATAGTAGGAGGAAATGTCCAGTTGGATCTATCTTATGCCACTATACCAGTGGGAGAAAAGGAAATTAAGTTGTGCAGAGAACCAAGGTATGAGAATATCATAAAATGCATTGACCAAAATCAAGTAAATTTCTTCTGTGATACAGACCTTGGTGCATTCAGAATTGAAAAGGGTCAACCAGAATTACAAAACACTGACCCTGTTGGTTTTTCTTCTAAATCAGCATTAGGGTTTGCCAGTTCTAATGCACATGTAGATTCATCCAACTGAATACAAGAGGTTGCGTGAGCTCCTCCCCTTCACTTCTGGTTTTGCCACACCAAGGGGGGTGTACCTATTTGATAAAAGTATAACCTTGACTAGCTCAATGACAGAAGGATTTAACTTGACAGCAACAGGCAGAATACTCTCATGTATGGACCAAGATTTGTGTAACAAATCACAAGGTTGGCAATCTTCTTGGACATAATGTCTGGTTAGGTATGAGAGCATGCAGAGGTTCCTAATCCTAATCCTACAACTAACAGATGGAAGGATGAGATGGTTTGAAATGGTGTTTGGAGTTATGGGACTTTCCTAGACCCATTGAACAGACAGATTCCCAAACCAGTGCCTTATCTGGGCAGCAGAGTCATATCTAAGATTGTAAATGTCTCCCCATGACAACATAAATTCATATCCAGAGGACCTAAGAATAATGCTACTGCCTAACAGCAACATGTCCAAGAAAGAGTATCATTAATGATCATACTTAACAGATCCTATGATAAAATCTATTTCCCTTTGTATCTGATCAAAAGCCTATTTAACCACTCCTTGAGCAGATGCAATAAATTAGACACACAGTATGCACATACTGAAAAACTTGGAAGCCCTTAACAACCTTGTTTGAAAGGAAAACAAATGACATACAGGAGACAATCAGAAACAATACACACATAGGTGTTTTTCATTTAAAATCAATCTGCATAGAAGGCCATCACAAAGAAAATCATCATTTACAAGCCAAGATAGATTAGTACACCAGACTAAGGACCGAGTCTGTAGCAAAAAATGCCTTTCAAAATGTGAACACCTTATGTTTAGAGTCAGAGCCGAAAGCCCAAAAAACCTCGAACCCCCAAAATGTAACACAACCAGACCATTTTAAACAAAACCGTGTACCTTTTGTAATTAATTACATGGCCAGAAGTCAAAAATCCCCAAGATACATCCATCAGAGGGAATGGCGCTTAGAAGCCATCAATGTAGCAGACAAGGGAGGCCTCAAACCTTGCGCCGCCATCTGGGAGTCTTCATTCACAATCAGGCAGTTTAATCGCTTATACCATCGCCCATACTCCTGCTACAGTTGCCATTGATGGCCCAACAACCCACAACCATCGAGAAAACTATCGCTGCATTCAAATGGGGAGTTCCCGCCAAAATGCATTTTCTGAAGGTTCAAATTATGTAGGAAAATTAGTCCCACATGCACGGTGCGAAGACAACTGTAGCATTTTAAAAACATGGCCACCCACATACTAAGTGTCGAGCACTTTTGCCACGCTCAACACATGCCTCTCAGCCCAAAGCCCATCGCCCAGACCTATACCATCGGCCCGCTCCAAAAAACTCCTTCCGATCTCAACGGTCTCGCCGATGGCAAACAAAACACACCCTCCGTCGCCATGACTCCCTCCATCAGAGCATCCAAAAAATCCTCTGGCTGACCTCAAAATTCTTGCCGATGCCATCACAAACTCCATATTTAGGTCTTTGGCGAGACACACGCCATCGGCACAACAAAAAAGATGCTCGCCAATACGTCGAGTCACACTGACGCACCAACGAGCCACACTCTGCTCCAATATCGGCCAAACACTCTCCATCGGCGGACCACAAAGCGCTGCCCCCGATAGCCAAGGTCACTCTGATGACCGAACTCCTCACTCCCATCGGTCAGACACACATCATCGGAGCAACTAAAAAAATGCTGGCTGACACCCTAAGTCACACCGATGAACACAACGCCCAAATCCCCATCGGCCAGAAAAATGATATCGGCAGAGGTCAAGACCCCTCTGCTGATAGCAAAAGTCTCGCCAATGGTCCACTCCATACTCCCCCGTCGGTGTGACCCGCGCCTATCGGCGCCACAAAAAACTGCATGGCCGACAATACTACTCTCGCCAATAGATATCCATCGGCCAAACAAATGCCATCGGCCCAACATGAAACTCCTTCGCTGATAGCACAAAGTCTTGGTGATGGAAGAAGATATGACTGCTACCATCATGATCGCCAAGACAAATACAAACTCATGCCGATGGAGAAAACATGAAGACCACCTCCTCAAGAACTATGATGCAGATGCTGAAAAACACTAAGGGGCCCCAAAACTTAAAATTTTTTGGATATTTTGGGATGGTGCCTGCATGAAAATTGCTCGAAAACTATCAGTAAATTCAGGTGCCAATAGTGGCTCTGATTGGGGATGTGCAGGTGCGAGACTGCAGCGAGAACCCCAGATCTCTGGGATGCAGACCAGTGCCTTATCCATTGGGCAACAGAGTCATGAAGTTACCATGATCTGCATCACCAATCAAACTTGATGGCCTAAGGCCACCAAGAAAAGGAAAACCAATATTTCCCCTTGTCAAACACCTTGTTCTCATCTGCGTACACTGGGTCAAGCCTGAGAATACTGCCATGATCTGACCAAAAACAAACCTGGTCATCTGCACATTCAACCTTCTAATTTATTTTGTCACTGTCAACCCTATGCAAACAACCCTCAGCATCAGGCAGCAAATGGATGTAGAATGTATCAAGCAATGCATACTCAAATGGAATATAACACATGTTATCATTTGTATCAGTATTATGCATTGCAAAATGATCTCCTAGCTAGACTAAAAACTGAAAATATTCAAAGTCCACTATGCAACTAGGAAAATCAAAGCTCATTTCATATGCTGGCCTCTCAAAAGAAAAGCTTTCAAATTCACAATTGTGCACATCATGTACACAACCAATAGCAGCACCAAACTAGAAAAGATCAGGCTCTGGCATCTTTTTCAAATCAAGCACATTTTTACAGTCACTTACCTGATGTATGTTGTTTCCTCTTTCATCAGGATGAGAAACAGAATCCAAGTCAAAAATAATGTCTAGATCCTCACCATACTCAGACAGATCCTCATCATCACATGTGTCATAAATGGGTGACCCAGGTGCATCAGTTTCATCATAGTATGTCATTGGTTCATGGGCAGCAGAGCACGCATTTTCATCACCAATGGATTCACTCTATGGAGGAGTATCAGCCTGTGTGTCATAAGCAAAACAGCCATCAAATGAAAAACAATCATGCTCTGCACTAGCACTTATTTCAATTTCTAACTGCTCTTCATGATCTCCATGTGTTTGAAAGGTAGGCAATGGGTCACACATGGGACTATTTTTCTGTTTGCTTATACCTTCTCTGTCTTGAGTACAATACTCACAATTGTCTCCACAGGTCCATTCCATAAGTTGCTCATTGCTGTCCACAACCTTGTTATTGTTTTCATGGTCATATGCCTCATCATTGCAATGGGAATCCTCACTATTCCTTTCACTGGCATCCTCAACTGGTGAACAATCCAGTTGAGCAGTATTGTTAGCATTATGTTCAAATACAGCAGTCTCAACCTCTATGCTTTCATTTTCATTTTTATCTGCACATGATGCCTTAATTATTTGGTCATTTGCAGCTTCACAACTATTTTTCACACCAAGGCCAGGGGACAGGGATTTCAGTAGGTGCACATTTCTGATTTTTTCTATTTTTTCTACGAACTTGTATGCCATCTGCATACTTGTCACCTTGAAATCCCTCAGTAATGCACTAGAGCCCTCCTCAAAAGCCTCAAAGAATATGCCAACACAGGCTGAAGTGTCAGGTCTGAAGACTTCTGGGATCTGTGAAAAGGCTACTGTAAACCTATGACTGAAATCAACACATGGCTCTTCATCTTGTTTTCTGATTCTCACGATTTCTGCAACAAGATCAGAAGGTTCTTTTGCAAATTCTTTTTTGAAAAAGTCAGTAAGCTCATCCCAACAGGCAAAGGATCTCTTTGGAAAGCTCAAATACCAGTCTTTTGCTTTTGCATCAAAGGACCTAACAAAAAACCTCATCCACATATCCTCATCTCTAAATGAATGTTTTCCCATAAAACTGTAAAAATTTTGGATATGTGCATTCCCATCACATACACTGTGACCACTAAATCTAGGCATCTGATAGTATATCCTAGCAGGCATAGTTTCTACTTTATAATCCACCCATGACAAATCCAGTTGGTCATACAAAGGATCAAAAGGGCTGAGAAGAGGTTTAGCCTTCTGACTGGCAGACACAACAGGGTTATTGCTTTTTAACTGGGCCTGCTCAGCCTCTAAGAATATCAACCTATTTCTTATCTCTTCTATTCTTTTATCCAACATTTCACCACTGAGTATGGGATAATTCATACTTGGATTCATGAAATTTCTATTTTCAGACATCCCTTGCATTCCTAAGACCTGTAACCTCCTCTGGCATCTAACCTATGCAGCAAAACAACAAATATAAAGGGGAAGGAACAAGGTACCTTTCTTATACAGATGCTGAAGTCTGAACAACACATTTTCTGTCACAACACACACATCAACTTTTCATGTGCACTTGAATTTTTTGTAGAGTCGCCACCTCTCCAAAGAGGACAAAATTTATAGTAGCTGAAAGCTCATCAAATATGTTTCTGAGTTCATTCCACCAGCAGAGCAAAACTTCACCAGAGATTGCAGGATATCACTTTACATCAACATCCCTAGCAGAGTCACCATTTTTATTGATTTTTCTTCTGAATCAGCATTAGGGTTTGCTAGTTCTAATGCACATGCAGATTCAGCCAACTGAATACAGGAGGTTACGTGAGCTCCTCCCCTTCACTTCTGGTTCTGTCGCACCAAGGGGGGTGTCCCTATTTGATAAAAGTATAACCTTGACTAGCTCAATGACAGAAGGATTTAACTTGACAGCAATAGGCAGAATACTCTCATGTATGGACCAAGATTTGTGTAACAAATCACAAGGTTGGCAATCTTCTTGGACATAATGTCTGGTTAGGTATGAGAGCATGCAGAGGTTCCTAATCCTAATCCTACAACTAACAGATGGAAGGATGAGATGGTTTGAAATGGTGTTTGGAGTTATGGGACTTTCCTAGACCCATTGAATAGATAGATTCCCAAACCAGTGCCTTATCTGGGCAGCAGAGTCATATCTAAGATTGTAAATGTCTCCCCATGACAACATAAATTCATATCTAGAGGACCTAAGAATAATGCTACTGCCTAACAGCAACATGTCCAAGAAAGAGTATCATTAATGATCATACTTAACAGATCCTATGATGCAATCTATTTCCCTTTGTATCTGATCAAAAGCCTATTTAACCACTCCTTGAGCAGACGTAATAAATCAGACACACAATATGCACATACTGAAAAACTTGGAAGCCCTTGACAACCTTGTTTGAAAGGAAAACAAATGACATATAGGAGACAATCAGAAACAATACACACATAGGTGTTTTTCATTTAAAATCAATCTACATAGAAGGCCATCATAGAGAAAATCATCATTTACAAGCCAAGATAGATTAGTACACCAGACTAAGGACCGAGTCTGTAGCAAAAAATGTCTTTCAAAATGTGAACACCTTATGTTCAGAGTCAGAGCCGAAAGCCCAAAAAACCTCCAACCCCCAAAATGTAACACAGCCAAACCATTTTAAACAAAACCGTGTACCTTTTGTAATTAATTACATGGCCAGAAGTCAAAAATCCGCCAGATACATCCATCAGAGGGAATGGTGCTCAGAAGCCATCAATGCAGTAGACAAGGGAGGCCTCGATCCTTGCACCGCCATCTGGGAGTCTTCATTCACAATCAGGCAGTTTAATCACTTGTACCATTGCCCATACTCCTGCTACAGTCGCCATTGATGGCCCAACAACCCGCAACCATCGAGAAAACTATCGCTGCGTTCAAATGGGGAGTTTCTGCCAAAATGCATTTTCTGAAGGTTCAAATTATGTAGGAAAATTAGTCCCACATGCACGGTGCGAAGACAACTTTAGCATTTTAAAAACATGGCCACCCACATACTAAGTGTCGAGCGCTTTTGCCATTCTCGACACACACTTCTCAGCCCAAAGCCCATCGCCCAGACCTATACCATCGGCCCGCTCCAAAAAACTCCTTCTGATCTCAACGGTCTCGCCAATGGCAAACAAAACACACCCTCCGTCGCCGTGACTCCCTCCATCGGAGCATCCAAAAAATCCTCTGGCCAACCTCAAAAGTCTCGCCGACGCCATCGCAAACTCCATATTCAGGTCTTCGGCGAGATACACGCCATCGGCACAACAAAAAAGACGCTCACCGATACGTCAAGTCACACCAACGCACCAACGAGCCACACTCTACTCCACTATCGGCCAAACACTCTCCATCGGCGGACCACAAAGTGCTGCCCCCGATAGCCAAGGTCACTCTGATGACCGAACTCCTCGCTCCCATCGGTTAGACACACATCATCGGAGCAACTGAAAAAACACTGGCCGACACCCTAAGTCACACCGATGAACACAACGCCCAAATCCCCATCAGCCAGAAAAATGATATCAGCAGAGGTCAAGACCCCTCTGTCGATAGAAAAAGTCTCGCCGATGGTCAACTCCATACTCCCCCGTCGGTGTGACCCGCGCCTATCGGCACCACAAAAAAATGCTTGGCCGACAATACTACTCTCGCCGATAGATATCCATCGGCCAAACAAATGCCATCAGCCCAACATGAAACTCCTTCGCCGATAGCACAAAGTCTTGGTGATGGAAGAAGATATGACTACTACCATCATGATCACCAAGACAAATACAAACTCATGCCGATGGAGAAAACATGAAGACCACCTCCTCAAGAACTATGATGCAGATGTTGAAAAACACTGAGGGGCCCCAAAACTTAAAATTTTTTGGATATTTTGGGATGGTGCTTGCATGAAAATTGCTCGGAAACTGTCAGTAAATTCAGGCACCAACAGACCCAATACACCAAGAAGCCCAAACTAATGAATATGTTGTATGGAAAATGTATTTTGATGGTGCATGTAGTAAGGCTGGTAATGGAGCAGGAGTATTGTTTATCTCACCAACCGGTAAAACTTTCAAGTACTCATTTCTGTTAACATTTGAGTGTACCAATAACATGGCTGAATATGAAGCTTTGCTCATTGGCCTAAACATTACCATAAAGTACAAAATAAAATGTCTTGCTATGTATGGAGATTCGGAACTAATTATATCTCAAGTCAAAGAGAAGTATTCATCCAAGAATAAAAGATTGAAACAATATAGAAATGTTGTCTGGGATGATAATGAATTGTTTGATGCTTTCTCCATTAATTGGGTAGACATATCAAAAAATATAATGGCAGACTTCCTAGCAAATATAGCCTTGAAAAGGGATGATGTCACATTGGCAGGCATTACTAAAGTTGAGTTAAAACTAGGCCTGCAATCCTAGACAATGTCTATAATTGGCAAGTTTTCAATGATGACACTAATATGCTTAAGTTCTTACAGTGCATTGACCAATATGAGGCACAAGAGATTGATTTTAATGCATTTGTGGAGGAAGTAGATGACAAGCAAACTTTGTTTGGTAAAGAAATCATCCAACTTAAAACTAATGAGATTCCCAAGGGGCTTATGGCACTAGAAAGGGTGTTTGATGGACTTGTGGAGGAATTAGATGGCAAGAAAACTTTGTTTGGTAAAGAAATCATCCAACTTAAAACTAATGAGATTCCCAAGGGGCTTGTGGCACTAGAAAGGGTGTTTAATGGACATGACCAAGCCCTTATGAAGTAGATACCAGTAAAGAAGGAAGACCTTGAAGAAATCAACTTGGGTACTGAAATGGCATCAAAAAGGGTATATATTGGGAAAAAGATAAGCCCTACAATCAGGAAAATGTCGATTGCTCTATTGAGAAAATATAAGCATGTCTTTGCTTGGTCTTATGATGACCTTAAGGCATACAAGGGGGATCTGTTCTAGCATGAAATCCCACTCAAACCTGATGCAAAACCTTTTAGACAAAAACAAAGACCCATAAACCCAACCTTGCAGCCCAAAATGTATGAAGAACTTGTGAAGCTCAGGGAGGGAGGTATTATTAAGCCTATTAGACATTCTACATGGGTCTCAAACTTGGTCCCAGTCAAAAAAAGAATGGTGACATAAGGTTATGTGTAGATTTTAGAAAACTAAATATCTCATCCCTTAAAGACAACTATCCACTCCCAAATATGGAGGCAGTTCTACAAAGAGTCATAGGATGTGAGTTGTTATCTATGATGGATGGATTTTTAGGTTATAATCAGGTGAAAGTGAATGAATCAGAACAATATAAAACTACATTTACTACTCCTTAGGGCACATATGTATATGTTAAAATGCCATTTGGACTTACAAATGCTGGTGCAACTTTCCAAAGAGCAATGGATGTTGCTTTTGTTGAACTGATTAATGTTATAATGGTGGTTTATCAAGATGACCTCACTACATACTCCAAGAAAGTAGAAGATCATGTTGATCATCTTGAAAAAATATTTGTCAAAGCTTTAGAATATGGTATTTCTTTGAATCCAAAGAAATGTCATTTTGTAGTGACAGAAGGCAAATTATTAGGGCATATAGTGTCCAAAGATGGGGTTAAAATTGACTTGGAAAGAGTGGAAGCCATAGACAAGATCCATATCCCTAAAATAGTTAAAGTCATACAATCCTTCTTTGGACAAATAAATTTTGTAAGAAGATTTATACCGAACTTTGCTGAAATTGTTAAACCCATTTCAAAAATGTTGAAGAAAGGGGCTAAAATAGATTGGTCTACAGATGCACTGGATGCATTTATAACCATAAAGAGAGAAATTAAGGAGGCCTAAGTATTGGAATCCCCTGATTTTAGTAAGCCATTTCAAGTCTTCTCATTTGCATCATTTATCATTTTTCAATAAATCCCTCCAAGGGGCAGAATTGAACTATGATATTATAGAAAAGCATGCATATGCTTTGGTGAAAGCAATGAAAATTTTTAGACCCTACCTAGTAGGAGAAAAAGTGATTGCATATGTTCTAAATGCTGTGATTAAAGATGTGTTTGTACAAGTAGAAGTCACTGGGAGGAGGTGTAGATGGATCAATAGAATCCAGTAGTTTAATGTAGAGATCCAAATCACCAAACTAGTAAGAGGATAGGGTTTAGCTAAACTAATGGATGAATCAAATCTAGAGGCTTCTCAAATTTGCAGTGTAGGAAAGGAAGTGACCATGATTCTAAGCATTGAAAAATAGCTTGGTACACTAACATAACATATTTTTTGAAAAATCAGAAATGCCCTGAACATTTGAATAACAATCAAAAAAGAACTTTGAAGCTACATGCATCTAAATATGTTTTCCTAGATGGTGATTTATATTGGAATAATAGAGATGGGTTACTACTAGTATGTTTGGATGAATCCTAGGCAAAAAGAGTAATGAAGGAAATGCATGAAGGAGTCTATGGAGGACACTTTTCCAGAAAAATCACTGCCCATAAAATTTTGAGAGCTGGTTATTACTGGCCAAGAGTTTTCAATGATGATTTCACATATTTAAGAAAGTGTGAAGCATGTCAGAAGTTCTCAGGAAAGATGAAATATCAAGGAGCACTGCCACTCAAGCCAATGCAAGTTGAGGCTCCTTTTTACCAATGGGGAATCAATTTTATTGGAGAGATATCAGAAAATTCTAGTGGGGGGCATAAGTAGATATTGGTAGCAATTGATTACTTCACAAAATGGATAGAAGCCATCCCAACTAAACAAGCCACTAGCAAGGTTGTAACTAATTTCTTGATGGATAACATTATTGCAAGATTTGGAATGTCTGCCAGGATTATCATAGACAATGGAATGTGTTTCAAATCAGATGAATTCAGAAAATTTTGTGAATCATATGGTATTGTGATTTCATATGCTTCACTGTACCATCCACAAGCCAACGGATAGGCCGAGTCAAGTAATAAGAGTATCCTGAAAATTATTAAAAGAACCTTGGATAGAAATAATAAGGCATGGGATTCCAAATTAAGAATGCTAGTATGGGCAGATAGAATCATTGTAAAGAAATCAACTGGTAAGTCACATTTTGAGCTAGTTTATGGAGTACAGGCTAGAATGCCCATGCAAAACCTATTACCTATATACAAATTTATACTTCAAGAAGATCTGGATGTCCCTGAACCAATGGAAGAAAGAATGGAACAATTGGCAGAATTAGATGAGATCAAAAGATTGGCCCAAGAACAAAATACTAAGATGTAATCACAAATGAAGTATTTATTTGACAAAAGGGCAAAGGATAGAAAATTCAATGAAAATGATATGGTCCTACTGTGGAATGCAAGGTGCCAAGATAAAGGGAAACATGGAAAGTTTGAAGCTCTTTGGATTGGGCCTTTTGTTATCACTAGCAAAGGAGGAGAAGATTCATATTATCTACTATAATGTTAGAAAATGTACCCTTGGGGGCTTTTCCCTCATAAGGTTTAGCTCCTAGGTCTTTTGCATGTATTTAGGACATTTTAGTTCATATTTTAACACCCCGATGGAATGAGACCTAGGTTCTTTGGCAAATTGGGCCTAGGTGGACCCCTTGAGCTGTACCCTGCCCAAAATAGTGGGGGAGGACCTAGGCACCCGCACCCTAGTCTAGCCCTATTTTGGGGTAGCCCTAGTTTTTGGGTGTCGATTAGTGACCATTATTAGGTCCCTTTTCTGACATGGTAAGTTTGAATTTCAAATATCTTAGAAGGAGTGTTTGTAGATGCATATATAAACATGCTTAGGCATTCATTTGTAAACTAGATTATGTTCATGTGATTTCAACATCCTAAGGTGATTCAAGGCTATCTATTGTGTTGCAAGAGTAGACTTGTTTGTTTTGTGTGTTGATATTTGTAGATTTGAGCATCAATCTCCTCATGGCATGAAGAGCATCTTCCTCCATGAGAGCTTCACTACAAGGTGACATAATATTGTGTTTTCATCATTGATTCCTTTGGTTTTTGCCTGTACCTCACAAGGCTATGCACTCTTCGTCTGACAATGGTGTTTGAAGACTTAAGTGTCTTCTGGGGCTTGAATGAGGCAAGCCTCTAAACACCACAACCCCCAAACCAAGTCTTGTGATTGTAGGTTACATGTGTTGCATTTGTGAAAAGTGGAATTGTAGAAAGGATTGGTAGACATCAGAGATTTAGGATCTAAAGAAAAAAAGGAAACAAGAACACTTCTAGGACTTGGGTGCTCACTCTAGTGTCCTCCATAGATAGATTTTAGGAAATAGAAGTTATAGGGTTGATCAGTGTCGGAAGGAGGTCCAGATTTTGTGAAGAAACCTATACCTTGGAATTGGGCACCTGCTCCAGTGTCCCCAACTATTCTGCTTCAGATCCCTAAAAATAGATATTCTCTGATTTGGTGTTTTACTCCTATCTATAAGAGCTTTTTCCATTATTCATCAATTTGTTGTCATATTTGTATAATTAGGGTTTTAGTGGTTAATTGAGCATAAGAGAATGAAAATTAATAATTAAATTCCCTAATCCAAGTTTCCCTATATCTGAAAGTGACCTAGGGTATGATAGTGCTCGCCACTTGACCCTAGATCCTTCAATGTTTAGAGGAGAGGTGGATTTAAACACATAAAGACTAAAACATTAACTAATCCAATTTTCCCCTAAACATCTACAAAATATGTCAGGAGAAGATCAAGAATTGTCAGTGCATAGACAATTCTCACACTTTCCTTTTTACAATATTTTTTCCATGCACAGTAGTATAGGATTTCATTCCACTCCAATTACTCATCCATACCAACTCCCACTTCAAATACATTCCAAGTACCATATGGTTTGCTTCCCAGAGATTTTTCTAGATTATTGCAATGATCTCACACTTATTCATCCCCAATCAGAGCCATTGTTAGAACTAGAAATTTTTTTTTCACCAACCTCTTTCACACTTATCCTTTGTATACCATGGAAATTAGCCACATTATAATTTTATGGTTAAAACAAATTATGAAAATTTGTGTGACAAGATCCATAGTAGCCCCTATTGCTAAAACATGTGTGACATAATCCTATTAGAACAATTACATTTATGAACAAATCTTCATAATATCTTTTCCTAAGTGTATCGGCCTAGCAACACTTCATCATTAGAATTCCCATCATAATCCCATCGATAGCCCTATGAACATAACTTGTAGCCATATCGGGCTAACAATATCCTATTGGCCTAACTCTTGAGAGTCCCCCACTGATAGACTGATAAAATCAACAAAAGCTAGCATATCATTGTGACTCATAGACATCAGCAAAACAAATGTTTCTATTCCCCCGATAACCTAATAGCCTAAGGACGAAGAAGGACAATTAAGGAAATTTTCTAGCAATGAGAATCCTACATTTCATGAGGATATGTTTGAAGAGTATATTCGATACACCTATTATGTCGCTAGTCAAGTCTTGGGAGTAGAGGTCCCACCTCTAATGTCAATTGCACCAATGGTTTTAGCTGCAGATGTACAAACTAAGTGGGCCAGGCCTTTTGACTATGCTAGCTTAGTGGCTAATGCCCTAAATCAAGGGTTTGAAAAAATTAAAAATAACAGTGATAGGATTTGCTTTTGTATGAGAGACATGATAGAGGATTTTGGAGAAATGAATTGAGGATAAGGGATTCTTTTGATAATGGGAATCCTAAACCTATACAGATGTGGACTTCATTATGGGATAGCTGATATGGTAGATCTCACTACCTTTACTTTGAAGAGTTTTTTGTAAAACCTTTAATGGAGTTACTAGGATATCCCTGGGATTATAACCTATCCCCAAGGATGTAGAGATTTCCAAGACCCAAAGAAACTGACCCTAAAAGTAAAGTGGACAATAACTGGGGAGATTAGTATGCTTTCCCTGACTGTACAGTGATGAGAGGTTATGGATTTGAGGGCATCCCACATTTGCTACCTTGAATATTTCCTGATCAAATTGCCTATCTAGAGATTGTGAGGCAGTTAAGAAAATCTGATGCCATACACCTCAAGAAGCATAACAAATAGTCAATCATGCCCAACACTCTATGTTTTGGAGATTTCACAGTGGTCACAAATGAAGGGTATGAAGAAATTAATTCTAAATTGGCACAATACAATCTACCTATAGGTAATGGAAGTCAAAACTTTGATTCAGAGGGTTTTATTCATAAAGCAAAGATTTCACAAGAGCTCTCAGGATATGAACATTTATTTTCAGAGGAAGATGTGATTAGAAACCATGATGAGGCCTCTACTATCAAAAGAATGGGTACATTCAACAAAGTGATACTTGCTAATGAATGGAAAAATAAACTTGTCTAATCTTATTCAAAAAAAATTTGTGAAATATAGGATCCACTGGCAAGAATTCAACAATTGATTGATCATGCAGATGAAATCATAAAAGATGTGCCACCAGTTTTTTTATACAACTTATACAATCTATTTAGGAACACAAGTTGAAGATATAGAGCCTCTAGGCTATGAAGCCTCATAGCCTACTCCTAAAGTATGTTTTTCTATAGATATTGACATAAGTGAAGAAGGGGAAAGTGATGAAGAAAGTGAACAAATGAAGCCAATAAATGCTCCTGAAATAGCACAATATGAGCATCCTCCTAAATTGAATGATGTAAAGTTTGAAGCATCAGATGAATTATCTAATGACATTAGAAGTATGCTTCCACAGAAATTCATTTCTAATGATTATTTTATTAAAACTCCCAAATTTAAGTCATTTGTCTATGAGTACAAAGGTAAAAAGGTGAGAAAAAATGGAAGATGTTACTTCTGAACAAGAGACTACTACTTTGGATGAATTAAAAAGGGAAGTTGATAAGGAGATGGTGTCCATCACTCCCAAAAGAGGAAGGGAGTTACTTCAACAAGCCAAAGTATTACTCTTGTCAGGGTGGGATATGAGTTTAGCAGTTGTGTTTGATAGCTTCAGGAAGAGAGAAGACAAAATAATGAATTTGACAGAAGAAGCTAGTGATAAGATATACTCAGGATTAGGTTATAATGCAGATGAAGCCACTCTACTCATTTGGTCACTTTACCCATAGGATAAGAGACCAACAATTACTAACAATTCAAATCAAATGTTTGGTCATCTCTTAGTCAAAAGGGTAGGGGATACTGACCCCATGGAAACAATAGAGCTTAATATTAATGTGGCAAAATTT
This sequence comes from Cunninghamia lanceolata, assembly GCA_027924645.1. Classification (NCBI taxonomy): domain Eukaryota; kingdom Viridiplantae; phylum Streptophyta; class Pinopsida; order Cupressales; family Cupressaceae; genus Cunninghamia; species Cunninghamia lanceolata. The sequence continues at coordinate 22,523,620 of BSBN01000582.1, forward strand.
AATAAGGCACAAGTTTTAAAGAAAATGATAGACTAAAGAAGGAGCTATTATATCAAAAGGAGAGATCCTCTTCCTCTTCTATATCACAATTCTATCCTCTAGACCTTGAGAAAGATAAGAAAGTGTTGGATGCACTTACTGATGCATCTTATTGGAAAAATTGCCATCTAAAATCCCAAGGGAAATGTAAAGAGCTGGAGAGGGAAGTAAAAACTATCAAATACAATATGGCATCTAAATTAATCAAGGAAAGATTCAATAAAATGATGAGCTGTACTAATACTTATTGGAAATTGTTTAAGCTGACACTCTCAACAATGGCAAAAAAATAAACGACTATAGGGGAGGATGACTGAAAAGAAAGAAGACCTTTTGGGCAAAGGGATCTTGGTGGGACAAACATTACAGGCATATAATGATTTGATAGAGTCACATGATGAATATCATGACAAGCTCAAAGAATAGCTTGATTATTTTAATCTTTCTCCACCACTTTAGGAAAATTCTAGGAATCTCCAAAGGCTTGATGATTGGAAGCAAGAATTGGCCATGGTTCTAACTAATGAATTATAGGAGATCAACGATGAAGAGATGGTCTTGGAAAATACTCATAAGAAATTAGAAAAAATGATGTGAATGGAGTATGATATGAAGGAAGTAATTATCAATGTGAATACCTATGCAAAATAGGACTACCTCCATCATCTCTCTAAAATAAATCTGTTTATCAATCGAACCATGAACATTGTAGATACGATAGGACAACCATCGGATGGAGGAGATCAACCAACAGTATGATGGGCATCATATCAAAAAATAGAATATTTGCACATGCCTTAGATGGTCATGGGCTTCTATTCAGAGATTAATGGAGCGGTGCATCCATTTAATGAAATGTTTTCTTTTCAATTATCATTAGTTGTCGAAAGTCATATCTTTTTGTAATGGGTAGTAGTATCACTCTCTATTCCATTTAGATAGGGCATTAGTAAGAAGATAGATTGCACCTATTCCACCCATCCATTTTCATATCTCAGAAACATATGCAATTACTATATATTATTTGAATAATATAATGGAGCATATTGATATTTCATGGTTATCTATTCTCAGTGTTCAACTGTTGTGTTAATTTATTATGCACATATGTTATTTGGCTGTCTCTAGAGTGGCTTCTTATGTTATTCAAATTAAGTGTGAAGATAGATTTGATTTGTCAATACACATTTGTTGTAATTGTGTGGTGTTGTTGATTGGTTTCTGTGTGTAGAAGGATTAAATTACATTTTAGGAAATTTAAATTGATTAGTTCCTATGTGGATTAAAATCCTTTTAAATAAATTGTCTTAATTGGCTTCTCCTCACATTTGAGTTAAAATCCTTTCACAACTTCACAGTAACATAAGGGGATATCACTGGGACTACTAAGAAGAGCTCAAAAAACTTACATACCTGCATGTCTGTATAAGGTACAGACATCTGAAAGTACCCAACTGTTAGAGTTAAGCTAAGAACTAAATCTACTAATCTCACACCTCTGCCTCCATAATCACTATCCATCCATTGACTCCATTCACCCAATAGACTAGGCACTAGTCATCTTTAGAACAAACTTTATATAAACTCTATTCATTTACCTTATTTTTAAAAGCATTCTCATTAGGAATTAGTAAGAATACTCTGCGTCTATCTCACACTTGTGTGTCATAGTGATTAGGTTTTCAAAGTAGAATCCACTTAGATTTTAAATCTTCCTTATCATTTAGGTATACCCGCCTAGGTCTGGTAGAACCTAAAGAGTAGGGGGTTTCCAATTACATAAACCCTATCTTGTTGACCAAAAACATATCTATAGACTGGCACCTTCTTGTGGTCTAAAACCAGCATTTTTAAGACCCAACAGTATGTACTAAGCTGAATCCATGATGAATTCATGTGGTTGGGACAACCTTTCAAAATTACAAGGGAAGCAATTAGGGCAGTAACAGGATTAAATGATTCAAGAAAGCATGCCCATGTTAAAAGCAGTAAAGACCCAAATAGTTACAGAGGTCATCAGAGCACAATTTGACAAACGGACACTAACAATCAATGATATCATAGATCATGTGATAAGGTTCACTTCCATGGTGGTAGGTTACAAGGTCTATTTCACAAATCGGGAGAACTCTATCTCCAGCACTGCAATTTACACCACCTATTAGATGACTAAAGAGAATGTTGATTACAACCTGTGTGATCCACTGTGGATTCAATTGATGGAGAACTTAAAGAAGATAAAACAAAGCAAGAACTATCCATTCAAGTATAGTACGTTGATCATCTATCTATTCTTCTATTTCTTGAAAGAATTACCCAACATGAACAATCTATTCTGGTTAAGTAGCAAACCAGTTGCTGCCCAAATTAGAAATCACTTGAATAGCATTGGAAGTTCTAATGAGCAAAAGGTAGCACTATGGGGGTGTTTCAAAAACTTCAAGAGTAGGATGCATTCAAGGGAGAGAATCCCAAAGAAAATTGTAGAAAAATACAAAGATACCATCTATTTTATGGTCACTAAGGATCAATGCTTAATGGAAGCTGTGGAACCCAGAACTATATGGGTAATGCCCATAGGATATGAGGTAGATGGACAAATACTAGAAAACTATGCCTAGCACATGCTTAGCAAACCTAAAGACACTAAAGAAGAGAGGTTTGGAACATATGAAGAGTTATCTGTGAAACTCCATGTTGAACTCAAACAACCAAAAACTACCAGGAAGGTGAGAAATGAGGTGGAAGAAATTGCTACAAGATATGGATTCCCTAAGGAACAAGTCAAAGAAGCAAGGGAAAAAGGTCAAGCGGAAAGGGAAGCAAGGGAAAAGAAAAGAAGTGAAAGAGTTAAGGTTCCAGGTGAACCTAAAGAAAGGAAGAAAAACCTCAAGCAACAAAGAGGTCTACCAGAATCTCTACCTCCTCTTCTTGTCTTACATCTACTAGCATAAAGGAATTTGTAAAGAAGTCAACTTATAGATGAGCAAAAGGATAGAAAACAAAAGGTAGAAGAATGTATGTAAGAAACTACTAAAGCCTCTAGAAGTAGCAAGGAAAAGCCCTCTAGAAGGAAGAAACCTAGCAAAAGATAGAAGGTAGATGAGCCTCAAGCCACATTAACAGTTGAAGATGTATTAAAGTCTATCACTGTTGATAGAAATCTAAAACCTGTGGCTAAATTTTATGATGATTTCAATGATGCTGATAAAAGGATTTTGGAAGAAGCTACCATAAAGTATTTAAACATATACAATAGAGCTCTTATTGAGATCATTGGTGATCTCCTAGATACCTTGGGTAGTATTTTTTCAGTCAGAAATGAAGTTTCTATGGATAAGGACATTGAACTCAGAGAACATACATTGATAAAATTATGTCTGGATATTACTCCAAAAGAAAAGGCCAAAATCTCCAAAGCACTTAACAATGAGTTCAGATCAAAGAAAAGAATGAATGCATTGATAATAGGAGAAATTGATAAAGTGGTCAAGGAAATAGAGGAGATCATTTTGGAAATACTAAAGAAGTACAATATCCCTACCATCTATGATAATGCTGTAGCAGATAGTGGAAATGATGTATCTGTTCTAGCAATGAACCCTGAACAAGAAGTAAGAAAAGATGACCATGTTCCCAAGGAAATGGAAGCAACTGCAGTGGAAACTTGAATAACACCTTCTCTATAAGAACAAAATGACAAGGAGAAACTAGAAGAGGAGCACATCAAGGAAACCTCTCCACTAAAATAGAAGGAGGATGCTAATAAAGATATAAATTTAGATAATCCAAAATAGAGCCAGAAAGAAGAAGTCTCTACCAAAGCAAGAGACACCGTAGATGTTTTAGTTGATTCTAGAAGACAACAAGATCTAGATGAATCAAAATTTATTCAAGGATGAATTAACTTGGACTCATTGTCACCTGTGTAAAAATTCAAATTAGTGTCTATTGTTCAAGCCAAGGCACATGAAGAGATGTTGAAATCACATGTCCAAGATAGTAAGTTGATTAGTAATGCCACCAACATTCTAGAGAAGCTGATGCCAACATTTCAAAAGGACACCTCATTACCCTCCACTGATCAATTCAAGGGCCTTTTGAACTCTATAAGTACACATTTTGAGTCCTTCAAAAAATCTGTAGAAGTAAAAGTTAAAAAGGAGTTTGATGAAAAGAGAATTGTTGAGTTGAAGGCTATGATAGCTCAAGATAAAACTCTGTTAGGAAATGGAATAAAAAGAATACAAAGTGCCATTGAAGAGGCTAGTAAAATATACAAATTTTTTTTATCTTGGCTAAAAGTTGCAAAGGATTTAGAAGATAAAATCAAAGACTTGGAAATCAAACTACTTAATATCTTTGAGACATATAATCCGGCAGTTGAGTCAATAAATGCCAAAGAAACACAAGTTGTAAATATTCACAGTGATTTGGGCACTCTGATAAAGAAAAGGGAAGAAATTAGAGACAGGTTATGCCATCTTAGGGGATTGATAAGCCCAAAAATTGATTCCATGACCAATCTAGCAGATGGAGCCTTGAAATCACAAGCATTAATTGATACAACATCAGATGTACATAAGGCAGAAAAGTTAGTCTTTTTAATAAATGGCCACATACAAATTTTGGAAAGTGCAAGGAATAGATGGAATGGAGAGATAGCTCTAATAAAGGCTATCTATAATGATATTCTACCTTCATCCATAAATTTAAGTAGGAATGTGCACATGTACATATGCAGCAGAATAAGACAATTTTAAAGAACTTTTGACACAATCTTGCCTTTTTGATAAGTTTTGATTCCAAATCATACCCCTTGCCATTGATGTCAAAGGGGGAGAAGAAGATCAATGAAAAATGGATAAACACCTCAAAGGGAAAATAAAATTAGAAGTGTGTATAGTAAGCAAGAGCAGACAAGCATTTTTTGCTAAGTGTTGCCATCAATGCCAAAGGGGGAGATTGTTGGCAAGAGACACTAATATGTATTAGACTTGAGTGTTGTCATTGATGGAAACAAGGCAAAGATAATTCATCACAATGACAAAGACATAATACTCTAGAAGACAATCCTAATCTAGTAATAAGGTACAAACATTTTTGGTCCAAAAGCCCTAAATTGACTAAGTATTGGAAGTGTTCAGGTATGAGATAGAAAAATGATCAGTACTCCTCTGCAAGTGAATATATGAAGATGCAACTTAGGTATGATGTTCATAGTTAACTATTGATGTTACATTCCAATAATCAAGTCTTGACTTCCTTCGGAAGTCATATGATGAAAAGAATAAGTCCGGGTCTACAAAAGTAAGATAGAGACAGTGAATAGTGCTAAGTAAGTTGGTCCACATTAGCATGTTTTGTTCTATGCTTCTAAAGTAAGATAGAGATAGGTCATGAATACTAGAATCCAAGGCTATAGCTCTGGAAGTATAGTAGATCTTATTCTACAGGCTCTCCAATACCGGCATCCAATTTGACAGCAGTCCAGTGTGACAGTGCATCAAGTCAAAGGTCCGCATTTTGGCATACAGACTTATCTTGTTCTACAGAGTTGAAGACATGTCAAGAGATCAATAATGATTTCTAAATATGATTCATGAAGCCTCATCTAGTCCGCAGTATAAGTTGTGATGTGACAGAGGAACCTATCATATATGTTATGAAGGAACAAGCTGATAGGATAGTTAATTCCTTATGCAAAGAAGAAATATGAGTTGGATGATAATGTAAGTGGTTGCATGATTAGAGATAACACATATGAAGACATGTGCATGGTAGTTTGGATCCGCATCAAACATTTAACATAAGAGCAAGTCGACAGGATATAACACTTGGTATACACATTTCATAGTTTGCTTGTCGACCTAATCATGAGAAATATTTAGTTGTGGATATAAATAGAGAATGGATTTAGATGCTTGAGGTAAGTGTACAAGTGGTGTGATGAATATGAATGTGAAATATGCGAAGATAGAATGGCCACAGCAAACAAAGAGAGATCTTGAGCATATGTAGGAGCAGAGAAGAGAAATAGGGGCATACTAAAATGAAGAGTTCTGAGTCAGTATTTATGAGCTTAATTGGAACTGTCACCATGCATATGTAGATGCAATCACATTAGTTCATCCTTGGCAGTGAGCCACCCTTCTTATTTCTTCTTCTAATTGGTAGTGAGCCTTTTATTGAGCAATGAGCTCAGGGTAGTGAGCCTTTTTGTATTTCAATATTGTGCTATAATAATATATTGAGAGCTAACACTCTCTGTGGTTTTTCCCTCTTTGGGTTTTCCACATAAATCTTGGTGTTCATGTGTTATGTCTTTGTGGTTTCCATTCATTTGTTTAATTTGCTTTCACATAATTGAATTTGTTAAATGGATAAAGAGCAAGTGCATAAATGGTTTTGTAGAACACTGATTCACCCCCTCTCAGTGTTCACTGTATTTAACAGGTTCGTGGTATTCGCTAGTCCTTTGCATCATTTTGGAGGAAATACAATTGAATGGAAGGCAAACATAGAGGTCTCACAAGACACCTACTTTGATACCATATTGAGAATGCAACACAATGAAGAAGAGCTCAAGGCTCAACCACATCAACAACAATCAATCATTCATCTACAACACTTTTATTGATTACATTATATGTCTTTATAAATCCATTCGACTTACTAACTACCCAAACTACTAACTACCAACTAACCCATAACTAATAACTAATTAAAACTAACATCTAATAAATTAACATTAATATGTTAATTTATTACTTATTACATTATTCTATGTCATGCACTAATAATTCCTTACATACATACATACATATATATATATATATATATATATATGAATTTTAATTTTGGTATCCATATATCAAAATCTAACTTATGAATTTATATATATTCATAAACATTTTACTATCAATCTCAATTGAATTGACATCAAATTTGATATGATACACACACACATATTTGATAAGTAAGTAGTTTTCTATATGACAATGAATATATTATAGCTAGTAGGAAAACCAAGTATAAAGCTCACTAAGTGAGTGCTCACATCATTATTTTAACATAAGAAAGGAGATTAGTTGATGTGCCAGAGGGACCGGAGCCTCTCTTCCATCTGAATGGCTCTTTCAATCTGGGCAGGTGATAGAAGATCCCCATACTAACTGACCATGTAGGAGAAAGTTTCCATATTGTTTCTCCATATACCTTCCCTATAGACTACAATAACCTAAGCAGTTACCTTGTTTTTGTTGAGAGTAGCTGCATCAAAAACCCTCACCATCATTTTGTATTTTGGCCTCTTGTTGAAGTTAGAGATAGCCTCTATCACAATAGTTTCCATATTTCTCTTAATTTGTAACCATTCGCCATAATCTTGTCACTGTTTTTCCTTCCTAGGATGAGAATTGTGTTCATCAAGAACTCCTCATATAGCAAGCCATCGTGAATGTGGCCATTAGTGAAGACTTCTAAACCAATCACTTTGATAATAGCTTCCACCTTCTCCTTTGAGTCTGCATTGAAGAGACACCTGATCTAATCTTTAGGGTCTTCCACAGCTTCGTCCTCTTGATCTTAATTCTCCCCATCGTCATCGACGTTGTCTTCCTCCCTTTCCACTTTTTTATCCTCCTATTCTACCTCACTATCTTCCTTTGGCAAGTAGCTACAAAACCTTTGGCGTGCTGAGACGCTAAGAAACAAGACCGTGTGCCCCTTAATGGGTTTGATTTGGAGGTGGTTTAGTCACACCTCCACTAGTACCTCTTAGAAAATCTGAAAGCTTTATGTTTTTAATGCACGTTCCTACCTTTGGTGTCTCCTTCGGTGGTACAAGTCAAGTCTTACAAGCTTCTATCTCTGATTTTCTTGGTGTCGTGTCAATTGTAAGTTTTGACTTCCTATTAGGGTAAATTGGAAGGTTACATGTCTAGGGGTTTGGGTTGGCAACCTTAGTGCTAGTCATGTCCTTAGTGGGAAATGCCTCTTTTATGTCACCTTTGTTTCCATTTATGGAGGTGCTCTTATCTATCTTCTCTATCTAGCTTGGGTTGGGTTCTTGTGATTGAGTAATGCGAGTATTTACTTTGTTCGAGTTAATGCCATAGTCTGTGATGGTCATTCCTACCACAGTTGTGTCTGGGGTATTCAAAGCTATGTGTTCTATTTTCCTTTTAGGGCATCACTCCTATGAGTGGCTGCAACTTCTACATTCTGAGCAGAAGAATCATCATTCTTCGATTTCCATATTTTGGATCCTTGTGTGATTTTTCGAGTTGAGTACTAGTTCTTCTAGAATCTTTTTAATAGCCACCACTTGAATTCTAGTGTAAAGGTATAAATCATTGTCCATGAGAGCTAAGTCGATGTCTATGACCATTCCTAAAGAGTGACTGATCTTCAACAGGGAATCCTCCATCCAAAATTTGAGAGGAAGATTGTAGAGTCTAATCCATTTTGGCTCTTCATAGGGGTCAAAGCTTGTAGGGTCAAAATTTGGTACCCACTTTCATATGTAGAGGGGCATGCCTTCCCTGTACCAATTTTTGCCTCGAAGAATCATATCTAGATATCAGTTTATGATAGAAAGGGAGCCATAAAGAAATCTTTGGGGAGGAATTTAAGGACACACTTTATTTGCTAGATTTCATTAACCCAATCACTGATTTGTTTTTTGCTGAGTTTTGGACAAATAAATCACCCGATAAGTGTTTTGTGTTCAAACATATCTATGTCCTCCGCACTTTTTCCACAACATCGATTTGAAGGATAGGTTTAGGTGGATTTGTATCTCTACCCTCCTTCACTCAGCCTGTTGATCAATCACCCTCCATTTTATCAAATTTTAAAGTTTATATATATATATATATATAATTCCATTTTGATATCCATTAGATGGAAAAAATCATGCCAATTTTAATTTTCATGTCAATTTCAAAATTTATGTCAATTTTTATATTGATATCAGTTCAATTGAATTAATATATAAACTTATAAACATTTTAGTATCAATTTTGTTGGAAATGAAGCCCAACCGTCACTACCCTTTTGTCTTCCTCTTCCCATGTCTCTTCACTTGCCTGAAGAGTTGATATATTCTCTTCTTATTCTCTTTCTAGTGTAGATGAAGACTGATGTAATTGGGTTGATTAATGAAATAGTGTGTCCTATTTTCCTTGGTGGATGTAGCCATTTTGATGGTGAACCATGTTAAATTCATGTCTCTATTTTTATCTGTGTGTGTTTGATTCTTTATCTATTTTAGTTTTTTGTTTAGCTATATTTTGTCTTCAACAATTGGTATCAGAGCCATGGTGCTCGATCATTTGGCATGAGAGGTTTGAGTTTGAGTGGGACCAATTCTAGCTAATAAAGAAAGTCATAGGAAATCACAAGGGAGGCTAAAATCCAGTGAGAGATGTTGATTGCTAGTATTGTGGCAAGCAAGACCACATCAAGAAGAATTGTTGGTTTTTGAAGAAGGCTGAAAATCAGCCAAAAGAAGATGAAGCGAATCCGGTACGTGAAGAGGATGCCAGTACAACAATTGGTGTTCTTGTTTCATCTTCAAAAGAAATATCATCAAATGTTTTGGTGCTCGATTCGGGAGCATCATTTCATGCCACTCCGTGCAAGGAGTACTTCCAAAATCTACAAAGCGATGACTTTGGTAAGGTTCTTCTTGGCAATAACGAATCTTATGATGTTATTGGTAAAGGAGATTTTGTTAAAATTAAAAAATGGAAATAGTTGGCTATTACAAGATGTTAGATATGTGCCTCAACTCAAACAAAATCTAATTTCAACTAGAAAGTTGTTTTCTCAAGGATGTAAAGTTGATTTTGAATTGAATAGATTGAAAGTCACAAAAGGGGCCTTGGTAATTGCTCAAGGCAGCAAAGTAGGCACCTTGTATATCGTAGAGAGTCTTGCTTCATGTGAAATGGATAGGTTAGATGATGTAGTTGATTCCGTCATTGATGAATTTCTTAACCTATTGGAATTTGATCAAATGATTGTGAAAGAAAGTGCAAGTACAGAGAGGCCCAAAGCACTCTTATGAGGGTAGAGACGGTGGAGAAAGAGATCGCGACAGTTGCCCTCACAAGCAGCGAAAAAGAGAAGACGGGGATGGTAGGAAACACAAGAACCATAGAGTGGCAACAAAAGAGGATGATGGTGATAATGCTGAGGCTAGAGATAGAGGAAAGAAGAGAAAATTCCAAGAGAATGATTCCAAAACCAGGGATGATGAAGAATACTGACAAGAGAAGAAGCATGCGAGTGGGCGAGGAGGAAGAGGAGAAGAACATTATGGGGTTAGTGCAAGAAGTTGGGTCCACTTTTTGGCCAAGAAGTTGGGTCCACTTTTTGGCCAAAAAGTGGAAGTGTTTTCCCTGATTTTTAGAATTTGTCACATTTGACCTGAACATTTGAGGCACTTAAAGATTGAATCTTAAAAAAAGTTAGTAATATGAAATGTAGCACTTGGAGTCTAGTTTCCAAATATGTAATTTATTTTAATACCTAGATGATACAAATTGATTTTCAATAGGCATTTCTATAAACCACTGTTTAAAAGTCACTTTTTTTACCATACCATGCACATGTACGACCAACATAATTTGACCTAAATAAAAGTATTTTTCTATACCCTTTTTAGGAAAGATGTTTAGTACAGTGAAGTTTGATGAGGATATTTTTTTATAATTTTTTTCCAAATAATTTTTTTATTAATTTTTTATTGGCCCTAATTGTTGTTTTAAAAAACCCTTGTGTACGATGAATATAATTTGAGAAAAACTAATCATAAAATGATTTTTTTTTTATTGTGTAAAGAATGATGTGTAGATTGATGACATATAATTTTTTTTCAAAAAACTTTAAAAATTAAAAGTTATTATAAAAATACAAACACCTGTCATTTCAAGTTTTTTGACTAGTTTGCTCATAAATTAAATAATAAATAGAAAAACAAGTCCAATAAAAAAAAATTACATATTTCAAAACTAGACACTGTCATCTGTAATGAGTTTTAATTTCATAAAACAATTTAGAAAAAAATGTCATCAACCATATAGGTAAACTCAGTCTTGTCTCTTGTTTTGTATTTAGAAAAAAACTTACAGGTCCAAGGCAAGGGGTTGGCTTACCATGCCTTTCCCAAGCCTAAGCTTTTAGGAATGGGTACCCATTCTAAAATGGGTACCTGTTCCTTTTGTATAGGAAAAAAAAGCGCCCAGGCTTTTTTTTCAAATTCAAATATCTTTATACAAATGGGTACTCATTCCTAAATAGGTAGCCATTTAGGATCGGGCACCTGTTCCTAAATGGGTACCTATTAGGCTCAGGTACCCATTCTTAAACAGGTACCCGTTTCTTTTAAAATGGGTACCCATTTTTGTCGGGATGTTTTTTTGCCCACGACTTCCCCTCTATGTGGACCCAACTTCTTGCACTTACCCTATGGTGATGCAAAGCAGAGTGTCATTGGACTGGGCAATGGTAGTGCTACTACCTCTTTCAATGGTGTTCAAAGGAATCATTAAGGGATTTGCCAAAGCCCATAGCCATTTTGGAGTTTTCTATAGACACAAAGGTATCTACATTTTTTACCACCAATATAGTTGAAAATAAGGTAGATAATATTGCCAGATCTCATGAGGTTATTGGGAAAACCAACACAGATGGGACTACAACAACTACCAAATGTGGAAGTTTGTCTCTTGATGCTTTAGCCAAGGCAAAGAAGGCACTGCAAATATAGAAGGAGCTTTCAAAAAAATTGAAGAAATTGCCTTAGTTGAATAAATCTATTGGTACAAGTTCTATTGCATCATCATCTACAACACCTCCTCTAACAAAAGGGTCGGCATCTCTGAAGGCCCCAACATCAGCACTAGCATCCAATTCTGTGCCTTCAGCCATGACAACTTTGGCTATAATTCAGTCTAAAGTATCTGCATCGGCTAGTATGCTAGCATCCACTGGAAATATTAATTTTGCACCTGGAATGACTGGAGTGGCTGGTCTTATGCTAGGTCATGCAAATATTCCAAATTATGAAGTAGTAAAAAGAGCACAAGAACTTGTATCAAGAATGGGGTTTCACCAGGATCCTGAATCGATGCCTTTTTTTAACATGTTTCTTGGTCAAATGTTTGATGAATTTGGTACTGTTGGCCAGCAAAAACCTGCAAAGGCTCCTATGCTCCATCTTGATGTACAAGGTTGCGAAAAAGATTATATAATATTGTCTTGTGTGAGGAGCAACAAGAATCAAGGTATTGGATTTTTTAATGAGCCCCGAAGGCTGAATGTTGCACCTACAAGAGCTCGCTATGGTATTAAGGTTTTAAGCAAGCAACCACTCTGGAATAGTTTACTGTCTCATTATAAGGAATATGAGTGCTTAGTAGAAGGGCCACTGAACAATCTAGAGTAGAGCATGGTACAGTTCTAGAAACCAAAGAAGATTTACAATGACTATAGAATTTTCCCCAAGGGTGGGCCAACTAATGTTCCAGATAACTTCACTATGGGTGGTAACGGTCAGATAGATGGTAGGGTGGAAGAGATCATGCGGTAGGCCATCTGTGAGCTGGGCTAGAAGTGATCAGACCTAGTAATATCAACAAAGCTCTTCAGGGGAGATCCCAGTCCCATTGACAAGGGCCTCTCTCGCCAGCACATCATCAAAGGAACCAAGGCTTCTCTCAAACGCCTTGATATGGAGTATGTGGATGTTCTCTACTATCACAAGCCTGATGCCTCCATACCTATTGAGGAGACCATCAGGGCCTTGAATTATGTCTTTGACCGTGGTTGGGCTTTCTATTGGAGTACTAGTGAATGGAGTTCCCAACAGATTACTGAAGCCTGGGAGATTGCTAAGAGACTTGACATGGTTGGCCCCTGCGTTGAGCAGCTTGAGTACAATCTCTTGTCCAGACATAAGGTTGAAGTTGAGTACTCACCACTTTATAATAACTATGGTTTGGGTTTGACTACATGGAGTCCTCTGGCATCTAGAGTGTTGACTACAAATAATTGGGCTAAAGAGCACTATACTGAGGGTGCTAAGCTTATTTATTCTATTCTGGATGTTGTCAGAAATGAGGCTAAGAATTGTGATTGTTTGTAAGGGTTTCAAGTGTGCCACTCATTGGGAGGAGGTATAGGATTTGGAATAGGCACCCTGTTGATTTCAAAGATCTAGAAGGAGTACCCAGATAGAATGATGTTGACATTTTCCATGTTTCCCTCACCCAAGGTTTCTAATACAGTTGTGGAGCCTTACAATGCTACGTTGTCAGTTCATCAGTTGGTGGAGAATGCAAAAGGTGCATATTCCTTTGGGTTAAATCAGTTCTTGTGAGGGAAGCATCAAATTGACTGCCCAGTGGATGTAATGGACTGGTTACTTGGTACTGTAGTTAAGTAACATTGAGTTTCAAGGAAAGTGGGGACAGCAGTGCAGTTTGGACTTCAAGTGGGAGATTGTTGGAAATGAATCCCAACCATCACTACCCTTTCGTCTTCCTCTTCCCATGTCTCTTCACTTTCTTGAAGAGTTGATATATTCTCTTCTTATTCTCTTTCTGGTGTAGATAAAGACTGATGTAATTGGGCTGATTAATGAAATAGTGTGTCCTACTTTCCTTGGTGGATGTAGCCATTTTGATGGTGAACCACATTAAATTCGCGTCTCTATTTTTATCTATGTGTTTGATTCTTTATATGTTTTAGTTTTTCATTTAGCTGCATTTTGTCTTCAACAAATTTCAATTCAATTTCTATCAAATTTGATAGTCATATCAAATTTGATATATCCATGAAATTAGTTTTCACATTTATCTAGATTTCAAAATTTTAATATCTTTTTATTTAATTTCATTTTTTATATGATTAATTCAATTGAATTCCAATATATAAGTTCACAAGTTACATTTTGATATCCTTAACAAATTCAATATTCATAATTTTGATATCGATATCAAATTTGATATGATCATAACAATTTTTCTATCAATTTCAATTTTGATATCCTTTGAACTTGATTTTCATACTAATTTCAACTTTGATATCAACTCAATTTAATTGATATCAAATTTTATATATTCATATCAAAATTGATATCAATTTTCATCTTGATATGAACAATTGAATTGAATTAATATATATAAGTTTATATTAAAATCTAACTTATGAATTTATATATATTGGAATTCAATTATAAAAATTGAAATTAATATGTGCAAACTGATTTAATTAATGGATATTAAAATTGAAATTGATTTCAAATTTTTGATAAATATTGATATTAATTTTGATATGAATATCAAATTTGATATATCAATGAACAACTAATATTGATATCAAGATTTATTTATGAATTTATATAGCAATTTAATTGAATTGATATTGAAATCAAGAAATTGATAAGAAAATTAATCGAATTGATATTAAAATTAAAATTGATGTCATAATTCATATTGATATCAATTTTGATGTATGGATATCAAATTTGATTATAATATCAATTTTGATATAAGAATATCAAATTTGATATTGGTATCAATTTTGATATATAAAATAGTTGAATAATAAATTGCTTGTATATTAGGTTCATTGTGACATTTTGAGGGGGAAATATTCCTAATAGATTATAAACTCAGATTATAATATTCAAGATAGTTTGCACTTGGTACTTGTTAATACAATATATAGTGTCTTGCTAAGGACACAAACTATTATCCCATGGATGTCGGATAAATACTTTTATTCTAATTTACCATATTGGTGACTTACATAGCATATGCACCCAATCTTATACTAACTAATACCTAATACATATTTCAGAATGGGGTTTCCTATTATAATAGAAATGACATTATTCAATTTCATGATCACTAAAATGATATACATCTAAGTGTGCAACAATTGATTTTTTTTGCCACTTGGTAATAGTCTAATATTCTCAAATGTTCATGCGCTCTTGAAGGATTCGAATCCCTGTGTACCTGTATATAATGCATTAAAAATGAGTCAAAAAATATAATATCATTAATCATTGAAAAATAATACAACCTATGAAAAAATACCTTCCAAGCATCATGAGAGTTGCTTGTGGATTGGTCCCAGGAGTATCCTTGAAAATTGAAAAGTCCACAACCCTCAGACTATCAACACCTTTCACACGAAGCCTTTTGTCAGTCACTAAATCAACTTCACACCCTCCATGGTAATGCCAAACTGTCGCTACATTTTCTATGCAAAACTTTGCCAAAGCTTTATTGTCTGATGTGTTTCTTGGTAATGGTGGCCCTATGAACCGAAGAGTACCATTAAATGCAAATTCTTGAATAGGAATTGCCTTGAAAATATTTGACAATTTCTTAACAGCAACAATACATTCTTCTACATCAAAAGGATGGGAAAAGTAGTTGTATCTTACAAGGGGGGTATCTTGGGGGTTCTTACTTTTAAGTCGAAGCTCACCCCTAGATAAGGGAAAGGCCACCTTGCTAAAAATTATTCCTATATATTTATATTTTGGGCCATCATGTTGTTCAAAATAGCTAAGAGACTCAATGTAGACTTGTGAATAGTCTAGTATACCCACTACTTGATCTTGAGCAAATTCAAGTGGTTTAGAGGACTCAATAGTGATTGTTGTGCGTGGTGGATCTCCAATGTGTTTTCCTACTGAGTTTAAATCTAAATTTAGTGTAATATTCAAATTTTTAAGTTGTTCTGAGGGGCCGATTCCACTTAACAAAAGAAGTTGGGGACTGCCTATGCTTCCCGCTGACAAAATCACCTCACTCCAAGGTGACAAATTATTGGTAAATACTTCATGAAGGCGACCATCATAACTACTTGTGAACTCGATGCCAATAGCCTTTAAATTTCCTACAACACGGTTGTGTAGCCAATGTTAGAACTCTATTAAAACTAAAATATTACACAATCAAATCAATTAACCTACGATGTTGTCATAATGAGGGAAAAGAGAAAAATAGTTTTGAAAGATTTTCTCATTAAAATAATTGAAAATCTCAATCTATAGTTCTTAAATATCATCCACTTCAACAGTCGAAGGTCAATTTTGGCCAATAAAAATAGGACAAATATTTATGACTTTTTGTTGTGAATGAGGTATAAAATTGCTATTGGCTGTTTGACCATTGAAGTGGATGATATTTAAGTAGAGTGTCTCCCAGCCAATTAACGCCAAACCGAAAATCTCAATCTCTCTATATATGAAAACGAAATTTCTTCTGGAAACAAGAAAAAACATGAAAATGAAAATCTAAGAGAACCTGAAGAGGAATTCAAGAGAATTTTGCTGGCTGTAGCATTGAGAAGAACTACAATGTTCTCTGGATTTGCATTTTGTAGTAAATCTGCAGCTGTGTGTCTCGTTCCATTGTTGTCAAAAATTGAAGCACTAACCTTAGTGCCCTCCAAGTGTTCCAAAGTATATCCATTGTAAGGAAGCACTCCAGCTTCCAAAAGTGCAGCCTTGACAGCAGAATTCCAACGAAAAAGCTTGTCTGGCTTGAAGGCAACCAACTCCTCCACCCATTCATACGACTCATTTACAAGTTTCTCATCCCACTCCATCTTCCGAATGAATTCCGGGCTTGCCCTGCTGTAGAAGCCACTGTTGATGGCTGTTCCGCCTCCCAGAGCTCTTCCCCTTACCAACTGAACTCCCTCATCTGAGAGAAATCCCTGAACTGCATAAGGGAATTCCTTGGGATCACCAAGAATCTTGAAATATCCTTTAAGGTCTATGTCTTGAGAGTCTCCCCTTTCCAATAGCAAAACAGAATAGTGTTGGGACAGTGTTGCTGCCAGAGGACAACCTGCTGCACCTCCCCCAACCACAATGTAATCATATGATCTTGCAGCTGCCTTTTCAGCATCTACTGTCATAAACGGATATGGATACTCTGCAAACATCACTCACAAAACGTCCCAAATCAATGTTATATGCCAAAGATAAATGATTCAATTCTTAATCTGCATTTCCCTAATGAAAAATATTGATTTGAAACAAAATATTGAAAGAAGGTAGTCACCCGAATTCTGTGTTGCTATAGCTGAACAGTAGCGCTGCTGATGATCTGTAAACAGTAGCAGACATGAAATCAGAAAGAATAGAATCTCCATACTCACTTGTCGATCTCACTCCTCGTGTAGATTGAAACTGAAATCAGTCTAACTACTTTTATAGCTTCACTTCTGCTAATCGTGATTCGATTGAACTCAAGTTATAGATGATCATTCGATTGAACTCAAGTTATAGATGATCATCAACTGTGAATAATCTAATCGGCTACAACATCATCCATTTCAATAGTCAAACAGGGCTCCACCTAAACATCATCCACTTCTATAGCAATTTTACACCTCATCCACAATAAAAAGTGCTAAATATTTGTCCTTTTTTTATTGGCTAAAATTAACTTTTGACTGTTGAAGTGGATGATGTTTAAAAACAGCCGTCAAACAGTCAATAGCAATTTTACATCTCATCCGTAATAAAAAGTGTTAAATATTCATCATATTTTTATTTATCAAAATTGATTTTTGACTGTTGAAGTGGATAATGTTTAAAAACAGTGGGTAGATTAGGGAGATAATAGGAAAAAAATAAATAAATGCATATCCTAAAATGACATGCCTTTCACCTTGTTAGAGTGTTGGGTTTATTATAACCCACACCTAGACTTAAGTCATACTTAGTGGCTAAGTCTAACTTAACCTTAACATTAAAGATTAAGTTCACTTTTGAGGTTAGTCACTTTTTTGTCTCATCACATGCTCACATGAGGTTAGTCATTTTGACACTTCACCTCATTAGAGTTTGGAGATACTCTCTCCTCACCTTATGGGAGGTTGGAGACATTTGTCCAACACCCTCCACATTTGCACTATGTGTTGATCTCATAGAGGGTTAGTCATAGTTGATTCTCTCCTTCTCACCTCATTCTCCTTGCCTATATATGCAAGGTTCATTGTACTTTTTCATTATCTTTTGAATATCAAATTTGACTTTTGTGCTCATGTTTTGTAGAAGTTTATTTTATTTTTTGTTTGTAGATCTTGGCTGACATTTCACATGGCAGTTTTTTATTGAAGTAGTCGTTGGTCCTTGTCAATCTCATTTCTTTCACATCTTATTCTTTAATAATAGTTTGTCTCACCACATGTGCTCACATGAGGTTAGTCATTTTGTCACTTCACCTCATTAGAGGTTGGAGATATTCTCTCCTCACCTTATGAGAGGTTGGAGACATTTGTCCAATACCCTCCATATTTGCACCATGTGTTGATCTCATAGAGGGTTAGTCCTAGTTGGTTCTCTTCTTCTCACCTCATTCTCCTTGCCTATATATGCAAGGCTCATTGTACTTTTTCATTATCTCTTGAATATCAAATTTGACTTTGTGTGCTCATATTTTATAGAAGTTTATCTTATTTTTTGTTTGCATATGTTGACTGACATTTTCACATGGTTGAAGAGGTCGTTTTTCCTTCTGAATCTCATTTTTTTCACATCTCATTTTTTTCACATCTTATGAATCTCATTTTTTTCACATCTTATTTTTTAGCCTAATGATTCACATTATGCCGTATAGTTTTGTTCATGCCATTTAAGTCGGCAACGACAATAGAAGAGATTTTGGTTCATTCCATTGTATGCTGTTGAAGAGTTTTGCCGACACACACTAAAGTTCTAACTTGTCCGCATTAATCGATTCCTTCATCGGTCCATCGTCCTGACTCCTGAGCACTCTACGACAACTGTTAACACACTGGCCATAGACTGCGCGGTTAACTCCAACCACTAACCGCTTATCACTTTGCAATGACTGTCTTTTCAACTTTAGTACAACAAACATAGGCGGGAAACTTCACTTTAATTTTTTATCCAATCTCTGCAAAAACCTCTGGGTAATAAGACTTGGATAGCAATTAGTTGGAATATTGTTGAAAGTATAGTGTATGGTAATATAGTTGAAAGTATAGTTTATGGTAATAAGTTTCACATTAGTAATTAAATTTTGATATAGATCTAAATATAAATTGTGGTTATAAAGTAATCTAAAGAAGTTGTAATTAATTAGATAGATAGATACAATGGGCTTGTGGACTAATATTGCAAGGAGTGTCCAGTTGCAGCTTTGGTCCACAATTGTATGGGAATCTCGATAGTGGGAAGATTATGTACTATATAATCCATTCCGTAGAACTTTCAGTGCACATCTACTATCCTATAACATATTTTTGACAAGAAATTTGTGCAACTTTAGGCAATTTCTATTGCAAATGGATGGACAAGTTCCATGATAAAAAAAAATTTAAGCCCTATTAATTAGGGACACAATTTTGGTTAATTTTGTTGTTATTATTGAGTAGATTTATATACATTTCCTTCTTGGTCTACTATCTGATATGATTGACTATCTTACTAGGGATTCTTCACAAATGTCCTTAATTTATTCATTGCAAAATAAATGAACATATTTTATAAAAAATCTCAATTCTTATTTTGAGATTTATTTGTGATCACTATAAAATTTATGTCACATGAGTGTATATTTAATAACTCTAAATGCATATTGGTCACTTTGTAGTCCATGTGGACAATTGTGCAACAACTAAACCTTTTTCCTGTCAAAGTCACCCCATAATTTAGAATTCAACTAAATTTTGCCTTGAATAAATATCTTTTGGTTTATTTGTGAACAAAGTTCTTGCAAGGGCTTGATTGATTTTTTTTTCAGTTGGATTGTTCAATAGTTATTGTATTATCTAATGTCAAGAATGTAATGGAATTGAGTACATCCATATTTGAACATGGATTTTTTTTGCAATCTGAACCCACCAAGGACCTGCCCCAATTTTTTTTGCAAATGCATATGATATGGGCAATGGAAGGCCTAGGTGTATAACTTTTCTTATGTTTACACTAGCACATGATCCTATACCTGAATATCTACATTATGACACATCAGGGCTAAATTGTTACTCAAATATCTTGCCTTTCTCATTCCCCTTCTAATCCACCTCGCCTAAACTCTATATACCTACCAACATTTCCTCCTTTCGAGAGGTGTTCCTAGATGGCAGATGGAGTGTAATCAAGTAGAAAATTTCACAAGTAGAAAAGTAACTAATGTGGAAAAGGTCCCCTTCTCTGCCCCACCATGTCAACTCAAGCTAGTTCAATACTTCTCAACCCTTCTCTAGATTGTATCCTTGTGATATGTGAATGGAAATGATTTCCCACAACTCTTAATGTTTATCTATAAATAAGTGATACCAAGTGTTAATGATGAAATTGATATCAAACTTGACATTGATATCAATTTTGAAATGAATATTGATTCAATTGATTTGATATTGAAATTCATATAAAACTTGATATCATGATTTATCAAATTTGATAGATTCAATTATATATACATACATATACATACACATATATATACATACATATAAACAATTCTAAATAATAAGAATGGAAGGCTCACTGTTGAAATCTCTTAATTTTAGGGTTTCGAGTAATTCTACTTATTTGAAAGATGTCTCATGATCTCCCTCTTAGTGGACCAAGGACCATACTGCAGTTAGTCCATGGTTAGCCAGGGTCTTTGGCTCTAATCTTGCCCATTGCAGGCACAACCATATTGTTGTGGGGGAGGTTCTTACAGAGGTTCCGATCACTTCCTGAACAAGCGTCTGCTTCTCCTCTATGACGGATAATTCTTTCTCTAGCAAAGGAATCTTGGTGCATCTTGGGTTCATTGACTCAAAGGTTACACGCCTAGGTTCTATCCCTGCCCCCATTTCTCCTCTAGTCACTCACAGCTCAGTTACTTGTGACGTGATGGAGGAAATCTCAAACAGTAAGGCTCTGGGTGCCCAAGCTAGGCCTGGCCCACAAGCTTACTCAGATGTAGCCAATGTTGAGTACAAACCCCAAGCAAATCTCAGGGAGTAGCACAATCAATTTGATTTAGGTAAACCCATTGAAATAACCCTAAGCAATGTTGTGGAAAAAGAAATAATTGAAAATGAAGAGTTCTTTGTAGAGAATGGTTTGATTGGTAGGTTCAATCATTTTTGTCCTAGCCTCTCAAATCTACATCTGTGGATCTCTGAGCATTAGCAACCTATTTTGAAAGAAAATCTTGAGATCTATCCTTGTGCAGGTGGCTTCTTCATTATGGTTTTTGACAGTGTTGAGGATCGAAATACTATCCTCCTCTCTCTAGACTTGGGGGTAACATGTGCTGATGATAAAACCATGGCACTCTTCATTCAATCCTTCCACATAATCCTTTGTTGTTATACCTATTTGGGTTCATCTTCTGAATTTACCACTCCACTTTTGGTTTGATTTATGTTTCAAAACCGTTGGGGATTCACTTGGCAGCTTCTTGACAATAGATGATCAGGGATAAATTTAAGGAACCCCCCTTAAAAAACCTATAAAATCCTGGTGAATCTTAGCTCGAGGAAAAAAATTGTTGGTGAATCTATGCTTATTTTTGAAAAAAAAATTATTGGTGAATTTTTTCAAATTTGTCGACATTATTTTTCTTGCTGGAGAATTGTATTAGATTTGAAAAAAAAAAAAATCATTGGCGAATTATACTTGTATTACAAAAAATAAAATAATTTCATTGGCAAATTATATAAATATTCAAAAATATAAAATAGATTATTTGGCGAATGTGTTGGCAAGTTTTTGAAAAATCATAATGTGGCTGGCAAAAATATCAAATGTTGAATTATAATGATTAATTTACTTGGTGAATGTATAGATTAAAAAATATTTACATTTATAATATAGTATACAATAATCAATATAAATATATTATATATTTTATATATATCTCAACTGTTGATCTAATAATACCTAACGGTTCCTAGTTGATTTCGGAGGCTTTTGTTGGCAATGTGTAGTGTTAGAGATTTACCTTCCAGAATTGAACTACAACCATTCATCATTTTTTCATCAAACGGTAGAACAATTTACAAGTGGACAATTTAAATATTTTATGTTTTTTAATTATTGAAAATTGAGATGCTCTGATGGCTGATGTTTTGGTGATCACATCAGTCACCCAAGGTGATCAATTGGATGTAAAATTTAAGCTTTGTAAAGGGAGCCAAGGTGCTTTTCGATGCGAGATGTCAAGCCCATACAAGGATTTCTTGAATTGGATGCCAAGTTCTTAATATTAATATACATTCTAGAAACTTTAAATTAGCAATATAACTATGATATATTCTATAATTATAGAGATAAGTGTCAATGAAGGACTTAAGGAATGATTTAGATTAAACTTATTTTTTACATATATTCTGAATTATAATACTTTCAGAATCAACCAATGGATCTAACCATAAATAATTAAAGTCCCAGAATTATGTTATTAATGAAACATAATAGATAATAAGACAAAAAATTGAAATGTTGACAACAATTGTTATCTACATCGATAACCCATATTATATTATTATATTAAACAAAAGTTTATAGTCTACATAGGATTTTTTACATAGCCCTAATCCAAGGTGCCATAACATGAACCTTGGATAAAGGCGTATGAAGAAAATGAAAAATTCAAAATAGTTTAAATTTTCAAAAACTAAAAATAAAGTTGTTAGTGGCCACCGTTGATTTGTCTTCTAATAACTGCCACCTAAAGAAGAAAATTTGTAGCATAGACAATAGACCTTGACCTTCTTAAGTAACAGACTTCAGATAAATCATTATGTATAATAAGGGCCATGTTAAAGTGTTCCAACAAGCCTCTAACAATTACCCTCCTTGCCTCCTTAAGAATGTGTTTAGCTGCAGTCAAGTGCTCTAACAAATGTAAATGGAAAATTCTAGCCTTATCCCATGGTCTAGCATCACAATCATAATTATTTAAAGCTAAATCAAGCTTATCCCTAGGGATAACTGATTCTTGAATTCTTGTCTTCCTGATCATCATCACCAGACCCAACTCATCGAGCAGGTCCATTAAATTTGATAGAAATGTACAAACGATGTCACTGAATATATTTTTTACTTTGAAAGAATACCATGGCCAATAATGTCCCAGACATCATCATCAACTAGGGGGAGTCAATCAGAAACACCTTCCCTAGTTAAATATGCTCATCAAATCTATCCAAATAGGCCATTTCCCATTTGCAAGGCAAGAGAGAAACATGGTGAGAGATCAAATGACTCATCTTGAATTTCAATGATAGCAATTCACCAGGAAATTATGAAAATAGAAACAACCAACAAAAGAAGGAAGATGCCTGTTATGTCAGAAAAAGTAACCTTGGGGGCTTTTTCCTATTAAGTTTTAGCTCCCAAGTCCTTTAGAATGCATTTAGGACATATTGCATGTTAATTTGACATCCCGATGAGAAAACCCTGAAGTTTCATGGCAAATGGGACCTAGGGGGTAAATTTATGATAAATCCTACCTAAAATAGGGGGAGGACTTGGGTGCCTATGCCCTAGTCCTTCCCTATTTTAGGTCAAGACCAATTTTAAAGTGTCAGTTTATGACCGTTATTTAGGTACTATGCCAACAAGGTAAGTTTGAATTATGAAATTCTAAGCGGGAATGTTTGTAGTTGCATATATAAGCATGATTAGTGATTCATTTGTAGACTAGATGGCAATTTTGATTCAAGAGCTTTTGTGAAAGTGACTCAAGGCATTCATAGTGTTGCAGAGCAAAAATTGTGTTGTTCTTGTGTTTGTATGTGCAAATTTGGTAGCCATCTCCTCATGGCGTGAAGAGCTTCTTCCTTCCATGAGAGTTACACTACAAGATGATATCAATTTGTGTTTTCAATCATTTATCATTTGGATTTTGCCTCTATCTCACAGGGATACACACTCTTTATCTGACAATGGTGTTCAGAAGACTTGGATGTCTCTCTGGGTCTTGACTGAGGCAAGCCTCTAAACACCACAACCCCCAACCCATTTTTCCATGATTGCAGGTTACAGGTTGCGAAAGCAGAAAAAGTGGAGTTGTAGGAGAGTAGTGCAGAATGTTAGAATTATAGATCATAGAAGAAAATAGGGACCTAGACTTGGGCGCTCGCTCATTAGTCCTCCAGATCCTGCAACAAGAAAATCTCTGGAACAATAGGAATAGGTTGCAGACAAGGTTCCCAAATCTTAACAAAAACTATGGCACTGGACTAGGGCATCCACTCATTAGTCCCTGACTTTTCTACTTTCTAAAATTCAAAATTTGGTATGCATTTGATTGTCATTTGATATCTTTGTGTACAATCATTTTCCGTAATTTGTCCGTTTGTTCACGAATTTGCATAATTAGGGTTTTGAGCATAATTGGGCTTAATTCAACAACTAGATCTCACAATTCCAATCTTCCCCTATGTTCCAAGTGATAGAAGGTCTATAGTAGGTTCCTCTACTTAGCTGAAAGTCCTTGAATGTTTAGTGGTGAAAGGAGGATTAAGACAAACTATCAAAATCAACCCTAAACAAATCCTCCTCATTTTTAATATTAAACATTTTGGTGAACCCATGTTTTTTAATTTTGTACCTTTCTGAGTGTTGTGCTTCAGATTTACATTCATTCCATTCATTCATATCATTGTTCATCTTATTGCATTTGAAAAATTACAAAAAAATTGAAGAATTGGAAAATTTTGAAAAAAATGGCATTTTTAGCTTGCATTTTCAAGTAATTTGAATTAGCTTGCATTTAAATTCGACAAATTTCTGTCATTATCATTAGATATGATTTAAAATACAGAAATTTTTCATTCATCATTCATTTGCATTGCATTTTCATTATCAAATTGATAAAAATTGCTTGAAATTGTGCATTTTTCCATATAACCTAGTTTGCATTAGCTAGGGTTTGTAGTCAAAATCTTGTTTTAGATTTTTCTACCATTTTAAAACACTCATTAGGACTTATTTCTAA
Organism: Cunninghamia lanceolata; assembly: GCA_027924645.1. NCBI lineage: Eukaryota > Viridiplantae > Streptophyta > Pinopsida > Cupressales > Cupressaceae > Cunninghamia > Cunninghamia lanceolata. Next base: position 22,548,678 of record BSBN01000582.1, read on the forward strand.
CTATAGTGTTTCATCATAGTGATTTCCTTGCAAAATTTCATGCCTAGGGTTTGAAAACCTTAATTTTTCACTAGATTTTGGCCTTATCGTCTCTCTAGATTTGCATCATAGGCATGTTGTAAAGGATTTTTCTGCACTAATTGGCTGTTATCAATGTTATTATTTTTTTCCCCTCAAATTCTTTACAACACCCTTTTAATTGGGCATTTGCATTGAAATTTGGTAAAAAAATTCCATATTTTGACTATATTTGCCATAGGGTTTGACCTAGATTTGCACTCCAAGCATGTTGTGACAGATTTTATGGCTTTAGGTGACTGATATTACTACTATAATCTGCTGTACCTCCTAAAATTCTTTACAACACCTCTATTATTGGGTCTTTGCATTGAAAATTTGTGAAAAATTACATATTTTAGTATATTTTCACTAGGTTTTGACTTGTCATCATTCTAGATTTGCATCAAAAGATTATTGTGAAGGATTTTATTTCTTTATTGGACTGATATTAGACATATTATTTTTTGCACTTCATCAATTTCCTTACAACACCTTTCCTTTCACTTATTTGCATTGAAAAAAGTTGAAAAAATCAAGCATTTTAGGTCATTTTCATGTATAGTTTTGCATTCATGGATTCTGCTAATCATTCATCTTTGGAAGATTTATTTGATACATTATGAATTATGATAATTTTTGCAAATTCACTGATAAACATCCTCAAGTCTTGCATCAAATAGCCTACATCTATGGTATTGACTTGTTCATAAGCACTACCTGTGATATCCTTCGAACAATAGCTTATTTTGAAAGCTTTCTCACTATCGTGGGTGTTTTCCCTTCAATATTGGAAAGTCTCACTAATTTTATTTCTGAAAATAACCATGGGGAAAGTAGTAGTGAAGATATTATTCCCTTTCTCCCTTCATTTCATGATGATGTAATGGAAATTCTTTCTGAGACCTATGAGAATGATATAGCAATGGGTGATTCATCGAACAAAGCGACTTGTCCCAAAACAACCCCACTTACTAAGGATATTTTGGCACAAGAAGAAGATATCATAAACACATTTCTTAACACTACTCTGCCATCTCTTCCCGCTCTCCCTAGCCAGGATGATGCTTTGGATGATGCAGATTCTCTTTGTGACCATTTGCTTCAGCCCGCTGAAACTAAAAATTTACCACTTGATGTTCAAGAACTTCTCAATTACATCTTAAACAAAGAAACGAATCATGCATATTTACCTGCGCCTTCACATACCTTGGAAAACAATGAAATTTTGCATGACATTGAAGAATAAACTATCCCTCAAATCCAAGGTATTCCAACACCCTATATATGGACTAAAATGGGCACTTTTCAGGTTCCTCAACAACCTCATTTAAATGGAATTACTATCAGGAATTAAGGTGTCTCAACCTTTGTAATTCCTTGCATTTATAATTTATTGTAATATGTTTATTTATTGTCTATTGTGTAATTAGGATGCAAATCATGTTTTGTCATCTTGTGGGAGTTGGCACGATGATGTGTCATCCTACGTGGAAGATGACCACATATAATTTTGTCCTCACGTGAGGAGATAGACATCCCACTTAGTGGTAGAAATATTTTTTCATGTGTCTATGCTTTGACTAGTGTGTAAGTGAATTTTGACTGAAACGGTTATGACAAATTCCTATGACAGAATCTATGATGCGTAAGAGTCATAAATAGAATGTTCTATGATAGGTGAAGACATGTGTCACAAGGCATCTTGGAAGAAGGAATCTTTGGGCACCCCAAGGAGAGTTATGACATGTTGTTAGAGAATATTCTATTTTTAGTCAGTGTATGACATGTTCTCTTATAGCTGTAAGTACTGCCAGTATGACAGATTCTATGACAGTCGTGAGATGCGTAAGAGCATCTGTCATTGCCCAGCTTGGGAATAGGCAACCATATTGGGATGGGGTGATATGACAAGTGTCATGACCATACTGCGGTGTTGGACAAGTGTCCTTAGGCATGGGTTTTGGGCCACGAGGCCAAGTTGGACGTACATCTCAAGGAAAGTTCATTTTTTGCCTTGAAAACTTCTATTTAAGTAGGTGCTTTGAGAGGAGATGTATTATGTGATTGGCAGGTACTGTTATGCTACCAATTTTTCTCTAGATACGAGAGTCAAAGAATCCTGTAAAGACTTGCATTGCAAGTGTGTTGTAAACCTTGTTGTTTAGATAATACATTGTGCAGGTTTTGGAGTGTGGGGTTTTTCACTTGTAAGGGTTTTCTCCACGTTATATCTTGTCTCTCTCTCTCTTCTATCTTACATTCTTGTGTTAATAACACTGTAATTGTAAAGGTTAAAAAGAATTTGCAGTCATCTCTCCTCTTTAGATTAGTGTAGGAAGTGATTTCTGCACACCTAGCTTCCTTTTAGTTGGTATCAGAGCCTGGCCAGTTTTGGTTCTAACTGCTGGGTAGGAGTTTTTTGAGCTAATATTAGGTTGACTAGGAGTCTATGTAGAGTATTCTGTAATCTTGTTGTAGGAAGGAGATGGCAAGCACATTCAGAAGATTAGAGGTGAAGAAGTTCAATGGCACAAATTTTGAGTTATGGAAACTTAAGATGGAAGACATGATTGTTGATCGAGACCTATGGGAAACCATTTCCAATGTAAAACCAACTGTAATGGCACAAGATAATTGGGATCTCAAAGATCAGAAGGCTAAGGGTATCATAAGATTTAGTTTAGCTGACTCTATCCTGTTAAATGTCCATGAGGAGAAGACCATGAAAGATCTTTAGAAGACGCTGGGAGATGTTTATTATGCCAAATCCTTGGTGAACAAGATTTTTTTGAGAAAGAAGTTGTATTCTCTGAGGATGGAGGATGGAGGATCTATTGTAGATCACCTGAATTCTTTCAACATCTTAGTTGTACAGTTGACATCCATTGGTGTGAAGATGGAGGAGGAGGATCATTGTATGACTTTGCTTTGTTCTTTGCTAGACTCGTGGAATCATCTTGTTATGGCTATTGGGAGCACCACATCCACTTTCAAAATGGATGAAGTGGTATCTTCGTTGTTATTTGAAGAAATATAGAGAAAGTCTTCTAAAGTAGCCAAAGAGGCTCTTGCAGTTCGTGGAAGACCCAAGGAGAAAGGGAAAAAAAGGACAAGAAAGATGAGAAGGGTAGATCCAAATTCCATGGGAGATCCAAATCTCTTGGAAAGTCCAAGGCTCTCTATTGGAATTGTGGAAAAACTAGGCATTTCTGAAAGGAATGTGTAAAGAGGAAAAGAAAAACAAGGAAAAGAATGTCCCAAATTTAGATTCTGACAAGTTACAAGATGATGGTGATGCCTTCATCACAGCCCTAGCAACCCATGCATCTGATGATGTGTGGTTGATTGATTCTAGTACATCATTCCACATGACCTCGCATCGAAGTTGGTTCAAGAAGTATGAAGAGTTTGATGGTGGAAGAGTATACATGGGTGACGATTCTCATCTAAAGATTGTTGGTCATGGAAGAGTCTTAATCTGATTCCCTGATGGACAAGTGAAGGGGACCATTGGGGTCATGCAAATCCTAGGCTTGGCACAGAATTTAATTTTTATAAGTAAGTTGAATGATGTAGGTGTGTAGATTTTATTTCGAATGATGGATGCGAGATGACTAGAGGATCTATGGTGCTTATGAAGGGTACTCAGAGAGGTACTCTGTTTTAGCTGGAGGCATACACTTCACAGTGCAATAATTCTTCTGACTTGAAGAAAAGAGTTGCAGTCACTTCATCCCCATCATCTGAATGAGCAGTGAAGAAATCTATTGTAACAAATTTTGATGGTAGTGCATATTAGGTACCCAAGGGCGCTCATGCTTTGGAAGTTAAGCTTCCTACTGAAAAGACAATGTTATGGCATAAGAGATTTGGCCACATTGGTGAGAAGGGTCTTAGAACCCTAAAAAATAAAAACCTCGTTGAGGGGTTAAATGATTGTAATCTCAAGTTTGACTTTTGTGAACATTGTATATATGGAAAATAAAACTGTGTTTAGTTTTACTCTAGTTCTCACAAGTCTTCTGGTGTGTTGGACCTTATTCCTTCTAATGTGTTTGGTCCTATTAGTGTTCCTTTGATTTCCAAATTTGTATATTTTGTATCTTTCATAGATGAATCTTAAAGTAGAATGACATGGATTTATTTTCTCAGAAGCAAGTCTGAAGTCTTTAGCCAGTTCAAATAGTTTAAAGCTTTTGTTGAGAATCAAACTAGTAAAAAGATTATGTGTTTGAGAACTAACAACGGTGGTGAGTTTTGTTTGGCAAAGTTTGAAGTTCTATAAAGAGCAAGGGATTGAAGGACATAAAACAACTCCATACACCCCACAGAAAAATGGAGTTGCAGAGAGGATGAACATGACACTAATGGAGAAGGCTAGGAGTATGCTTAGTGGAGCAAGCCTCGCACAAAAGTTTTGGGCTGAAGTTGTAGCCACTAGTTGCTACCTAGTAAACAGGTCTCCTACATCAACTCTTGTTGCTATGACACCTATGGAGATATGGTCTAGTAAAAAGCCTTCAGTTAGACATCTTCATGTTTTTGGTTGTGAGGCATATGCACATGTGCCTAGGGAGAAATGGTCTAAAGTGGAGAACAAAGCTATTAAATGTATTTTCATTGGCTATGGTGTCGGTGTGAAAGAATAGAAGCTTTGGGATTATGTGGTTGAAAAAGTGTTATATAGTAGAAGTGTTATTTTTAGAGAGCTAACACCTTCTCCCATTGTTCTACAGCGAAAAGAAATAGAAAAGAAAGAGGACGTGGTTCAATTTCCTTCTACCCTTGAGAAGACTAAACTAACAGACCCTGTGAGACCTGATGATGAGGAGAGCTCTAGCAGATCTGAAAGTTCAGAAGAAGAAGCAAAACCTCAACCTCAGCCATTGAGGAGGTCTACATGAACAAGGAAACAACCTAATAGGTTTGGTTATTCATTGCTTGATTCTTGTTGTGCTTTTTCCTTGCTTACTAACACTGATAAGCCTAGAACTATGACAGAGGCTATGGGCATGAAAGATGCAGGTTCCTGGAAGGAGGCCATGGAAGATGTGATGGCTTCTTTGGAGAAGAATAAAATATGGGACTTGGTGCCTTTTCCTTAAGGACGGAAACCTGTTGGATGCAAATGGGTGTTCAAGAAGAAATTTGGTACAGATGGCAGTGTTGAAAAGTACAAGGCCAGATTGGTTGCAAAGGGGTACTCACAAGTGGAGGGAATTGATTATGGTGAAATTTTCTCTCCCGTTGTAAAGCTGAAATCTATTTAGTTCCTATTATCTCTTGCACCAGCTTATGACTTAGAGGTGGAGAAGATGGATGTGAAGACAACATTCCTTCATGGAGATTTGGAGGAAGAGATTTACATGTCACAACCAGAGCACTACATAGAGAAAGGTAAAGAAAATTTGGTTTGCAAGTTGAAAAAGTCTTTGTATGGTTTGAAACAGTCTCCTAGGATGTGGTACTTGAAGTTTGATGCCTTTGTGTTGTTGGTTAGATTTCTGAGATCAAAATCAGATCATTGTGTGTATTATAAATTTGACAATGATCACATTCTCATTATTGCATTATATGTTGATATGTTGTTAATTGGGAATGGTAAGAATATGATTTCTGATTTGAAGTCTCAGTTGTCAGAATAGTTTGAGATGAAGACTCTAGGGGTATCCAGGTGCATTTTGAGAATGGAAATTAGAAGAGACAAAGCTAACAGAAAACTTTGGTTAAGCCAGAGTAAGTATGTGAAGACCATGTTGGATAGGTTCAGCATGGCAGATTGTAGACCATTGTGTGTTCCTATTTCTTTGGGGACAAAGTTGCCTGTTAATGATTGTCTAAAATCTCCTAGTGAGGTGAAGGACAGGAGCAGAGTACCTTATGCTAGTGCTATTGGTATTTTGATGTATGCTATGGTCTGCACAAGACCAGACATTGCCCAATTAGTGGGAGTCCTTAGTCGATTTATGGCTAATCCTGGATGGGTACATTGGGATGCAATAAAGAGAGAGTTCAGATATTTGAGGGGTACTTTTGAGTATTCCATATGGTATCATGGTAATCCTACAAGACCTCCACATTCAGTTTGTATTCATGGATTCGTGGATTCTGATTGGATGGGTGGAATTGACAGCAAGAGAACCACCAATGCTTACGTGTTTACTATGTTCGGTGGTGCAATTAGTTGGATGAGTGAGCGGCAACTTGTGGTCACTTTGTCCATGAGAGAAGCTGATTATATGGCAGCAACTCATGCTTGCAAGGAAGCCATTTGGCTTAAGAGATTATGTTCAGATATTGGTGTTGATGCAAGACATATTACTATCTGTTGTGACAGTCAGAGTACGATTTGCCTAGCAAAGAATTTAACTTTCCATGCCAGAACAAAGCATATTGATGTACAGTTTCATTTTGTGCGAGACATGGTAGAGGATTGGAAGGTGAATTTGGAGAAGGTAGATACTTTGAAGAATGTTGCGGATGCATTGACGAAACCAGTGGGCACAGACAAGTTTAGATGGTGTTCGGAGTCTATGGGCCTCTTGGTCTATATCAATTAAACCTTGTTATTTCCATTGGCTCTTACAAGGTGTTCGACAAGTGGGAGAATGTTGGGAATTAAGGTGTCTCAACCTTGGTAATTCCTTGCATTTATTTATTGTAATATATTTATTTATTGCCTATTGTGTAATTAGGATGCAAATCCTATTTTGTCATCTTGTGGGAGTTGGCACAGTGATGTGTCATCCTATGTGGAAGGTGACCACATGTAATTTTGTTCTCACATGAGGAGATAGGCATCCCACTTAGTGGTAGAGATATTTTTCCATGTGTCAGCACTTTGACTAGTGTGTAAGTGAATCTTGACCGAAACGGTTATGACAGATTCGACAAAATCTATGACGCGTAAGAGTCATAAATGGAATGTTCTATGATAAGTTAAGACATATGTTACAATGCATCTTGGAAGAAGGCATCTTTGGGTGCCCCAAGGAGAGTTATGACATGTTGTAAGAGAATATTCTATTTTTAGTCAGTGTATGACAGACTCTCTTACAACTATAAGTACTGTCAGTATGACGGATTCTATGATGGTCGTAAGATGTGTAAGAGCATCTGTCATTGCCCAAATTGGGAATAGATGACCATATTGGGATGAGGTGATATGACAAGTGTCATGACCATGCTGCAATGTTGGACAAGTGTCCCTAGGTGTGGGTTTTGAGCCATGAGGCCAAGTTGGACGTACATCTCAAGGAAAGTTCATTTTTTTCCTTGAAAACTTCTATTTAAGAAGGGGCTTTGAGAGGAGATGTATTATGTGATTGATAGCTACTATTATGATGCCAGTTTGTCTCTAGATACGAGTGTCAAAGACTCTTGTAAAGACTTGCATTGCAAGTGTGTTGTAAGCCTTGTTGTTTAGATAATACATTGTGCAGGTTTTGGAGTGTGGGGTTTTTCACCGGTAAGGGTTTTCCCCACGTTATGTCTTGTCTCTCTCTCTCTTCTAGCTTACCTTTTTATTTTGTGTTTTGCTACAATACCTCCATTGTTATGTTAATAATACTATAATTGTAAAGGTTAAAAAGAATTTGCACTCATCTCTCCTCTTTAGATTAGTGTAGGAAGCGATTTCCACACACCTAGCTTCCTTTCAGTTACAAGAGCTCCTATAACTGACACAGAAAATAGTAATGTCCCCTCTCTAACATCATTAATGGATACCTTTCCTACAAGGTTACTCTTGCAAACTCATGAATATATGGAAGAGAGAAGAAGAGATAAAGCCTTCACCATTAAGGTAAAGATCAAGATCCGTGATGACTGCTAGCCTAGTTGTCCCTATAGGTAAGTATTCCTAACCCTTTATCTCTTGTGACGTGTTTCCCTCGTGATGTTTTATGTATTGTCTAGACCTCCTAGGATGACCCTTGATTCTCTTGTAAGGTCCATGATACCAGGAGACCACCTCTATTGTGACCCTTCTTTTATTTGTATCATCATTCTTCTATATTGTTTCTCCTCTATTTTCACTATTGTGTGTTGTGTCTTATGGACATAGAGTTGCGGTTGGTGACTTGGGGGCACCCTCCTACGTGACTGCCCCCAAGGTACTTGTTTCTCCTCTCTTGATTTATTGTTTCCCTTCTTCTAGTGTTTCTATCTAGTGGGCGGATGACGAAAAACATATTATACTGATATGGACCTAGTGTCCCTTTAGCGAGAAATCAAAAAATGGACCAAGTCCATACACGAAAATGGGGTTGATATATATTATCCAATGCTTGGCTAGTAGAATCACTCAGTGTGATCTAGATGTTGTCTTATCACACTTACAAACCATAACAATACTATTGCTCTGTGCACTTTGTTTATCTTTGAATCTTGCCTTGGTTACACTCAGTTTTGAAATTTTTGTAGTATAGCCCCATGGTTATACTCGGTCTCCAAATCCATAGTATAACCTCGGCTCTTTGTGTGAATGATCATATGCATTGTTATATGGATGCTAACACTTTTCTTGCAGGAATGTGTTTGTGAGAATATTTGGCAATCGTGAAGTACATGTCACCTCTGGGGGGCATGGGCTTTGCAAGAGTTTGTGCTCCCTTGTGTGTTTTATACCTACCTTAACGTGCTTGATATCAGTACTTGATATCAACCACCTTAAGGTGGGGGCGTATAGAAGGTAAGCTGTTTGTTTTAGATGCTAGCAAAGTGTGTTTGTTCTCAGGTGCAGCTTTAAAGACTGGTGGTGATGAGTCCCTCTTGCACTCTGAGGTCTGTTTGAAATCAACATGCAATCACTTAAGCCCTCTATGGAGGTGGGATATCACATATATCCTTTTTATCTTAAGCCCTCTACTGAGGCAGGGATGGTGTATTTGTCGTGGAGAGTGCACATCCTGTCATTTTCAAAAGTCCTCTGCGGAGGTGAGGAACAGTTCTGTGACTAATTCAACCCTTAAGCATGTCTTTGGTGATTGTTGTGGCAAAGCCCAGTCATCAGTGTGTGCCTGTAATGTGCATGAGATGGTGTTGAACCTAGAAACAGGAACACTCCATCGATTGCCTGTCATTTTTTCTCTGTCTTCCAAGTGTGTGTGTATTACGTGTTTGATCCAAAGCATAGTCTTAATGACCGGTGGTGATGAGTCCCTCCTACATTATGGGTGGTATGTTTACTTTCCTTGTACTTGTATCTACATTTTATATATATGAGAAAAATAAAAAGAAAATCATCACTGTCTTCACTGCATTCACTGTGTTTTGTGTGTCTTCAATGTTGTCTTCTCTATGTTTTGCACGACTATAGCTATCTTCACTATGTTTTGCATCCCTATTACTGCCTTCTCTATGATTAGCATGTCTTCTCCATGCTTGGTGTGTTTGTTGTGCTTGTTGACCATACTTTAATGCATGTATTGGCCTTGTGTTCATACATACATTAAAGTGGGGGCTAAATGTTATGTCAGAAAAAGTAACCTTGGGGGCTTTCTCCTATTAAGGTTTAGCTCTTGGGTCCTTTAGAATACATTTAGGACATATTGCATGTTAATTTGACATCCTAATGAGAAAACCCTGAAGTTTCATGGCAAATGGGACCTAGGGGTACATTTATGATAAATCCTGCTTGAAATAGGGGGGGAGGACTTGGGCACCTATGCCCTAGTCCTACCCTATTTTAGGTTAGGACCAATTTCAAAGTGTTAGTTTATGACTATTATTTAGGTCCTATGCTAGCACGGTAAGTTTGAATTATGAAATTCTTAGTGGGAATGTTAGTAGTTGCATATATAAGCATGATTAGTGATTCATTTGTAAACTAGATGGCAATTTTGATTCAAGAGCTTTTGTGAAAGTGATTCAATGCATTCATAGTGTTGTAGAGAAGAATTTGTGTTGTTCTTGTGTTTGTATTTGCAGATTTGATAGCCATCTCCTCATGGCATGAAGAGCTTCTTCCTTCCATGAGAGCTTCACTACAAGGTGTTATCAATTTGTGTTTTCAATCATTTATCATTTGGATTTTGCCTCTATCACATAGGGTTACACACTCTTTATCTAACAATGGTGTTCGAAAGAATTGAATCTCTCCGGGACTTGACTGAGGCAAGCCTCTAAACACCACAACCTCTAACCCATTTTTCCATGATTGCAGGTTATAGGTTGTGAAAGAAGAAAAAGTGGATTTGTAGGAGAGTATTACAGACTATCAAAATTATAGATCAGAGAAGAAAATAGGGACCTAGACTCAGGTGCCTGCTCATTAGTCCTCTAGATCCCACAATAGGAAAATCTCTAGAATAGTAGGAACACGTTGCATACAAGGTTGCCAGATCTCAAAAAAAATTGTGGCACTGGACTAGGGCGCTCGCTCATTAGTCCCCAAATTTTTCACTTTTTGTACTTCAAAATTTGGTACACATTTGATTGTCATTTTATATCTTTGTGTGTGATCATTTTTTGTAATTTGTCTGTGTGTTCACGAATTTGCATAATTAGGGTTTTGAGCATAATTAGACTTAATTGAGCAACTAGATCTCACAACTCCAATCTTCCCCTATATTCCAAGTGACAAAAGGTTTGTAGTAGGTTCCTCTACTCAGCTGAAAGCCCTTGAATGTTTAGTGGTGAAAGAAGGATTAACACAAACTATCAAAATCAACCTTAAACAAATCCTCCTCAATTTCCATATTAAACAATGCATAATAAACTTATAGAAGAGGATTAGGGATATATAATTATATTTATTGTGTCACGTGTGAAAATGTACAATAACCATGTGGTATCCCACATAACAGTCACACTTGGTGCCAACATTTATTTCCATTTACAGTGGGTTAATTGTGATCTCAATTGGGATTGATTCAAAATAGTGTCGCGCAATTGATAGGACTGACTGCACTTGTAGTACCTTTATCATTAATTAGAGTCATATGATTGATAGGATTGAATGTACTTAACTGGATAAATTAGCCAATGCCAATTGAGTTCATTAATGGCAAGTGACAAACCACCTAGATTAGCTAATGTGAATTTCTAGGGTATGACAGAGTCAATTAAATAGAGTTGCTTGTTATTACCTAATTCTCATGGAAGTACATGTGTCATGTATATATCTTCATTAGTGTTTATTATTTCAACCTTATATTGCATTACTAAGTATCAGATAGTAGAAGAATCAATAAATTGTAAAAGTTAAAAGTAATGGATTTCATTATAGCAATTATGTGAAGAAAGTAAGTTATCAAGTACTTATTTTTTGTGTTCATTCATGATTTTGAATTTAACTATGTGATAGAGTTCACAGATGTAGAATGGTATGATAGAAAATTTTATTTGTTCATGGCTATGCAGGATGTTATTGCTTTGCAGTTCTCAGAATCAAGAAATAGAAGCCTTCGTCAAGTGGAACAAATCATGTCAAGAATTGACACTTTTAACATTTGTAAATGATGCATTCTATTCTAGGTGATGGGTTGAATCTCCCAGAATGCATGCATGTATGAGAAGCTAGAAATTTGAATCAATGCATGGAATTGGTATGGCAACTCAATTGCCAGTGACCTAGAGAAAATCAATTTAATTCTCCTTTACTGGCCTTATTGTTACCCATACTTAGTGGTTTCTTGTACATATAATGAAAGGTTCCATAGGAAATCATTTATTGACATTGTGATTGAGTACACAATTGAATTTGTAATGCAGACATTGCTTGTTAATAGTATAGTTATGGACTATAGTGAAATATTCATTAAGCATAGTCGAAAATAGGAACCAAAAAGATTTTCGAGGACCAAATAAAGGAATGAAGGTTGAAGGATAAAAGTTTTATATGTAACTAGATAGTAGAGTATGATGTTATAGGGTTTCCATACCTTCTAAGGAAAAAATTGAATCTATCCAAGTAGTCTTCTAGGATCTCCTCTTATTTATGCTTAGTTCTAAATAGTTATTCTTTTCTATTACTAATTCTGCAGTAGTCCTAATATTTATCAAGGAACTATGTTTCCATTTGCTCCCATGAGTGTATAGAATTAGGGGCCAAGCCCATGAACCATCTTATGGAAGAATCCTTCAGTGTAGATGGGAAGAGTTTTAGCTTTTGGTTGTTAGATCCATAATCATTTGTTTGACATAAAACTTTGAATTCAAAGAGAAACTAATCTAGATCCTCAGAAGGGATTCCCCTAAATGTTGGAAGATTTGAGGGGGAGATGTTTTTCATAGGTGCATTTTCCATTGGATTGAGGACTATGGGATATGAGAAAGTCTTTGCATTATCTTGCAAAGGATCTGGTTGGTCATGATTATCCCCCATGGTTAACGAATCTTCCTATGGTATTTCTTCTTCCCAAAATTTAGGCTAAGTATTTTGGAAGGTGGATCATTTTAATAGATCTTTTGGGTGTCTCTCCTGCATATCTTGGATGTATTTTTATAGTTTAAGGTGTTGAGGGCTTGTGGGAATATCTTGTTGTTGTGTGATTTCTAAGGTAGGCGTTAGATGATCTTCCTCCTCAATAAGATTTTGACCTACCCCACTTCTTTCACCTATAGGTTGTGGTTGGGGCATTTGGTTGATATATCTACCTCTTAGGTCTCTAGGTCTAACCATGCAGAATTATTATAACCCTAACTGGGACTTCTAACTAGAGTTACTATTAACACAAAATCTCCCTGGCAAAGGTGCCAAAAATGACAAGGGTTGTTGTACTTTGGTATTTAATCATGTTTATTTGTCAAATCTAGGGTTGTGTCCATGGCAATCTATAATAGAAACTAGCAATTAACAGTCCTTAAACTATCTACTAAAATGAAACCTACTTATTCAATCAAATTTATGCTTTTAACTAACTTCTATGAAGGAAATCTAATCTAGGAATTAGAATAGTACGATGCTGAAATGATTCATTTGACTACAAAACTAGAAAAGACATTAAAACAAAATTGACATGATTTTGATTTTACTTCTATGAAAGTAGGAAAGCTAAATTAAAGAATCTTTAGTAATGTAAGAAAGAAATAAACCAATACTATCCTTCTTTCTGTCATTAGGAGTGGGCCCTTTCTCCACACCTTTATAATTAAAAACTAAGAAGAAATTTTAGAATACACAAATAGAAGAACCACCTTCCTTTAATCTAGTATTTCCAAATAGAGTATATCAGAGTAACAATAAAAGCATATGTTTATGCAACTATATGAGACTATAAAAAAACTATCTATCTCTATCCTACTGCCTCCATACAATATATTAGATTGATACCATAGCTCCAGAGTTTATTATTTTACTCCCAGTTCTACTTTAGATACAAAATATATTTATTCCAAAGACTAAACATGCAACTACTTATATCAAAATATAACCATGTAAAACTTAAAAGAGACTTAAGTGACACTAGAGATGTCCTTAAATCTAGATTTTTGACTTCTGATAAAACAGGCCATAGAGACCCTAATAAAAAGGAATTAACTTTAAAACAGTATATGACTAAAAGTCCCTAATTCATGAAAAAATCAAATGACAGGTGTCCTTCTCCCATGAGCTATTGCAATTGTATTCTTCAAAAAATCTGGCCTTCATAAATGGAACTCTTGAGCTTTATAATAGCCCTAAAGATTCTAGCAATGAAACAACTCTGAAGATTTTGTACAACTCCAGAGACTTTGTCCAGTTAACAACAACTCCAGAGATCACTAGATAGCTCATTAGGACACTACTCTAGAGGTCTCGTGATCAACAACCCTTATTGTCCTAATAATCTGGCTTTAGAGATCCTCCAAACATTCTACAAAATGTTGGAGTTCTTTGTACTGTATCTTTTGCTCAGCTCCAGAGATAGTTAGGAACATTTCCAGAGTCTTCAAAAACCATTCCTCACCTAATAGATAGATAAATGTGATAAAAAAAGACATTTCTACACAGTTTTGTCAATTTAAATCCAAAACATGAGCCTTTTCATCACAATAGCAACTTTAGTATTTCATCTTTAATTAACATAATTTAAACAAGGTTTTATAGTTTTTATAGTGTAATCAACAAATAAGGTGGTGCATGAAATGGAAAAAGGGAACATGAGGGTGTGTTTTGATGAGTACTACATGTCACTCATAAAAAATAATAAGGTAAAAGATAACAAACCCTACATGCGTTCAAGAGTCATTCAACACCTAAAAGATGTGAAGAGGAGAAAGGGGGTGGCTGTATAGGAGATTTCCTTAAGATCAAGCCCCTATTTTGGTCTTTTGACATACATGGGTAGGAAATGGATTGAAGATAAATAGAATGTGTGTGCTCTTAAATCCCAAGTGCTTCTAGGGATTTAAAATTATAATTAATGAAATGAAGCTATAAGTGTTTGAATCATTTTTCTACAAGAATGAACACCCTAGTGTGTGTGTGTGTACACACACACACATGAATAATGTGTGAGGGTATAAATGGAGATGAAACCCTCTATGTGCCAACAAGGAAACCAAAACACAAGGAAATTTTATAGTAACAATGGAATTTAAAGGAAATGACAGAAGAGCTTTGAACAATGTCACTTGCAACACTGAAATGGAGATGATAACTACTAAAATCATAAACACATGCCCTCAACAATGGAGTAGATTCATAAAGACAAATGTTGCAACTATAAATTTGTTGCTCAAAAAGATCAAGAGTGTCAAAATTCTACAAGAATGAACACCCTAGTGTGTGTGTGTGTGTACACACACACACACGAATTATGTGTGAGGGTATAAATGGAGATGAAACCCTCTATGTGCCAACAAGGAAACCAAAACACAAGGAAATTTTATAGTAACAATGGAATTTAAAGGAAATGAAAAAAGAGCTTTGAACAATGTCACCTGCAACACTGAAATGGAGATGATAACTACTAAAATCATAAACACATGCCCTCAACAATGGAGTAGATTCATAAAGATAAATGTTGTAAGTATAAATTTGTTGCTCGAAAAGATCAAGAGTGTCAAAATTCTTCATAAAGACATAAAATGATAGAATAGAAGATTTCTTGGCAAATTGCTTAGTTGATTAAAAATGAGATAGACTAGAAGATGAAGAGGCATGCCACAATGAACTAGCTATTGAGATTTTATTAACAGATCCAATAATAGTTACATTTGCATGCTTAGGTTGGAAAGGTGGCAAAAAATAGAAAAAAATAGTGGATTCTAGCATGTCATATGGATAACTATGCATCACACTACCATCCAAGTATAGCAAGGCCAAAAATAGCCCAGAATGACAACAAGGCACTTGGTTGACACTACAAGCATATTTACTTGCACAAAAATACATAAAGATATGGAAATTTACAATGTTTACATTGACACCAAGATAAAAACAAAGGCTAGGATAGGACCAAATGAACCTAAAAACATGCGAGGGGAGGTAGATGCTAAATCAAGTGTAAAAGATGGTGTTAAAATTACAAAGTATGCAATTTCTATCATTACACTTAGCTATAATTTTAAAAATTTAAAATTTAAATTCTTACCTTATTAACCATTCCATTATCTAGTGTGAGCCTACCTAGTGTATGATTTATTGATTTGTGGGCTTAGTTGTTGTATTTAAAAATATTTATTCACTCACTTGAAATTATCTAAGAGTTATAAAAAAGAGTATGCTAGGGCTTGATTAATAGAATATTTATTAGAGCATCATAGTAGAATTAATAAAGCACATCATCCTAGGTTTGTTGCATGCTAAATTATTGGCTTTGATATTTTTCTCATAGCCCTAAAGCTAGTTTTCCAGGGTTTATACTAAGGAGAACATGACCCTCTCAATTCAAAATTTAATTTCCCAATACTGTGTGTAAACAATGTCACTCTTTGTAAATTATCAAACAACATAAACCAAGGTGAGTGAATTCCAACAAAGCACATTCTTCTAGATTATTCTAGCAAGTTACGTGATCACTCCCATGAATATGATTGGGTTTGCATTCAAAAAAATCTCCTTTATAGTCACAATTCTAATCTCTAACAATACATAATAAGTTTTTTGACAATGACAGGATAAAATTTTAAAGCATTTGTCGATGGTTTCTTGACAATTGCATAGAGCCTTTTGTTGGCATTTGATTAAAAATTGAAAGAATGCCACAACCCTAAACTTATAATTAATCAGAGAATGTGCTAATTAGGGTTTCATTTCTGAGATTCAGTGGCTTATGTTTTATGCCTTGTCTTGGTCCTATTTAAGTGGTTTTATACAATTCTTAGTCTATTCACCTATGTGAGTGCCACATGGCCCTTATGTCCTAACCTATATTAATCCAATCAGCTGGACATTGTGATTAACACATTATGCTTGAAATGGTTCTCCTTTCTTCATTTGTTGCTTGTCTATTTTCAGTCATTTCATGCCTTGGTTAAACTTTAGAGTCCTATTCATGGAAACTTGAATGTTATTCATAAGCTCCTACCATGTCTTCATTTATTTCATGGCACATAAGCATTTGTATTTTCTTTCCCATGCCCTTGACCATTTGAATATTGATTGCTTATATGATGCAGGTCAAGATCTAGGGGCTTTGTCAAGCTACTAGACCAAGAAGTGAAATGATTAACACAATACAACAAAACAAATGATTCTTTATTCATATGCAATAAAAGGGTTACAACATGAGTGCAATGGGCTTCAAACATGCCCTGGTTGAAGCATTATAATCAATTTGATGTGCAGATCAAGCTAACCCTATCTCTTCCATGAAAACCTAGAAAAACTTCCAACAGAAGCTCCAAAAACGTATTATGGAGATCCAAGAAGTCCCTCTATAAGCATGAAGTTCCCCCTTTTATAGGAAGTTAAGGTGACCACCACAATCATCACATGCATAGGACATGTGTCAACTAGGATATGGCTCTTGGATCAGCTATCAACGTGGTTTAAAACTAATTTTGTCACTTTCTGGGCATTTTTGTGGGGATTTATAGGTTGACTGGACATTATGGGAGAAACAAGGTTCATAGGATATGCAAGGAAGTCAGCCTTCACAAGATGTATCTGGTGTGTGAGCATGTTAGTGCAAAGAAACTTAGAGTGGGTGAATGATGGGTCACAAGACTGAGCATGAGAATTGATCCCTACTAGACAAAGCAGATGAATTGGCCATGACTGGACAAGTGGGTGAAAAGGGCATCACAAGATATGTTTGGTGTCTAGTGATTTTAGTGCAAAGCACCTTCTGGTAGCCCCAAGCAATAGAGCAGGAAAAGTAAACGTCAGATTATCCAAGGTTTAGTGGATATATCTAGTGAAGTGAAAATATGCGCAAAGGCTCTTTTTGGCAGCCTAAAGGTAATGCGAGGAAAATGGTCTTGACAGGATATTCGATGACCAACAAAAGATTTGCTTTGATATAACTTTACTAATTTTGATTAGATCTTCACCAAAATTGAAATGTGAGTACCCTTTTGGATCTTCTTCAAGATCAAGTCATCATTTGTCCAAGACTCCTAGGAAAATTCTTCAAAAATTAATCATCAACTATTGCAGCAAAATAAAAAAGAAACAACAAGCAAAAAAACAAGTAAAATCTTTTTGGTTGATGAGGATTGCATGTGGACCCGGATGCTCCTACATTAGACATGCTAGATAACTAAAATGGTCCATGAGTTAGAAAATCATGAACATTTTGGCAAGTATGGAACTAGAATCCCAAATTTGGCTAGCTCCGCAACACTCAACCAAGAAGCGTCATCTACAACTCTATTCTTCCATCTGAACAGATACTCCATGTAGTCCTTTCCTTTGGTCTTGTTAGCACTCAGGAGTCAATTACCTTATCTACTTCTTTCATCTTCTTTTCAAGTAACTGATCTAACCACCCTTGTGCATCAGGTGAATGTAAATGAATACCCCCTTGTAAACTTGTCTCTCCCTCAGGAAACTTGTATAGATCAACAACATTGAAAATAGGAGATATGTCTATCCTTGTTGGTAGCTCAATCTCATAGGCATTAGATGAGAATTTCCTCAACACCTTTCATGGACCTATATTTTTGAATTTCAACTTATTATATGTTCCTTGTGGAAACCTTTCTTTCCTCAAATGTGCCAAAATTAAGTCTCCTACCTAGAATTCTTGTTCCCTCCTATGCACATCAGCATACTCCTTATACTTGATGGCACTTTCCTCCAACTTTTCTTTCACCTCCTTGTGAACCACATGAAGGTATTCTGCAAAATCTTCTGCTACAACACTCTTCCTATTCAAATCCACACTATCTCTTAGCTCATCAACACCTCTTGGGTTGTACCCATAAACTATTTGGAACGAACTCTTTCCTGTACTTCTGGTCATTGAATTGTTGTAAGCAAATTCTGCTTGTGCCAAGATAAGATCCCATTGATGTGGTTTGTCTGCCACCAAACGTCATAATAAGTTTCCCAAACTTCTGTTCACAACCTCAGTTTGTCCATCAGTCTAGGGATGATAGGCTGAATTGAATCCTAATTTAGTGCCCATCTTCTTCCATAATGTATGCCAAGAATGGCCAAAAAACTTCATGTCCCTAGAAGAAACTATGCTCTTAGGTAGTCCATGCAACCTGACTACCTCTTTGAAAGACAATGTAGCTATGTGGCATGCATCACTAGTCTTCTGACATGGTATGAAATGAACCATTTTTGAAAATCTATCCACAACAACAAAAATGGAATCATTACCTCTTTGTGTTCGAGGCAGTTCCAAAACAAAATCCATACCTATATGCTCCCACGGTCTCTTTGGTATAGGTAATGGCTGATATAGTCATGTGTTTTATCATGCTCCTTTAGCATGCTAGTAGATTCTACAACCTTATACCAGTCTCTTCACATCTGCACTCATCCCAAGCCAAAAATAACTTTCACTCAGTTGTGCCAATGTCTAATCTATCCCAAAATGTTCATGCAAGCCTCCACTATGCTTTTCTCTGATTAGGTTCTCTCTCATTGAACCTCTAGGTATACACAATTTTTGTCCTTTGAATAACAAGCCATCTTGGATGAAATACTCCAACCATGTCATCCTATCTCCCTCAACTAGAATTCTACTAACTGTCCATGCTTCCTTAAAATTAGGATCATCAAGATACAAATCCTTCATTGCATCAAAGCCAACAACACTGACCCTTAACTCATTCATCAATAAACACCTTCTGTTAAGTACATCTGCTACCCTATTTGACTTACCACTCCTATATTTCAAGACAAAAGAATAACTTCACAAGAACTCCACCCACTTCATATGTCTCTGGTTTAACTTACCTTGACTACTGATGTACTTCAAGGCATGGTGGTCTATATACAATATAAACTCATTTGACAGCAAATAATACCTCCACTTCTTTAAGGCCTGCACTATAGCATAGAATTCTTGGTCATAAATTGAGTATTCCTTCTTTGCTTCATTTAGTTACTGATGAAGGGGGTAAATCACAAAACACACAACAACTAAAATTGAACATAGAAAATAAAACTTTCTTTTATTGATCTAGGCAACTCATTACTTTACAGAAGCTTAATTACAATCAAAGGATGAATCCCCTACTAGCTACAACACATTACAGCTTTCCCAACCTCTAGACTCTAGAATCTTCAGCCTTCTATAACCCCAAATCAGCTAGGGTTTCTATTTTCCCACCTATTCTTGACTCAACACTAGCCCCCTTAACTCTAATACTTCCCAAGGTTCCCCAAATAGTCATAAATAGCACTTTTTGGTGGCCTTCAGCTAAATATCAAAATTTGCAACTCCCTCCAAAAGTAGGTCAACTTCCGGGAAGCATAACTTTTGATCCAGGTGTCCGATTGATGAACCATTTTAAGCGCCAGAAAGCTCATGATGTGAACTATCATACTAGAAATCCTTAAACAGATTTATATAAACTTTTTAGGATGTTATGGGAAGTTTTAGTGCCTCATATCTCGTTTCAGAAATTTTCAGGGGCTTTTCAGAAAACAAAAAACTTTAATATCTTTCAGCTCACAAATGATCTTTACCTGATTCCTTTGCCAAAGGTCTTATATTTCTGTTATGTAACTTTCATTAAGTTTTTTCTTCAATCCATGCCCAAATGCAAACTTTCCTAAAATAGCAGGTACACTTTTCAAAATAGGCAGGTTGCTATTTTTAGCAGTTTTAGAAAAACTGAAAGTCCTACATCATTATTCTGGATATTATGGAACCAAAAACACTAATTATGGAAAGAAATGAAAAAAACTACAATGATTTTGAATTGTCTTCTTTTTGGGTGATGCAAGATTGCCCTTACACCACTGGATGCTCCTGCATCAGTTTCTCACTGAAGTAGGCAATGGGTCTACCTTCTTGACTTAACACTCCCCAAATTGCACTACCACTAGTATCACAATCCACTTGGAAAACCTTGCCAAATTCTAGAAATACGAACACTAGCTATTCTATCACCTTCTTCTCCAACAACTGAAAACTCTTCTCTGCCACAACAGTCCACTGGAACTCCTTTACATCCTTCATTGTCTTCATGATTGGTGCACATATTCCACTAAAATTTTTGATGAACTTCCTATAGAAGCTTGCCAAGCCATGAAAATGTCTGGCCTCAAACATGTTTCTGGACAAAGGCCAATCCACTATTGCCTTAACCTTCTCTAGATCCATCTTCAATCCTTCTTTAGACACTACAAAACCCAGATATACTAGTTCTCTCTGCATAAAACTACACTTATCCATGTTCACCAGTAACTTCTCATCTTTTAACCTCTTCAAAACTGCCTTAAGGTACAACAGATGTTCCTCCTTTGTCTTCCTAAAAACTAGTATGTCATCCAAATAAACGATAACAAACTTGCTAAGGAAAGGCTTCATTACCTCATTCATCAATGTCATAAAGGTGCTGGGTGCATTTTTCAACCCAAATGGCATTACTAACCACTCATATAGTCCATCGTTGGTTTTGAATGTTGTCTTCCATTCATCCCCTTCTCTAATTCTGATTTGGTGGTATCCACTCTTCAAATCAATCTTGCTAAAGTACTTTTCTCCACTCAAATATTCCATCAAGTCATCCATACGAGGCAATGGAAACCTGCACTTAA
Source organism: Cunninghamia lanceolata (assembly GCA_027924645.1). Lineage (NCBI taxonomy): Eukaryota > Viridiplantae > Streptophyta > Pinopsida > Cupressales > Cupressaceae > Cunninghamia > Cunninghamia lanceolata. The sequence continues at coordinate 22,569,835 of BSBN01000582.1, forward strand.
TGGTTATCTTATTTATATCCCTTGAATTAGTGCACATTTGTCATTTTTCATCTTTCTTAGGTGTTAGTACTATAGGTGTTGAGACATGGACCAGCTAGGACTCGAACCTAGGACCTTCCATTCGCTGCTGGAGTGCTCTACCACTAAGCTACTGGCCCCTCTTGGACCAATCCATCATCGGTCCGGGTGTGGCTTATTTCCAACACCAACACCCCCCCTTAAGCCACACCTCTCGTGTGCTTGGGGCTTCTAGCCTAGGCTTGGCTCTGATACCATGTTGAGACATGGACCATCTAGGACTCAAACCTAGGACCTTCCATTCGCTGCTGGAGTGCTCTACCACTGAGCTACTGGCCCCTCTTGGACTAGTCCATCATCGGTTTGGGTGTGGCTTATTTCCAACACCAACAATAGGTACAACACATAGACTAAGGCTCTTTCTAATCAACCCTTTATCCAATAGATCTTGCACTTGTCTATTCACCTCTTCATTTTCCATAGGTGTTATTCTACATGGTGCCTTGTTTGGTAGGCTTGAACCTAGTATCAAGTCCATCCAGTGACTTATACTTCTAGTTGGAGGTAATCCATCAGGTAAGTCCTTCATTAGTATGTCACTGAATTCATTCAGAATTTCTTGGACTTCTGTGGGAACTTCTGCCCTCTTCTTTGCTATCATAATTTTTTCAACTTGAGGTAGGAAGGCATAACATACTTTCTGTTGGCAAGAGACACTGCTTTGCACTGATAGGTGTTGTTATTTGATGGCAACTAATATCTTTTTACCCATCCGCATAACTCAATTTGGTCAAACTGGATGTCAAAATTATAACTTGTCTAAGTCTAGATAGTCAGGAACAGAGCAGTGACAGGGTCTAGTATTTTGGTTCGGATCTCTCCGGTGGAAAGGCATGGTTTTCTGTGGATCTAAGGTAGTTGAAAGTATTTTCAAGACACTCTAAATCCAAATATTTATCCTTCGGTGATGAAGGATTCAAAAGATATTAGCCTCTGAGTACCAGGTTCCAGTTTGATAGAGTAGACAGAAGAAGAACAGGCTAACCTTGCAGAAAATCTTGATTCCGGATGTATGAAAGTTGTTTGTTGGACAAATGGTTATGATCAATGATAGTGACTGACATGAGTGATGTTTTTCAAGAGCAATTTTTGGTCCACACGTTAAGTTATGCATAGATCTAGCTGATAGAGCAGAGCATTCATAAAAGTTCTAAGTGTTGTTGTAGTCGACTGGTAAGTGATTGCAAATCAAGATGAGTATATATATAGCCGATTGTTGTGGATGATTTTGTGTGTGGTGTATGCAAATAAGGTGTATGTGAGAAGAGAAGAAATCCAAAGTGTGAATGAAGGCAGTACAGGAAGAAGAGTAGAGCAAAGATGAAATGTGTAAGATCAGTTTTTGTACTTAACCAGAACTAAAATTCTTGCATGGGTAGATGCTATTAATCAATTCAAATATCTGTCATTCTCTTGTAATATTTGCATAGGCAGTGAGCCTCCATTTGAGTAGTGAGCTCTGGGTAGTGAGCCTGAATGTGTGTGCATTCCCATTTGTAAAATACTTTTAACAGGGTATTAATTCTTGTGGGTTAACCCCCACCGTGGTTTTTCCTTTAACCAGTTTTCCACATCAAAATCTTGGTGTCAAATGTGTTGGTTATGTTTCTGCTTTTGTGTTAATGTCATATGCTTTAATGTTTGCATCACTAATCAAATTGATAGTAGTGAAAAAAGTTTTAAAGAAAGGAAAAGATTAATTTTGGTGACAATTGATTCACATCCCCCCCTCTCAGTTGTCTGGGTTAATTCTAACAACTGGTATCAGAGCAAGGTTCCTTTGGAAAAGTTTAACAGCTTAAGGAAGATCTGGGAAGGCAGTAAAAATAGATGAATATAACCTTCAAGGGCAACTTAATCTCGCACTAGATGATTTTGAGCAATCTGAGGCAAAAGTCCAAGAGCTGCAAGATAACCTCAAAAGGGATGAAAACTTCATTGAGATTTTAAAAGAAAAATTGAGCAAATCTAATGCAAATGGAAAGGAGCAACCTCTTCAATTGGAAGACAAGGCCTTGAAAGAGAAGACAAAAGAAGGTGAAAAGCTAGCTAAAGAAGTTGTTATCCTAAGACATGAGATGGAAACTGGCGTAATGAGACTAACCAAGGAAATTGAAGATAGGAAGAAAACTGAAGAAGAGATAAAGCAAAATTTGAAAGAGAGAACTGAAGAATATTGTAGATTGGACGGAATAGCTGGTCTCCTAGAATTTAATCTACAAGAAAGCAAAAACAATGAGAGAGAACTTGAGAGACAGATTATCACTCTCAGACGTGACCTAGAAATTGCAAATGAGTATAAGGAGAAGTTCAAAATAAGCTCAGCTAAACTTGAAGCACTGATCAAAGAACAAAAAAAGGATAATGACAAGCATAATCCTAGATATGAGAAAGGGGAAAGCTCCAGATCTAGACAAAGAAATTTTCAACTGAGGAATAGGAGTGACAGAATTAGAAAACCTCTGGTAAGACAGCCTAATGCTCAAAGATATCCATCATTCAATGGAAATTGTTTTAATTGCAATAAATTTGGTCATAGAGCTACTCAGTACAAAAGAAGAGCAAATCAAAATGGTCCATCCTTCTCCAATCAATGCTTCAAATGCAAGAGGTATGGTCATAGATCCAATGAATTTAGAAGTATGATAATGAATAACTCTAATGGCAATTCTTTCAATGGCTACTACTTTGCTTGCAATGGATTTGGGCACATGGCTAATCAATGCAGATCAAGAGGAAATCAAGTTTGTAAGAAAGGGAATGTTGTGTACTTTAATTACAATAAATTTGGTCATATTGCAAGATTTTGCAAAAGTAGGAACAATGTAAGAAGAGGTCCGGTAAACAAAAAATCGAATGAACAGAGACAAGACAAATGCAAAAGAAAAATTGATGTGAATGAGATACAGAATGAAATGAACAAGACTTGGGTAAAGAAAGATACAATAAACAATGGTGATGGGTCCGCACTAAAATCCGGTGCTGAAAATTCCTTCGAGAATTGATTTGGGAGCCTTGGCTCAAGGGGAGCAACATTGGAAATCAAATTCCCCCAGCCATCAAGTGAGTGCTTGAATTTGGCACAATGAGAAAATAGATCCTTGAGTATTTAAGAACCCTTGGAAGGATTTCTGGAAGAAAAGATATTGATATGAAAACTTGCAGAGTGATTCATGAAAAATTGTCAAAAATAGAGTAACCAAATATAGTTAGGGCAACACATTTATTACAATGCTAAAATTAGGTTTTGCAAAAGATAAAATGTCACTTGGATGCTCATTTGAATCACTTTGCATACAAAGTAAACAAGAAGAAGAGCATTTAAGTTGTGAATCTAGAAGACTGAGGCACAAAGAGTGAATTCAACTGGAAATTGAACCCTAACCCCGTGAAAGAAAAAGGTACATCTCTGTAAATCCTTGAATTTGAAATCCATTGAGATGGCTACTCCTCATATTGTTGACATTACTAAGAGACCTCGACCCAAATTTAAGAAGCATCCTCACAAATCAATAAAAGTCGACCCGTTAGGTGCTTTTTCAAGTGTTCCGTATGGTGTGCTGCATGTTGAAGACATTAGGGTTTATATTCATCCTAACATAGATGAATTTGGAGATTCAAGGTATGTAGACTTGTTTGAGAAACAACTCATGGATGAAAATCATGAACTTAAACCCAAGTATAAGGTGATAAACACTTTATTTAGATTATGGGGTTTCTAACATTTGATGAGGATGAATGGGCCCAATATGTTTTGATTCAGATGCATGATGAATTCATTTGGTTGTTAAAACCATTCAAGATTATAAAGGATGCTATCAAAATTGTAACTGGGTTAAACTCAACTGGATGATTGCCCATGTTGAAAGCCGTGAAAAACCAGGCAGTGACTGATGCTACTGGTGCCAAGTTTGATAGAAGGGCAATGACCATGAATGATATTATAGAATTGGATGTCAAATTCGCTTCCATGGTGATTGGGTACAAGATTTACCACTCTAGTAGAGAAAATTCTATTTTAGGAACATCCATATATGCTACATACAAGATGCTAAAGGAAAATACCGATTATGACTTGTGTGAATTACTATAGAATCAACTGATTGAAAACTTAAACAAAATCAAGAAAGACAAGAAAAAAACTTTCAAGTATGGTACATCGGTTCTATGTCTATTATTTTACTTTATGAATGAGGTACCTGGGGTAAAAGGTGTGCACTGGACTAAGGATGAGCTAGTTGCCATTCAAATCAAAGATCATCTTCGTAGCATTAGTGATTCCAAGGCTCAAAAAACTGCAATATGGGGTTACTTCAATAATTTTCAGAGTATGATGCACTTAAGGGAAAGAATCCCTAAATCAATTGTTGAGAAGTACAAAAATGAAATATGCTTCATGGTTGATACTGATCAGTGTCTAATGGAAGCAGTGGAACCCAGAACTGCTTGGATCATGCCCATGGGGTATGAAGTGGATGAAATTTTTTTGAATATGTATGCTCAACATGTTCTAAGTAATCCTAAAGACACAATGGTTGAAAGATTTGGAACTTATGAGGACCTTGATTTAAACTTGCATATTGAGCTGAGAGAACTTGAAAGCAATAGGAAAGTAAGAAAAGAAGTTGAACAGTTAGCTAAAAATCTTGGCCTAACTAAGGAGGCTGTGAGGAAATTCAGAGAAAGAACTGAAAAGACAGATAAAAGAGAAACAAGATACGAAACAAATAGGTGCTCCAGTGGAACTCTCTTCCACTTCAAGAACTACTAGGAGCTCTGCTTCTGCCCCTGTTCCTTCCAAAACTGCAAAACTGGAAGCAAAATCATCCAGAAAATGGGAGAAAAGGAAGAAAACAAAGCATCCCGGATCTATGTAATCATAAGAGAAGAAGAAGAAGAAGATACATATTCTAACATTGAAATCAATGAGGCCACTGGAACAAAATCTACAAAAGTAACCAAAGAGAAGTCCTCCAGAAGCAAAAGGACCAGTAAAAAGCAAAAGACAAAAGCATATGAGGAATATGTTGAGAAACCCATACTCTCCCTGAAAGATGTGATAAAGTCAGTCACTGTAGATGGTAATCTTAAACCCATGATTGAATTCTATGATGAATATAATGATGTGGATAAAAGGATGTTGGAGGAAGCAATTGTCAGATAGCTCAACATCTACAATAAGGCACTGATTGAGATAACTTATGAGTTGCCACAAAGTCTAGCAAATATTTTGGAGTTAAGAAAAGAAAATGCCAAGAGCAAGGATATGAAGATCAGGGAACATGAGCTAGTAAATTTGTGTCCTCAGATTTCACCTGATCAAATAAATGTGATAATCAAGGAAGTCAAAGATGACTTTAGAAGCAAAAAGAGAATAAACAAACTCATGCTTGGAGAAACAAGTGAAATCGTTGAAGAAACTCAAAAAATTCTTTTGAAAGCATTAAAAAGACACAATTTTCCCATAGTCATAGAAGAAGTTCTAGATGATGAAGAAGAGAACATCATTGAGCAGCAATTTGAGTTGGGTGAAGCCTCTGTTTCGGAAGTAGAACAAGAAAATCAAGAAGATATAGAAATGATGGATAAAGTAGTTGATGCAAGAGATACTCCTAATCCACCTAATACGTCAGGAAAAGAAGATAATATTACTTCTCAGAGCCCTCCGGATCAGATAGCAAGTAGTGAACAAAATGGAAAGAGTCCCTCTGCAAAGAACACAGAAAAATAAAGCAGAGAAAAGAAAGAAGAAGAAGATGGTGCAAATGTTGAAGCACATAAAGTAGATATTGAGAAATCTAATAAACAAATGGATGGTTCAGAAAATGTTGCAAGAGACACTGTAGATGCAGTGAAAAGTCTTCTTGAAAAAGAGATGATTGAGCTTAATGAACCTAAACTACTCCAAGGTCTAGCCAATCTAGATTCTCTCTTTCCAATTCAACTGATGAAAATAGCATCATTCACCCAAGCAAAGGCTAGAGAAAAGATGTTAAAGTTCCACATTGAGGACAATGAGCTACTAGGGCTTGCTTCCAAAATTTTGGAAAAGTTAATGCCTACCTACCAAAAGAGTCCATTTGGTTCCCCCTCTGAACATCTAAAAAATCTTGTAAGTTCTGCAAATACTCATTTTGAGAAGTCTGTGGAGGCAAAAGTTTAGAAAGAATTCTTGGATAAGAAATTTTGTGAAATAAAGAACCTGATAGGAAATGATAGAAGAATACTTGGTATTAGCATAAAGAGTATTTAGAATGCCCTAAATGATGGAAGTGATATGTACAAATTCTATCTATTGTGGCCCAAAGTTAATGGGGATATTGAGAAAAAGATAAAGGAGCAAATATAGAAATTGTCAAATCTCTCTCAAAATTTTGATCCTCTAATAGTTTCACCTATAAGTCAAGAATGTCAACTAATCAGTCTGACAAATGAGATAAAGAGGCTTGTTAAAGAAAAGGGTAACATTATGAAGAGGATGTGTGAGCTTCGCGGATTGATTGCCCCTAAGTTAGAGACAATGCATAATGCCCTATCTAAAGCTTAGACTATAGCTCAAACCAGTGATCCATCAGATCTATCAAAGGCAGAAGCATATCCATTTCTGTTGGGTGGGCACATCTCAATTTTGGATGGAATGAAGAGTACTTGGGCCTCTGAACTTGTGCAAATAAAAACTAGTTTTGTAAACATTCTCAAGTTTATGTAAATAACACTTAATGATTAATTGTACATATGCGACAGTATATATAGAATTTTTGGAGAATTTTGGCTTGCAGACCCCACCCTTTGCCATTGATGTCAAAGGGGGAGTGAAGGGAAGTGAAAAATGAGGTATTTAGCAAAGGGGGAGAACTGGAATAAGTGAAGGGCACGAGTGTACAGACAAAGGGGGAGTTGCACTAGACACTTGGTCATTTTTCAGTAAGTGTTGCCATCAATGCCAAAGGGTGAGATTGTTGGAAAAAAGACATTGCTTTGCACTGATAGGTGTTGTCATTGATGGAAACTAAGATCTTTTTACCCATCTGCATAACTCAATTTGGTCAAACCAGAAATCAGAATCAAAACTTGTCTAAGTCCAGGTAGTTAGGAACAGAGCAGTGATAGGGTCCAGTATTTTGGTCCGGATCTCTCCGGTGGAAAGGCATGGTTTGCTGCAGATCTAAGGTAGTTGAAAGTATTGTCAAGACACTCTGAATCCAAAGCTTTGTCCTTCGGTGATGAAGGATTCAAAAGATATTAGCCTCTGAGTACCGGGTTCCAGTTTGACAGAGCAGATAGAAGAAGAACAGGCTAACCTTGCAGAAAATCTTGATTTCAGATGTATGAAAGTTGTTTGTTGGACATATGGTGATGATCAGTGATAGTGGCCGACATAAGTGATGTTTTTCAAGAGCAAGTTTTGGTCCTCACCTTAAGTTATGTATAGATCTAGCCAACAGAACAGAGCATTCATAAAAGTTCTAAGTGTTGTTGTAGCCGACTGGTAAGTGATTGCAAATCAAGATGACTATATATATAGCCAATTGTTGTGGATGATTTTGTGTGTGGTGTATGCGAATAAGGCGTATGTGAGAAGAGCATAAATCCAAAGTGTGAATGAAGGCAGTATAGTAAGAAGAGCATAACAAAGATGAAATGTGTAAGATTAGTTTTTGTACTTAACCGAAACCAAAATTCTTGCATGGGTAGATGCTATTAATCAGTTCAAATCTCTGTCATTCTCTTGTAATATTTGCATAGGAAGTGAGCCTCCATTTGAGCAGTGAGCTCTAGGAAGTGAGCCCAAATGCGTCTGCATTCCCATTTGTAAAATACTTTTAATAGGGTATTAATTCTTGTGGGTTAACCCCCACAATGGTTTTTCCCTTAACTGGGTTTCCATGTCAAAATCTTGGTGTCAAATGTGTTGATTATGTTTCTGCTTCTGTGTTAATGTCACATGCTTTAATGTTTGCATCACTAATCAAATTGACAGTAGTGAAATAAGTTTTAAAGAAAGGAAAAGATTAATTTTGGTGACAAATGATTCACCCCCCCTCTCAGTTGTCTAGGTTAATTCTAACACCTTCTCCTTTCCTATTCCCCTTAGAAACTATTTTCTAGTCACTAGACAAACCCTATTGGTTTTCTCAACTTCCTCATCCTTATTCTTCAAAGGATTCAACACATACTCAACCCAATCCTTCTTGATTTTAATACAATTACTCTTGCCATCATGAAGGACCTACCTATCATGTTGCCAAGGTCTGCGTAACAGAATGTGGCATGCATCCATTGGCATAACATCACACATTATCTCATCTTTGTAATTCCCAATGTGAAATTTGACAAGGCATTGTTCACTTACCAATAACTGATGTTCCTTTTGTAGCCAAGAAACCTTGTAGGGAGTGGGGTGTTTCAACCTTTTCAGATTTAGCTTCTCCACCATCTCCTCTAACACTAAATTGCCAGTGCTACTACTGTGCATAATGACCTTGAAGCATTTTCCTCCAGACTTACATCTGTTCTAAATAGATTTCTTCATTGTTCTAGTTCCTCTTGGACCTTCTCTGGTGCTAGGAGAACTTTCCTCAGCATCAAAGATTCCCCATCCTTAGTTTCTTCTCTAAATTTTGGTGAGGCTACACTAGCCACACTCTCCTCCTCAGCTTGTGCTATATGGACTCTAGTCTCTTTTCCTTTGCCACTACTCTATTATACTTTGGGACTTTCAAATGCCCTATGCCCAACCTGTCCACATTGAAAACATGTTCCACTAAATCCTCTTCCTCTTCCAAAAATTCCTCTACCTCGAGAGTAATCACCCCTTCCTCTACCTCCTTGGGTACCGGTCTAAGAAGAACTTGTTTCTCCTTGCTAATCCTGAGAACCACATCTAGGATTTGACTGTCCTCTTTCTTTGGAGGGCTTACCTCTTCCCCTAGAGCTAGTCTTCCTTCTAGAGATCTTTTCTTCTACCTTCAATGCAAATTGATAGGCTTCTTCTATCCTGGTAATCCTGACCATGCTAATTTCATCTTGGATAGAATAATGAAAACCATTTACATACCTGGAGATTTTCTCAGCATCATCTTCAATATGACTAGTCCTGATGTTCAATTTGAAAAACTCTTCAGTATAGTCTTGCACACTTTTCTCCCTCTGCTTGAGGTTCTGTAGCATCTTAAACATGGTGATCTGATGTCTGCAGGCATAAATTTTGCCTTCAACTTTGTTAACATCCTCTCCCAAGGTTTAATCTTTTCCTTTCCTTCTCTTTGTCTCTTAACTTGCACATGATCCCACCACAGAGATGCATGTCCCTTCAACTTTGAAGTGGCAAGTTTTACTCTCTTAGGGTCTTCAATTGATTCCAACTCAAAAAAATTCTCCATCCCTGAAATCTAGTCTTTCAACTCATCTGGTTTCAGATTACCACTATAACTGGGTAAGTCCACATGGGGTTTACCAACAATCTTTGTCATTGCAGTAAAAAATCTCCTCTCAAATTTGTCCTCTCTCGCTTCTACTTCTTCTTCACTAACCTCTTCCTCATTATCACTCACATTTGCTATGGGTACTCCTCTACATTGTGTTCTCTCCATTGCATCCAACCTAGTTGTGATGCCCTTTAGCATCTCTACCAATGTTGCATCTCCAACTCTTGGAGCAGCTCCTCTTCTTCCTCTTGCTCGGTGTGCCATGTCTGCAGACCTTGCGCAGTTGCAGGTCTCTCTCTTCACTCAGCCTACAACAATCTCCTTAGGGTCTCTTATGTAACAAATCCAGAGCCTCAAGGAATGCCAAACCTAATCTTTGATACCACTTGATGCAGGTCAAGATCCAGGGGCTTTGTCAAGCTACTAGACCAAGTAGCAAAATGATTAACACAAGACAAGACAACAAATGATTCTCTATTCATATGCAACATAAGGGTTACAACAGAAGTGCAATGGTCTTCAAACATGCCATGACCGAAGCCTTAAACTAATTTGATGTGCAAATCAAGCTAACCCTAGCTCTTCCATGAAAACCCAAAAAATGTCCAACAGAAGCTCCAAAAACGTACTATGGAGAAGTCTACATCTGAGAAGTCCCTTTATAAGCATGAAATTCCCCCTTTTATAGTAAGTGAAGGTGGCCACCACAATCATCACATCCATAGGACATGTGTCAACTGAGAGATGGCTCTTGTATCAACCATCCATGTGGTTTAAAACTGATTTTGTCGCTTTCTAGACATTTTGCGGGGATTTGTAGGTTGATCAGACATTGCGGGAGAAATAGGGTTCACAAGATATGCGGGGAAATCAACCTTCACAAGATGTATCCAGTGTGTGAGCATGTTAGCGCAAAGAAACTTTGAGCAGGAGAATGATGGGTCACAAGACTGAGTAGGAGAATTGACCCCTACCAGACAAAGCGGAGGAATTGGTCGTGACCAGACAAGCGGGTGAAAAGGGCATCACAGTATATGTCTGGTGTCTAGTGATTTTAGCGCAAAGTACCTTCCGGTGGTCACAAGCAACAGAGTGGGAAAAGCGAATGTCACTGGCCATGCAGAGCATCCAAGGTTCAATGGCTATATCTAGTGAAGTGAAAATCCGTGCCAAGGCTCTTTTCAGTGGCCTAAAGGTAAAGCGGGGAAAATGGTCTTGACAAGATGTCTGGTGACCATCAAAAGATCTGCTTTGATATAACTTCACCAATTTTGATAAGATCTTCACCAAAATTTAAATGTGAGTACCCTTTTGGATCTTCTTCAAGATCAAGTCATCATTTGTCCAAGACTCCTAGGGAAATTCTTTGAAAATTGTTCATCAACTCCTACAGCAAAACAAGAAAGAAACAACAAACAAAAAACAAGTAAAATATTTTTGGTTGATGAGGATTGTACGTGGACCCGAATGCTCCTACATCATTATACCTCCTAACCAACACTTGAAGTGAATTCTTTATAATGTCCTAGTGAAGTGAATTCTTTATAATGTCCTAGTGACTAGCAACCAAATGTTACTAGGGAGTAACCTACTTAGACAATCAATGTGTATGGCATTTGCTTCATGGAGGTCCACTTGGATTAGTATGGTATAGTTGGAAATGATGTGGCGTGCTAGGTGGCAACATTAGTTCATGTGTATGATGTGCTATTGGGCCTACATTAGGCAAATATATAATATATTGGTAGTTTATGGTGGGCCTATTGGATTAGTTAGCACTATTTTAAGGCTTGTGCTCAATAGACATGTAGTAGAGTATTATTTGCTAGTGGCTAAAGTGCTTCTAGTAAACAATTAATTTTCAATTGTTTGTCTTTGTCTACCAAGTGCTTGTCACTAGATCATGACCCCTACTAGCACCAACCATCAAATCTTGTGCAAGGTGCTCAACATCTATCCTTAGTGTAGAGTGCTAGTAGTACGTAGATAGTTGGACAATTCATATGGACATCTTGTCTCTTCAAAAAGATGCCCACTACTGAATAGTTGTAGTTCAATTGGTGAGGATGATGGAATGTTCCTTGATTCTACTATATCGTCCAAAGTTCAAATCCCCTCGAGGTATAATTGGGTCAAGTTTGCCCTTTGGATGATATTGCCAAACTCGTTTTCCCTACTCATGATAGCTTCACTGAAGGACAATTTCTAATTTAGATGTATACTCCCTCATACAATTGTAAATAATTGAGTTATTTCAATCGAAACAAGATAACTATTATCTTCAACATAAATTGACGTTGTAATGACTTTAATAATTAATTTTTTTTGAAATGTCTTAAAGAAATCTAATGAGGAATACCCACATAGTAGATTGAGACCAATTTTTAATTCTTTGAAAAAATAGATACTATTTAATTTGAAGTTGAATTGATTTATGGTTGTTACATGTCTCCAATTTATGTTTCCAATTTCCTTTGAAATTTAATTTGTCCACCTCTTGAAAAGGAAGTACCACAAAATTTCAATTGAATTGTGGCTGTTATTGAAGGAAATTTAGTGAGCATATTGGGGTGGTTGGATTGAAATTTGCTTTTTACTATTGAAAGTGAGGTGCCACTAAATTCAAATTGAAATATAGTTGTCATTGCACGGTAGAGAGGGAAAGCTTATAAAGACTTTGATTCTCTCTTGCAATTTGATTTTCATCTATCAAAATTCAATTGAAATACGGCTGTCATCGTAGGATATTTAGTGAACTGAAATCAGATTTGATTTTCTTCAAGTCCAATTAAAATAGAGCAGCAGTGCACGGAATTGTCACGTTGTTGATATAGTTCCTTTCAGCATCTACTCTGGGTGGGTCAGTTCATTTTATTATATATCACAGTCCAAATTCACTTCGATCAGTCGGCATACCTATGAGATCTGTACCTAGCAACTTCATCTTTCACGACATTTTCAGTTCAGTGGTAAAAGAGGCGTAAGCAATACATAAGTAGAGTACGCAGATATGTACCTACATAAGAACTTTCTACGCTCCCGACATATTATTAGGTTCACCGTACTTACATATTTGCGTATGTTGTGCTCCTAGAGTTTTTAGTCCTTCACTAGATAGAATTAACTACATTTTTCTTTGTCTCAGCTTCCGTTTTGATAAATATTTTTCTATAAAAATGTGAAGATCTCAATGAATGGTACAATATTTGTTAAAGGTTTCATAAATGTAGTAAGTTTAAGTGGGTTTGATTTTAAGATAAACTTAATCGTTAAGTGCACTTGAGTTGTAGTATTGGTATGGATTACCTTCTGAAAAGTACCAATGCTTCACCCTTGTAAGCAACACTTAGATGCAATGAGTGCTAAGTGGACCATTTATGCTCATTCAAGATGAGTTCATGTGAACCAATACTAATGAAATATAGGTCAATCAGTTTGACTTAAAAACTATGTAGTTGAATCCTGATAAAAGACCATAGTTTAACACGTTGAAAAATACCTCGTACTTGACAATGGATAAGTTCAAGAGGCTCTATCATAAATGGTTCATAATGTAGGACACTTGTTGAAGGTTTTACAAATTGGGTAGCAAGCTAAATGAAAATGATATTGGGGGAAACTCCATGGTTAAGCACATTCAAATCAAAGTAGAACTAGGATAGGTGACCTCCCAGGAAGTCCTCATGCTTCATCTTGTGAGTGTTACCTAGATGCAATGAGTGTTAGGTGGACCATTTATGATCATGAGAGATGGATTCATGTAAACCACTACTCATGAAATATGGGTCAATGAGTTTGACTAAAAAACTACACAGTTGAATCTTGATAAAACATCATAATTTGACACATTGTGAAAACACCTCCTACTTGACAATGAATGAGGTAAAGGCACTTTATGATGAATGGTTCATAAGATACAACAATTGTTGAAAGTGTTGGAAATTGGGTGGCAAGCTAAGTGAGCTTGATCTTGGGAGAAACTCCATGGTTAAACACACTTGATTCAAAGTAGTACTGTGATGGGTGACCTCATGGGAAGTCTAGATGCTTCAACCTTGTGATCATCACCTAGATGCAATGAGTTATAAGTAGACAATTCATGCTCATGTGAGATGGGTTTGTGTGAACCACTACTAACGATGGGTTAATGCATTTGACTCAAAAACTATGTAGTTGAATCCTAATAAAACATCATAATTTGATATATTGTGAAAAAATACATCCTACTCGACAAAAAAGTTTTTAAGTTTATTTGCTTAGTCTAGTTAAAATAAGAAATTTCATATTGCAAATAAATGTTGCAGTTGTTTATATAATTTTGTAAGACTTTAATTATAACAATTATCAAATTACTCAAACATATATTGAATATTACCCTTATCCATAATAACAATCAAATATTATCTAACTACATCACATACATACATACATACATACATGAATTAGATAGATTTATAAATAAAACAAATAGTGTTAAAATATATTACAAGTATTATGAAATATATAAATATTAGATAATAGTTATTAATACAACATAATTGATAAAAAATGTTGACATGACATTAAACTTTATATAAATATAGAAAACTAAAAAAGTGAGCTAATAACAAATACTTTATGCACTTGTCAATCATAACAAGAGACATATTGCATCTAATTCCTATTATTGGTTAGTTTGTATGTTGAGTGGATATAAATATTGTGAAATATAAAAAGGTTCTATAGAGCCATACAATGGAGTTGTTGAAATGCAAAGTTAAAAATTAAATAGCTCCAAATTAAAGTTGTGGTAGCATGGCTTTTGGATCAACACTATGCTTGACTAAAAAAGATAGTTCAAATGGAAACCTTATATATCAAACTAGATTGATTACTTGATTTGCAAAGGCAATATCTTATATAATGTAAGTATAAATTTATAGAATACAATTTAATACTTACTTGATTACTAGGCAAGAGATTTGGCAACTCATAAATGAACTAAAAGTATATTATAGATGAATGATTATTTTGAAAATGAGAATCTAAGATTGGTGTTACCATAAATTAGGTCTCTAGAATTAAAAAAAATCCTATTTAGTTGTGTCTTTCTACAATATATCTCTTATGTGTTTACTATGAAATGCATGATAAACATTGTGCAATATACTTCCCCAAGAAATTATCTAGTTAGATTCAAAGATTTCTCACCTATTTTGAGGTTCAAATTTGTTTCATTATAATTTCCTTTTTATAATGGTTAAATTTATAAGAAGAAAGTATCATGCAAGAGCCTTGATGGTTATTCATATTATTTTCCAATGAAATAATTAAATAATATTTTATAATATCCTTTTAGAGTTCTTTTTCTATATTTGATATGGGTGAGGACAAGTATTGGCAAGAGAGACAAAAATTGCACTAGAAAAATAAATTGTATATATTATTTGCAAATGAACTCACACAAGCTATTGAATGCATAAAAAAATTAAACTTTAAAGTTATGAGATTAGGGCATATGGTTAGTGGATTATAGTTAGCTCTAGGTAGTAGTGATATGGGTCACTTTTATATGTTTTTAATATTTTTTCAAATTATTTTAATTTTTAATAGGAGCTTGCAATTTAAGTTAGGAGATGGTACTAAAGACAAAGGGAAATTTTGAAGGAAGTTTCCTATTTTTTAGAAATGTCTCAATACCAAAGATGTGTCTTCATCTTAGGGATGCCTCTTCATCTCCTAGTAACACTTATTTTGTGTGTGTGGGTGTGTGTGTGTATGTGTGAACACTTATTTTGTGTGTGGTAACATTCATTTTGTGTGTGCGTGTGTGTGCATGCACATACATGTACATGCATGCATGTGTTGTTAGAATCTGAAAAGATGATTAACCCAGAAAACTAGTGCAAAAGAATAGATATTTAAACTATGAATGCAAATGATATGAAATTAAAATAGAAAAATAGAGTTAGTCTCCAAGAGAGTAATGCAAATGCTAGAAGTAAATTAGCATTAGGAGGATGCAAAGGCAAAAGACACAAAATACAAGCTAGGTATCATGCTTATATAGACCGGGGAGAGGGAGAAGGTGGCAACATTGACCAATGAGGAACAACCATCTATTGGAGTAAAGATAGCAAAGTATCTTCCCAAGATAGCTAATGGTTTCTCACATGTAGGAAAGTGACACCTCATAATCCACTCACCTAATAAGACATGCTTTATTAACCTAAGGAAGATTAATAAAAGGTGTAGGAAAAACCAAGGAATGAAGGGAAAATAAATAACCCAACTAGGAAATAAAAACCTACACTAACACCCCTTTAAGTGTAGTTTACGTGGAAGTAGAGATGGGTTCCAAAAAATCAAGCCTGATGAGGTACCCATGTACATAAAAATCCCCCCCAAAAGAGAAGAAGTCCCCTAGAGTAAAGAGAGTTAGGACTCTAAGTGAGAGGATGAATCCCCCCTTAAGATGAAGCATCTCGCACCCCTAACAAAGGTCACAAATGAAAGAACTTGTTCTCAGTGAAGGGTTCATGATGAAGATATCAGCAACCTACTCAGATTTTAAATAGTAGCGAAGGTTGATGACATGGCCATGGATGATCTCTCAGATGTAGTGCATGTGGATCTCTATGTGTTTGGTCCAGTGATGATGGACCGAATTCCATGAGATCTGAATGGCACTTTGGTTGTCACAAAATATGACTGATCGTTGTTTGATCTGGATAACAAACTCATGGAGAAGATTTTGAAGATAGATGGCCTCAATGGTGGCATTCACAACCCCCCGATACTCAACCTCAATAGAATATAGAGCAATAACAGATTCCTTCTTACTCGACCAACAAATAGGACCTGAACCAAGTGAGAAGTTGTAACCTGAAGTAGACTTGTGATCCTAAGAATCACCTGCCCAATCTGAATCTGTGTAGCTCACCAAGTCAAGATCAATACTTGGTGCATAGTAAATCCCAAAACTGTGAGTACCCTGAACATAGTGAAGGATTCACATGACTTCTTTCCAGTGTAGCTCATGGGGCTCCTACATGAATTAAGAGACCATGCCTACAACATATGAAATGTCAGGTCTTGTATGAGTCAAATAAATGAGACTCCCAATAAGCTATCGGTACAAAGGTGCCATCAACAAAAGGTGAAGAATACAGAGCCTCAATTTTGACTCTAGAAAGGAAGGGAGTTGGAGCAAGCTTACAGTTAGCCATATGAAACCTTAAGAGAAAATTTAGAGCATACTTGGAATGTGTGATTGTGATCCCAAAAGTAGACTGGAAGATCTCAATCTTGAGAAAGTAATACAACAAGCCCAAGTCAGTCATAAAAAATATGTCATGAAGGGTTGTTTTGATAGCCCCAATGGTGGATGAAGAAATCCCTGTGATGAACAAGTCATCAACATACAAAACTAGAAATATAAGTGAATCATCCTGCTGCAAAATGTAGACATTGGGATCAGAATGGCATCGAGTGAACCCAACTGTCAGAAAGGAGTACATCTTGGCATACCAGGCGCGAGGAGCCTGTTTGAGGCCATATAGAGACTTTTGAAGATGGCACACAAGTGAAGAATCCTGAATCAACCCATGTGGCTACTCCATGTAGATCTCCTCCTGAAGGTCACCATGAAGAAAAACACTCTTCACATCCATCTGGTATACTTCCCAATGATTAGCTACAGCAACGGAAAGAGTAAGTCAGATAGAGTTCATTTCAGAAACTGGATCAAAAGTCTCAGAGTAATCAATCCTAGGAACCTGTGAGAGTCCTTTAGCGACCAAGCGAGCCTTATGCATATAAATTGACCCATCTGCCACAAATTTTATCCGATAGATCCACTTACATCAAACAAATTTTCTTCCCTTAGGAAGAGGGACAACATCCCAAGTGTGGTTCCTCATCAAGGAACTATACTCCTCATGCATAGTTGTATCCCACTCAAGAATACCAGAAGCCTCTTGAAAAGACTGTGGATCTGAGGTAGTAGTAATGAAGACATGTGGAGCATCCTAGAATTGTGAACGAGTCCACTTGGTGTCTAATGGATCCCCAACCCAATCACCTACAAACTACAAAGTTTGTCTAGCCCAAAGTGGACCAGAAGTGGGAGAATGTGGGGGAGAATCATCACCCTCTAAATGTATGACTAGGAGAGGAAGGAGGTGAATCCTCTAAATCACTCTTAGCATCAGAAGTGGAGATAGAAGACTTCTTAGGTGAATCTGACTCATCAAAATATTTGTCATGTAGCTCAAGTGAGTCCAATGTCAATGTAGAAAGAAGTGGAGAAGTGATAGAAAGTGAGCTTGAAGAGCCCTCCTCAAATTGAACACTCCTCTAAATGAACAACTCAGGTGTAGTGGGGTGGAGCAATTGATAACCCTTCACACCATTAGGATAGCCTACAAATATGCAAGGTCTGCTCCATGGATCTAAGGCCTTGTGTTTCTCTACAGGAATGTGGGCCCATGCAAGAGAACCAAAAATTTGAAAGTGTTTAATCAATGCTTTCTGACCGGTCCAAGTTTCAAAAGGAGTGACTCCCTTCAAGGCTTGGTGAGGAATGTGGTTCTAGATATAACAAGAATAGTTAATGGCCTCTACCCAATACTGTGGTGTAAGAGATCTGGAGTGAATCACGTAGTTCTCCATTTCCTTCAAGGATCTATTCTTCCATTCTACAACACCATTCTGCTGAGGATTATATGGAACTGAATGGTTCATATCAATCCCCTTTAAAGTGTAAAACTATTCAAAATGATGGTTGACATACTCACCACCATTGTTAGTGCACAAAACTTTGATGGCTTTCTCATATTGCTTCTCTATAAAAGTTTTGAAATCCTAAAAATGATCAAATACCTCTAACTTCTATTTGAGAAAGTACACCCAAGTATAGCAAGAAAAGTCATCAATGAATGTTAGGACATACTCTAGCTTTGTTGAAAGAAGGATGTTGAAATGGACCAGCCAAATCACTATGAACTAACTCCAGTATCTATGAAGCTCTCCATGCCTTTCCTTTGTCAAATTTTTCCTTAAGATGCTTACCAAGAATGCAACCTTGGAAAACACCACCTAAAAACTGAACTAAAGTCAACCCTGTGACCATGCTCTATTGGTTGAGCTGCTGCAAGTAGCGGTAGTTAAGATGGCCAAACTGCTCATGCCATAACCTACTCACATCATCAACATGAGTGAGAAAAATAATTGAAGGAGGATCAGGAACAAAGTGAGAAAACAAATAGAGTCGTGACTGATGATCTGCTCTCCCAGCTGCAACTGTAGAACCACTCTACAACTCATGAATCTCCATTGAATCAGAAGTGAACTCAACCTGCTTGCCTTAACGTGTGTGAGTGATCTGATATACTAACATGAGATTAGTTAATAATGAGGGCATATAAAGAACATCATGGAATGTGCCATCCCCCACATACACAGACCCTCTCCAACACACCTCAATAAGAGTGTCATCACCCATCAAAATAGAAGGCATAGTACACAGCTCCAAAGATGCAAGTTCTTCTTTAGATGAAGCCATGTGCTATGAAGCACCCAAATGAAGAACCCAAGTAGATGGTGAAGAAACTACTACTACAAGGGCCTTGTCCCTTCTTCTCCCTTTGTTGTTTTCTTTTTCCTTGTTAGATCCCTCATTAGAACTCTATTGGATAGACTCAGGAACACTAATATTGTTCTTCTCAAGAATATGTGTCAAGTGATCAATTTGTTTCTTCAAACACTTATGTTCATCATGACCAAGTCTTTTGCAATAGGCACATTGGACCTTTTCTATCTTAGTCTTGTCACCCTTAGAAGATTGGGTCTCATTAGTTGCTTTTGAAGTAACTGGTATCTGATCCTTCTTCTACTTGGTATTCTTTTGTTTCTTATCCTTATTCTTGTTGTTACTACTTTGTCCTTTCTATTCTTTTGTGTCTTTGTTGGTAGCCAGGGCATGTGACTTAGGGGACTTAAGAGTGCCCATCTCGATTAGCTTATCATATTCCCATGTGAGAGAGATAGAAAAATCATCTAAAGATGGCATGGCGAATTAAGTACCAAGTGCACCCTTAGTAGCATAGAAGGTAGAAACAAATACAAAATATTTTGAACTTAGCTTAGAAAGAATTCTGAGAATCAGTTGTTCGTCTTTCTTTTCAATTCCACATTTTTTTAACCGCAGCCTTAGTGATTTCAATTTTGTAAAGAAATCCTAGATTGTGTTGAAATTGCCTGGACTTAAACTAATTAGTTCATTTTCCAACATGGACCCCTCATTGAATCTTGTGTGCCAAATAGTATTTCTAACTTTTTCTAGATTTCATTTGGTGAATTTAAAGACTAAATATGAAAGAGAAAATCAGGAGAAACAAACAAACACAATGTTCCATAGGCCTCATCACAAAGTTAAACCACTTAGGCTTATCTTCATCTTTAGCAGGTTCAATTTCAAGTCCCATTGTTATACTATGCAATCCATCTTTGCTTAAGTAGATTGTCATGTGTGATTTCCACTCAAAGTAGTTGTATGGAGTTAGCATGGGCACAGTTGTTTGATCCATGATGAAGAAATGCAAAAAATAAATGCTGAAAAAAAGAGAACACACATAGGATAGCCCCATCTTTTTCACTCAATCAAAGAACTCCCCCAAGCAAGAATGATTTGGTACTTTATAATTAGTGTGTTTACAACTGCCACTAGCAAGGAATACTTAGTGGTCTTGTTCTCAATGCATTACAAAACCCTCACAAATTGGGTGTATGCTGAAAGTACAATACTAGAATTTAGCCAAGCAAAACTAACAATACCACTATGATCTACTTGAAAAATCATGCACTTTCAAAACTGAAATCACCTCAATCCAAGGTCGTATGTGAAAGTTATGATCCTCCGAAGTTCCAAAAAATGGGAACTAAGTAGCGTCACCTGCACGAGAATCTACACTTTTAAGAAAAACCATGCACTAGAATCAAGAGTCATCTATACCACCATGAAGAGCACAGAAAAATAGCCAAAATAAAAACAGGAAGCTTGAGAAATGGAGGTCGTGAGCTCAAGTTATCAGTCTTCAAAGTTTGTCTTCAAAAATGAAAATGCCAAGGAGAGGGGAGTATGAGGGCAAAAATAGCCCTTCGCCAAAAACTCTACTAAGTTTAGCAATCTGTCAAGTTTAAAGCATGTAGAGATTCTAATAATTTTGCATAGAAATGTGTGTTGGGGGGCCAAAATGGCCTCCAGCAAAAGAATTTACCTTTCTGACTCCCAATGCTAAACTTGGGTGTATTATATATCAAAGTTTGTTTGCGAGACCTCCTGGATGCAATGACAGAGTCCTTTTGCCCTGAAAATGCTCTGATTGAAAGTTATTTTCTAGATCTGAGCTAAAAACCCTGTGTTCCACAACTGTGTCAAACGATCTTCGATTCCAGTGAAATGAAAGCCAATCTTGAATTTATTGAGCATCTTGGACATGTTGGAATAGCCAGAAATGCCACCAACATAACTAGAAATGATTAAATCACCCAGATTTCGCAAAACACATATGAAAACCCCAGAGATTAAAAAGTTTCCGTCAAACTTTTTTGATTCTCTAGATCATCTGAAGATGCAAGAGAAGAGTATACTGGGTTTTGGGAAAACCTACAATAAGATTTATTAGCCCCTCGATTCTTTCAAATATGGAAACTAAAATCTACTCTTGCACATAGAAAAGCTTTGATATCATGTTAGAATATGAAAAGATGATTAACCTAGAAAACTAGTGCAAAAGAATAGATATCTAAACTATGAATGCAAATGATACAAAATCAAAATAGCAGCACAAAGTTAGTCTTTAAGGGAGTAATGCAAATGTTAGAAGAAAAATAGCATTTAAGAGGATGCAAAAGAAAAAGATACAAAATACAAGCTAGGTAGCATTCTTATATAGAGCAGGGAGAGGGAGGTGGTGGTAACACCGACCAGTGAGGAACAACCATCTATTAGACTAAGGATACAAAAATATCTTCCCAAGATAGCTAATGGTTGTTCACATGTAGGAAGGTGACACCTCATAATCTACTCACCTTAAGACATGATTTATTAACCTAAGTAAGATTAATAAAAGGTGTAGGAAAAACCTAGGAATAAAGGGAAAATAAATTAACCAACTAGGAAATAAAAACCTATAATAACATGTGAGAGAGAGAGAGTAAACTGTAACATATTCATGGATAAATGTAATTACAATATCATATGTATAGATATAATCATGTAACGGTCTAAGTGTCCTCCATGAAATTCATGAGGGACAATATAGTTAAAATGGACACACTTTTGACTTATAGTTTCTACAATTTTTTATTTTTTATTTGAGGTTTGAAACAAACTATATCTTTTGGATATTATTAATGATTGGTCTCTTTGGGATAAATTTCTAAGGTTTACAAGGTCATTATATTTTCCCACAAATAACTAGCCTCATTAGGCTAAGTTTCCAAGATCTAGAAGCCCCAATGGACTCTCTATGATTGAAACATCTAAACCATGTCCAATTTCACAATTTTATATCTAGTTTAGATCAAAGATACAATTTGAGCTCTTCAACTTTTGTTTTCTTTGTAGAGTAGTGGAGTTGCCTTTCCTTTTGCCGAGTTATAGTATTCACATCCTCTTTTCATGTATGTTGGTTTACAACTTTAGCTGGAGTAACATTTTTATGGATTTACTATATCTCATAGTACACAATTTTGTGCAGCATGAATATGAATATCGAGCTTTTTGTTTAGACAAATTGATAGAAGATTCAAGGAACAAGACTATATCATATAATTATAATATAATCTTAATGTTGTACGATCTCCAAATTCTATTTTTCAAAACACATTATATTTGGTGGATTCATTTTGTACCAAGAAATATGAATATTAAATGTTAATATCAAAGGAAAAAAGCATAGAAATTTTAGTAAATAGCACAAATCATATAGTATTTTGCACATCATATTATAAAATGAAGAAAAAATTGTAGATCTTACTAGTGAATTTTGCCTTATGTAGTCATATTAGTTGGATTTGTTTTGAAATTACTCATGACATTTTGTGTAAATTATATGAAGACGCAACTTATTTAAACTTAAATTTCAAAACATTAATAAATTGATGAGAAATATCTTCTTTGTTCTATGATGAAAGCATGAATCCAAAGAAAATGCTTGATAAACTCTTGAAAGATGATGCTTGTTTTTTTGTCAGTTTTTAATTGGTTCTTAGATTTGATTATACAAGAGAGTGGTATCTGCATCAGTTTCAAAATTAAAGTTCTACTTATTTCATGAATTGTAAAATTCCAACCTTACCTCCCATGTTTGTTTTATTAATATTCATTCCCCTATTCTGTGATATATCTATTTATAGTATGCTTCTCTTCTAATGATTTAATGAAAAATTGAAAATACATTGAGGCATCAACTTTTTTTTTTCCTTGTTGCCTATTGGAATTTGGAGTTTGGAGAATTACGATGACTTATGCAATGAATAATATCTAAGTTAATTTGCACATAATCAAATTATCAACTCTCCAATTTCCTTTGACACACATTCTTGAACAAGCATTGCACTTTTCCCACACAGAATAATTATTCAACAATGTGTTTGTTTAGGGATTGGACTAATAAGGAAGAATCAAGTAATGCATTTAAATTATTCTAAAGTTTTGGAGACTTTTTATTTTGATTTAAAGGTTGACCATTTACTGAGGTATGTTAATGTTTTCGGTATGCATGCCTATTTCTAGTTTATTGAGTATTTGAATGGGAAAAATAATGTTAAGTTCATTTTGTTACTTGAAATTTCTAGAATGATCTAGCATGCCCTTTTTGCATTTGTGAAATGATGTAGATGCAAGATTGAAGTCATAGTTACACACTAGGATATTTCTTAGAGTACTATAACAATTTATTAGTTGATACTAGGTTATTTCTTGGAGTACTATAACAATTTATTAGTTGATACTTGATCTATTAATTGGTAATTTCCTTCAAATTTAGATGGAGGAAACTCTCCTTAGAGTGGTAAGATAATTTTTGTTTGTTATGCTTGCCTCTCAAGAAGAGGTTCAAATAGCTCTTAGCTCTTGAGTGTTTTATAGCTAATAGGTTCTATGCATGTAATCCTCCACTCAATGTGAGCTCCACATCTATGGTAGATGCAACTCTTGGAGAGATCAGAAAGGGTAGTTCTATCCTTGGGTAAAAACACAAAGTTGTGTCACACTTTTATAAAGGAAATGGCCAATGCTGATCCAACTTTTAAACTTGAATCACTAAAAAGTGACATATATGTTTTAAATTTTGAAATGATGTAAACTAATAAAATATTTATTTTTTAGTATATTTTATGTTTGTATTTTTTGAAAAATTTTAAAAAATTATTTGAGTATAGTTTTTAATAAATTGACACTATAATTTAGTTGCTGATAAAATGCTGAAAAATGAAGTTACATGAAACACCAATCTTTATATAGTAAATTTTATTTTATTTTCTTCAATTTTTTTGTGTGTATTTATAATTTGAAACTTTAGTGCATGGATATATTTTTTTCCAATTTTGATAAATATATATTTTTAAATAAATAATAAAATATGTGTGTATTAAAATGTAGTTGTTTCCATTCGACGTTGAAACTTTCATATTAACTATTTATATAAAATAGAACAAAATATATACCATCTTGATATAGATTCTTTTATCTAGTGCATCATATTTTTTTCAATTTTTTTAATAAGTTTTACTATTTTTCCTTGACATGGTAATCGACCTAATGTTTTGTGTTGATAACCTACTTTTAGTAAAAATAGAAAGAAAAATATAAATAATAATTAAACTATTAAAAAATATATATTTTTGAAAACTAAACTTATAGATCTCCAAAAGGGTATTTTTATATTTAAAAAAAAAATATATTTACACGACTAGAAGTTGTTGAAATATCAAGTTTTTCAAATAATTTTATTTTTATGGTAAATTCGCCTCATAGTAGTGCTACATATGGATTTAGCCAACAATTTTAGTTGGAAAAGTTGTGGGCATATTTAACTTGGCTAGAATGAATCTTACAAGATCATATGTTTGACCAAAATTATTTTTTAGTTAGAAATACTTAAATTCACTTATGCTGATAAGTCAGCTGAAAGTGTGACACAACTTTGTGCTTTTACCCCCTTTTGGATAGTTTAGAGGGGTTACCAAATTAGAGTCTACAGATGAAGTAGGTAATTTGAAACCCTCTCTAGAGATTACATAAATAAATGATGAAGTGTCAAGTCAATATAGTGTGTATGAAGAAAGGAACATAAAAACCCATATCCATGAAATGTGTTAAAAAACAAACATGTGAGCAAACAATAGGTCCAAGATATAAAAAAATGTGGACAAACAAAAAATGACAAAACAACAAGTATAAGAAAAAATGTGAGATTGCTAGTCCATGACAAGTAAAAATGTGACAAAACAACTGATCCAAGACATTACCTTAATTTTAATAGTTTCCAAGGAAACATCAACATTGGATCCTTGGAGATCTTGCAATTAAGCTTTAAAATCTTCTTCCAATCCTTTCTTGTATTTAAATTTCATATCATTGTGGATAGTCAAAATTAAGGAGTATCCAAAAAACAATATCATGTTTGGAAAGTACGTGACAAAATTTTATGAATCAATCTTGGCGACTAGTCAATTCTCCAATAATAGTATCTCCCACCAAAGGAGAACCAAATGTAATGTAGAAAGGAGAAATGTTTCTTAGCCTCTTTGTTAGAACTTAGATTGTATCCATAGGTGCAATTACACCTCCTATAGAATGTCCTACAAATATGAAACTCCCTAGATATTGTTTTCCTTATATTACTCATTTCTACAGATATACAAGTTCAAACCCTCATCCAATAATGCTAAAGGTAATTAGTTTAAAACTTGTTGCAAGTATGGCCCTAAACAATGTTGTCATTGATGTCAACATACTTTGATGTTAAGAATTGGATGAGTTATGTGCTGAGGATTTTTGAGAAAATTAGCCCCATCAGAAATAGAGAAGAACAGTGAAGACAATGAAGTTCTATGAAGCAAATATCCAAGACAGTTGAAGATTAGAGTATACGCATCAAAGGGTTCATAGATATGTGTTTGAAGGTTCTCCAGTCAATATTTTAGAGGTCCACATGAAGATTTGAGGAAGTTACGGCCATATGAGTAAAACTTGTTTGGCAGCTATTCAGTTGTGACATAGTGGCACAAATAGGTCCGGTGAGATCCAAAAATGCAATATCATGCTCTGTGGATTAGGTGGCATGTTTGGAAAACTAATTTGAATTAACAACTAGATTGGCTCATGGTTTGGAGGTCTGCAAGTGATCCTTCTAGTGTGACAGTGATGACCGGCTATGTTCTTGAGGTTCCAGATGAAGATGCAAATGATTTCAGTAAGTAGAAGTGGTGCAGATGTTCTTGGTGATTCAAGCAAGCTTGTGGCGGTCTCCAGTTTGTGTACAATTCGTGTTGTTGGTCCGCATTGAAGATTGAGCTTGTAATTGAATATTTACCTTTGGGTAATGGTGTTCTTCCCAGTCTTGACCAACTAGATGATTTACACATGTTGCGGATAATCTTGAAGATGTTTTGTGAAACATGGCGTGTTCCTCAAAGAAGATTGAAGTTTCAGCTATGTGTGGCCGACAATATAGTAATACGCAAGAAGTTTTTGTAACAAGTTAAGTTGTATTTTTGTAAATGCTCTGTAATAAAATAAGTATATGTTGTGCTGACTTTGTTGATCATTCCAAAGTCGATGTCATGTATAAATAAAAGTTGCGAAGTCATTTCAAGACGTATCCTGAGTGATCATGAGGAGAAGGTGGTAAGGGAGAGGAGAAAAAAGTAGAGCAAAGGTGTTGAGTTTTAGTGGAACTGACTCAAGCATAGTGAAGATGCTAACTTCTAGTTCAAGTAGGTAATACTTATTCTTTTCTGTAGACAGTGTATCTCCTGTAGGCAGTGGGTGTCTTGTGAGCAGTGTGCCTAGGTAGTGAGTCCTAATTCGCAAGTGCCATTTTATTCTTCATATTCTTTTAACAGAGAATACAATCTTAGGTTAGTCACCCTGTGGTTTTTCCCTTAACCAGGTTTTCCACATTAAAATTTTGGTGTTATTTGAGTTAGGTTTGTTTCTGTTCTTGAATTATTGCATTATGCTTTCATGAATGAATTTTTGATATGATGTTGAAATGCAAGAAGGTTTTAAGTGAATAAGGAACATAATTTTTGTGACAACTGATTCACTCCCCCCTCTCAGTTGTCTATCCTTAAATCAACAATTGGTATCAGAGCAGATTCCTCTAAAAGAAACTTAACCACTTGAGGAGATCCAGGATGTCATCCTACAAGAAGGACAGTCCAAGGTTTGACGGAACAAACTACACTATTTGGAAAAACTGCATGGAATGTCATTTGCAATGCATGGGAGAGTAGTATTGGAACGTGACTATAATTGAGTATATTCCTCCAAAGAATGGTCTGACAACTCTAGATGAAATTAGAAATACTGAAAATAATCTTCGAGCTAAAGAAGCCTGACTAAGTGCCTTGTCTGATACAGAACTGACAAATGTTATGGGATTGAAAACTGCTTATGAAATTTGGACAAAGATGGAGATTCTACATGAAAGAGACAAATATGTTAAATGCGCAAAGTTATAGAGTTTGAAAAGAAAGTTTGAAAGCCTGAAGATGAGTGAAGATGAAAATATCACTACATTCATGCCAAAAGTAAATGAGCTTGTCTGTGGCATTAGATGTATTGGTGGAAGATTGGATGAAGATGGGATTGTTGCCAAAGTTCTCAGATCCTTACCTCTTACTTACAAACACAAGGTTACTGCTATTGAGGAATTCAAATTATTATCAAGCATTACTAGGGATCAATTGGTTGGAAAATCAGCTGCATTTGAATTGGCTGAGTTTGGAGATGCACCTCCCAAGACTGAATCTGCATTCAAAGCTAGTGTGTCTGCAAAAGGCAAACAAAGATATGATCCAGGAGAAAATTCCTCAAAGAAATCAACATGGTATGATAAAGCAAGAAAGGATCTGGAAGAAGATGAGTCAGAAGCTACACAACTTGAAGCCCTTATTGCCAAAAGATTTCCAAGAGGATCCAGTAAGTATGAAGGAAAATTGCCTTTCAAATATTTTAATTGCAACAAGATTAGTCATTTTGCCTCACGGTGTCTGGAAAGGTTTTCAAGGCCTAACCCTAATAGATCAAGATTTCAGAAGAAGTGTTACTATGTTCAAGAAGATGATGATGAAGGAGTAACAAATGATGAATCTAAGATAGGAACCAAATATGGAAGTGATTGGGTGTTTATTGCCATCAAGGATGAAGATCCAATGCCCATTGAATCTACCAATCATAAGATAGAAAGGGCTTTGGCTGCTCAGGTTGAAGAAAACAATGAATGGGTCATTGACAGTGGATGCTCTCACCATATGAGTGGCGATAAGAATAAGTTCATAAACCTAGAAAGATGTGAAGGTGGAGTTGTAAAATTTGGAGATAATTCTGCTGGTAGAATTAAAGGCAAAGGAACCATTTCTTTTGATGGAAAGAACAAAACCGTTGATGTTCTATATGTTGAAGGTTTAAAGAATAGTCTTCTCAGTGTTGGGCAGCTGGTAGACAAAGGTTATGATCTCTGGTTCAAAAATGGAAAATGCAAGATCTTTGAAAACTCTGGAACTGAGATTGCATTTGGTACTCAGACAAAATTTAACATCTTTCACTTGGTTGGTACTGGCAGAAGTTGCTTATTTTTTTAAATTGATCAGAGTTGGTTGTGGCATAGGAGAATGTGTCATGTGAATTTTGATAATATCATTAAGATAAGCTACACCCAGGCTGTAAGAGATCTTCCAAGATTGGTGAAACCTACTAATAGCTTGTGCAAGGAATGTCAGTTAGGTAAGCATAATAGAGTCTCATTCAAAAGTAAGGAACATTCTTCAATCGGATTGTTGGATTTGGTGTACACTGATCTATGTGGTCTGGAAAGAATCAAGAGTCTACAAGGAGATAGATATTCCATGTTGTTGATTAATGACAACTCTTGGATGATGTGGGTGACTTTCTTGAAACAGAAATCTGAAGCACTTGAGAAGTTCAAAATATTTAAGGCTATGGTAGAAAATGAAACTAGCATAAACATAACATGCCTTAGATCTGACAAAGGTGGAGAATTCACATCCGAAGAGTTCATTAAATTCTATGAGAAACATGGGATAAAAAGATAGTTATCCGCTCCAAGGACTCCACAACAAAAAGGAGTAGTGGAGAGAAAGAACTGGACCATCCAGGAAGCTTCTAGGACCATGATGATGGAAGAAAATGTTCCTTAGATCTATTGGAGAGAAACTGTGAGCATTGCTGTTTATACTCTTAATCGGGTACAAATCAGAGGCAAGACTGGTAAGAATCCTTATGAACTCTGGTTTGGCATCACTCCTACTGTGAAGTATTTCAGAGTCTTTGGTAGCAAATGCAATATCAAAAGAGATGAAGACCTTGGCAAGTTTGATGCTAGAAGTGATTAAGGAATATTGTTGGGTTATTCTACTCAAAGCAAAGCTTACCGGTGCTATAACAAGAGATTAAGAAAGATTGTGGAAAGCACAAATGTGAAAGTTGATGAAGGCATGGAAAATCCCTCAAGGCACTATGAGTATGAAGTTGATGATCAAAATGATATCATAGACCAAGAAGAACAACTCCAAACTCCAGTCCAAATTTAGATTGATCTGAAGAATCCAGAAACACTAGAAGAAGAGACAAGCTTGAATGAACCTATCCAAGAATTAGAAGCGCAAGTGATTCCCAAAACTCCTAGGTATGTAAGACTGAATCATTCTAAAGACCATATCATAGGAGATAGAAGCAAAGGTGTTCAAACAAGAAATATTGCTCAAGACTCAGTGAAGTATTGTCTGATTTCAAAAGTTGAACCAAAAATAGTAAGTGAAGCTTGCAATGATGAAATTTGGGTTAAAGCAATGAAGGAGGAATTGATGTCGATTGAAAAGAATCACACTTGGGATCTTGTTCCTAGACCTAAGGACAAAAATGTGATTGGGACTAAGTTTGTCTTCCGAAACAAACTAAATGAAGATGGTGAGGTAATAAGAAACAAAGCCAGATTGGTCTGTAAAGGTTATTCTCAAGTAGAAGGAGTTGACTTTGAAGAGACTTTTGCTCCAGTGGCAAGGATTGAAGCAGTTAGACTATTTCTTGCCTTTGCTTCCTTCAAGATTTCAAGGTATATCAGATGGATGTCAAGCCTGCTTTCCTAAAGGGTGATTTAGAAGAAGAAGTATACATTGAGCAACCAGATGGATTTCAACTGCCTGATAATGGAGATATGGTCTGAAAATTAAAGAAGGCATTGTATGGACTTAAACAAGCCCCAAGAGCCTGGTGTGAAAGGTTGGACAAACATCTTCTAAAAATTGGTTTCAACAAAGGTACTGCTAACAGTAATCTATATTTTAAGATTGATCATGAAAATATCTTGATTGTTGAAGTATTTGTTGATGATATTATTTTTAGGGGGAAGGATAGTATGTGCAAAACTTTTGCAAATCAAATGAAAAGTGAATTTGAGATGTCTATGTTTGGTGAAATGAATTTCTTCTTAGGTTTGCAAATCACTCAAACAAAGAAAGGAATCTTCATATCTCAGACCAAATATGTGAAAGAATTATTGAAAAAAATTGGAATGGAGGATTCAAATGCAATGAATACTCCCATGGCTACTCGATGTAAGTTGAGTAAAGATGTTGAATCTCCTAAAGATGATAAGAAAACATATAGGTCTATGATTGGAGGATTTCTCTATCTCACTCAAACTAGACCTAACATTATGAATGCTGTTGGTCTTGTTGCCATATTTCAAGTTGATCCTAGAGAATCTCATGTCATGGAAATAAAGAGAATTCTCAGATATTTGAAGGGAACAGTTGAGTATGGATTATGGTATCCCAAGGATCATGATTTCTCTCTTCATGCTTATACTGATGCTGATTGGGTAGGTGATGTGGATGACTGAAAGAGTACCAGTGGTGGTGCATTCTTTTTAGGGAAAAGATTAGTTTCTTGGCTAAGAAAGAAACAAGAGGCAATATCTTTGTCTACTGCAGAAGCAGAGTATATTGTAGTAGTGAGTAGTTGCACTCAAGTATTGTGGATGAAGCAAATGTTAAGAGACATCAGAGTGGAGTATGAAGAACCTATCACAATCTTCTATGATAACTCAAGTGCAATAAACATATAAAAAAATCTAGTGTTGCATTCAAAGACAAAACATATATCCATCAAGTTCCACTTTTTAAGAGAGTAGGTGAACAAGAATGAAGTCAGATTGGAGTTTGTGCCCTCAAAGGATCAGATTGCAAATATTTTTACCAAACCTCTACCTAAGGACACTTTTGAGTATCTCAGGGAGAAGTTAGGGGTTATTACCCCTTCGATTTTGAATTAAGGTGCACTGATGTGCATCTGTCTGGTGGATTTCATAGTCATATGTTATGATCTAAATTGATGCTAGGAGGCTGCTACTTAGGGGGAGTAGTCAGTATGATTCTGAAGCATGAGAAGTGGTTGCAAGTATGTGCCCTTTGCCATTGATGTCAAAGGGGGAGAGAAGACATGTGAAAAATAAAAAGTGGTTGCTGATCAAAGGGGGAGTAGTACAGGAAGAGAAGACATGTGAATGATTATTGGTGATAGGGGAAGCTATGTCAGTCAGTAAGGAGAAGTTCTTGTCTTGATGGTTAAAACAATTTTTCATATCATATGTTGCCATCAATGACAAATTGGGAGATTGTTGCAAGTATGGCCCTAAACAGTGTTGTCATTGATGTCAACATACTCCTATTGCATTGATGTTAAGAATTGGATGAGTTATGTGCTAAGGATATTGAGAAAATTAGCTCCATCAGAAATAGAGAAGAATAGTGAAGACAATGAAGTTCTATGAAGCAAAGATCCTAGACAGTTGAAGACCAGAGTATGCGCATCAGAGGGTTTGTAGATATGTGTCTGAAGGTTCTCTAGTCAAGATTTCAGAGGTCCACATGAATATTTGAGGAAGTTACAGCCATATGAGTAAAACTTGTTCTAGCAGTTGTTCAGTGGTGATAGAGTGGCACAAATAGGTCTTGTGAGATCCAAAAATACAATATCATGCTCTGTAGATTAGGTGGCATGTTTGGGAAGCTAATTTGAACTAACAACTAGATTGGCTTATGGTTTGGAGGTCCGTAAGTGATCCTTCTAGTGTGACAGTGATGACCGACTGTGCTCTTGAGGTTCCAGATGAAGATGCAATTGATTTCAGTAAGCAGAAGTGGTGCAGATGTTCTTGGTGATTCAAGCAAGCTTGTGGAGGTCTCCAATTTGTGTCCAGTTTGTGTTGTTTGTCTGCATTGAAGATTAAGCTTGTAATTGAAGATTTACCTTTGGGTAATGGTGTTCTTCCTAGTCCTAACCAACCAGATGATTTGCACATGTTGCAGATAATCTTGAAGATGTTTTGTGAAGCATGGTGTGTACCTCGAAGAAGATTGAAGTTTTATCTATCCGTGGCCGACAATATAGTAATGCGCAAGAAGTTTTTGTAACAAGTCAAGTTGTATTTTTGTAAATGCTCTGTAATAAAATAAGTATATGTTGTGCCGACTTTGTTGATCATTCCAAAGTTGATGTCATGTATAAATAAAAGTTGCGAAGTCATTTCAAGATGTATCCTGAGTGGTCATGAGGAGAAGGTGGTAAGGGAGAGAAGCGAAAAGTAGACCAGAGGTGTTGAGCTTTAATGGAACTGACTCAAGCATAGTGAAGATGCTAACTTCCAGTTCAAGTTTGTAATGCTTATTCTCTTCTATAGATAGTGTGTCTCCTCTAGGCAGTGGGCCTCTTGTGAGCAGTGTGCTCAGGTAGTGAGCCCTAATTGGCAGGTGCCATTTTATTCTTCATATTCTTTTTACAAAGAATACAATCTTGGGTTAGTCACCCCATGGGTTTTCCCTTAACCAAGTTTTCCATGTTAAAATTTTGGTGTTATTTGAGTTAAGTTTGTTTCTATTCTTGAATTATTGCATTATGCTTTCATGATTGAATTTTTTGATATGCTGTTGAAATGCAAGAAGGTTTTAAGTGAATAAGGAACAAAATTTTTGTGACAACTGATTCTCTCCCCCCTCTTAGTTGTCTATCCTTAAATCAACAAAACTTTTAATTCAAAAATGAGAAACCTAAACAATTTGCAATACATCATTTCTCCATGATTTCTTTGGGATCTTTAGGTGGCGACAACATGCATGAGCATTTACTTCTGGAGTTCTCGGTTTAAAGGCTCAATCTTAGCCCCTAGGCTTGTGTTAGATTGCCTTCATGGTAGACATCATGCCTCATGCCATGTTTCCCCCTTAGTCCCTAGGCACACACTTTCAACCTACCTTATTAATTAGACAATGCACCCTCTTTTCCTATATAATGCATCCTTCATATAATTCATTTCACTTTGTATATGTTTTATTTTCTGTTGGTGCCTTCTTTTCGTGTGGTCTAAATCATGGCTCTCCAGATTCTGAATCTACGTGTTTTCCTCCCCACTTTGGATGGTGAACCCACTTATCAGGAAGCCATGAACATGATCTTTCTTCAATTGATTTCTTAAGTGGAGTACGATAGTTTGGACTTCGTCATTTGTTGTGTCCTTGGCTACTACTTATTCTAGCAAGAAGATCGACAAATCAAGGGGTCAGAGATTTCTTCGACATTTATTTCTAACATTTTTTATCTAATGTAGGACCAAGAATACACTCACTCCATTGGCTTTGGTTTGGTTCACCCTTCCTTTTTCAATGTTGATAGATTGCATTTAACACTGACCGTCTACGACTACTAGGAAGGCTTAGCTCGTATTGGAGGTGTTTTTGATAGCCGATTATTGCAAACTTCACACCATGTTGCTTGTGTGTATACAAGCCTCCAATGAGGCCTCAAGTTGGACTGCGCCAATACATTCAATCATCCCCTCAACTCTCATAGATTCCAACTCCCCAATGGGCTCATGGACAGGGCAAAAGAGGTGTTTAGCGCAATACGTTTTCGCTCCTAACTTAGCTCCTAGTCCTCCAACAGCTCCGAGTACTCGTGTATTCACCCTCCCTTTTCCTCTGCTGCCTCCATAGGAGCACCATGATTCTAATTTAGATTAATCTAGCTCGCTATGGAGATGTGTCAATATTATCAGGTTTTGTTCTTTTTGGTTTGTTTCCACTCTTCTCTCTGTTGTATGTGGGTTTGTTTTTTTTCTTTTAACCAGATGACATGTTCCTGATTATCCAACATATGGACTTTCTAAATACATTGAATTAATACAGTATAGGTGATTTATCACCTTTATATTAAAAAAAACTTT
Source organism: Cunninghamia lanceolata (assembly GCA_027924645.1). Taxonomy (NCBI): domain Eukaryota; kingdom Viridiplantae; phylum Streptophyta; class Pinopsida; order Cupressales; family Cupressaceae; genus Cunninghamia; species Cunninghamia lanceolata. The sequence continues at coordinate 22,603,856 of BSBN01000582.1, forward strand.
GCAATACAAACAAAATTCAAAGTATACTAAAAACCCACCTAAATTGAAGGCTAATATAAAATACTATATATAATTATAATGGAATTGTCTTGCCCTCTTTTTGTTAAGAAAAGTGTCTCAAACTTACAACTTTGAAAGATTACTATTTTTCCTAGTTTTGCTCTTTTTGAATACCCTTTATCTTGAATAATGGTTTGGAACTTTCAAAGCTTCCAAAAGCTTCCAAACGAGCTAAAAATAGTGAGACTTACTATTTTTAGTAGGTTGTTAGGTCCTTTGATTGAGCTCAGATTGGCCTAAAATTTTTCCTAGAAGGTGCAGAATAGCTAAGTGAACATCTCAGGTGAGTTTCGTCTCAAGATCATATCTGGATCGCGAGATATTAAAGTTTCTATTTTTTGAAACTGCAGAAAAAGTCTTTGAACTCAATTACCGGAATAAAAAATTCTCTAAACGTCTCAAAAATTGTCATAACCAGCATAGCTGATTATAGGTTTATAGATCTCTTCATGAGCTTTCTGACACATTAAATGGTTCACCAATCAGACACCTGGATCAAAAGTTATGGCCTCCGGAAGTTGGACCTTCTATTTTTGGGAAATGTAAAAATGTGTTGGGCACATAAAAGAGTTGTAAAGGGGAGAGTTACACATGTTGGTGTGTGTTTTGGCACATCATAAGGTATCTTTGGTTGGAGATAATTTGGGCGCCACTTTTAAGTGGTTTTAGCTCATGGTTTTTTAATTACCGTGTGTAGTGTATTGTATTGTATCTCCTATATATCAAGAACTTGAGATGAAGGTTGTATGTAAGAATCTTATAGATGTCAAATTACCTCATGGATCTCTGGTTGGATATACTCCTGTAAAAGCTTTCTCTACAAGTATATTGTAATCTTCGTGATTCTTGAATAATATATTGGGTGGCTTTGGAGTGTGGGGTTTTTTACCTGAAAGGGTTTTCCCCATGTATATCTTGTGTTGTGAGTTTTGTTTTTGCATTTGGAAGTTGTTATTATCTTTCTATTAATGTGCATCTTAATCTATAACTACAAAAGTTGAAATTTGCATAAATCTTTCCTTAGTAGATCAATGTAGGAAGCGTTTTCCACGTACCTTGCTTCCTTTCACTTTTGTGGGCCATAAATCCAAAGTTACACCCAAAATGTTCTTAAGAAATTTACATTAAATTTCCAATACAAAAATTAGGAACCCAAAATTTATTGCTTAATAATGCCTACTAGTAATAAAGTTCAAAATGGTCACAAAACCCCCTAGAATTAGAGGGAAATATAAAGAGTACTCTATATCTATTGGCCCTATCATGCCCTCTTCTATGGACATGTGTTGAAATTGACACCCATGATTGCTTAAATAAATTAGACTAATTCTTTTTATAAAAATAAGAAAACTAAAAATGCAATAGTTAGTAATCTAATAGTTTAAAAAATTCTAAATAGCTAGAAAATCCACCTAAAATTAGAGGCTAATATAAAAATTCCCTATAGCTTTTAATCATACCCTACCCTCTTTTGTGGACCTATATCTTCAAATTTGCAACAACAAATACTGAAAAGCATAGACTTGAAAAATGCAAAATTTGATAAAGAAAAATTCATTGGCACAAGATTCAAAATTGTCAAATAAAAGCTACTTGGAATTAGTGGGTAATATAAAAAAATGTTAGTTTTGTTGAGGAGTAACCTTTTATTAAATTTTTCTAAGAACAAATGATAAAACTACACCATGTTTGACAAAGAATGACACCATTTAATATATGGAAAATATTGATGTGTAAATTATTAAGGGGTTCATCTCCTCATATAGAATTTGAGAGATGTAACCAATTATAACTTTGTGATGAACCTCCTACAACAAATTAGATGGAAACACAAACTACAAGGAAATATTTTTCATTGAAAACACAACAAATATTATTGTATTGCATTAACAAAACTTCATTACAAAACATCACTAGCCTCTTCAAGGAGGAAGCCTCCTTTGATTAGTGCTCAATACAATATAATTCATAGATGCTCAAATAATAACATATGCCTTATATTTATACTAGTTCAAATAAAGATAACTACTATTTCCCAAGCATATGGGATTATTCATAATAGCTCAAGGGATTACTTAAAAATAATAGGCATCCAAAGCCTTTATTAAAATAAGGAATGAGTTAGGACTAAGGGGTCCTAACACCCCCTCCCCCTCCCCCTCTAAAATCTTTATCCTCAAAGTTGAAGGGAAGGAAACTACTACTGAATTTGGTGTAGGGGTTCAAAAGTAGCATATTAAAGGTGCATGACATGCCATTGGATCAAAACATCAATGAGTGTGTAGTTCAAGGTTGGCATGAACATGTATCTAAGACTACTTTTGGATAGATAATAATGGATCCTTTCAGATCAAGATTAGGTAAAATGGTTTATGTAGTGATGTGTGGCCAAGAACTTTCTTCAAACAAGAAACATTGAAGATAAGATGAACATGAGAGGAAGGTGGTGTTAGTGTATATATATTTTATATATGTGTGTACACTTAGGCATAAGCCTACTTAGGTGCCTTTATACAACCTTGACACTGTAAGCACAAAAATCATGCACACCCTCCACAAGGACCCCTATGATGATTCAAATCCTTGTCACATACATGTAAGCATGAAATAATGTCCTCTAAGTAATGAGCCTCTTGATGACGTGTCCTCGTTTTTCTTGTCTTGTGTTGTTTCTTCCTTATCGATTTCTCTCCCTCCCCGTTTGGGACACTTTTCGACACTTGTTGTGACACTTGTCGACTTGCATTTTCTAAGCTTTCAACCTTGCTCCTAAGCCTTGTGAGTGTCTTGTAGGTGAGTTTTCACCTCTCCCCTATGTTTTTCATCTAGTGGACCTCCTATAAGCCTTCTAGAGGTCTCCTTATCCATCTCCCGCTTTCGGTTTTTAGTTTCATCAAACCAATCCAAATCTCCCCCTATTATTTCCAGATCTCCCTTAGGAGATCCTGTAGATGCAAGTGGAGATTTGGATTCTTCCACATGACTGACCTATTTCTTGATGTTGAACCCCTCCTTTTCTTCTCTTCTTGCATCTCCCATCTTGTTTTTTTGTATCTGACCCTGTCCAGCCCGGATCTGCCCCGGACGACCCATGGTCACCCAGGGGTGACGTTACTGGAAAAAGGGGTGACCCTATCATTTTTACAGCTGCAGAAAAACTCAAGTTTCTCACTCGTTTTTAATCTATTTTTGCCCATTTTTCTTCCAGTTTGCATGGTTTTTGATCCCTAATATAGAGTTAACTATTTAATTCACCCACACATGCATAATTAGATTATTTGATCTCAAATTAACTCTTCAATCAATCTCATGCATTCCCTCACCTCCATTTTCTCTCTAGTGATAAGCTATCTTTGCTTCATCACTCTCCAATTAGCTGAGTTCACGGGGTAATCAACCTTGTTAACTCCCCAGTCATCTTTGTTAACTCATCAATCAAATGAGTTAACTCTTCAATCAATCCCTTCTTCTAAACCTATAAATACACCCCTCCCTCAAGCACAAAGGGATGCAAATTCATTGTGTACACAACTCTTACTAGTTTTACTCCCCAACTTAGCATTCAAATGCTCTTATAGGACAAATGTGCCTTTTGCTTTATTTGTTCAACCAAGTAACATCACGATACTTCATTCTATGCCATTGTGCTCAATCCAAGCTCTCATTGAGCTCAAACAAGCTTCATCAAATATTCTTTTTGCTTCTTTGTGTCATTTTGTTGTCAAAAGGATCACCTACTACCACAAAAGGATTTGAGTTTGCCAATTACAAGGATCGTTAAGGGTAGTGGAGTAAACAAATCTTCATTTCTCTCAGGTTCCTTCATTGTTTTTGTTCAATTAATAGTAATTAGAGAATCAAATTTGCTCTTGGGAACAATAAAACATTGCGTTTCCCTTGATAATTAGATCTTGCATGTTAGATTAGTTGCTTTTATATTCTTAGATCTAAATTGTTAGAAGAAGCATTTCCAATTTTATTTAGAATAGATTGCATTAAAATCATAAAAAAAAATAAAAAACACAGGTTAACTTTGCATTAGAAAAGTCATACAGAATTGCATACATATTTCCTTTTCATAGATTAAAAGCACTTTCTATTTCCAAAGTACTAAAAAAAACCAAAAAAAAAGTGTTTTGCATATCATTTAGTTTGCTTGCATATAGAAACCCTAGAATAGACAAAATAGAAAACCCTCGATTCCATCACAAGGTAACCATAGTTAAATGATCCAATCAAACCCTCGATACCATCATGAAGTAAGAACAAATAAAAATAAAGTCAAACCCTAGGTCAACAAACCCTTGGTCAAAACCCTAGATCTAGTTAAGGTCAGTAATCACACGACTACCTCCATCCTAATTCACGAATGTGCTTAGGAGTGAGGGGAGAGTGGGTGAGGGCTATTCGTGATGAGATCCAAGAGATCCATCTAAGACAACAACAAGAAACATTCATTCTACCACAAGGAGACCCATTTGTCCTTTTGGTGTTAGAATAAACTAGACAACACCAGATATAATAAGAGCTTGTTCAATGCATACAAATACAAGAGGGCATCAACGAGAACAATCGCTTACCCACAAAGAGGTGGAATCTTAGAAATCCAAATAGAAGAAGAGAAACTAGTGACCCTTTGGGTCATAGGGTTATTTCAACTTCAACAACAATCAAATGAAACATACAAGAAAGCACACAAAAACAAAGGCCGCAATACTTGCTGACCCCTCTTCGCAAAGTCCAACTCTCCAACAAGCTAGACCCCCACTGTGTCTCACCTCCTCTCGACTGGCTAATTCCACGTGAGAGAGAGTGACATGGCTGATCACCCCGTGGCAAGAAGGGAAAGGGTCCGTGTACGTGTCGAAATCTGACCCGATGCCCCTAGGCAACCAGAGTCACGATTTTGAGCATACATATTTTGGTGAACCTGATGTGAAATTACAGAATCTTTTGGTTTTGTAGATTGCATTCCCATTTCAAAATGGCTCAAAATAGTTAGCAGAAACTTCAAACCATTTTCACACCATTCTTCATAGTCTCTTTTGCCTCATTGGCTTCTATCGCTTATGCCATCATCCATTCCATTTATTCTGTGGTGTCTATGGCACCCCCGAATATGATAGAACTTGACTTAAACTAGGGGAACATCCCCTCAAGAGAACCTGAAACTCCCTCATTTGATAGGTATGTGTTACTGCATTCTGATGCACCAATCACCAACTATTATGATTATGATGATTCTAACTATGAACAAGATTAAAGAGAATCTAGGTGCTCTCTATCTTTGAACAACCCAGCTTGGGAAAACAACCCAGTCATACCAAATGCGCCACATAAAGAAAGAAGGGTGAGGTCAGAGATACATCGACCTGAACAAATTTCCACAAGCACATCGAATACTCATTGATGAGGAGGTTAAATGGCTAGAAAAATGCCTGCAAGAAACCAAAGATGCTCAAGAGGCATTGAGAATCACCTTATAAGAACAAAAAGAAAATGTTGCACGCAAGGAAGCATTTTATGACAAAAATATTTGAAGAGAACATCCTAGAAATGAAGAAAAACCTAGAGCTACTACTCCTATAGACTTGATTGCAATGCTAGTACAAAGAATCAGAATCTTGGAAGAAGAGCAAGCTACTCCTGAGAAAAGACAAAAGTCCCATGAACAAGACCAGGGGGCATTAGAAAATCCTCCTACCTCAATTACTATTCACAGAATGCTAGCAACGACACATGTCTGAATGGGAATCCTTTTGTCTAGAATAATCAAAAAAATCTAACAATGGGTTATCAAAACCCACCTACAGGGTTATTACTATAAACCCCGCAATCTCAAAGTGCCTTCTTAGGAATGTATCTCAAATATTTGAAAGAACCTTTGGACCAAAACATAAGAAGTGTCCAGTTACTACGATAATTGTTGGATCTCCCAAAGTTCAAAATTCAAAGGAGATCTAAATTCCCACATCAAAGCCTACACTACAGCCATAAGAGAACTCCTTCCTTGGGATGGGGTCATAGCAAAGGTCTTCCCAAAAATACTTGAAGGCATCACTCTGGATTGGTATTATCATCTCCCAGAAGCTTTATTCCATTCATTCAGACAAATCATCAGAAAGTTTTCCATGGCATTTGACATGAACAAACTCATTAAAATGGGGATCAGAGAATTCCTCACAATGAAATAAGAGTTGAACAAATCTATAGCCCACTTCGTCACTCGATGGAGGCAACTCCTCTATTCTTCAACTAGTGCTCCAAACATGGCCCATCAAGAATTATGCAATCTCTTTTTACATGCACTCAACAAAGACATGATGGAAGATGTTAAAAAATTGACATGTAAATCTTATAAAGAGGCATTAGAAAGTACCTTGAGGATTGACCAAGCCACCATTGACAGTGTTAGAAAGGTTTATGGCTCAAATGGAAAGATGACAAAGGAAGACACAAGAAACAATACCTCTATTGTTAAAATTGTCAAAAACAATAGGAGCACAACCACAGATGGGGTGATGGATCAACCCCTATCAAGAAGATAAAAGATGATTACAATGGGAGAGATTACTATCATAACGTAAATGTCATAGATTGACCTAGAAACAACGGGTACTGCCCTCGAGACAATTACCAAAGTTGGAACTGCAATGAAAATGGGAACAAAAATGATGGAAGATATGAGAAACCCCCATATGAGTTCAATCAATTTTGTTCTTTTCATAGAACAAGGGGGCATAGCACAAAATCTTGTAGGGAATACAACTGATTCATAGCAAGACTACCGGAAGACCAACAATGTTTGTTCATAGAATTGTTCTTAAAACCACAGGAGGTCACACCGGATAACAAAGATACAACACAAAATCAAGCTCTAATAGCACCACAAAATGTAAACATGAGAATTTATCAGGATCCGTTCCCTGTACATAAAGACACAGATGCAACAAACCAAAACAAGACGACTCAAAGTAGTAACCCCGAAATCCCACCACAACTGGGAAAAAAGGAGAAACTAGGATGATGGGATTAGTCGAGATTATGTACAATGAAGAGGAAGACTATGAGGATGAAAATGAGCAAATGAAAGCATATGAAGGTATCATCTCAGTGGTAGAGCTGATACCACCTCCAATCGGACCTTATGAGCTCATAGAAGACTTAAAGAAAATGTATGCGCACATTTCGTTCATTGATTTACTAAGGAACTCCCCTTCACATCGATCCGTGCTACTATAAGTGATAGGTCTAAAATACCTCGACCAAATTACCCCACCACCTAGTGAATAAATCAATCATGTGGACTACGATCTCAGTCCACCAAAATTAGAACTCAAAGATCCAAGGTTCTTCTTCGACTTACAATAGATGCCTTCTGAGGCAGAGTTAACAAAAAAAGAGGACCATGCCTTATATCTTCAGGTGTGGATCTATGATATGTGCATCAAATGAACATTAATCGATGATGGAGCTGCAGTAAATATAGTTCCTTTCTCCCTTATAGAGAGGATGGGATATGGACACACCAATATCAATGCCTCAAGAGATATTCTAAGCAAATATGATAATCTAAAGGCAGCACCATAGGTAAAATTACCCTTTGGATAACTTTGGGACCCAAAAGCATTCCAACCACTTTCTATGTCATAGACAAGGATACAAGGTATAACTTGATTCTTGGAAGGCCATGGATACACAGAATGAAGGCTATGCCATCCACTTTGTTTCAAGAAGCTCAATTTTTATACTTAGGGAAAGTATATGTCTCAAAGAGAGATCCATAACATTTTAGTATGTTAAAATCAAACACGCCAAACAAACGTATAGGTATCCCCATAGATTACAAACTCCCTACCAACAAATTGACCATCCCTAATGCTACACCCCAATCCATATGCATCAAACGAATGAATGTCCCAAAAAAGACCATAAATGCTATAGAGTTCAAAACTCTACAAAATGAGCCACTACCAAAACAAAAGGAAATAGTTCCTAAAGATAAGAATATTGAGATCATGGAGTTGATAGAGAGAGATGGACCACTCCAATTTCCCCTAGAGATAATCATGATCAACATCCAATAGGTGTACAAACTCTTTCCTTGCATAAAGGAGAAGCCTCATAGAATTGAAGGACCAATCTTTCAAACCACTACATTAGATCTAAGAAATGTAGACTCACATGCTTTCTCAGATGCAGAGGAAGACATGACCTAAGGTTACACACCATTGTCACCACTAAGTGAATCACATGTCCCTGAGACACTAGAAGAAATAGTCATATGAATCTCTCAGTCCAACAGAAGATTCACACCAACTAATGATACCCATGGAAGAGGCACATTCTATCGATAATGAATCAACCAATGTTATAGGAATGCTACCTAGGATGTTCATGGTATCGCAACTGCAAGAAAAGACAACCACTTTTGCCTTGATCCAATCAAATGAACTCAGTGAATGGGAAGCACCTCGGGTACAAATAGAAATGGTTGAAGGACTTCTTGATGAAGATGAAGAAAGCGAAGGTATCTTTTACAAGAAATGAAAGATGAGAGTGATAGTTGGTGTTGGTGACCTTGTTATTTTTGAACTCCCAAAAAGTTATATCAGATATGCGATGGACTTAAGACCAGAACCAAACAGGAGGACAAGCACAAGCTTTGTCACTCCTGATGAACAAAGGGAACCACAAACTCCCCTGGAATTGTTCCAATTCTTGCAAAGAATCCAAGAGAGATTTGATGTGAAAGTTTACATGCAAGAACAATTTGACCTATTAGCAGAGCTATTGAATTGTGATGGATTCTGTATTGGACTCCTTCCTATCAACATGCCTTTGGGACTTACTTCATCTCACAATGCCAAGAGAAACCATCAAGTTGGTAGCAATAGATTCAAATGACAAACCATACTGACTAGGAGAACTTGTCTTAAGAAGAGGAAACACGAAAAAATAAGAAAACAAGACAAAAGAGAGATTTCTCAAAAGACTGGAAAGGTCCCTACATAATTAAAGAAGATGTCAGAAACAATGCCTATCTCTTGTGCACAATGGAGGGAAAGGAATTTGGCAAAATAGTCAATGCCTTTCACCTCAAGAAATATTATGTCTAAAAACAAAAAAATCATAAAACATAAAAAATACAAAAAAAATATAAAAGTTCAAAATGTCAAAAATAATTTGTTTCTTTAATTTTTGTATCATTCTATTCATCTTTCATTATTGTGACTTTTCTTGTACTATTTTCCTTTTAGTAAGGAGTCTAATGTTGTCTAGATATACGTCATCCTTTCAGGTCCTAGAGATCCCCATTTTTCACAATCATCATTATCCCCTTTCATTCCCAGTGATTCTAATCAAAACCTAGCTCTTAGCTTTACACTAATCCCCATCTTAATAAGTCAAGATGTTAGGTCAAAACAAAGTTAGTAGTCAAACCTATAGTGTTCAAAGGAAGCTTGCAAGTAGACCTTCCCAATTCTTCCCTAGTAGTAGAGAAGTCCAACTAGATTACAAAAACTTTAGGTGGCACTCAGCCCCTTATCTTTCTTGGCCAAAAATGTCAGGAAGATCAAAACTCTGAAGGAAGCAATCTAAGATTCGAGTGAATAAAAAAATGAGTGATCAAAATAAGAGTGTCAAAAAGAGAGAATTGAGAGATCAAAGTATTGCATAGCAAAAGTCCAAAAAGCATTCATTTCTTGAAAAGTCGAAATCCAAAAGAATGAGAAAATCAAGTGTGGAAAATACAAAAAAAAAGTGAAAAGAAAAAAGAGATACAAAAAAAAAGAGTAAAAGAAAGAAGATTGTTGAATGTCCCTACTCTTGGGTGGAGATCAGTCTAAGCTTGAAGCCTCAAGGGCAACATTCTAATAGAGAAAAAGAGGTACAAAGCACACATACTCACTAGCTGAGCAAAACCAAAGAGTCTAGTAATCTCTAGGATCATCTTCTACCAAGGGACCCTTGTTCTTTCCCATTTATCCTTCACCCCAGGTCTACCTTGCTTGCCATCTATGATCTAAGTCTAGCGAGCACCTATAAAATTTGCTCCTTGTCTAAAGTTGAAAGTTTGTCAGCTTGTCTTATCTAGATAAGGATCAGTGTTTAGCCTTTAATGAAGTCTAGAAATCAGAAACACTCCATATTCATTTCCACTCCCCACTTGAGTTTTCCTAAATCCCATCTCACAGCCTTGGATAGATCTCTTATATTAGGGCAACTCGCAATCCCTTGAATAAAAAATTGTATTTAAGAGTAGTCACATTGTTTGGTCCCCGTTGCATTCATGCCAAAAATTAGAAAAAGAGTCTCAAAAGCAATAAAGTCAAATGTCATATCTCATGACATTCAGTAGAAGTAAATGTTTCATTTTCAGCATTTCTTGTGTTCTTGTATTATCACATCGTGAATTGCATCTCATATATATGCCAAAAAATTACAAAAACATGCCATCGTTATAATACTTGCATTGTTAAAAGAGTTGAAAAGGTCAAACATAATCAAAAAGTTCCCAAAAAGCTCTAAACGTGCACAAGAGATGAGTACTAATCTGATGAGAGAAAACCATAATAGGACAAACTTTCATAAAAATACATCCGAAGTTCATACATAAGAGTATCAAAGAGCTAAGGAAAAATGCTCTTGAGAAATGTAGAGGCTTCCCATGCAAGGGGGCATGATTTCAAGAAAGGATGTCAAGGGTGGTTTCCTCCAATAGAACCCTCAAGACTTCGGCTCCTCCATCTATGAGTACCACTCGTCGCTCCATGAGACCTATAAGAGTGAGGTGTTCTGCTGTGAGCATGTGAGTGTGATGGCCCCACCATGCTAGCATCACACCGTCCAACATTAAGGCGGGCCATCTCTCAGAGTACCTGGTTCTCACCCTTAAGCATGTCGACTTGGGTCTTCAACTCTGTAGTTATCTAGCACCCATGGTAGACAGGAGCAAAAATGTTAGTGTGTCGCCTCGCAGTAGGGGGTACACTAGGATCATCCAAAAGATGATCACGAGTCATCCTAGTGAAGGGAGAAGCTAATCCAACATTGACCTCATGAACAAAGTCCCTCCACTCTCTGACATTCCCTGAAATAGAAAATCAAAACAAGACCAAGTCAGTTCCACATAAAAAGAGAAAGGACAAAAGTGCATAAAAAGAAAATAGACAAAAACTTACGTGGATCACCAGGCTACCAATCAAGGTCAAGCTGACGCATCAGCTCATTTGAATGAGGAGGTTGAGGAACAATAGGAGGACATTCGGGGATATCAGGAACATCATCTAAATCATCAATGTCATCAAAATCCTCATCCTTAGGAAGGCCCTCATCTGATGAATCGTTACTATCTAAAACATAGTCCTCATTAGTGGACTCTGAGTTAATAGTCACAATGAGAGATCGGGAAGGAGTCCCTCTCCCTTCCCTCCATCCTCCTCTAGAGAACCTAGTAATGAAGATGCCTGGAGTCAAAGGAGTCCAAAAGATGTTTCTCTGTCCAATCTCACCAATCTCCTGAACAGTCTTGTAACAAGTAGACACTGTTAGGGTTAGCTGACAGAAGATATCAATTAAATGCAAATAAAGATTAAACAGAGAAATGGAAATACATAGAAATAATAATAGCGAGAGACAAGTTTTAATGTGGTTCACCCAAACTCGGGCTACATCCACCAAACAGAGAGTCTAATATTATTATCCAGTAAATCAAACCAATTACAATCAGCAATCCCTGCAACTCAATACCGCTACAAAATGCTACAATACAATATATCAAAACCCTAACCCTTAGCCGCTTTTATCAAGCTTTTGTCAGTTACAAAAATAGGGTTTTCTTATGTTGGTAAATGAAAAAATTAACTCCCGGTGCATTATAAAATAATAAAAAACTGTGTGAGGTTTCGGGGGTGTTGCCCCTGAGCCCCCACGATGGTGTTGCCCCTTGACCCCACCCTGTACTGCAATAGGGAACGCGCAAGGGGCGCTGCCCCTGGACCCTGCAAGGGGTGCTGCCCCTTGACCCCGTAGGAATTTGGGGGGAAACTGCACCAATAAAAGTGGGGTAAATATAACCTCTGAGTTTGATTAGGCTCCATATAACAACAATCTCCCACTTGGAGACTGATTAGACTCCACACCATATCATCTCCCACTTGGAGATTGATCATAACACCACTGACCTTGTAGTTCCCACTGGAAATAAGCACCCTGGACTCTGCTGTTCTGTTTTTGTTGTTTTTAGTCTAGAAGACCAACCGAAGCTGAAGAGGAGCTCAGCTTCTCCCTTATTACTGCCTTTGTAAACATATCTGCTAGATTGTCATCTATATGTATCTTTGCAAGCTGTAACTGTCCATCATCCAATACCGACCAAATGAAGTGATACCTCAACTATATGTGTTTGGTCTTTGAATGCAAGGCAGAATTCTTTGCAAGATGTATGGCACTCTGGCTATCTGTAAACAAATAACTGTTAACCTGTTGTATGCCCAATTCTTTCATGAAAGATTACAGCCATATCATCTCCTTGCTTGCCTTTGTTGCAGCTACATATTTTGCCTCTATGGTGGATAAAGCAACCACCTTTTGTAACCTGGAAATCCAACTCACCGTTGTTCCACCTATAGTAAAGACATAACCTATAGTACTCTGCCTGGTATCAATATCCCCTGCCAAATCTGAGTCTACATATCCTGCTAAATCAGTATTAGAGCCCTAAAAACATAAGTGTTTATTAGATGTACCTCTCAAATATCTGAGAATCCATTTTACCGCATTCCAATGCTCTAATCCAAGATGACTCATATACCTGCTAATGACTCCTATAGCATGTGCAATATCTGGTCTGGTGCATACCATGGCATACATTAAACTTCCTACAGCTGAAGCATAGGGTACCTTGGATAGTTTCTCTTCCTCCTCTTGTGTCTTAGGACACATCTCCTTGGTCAATTTCAAATGACTAGGCAAAGGTGTGCTGACAGCTTTTGCATTCTCCATGTAGAATCTCTACAACACCTTTTCAACATAAGCAGCTTGAGATAGAGTCAATTTTCTATTCTTCCTATCTCTACAAATTTTCATACCAAGGATTTGTTTTGCTGCCCCCAAATCCTTTATATCAAATGACTGTGCTAACTGCTATTTTAACTCTCTTATGTGATCCATGTTAGACCCAGTTACAAGCATGTCATCAACATATAAACATAAAATAATGTAGCTGTCATTAGCCAACCTTTTAAAATAAACACAATGGTCAGAATTACACCGATTGTAGCCTTGCTCAGCCATAAAACTATCAAATTTCAAATACCATTGCCGAGGTGCTTGTTTCAGGCCATACAAACTCTTCTTCAATTTGCACACTTGTTTCTCCTTACCTTTGACCTTAAATCCTTGGGGTTGTTCCATATATATCTCCTCCTCCAAATCACCATGGAGAAAGGCAGTTTTAACATCTAGCTGTTCCAAATGTAAATCTTCAGCAACCACAATACTTAAAACAATACAAATAGAAGTCATCTTGACAACCGAAGAAAATATCTCATCAAAATCAATGCCCTTTTTCTGTGCAAATCCTTTTACAACTAACCTGGCCTTAAATCTTTTCTTACCTCCGTCTTCCTCTTTTAGCCTGTAAACCCATTTATTTGGTAAAGCCTTTTTATCTATAGGTAACTTACATAGTTCCCAAGTCTGATTTTTCAGCAAGGAGTCCATTTCTTCTTTCATTGCAAGCTCCCACTGAACTTGTGTATCCACCTGCATAGCTTCATCATACCCTTCTAGTTCACCAGCATCTGTTAACAAAATAGAATACAAAGAGGGAGAAAACCTTTCAGGAGGTCTACTTATCCTTGTTGACCGTTTAACATTCACTGGAGTTTGTGGTATTTCTGGTTGCTATTGTGGAGCATGAGGAACCACTGGAACATCACTATTTGGAGTATCGTCCAGTACCACATAATCCTTTTCTTTCTTCTCATGCTACTGCAACTGATCTTTGTACAACACCTTCTCATTGAATATAACATCCCTGCTTCTCACAATTTTTTGATTTTCAAAATCCCAAAGCCTATAACTAAATTCATCAATGCCATATCCAACAAAGGTACACCTTTTTGATTTTGCATCCAGCTTGGTTCTATTTTCATAATCTATATGTGCAAATGCTTCACAGCCGAAGGTTTTTAGAAAAGAATAACTCACCTTCTTGCCTGTCCATGCTTCCTCTGGAATACCACAGCCCAAAGGAACTGAAGGACCTCTGTTAATTAAATATACAGCAGTGTTGACAGCCTCTGCCCACATGTTTAAAGGCAGCCCAGCATGCAATCTCATGGTCCTTGCACGCTCCATTATTGTCCTATTCATGCACTTAGCCACTCCATTTTCCTGTGGAGTCCCTGGAACTATTTTCTACTGACGAATTCCATTAAAGGAACAATAATCTTCAAATTCTTTGCTGCAATACTCACTGCCATTATCAGATCTAAGACATTTTAATCTTTTACCCGTCTCATTCTCAACCAAGCTTCTCCATTTCTTAAATGTTTCAAATACATCAGATTTCTGTCTAAGGAAATAAATCTAGACATTCCTAGTTACATCATCTATGAATGTAACATAATACCAAGAGCCACCGAGAAAAGATACCTGAGTTGGTCCCCATACATCTATATGCACAAGCTCCAATTTTTCATTTTTCTTTTGCTTCCCATCCTTGAGAAAACTGACTCTCTTTTGTTTTCCATACACACAACTTTCACAGAAATCCATATTAATACATTTTAGACCTGGTAAAAATTTCTTAGAATGAAGTACCTTCATACCTTTTTCACTCATATGCCCAAGTCTGTTATGCCACAGTGTTGTCTCAGAACCTGCCTCAACTTTTCCAGTCTCTTCCTGCAAACCTGTAACAACTGTTCCTGAACCTGTTTGTGTTTTCTCTATAACAACTAAAGTAGAAGGAATAGTATGACCTATACAAAGATATAAGGTGCCTACTTTCACACCTTTTGCTACTACTAAGGCACCTTTTGAAACCTTCCAATTTTTATTAGTAAATGTAACAGTGCAACCTTGTTCAGTTAGTTGCCCTGCTGAAATTAAATTCCTACTGAGCCTTGGAACATGGCTTACCTCTTGTAGTAGCCAATTATTCCCATTCTACAACTTAATCTTGATTCTTCCCTTTTTAACAATCTGACAGGGTTCGTTATCTCCCAAATAAACCAGCCCAAAATCCCCTTGGACATAATCAAGGAAATAACTTCTATGGGGCATAGCATGAAATGAGGCCCCTGAATCTAAAACCCATGAATCATCAGCATTATCTAGGGAAAAAATCAAAGCATCATCTTTAGACTTATTGCTTACCACATTTGCTTCCTTATTGCCTTCTTGTTTGTCTCTGTCTTTGTTCTTCTGAGACTAGCAATCTTTCTTCAGATGACCTAGTTTTCCATAGTACCAGCAATCCTTCTATCCTCCAGTTTGGGATCTTTTCTCCTTTGATTTTCCTCGTGACTTCCCATGACCTCCAGAACCTTTTCCTCTCTCCTTTGATCTGCCCCTACTTTCTGTATTCAAAACACTACCTGATTTGGATCCACCTGAGCTTTTCCTACGAATTTCCTCACTCAGAATAACACCAACAACATCATCAAATTTCAGGGTATTTGAACCAGAAACAGAGTTACTAACCACCATTACCAAACTATCCCAGCTTTCAGGCAATGAACATAATATCAAGAGAGCTCTAACTTCTTCATCAAGTTTTACATTTACAAAAGTCAATTGACTGACAATCGTATTAAATTCATTTAAATGACCTATCACAGATCCACCTTCAACCATTTTCAAATTAAACAACTGCTTCATGAGAAATACCTTATTTGAGGCTGAAGGTTTTTCATACAATTTAGCCAAAGCTTTCATTAGACCATTTGTTGTCTTCACTTCCGTTATATTGAATGCCACCGACGATGCCAGGCACAATCGAATGGTTCCCAGTGCCTTTTTGTCAAGAAGATTCCAATCCTCATCAGACATTGTTGCCAGTTTCTTGGCTACTCCTTCCAATGGCCTCCATAAATCCTTTTGATAGAGGTAATCCTCCATTTGCATCTTCCATAACTGATAGTTCTGCCCATTGAATTTATCGACCTTCAATTTACCCTCATCCACCATTGCTCCCACTCAACCGTGAGACTTTCCTGCATATGATAATCAAACACAACCTTGTTCTGATACCACTTGTTAGGGTTAGCCGACAGAAGATATCAATTAAATGCAAATAAAGATTAATCAAAGAAATGGAAATACACAGAAATAATAATAGTGAGAGATAAGTTTTAACGTGGTTCACCCAAACTCGGGCTACATCCACCAAACAGAGAGTCCAATATTATTATCCAGTAAATTAAACCAATTACAATCAGCAATCCCTGCAACTCAATACCGCTGCAAAATGCTACAATACAATATATCAAAACCCTAACCCTTAGCCGCTTTTATCAAACTTTTGTTGGTTACAAAAATAGGGTTTTCTTATGTCGGTCAATGAAAAATTAACTCCCGGTGCATTATAAAATAATAAAAAACCATGACAGGGAACGCGCCAGGGGCGCTGCTCCTGGACCCCGCAAGGGGTGCTACCCCTTGACCCCGTCTTGGGGGCGCTACCCCCAAACCCTCGCAAGGGGCGCTGCCCCTTGACCCTGTAGGAATTTGGGGGGAAACCGCGCCGATAAAAGTGGGGTAAATATAACCTCTGATTTTGATTAGGCTCCATATAACAACAGACACTAGGGGCAAGTCCTTAGGGATATCCTTGCCAAATTGCTGTAAGACATGATCAACTTGATGAGCCTCAACTAGACCATTGTGCTCTATGATCTCAGATACCTCATGACAATAATCTCTGACCTCACCATCTCGGGCCCAAGCTCCCTCCATATCGTGATAAGGATCAAAGATCATGTCCTCATTTGTAAGAGTAGCAACTGTGGGTAAAGTAGCATCAAAGTGACCAACATGCATCCACCTCGCTGCTCTTGGTAGCCATTTATCTGGAAGCGTAATGAGCTTCTGCTAGGGCCTCATGTGCTCAAATATCCATGCCATAATCAAAGAAGAGTGGCTAAAGGTTTGAGCCCCTCGCAGTGAAATCCGATAGAAATCCTTGTAAACCATGGCCAAAATGTTACAACCCCAAGTGTAAACTGTACCCTCTTCAATCTCATGAATGATGGGTGCCCAGTACCATGTCAGATGAGCCGAGGCCTTGTCTCCCAACAGCCTCGAAGAAATCAATCCAATCAAGAACTTCCTCAAGAGTGGGATGCGAAGTCATGGCATATATTTAAGCTAAACTCTTGTATGATCCCCAGGGTGATTGACCCCCATAAATGTAGCCTAGGAAGCCTTGTCCTCATAAGACTCGCTAACTAGAAGAGACAAAGTTTGTCCTCTCACAAGAACCCCAAGTATGCAATACACATCATATAGAGTGATAGTCCACTCTCCAAAAATCTGTGGGAACCTGAATGTGTTTCTGTTTGCAACCTAGTAAGTCAAAATGTCACTACATATACGAGATACAAGATGAATCACATGCACATGACAAAATCTAGCTAGGTTTTCCCTCTTCAGAATAGCACGATCCTCAGTACTCAATGAAGCAAACATCCTTGAGAGCCATCCCTACTCTCGATAGGCATTCCATCAAATATGCATGTCTTGTAAAATCAGAAGAGAACTTTAGATTAGACCTTGTAAACTCATAAAAATTCCCAAAAATCATAAAACTGTAGAAAAACCTTACACAAAAAAGCATATAAACCTTCAAAATTGCAATAAATAGGTAAATACAGTGACCAAATCATATCAGATAAGAGTGAAACAAATGTTAAACAACATCAAGTGCAGTAAAAAATTAGTCCAATAGGGTCGGCCCCGAGCGACACCCAGGCGACCCTGCCTGGCAAAAGGGGAGACCCTAAAGGAGCATCTCTTGACTAAAAACCACTCTAAAAACCTCATTTTTCGACTGATTTCAGAAAACAAAAAGCCAATCTTGCTCTAAACGATGAGACAAACACAATGCAATAGAGAAAATTAACAAAAATAGACAATTTTAAGAGATTTTTCACATAATTAAAGCTAGGATTTAGAGAAGGGTTTTTCACTGATTGCATACCCAATTGTCCGCGGTTGAAGAAGAGGTGGCTATCTTCACGATCTCCTCGATGATATCTTCCTAATGACTGCTCACACAAACAATCCCGTCGCCGTTTTGCTCCAATCTCACAATTTGGCTTGCCTCGTTTGCCCTTAGCTTAGTTCATTTATACATTTTCAGATTAGTTCTTTACTTTTATGCATATGTTTTGTGCATTGTTTTGCGTGCTCTCATCCCTACAGGTCCAAATCGACAAAGGCAAGCAACTAGTCAAACTCAAATGATCTATGGTAAGTTCTTTATTTCAGCTTTCATTATTTACTTTGATATATTTAAATGCCAGACTAATATAGTTATTGTAGGTACAAATTGCAGGAAAATCTACAACAAGTAAGGCCTAGTTTGGGAATGGTACCTACCTTTCATGTAGACTACCGTCCCTGAAGGGGCAAATATATAAGCACAAAAATCACGCACACCCTCCACGAGGACCCCTATGATGATTCAAATCCTTGTGATGTACATGTAAGCATGAAATAATGTCTTCTAAGCAGCGAGCCTCTTAATGACGTGTCCTCTTTTCTTGACTTGTGTTGTTTCTTCCTTGTCAATTCCTCTCTCTCCCTGTTTGCGACGCTTTTCGACACTTGTTGTGACACTTGTCAACTTGCATTTTCTAAGCTTTTGACCTTTCTCCTAAGCCTTTTGAGTGTCTTATAGGTGAGTTTTCACCTCTCCCCTATGTTTTTCATCTAGTGCACCTCCTATAAGCCTTCTAGAGGTCTCCTTATCCATCTCCCACTTTTAGTTTTTAGTTTCATCGAACCAATCCAAATCTCCCCCTATTATTTCTAGATCTCCCTTGGGAGATCTTGCAGACACAAGTGGAGATTTGGATTCTTCCACATGATTGACTTGTTTCTTGATGTAGAACCCCTCCTTTGCTTCTCTTCTTGCATCTCCCAGCCTGTTTTCTGTATCTAACCCGGTCTAGCCCAGATCTCTCCTAGATGACCTAGGGTCGCCCCCCGGGAGACCAATGGTCACCTAGGGGTGACCCTACTAGAAAAAGGGGTGACCCTTCTATTTTTACAGCTGCAGAAAAACTCGAGTTTCTCACTTGTTTTTGCTCTATTTTCGCTCATTTTTCGTCCACTTTGTATGGTTTTTGATCCCTAATATAGAGTTAACTATTTCATGCACCCACACATGCTTAATTAGCTCTATTTGATCTTAAATTAACTCTTCAATCAATCTCATGCATTCCCTCACCTCCATTTTCTCTCCAGTGATAAGCTATCTTTGCTTCATCACTCTTTTATCAGCTAAGTTCACTGGGTAATAAACCTTGTTAAATCCCCGGCCATCTTTGTTAACTCATCAATCAAATGAGTTAACTCTTCAATCAATACCTTCTTCTAAACCTATAAATAGACCCCTCCCTCAAGCACAAAGGGAGGCAAATTCATTGTGCACACAGCTCTTGCCAATTTTGCTCTCCAACTTAGCATTTAAATGCTCTTATAGGATGAAGGTGCCTTTTGCTTTATTTGTTCAACAAAGTAGTATTACGCTACTTCATTCTATGCTGTTTGTGATTAATCCAATCTCTCATTGAACTCATACAAGCTTCATCAAAGCTTCTTTTTGCTTCTTCATGTCATTTTGTTATCAAGAGGATCATCCACTGCCACAAAAGGATTCAAGGTTGCCAATTACAAGGATTGCTGAGGGTAGTGGAGTCAACAATTCTTCTTTCCTCTCATGTTCCTTCATTGTTTTTATTCAATTAATAGTAATTAGAGAATCAAATTTGCTCTTGGAAACAATACAACATTACGTTTTCCTTGATAATTAGATCTTGCATGTTAGATTAGTTGCTTTCATATTCCTAGATCTAAATTGTTAGAAGAAGCATTTCCCCTTTTCTTTAGAATAGATTGCATCAAAATCATCAAAAACATAAAAAACATAGGTTAACTTTGCATTAGCAAAGTCATACAAAATTGCATACATATCTCCTTTTCATAGTTTAAAAGCACTTTCTATTTCCAAAATACTAAAAACTATAAAAAAAAAGTGTCTTGCATATCATTTAATTTGCATGCATATAGAAACCCTACAATAGACAAAATAGCAAACCGAAGATTTGAACATGAGGTAACCATAGTTGAATGATCCAATCAAACCCTCAATCCGATCACGAGGTAAGAACAAGTAAAAACAAAGTCAAACCCTAGGTCAAAAACCTAGATCTGGTAAATGTTAGTAATCACACGACTACCTCCATCCTGATTCACAGAGACCCATTTGTCCTCTTGGTGTTAGAAGAAACTAGACAACGCCAGATACAACAAGAGCTTGTTCAATGCATACAAAGACAAGAGGACATCAATGAGAACAATCGTTTACCAACATAGAGGTGGAGTCTTAGAAATCTAAACAGAAGAAGAGAAACTAGTGACCCTTCAGGTCATAGGGCTATTTAAACTTCAACAACAATCGTACGAAACATACAACAAAGCACACAACAACAAAGGCTATAGTACTTGCTGACCCCTCTCCACAAAGTCCAGCTCTCCAATGAGCTAGACCCCCGCCATGTCTCACCTCCTCTCGACTGAATAATTCCACGTGAGTGAGAGTGATGTGGTGGATCTCCTTGTGGTAACAAGGGAAAGGGTCTGTGTGCGTGCCGAAATCCAACCCGACAATCCTAGGCAACCAGAGTCACGATTTGAGTGTACAGACACATGTTTCATTAAGGTGTCAAGGATATTAGATAGTTCAGAGAATGGTCATCAAGTCTCCCACTAAACTAGCCATTCATGCTAGTTTGTAGGAGTCTTTCTCTCAACTAATAACTACCTTTGCTCACCTATATATGTACTTGTCTTCTCCAACTTATAATGGTATACTTGCATGCATTTTCTATGCTTTGTATTTGATATTCAATCTTCAATTCCTATCTTTTGTCTCTTTGATTTCTAGAATTCTTCATGGTATCAGAGTCATTGGAGCTCATCGAGAGGTCAAAGATTGCTTGTTTTTTGTTGCATAGAAATGTATTTGCTTCAGTAGTTTTTATGTGTGTTAACCTACTCATAGGAGGCTGAGTGAAGGCTCAATTTTCTTGGCTCTATAGAGGGTTTGTTCGTAGGAGAAAAGTTAAAGGGAAAGGCATTAAAATACCCCTATTGTTGGCACCATTCTGGCCATAGCTAAGCCCAATGCCCATGTCATTCAACCCATGAAGGAGGAACCTGTCCAAGAAGGAGATTGTTTGGATGCTATGAAAACATTAGTTTCACCCCAGATTGGCACGTGGCAGTGGATTGAAGGCTTGCAAAAGCTTGATCTAATGTGGAAAGGCCAATTGGGGTGGGAAACATTGAATAAAGGTTTGCAAGGTGCAAAATAGGTCCACTCCATGCCCACGACCAACTAAAGCACATCCATGCCTCATACCCTTGCCTAAGGCCAAGCCAAATCTCACTCAACTATTTCAATTTGAAGGCGTGAGGTGTTCTTTGAAGGTGTGATTTTGGTCACTATTTGTGGCTATTTCAAGCTAACTCTCCTTTTTTTAAATTGTCATTTTCTCTCCTGTGTGGGGAATCACATATTGTACTTAGTGAAAGAAGTAGTACTTCTTCACTTGTATAATTTCATGCACATGTTCTCTTTTGGAGGGTAGTTTTCTCTCACTGGGTATTCTACCTTTCTTTGTTTATGAGAGATTGCATCAGGCCTAGTTGTTGGGACCCAATTTCATATTTACATTGTACATGGGCTCCTCACCAGGCTTTGTAGTTGGGACCCATTTCATTTGCGCCCACCTAAGCTATGCTTAAAGGGAGTGTTATTGTATATATTTATATTTTATATATTTGTATACACTTAAGCATAAGCCTACTTAAGTGTGCCTTTATACAGCATTGACACATGGCTCATTGAGGTGTCAAGGTTGTTAGGCAGTTAGGAAAGGGGTCATCAAGTCTCCCACTAAACTAGCCACTCATGCTAGTTTGTATGAGTCTTTCTCTCAATTAATAACTACCTCTTCTCACCTATATATGTACTTGTGTTCTCCAACTTATAATGGCAGACTTGCATAATTTTTCTATGCTTTGTATATGATATTCAATCTTTAGTTCTTGTCTTTCGTCTCTTTGATTTCTAGAATTCTTCAAGTGGAAGTTCTAGCTTATAAGCTATGGGAATGATCTATTAAATAAATTTATAAAATCTATATTACCTAAGAGCAAGCTTCTGAGGATCTTTCATCCATAAGGAGTACAATTTATGAGGTTATAACTAGAGGAAAACTATATTGTCCTATTGGAAATTGCACTTAGAATAGTGTTGATTGAAACATGCTGCTTCATGTGGTTTTTATCCATGCAAAATTTTTCATGAAGGATCTAAATAATACTATCCCATGTGTTGAGGGTTGTATCCACTGCATTAATTCGATAACTTCCTAGAAAGCACAAGAGAAGATATGTTAGTTTCTACCCATAAACTACTTTATATGGGGTCATCTTTGTGGCTATGCAATATGAGATGTTGTACCACCATTGTGCTAGAGGTAACAACTTGACCCAATAGTGTTTTTTTAAGATGCAAAACATCAGAGATATGTTTCCAAGAATTTGTTGACTATCTTAGCTTGACCATCTATTTGAGGGTGATATCTAAAGCTCATATTCATGGTTGTATTAGTTTTGCTAAAAAATTCTTTCTAGAAGTGGCTTGTAAAAGAAGCATCATAGTTAGAGACTATAGAAGAGGGAATGCCATGGAGATAAGAAAATTGTACAAGGAAGGTTTGGGCTATGATGGAGGAGGTGTAGAGGTGGGCCTATGCATAAAAGTGGGCATATGTTTCAAAACCTTCTCCAAACTCTATGTTGCTCCAGACCTTCTATTTTTGTATCCACTTCCTAGATTTTGTTATTGTATTCTTAGTTTTCTAATTTTTCTTAGATCAAAAGAACAAATCATAATATTTAGTCTACAAAATGAATGTAGTTTTAAATTAAGTGAAATATAGGTTTTGTAGAAACCTAAAAATGTATTGACAATTTAACAGATCTCTGACGTCACCAAATATCACCAATTCCCCTTCTAATTAATTAATTAAATTTTTATTTAATTAATTATTCCCTCTAACCCCTGATTACTCTTCATTTCACCCTTAAAATTGAATTAATTTAATTAATTCAATAGTCACACCTTACTAACATTAGCCCAATTAATTAAATAAATATGCAAATATTTATTTGATTAATTCCCCTTCTTCATTAAACCTAATTAATTGAATAAATCATACTTATTTAATTAATTCAGCTTACTAATTAGCCTATCCCTAACCAAGCTAATTAAATATCAACTATTTAATTAGCTACCCTAACCTACAAGACCCATAGACCTAGGATTAATTAAATGAATCCCTATTTAATTAATCTTAACTCCTAATTAACTCATTCCCTAATTTACTACAACCATATTAATTAAACTAATCACCTTGATTAGTTTGGTCAATTCCCATTTAACACTCCCCACATTTCCCAAATAAAAAGTTGATCTTTATGCCACATAAAACAAGTTTTTATACACTTTTGTCATAAACCATATTAATAACCTCTTACAACACCTACCTTCATTTATGAGAACTATTCCCCAAATGAATTTTAATTTCATTTTTAATCCTCACCTCTTCCCCATATGAATTTAAAATTCATATCTAATCCATCTCATCTAACCTCATTTAATATACACCCCTTCCCAATTGTGAATTTAAAATTCACGTTTATTCTCATCCCTCCATTTTTCATGATCAAATCTAAGCCCTCCATCTCACATTCATCCTCATCCATTGATCTCAATATTGAATCTCAACCCTTGGATCAAATCTCCCTCAAAAATGCTTATAAATACACCCTCATCCAAGCCATTTTATCATCTACAATTTGAGTAATTTATCATGCTAAAATCTCTATCATCTCCATCATCTTGAGCTAGGTTTGAGTGATTTGTAGTCTAGTTTTGAGAGCATTTCACATATGCAAACTATGCGTAAAGATAGAGTGTTTGGGTGCAACACTGTCAACCTTATCTAAGGAGGAGGAGACTCATTTGAAGGTACAATATTGTTTTTCCATGCATTTAGTCTATGTGTTATCTTCATTTGTTTTCCTTTCTCTTATTTAGCATGCCCGGTGGGACCCCACGGTCCTTAGCTACTAATCTTGTGTGAGTTTTTGTGTGAAAAAGACGTGTTTTGCAAGTTTTTGGCGCCAAAAGCTCTATGTTTGGTGCCATTTTGTCTCACAGTGGTGCTATTTCCCAGTTTTGTGGTGCTATTTGATACTATTCTGGTGCTATTTATCATGACAACAATACTAATCTCTAGGCTTATAGTTTGGCTTTTTATGCTTTTTTTAGAAGTTTTAGCAATATTTTAGTTTCTTTTGCTCTCTATTTTGACAGTAGATGCAAAGAAAGAGGGTGTTATAATGACAAAATCTTTCTAGGGGAACTTATAAGTATTGATTATTTAACACTAGTTCATTTTGTTTGTTTATGCCCTATTTATCACTATCTTTTAGGTCATTTGAATGTTACTTGGTAGGGGGAGAATTAATAACCTTGCTTAAGTTAATATTTTGAGACTAACTTTGTTTTTGAAGGCCTTTTTAAGTCATTGCATCATTTTGATGCTATCCACACCCAATTCAATGCTATCGGGTCAAGCAACAAGGGTAAGTGCAAGTAAAACTCTCTTTGGCACCATTTTCTAATGTATTACCACTATTTTTGTATGGTTTGGCACTATTTCTAGGTTTGGTGTCATTCTGTAATCTTGTGGTACCATTTGGCTTCTATTATTTGACTCAAAACATTTAGTGTGTTGGTACTATTCCTAGCAATTTCAACACTACTTCTCTGCCCTATGGCACTATATGTGTCTGTTGTGGTGCTATTTACTTGACTAACATTGGAATCTATGCAGGTGTTTGATAGTGTTGTGTAGGGGAAAAGAACGTTTGCCCAAGATCAAAATCAAAACTACTAATAGTTTTTGCAGGGTTTTGTTAACTTAGACACATTTCTTTTAGTGCACTAAAATGAACTTTGTGTGTGTAGCATACTAAGAAAACATTTACTTTTGGTGCATTAAAATAAACCTTGCTTGTAAAAAAATGTAGGAACACTTCATTTTTGGGTATAAAAAGAATGTAGCTTTGTTTGAAGTGTCTCGTGCACTTGCACATATGTGTTATTAGAACCCAAGGGATAGAATCGAAGTATCCTCTCCCCTCACCTTTATAAGGATCTTAGGTGAAGAGAAATGGTTCTATTCTCTTCTTTTTCATTTTATTAGAGAGGCTTGCCTTGGTGGGAAAAGAGGTACTCACCCCAAGGGAACGACCTCAAGCTATACTTTCATTCGTTCTACTATACAAAATAGGATAAGGTGAATGCCAAGTCTAATTGGTATCAGCGCTTACGGTATAGTGCTAGTTTGAAAGGAGGCATACCTTGTGTATATGACACTCCTAGTAATACTAGTTAAATATTTAAGTAGCTTGCTAGATGCTCGTAACATGTCGGTCCCCCGAATGTTCCCCCACTAAACAACTTTGGTTAGAGGCCACCCTTTTTTGACCTTGTGGTGGTTTGTTCAAGGCAAGAGGACACATAATCCTCTCTAGATTCTCTCCATGTGGCTCCCTTGAGATGATATGGAAATCCTTGTCTTAGCATAAGCTACATGTAGCTTTCCGGGGAAAGGGTGATTGTGTCAACCTTCTAGTGTAGGAGGTCCCTAGCCTTCCTCTCTCAAGAAGACAATATAATGGGCACATTCACTTAAGAGGTGTTTGCATTGGAGTCAGAGATTCTAAGTTGTGAGCTTGACAAGTCACCATTCACCTTGATCTTAGGTAGAATAAGCATTGTTTTCAAGTGTTGTTACGATTGTGTTATACCCGTGGAAATTTGGGCCTTGAGGGGCTTCTTGAACATACACATTACAATTACACTTCATGTCAAACCTTGGCCATTGTATTCTCTTGTTTAAAGTGTTTGCATTGATTGCCAAGAAACTACCATTGACATTACCCGAAGCCCACCTCGATCATTGAGCCATTGAAACATTTGAACCCATCCAATCAATTATTTGAAACCAAGATCCAAAACTTTGCCAAAATTTGTCAAAATCCCAAGGAAAATCCAAGACACTTCTTTACATTAGTGCCAAAACTCCTCTATTTGGTTCCTAAAAAATCATTTGTATCACCATTTTCCTATTGCCAAATCTCACTATTTTGGTGTTATTTACCTAATCCCTAGCGCCATTACTCTCTATTGTGGTGCGTTATCTTTGTATTTTGGCGCCATTTGCAAATCAGACTGCACATGTGTCTAGCAAACTGTTTTAGAATTCTTGGGACTTGACCAATCTTAATCTGCAATCACCTTGTCAAAATTAACCAAAACCATAGTTTACCTTTGACCATCATCCATATTCATTTTCACCCACATTCCCATTTTGACCTTAGAGAATAATCACTTTCATTATTGGACCCTTCACTATCAATCAAATCACTAAGCCCAACCATAATCCAATCTCCACACATAATCCAACTTAATCTTACATTTTGATTTTCATCTTTGGACCTCTACTTTATTTCATTTTTCATCCAACATTCGTCAACCTCATCCAAACATTATCCAAAACTTCAAAATCTAAACTTTCAAAAAATCAAAATCATCCAAACATCCAAAATCAATCTCTCAATCAAATCCACAATCATATTCCAAATCAACCTTTGAGTAAATAACTAAACCTAGATCTTGTCATCCTTTGTTATCATATTTTTCTTGTTGGTCATTAGTCTACCTTCAAGTAGAATAATCATCCTCTTTTTGCATAAGGTCACTAGTCTACCTTATGTAAAAGAAACATCCATCTTTACATAATCCTAAGATCTAGATCCATTCAAGCTCACTTTTGAATTGAATATCCTCCCAACATCATCAAAATTTTATCCAACATCCAACATCATCCAAAGATCCAAATCACCTAAAGCTTTCTTAGTTGAGTACTATCCAAAATCATTTACCCTACTTATCTAAGGTTTCCTTGGTTGATTATTATCCTTAGTCACATCCTCCAAATGATCCCAAAAATCATTTTCACCAATCCATTTCCTCTTTCACTTCTTTTGGTCCAAATTTTTTGAAAATCAATTCACCCACTTTCTTTAAGGTCTTAACCTTTAAGGTTGTTCCACGATCCTCATATTTTTAACATTTACCTTCATTACGTTGCCACTTTTTGGGATTTATTCTCTAAAAGATAAAACTTATACCCACATCACACCATTATCCTTAGATTTAGACTTTGAGGATATTATTCTCTTAAACCTAAATATGTGTTTCCCTTTTGCCAAACAAATCCTAATCACCTCATCACCCTTTTCATCTCCATCCCTCAAATATTCACATCGCTTCATCCAATGTTTTGGTCCAAGATTTTTGAAAATCAAATTTACCCATTTATCTTTAATGTCCTAACCTCTAAGATTTATTACCACCCTTAGTTTTAGAATTTTGGGAGTTCATTCTCTTAAGACTAAACCTCTATTTTCCTCTCATCACATCTTCATCACCACCTATTTTTGGGTCCAATAAATCAAAACTATTCTCTAAGGTCTCGATCCTCATCCACCCAATCAAATCCACACCTAAAACCATTACATGCCCATAACAAGATCTCAAGCCAAGAAGAACAAGGAAATGGATCATTTTAGAAACAACTTTGGCATAGGGATCCCTTCAACCAACTTAAACAATATCCCCGTAGCCAAAAAAGTAGCATCATATGATGCCAACACTATGCTAAATCCCTTCCCCATACAACCACAAGCACCCCCATCTAACACCAACAATATAGATCAAGAGGTCCTAGATTTCACACAAGATACTAACTCGATGGACATACTTGATAGAGTCTTAAAGTTTGACCCCAATAGATATCTTGATTTTCTCCTCAAAAATGGTGCCACCATACCTAACATCACTGCCACATCCCAGCCATCCACATCCCATACCATCACTAACACATCCCAAGCTTCTAATGTCACGACATCCACAATCCCTAACACATCCAAAACCTCCAATGCCACAACATCTACAATCCCTACAAACTCCAATGTTACCACATCCACAATCCCCACAAACATATCCACTACACCAAACATCTCGACTATATCAATGTCCACCATCAACACATCCATACTGCAAATTACTCTAAACATCCCCAATGACACCACACACTCAAGCATTTCCACAAAAGCCCCCCAACTTGATGCTAACACCATAGCCTTCATAACCCGCTTATTCTCGCAACCACCCCACAACACATCTAATCCTTCATCAAATATTACATATGTACAAAATCCCATCTCACAAGCACTCATCACATCCTCCTCTCAAAACACACAACAAAATCCTAACCAAAACCAACAACTCCCACCACATGTTCTCTAACAAATCCTTGCATACCAACAAAACCTCACCCTTCAAAATCAAATCACCCAAAACCAAACATTACAACACAAAAATCTACCTCAAAATCAAATTCTACCCTATCTCCAACAACTAATCCAAAATCAACAAACCTACATCCCCCAACTACCACCCAACCAAGATTTAGCTACCGTTGTTCAAACACTAATCCAAAGGTGGATGACATGCAACATGGAAACAAGAGGAAGCAATATTCTTTCGAGGATGTTTGCCCCTATCCATTTGATAGGACATTATACGGATAGGACATTATACATGCCTCCCTTTCCCAATAATTTTGAAATGCCCAAACTTGACAAATACAAAGGAAAGGGAGACCCTAGGGAACACCTTAGGGAATTCTATATAGCTTTCTTGGAGGTCTCATATGATGATACTTATTTGATAAGACCTTTCCCTAGAAGCCTTGGTGGCCAAGCCACCGAGTGGTTTGCTCACCTTCCTCTTGACATTAAGACATTCCATGAGATTGTGGAGAAGCTTGTGAACCATTTCTCCTGCAATTTCAAACATGAAATACAATTTCAAACATGAAATATCAATGACTGACCTATATGTAACACCAAACAAAAGGGTGGAGAGTCCTTCACCATCTTCTTGCAAAGATGGAGAGGCTTGTCATGCAAGCTCCCATGGCCTATTCCCAAGAAATAACTTGTCACCATGTTCGTAGCCAACCTTAATTAAGAAATGGGGTTCCATCTACAAATACAATCATCAACCTTTGAGGAGTTTATCGACAAAGGAACCACCATTGAAAGAGCCCTCATTGCTAAGGGCTCTATAAAACTTTACACCAATGATAACAAGAACAACAACAACAACAAGGTTAACACCAACAAGATTAACAACAATAATACGAACAACAACACACCATTAAACAACAAGCCCCACTTTTGGGGAAAGAATAAGAACACTCTCAATGATGGCATCACTAATGTGAAATCCGTTCAAAATGTACAAAGTCCAACCCCACCAAGCACATCCACCACGAATAACATCAATGTTCCCAAAGGACCGCCAAAACAAAATAATAACCCTAAGAGAAAATTCACACCCTTAGGAGAGCCTATTGAAAATGTTTTGAGCAATCTTTTGAAGGAAGATTTAATCACTCTACCCCGTATTAGACCCTCTGATGAGAACCAATTTAAACCCTCTTAGTTTGATGAGAATTCCTTTTGTGAATAACATTGTGTGAAAGGACACAAAACATCTAACTACATGAGTCTAAAACATTGCATACAAGATCTTATTGATAGGGGGATATCACCATTGATGAACCACCAAAATAATCGTAGAATGCTAACTTAGGAGTATATAAGGATCCTCTTCCTGATCACAACAAAGGAAAAGCCTCTTCATCCAACCAAGCATACAACATCATACCATCTCCCACTTCTTTTGACTCCATCGTGGGGCGAATAGAAGATTCTTCTAACCACATCAACACAATCACCATTAGAGAAAAGACCCCAAATTACACCATCACTACTCATCACGGCCACATTTCTATCCATGGGGTTCCCACCAATGATAAGCCATCCACATCCAGATCTGCCGATCCACCATCTACCCACAAGTATAACCTCCTAGATCATCTAGGTAAAACCCCCGCACAAATCTCCATTCTTGAGTTGCTCCGCACATCTCCCCTCCACAAGGAAGTCCTTGACTTGAAGCCTTGATGGAAACACAAGTCACCACTAATTTGAATGTGGATCAATTCCAAGATATGGTGGGCCACATCACCTCACCTCACCATCTCACCTTCTCCGAGAAAGATCTCCCCACCTTTGAAGATCTACATAATGAAGCCTTACTTATTGAAGTCCACATCCACAAGCATACCATTGAATGAGTCTTAATAGATGGTGGCTCCGGCCTAAATCTGTGCACTCTAAAATTGCTAAAGCATTTGGGATACTCTGATGTAGTTGTGGATACTAGTGAATGTATAACTATTAAAGGATATGATGACATCGAGAGATTATTCGAAGGCACTATCAAGATTCCCATCAAAGTAGGACAAAAAATTTTGGAAACCAAGTGTCAGGTGCTTGATCTTGATCTTCTTTACAACATTCTTCTCAGCCAACCATGGATCCATGCCATGCAAGCCGTCCCTTCCACTTTCCACCAATGCTTGAAGTTTCCACATAATGACACAGAAGTTACTATCTATGTTGATCCCCGTCCTTTCCAATATTGTAGCTTCTTGGAAGGACACGACCACACCTTCTATCCATATAATAATGCAACCAAGAAATCTACTTCATAGGCCAATCCTACATCATCCACCTCGTACATCGATCCTGCCAACATCACTATTTACATCACAAACATCTTCTCCACCCGTAGTCAAGATCAAGCTAAGTGACATGGGGTGTGGTGAATACGACCTACACGGTACCTTTTGTGTGGGACTATTGCCCTCTCCTAAGACATTTGGTGTTCCTAGGGAAGAAGTCTCCACAACAATCATCAAGTGTAAGCCATCGCCCACCTTCAAGAAGAAACACCTCTTAGACTAAGATGTTCTTAAAGATATATCCTCATGGTTATATAGAGAAGAAGAAGAAGAACAAGAAACCCCTACTATCCCAGCTTAGATCTATAGAAAAGGTCTTGAGATTCTCAAAAACATGGGCTATAAAGGACAAGGCAGTATAGGCCTTCATGAGAAATGAATTATGGAGCCAATTTGATGCAGAATAGGGTGGAGATTAACACACACTCACAAATGAACAAAATTTTTAATTTTTAAAACTGTTACTTGATGGGTTTTCTCTCAAATCCTTCAATTCCCCTAGTAGGATATCAAACAAGGTTTTTTCACTATAACTTTCAGAGAAGGCCTCAAACCTAGGAAGAAAATATGATTCTAGATACCCTTTATGCCTTTTGTTAACATATCCAAGTTGTGGATAGGGTTGTTTTGGAACAAAACCCTCTAAAACTGACTATTATAGCTCAAATAGGCCTAATTAGCCCTATTTTACAAAGCAAGTATGTGAAATACAAAACCCAAAACACAAAACTCCACTTCAGGATATTATTCACATCTCATGGGGTCTGAATATACCAATTCTGTTAGTTGGAACTATCACCAATTCATCAAACCACCAAACCATATGTCTACCTATTCACTTTAAGCTAAAAACGTAGAAAATTCAGACTAGGGCTGCAACAAATTTGAACCAAACTCCATCCCCTACTCCTGCAAATGCCAAAATCATTGAAAGCATTGTATCTACTTCCATTCTACCTACTTTTAGAATTTTCCACCAGTGAAATAGTTCAAAAACTCAATTTTTCAATCAAACCCTCACCACCTAGGGTTTTCTGACTGTTTTCAGAAAAATTGCTCTAACTCACTTCAATCCTGATGAAATTCAATTTAACAATGACCAAAAGAAAGTAGATTCACTATTCTATCACATGCAGTTAATTTCAAGTTGTGATAGTACAGTATTGGGCTGTACAATGAGTTGGAACAACGAGCAAACACAGGAAAAAGTAGAAAACAAAGTTTTTGTTATTGTTTTTTCATAAAAAATCTCCTTCCAATAGTGTCTTTGACTTCACAAAGCATATTCTAACTTTCCCCCCTATTTCCAACTAAATTTTGATTTACCAACCTTTTAAATTCCTTTCTAACCACCGATGACTCTTCATATTCCCATTTTGCACTTGTTTTTGCCTTTTGCAACAATGATAATATTTGTAAAATTAAACCTAGCAACCAAACAAGGACCCTAACCCATGAAACATGGTCAAACATTACCTTATTACAAAAATAAACATAATGTAAAACCAAAAAATGAAAAAATTGCCTTCCAGAGGCATGAAACCAACTAGGTGCTCCTGCACCACAATCCAAGCAATAAAAAACCTGCATCTTCATGGGTTAGGGTATGGAAACAAGAGTCCTGCCCTGCTAATGATGAATGCATCTTAGGTGAGGTCACCAAGGCCTTCCCTATAGTCCACAACATCAACGAGGTAGACCATCAAGACTCCTTTAGTGACTTTGCTGACTTCTTTGAATCTTCCATCTGTACCATCTATACCTTAACCACTATACCATCCACCTCCAATGACTTGCCTCTTGTTTACCCCCAGCTTATATATTGGGACCAACAAGGACCTCCTATCCTTGATGTTGCATAGAATGATGAAGCAATAGCCGAGATGATGGGGGTTAGAGATCACTTCCCCTGGGAGACTACAAGGTTGGACACATCATGGAACTTAATACATCTACCTACTTTGGGGAGACCACCGAGGCTCTTAGTCGCAAAAACATAAAAATAAAAATAACAACCCCTGGTGAAAACCACTTTGTGACACTTATAGGTGAAGAAAAAATCAAAATAAAGGACGTATCACCTAGTGAAAAACTCCATGAGGTGCTAGGAGATGAGAGCATGGGCTTTCCCAAAGTGGTTGAGCTATATCAAGAAAGATCACCGATCCTAGTGGAAGAATCACAAGAAATGAATCTTGGAACAAAAGAAGCAGCGAAGATCACATTCAGAACTAAGTCCCTCACCACAAAGGAACCAGAGAATTTTATAGCATTTTTCAAACAAAGTAGTCATAACTTTGCATAGACCTATGCCGACATGCTGGGACTAGATCCCACCCTAGTTGTTCATCATCTTGCGGTACATCCTAATGCGAATCCAGTGAAGCAAATGATAAGAAATTTAAATCCTTAGATAACACACCTTGTCAAAGTAGAGCTTAAGAAACTCCTAGATGTGGGGTTTATCTATCCAATAGATTACCCTGAGTGGGTATACAATATTGTACCTGTAGCCAAAGTCACTGGGGGCGTCCGGTGCTACACAAATTTTAGAGATCTCAATAAAGCTTTCCCTAAGGATGACTTTTCGCTACCAAACATCAACATCATAGTGGATCTCATAGCCGGTCATGAGATGTTGTCTTTGATGGATGATTTTTCAAGGTACAATCAAATCAAGATCATAGAGGAAGATCAACCTAAAACATCCTTCATATGCTCATGGGGGATATACTATTGGGTCGTGATGCCTTTCGGATTGAAGAATGCAGGTGCTACATATCAAAGGGCAACAATAGTCATCTTCCATGATCTCTTCCACAACATAATGGAAGACTTTGTCGATGATCTATTGGGAAAATCCAAAACTAGAGAAGAACACTTAAATGTGTTGGGTAAGATCTTTGATAGGTTAGAGAAGTATAATGTGCCACTAAATCCAAAGAAATGTGTCTTCAGGGCCGCTTCCAGAAAAATTCTAGGATACATAGTGTCGAGAAGGGGAATTGAAGTAGATCCTACCAAAGTCAAATCTATAGTGGAGATGCCTCCACCCAAGACACTTAAGCAACTGCAAAGTCTACAAGGAAAACTCCAATCCATCCGCTACTTTATAGCACAACTTGTCGATAAGTGCCAGCCATTTCAACATCTTCTCCATAAGAATACAGCCTTTGTGTGGGATAGTCAGTGTTAGAATGTTTTTGAACAAATGAAAGAATATCTTGCTAACCCACATGTCCTCATTCATCCAAAACAAGGGGAACCCCTCTTTTTATACATCTCAACAACAAAAACAATTATAGGGGCCTTGTTAGCATAGCATGATGACTGGGGAAAAGAAAGAGCTATATATTATATCAGCTGCACCCTGGTGACTTATGAGCTTAACTATACTCCAATTAAACGAGCATGTCTCACCGTTGCCTTCACTTTGTAGAAATTAAGACACTACATACTCAATCACAAGACCAAGCTCATTACTAAGATTGATTTGCTAAAGTATCTACTAACAAGAGTAGCTCTTACAAGAAAAATGGCTAAATAGGTTATAATCCTGAGTGAATTTGATATTGAATACATAGAAAGGAAAGCCATCAAAGGACATGTAATTGTTGATCAATTAGTTGATGCACCAATCCCAATAGAACAACCATTGCTTGCAGAGTTTCCAGATGAATCCATACTGATAGTAGCACCAACAAAAGAAGCATGGAAAATGTATTTTTATGGGCCTTACATGCATTGCGGCTCGAGGGCAGACATCTTGTTTGTTACCCATCAAGGAGACACCATCCCTAAATCTTATAAGATCACATTTCCATGCATGAGCAATGTAGCAGAATATGAGGCTCTCATAATAGGACTCCACATGGAAATATAGTGGAAAATTGAGAAGTTGATGGTTTATGGAGACTCCCAATTAGTCATCTGACAAGTGAACAATGAGTACAAAACAAAGGATGTCAAGCTCCTGCCTTATAAAAGAATGTTTGATGAATTTAAAGATTATTTTGACATCCATTTTGAATAGAATCCAAGATTGAATAACAAAGCAATAGATGCCATGGCCACCATAGGGTCCTTGGTGAATATGAAGAAGGATAGCAAGAAGTGTGATTTCCTAATTGAAGAACTCCCCATACCGACTTATGATGTTCTGCAATAAGAATTAGTGTGTGACATTGTTGGTCCTTTATCCCCCTGGTATCAAAAGACTTATATGTATCTCCATGACAACATTATCCCACCAAACCTATCATCCTCACAACACAAAAGCTTCATCTACCAAGCCTCCCATTTCACCCTTATAGGAGACACACTTTATAAAAGAAGTCTTGATGGTATGCTTTTACAATGTCTTGACTCTAGGAAGCCGAAGTAGCCTCGCAAGAGGTGTATGAAGGCATTTGTGGGGCACACTCTAGTGGACCTACCTTAGAAAAAAAGATTATGAGGATAGGATATTATTGGCCGACCATGGAAAGAGATGCTTATAGGTTTGTGAAGAAGTGTTTTCCATGTTAGCAACATGGAGACCTCTTCCATGTACCGTCACAAGAATTGTAGCTAATAATGACTCCTTGGCCTTTTTCACAATGGGGACTCGACATCGTAGGCAAGATTCACCCTCCATCATCCAATGGCCACAAATTCATCATCACTACCACCAAATACTTCACTAAGTGGGTTAAAGCCATTCCACTCACTTTCACCACAGGTATCCAAATAGCCAAATTCATCCTCCATTACATAATATGTTGTTATGTTATTCCTCATTCCATTATCACAGATAACAAGAAACTGTTTAAAAACTAGGAAGTCCTCACTCTGTGTGAGAAGTTCCATATCCAACACCACTTCTCAACTCCCTACTATACCCAAGGTAACAGTCAAGCTAAGGCTTCTAACAAAAC
Organism: Cunninghamia lanceolata; assembly: GCA_027924645.1. NCBI lineage: Eukaryota > Viridiplantae > Streptophyta > Pinopsida > Cupressales > Cupressaceae > Cunninghamia > Cunninghamia lanceolata. The sequence goes on from BSBN01000582.1 coordinate 22,639,941, forward strand.
CATCTTGCACATTTTGAAGAAGACAGTTAATGCAGTTGGTTGTGATTGGCACCTCCAACCCAACCCTACCCTATGGGCCTACTGCACAAGAATACGCACACCTACAGGAGCCACACCATATTACCTAGTTTTTTATTCCAAAGATATCTTTCCTCTTGAGGTCAAACTCCCATCACTCAAGGTTTCATTGCAAAATATAATCACTGAGGAAGAGTATCGAGTTATAAGGCTGTATGAGCTAGAAGTATTGGATGAAAAATGCCTGGATGCTCTTAACCATCTTCATGCATACCGGAATCACCTACAAAGGAGCTATAACAAGAAAATCAAGAACCACAAGTTTGAAGTAGGAAAATTTGTCCTCATGGAGAATCAAAAACACCTGTAAGAATGCAATAAAAAGGGAAAATTTGAGCATAATTGGTTGGGACCGTATGTTATCATAGCCAGCTATGGGTCAAGGGCATATTAGCTTACAACACCTAAGGGGTAGCCTCTAGATGAACCTATGAACATTATGCATTTGAAAAGGTTCTATGCATGACTCATCAAGTATCCCAAAGGCAAAAGTACAAAAAAATAAAAAAATTGAAAACCCAAGAAAAACGTAAGTGCAATAAAGCCGCCCAATGGTGAAAGTCACTTCAGTGATGCCTTAGATAGGTATCATGGTAAAAACCTGTCTTAGGTGCCATGTGTAGTGGCTGGTTGAATCACCATCTAATAATTCCTCTTTCCATAACAACATTCCATATTGCGCACATCCCATGGCTTGGAATTCTAAAACATCAAATCCTCTCGGCCACCCCAGATTATCCCACCCAAAGGTAATCTATCCTTGTATGCTTCCCTTGTACAGTTTAAATCCAAAAAATCCAAAAACATTATAAAATCCAAAAACTCCAAAAACATTAGAAAAACCAAAAATCCAAAAAAATAAAAAAATTAGAAAAATACAAAAACACTCTCACACCACCATCCCACACATCACCTTCAACATTATCACATCCATCGCAAACCATTCCCACATCATAAAGACATACCAGAACTACATATTCATCTCCCTTGCATTTTAAAGTGCCTTGATCTCATGGACACAGGGTATGTAGGCAGTTTGGAATACAAAGGAAGTATCCAATACTCAAGTACATAAGATGCACCCATCCAATCCATTTGGATGGTCCCTATCTTTTGAGCTTACTAAATTCACTAAGTGATACACATGCTAAGCATACTCCCAGAACATCACATCTTACGTAAAAATCATCAATCAACACACCAACTATAATCATCACAGTTGGATTGTCCCTTTGCCCACCTTTGAAAATTTATCTAACAATATCCAACTGATTTGCATCCTAGGATATATCATTCCTACAATGGACAAAATCCATCATCCTATTAACACCTATCTTGGAAAGAGAATACAAAGGCTTTTTGTGTCATTTTGTTGGTCTTTTTCTTATTAATTTTTATCTTTTTGTCTTGTTCTAGGTCATCTCCAAAGCTACCTTGATCTCATTATATCAAGGTATGTGGTAGGAAGCACCTAGAATAGAAATGGTCTTTGTTTCTATATGTTGTTCTTTTGGGTTGATTTCATTACTCCAAGAGTAGTATTCATATCTTGAAGATAGGGTTGATTCTAGCATAGTGCTTCCCATTTGCATATCAAGTTAATCATACCTTTTATGTACTATGAGAAATTATGTTATGAGTCCCCTTCCCTCATCTAGGCAAGGTTATACTACCTTAGGTATGCATGAAATCAACCTATTGTTTGTGAGTCTAGTCCATGCAAATGCGGGATAAACATCATCACCTAGGTCCTTGCATACCTTCGTGAAAAGTACCCTACTTTGCTATAATAAACCTAGAAATGCTCCCAATAGTGTAATGCAAGTACTGTGCCTAGCTCATACCATATCCTTTTTTATCACTACCCATCCAACCATATTATTTGGGCTTAGAATTTTGATCTACCCTCCCCCATCTAATCCATTCACTCTAACCCCCCCATCAATCCACTGTACAAACATAAACCATCCCAAACCTAATTTTCCCCTTAGTGACGTGGTGTTCGGTGACCTAGTATTTCCAAAACCATCCTAACAATCCCCTTGCCAAAACCTCCTAACCCACCCCAACCTATCTCCTATCACCTAGCCCCATCACTTAATGTACATAATATGTATCATGACTTGTCCATTTCATTAGTCACTACATTGATTCATTAATCATTTGCATTATCATAATCATATAGAATTATTACAATCATCAACCATTACATCATTTAACCATACCATCTTCATCATGCTTTTTTGGAAAACACATCGCTTGATAATTTCTATTGCTTGTTCTCTTTCCAACTTTCATGACAAAAACAAAACAATTAAAGCACTGAGCATAGGGTAAGTGGTTGTTATATATTACATGCGTGTGAGGCATCTTCAAGAGTTAATGATGATGATTCATGCCTCTCAAAATAAAACTCTCACACAAGCGTAATTTGAGCACATCCATTGCATCCATAATAAATGTTTATTAATCTAAGCATATATTTTCATTTCATTCCTTTTGCATCCATAATATATGTTTATTAATCTAAGCATATATTTTAATTTCATTCATTTTGCATCCATAATATATGTTTATTAATCTGAGCATTGATTTTCATTTCATTCATTTTGCATCCATAATATATGTTTATTAATCTAAGCATATATTTTCATTTCATTCATTTTGCATCCATATTATATGTTTATTAATCTAAGCATATATTCCATTACATCTCATATATAATCCACATCATAATCCATAACATAAACCAAATACATCTCATACATCAACATCATAACATCATCTATATAAAATGCATCCATAATCATACATACATACATCATAATAATCCATATATATCATAATTATCCATGTACATCATCATTGATCACATACCCATAATCATCAAGGTACGTCCTAAACATTAGTATAACATCATCCATAATACATAAGTATCATAAACAAAGCATAGACCATCACATCATAACATAATCCATAACCATCATATGCATATCATAAATAAACATAGTGAGCATCATGTCATCATCGTAAACATCCATAAAATCATAATAAATATCCATAAGCATCATCAGATACATCACCGCAAAAATAATACATCGCTCAATGTCATGATAGAAAAATGCATGTAAGGGCCAAAATACATCAATACATATCACACCATAAACCCTAGGCTGATGATCCCCTAGCAAAATCAGTGGGTGACCATGGATGTGGTTGTGGCTACTGCTGCGACTGCTATGGTGGTGGCTGCTATGGTGGCAATGATGGAGGGGCCACGGGCTGCTAAATTGAATGAATGGACCTCTTGGACCTATATGATCCAGACATCCTGGAGATACTCCTCTGACTATAGCTCAGCACGTGATGACCCTCAGGGACTGTTGTACAATACACCTCATAATAATACTCTGCCTGTACATGTACCTCTAAAAGCTCACTTTGTAACTGCGATGCACAACTTTGAGCTACTTTGTAGTCAGTCCACATCTACAATGCATTAGTGCGAGCAATGACACCCTGCATTCATGTAACTTCTACCTGTAGGTTCCCCACCTATGCATCAGCTTCCTGTCGTAAAGCTCTCTCTGCATCTCTCTCAATAGTCACACTGGCTACCTATGCTTGTCCCTATGCTAACTGTGCCTATAAGGCACTAACCTAGCCATCTACCCCACTGCTCCCATCCAGTAAGGTAGCTACTCCCTGTAGCTGCACTAGCTCCGATCTTTGCCTGCTAATAGTGTCCTCCAGACTTGCAACTTGAGCCCATAGTGTTTAGACCTCCTCCTCCTCATCTGCCCAGGTGTGCCAATGTGATGTGTGTTAATTCAGAACAGGTCCCATACCTGCCCTTGAGGTGCCAACCTCTCTAGTCATAGTCCCTGTGAAGGTCATCTCAGTCTTTGGAACATGCTACTGATGGGACTGATCTCTACCATGTGGCTGTTATCCCTACCCTTGTTGTGCTTGCTGCTGAGTTTGGACTCTGCCCTATGGCTTGTATCCCTGTCCCTACTATGCTTCCTACCCGGCTGGCATTGGCCATGGTCCTTGCTACTGTTGTGGTGGCCCTCGTGGGGGTAGCATCTTCCCCCTTTGTCCCTGCTACTGGGGTCGTCTCCACCTTGGACCTTACTATTGTGGTGCTTGTGGTGTCAATATTTGTCCTCTCGGCCCTCCCTGCACATGCTGCATAGGTAGCTATTGTAATAGCCCCATCCTCTCACGGCTACAACCTGCTCATATGCCATCGTAGCTAACATCCCAATGGGATCATCCTCATCAATCTCTACGTCCTCCACCACTATCTCATCCTCTACCACATCTCCCTCCTCCCCTGGCTCCACTGTCATGTCTAGCTCTGCAGTGGGATCTGTCAAATGGATTAGCCTCCATGTAGGCCACCACTCATCATACTCATGAGTAGTCCCTATGTCCACCACTCTGCTATCCCAATCCCACTACTGGGGCTATAAAGCTACAAAGTCATCTATAACACCTGTAGCGCTATAGCTGGTAGCCATCTATGATCCTCACACATCCTAGTAAAAATAACCATCACATGTGGAATATCCTGGCGTAGCCCAAACTGACACATCGCCCAAAAGGGGAGGTACATCACAATGGTATGGTCCCCTCGACCCATCAAATAACACAGCTAAAATGTATACAACATATGGATGTGGTCATCAGGCCACTACTCTACTCCAATATATTGTTGCCATGTCACCTAAACTAGGTCATCAAAAAGCTATTGCCAATAGCACAACTACCCTATATGGTAGTACTAGAGGGGCTGCCTATATAAGAAGACAAATGCCTCGAACTGTCGCTGGAAGTATGCACCTTGTGGACTTGTAATGGCAATATGCTCAAAATCCCACACGTGTAGTAGTGTGACCCTAACTGACAAAGCCAAATCATAATGGTATACCATGGTGTGCATCTCGTGGTATAGTTGTCCTAGCATGCATGGCCCCTGTTGGGTTTTCTTTCTAAATCAACAAAGGGTTTGCCATTTCCAATGCACAAGTAGATTCGACCAACTAATACAGGAGGTTGCGTGAGCTACCTCCCCTTCACTTCTAGTTCTGCCGCACCAAGGGGGTATCCCTATTAGCTAAAGATTTAACATTTGACTCGCCCAATGATAGAAAGATTTAGCTTTACAATAACAGGTAGAATACTCTCATGTGTGGACCAAGATTTGAATGATAGATCACAAGTTTGGCAACACTCTTGGACATATCTAACTGGTTGAGAATGAGAGTATGCAGGGGTCCTAATCCTACTCCTACAACTAACAGGTGGGAATTATGAAAGGATTTGAATTGATGATTCGGATGCAAGACAAGGGGTTTTGGATCATAACTACTACACAAGAAGTAGACCCGTGCCTACCTCTGGGAAAGGAGTCAGCTAGATGTATACAAGAGAATGGCTTGCAACTAGCATTCAAGTTTCAAGGGGTTAGGATTGGTATTTGCTTTACAAACACCACCCAAGGATAAGTATTTAACTGTCTCTACTTACATACATCCCAGCTGACATATAATCTTCTCCATACTCAACCTAAAACAATTTAATCCACTCCTTGAATGGAAGTTAAAGATTAAGAATGTGATACAGAAATCCATACCCTAGAATCTGAGGAACCCTTAGCAACCAAATTCAAAAGAAGAGAATGCATACAACACATGGAGATAGACAGATAAACACATGCAATAAAGCATTTTTCATATAAAATGACAATAAACTAAGCATATGTGGAAGGTGCACTCAAATGCAACTCATAAACTCCAATAGGGATAAAATAGCCAAGAAAATGCTCTGTCTTTCGTTATTTTCCCCCCCAAAATGCCCAAGTCTTCAACAACCAACAATGAGTAACACAGTCTACTCTTTATAACAAGAACATGCACTTAGTAATAAATTACATGGCATTTCAAAATTTTTCCAGGATACAATGCACCAAGAATGGCGCCAAATCATCAATGCAATAGAGAGACAAAAGGGAGGGAGTAGGTAGAATCAAGGGAATGTCCGGTCGTCTGAAGATTTTCCTCATGAAGAAAGTAGCTAGACTGTCTATTCGACCCATACCTCTACACTTTAGCCATTAATGGCAAACCAACCCACGGCCTCTTGGAAATGTAGTAGCTGCGTGCTTAGAAATTTTCCTGCCTGGAATGTGACTATGGATGCATAGGAAAATCCTTCGCTGAAGTTCTAAAACATGGCCGTTGATCATCTCCCTACCACTGAGACCACGGCCTCAAATCGCTTGAAAAGTTGATCAATAGAATCGTGCCATGTAGGTGCTTTACCTCATTTGACTTTTCCCATCGCAACATTCATTTTGCCTTTTCTACCTCAATTGCCTTTTAAAACTTTGTATATGCAGAATGCATATACATGCAACTATTTGGACACATGGCAGCCCCTAACTGGCTCTCTATCACTAGGTATTTTCATCTCCATCGGCCATTGGAACAACCCTAGGAGCATCTGACGATGTGTAGTCTCTCGCTGATGAATCAATGTATCTTTTCCTTTTGCATATGCAGGGTACAATGCTTCATATACAAGGCAGACCCAAAAACATTATAAAACACATTCAAACTCACCATCGGGTCCGACTTGTATCTCCCCCATGCACATATTCTTTGTATATTGCATTGTACAAATGCAATGTACAATGTGGACTTTAAGCCATTATAGAACAAATTGGAAATTGAATCGGGTCCGGGCATTGTATTTTTACCTCCTTTGTATATCCGTGATATACAATGCACACACACATATAAGCCACGGATCTCAAACATTATGAAACATTCTGAAATTACCATCGGGTTTCGCCTTGTATCTTGGCAATGTATGTTTCCATTGTATGTGCATCGGCCATCGGGAAAACATTTTGCTTGGCTGCCAATGCATACCTTCTCGCTGATAACAAACCACCATCAGACAGACCACCACAATCGGCTAGACATCCCATAGCTCAAACAATAACCCAAGTTATACCGATAGCTCACCCTACATATACCTTGTCCTCATCGGCGATCAGTGAAACACAGGAACCAACCACTAATACATGTTGTCTTGGTGATCGACCCCCCTGAATCGGTGTGACCCCAACCCATCGGAGCGAGAGCTCCACAACACGCTGATGAAGATAGTTACGCCAATGAATACCCAACATGCATATATCCCATCAGCCCATCGAAGAAACATTTAGCTTAGATGCCGATGACCGAATTCTTGGTGATGCAAGGAACAAACCGATGTCAACAATGTGATCACTGAGACAAAGCGATAGTCATGCTGATAGACTAGAAAATTTTTGAGTTTTTTGTGAAGGGGCCTGTAGATTTAAATGCCTAAAACCTAAATATTTATGCAGGAACCAATAGCCCCCATGCATAAACTGCCTCAGCTAACACCATCTACTCTATTAGCTCTCCCCAACCCATAGAAAAGCCCTGAGCATGCTGATCCGGCAAAACACCACACCCCCGATCAATGCACAAAAAAAAAAGTAAACTGATTGACCCCATTTGCCAATGTCTACTCATAGGTCATCTCCCTTCGATCCTATGTCAAAACTGGGTGGACTGGTGCAAATTCTTTGTCTAGGGATGCTCGTCATCTCCCCATGTCATAAATCACTTGTGCTCCGTGAATAGGAAACTTCAGGATATGATAAACATCCTCTAGGGTGATGGTAATCTCACCCATCTGAAGGTGGAAGGAGCGTGTCTTAGGTCGCCACTGTTCTACTAGAGCCATCATCATGGCCCTATGTGCCCGTATGACCGGCATCTCAACTACAATCAACAAACCTAATCTCCCTAGTCAAGCCCCTGTAGCTGCATCAAATCCATCAAGTAGCTGCATAATGTCAGGAACATGTTGCTCCCACGAACCCATGATCCCCCTGTCAACATGCACCCACAAAATGTAAGTCAAAAACTTGCATTTTCGTTAAATCAGTCACATAGCACTGATTTTCCACCTTTTAGCACCAAATTTTGACCTAGCACCATGATTTCCTCACATAGGGCTGATCCTAGGGATAGCATCACTTCTTCCAGCTATAGCACCAATGGAGCATATGGCGCCATTCCTCTACCATTAGGTGCCATTTCAAAACATGGTGTTGATTCCTACCATTATGGTGCCATTCCGACACCCAACCCTCAAACCCCTCTTTCCCTACCTAAACTCTAGGCACCATTTGAGTGAATGGCACCACAAGCCATGGGGAATGGCACCATTCCTGAGAATGGTACAAGGGTGCCCTAACAAGGAATCAATCCCTTAAGAGGCACCATTTGATAGAATGGTGCCATGCTTTCCTTATATCACACTATTGGGGGAAAATACCCTAGTACACATGGTGCCAAACCAGCCATAGGCAACAAAAGCTTGTTTTTAGTGCCAATCCCTCCCATTACCCATTTCGGCCAATGGCACCAATCTAGAGGATGGCGCTAATCCGACTCGATTTGGCACTACATGGCCTCCTGATGGTGCCACAATCCTAAATGACCCAATTCCTGATGCCCTAAATGCGTGAAATGAAAAAAATTATAAAGCTAGGGTTAGACCACATACCTGCTCGCTAGCAACCAGTGATCTCATGAAGGAACGAACAAGCTCAGACAAATGCTAAGCATGGGAAGAGTGGGTTCTCCATCTTGTCTCTTCTTCTCTCTTCCAAGTGGGCTCAATGAGTGCAAATGTGGCACTTTGGGCCCACTTTTTCTATTTATATAGGGCCATGTCATCCTCCAACACACTTTTCCCTCCCCAAGGTGCAAATATTAACCTTTTTCACCTATTTTTCTTCCTGTCATCCTATTTTTCTGTGCTCTATCCATTTTTCATCACCGTTTTCTACTTTCAAGAGCTCACCCAAAATTTTTTTTTTTTCACCCAACCTCTCGAGGGGGCATCCCTCATCCATTCCATTCCTTTCCAGTAGCTGGGGAAAATCTCTTTGACTTGACACCATTTCCCTGCTAGGTTACAACACCATGTCAAAGAGGGGCAAATGTAGACACCTAAAAATGTCTTGACCATTTAATGGATCTCAGACATCACCAAATATCACCAATTCCCCTTCTAATTAATTAATTAATTTTTTATTTAATTAATTATTCCCTCTAACACCCAATTACTCATCATTTCACCCTTAAAATTGAATTAATTTAATTAATTCAATAGTCACACCTTACTAACATTAGCCAAATTAATTAAATAAATATGCAAATGTTTATTTGATTAATTCCCCTTCTTCATTAAACCTAATTAATTGAATAAATCATGTTTATTTAATTAATTCAACCTACTAATTAGCCTATCCCTAACCTAGCTAATTAAATATCAATTATTTAATTAGCTACCCTAACCTACATGACCCCTAGACCTAGGATTAATTAAATGAATCCCTATTTAATTAATCTTAACTCCTAATTAACCCATTCTCTAATTTACTACAGAATATTAATTAAACTAATCACCCTGATTAGTTTGGTCAAATCTCATTTAACTTTCCTACCCACATTTCCCAAATAAAAAATTGATCTTTATGCCACATAAAACAATTTTTTACACACTTTTGTCAAAAACCTTATTAATAACCTCTTACAACGCCTACCTTCATTTATGAGAACTCTTCCCCAAATGAATTTTAATTTCATTTTTAATCCTCACCTCTTCCCCATATGAATTTAAAATTCATATCTAATCCATCTCATCTAACCTTATTTAATATACACCCCTTCCCAAGGTGAATTTAAAATTCACCTTTATTCTCATCCTTCCATTTTTTATGATCAAATCTAAGCCCTCCACCTCACATTCATCTTCATCCATTGATCTCAATATTGAATCTCAACCCTTGGATCAAAACACCCTCCAAAATTCCTATAAATACACCCTCATCCAAGACATTTTATCATCCACAATTTGAGTAAAGTTATCATGCTAAAATATCTATCATCACCATTATCTTGAGCTAGGTTTGAGTGATTTTTAGTCTAGTTTTGAGAGCATATCACATATACAATCCATGGGCAAAGCTAGAGTGCTTGGGTGCAACACTCTCAACCTTATCTAAGGAGGAGGAGACTCATTTGAAGGTATATTATTGTTTTTCCATGCATTTAGTTTGTGTTTTATCTTCATTTGTTTTCCTTGCTCTCAAGTTTAAAACACTATGTTTGATTATATTATAGAAAAATATAGTTTCATGTTTTAAAGGCTATCTAAAGGAAATTAGGAGGTTGAAATAAATAAATATCAATTTCACAATATTTCATCAACTAGTGTGGTCTCCTAATGGTCAACCCTTGTGACACACACATCTAGAGGAATATAGATCTTAGTTAAAACATCATGAGCTAAATTGAGAGATATAAAGGTAAAGGGGCCTAAATTAGATAAGGGGACGAGGGGATCTATGATGGAGATAAAAACTCCAAGCTTTTCTTTTGGTTTCTCAGCCATAAAAACAAAAAGGAAGAATAAAAATAATTTATGTGATAAGAATGTATGAATGATATCAAATTCTACTAAAATTTCTCACCTCTTCCATAACCATTAGAAATATATTTTCAGGCATTCCTTTAGATGAGGCCATGGAAAATGAGATTTATAGTGTTTTACAATAATGCATTCCTAAAAGGATCTTGAACCAATTCAGTCTCTACTTAAATGGATTACTATCTCTAAATGAACTAGAGTGTGATATATTCTCAATTTGAAAAATGATAAAAGTAGGTTAACTATATTGATGGATTGTCGACTAAATTTTTTCAAATCCATGTGACTTGTGATCAAAGATTACTTTTACAATGTTCACATTGAAGAAGAACATGGATCTCTTGAAACTAACATCAATATTAGGATTATCAAGCTTATCCATAAGAGTTATAAACTATACTTTTTGACTTAATGGAGACCTATTGCTCTCCTTAACACCATATATAACATCATAGCCAAATCTTTGGGATAAAGGATCAAATGTATAGCAAATGAAATTGTTAGAGTGGAATACGCTTGATTCCTTGGTGGAAAGTTTATTCTTCACAATCTATTTATATCTTTGGAATACACCCACTAGGATAAATAGTATAATCAAGATTTTATTCCTACTAGGAGAGGTGTCTCAACATTGCACCTAATTTTAAGATTACAAATAGTGCAATTTTTAGGTTGAAAAATAGAAAAACTCAATTTCTAGGCTATAGAGTTGGTTTTTGGCTAGAATAAAAAATTTAGGTTATTTTGCACTAATTCCCTAGTTCTTATCATGTAGAACTCTTTTAGATCCTCATTTTTTAAAATGGGCCCAATTGGCCTCTAGATCAAAATTTATGGCCTTTTGGAAGTTGGACCTTCTACACCAGAATTGCAAAAATATCAACACATAAAAGAGTTATAAAGGGGAGTTACACTTGTTGACCAACACATCATAAGGCATGTTTGGATGGGGATATTGGAGCCAAAATGGATTTCCCAATTTCATTTGTGGATTATAATGAGATCATGACAGGTGGAAGGAATATGCTATTTTTAGCTCATGGACTCATCTTGGAATTTGGGTGTTGGATTTCTAAGGAATTGGGTGGAACTATTTTGAGTGGTTTTAGCTCTTGGTTTTCTAATTATCATTTGATGGTTTCATGTATTGTATCTTCTATTTCTTGAGATGGATGTTTTATGATGATTTTTGTAGGTAATGTTATGTTGTTAGAGCTCCTCTAGATCTCTATTTGGTGATGCTCGTGTGAAACCTTTCTTTGCGAGTATATTGTAACTATGTTGTTTAGTAAATAATACATTGATCTAATTTGGAGTTTGAGATTTCTCCCTTGAATGGATTTTCCCCACAGACAACTTTGTTATGGTATATTGTTTATTTTATGTTTATATGTTTTTCTACTTTCTATAATTGTTAAAATATTAAAACATTGCACAATACTTGTTGCAAGTATGTGCTAATCAATGTTGTCATTGATGTCAACAAGCTTGTGTTGTCATTAGTGTTAATTGTGCCTTCTAATGAGGTTGTTGTTGTTTGATTAAGTTGTCTTGCTAAAGGTGATTTGGTTTCTTTATAGAGGTACTGAAGATTTTGAGAATATGCTTCTATTGTTGGGTTTCCAAGTGCTTTTGAGAAAATTTGATTAACATTGGAAACAATGTGTTGAAGAAGTCTTCTAGCTTACAAAGTGTTCAAGTTTTTTCTCTACATTTATTTTGTGTTACAGATCTGAGTAAGTGGTTTAGATATGTTGTTTAGAAGTGTTTCAAGATGCTAAATCCAGAATTTGGTACTCCAGATTGTTGTGCAGTGAAAGTTGTGTTCACCAGTTTGAGAACAGTGTTTGACAGTGTTTGCAGTGTGTCTGGGAGAAAGTGTTTTTCTCTACATTTCTCTGCAAAGTGGTTTTAGGTGTTATATCTCTAGATGTGTGCTTATAAGGCCCTTATCTATATTCAATCCAGAAGGTTCATGATTTGGTGCTCCGCAAGTTCATTTCTTATTTAGCAGAGTTTGACAGTGTTGTTTGTAAGTAGTTTGTGAACTTTCTTCAGGTGAAAGTTGTTGTGGTTAGATTTGTTGGTTTTTAGGTTACTTCAAGATGTTCATGGATGTATCTAGATTGTGTTAAAGCCTTGTGTAAGATCCACAAGGTGTGTTTACCTTTGAGAAGTGTGTGCTTAAAAGTCCATAGTGTTAACTCAAGTTTGGTTGACTTGGTTGTTTGCACTAATTTTGTGTTGGCAAGAGCCACTATGTAGCTTCATTGGTGTTGTCATTGATGGCAACGAAGACCATTCCACCCATCCACAACACATGGTGTATCTTTACCGAAAGTCAGACTAAAGGATACTTTGGTCTGGTAAGTAAGAACAGAGCAGGCAGCAAGGTTCAACAATCAGGTCCGTATCTCCCAGAGGAAGTATCTCAGTAAAGTACAGATTTGGGGAAGTCAAGAGGAGTACCTTGAATGATATATTCCAAGGATTTAGCCTCCGGTGATAGAAGTGTGAAGAGATATGAGCACTTGAGTGGTGGGTTCCTGATTGGCAGAGTAGACAGAGAAAGACCTAACCAGCAAAGCATCAGACCTTAATTCGGATGTGATATTGATGGTGGTTAAGTTTCCTAAAGTATCATTCATGTTTGGCTGACAAGATTGATGACTTCTACAAGCATCTATTTGATCCGCATTACTTGGTATGCAAAGATTCAGCCGACAGTTGAGAGTTGAGGAAAATATTGACTATTTCGAATGCCGACTAGAAAGGTGTTGAATTCATTGGTGCAGATATATATACTAGATGGATTTGGATGTGAAGTTGAGTTAGTTATGGTGTCAGTAAAGAAAAGCAGATAAGCATAGTAACAACAGTAATACAGGTCTGGTATGTGACAGGATAGCAGCACCCAAGAAGAGGAAGAATGAAGTGCAGTAGATCAGTGTATTGAGCCAAACTGAAATTGAACCTCAGCATGTGTGGATGCTTCTCATCAATTCAAATATCTAGTTCTCTTGTATAAACTATTGTAGGCAGTGAGCCTCTTGTGAGTAGTATGCTCGGGCAGTGAGCCCTAATTGGCAAGTGCCATTTTGTACTATCTTATTCTTCTAACAGAGAATACAATCTTGGGTTAATCACCCCGTGGTTTTTTTCCCCTAACAGGGTTTTCCACGTCAAAATCACTGTGTCATGTGTATTGATGTTATTTCCATTTCATGAGTATGTTCACTTACTTGAATTGATATTGCATTAATTATTAAGGAAGATCAAAAAGTTGAAATAATTAAGATAACTGATTCACCCCCCCTCTCAGTTATCAACAATTGGTATCAGAGCCAAGTTCCTCCTAATAGAGCCTAACAGTTTGAGGAAGATTTGGGAATTCAAATGGATGTGTATGGTATGAGGGATCAACTTCAGACTGCCCTAGATGATATTGAGCAATCTAACTCTGAAGTCAATGAATTGAAGGAAAGACTCAAATAGGCTGATGATTTCATAAATGAACTAAAAGGGAAACTAAGTATCTCTATGAAAAAGAGAAAGGATCTACTTCAGCAGTTGGCAAGTCAAGGTGAAGCCAATGATACAAATGAAGATCTAAAGGAGAAAACCAAGTTATGTGAAAAGTTATCAAAAGAGGTCATTATGGTAAGACATGAAATGGAATCCGGAGTCATAAAATTTACTCAAGTAATAGAAGAGAAAAGAAAAATAGAAGATGATCTAAGACTATCTCTCAAAGAGAAGACAGAAGACTGCTGCAAGATGGATAGAATAATTAGACATCTTGAATCTGATCTTGAAGATGCTAAAGATAATGAAGAAAAACTTGAGGATCAAATTGTCTCTCTTAAAAGGGATCTTCAAACAACAAATGAATACAAAGAGAAATTCAAGATAAGTTCTGCTCAACTTGAAGTTCTTCTTGAAAGCCAAAAGAGGGTAGATGACAAGTGTGGCTTGGGATATGAGAAAGGTGAAAGCTCTGGATCTGGTCAGAAGAAGTTTGGATTAGAAAATGCAAGGAATAGGCCTAGAAGACCTTTGGTAAGGCAACCTAATGCTCAAAGATATCCATCCTTCAATGGATACTGCCACAACTGTAATAACTTTGGTCACAAAGCTAATCAGTGCAGAAAGAGAATGAATCAGACTAATACATCCTTCTTCAGACAATGTTTTAACTGCAAGAGGTATGGTCACAAATCTTATGAATGCAGAAATATGCAAATGAACAATTCATTCAATGGTAGATGCTTTGCATGCAATAGAATGGGTCACATGGCTAATCAATGCAGATCAAGAGGACATCAATAAAATATACAAAGAAATGTTGTTTGCCACAATTGCAATAGATTCGGTCATTTTGCCAAATTTTGTAGAAGCAAGAATCAGGACAAAAGAGGTTTGGTACATCATAATCAGAATCAAGACAAGGGAAAAAGAAAAGTGAATGCAGATGAAGTTCAAAATGAGATGAACAAGATTTGGGTGAAAAGAAGTACAGAAAATGTAAGGGATGGATCCGCACTAGAATCTAGTGCTGATATTCCTTCCAGAAATTAAAAAGTGAGCTCTAGCTCAGGGGGAGACACAAGGAAAAACACTTTTCCCCCAGCCAGTTAATTGGTGCCGGGACTGGCACAAGGAGAGTTGTGGATTAAAGGGTTCTCAGAGAAACATCTAAATAAGCTATGGTTAAGATATGGAAGATCCGCAAGATGTTTAGAACAAGATTGTTTCGGTTTCTCAAGTCATCCGGATAAGGAAAACAAGGCAAACCTGAATAACTTAAGATTGAGCATTTATTGCAACTTTGTATTAGGGTTTACAGAGTAATATAAGGGTTTTTCTTATTAAACAATTGTTCATTCTGCATTCGAGAAGAAGTGAAAAGGAGCTCTGAAACAAATTTCCTCAAGCCCATCAAAAATCATCTGTAGAAGATGATTCATCTAGCAATTGATCTGGCTCACTCCGTGAAACCTAGAAGCGTAAAAGGTATTTTCCGTTCTTAAATATCTCTTTGCAAATCTTTGAAAGATGACTACTCTGAATGTGGTGAAGATTTCTGATACGCCTTGACCAAAATTTAAGAAACATCCTTATAAATCTCTAGAAGTAGACCCCTTAGGGGCATTTTCCAGCATTCCGCATGGGGTTTTGCACATAGAGGATGTTAGGGCATATATTCATGTAAATATTGAAGAATTTGGGGAATCTAAGCTGGTTGATATCTATGACAAGCATTTGATAGATGACTCATTTGAAATCAAAACTCAGTATAAAGCCATCTGGGAAAAGCATTTTGTACAATGTATTCATTTCCCCTATTTTACAGAAGATGAATGGGTCCAGTATGTTTTGAGAAGGATGCATGATAACTTCATGTGGTTGAATGGACCATTTAAGATCACAAAAGATGCCATTAGGGTAGTTACCGGATTGCACTCATCCGGTGGGATACCTGCTCTCAAATCTATCAAGAATCAAACTGTGAGTGAAGCTACTGGATCAAAATTTGATAAAAGAGCTATGACAATTGAAGATATTACAGATTTGGATATCAAGTTTGCATCAATGATAATTGGATATAAGATATATCACTCCAGCAGGGAGAATTCAGTACCCAGAACTGCTATATACACTGCTTATGAAATGTTGAGAAATAATGCAGATTATGATCTTTGTGAACTCCTTCTGAATCAACTGATGGAAAACCTACAAAATATCAAGGACAAGAAGAATTCCTTCAAGTATGGTGGGCTGATATTGTGTTTGTTCTTCTACTTCATGAATGAGCTTCCCGGATCCAGTGGTTGGGTGTGGCAGAATGATAGACTAGTAGCCATCCAAATCAGAGATTATATACATGGGCTTGGTGATGCCAAGGCATAGAATATAGCACTTTGGGTCTATTTCAAGAATTTTTAAAGCATGATGCAAGAAAGAGAGAGAATCCCCCAAGCTTTAGTTGAAAAGTATAAGGATACAGTTTGCTTCATGGTAGAAACTGATCAATGCCTTATGGAGGCTGTTGAGCCTAGAATAGTATGGATCATACTAATGGGGTATGAAGTGGATGAGAAAATTGTAGAGCTGCATGTTCAGCACATGCTAAGTCAGCCCAAAGATCCCAAGGCAGAAAGGTTTGGAACCTTTGAAGAATTGAGTGTAAAGATTCATGTGGAACTAAGACAACCGGAGATGAAGAGAAAAGTGAGAAAAGAAGTAGAGAATGTTGCCAAAAGATATGGCATCTCAAAAGAAGCACTTGATGCACATAGAGAAAAGATGGAAAGGACAAAGAAAGAGAAGGAAGAAGCAGAAAAGGAAAGTGATCCGGTAGAAGCACCCTCCCGGACCAGATCCTCTAAGAGGTCTGTACCTACCACTAACAAGAGCTCAAAGACATCAAAATCGGAAGTAAAATCATCTGGTAAAGGTGAACAGAGGACGAAGACAAAGGCAACAAGGTCTTACATCAGTCAGAAGGATGACGAAGAGACTAAATCTGATGAAGAGATCAAGAAGATGAAGAAAAAGAAGAAAGTATCCAGTGAAACCATGGAGGTAGAGACAAAAGAGTTTGTTGAAAAGCCCACTCTATCATTAAATGATGTGGTTAAAGTAGTTACTGTGGATGGGAACCTGCAACTAATAATAGAATTCTATGACGCATATAATGATGCAGATAAAAAGATCTTGGAGGAAGCCACAGTCAAATACTTGAACATATACAATAAAAGATTCAATATTCATGTTGTAGAGGATTTAGGTGATGATCCCTCAGGAATAGATAACAAAGAAGAATTCACTAAGAAAATGTCAGAAGAGGCAAAGGAGACAGGTGAAGAAAAAGAAGCAAATATCTCTCACCCGGTTTGCCTTGTAGATTCTGGACCTACAAGAGAAGGAAGAATAGGAGAGAAAATCAGTTAAGGAGCAGAGGAGAAGCAAAAAGATGTCAGTAGTACGGCTGCAGAAGAAGAGAAAACTCCAATAGAAAAAGCCACAGATGATAGTAGTAAGGTTGCAGAAGGGGACAAAACCCTGTCACCAGCAAGAGACACAGCAAAAGTAGTAGAAGAATTTTTAACCAAGGAGATGATGGAATTTGATGAACCGGAACTTCTTCAAGGACCGTTCAATTTTGACTCCCTCTCCTCAGTTCAAACCATGAAGCTAGCATCCTTTAATTCAGCAAAAGACAAAGAAAAACTCCTAAAGTCTCACATGGAGGACTGCAAGCTCATAGACATTGCATTCGGTGTACTGGAAAAGATCATGCCATCTTTTAGAAGGATCCCTCAGCCTCCTCATCCGGTAATCTCAAATCTCTAGTAAATAGTGTTAGCACACATTTTGATTCATTAGAGAAGTTAGCAGAAGATAAGGTCCGGAAGGAGTTTTTGGTAAAATAATTATTAGAAGTACAAGGGTTTATAACCAATGATAGGAGAAATATGAATATCGGGATAAAGAGCTTAGAAAATGCTCTTAAGGATGGAAGAGAAGTATATAAATTTTGTATATCCTGGACTAAAGTAACAAAGGATATTGAGAAGAAAGTGAAAGAACAAGAGGATAAACTATCAAGCCTCTCTCAGAATTTTGATCCTCTCACTGTATCCATAATAAACCAAGAATGTCAAACTATTGTAGTCATCAATGAGATTAAGAAGCTTGAGAAAGAGAGGAAGAACATATTAAGTAGGATGGGTGAACTTAGAGGGATGATTATCCCTAAATTAGAGGCCATGCATGAGGCCTTAACTGATGCATAGACCACAGCCCAAACTAGTGATCCGACAGATCTTAAGAGGGCAAAAGCTTTTGCATTCCTGTTGAGTGGTCACATCTCAATTTTGGACAGGATGAAGCAGAGTTGGACAACAAAATTTGCCCAGTTGAAGACATCTTTTACAGATATACTTCAGTATATGTAAGTATAACATGTATATATACTTATACGGCTAAGTATAGATTATTTTTGGGAAATTTTGGTATGCAGACCCTACCCTTTGCCATCGATGTCAAAGGGGGAGTGAGGAGCAGTGAAAAATGTGGACTCCAGCTAAGGGGGAGCTCCGGTATAGTGTACAATAGAACAGAGCATCAACCAAGGGGGAGTGTAGTATAACACTTAGTCATTTTTCACTAAGTGTTGCCATCAATGCCAAAGGGGGAGATTGTTGGCAAGAGACACTATGTAGCTTCATTGGTGTTGTCATTGATGGCAACAAAGACCATTCCACACATCCGCAGGACATGGTGTATCTTTACCGGAAGTCAGATTGAAGGATACTTTAGTCCAGTAAGCAAGAACAAAGTAGATAGCAAGGTCCGATAGTTAGGTCTAGATCTCCCAGAGGAAGTATCTCAGTAAAGTACGGATTTGGGGAAGTCAAGAGGAGTACCATGAATGATATATTCCAAGGATTTAGCCTCCGGTGATAGAAGTGTGAAGAGATATGAGCACTTGAGTGGCGGGTTCCTAATTGGCAGAGTAGACAGAGAAAGACCTAACCAGCAAAGCATCAGACCTTAATCTGGATGTGATATTGATGGTGGTTAATTTTCCTAAAGTATCATTCTTGTTTGGCCGACAAGATTGATGACTTCTACAAGCATCTCTTTGATCCGCATTACTTGGTATGCAAAGATTTAGCTAACAGTTGAGAGTTGAGGAAAATATTGACTATTTCGGATGCTGACTAGAAAGGTGTTGAATTCATTGGTGTGGATATATATACTAGATGGATTTGGATGTGAAGTTGAGTTAGTTATGGTGTCAGCAAAGAAAAGTAGATAAGCAGAGTAACAACAGTAATACAGGTTTGGTATGTGACAGGACAGCATCACCCAAGAAGAGGAAGAATGAAGTGCAGTAGATCAGTGTATTGAGCCAAACCAGAACTAAACCTTAGCATGTGTGGATGCTTCTCATCAGTTCAAGTATCTAGTTCTCTTGTATAAACTATTGTAGGTAGTGAGCCCTAATTGGCAAGTGCCATTTTGTACTATCTTATTCTTCTAACAGAGAATACAATCTTGGGTTAATCACCCCGTGGTTTTTTTCCGCTAACAGAGTTTTCCACATCCAAATCACTGTGTCATGTGTATTGATGTTATTTCCATTCATGAGTATGTTTGCTTACTTGAATTGATACTGCATTAATTATTAAGGAAGATCAGAAAGTTGAAATAATTAAGATAACTGATTCACCCCCCTCTCAGTTATCAACATTTTGGTTATGCTTTGTTGATTAAGGAAGCATAGAATAACATGTAAGAGGGAACTTAGGTCCATGCTAAGATGTGGCATGGTCTGTATTCATTCCTTTCCTTTGTGGGAATTTTTAGGTCCATAAGTAATTTGAACCTTATGGGTTAAGATGTATTGCCAACCTTGGAGAATATTTTCATGATTGCTGATGGTATAAATAAGTGTCAAGGATTCATGGATATATGCATGCACAAAGAATATGATGTTTGTGATGTGAATTTGATCAATGTAGTGAGGGATTTCATGTGTTAGGCTGCTGGATGAAGTAGCAGAAGGTGTCTATTTTTTTTAGTGTTGCTGTAAAGGTGTTATTTGTATTGTGGTGAATATTGAGCTTCATTGGAACTGAAATTCATGCATAGGTTAGATGCAATTATATTAGTTCAAATCCTGGCATTGAGCCACTCTTCTCTTCTCCTTTTCTTTCTTAGTGGGTAGTGAGCCCACTTAGACAGTGAGTCCACCTACAGTGAGCATTCTTTCTTCTAGGTAGTGAGCATTTTGTAACTCTATATTGCTACTACATTATATTATGAGCTAATCCTCACCATGGTTTTTCCCTTTTAGGGTTTTTCACATAAAATCAAGTGTTCTCTTGTGTGTGGTGTTGTTATGATTTAGTTTCAGTTATTTGTTTTTCATGCTTAATCATCATACCATGTTGGTGTAGTCACGATTAGGAGGGTCCTCAAAGAGAACAATCCAAACCGTGCAACAAGAGTAAACACAATCGAAACAAATTAAACATATGAAACAAATGTAGATCCACTCACTCAGTATATCATAGGATTCAAATAAAAATTGGCTGACAACATGTGGGCTTACAATTAGGGCTCACTGGCCTAATTACAAAATATCAGAATATGGATAAGATATAGCTTTATAGCTCCTTTGCAAAGAATTCAGACTATTGATCCTCTAAATCATGTTAACTACTTTCTTGGGCATCTATGTAAGGTGCAGAAATTTAACAACTAAACATAGCACTAAAAAATAAAGCATATTCTGAAAGTAAGAATTATTCAATCGATAACAGTTTCCATTTATCCATAGCTAAACATAACTTGTAAGAATTCATGAATATGTACCAATACCCATATATAAAAAAGAATTACAAATTCAGTTACATACACCCAACTAGGTGTTACATTACATCTGTTTCAATGTTACAGAAGATAATACAGCTTCAAAATATCAATGAATCATGTTATAGTTACAACTTGGCAATGAAAGCCATACAAAGAATAAGTATAAACAAATATCCATGTCAAATACAATAACTGAACTTGGCTGCCCCGATCCTCTAATCTTCCGCAAACCAAGACCAAGACAGTGGTTGAGGCACTTTTTCCACCCAACCACGAAGTATTGGACTTCCCCGGGTTTCTTCCTAACTCGAAGAAAGCACTGACCCTGCACAAGGAGCCTAGCAACCTGGAACGGTTTAAGCAGGAGGGAATCACTTGATGCATACCTATTGCCTGTATGCATCCTAAACCTAGAATGACATAGACTCTTGCAAATAGGATGTGGCAGAGACGAAATAACAAAGTTCTAGGCTTTTAGACAACCCATCTATTTCAATGGTACTAAAACTTGGCCAAGCAAATAAATAAAAATGATAGTTTAGAAAAGGTAAACTATCGCCTCTAGAGCCCACATTCGGCATCCTATCCCGAAAGTTCAGACTTTAACAAAGCACATACAACTCACAGTTTTGACAAATATAATTCCAGTATAGATAAATTCCTAAATTCTTCAATATATTTACAACTTGATTATTATAAATTCAGACCTTATTCTTTTTTAAAAAATAAATAGAATCTACTTTTTATATAAGAGAATTTCTCAAAAGAAATAATAATAAATAATTAATTATTTTCCTTATTTTCTTTTAAATAAACAATAACAAAAGAATATTCATTCTAAATAAAATAAGATAATTTCTATTTAAAAAAAAAATGAAATTTATATTCATTTCTTTTATTATAATTAATATCATTTTATTAAATTCTTATTTAATAAGTTAAGAGGGAAATTACAAAAGATACGTATAAAGTAAAAAAAAAAGACAAAAGAAAATCTTAAAAGACTAACTTCCCACTTTTTAAGGGATATTATAAGATTTAAAAAGAAAAGTAATTTACTAAAGCAAATCTCAAGAGAGCTCATTTCCTTTTTGAATATAAAACAAAATGAAGTGAATATGCTCATGTACCAAAAAGACAATTGTAACAATATAATCGACCTTATTTAAATTGAGAGAGTTCATGCAAATCGCACTACATACAAGCATATCTATATATATAACATTACATTCCAATGAGACTATCAGACTCATAGCGCTAGAACACATAGACAGTAATGTCATATTTCATAAGTTTTAGACAAGTGAATAGTATTGCATCCCTATTAGTAATCGGTGGCTCAAGATCAGTGATAACAAGAATAACAATGACATGACTTAAGTTTTCATCAAATGGGATACGAAACACAAGTTTTTAAGCTCTAATTTTGTGATAGTTTAAACTCAACTAGTGGTAGCAATAGAGATTTTTCACAGCAGGCTTAGCACTGGATATAGCTAGTGGATAGCATAGAGGATGCATATCTTCTTTTAAGTTTAGTTTTCAGGAAATAATAGGAATCAAGAAAATGTAAGTAATTGACAAGTTCAATGGCCCTCATATGGGTCACAGTAGTCTAACATCTATGCTAGCCCTTCTCTAAAACTTAATACTGGCCCTTTTGTTGTCTTTAAAACTTTGCTTATCAATCGATCCCAATACATTCGCTATACTATGATTTTCATAAGGGATTCTTAAGTGTAATACAATTCAGAATCAGCCTTTATACAGGTGGCTCTTCTAATATGAGATTCGGTAATAATGAATGTCTAATATAAATCCATATATATTTACTGTGTAAGGTTTCTTCAACATACAAATACACACTAATTTACACAGCTGTGAAAATCATACAAATAGAGTTCACAATGGAATGAAAGAAAATCAGGAAATCATATCTTTTCACTAGAAATTTATAGAAGATTATCACGCAAATTAAATCATACATCAATAGAGGGTATAG
The DNA here is from genome assembly GCA_027924645.1 of Cunninghamia lanceolata. Lineage (NCBI taxonomy): Eukaryota > Viridiplantae > Streptophyta > Pinopsida > Cupressales > Cupressaceae > Cunninghamia > Cunninghamia lanceolata. The sequence continues at coordinate 22,662,961 of BSBN01000582.1, forward strand.
ATTTGCTCACACGAAATATCCACACACAATCATAATATAAGATCAAAGTTTAAATAGGAACCTGAAATTCGCTCTCTACCCAGTCAATCGCTTGAATCTCACAACCTTTCAGATCCTCCAGGTCTGAACCATTCTCCCCCCTTTTTGCCCAAAAATCCTTCTATAATTCTTTTATTTTTGTATTCAATTTTCAGAGAATGAAGAAAACAAATTTTGAAATTGCAAGAGGAGTAATCAATTTTTCTTCTGTTGAGAATGAAAAAATATATATCCTCTTTTATTGTTTTCCTTCCTCATGGAATTTTTTTTTGCTTTCTTTGAGCTTTTGTTTCCTATATTTAGTTTTTCTTTCTCTAATTTTTCTATTGTTTTTCTAGCTTTCTTTCTCTTCTTTTTTTTTTATTCCAAATAAAATCAAGTTCTATCTATTTCCATCTCTAATTTTTCAATAAATAATATTAAAACAATTAACATGATTATCACAATTTTAATAAAACTAGTAATAGATAAAATCAATTCAAATAATATCTAAATCATATATTCTATTCTTTTTCTAAAACACATACACTATTTAAATAAAAATTAATAATCTAACTAAAACACAAATGACCAATTCATTTATTCTATTCTCAAGGCACTCACAATTTTGAAATAATAATTTAATTAAATATTCTAATTAGATGCAATAAAATCATCCAATAAAATAAAAGAATGCAAATTTTCACTAAACTATTAATCATTCACCATGCAAACTTATGCAACTATATGACACTACGTGAAGTGTGCGAATGATATCCCTCCATCTCAACCCTGCCAGGATGCTAGTCTCCTTTACCTCAAACACCATCTTGTCTTCGATAACCTGCAACTTCACATAAACTCCAATTTTCTCGTCAATAGATTAGTAACCAAATAGCTGAAGCATAGCCGAAGCACTACTAACATGAATATAACATTCATAAATATTCATTCACTTTAAATCTATAATAAAATAATCATTCATCCTTCAAAACAATAAATTATCTATCTAACACACATAATTGTCCATAGATTGTTTCCACATAAAGTAACCACAAATAGTATCAAAGTTTGAGACGTGACAATCTATTACATCAATATATATCATCTCTGGATCATAAGAGTCCTCCGCATCGCCCAAAGAAGATAACAAACTCCAATGAAGAGTTGTAACATGTGTACATGGATAGGTCGGACCTAAACATGAAGAACTCCTTTGCAAATGAATAGAATAGTGTGTAGATCTCAGGGAAGGTTGGCCAAAACCCAAACAACATTGAAAGATGTGTCATTTAACTTTGTGAGTCGAGAAATGCTCCACGAGTCTTCTCCTTTAGCTGATTGTCTGAGACTATTAGAATGCTTTGTTTTGAGAAAATTATCGATCTTCTGATAGCAATATATTTCTGGTACCTGATCCAAATGATATGAGTTTTGGATATGTTGTGCAATGAATGTGTCTAGATGCTAAGTCTAGCTCTACAAGGTCTAAAATGCAATTGTGGTAGAATGCAGACCAAAATACAAAAACTACTTTTAACTAAATTGGGAAATGAAAGAAAACAAACTGAAATGCAAACAAACTGAAATGCAAATATTTTTGGTTGGTGCAAGGTTGCTCTTGAACCAGGGATACTCCTACATCAGACATCTAGGGTTATTGAAAAAGTGAGTCCCTCACATTGCTGTGGCTAGATGAAAACTGAGACAGTCTACCTCATCTTGAGAAACCCATGATGAATCTTCTTCCAGTTTGCCTTTCCACTTCACAAGATATTCTTTGTTTTGTCTTCCTCTTGTGCTATGTCCAACTCTACTGTCGAAATTGTCCTCAATCTACTTTGGTGCTTGTTGTGGTAGCCTTCTTCAAGTCTTCCTCAATGCTGTCACTAAACTCTGCTTCATGATACTGATATAGGTCTGCAATATTTAAAATAGGTGATATACCTAATGTTTCTGGTAGCTCCACTTCATATGAATTTTCTGATCAAACTTTCTAAGTATCAAGGTCCAAACTTCTTCATCTTTAATTTGTTATATGTCCCAACTGGAAATCTTTCTTTTCTAAAGAATACCATCACTTCTTCGCCAACTTCAAATTCCCTAGTATTCTCTTCTCATTTGCTTGGTTTTTGTACTTACTATTCATCTTTTCCAAATGCTTCTTCACCTAATTATGCATTGTCTTCATGTGATCTGCAAATTCTTTTGCTTTTACACTTCTCTTTTCCTCTATATTGATAATCTCTCATTTCTTCTATTCCTGTAGGGTTTTCTCTGGTAACAATCTCAAAAGGTGTTCTTCTTGTACTCGTATTTACTGAATTATTATATGCAAACTCTGCTTGTGAAAAAATGAAATCCCAACTTCCTTCCTTTACTCCAACCAAACATCTCAACAAGTTTCCCAAACTCCTATTCACTACCTCTATCTTTCCATCAATCTATGGATGAAATGTTGAACTAAACTTCAAATATGTCTTCATCTTCTTCCAAAGTGTCTTCCAAAAGTAACTAATAAACTTTGTACCTCTATCTAAAATTATGCTCTTAGGTAATCCATGCAATCTCATAATCTCCTTGAAAAATAGGTCAGCTACATGCACTGCATTAGTTGTCTTCTTACAAGGTATGAAATGTGTCATCTTTGAAAATATGTCCACCAATACAAATATAGAATCATGTCCTCTCTATGTCTTCAGCAATCCCATTACAAAATCCATACTTATACCTTCCCAAGGTCTCTCCAGTATTGTCAAAGGTTTATACAATCTAGTATTCTGACTACTCCCTTTTGCAACTTTACATACTCCACAACTCTCCACAAATTTCCTAACATCCTTAAATGTATCTAAGGCCAAAACTAATTTTCACTCACCAAAGCCACTATTTTATCGATGCCAAAATGTCCTGCCAATCCACCATTGTGTTTCTCCTTGATCAAATTATCTCTCATGGAACTTCTAGGAATGCACAACTGGTTTCCTTTGAACAACATATCTTCCTGAATGAAATAATCCAACCACTTACTCCTATCTATCACAATATGTTCCTTACATGCTTTCCAAGGTTTTGCAAAATCAAGATCTGCTTCATACATGTTCTTGAATTCATCAAATTCCAACACTTCAATTCTTATCTCTATCAACAAATTCCTTCTCCTACTCAAGGCATCTTTAACTTTATTTGATTTACCACTCCTATGCTTCAACACAAAAGTATAACTTTGCATGAACCCTACCCATCTCATGTGTCTCTGATTCAGCTTTCCTTGACTGTTCGAATACTACAAAGCTTGATGATCTATATACAACACAAACTCCTTAGGAAACAAGTAATGTATCGACTTCTTCAAGGCTTGAATTATGGCATAGAACTCTTCATCATAAAATGAATATCTTCTCCTTGCATCATTCAACTTCTCACTGAAATATGCTACAAGTCTTCCTTCTTGACTTAATACTGCTCCAATTGCACTTCCACTTGCATCACAATATACTTGAAATACCTTATTGAAATCCGGTAATGCCAAAACAGGTTGCTCTGTTACTTTTTCTTCAACAACTCAAAACTTTTATTTGCTGCTGATGTCCACTTGAAATCTTTTCTGTCACCTCTCATTGTCTTTGTCATAGGGTTATAAACTAAACTGAAATTTTGGATGAACTTCCGGTAGAAACTAGCTAATCCATGAAATGATCTAACTTCTCCAATGCTCTCTAGTGTAGGCCATTCAACAATTGGTCTTACTTTCTCATGGTCCATCTTCAATCCTTCCACATAAATCACAAATCCCAAGTATACAAATTCTTCCTTCATGAATCTACACTTCTTTCAATGTTTATCAACAATTTCTCTTCTCTAAACCTCTATAATACTTGTCTAAGGTGCTGCAAATGTTCTTCTCTCGTCCTACTGAAAATCAAAATATCATCCAAATATACAATAACAAACTTACCCAATAACTTCTTCAAGACTTCATTCATCAACCTCATGAAAGTACTCGGTGTATTTGTGAGTCCAAAAGGCATTACTAACCACTCATACAATCCTTCATTTGTCTTAAAACTAGTCTTCCATTCATCTCCTTCTTTGACTTTGATCTGATGGTATCCACTCTTCAAGTCTATCTTTGTGAAATATTTTACTCCACTCAAACAATCTATAATATCATCCATCCTAGGTAAAGGAAATCTATACTTAACTGTGATCTTGTTTATAGCTCTAGAGTCTATACACATTCTCCATTCTCCACCCTTCTTTAGTGCTAACACTACAGGCACTGCATAAGGACTCAAAATTTCTCTGATCAAACCTTTCCTCAACAACTCTTGTATCTACCTATTCAATTCTTCATTCTTTGTTAATGTCATTCTATGTGTTGTTTTGTTAGGCAAACTAGCTTCCTATATTAGATCCATGTGATGACTAATACTCCTTATACGTGGAAATCCTTTCGGTACATTATCTAATATGATGTCTTCATACTATGTCAGCAACTCATTTATCTCCTCCGGTTGTGATTCTTTCATCTCTATTTCAGACTTCTTAGGAATCAAAGCATAGCACATATTCTCATGTCTCAAACCATCCAGAAATTTTCTTCCATCTACCAAAAAGATCCTAGCATTTCCACATACCTCATTCTTAGGATCATCTTCCAAAGGTATCCAAGTAATTCTCTTTCCATTTGTTGTTATAGTGTAAGTATTTTTTCTCCCATCATGTATAGATTTTCTATCATACTACCATGGTCTACCCAACAAAATATGACATACATCCATAGGCATAATATCACACAAGACTTCATCATGATAAGATCCAATATGAAATTTCACCAAACATTGTTCACTCACCATTACCTTATGATCATCCTGAATCCATGCTATCTGATAGGGCTTAGGGTGTTTCAATCTTTCTAATTTTAGTTTAGTCACCATCTCCTCTAAAACTAGGTTATCAGAACTGCCACTCTCAATAACAACTTTACAACATTTACCTCTTGATTTGCATCTGGTTCTGAACAAGCTTTTCCTCTACAGTGGTTCCTCATTTGTCTCTGCTTGAAATAGTGCTCTTCTCATGACAAGTGATTCTCCTTTCTTAGTTTTACCAACTGAACTAGGTGATCCAACATCTTCTTCAACATAGGTTGCTCTTCCATTGTTCTCTATCCTCATGCTTGTACTCCCTTGACTACATTCAAATGCTCTATGTCCTTCACCTCCACACTTAAAATAAGTGCCTCTAAATGTCCTCCTATCAGGTCCTCTTCCTTCTCTTCTATATCCTTCACTCTGATATGCATTAGGGTTTCCTTTCCGGTAGTAAGTTCTATCATCTCTCCAATATGTATTGTTATCTCTGTCATCCTTCTTGAATGTGTTGTCTTGTCTATTCTGCTTCACATATGATCTCTCTCCTCTAGAAAATGTTCTACCTCTCTGAAATTTACCTCATCTACCTCTCTGTCTCTGATCATGCCTCTTATTCAACTTCTCTTCAACCTTTAGGGCAAATTGGTATGCTTCTTCTAGAGATGCCATTCTTACCAAACTCAATTCTTCTTGAATGTTCCACCTCAGTCCATTGATGTATCTAGCCACTTTCTCTTTGCTTGCTTCACTATGTCTTGTCCTTATGATCATCTTCTGAAATTATTCAGTATACGCCTTCACAAATTTCTCCTTTTGTCTGAAGTTTTGCAATCTCTTCAATAGTTCCAACTCATAGTCAGCAGGTATAAACCGATTCTTCAATTTTGTCACCATCTTGTCCTATTTTGTAATCTTTTCTTTTCTTCTTCTATTTTTATCCAATTGAACTTCTTTCCACCATAAAGTAGCATGTCCTTTCAACTTTGTCTTTACAAATTTTACCTTCTCTAGATCTTCAACCTCTTCATATTCAAAGTATTCTTCCATGTCATTTATCTGGTCTATCAACTCTTCCAGATTCAAATTGATAGTATAGTTTGGGACATCAACTCTAGGTCTTTTCCCAGTCTTTAAAATGGTTCACAACATCTTTACTTGATTTGAGTCTTCTTCTTCATTATCTCCTAGGGTTTTGCTATTTTGATCAGTAGATTGAAATTCTACATCATCACTCTCAATATCAATTCTAGGGCTTAATCCTTTTCTTCTATCTTCTTCAATAGCATCCAATCTAATTTGCATTGTTTTCATCATCTCCATCATCTCATCCATTCTTCCATCCATTGTTCCAATAGCAAGGATTCTCCTCAGAGACATTCTTCCTAGGATCAAGTGCAAATTGCCTTAATTGGATGATTGGGCTACAAGGTGACAACTGCCTCACAATTGATGATAGGTTGCAACACAAGTAACCTGCCTCAAATTCGGCAATATGTCCGCAAGATCTTATGGAATTTCTTCACCAACTTCACTCAATTTTCTCCCAAAGATTCAAACTTTCACTTTGATACCACTTGGTGCAGTCACGGTTAAGAGGGTCCTCAAAGAGAACAATCTAGATCATGCAGCAAGAGTAAACACAATGGAAACAACTCAAAGATATGAAACAAATGTAGATTTAGTCACTCAGTATATCATAGGATTCAAATACAAATTGGCTGGCAACATCTAGGCTTACAATTAGGGCTCACTGGCCTAATCACAAAATATCAGAATATGCACAAGATATAGCTTTGTAGCTCCTTCACAAAGAATTCAGACTATCAATCCTCTAAATAATGCTAACTACTTTCCTAGGCATCTATTTCATCAATATATCATCTCTAGATCATAAGACTCCTCCGCATTGGCCAAAGAAGATCACAAACTCCAATGAAGAGCTGTAACGTGTGTACACAGATAGGTCACACCTAAACATGAAGAACTCCTCTGCAAATGAATGGAATGGTGTACAGATCTTAGGGAAGGTTGGCCACAACCCAAACAACATTGAAAGATGTGTCATTTAGCTCTAGGAGTTGAGAAATACTCCGCGAGTCTTCTCCTTTAGTTGATTGTTTGAGATTGTTAGAATGCTTTGTTCTAAGAAAACAATCCATCTTCTGATAGCGATATATTTCTGGTAGCTGATTCAAATGATCTAAGTTTTGGATATGTTGTGCATGAATGTGTCTAGATGTTAAGTCTAGCTCCACAAGGTGTGAAATGCAACTACAGCAGAATGTGGACCAAAATATAGAAACTACTTCTTGATTGAACTAACTGAATTGAATTCGGAAATGAAAGAAAACAAACTGAAATGTAAACAAAATGAAATGCAAATGTTTTTGGTTGATGCAAGATTTTGTCTTGAATGAGGGATGCTCCTGCATCACATGTTTAAAGGTTAATGTGGATATGAATGTTTGCGAGGGTTTGAAATTTTGATACAATTGATTGACCCCCCCTCTCAGTTGTCTTGTGCATTCAACAATTGGCATTAAAGAAAGGTTCCTTGGAAGAGAGATTAACACTTGAGGTAGATCTAGGATGGTGAACAAGAAGAATGTTCCCTTGTTTGATGGATCTAATTTTGCACTCTAGAAGGTAAGGATGGAAGCTTTTCTGATCTCTCTTGGTTACTGTTATCCTATTTTTCCCCTTTGGCCAAATAGTCTAAAGATCCATGAGATCCCAGTGTTTTTCCCTCTAGAATGCAAGGTAAAATTACCTAAAATGACTAAGTCCCAAAATTATGAGTTTGCCTTATGTTTTCAATGTTGTCAAACTTTTAGAGGTTGGAGTTTAGACCTTACCTCTTCTTCTTTTCGAAGGTAGGGGCGAGCATCCTCTGAGGTGCACCATGTGTCGGCATGACACAAGTTCTACATGGCACAAAGACAATGCCTTCAAAACTTTCTGGTGGCTCACCACATGTCCAAGCCTGACAAAGTAAATCAGCTAAGTGTTTTAGACTTTTAGGAGGTGGGATTTCTTTATTCTTTCTTCCCTCCTGGAAGGATGAATGATATAGGCCCAAGGACCGATCTCCGTAGGGGCCCAAAGCTGCCACATGGCTAGATATCTCAAGCTCATAGAGTGTTAAAGCTGACGTCATGTTCACACTACGAAGCTATGAAATAAGGACAACTATAAAGTATATTGTGGCCTATGGCCATATGATTGATGACTCAGTTGGATGAAGCAGATCACGCCAAGTGTTGAGGGATTAAGTGAAGAGGTGGGTGTTGGAGTAGAATACCACTGAGAGGGGGGGTGAATTAGTGGTATACTAATTTTAACAAGACCTTGAGACCTTGAAATAATCTTTCAAAACTTTGAAAAAAAGAGAAATTCTATTAAATGGAGATGAGGCATCATGGCATCATATTAACTATGAACATAATGACAACTTTTATTAAGTTAAGATAGGTATCATGACAACTAAAAATGACAGATCAATGTCAAGAATGCATCAACACAATATTATGAAACAATCTATGATAAATATTGACTCATGAGCATTAGACTTAAGAGTAAGGGTGTTCACATATCAGACACACAAACATATAGAGATTAACTTGTAAATTTTGATTGACCATAATGAGGATGAGCAGAGAACATCATTTCAAACAATGATATATGATGAATATGTGTTCATGTAGACCAAATTAACTTAGGATAACATTACAACTGAATGACACATGATAAGCAAATGAACATGAGGAATAAACACATCAGTAATAATAACAACCATAACACAAATATTGTCCTAAGTGAAAAACCCTCATGGGGAATAAAAACCACTTGAAATTCCTCACTGACTTATTCAAAAATCTTACCTCACTGGCTACATAAAAGTGTCTCACTGACTTGCATCAATGTCTCACTAGCTTATACATTTCACTACATCACTAGATTGTCTTTGTCATTGCCTCACTGGCATACCACAATCAAATACAATGAAGAATATGAAACAATACAGAGGATTACTCTGTTTCACTAAATCTCACTTCTTGACTGTCTCATTATTTGAGACTCAAGAATCAATAATACAACAACTCAACATATTGATATAACCTTAATGATAGTATAGTTAACACAAATCATCAACCTTATATCATATGTTCACATTATGTCTTTTTTATACAATTTCATAGAACCTTCTTTCTCTCATGAAACAATTTATGTCTATAACTGATTTTCTTCAACTGTCTTAGGTAGTTTACAACTGCATGAATAACTATCCTAGAAGCATGGTCGAATAGACCCATGAAGACCTTATTCAATGCGTTTGAAATAAGAAAAATTTAACCATAGTTGGAGTATTTCAACATAAATCTTTAATCAAATATGATATCCAAACTGTTCAATAAACAAAATGCTTTGATAGATACATAACCATGCCAAAATAGAGCATCATAAAACTGTTCTCAATACCTGTGTTATACACCCTAGGCTATAGTCAAACTATCAAACCCTAACCATGGGTATAACAAGAATTTGCAAACCCTTTCCCAAAGATTGAAAAACTATATAGCCATTTCCAATACCTAACTATTTCTTAATAAAAAGATAAACAATGAATGAAATGATAATCACTTGTAAACTTCAACCTATAATCGTAACCAAAATGTATGCTAAAGTCAAAATCACCACTAGACTGCCATAGCTCAAAAGGAGCAGTAAAGAATTTATAAAGTTTTTTTTTCTTCTTTCCATAGATAGAGAATTGTAGTAAAGCTCCACTATTTTCATCTTAAGATCTTCAGACCATTGTCATTTTTAAGATACCAAAAATAGAAACTTCTTCAAGCACCCAAAAGGAAAAATATCACCTGATATGAGATGCCTTTTATGCCTCAGAAACTATCTAGTAGACTACTCAAGTAACTGTCTAGCTTTGAGCATTGTCATTTCACAAGAAATCTCCATCATGATAACCATAAACTTTGACATTTTACATAATGATTAAACCCTATGTCAAGAGAGGGATATACACCAAAGTTTCACATTGCAAAATGTTAACACTTTCTCCATATTCTTCCATTTACTGCCTGTCCCAGTAAGCCCTAAAAGGCCCGGTGACTTAGAATTTTGACAATCAACTTTTAACTTCTGAAAAACTCATAAACCTGCCCAGTAGGTTACTAGTTTTAAGTAACCGATGAATGCTTTATGCATATCAATGCTTTTCAAATGATTTGCAACTAAATGCCCTTTTAACAAATAATAACACACAATATGATGCCCCTTCAAGTGACTTTAATCACTTTAAGAATGATATGGTAAAAATAAAGGCTTTAGGCTATCTGCATAACCTTGCATTGTGCATAAAGAAGTAGATGAAACAACATAGCACTAAAGACCTTGAGACCAAATTGTCTCCTAATACAAATAATATCATAGTACCAATTAATACAAGAGAGGTCACTATGACTTCAAACTAAGGCATCCATAGATTGTTTATGACCATGAAATCCACTTCAAACCAAATACCCCTACTAGTGTATGAAACCAATGATACACCTTGTTAGGTCTCAAAAATGCAGGTTGCTAATCCTAAGAGGATGCCAAGATCTATGTTTAGATTCGCAACATTTTTGAACTAACTTAACGAAATCAACCTTTAGGGTTTGATGATTTCCTACAATTTAGGTCCTGCTACACCTAGGTGGGTGAACCTTGGAATTTAAAGTAGATTGAATGCAACTATTTTGACTAAGAAAATGGATCTACCTACAGTGGCAAATGGTGTAGGATAGATGAAAGCTTTCTAACTAATTCTACTATCTAATGAATGGTTGGTATAAGAAATATCAAAGTGAGTTTTATGATTGTGCAAATAAAAGGATTTAAATAATAATTTGAACTAAGACTAGTGCCTTGTTGGGTAAACAGAGTCAAATAAAGGACTAAGATTAGTGGCTTATAGTGGATAGTAATTCGAACTATTTGGCACAATTTTAGTTTATAACTTGTATAAACGTGCAAGGAGATGATTGACAAACTCTTCTTAATGATCTAACCAATATGATCCAATTTCTTGTTATTCACCAGAAGGCAATTTAATCCTTTCTTGAAGGAACCAATTGAGTGAAATATGCAAAAGATGATAGATAATATCAATGTGGAGACAAAATGGCAATCCTAATTATATGGCTCTTCTTAGTAATCCAAACTAACACTTCCAGGTTACTGTGACTGATTAGAAGGATTTTAATTCCTCAAATGGAAACCGATTTACTCAATCACACAGATACAACAAATGTGCATTGACAAATTAACTATATACTTGATATATTAATTTGAATAACAAGGAAATACAGAACTGGAGACAAGCACACAATTGAATGATCTTAACAAACAATTGATACCAAAATAGAACCACTGAGTCAGAGAACTTCAATTTACTTCTTTAATAATAATATGCAACATGGTCTTTGAGAAACATTGTAAATTATATGTATTTTATATTCTACTGCTGATTGATGTTCTTCCTAATCTACTCATGATCCTTTCTCCTTTGATTTCATCTTTATATACATGCCGTGTATTTTTTAGAGTTGTGACCCTTCACTTCCATTCAATGTAACCTTCCGTTTAATTAATTCTCTTTAGTAGGAGTAAAATATTAATTTTATCCTTCATTTTTATTTCTTGGTGATGGTGATAATAATTATTTTCCTTTTGATGGCAACTTTCACTTTCATATTTGCTTCTTATAGAAGGATTTCACTGGTAACTACCTTGGTTAATTCTTCCCAAGAAATTTTATCCCCAAGTGAAAATACTTGACTATAATTGTTATGTTTCACTCAGCCGGTTGATTCAAGATAATCACTCACCTTTAAATACTTTATTCCATAGATTAAAAGTGTTCAATCTATTTTAATACAAAATTTGTTTACATCATTTCATGCTTCTTGATATTTTGCAAGGGGCTAATTATTTTGTTTCACCAATGTACTCTTTCTCTGCCCGATGAAGTATATCCTTATTAGATAAAATAATTTAATAACTCCGTCCATGAAAATATTTTACTTTTCCATTAATGAAAACTTGTTTTCCTTCTCAAATAATATTTTTCCCTTTGAAAGAAGATTCTCCATGGGAAATAACTATACCAAAAATATTAATCTCTTGTATGTGAAAATGTTCCACCTCATATTTCTTTGGGTGAAAATATTTTCACGGGCCATTATACACATTTTCACAAAATCTTGTTTAATTAACGGCTTTGTGAAAATATTTCCCATCTTTAGTGAAATTGTCTTATCTTTGTATTTCGATATCCCAGGAATGTTTCTCACATATAAAATATTTATCACCTCCAATGAAATAACATTTCTCCTAGTGCTTTGTATTTCTATTTTCACCTGCTTTGTGATACTTTTATGTCTTTCTTATCGGAGAAACTCATGGAATCAAAAGGATCTAAAAAACTCATTTCGATCATTGATGTCTCCCTGAAATAGCATCCATCAGAAAGACACCTGAGGTCGGTGTAATTGAAAAATTTTCGTCCGATGAGTTTTCTTTCACCGACGAGTTTTTAGGGTTTTTTGCTGTGTGTTTCAACTGTGTATTTTCCAGCGGAAGGATTTTGCAAGGGTTATGGGTTCTGGTTTTATATCTTCTACTTGTATTTGCTTTTAAAAACAAAGCCATTTTGTGTGTATCTAGTAATCATTACAATTCATGGGACGACATATCTTTGAGGATTCTTGTCAAACAGTTCATGCTCCTTGTTTAGGGTTTTTTCTTCAGCTGAATTACAATTGATACCATGGTGCAAATCTTCCCCATCAATAGAGGAAACACTTGAGTCAGATGATGATTTCTCTTACTAAAAGTTATATATTGATTTTTGCTTCACCGCACTGTCTCTTTTAGCATCTCTATCTCTAGATTCAGAATCATTTTGAATTGAAGAAACAACTAAGGTACCAATGCCAATTGATTGTCTTTGAGAGTGAGAAACAAAATTAGGATAATCAAGGAGGAAAGTAGAGCAATATTATGCTCTAGGAAGTTCTCCAAGAAGTCAAATGACCATAGGATGTGAGAGGCCAAACATTTCGGTGCAATTGATAGTGATCTTTTGATATTTGATTCCACATATTTTACTACTAGCTCTAACAACAATGGCCCATACATTAGGTGTTGAATCCCTTTTGATCACTATTTTAGGGTTGTCATTGGGTATTACACGAAATAATGGACCCATACTTCCACCATCTCAAATCATGTAAGTGCATGTAGTCCATTGTTCTCCATCCATCATATTTGCATAAATTCTCATAGAAGTATGTTGGTCTGTATGAAAAGCAACACGTTTATATTTAATTGTCCCAAGATCCAAAACGCTGAATTGTTCAGTTAGAGAAAGTGGAAGAATGGGCCTCTAATTAGGCATTTGAGGAATTTCTGTATGCTGGGTACGCTTGAAACCAAACACCAACCCAGATGATAAATCCTTTATCAACTCTATTGCTGGAAAGAAGCACAAAAGAAATTGACAGAGTGACCAGGTCACATTCCTTGGCCACCTTATAAAAAATGTAACATATAGCTTTGATAGAAAATTTTATAAATTCTAGAGCCATATGCATACATTCATGAGCATTAATGCTCATGTAGATCGTATTGATTGCCTCCATCAACTTATTGATCATTATACAAACATTGAGTATTTTTCCTTTCGGGCTATCGAGGAGATCCTATTTGAGTCATGCCGATATGCTAAATTTAGGGTTTTGTTAATAGTGTACCCTTCTCTATTTCTTGTTGTTATTATTAGGGACAGTCCAAATATTTAATGGGTTTATGGCCTGCACAAGTTGATGTAAGTAGCATTGCAACTCTTCATCACTACCATATTCTCTATAAAATTACCTTTGAATATCTCAAAACTCAAGAAATTTATTTATTTGATCCACTTTATTCATTACAGGGAGAAAATTGGAATTGGGAAAGTGTTTTTGAATTTTGTCTATAATCCCCATCGACAACAATCATGTGACACAAGTCAGGTCCCCTTGTGGGCCTGACTAAAATTTTTTCATTTTGAAACAAGTTGCATTTTGAATTATCTTTGACACTGCCTCTGAATGCTCCTGAGGTGAAAAAATGAACTGGGTAGATACCAAAATCCATTTTCAGGCACCTTGCATAGTAGTCAAAATAGGCCAAGTAGCCTTCAGAATCAGTCTGGAAAACTGATCAAAACTTCTCCCATAGCTATGAAAACATACAAACTTGTAGATTGTTGATTGGAGAATTCAACGCAACAAATGGTTTGGCATGAAATTATTAGGATTAAAAGATTCTTGCAATCAAAGTAGCTCATTCAGCATGTTTTACACCTGTTTAAACTCAACTAAAAACTTGTCATCTTGCCTCTTTGGAAAAATATCAAATCTAATATTGAGAAGCTTCCATCCTGGGGATTAGTTCATTTAGGTCATGTGAACATGTAGGCAAAAGGGTTTTTCTTCAATATTCTTCCTTCACAAAATATCAGATGCCAAAGTCAACCTCTTTGAAGCTGCCTGGGAACGCAGTCACGAAACTGTGTAAAACCCATTTGGATTTGATTTTGAAAAAATATCAAACGAAGTGCTGGGATCTTGAGAATGGGCATGAAGACACATTAACATTGGAAGAATTTGAGAAATCAATTGGTTTTTTATGAACGTGACCCGATTGCTAGATATTACCTTCCAAATTAACCTCCTTGAAAACTACCCCTGTCAAAACCTGATTCGAGCTCACCAACTTGCAATTTTAAAAACCATTAAATCTCTTCCTGGGAAGTTGTAACTGGAAAGTTGAGTTCATTTAGGCCTGATGAGTGCATGTGCAAGAGATTTCTTCACTAATCATCTCTGATCATAAAATATTTAGGGCCAAAGTTGACCTTTCTGGAGGTGAAACTGTGAAATCAGGGATAAATGCATTTGCTTTTCATTTTGAAAAAATAGTAAACGATGTGCTGGAGTCTTCAAAACTGACATGGGAGGACATTATCATAGGGTGAATTTGGAACATTGATTGGTTTGTTAGGATCATCATTCAACTGTTAGATATTATCCTCCAAAGTTGGCTTCCTAGGCTGATTTCACATTGTGCAAGTAGCAAATTTTACTGGAACCCTTCTACTCGACTCCTCAAAACTCAGTTAAATCGTGTCACGAGAAGCTATAATCAGATATGTGTGTTCACATATGATAGGTAATCATGCTTGCAAAGTGATTTTGTAAGAAAATGAACAAGCTTCAAAATACAACTCTCCAACTTAGGCTTCTTAGACATATTTTCAGGTGTATCTATGAGTGTTGAAATTGATTTTTTCATATGGGAACCCAAAATTTCTTGTAAAAATTGGTATGAAATTTTAGGTCCCAACACACTTAAAGAACAAAGAATGCACCTGTAGAGTGTAGAAAGTGCCTCAACCATCATGGCATAGTCAAGTGCCACAATCAAATACAACCCATTAAGATTCATACAACTGAAGTGCATACCATACCAATACTAACATAGTATCATGCCATATCAACTATCCTATCACCATAGAAAATGTAACATGATATCATATGAATATCATATGCCAACTATATATCACCATGAGAGTAGCCAAGATTTAAAATCATCAAGAGATCATGAGATCGTGATAGCATATCAACTGTTGTCATAAGATCATTAGAAAATCATGAGAACATGTGCCAATCAAGTGTCAATTGTATGTGCCAACTATTCATAACATCAGCGCATGTGATTGTCATCATAGAATCACACCATTACCATTACCATATAGAACCAATAACCTCTATCAACATTACAATCCAAATACCAACTGCTTGTAGAGCATAGCAAGTGCCACAACCAACATGTTCGATGTCTCTCCAAGTGAACAACATTATGTGCATTAACAAGAACATCATCAAGAACATGAGTTCATGCATCAAATGCTAAACATCATGAATACTATTCAAACAAATGCAAACTATCATGATACCCAAATACCAACTGTCATGATACACAAATGCTACAAATGTCTCTATGCCACAAACCTGAGAGTTTGTGTATTTGACATCAAGGACAACAATTAAGAGGGAAACAAACTCGCCCTTTTTCCTTAATGGAAAAACACAACTCTTTCCCCCCCTTCTTGCATCAAAGACAAAGGGAGAAAGAAGTCTGTCAATGCCTTAAGAGATTAAAAATCAAAAGGCATCATGCTATAGAAAGGAGAAGCAAAAATAGAAATTGTAAATCATACCATGACTATCCAATGGAGCATAAACATCCAGTATGGCTTGAAAGACAACTACACTATCAATACCATAGAGGTAAGCATATAAATCACCATGTATCAAAACAAGGACAACAACTGAAAATACCCCTCATGAGAGATAGCAAAACCAAAAATAAGAGAATTGTCATCTAAATTGAATACAACTGTCACAACATATATCAATGATCAAGTATTAAGAAATGGAAGCATGTATCAATAGCAGCAAAGTAGCAAGTAAACCTCTGACCATATCACTGTACCAATGAACAAATACCAATTGCTAGCCATGAATCAGGACAAAGTACTTGTCACTTTTAGATGTAGCCATAAATACTGACAATAACTTTAAATGCAAAGTATGATAGAGAGTAAGAAATACCAAATACAATATCAAAACATTTACAAGACTGTTTACAAGACATCATTAAAAATTAGATGTAAACATCACTGTGACACTGAATGTGTTTCTTCATAGTGCAACTGCAACCACCAAGACATCTATATAGATGAAAGTCACTACAAACTTATAATCACTGTCATGAAGTCATTGTGTTATTGACCATAGCCATGAAACAAACTATCTACAACTCCTCATGATGAAACAAACCATCAACCTAAAGTAATCAAGCAAGAACTTGTAAGCATTGCTTTGTCAAGTTGTGATCTCTTCATTCTCTTTGATTGAAGCAACTTAACTTCATAGACATCAAGCTGATAATGCTTCACAAGCTGTCCTTCATTGAACACGAACCTCCAAGAAATACAAAGCCTCCTTGAACATCCTGTCAAGGTATCAACTAATTAACTCAAATCCGATCATACAAAAAATGAAGGCCTGATACTATAGAACCAACAAATCATCAGGAAATAAGATCTCCAACTATAAAGCATTATACAATTCAACTTGCATCAACTCAACAAGATCAAGAAGACAAGAAGCATAATAACAACATTACTATGCCAACATCTTGATCACTGCCACATACTGCTGATACAAGCCACTGTGAGATGAATATTATCACATAGAATAAGATTGTTATTGTGGTTTTGAGAGACTCAACCAAAGATCATCAATCTTGTTAGACAATACTATGCATGGCCAGCCAGTCTAAAACTAATGAAGAGCACCGAATTTTCAAAGTTCTTGTACATTAAAGAATTCTTAGTAGCCATCAGACATTGTTAGTATGAGCAGATGTATATGAAGATAACTATCAAACAAACACCTTCTTTTGATCATCCTTTAGAAATCTAGTTCCACTGTAACAAAACAACATCCTCCATCAAACAAGATTCTCACAGTCATTTGACAAGTGACATTGCACTAATATACCCTATTTCAAAGAGTCTGGTCTTACAAAGGCCATCTTACTTGTCTCAACTCTCTGAAATCTTAATGACTTCTTAAAAAATGAGAGAACTTGGTCACATTTCCACTGTCCTATTTCTTCCAATTAACACATCAAGCCATCACTTCTAGAAACACTTTCTCAACTTACTCCTAAGATCTACAATCTTCTGATCTTCTTCTTGGGGATGAAAGATAAGACATTGTGCATCTCCTCCTATCTTCATGGTTCATTCTATACAACTAGTGATGTTTCTTGTGTATTTTGCACAAGATCATGATTTGCTTTTCCTAGATCTAGTTTTCTTCTTGAAACTAGTATATGATCTATTTCCTTGTCTAAGGAATTCACTTTCTTTTGCTTGAACATGTAGTATCTAGTTGGTTTTATCCTTCCTCTACACCATTGTACTTTGTGCCCAAACATATTGCATTTATAACACAAAACATTGTAGTTTTTATCAAGAGAAGAATAGTTTCTTCTAGGTGATCTGAGAGAGTCATACCTTGGATACATCGGACAGTTTCTTGCAAAGTGGCCAATTTTATTACAATTATAAAAAGAATTATTGTAGTTTTGATTTGACCAGCCATAAAAAAATTTCTCTTTATTGCACCCAAAACCATTTCTTTTACAATCTATGGCCCTATGACCATAGGCATGACATGCATAGCAATAACCATGGAATTATGAATAGTTATACCTAATAGATGGATGTCCTAAAGATTCATTAGCAACATTAACTTTAGCTTTCTTCTTAGCTTCAACCTCAGGCGCATTAGAGTTAAATATCAGGTCTATCTTCTTCCTAGGAGCATCTCTTGTCTTGGAACATTCTCCTTTCTCATAACCCAAGCCAGCAGTATCCCTGTAATACCTTTGCTTGCTCAACATGTCATTTAGGCAGTCAGTACTCTTTTCAAATTGAATATTCTTTTGCAATTTTAAAGATGCTTCTTTCAAATCCTTTCTCAAAGAGACTATTTCTTTCTCTAACTTCAAACATTCTATTCTTTCTACTTCAAGATCAAATTTTGTAAGGTCAACTATTCTGTTAACTTCTTCAATTTCTATTTTTAGACTATTGACAAATTTATTTGTCTCTTCAATTTGTACCTTTTCCTCTTTAAGTTCCAAAGAAACTTTAGCAAAATAAGAGAGTACCTTAATCTTGGAATCCTTCTCCTATTGAAGTTGAACCTTTAATTCCTAGTTCTCTTTTTCAAGATACTTGCTCATTTCTAGAGCACATAAAAGTTCTCCTTCAATATCAATTTCATAGTCATTTTCATCAAACTCATGTCCATCTTCATCTACAAAGAAATATCCTTCTGCGTCATCAATCTCAACAACAAAGTCATTTTCTTTATCACACTTTGTGTCAACCTTCAAAGGTGACTTAGGCAATGGCTGATCACTGGGCTTGACTAGAGTTTGTTGTACAATTATTTGTTTTTTAGCTTTTCTTCCTTTATTTCTTCTACACTTTCCCATAGTACTCCACTATCAGGACCTACCCAAGCCGATTGGACTTCTATAGGGAACCTATGCTCTGATACCACTTGTTGGAGTACAATACCACTGAGAGGGGGGTGAATTAATGGTATACTAATTTTAACAAGACCTTGAGACCTTGAAATAATCTTTCCAAACTTTGAAACAAAGGGAACTTCTATTGAATGGAGATGAGGCATCATGGCATCATATTAACTATGAACATCATGACAACTTTGATTAAGTTAAGATAGGTATCATGACAACTAAAAATGACAGATCAATTTCAAGAATGCATCAACACAATATTATGAAACAATCTATGATACATATTGACTCATGAGCATCAGAGTTAGGAGTAAGCGTGTTCACATATCATACATACAAACATATAGAGATTAACTTGTAAAGTTTGATTGACCATAATGAGGATGAGCAGAGAACATCATTCCAAACTATGATATCTGATGAATATGTGTTCGTGTAGACCAAATTAACTTAGGATAACTTTACAAATGAATGACACATGATAAGAAAATGAAGGTGAGGATCAAACACATCAGTGATAATAACAACCCATAACACAAATATTGTCCTAAGTGGAAAACCCTCATGGGGAATAAAAACCACTCGAAATGCCTCACTGACTTATTCAAAAATCTTACCTCATTGGCTACAGAAAAGTCTCACTGACTTGCATCAATGCCTCACTGGCTTATACATTTCACTACCTCACTGGCATACCACAATCAAATACAATGAAAAATATGAAATAATACAGAGGGTTACTCTATTTCACTAAAGCTCACTTCTTGATTGTCTCATTATTTGAGACTCAAGAATCAATAATACAATAGCTCAACATATTGATATAACCTTAATGATAGTGCAGTTAACACAAATCATCAATCTTACATCAGATGTTCACATTATGCCTTTTCTATACAATGTCATAGAACCTTGTTTCTCTCATGAAACAATTTATGTCTATAACTGATCTTCAACTATCTCAGGCAATTTGCAACTACATAAATAACTATCCTAGGAGCATGGTCGAATAGACCCATGAAGACCTTATTCAATGCCTTTGAAATAAGAAAACTTTAACCACATGGTGCAGGAGCACCCACACATGATCAGGATATAGGTCCGCATGATCAGGATATAGGTCCGCATGATGACATACATGATCAGGATGTAGGATAGTTATCATCATGCTGACGGGATAATCTATTTTTAGTATGTTTGACTTATCATGTAATAAGGTCCACTGTGACCGATGCTATGTAATAGTTCAGCATAGGAGTATGTGTAGGCAGTTAGAGGTAGTTAGGGATCGGAATAAGAGAGTCTGAGCTGTCCTCTCTCCCAGCCGCTTGGAAGCTCCCAGCCGCTGGGAAGTGATGTTAGTAGTACTCGAAGGATTTGTTATATATATACCTTCGATCTGTAGGGTTTAGAGATAGTGTGATATAGCTTTTGATTTGATGTATTGGTGTTGAGTTGAGATTCAGGAAGAGCAGGTCAGACATTGTGAAGCTGTATTCAGTACATTGAATTGCAATTGAATAAGATCTCGTCTTTTGCATCATCTGTTTGCATCTGTGTTGATTTCATTTCCGTTTTGCAAGCTAATGACTAATTTCAACCCTTCCACCGGTTGATCCTGCAAATCGGTGGAATGGTCCTGTATCATAGCCTAGATTGCATTTGTGTTTTCTGTTTATGCATTGTATTGTTCAGGAGATCAGTTAGGAGCATGCTGTAAGTCAGCCTAGCATCCTCATGTGCTAGGTCTAGAAGATAGACTGTTAGATTTTGGTTAGGAGGTGATCCGGCCCGGTCGTCACATGATCTTTGTGAAATTATGCGGTCGTGAGTTTTTTCATGCAGAGGAAGGATACACCGGAGTCTGCATGTGCGTTTCCAGTCGGAACGAGCCGCAACATCATCCACGAATCCATCGTCATCAGGATCGGGTCATGAAGTTGGTGAAATTTGCATGTTGCAGGTGCATCATGATGTTTTGAGTTGGATATATACTCAGTGTATATATCGCAGTCAGGATCATCTCTCGGGGAAGATCATCATCCGCATATCGCTAACGGATGCGGGTGTGAAAGTTGAGTTTTTGGCTAAGTGTTGAAGAGTTCATCAGGATGAAGTGTGACGTCATCGTCATCATGATATGACGTCATCGTCATCAGGATATTCAGAAATCCCTCTATGCGGGTTTATCCTGTTGTCGCTAAGTGGAAAGGTATCGGCGTAGGCAGGAAGTTGTATTAGCATCATCAGGAGGTTTCGAAGAACCGGATGTTTAATATCATGATGCTGTTGCTTGTATCGTCGGGCAGTGAAGCATCGAAGGCAAGTTGTTGAAGTAGAACGTCATCAGGATATTTGGACAACCGGATATTTGGATATCCTGCTGACGAAGGTGATATCGAATATCATGATGATGCCGTTTGTATTTGGCGCCCGATGAACAGTGCAACCGGAGGATATTTGCGCCGCTGATTATCATGATGATGATGATAGGCGACAGTTGAAGGAGGTGAATAGTAGTCGTCAGGAGGATATTTGCGGTCATCAGGAATATGATGATGATGTTGAAATATGATGATGCAGTTGGTGTTAGTGGGAAATATGATGATGAGGTTCAGCCGTTAGAGAAGAATATCATGCTGTTTGTTTTGTTGGCAGCTCCTTCCTGTTAGGTTGCCTCCGTTGCGTTCCACTCTGCATCATAGTGGTATCAGAGCAAAGGTTTAGGATCTTTTGGAAAACATAAGCAGGATGTCAGACGAAGAAGGAACATCTGAGTTCCCAACAAAGATGACCAACGCTGAGTTGGCAGTTCTGGTGAAGAAGCAGATTGCAGAAAGCAGGGCCGTGAAGGCTCAGAATCAGGAGTTGAAAGATGAATTAGCAAAGTTGAGGAGCAAAGTAGGTTCTGGTAGAGACGATGATAGGGAAGAAGAGGATGTCCCTAATTGGAGCGAGGAGGTCGTTCCTGCAGACCAGAGACCGCTGTTGAACGCCCTCAAGGCCATGGAGAGGAGAACCATGGATGTGAAGCTGGACTTGCCAGTGTTTACAGGTAAGATGGACCCTGATTCGGTAATGGAATGGATAGACTGTCTGAACAATTTCTTTGTGACAGAGGAGATACCAGAACAGCAGAGAGTGAAGATAGCACAGTCAAAGATGAAAGAAGCTGCCTTGACATGGTGGAACTTTGTTCAGGATGATAGAGTGCAGGAGGGCAAACGTAGAGTTGCCACATGGAAGAAGATGATGGAATTGGTAAAGGAGGCTTATATTCCTTTGGATTACAGTATCCAGTTACACAAGAGGAAACAGAACCTGAAGCAGAAGGAGCTAGATGTCAGCTCATATACAGAAGAGTTCATGAAACTCTGTATGAAGACCAAGGTGAAAGAAAGTGAAGAAGAAAAGGTAGCCAGATACCTTAATGGACTGAGGTTTAATATTCAGGAAGATCTGAGTCTGCATAACCCAGATACAGTGCAGAAAAGTTTTCAGTTGGCACTGAAGGTGGAAGAAAAGCTGAAGAGAAAGCAAGATCAGAACAACAGAGGAAGAGGAAGACAACAAAGAGGTGGAAGAAGTCCTTTCAGAGGCAGAGGACAAGGACAGGGATATCAAGGAGAGTCTAGTCAAGACAATAGCAAGGGCAACAATAGTCAGAGTCAGAGAGAGAATTTCAGTCAGCAAGGAAACTTCAGAGGTAGAAGACCTTACAGAGGAAGATCCCAGGGCAGAGGATCCATCAGGTGTTACAACTGTAACAAAGAAGGCCATATAGCCAGCAGATGTCCAGACAAAGCCACAAGTTCAGCAGGAGAAAGGAGGACAAATCTGGTCAATGAACCTGATAATCAGAGTAGGACAAGTTCTAATGATTTTCAGAGTGTAAATGGTCCTGAGAATTATGGATATCCAGAAAGTGGAGAGTCCCTGATGATGAGGAGAACAGTAACTACCATGAAGGTACCTGATAAAGAAGCCCCTCAGAGGAAGTCCCTTTTCAGAACCACTTGCAAAGCAGGAGGTAAGGCTTGTAAGGTTTTGATTGATTCTGGTTCTACTGAGAACTTTGTGTCTGAAGAAATGGTGGTGAAGCTGAAGCTTAGGAGATTGCCTCATCCATCTCCATATAAGGTCTCATGGCTTACTCAAGGTCAGCAGACAACTGTAGAAGAGCAGGCTTGGGTAGAGTTTCAGATTGGTGGATATAAAGATAAGTTGTTGTTTGATATCACCAAGATGGATGCTTGCAACCTTTTGTTTGGTAGACCATGGCAATATGATCTGAAGGCACAGCATGATGGTGTCAAAAACACCTATAAGATCACTAAGGATGGTAAAGATGTAATACTACTCCCATTGAAGGAGAAAGAGGAGAAGTCTAAAGGCAAAGAAGTGAAGGTCATGCTGATGGAAGGCAAACAGTTTATGAAAGAAGTAGCAGCCGAAGATGCAGTTGCATATGCCCTGATCCCCTGTATGAGTGTGAATAAGGAACAACAGCAGGCAGGTAAGACAGAGAAGAAGCCCAGATTGATAGACCCAGCTGTCCAAGAGTTATTGGATAAGTACAAAGGTGTTATCTCAGAGGGAATGCCAAGATCCCTACCACCTATCAGAGATATCAGTCATTGCATAGACTTGATTCCAGGGTCTATACTTCCAAATAAAGCAGCTTATAAGCTTACCCCAGAGCAGAATGCAGAAGTAGCCAGGCAGATTGAAGAATTGATGAATTCAGGTCTGATTGGAAAGAGTTTGAGCCCATGTGCAGTACCAGCTGTACTAGCACCTAAGAAGGAAGGCACTTGGAGACTTTGCACTGATTCCAGAGCCATCAACAAGATCACAATCAGGTATAGGTTTCCAATCCCCAGAATTGAGGATTTACTTGATTGTTTGGGAAATGCCAAGTATTTCACTAAAATAGATTTGAAGAGTGGGTACCATCAGATCAGGATTAGACCAGGTGATGAGTGGAAGACAGCATTCAAAACAAATGAAGGTTTGTATGAATGGAAGGTTATGCCATTTGGTTTGTCTAATGCCCCTAGTACTTTCATGAGGCTGATGAATGAGGTTCTGAAGGAATTTATTGGTAAGTTTGTCATAGTCTATTTAGATGACATTCTGATTTTCAGTAACACCAGAGAAGAACATCTCAGGCATATAGAGCTGGTTCTCAAGAGGCTACATGAAGAAAAGCTGATGATAAACTTGGACAAGTGTTTGTTCATGAAACAGGAGATCACCTATTTAGGTTTTGTCATCTCACAAGGCAAGCTGCAGATGGATAAGGAGAAGGTGAGTGCCATTTTGAATTGGCCAACTCCACAGACCATGAATGAAGTCAGAAGTTTCCATGGGTTAGCAACCTTCTACAGAAAGTTCATCAGAGGGTTCAGTCATATTTGTGCACCCATGTTGGATACCATCAAAGGAGGACAAAAGTGCAGGTTTGTTTGGACTCAAGGAGCAGATGATTCCTTTGAGGCATTGAAGAGGAAGGTGACACAGCAACCAGTCCTTGCACTTCCAGATTTCAATAAGATCTTTCAGGTAGAGTGTGATGCCAGTCACATGGCCATTGGAGCAGTACTCAGTCAAGAGGGTAGACCAATTGCATTCTTCAGTGAAAAGCTCAATGATGCTAAGAAAAGGTATTCATCATATGATCTGGAAATATATGCTTTAGTTCAATCCCTAAAGAAATGGAGGCATTACCTGATGCCAAAGGAGTTCATAGTCTTCACAGATAATCAAGCTTTGAGTTTCATCAACAGTCAGGAGAAGCTGAACCACAGACATATGAAGTGGGTAGAAACACTACAGGCTTTCACTTTTACCTTGAAGCACAAGAAAGGGGTTAAGAACAAAGTTGCTGATGCTTTGAGCAGGAGAGTTCTCACAGTAAATCAGATTCAGCTAGAGAGTGTTGGCATTGACTCACTCCAGACCATGTATGAGTCTGATGAAGATTTTGGAGAAATATATCAGGTCTGTACTTCTTTTGGGGAGAAATACCATGCTGAGTTCTCTGAATACCTGATCCAAGATGGATTGCTGTTCAAAGGTGGACAGTTGTGTATTCCCAGATGTTCTATGAGGTTGAATATAATCAAGGAGAAACATTGTGGAGCAATGGCAGGTCATTTTGGTCTAGACAAGACTCTTGATCTGGTCAAGAGGCATTATTTCTGGCCTAAGTTGCAGTCAGATGTCAGGAAATTTGTAGAAACCTGTGTAATTTGTCAGAAGGCTAAAGGCAGATCAACTAATGCAGGGTTATATCAGCCCTTACCCATACCTTCCAGACCATGGGAAAGTATCAGTATGGATTTTGTTTTAGGTTTACCAAGGACCAGGAGAGGCTGTGACAGTGTCTTTGTTGTAGTGGACAGGTTCAGCAAGATGGCACATTTCTTGCCATGCAAAACCACTGCAGATGCCTCATATATTGCAGATTTATTCTTCAGGGAAGTTGTCAGAATCCATGGGTTGCCTTTGAGCATAGTTTCAGACCGAGATGTGAAGTTTGTAGGTCATTTCTGGAGAACCCTCTGGAGGAAGCTGGGAACCAATTTATCATTTTCCTCTGCATATCATCCTCAAACGGATGGACAAACTGAGGTTGTGAACCGTTCCTTAGGGAATCTACTTAGATGCTTGACAAAACAGCATGGAGAGAAGTGGGACAATATTCTGTCTCAAGCTGAGTTTTCATATAATGATACTGTCAACAGGAGCACAGGAAAATCGCCTTTTCAGGTAGTATATGGAATGCATCCCAGAGGTATTTTAGAATTGCGAGAACTACCTACAGCAGATCCTGTTAGTGCAGATGGAGAAGCTTTTGCTGAAGCAATCAAAGAAGTTCATGATCAGGTTAAGACCCAACTCCAGCAAACAACCTTAAAGTATAAGGAGTATGCTGACAAGAAGAAGAAGGATGTTCAATTTGCTGTTGGAGATTTGGTTTGGGTTCACTTGAAGAAAGACAGGCTCCCTAAGGGGAAGTATACTAAGCTCATGCAAAAGAAAGTTGGACCATGTCAGATTTTGCAAAAACATGGACAAAATGCTTATAAGCTCCAACTACCACCTGATCTTGGTTTATCTCCTATCTTCAATGTATGTGACTTGACTCCATACAAGGCTAATCCAGATGATGATCAGGCTATCCTACAGGATACAGTTGCTGAAGACATTCCTCCACATGATCCTCCACAGCTACAGCAGATTTTGGACACTAGGGTGATCAAACGGACCAGAAACAAGAAGTACTTGGAGTACCTCGTCTCTTGGAAGGGACAGCCGACTTCTGAAGCAGTATGGATGACTGCGGAACAGCTACAGAAACATGGTGCCGACCTTGATACTCTCATCTCAAGTGGACTTGAGATTTCTTCTTTTGGGGAGTATGGTGCAGGAGCACCCACACATGATCAGGATATAGGTCCGCATGATCAGGATATAGGTCCGCATGATGACATACATGATCAGGATGTAGGATAGTTATCATCATGCTGACGGGATAATCTATTTTTAGTATGTTTGACTTATCATGTAATAAGGTCCACTGTGACCGATGCTATGTAATAGTTCAGCATAGGAGTATGTGTAGGCAGTTAGAGGTAGTTAGGGATCGGAATAAGAGAGTCTGAGCTGTCCTCTCTCCCAGCCGCTTGGAAGCTCCCAGCCGCTGGGAAGTGATGTTAGTAGTACTCGAAGGATTTGTTATATATATACCTTCGATCTGTAGGGTTTAGAGATAGTGTGATATAGCTTTTGATTTGATGTATTGGTGTTGAGTTGAGATTCAGGAAGAGCAGGTCAGACATTGTGAAGCTGTATTCAGTACATTGAATTGCAATTGAATAAGATCTCGTCTTTTGCATCATCTGTTTGCATCTGTGTTGATTTCATTTCCGTTTTGCAAGCTAATGACTAATTTCAACCCTTCCACCGGTTGATCCTGCAAATCGGTGGAATGGTCCTGTATCATAGCCTAGATTGCATTTGTGTTTTCTGTTTATGCATTGTATTGTTCAGGAGATCAGTTAGGAGCATGCTGTAAGTCAGCCTAGCATCCTCATGTGCTAGGTCTAGAAGATAGACTGTTAGATTTTGGTTAGGAGGTGATCCGGCCCGGTCGTCACATGATCTTTGTGAAATTATGCGGTCGTGAGTTTTTTCATGCAGAGGAAGGATACACCGGAGTCTGCATGTGCGTTTCCAGTCGGAACGAGCCGCAACATCATCCACGAATCCATCGTCATCAGGATCGGGTCATGAAGTTGGTGAAATTTGCATGTTGCAGGTGCATCATGATGTTTTGAGTTGGATATATACTCAGTGTATATATCGCAGTCAGGATCATCTCTCGGGGAAGATCATCATCCGCATATCGCTAACGGATGCGGGTGTGAAAGTTGAGTTTTTGGCTAAGTGTTGAAGAGTTCATCAGGATGAAGTGTGACGTCATCGTCATCATGATATGACGTCATCGTCATCAGGATATTCAGAAATCCCTCTATGCGGGTTTATCCTGTTGTCGCTAAGTGGAAAGGTATCGGCGTAGGCAGGAAGTTGTATTAGCATCATCAGGAGGTTTCGAAGAACCGGATGTTTAATATCATGATGCTGTTGCTTGTATCGTCGGGCAGTGAAGCATCGAAGGCAAGTTGTTGAAGTAGAACGTCATCAGGATATTTGGACAACCGGATATTTGGATATCCTGCTGACGAAGGTGATATCGAATATCATGATGATGCCGTTTGTATTTGGCGCCCGATGAACAGTGCAACCGGAGGATATTTGCGCCGCTGATTATCATGATGATGATGATAGGCGACAGTTGAAGGAGGTGAATAGTAGTCGTCAGGAGGATATTTGCGGTCATCAGGAATATGATGATGATGTTGAAATATGATGATGCAGTTGGTGTTAGTGGGAAATATGATGATGAGGTTCAGCCGTTAGAGAAGAATATCATGCTGTTTGTTTTGTTGGCAGCTCCTTCCTGTTAGGTTGCCTCCGTTGCGTTCCACTCTGCATCACCACAATTGGAGTATTTCAATATAAATCTTTAATCTAATATGTTATCCAAATTGTTGAATAAAAAAATGCTTTGACAAATACATAACCATACCAAAATAGAGCACCATAAAACTGTTCTCAATACCCATGTGATAAACCCTAGGGTACAGTCAAATTGTCAAACCCTAACCATGGGTATAACAAGAATTTGCAAACCCTTTACCAAAGATTGAAAAACTGTATAGCCGTTGCCAAAATGTTTACTGCTTTGTAACAAAAAGATAAGCAATGAATGAAATGATAATCACTAGTAAACTTCAGCCTGTAACTGTAACCAAAATGTACACTAAAGTCAAAATCATCACTAGACTGCCATAGCTCGAAAGGAGCATCAAAGAATTTATAATTTTTTTTTTCTTCTTTCCATAGATAGAGAACTATAGAAAAGCTCCACTATTTTCATCTTAAGATCTTCACACCATTGTCATTTTTAAGAGACCAAAAATAGAAAATTCTTGAAGCACCCAAAAGGAAAAATATCACATGATATGAGATGTCTTTTATGCCTCAGAAACTATCAAGTAGACTACTCAAGTAACTATCCATCTTCGAGCATTGTCATTTCACATGAAATCTCCATCATGATAACCAAAAACTTTGACATTTTACATAATGATTAAACCCTAAGTCAAGAGAGGGATATACACCAAAGTTTCACATTTCAAAATGAAAACACTTTCTCCATATTCTTCCATTTATTGCCTATCCTGATAAGCCCTAAAAGGCCCGGTGACTTAGAAGTTTAGACAATCAACTTTTACCTTCTGAAAAACTCATAAACCTACCCAGCAGGTTAATAGTTTTAAGTAACCAATGAATGCTTTATGCATATCAATGTTTTTCAATTGATTTGCAACTAAATGCCCTTTTAACAAATAATAACACAT
The DNA here is from genome assembly GCA_027924645.1 of Cunninghamia lanceolata. Taxonomy (NCBI): domain Eukaryota; kingdom Viridiplantae; phylum Streptophyta; class Pinopsida; order Cupressales; family Cupressaceae; genus Cunninghamia; species Cunninghamia lanceolata. The sequence continues at coordinate 22,692,080 of BSBN01000582.1, forward strand.
AATATGATGCTCCTTCAAGTGACTTTAATCACTTTAATAATGATATGGTAAAAATAAAGTCTTTAGGCTATCTGTATAACCTTGCATTGTGCATAAAGAAGTAAATAAAACAACATAGCACTAAAGACCTTGAGAGCAAATTGTCTCATGATACAAATAATATCATAGTACCAATTGATACAAGAGAGCTCACTGTGATTTCAAACTAAGGCATCCAAAGATTGTTTATGACCATGAAATCCACTTCAAACCAAATACCCCTACTAGTGTATGAAACCAATGATACACCTAAAGAACAAAGAATGCACCTGTAGAGTGTAGAAAGTGCCTCAACTATCATGGCATAGTCAAGTGCCACAATCAAATACAACCCACTGAGATCAATACAACTGAAGTGCATACCATACCAATACTAACATAGTATCATGCCATATCAATTATCCTGTCACCATAGAAAATGTAACATGATATCATATGAATATCATATGCCAACTGTATATCACCATTAGAGTAGCCAAAACTTAAAATTATCAAGAGATCATGAGATCACGAGAGCATATCAACTACTATCATAAGAGCATTAGAAGATCATGAGAACATGTGCCAAGCATGTGTCAACTGTATGTGCCAATTGTTCATAACATTAGAGCATGTGATTATCATTATAGTATCACACCATTACCATTACCATATAGAACCAATTTAACCTCTGTCAACATTACAAGCCAAATACCAACTTCCTGTAGAACATAGCAAGTGCCACAATCAACATGTTTGATGTCTCTCCAAGTGAACAACATTATGAGCATTAACAAGAACATCATCAAGAACATGAAACACCATCATCAAGAATATGAGTTCATGCATCCAATGCTAAGCATCATGAATATGAGTCAACCAAATGCAAACTGTCATGATACCCAAATACCAACTTTCATGATACACAAATGCTACAACTATCTCTATGCAACAAACTTGAGAGTTTGTGTATTTGACATCAAGGACAATAACTAAGAGGGCAATAGTGGGGTCATGAAGGATCGAATGGTAGTGCAATGTCGTAGGAGAATCTTGTTTGGAAGAAATATTCTATGCATGGCTATGAGATGATGACACGTAGCCTGCTCCTTTGTTCTTCCTCCCTCTTTTCGAAGGATACAACGGGTAGCTTCCAAGGTGTGCCACATGTTACAGTGGCACAATTTCTAAACAAAACAAAGAAAAGTTTCCCTTCGACTTGTATCATTTGGACATGTGGCGTGTTGGCACTCCTCTTTAGGAAATTTCAAGAGAGGCTCCTTAGGTTGGTACAAATGCTCCACATGGTGGAGGATGGAACTTAAGTGCCAACAAGGCCTTTCATCAAACACCGTGACATTTTTTCTAAGACTCTTACCTTCATGGAGCCTCATCTAGACACCTCACGGAGTCACAAAAATTACCACATAGACAAAATCTTTGGGCCTCAATGCAGAATCAAAAGGGAAAGTGATGGCCATTGATTCTAAAAGTAGATCCATCTATGGTCAAGATTCAAAAGGAGATTCTCAAACATCCCAAAGGTGGGAAAATGCATATTCTACTGCCATAGGTATTTATAAGGGTCAAGTTTCAAAAGATATAGAGGCTGATTATTCAAAAATTTAGAGCCGATGAAGACACATAGACTAAAAGAGTTAAGGATTTAAAGTACTGTAAAGGCTTTTCTTAGGGAATTTGTCTCATCTGTCATCAATGTAGAACCATATACCTTCTAGCTACCCCTTTCATATATTTGTTGCATTCATTGTTGCAGGTGGTGAATCAACTGCTTGCATTAAAAGGAGACAAGATATGTCCCATCTACCTTAGGGCTCTTGATATTTTTTGCATTGAATTCTTACAGATAGACCATGCCTTTGTAGGGATACTTTCTGTCAGATCCCATGGGGGTGAATTTATTGTGGCAGGTGACTTATGTCAAATGGAAAATCAAATGCTATATATACATGTGAAACAAATGTATTTGGGGTTGCTTGGTTGGTTGTTGGGTTGTTACTAAGATTGGAGTGCTTCATGCTCAATCTTGACCGCATGATATTTCTTAGAGCTCAATGAATGTGATTGATTGTGTCTTATTCTAGACCTCTCTGTCTTCATCTTAGCTCAACTATGATGAGAAAGTTATCATTTTGTGTCTCTTTGATTTGTATTTAGCTTTTTTATCTCTGTAATGGCTATTTTAGCCTTCATGATCAATATAATCACTGATATTTTGCCTCTCTTATGCTTTCACTTTATGTTTACTTGAACTCTGTAATTTGTCCTGTGGATGAAAGGGTCCCTCTAATGGTTACAGTTTTCTAACTCGAGCCTCAATTAAAGCTACAAGTCTTTGTGAGTCTCTTTCAGTATTTGAGGTCATTGTTGTGTAATGTTAGTTGCAACTAAACACCCTAAATCTTGGTGTATCACCATTTCCCTTTACGTATTCCTTCTTTCCCTTTTCCCTGGTGATTATTAGTGTAGATTTAGTTAATTTCTCTGAGCTTTAGGCTTAGAATGAGGAACCAGCTTCTCTGGAGGTCTGATCACATATTGCAAGGTCCCACACCTTGAGATCATTCCCATTGTGTCATCAAAATGCTTGGACTCTCTCCAAGCTGGGTGCAATTCTATGTGACAATAATTATGAGATCTAGAAGTCTGTTGAGTCTAATTATACTATACCTGAGAATAGTGTTTAAGTGCTATAGATGAGGTCAAAGCTCATGAAATAGATGGTAAGACTAAACATGGTCTTTTAAGTGGTCTTACTAATTTTGAATTGGTGAAATTTGTGCATCTTAAAACTGCTAATGAGATTTGAAAAAAAGTTGAAAAATGTTTATGAAGGAGATGATAAGGTCAAACAAGCTAAAATGTAGAATTTGAAGCTCATGCTTGAGACCGTGTGAATGTCTGAAGATGAAAACATTACAATCTACTTGCAGAAGGTGGATGAAGTTGTCAATGGGATCAAAGGACTTGGTAGAAGTATAGATGATAAAGATGTAATATTGAAGGTACTCAGAACTCTTCCTAAAGCTTACAGTCATAAGGTTTCTACTATTGAAGAATTACAAAATTTGAATCAGTTTACCAAAGATCATTTGCTTGGCACATTAATTGCTTTTGAAATAAGAGAGTTTGGCACAACTAGTGGAAGTACAAAGAATGAGACTACTTTTAAGGCTGGTAAATTAGAGAAGGCGGTGGAATCTGATCTGGAAGACTTTGAGGAGTTGGAAGCTAACTTTGTGAGAAGGATGAAAAAGTGTACTAGAAAGTTTAATGGTAAGTTACCTTTTAAATGTTTCAGTTGTGGAAAAATAGGTCATTATGCTTCAAGATGTTTGGATAAAGTTCTAAGAATTAAGAACATGGAAAATAGAGGTAAGATGGTTAAGAAAAGTTATTATGTTAGAGAAGATGCGAGTATATTTGATGGTGAATTTGATTATGAGGATGATAATGGAAATGAATGCTTATTCATAGCCCTAAGAGATGAAACTGTTTCTGTTAACTCTAGAAGATGTGTGAAGGAAAATGGTTTGGAAGCAAGTACTAACTTTGAAGGCACTATAATGTCTACTTTTCATGCTAGAAGAGAAAAAGGGGACTAGGTCATTGATAGTGGATGCTCAAATCATATGATAGGTGATAAGAGTAAGTTTGTTAAACTTGAAAAATATGATGGTGGAGTAGTTAGGTTTGGTGATGATGTAGCTCCTAAGATATGTGGAAAAGGCTCAGTAAGTTTTGATGGAAAACATAACACTGATGATGTTGTCTATGTCAAAGGTTTAAAACATAATCTCTTGATTGTTGGACAAATGTGTAGCAAATGATACAATCTTATGTTTTAGTCCTGATGGCTATGAGATCAGAAAATGCTCTAAATAGGTGATTGTTGCTAGGAAGAGGACTCGTGGAAATGTTTATAATCTCAAAGGTGGTGATAGTTATTTCTTTATGACTCAGATCAGTGAGAGTTGTCTATGGCATAGGAGATTGTGTCACATCAATTTTGATAGCCTGGTAAGGATAAGTTCAATTCAAGCCATGAGAGATTTGCAAAACATTACAAAGCCTATTATTGCCATCTGTAAGGAATGCCAGTTTGGAAAGAAAACAAGAAGAATCTTCAAAAGAAAGGATTAGTCATCTACCGGACTATTGGAAGTGGTACATACAAATCTTTCTGGTTTGACCAGAGTAAGGAGCTTTCAAGGTGACATGTATTGTATGTTATTTATTGATGATTGTTCTACTACAATTATGTGCATAACTGGTGTTGTCATTGATGTCAACATATCTATGTTGTTATTGGTGTCAATTGCACTCTTGTTTTGATACTTTCTTGTGTTCAGATAGATGCTTTGTAGTGGTGGAAATAGTGTGTTGAAGAGTATCTCTGTTTACTAGAGAACAGTCCAGTACATTGCTCCACATTTCTCATAGATTAAATATCTTTGTCTGCAGATTGGAAGTTATTTAGAGGCATATCTAAAGATGCTATATCTCAAGTTTGAGCTTTCAGTATGAAGATTTGAGAGAGTTCTATTAACCAGAGTAAAAACTGTTTCTCTGTGCATTCAATGGTGCCATGGAAAAAGTATTTTGCTCTTCATTCCATTGTATTGAAGTATTATGGGACCTATGGTTCTAGAGTTAAGTCTGGAATGATGTTATGTGCTTCAAAACTAATGGTTTATGATTTGGTGGTCCGCAAACGATCTTTTTCTTATGACAATGGCTAACAAGTATGGAAATGTGCTCCAGTTTGAAGAATCTTATGAATAAAGTGATCAGAGATGGTACAGAAGTTCCTGATGATTATAATGTGCTTGTGGATGTATCATGATTGTGCTCCTATCTTTTTATTGGTTTGCAAAGAGTAATTTGGATTGTGGAAGAAGACTGTTCCTAGAAGACCTAGTGCTAACACCAGTCTTGGCTAACTTGGTTGTTTTCACTAATTGTGGAGATACATTGAAGATTGTGGAAGCATGTCATGGCATGGAAGATTGCCTTTGAGTCCTAGATAAGGCACATCATGATCCACATACATCTTTTCTAGAGATAAGTCTGTAAAAAGCACCAAATTGCAGGGTCTAAAAGTGAAATATGAGGGTTTGAAGATGAGTGAAGATGAGAACATAACAACCTTCATGCAAAAGGTTGAGGAAATTGTTAATTGAATAAAAGGATTAGGAGGAACTATTGATGAGAAGGAAGTAGTGATGGAAATTCTCAGGTCATTACCTAAGTCCTACAGTCACAAGGTAGCTACAATTAAAATGAGAGAGTTTAGTGATGCTCTGCTAAAGATTGATACTGCTTTCAAAGCCAGTACTTCAGAGAAGATCTCCAGATCTGAGAAGTAAAAAGTGGAATCTAATGAAGAGTTTAATGAAATTGAAGCCAACTTTGTTGACAAACTGAAAAGAGGTTCCGGTAAGTATAAAGGCAAATTACCTTTCAAGTTTTTTTCACGTGGTAAGGTTGGTCACTATGCTTCTAGATGTCCTGAAAGAATTGAAAGGAATAGAAAAGGATTTGAATGTAAACCTAGGGTTCCAAAGAAATGTTACTATGTTAGAGATTTTGATGAAGAAGAAGTAACAAATGATGAATTTGATGATGCTAGTACTAGTGCAAATGAGTTCTTGTTTATTTCTATTAAAGAAGAACCTGTGTCTACTAATCCTACTAGCTGTGTGAAAGAAGAAAAACTAGTGGAAGAAAGTGCTTTGGCTGTTTAGGTTGAGAAAGATAAGGATGAATGGATTATTGATAGTGGATTTTCACATCACATGACTAGTGACAAAAGTAAGTTTGTGAGTTTGGAAAAGTATGATGGAGGATTGGTTAGGTTTGGAGATAATGTAGATGGAAAGAATTGTGGTAAATGATCTATTTATTTTGATGGAAAGCACAACACTGATAATGTCCTATATGTGAAGGGTTTAAAGCATAATATTTTGACTATTGGTCAAATGTGTGATAATGGTTATGATCCAAGAGATTCAAAGATAATGGGTGCAAGATCATGGAAAGTTCCAGAACAACAATTTTGACTAGTAAGAAGACCAGAGGTAACATTTACCAATTAAGAGAAACTAATGACTATTGTTTATTGGCTCAAACATATGAGAGTTGGCTATGGCATAGAAGGATGTGTCATATAAACTTTGATAATTTGGTAAAGATAAGTTTAGTTCAGGCTCTGAGAGATTTACCAAAGGTTGTGAAACCTACCAATACCATTTGTAAGGAATGTCAGTTGGGGAAGTAGACAAGAACAAGTTTCAAGAGAAAAGAGAAATTCTTTGCCGATTTGCTAGGTCTAGTGCATATGAATCTGTGTGGTTCCACAAGGGTAAGAAGTCTACAAGGAGACATGTACTTCATGTTGCTTATTGATGATTATTCTAGAATAACTTGGGTAACTTTTTTAAGAGACAAATTAGAAGCCCTAGAAAAGTTCAAATCCTTTAAGGCAATGGTTGATAATGAGATAGAATTAAAAATTAAGTGCTTGAGGTCTGATAGAGGAGGTGTGTTCACATCAAATGAATTCAACATTTTCTGTGAAGAGCGAGGGATAAAGAGACAGTTGTCTGTACCTAGGACTCCTTAGCAAAATGGAGTTGTGGAAAGAAATAACATGATAGTTTAAGAGGCTTCTAGGACCATGATGAAGGAAGCTGATCCACCAGAATTTTTCTCAAAAGAAAGTATACATACTACTGTCTACATTCAAAATAGAGTTCAAGTCAAAGGTAATGATACTAAAACTCCTTATGAATTGTGGTATGGAAGAATTCCTACAGTGAAATATTTCAAAATTTTTGGAAGTAAATGCTATATCAGAAGGGAAGAAAGTCTAGGAAAGTTTGATGCAAGGTGTGATGAAGGAATCTTCCTTGGATACTCTACCAAGACTAAGGCCTACCGGTGCTACAACAGAAGGCTGAAAAATATTGTTGAGAGTGCTAATGTGAAGGTGGATGAAGACAAGGGAAGTACATTAGATCTGAGTGGCTACAAATCAGATGAACCTATTGTCACAGTAAATGAGAAGAAAGAGGAACAAGAAGATAGTTAGGATGAAGAATATGCTCTAGAAAGTGTTGTGAAGACTCCTAGATATGTAAGGATTAATCATTCCAAAGATCATATTATAGGTGACAAAAACAAAAGTGTACTGACAAGGAAAAGAGTTGCAAAAGAACAAGTAAATTATTTTTTTCTTTCAAAGGTTGAACCAAAAACTATGAATGAAGCTTCCAATGATGAAAATTGGGTAAAAGATGTGGAAGAAGAACTGATGCAGATAGAGAAGAATCAAACTTGGGAATTGGTTCGAAGACTTGCTGATAAGAATGTCACTGGAACTAAATGGGTTTTTAGGAACAAGATGAATGAAAATGGAGATGTTGTAAGAAACAAAGCAAGACTTGTGTGCAAAGGATACTCTCAAATTGAAGGAATAGATTCTAAAGAGACTTTTTCTCTAGTGGCTAGGATTGAAGCAATCTGAATATTTTTGGCATTTGCAGCTCACAAAGATTTCAAAGTGCATCAGATCGATGTGAAATCTACATTCTTGAATGGTAAGTTGGAAGAGGAAGTTTACATTGAGCAACTAGAAGGATTTCAGTTATCAAGCCAAGGTGATATGGTGTGCAGGTTGAAGAAAGCTTTGTATGGACTCAAGCAAGTTCCTAGAGCCTAGTATGCAAGATTGGACAAGTATTTATTGTAATTAGGGTTCAATAAAGGTACTGCTGCTAGTAATCTCTATTTCAAGATTAATGGTGATTAAATTTTGATTTTTGAAGTCTTTTTTATGACATTATCTTTGGAGGCAATAAAGGTATGTGCATGCAATTTGTTGAAGAAATGCACAAAGAGTTTGAGATGTCTATGTTTGGTGAAACAAATTTCTTTTTATGTCTGCAAATTACTCAATCAGATAAAGGAATCTTCATACCTCATTCTAAGTATGTGAAAGAGTTGTTGAAGAAGTTTGGAGTGGAGGACTCCAAACTAGTATGTACTCCCATGGTTACTGGTTGCAAGTTGAGCAAAAATGATGAATCACCCAAAATTGATTAGAAAAGGTACATATCCATGATTGGAGGATTACTTTATCTAACTCAATCTAGACCCAATATAATGCATGCAGTTTGTCTTGTGGCAAGATTTCAAGAAAATCCTAGAGAGTCTCATGTAATGGCAGTTAAGAGAATCTTGAGGTATTTGAAAGGCACATTAGATCATGGCTTATGGTATCCAATAGACAATAATTTTACCCTCAGTGCTTATACAGATGCAGATTGGGCTGAAGATGTGGATGACATGAAAAATACAAGTGGAGGTGCTTTCTTCTTGGGTAATAGATTGGTTTCATGGTCGAGCAAAAACCAAGATTCAATCTCCTTATCCACTGCAGAAGTAGAGTATATTGCAACAACATGTTGTTGCACTCAATTGTTATGGATGAACTAGACAATAAATGACATAAGAGTTTTGTATAAAGATCCAATTGCAATCTTTTGTGACAATACAAGTGCTATAAACATCTCAGAGAATCTAGTGATGCACTCAAGAACAAAGCATATATCTATAAGGTATCACTTTTTTAGAGAAAACATGATAGAAAATGAAGTCAACATGTAATATGTGTCTACAAAGGACCAGATTGTAGAAATTTTCACTAAGCCGATCTGCCTAAGGATACTTTTGAGTATCTCAGGGAAAAGTTAAGGGTCATTACCCCTCTTGTTCTGAATTAAGATGCATGGGAATGCATCAATCTAGTGGTGCCTAGAGTCTCATTCATTGATCTAGATTGATGTTTTGAGAGATACCTCTTAGGGGGAGTCTCTAGATGGTTCTGACATGAGTTCTTGATAATAAGAAGTAAGTACTGATAACAAAAAAAATTAGTTTGATCAGAGAAGTAGACTGCAAGTATGTGCCCTTTGCCATTGATGTCAAAGGGGGAGTGAAATCATGCGAAAAACTTGGGGGGGAGAAAGAGTGCAGATGCGTAAAGAGAAAGGGGCAAAATGTTGTCTTGATGGTCTTTACAGTCTTTCACATCATATGTTGCCATCAATGACAATGGGGGATATTATTACAAGTATGTGCTTAATCGATGTTGTCATTGATGTCAACATATCTATGTTGTCATTGGTGTCAATTGTGCTCTTGTTTTGATGCTTTCTTGTGTTGAGATAGATGCTTTGTACTAGCAGAAATAGTGTGAAGAGTATCTCTATTTACTGAAGAACAATCTAGTAGATTGCTCCACATTTCTTGTAGATTAAATATCTTTGTCTATGGATTGGAAGTTATTTAGAGGCATATCTAAAAATACTATATCTCAAGTTTGAGGTTCTGGTATGAAGACTTGAGAGAGTTCTGTTCACCAGAGTAAAAATTGTTTCTCTGTGCATTCAATGGTGATAGGGAGAAAGTATTTTTCTCTGCATTCCTCCACATTGAAGTAAATTATGGTCTGTAGTTTTAGAGTTATGTCTGGGATGATGTTATGTGCCTTCAAAACTAATGGTTCATGATTTGGTGGTCCACAAGTGATCTTTTTCTTATGATAGTGGCTGACAAGTATGGTAATGTGCTCCAGTTAAAGAATCTTATGAATGAAGTGATTAGAGGTGGTGCAAAAGTTCATGATGATTATAATGTGCTTGTGGATGTATCCTGATTGTGCTCCTCTCTTTTGATTGGTTTGCAAAGAGTAATTCAGATCGTGGAAGAAGACTATTCCTAGAAGACCTACTACTAACACCAGTCTTGGCTGACTCAGTTATTTTTACTACTTGCAGAGATACATTGAAGATTGTGGAAGCGTGTTGTGGCATGGATGATTGCATTTAAGTCCCAGCTAAGTCATATCATGATTTGCATACATCTTTTCTTTAGCAAATTTTGTTTAGGTCCAGACCTATTTTTATGTATGTTTGTAATGTTGACCTTGGAGATTGTTCCAATGGTTGATGAATGTAATGCCAACCTTGATGTACATTCCAAGGTTGAAGAATTGTATAAAAACATGTAATGTAGTTGCAAAAAGTATGTCTGAGTGGAAAAATGAAAAGATAAGGAAAGAGGTGTAAGAAGAGCAAAGAAGAGGAGTTAAACTGTGCTTCAATGGAAATTTTGTAGTAGCATGGAGTAGATGCTATCAAATCAGTACACCACCCTTTGGCAGTGAGCCATCCCTTGGTAGTGAGCCTCTATTTTTTGGTATTGATATAACATATATATCTTGTGGGCTAACACCCACCATGGTTTTCCCTTATAGGGTTTTCCATGTAAAATATCTGGCGTCTCATGTGTTGATTATATTGTTGTGTTGAGTTTTTCAATTCATGCTTTCATGGTTAAATCTGAATAATAGTAAACAGGTGTTTAATGTGTTAATGTTCATAAGAGGTTAAAATTTGTAGAGACAACTGATTCCCCCCCTCTCAGTTGTCTGGTTCATTTCAACATGTTGTAGAATTACATGAGTCACTTTTCTTAAGGAAAAATCAGAAGCCCTAGATAAGTTTTAAGCTTTTAAAGGAATGGTTGAAAATGAAATGGATATGAAGATCAAATGTTTGATGTTTGAAAGAGGTGGAGAATTTACTTCTAATGAGTTTAACATGTTTTGTGAGAATCATGGGATAAAGAGGCATTTATCTACCTGTAGGACTCCTCAGCAAAATCAAGTGGTTGAAAGGAAGAACATGACTATTCAAGAAGCTGCAAGGAGAATGATAAATGATGCAAACCTACCAGAAGTCTACTGGAGAGAAGCAATTTTAAACTGTTGTCTACATACAAAATAAAGTACAAGTAAGAGAAAATGACACAAAGACTCTTATGAGCTATGGTATGGAAGGATTCCTACTATCAAATATTTCAAAGTCTTTGGAAGAAAATGTTATATCAGAAGAGATGAAGAACTAAGAAAGTTTGATGCAAGTTGTGATGAAGGTATTTTCCTTGGGTATTCTACTAGAAGTAAAGCTTACCAGTGCTACAACAAAAGGCTAAGAAAAATTATTGAAAGTGCTAATGTTAAGGTTGATGAAGACATACAAAAGATTTCAGAGGTTAATGGATATGAATCAGATGATTCTTCTTGTAGAGAAGAAGGAACTAAAGAAAAAGAAGTACAAGTTGAAGAACAAGAAGCTCCTAAAAAAGAAGGACAAGTTGAAGAATAAGAAGCTCTAGAAAGAATCCCCAAAACTCCCAAGTATGTGCATAGGCATCACTCTGAAGCTTAGATCATTGGTGATAAGAGAAAAGGTGTATTGACAAGAAGGAAAGTTGCTGAAGAATGGGTAAATCTATGTTTAATTTCTAAAGTTGAACCTAAAACAGTGGTTGACGCATGCAAGGATGAGTATTGGATCAAGGCAATGGAAGAAGAACTAATGCAGACTAAGAAGAATCAGACTTGGGAACTTGTCCTAAGACCAAAGAAAAAAAATGCAATTGGAACAAAGTGGGTATTCTAGAACAAATTGAATGAGAATGGTGAAGTGGTAAGGAATAAGGCAAGACTTGTGTGTAAAGGCTACTCACAAGTGGAAGGAATAAACTATGAGGAAACTTATGCTTTGATGGCAAGAATGGAGGCTATTAGGATGTTTCTAGCTTTTGCAACACATAAGGATTTCAAAGTGTATCAAATAGATGTGAAGTCTTCTTTCTTGAATGGTGAGTTGGAAGAGGAAGTATACATGGAACAACCGGATTGATTTCATTTATCAGATAAACCTGATATGGTTTGTAGGTTGAAGAAGGCACTATATGGATTGAAGACAGCCCTCAGAGCTTGGTATGCAAGGTTGGATAGGTACTTATCACAACAAGGATTCAATAAAGGCTCCACAGATAGTAATATGCACATCAAAGTAAGTGGAGATCAAATTTTGATTGTGGAAGTGTATGTAGATGATATAATTTTTGGTAGAAATAAAGGTATGTGTAAGAGTTTTGTAGGTGAGATGTAGAAAGAATTTGAAATTTCAATATGTGGGGAAATGTTGAATTCTTCCTTGGGTTACAGATCAATCAATCAGATAAGGGTATTTTCATTTCTCAGTCAAAGTATGTAAAAGAGTTGTTAAAGAAGTTTGGAATGGAAGATTCTAAACTAGTTTATACTCCTATGGTCATTGGTTTTAAGTTTAGCAAGAATGATGAATCTCCTAGGGCTGATCAGAGCAAGTACAGATCAATTATTGGAGGATTACTGTATCTGACTGAGTTACTAGACCAGATATTATGCATGTGGTATGTCTTGTGGCAAGATTTCAATAAGATCCTAAAGAGTTACATGTTATGGCAGTGAAAAGGATATTCAAATATTTAAAGGGAACTTCTGATCATGGTTTGTGGTATCCAAAAGATACTGACTTTACTCTAAATGCTTATACAGATGCAGATTGGGTTGGTTGTGTAGATGAAAGGAAAAGTACAAGTGGTGGTGCATTCTTTCTTGGATGTAGGTTGGTGTCTTGGCTAGGTAAGAAACAAGATTCGATGTCTTTATTTATTGTAGAGGCAAAGTATATTGATACAACATTATGCTACACATAGGTGTTATGGATGAGACAAACATTGAAGGATATCAATGTTGTGTATGATGAGCCAATTTCTATTTTTTGTGATAATACAAGTGCTATTAACATTTCAAAGAATCCAGTGATGCATTCAAGGACAAAGCATACTTCAATCAGGTATCAGTTTCTGAGAGAGAAGGTTGCAGAGAATGAGGTAAAGCTTGAGTATGTGCCTAAAAAGGATCAAGTTGCTGACATATTCACTATGGCTCTTCCTAAGGATACATTTGAGTATCTTTGGGAGAAGTTAGGGGTTATTGCCCCTCCTTCTTTGAACTAGATGCATAAGGAGATGCATCAGTCCAATGTACTTCAAGATTCATTCTTTTCTGGATTGGTGTTGGAAGCTACCTCTCAGGGGGAGCAAGTAGTAGCTTTGATGATGGTTGTAGACATTGGGAGTAAGAGTTGGTGTGTACTCCTAAGGGGGAGTATTCAAAGTAGTAGTGAGTAGTGCAAGTATGTACAATATCATAAAAAAAAAAGAGCTAGAAAAAGATGTGTCAGCCTTTTCCATTGATCTCAAAGGGGGAGAGAGTTCATGTGAAAAACTAAGGGGGAGAGAGAATATAAAAAAGAAAAGAGTTAGTAGTTATAGAGAAAGTAAGAGGTGTAAAATAAAGGGGGAAAGTAAGAAAGTAAATAAGATTAGTGCAAAGTTGTGTCTTTATGGTTTTTCATAATATATGTTGCCATCAATGACAAAGGGGGAGATTGTTGCAAGTATGTGCTAATTTGTGTTGTCATTGATGTCAACAAGCTTGTGTTGTCATTGGTGTCAACCTTCTGATGATGTTGTCATTGTTTGATTAAGTTGTCTTGCTAAAGGTGATTTAGTTGTTTTATAGAGGTACTGAAGATGTTGAGAATATGCTTCTATTGTTGGTTTTCCAAGTGCTTTTGAGAAAATTTGATTAACAATGGAAACAATGTGTTGAAAAAGTCTTCTAGCTTATAGAGTGTTGTTCGAGTTTTTGCTCCACATTTATTTTGTGTTGGATATCTAAGTGTGTGGTTTGGATATGTTGTTTATAAGTGTTTGAAGATGCTAAATCTAGAATTTGGTGTTCCAGATTATTGTGTAGTGAAAGTTGTGTTCACAAGTTTGAGAACAATGTTTGACAGTGTTTGCAGTGCGCTTGGAAGAAAGTGTTTTCCTCCGCATTTCTCCACAAAGTGGTTTTAGGTGTTATGGTTGTAGATGTGTACATATAAGGTCCATGTATCTATCTTCAATCCAAAAGGTTCATGATTTAATGCTCCACAAGTTCATTTCTTGTGTAGCAGAGTTCGACAATGTTGTTTATAAGCAGTTTGTGAACTTTCTCTAGGTGAAAGTTGTTGTGGTTAAATTTGTTGGTTTTTAGGCATCTTCAAGATGTTCATGGATGTTTCTAGATTGTGTTAAATCCTTTTGTAAGATCCGTGAGGTGTTTTTACCTTTGAGGAAGTGTGTGCTTAAAAGTCCATAGTGTTAACGCAAGTTTGGCTGACTTGGTTGTTTGCACTAATTTCAGTTATCCTTTGTTGATTGAGGAAGCATGGAATAATGTGTAAGAGGAAATTTAGGTCCATGCTAAGATGTGGCATGGTCTGCATTCATTCCTTACCTCTATGAGAATATTTAGGTCCAGACCTAATTAGAATTATATGGTGTAAGGTGTATTGCTGACCTTAGAGAATGTTTGCATGATTGATGATGGTATAAATAAGTGTCAAGGATTCATGGATGTATGCATGCACAAAGGATATGATGTTTGTGATGTGAATTTGATCAGTGCAGTGAGAGCTTTCATGTTTTAGGCTATTGGATGTAGTGAGTAGAAGGTGTCTATTATTTTAGTGTTGCTATGAAGGTGTTGTTTGTATTGTGGTGAATATTGACCTTCATTGGAACCAAACTCCATGCATAGGTTAGATGCAATTATATCAGTTCAAATCCTAGTAGTGAGCCACTCTTCTCTTCTCTCTTTCTTTCTCAGTGGGCAGTGAGTCCACTTGGACAGTGAGTCCACTTGCAGTGAGCACTCCTTCTTCTAGGCAATGAGCCCTTTGGCAGTGAGCCTTTTGTAATTCTGTATTTCTACTACATTATATTGTGAGCTAATCCTCACCATAGTTTTTCCCTTTTAGGGTTTTCCATGTAAAATCTTGTGTTCTCTTGTGTGTGGTGTTGTTATGATTCAGTTTCAGTTATTTTCTTTTCATGCTTAATCATCATAACATGTTTAAAGGTTAATGTGGATTTGAATGTTTGTGAGGGTTTGAAATTTTGATACAACTGATTCACTCCCCCTCTCAGTTGTCTTGGGCATTCAACAAGACTATCCTTAATAGATTAATGTAAGAAGTAGTACTACATACCATGATTCCTTTTATTTGGTATCAAAGCTAGATCACCTTAGATTCTATGTGTTGGGTAGAGTGTTTTTGGTACTAATCTTGGTTTGAGTGGGATCTTCTAGAGAGAGGGTTTTGATCTTATAAAAGGAAGAGATGGAAAGCTCATCAATGATGGAGATGGAGAATTTTTCTGGGACAAAATTTTAGTTCTGGAAATTTAAAATGGAGGAAATACTCATAGATATAGATCTATGGGTTGCAATATCGAGTACCAATCCATTAGGTATGAAACAAGAAGATTGGGACTTAATGGATAAAAAAGTGAAGGGTGTTGTGATACTTTATTTGGTAGATTTAGCTTATTTAAGTGTTCTTGAGGAGACTTCAATATTTAATCTTTGAAAAATTATTGGAGAAAATTATTAGGCTAAATTCTTGGTAAATAAGTTATTCTTGAGAAAGAAGTTGTACTCTCTTAGAATGGAAGATGGTGGATGTATAGTTGATCAGTTGAATGCCTTCAATATGCTAGTTTTCCAACTGATCTATGTGGGAGTGAAGATGGAGGAGGATCATTGTATGACTTTGCTATGTTCTTTTCAAAATTCATTGGACCATGGGGTTATGGCCCTAGAATTTTCAATCAACCAAGGAGGCCCTAGAATTTTGTGGAAGATTCAAAGAAAAAGGAAAGAAGAAGGACAATAAGCAAGACAAGTCTATATCTAAATCTTGTGGGAGATCCAAATTTCTTAGTAAGTTCAAGGTGGAATGTTGGAATTGTGAAAACATTAGACAACATAGAAGAGGTTACAAGGAGGAGAAGAAGAAGAAGAAGAAAAAAGGTTGACTCTGATGATGAGTCAAAGAGATCCTCCTAGGATGATGGTGATGTTTTCATCGCTACCTTGCATATTCATGCATTGGAAAGTGCATTGTTGATAGACTCTAGTGCCTCTTTCCACATGACCTCACAGTAGGGTTGGTTTACAAAATATGAAGATTATGTTGGTGGGAAGGTGCACTTTTGAGACCATTCTATTATAAAAGATCAATCTCTAATCCAATTAGTAAGCATAAAAGTTCCATTCAAGTTATGATACCAATTGGTGAGATATAAGGCTTACAGTACTACAATATGAAAATCTAAAAATTATATGCAAATTTGAAATTGAGTTTCCTTAATATGGAATTACTATGTAGAGTTTCAACTTCTTTATGATGTTGAAATTAGCCACTTTAATATGATTAATACAACCACCTTAGATGAAATTTAAATAATAATAAAAAGGAGGATAACATCACCATAAGATATAAGTAACAAAGAGGCACAAATCAATAACATAAAAGTGCAAGAAAATATAGAAGATCATCTTAGAACATGAGGTTTATGTGGAGAAACCCTTTCAACAAAAAACTCTAGCAAGAAGAGAGGCTAGGAATGTATTATCTTTAATGCAAAGATTACAATACATCCACTTCCAAATCTCCTCTCCATCCTTCAATCAGATAGCACCTATATACAAGGTTTCATTCACTCTACTCACACACTCCCTCAAGCACTTGTGAACATGAATTTCAACACATTGGGCTACCCTCTTACTTCTACCTTCTTAAGAATCTATTATATAGAAAATATTTTTCAACACCTAAACGGAACATCTAGGATGGTTACACATCCCAACACCCTACCTTGGAAGTTTGTTATTATGCTTAACATGGATCATGTAGGTTATAACAAACTCACCAAAATGGGTGCCTAGTTTGTCCATATTCTCAAGGTGGTTTTTGTCTTCTTTAAGAAGGTGTGAAGGGATTATAATAGCCATGCAAAAATGGTTACAAGTTTCCTAAAAACCTCATAGGATGTTGGGTGCCTAGAACTTCCAAAACCTTTGATATGCTTATCTGGTAAATCGTAACTTTCTTCCAGTAAATAATTAATTACTACCCCTAGTAAAAATTAATTACCATACCAATTAACATTGATGGTAAAAAATAATTACCAATGTCGATGAAACCTTCATCCCTTAGGATTAAATAAAATAAAAAATATGCAACTGATTAGAAATAAAAAATAAATAGGTAAAATATATTTAAAAACTTTGAAAAATATATGGCACACTAAAGGAGAGAGTCTTCTCAAAGAGGGTTTTTTTTATTTAAATAAAAAATAAAAATTATACAAAAGTTGATGTCCCATGAAAACTATAACATTATGATTGAATTTGACTTTCAAAAATTATTAAAAAATAATTATTCATCAAAAATTACTTTTTTTTCCATGCACTAGATAGTTGAGTTATCTAACAAGGAAAAAACAAATTAAATAAAAAAGTTAATTTTGCTATATTTTTCTTGAGGTGCCATCGATGTGACTTCCAAAAAAAATCAACAATTAAAATTCATCTATTAAATTTATAAAAAAAATATATCCAACTAATTTTAAAAATAATTAAAAAATTATAAGTATAAACTACATTAAATTTTCTATATTTCATTAGTTTACATCATTTTAAAATTCAAAGTTACATGCATATGTCTTTTTCATCATTTAAGTTGCAAAAATATATTTGTGTTGACCATTTCCTTTATAAAAGTGTGACACATTTATGAACTTTTACCCTTAATTTAGAAGTTTTTTGTCACGTCTATGTGTGTTGTTACCATGGAGTCTTCTTTTCTAGGATGGTGGATATATAGGGAGTTGTTTGTAAGTTTGGGTTGTTATGTTGATAGCATGAACTTCTACCTATGATGGTTTGTTTACCTTGACTTGAGGTATGGTTAGATTGGATGAGATAGCAACTTACCATGGTTGCTATTCCAACTAGTATGACCGTGGTACTCACTCAAAGTCATTTTTTATCATATGAATTTGATTCTTGTGTTCATGTATATATTGGTGTAGAATTCAATGACAGTTGGTATGTTTTACCTTGGCATGGTCCTTATTCTAGCATTGGCTAACATGATGGAGGATGTGAGGAGTTCTTGCTTGATGGTGGTTATCCTGGTTGCTATTGTAGGTATATTATTGGATTGCAAAAGCATGTTGAAGAATCAAGTGGTACATGGTTGGCTAAGGGTTGTTTTTCCCTTGTTGATTTTCATATGGATGTATTTACAATGTATGTCAAGTGGGAGAATGTGAGGATTAAGGTGCCATCAACATTGTAAATCCTATGCATTTAATTATTCAAAATTTTTTTTGTAAAAAATAATTAAATGTATAGGATTTACAATGTTGATGGCACCTTAATCCTAACATTCTCCCACTTGACATCATACATTGTAAATACATCCATAGGAAAATCAACAAGGGAAAAATATCCCTTAGCCAACCATGTATCACTTGATTCTTCAACATGCTTTTATAGTCCAATAATATACCTAAAATAGCAACTAGGATAGCCACCATCAAGTAAGAAATCCTCATATCCTCCATCATGTTAGCCAATGATAGAATAAGGACCATTCCAAGGTGAAACATATCAATTGTCACTGAATTCTACACCAATCTATACATGAACACAAGAATCAAATTCAAATGATAAAAATGACTTTGAGTGAGTACCACACTCATACTAGTTGGAATAGCAACCATGGAAAGTTGCTAGCTCATCTAATCTAACTAGACCTGAAGTCATCATAAACAAACCATCATAGGTAGAACTTCATGGTATCAACATAACAACCCAAACCTATAAACAAATCCCTATATATCCACCATCATAGAAAAGAAAACTCTATGGTAACAACACACATAGATATGTGACAAAAAATTCTAAATTAAGGGTAAAAGTTCATAAATGTGTCACACTTTTATAAAGGAAATCACCAACACAAATATATTTTCCAACTTAAATGATGAAAAAGTCATATGTATGTTTTGAATTTTTAAATGACATAAACTAATGAAATGTAGGAATTTTAATGTAGTTTATACTAATAATTATTTAATTTTTTTCAAAGTTAGTTGGATATATTTTCTTTATAAATTTAATAGATGAATTTTAATTGATGATTTTTTTTTTTTAAAGTGACATCGATGGGACTTCAAGAAAAATATAGAAAAATTAACTTTTTTATTTTAATTTTTTTTCCTAGTTAGACAACTCAAATATCTAGTGCGTGGAAAATTTTTTAATTTTCGATGAATAATTATTTTTAATAATTTTTTAAAGTCAAGTTTAATTAGAATGTTATAGTTTTCATGGGACGTCAACTTTTGTATTTTTTTTATTTTTTATTTAAATAAAAAAATACCCTCTTTGAGAAGACTCTTTCCTCTAGCGTGCTATATATTTTTCAAAATTTTAAAATATATTCTACCTATTTATTTTTATTTCTAATGTGTTGCATATTTTTTGTTACTATAACCTCGTTTAGGTCCAGAAACCATTCAAAAAAGATTTATTGTATCTCTATGCTTCAAGTCTATAATTCTATATTTATTGTTGGTGAGGTTTCAACTGGTAAGTACAATATTACTACTAATAACAACCTACCAAAATATGCTAAGCCCTCAAGTCTTCATATCATTTATTAACATACTGCATCATATATCTACTATCTACTATGATACTATCACCAAGCTACCATCAACGTTTACAGAAACTATCATATAGACTAAGAGAAAGCACGGGTTTAGGGCAAATTACATAGGTGTTGAGGTCCCCCATTAAACTACTTAACAATTAGGACCTACCCCCTTGTCTTTCTTCATTGCCACCTCTCCCTCTTTGCTTTATTCTTCTTTGTTACAATATTTTGAGAAAACTGGAATAGCCTCCTCTAGTAGGTCAATCTTCATCTTCTTTGTCATCGCCTCAAGAGCTAATTGCAGACAAATCTAATGTTTCTTTATTCCATGCAGGTGTGCCATGACGTAGTCATGGAATGCATCCCCATGTTGGACCACATCCCCAACACCATCGTGCATCAAATACACATAGGCTGTAGTCAAATCCATAGATGCACACAGTAGTGATTGGGAGACATCAAATGCATTTCACTGCCCCCACATGTACCTCAAGTCAATAAAAATTTGGCCATGGACGAATGGATGCCAGCCTCTGGTTTTCCATCTAGGTCCTTCATGATCTCCCAAATCCTCATCATCCTGCGTCGTAGACTAGGGATTTCGATCTTTTGATGAATGAAATTGATGTAATCACACACTTTCTCCTTCCTAGAGATTTTGTGCTTCTAATTTTTGGTTGAAGACTCGAAGACCTTCATTTTGCCTTTGGCATCATCGATCATGATGCCTAATCAACTGCATATTTGATTATAATAACCTACTTGTAATAAATTTTAAAATAATCCTAATAGAACTAATCAAAATATATATATTTATAAGTTCTATACTTTGACATCTACCAAAGAGTATTTTCAAATTTTCATGAAAATGTCCTTTGGTTGGAGAAATTTATAGTTGAACATGAAGTTTTGTTTAATTTGTTGTAAATGGGGGGTTGGCTACCACATGGGATGCCACATAGACAGTTCCAGGTGAGATTGTATCACTCGAAAAAGGTTTTGGGAGGAACATTCTCGCCTGAAACCTTCAATGTAAACAAACACCCTCTTAAAACTTCAAATCAATTTTTTTAAAAAAATTCAAGCGAAAAGTTTCGGCCAGAACTATATGTGCCACGCAATGCCATGTACGTGCTATGTGGTTCTATAAAAACTATTTAGTTGGTTGAAAGTGTGGCATAGGTTTCAACTTTTACCCTTAACTCAGTACAATTAAGTGTTACTAGTCCAAGAGAGGTGTCCCTATCATACAAAACACATATACCTTTAGGAACTCCAACTGAATGGGTAGTGTCAAATCTAAAAACAAGATCAAAGCATTAACAATTCCTCCTATAGCACTTCTCATAGATAATGTGGCTAACTCCTGTATCACATAGTGTCAAAGAAACATATAATTATATGCAACTACACCTCTCAATACCAATCCAAATAACTCTCCCAATCCCTCCAAAATAATGAAGAGAAAGATCAAGGAGCTATCAAACTAGTGCCAAAAATAATGAAGTACAAACAACATCATTTTCGCTCCATATAAAATCTCAACTACATAAGCATAAGAACCTTTAGGAAGAAGATAATATACCAGGAAAGAGAGAACCTACAAATCAAACCATATCCTTATAGCATAGTAAACATGTACCAATCTATGTAAATTAAGATCTCCTTCAACATTCCAAAACAAAAAAATAAATCAACATCTGACATTCAAATTATGATGAAAATATGGCAGCAATAGATGCAAATCTCTCATAGAAAGTTAGTCAATCTAGCCAAACATTCCCACAACATAAGGTAATATTCCCAAATCCACACACCATTTGTTTTACCTCTCTAAAAAATCCTTAAAACTAGTTCCATAGCTCAAGACAAAAATAGGGAGAACAACATAAATCCATAACACAACCCTTAGAACTTCAACATTCAAGACTAATTCACATGAGAAGACAAGATACAATTTAAAGAATGCATCTAATAATTAGGTCCAAGCAACACCTCTCAAATCACTAACCTATGGAGTAGACCAAGAGTGGGATACAAGAGTGTCCTATAAATACAACAAAAAGAAATAAAAGATTACAATAAAGGGAAACATTCTCATTAGCTCCATAATGGATTCACATCTATATCTAGGTATAGGCTCCTTGATCTTTTTGTTGAAAAACTTCATAACAAGTAACCATTCCAACACATATCTCTAAGTACAAGAGATATCTAGCCTCAACCAAGTCTCTCTACCACCCAAGAGTATCCACCAATCAATCCATGCCAACTTCAAATGCAACCTACAAAATCATGAAGCTTCAAGCAAATGATTAATACTCAAAACCAAAGAGAACTAACCAAACTACTATCAAAGCTCCAATTAAAGAATCAAGAGCATGTCATGGCGTCATGATCTAACATATCATCAAAAGAAGATCATATGCTCTGAAAAACATATCCTTCTCCCAAGAGCACCTATATCATGCCAAAACTCTAACTCATGATCAAGAGTACACCATGGCATAATACCATTCATCCTCTAAACTAGGGATCATTTTTCAAAACCAATGTCATAAACTTGACACCTCACCAAATACTCTAAGAGTCCTCCATGACAGAGCAAGATGCCAACATTTCTTCAAATAACATGAAGATCAAGCAAACCAAAGATGTCAATGAACCCTCACTACAACCTAAGGGTAGAATCCAAGAGCTCCTTATGACAACAATAACCATTTCAAAATATCATCCATCTTATAATCAAATATTATCCATTGGTCATTATACACTACAATGACAATAGATTAGAATCAAGATCTTGAAACAAAGAAGATAGATCACACTATGTAACTACAAAAAACTCCCACTAAAAGTGATACTAATCTATACATGGCATCACGACCAACATCATTGTCAAAACTCTACTTAAAGTGAACATAACTTCTCATGTATTGTAGACTACTAGTATGGATTCTAAAGAACAACTATATTAGCTACTCTAAAACCCTCTCATTCTCACACCGCAATAAACATACCAATGTAATCAAGGTGACCAAGAAGAGACCTACCAAATAGAATCCACATTAGATAATTTACAAGATCTACACATATGCAACATCTCAAAAGAGAAATGCATGATAAGTGCTCCAATATCAAATAACTAAATAAATATATTCAATCCCACATTAGTAACATGCAAAACAAAGGTAACTAGGTATAACAAGTAGATTTCCAAGACTCAAACACCAAGATCAATGCTAGACCTGATTTTCCAAATAAATGAACATAAGAGTAACCATAGATCAACAATAACCCAAAAAGAAACCCTACCAATATGAAATTGTTTCTATCCAAAAAACTCTAAGAGTCTTTATATCTACAAATCGTAGACTTTTGTTAACAAGTAAAACTTGTAAAACCATCTCTCTATAAATCTGAAACTACTTAAACATTGAGATATTCACACCAAAAAATATGTCATATCACAGATCTACAAACACACAACTTTTAGAAAAAGGAAAACTACAAAACCTATAGAGGAACCATGTTGTCCAAGAGTATTTAGGTCATAGAATGACCAACTCCACAACTCATAAGGAAAAAATGAACCAGGTTGTCGAAAAGCTTACAAAATACAAAATATACTAGCTTGACGACCCAACATAAGAATTGAACCATGAACCCAACATAAGAACTCCATACTATAGTTCAAATAGAAAGTACTTTTCCATGTAACTAGGGTACCAAAAGTACTCATCTGAAATGAACACCATTTCATTATACATGCCAAGGAAGAGGAACATAACCACCATGCAAGAGGAGAGTAACATATTGCCAAATAGGAGCTCCAAGTCACAACCATGTAAGGAGTAAACACATGACCAACTCCATGAAAAGAAATATACTCTACCATGAGCTTCCAATGCCCACTATAGATCCCATTTATAATATCCATCCGAGGGTTAGGTGATATGGCTTCCATTCTCACAAATCTACAAAACAATGTTAACACACAGAACATCCACCATAGTCCACAAGCCTCCAACACCTCCTCCTTAAAATTCCAAAAGACTCTTACATAAATCTACCTCTAATACCAAATGTTGCATAAAAGATCAATCTCCAATCTATTTGTTAGTGATCAAAGATCCATTCAAGCTATGATACCAATTGGTGAGATACAAGGCTTAGACTACAAGAATATGAAAATCTAAAAATTGTAGACAAATTTCAAATTATGTTTCCTTAATATAGAATTACCATGTAGAGTGTCAACTTCTTTATGATGCTAAAATAGATTGGTCAATTTAACTTTGTTAATACAACCACCTTAGATGAACTCAAAATATGAATAAAATGTAAAATAACATCACAATGAGATAGAAGGACCAACGAGGCACAAATTAGCAACAAAGGAGAGCAAGAAACTCTAGAATATCATCTCACATTACAAGGTTTATGTGCAGAAACTCTTTCAATGAAAAGAGTCCACCAAGAAGAGAGACCAAGAATGTCTTATCTTCAAATGCAAGGTTACAATACATCCACTTCCAAATTGTCTCTTTAGTCTTCAATCTTATAGTTCTTGTGTATAGAGTTTCATTCACTCTACTCACACACTCCCTCAAGCACTTGTGAAAAATAATTTCATCACATTCTCACCCTCTTACTTCTACCTCCTTAAAAAACTATTATATAGAATTTCAACACCTAAATGGGATGTCGAAGATGGTTATATATCCCAACACCCTAAAATGGATGTTTCCCAACATTCTTAACATAGCTCATATAGGTTATAACTAACTCACAAAAATGGGTGCTCATTTTATCGATAATCTCAAGGTGGTTTTTGTCTTCTTTCACAAGGTGTTATGGGATTATAATATCCATTAAAAATGGTTACAAGTCTCCTAACAACCTCATAAGAATTTGGGCACCTAGAACTTCCTTAATATCCAAGATGCATATCCGGTAAAAAGTAACTTTGTACTCAAATAATTAATTAGTGCCCCCAGTAAAAGTTAATTATCATACCAGTAAAAACTTGATGGTGAAGAATAATTACCACGATTGGTGAAACCTTCATCTCTTATGAGTACATTTACAAAAAATATTTGGAATAATTAAATACATAAGATTTACAAGGTTGATGTCACCTTAATCCCAATAGATTCTCATCTAAAGATAGTTGGCTATGGAAGAGTCCTAATTTGATTCCCTAATGAACAAGTGAATGGGATAAATGGTTTATTGCATATCCTTGGTTTGGAATAGAACCTACTTTTTGTGAGTAAAATTAATTATGTGGGTGTGTAGGTTGTTTTCTCAAGTGGAGGGTGTAAGGTGGTTAGATGAGCTATGGTGCTTGCTAAAAGTGTTTGGAATGGCACTCTATTTTATCTAGATATATGCATAGTTTAGTGCAATATTTCTTTTATTATTGTAATGAAGAGATCTACAAAATCTTCACCTTCACCATTGGAACCAACAACGAAGAGGTGTGTTGCATCTACTTTTGATGGTCACATTTTTTGGGTACCAAAGGGCACTCATGGTTTGGAGATACAACTTCTAATAGATAAAATGATGGTATGGCACCAATGGATGGGTATTATAGGTGAGAAGGGTCTATAGACATTGAAAACTAAAAATCTTATTATGGGGTTGAATGATCGTAATATTGAGTTTGATTTTTGTGAAAATTCTATATATGAAAAATAAAACCATATTTAGTTTTATTCTAGTCGCCATAAATCTTCTAGAGTATTGGACTTGATACATTATGATGTTCTTAGCCTTGTTAGTGTTCCTTTGATTTTAAAATCTATTTATTATGTAATTGTAATTGGTGACTACAGTAGAAGGACATAGGTGTATTTACTTAAAAGTAAATATGAAGTCCTTAGTCAATTTAAAGAGTTTAAGGATCTTGAGGAAAATCAAATTGGTAAAAAGATAAAGTGTTTGAGGATTGACAATAGTGGTGAGTTTTATTAAAAATATTTTGATAGGATCTATAATGATCATAGAATAGAAAGACATAAGACAACTAAGTTGTATACTCTTTAACAGAATGGAGTTGTGGAAAGATTTAATATAAAGTTGACAGAGAGGGATAGAAGAATGCTTAGTAGGGTTGGATTATAACAAAGTTTTTGGGTAGAAGCAGTTTCCATAGCTTGTTACCTAGTTAATAGGTCTCATACATTAACTCTTATTGATAAGACACCTACAAAGGTGTGGTCAAGTGGAAGACCCTCATTAAGACATGTTTGACTCTCTAGTTGCAAGGCATATTAACATGTGCCTAGGGAGAAGTAGTCAAAGTTGGAGAACAAGGTTGTAAAATGTATCTTTATTGGCTATGGTGTTGATGTGAAAGGGTACAAGCTTTGGGACCATTTACTTGAGAGAGTTTTGTATAGAAAAAGTTTTATATTTAGACAAAGTCAAACCTTCTTCCATAGTATTGTAGCTAGAGAAGGATGGAAAGAAATATGTGGTCAACTAAACCCAAAGACCAAGGTTGAACTAGAAGCCCATGAAGGACCTAAAGAGGAGTAGATATCAAATAGTTCAAAGAGCTTCAAAGATGAGATAGAACCTCCACCTTAGTCATTGAGGAGGTCCACTTGGAAAAGAAAACAACCAGAAAGGTACACTCCTCCTAATTAGATATGTATTTTTTCTTTGATTACTAACATTGATGAGCCTATGACTATAAATGAGGATATGTATGAATGATGAAAATTTCTGGAAAGTGGTCATGAAAGAAGAGATGGCTGTGTTAAATAAAATTGATGCATGAGATCTAGTACCTTTTCTTGATGGACATAAACCAAATAGATGTAAATGGGTGTTCAATAATAAAATTGATTTAGATGATAGTATTGAGAGGTACAAGGTGAGATTGGTTGAAAAAGGTTATTCCTAGGTTGAGGAATTGATTATGGTGATATATTTTCTCCAATTTCTACGCTAACATCCTTTCAAATTCTCTTATCACTTGTTGCAGTGCATGATCTTGAGGTTGACAAAATGCATGCAAATGGGTGTTCAAGAATAAAATTTATTTAAATGTTAGCCTTGAGAGGTACAAGGTGAGATTGGTTGCAAAGGGTTATTCCTAGGTTGAGGAATTGATTATGGTGAGATTTTCTCTCCACTTTCTATGCTAACATCCACTCAAATTATATTATCACTTGTTGCAGTGCATGATCTTGAGGTTGAGAAAATAGATGCAAAGATAGCTTTCCTTCATGGTGATTTGGAGGAAGATATTTATATGACACAACTAAAGTACTACATTGGGAAAGGTTAAGAACATTTGGTTTATAAGTTGAAGAAAACTTTTTATGGTCTTAAGAAATCTCTTAGGATGTGGTACTAAAAGTTTAATTCCTTTGTGTTAATTTTGGGATTTTTGAGATTCAAATTAGATCATTGCATCTACTATAAGATGGATGATGATTGTATTCTCATTATTACATTATATGTTGATGATATGCTATTTTTTGGTAATGGGAAGAGTCTGATTTATGGATTGAAGTCTTATCTTTTAGCATAATTTGTGATGAAGGACTTAGGGGTAGCCAAGAACATCATGGCGATTGAGATTAGAAGAGATAGAGTGAATAGAAAACTTTGGTTGGGTCAGAGTAAGTATGTGAACCTAGTGTTGAAGAGATTCAACATGTCTGCTTGCAAGCCATTATGTTTTCTTATTATGATGGGGACAAAGTTATCAATTAAGGATTGTCCAAAGTATCCTAGTGGGATGGAGGATATGAGTAGAGTACCTTATGCTAGCGCTATTGGAAGTTTGATGTATACCATGGTTTGTACAAGATTAAACATTGCCCAAGTAGTGGGAGTTCTTATTTGTTTCATGGCTAATCCTTGATGGGTACACTGGGATGTAGTGAAGAGGGCTTTTAGATATTTGTGGGGTACTTCTAACTATTCTATTTCTTATCATGGTTATCCTATAGGGACTTGGAATTCAATATGTATTCATGGATATGTGGATTCTAATTGGGTTGTTGATATTGGCAGTAGGAGATTCACCATTGAATATTTTTTCACTATGTTTGGTGATGCAATTAGCTGGATGAGTAAGTGATAGCCTATGGTCACTTTGTCCACTACAAAGGTAGAGTAAATGTAAGTACTCATTCTTGTAAGGAATCCATATATCTTAAGATATTATTTTCAAATGTCTAGCTAGATCTAGAATCCATTACTATTCACTATGATAGTAAGAGTGTCATATGTCTAGAAAAGAACCCAACCTATCATACGAGGATGCAAAACATTGATGTTTAGTGTTATTTTATTTTTGGTATCATAGAAGATGGAAGGGTCATGCTAGAGAATTTTGATACTTCCATGAATGTCATAGATTCATTGACAAAGCTCGTGAGCACAAACAAGTTCAAGTGGTGCAATGAGTCTATGGGCCTATCAGCCTCTAGCAATTAGTTTTTAGTATTGGTAATTTTCCCCTTTTTTCTTAAAAATTTATAGACACGTGGGAGATATTTAGGAAAGGTGTCTCAACCTTACACCTAATGTTAAGATTACAAAATGTGCAATTTTTAGGTTAAAAATAGAAAAAAACTAAATTTTTACGCTATAGAGTTAGTTTTTGGCCAAAATAAAAACTCCAGGTTGTTTGGCATGAGTTCCCTAGTGCCTATCACATGGACCTATTCAATCTCTACAATTTAAATAAAACAAGCCTAACTAGCCTCTTGAATAAAACATTATGGCCTCTAGCAATTGGACCTCCTATATTGGAAATGTACGAACATCAACACATAAAAGAGCTATAAAGGGGAGTTATCCTTGTTGACCAACATGCCATAAAACATATTTGGATGGGGGTAATGGTTCCAAAATGGAATTCCCAATTTGGTGATTGGATTATAATGAGGTTATGACAGGTGGAAGGAATATGTTATTTTTAGCCTATGGACTCATCTTGGAATTTGGGTGTTGGTTTTCTAACTAAGGATATGGATGCCACTATTTTGGGTAGTTTTATCTCATGGGTTTCTAATTACCATTTGATGGTTTAATGTATTATATCCCCTAGTTATTGGGTGCTCAAGATGTAGGTTTTATAATAAGTTTTGTAGGTATTGTTAT
Source organism: Cunninghamia lanceolata (assembly GCA_027924645.1). Lineage (NCBI taxonomy): Eukaryota > Viridiplantae > Streptophyta > Pinopsida > Cupressales > Cupressaceae > Cunninghamia > Cunninghamia lanceolata. Next base: position 22,720,783 of record BSBN01000582.1, read on the forward strand.
GCTGTCAGAATTCCTCTAGATCTCTATTTGGTGATACTCCTATGAAGGCTTTCTATGTAATTGTATTGTAACTATGTTGTTTATTGAGTAGTACATTGAGTTTCTTTGGAGTGTGAGTTTTTCCTCTCAAGAGGGTTTTCCTCATGTACACTTGTGTTATGATATATTATTTATTTTATGTTTATATGTGTTTCAACTTTCTAAAGTTGTTTAAAGATTCAAAATTTGTACAACACTTTCCTCATTAGATTAGTGTAGGAAGTGTTTCCACATACCTTTCTTCCTTTCAGTTCTTATCAAGCTTGTTTTTTAGGAAGCTTATGATATAATCAAATGGTAATTCATTCTTAAGGTCCTCATATGGCTCATATTCAATAAGAGATTCTTACATGTTAATATGTTTTTCAAGAAACATTTAAAGCTTTTTTTTCCATCAATAGAATCCTCACTAAACTATTTATGTTTTAATGCTCTATTTATCATGGTTTTAATCTCACCCATTTCCTTTATGTTTTACTATTGAGTCTATTGGTTATCCTTTAAAGAAAGACAATGGATTTGGGTCCAATTAAGGAAATTAACTTTTCTAGGAATAAATATGTTCTCAACTCATACTTTGTTGATGAAAACCTACCTTTTCTAATGAATGATGAAGAGTGTACCCAAAATATGATCCAAATAATAGAATTATATATTAATGACATTTTCTTCTAGACTCTCAATGCATAAAACTAATTATTTTTATGACTCAAGACAACTCTTCAGCCCACTTGGATACATCCTAAATAGACAATCTCAAATATCATGAGCTTAGGAGATATTTATGTAAACCCTTTAGCATTGGAATACCCCTTCATCAAATGTAGGAACAGTTTTATGATAGATTTAATAGAAAAATTAACACTTGGTCTATCAAATTTTTGTCACTAGCTATGAGAGTTCAAATTATCAATAATATCTAAATTTCTACTCATTTTTTACTCTTCTTATTTTCTTTTCGTTAAATCTACTTTGCTCTTGAGGCAATTCAAAATGAGCAACAATTTATTTGGTAAAAATGGGATGGGAGTAAGGGTATGACCTAGAGGATCAATTCAATAAATCAACGGTATATCACATGCATCCATATGGTACTAATAAAATCCCCCAACTTCATTTTTACCCCCCAAATTCATGTTTTTGATACACCCTCTACATACAAGTTAGTATAATTATTAAATGCCTCCCTATTTTCACTAGGTATCCCATGGATATTTTTTTGGTTACATTTTATATCCCCTTACTATTTCTACCCTATCAACCAAGGGTGTTTCCCACACCTACATCTGAATCAAATTTGTTTTAATGTCATCCCATACATTAATGCCTCAACATAGAAAACCTAGATGAGATATGACAAATATGTCATCTTGTAGAAATAGTTTGCTTAAAATCACGTATACATCTGAACCCCCAAACCCTTACCACACCAACTGTAATAGTGAATCCTCCTAATATCATATAGTTCAATTACAATGTACACATAAATCTAAATTATAGTGGAAATGTTTTAGGGACACTTCTTTATTCTTCTAGGTAGACTTGTGGCATTACCAAAAGGTGTCAAATAAATATTTTTAGAAAACTTGGGCATGATTGTATCAATCTTGAATGACCTTAGTTTCACCACTATTTCCTTTTTAACTACAATAGATTTGGGATTAGACAAGTACCCCTATGATTATAAGGCTTTGACATAATAAAAGATTATGTCGTTTAGAAAAAAGATAGCTTTATGACCCTAGCAAGACCAACATAGTGAATGGAATTTTCTTTGATTAACATGTGTGAAGTGATTTATAGAAGATTTAGAACTAATTATATAAACACCCCTCTCATATGCATGCTTCCCAAACCTAAATACATATCTATAACCCACTAGTTAAATTAACCACTTTCCCCCTAATATTGAAGTGATATATTGGGTCACATTTTGGTTATTTAGAAAACCCCAATATCCATGCACGTGATAAGGTATTTAATGTAGAGGAAGGCCTCAAACTAGACTAACCTGACACTTTGACATATTTGTTACAAGGATTTTTCATGAACAATGACTTATGTGCATCCCTAGTTCACCCTTTGAGACACCCTATTATGACCTAATGGTGATTCAACAAGAACAAATAACAAAATGCATGAGATTTTAGTTTGTTCAACCCCAACACAACGTATTCTATAGGTTTTCATCCAACCATGACCAAATAATGCATTGATTTTGTCAAACCCTCAAACAATTAGGGTTTATTACCTTTTTTTATAAGGTTTTCCTTATAACAGTCACCCATAACTTCTCTTGGCCAAAAGATATCAAGATAAGCTATTGGAATCCATTAGAGGATGCAAAAAAAAAAAGATTCCCTAAAATTTTTAGCATTTTTCACCATACCAATCAAGAGAAATAATTTTTTTATCAGAACTCGAAACCCTAGTTTCTGAACAGGGTTGCTAGGAAGATTGACTTATTTGACCAATCAAACAATCTTTTATTTAGGATTGGTAAGAACAAAAAACACCTGAAATTAAATTATCTTTCCACCTATATAAGTTTCAGACCTGTACCAGGCTGTACAAACATATTTTATTGCTGTAAAACAGTAAAAAAATGTAATTGTTAACACTAAAATGGGTATAACTTCTTTGAAACACAATGAAAATTCATGAAACCAATTGCATTTGAAAGAGTAAGAATTTATTCAAAATTTCCAATCAATTTCAGGTCATACCAATCTATACAGGGCTGTACAAGTTAGATTTCAAACTGCTACACACAGGGAGAAACAAGAAAAAGATGCAAAGAAATGATGTTTTTTCTTTCCGTCACCTTCCACAACTGTTGGGTGTGAGAAATCACTTTCACCTTCAAAATTCATTCCCTAACTATTAAAAAACCAATTTTCCTATTCAAAACTCCCAAGGTGCAAAGTTGTATGCACTTTTACACTTTTATTGACAACTTTTGACAACTTTTACAATTTCCTAACTTAGCCATAAAAAAGGTACTCACATGACCCCAAATGGTCCAAAATGACCTTATTTGCACAAAACAATACAAATCACTCAAAACCAAGGTTGGAGAACAAATTTGAAACCTTTACAAAATGACAACAATGCATCAAAATGGATGCCCCTACATCATACTCCCTAGGTGGAAGAGTTTGAGCTCCAGCTCAAATATGAATCTTCTTTTTTGTCTTCTAGTTCTTTTGCATGCTTGCATTACTTTCATTTTGCTAGATCTCAACTACATGTGGTTCAACTGGTTCACTTGTGCTTTTTGTTCCAACAACATGCTTCTTGAGCCAAGGCCAACTTGGCATTATATATCCATGGGTTTTTGCTTGTCTCCTCATTCTAGCTTTAGGTTTGGCTGCAATTGTAAATTTATTTCTGGGTAGATGCAAGAAGTTGTGTCCACTTAAGGTGGAAGTTTCAGAGTTAGAAAAAATTCTGAAATCGGGGAACAAAAAACGGGATCCCGTTTATATAAAATAGGATCCCGTTTATAGAAAACGCGATCCCGTTTTGCCTCGGGATCCCGAGCCTAGAACCAAAAACGCGATCCCGTTTTTCCCGGGATCCCGAACCTAGAGGCCATAAACGCGATCTCGTTTTATATAACGGGATCGCGTTATATGAAACGGGATCCCGTTTTATAAAACGGGATCCTGTTTTTGAAAAGTATTAAATTTTTTAAAAAATAGCAGAGACCCCATTTTCAACAGCGACAGGCGCCAGAGGAAAACGGGATCCCGAGTTCTCAAAGCATCCAGCCAGGTAAGTGGATTTTTCCACTTGTAAAAAATACCCATCAATTGTTTATACCTTCCATTGTTTGTTTTGATGTAAAATACAATGAAAATTTAAATTTTAAATTGTTATTTAGGGTTTAGGGTTTATAAAATCAGTAGTTGATTTTTGACAATTTAGATGTAAAATACAATTGAAATTTTGAAAGACTATATCATATAAAATGTTAGAATTTGAACAAACTGTCAAAATTATGTTTAAAATTGAGAATTGAATAGATATATTTAGGCATTTTAGCTGTAAAATACAATTGAAATTTTGAAAATACTGTATCATATGAAAGGAGAGATTTTGAACGAACTGTCAAAATTTGAGTTCAATTTGAGTGTTGAATAGTTCTATTTAAACATTTTAGCTGTAAAATAGAATTGAAATTTTGAAAATACTGTATCATATGAAAGGAGAGATTTTGAACAAACTGTCAAAATTTGAGTTCAATTTGAATGTTGAATAGGTGTATTTAAACATTTTAGCTGCAAAATGCAATTGAAATTTTAAAACGATTGTATCATATGAAAGGAGAGATTTTGAACAAACTGTCAAAAATTATATAGCAAATTGGGATGATATGTATATTTGGTTTTTATAAAATTTACTTATAACAATGTATGTCATTGTATTTTAAAGGCATTATTGAATAGCTAACTATCATGTAAAAAAATTACAACAAACCATAATAAAACCAAGTTATCACATCCTTCATAATCAAACATTTAGAGACAACTAGAACTAATCAAGAATTGAGAAAATTTTACAGTTTTTGTGATAGCCAACTAATTAAGAATGAAATGAAGCCAACATTTATGTAACTTTTGATATACTCAAGTAGCTGTCCTCACTAGCTAGGTTATGCCCCTGGAATGAACATCGTGATGTTAATTGTGATACGAGATTGAAACCTCATTGGTAATGCTTTCCCTAATCTTAATGACATTGATGTAGGCTCCACTCATGATCCTTACGAAGATCTTTCCACCACTAACCTCTTTCATGATAGGTAACTATCCTCACCATCTCCTTAGACCTAGAATACCTTGAGCTTATCGATTGGGACCAACACGACCCTTTATGATTTGATGTTTTCCAAAATGATGAAGCCATCATGAAACTTATCAAGTGTCAATACCACATCCCCATTGTAATCATAAGAAAGACTTTTCCACCATACTTAACACCTACATATATGCTTATTTTGGAGAGAAAGAAAGAACCCTTCAGTCCTGAGGCACCCTAGTCTAGGCAGAATAGCAACAATCTATATAAGAAGAAACTTGTGATCGATTAAAATGATATAATAAAAATGGACACTTCCCAAGAGCTCCTCAATTTGACAAACTTCACCTTCCATTAGATACCACTTAGATACAAGACATGACTCCCCTCTCCTTATTGAGGACATGCTATAAACATCAACCTGTGAATAGAAGCTTGGACCCTAAACTCTCTAAGATAGTAGCTCCACTGGACCTTGACATCAAAGAAGGCATATATAACCATGTCACCATGTTAAATATTACGTTGATTTCTTCATGTGGTCTTATGGTGATATGCCTTGAGACTCCATCTTTAAAGTCATGCATCATCTTGTGGTTCACCTCAATGCCAAACCTATTCAATAAAAGCTACGCAAAATGCACCCCCAAGTAGCCCTCGTGGTCATAGAAGAATTGTATAAACTCTTGGATGTCCAGGGTTCATTCAGACTATTACTTTTCCTAAATGGGTAGATCTAATGTGGTCTTAGTTAACAAGAAAACTAAGGGAATTCATGTTTGCACTAACTTTTGAGACATCAAAAAAGGATCTACCCCAACTTAGATAACTTTTCTCTACCAAACATTGATATGGTCGTGGATCTTGTGCATAGCCATATATATAAAATTTTATCATTAATCTGGATATAATATGGACCAAGTTGAAACATTTGAGTTAGACATGGAGACACCTAGATTATGGAGCTCGGTCTATGTAAGAAAACCCCTGTTATAGACTCAACACAAACTTATCCCTCAACCCTCTAAATTGTGACTTACATCATTTGATTACCCTGGAACACACTATATAGACAACTCTATACAAATTTGGCAAAATATATTTTCTCCTAACAGAAACTTGTATATGTAGAAGTATCTACTACTACATTAGATTTGATATACTTCTTAAAAGGAAAGAGTTGGGACTAACAACTAAATAGAAAACAATAACTAGTTTTGCATTTTGTAGGAAATAGGAAACAAAATTGAGCTAGAACCAGCTTGACTAATTTATCTATTTCTAGCTAGATTGAACCCTAATTCTATATGCAATTCCAACCCTAACCCTAACACTAATTCTAACCCTAATCCTAACCCTAATTCTATATGCAATTCAAACCCTAACCCTTATTATAACCCTAATCATAACCCTAACCCTAGCTCTACTTGTAATTGTAATTGTAACTCTAACTCTAGCCCTAACCCTAACCCTAACGAGCTACTTGTAATTGTAATTGTAACCCTAACTCTAGCCATAACCCAAACCATAATTGTAGCTCTAATACTTACCCTAATTTAGCAACCCTTGAATTCTAATTCTAACCCTAACCTCAATTCTAACCCTAAGCCTGATCCTAATTGAAACCCTAACCCTAACTTTAATTAATCACGAGTCATGCTACAGGGATTTCTTCTACATATTTTGTATGCATGTGTTATTCCCTTATTGCATGTGAGTTCACCAATTATTTGGAAACTTCTCCTAACTGGGAGGCAGGCTTGTATTCAAGCCCTATAAATTTTGTGTTTATAGGTGTTATGTTTAAAGCTATATGGAGACTTGTAATAGGAGGTCTTGAATTTGGTACCAATGATTGTGAGTTCCTTGTCTAGAATATGATGAACCTTTTGAACAAGAGAACCTTGTAGACCATGATGCATATCTTGAAATTTAAACTTGAACATTATCGTCATGTGAATGCTTTTAGCCATCCTACAACCTCCTATCACCCTTCATCCTCTTATAGGGATATGCCAGACAACCTCTCCAAGTTGACCATGCCAAACCCAAAGTCACAATCGTAAGAGGTAAAGAATCTTTTGGCCCCATTCAAGTCCACTCCCTAATAGGAGTGATACAATGCTAATAGGGTTGTGAAGGTAATTAAGTTCTTGATTAGCATGTTGGGTGTATCTAAGCATAATGATGATATAGTTAGTCTTGATTTCATTAATCTTAAGATCATTGAGCTAGAGTACTTAATATATATGGTATAGTTTGTTCAATCAATAGTGGTAGGGAAAATTAATATACTACAATGACATGAAACATAAACCAATAGGTGTCTTAAGATATATTAGTGGTAGGGAAAATTATAGTGGCCCTAACCCTAGTAGAGTAATAAGTTGAAGTAGTGTTAGAATTACTAATAAACTAAAAAACTTTATCCTAGGGTGGTGGGACAAATTACACAAGCCTTACAAAGCCTCTACCACTTCCTTGACATTTTTAACATTGTTCGAATTTGATAGGAGGGATTTATGTCACCTCCTCCTCATCTTAATTCTCATAGTGGATAGAATCATCCAATTTAGCATCAAGACATGAAGGTTTATCTTCATTATCTTAGAAATATCCTCCAAGGCTTTGTGCATATGCTCATGCCACACATTGAAGATGTGGAATTTATCTAAGTAGCAATATAGAAATCCTTAGCCTAACCTTCTACCCCTTCAATATCATTGTATAGAAGGTAGATACAAGTAACATTTGATAGCATGGAGGCACAACTTAGGGATTTCAAGTTGAATGTAAAAAAAATATTCTTCCCAACAAATGCTAGATGTCTAGGAGCAATTTAATGATTTCTTCCATTATCTGCCTAGTCTAGAATATAATTACCTTTTCTTTTGATATGTTTGAAGGAGATAGATTTAAACAAGTATTCACCAAGTTTCTAACTTCCAATATATAATAGTTTCCAATAACCACAAGCTTCATCTATGCTTTTTCATATGATCAATGTTGATCTTGGAATCTCCTTCCACACTAAGGGATATCTTGTTTAGTTTCCAAGTCATCTTGAGGCCCTAGATATCATGGCCCTAGAATCTACCATATTAGTGTTCTTGACACCAAAATCATAAGCTTTAAGATAGGTAGAGGTTTTCCCTTATCATCTCTTAATAACATACTCCTCCTACTTCACTAGGATTACCCTTGGCTACCCATCAAAATTTCAAGCTTAATCCATCCCAATGTAGGTGTGGACCAAAGGGTGTGAATATCAACATGGGTATCTCCTTGTTTTAACCTTATTCAAAGCAACCTTGGCCAATTATGAGCCTAATCAGTGCCTCTTCTAGCATGATCATATATTCCTCTTTACCCCAACAATCACCAAGTTCCTAAATGCACCATATTTCTTTAAAATAGTCCAAAATTTGGGATGCATATTCACATTTAAGAATTACATGATGATTGTCCAGAGAAGTTTCCTTACTTAAATGCACATTGAAATTTTGAAATATATATTGCCCATTGTATCAATCATTATGGTAGTCCTAATAGCTCGCTTACATTTTGAAATTTGTACATGCATGTATACATTATTTGTATGTTTTTAATTTAAATTTATTTCAAGTGTAATTTCTTGAAACATATATATATATATTCTTGATTTAATTTTAAATTTGTACTAAAGTTTGTATGTTTATATGTATATATATGCAGGTTCATATCTAGATTTTTATATATACATCATGAATCTAGATGATATTCACTTTGATGTTGAGGACTTTATTAATGCACAAGATGATCCGGCCGCACCCCCACCCCCACCCCCACCCCCACCCCTAGCGCCAAATGCCCCACCTCTAGATGCCCCACCTACAGATGACCCGCCTCCACCTCCACCTCCACCCCCACCTGGAACTGACCAGGCTCGCTTGCGAGCCATAATAAATGAAAATGTGGATTCGATACAAGAAAAACTGAATTCCATTCACAGTGAACAATTCATGCCACCTCACGTAGTACGTTTTGCATCTTTGATGCAAAACATTGTAGATTCTATGAGGTCTATTGACTCAGATTTTGATGGATTCCAGAAATGGAGAGAGGAGAGGCACCAATTTTATGCTGATGGCCTCTCCTATAAGACTATTTTGGATCTTAAAATCACAAAAGCTCATTTAGCACAATATTTTAGACATCCCATTACAAATGAACCTATTCCTGCAAATAAGAAAAGAATATCAATCAGGTGGTGTAGGCATGAAGGAATGTCTGCTAATTTTTGGGATAGATGGTGGATGGTGTTTGATTATCCACCTCATGCTAATTGTGAGGTTCCTTTATATTTTTTGAGAAAATTATATGTAGAGTTTGTTATGAATAAAAAACCCAACTACTTTGATTTTAGATCATTCCAGGGTGTTGGTGGTGGCATGCCACAACAGAGGTTGGGGGCACGGGTTGATCCCCAACGACCGGTGCCTATTCAACCTCTTATTGACCCTCCTATTGCTGCCATTCCTTCGCCCTTCGAGCATCGTGCAGTGGTATCCACACTAGGCACATTGAGTGCACTCTCAGGTAGCCTACATGAGCAGACTTCTATGATGGTAGCTCGAGTTAGAGAGCATGGAGGAGTTGATGATGGAAGTGGTCCTAGTGCCACTCCACATGTGTCGATGCCTCATACATGTACGAGTTGCAATCAGTTGTGTTATGGACCTGATCAGGCAGTTGCACCCACTTCAGCTACACATGCATCATCTGATAATGTGGGTACTGAATCATTTGTTGATTATCTATTTGCTGAGGATCATCCCACTGATCATTCGACACAGGTATATATAGGTTATGTACACATGTTGAATTTAAAACAATTTTTTAACCACGTGTTTTTAATCAACATATAGATGATCAATTAAATTGTAATATTTTAACAATCGAATTGTTTGGTTTGTTTGGTGTAGATGATGGCAACAGGGGTCACAATTGATCGAATTAATTTTTCATCGACACCTGTTCATCTCGGGCACCCATTTGGGGTACATTTTCAATGATTTGTAATTTTGTAAAATTCAGTCTTGAATGTGTGTACAATTAAATATTTATGAACTTATTTATGAATTGGTTCAGGGTTCTTCCACATTGAATCCTCCATCTCAGGGTGTCTCGAGCGCTCCTCCATCATTGGGCATCTCACATGACACTCTTACAGTATGTACACATATTGTTTTAAAAAACTGTATATATATACTTAAATTTTTCTATTTTGATATCAGTGTATCTAAAAACGTGCACATGTACTATTTAATATTTTATAAATATGTCTATGCAGGTTGACACAACTATGAGGATGGGCATTGTAGCACACTTGGATAATCCAAGTTTATATCAGGAGTCGACTGCATTTCAGGTTGTTGAAAAACGTATTTAATATAACATGTACATTGTAAGTCAATTATATATATGTTTTAAAACCTGATTTGTACACACATGTGCTAACTTAAATATAAATGACATTGTAGGAGCTTGTTAGTGACACGTTTCATGAGCAACACACAGCACATGCAGAGCAGGAGGATAGAGGAGATGGGCAACCTGATACGGTATAATTTAAAATTTAGATTAGATTTAAATTGAACAATTAAAATATACGTTGTGAACTTAAAGTAAATTTCTTGATATATATATATATATGTTGACATGTACATTCCAAATTTTTTTTTCTTAAATTATAGCTCGATACATGTCATGGAGCTAAGCCTGTAGAGACAGGTCCTGGAATAGAGGATTCACAACAAGTTCCTCTTACGGTATAATAATTTTTAAATATGATAGTTCTTATAGATTAAATTCAATTAAATCATTTTTAAAATCGTCAAGTATATCTAATTTCAACTTGAACTTTCTCTTGTATTAAATAGATTGATTTAGAGCATGGAGACACAGGTCCAAGTGCACCAGAGCATGCCTCTCAGCCTCACACGGTAATTTAATTTTATGATATTTAAATTATAAATTTAAAAATTGTCATTAAATTATCTATTTCCTTATCATCTTACATCTAATTTCATATAAATCTTTCTCTTTTGCAGAGTGATTCAGGGCATCTGAGTAGTTCGCATGGTGTGAAGAGGACTCTTGATGATAGAGATAGTATCTGATAGGTTATTTCAAACATAGGCTAGATGTATAATTTGACTATTTCATGGACTATTTGTTATATACTGTTTGTCATGGACTTTATATATATATATATTGTTGAACACATGGACTTTATATATTTTTTTGAACATGGACCTGGACTTTATATATTTGACTATTTCATGGACTATTTGTTATATACTATTTGTCATGGACTTTATATATATATATATTGTTGAACACATGGACTTTATATATTTTTTTGAACATGGACCTGGACTTTATATATTTGACTATTTCATGGACTATTTGTTATATACTGTTTGTCATGGACTTTATATATATATTGTTGAACATGTGGACTTTATATATTTTTTGAACATGGACCTAGACTTTATATATATATTGTTGAACCTGGACTATATATTTTTACATGTCACACAATAAATGCAATCTTGTCATAGTTCAAAATCATACACATGTCAAAGTAATAATCATGTAAAACCATCATGTTAGTTTAGGTGCATCCATATTTATATATATGTTATCCATGCATACATACATTGCATATACATCATAAACTATAAAAGCATAACATCACATACATATGTATATACAAGCATCCCTAAATTTAATCATAAATCAAACACTAATCTAGAACCATGTGCATGAAGGAAAAGAAATGTAAACATTTGAGATCAACCATAATAAGATATATAGATTGACATCAATAGAAATAATCAATTGTCATATATAAATCTACAAGTGTCAGATTGTTGATCTAGATTTGTGCTTAATGAAGAAATTGCATTGAAAGAATTTATGTAGTGATGAGGTCCTAATAAAGTTCCTCCATTCATTCACGGTATGCATATTTAGGTCCTGGTCAAATTTTAAGCAATAAAATGGTAAGCAAATCAAAACAAAGCATTAAAAAGTGAGATAAGTTCATGAGGATCTCTTGCCTACTAGGAGGGATCAATCTCTCACATCTTCTCATCTAGAGATCAACTAAGTTATATTAAATGATCCTAGCATGGTTATAGTTATATTTATCCAAGTGCCTTGGTGCTTGAACATCTTGTGTTGATCATGTAATTTAAGATGTCTTAAGGGGTCCTAATTTACGATGTCTTAAGTGGACACAACTTCTTCACCAAATGGGTGGAGGAGTGCCTACAAGGATAATTGTTGCTAAAAAAACATGTGAACTATAACTTTGGAACTAGGCCTACAATTTATTAGTGGAGGTGGGAATTTCATTGTAGCATAAATGACACAAATTAGGAATGAAGTTAGTAGAAATCTTCCCCTTTGGTAGCCTACAAAAATTACCTATTTAGAGATCTACAATGATCTCAACTCCCCATAGTTATGAATCATTAGCCTTTCCAAAATCACATGTCTAATAATGACACCCATCTAGCATTTAAATGTATTGAGTCTTTGTTCCCAAATAGTTTGCACATCATAATCATGGCCTCTTTCATTTCACTAGGAAAACTTACAATTGTGTAATCCTCCACATTCCTTAACTTTTTAAATCCACATTAGGACTAGCCCAATCTTTTAACACTTCAATTACATTATACTCTTGAGACCATTACCTTGCAACTATAACATTGTACCTCAAAGTGGGTTCAAGTGAATTCAACATTTATTTGAAAACTACTTCTCTCACCATTATTATAGTCTAATTTTCTACATTATTGATATAGTCTACATTTATGGTACAATGCCTAAAAGTATCTAGCAAGATATCTAAAAAGTTAAACACATCAAATTTTCTATCCAGCCTATGTAAGTAGGATGCTCTAACCTACCAACATTTGTGACTACATCTCCTTTGTCGTCTAGCTAATCTATGAAGAAATATTATATTAAATTAAATCCCAAGGCCTTATGTGGGTATCATGGAGTGTCCTTGCAATCTAGTAACTTAGATTCCATTTATGCTTCTACACAAACTATTTATAGTTGAATAAACTCTCATCACTTTGGTTCTAGTTGACTTCTTATTTTGTTTCACAGTCTTCTCCACAATAAGATTCATATACATGTATTTGAGAAATAATCATGAGAAATCACTTGATTTGATAAGTTGATTAATAAACAACTTAATTTACAAGACAAAAGATTTCATCATAGATTTACTTCATTAATGCAAAGAAAATTGATGGGATATTCCAATATTTTACAAAATGAAACCTTAGTGTAACTTTAATTAGGATTTGTCCATTAGTCCTTTTAATACGATCTTTAGTGTCCATTCTAGGACTCAAGGAAATCTTGTGCTTGACATGTTTCATCCTATGAACACAAACTCAAGATGTGAATCAAATTTTAAAATAAGTTTAGGTCTGCAGGAACTTATAAGATCTTAATACTTTACATTTTTAGACAAAAGGCCCTGGATCTCATCTATAAATTCTCCCCTCCACTTCCTAGCTATGGTCCCATATGGTTCTCCCACAATTTCTATTCCTTTGTATCTTCCCTTCCCTCCACTTTGTGAAAGCTAGATTAACTTTAGGATATGATTTATCCCATCCCACTTCCTATCCTATTGTCTAGTTTTACATCATTTCCCCATAACATCGAAACACTCATTTCTTCCTAATTGTAGAAGCCTAATTGCCTTGAAGAAATCCTTTCTTTCTTCAATTCATTTCATCCAATTCCCACTTGAAGTTTTGTAACATTTTTTGCAAAAGTTTGCCAAGTTCATATACCCTGTCCCAAGTCAAATTTTTACAAATTCTTCAAAAGATTCCACCCACCCCAAGTACTCCCCTGCATGACTTAGGACCACCATTAATGACTTTCAATGGACATGATATGATGTAATATTTCCTCCAAATTCCTCTTAACATCGGTGGACCCCTCAAAAATATGATGAGTTCAAAATAGAAATAAAGTGAGGAAAAGCACAAGTTAGCACAAAAAATGGGAGTTAAAATGGGTTAAAAATCAAGAAGAAAAGATAAAAATATGAGTTATTTCATGCATTAAAAACCACAAGGTCACCCATTTTAGGAATAAGGTCACCACTTTTACTAATTAAGGTCATTCAAGTAACCTAGAGACACTAGGGGCAACCCTAAGACACAAAGAGGTGACCCTAAGTAGGAAAAATGAAGGGGGCACTAGGTAAAAATGTGAGGTAGGGAAGGTCAATTTGGGGGTTGAAAAAGATGCTCAAGAGGGGGAAGAACACACAGGACATGCCACCAAGAGTGAAACTACTGGTAGGAGTGTAATTCACACCTACATGACTATGATTAGGACTTATTTATCATCATCAAATTGTCATGTAGGCTTGATGTGATTTTACTACTTATAGATACCAAATGTTAGGAGTTTCAAGCCACAAATACTAATTCCACATAACCTTAATGAGAGAAGCTATGCTAACTTTTTGAATGTCTTAAGGGGTCCTAATTTACGATGTCTTAAGGGGACGTCTTAAGTTCTCAAAATTTGGTGAAGTTGCCCAAAGCAACCAAATTGAACAATATAATAAATCAAATTTAAAGTAAATTCTAAGTAGAAAAACATGGACATTTAACAAATAAAATACATAAAATAATAATTTTGATAAATTTAATACTGTAGAGTATAAAATTGTGTACATACACATGTATACAAATTTCTGAACAAAATGTGTAATAATGTAATTGTGTATGTACATATATGCCAACTCAAAATAATGTAAATACAAAATGTCGTTATATGCCATCTCAAGAAAATCCAAAACTTGAGGAGAATGTAGCAGGTCTTCATGCCACCTGATATAAAAATAATACAAGCAATTTATCAATATATCTGAATCAAAACATGTATTTTAATTTATATAAAACTATCTAGATATACACAATTTGTACCTGTATTTACGAGTGTCTCTCAAGTTTTTGTTTCAAAGTATTTGATGAATTTGTGATGATGGCCTGAGGATATAAAAGGATAAATTAAATCAATTTCAACTAATAACGCACAAGAAATATCAAAACATGTATTTAATACATATTTAAAACAACAATATAAATCTATTTAACTATATTTACCTGTATTTACTTATTCCATTGTACCATCTCCATCCTCTCTTTTTTCCAATGCATCGATGATTGTCTCATGGTCTTCCATAGAAATGTTCCATAACTCTTTATTTGTAGGTTTTCCGCGATACCTCTCCAGTTTTATATTTGTTGCCAACACCAAATGTGAGTAGTGTATAATCTTCTTATGTGTTTCATAATCTTCGAATGCAGGCAAACCATTCTTCCTTATTAGGTATTTCCGTAGCCAAGTGCCAACAACCACCACCGAACCTATTGGATAATGATAGGCATCATCAAAGAAATACTTAAAATTTGCTTAAGGGGATCAAAGAAGTTCTTAAAATATGCTTAAGGGGATGTCTTAAGGGGATCATCAAACCTGTTGGATAAGGAAAGCCATCATCATCTTCTCGAGGTGCTGTTAACTTATGTTTAGTCTCCACACAATGAGCCAACCAATATTCAGTTTCCTCTTCATTATTCTTTGGTGCAACAACAGCATACACATGTCCTGCAAAACAAATTTTGATTCAATAACTTGCACATGTCCATAAAATTTGACCAATCAACATACATGCATTCATATGTACACATAAATAAATAAAAGCACTACAAATTAGTAATCAAAGTGAAATAAAATGAAATGATTTGAATTAAATTACCTTCTTGTACAAGGTCTGAAACACGGTCATAATCGTCTGATACAAACAGTTGATCATTGTCTTCAATTGTTGTTTCACTTTGATTATGTGCTTGTGCAAGTGTCAATGGTCTTTGTTTCCACTCTTCAACCCATTCTGTATTCTCACATGCTTCCCAATCTCCTGAAATACAAAACTAACAAAAACATGCAAGCTCCCTTGTCCAGATAGTCCATGTACTTGCATTCGAACTCCTAAATGAATGCCATTTAGTAGATCCACTGATTGTTTGGCAATCATGTCTAGGTAGAATATTTTCTTCTTCAACCAACCAAAAGAATCGACGAACTGTAGAGTACTCGCTTGATCCAGGTGTACATAATCTTGTATTGCACCAATCTACAATCCCACGTGCATCTTTAAATTTTACTGCATCCTTAAATTTTAATTGTTGTCTAGCAAGAATTCTTTTAACACATGCACCAGCTCCATCATGTTCTCCTTTACCATGTCCAGCTTCAAAAAAATTCCACATATGTTGGACATTATTCTCCTTGTGAACCCTACATAACCAATAGAACATTCGAGCATTCTTGAACTGCCCCGTACAATTATCTGACCATATAAGATGTTCAGTCATCTGGATTCCTCTTTCTCTTAAATTTGTATAAAATATATTGAAACAATATTGAACAAACTCTGACGAGTGTAACCGATTGTCACTCAAATAGAAATGATACTCCCTCAAAACTTTTCTATCATTCTCTGTGCTATCATCTGCATGTCTATAAACAATATGAACAAACATAGCAACCTGCACTGAATTGTAATATTGTGATTGAATTTCCTCTTGCGGAGCTAAAGTATAGTTTTCTGCAAAATCAACCACTGATAGTATAGTACCAACTGGAAATGTGTTTCTACATTCACGAAATTGTCCATCAAGCCATCGAGCTTGTTGAGAGTGCTTGACATATTTTGGTATAATTTTACTTTTAAATTCTGATATGAATGCATGCACACTAACCTTTTCTGTAATTAAATCACAACGCTTTCCAAATTTTCCATCTTTTAAAGAATATTCAACATTCTTAAATCTTTTAACATCCACTAATTGTTGTCCAAAATCATTTTCAACACTTTCATGCATACAAACTCTTAACAAAGAAAGATTGCCACAACTAATGCATTGTCCAGAAATACATGAACTTAAATAAAAACCTTTTTCATTAGATCTTTCACAGAACAAACTTGATATAAACTCTTTTATTGCTTCAGTTGGCATATTAATATCACATTCATGTATAATCATGTTACGATGTAAAGTACAACGTATATATTGAAACACATCATAATAGTAACGAAATTGAACATGCGTTTTACAACAACAAGATATTCGTTCCTTATTAATCTTTACATAGCATGGTTTGCATTTTTCAAAAGATCTTTGACTTATTTTAATATTACCAGGTAACACTAATTCATCACAAAATTTTCTATAAAATTTAGTTTGCGTTGTATCTAATAGGTGTTTTGGATGAGGATCGCGAACTTTGGACCCCACTCTTAATTTTAAAACATCTCTAGCATTAGACGATATCCTAGTATTATCATGCCAATATTTTTCGATCAAAGATCTGATTTCAACATTTAGTTTCATGTCAGATCTCGGGAGTCGACCACTAAAACTCCAACATTGGTTAATTGGATCATTTTCTATACTTTCTCTTCTTTTTGCCACTCTTACCAATGTTTTAGGATGTATTTTTAGAATTCCACTAATATTGCTTACCATTCTTCTATTCAAAGTTGTTTTATTCACTATAGCAGTTGTTATAGCTCGTCTTGCTGCATTTTTATCTTTGGATCGACTATTACTTCCAATAGACTCAATGGCACTAGCAACAGTAGACATAGCATGTTTTAGTGATTGATCTTTTTTTCTTGGTTTAACAAAAATGCCTAACATTTTCATTACTTTTCTCATTTTCCACATTCTCATTAATTGCATCATTAGTTGACATTGAAATGATAGTTTTTTACGATAAAAAAATTCCTTATATAATCTATTGGCATGTGTTCTTATTTGTCTCCAAGAAATTTTACCAGGAAGATTATCCAAAACATCTCTTTCAATTTTGAAAAAATATTTCTCATTTTCAACATCACTTCCTAGATTTTCATTTTCATTTTCAACTTCAAAACGATTTTCATTTTCAACAACAAAACGGTTTTCATTTTCATTTTCAACAAAAGGATTTTCGTTTTCATTTTCAACAACAAAACGGTTTTCATTTTCATTTTCAACAACAAAACGGTTTTCATTTTCATTTTCAACAGAAGGATTTTCGTTTTCATTTTCAACAACAAAACGGTTTTCATTTTCATTTTCAACAACAAAAAGATTTTCATTTTCATTTTCAACAAAGGGATTTTCATTTTCATTTTCAACTACAATTTGTTTCAAATTTTGATCTCTACGAATATTATCAATCTCAACATTGTTATATCCAGCTTGTTTTAAATCTCCTATCAACACTATTTCCATTTCATTCAAAAGTGGATTTGAAGAAGTACCTGGATTTGTGCCCATTGAAACATTCTCCATAGCATTAATAGAGGGATTTGAAGACATACCAGGAGTAGTTTGCATAATCGTATTAGTTTCCACATTCACCTCTTGCAAACTTGCATCATCTATATCCATGGTCTCCTCAATGTTTTTATCTTCAATAGTTGTGGAATTGGATGCTTCAGCATTGTTCATTGATTGAATCTTTACTCTTCTATCTCTTTGCCTTTTTGCCTCCTTCACTCTCTTTGCTTCAATTTCTTCAGGGGTTAATAGCTTCCTATCTTTCCTCTTATTACGACTTTGTGATCCCATGATTAAAAAATTTATGAAGCATGTAATGTCAAAAATTTGAATGTGTTTCAAATCCTTCAAACAAGTACCAATTCAACAAAATTCCACTCAAATAACGTCTCCATGATGGCTTCTATCAAAATACCA
Organism: Cunninghamia lanceolata; assembly: GCA_027924645.1. Lineage (NCBI taxonomy): Eukaryota > Viridiplantae > Streptophyta > Pinopsida > Cupressales > Cupressaceae > Cunninghamia > Cunninghamia lanceolata. The sequence goes on from BSBN01000582.1 coordinate 22,739,478, forward strand.
ACAATACTTCAAGTTGATGGACCTGCAAAAGAAAGAAATATGCCAAAGAATGCTGCAAGAGTCGCTGTCGGCCGTACTGTAGGGCAAGTTGCAGAAATGACAGTCATAGTACAGTCTTATTAAAAAAATAGGCAAATATAAAACGGGATCCCGTTTAATAAACGGGATCCCATTTACTACGCGATCCCGTTTATTAAACGGGATCCCGTTTTATTCACCACCGATGGAGTAGTAAACGGGATCCTGTTTTATAGAACGGGATCGCATTCTATAAACGGGATCCCGTTATTCAAAATTTGAATTTTAGGCTCGGGTTTTGCTTTGTAACCCGCTTCGGAAAATGCTTTGGGGACCCGACCCTGACCTCTGGTCCTAGTTTGACCTGCACCTTGAAGGCCCTGTCAATGTTACAACAAAATAGTGACTTTGGGCATATATTTAAAGGCCTATTTTGCAGAATATTTTGACGAAATTAAAACCCATTATAGAGGAGACAATGTAGATTCTAAATATGTAATTTTTTTTACAATTAAATTTTTTTTTTATTTTTTAATCAATTTATGATGAAATAGGTTCATAACCTTGAATTATCAGGGTTTTTTAATATTTTAATAACTTTTTATTAAAATATTTTTTTGTAAAACAAATTGTATGAAAACGTACTTTAGACAATTATTTTCAATTTAAAAAAAAAAAATTCAAAAAATGTTAAGTTTAGGTCATCTTATGCGTGACGTACACGATGATTTTTTAAAAGACAAAAAATGACCAATAAAAAATTAATAAAAAAAAAATTATTCAATAAAAAATTACAAATAAATATGGAAAACGTGCTTTAGTGAGTTACAAATCTTTTCCCAAAAGGATTTTGAAAAATATGATTATTTAGGTCAAAATATGGATGACGTACACGTACATGGTATAGTAAAAAAAAAGTGACTTTTAAACAGTGGTTTTTAGAAACACCTATTCAAAATCAATTTCTATCATCTGGGTATTGAAAAAAATTACATATTTGGAAACTAGACTCCGAGTACTACATTTCATATTTAGTGACTTTTTCCAAGATTCCACCTTTAAGTGCTTCAAATTTTTAGGTCAAATGTGACAAATTCTGAAAATCAGGAAAAACACTTCCACTTTTTGGCCAAAAAGTGGACACAACTTCTTGCACACACCCTCTCTTTCATCTACTTTGTCTTCTTTACCTACATAGGAAACAAACATATTAAAGAAATCATATTCTTCTTCTACATACTTCACTTCTTCATCCACTTCATGTTATTTTCTATGCATTCTTTTATCTTCATTATTCTCCAAAATCTTTGGCTTCACCTCGACCATACTCAGCCATTCATTATTATTTTTGAATTGCTCATCCATTCTTCTATTCTCCTAAACATCAACATTCTCATCTCTTGGTTCTTCTCTTGAGAACCATGCTATCTCCTTATCCTTCAAGACTATCTTCTCTCTTTGGACTATTCATGAGTCCTCTACATCTTTTGTTGTTTCTTCTTCTTCCTGAATGTCACTCACTTCAACATCAACATCACTATTACTTTCATTAGTTTGAGAAAATTCAAAAGAAATTTCTTCCATTTCTTTTTCAATTAGTTTAAACAACATGTTGTTTTCAAAATTAATTACCTCATTTGTCTTTTTTTCATACTATTGTACAGCTATCTTCTCACTTAACAACAAGCTTACAAATCCTGTGCACTCATCCTTCAAGGCTACTAATACATATTTATTCCCATCCTTCCCAAATCATATGTGTTGTCTTTGTTGTTATACTTCACTGTCCTGCTATAATGCCACAACCTTCCAAACACAATGTGACATACATCCAAATGCATAATATCACAAACTATTTCATCCTTATAATTTCTTATTTGAAACTCAACTTTGCATAGCTCACTTACGGTTACCTAGTTATCTATTTGAAGCCAACTCACTGAATAGGGTGTGGGGTGTTATATTCTTTTCAAACCCAATTTATCTACCATATATTTAGAAACAATATTATCCATGTAGTTATCTGAAATCACAACTTGATAACATTTACCTTTAGACTTGCAAGTAGTCTAGAATGACCTTTTCTTTCCAATATTTCTTTCTTTCTTGGCTGCCATTTCTTCCTCCTGTAGCTTCTTTGCCACTTTGAACAATGTATTTAATAATGTTGATGCCCCTTGCACATCTTTTTTCTTATTAATAGCCATCTTTTAACATCAAATCTCACTAAAGCACATTAGCCAAAATAATAAATCAATTCCCAGAGGGATTTCAACTCTGATACTAATAATGATGCAGAGGAAGGACTCAAACTAGACTAACCTGACACTTTGTCATATTTGTTACAAGGATTTGTCATGAACAATGACTTATGTGCATCCCTAGTTCACCCTTTGAGACACCCTATTATGACCTAATGGTGATTCAACAAGAACAAGCAACAAAGTGCATGAGATTTTGGTTTTTTCAACCCCAACACAACATCTTCTACAGGTTTCCATCCAACCATGACCAAATAATGCATTGATTTTGTCAAACCCTTAGACAACTAGGGTTTATTCCCTTTTTAACAGGGTTTTCCTTATAACAGTCACCCATAACTTCTAATGGCCAAATGGTATCAAGCTAAGATCTTGGAATCCATTAGAGGATGCAAAAATAGAGATTTCCTAAAAATTTTAGCATTTTTCACCGTACCAATCAAGACAAATGAATTTTTTTATCAAAACTAGAAACCCTAGTTTCTCAACAGGGCTGCTAGGAAGATTGCCTTATTTGACAAATCAAACAATCTTTTCTTTAGGAATGGTAACAACAAAAACCACCTGAAATTAAATTATCTTTCCACCTATATAAGTTTTAGAACCATACCTATCCATACCATGTCGTACAAACATGTTTTCTTGTTGTAAAACAGTAAAAATCTGCAACTATTAACACTAAAACAGCTATAAATTCTTCAAAACACAATAAAAATTCATGAAACCAATTACATTTGAAATAGTAATATGTTATTCAACTTTTCCAATCAATTTCAGGTTTGTACCAATCCATACAAGGCTATACAAGTTGGATTTCAGACTGCTACACACAGGAAACAACAAGAAAAAGATGCAAAAAAATGATGTTTTTTCTTTTCGTCACCTTCCATAATTGTTGGGTGTGAGAAATCACTTTCCCCCTTCAAAATATATTCTCTAATTTCCCAAAACTGATTTTCCTATTCAAAACTCCCAAGGTGCAAAGTTGTATGCACTTTTGCACTTTTGTTGACAACTTTTGACAACTTTTACAGTTTCCTAAATTAGCAATCAAAAAGGTACTTACATGTCCCCAAATGGTCCAAAATGACCTTATTTGTACAAAACAACACAACCCCACTCAAAACCAAGGGTGGAGAACAAATTCTAAACATTTACAAAATGACAACAATGCATCAAAATGGATGCCTTTGCATCAGTATTGCTTTAGAGGTGAATCCCCAAGGGGGTATGACTATTATTATTTAGTACCTTCATATTCAACCTAAGTATAAATGAGGTCTAGGTATTATTTACCATATAATGCAAGGAAAGTGTCTTATTGCTAAGTGGATTGTCTATGCCCTCATTCATAACACATGGAAGAATCTTCTCTAACATCAAATAACATAGGATTGCATTAGGGGTTACTAATATGAAGTTAACTTATATGATAAAATTCTTTTTGTCAAATATTTTCAGCATAAATCTCTTTTCCCTATTAATATAATTTGGAAAGCTTGGTGACAAATTACTTGTCTTCTTTCATGGAATAATTTCTCTCTTAGACATGGTCTTTGTTTTCTGACCTCTTATATTTGGTGGAATAGAATAATCATTGATAATAATTTACCTATTTATTATTAATCCCACCTTTAAAGGAAAGATAATTTTTAGGAAGAGTATTCAAAACCTTCATTGATCTGACACTTTCCTCATTTTGAATGGAAGCCATGTATTTCTCCAAAAATTTAATCAATATTACCGATAACGACCATACTACCATTGATGCTATTACAAACTTGGTTGTAGAAGATATAATTGTCATAATGTCCACTAATTAGAAATTTAATTCTATAAAGCATTGATGATGGCTTGATGGGTGCACTTTTAAAATCAATTTCCTCTCAAATCAATCTACTCTAAATTCTTTCTTGATGCTCCATTATTGGCCATTTCAATAAGAAATAAAAGACTAAATTCATATAACACATGTCAAATTATTTATTGATCAAAAGTGGATGTGTCCTCTCAACTAGTTGTTTGGTCACTCTTGCAATACAATCTTCCTATCAAATATTGGATGTCTTTTCTGATACAAATTAATCCTTATTATTCTTTTTGAAAATGCAGTGAAACTATTAACTGTATATTATGGACATGTAGAGTGGCTACGTTTACCTAGAACACTATACAATTTATTCTGAACCAATAGCATTCCATAATAAGCTTGTCCTGGAAACATGCTTTGTTGGGGATTTCTATTAATATAATTTTTAAAACTAGTACACAACCTATTGCTAAACATATTTGGAAAAATAGATGTATGGAAAGAATAAGCATGAATTTGGTATCCTCTAAGATTGATGGTTGAAAAGATTTACTCAACATTTTTTTAAATTACTACATTGTCTAATTTATTGCATACTTTTCTAATGATTGTTACTTTCCTTCTTACCTTTTTTATTTGTCTATTTTTTCTATTGTAACTTTGATGTTTTCTATCTATTCTAACAGATCCATTTTTTTAATAAATTCGATAGTTATTTGTAAACATGTTTCATCATATTATAGAGTGAACAATAAAGAAAAGGCTAATAACCTTTCTTTGATATCAATTTGATGTAACAAGTAGAGGCCCAAGAGTGTGTGTAGAACAACAACAATAGATAAAATATCAATGTATATAGATAATAAAGTACACACACACAAAAGAAATATACACAATACAAGGTTTTTAATGTTAAAAATGTTGTAGTGTAAAGGCACTCTTTCTCTTGTTCTCTTAATCATATATTGTGTCATAAGGATGTATATATAATATGTGCAATATACATGACTTACACTTCAAGTTTCTAACTTGACTTGGCTATATGACATGACATGTACTCTTGACTTGTACTTCAAGACTCTAACTTGACTCACACATTGTGTCTCTAATTTGACTCGACTATATGACATGACATGTTCTCTTGAATTTTACTTCAAGCTTCTAACTTGACTTGACATAACTTGTACACACTTGATATTAATACATTTATCTAAAAAAAAATTGAGGGGCAAGTTTACTTTTCTAACAAAGGGGACATAAACTTATTTTGGGAACGGTATTGGAGAATAATGAAAATATACTTGTCCATAAAAGCAAGAAATTTTGAAAAAAAATGTTTCTAGTATATTAACGGACTATTCACTTAAATATAATGGACTATTCTTGTTCGTGAGAGATGAATTTATGTAAACCATTGCTCATAAAATATAACTCAATGAATTTGACTCAAAAACTAAATAGTTAAATTTGTATAGAACATCATAAATTGACACTTGACACACTGCAAACTACTTATCAATAGACTAATACAATCAAACATAGAATTGTAGTTTATACTCATTAAAATAGTCTACTCCAAATCAGTTCCATATATAAAAACATGCTATCGCTATTACAATATAAGTCGTGGAAACATAACACTCTAAAAAACATTTAAGTACAATGTAGACATATATATTATGTTTGTATGCTACCACTTGTGTCAATATTGCATAGGGTTATTTTTTTGCTACTGAATTGAAAATGGCATGAAGGCACAGTGCATGGGAAGAGCTTTCTTCTTACAGATGATTTGATTCCTTTAAGACGGCCAAGAAACATCACCATTATAATTATGAGTTTCCCCTTTACGCTCCACTTCCCAGAGAAACTATACGACACTTCTTCACAATAATGATTGGACATCTTATTGAGGAGGATGCAACTATAGCCTAAAGAAATTCCCACATTTCCATATGCACTACAAACACCAAACAAAAAGTATATTAAAATGTCACATTGGATAAGGGTAGTGGCAATATAAATCAAACTAAATTTTAAGAAGGAAAGTGGCTATTTAAATTAAAAAAACAAAATAAAATAATGCCAAAGGCATCGATGAGTTAGATTGATACCTTGCAACTTCGAACACAATAGCCAAAACATTGAAGTTAAGCGGGTCTTGAGAAAGGCTGTCCCTTTCTGTAATGCAAATCAATATAACCGCTACAAGAAGATAACATGAATCATGCAACACCAGCTTCTCAAACTGCACAGAAATACCCTGTCTCTCTTCTTGCTTGCTTGACTCCTCCATTGCTTTTGGCGGCGGTTTTATATTCATGACATCCCCTCCCGCCTGGTAAAGTGGATATGGTGGTAGATACCTTTTCCCACAATTACAATCAAAGCAAATATTATATCTAAAAGCTGATGTTTTAATCGTTAAGTCCGGCTAATCATTTCTATTTTTATTTCAGAAATATGAAAGTAGCAGGAAAGAAAACTTACATTAAGACGATGTAGAAAACGAGGAGGGCAGCAGATAGAAGCTGCGGATTTACTATGTTTTCGCCAGCGTGTCTGATAGACACCGTCTGAAACACTCCACCAATTACCTTCTCCCACGTGGTGAGCCCATCCAGCGCTTCCGAATCCCAGTGCAAGCCGAGTATCATAACAACCCCAATTGTGAGAAATCCCGCAGCGCTCAGAATGAGCCACATATTTTGTCTTGTGGAGAACAAGTGATCTGCAAATTGTCTGCAACCATTTTTCACTATATAATCATATATTTTTCTCCTCTTCTCATCTCTTATAAATCTGCGCAGGGTGAAAAGGATGGTTGTGAAGCAGGGACCAAACATTGTATTCCCCAGGAGTATCTCAAACCCTAATATCATAAGCAGGACACTGTGCTTTCTCAAGGGCATCATATTATCGTTCAATGGAGTGAACCCACAATTGGCAAAAGATGATACCACTGTAAAAACTGCAAACATAAACTTATCTACGCCTCTATCGCTGAGGATACTCTCTCCACCTGTGGATAAAGAAAAATAGATGGTGATGAGGACAATACCAGCCAACTGGACTAACAGAAAATATACCATACTTAAATAGCCGAGATAAGTAAGAGCTTCATATTCTAAATCGTCATCCATGACATTCTCAGCATCAGCTATGGCCTCTTTAGGACACTCTACTGCTGCTTTCTTCCTTGGATCATATATCTCCCAATATTCTAAATCATCATCTACAATTTTCTCAGGATCAATTAAGGCCTTATTAGGGCTCACTACTGATTCTTTTTTCCTCTGATCCTTTACGGGGAGATCATAGTGAAACTGTGGTATTGATTTGCCACTGTTACTTGTGATCTGGTAATGATGGAAATCAATCATTTGAGTGCTATTTATTGAGTGGTGAGGTGGGTTTGAGCGATTGAGCCTGAGCCAGAGCCTAAGCCTTGCAAGGTGGAGAGAGCAGGAGGACGTGAAGACTTCTCCGCCTGCAAGCATGAGTATGATCATCACTACGAGGTGGAAATGTGAGAGATCTTCCATGGCAACAGCTCCCAAGCTGCTGACAGTTGCAGCTGACACACTAGTGTAAAACGCATCAAGCACATTCAAGTATCTTTTGCTTTTAGTGGGCGAAAGTCGCAAAGGAAGCAAACCCACTAAAGAAATGGCAACAAAATAGCTAGCATGGATCCAATAGGGATCAGATAGAATAACTGCCAACAAATGAAGGCAAGTTTTCAGATATTTAATCGAAAAATAGCATTTTATCTTTCTGCCCCATTTCGCTGGTGTATTGTTTAGCATCATTTATCCACAGAGAAGATCCCAGTGATTTCAGTGTACAAGAAACCAAAAGCATGCCCACGTATGGGAGAAGTAGGTGTCTTTTATAAGATATTGCTATAGCGGAGTCTACAGAATACAATTCTGAGTGGAGTCCTGTTACATCTTTAGCCATTGGACCGAAGGTGGTGGATGTTTAGATTATTTTTTGTCTATATAATTTCTCTTTCCACTATCATTGGACCACAAAAAAAAACGTAGAAATGGATTTCAGTAGAAGGTGGGTTAAGATGAAGAGCATAAGCATGGATAAAGTCAATCGCATTAGCGTTTCTTAGGCATTTCTTTTTCAATGGGAGATTACAACACTATACATTTTTTAATACTGGATGTTCAGTATGAATTTAATATATTCTGTTACCAAGTTCAGTGCTTATCCTCCAATTTTTTAAAAAAACCGTTAGTGCTTCAAATTGACCTCTGCTTACGTGATGGTCTCCTTATCACCCTTTCACCAAACTGAAAACAAAAAACACAAGATAAACAAAACAAAAACAAGATAAACAAAACACTAAATAAAGCAATATTCATGGTCTAATATGCAAACACAAAATAAACGAAACAACCATGAATATTCTTCATTGCAGTCTAGACGGCTTGAGAGAAGGGATATGAGATGAAAGCAAAGATATCACTATTACCAGAACATTGAGAGCACGAGAAGGAAATTAAACTATGGAATAAACTCTCCAATGTTGAAAGTTTCTGCTAAGTTTTAGATTCGGAGATTTTAAAAAGTAGAATGTTACGCCCCAAGTTTTTTAGTACATTGAAGATGAAGTTAGATTTTTATTATTCAATTTTTACTTTTGGAATTTTATAACAAGTTGGAGTTGGAGAATTGACTTTCATTATTTATTTTCATTTTTTAAAATTCTAATTTAATTTTTTTTTTTGTTTTTTGATTTATTTATAATAATTATAATAAAAATAGTTTTTATTAAATTTTAATCTTATTTAACTCATATTTAACTTAATTATTCTTATAAAATTGCACATTGTTTAAAATATATACACTACTATATTTTTAGTAATTAAATAAATAGCATGTTCTCACAAAATAAAGAATCTTTTGTTTTTTGAAATTTACTAAAAAAATAATTATTAGGAAAGCTCAATAAAGGAGAAACAATCTTATTTCAATATTGATGAAGACCCTTAGAATAACATCACGGAATGTGAAGAGATTTGGAATGGCATTAGAGAGATGGATGAAAGATTAAGGAATTAGTTATTTTACTACACACTATCACCCAATGTCAAAACATAGTGTTGGTGTATAACTCACATGAGTTATTCCTAACATAACCATAGTTAGGTGATTTTCCTCACGTGGAAAGACTAATTCCACTCTATGAGTCGTTAGTAGATATGTCGCCTCATATTCGACACATCGCCGCTACATTTGAGGGTGGTTGAACCTTGAGCTATTCTCTTGGTTCTATTTTCGCTATCTCTCCTATTTTCGTGGAGACTTGTTCCTCAAGCTTCACCTATTTATACTGGTTCCATTGTAAACCAATTTAGTTTTGTTTTCAATACATTGCATTTGTGTTTTATCTCTAATCCATTGATCTTGGACTTCTGCTCACACATGGTATCAGAGCACATGCTCACACACGGTATTAGAGTGAGTGGAATAGCATCAAATCATTTTCTCGTTGATTACATCTTCATTGGCAAATCTCTGCAACCTCTCTTGCACGCTAGGCTCAATCTGGCCTTCTATCACTACATATCAAGGAGGTAAAATTTTGTTTCAAAGCACATTTGAAATGGGTTTGTTTTTGTAGGTCATAATCATCATTGCAGAGCTCATTGACCCTCACCATAGTGAGGTCGAATCATTGCTAGGAAAGCCTCACACAAAGGCATTTTTCTCTGGTTTTTGTGCCTCACACAGAGGCCGATCTATATACTATGAAGTGCCTCACAAAGAGGCCGAATACAGTGCTCATCTCTCTACCTTTTCAAAGGCCAAAAATGACCTGCATCTGCATCGAACGGAGCCTCCAAAGAGGGCCGACCCTGTGATCCAGTCGACGGCCCATCCCATGGCAATCAAATACCACATCGGCAGAAATTTTTTGTGGCATTTTCACCACAATAAGACCCTAGTCATATGGGTTTTTTAGCTCTTGGTCACACTCTACCACAGGGGGCTTATCTTTTTCCCTATCAAGTTTTTTTTTCTTCATACATTATTTTGCTCAAAATTAAATTTTCAAGCATATTGAAATGTTTTTTTGAAGGGGTATTTTTGCATATGATCTAGTAATCGAGTCATTCAAAAGGAAAAAGTGCCTAATTTTTCGTCCTCTATCATTCTAGCCTATCAATGCACTATCATTATAAAGTGCCAAATTAAGCTAGGTTTAGGGTTCTTAAAAATAATTCATCTCAAATTGTAATCTTGTTGGGAGAGAAACAAACAAAAAGGGAAAGTATTGTTGTATGATGTCATGCACTACTTATAATGTGCCACTTTAAGGGGGGAAGATAAGTAAGAAGAGTGCACACACTCACCTTCTTCTATCACTAAAGCACCACCGTAAATCTCAAAACTAAGTTGTTTAAAACTAAATTCACTCATCAACTCTAATAGGGATAAGAAAGAGATAAAATGCCACCATCTAAAACAGAGTTAAACCGATGGGTCATAAGTTTAGTTTTTGGTGATCATATGTCACCATTTATGGAAATGTTTATAAAAATAGAACCTTGTAGAATCTACAAGATTTTAATGAACCAAAAGTATTATGATGTCGGTGGTAAAGGCACAGTTGAACTAGGGAGTGGTATTCTAAATAATGTATGATACATTCCTGGTTTATTTAAAAATGATCTCTTAGTATATGCACCTACTGATTCTAAAAAGATGGTAGAATTCACTATAGATGCTACCCTCATCAGAGAGTCCAAAGATAGAAAACTAGTTGCACTTGGTAAAGTCTACCATCCAGAAGCCTGCTTCATATTTTCACACTTTATAGTTGATGAAGAAGAAGTTAACTTAGAGCCTATTATCAATTCAAGGCTCAGCTCAGATGGCTCAAGTTAGCTGATTATTAGGACTCCAATAAAGCTATTTTGTTGTATTTGCACTTCAAAAGGTGTCAATAAAAATTAGTTATGTAATCAATCATGAAAATTGGGAATTGTATATACACTGAATTATAAAGTGTAATGGTGGGAACAATCACTTCTCAAAGAATCACATAGATTCTTTATCTCATTCATATGTGTGTAAATGCACATTCTTTTATCAGGCTTCAGTATACCAACTTCCGTACACATTGGAGATGATTTGTTTATTTTTTTGAATATTCAGAAAATTTAGAATTTACAACATATTTTGCTTGGAGAGTTCTCAACATCAGCATCTATGGTCTACATTAGCATCATCTTCATCTGGAGGGGCCATCTAAAGTCCTCTTTTTGTTTTGTCTCTTTAGGAGGAAAGTTTTTTCCCATAGGGTTTTCTTTCTTTCTCCATTTTATGAGAGATGTTTTGTAAATGAGTACATAAAATGGTGCACATCTGGGACTCATATTTCATAAACCCACCTAAGCTATGTTAGCCAATATATTACATTGTTATGTAACTACATGGTTATGTTAGTTGGTTCTACAGTTATACCAACTGCTTTGATAGTTTCATCAACTGTTGCATAATATATATACACATTTGTATATGTTTTGAATCATCAAATAAACACAGTCTTCTATGCTTCTCTTCAAATGGTATCAGAGAACTTTCTGATTGCTGGGCGTTGAATTTTGGAGTTGTTGCCAGTCTGTCAGTCTGTGGCAATGAAGATAGGTGCTGGAATGAAATGCTAACCCCATGCTTTGAGTCACTGTGAGATATGAGGCTGATAGCATTGGAAGTGTCCAAGTTGAAGGAAAGAAAGCATTGGAAGGCAATGTTGGAAACCATTTGTAGGCCTATTAGCAAGGAGAGGGTCATTTGCAGATTAAAGTCATTTATTTCTATTGTAGAGGTCATTGATGACTAAAATTTCCTCATCCATGCCATATAGACTTGAAGATGTTGTAGAGGTCTTAGACTATTTTTTAAATGAAAGGCAAAAGATAACAAGAAGTGTGTATTCTCCATACCATTGAGAGGGAGAAATAGTCTGTAAGCTCAAAAGTGGATGTCCACCGTACCAGATGCTAGTAGTGTGGCCAGTAACCATACAAATGAGCCACCTTGAGGCAGTCGTGCTGTTTCAGAAGGCTCAGGCTTCTACTTTGCTCTTTTAGATGCCCTACAAAACACCGGTAATCTTCAATTCGATGAATTACTTAGACAAGGATTGTTAGATTACTTTCTGTTTGATGTTCAATGTCAAGAAAGGAAGATTAGAGCAAAAATTGATGAGGGTTATGATGTCGATGACGAAGATGAGGTAGAATGCACTCCAAAGCGTCCCCATCTCACAGCACAAACCTATCGTGCTCATCTCCGTGCTACAATTTCTTCTTGAAAGTGAATGTATTGGCAAATAAAATAATAATGAAGTTGTTGTCTAGACTCGTTTTTCTATTTGTGGTGAACAATGTCACCCATGAAATTGCTTCTTTTCGATGCTTAACTTTTGAAAGGGCCAAATTATGTAGCATGTAAGACAAGGATGCAGACAATTCTTATTTTTGAGGAGCTATGGGGAATTGTCATTGGTGACATAACCAGACCAGAAGACCCAGATGAAAGGAAAAAGTTTGACAAGGCCAATGCCAAAGCATTGATGTTGATAACACTCAGCATCACCGATGAAGTTCAACCTCACATTTGGGATGCGGAAACATCAAAGGCGGCATGGGACCACAATCTACCAAGGGAAGAACCAGATGAATATCTTCCGTCTATAGTGCAAGCTACATACGCTTTGTATGCAAGATGGCGAGAAAGTTGAGGAATTCTTACGGCGGGTATCTGAACTGTGAGCTGAGCTTGTTGTACTTGGAGAAAAGGTGGAGGACAAACTACTTTCCCAAATACACTGAGAGATCTGCCATCTTAGTTTAAAATCTTTGTCACCACGCTAAACATCACAAAGATAGAGGTGTCATTTGATGAATTGGTGAATCTGTTGCAGCAAGAAAAGGCCATTCAATCAGTTCTTCAACCATGAACTCCTTGGAGGTGAATTCCCTTGCTCGATCTGAGTGGAGGACAAGAAATGAAGTGAATCTCACACTCATGAGTACTATTGTTGATAGCACTAAACCTGACACAGTTCAAGAGGTATTAAGCCAACCTCAATGGAAGAAGGCTATGGATGCAGATTATAATTCTCTGATGCAAAATCATACATGGGAACTTGTGGATCTACCTAAAGGGAAGAAACCCATTGGCTACAAATGGATCTTCAAAACAAAGTACAAGGCAGATGGATCTATCAACCAGTACAAAGCACGACTTGTAGCAAAGGGATATGCTCAACAGGAGGGCATTGATTATGAAGAGACCTTTGCACCCACTACGAAGATCAAAACTATCAGAATGGTCTATGCATTGGCAGTACAAAAGGGATGGAAGCTTCAGCATATGGATTTCAAGAGTGCTTTCTTAAATGGTGATCTCAAAGAAGAAGTGTACATGACCCAGCCAGAAGGGTTTGTTGTTGAACATCATCCACACAAGGTATGTCATCTCATCAAATCACTTTATGGCCTTAAGCAAGCTCCTAGGGCATGGTACATTAAGATTGATGGTCACCTATTGTAGCATGGATTCACCCATAGCCCCTCAGATCTTAATTTGTATATTAAGAAGGTAGGTACATAGATTGTCATTTTGTTTTTGTATGTGGATGATCTTATTCTCACTAGCAGCTCAGACAATCTCATTGATGATGTTAAGAATGATCTCAAGAACTCCTTTGATATGACAGATTTGGGGCTACTTCATTATTGTCTTGGCTTGGAGATATGGCAGAAGAAGAACCACATATTCATCTCCCAAATGAAATATGCCAAGATTCTCCTGGAAAAGTATAGAATGGTCAATTGTAGGCATGTTTCCACTCCAACGGAGAAAGGTTTGCAACTATCTCACTTCCAAGATTCATCTCAAGTAGATGCCACTCTCTACAGGTAGCTGGTTGGGAGCCTCATCTACTTGACCTACACCAAACCAAACTTATGTTCTGTTGTCAGCTATCTCTCTAGATTCATACAGGAGCCACAGAAGTGTCATTGGTTTGCAGCAAAGAATGTGTTGAGATATATCCGAGGCATAGTTGATTATGGTCTGGAATATAAGAAGAGCAATTAGTTCTTCTTATAGGGATATATAGACTCAGATTATGTAAGATCTGTAGATGATAAGAAATCAACCTCATGTTATGTTTTTCATCTCATGTGTGGGCCAATTTCATGGGTTAGTAAGAAGCAAACTGTTGTTTCTCTTTCATCCACTGAGGTTGAGTATTGTGCCGCACAAGGAACTATGTTTGAAGTGATCTGGTTATGTCACATTCTGGCAGATATGGACATTCCTAAAGAGAAGTCACCAGTTCTCTATTGTGACATTCAGGGTGTGTTAAAACTTGTGAAGAATCTAGTTTTCCATGAGCACACTAAGGATATTAAGGTCGAGTGTCATTACATTTGGGACCAAGTTTTGAACCACCACATCCAGCTCCAGTAGTGCCCTACAGACTTTCAGATAGTAGATATGTTCACCAAGTCTCTTGGTAGGATCAAATTTGAACTGTTTAGGGGGTACATTTGTAAAAACAATGTAATAAGGGGGGAATGTTAGCATAATATATTACATTGTTACGTAACTACATGGTTATGTTAGTTGGTTCTATAGTTATACCAACTTCTTTGACAGTTTCATCAACTGTTGTATAATATATATATGCATCTTGTATATGTTTTGAATCATCAAATAAAAGCAGTCTTCTATTCTTCTCTTCAAGCTATGCTTAAGGGGGGTGTTGGTGTATAATTCATATGAGTTATTCCTAACATAACCATAATTAGGTAGTTTTCCTCACATGTGGAAAGACTAATTCCACTCTATGAGTCGTTAGTAGATGTGTCGCCTCATATTTGACACATCGCCACTACATTTGAGGGTGGTTGAACCTTGAGGTATTCTCTTGGTTCTATTTTTTCCATCTCTCCTATTCTCATGGAGACTTGTTCCTCAAGCTTCACCTATTTATACTAGTTCCATTGTAAACCAATTTAGTTTTATTTTCAATACTTTGCATTTGTGTTTGATCTTTAATCCATTGATCATGGACTTCTGCTCACACATGATATTAGAGCACACACTCACAAATGGTATCAGAGCACATGTTCACACATGGTATTAGAGCACATGCTACACATGGCACAAAAACTAGGAATAGAGGGTGGAAACTAAAAGTTGGGAGATGATAACAATGGACTTTTGTAGAATCATTAACTTCTAGGATCTTGATGAGCCCCTCAATAAAGTGGTTTAGAAAATAAGAGAGATAATAGTTTTACCCATGGAGGAATTTGAAAGCAAATTTGGTCAAAAAGAAGCACCTGCAATGCATCACAAAGAATGGATATGGAAGATGGAATTGAATAGATGGACCAAGGAAGTATAATACTACAAAGATCTTGCAAAAGATGGTACACAAAAGATGGAATAATAGCTAGTTATCTTTTAGCCTATCTAAGAGAGTCCTATACACACTTGTTATGTCCACACTTAAGAACTTATTCTTTTTTGTCTCACTTCATAAGGATGTGACAAATTTACAAACCTTTAGAGAGACCTATCTTATATACACATGATGTATCAACTACACTTAGACTATGCACATGCAAGGTGGTTAGTGTCCTCAACCATCTCCTCATTACACCCTAGTCTACATAAATAGGGGTTTCCATCTAACATTTTATTCACTTTTATAATAGTTTTTTGGCAGTATTGTTTGACATATCTATTTGTGAAAGTTATTAGATTTTGTATCCAGATCTTGGTTGCTCCAACATGATATCAGAGCCATGAATCATAAATCACTTCCTATTTTCTAATGAATCTTTCTCTAAGCCCTATCAAAGGTGTCTTACGGAGCTAAAGAGATACCACCATTGAGCACGAGAGGCCCAAATTAGCTAAGATTGATTGTTGTTTTATTAATTTTTGACATAGGCATTTTTTGCAATTTGTTTTCCCTTATACCCTTGCACTCTATGATCATATGACCTTGTACAAAATTTTTCCTAAAAATTTTAATTTTTTTCTTCCTATGTAAAATATTCAGGGCTATTTCTAAGTTGCTAGTTCAATCAATGATTCTAGTTTGATTACCATTTTTTCTTGACATGGCATATTCATGGTCATAGGTATATGGCTAAGGTGTTTTAGTTGAAGGATTTGGGCATTTAAATTGGCATTTCAATCTAGTTCTTTATAGTTAGTGGTGATTTACCAATTTTGAGGGTTTTAAATCCCATTTGGTGTTACAAGTTTCCTTAGTTGGTAGTGATATTTCAATATGTTGCCCCTAGACTCCACAACACTACCATTTGGGCACTTCTTTGTCCAAACATCTACAAATATTTTGCTCCATCCATTTCCACTAGGTTACAAACACTACAAGGTTGAATGAAGGTAAAGTATTAGAGATCTGCTAAAGTTTGTTGTAACCAGTGCTAATAGTTTTATCGAGTCATGGTCTTATAGCAACTTCATCACCATTTCAGAGTTATATCATCATTAAAAACTATGTTGTTGGTTTCTTTCAAACCATGTGGTTATTGATGGTAGTCTTCTAAATTAATGTGGTCATGGTAAAATACACCTACTAACATTCGCCACTAGTAGTTTTCTAATAACCACCTTCTTTCTAACCAAAAGTTTTATGCTAGCATTTTTGGTTAACAATAACATTTTATGTTAACATTTACTAGTACCAATTTACTGTAACCATAGCATATGTTGTTACACTAGCATTTAATATTAATAGTTAGTTGTTAACTACTAGTAGATATTGTAAGACTGCTAGGTCCTCTTTCATGCTTCTATAAGTGGCCCTTTTTTTATTTTAGATATAACTATCAATCCAGGAGTTAGATTTTAAAAAATTTATGGTCAACAGAAAGCTAGTTCCATCCACTACACAATGGAAGAATTATTTTTCAAAATTGTGCTTTTTTAATAGTTTTTTAGCCTCCAAAGTCAACATTTTGTATTAAATTTTGATGGGGCATAACTTTCACTTCTAATTTCAAAATTTTACATTTTTTTGAAACTTATCAAAAATCACAAGGATTTCAATTGTATATGTAATTTTTATCCTTGGTATGGGGCTTTTTCAAAAATCTGCAAACCAACATGGATGCAAGAGATAGAGTTCCCTTTGATGTTGTAAGGTGGTATGAAGGACAAATTACCTTTTTGGTGGACAAAGACTATACCTATATAGAGGCCATCGAACCCAGAACTATATGGATTCTTAGATTTCCATATGAGGTATAAAGAGATGAAATAAGGGTATATGTTGATATTTTGCTGAGCAAACCTAAAGACACTACTACTGAAAGATTTAGTACATATGATGAAATGTTGAATAAAATGGATAAGAAAAATATAGAAGAGCATCTTGTTAAGAAAAAGGGGGAATTACATAAAAAAAATGGGGCATTTCACCTGAAAGTCCATCAAAGCCCCTGCGGAGGAAGAACATGTTGGCAAGAGACACTATGTGGCTTCATGAGTGTTGTCATTAATGGCAACAAAGTCTATCCCACACATCCGCAATACATAATATGCCTATACCGGAAGTTAGATTGAAGATTGTTTTGGTTTGGTGAACAAGAACAGAGTATGCAACAAGGTCTGACAATCAGGTCTAGATCTCTCAGATGGTGTAACTCAACAAGTTGCAGACATGGACAAGTCAAGAGGAGTATCATGACTACTATATTCCATAGATTTAGTCTTCGGTGATAAAACATGGAAAAGATATGAGAATCTGAGTGTTGGATTCCAAAACAGGTAGAGCAGACTGAGAAAGAACTGACTGACAGAGCATCAAACTTTAATTCAGATGAGTAATTGATGTTGATAAATCAATTTGAGGGATCATACATTGTTGGCTGACATGATTGATGACTTCAATGCCTATGTTTTTGATATGCATCACAAATCAAGCATGGATTTAGTCGATAGATCAGTAATTTGTAAATATCTTGAGTATTCTGGTTGCTGACTAGAAAGTTGCTGAAATCCTTGGTGTGGATATATATACTAGATGGATTCTAGTATGAAGGTGTGTGTGTGTGTGTATAGATGTGATGAAATAAAGTGCGAAGAAAAGTAGAGACAAGTGTGGAAGCAGCTATACAAGTCCGGTATGTGACAGAGCAACAACACTAGAGTAGAGGAAGAATGAAGTGCATTAGATCAGTATATTGTACCTAACCAAAACTAAACTCTAGCATTTATAGATGCCTCTCATCAGTTCAAACACCTGATTACCTTATGTATGTTCTATAGATAGTGAGTCTCTTGTAGGCAGTGTGCCTCTTGTGAGCAGTGTGCTCGGGCAGTGAGTCCTAATTGGCAAGTGCCATTTTGTACTTCTTATTCTTTTAACAGAGAATATAATCTTGGGTTAGTCACCTCATGGTTTTTCTCTTAACGGGTAAGTGCAAAAAGATGGGGGGCCAAAAAGTTGCCAAATGGTTTTAAAAAAAAAAAAATACATAATGCAAGCGCGTTATAACGTGCTCGTGTTATAACACGAGCGCATTATGAACCACTATTAAAAAAAAGGCTTGTCATTTCATTTCATTTCTATTTTTCTCCTCTATCCCCGTGGCTTACAAACCCTAGAAAGCGTGCTCACAATTTGGAAAAGCCAATTCAATACCAAAATCTTGCCGATTCGTCGCCAAAATGTCGCCACAACGTTGAGCACGCCAAAGGAGTGAGTTTTTTTTTTGTTTGAATTTGCTTCTAAATAGGTAGGTTTGAGTTGTTTTTTGATGTATATTTCATTAATTGTCAGGAAATGTTAATGCACCTCCTCCTCCTCCTCAAAATCCACAAAATTCTGTAGAACAACAACCTCCTCCATCCATTCCTTGACATGCCCCTGGAACACAAGAAAATATAATGGGGCAAATTGAAAACAACAAAAAAGAAATTGAAGATGTAATTGTAAGGTTGAAAGATCCTTCCACTTCAACCTTGCATAGGTCCACGCTTACTGAATCTCTTGAATCTATGTTATCAAATGTAGATTCAATTAGCAAGAAAATAACTAGTTGGACGGATAAGAGTAGAGAGTTTAGAGATTATTATGCAGACAAGCTGTCATACCAAGATGTGAAAAAATTACAAATCACAAAATTAGACTTGTGTTCAATTTTCACAAACCCACAAACAAATCAACCTCCACCCATTACATGCAAGAGTTTCCCTATCCATTGGTGCAACAACCAAGAGATAGGGGACAATTTTGGGTAGAGGTGGTGGATAGTTTTTGACCATCCTCCATGAAATAATAATGAGGTCCCGTAATACTTTTTGAGGAAACTCTACTGCGAGTTTGTCCTAAATAAAGTGCCAAACTCTTTTGATATGCGAGACTTCCAGGGTAGAGGTGGGGCTCAGCACAAGATAGCCCAAGGGCACGTCTTGACCCACAGCGGGTAGTGAGACAAGTAATCAGCAGACCAGCCCACAAGCATGTTTCTATCCCTTCCATTGTGAAGGATAGTGTTGAGGTCGATACACTTCAGTCCATTAGTGCCTTGACCCAGAGCATCATAGAGCATGTCGGTCCTACAGCACAGAGTGGGTTGGGAGATAGTGCGAGGAGTAGGGTCCCACCCCATACTTGTCAGACTTGCAGGTCAGCCTGTGGTTATGATCCCATGGATAGTTAGGATGTCAGTGCATAGGCTACATCTGTAGCTAAGTAGATGGTGATGATAGATACCCTCCTGAGTGAGACTTTTAGCCTTGATACTTAGGTAAATATTAGCAAGTTTATTAAATTTAATTTATTAAATTTTATTTTTGAAATGCAAGATTAACTAATTTAAATTGATGATTTTAATGAAATTTCAGGGTCATAGCATCGATGTAGTTTTCAGTGGTTCGCCACCTGCATTTTACACTAGATCATCTACTATCAGGGTATGTAACTAGTAAACAATTATAAATATTACGTGTGAATAGCATCATCATATGAATGGTATTCTAATATATGATTTTGGATGTTGAATAGGTTAATATTGTAGATTTCATGGCAACACCTGCCAGCGGTGGCGGACTTCAAAGCTTTACAGAGGTAATAAAATAAATAGTTTAATGAAGGAATTGTACTTACTAGATTTTTGTATGTGACTTGTGTGCTTTATTGTGTGTACTTCCATGTTTAGATGAACGTGTGTGTATGTTAGGAGCCATGATTTGCATCACTATTATAATTTTCATAATTGAATAATGTTGTTTTATTTCCAGATGATGTAGGCTGCGGAGACACCTCCCCATGTTTAGAGGGCAATGGAGCATGGTGTGGCCTCTACAATTCATAGCTCCATGGCATTGACAGGGGTATGAGGTAGATTAGTAAATTTCAATTTACATTCATTGTTATAGTTGTCTATTTTTTAAAAATCAAAAGATTATTGATTTAAAGTTTAATTTCTATCTAGATGGTTTCTATAGGACATGACATTACCAGGGCATATTCCTGCTACTAAGGCAAGTGAGGAGATAGATCATATGTTAGTGGTAAGTGATTATTTGTTTAAATGTTTCATTTTTTATAACATGTAATTTCTATATATTAATGTTTATACTTTTTATTGTAATAGCTAAAGATGTAGGAAGAACTAAATAGGAGGAGTAGTCCTCAGGTTCATAGTAGACCACCCACATGTGCATCTCCATCCCCTAGAAGATCAAAGGTTGCCCATGATCTATTCTCTTTACCAGCCAGAGGGGAATGACTTTTTATTGTGTTCCTTTGCTGTATGCCTATATGGCATTTGTGGAAATATATTTTGTATTGTATATAGTTGACATTGTATGCCTATATGGAATTCTTATAAGCCTATATGGTTATTTTGTATATATGTTATATTTATATCGACAGATATTGATGTATGCCTATATGGATATTTGGTTAATACAAATCTTTTTTATTGATGGCGTCCATACTTGCATTATAAATCCACATTTGAATGGATATTTGTAGATGGCTACTTCAAATATTTAAAGTCCAATTGTATTACATAGGATGTTTGTTGATCCAATAAGCTAGCTATTGTTATTCAAGTATCACCTAAACCTCATTTTGGAACTAAACGATAAAAGTTGTATTTAAAAAAAAAATGAATCATCATGTTGAACAGAAAATATTAATATTCTTTATGAGTAGCATAGAATGTCAACTATATGCAATACAAAAAAATGAATCATCATGTTATTCTTTATGTTTGAGATCCTGAAAATGACTAAGTTAGGTAGCCTGATATCTTGAAACACTAGGATGAATATCCAAGTCATTAGGATGATTGCACCTTGAGAAAAAGTCATTAAGATGAGCACCTAAAGGATACTTTCTTAAACATTCAAACATTGAGCAACAAGCATGAAGGGTTAAGGCGCAATTTGCAACTCATAAAGCCTCAAAACAACTTCCAACTTAGAGAGAGCATTCATTTAAGACAAGGCACCCATTGACACTTGTTCCACCATAAAAGTGTGCCTAAGGTGGAAGGAGAACAAGCCTCTAGTAAGTGAAGTGCACCTATTGTCTAGACCACTTCATTATGGTACCTTAGCATGAGGAGGAGTATATAAGTCAATAGGAAATGGCACCTAGAATGCAAATGAAGGACTAAGTGGCATTTTCAATAAGCATCAATTCACCTTGAGCTTTCAATAAATACATCAAATTCAACCCCATAAGCCTAGGTGCCCTTTGCCTTCAAAAGAACCTTGTATCGAGATCAAGAGTTGGTCCTATTGGTGTATTGGCAGACCTTGGTTAAGCTTCACCGATAGTGGTTTGTCTTGCCGATGAGCATGGTTTGAAGTTGAAGACATTGGTGTATTGGAAGATAATCCCATCGGTGCATCAAAAGAGTAGTTGAGAGCTTCGCCGATGAAGGGGGTCACACCGATAGTTGAAATCCATCAGTGTATCGGCCCAATGAGATTAGAGTTCACCGATGTTTGAGTCTCACCGACGGGTGTGGTCCGAAGGTTGTCATTGGTGAGATCGATGTTTTGTAACTTATTGAACCACTATGATTTTGAATATTTAGATTTAGAGGGCATTAGACACCAAAACTTCTTGACCTTTAACAACCCAACCTAGAATCAATAGATTTTTGTCCATCCCAACTATTCTAGTCAAGACAAAGCATGTTGATTCTCATTCAATCCAAGGTTCATTAACAAGATTATCTTATCATAATATTTAGGGAAATGACCACCCAGATGGATAATGATGTGAGCTATCTATAAAGAAACTTGCAAGAAGTATAGGAGGCATGAGAATCCCTCTAGGTTGTTTATCAAGTTGAATGATCTATGACACATCATGTATCATTAGAAAATATTCTCAAAGAGAAAGCAAGTGAAAATACTCAAAACAACCCATAACAAGGTGGAGAAGTTTAAAGGATGGAGGTTGCAACACTTTCCAACCTCATAGCCACACTAGTCCAATGGATCAGGATGCTAAAGGCTAGAGGTGTTGAGAAACCTCTAAAGGACAAAACTATAGAAAGACCAAAAGTTCAAACAAATCCATTCAATACTAGGGTTGAGAAAAACTAGGGGACAACGCAATCTTCCCTATCTAATTTTTTTTTTTCAAAAAACTAGTAATGACACTTTCCCACATCTTCAACAACCTAGTGGAGCTTATGCGCCACAAAATCATGTGACTCCCATAGTGTATCATCCCATCACTGTCCAACCAATGTATCTAGGATATCAAACAAATGTGTAAATGAAAAATCAACTTAGTACACAAGCCCCATCCATGGGTCTCATGTTCATAAGAACTCCAACTATTACCTTACAAAGGTCTCTATACATTTCTTCATACAACCCATTGGTGATTTTGTGATACCTTTCACTATGAACAAATTGGTCAAGGCAAGAATTTGAGGGTTCCTAAGTATGAAATAAAATGTTTAGTTATTGGTACATTTTTAGAAGTCAGAGGCAAGTCCTTTATTTGTCAACTAGTGCCCTAAATATGGCCCATAGAGAAATCTATAACCTCTTTTTGCATTTTGTAAATAGGGATACAAGGGAGTAGGTTTAGAAGTTACCTTATAAGTCTTATGAGGAATCTTTAGAAAGTGCATTAAGAATTGATCAAGCCACAATTAGTAGTGGGTAAAGGGTTTACAGAATAAATGGATGGTTGATGACTTCCCAAGCTAGAGATAATAGTGAAAACAATCCTTCCACCATCAGGATATTTTAAAATAATCATAATGTAATGATATATGGGATAACTGACATACCCCTTGTGAAAAGTGATGATCATAACAAGAATGGTCACCTCAACTTAATGCCCAATAATTTTAATACTATCAAGCATCCACATAATAGTAGATAATCTTATCGAAAGTCATAGAGAAATTTGTAAGGACCATAGTGTTATCCCTATGACTTGACACATACTGCTTGTTTTATAAAGCAAAGGGACATGATATAAATATTATTTTTATATGGAGCCTAATCAGACTCGGAGGTTAAATTTACCCAACTTTTATCAACGTGGTTTGCCCCCAAATATTTTCCTACTAGTTTTGGCGCCTTGAAGTCTAAGTGCATGAAAATCATTTTGAGTTGGCAACCTAATCCAATGACTTGACACAGATCCCAAAACCACCTATTGGACCAATAGGATCCTAGGTGCTCACTTCATGCATTATGATTTCTAGGCGCTAGTTGATGCTCCATCACAAGGAAAGTGCACCCACACTTGCAAGTGTTTTTCTTCAGGATCTAGGCACCAGTTGAAGGTTGTAGTTGCCAAGAAGAGCGCCTAGCAAGAGGAAGTCTTTTGGAGTCTCCAAAACACATCAAACACTTGACTAACAACAAGATAACTTTTTCCCAAGTTAGGTGCTTCAAGAGGGAAGTTAAAACATGAATAAATGCCAACTTGTCTAGGCGTAAACTCAAGCTTGTTGAGGATACACATGGCGCCCAACATTCCTTAGTGATTTCATGAACTTCAAACACTCAGAATTGTTCAAGATATGCCCAATGCCCCTTCTTGATGATAGGCATGTGAGGGTGGAATTACGCCTTGATGGCATTAGGTGCTATCTAGAGTATGCTACTCCATGGAAATGCACCTTCTTGCTAGAGTAATTCAAACACTCCAAGGTCTTCAGTGATCAATTCCCCAACTTATGAAGTGTCCTCCTTAATTTTAAAACACATTGTAATGCTCCAGAGAGATGACTATACCTAGGCGTCAATCTAGGTTAGAAATGCCTCCAAAGTGTGCCTTCTCTTTTAGAATGCAAAACAAGGTCCAAAGGTGCTAATAAACTGAAGCGCTTCTTTGGAAAAGTCCCAGAGGTTAAGATGCGCCTTGTCTTAATGAGGTGCAACTCTTGGGTAAGAAAGCTTGTAAAGTGCGCCTAACTTAGTGAAGAGGTTGATAACTTCTAAACCCTTCCTGGAACTTACATTGCTTCAACTAAAGATCATCTTGCACCAATACATCACCAAACTTTCAATCACAAGATTAATTTAAACTTAGGCGCTCATTAAGAGTCTTTCCAATGTTGGCGCATCTGAGAGGTTGAACTGGCAAGAGATGGCCCCCAAGTTCCTAGACCTTGTTTCAATATGTTTGAGTTCCAAAGTTAACTCAATGGTATCAAGATGGTGCCATAGAGTCTTTGGACTAGTTCCTTAGAGTTTCAAAAACATTTTGGCTCCTTGAAAATTCCTCCTACATGCTTGGGTGCCATTTCAAGGTCCTGGAACTATGATGTAGCGCCTTATTGCTCTAGGTGCCCATTCATGATTGTGCAACTTGAGATTGACACCTAGAGTGAATAGGCTTTCATCCTGACTTAATACACTGCCTCCTTTTGATGATTTTTGGAGCAGCAGAAAACCTTTCACCACGCGCAAATGTCTCAGAGATACAAAAAACTGAGAGAGGTTATTGTAGAAGCACTCTACGTCATCGCGTTGCCTTAGACAAAATATTTCTAAGTGACACAATTTTTGAGTAACATCTCCTCAAAGATTGCTACCTTTTTGCACTTTGGACTCTTCAGGGATATCATCGATACAATGTAGCTTGGACTGTTTCGACATGTTTGGGTGAAAAACAAGACTATGCCTAGCATAAATGTACCCATCCAGATGTGTTCGAATAGTCAGTTTGGTCACATCAAGAGTAGGACGAAAGTTACACCCCTTTGCAACTTTACACTGCCTCCTTCTGATGATTTTTGGGGAAGTAGAAAACCTTTCACCACAAGCAAATGCCTCGGAGATATCAAAAACTGAGAGAGGTTATTGTATAGACACTCTATGTGATCGCATTTCCTTAGACGGAATGTTTCTAAGTGACAGTTTCTGAGTAACATCTCATCAAAGATTGTTGCCTTTTTACACTTTGGACTCTTCAGGGATATCGTCGGTACAATGTAGCTCAGACTATTTCAACATATTTGGGTGAAGAAAAGGACCATGCCTAGTGTAAATGTACCCACCTAGATGTTTTGGAATAGTCAGTTTGGTCACATCAGGAGCAGGATGAAAGTTACACCCCTTTGCAACTTTACACTGCCTCCTTCTGACGATTTTTGGGGCAGCAGAAAACCTTTCACCATAGGTAAATACCTCAAAGATATAAAAAATTGAGAGAGGTTATTGTAGAGTCACTCAACATGATCGCGTTGCCTTAGACATAATGTTTCTAAGTGACATGGTTTTCAAGTAACATATCATCAAAGATTGCTGCCTTTTTACACTTTGGACTCTTTAGGGATATCGTCGGTACAATGTAGCTCAGACTATTTTGACATGTTTGGGTGAAAAATAGGACCATGCCTAGTGTAAATGTACCCATCCAAGCAAGTTGGAACAGTCAGTTTGGTCACATCAGGAGCAGGATGAAAGTTACACTGCTTTGCAACTTTACACTGCCTCCTTCTGATGATTTTTGGGGCAGCAGAAAACCTTTCACCACACACAAATGTCTCAGAGATACAAAAAATTGAGAGAGGTTATTGTAGAGGTACTCTACATGATCGCGTTTCCTTAGACAAAATATTTCTAAGTGACATGATTTTTGAGTAACATCTCATCAAAGATTGCTGCCTTTTTGCACTTTGGACTCTTCAGGGATATCGTTGGTACAATGTAGCTCAGACTGTTTCAAAATGTTTGGGTGAAAAAAAGGACCATACCTAGCATAAATGTACCCATCCAGATAAGTTTGAATAGTCAGTTTGGTCACATCAGGAGCAGGATGAAAGTTACATCCCGTTGCAACTTTACACTGCCTCCTTCTGATGATTTTTGGGGCAGCAGAAAACCTCTCACCACAGGTAAATTCTACAGAGATATAAAAACTGAGAGAGGTTATTGTAGAGACACTCTACATGATCGCGTTGCTTTAGATGGAATGTTTCTAAGTGAGACAGTTTTTGAGCAACATCCTGTCAAAGATTACTACCTTTTTGTACTTTAGACTCTTTAGGGATATCGTTGGTATAATGTAGCTCAGACTATTTTGATATGTTTGGGTGAAAAAAAGGACCATACCTAGTGTAAATGTACCCATACGGATGTGTTGGAACAATTAGTTTAGTCACATCAGGAGCAAGATGAAAGTTACAGCCCTTTGCAACTTTATGCTGTCTC
Organism: Cunninghamia lanceolata; assembly: GCA_027924645.1. Lineage (NCBI taxonomy): Eukaryota > Viridiplantae > Streptophyta > Pinopsida > Cupressales > Cupressaceae > Cunninghamia > Cunninghamia lanceolata. The sequence goes on from BSBN01000582.1 coordinate 22,766,310, forward strand.
CTTCTGACGATTTTGGGGCAGCAGAAAACCTTTCACCATGGGTAAATGCCTCAAAGAGGTTATTGTAGAGGTAATCTACGTGATCACGTTGCCTTAGAAAAAATATTTCTAAGTGACATGGTTTTCGAGTAACATCTCGTCAAAGATTGTTGCCTTTTTACACTTTGGACTCTTCAGGGATATCGTCGATACAATGTAGCTCAGACTGTTTTGACATGTTTGGGTGAAAAACAGGACCATGCCTAGTGTAAATGTACCCATCCAGACATGTTGGAATAGTCAGTTTGGTCGCATCAGGAGCAAGACACCAAAAATGCATAACATGATGATGTAAAAATGTGTATATGTGTATAAATGCAACAGGAAATTAAAAAAAGACAAACCTTACAAATTAATGTGCATACTTACAACTCAATGTAACATGACTTTACAAAATCAATGTGAATACTTACAAATTAATCCAATGAACCATCCAGGTCTACTCTACTCTTTATTGTGTCAAATATTGCTTCATGGTCAGACTCACGCACCTTCCACAAGATTTTGTTCAAATGTCTACCTCGATAGTTTATCAAATAAACGTTGGATGCCACGACAAGGTTTGAGTAATAAAGAATCTTTCAATGTGTGTCAAAGTCCTAAAATAGCCAAATATTAACACTCTTATGTGGGTACCTTCTAAGCCATGTTCCAATAATAACCACTGAGCCTGTAGGGTATTCGATGTTTTCTCCATCTGTAACAGGGGCCTCCAATTTCTTTTTGGCCTCTACAAAACTACATAAGTAATAATCTGTTCCCTCTTCATTATCTTCATCTGCAATAACTGCATATATGTGCCCTACATTGATATGTGTAGCAAATTAGATGAAATTAGTCAACATTACAAAAACACTACAAAGTAAGATGACATTACCTGGTTGAACTAGATGAAATTAGATGCATATACATGCCCTATATTACCTAGTTGAACTAAATCTGATATGTGGCCAAAGTCAACTGATGATTCCATTTGTGTTAGTTCCAGTGTCATCGGGGGTTGATACATGTCAAGTGGGCTAAGATAACTTAACTGCCATTCGTCAACCGACTCCTTTGACTCACACTCATCCCAGACTTGAATTGTATTAGAAGAACAAAAGTATGACGTCTTTCACGTATGGATACTCCATGAACCTGCAATTGAGCTTTTGAAAGAGTGCATCTCATTTGATCCTGTTAGTGTACAACAGTCCTCATATGGTGCAATATTAGTATCATCTATCAACCAAAAAATCTATGAATTGAAGACTTACCTTCATTACCTAGACCCATGGAAGCATTACACCCCTCGACAATCAATTTTGCATCTGTCAACTTTGCATTGTCTTTATACTTTAACTCTTCTCGTGCTATGGCTCTTTTGATACATGGTCCTACACCATTATGCTCCCCCTTTCCATGCCCGACCTCACAAAAGTTCCACATATGCTAAATACCTGTAAAATTATGCCTCCTACTCAGCCAATAGAAATTCTGCGAGTTCTTGAATTGTGACGCATAGTTATCTGACCATATGATATGCTAACTGAACGATATGCCGCTTCTATCCAAATTATTGTAGAACACCTGAAAGCAACCTTGTACGAACTCCGTAGAATGCGTGCAATCATCACTAATATAGAAATTATACTCCGTTATGATATTTCTATCATCTTCTGTACTATCATTCACATGAATGAATGCGATGTGCACAAATATAGAAACCTATGTGGAGTTGTAATATTGTGATTGCACCTCATGCTATGGCTGTAGACTGTAGTTCTCTGCAAAGTTGACGACTAAAACAATGCTACCAACTGGAAATGTGTCCTTGTATAACTTGAATTGCAAGTCTAACCATTGAACTCTATGGGCATGTCTTGCATACTCATACACTATGCTGTCACGAAATATAGGCATAAATTGATACACTGGAATATTTTCAATAACCAATTCACACCTTTTTGCTTCTTTACCTTCTTTTGTATTGTATGCCATTGTTTTATACTTGCCAAACTCTACTAGTTTGTTTCCAACCGCATGTGTTCTTTCCATATGTTCACATATTGACAAATGTTGCAAGCCATCGAAACGATGACATGTGCCATCCAAGCATAATTTCTTGTAGAATATTTGACCTTCCTCTCTTTCACATAAAATTCTTGATATGAAGTCTCTGGAAGATGTTGGTGGGGCACATATGGCACAACCCTGCAAAACATTATTAGTATGCATATCTAAACATATAGACCTCTAAGCATCAAAATGGTTAGAAAATTCAATATGTAATCTACAACAACAAGTAATGCATATGTGATTTGTCTTGACATAGAAAGGTTTTAGCATTTCAAAATATCTTTGACAAATTTTAATTTGAGGATACTTCTCTAGAAATTTACCATAAAATTGTGTTTGAGTCTCATCCAAAAAATGCTTTGGATGTGGCTCACAGTTCTGACTACCAATTCTCCTTCCTACCACATCCCTTTGATTCAGAGATGTACCCTTGTGTAATTCTTCCAAAAGTCTTCAATTAGTGACCTCAATGCTTCAACAAATGGTTTCTCTTTTCATGGTAGTCTCCTCGAGAACACCCATAATTCATTGGCATTAGTGTCCTCAATTCTTTAGCATCTTCAAATGGCTCTTGATAAAGTTTTCCTATTAATTTTCAATTCTTGACTCATTTTTCTAATGAGATGAGCTTTCCTCATTTGACTACTTACTATAGTCGATGTAATCACATGTCGTGTTGCATTAGTATTTTTTGTGCATGAGGTGTTACCCATACTCTCATACGCACTCATTAGATTCTTGACAATAGATTTTTCACTTGAAGCCTCTGATATTCTCAACCCAAGAATCTTCATGATGGACCTATACTTTATACTTCGCATCATTTCAATGAATAGTTGACATCTTGCAGTCTCATTTAAATTTTTAAAGAACAATCTTCAAATCTTATGACCATATCTTCTACAAGTGCATTTTGGAATTTTATCTTCCATTGGCTGCAAAATATTCTCATCAATATCAATCAAATACTTTGGCTTTCTATGCAAAATTCTAGGTGGTGTTAAGTTAGGTAAATTTATCTCAACATTAAGAATTTCATCAATATTTAAATGAGATGGGCTAGATGGTATACCTTCGATCGAAGATGGAATAGATGACATACCTTGAGGTTAAGGTGGGAACGATGGGGTACCTCCTTCATCACATGTGAGTGATGATGTACTCTCAACTTGAGATGTGGTAGATGGTGTCCATACATGTTGACTTGCGGTAGAGGATGTTTCTCCAAATATGGTATTCAAATCTCTCGTACCACAAAATTTTTGCATTCGTTCTCTTTGCGCTGCCAATACCATATCTCTTTGTGATGGTTGTGGTTCCTCTTCAATTAGTATGTCTTCATTTATCGTGTCCAATTTCCTCTTCTCACGAAGTTCCCTCATAGCCACTACTTTCTTTACATTCTTAGCTTCTATCTCTTCCTGTGTTGGTTTAATTCTTGATCATTTCCTTAGCATGACGGAGAATTTGTCTGTAGCATGATAAAAAGACCAATATTACTTCCTAAGAAATCATACAAGATAATAGTGGGATTGTAATTTTATTATGTTGTAAGGATTTATTCTTGTATAGTTTGACATCATGGTATGTTAAGGTCTATTTACTACACATAATTATTAAAGAGCCCAAGTGTAGAAAGTATACATGGCATCATGTGAGATTGTAGGCTGCTTTCTTGATTGAGAATGTGTCTATTTTGAACATGTATCATAAAGCATGATAAAGTAATTCAATCCTAATTAAGAAAAATGTAAAGAACATGCATGTAAAGACTTGACATACCTAAAAAATGAAGATTCAAATGGAGAGAGTACCCAATTATGTAGTGTTTTTTCCTTCTTGCATCAAACTCCTCAACAATTTGAGCTTTTCACCAATTGCTTCCTTTTCAATGTTAAATTGAATAACATTCAAATATAATTACTAACAAAAATACTATTAACCAATCTATAATGTTAAATTCCTAAAATTGAATCACAATTAACATTGCAACACTACAAAAATTGAAACTTGAATAGATATATATCAAACTTGGTGTGAAAACTATGTTATTTCCTCCTTAAGTTGGCAAAGAAGAAAAGGTGGTGGAAAGATCATGCAAAGGTGGTACAATGTGTCAAATGTGCATGTGAACTTCCCAATAGCATGAAAGCACTTCTTTTTTGTCAGAGCACACACAGAATTAGTATGAAAATAGAGCATGTGGGCCTGGATCACGGGGGTCAACACTTTTTTACTATTTTTATAGCAAGAAAAAATGTGAGCGCGTTATAACACGCTCGCGTTTTGTCCTGCTATAGATTGATCACATCCTGTGCATTATCTTCCTTAACATAAGTAGGGATGACCACATCCTGTGCTTCATCAACTGACACTTCCAAGCCTTACAATTCCTCTTAAATATGGGAGGATCCATGACTAGAAGAGCCAAGCCACTTCGTCCGTCCATGATAATCTTTAAATGCTTTCCATCTTGGTAGGTCCTCTGCATCAGAGAAAAACCACTGATGGTGTTTGACAAATAAGAAATTCTTCATCTCTTTGGTGATCCATTTCTCTTTCCAAACCTTCCCCTTCAGACTTGAATGACCACAAGGTTTTTGAGGGAGAACTTTTCCTATTTCCTGCAAGAGGCTGCCAGATGCTTCGCCATATGATAGGCATAACAATGAAGGGGTAAGCCCTCATAATTAAGTTCTTGACATAAAATACCCATCAAGGAAGAAAGACAGATCTTCTTTGGAAGTAGAAGTTCTAGTTTGTCACAAATCCTTATCCAAGCATAACTAGCAGGGGTTCTATCAACGATTGCCAATCTACTTCCACAAAGTCTCCTAAAGACTTCTTGATTGATTACTTGACATCCACACCCCAAAAACAGAGAGGCAATCAATATAATCGAACCCATAAATCTACATTTGATGACAGAAACCCTCAACACTATACCTTAAATCCTAATCCCTCAACCCTCAACCCTAAACCTTATCCCTAAACCCTAATCCCTCAACCCTCAACCCTAATCCATCATCCCTCAACTCTAATCCCTCATCCCTAAACCCTAAATGCCATCCCTATTCCTAATCCCTTAACAAACTTGATATTGTACCTTAAGCCCTAATCCCTTATCCCTAAACCCTCCAACCCTATCCCTAATCCTTATATCCTCCACACTCTACTTTAACCCTAATCCCTTGACCCTCAACCCTATCCCTAAACCCTTGACCCTCGAACCTCAACCCTCAACCCTCAATGTCAAACCCTAATCCCTTAACCCTTAACTATGATCCCTCGACCCTCAACCCTATCCCTAAACCCTAAACCCTAAAGCCTCAACCCTCAATCCTCAACGTCAAATCCTAATCCCTCGATGTTTCACTCTAATCCCTCAACCCTAAACCCTATCCCTAAACCCTCAACACTATACCTTAAACCTGTTAGATCTAGGGAACACAACTAAGAGGGGGGTGAATCAGTTGTACAAAAACTTACTCTACTTCAAACACTTGATTCTTCTTTGTTAGTTAACAGCAAATTCAAATAACCATTCATGAAAGCATGAAGCATAAACATCGGAGTAGACAAACATCAACACATTAGACACCAAGATTTTGATGTGGAAAACCCAGTCAAGGGAAAAACCACGGGGCGATTAACCCAAGGATTATTCTCTATTACAAGAATAAGAAAAATGGATGGCACATGCCAAGTAGGGCTCACTGCCTAAGCACACTGCTCACAAGGAGGGACACTGCCTACAAGAGACACACTATCTACAAGATCATAAGTATTACAAACTTGAACTGGAGAATGACTTCTTCACCATGTCAGCATCAGTTCCATTTAAGCCCGAGAAACTCTTGCTCTGCCTTTCGCTCTTTCTCTATACCACACTCATCTGCTCCATGACACACTTTGAAATGAATTCACAAACCTTTATTTATACAAGGCATCGACTTAGGAACAATCATCTAAGTTGGCAATAAACTACAAGAACATTCGCAAGATGAATAACTCATCCGGTTGGCGAGTCTAAACAAGAACATCTTCATCTAGAAGTATATCTCCAATTCTAAGCTCTAACACTAATGCGGACTGACAACACAACCTCAACATGATCCAATAACCTTCACAGGCTTGTCTGAATGACCAGATACATGCATACTTCCTCCACTTACTAGAATTCCTTTCTTCTTCATCTAGAACTTCAAGAACACAGTCTATCACCACTGTCATACTGAACAAGGTGCTTCCGGACCTCTAAACTAAGTACAAATCAAGATGACACATCACAAGGACATCCCAAACACTCCTTCCAATCTGGAGAATAGGACAATGCACTTTTAGATCTCACCGGACCTTTTTGTAACACTCTGTCACTCCGGAGCATCTCCCAGAACTGGTTCTACTTGATTGATCACAACTTTTTCATATCATCATGCAGACCTCTGAAATCTTAACTAGAGCATCTCAAGACTCATATCTACAAACCCTTTAATCTGCATTCTTTGATCCTCAACCTATTGAGTACTTTTGCCTTCTTCTCATCACTGTTCTTCACTGTTCCTCATTGAGATTGATTTCCTCAATAACCTTAGCACACAATTCATCCAATCCTTCTTATCAAGCAATATGAGTATGTTGACATCAATAACAACACTGGTTAACCTCATACTTGCAACAATCTCCCCCTTTGTCATTCATGGCAACATATGATGTGAAAAACCATCAAGACAAGAACTTCTCCTTTCTGTCACAACTCCCCCTATCAGCAACAACTCTTCACATGTCTTCTCTTCCTTTATTGCTCCCCCTTTGATCATCAACCACTTGTTTTTCACATGTCTTCTCTCCCCCTTTGACATCAATCGCAAAGGGCTCATACTTGCATTTCTAACACATCAAAATCATACTAGCTACTCCCCCTTAGTAGCAGCTCCCCATCATCAATCTAGATCACAAGATATGACTGTGATATCCACCTAACTGATGCACATCAGTGCATCCTAGTTCATCACTAGAGGGGCCATGACCCCTAACTTCTCCCTGAGATACTCAAAAGAGTCCTGGGGAAGAGGTTTAGTAAAAATATCTGCAATCTGATCCTTGGAGGGTACATACTCCAATCTGACTTCATCCTTGTTCACTTGTCCTCTCAGAAAGTGAAACTTGATAGATATGTGCTTGGTCTTAGAATGCAACACCGAATTCTTAGAAATATTTATTGCACTTGAATTATCACAGAAAATTGTGATAGGTTCCTCATATTCAACTTTAACGTCTCTTAGCATCTGCTTCATCCATAAGATTTGAGTGCAACTACCTACTGCTGCAATGTATTCTGCTTCAGTTGTAGACAAGGATATTGCCTCTTGTTTCTTTCTTAGCCAAGAAACCAACCTTTTTCCCAAAAAGAATGCTCTTCCACTTGTACTCTTCCTATCATCCACATCTCCTGCCCAATCTACATCTGTGTATGCATGAAGAGAAAAATCTTGATCTCTAGGATACCATAGACCATACTCAATTGTCCCCTTTAGATATCTAAAGATCCTCTTGATTGCCATAACATGAGATTCTCTAGGATCAGCCTGGAATCTTGCCACAAGACCAACAACCTGCATTATATCTGGTCTAGTTTGAGTGAGATACAATAGTCCTCCAATCATTGATTTGTACTTGGTGTGATCTATCTTAGGAAAGTCATCGTCTTTGCTCAACTTACATCTGATTGCCATAGGAGTGTTCATTGGCTTTGAATCTTCCATTCCAAATTTCCTCAACAATTATTTCACATATTTGGTCTCAGAGATAAAGATGCCTTTCTTTGTCTGAGTAATTTGCATACCCAAGAAGAAATTCATTTCACCAAGCATTGACATTTCAAAATCACTTTTTATTTGATTTGTAAAGTTTTTACACATACTGTCTCTTCCTCCAAAGATGATATCATCAACAAATACTTCAACAATCTAGATGTTTTCATTATCTATTTGGAAATATAGATTACTATTAGTAGTACCTTTGTTGAAACCAATCTACACAAGATGCTTATCCAACCTTTCATACCATGCTCTTGGGGCTTGCTTGAATCCATATAGTGCTTTCTTCAACTTGCAGACCATATCATCATGATAAGACAATTGAAATCCATTTGGTTGTTCAATGTATACTTCTTCTTCCAAATCACCATTTAGGAAGGCAGAATTGACATCCATCTGATAGATCTTGAAGTCTTTGAAGGTAGCAAATGCAAGAAATAATCTGATTGCTTCAATTCTTGCCACGGGAGCAAAGGTTTCTTCAAAATCAATTCCTTCTATTTGAGAGTAGCCTTTATAGACCAATCTGGCTTTGTTTTTGATTACTTCACCACCTTCATTTAGTTTGTTCCGGAAGACCCATTTGGTTCCAATCACATTCTTGTTTCTAGGTCTAGGAACAAGATCCCAAGTGTGATTTTTCTCAATTTGCATCAACTCTTCCTCCATTGCTTTGGTCCAGTTTTCATCATTGTAAGCTTCATTTATTGTCTTAGGTTCAATCTTTGAAATCAGACAGTATTTATTAGAATTTTGAACAATTCTCCTCCTTGTTTGTACCCTTTTGCTTTTGTCACCTATGATCTGATCTTCAGAATGGTTTAGAGTCACATACCTTGGAACTTTGGGATTTTCTTGCACTACTGTTTCTTGATTAGGCTCATTTAGACAAACCTCTTCTTCCTGATTTACCGGATCAATCTGAATCTGAATTTCAGAGAAGGATTGAGCTCCTTGAACTAGAGAATCATTCTGATCATCTTCATCATATTCATAAAACCTTGAGGGCTTCTCAATTCTTTCATCAACCTTCACATTTGTACTTTCTATCATCTTTCTCAGTCTCTTATTGTAACACTGGTATGCTTTGCTTTGAGTGGAGTAACCCAAGAAAATTCCTTCATCACTTCTAGCATCAAACTTTCCTAGATCATCTTTTTTGATGTAACATTTGCTACCAAATACTCTGAAATATCTCACAGTAGGAGTTATACCAAACCAAAGTTCATAAGGAGTCTTACCGGTATTTCTTCTGATTTGAACTTGGTTAAGAGTATAGACTGTAGTACTGACAGCTTCTCTCCAAAACATCTGAGGAACATTTGCTTCCATCATCATTGTCCTAGATGCTTCTTGGATGGTCTGGTTCTTTCTCTCAACTACTCCATTCTGCTGTGGAGTCCTAGGAGCAGACAACTGTCTCTTTATACCATGCTTCTCATAAAAGTCTATGAATTCACTGGATGTGAATTCACCACCCCTACCAGACCTTAGAGTTTTTAGTTTCAATCCAGTTTGATTCTCTACCATAGTTTTGAAGATTTTGAACTTCTCAAAGGCCTCTGATTTCTCTTTTAGAAAGGTAACCCAAATCATCCGGGAATGGTCATCAATCAGTAACATGAAATATCTATCACCTTGCATACTCTTGATTCTTGTCGGACCACATAGATCAGTATGAACTAATTCCAATAATCTGGTAGAGGACTGATCCTTGCTTTTGAAAGAGACTCTTCTCTATTTACCTAGCTAACATTCTTTGCACAAATTATTTGTAGGTTTCACCAATTTTGGAAGATCTCTTATAGCCTGAGTATTGCTTATCTTGATGATGTTATCAAAATTTACATGACACATCCTTCTATGCCATAACCAACTCTGATCAACTTGAACAAACAAACAACTTTTATTAGAACCAACTAGATGGAAGATATTACCTTTTGTTTGAGTATCGGATGCAATCTCAGTTCCAGAGTTTTCAAAGATCCTGCATCTTCCATTCTTGAACCGGAGATCATAACCTTTGTCTATCAACTGACCAACACTGAGAAGATTGTGCTTCAATCCTTCAACATACAGTACATTACCAGTTTTTCTCTTTCCATCAAAAGAAATAGTTCCCCTACCTCTGATTCTACCAGTAGAATTATCACCAAACTTTACCATTCCTCCTTCATACCTTTCCAATGATGAGAGCATCCACTGTCAATAACCCAATCATCCTTTTCTTCAACTTGGGCAGCCAAGGGTCTTTCTACAACCTTATGATTGACAGATTCAGAGTATATTGGATCTTCTTCCTTGATGGCAATAAACACCCATTCATTTCTGGATTTGTTTCCTATTTCTGATTCATCATCTGTTACTCCTTCATTATCATCTTCTTCATGAACATAATAACAGTTCTTTTGGAACCTTTATCTGTTAGAATTTGACCTTGCAAATCTTTCCAGACATCTTGAGGCAAAATGACCAATCTTATTATAGTTGATGCATTTAAAAGGTAACTTTCCTTCATACTTACCAGATCCACTTGGTATTCTTTTTGCAATGAGGACTTCAAGATGAGATATTTCTGCTTCTTCCTCTTCCATGTCTTTCCTTTCTTGATCATACCATGATAGCTTCCTTCAAGAGTTTTCTCCTAGATTAAATATTTGTTTGCCTTTCACATAGGCACTAGCTTCGAATGTAGATTCAGTCTTGGGGGGATCATCTCCAAACTTGATCATTTCAAATGCAGCTAGTTTTCCAGCCAATTGCTATCTTGTGACAGTTGTATGGGCTCTGAATTCATCAATGGCAGCAACCTTGATTTTGTAGGCAGCAGGAAGGGATCTGAGAATTTTGCAAATAATATCATTTTCATCCAGAACTCCACCAGCATTCCTGATTCCACACACTAGCTCATTTACTCTTGGCATAAAGGTAGTGATATTTTCATCATCTCTCATCTTCAATCTTTCAAATTTCCCTTTGAGACTTTGCAATCTTGCACTCTTAACAAACTCATCTCCTTTATGCATAAGTTCCAGTTTAACCCAGATCTCATAGGCAGTTGGTAGGTTAATAACATTTGAGAGTTCTAAGTTAGTCAATGAGCTTAGAAGAGCTTCTTTGGTTCGCAGATTATTTTCAGCATCTGTGATTTCATTTAGAGTTGTCGGACCACCCAGTGGAGGTACATATGCTTTTGTGACCATGGACAAGTATGCTTTTCCCATACACTCCAAGTGACATTTCATGTGACCTTTCCAGAGAGAGAAGTTGGTTCCATCAAACTTCAGACTATCCTTCTTGTATAATGACATCCTGGATCTCCTCAAGCGGTTAAGCTCCTTTTAGAGGAACTTAGCTCTAATACCAATTGTTAGATCTAGGGCACACAACTGAGAGGGGGGTGGATCAATTGTACAAATACTTGCTCTACTTCAAACACTTGATTCTTCTTTGTTAGTTAATAGCAAATTCAAATAACCATTCATGAAAGCATGAAGCATAAATACTGGAGTAGACAAACATCAACACATTAGACACCAAGATTTTGATGTGGAAAACCTGGTCAAGGGAAAAACCATGGGGTGATTAACCCAAGGATTATTCTCTGTTAGAAGAATAAGAAAAATGGATGGCACATGCCAATTAGGGCTCACTGCCTGAGCACATTGCTCACAAGGAGGCACACTACCTACAAGAGACACACTGTATACAAGATCATAAGTATTACAAATTTGAACTAGAGAATGACATCTTCACCATGTCAGGATTAGTTCCATTTAAGCCTGAGAAACTCCTACTCTGGCTTTGGCTCTTTCGCTATGCCACACTCATCCACTTAGCGACACACTTTGAAATGAATTCACAAACCTTTATTTATATAAGGCATCGACTTAGGAACAATCATCTAAGTCGGTAATCAACCACAAGAACATTCGCAAGATGAATAACTCATCCGGTTGGCCAGTCTAATCAAGAACATTTTCATCCAGAAGTATATCTCCAATTCTGGGCTCTAACACTAATGCAGACTGACAACACAACCTCAACATGATCCAAGAACCTTCACAGGCTTGCCTGAATGACCAGATACATCCGCACTTCCTCCACTTACTAGAATTCCTTTCTTCTTCATCTGGAACTTCAAGAACACAGTCTATTGCCACTGTCATACTGAACAAGGTGCTTTCAGACCTCCAAACTAAGTACAAATCAAGATGATACATCACAAGGACATCCCAAACACTCCTTCCAATCTGCAGAATAGGACAATGCACTTTTGGATCTCACCGAACCTATTTGTAACACTCTGTCCCTCTGGAGCATCTCCTGGAACTAGTTCTACTTGATTGATCACAACTTTTTCATATCTTCATGTGGACCTCTGAAATCTTAACTGGAGCATCTCAAGACTCATATCTACAAACCCTTTAATATGCATCCTCTGATCCTTAACCTATTGAGTACTTTTACCTTCTTCTCATCACTGTTCTTCATTGTTCCTCATTGAGACTTATTTCCTCAAAAACCTTAGCACACAGCTCATCTAATCCTTCTTATCAAGCAATATGAGTATGTTGACATCAATGACAACACTAGTTAACCTCATACTTGCAACAAAACCCTAATCCCTCAACGCTCAACCCTAAACCTTATCCCTAAACCCTAATCCCTCAACCCTCAACCCCAATCCATCATCCCTCAACTCTAATCCCTCATCCCTAAACCCTAAATGCTATCCCTCTTCCTAAACCCTCAACAAACATGATACTATACCTTAAACCCTAATCCCTTATCCCTAAACCCTCCAACACTATCCCTAATCCTTATACCCTCCACACTCTACTTTAACCCTAATCCCTCGACCCTCAACCCTATCCTTAAACCCTTGACCCTCGAACCTCAACCCTCAACCCTCAACATCAAACCCTAATCCCTCAACCTTTAACTATGATCCCTCGACCCTTAACCCTATCCCTAAACCCTCAACCCTCAACGTCAAATCCTAATTCCTCAACCCTTCACTTTAATTCCTCAACCCTAAATCCTATCCCTAAACCCTCAACACTATACCTTAAACCCTAATCCCTTAACCCTCAACCCTAAACCTTATCCCTAAACCCTAATCCCTCAACCCTTAACCCTAATCCGTCATCCCTCAACTCTAATCCCTCATCCCTAAACCCTAAATGCTATCCCTATTCCTAAACCCTCAACTGACTCGATACTATACCTTAAACCCTAATCCCTTATCCCTATACCCTCCAACCCTATCCCTAATCCTTATACCCTCCACACTCTACTTTAACTGTAATCCCTTGACCCACAACCCTATCCCTAAACCCTTGACCCTCGAATCTCAACCCTCAACCCTTAACATCAAACCCTAATCCCTCAACCCTTAACTTTGATCCCTCGACCCTCAACCCTATCCCTAAACCCTAAACCCTAAACCCTCAACCCTTAATGTCAAATCCTAATTCCTCAAGCCTTCACTTTAATCCCTCAACCCTAAACCCTCAACACTATACCTTAAACCCTAATCCCTCAACCCTCAACCCTAAACCTTATCCCTACACCCTAATCCCTTAACCCTCAACACTAATCTGTCACCCCTCAACTCTAATCCCTCATCCCTAAACCCTAAAAGCTATACCTATTCCCAAACCCTCAACAGACTTGATACTATACCTTAAACCCTAATCCCTTATCCCTAAACCCTCCAACACTATCCACAATGCTTATACCCTCCACACTTTACTTTAACCCTAATGCCTCAACCCTTAACCATATCCCTAAACCCTTGACCCTCAAACCTCAATCCTCAACCCTCAACCCTCAACATCAAACCCTAATCCCTCAACCCTTAACTTTGATCCCTCGACCCTCAAACCTATCCCTAAACCCTAAACCCTAAAGCCTCAACCCTCAACATCAAATCCTAGTCCCTCAACCCTTCACTCTAATCCCTCAACCCTAAACCTTATCCCTAAACCCTCAACACTATACCTTAAACCCTAATCCATCAACCCTCAACCCTAAACCTTATTCCTAAACCCTAATCCCTCAACCCTAATCCGTCATCCCTCAACTCTAATCCCTCATCCCTAAACCCTAAACGCTATCCCTATTCCTAGACCCTCAACGTGCTCGATACTATACCTTAAACCCTAATCCCTTATCCCTAAACCCTCCAACCCTATCCCTTAACCCTAATCCCTTGACCCTCAACCCTATCTCAAAACCCTTAACCCTCGAACCTCAATGTACTCAACTCTCAACGTCAAACCCTAATCCCTCAACCCTTAACTCTAATCCTTCGACCCTTAACCCTTAAAACTTGAACCCTAAAACCTATCCGTACATGCTCGACACTTGACACTATATCTTAAACCCTAATCCCTTAACCCTCATCCCTAAAGCATCAACCCTAAATCATTAAACCTTCAACCCTAAACTGTATCCCTAATCCCTCTACCCTCGACACTCTTATTTAACCCTAATCCCTTGACCATTAACCCTATCTGTCAACCTCAACCTCAACCCTCAACTCTCAACATTAAACCCTAATTCATCAACCCTAAACCCTAATCCCTCAAACCTAAACCCTATCTGTAAACCATCAACCCTCAACACTATACCTTAAACCCTAATCCCTATCCCTCAACCCTTAACCCTTAATACTTAAACCCTATCCCTGCACCCTCAACACTTGACACTATATCTTAAGCCTTAAACCCTCATCCCTAAAGCCTCAACCCTTAATCCTTAAACCTTCAACCCTAAACCATATCCCTAATCCCTCTACCCTTGACACTCTAACCCTAACCTCGACATTAAATGCTAATCCATCAACCCTAAACCCTAATTTGTCAACCCTAAACCCTATCCCTAAACCCTCAACCCTCAACACTATACCTTAAACCCTAATCCATTAACCCTAAAACCTAATCCCTCAACCCTCAACCCTAAACACTATCAATAAACTCTCAACCCTAACTTAGTGAGGTACAACTCTTGGGTAAGAAAGCTTGTAAAGTGTGCCCAACTTAGTGAAGAGGTTGATAACTTCTAAACCCTTCCTAGAACTTACATTGCTTCAACTAAAGATCATCTTGCACCAATACATCACCAAACTTTCAATCACAACATCAATTCAAACTTAGGCGCTCATTAAGAGTCTTTCCAATGTTGGCACATCTGAGAGGTTGAACTAGCAAGAGATGGCCCCCAAGTTCCTTGACTTTGTTTCAATATGTTTGAGTTCCACAGTTGACTCAATGGTATCAAGATAGTGCCATAGAGTCTTTGGACTAGTTCCTTACGAGTTTCAAAAACATTCTGGCTCCTTGAAAATTCCTCCTACATGCTTGGGTGCCATTTCAAGGTCCTGAAACCATGATGTAGCGCCTTATTGCTCTAGGTGCCCATTAATGATTGTGCAACTTGAGATTGGCACCTAGAGTGATTAGGCTTTCATCCTGACTTAATACACTGCCTCCTTCTAATAATTTTTAGGGCAGCAGAAAACCTTTCACCACGCGCAAATGTCTCAGAGATACAAAAGACCGAAAGAGGTTATTGTAGAAGCACTCTACGTGATCACGTTGCCTCAGATGAAATATTTCTAAGTGACATGGTTTTTGAGTAACATCTTATCAAAGATTGCTACCTTTTTGCACTTTGGACTTTTTAGGGATATCGTCGGTAAAATGTAGCTCAGACTGTTTGGACATGTTTGGGTGAAAAATAGGACCATGCCTAGTGTAAATGTACCCATCCAGACATGTTGGAACAATTAGTTTGGTCACATCAGGAGTAGGATGAAAGTTACACCCCTTTGCAACTTTACACTACCTCCTTCTGATGATTTTTGGGGCAGCAGAAAACCTTTCACCATAGGCAAATGCCTCAGAGATATAAAAAACTGAGAGAGGTTATTGTATAGACACTCTACATGATCACGTTTCTTTAGACGGAATGTTTCTAAGTGACGGTTTTTGAGTAACATCTCGTCAAAGATTGCTGCCTTTTTGCACTTTGGACTCTTCAGGGATATCGTCGGTACAATGTAGCTCAGACTGTTTTGACATATTTGGGTGAAAAAAAGGACCATGCCTAGTGTAAATGTACCCATCCAAATGTGTTGGAATAGTCAATTTGGTCACATCAGGAGCAAGATGAAAGTTACACCCCTTTGCAACTTTACACTACCTCTTTCTAACGATTTTTGGGGCGGCAAAAAATCTTTCACCACAGGTAAATGCCTCAGAGATATAAAAATTGAGAGAGCTTATTATAGAGGCACTCAACGTGATCCTGTTGCCTCAGACAGAATGTTTCTAAGTGACACAATTTTCAAGTAACATATCATCAAAGATTGCTGCCTTTTTGCACTTTGGACTCTTCAGGGATATCGTCAGTACAATCTAGCTCAGATAGTTTCGACATGTTTGGGTGAAAAACAGGACCATGCCTAGTGTAAATGTACCCATCCAGACAAGTTGGAATAGTCAGTTTGGTCACATCAGAAGTAGGACGAAAGTTACACCCCTTTGTAACTTTACACTACCTCCTTCTGACAATTTTTGGGGCAGCATAAAACCTTTCACCATGCGCAAATGTCTCAGAGATACAAAAAACTGAGAGAGGTTATTGTAGAAGTACTCTACATGATCACATTTCCTCAGACAGAATATTTCTAAGTGACATGGTTTTCAAGTAAGATCTCGTTAAAGATTGCTGCCTTTTTGCACTTTGGACTCTTCAGGGATATCATCGGTACAATGTAGCTTAGACTATTTTGACATGTTTGGGTGAAAAGCAGGACCATGCCTAGTGTAAATGTACCCATCCGGATGAGTTGGAATAGTCAGTTTGGTCACATCAGGAGTAGGATGAAGGTTACACCCCTTTGCAACTTTACACTGCCTCCCTCCTGATAATTTTTGGGGCAACAGAAACCTTTCACCATGCGCAACTGTCTCAGAGATACAAAAAACTGAGAGAAGTTATTGTAGAGGTACTCTACATGATCGTATTTCCTTAGATGAAATGTTTCTAAGTGACACATTTTTTAAGTAACATCTTGTCAAAGATTTCTGCCTTTTTGCACTTTGGACTCTTTAGGGATTTCGTCGGTACAATGTAGCTCGGACTGTTTTGACATGTTTGGGTGAAAAATGGGACCATACCTAGCGTAAATGTACCCATCCAGATGAGTTGGAATAGTCAGTTTGGTCACATTAGGAGTAGGATGAAAGTTACACCCCTTTGCAACTTTACACTGCCTCCTTCTGATGATTTTTGGGGTAGCAGAAAACCTTTCACCATAGACAAATTCCTTAGAGATATAAAAAACTGAGAGAGGTTATTATAGAGACACTCTACATGATCGCACTACCTTAGACAGAATATTTCTAAGTGACACATTTTTTGAGTAACATTTCGTCAAAGATTACTGGCTTTTTGCACTTTAGACTCTTTAGGGATATCGTCGGTACAATGTAGCTCAGATTGTTTCGACATGTTTGGGTGAAAAAAAGGACCATACCTAGCGTAAATGTACCCATCCAGACGTGTTGGAATAGTTAGTTTGGTCACATCAGAAGTAGGACGAAAGTTATAGCCCTTTACAACTTTACATTGCCTCCTTCTGACGATTTTTGGGGTAGCAGAAAACCTTTCACCATAGGAAAATGCCTCAGAGATATAAAAAACTGAGAGAGGTTATTGTAGAGGCACTCTACATGATCGTGTTGCCTTAGACAAAATTTTTCTAAGTGACATGGTTTTTGAGTAACATCTCATCAAAGATTGCTGCCTTTTTGCACTTTGGACTCTTCAGGGATATCGTCGGTACAATGTAGCTCAGACTGTTTCAACATGTTTGGGTGAAAAATAGGACCATACCTAGCATAAATATACCCATCCAGATGCATTGGAATAGTCAGTTTGGTCCCTTCAGGAGTAGGACACCAAAAATGCATAACATGATAACGTATAAATGTGTGTATGTGTATAAATGTAGCGGGAAATTAAAAAAAGACAAACCTTACAAATTAATGTGCATACTTACAACTCAATGTAACATGACTTTACAAAATCAATGTGAATACTTACAAATTAATCCAATGAACCATCTGGGTCTGCTCTACTCTTTATTGTGTCAAGTATTGCTTCATGGTCAGACTCACAGACCTTCCACAAGATTTTGTTCAAAGGTCTACCCCGATACTTTATCAAATGAATGTTGGATGCCATGACAAGGTTCGAGTAATGAAGAATCTTTTGATGCTTGTCAAAGTCTTGAAACAGCCAAACATTAACACTCTTATGTGGGTACCTTCTAAGCCATGTTCTAGTAATAACCACTGAGCCTGTAGGGTATTCGATGTTTTCTCCATCTGTAACAGGGGCCTCCAATTTCTTTTTGGCCTCAACACAACTACATAAGTAATAATCTGTTCCCTCTTCATTATCTTCATCTGCAATAATTGCATATATGTGCCCTACATTGATAGGTGTAGCAAATTAGATGAAATTAGTCAACATTAGAAAAACACTACAAAGTAAGATGACATTACCTGGTTGAACTAGATGAAATTAGATGCATATACGTGCCCTATATTACCTAGTTGAACTAAATCTGATATGTGGTCAAAGTCAATTGATGTTTCCATCTGTGTTAGTTCTAGTGTCGTCGGGGGTTGATACATGTCAAGTGGGCTAAGATAACTTAACTGCCATTCGTCAACCCACTCCTTTGACTCACACTCATCCCAGACTTAAATTGTATAGGAAGAACAAAAGCATGACATCTTTCACATATGGATACTCCATGAACCTGCAATTGAGCTTTTGAAAGAGTGCATCTCATTTGATCCTGTCAGTGTACAACAATCCTCATATGGTGCAATGTTAGTATCATCTATCAACCAAAAAAATCTATGAACTAAAGACTTACCTTCATTACCTTGACCCATGGAAGCATTACACCACTCGACAATCAATTTTGCATCTGTCAACTTTGCATTGTCTTTATAGTTTAACTCTTCTTGTGCTATGTCTCTTTTGATACATGGTCCTGCACCATCATGCTCCTCCTTTCCATGCTCGACCTCACAAAAGTTCCACTTATGCTAAATACCTATAAAATTATGCCTCCTACTCAACCAATAGAAATTTCATGAGTTCTTGAATTGTTACGCATAGTTATCCGACCATATGATATGCTGATTGAACGATATGCCCCTTCTATCCAAATCATTGTAGAACACCTGAAAGCAACCTTGCATGAACTTCGTAGAATACGTGTGATCATCACTAATATAGAAATTATACTCCCTTATGGTCTTTCTATCATCTTCTATACTATCATTTGCATGAATGAATGCGATGTGCACAAATATAGAAACCTATGTGGCGTTGTAATATTATGATTGCACCTCACGCTATGGCTATAGACTGTAGTTCTCTGCAAAGTCAATGACTAAAACAATGCTACCAACCGGAAATATGTCCTTGCATAACTTGAATTGCAAGTCCAACCATCAAACTCTATGGGCATGTCTTGCATACTCATACACTATGCTATCACAAAATATAGGCATAAAATGATACACTGGAATCTTTTCAATAATGAATTCACACCTTTTTGCTTATTTACCATCTTTTGTATTGTATGCCACTATTTTATACTTGCCAAACTCTACTAGTTCATTTCCAACCGCATGTGTTCTTTCCATATGTTCACATATTGACAAATGTTGCAAGCCACAGCAACAATGACATGTGCCATCCAAGCATAATTTCTTGTAGAATATTTGACCTTCCTCTCTTTCACATAAAATTCTTGATATGAAGTCTCTTGAAGATGTTAGTGGGGCACATATGGCACAACCCTGCAAAACATTGTTAGTATGCATATCTAAACATATAGACCTATAAGCATCAAAATGGTTAGAAAATTTAATATGTAATCTACAACAACAAGTAGTGCATGTGTGATTTATCTTGACATAGAAAGGTTTTAGCATTTCAAAATATCTTTGACAAATTTTCATTTGAGGATACTTCTCTAGAAATTTACCATAAAACTATGTTTGAGTCTCATCCAAAAAATGCTTTGGATGTGGCTCACGGTTCTGACTACCAATTCTCCTTCTTACCATATCCCTTTGATTTGGAGATGTACCCTTGTGTAATTATTCCAAAAGTCTTCAATTAGTGACCTCAATGCTTCAACAATTGGTTTATCTTTTCATGGTAGTCTCCCTGAGAATGCCCATAATTCATTGGCATTAGTGTCCTCAATTCTTTGGCATCTTCCAACGACTCTTGATAAAGTTTCCCTATTCATTCTCAATTCTTGACTCATCTTTCTAATGAGATGAGCTTTCCTCATTTGACTACTTACTATAGTCGATGTAATCACATGCCGTGTTGCATTACTATCTTTTGTGCATGAGGTGTTACCCATACTCTCATATGCACTCATTAGATTCTTGACAATAGATATTTCACTTGAAGCCTCTGATGTTCTCAACCCAAGAATCTTCATGATGGACCTATACTTTATACTTCGCATCATTTCAATGAATAGTTGACATCTTGCAGTCTCATTTAAATTTTCAAAGAACAATCTCCAAATCTTATGACCATATCTTCTACAAGTGCATTTTGGAATCTTACCTTCCATTGGCTACAAAATATTCTCATCAGTATTAATCAAATACTTTGGCTTTCTATGCAAATTTCTAGGTGGTGTTAAGTTAGGTAAATTCATCTCAACATTAAGAATTTCATCAATATTTAAATGAGATGGGCTAGATGGTATACCTTCGATCGAAGATGGAATAGATGACATACCTTGAGGTTAAGGTGGGAACGATGGTGTACCTCCTTCATCATATGTGAGTGACGATGTACTCTCAACTTGAGATGTGGTAGATGGTGTCCATACATGTTGATTTGTAGTAGAGGATGTGTCTCCAACTATGGTATTCAAATCTCTCGTACCACGAAGTTTTTGCACTCATTCTCTTTGTGCCGCCAATACCATATCTCTTTGTGATGGTTGTGGATCCTCTTCAATTAGTATGTCTTCATTTATCGTGTCCAATTTCCTCTTCTCACGAAGTTCCCTCATAGCCACTACTTTCTTTGCATTTTTATCTTCTATCTCTTCCTGTGTTGGTTTAATTCTTGATCATTTCCTCAGCATGACAGAGAATTTGTCTGTAGCATGATAAAGAGACCAATATTAATTCCTAAGAAATCATACAAGATAATAGTGGGATTGTAATTTTATTATGTTGTAAGGATTTATTCTTGTATAGTTTGACATCATGGTATGTTAAGGTCTGTTTATTACACATAATTATTAAAGAGCCCAAGTGTAGAAAATATACATGGCATCATGTGAGATTGTAGGTTGCTTTCTTGATTGGGAATGTGTCTATTTTAAACATGTATCATAAAGCATGATAAAGTAATTCAATCCTAATTAAGGAAAATGTAAAGAACATGCATGTAAAGACTTGACATACCTAAAAAATGAAGATTCAAATGGAGAGAGTACCCAATTATGTAGTGTTTTTTCCTTCTTGCATCAAACTCCTCAACAATTTGAGCTTTTCACCACTTACTTCCTTTTCAATGTTAAATTGAATAACACTCAAATATAATTACTAACAACAATACTATTAACCAATCTATAATGTTAAATTCCTAAAATTGAATCACAATTAACATTGCAACACTACAAAAATTGAAACTTGAATAAATATATATCAAACTTGGTGTGAAAACTATGTTATTTCCTCCTTCTCAAGTTGGCAAAGAAGAAAAGGTGGTGGAAAGATCATGCAAAGGTGGTACAATGTGTCAAATGTGCATGTGAACTTCCCAATAGCATGAAAGTACTTCTTTTTTGTCAGAGCACGCACAAAATCAGTATGAAAATAGAGCATGTGGGCCTGGATCACGGGGGTCAACACTTTTTTACCGTTTCTATAGCAAGAAAAAATGGAAGCGCATTATAACACGCTCGCGTTTTGTCCTGCTATAGATTGATCACATCCTATGCATTATCTTCCTTAACACAAGCAGGGATGACCACATCCTATGCTTCATCAACTGACACTTCCAAGCCTTACAATTCCTCTTAAATATAGGAGGATCCATGACTGGAAGAGCCAAGCCACTTCATCCGTCCATGATAATCTTTAAATACTTTCCATCTTGGTAGGTCCTCTGCATTAGAGAAAAACCACTGATGGTGTCTGAGAAATAAGAAATTCTTCATTTCTTTGGTGATCCATTTCTCTTTCCAAACCTTCCCCTTCAGACTTGAATGACCACAAGGTTTTTGAGGGAGAACTTTTCCTGTTTCCTGCAAGAGGTTGCCAGATGCTCCGCCATATGATAGGCATAACAATGAAGGGGCAAGCCCTCCTAATCAAGTTCTTGATAGAAAATGCCCATTGAGGAAGAAAGATAGATCTTCTTTGGAAGCAGAAGTTGTAGTTTGTCACAAATCCGTATCCAAGTATAAATAGCAGGGATTCTGTCAAGCAATTGCCAATCCACTTCCACAAAGTCTCCTGAAGACTTCCTGATTGATTAATTAACATCCACACCCCAAAACTAGAGAGGCAATCAATATAATCGAATCCATAAATCTACATTTGATGACAGAAACCCTCAACACTATACCTTAAATCCTAATCCCTCAACCCTCAACCCTAAACCTTATCCCTAAACCCTAATCCCTCAACCCTCAACCCTAATCCATCATCCCTCAACTCTAATCCCTCATCCCTAAACCCTAAATGCCATCCCTATTCCTAAACCCTCAACAGACTTGATATTGTACCTTAAACCCTAATCCCTTA
Organism: Cunninghamia lanceolata; assembly: GCA_027924645.1. NCBI lineage: Eukaryota > Viridiplantae > Streptophyta > Pinopsida > Cupressales > Cupressaceae > Cunninghamia > Cunninghamia lanceolata. The sequence goes on from BSBN01000582.1 coordinate 22,789,120, forward strand.
TCCCTAAATCCTCCAACCCTATCCCTAATCCTTATATCCTCCACACTCTACTTTAACCCTAATCCCTCAACCCTCAACCCTATCCCTAAACCCTTGACCCTCGAACGTCAACCCTCAACCCTCAATGTCAAACCCTAATCCCTCAACCCTTAACTATGATCCCTCGACCCTAAACCCTATCCCTAAACCCTAAAGCCTAAAGCCTCAACCCTCAACCCTCAACGTCAAATCCTAATCCCACAACCCTTCACTCTAATCCCTCAACACTAAACCCTATCCCTAAACCCTCAACACTATACCTTAAACCTGTTAGATCTAGGGCACACAACTGAGAGGGGGGTGAATTAGTTGTACAAAAACTTGCTCTACTTCAAACCCTTGATTCTTCTTTGTTAGTTAACAGCAAATTCAAATAACCATTCATGAAAGCATGAAGTATAAAGACTAGAGCAGACAAACATCAACACATTAGACACCAAGATTTTGACATGGAAAACCCGGTCAAGGAAAAAACCACGAGGTGATTAACCCAAAGATTATTCTCTGTTAGAAGAATAAGAAAAATGGATGGCACTTGCCAATTAGGGCACACTGCCTAAGCACACTACTCACAAGGAGGCACACTACCTATAAGAGACATACTGTCTACAAGATCATAAGTATTACAAACTTGAACTGGAGAATGATATCTTCACCATGTCAGGATCAGTTCCATTTAAGCCCAAGAAACTCCTGCTCTGCCTTTCGCTCTTTCTCTATACCACACTCATCCGCTCCATGACACACTTTGAAATGAATTCACAAACCTTTATTTATACAAGGCATCAACTTAGGAACAACCATCTAAGTCAGCAATAAACCACAAGAACATTCGCAAGATGAATAACTCATCCAGTCGGCTAGTTTATACAAGAACATCTTCATCTAGAAGTATATCTCCAATTCTAAGCTCTAACACTAATGCGGACCGACAACACAACCTCAACATGATCCAAGAACCTTCACAGGCTTGCCTGAATGACCAAATACATCCGAACTTCCTCCACTTACTAGAATTCCTTTCTTCTTCATCTAGAACTTCAAGAACATAGTGGTGCAGGAGCACCTTCACAAATTAATGTTTCCATAGGAGTTTGATTAAAATGATCCAATATTGTAATTATTCATCATTGTATAAGGTTAATCAAGTCATTGTTATGTATTAGAGGTCACTAGGAAGTTCAAATATGCAAAATATTGCAAACCATGTAAAGGTTGTCAATGTAAAGTTGGAAAAAAGATGAAGAATGAGGGAAGGTGAAAAGTCATTTGGCTCTTGGTTCATTCCAAGTAGTTGGAAACTAAAAGGTCATTTGTAATACCTTTAAAAAGGCCTTGTATACCTTTGAAAACTCAGAGGTGATTGAAGATTGAGAATGGAATGGTAAAAAGCAATGTTTTATGTATTATACTTTAGAAATTTACTGTTTTCTTGCATGGTACAGCCTAGTAAAGGTAGGAGGACATTTATTTTTGATTTCAAATTAAATTATATTCAATCACCCTCCCTTTCCTTTTTGTCTCATCGAATTTGGTGCAATATTGAGGAAGTTATGATCATTTTAGTGACTGCAATTTCCAGAATTCTTCTATAACAGTCCTGTTGCAGCATTTGGTACGGTTTTGTATGGATATATACAAGGGTAAGCCATATATGGTTAGAAATATTCTTGAGTCTAATTTCCATTTCTTTTTGTTGCATCAAATTTCATTAAGATTTGAATAAGTTATGGCATTTTTATTGAGGGTAGGTCTGCAGAGTTTAATTTTCTAAAAATATAGTCTGAAAATATGCATGGTACGACTTGGTACAGCCTCACATTGATGCATATAATAAATGGATGGAAAGATATGTGTTTATATTTTACAATTATTTTGGTCTGGTATAATTTTATTAAGTTTTGTGAGAAATATTGCAATTTTGGTGAGGGCAGGTTTGAACACTGCCTAGGGTTTGTAGTTTTGGGAAAAGAGTCATAACTTTCTCTCCTACCATTGGATCTTCATGAAAATTGGAGGAAAAATATGTATTAATGTTCTCTTCAACCTAAACAAATAAATTGGATTAGTTCTTTTATTTGTTAATGTTATTGAGGATAGTTCTGGTCCTCCTACCTTTGCATCAAATTGGTATCAGAACTTGCGAAAGATTTGGGTGGTGTGTATTTTTTTTTTCCTGTCACTGAGAAGGTAGGTGAAGAGCAAAAAGATCTTGATTGTGTAGATAGATCGCTGAGGGAGGCAATCTACACCTTTTAGATTTTGTGTTTCTTAGTTGTTTGGTTGCAGGTGCTTATCCATCTAGCTGCAGAAAGATGTTTTCTGAGGTTGTGTGTGGGCAGACAAGATGAGGTCTGTCATGACCATTCTCCAATAGAGATTTCACTGGAGAAGGATGTATAGAGAAACCACTAAGGAGAGAGTGGTAGGTGCATCACCAGGATCTGTTGTTGGGTGAGATGAATGGTTTGGTGAGTTGGTGTGGTAAGGCAGTAGAGAGATGGATACCTAACTGAAGAAACACTTGATGTTGCAGCCTGAAGAGTACTCCACTGATGGGAGTAGAGGGAGCCTGAATATGCTCTAAGATGATGGTAGTTCAGATTTTGTTGGTTGGTTGGTCACCTTTCTATTGATGTGAAGATTGAAACTTGAAGTTAAAGATGAAGAGACAGACAGAGATGCAGAAAAAGACTTTTTGTTGCAGATACATTTCCAAGGGACTTGGAAATCTTTGTTGGTTGGTTGTATGGTGCAGGAACACCTTCACAAATTAATGTTTCCATAGGAGTTTGATTAAAATGATCTAATATTGTAATTATTCATCATTGTATAAGGTTAATCAAGTCATTGTTATGTATTAGAGGTCACTAGGAAGTTCAAATATGCAAAATATTGCAAACCATGTAAAGGTTGTCAATGTAAAGTTGGAAAAAAGATGAAGAATGAGGGAAGGTGAAGAGTCATTTGGCTCTTGGTTCATTCCAAGTAGTTGGAAACTGAAAGGTCATTTGTAATACCTTTAAAAAGGCCTTGTATACCTTTGAAAACTTGGAGGTGATTGAAGATTGAGAATGGAATGGTAAAAAGCAATGTTTTATGTATTATAATTCAGAAATTTGTTGTTTTCTTGCATGGTATGGCCTAGTAAGGGTAGGAGGACATTTATTTTTGATTTCAAATAAAATTATATTCAATCACCCTCCCTTTCCTTTTTGTCTCATTGAATTTGGTGCAATATTGAGGAAGTTATGACCATTTTAGTGACTGCAATTTCTAGAATTCTCCTATAACAGTCATGTTGCAGCGTTTGGTATGGTTTTGTACGGATATATATAGGGGCAAGTCATATATGGTTGGAAATATTCTTGAGTCTAATTTCCATTTATTTTTGTTGCATCAAATTTCATTAAGATTTGAATAAGTTATGGCATTTTTATTGAGATTAGGTCCACAGAGTTTAATTTTTTGAAAATACAGTATGAAAATATGCATGGTACGACTTGGTACAGCCTCACATTGATGCATATAATAGATGGATGGAAAGATATGTATTTCTAATTTATAATTCTTTTAGTTTGGTATAATTGTGTTAAGTTTTGTGAGAGATATCACAATTTTGGTGAGGGCAGGTCTGAACGTTGCCTAGGGTTTGTAGTTTTAGGAAAAGAGTCATAACTTTCTCTCCTACCATTGAATCTTCATAAAAATTGGAGGAAAATTATGTATTAATGTTATATTCAACTTAACTAAAGCAATTGGATTAGTTCTTTTATTTGTTAATGTTATTGAGGATAGTTTTGGTCCTCCTACCTCTGCATCACAGTCTATCGCCACTGTCATACTGAACAAGGTGCTTCCGGACCTCCAAACTAAGTACAAATCAAGATGACACATCAAAAGGACATCCCAAACACTCCTTCTAATCCATAGAATAGGACAATGCACTTTCAGATCTCATTAGACCTTTTTGTAACACTCTGTCACTCTGAAGCATCTCCCGGAACTAGTTCTACTTGATTGATCACAACTTTTTCATATCTTCATGTGGACCTCTAAAATCTTAACTAGAGCATCTCAAGACTCATATCTAAAAACCCTTTAATCTGCATCCTTTGATTCTCAACCTATTGAGTAATTTTTCCTTCTTCTCATCATTGTTCTTCGTTGTTCCTCATTGAGACTGATTTCCTCAATAACCTTAGCACATAGTTCATCCAACCCTTCTTATCAAGCAATATGAGTATGTTGACATCAATGACAACACTGGTTAACCTCATACTTGCAAAAATCTCCCCCTTTGTCATTCATGGCAACATATGATGTGAAAAACTATCAAGACAAGAACTTCTCCTTTCTATCACAACTCCCCCTATCAGCAACAACTCTTCACATGTCTTCTCTTCCTTTACTGCTCCCCCTTTGATCATCAACCACTTATTTTTCACATGTCTTCTCTCCCCCTTTGACATCAATTGCAAAGGGCTCATACTTGCATTTCTAAGACATCAGAATCATACTAGCTGCTCCCCCTTAGTAGTAGCTCCCCATCATCAATCCAGATCACAAGATATGACTATGATATCCACAAGATTGATGCACATCAGTGCATCCTAGTTCATCACTGGAGGGGCCGTGACCCCTAACTTCTCCCTGAGATACTCAAAAGAGTCTTTGTGAAGAGGTTTAGTAAAAATATTTACAATCTGATCCTTGGAGGGTACATACTCCAATCTGACTTCATCCTTGTTCACTTGTCCTCTCAGAAAGTGAAACTTGATAGATATGTGCTTGGTCTTAGAATGCAACACCGAATTCTTAGAAATATTTATTGCACTTGAATTATCACAGAAAATTGTGATAGGCTCCTCATATTCAACTTTAACGTCTCTTAGCATCTGCTTCATCCATAAGATTTGAGTGCAACTACCTACTACTGCAATGTATTCTGCTTCAGTTGTAGACAAGGATATTGCCTCTTGTTTCTTTCTTAGCCAAGAAACCAACCTTTTTCCCAAAAAGAATGCTCTTCCACTTGTACTCTTCCTATCATCCACATCTCCTGCCCAATCTACATCTGTGTATGCATGAAGAGAAAAATCTTGATCTCTAGGATACCATAGACCATACTCAACTGTCCCCTTTAGATATCTAAAGATCCTCTTGATTGCCATAACATGAGATTCTCTAGGATCAGCCTGGAATCTTGCCATAAGACCGACAACCTGCATTATATCTGGTCTAGTTTGAGTGAGATACAATAGTCCTCCAATCATTGATCTATACTTGGTCTGATCTATCTTAGGAGAGTCATCATCTTTTCTCAACTGACATCCGGTTGCCATAGGAGTGTTCATTGGCCTTGAATCTTCCATTCCAAATTTCCTCAACAATTTTTTCACATATTTGGTCTCAGAGATAAAGATGCCTTTCTTTGTCTGAGTAATTTGTAGACCCAAGAAGAAATTTATTTCACCAAGCATTGACATTTCAAACTCACTTTTCATTTGATTTGCAAAGTTTTTACACTTACTGTCTCTTCCTCAAAAGATGATATCATCAACAAATACTTCAACAATCGAGATGTTTTCATTATCTATTGGAAATATAGATTACTATCAGCAGTACCTTTGTTGAAACCAATCTGCACAAGATGCTTATCCAACCTTTCATACCATGCTCTTGGGGCTTGCTTTAATCCATATAGTGCTTTCTTCATCTTGCAGACCATATCATCATGATCAGACAATTGAAATCCATCCGGTTGTTCAATGTATACTTCTTCTTCCAAATCACCATTTAGGAAGGCAGACTTGACATCCATCTGATAGACCTTGAAGTCTTTGAAGGTAGCAAATGCAAGAAATAATCTGACTGCTTCAATTCTTGCCACCGGAGCAAAGGTTTCTTCAAAATCAATTCCTTCTATTTGAGAGTAGCCTTTGTAGACCAATCTGGCTTTGTTGCTGATTACTTCACCACCTTCATTTAGTTTGTTTCGGAAGACCCATTTGGTTCCAATCACATTCTTGTTTTTAGGTCTGGGAACAAGATCCCAAGTGTGATTTTTCTCAATATGCATCAACTCTTCCTTCATTGCTTTGGTCCAGTTTTCATCATTGCAAGCTTTATTTATTGTCTTAGGTTCAATCTTTGAAATTAGATAGTATTAATTAGAATTTTGAGCAATTCTCCTCCTTGTTTGTACCCCTTTGCTTTTGTCACCTATGATCTGATCTTCAGAATGGTTTAGAGTCTTTGGGAGTTTCTTGCACTACTGTTTCTTGATCAAGCTCATTTAGACAAACCTCTTCTTCCTGATTTACCGGATTAGTCTGAATCTGACTTTTAAAGGAGGATTGAGCTCCTTGAACCAGAGAATCATTCTGATCATCTTCATCATATTCATAAAACCTTGAGGGCTTCTCAATTCCTTCATCAACCTTCACATTTATACTTTCTGTCATCTTTCTCAGTCTCTTATTGTAACACCGGTATGCTTTGCTTTGAGTGGAGTAACCCAAGAAAATTCCTTCATCACTTCTAGCATCAAACTTTCCTAGATATTCATCTCTTTTGATGTAGCATTTTCTACCAAATACTCTGAAATATCTCACAGTAGGAGTTATACCAAACCAAAGTTTATAAGGAGTCTTACCGGTATTGCTTCTGATTTGAACTCGGTTAAGAGTATAGACTGCAGTGCTAACAACTTCTCTCCAAAACATCTAAGGAACATTTGCTTCCATCATCATTGTCTTGGATGCTTCCTGGATGGTCCGGTTCTTTCTCTTAACTACTCCATTCCGCTGTGGAATCCTAGGAGCAGACAACTGTCTCTTTATACCATGCTTCTCACAAAAGTCTATGAATTCACCGGATGTCAATTCACCACCTCTATCAGACCTTAGACATTTCAGTTTCAATCCAGTTTGATTCTCTACCATAGTTTTGAAGATTTTGAACTTCTCAAAGGCTTCTAATTTCTCTTTTAGAAAGGTAACCCACATCATCCGAGAATGGTCATCAATCAGTAACATGAAATATCTATCACCTTGCATACTCTTGATTCTTGTCAGACCACATAGATCAGTATGAACTAATTCCAATAATCTGGTAGAAGACTGATCCTTGCTTTTGAAAGAGACTCTACTCTATTTACCTAGTTGACATTCTTTGCACAAATTATTTGTAGGTTTCACCAATTTTGGAAGATCTCTTATAGCTTGAGTATTGCTTATCTTGATGATATTATCAAAATTCACATGACACATCCTGCTATGCCATAACCAACTCTGATCAACTTGAACAAACAAACAACTTTTATTAGAACCAACTAGATGGAAGATTTTACCTTTTGTTTGAGTACTGAATGTAATCTCAATTTCAAAGTTTTCAAAGATCCTGCATCTTCCATTCTTGAACCGGAGATCATAACCTTTGTCTACCAACTGACCAACACTGAGAAGATTGTGCTTCAACCCTTCAACATACAGTACATTACCAGTTTTTCTCTTTCCATCAAAAGAAATAGTTCCCCTACCTCTGATTCTACCAGCAGAATTATCACCAAACTTTACCATTCCTCCTTCATACCTTTCCAATGATGAGAGCATCCACTATCAATAACCCAATCATCCTTTTCTTGAACTTGGGTAGCCAAGGGTCTTTCTACAACCTTATGATTGACAGATTCAGAGTATATTGGATCTTCTTCCTTGATGGCAATAAACACCCATTCATTTCTAGATTTGTTTCCTATTTCTGATTCATCATCTGTTACTCCTTCATTATCATCTTCTTCATGAACATAATAATAGTTCTTTTGGAACCTTTGTCTATTAGAATTTGACCTTGCAGATCTTTCCAGACATCTTGAGGCAAAATGACCAATCTTATTGCAATTGAAGCATTTAAAAGGTAACTTTCTTTCATACTTATCAGATCCTTTTGGCAGTCTTTTTGCAATGAGGGCTTCAAGATGAGTTCTTTCCGCTTCTTCCTCTTCCATGTCTTTCCTTGCTTGATCATACCATGACAGTTTCCTTGAAGAGTTTTCTCCCCTATCAAATATTTGTTTAACTTTCACATAGGCATTGGCTTTGAATGCAGATTCAGTATTGGGGGGATCATCTCCAAACTTGGTCATTTCAAATGCAGCCAGTTTGCCAGCCAATTGCTCTTTTGTGACAGTTGTATGGGCTCTGAATTCATCAACGGCAGCAACCTTGATTTTGTAGGCAGTAGGAAGGGATCTGAGAATTTTGCAAACAATCTCATTTTCATCCAGAACTCCACCAGCATTCCTGATTCCACACACCAGCTCATTTACTCTTGGCATAAAGGTAGTGATATTTTCATCATCTCTCATCTTCAATCTTTCAAATTTCCCTTTGAGACTTTGCAATCTTGCACTCTTAACAAACTCATCTCCTTCATGTAGAAGTTCCAGTTTAACCTAGATCTCATAGGCAGTTGGTAGGTCAATAACATTTGAGAGTTCTGAGTCAGTCAATGTGCTTAGAAGAGCTTCTTTGGTTTGCAGATTATTTTCAGCATCTGTGATTTCATTTAGAGTTGTCGGACCACCCAGTGGAGGTACATATGCTTTTGTGACCATGGACAAGTATGCTTTTCCCATACACTCCAAGTGACATTTCATGTGACCTTTCCAGAGAGAAGTTGGTTCCATCAAACTTTAGACTATCCTTCTTGTATGACGACATCCTAGATCTCCTCAAGCGGTTAAGCTCCTTTTAGAGGAACTTAGCTCTGATACCAATTGTTAGATCTAGGGCACACAACTGAGAGGGGGGGTGAATCAGTTGTACGAATACTTGCTCTATTTCAAACACTTGATTCTTCTTTGTTAGTTAACAACAAATTCAAATAACCATTCATGAAAGCATGAAGCATAAACACCAGAGTAGACAAACATCAACACATTAGACACCAAGATTTTGACGTGGAAAACCCGGTCAAGGGAAAAACCACGGGGTGATTAACCCAAGGATTATTCTCTGTTAGAAGAATAAGAAAAATAGATGGCACATGCCAATTAGGGCTCACTGCCCGAGCACATTGCTCACAAGGAGGCACACTACCTACAAGAGACACACTGTATACAAGATCATAAGTATTACAAATTTAAATTGGAGAATGACATCTTCACCATGTCAGGATTAGTTCCATTTAAGCCCGAGAAACTCCTGCTCTGCCTTTCACTCTTTCGCTATACCACACTCATCCGCTCCATGACATACTTTGAAACGAATTCACAAACCTTTATTTATACAAGGCATCGACTTAGGAACAATCATCTAAGTCGGCAATCAACCACAAGAACATTCGCAAGATGAATAACTCATCCGGTCGGCCAGTCTAAATAAGAACATCTTCATCTGGAAGTATATCTCCAATTCTGGGCTCTAACACTAATGTGGACTGACAACACAACCTCAACATGATCCAAGAACCTTCACATACTTGCCTGAATGACCAGATACATCTGCACTTTCTCCACTTACTAGAATTCCTTTCTTCTTCATCTGGAACTTCAAGAACACAATCTATCACCACTGTCATACTAAACAAGGTGCTTTCGGACCTCCAAACTAAGTACAAATCAAGATGACACATCACAAGGACATCCCAAACACTCCTTCCAATCCACAGAATAGGACAATGCACTTTCGGATCTCACTGGACCTTTTTGTAACACTCTCACTCTGGAGTATCTCTCGCAACCGGTTCTACTTGATTGATCACAACTTTTTCATATCTTCATGTGGACCTCTAAAATCTTAACTGGAGCATCTCAAGACTCATATCTACAAACCCTTTAATCCGCATCCTCTGATCCTCAACCTATTGAGTACTTTTGACTTCTTCTCATCACTGTTCTTCATTGTTCCTCATTGAGACTGATTTCCTCAATAACCTTAGCACACAACTCATCTAATCCTTCTTATCAGGCAATATGAATATGTTGACATCAATGACAACACTGGTTAACCTCATACTTGCAATAAAACCCTAATCCCTCAACCCTCAACCTTATCCCTAAACCCTAATCCCTCAACTCTCAACCCTAATCCGTCATCCCTCAACTCTAATCCCTCATCCCTAAACCCTAAATGGTATCCCTCTTCCTAAACCCTCAACAAACATGATACTATACCTTAAACCCTAATCCCTTAGCCATAAACCCTCCAACCCTATCCCTAATCCTTATACCCTCCACACTCTACTTTAACCCTAATCCCTCGGCCCTCAACCCTATCCCTAAACCTCAAACCTCAACCCTTAACATCAAACCCTAATCCCTCAACCTTTAACTATGATCCCTTGACCCTCAACCCTATCGCTAAACCCTAAACCCTAAACCCTCAACCCTCAACGTCAAATCCTAATTCCTCAACCCTTCACTTTAATCCCTCAACCCTAAATCCTATCCCTAAACCCTCAACACTATACCTTAAACCCTAATCCCTCAACCCTCAACCCTAAACCTTATCCCTAAACCCTAATCCCTCAACCCTCAACCCTAATCCGTCATCCCTCAACTCTAATCCCTCATCCCTAAACCCTAAATGCTATCCCTATTCCTAAACCCTCAACTGACTCGATACTATACCTTAAACCCTAATCCCTTATCCCTATACCCTCCAACCCTATCCCTATTCCTTAGACCCTCCACACTCTACTTTAACCGTAATCCCTCGACCCACAACACTATCCCTAAACCCTTGACCCTTGAATCTCAACCCTCAACCCTCAACGTCAAACCCTAATCCCTCAACCCTTAACTCTAATCCCTCGACCCTCAACCCTATCCCTAAACCCTAAACCCTCAACCCTTAATGTCAAATCCTAATTCCTCAACCCTTCACTTTAATCCCTCAACCCTAAACCCTATCCCTAAACCCTCAACACTATACCTTAAACCCTAATCCCTCAACCCTCAACCCTAAACCCTAATCCCTCAACCCTCAACCCTAATCTATCACCCCTCAACTCTAATCCCTCATCCCTAAACCCTAAATGCTATACCTATTCCTAAACCCTCAACAGACTCGATACTATACCTTAAATCCTAATCCCTTATCCGTAAACCCTCCAACACTATCCCCAATGCTTATACCCTCCACACTTTACTTTAACCCTAATGCCTCAACCCTCAACCCTATCCCTAAACCCTTGACCCTCGAACCTCAATCCTCAACCCTCAACCCTCAACATCAAACCCTAATCCCTCAACCCTTAACTCTGATCCCTCGACCCTCAACCCTATCCCTAAATCCTAAAGCCTAAAGCCTCAACCCTCAACGTCAAATCTTAATCCCTCAACCCTAAACCTTATCTCTAAACCCTCAACACTATACCTTAAACCCTAATCCCTCAACCCTAATCCGTCATCCCTCAACTCTAATCCCTCATCCCTAAACCCTAAACGGTATCCCTATTCCTAGACCCTCAACGTGCTTGATACTATACCTTAAACCCTAATCCCTTATCCCTAAACCCTCCAACCCTATCCCTTAACCCTAATCCCTCAACCCTCAACCCTATCTCGAAACCCTTAACCCTCGAACCTCAATGTACTCAACCCTCAACATCAAACCCTAATCCCTCAACCCTTAACTCTGATCCCTCGACCCTTAACCCTTAAAACTTGAACCCTAAAACCTATCCCTACACGGTTGACACTTGACACTATATCTTAAACCCTAATCCCTTAACCCTCATCCCTAAAGTGTCAACCCTAAATCATTAAACCTTCAACCCTAAACCCTATCCCTAATCCCTCTACCCTCGACACTCTTATTTAACCCTAATCCCTTGACCATTAACCCTATCCCTAAACCTCAACCTCAACCCTTAACCCTCAACCCTCAACTCTCAACATTAAACCCTAATTCATCAACCCTAAACCCTATCCGTAAACCATCAACCCTCAACACTATACCTTAAACCCTAATCCCTATCCCTCAACCCTAAACCCTTAAAACTTAAACCCTATCCCTACACCCTCAACACTTGACACTATATCTTAAGCCTTAAACCCTCATCCCTAAAACCTCAACCCTTAATCCTTAAACCTTCAACCCTAAACCATATCCCTAATCCCTCTACCCTCGACACTCTAACCCTAACCTCGACATTAAATGCTAATCTGTCAACCCTAAACCCTATTCTGTCAACCCTAAACCCTATCCCTAAACCCTCAACACTATACCTTAAACCCTAATCCATCAACTCTAAACACTACCAATAAACCCTCAACCCTAAACACTATCAATAAACCCTCAACCCTTGACACTATACCTTAAACCCTATGAGAAAATCTTTGCGTATGGTACATCCACAGTGAGTAATTAATGGTTGAAATCAGAAGGATGATCATTATGAGAAAAGATTTACATTGGGGTACATCTATGTTTCTTGTTGTCCACCCCGCACTTAGGGAAGGTATATTGTTATGAAATAGGCAAATAATCTCCCATTGTTTACTGGCTCTATCCACAAGAACTACTAAACTATACCTTAAACCCTAATCCCCCAACCCTAAATCCTATCCCTAATCCCTCAAGGTCCTAAACTCTAATCCCTTATCCCTAAACTCTAAATCCTATCCCTAAATGCTCAACCCTCAACCTTAAACCTTAATCACTCAATCCTTATCCACCCCTCTCCTCCCATATTTGGCTCACTCCCATCTCTACCCTCCTTTGCCCTTGACACTATACATACATAGATATAGGCATACGTAGATACATACATACATACATACATACATATAGGCATACATAGATACATAGATACATACATACATGATTAATAGCCTTGAACATAAAAAAATTTAAGGGGATCATAATGCGAGCGCATTATAATGCAATCACGTTATGTCAAACATGACAAGCAACACTTGTAGAAAAGGAAAATGCAAAGCAAAACATAATGCGAGCGCGTTATAATGCACTCGCGTTATGTCTTGCTTTGGGAATCCCAAGCTTTGGGCTTGGGATTTGCTTTGGATTTCCAACCCAATGGCTTAGAGTGCCTTTTGAATAGTAAAAGATGTGTTTTTCCATATTCTTCAAGATTTCACATAATTTCATTTGTGCTAACCCTCAGATTTGCACATGTTTCAAGGTCAAACAAATCGAACACCTGGGTAATGTTAGGCTTTCTCTTAGCTATTTGATGATGTGATTTTTTTCACATTTTAACAATGTTAAGCCTTTCATCTTTAATTTCTTTTGTTTGTGTGTCTATTTTTGGGCAAAAACCACTGTTTGGTCTTTTTTTCATTGTAAATTAACTATTCATTGAAATTTCAAAAAAAATTACATATTTAGAAACTAGACTCTATTCTACAAATATTAAAAAAAGAAAACAATGATTTTCAATTTGTTTTCAAAATTTATAGGGGTAGCACAGCCAAAATTCTATTTTTTAGGATGTGTCCACTTTGAAAATTAGTAAAAAATCAAATATTCATCAAAAAATTATTAGAAAAATTGGGCATAAACTACATGCTATTAGCTAATTTCTCACTGAAGCGATTTGAAAAATATAAAAAAAAGTTGACCTTTTGAGGGAGCCACAAAACATGCTATGTTATGTTTTTTTGATAGAAACAACACCAATTTCTATGGCTTCCTCTTTTGAACCCATTAATCTATGCCATTTTTTTAAAAAATAGTAGTTTAGAAAGAAGACTCGGAGCACTACGAACATTGTTTTGGTTGCATCTCCAAATTTTCAGTGTAACTATGCTCAATTTCTCATCCAAGGCCAGTATTTCCTGATTTCAGAAAAAAGTGGCCACTTAAGACCATTTTTTGGCCCCCCATCTTCTTGCATTTACCCTAACATGGTTTTCCACATAAAAATCCTTGTGTTATGTGTGATGATTTCATTTCTGTTCTTATGATCATATATGCTTATATGTTTTGATGCTACACTAATTATTAAAGAAGAAAAGAAAGTTAAGATATTTGAGATAACTGATTCACCCCCCCTCTCAATTATCTGCCTTGTTTCCAACAATTGGTATCAGAGCCAAGTTCCTCTAAACAGAGCGTAACAGCTTGAGGAAGATCTGGGAATCTCAATGGATATGTATGGTATGAAGGAACAATTTCAGTCTGCCCTAGATGATCTTGAACAATCCCACTCTGAAGTCAATAACTTGAGAGAAAGACTCAAACAAGTTGATGATTTCATAAATGACCTAAAGAAAAACTAAGTATCTCTGTGGAAAAGAGAAAGGAACACTTCAAAAATTAGGAAGTCAGAGTGAAGCCAATGATGTTAATGAAGATCTGGATGAGAAAAACAAGCTATGTGAGAAGTTATCAAAAGAGGTCATTATGGTAAGACATGAGATGGAATCAGGGGTTATGAGATTCACCCAAGAAATTGAAGAGAATATGAAAATTGAAGATAATCTAAAACAATCCCTCAAGGAGAAGATAGAGGACTACCACAAAATGGACAAAATAACCAGGCATCTTGAATCTGATCTTGAAGAAGCTAGAGATAATGAAGAGCAACTTGAGAATCAGATAGACACTCTTAAACAAGATCTTCAAACAACAAATGAATATAAAGATAAATTCAAGATAAGTTCAGCCCAACTTGAAGTTCTTCTTGAAAGCCAAAAGAGGGTAGATGACAAGCATGGCTTGGGATATGAGAAAGCTGAAAGCTCTAGATCCAGTCAGAAGAACTTTGGATCAGGAAATCAAAGAAATAGGCCTAAAAGACCTCTGATAAGGCAACCAAATGCTCAAATATATCCATCCTTCAATGGATACTACTTCAATTGCAACAACTTCAGTCATAAAGCAACTCAGTGCAGAAGGAGAATAAATCAGACTAATCCATTCTTCTCCGAACAATGTTTCAACTGCAAAAGGTATGGTCACAAATCTCATGAATGCAGAAATATGCAGATAAATAATTCATTCAATGGTAGATGCTTTGCATGCAATAGAATGGGACATATGGCTAATCAATGCAGATCAAGAGGATATCAGTCAAATATGCAAATAAATGTTGTTTGTTACAATTGCAATAGATCTGGTCATATTGCCAAATTTTGTAGAAGTAAAAATCAGGATAAAAGGGGTCTAGTGCATCATAATCAAAAACAAGATAAGGGAAAAGGCAAAGTGAATGTGGATGAAGTTCAAAGGGAGATGAGTAAGATTTGGGTGAAGAAGAGTATAGAAAATGTTGGGGATGGATCCGCACCAACATCCGGTGCTGATATTCCTTCCAAAAACTAAATAGATGAGCTCTGGCTTTGGGGGAGTCACAAAGAAAAATAAATTCCCCCAGCTAGTCAATTGGTGCCTAAATTTAGCACATGGAATGTTGTGGATTAAAGGGTTCTCAGAAAAATATCCAAATAACCCTTGGTAAAAATATGAAAGATCTGCATGGAGTTTTGTAAGAGTTTAATCATCCAAAATTGATCCAGTTTGACAGCCATCTAGTAAAGCAGGATTTTCACAGACAGATCTGGTATGATTCAAAATTGAAATACCTTGATCTACGGATCCATGGCATGATTGGAGAAAAGAAGATACATTGTCAATCCTCACTAAAAATGATTCTAAGTGCAACATAGTGATTTGAAAAGATCTCTCTCAAAATAGGGCAACCGGATAACTTAAATTGTGCATTTATTGCAAAAGGAAATTAGGGTTTGCACAAGAATAAAAGGGTTCTTTCACTCATCATTTGCACATTTGCATTCGAGAAGAAGAAAAGAAGAGCTTTGCATCAAGTTTCTACAAGTCTCTCAAAGATCAACTGCAAAATGCAATCCAACCAGCGATTTGTTTCGGCTCTTATTTCTAACCCTAAAGTGTAAAAAGGTACTTCCATTCTAAAAATCTCTCTCTGAATCTTTTGCAAAATGGCTACTCCAATGGTTGTTAAGATCACTGATAGGTTGTGCCCAAAATTCAAGAAACACCCCTACAAATCCCTAGAAGCTGATCCTTTATGCACTTTTTCTAGCATTTCGCATGGGGTATTGCACGTAGAAGATGTTAGGGTCTACATCCACGCCAACATTGAGGAATTTGGAGACTTTAAGTTGATGGACATCTATCATAAACAGTTAATAGATGAAAGTTTTGAACTCAAACCTCAATACATGGCCCTCCGGGATAAACACTTCGAACATTGCATCCACTTTCCCTATTTTGCAAAAGAGTATTGGGTCTGGTATGTCCTTAGCAGAATGCATGATAATTTCATATGGTTAATGAGGCCCTTCAAGATAACAAAAGATGTCATTAGGGTAGTAACTGGACTGCACTCATTCGGTGGGTTACTTGCACTCAAATCTGTCAAGAACCAGATAGTAACTGAAGCTACCAGATTTAAGTTTGACAAGAGAGCAATGACCATAGATGACATCACAGGTCCGGATGTCAAATTTACCTCAATGATAATTGGGTATAAGATCTATCATTCTAGTAGGGACAATTCTATGTCTGGGACTGCAATATATGCAGCATATCAGATGTTGAGGGAAAATGCAGATTATGACCTATGTGATCTTCTTTTAAACTAACTGTTAGAAAACCTACAAAAGATCAAGAAGGATAAGAAGAACTCCTTCAAGTATGGTTGTTTAATACTGTGTCTATTCTTCTACTACATGAATGAGCTGCCCGGATCAAGTGGTTGGGTTTGGCAAAATGACAAACTAATTGCAATACAGATTAGAGACTATATGTATGGACTTGGTGATTCTAAAACTCAAAGCATAGCACTTTGGGGTTACTTTAAGAACTTTCAAAGCATGATGCAAGCTAGAGAAAGGATACCTCAATCCATAGTTGAGAAATACAAGGATACAGTGTGTTTCATGGTAGATACTGATCAATGTCTAATGGAGGCAATTGAGCCTAGAACAATTTGGATAATGCCAATGGGATATGAGGTTGATGAGAAAATCTTGGAGCTACATATACAACACTTGTTGAGCTAGCCTAAGGACCCTGGGGTAGAAAGGTTTGGAACCTTTCAAGAACTAAGTGTAAAAATACATGTTGAGCTAAGACAACTGGAGATAAAAAGGAAAGTTAGAAGGGAAGTCGATGAAATTGCCAAAAGATATGGCATATCAAAAGAGGCAGTAGATGCAAATAGAGAGAAAATTGAAAGAGATGAGAAAGAGAAACAAGAAACAGAGAAAGAAAGTGTTCCAGTACAAGCCTCCTCCCAGACTAGATCCTCCAAAAGATCTGCACCTGCCACTCCTAAGAGCTAAAGAGCCACCAAAATGGAAGTCAAGACATCTGGAAAGAGATAAAAGAGAATGAAAATAAAAACCACAAGGTCTTACACAAGTCACAAGGATGATGAAGAAACAGAGTCTGATGAGGAAATTAAGAAAATTAAGAAGAAGAAGAAAACATCTGGGGAATTCTCTATCGGTAAAAACAAAGAAGAAAAGGCAAAAGAATTTGTTGAAAAGCCCACTCTTTCCATTGATGATATCATCAAGGCAGTCACTATGGATGAGAATCTGCAACTAGTAATAGAATTCTATGATGAATACAGTGATACTGACAAGAGGATTCTGGAAGAAGCTACAGTCAGGTATCTAAATATTTACAATAAAGCATTCATTGAAATTATCTCATTGATTCCCAAAAGTCTAGAGAAGGTACTTGAACTAAGAAAAGAAAATGCAAAAGAAAAAGGCTTAGAGATTAGGGAACAAATAGCAATTCAGCTCTATCCTTCTATTACTCCAAAGCAAATGAACATGATCTTTAAGGACTGTAAGGATGAATTCCAGAGAAAAGGAAGAATGAATAAACTTATGGTTGGAGAAACTAACCAAGTAGCAAGAGAAACAAAAGACATCCTCTGGAATGCCTTCAAAAGATTCAATCTTCCTATTGTAGA
Organism: Cunninghamia lanceolata; assembly: GCA_027924645.1. Taxonomy (NCBI): domain Eukaryota; kingdom Viridiplantae; phylum Streptophyta; class Pinopsida; order Cupressales; family Cupressaceae; genus Cunninghamia; species Cunninghamia lanceolata. The sequence continues at coordinate 22,807,105 of BSBN01000582.1, forward strand.
GGAAACAGATGAAGAACCTTCTACCATGGATGTTGAAGGATTAAATGCAGCCAATGAAGAATCTTCTGACCAAAATGTAGAAGGATCAAAAGAGATGGGTGAAGAGAAGTCTAAGGACTTAGATTCATCTATTCCGGAAGAGGAAGTTCATGAAGCAGTAAATACAAGTAACATCTCTCCTTCGGATCCCACTATAGACATTCTGGATTCAGGAGCTGAAGGAGAAGGAAGAAAAGAGGAGAAAGTGAGTCAAAAAGAGGAGGTAAAGGGAAAAGAAGAAGAACAAATAGAGAAGATCTCTGAGGACAATTCTGAAATCCCAAAAGAAAAGAAGACTCAGTCACCGGCAAGAGACACTACAGAGGCAATAAAGAACTTCTTGAACAAAGAAATGATGGAGATAGATGAACCTGAATTATTCCAAGGACCACTAAATTTTGACTCTCTCTGGTCCAGACAATGAAAATAGCATCTTTTGCTCAAGCCAAAGTAAAAGAAAAACTTCTGAAATCTCACATGGAAGACTGTGAGTTGTTAGAGATTGCATCTAGGATGTTGGAGAAGATCATGCCATCTTTTCAAAAGGATCCTTCAGCCTCTCCATCCAGTAACTTGAAATCTCTGGTAAATTATGTTAGCACTCATTTTGATTCTTTAGAGAAATTGGTAGAAGCAAAGGTCCGGAATGACTTTTTGAGAAAATGATTCACTGAAGTATAGGCACTCATTGCTAATGATAGGAGGACCCTAGATATTAGGGTAAAGAGCCTTGAAACTGCTCTTAAAGATGGTGGGGACATGTACAAATTTTGTCTATCTTGGCCCAAAGTGACAGAGGATATTGAAAAGAAGGTGATAGAACAAGAAGGTAAACTGTCAAGTTTACCTCAAAATTTTGATCCCCTCACTACATCCTTAATGAATCAAGAATGCCAGGCTATTGTCATTATAAATGAAATAAAGAGGCTAGACACAGAAAAGAAGAATATAATAAACAAGATGAGTGAACTCAGAGGGATAATTATCCCTAAGTTAGAGGCAATGCATGAGGCCTTAACAGATGCTTAGACCATAGCCCAGACTAGTGATCAGGTAGATTTGAGAAGGGCAGAAGCATATGTATTTTTGTTGAGTGGTCACATCTCCATTTTGGATAGGATGAAACAGAGTTGGGCAACATAATTTGTACAGTTGAAGGCCACTTTTGCAGATATACTCAAGTATACGTAAGTATAACACAAACATATATACTTATGCGGCTATGTATAGGTTAATCTTTGTAAATTTTGGTGTGCGGATTCCACCCTTTGTCATTGATGTCAAAGGGGGAGTGAGGAGTAGTGAAAAATGTGGAATCTAGCTAAGGGGGAGATCTGGTAAAATAGTTCATAAGACAGAGCATCAGCCAAGGGGGAGTTTACTATGACACTTAGTCATTTTTCACCAAGTGTTGCCATCGATGCCAAAGGGGGGATTGTTGGCAAGAGACATTGTGTGGCTTCATGAGTGTTGTCATTGATGGAAACAAAGTCTATCCCACACATTCGCAGTACATAATATGCCTATACTGGAAGTCAGAATGAAGATTGTTTTGGTCCGGTGAACAAGAACAGAGTATGCAACAAGGTCCAACAATTAGGTCCGGATCTCTCAGATCATCTAACTTAGCAAGTTGTGGACTTGGACAACTCAAGAGGAGTATCATGACTACTATATTCCAAAGATTTAGTCTCTAGTGATAAAACATCGAAAAGATATCAGCATCTGAGTGTTGGATTCCAGACAGGCAGAGCAGACTGAGAAAGAACTGACCGATAAAGCATCAGACTTCAATCCGGATGAGTAATTGATGTTGATAAAGCAATTTGGGAGATCATACATTGTTGGCTAACATGATTGATGACTTCAATTCCTATGTTTTTGATACGCATCACAAATCAAGCATGGATTCAACTGATAGATTAGCAATTTGTAAATATCTTGAGTATTCTAGTTGCTGACTAGAAAGTTGCTGAAATCCTTGGTGCAGATATATATACTAGATGGATTCCAGTATGAAGGTGTGTGTGTGTACAGATGTGATGAAATAAAGTGCAAAGAAAAGGAGAGACAAGTGTGGAAGTAGCAATCCAAGTCCGGTATGTGACAGAGCAACACTAGAGCAGAGGAAGAATGAAGTTCATCAAATCAGTATATTGTGCCTAACCGGAATTGAACTCTAGCATTTGTAGATGCCTCTCATTAGTTCAAACACCAGATTACCTTATGTATGTTCTATAGACAGTGAGTCTCTTGTAGGCAGTGTACCACTTGTGAGCAGTGTGCTCAAGCAGTGAGCCCTAATTGGCAAGTGCCATTTTGTACTTCTTATTCTTTTAATAGAGAATATAATCTAGGGTTAGTCACCTTGTGGTTTTTCCCTTAATAGGGTTTTCCAAATAAAAATCCTTGTGTTATGTGTGATGATTTGATTTATGTTCTTATGATCATATATGCTTATATGTTTTGATGCTGCACTAATTATTAAAGAAGAAAAGAAAGTTAAGATATTTGAGATAACTGATTCACCCCCTCATTTATCTGCCTTGTTTCCAATAGAACAACATGCTCCTACTGCTCCACCAGCTAGGCACAAGGACCAAGAAGGTCTGGTATATCTACCTTTGCCTCTAGTGAGCCCTCCAAATCTACTCAAACTAATTAAATTGGAAGAAGGGTCAAGCATCTAAGACTATGACTCAGATGGAAGCAGGAGAAAAATAATCAACCAAGGAAAAATATCTTTGCTAAAAGAAAGAAAGTTTAGATTAAGGAGATAGAAGAAAGTGAAGAGGACGAAGATGTAAGATCTTCAAGGTACATCTCAGTCAAAGAAAGAAAATAAATCAAAGAAATCTCCTCCACTAGAGCCTAAATGAGCACCTCTTTCATTAGATGTTGTTTTCAATGCTATTGCAGAGTTTGGTATTCTAAAAGAAACAATAGACTTATATCTAGATATGCCATCTAAAGATCATAGAACTATTGAGAAAGTTGTTGCATGATGTATATGCTTAAGTTCAATGTTCCTTTGAATGATATTATTGAACAAGTTCCAAAAGGTCTTGCTAATGTTTTAAGAGAAAGAAGAGAAAAAGCAGTAAAATTGGCTGATGAAATGAGACAGAGTGCACTTGATAAGGTCAGATCTACAATGACTCAAGAAGAGAAGGATGAATTGGCCCATAGGAAAACCAAAAAATTGAGGACAAAGAAAAGGGTAGATGCCCTTATGAGTATGGAGAATGAAGATCATGATAAAATTTGAAATGATTTAACTGATAAAGTAATAGATAAAATACTTAGAAGTATAAGGTTTGCTAAGAATGTTGAGTAGTCACAAGTCTCTCCACCGTAGAATGTTGTATCTCCTCCACATGAATCACAATAGCAAGACACTCATTGGGAGAACAAAGAAGCTTCAACACAAAGTGAAGTAAATGTGTAGATAACTCTCCTCTAGAAAACACTGAGCAATAGAAATATCACAAGGAGTAGGTCAGATTTGATATAGGAGAGGGTCCTGAAAAGGTACAAGATGTCTCTTCTTCCTCTTCCTTAGATGACTCAATAAAGGAGTTTCTAGCTCAGGAGGTGAAAATACAATTGGTTGTCACTCCGCAACTATTATAGTTTCCTATGTTGGATGGACAAGTTAACTTGTCCATAATATCTCCCCTCTGTTAGGACAGAAAAAATTTAAAAATTTTACTGTCTTCTCACTCCATCATATTTGAACAAAATCCTAAAAAATATCCCAAAAATCATAATAAAAATTTAATTCATCTCACAAGATGTCTATAGATGAGCAGTGTTAAATTTCTTCAAGGTCAATCTATCGGCAAGATATTGTTCTGTCTACACCGATACATAAGGAATCATTTGAAAATAACCATCGGTGTGAGAATAGAGATCGGAAAGAGATTTATAGAAGTCACCGATGGAATAAGTAATACCGATGACCTTACATCGGCAAGATAACCAAGTAGTCATACCGATCGGTATGACTAATAACTATCGGAGGATCCTTCGAAAGCTGCCCCAACGGTATATATCATACCGATGAAGTATTTCGGCAACAGTTTCACTGAACATCCTGCGGGGGCAATGAAACAAATAGCCATCGGCAAGAAATAAGTTATCGGGATGAGAAACAAATAAGTCTCCGATACTCAATGTCTTGGCAAAAAGAGGGTCTTCGGTGAGACTCACAGTGATACAAAATCTATCGGGATGACTCAACATATCGGGACAAAGGAATTAGGTCTTACCGATTCATATGTCACGGCGATCAAAAGGTATTGGTGATACTTTAACATACTCTGCCCGATAAAGAATATGAAAGAACCATCGGTGAGATGATTCGGATCAGGTTATCTTTTGAAAGCTATCCCGATAGTATGTTTCACTCCGATGGGTATACTCTAGCGGCAAGACATTAAAACAGTCATTCTGATCCAAAGTAACATGACTATCGGTGGGACAACAAAAGTCGGGGAAACATAATTATGTTATCCCGATAGTATTAATCACCCCGATAAACAAATCATATCGGTAAGACTCATTACTTTGGAGTGAAATCTAAATCACATGGCGATGAAGGAAGTCATGCCGATGGTCGCGCCCACTTGAAGATATGACATTACATAGCATCGGGAATACAATTGAGGGGTCACGCCGATTGACTGTTCGTGCCATAAAAACATTAAGGTCACCCAGACATTTCAAAATTCACGCCGATAAGGGGAGTTATGGTGATGTGACATTTCACAGCGATGAACATTGAATTGATCAGATAATTAAATACAAACGGCTACGAAATTTATATGATCATTATAGTTGCAAAAAACCGTCTGAGAAGAGAATATAGAAGAACTCTTAAGGCGAAAGTAGAGGATTCCAATTCCAGCCACCAAACGACAGGTACATATACACAAACCACTGTATAGCATGTATTTAAATTCTCTGCCAAAGTTTTAAAATGGAAATTCTAGGAAAGGGAAAAGGAAGAAAGTTACAAGGGGAAACCAGTAAGCCTAAGAAACAAAAAACTGAACAAACCCCTGAGGAGAAAATGAAAAAAAGAAAACTGAATCAGGACCTAATTGACCAATTGCCTGGGTCAACTCCCAAGGCTAGAAGGTCTGCCCAACTCAGGGCAGAAGTGGAGAAATTAGAAGACAAACACAAATGCCTGGGAGATATCTGGACCCCAATTCGGGGATATGAACTTTTCAGATTTCACTATAATAGAAGGTTTAGAGCATTACTCAATGCTTATGCACATGGTGTTATATTATGGCCAGGAGGTAGGGTTATGGCCAACTAAGTATCAAGTTGTTGCTGCAGATAAGAAAGGGGAAAAGATACCTGTACAACTGTGGACCAGAATTTGGGATAGTAGATATGCCCATTCCAGCTATGCTCAATTTCAAGAGCATTGTGTAAAAGTACTATATAGGTATTTTAATCACCCCTGTGAATATTCAATTTCAATTGAAATAAAAAGATTCCTCAGACCAAAAGATTTTGGTGGCCCCCCTACTGTCACTCATAATTGGGGAGACTGGTATTGTTTTGAAGATGCTACTATGATCAGAGTTTATGGTTTTGAGGATGCTCCATTCATATTGCCCAAGACTATCCCTGACAGGCTTGCATATCTAGAGATAATCAGGCAAATGCATTGTTCAAATGTGATGCATTTGAGTTCACATGACAAACAATCATTTATGCCCAGTACCTTATGTTTTGGAGATTTTACTGTAGTTTCAAAAGAAGGTTACAATCTCATTCTGGATAAATTGATGCATTATAACATGATGACTACTGAGATAAGAAAAGGATTTGACCCTGAAGGCTTTATTGACTCTGCAAGAAGAAAATAGAGTCTCAGTGGATACATGCACATACATTATCCACATGATGATGTCATTAGAAATTTAGAAGAAGCAGAAGTTGAATTGGTGGTAGAAAAATATAACAGGGATCTAAATGAAAAGAAAAAGCAATTAGCAGAAATTGAGGTTGTATCCTCTGAAGATGAAGAACTGGCAGGGCAAGAACAACCACCAGATAAAAAGGTAGAGATGTCCAAGAGGAAAATGCAACAATATCAACCTCCTGTTGTACTACATGATGAGGAGGGGTCTACTGATGAGGATCCATGCCAAATAGCCTATGATTCTTTCATTTCAGATGATAAGTTTATTCAATCCAAGGAATTTAAAACATTTTTGTATAAATACAAAGGGAAAGAAATCAGAGAGTCAGTAGATGATGTCTCTGCTGATAATGAAAAACAATTATTAGATATGCTGAAGGAAACAATAGATAAAGAGATGCAAGACATGACACCTAGCAAGGGTAGACAGTTACTTAAAGATGTAGGGGTTATGATTTTTCCTAGTCTGGATTTAAATTCTGCTTTGGTTTTTGATAGTTTTCTGAATAACATAGCTGATAAGTATAAACTTACTCCAGAAGGAGTTAATGAAGTATATATGGGAACAAGGTATAATAATAATGAAAATTCCTTGATGATATGGGCGTTATACCCTCCCCATAAGAAGACGGCAATCATAGATACTGAAAAGACTTTTGGCCACGTTATGACTTTGAAAGCAGGGGAAACTGACCCTATAATTACAGCAGACATTGGTATCAATGTTGCAAAATTGAATAAAGCACAAGCTCAAATGTTGATCAAAGAAAGAGATGCATACAAATTGAGTTGTGAAAGACTGAAAAAAAAAATGATTACCTGAAGGACGCTGTTAAGAGTACTTTTGGCCAGTCCACAAAAAGAATAACTCAAGGTGAGAGCTCACAGGGCATTCAAGTGTTATCCCCTGATCAAGCAACCCAAATTCAGATGGATGCATTTGTTACAATACTGCAGAGCAGGTATGCAAACATGGTGTGGTGGTTAAACCAATTTTTGGATAATTTCTCAGAGAATCATAAAGCAGTTCAAGAACATGAAAGACTTGAAAAGAGAATACGAGAAAAATTGACTGAGCTACAAAATAGAAGTACTGCTGATAGTACAAATATCTCTGATGCAAAAGCATTTCTCAAACAACACCAAAATTATTATGACAAACTTAAAGCTGATGCTAAGGAAGGAAATGATGCCTCAAATGCAAGAGTGCCCAAGATATTTAAAGACAATGGAGAGGTAAAGAGCGAGGAAGAATGGATTATTGATTGTCAAAGTATATTACACAAAGCCACAAGAGCTCTGAAAGACAAAGCCTCTACGTCTAAAGAAGTTTGCAAACAATTAGAGAGCATGATCACACTTGATATAATTACCAGAAGTGCTGTTGACCTTACTGATTCTCATCATGAGCAGGATTACTTGGATTACTTGGCAAAAGTCTACTTGTGGCTAAATAGTGCCTAATCATAATTATGTTATAGTTGTTAATGTTTGTTAAAGTTCCCAAAAAAACTTTTTGAAGAGTTATGACTCTTCATAGAAATATCTGTATAAGTCCAAACAATCGATGCTGAGAAATCATCAGCAGTAGAATATATTCAGATATATCATATATACAATGTTTCAAAATGACTATGTTGCATATCTTATTTGAAAAAGAAGTTTGGATTTCTCTGATTCAGTGTTTCTACTTTGGTATCAGTTGTTTGTTAAGATTATTCAAATTGTGTGGCTGTCTCCATTTCTGCATTTCCTTGATATTCAGATTAAACATATCAAGTATATATTTGATCTGTCAATGCACATTTGTTGTATCTGTGTGATTAAATAGGTTGGTATCCATTTGAGGAATTAAACCCTTCTGATTTAGTTACAGTAGCCTGGAAGTATTAAGTTTGGATTACTAAGTAGGGCCATACAATTAGATTGCCATTCTGTCTCCAGTAAAATATTATCTGTTAATCTTGTCCATTCATTTCATTTGGTTCCTTCAAGTAAGGATTAAAATACCTTCTGGTGAATTATAAGATATCTAATTTTATTTGGTTGGATTATCAAGGAGAGTTTGTCAGTCATTTACTTGCACATTTATACAAGTTATAAACTAAAACTGTGCCAAACAACTAGAATTATTACCATTAAGAAACCATTAGTCCTGGTCCTTCAAACTGACTCTGTTACCCAACAAGGCACTAGTCTTATTTTACTTAAAACCTTTTACTTTGATATTGCTTATACAATTTCTACCAATTATTCATTAGACATTAAACCTAAAGTCAGTTAGCAAGCATTTCATCTATCCTACATCTTGTGCCACTGTAGATAGATTTAGTTAGTCCACGCATTTACATTCAATCTGCTTTAATTTTTCCAAGGTTTACCCACCTAGGTGTAGCAGGACCTAAAGCGAAGGAAATCAACTACCCTTGAAGGTTGATTTTGTCAAGTTAGTTCAGAAATGTTGCCAATCTAAACATAGAGCTTGGCATCCCCTTAGGATTGACAACCTGCATTTCTGAGACCTAACAAATTGGCGACTCTACTGGGGACTAGTAAAAGACCTTAGAAATTAATCCTTTCTTTCATAGAGTCATTTCAAAAAATTTAAGTTGGTAACTCTGCTGGTGACAAGAACCCTACAGATAAAATATAAACTTTTCCTATTTAATAGGTGGCGACTCTAGTTACAATTATAATAAAAAATTCAATATCAAATGGATGGTAGGAGATCCAAGATGGAAGGCAAAAATTTGCAGTCATCTCCACCACTTAGAAACATTTCCAAAAGAAATGTGAATCCAAAGCATTCCCACCAAGATAATAATCTGGACATCCAAGAGAATGATTCAAAACAAAATATTTCAATTCACAACAAATTCACACCTCTGCATGATTCAAACGAGAACCTCAGTGGAGCAACTGATGATATTTTGGCAAGGTACAGACCCACTCCTCAAGAACAGCGAGATCATGATGCAAAGGTCATGAGGGATATTGATAGGAACCAAGCTGAACATGATTTCAAGATATCATTTGATCAGGGAGAAGAGATAGGGTATGGATTTTCAAATCAAGGAATGAATGATAATCCAGAACATCAGGAAATAAATAATCAGGACATGAGTGAAGAGCAACAGGAAATACTCATGCTCCGAAAGGAACTTGAAAGGTACAAGATACAGGAAGAGAGGGAGTTGTTGCAGCAAGAAATTCAACAGAGGAAAAATAAAGCCAAAACAGCTCCCCCAAAATATGTACCCCCGCATAGAGGGAATATTTCAAGAAACACATAGCAAAATACAAGTAGTGCTCAAAACTCACATGCTTCCGGAAGTCATCAGAACACTATTCCCCAAAACCCTAGACCACCTCCCATACATAATGTATCTCAACACATGGTAAATACTTACCCACCCCCTGGTCAACAATATTATAGACAACAAAATCATCACACGAACCCCCACATGAACCAACATCAACAATATGCATATCATCAGCCACCAGGTGGATACAATTATTATCCCAATCCACCACCTTTGAATTTCCCTCCCCAAAACCTTGCAAATATATGCAGTCAATTTGATTTAACTGGATATTAGTTGTATCCATATCCTATGGATAGTACTTGGAGAAATATGGTTCCCAAGTTTACTGGAAATAATGCAATATCTACGGAAGATCATATCATAAGTTTTAATGCTTTTGTACAGGATATTGGTATGGATTGGGAAGACATTAGAATGAGGTTATTTATGATGTCCCTCACTGAAGATGCCAGAGATTGGTTTAACAGCTTGCCTGATGCATCAATCAATTCAATAACTGATTTCCATAACCAGTTTAAGGATCAGTATGGTAACCAATATGCTCCTGAGTTTGCACTACATGAATTAATAAGTATACAGAAGTATCAAAATGAGTCAGTATTTGATTTCAACTTGAAGTTTTCCAAGTTACATAATAAGGTACCACATGGAGCTAAGTTATCTGACCAGGCAGCACTAAGTATCTATATGAAAGCATTTGACCCTAAAACAGGATATGAACTTAGAAACAGGTGTCCTGCAACCTTGGCCGAAGCACAGAAAGTGGCCATAACTATTGAAAATAATAGGAAGGCTGCAGGAATGGTCAGTAAGAGGGATAATCATAGAAATCCTCAGAATTCAAATGTTCAACAAACTAAACCAGAGGGTCAGCATAGACATGATAGACCTAGGTTACATGATATGCCCTACAATACAAATTGGAAGGATGGAAGACCTATCGATAACAACAAAAAGCAACCATATGGAAAAGATACTCTTGATCCCCTGAAAAGAAACATGGCACACATGGCAGAAAATAAGCCTTGGTGTTTTGTATGTAATTTACCACATTTACCTGAATACTGTGAGGTAGCTAAATCCATACAGCAAGAGGAAATGCTATACAACTATAATAGGGATAATCATACCATCAATATGATGCAAGATACACCATATGTGGTGACAGAAGATTATTCTTCTTCAGAAGAAGAAGGATATGAGTATGATGTAGGGAACCAGAAGTATCATATCAACATGGGAAAACAAGAGGTATTCTCAAACCAAGAAGATAGTTATAACAACAAGTCATATGGTCAATGGAGAAAACCTACTGAGGATGAAAGAAAAGCTCTCATAGTGGCTACAGTGGCTCAAGCTCGAAACACTTATAACTTAAGGAATAGAACAAAAAATGTTGGGCAAGGAACTCCTGGAAGTGTATTTATAAAAGACTAGAATAACAAAGGGAATAACACAAAATCATCATCTAAAGAACCAGAAAAGGGGGATAAAAGTAAAATGAAAGAAAATCAAGAAAAAGAGAACACAAAAACAGAAAAGAATGACCAGATCATAGCCCATTCTTTTGATATTGCACATGCAGTGTCTCAGGTGAAGATATCAGTCCCACTTCTAGAGATGATGAAAATAGATAAATATAGGAGTACAGTTGTCAAGATGATTTCTGATACACCAAATCCAAAACATAAAGGGTTTGAAAAAACAACAAATAATGTACATCAGGAAAATTTCAAGATGCCTGAGGTATACCTTGGCGACACACTTACAAAAAATCCTCGCAGGTAGACCCATTCTATACCACATTAGTAATCAAGAACAGGATAGTCAGAAATTGCATGATTGATTCAGGTGTTGCTATGAATATCATGCCTATAGCAGTTATGAAAGAATTGGGAATGTGGGTTGATACTACGTATGGCCAGTGTTATGCAATGGATAACAGATCTATTCCAGTAGTTGGTATCATGAAGGATGTAGAGATAAAACTTGCCTCACATCCTGAAGCCACTTATAACATTGACATTACTGTGGTTGACATCCCACCGTATTATGGGATGCTTTTATCAAGGCAATGGGCTGCAATGGCAGGAGGCAATGTTCAGTTAGATTTATCATATGCCACCATTCCAGTGGGAGACAAGGAAATCAAATTGTGCAGAGAGCCAAGGTATGACAATATCATAGAAAGAATGGACCGGCATCAGGTGAATTTCTTTTGTGACACAGATTTGGGAGTTTTCAAAGTTGGAGAAACTACACCAGAGTTGCATAACACTGACCCAATACACAGTGAATCTATGAAAGAAGAAAATGAGTTGTGGAAAATGTATTTTGATGGTGCATGCAGCAAAATAGGAAATGGGGCTGGAGTAATTTTCATTTCACCAGGAGGTAAAACTTTTAAATACTCTTTCCTATTGACATTTGAATGCACAAATAATGTAGCTGAGTATGAAGCCCTACTCATTGGCCTAAACATAGCCACCAAACACAAAATAAAAAAGTTGGCTGTCTATGGTGATTCTGAACTAGTCATCTCCCAAATAAGAGAAAAATACTTATCTAAAAATAAAAGATTAAGACAGTACAGAAATGCAGTTTGGGATAGTGTTGAATTATTTGATGCCTTTTCAATCAGCTGGGTTGATCGGTCTAAAAACATTATGGCAGACTTTTTAGCAAACATTGCATTAAAGATAGATGATGTCACATTGGGAGGAATCACAGAAGTTGAATTTAAAACTAGACCTACCATCCCTGATAATATACAAAATTGGCAAGTATTTGATAGTGATGCTGATATAATCAATTTCTTGCATTGTACTGATTATTATGAAAATCAAGAGATTGATTTTAGTGCATTTGTGGAGGAACGTGATGGGAAGGAAACCCTTTTTGGCCAAGAAGTGGTTCAGTTGAAACCGAATAAGATACCCAAAGGACTTATTGCATTAGAAAAGGCATTTGATGGCCATGACAGATATAAAAAGAAAGACACACCAGTGATACCTAGTAACCTTGAAGAAATCAATTTGGGGACATAAACAACTCCAAAAAATGTGTATATTGGAAGAAGTCTTGACCCAAAAATCAGGAGCAGACTTATCAACCTGCTCAGGAAGTATAGGCATGTGTTTGCCTGGTCATATGATGACTTAAAGGCATATAGAGAGGATCTATTTCAACATGAGATACCACTGAAGCAAGATGCTAAACCATTTAGACAGAAATAGAGACCGATTAATCCTACACTAGCCCCTAAAATGTTAGAGGAACTTACAAAGTTAAGGGATGGAGCTATAATCAAACCTATTAGACATTCTTCCTGGGTTTCAAATTTAGTGCCTGTCAAGAAAAAGAATGGTGACATTAGACTGTGTGTGGATTTCAGAAACTTGAATAAATCTTCCCTCAAAGATAATTATCCTCTTCCCAATAGGGAGGCAATATTGCAGAAAGTCATTGGATGCGAATTGTTGTCAATGATGGATGGTTTCTCCGGTTACAAGTAGGTAAAGGTTAAGGAGTCTGAACAATTTAAGACTGTATTCACCACTCCGTGGGGAACATATGTATATTTGAGAATGCCATTCGGATTAACTAATGTTGGAGCAACATTCCAAAGAGCAATGGATGTAGCTTTTGCTGAATTGATCAATAAGATTATGATAGTATATCAAGACGACTTGACAGCATATTCTAAAAGGGCCGAAGATCATTGCACACATTTAGAACAAGTATTTATCAAAGCCCTAGAATATGGGATATCATTGAACCCTAAAAAATGCCATTTTGCAGTGACAGAAGGAAAATTGCTTGGCCATATAGTCTCGAAGGAAGGAGTTAAAATAGATCCTGAAAGGGTAAAAGCAATTGATCAACTCCCTATTCCAAAGAATGTAAAAGCCATACAATCATTTTTTGCCCAGATAAATTTTGTCAGAAGATTTATACCAAATTTTGCAGAAATTGTTTGTCCTATATCAAGAATGCTGAAGAAAAACTTAGAAATAAAATGGACAACAGAAACACTAGAAGCATTTGGTAATATTAAGGAGGCAATCAAACAAGCTCCAGTCTTAGTATCCCCTGACTTCAGTAAAACTTTTCAACTTTTCTCATTTGCTTCCTATCATACAGTAGCAGCAGTGTTATTACAGAAAAACAATGATGGATATGAACAGCCTATCTCATTCTTCAGCAAGTCCCTCCAGAATGCAGAGTTGAAGTATGACATTATTGAAAAACAAGCATATGCATTGGTAAAAGCAGTTAAAAATTTTAGACCATATTTGGTGGGAGCTAAAATCACAGCATATGTTCCTAATGCTGCAGTGAAGGATGTATTGGTCCAAACTGAAGTCACCGGCAGGAGATGTAGGTGGCTCAATAGGATTCAGGAATTCAACATTGAAATCCAAATCACTAATTTGGTAAGGGGACAGGGTCTTGCCAAATTGATGACTGAAAGTAATCTAGAAGCCTCTCAGATATGTAATGTTGATGCAAGTACCAGTATTGAACACACTCCATGGTATACTGATATAATATATTATCTAAATCATATGAAGTGTCCTGAAGGATATGATGATAACAAAAGGAGGACTCTCAAACTACAAGCCTCAAAATATGTACTCATCAGTGGGGATCTTTATTGGAAAAACAGAGATGGGGTTCTACTATTATGCTTGGATGAATATCAGTCAAAACATATTATGAAGGAGTTGCAGGAAGGCATGTGTGGAGGTCATTTCTTAGCGAAAACTATAGCCCACAAAATCCTAAGGGCAGGATACTATTGGCCTAAAGTTTTTAATGATTCATACCAATACACTAGAAAGTGTGAAGCATGCCAGAAGTTCTCAGGCAAGTTAAAATATCAAGGAGCACTACCCTTAAAACCTATATAGGTTGAGGCTCCATTTTATCAATGGGGTATTGATTTTATAGGTGAAATATCAGAAAAATCAAGTGGGGGGCACAGATGGATTTTAGTGGCTACTAATTACTTTATAAAATGGGTGGAAGCAATCCCAACCAAACAGGCTACAAGTAGAGTTGTGATTAGTTTTCTAATGGATAATATTATATGCAGATTTGGTACTCCAGTAAGATTGATTACAGATAATGGGATGTGTTTTAGATCTAATGAATTCAAAGGGTTTTGCAGTACACATGGTATCATTGTTTCTTATGCTGCTCCCTACCATCCATAGGCCAATGGACAAGCTGAATCAAGTAATAAGAGCTTCTTGAAAATCATAAAAAGAATGTTGGATAGAAATAAGAAAGCTTGGGATTCAAAATTGAGAATGGCAGTATGGGCTGATAGAATTACTATAAAAAGGGCGATTGGGAGATCTCCTTATGAGTTGGTATATGGAACACAAGCAAGATTACCATTGGACAATCTTATACTAGTGTATAAATTCATTCTCCAGGAAGACTTGAATATTCCTGAACCAATGGAGGAAAGGTTAGAACAATTGGCAGAGCTTGATGAAACAAGAAGAATAGCTCAGAGGCAGAATGTTAAATTACAATCACAGGTAAAATATCTCTTTGACAAGAAGGCCAAAGACAGAAAGTTTGAAATAAATGATATGGTACTGATGTGGAATGCAAGATGTCAAGACAAAGGAAAACATGGAAAATTTGAAGCCCTGTGGTTGGGTCCTTTCGTTATCACTGGCAAGGGAGGTGATAATTCTTACTATGTACAGAATATGTCAGGAGAGGAGCAGGAATTGCCTATACATGGGCAATATTTGAAGCAGTTCTTTTCATAAACATGTACAAAGAGAATTGAGCGTTGCCAGTGCATGGAAAACCCTCAAATAATTCTCAAAATATTTTATTCCATGCACAGTAGCCTAGGAATCATTCTCGATCCCCATCATTTGTTACTTTCCTTTTCCCATTTTCATAAAAACATCACCCCCAAATAAATAAAACATGTGGTCTACTTCCCCAGGAGATCTGGATCCTTGTCATACTCACAGGGAGTATACATTCCAGACAGAGCCATTGTTAGGACAGTAAAAATTTAAAAATTTTACTGTCTTCTCACTCCATCATATTTGAACAAAATCCTAAAAAATATCCCAAAAATCATAATAAAAATTTAATTCATCTCACAAGATGTCTATAGATGAGAAGTGTTAAATTTCTTCAAGGTCAATCTATCGGCAAGATATTGTTCTGTCTACACCGATACATAAGGAATCATTTGAAAATAACCATCGGCGTGAGAATAGAGATCGGAAAGAGATTTATAGAAGTCACCAATGGAATAAGTAATACCGATGACCTTACATCGACAAGATAACCAAGTAGTCATACCGATCGGTATGACTAATAACTATCGGAGGATCCTTCGAAAGCTGCCCCGACGGTATATATCATACCGATGAAGTGTTTCGGCAACAGTTTCACCGAACATCCTGCGGGGGCAATGAAACAAATAGCCATCGGTAAGAAATAAGTTATCGGGATGAGAAACAAATAAGTCTCTGATACTCAATGTCTTGGCGAAAAGAGGGTCTTCGGTGAGACTCACAGCGATACAAAATCTATCGGGATGACTCAACATATCGGGACAAAGGAATTAGGTCTTACCGATTCATAAGTCATGGCGATCAAAAGGTATCGGTGATACTTTAACATACTCTGCCCGATAAAGAATATGAAAGAACCATTAGTGAGATGATTCGGATCAGGTTATCTTTTGAAAGCTATCCCGATAGTATGTTTCACTCCGATGGGTATACTCTAGCGGCAAGACATTAAAACAGTCATTCCGATCCAAAGTAACATGACTATCGGTGGGACAACAAAAGTCGGGGAAACATAATTATGTTATCCTGATAGTATTAATCACCCCGATAAACAAATCATATCGGTAAGACTCATTACTTCAGAGTGAAATCTAAATCACATGGCGATGAAGGAAGTCATGCTGATGGTCGCGCCCACTTGAAGATATGACATTACATAGCATCGGGAATACAATTGAGGGGTCACGCCGATTGACTGTTCGCACCATAAAAACATTAAGGTCGCCCAGACATTTCAAAATTCACGCCGATAAGGGGAGTTATGGCGATGTGACATTTCACAGCAATGAACATTGAATTGATCAGATAATTAAATACAAACGGCTACGAAATTTATATGATCATTATAGTTGCAAAAAACAATCTGAGAAGAGAATACAGAAGAACTCTTAAGGCGAAAGCAGAGGATTCCAATTCCAGCCACCAAACGATAGGTACATATACACAAACCACTGTATAGCCTGTATTTAAATTCTCTGCCAAAGTTTTAAAATGGAAACTCTGGGAAAGGGAAAAGGAAGAAAGTTACAAGGGGAAACCAGTAAGCCTAAGAAACAAAAAACTGAACAAACCCCTGAGGAGAAAATGAAAGAAAGAAAACTGAATCAGGACCTAATTGACCAATTGCCTGGGTCAACTCCCAAGGCTAGAAGGTCTGCCCAACTCAGGGTAGAAGTGGAGAAATTAGAAGATAAACACAAACGCCTGGGAGATATCTGGACCCCAATTCAGGGATATGAACTTTTCAGATTTCACTATAATAGAAGGTTTAGGAATGCTCCTGTGTCAAACCCATGGCACATGAATTTAGGAAAACTGGTTGTACCCAATGTATTCCTAAATGTGGAACTCCTTCAATTGCTTGCCAGACATTATAATTCAAACCTGAAAGCCATCTACAACCCACAGGGAGAACCAATTGTACATTTGTCAAAAAATGCTATTTGTGAGGTTTTTGATTTAGATGATTTATGCACTGTCCCTATCATTTATGAAGATGTAGATAAGGAGTATTGGAGAATGGACACAACTTACAATGGATGGAGGTTGCCCATTCATAGGCCCAGGGTTGAAGGAGAAGTGATGCCCTTAACTGAAAATGATGGCCCTCCCTTTCATGTAGCCATATTTGAACCATATATATAATATACCTATTTCTCTGTAGGCCAAATCCTGGGTTCAGAGGTCCCTGAGTTCATGACTATTCCTCTGATGGTCATAGCCTCTGACATTCAGTGTCATAATGCAAGGCAATTTGATTATGCTTCCTATATTGCTAATAGAATGGACTCTGGTCTATCTGCAATAAAAAACAATGCTCCAGCATGCTCTTTTGAGCATTACTCAATGCTTATGCACATGGTGTTATATTATGGTCAGGAGGTAGGGTTATGGCCAACTGAGTTTCAAGTTGTTGCTGCAGATAAGAAAGGGGAAAAGATACCTGTACAACTGTGGACCAGAATTTGGGATAGTAGATATGCCCATTCCAGCTATGCTCAATTTGAAGAGCATTGTGTAAAAGTATTGTTTAGGTATTTTAATCACCCCTGTGAATATTCAATTTCAACTGAAATAAAAAGATTCCTCAGACCAAAAGATTTTGGTGGCACCCCTACTGTCACTCATAATTGGGGAGACTGGTATTGTTTTGAAGATGCTACTATGATCAGAGTTTATGGTTTTGAGGATGCTCCATTCATATTGCCCAAGACTATCCCTAACAGGCTTGCATATCTGGAGATAATCAGGCAAATGCATTGTTCAAATGTGATGCATTTGAGTTCACATGACAAACAATCATTTATGCCCAGCACCTTATGTTTTGGAGATTTTACTGTAGTTTCAAAAGAAGGTTACAATCTCATTCTGGATAAATTGATGCATTATAACATGATGACTGCTGAGATGAGAAAAGGATTTGACCCTGAAGGCTTTATTGACTCTGCAAGAAGAAAACAGAATCTCAGTGGATACATGCACATACATTATCCACATGATGATGTCATTAGAAATTTAGAAGAAGCAGAAGTCGAATTGGTGGTAGAAAAATATAACAGGGATCTAAATGAAAAGAAAAAGCAGTTAGCAGAAATTGAGGTTGTATCCTCTGAAGATGAAGAACTGGCAGGGCAAGAATAGCCACTAGATAAAAAGGTAGAGATGTCCAAGAGCAAAATGCAACAATATCAACCTCCTGTTGTACTACATGATGAGGAGGGGTCTGCTGATGAGGATCCACGCCAAACAGCCTATGATTCTTTCATTTCAGATGATAAGTTTATTCAATCAAAGGAATTTAAAACATTTTTGTATAAATACAAAGGGAAAGAAATCAGAGAGTCAGTAGATGATGTCTCTGCTGATAATGAAAAACAATTATTGGATATGCTGAAGGAAACAATAGATAAAGACATGCAAGACATGACACCTAGCAAGGGTAGACAGTTACTTAAAGATGCAGGGGTTATGATTTTTCTTGGTCTGGATTTAAATTCTGCTTTGGTTTTTGACAGTTTTCTGAATAACACAGATGATAAGTATAAACTTACTCCAGAAGGAGTTAATGAAGTATATATGGGAATAAGGTATAATAATGATGAAAATTCTTTGATGATATGGGCGTTATACCCTCCCCATAAGAAGACGGCCATCATAGATACTGAAAAGACTTTTGGCCACGTTATGACTTTGAAAGCAGGGGAAACTGACCCTATAATTATAGCAGACATTGGTATCAATGTTGCAAAATTGAATAAAGCACAAGCTCAAATGTTGATCAAAGAAAGAGATGCATACAAATTGAGTTGTGAAAGACTGAGAAAAGAAAATGATTACTTGAAGGACGCTGTTAAGAGTACTTTTGGCTAGTCCACAAAAAGAATAACTCAAGGTGAGAGCTCACAGGGCATTCAAGTGTTATCCCCTGACCAGGCAACCCAAATTCAGATGGATGCATTTGTTACAATACTGCAGAGCAGGTATGCAAACATGGTGCGGTGGTTAAACCAATTTTTGGATAATTTCTTAGAGAATCATAAAGCAGTTCAAGAACATGAAAGACTTGAAAAGAGAATACGAGAAAAATTGACTGAGCTACAAAATAGAAGTACTGCTGATAGTACAGATATCTCTGATGCAAAAGCATTTCTCAAATAGCACCAAAATTATTATGACAAACTTAAAGCTGATCCTAAGGAAGGAAATGATGCCTCAAACGTAGGAGTGCCCAGGATATTTAAAGACAATGGAGAGGTAAAGAGCAAGGAAGAATGGATTATTGATTGTCAAAGTATATTACACAAAGCCACAGGAGCTCTGAAAGACAAAGCCTCTGTGTCTAAAGAAGTTTGCAAACAATTAGAGAGCATGATCACACTTGATATAATTACCAGAAGTGCTGTTGACCTTACTGATTCTCATCGTGAGCAGGATTACTTGGATTACTTGGCAAAAGTCTACTTGTGGCTAAATAGAGCCTAATCATAATTATGTTATAGTTGTTAATGTTTGTTAAAGTTCCCAAAAAACTTATTGAAGAGTTATGACTCTTCATAGGAATATCTGTATAAGTCCAAACAATCGATGCTGAGAAATCATCAGCAATAGAATATATTCAGATATATCATATATACAATGTTTCAAAATGACTATGTTGCATATCTTATTTGAAAAAGAAGTTTGAAGTTCTCTGATTCAGTGGTTCTACTTTGGTATCAGTTGTTTGTTAAGATTATTCAAATTGTGTGGCTGTCTCCATTTCTGCATTTCCTTGATATTCAGATTAAACATATCAGTATCTATTTGATCTGTCAATGCACATTTGCTGTATCTGTGTGATTAAATAGGTTGGTATCCATTTGAGGAATTAAACCCTTCTGATTTAGTTACAGTAGCCTGGAAGTATTAAGTTTGGATTACTAAGTAGGGCCATACAATTAGATTGCCATTCTGTCTCCAGTAAAATATTATCTGTTAATCTTGTCCATTCATTTCATTTGGTTCCTTCAAGTAAGGATTAAAATACCTTCTGGTGAATTATAAGATATTTGATTTTATTTGGTTGGATTATCAAGGAGAGTTTGTCAGTCATTTACTTGCACGTTTATACAAGTTATAAACTAAAACTGTGCCAAACAACTAGAATTATTACCATTAAGAAACCATTAGTCCTGGTCCTTCAAACTGACTCTGTTACCCAACAAGGCACTAGTCTTATTTTACTTAAAACCTTTTACTTTGATATTGCTTATACAATTTCTACCAATTATTCATTAGACATTAAACCTAAAGTCAGTTAGCAAGCATTTCATCTATCCTACATCTTGTGCCACTGTAGATAGATTTAGGTAGTCCACGCATTTACATTCAATCTGCTTTAATTTTTCCAAGGTTTACCCACCTAGGTGTAGCAGGACCTAAAGCGAAGGAAATCAACTACCCTTGAAGGTTGATTTCGTCAAGTTAGTTCAGAAATGTTTCCAATCTAAACATAGAGCTTGGCATCCCCTTAGGATTGACAACCTGCATTTCTGAGACCTAACACCCTCCAAAAGTTACAACTAGGAGACATCCTTCAATCTACCACTAGACAAGGGCTCTTCCAAAAATAAGTGGAAGGAGCTGAAATTTTGGAAGAGGCAATTAAGATTATACAAGAAGAGTTGCCTGAGGTAAAAAGAGATCCGTCCTTGCCTCCCACTCAGCAAATGAAACTCATGTCAGAATCCTTCAAGGCCATTCATCTTGTAAACCTTGAAAAGCAAACTAAGTTCAAAATAACAAAGCAAATACATAATAAAAAATTGGTTGATGCATCAAGGAAATGTGCTAAGGCACATAATAATTTTCAAGAAAATTTGAAAAATGTTATGAAATGTGTAGAAGAGGCCAAAATCATATATCAATTTTGCCTAAACTGGCCTACTACAACTAAGATTATAAAAGATCAAGCTGACTCTATTGAGTCACAACTAATACAGACATCCAAAGTATATGATCCATTAAAAGATAAAGATGGGACCACTAGAGATGAAATAGAAAATCTACATTCCCAGCTAAAGCAACTTTTGGATCAAAGGGACCAGATAAAAAATGAATTTGGATAGCTGAGAGAGGTTGTGAGTATGAAGCTAGTAGTTTTAACCGACACCCTAACTGAAGCTAAAAATGTTGTACAAAAGGTAAAGGTACCAGCGACTTTGGAGGAAGTAGAAGAGCTATACATTCATCTTAAGAGTCAATTGCACATCTTGGAATCTACAAAGAAGAATTGGGATACAATTCTTACCCAATTAAAGGTAATCTATAAGAATGTTCTACCTTCTAGGTAAATTGGAGATTTTGTTGAAGGTAAAACAAGTTTTGATAATTGTATAGACATGCAGTGAATAAAATAAGAATAAGGAATACTATTATGATATGGACAAGGCATATTGTACATAGAATCTAGAAGAACAATTTTGTTACATCAACTTTGAAGAGATAAAATCCACCATTGAGGGGGAGTTGATTAGGATAAGGAATAATTCAAGAAGGGGGAGCCTTCTTGTTTTTGTCAGAACAAAAGAAGACCCTAGCCCTTTGCCATTGATGTCAAAGGGAGAGAAATACATGTATATCATTTTAAGTATTGCCATCACTGAGAAAGGGGGAGATTGTTGCATAATATGTTTTCATTGATGTCAATAATGGTATGAAGTGTTGTTGTTTAGAAATGTGGTACAAGTGATGACAAGGAGATTGAAGTAGTATGACGATCAATGAAGATAGCAAAATAAACATTATGAAATGAATATGTGTGGAGGTACTCAAAGGAGTACACTAAGAATGATGATTAGGGAATTGTAAAGTAAAGGAAAAGGATTGGTAGCATCTATACATTGGCATACCTTATCTTTTGAATCTCACATGTAAGTTAGTTCATTCCTAATATACTCATGTTTGAAGACCATGGTTAGTTGTGTTGGTTTTTTGCTGCATGATGAAAAATATGAACTCATGATGATTGACACCTAATGGATAAATGATGCAAGAGCATCTGGAAGTCATTCAAGTAAATTGGGACAGTTAATGTTGAGTTGCAGAGTGCCAAGAGGAGAAATTGGAGATTACCGTATTCTACCACATTTTCATGTTAGAGGTTGTGGAGTAGGACTTAG
This sequence comes from Cunninghamia lanceolata, assembly GCA_027924645.1. Classification (NCBI taxonomy): domain Eukaryota; kingdom Viridiplantae; phylum Streptophyta; class Pinopsida; order Cupressales; family Cupressaceae; genus Cunninghamia; species Cunninghamia lanceolata. The sequence goes on from BSBN01000582.1 coordinate 22,829,414, forward strand.
CTTCTACATATCACCATCTACATCATATTCAAAATTTAGGCCATTTGGATTTGTCTGCTAAAATTTATCGCTATTAGAAGATCATCAGTTTTCTCAGAGCAGAGCAGTCAGTGTTCAGTTGAATCCTAAGGGGTTTGCGGAGCAATTCCCTAACATCAAGAGCACAATGGTACATAATTCAAGGTAATTTGGGACCTATCTGAACTTCATGAAGAACCGCACCAAGTTTCATCCATTTGCAGAGCAATACAATATGTTTTAGGCTGGCCTACTTGTTTCAACATGTTTTCCTACTACACGTTACAATTAGGCCGACAAGATAATGTTTTGAAGGATCACTGAGGATATAAATGAGGGATAGAGGATTGTTTAAAAAAAGGGGGAGGGTGTGAAGAAAGTGTGTGAAAACATGATGCAAAAAGATACATTGTTTTGATCCAGGAAGGTAGCAGAACAGAAGCAAAAGACAAAGCAAAGAGTAGAAGAAGATACAGAGTAGAGGAGAAAGAGAAAGAAGAGATGAAAGAATTATGTTGTATGAATCTTTTGTAAGTTTGGGTTGTTGCCTAGCATCTAAAAAGTCCCAGAGGCATATGTGATGAGGTTTGAAATTCTAATATAATGAGAGGTGATCTATTGAAGGCCAAGTTTTTCCCTTTGAGGGTTTTTCTCTAGGATAAATCTTGTGTCATGTGTTTATGCTTATCTCTTATCATCCTATTGTTATTAGTATGTTATTGTTGCATCTCTATTATGATCATGGTGTTGGTTGTTTAAGGCTGCAAGGTAGGACAGCCCTTCATTGGACCCTCCTACCTTGATTGCATCAAGTGGTATCAGAGCTGGTTATGAATCTATTGGGCTAGTTGTGAATCTGTTGGGATGGTTATGAACCTATTGGGAAGATAGAAACTATTGAAAGAAAGTGCAAACCCCTAAAGTTTAACAGGAATCATCGCAGAAGAAAGATCAAGATATGGGTAAGCTTTTCATATTAAGTTGTTTGCATGATTTGTTTCAATGGGGAAGATTGGAAAGAGAATGAAGAAACAAAATGAAAACCTAATATACGAGAAGGATATTCTTAAAGAAGAATTGTGTGAAATCAAAAGGTATAACTCAGATTTGATGGAGAGGATAAGAGAACTAGGAGGAGACAAATATGATATTCTTAAATAAGAATTAGAAGATGTAAAAAGGAGGAATGAAGAATTAGAAGAAGAGTTGAAGTTAGGAGTTTTGAAGAATTGGAAGAATGATGCAAGTTGTTTGGTCAGATTGAAAAGAGGAACATAGATCTAAAGGAAAGTTTGGAGAAGTTGAAAAAGGAAAATAGTTTACAAGGGAGTGAAATATCTAGATTGAAAGAACAGGTTAAGGCTGTAAGGTAGGACAGTCCTTCATTGGACCCTCCCACCTTGATTGCATCAAGTGGTATCAAAGCTGGTTGTGAATCTATTGGGCTAGTTGTGAATCTCTTGGTATGGTTGCAAACCTATTGGGAAGATAGAAACTATTGGAAGAAAGTGCAAACCCCTAAAGTATAACAGGAATCATCCCAGAAGAAAGATCAATATATGGGTAAAATTTTCATATTAAGTTGTTTGCATGATTTGTTTCAATGGGGAAGATTGGAAAGAGAATGAAGAAAAAAAATGAAAACCTAATATACAAGAAGGATATTCTTGAAGAAGAATTGTGTGAAATCAAAAGGTATAACTTAGATTTGATGGAGAGGATAAGAGAACTAGGAGGAGACAAATATGATATTCTTAAACAAGAATTAGAAGATGTAAAAAGGAGGAATGAAGAATTAGAAGAAGAGTTGAAGTTAGGAGTTTTGAAGAATTAGAAGAAGGATGCAAGTTGTTTGGTCAGATTGAAAAGAGGAACATAGATCTGAAAGAAAGTTTGGAGAAGTTGAAAAAGGAAAACAGCTTACAAGGGAGTGAAATATCTGGATTGAAAGAATAGGTTAATTAGTTAGAGCAGTCACTTGTAGCATGTAGGGAAGAGAATGAAAGTCTAGGATCTAAGCCTAAACTTTGTGATGTCTCTTGTGTTACTAATGATTTGTGTGACACTATAGAAGCTTCTTTAAAAAGTGAGGTTGAAGATAAAATTGTAACCGAATCTGCAATTGTTGGTGATGGTATTATCAATGACAGTTCTCTAAACAATGTTAGTTATAAAATCATGAAAAGAATGGGATATTAAGGAAAAGGATTGGGAAAGCATCATCAAAAATTATATAGCCTATTGAGCCAGTAATGAAATCTAGAAATGAAGGCCTTGGATATATCAGAAGTGAAGAGAATAAGGATGTTGTCACAAGTTCAAACACATCAAATCAAGGAAGAAAAGGTATACATTATTCTTATTGTAATAGATATGGACATGAAAAGGAATTCTATCGGGATCTATACCCTTGTAACTTTTGTGGATTAAGGAATCACTCTGAAAAGATGTGTTGGAGTAGAAATCCTATGACAGGTTGTATATAGAAGGATTATGGATGGATTGATGGATCAGAATGGAAATATCTTACTTGTATGTTCAAAAAGTTGTATAGGCTGAAGTATTCATGTGTTGGAGGAAAAGAAGGATATTGATCAAGATGCGGAGAATGAAGACCACATGCGGAGCAAAACAAGGATAGTAATTCATATGACAGAGGGAGAGATGATAGAAGTTTCTGCCGCAGCAATAGAGGAAGTCATAATTCTTACCGCAATGAAGGATACCGAAGGGATGAAAGAGGATTTGATAGGAGATCATTCAGAGGAACATGTTTTCAAGTATGGAGGAAAAAAGCATTGAGCATGGAATATCACCAAGAGGCTATTACTAGAGGACCAGTAAATAATGCAAAGGTAACTTATGCAGAAGAAGAAGAACCTACTAAATCACTAAGTTCAATAAAGAAACCAGAAGAGGGAGAATAATTGATTTTAAGGAGAGTTTTGTTGTAGACTAAACAACTAGTGCAAGTTTGTGTACTGAAATAAAGGAAATATGGACAAACAAATAGAGAAAAGTATGGGAGCAGGGTATGTGGAGAAGAAAATAGAAGATTTTGATGTGTACAGAAGGAGTTGTAGCTAGAACCATAGGTTAGAAAGTATGGTCATAGAGGGAATTCAAGAATGTATTGACTGAATCAAGGAAGAAAATGATTGTTCTAGAGTGTTAGGGGATGCTAAGGCTATTTGACTCTTAGTTTCTTGAAGTTGGTACCTGAGATGAATCTATTGATCCTAAGGCAACCCACTAGTGTTGTCAATAGAGTGCCGAACTAAGAGGCAGTTACAACATTGTAGCCAAATCATCAAACCTAGACCACCACAAAATGGAGAATTTGAGGTAGCTTGTGAGGGAGACTTGCTCAGACTACCAACTATTGAGACAGTGTAATGATTTGTAAGCAGAGTGCCAAATTTAGATCACTGGAAGGGAGAAGGAACTTGAGGTAGTCTGCAAAGAAGATGTGTATAGACTGCTGACCATGAGGCAATGCAGTGATTTGTGAGCAAATCATCAAACTTGAGGTAGTTTGCATGGATGGCTTGAGCACACTGCTAACCTTGAGGTAGTTGCAAGTACTTTTGAATAGAATGCTAAACATATCCTAAGAGACAACACTAATTCTAATAGAATATAGGACAAATTGAGGAGGGTCACTTTTTAATTAAACCCGAGAGTCTGATGTAGGAGCATCTGGAAGTCATTCAAGTAAATTGGGATAGTTAATGTTGAGTTGCAAAGTACAAGGAGGAGACATTGGAAATTACCACATTCTACTGCATTTTCATATCAGAGGTTGTAGAGTAGGACTTAGCATCTACATATCATCATCTACATCATATTCAAAATTTAGATCATTTTGATTTGTCTACTAAAAGTTATCACTATCAGAAGATCATGTCAGTTTTCTCAGAGTAGAGCAGTCAGTATTTAGTTGAAGCCTAAGGGGTTCTCAGAGCAATTTCATAACTTGCTGAGCCTAATGGAACATCATTCAAGGTAATTTGGGACCTAGCTAACCTTCATGGAGAACCGTACCAAGTTTCATCCATTTGTGGAGCAATACCATATGTTTTAGGCCAACCTACTTGTTTCAACACATTTTCCTACCACACATCACAATTAGGTTGAAAAGATAATGTTTTGAAGGATTGCAGAGGATATAAATGAAGGATAGAGGATTGTTTCAAAAAAGAGGGAGGGTGTGAAGAAAGTGTGTAAAAACATGATGAGATAAGATACATTGTTTTGAGTCAGGAAGGCAGCAGAAGATACAGAGTAGAGGAGAAAGAGAAAGAAGACATGGAAGAAAAATGTTGTATGAATCTTTTGTAAGTTTGGGCTATGGCCTAGCATCTGAAAAGCCCCAGAGGCATATGTAAAGAGGTTTGAAATTCTAATAAATGAGAAGTGATCTATTGAAGGCTGGCTTTTTCCCTTTGAGGGTTTTCCCAAAATAAATCTTGTGTCATGTGTTTATGCTTGTCTCTTATCATCCTATTATTATTTGTATGTTATTGTTGCATCTCTATTATGATCATGGTGTGTCCTTCATTGGACCCTCATACCTTGACTGCATCAATAAAGTTACAAAACTTTGAAGAAAATTTGGTTAAGTATAGTAGATATCAGGAAAGATATTACACACTTGAAAGAATGTACCACACTCTATTATATCTGAAGATATGATCATTCAGATAAGATAGATGGATATGTATCACCCTCAAGTATCTGTTGTTCAAATTTGAGATCATAGTTCTCACTGCAAAGTGTTTGGGAGACAAAAGAATGTAGATAGTAAAGAAATAGGGCAAGTATAGTCATAGAATGATAGGAGAATGCTCCGCATTTCTCCACCGATGAAGATACAACATGATGCAACTTGGACGACAGGTAGATATGAGTAACAAGTATGTACATTTCAAGTTTCAAGCAATGATATGTACCATATATTCTTTTCCGAAATTAGATTGCGAATAGAAAAAGAGAGTTAATGTTACCACATAACACTACATAATGACAATTGCCCTTGTTGATTGAATAACAAACTCTTATGACTGTGAGGTATGTTATAATCAAGTTTCAAGTATTTGTGTTCACCACAAGTATTGTCTTCATACCCTTATCTTAAGACTGAGCAAGCATAAGTTGCTAAGGATACCAATGTCAGAGACCTAGTGTTTGCGTAAGCATGAAACATCTTAAGATAATAAGATAAGTATACAAGAATGTTTTACAAGTCACATAATGATCTGTCAGTAGTCTAGATTATGTAATCTTATCTCCTCCAGTACTGCTTTTGGTCTGGAGCTAAATGTAAGGAAGAATATGGGCTAATTGTGTTGACTTGATGTTTGTTGATGGTTATGGAATATATTTTGAAGCATGCTCTCGAATGGAAAAGAATGCCAAGGTAAAATAGGTCCTAATTCTTCTTTGTTCTTGAACCGCATTGGAAATTTACTTACCACACACATTTTGGAGCCGACTGATATGGCCACTACATGCTTCATCTTGGATGAACAGGGAGAGAGACTTTGAAGCTTGCAAAGGATATATATAAAAGATCAAAGCTGTTGAAAGGAGATTGAGAGTTAAAAACAATAAGAAGAGTCAAAATTGTGTGAATACACTTACAATAGAAGCATATATGATGATGAAAATGCTAAGGATTGCTTCATACAGTTGCAGAAAATATACTATGCTCTGAAATGATAAAGAAGAATTCCTAAATATCATTTGATGTTGCAGAGATTTGTATTTTTCTATAAGGAAGACAGACAGTTGTGTAGAAGTTGAAGTGATCAGCATTTTGTGTTGCATGAAAAACATTGTGGTATACTTTAAAAATTTGTAACTAATCAGGGAGTTGCAACTTCCTTTGGGTAGGAGCCCATAAATAATATTGTAATCCTATTTTATTTATGAGGTTGGATTTGGACAATAGATCGAAGCAGCTTGTTCATCGTGGTTTTTCTCTTCTTAGGTTTTCCACATAAATCTAGTGTTATGGTTATGTGTTTCTATGTTTCTGCAATTCTCATGTTGAATATTCACATGAGTTAGAATGTTGTTGAAAATAAGGCAATTTGATTATGTATTGATTCACCACCCCCACCCCCACTTCCCCCCCCCCCCCCCCCCCCGCTTTCTCTCAGTACTTCTATCTGTTCAACAACAACTAGATTACATAAATACCAACATCTCTATCATTTAAGTGTATTATAACATGATGAGTAGGCATGTATCTAAACCAAAAGTTAACATTTGGCTAGGTGCCCATAAGTAGGGGAAACCAATTTGTCAAAGTCACCTAGGGGTGAAACCTAGTCCAATTATACCTCCAAAAATTTGAACCTCAATTTGAACCTTGATGGATGACATATATAAACAACATATCATCATCAGTACCAACTAATCTCCAACACTTTATAAATTTTATTTTATTTTTCTTTATACTTATTTATTAAATAAAACATAAACACCTTAAATAATTTGTAGAAAAATATTTATCAAAACAGAAGTTGAGACTAAAAAATATAGTTTAATACTAGAGAAGGCTATAGTCCTTGCAAAAGCAGGACTAGAAACTATAGCAACACAACACTCAACTATGTAACTATTACATACATACATACATAATGTGGGGAGCGTAGCAGGTTCGTTACGTAGACATTTGCATATTCTAATGCTTGGGTCGCTGAAAATGTCATGAAAGCCTGGTGCGTGGGAACTAGAGCTTTATCAGACATAATTTATGCCTATCTGCATTAAAAGTTTGGCCAAGTAAACATTCCCCGTTATAATTATGATTCTCCCTGTGGTGCTTATCACATTGGATAAGATTCATGACAATATAAATCAAACCAAAAATCATTTGTCTTTTATAATGAGAACTGCCTGAAGTTTCAAAGACCGAATGGTAGTTGGAGTCATTTCATTGTTTGACAATCAAATCACCTGCAGTATATGGTCTGTATTTATCAAAATTATATATTGGAGATCCGCCAGTGAATCAATACCATTTGTAACAAGTAAGAACGGGAGAATATCACAAAAGAAAACCTACAATCTTCAAAGTATTTGCAATAGATATAAATCAATGCAAGTAAAAACTCACGTAAGAGAGCTCACAGGTGTATTGGAACTTGGAAAGGTAAGAGTGCTGTGAAAAGATCATAGTAGCATATGGAACTATAGAATGAATAACAAAACCATAACTAGTCAATTGCATGTGGAGTACCAAAGAGAATGACAATCTTTCAAATCTATAATAATTTATTGTTGCTTTTGGAAAAGAAGTTAGAGGAATCTCTTGTTCAAACTTGACAAAAGTTGGGTGAAGGATTCTTAATTACAAAAAGAGAGAAGTTGAAACATCACTGTATTGGTTGCTAAACAAAATTTGTATGGCTATAATGTCATGGGACAAAATCATGATTACACAAATGTCTATGTGAACACATTTTAATCTTTAAAGATTCACGTTAAAATATTATTAATTAGTTAGAGCAAATAAGCTAAACACAAAAGCATTTAAAATTTATGATAGGAAACCCCAATACATAATGTTCACATAACACACATAGCCTCCAGGCTAGGAAAAAGCCTAAGGATAGGCTAAATTAGATATATGTTATGGGAATAAGCATTGAAATAGGTACAATTTGTACTACTTAAATTAAAAGTTATGCAATTTGCAACATTACATTTACTTTTCTAGCTTAACATTTAATATCAAAATACATTAGTCTCCAAACCACCATTTATCAATGTAGGTTAATTTATACCATGTTTAAGCATTTCATTAGTTTAACTTAGATTAACCTTAACAAAAAAATATTTTCATCTACAATTATTTATTAAATAAATTATTTCATTGTTTTAGCCTATATTTCTATATATAGGTGAAGGTGGACATAGGGATCCATTCCTTTTGAATTATATTTAATCAATATTTCAAAAATCTTTAATTGTCATAAACAACAACAACAACAAAGAATAGAAATAGATTATCAAGTATCATGAAACACCCATATTAACAAAAATCCTAGTTGTTGTCATTTTATTTCTTGCCACCAATCTAAGCATGTAGGCAATGATTCATTTAGATTTGTGAGATTTCTAGTTGGAGACAACATACCAATCCACACATTTTGAAAGTGTAGAATCCATCTAAAACAACAAAATCTACTTCCCACCAAAGCTACAATTCTTTCTTGGAGGGTTGTGAGTCACAACAAGGGTAGTAAGGGATGGGGGATAGGTTATCACCAATGACATCCAAACGGCATCTACCTCTCATGGGGGGCCACCATTATGGCCCAGGGTGGAACTTAAATTCCCTCCCCTGGATAGTTTGGGTTGGGAGGGTAGATAGAGATGGAGTTTTGGAAGACTCAACCACATGTTTGGAAGGGAATAGAATTAGCCCTGCATCAAAGCAAGCTCCTTTAACATCCCAAAAGATTGAGGAGGCTTAGAAACATCATTTGGTCCTTGCAAAGGCTCAAAATAATGATTTAGCTTAGATTAACCTTAAGGATTTTTTTTTAATGGAAACATTTGGATTATATAAATGCCAAAATCTCTTTTGTTTAAGTGGAATACAACATGATGACTAAGGATGTATCTAAACAAAAAGTTGACATTATGCTAGGTGGCCAGAAGTAAAGGGAACCAGTTTGTCAAAGTCACCTAACAGCCAAAACTAGCCCAATCACACCTCCAAGAATTTGAATCTTGATGAATGACATAATTAAATAACATAACATCATCTTTACCAACTAATCTCTAACACTTTTGTAGAAACTGCCAAGATTGTGGAGATACAACAAGCACGAGATTACAAGTGAAAATGAACAAATGTATTAACAAATGAGAAGATATAAATAGGAGAAGTTGGATACCCGACTCTCCACAAAACAAGGATAGGTGACTACTTACAACCCATATGAATAGCACAACTACCGATGACAATAGCAGACAAGTGTCCATTTGAATGACACATCTCCCAAATGACCAACTACTTAGACAAAGTCAAAGAACATGTAGGAATTCGCCTAACTATGATTAAGTTAGTGTAAACTATAGGAGTTATACACCAACACCCCTCCTTAAGCATAGATTAGGTGAGTTTATGAAGGATGGGTCCTGGCTATGCACTTGATTAGGTACCCATTTACAAAATGCATCTTTCAAAAAGAGGAGAAATAAAGAAAACCTTGTGGAAAAAAACTTTCTTCCAAAAAGAGAGAAAACAAAGAGAAAGACTTAAATAGCCCCCCCAGAAGATGATGATGCTGACGTAGACCACACTGTAGGTATGAGGAACTCCTAAAGCATGTTGTAGTAGTAAATTCTACCACTCCCTTGATTCCAAGAGATTGAGCAAACTAATTGAAGTTTGGTAGTGATCAAAGGATGAAGACCAGGATGTAGGTCCAAGAAATATTTGAACAATTGAAGACAAGGATGTGCACTAAGCGCATACATGAATGAGATAAGAATATGTGCGATTCAAGTTGTGATTGTTACAACCCCCATTACACTTTATAGATCAGTATTTGTATAATTTACCAATTCCCTTTACACTTTCAATTACATGACACTACATGAGTGTATTTACAAACAAAGATGCTAGTGGAGTTTAATCAACCTACTCTATGGAACCAACTGAGCTAAGCCGTGAGTTGATACTTGGCTCTGAAGCTGCATCTTGATTGTATTCTTCATCGGATGTAAAATGCGAAAAGATGAAGGTGCATTCAAAGTGACAAACTTTGCCTATTGCAACAAGTTTCTGATCTTTGGATTCTTGAAGCAGGGCTGATGTTGTTGTGAGCTCAATTGTCTTCTCAGAATCTATGAGTGCATACACTGAGAGGTAATTTTTGAATAAATCAGGAATGTAATATACATCATGTACAAAACCATTTCCCAATTTTACAGTCCCTTTGCCAAGAACATCATGATAGACACCATCCATTAATATTTTGTAAGTATTGCAAGTTTAGATTCTAACAAACAATTCAAAGAAAAGTGACATGTGAGCACCCACAACTGAACTAAGGACCCATCTTTTGAGTTCTATTTTTGATGGTGGCATTGCATTACCTTTTTAACCCTTTTGAGTAGTGAAGACTTCTTAATGCTCAATTTTTAAAGAGTTAAGGTAGCACTTTAGTTGAGTGTTTTTTACCACTCTTCCTTGATACCCCCCTTAAAGTGGCACTTTATAGTTTAGTGCATCAACATCATATTACGTCTTTGTTTGAATTGCCCCTTTAGTTTGTTCTCCCCCCTCCCTCAAAATTGTGCAAATGATACAAGAAGTGTGTGTAGTCACCCTAAAATAGCCTGATCGGGCACTTTACACTTGTAGTGCAATATCAAATTAGTTAGATCAGGGATGAAAAAAGAACCACTTTTGCAAAAAGAACGACTCAATTTCAAATTGTTTTGCAAAAGTTATGGCCCTTTAAAAATTTTGCATTCACAAAAAAAACACCTTCTGGAAGAAAAAATTTTGCATACAATTTTTAAGAGAAAAAAAACTTTTAGAGAGGCAAAAGTTTATCCCCCGTTGGTAGAGCGCAACCAGGGGCTTATTAACCCATATGACCAAGGGCTAATGATTAAAAAATTGGCCCCCCCATCGCAGTCAAGGTTGAAAATGCCACTGTAAAGGGTCGTCGACTGAGTGTAGTGCAGGCGATGCCTGCTACTTATGCTGTAGGGTGCAAGGGCCGCCAATGGGAAGGTGCCAAGGGTGCAAGCTACCATGCGAGTCAGCCAAAACAATGCAGAGAACGCCTATTAATGACATTGGTTCCTCCTTGAATGCACGGCTTCTTCTGAGGCGTTGGTGCAGAGATGAGCCACCTCTTGGATGCAAACACGAGCCTATGAATGGCCTTACTGTGGTGTTTAAAAAAATGCCCTCTGTGGGCGATTCAAACACACAACGAACACACAGGAATATTGTTAAGTAATAACAAAACCAAATGCAAACGAAATATCATAGAGATGCAAACTCGACTTCAATGGAGGCGATTCGCATAGCGAGCAAGACGACTTGAAGATAACTACATTGGCTTTGATACCATGTACAAACTGCCAAGATCGTGGAGATACAGCAAGTATGAGATTGCAGGTGAAAACGAACAAATGTATTAACAAGAAAATATAAATAGGAGAAGTTGGATACCCAACTCTCCACAAAACAAGGATAGGTGGCAATTTACAACCCATATGAACAGTGCAACTACCCATGACAATAGCGACGAGGTGTCCATTTGAATGACACATCTCCTAAACAACCAACTACTTAGACAAAGTCAAAGAACATGTAGAAATTTGCCTAACTATGATTAAGTTAGTGTAAACTATAAGAGTTATACACCAACAACTTTATAAAGAAAATTTGTTTTACTTTACACTTATTTATTAAATTAGCATAAACACCTTAAATAATTTGTAAAAAAATATTTATCAAAACAGAAGTCAAGACTAAAAAAATATAATTTAATACTAGAGAAGGGCATAATTCTTGCAAAAGCAGAACTGTGATGAACATACATACATTCATACAAAAAAACAATCAATACATACATACAATCAATCAATCAATCAATGTGAGAAGAGTAGCAGGTTCGTTAGATAGACATTTGCGTATTCTACTGCTTGCGTCTGTAGTGCAAGGGCCTCTTTTACTAGTGAACTGAAAATGTCGTGAAAGCTCAGTGTGTGGGGACTAGAGCTTTATCAGACATAATTTATGTTTGACTCCATTAAAAGTTGGCCAAGAAACATTCACCATTATAATTATGATCTGCCGTGTGGTGCTTCGCTTTGAAAGAAACAAACAAAATATAAAAATATTACATTGGATAGATAAGGTCCATGGCAATATAAATCCAACCAATAATCATTTGTCTTTTAAAATAAGAACTGGCTGAAGTTTCAAAGGGTAGTTGGAGTCGTTTCATTTATTTGACAATCAAATCAGCCGCAGTATATGGTTTACATTTATCACAATTATATATTAGAAATCCGCCAGTGAATCAATACTATTATTTGTAACATGTTTCTTAGCATATGTTAAAATGATTTGTAAAAGTACTGTTACTAGTAAAGTTTCGACTGTCGTTTGGAAAAATATAGTATTTTAGCTACTAAATATTGTAGTGTAAGCTATCCGTCCTTTCCTAAAGACATTGTTCGAAAGCCGGGTTTTGGATAATTTGATGCAAAATAATAATAACAAATTTGGTAGCTTGAGCCTAGGTCATCTGTTAAAACGAAAATTGACCCAACCTCATACTTCTTGGCCATGAATTTGAAACAAGCTAAATGAATGCCTTTATTGCCAAAAAGAGGAAACCTTAATTAGAGATGGCCCTTCAAGGAGACTTAGAAACCCCTTTTATAGCTTTGAACCCACGATAAACCCTCCATTTATATTCTCATTTTCGCATTTACTTTGTGGCCCACCACCTCAACAATTACCGTCTCATAGTTCTTTTGATTAATTAGATCCTTTGTTTTTATAAATTAAATGAGTGAAAAGGATGCTCATCAGATTAAAGAGATAGATATGAAGATTAAGGTAAAAATTGCCAAAAACATAAAAGATAAAGAACTAGAGGCAAGTGCCAACAATGGACCCACAAAACAAAGAGGGGAAGTCATGAAAAGAAATGACTACAACAACCAAAGTTGATAAAACAAACAATGCACACCCACAAAACCACAAGATTGGAGAACAAGAAGCAAGGCGCCCTATTCCAATACATGTGAGGTAAGACTAACTAGGAGCAAAAGAGAAAGGAAGTTCAGCCCATAAGGAATAGTTTGATCATCACAAACAATCACCAATAACAAGATAGAACACCTTATAACCAAAATAATGATAGATAATGGAAAAAGAAGAAGGAATTACATTTAAATCATCACAAAAACTAAGTAGTAATGAACTACAATACAAAGGTGAAAAGGAATCAAGGGTGGCCAACAAAGTAGACCAACAGAAGTAAATCTTGGATGTAGTCATAACTACATCTAAAGAAAGATTTTGTAAAGAGGCCACTGGAACCAAAAGGTATCCCAAACACAATCATCTAGAACTATTTGAGCTCATTGAGAGATAGAAATTGCTGGCACTACATCTATATCATACTTGAAGACATCCTCTATTAGAGTAAGCAACCTCTCCATGATAGCCTCCATCCTTTCAAAACATTAGGAAGCATATCCATTATTGTTTTCTTCAAGACATGTCAAACCCAACATGTTCAACATCAATTATTTGAATTTTTAGTATAATTTCATGAAAAGTGTAGCATGCTCTTGGTCACCAAGAGGTATAATGGTTGCACTTGGATGGGAAGAGTAAGTGAATGAAGAGTACCAATAGACGTCACATTATACGTATGTAAGAAAACATTAGAGGTAGAGTAAGAATCTTGATGAAGACAAGTGATAAACAAATCTTCCTCCATGACAACATTGAAAGTGCTTGTGGAATCCACCATGATGCATGGAATAGGCTTCTACTTGATGATCCCTTTGATGTATAGAGGACCATTTTAATCATCATTAGGTACCTCGCTATGTTATTATTACACCTAGTAGCTGATTTGGGGGTCATGCTATTTTGGGTGTCTTGTGACTTATCACGTTCCTTTCCGTGCAACAAATCTACACCACTCAATTGGGGTATTTTCCTACTTGCTTGGCTAATGGTTTTCCTTTTGATGTCTATTTTAATTTCTTTCTCCATGTTGATGGTCATTTCCTTGGTTTCCAATCAAGTTCTTGCTACACAAACTATTTGACTATTTTTTGACTACATGGAAATAATTTCTACTTTTTCCTTGGTGAATTATTTCATCTTGAAGGGTGGTTACAACTCTTTTGTTGGCTAGTTATGGGATCTAAAAAAGTTTTTTTCTTTTCTGGATGAGGTAGCAACTATTGCTATTATTTTTCTTGATAAAATGATGATCTTTGTTTAATAGAGGATATTAGAGGGGGAAGAAAACTTAAAAAAGAAAGATCTCTATTAGAGGAGATGGGGACAAGCCTTTGCTTTTACCAAAGAGAAAATAAATTAGAAAATTTAGAGAAAGAGAAAGAAAATCCCTTAAATAGAGAAGAGGGGATATAGTGAAAGGGCATGTTGATGAGCCAACTACATGAGAGGAGACAGTCTATATGAAGTTTCCATAGTAATTGTAGAACAATGTAATTTTGTAAGAAAGTTGTCTTTTTCTATAGACAAGTAATAAATTTACTGTATTTTTGCATTATTGCTTTCATATTGTATATGGGCGTGTTGATTGAGTGTTAGGATGCTAGATTAGGGCATCTTTCATTAGACTGCTTGATTTAGATTGCATCAAGTGGTATCAGAGCAGGTATGTTCACTGGGTTGTGTTTGGGAAGGCTCTAGAAGTTTGTTGCAAGTGTGAGAAAAAATATTGTAACTACATGAAGTTGTGAGAGAGAGAGAGGGAGAGACAAAATGGTGTCAAAGAGGGTGTATCTTGTGTAGGAAGGAATGTGTTGACTTTCCTAAAACAAGAGTGTTGGGTAGAAGGTGTAGGGATGTTATACACAAACTAGAAACTAGGTAGATGGAATCCCAAGGGTTCACATTTTCTAGTGTCATTGTTTGGTAGAGGGGACATGCAAGTTGCTGAGGAAAACCAATTGTGGGTTGTATTGTGAGATTATTTGAGTGAGTGTGATTATGCATAAGTGTGAGAGGGTATTTATATCAATGTACAAGTGTCTTTAGGATTATGGGTTGTGGTGAGAGTGTGTGTGTGAAGATATGTCTTCAAGAAGGAGGACTAGAGTGGCCTTGAGAAGGAATATGAGGATTTCTTTTACAAAGAAGAGAGAAAGAGCTTCAAAGAAAATGTATTGGGTTAGAATTTGGAATATATGTGTAGAAATGTCTAAGAAGTTGGATGCTCTAGAAAGAAAAGGAATTAAAATTAGTAATCTAAGACAAGAAGAGGAAAAAGAAAAGGGTAATGTTAAAGGCCATAGGTAACACTATTTTGTGTGCATGTATTGAAGAAGGTAATGAAAGAGAAAAGGAAACCCACATGCAAGAGGATAGTGAAAAGGTGAAAACATCGTGACTAAAGGTGTGAAGATGCAAGTTGCTAATTCAAAGGAATAAGAGAATAATTATATTGTAGCAATAACATGTCTCTCAAAAGGAATGGAGGTATTTGTGAAAGTGGTTATAGAAAAAAAAAGTGTTATAGTAGCATCAACCAAAGAGAATCAAGAAGAGTACATTGGAATGGTACAAGGAGTGGAAGTTGCAAAATTTAAACTTGAGGTGTTTGAGGAGGAGGTGAATGTGTAGGTTTTTGTATCTAATGTAGATGATGTTAGAAATGAAGAAAAAAACTACACAAGTGGAAATCTGATTTAACTAAGAGTTATGATCTTTAACAATGTGGAATCTATGGAGATAGAAAATAAAATCAAAACCCAAAACACAAGAATTAACATCATAGAAGAAATGAACACATAACATAGTATGTAACATGGAGAAAACCCTTTCAGTAAAAAGATCCACCAAGAAAAGATGCTTCAGGTTGTATTATCTCCAAATCTGAAATACAATATAATACATGCACGTCCTCTATCTCTTCTATTTTCAATCCGATAGAACTTGTGTAGAAAATTTATGAGATGCATAACACATACAAGGCACTAATTTTATAGAGGTTTTTTACTCTTCAAACTAGGCATCCACTTTCTCTCTCCTTGGAAACTCCAACATGCAACATTAAATGACCTCTTACATGTCCATGCCACTTGTCAATAGTCAACCATGCAAACTTGCATGCCCAAGGGGCCAAAATTGGCAACTTAAAGCTCATAAATACTTGTCATAGGTTGTCATATTGTCATAGAATCTTATGACAACTTACATTTGTCATAGATTCTCTTATAGCATCTTACCAACCTTATGACAGTTGTCATACAAGCCAAAAATAGTAGATTCCTCCAATGTGGTGCCTACCCTCATTTACTTTATCTTTTCACAATAACCATAAAAAATGTTCTCCTAACTATCGCAGATAACTCTAAATCTTACTGGTACAAACACTTCGTAATTATCGTGGATAGTTAATATATTTTACTACTATTGATGAAACCATTTCCTCCCTTATGGGTAATTACAAACAATAATAATGGGAATAAATAATATAGGGATTTACAAGGTTATTGGTACCTTAATCCCAACATTATCCCACCTGACATTATACATTGTAAATCAACCCATAAGAAAACACATGAAATAACTAAGCACTAGGACGGAGGCCCATGGCCTCCCTACACAACACAAACTTTTTTGTGCTCACAGGTTTAGTAAGAAGCCTCCTCAACATCTAACTAATCAAGATTTAAGCCTCTAAAACCAGAGGTAGATTAAAAAAAACCTCCATTCCTCAACAAGGAATATGCCCAAAGCCACTAACCATCTCCATTACACACAATAACCTCAAAAAAAACTCAGGATCAACCATAAGGAGATAACAAATCATAACCATGCATCTATTCCTCAAATAAGTCCTCAAAACTAACATCCATAGCTCAAGACTCAAGCATACATGAGAATACAAGACATCAAGAAAAGAATGCATCTAAAAATTTTGTGGGCAATAGCTATCAAAAGTTTCACTCCTGAGAGGAACAATGGGGAATGAAATTACTCCTCCATGATGTACCAATCCATAATGACTATCTAAGAACAATCTCATCAATAGGTCCATGTTGAACTCACATCCAACCTAGGTGTAGGCTGCTTCATCTTCCTACTGAAAACTCATCAAAGAGTAACCATATCAACACATGATCTCTAAGAAAAAAGAGATCTCTAGCCTCAACCAAGTCTCCAAGTATCCATCAACACCTACAACTGATCAATCTATGCTAAACTCCAAATGCAACATTGCACTATCATGAAGCTCCCAAGCACATGACCAATGTACTCAATACCAAGAGAACCAACGAGATCATTGTCAAAGCTCCCACTGCACGTCTACATAATCTAGGAGCACAACATGACATCATGATCTAACATTTCCTCAAAGGAGGATAATATGTCTCAAAATAATATATCTTGCCAAAACACTAATGCACAATCAAGAGTCCACCATGGAACAATAACATCCAGCCTATAAACAAGGATCAACTATCAAAACTGACAAATCATAACCAACACGTCAACCAAAGACTCCAAGAGTCATCCATGCTACCAAAATGTCAACATCTCCAAATCACATGAAGATAACCATCCCCTATCAATAAAACTCAAGATGTCAAAGAACTCTCACTGGATACAAGAAACAAGGTCCAAGAGATCCTCCATGATACCAACAACAACTACAAAAGATCATCCATCACCAACTGATGAATCCACATCATTGCCAAAGCTCCCATTTAACTATGATATTGAGCTACACATGGAATCATGATAACCATGTCCTAAATGAAGATCATCGATGGCCTCAACACAACCAACGAATCCCAATATAACATCAACAACTCCCAAAGCGTATAGTAAAACCATGATCTCCAAATGAAGAAGATAAACCACCACTTGTAAACCAAGAATCAATCCAACACCACCAACAATACATTTGCATAACAACCATGTCATACCAAAGTCCCTAAGGTTACAAGGAACCTCCATGACACCATGATCACCACCCAATGTACTTGCATCAAACTGCCACCAAGTCTCCACAACTATACCATATAGTCAACATATCTGCTCCCAACAACACAAATGTATTAGGTAACACCATCTCTCTCTATCTCATAATAACAACCAAACCAATAAACTAGGTGACCAAACCAGGCCAACCAAATATAATTTGTATAAACACTAAAATATCTATGGGTGTAGACAACCCACATCCAAGTTATATATACAATATGTAAGTATAAACAACCTACAACATTGTACAACTCATAGATCTGATAATGCAACATACAAATTCAACCATACATTGGTAATAATTTCAATCAAAGATAATCAGAGATAAACATGTAAGTTTTCCATGAATCAAACACAAAATCACCACTAGATTAAATTTGCCATAAAATCAAAAAGTACCATAGTCAAAGGAAACAGGAAATAGCTCAAACAGAAATGTAAGTGAATAAATCACATAACAACATCTCCAAACTTGATCCACTAAGTAGTTCTTAGAAAATCCTTTCCGTTGCCTATAAGAAGTCCAAAATCAGACATTATATGCACAAGATATGACCATCCAAGCCTAAAAAGAAAACCTGATATCTAACTGGAATTTTCTATCCAACACAATAGAATCTAGGAAATGTCTTGAAACCATAGCCTAGTACTCAGAAATAACTTTATGTTGACTATAAGAGGTTGAAAATTTGACATCCTGGGTGAAAGTTATGCCACTCGAAAAAAATCTACCCAATTAGGCTTATAGATTGAACACTAGTGGCTGTTGAGTGGCTACCTAGTCATCTGCTAGTGGCAACCTAATGGTGGTGATGCCTTGACAGTGTGCAGGAAGTGGACAAGTGGTGCTCAAGTGGCACTTGTTGTGGTAAAATAGATGAAAATTTTAAATTTCCTTAAATGAAAACTTTCCAATAGTTTGAAACACCCATTGGGACTTAGCCTCTAGCAAGCTTGACTAGGGGCTTAAAGCCTTGCCAATCGATAACCAATGCCTTTTGTCAATAAAAAAACTCCCAGTGACATATGTTTGTACCCATATCTATTACCCATCAGATCTCTAGCACTTCATACCCTATTCATAGTACTCTGACTGCCACCTTTGTATGTCAGCTACCACATGGGGGCTTTGCACCCAATGAGCACCCCCCATAGATTATAAACACATTAAAAAAACCATTTATTTTTTAGATCATACCAAGTTCCTGCACTGGCCTGGCACCAAGAATAGTATGCCAACCTATACCAAGAATTTTGATTATGACATCATACGACCGTATGGAAAGATTCCTCTACAGATTCCTCCATGGCCCTAAATTGGCCAAAAAGATTTGTCACCAAATAAAGTCAAGTTATATATGTATCCATAAGGTTTTGGGTCTTTTAGACTCAATGGTGGACTGTGTTTATTTTTCAGAAGGCCACCAACAAAAGCTCACCTCCAAAACTCACACATAAAGAGCCCTAATAAGAATCCCACTTGTCAAATGTCCATCAAACCCCATATCTACAACAACCCAAGTCTGCAAACACACTTGTAACCTTGAAAATACCTTTCTTCCTTTCCTACAAAGACATGGATTCAAATATACACAAAATGTACTCATAGCAAGGGTTATAAAACCAAGGACATCTCCTCTCACAACTTGGCAACCAAGCTCTAATACCAAATGAAGGGAAATTTATAGCCATAAAGATAATTTCCACATAACCCTATGAGAGATATTTATGTAAACGAGTATTTATAAATCCATATAAAAAATAATAGACAAACATAACATCAAGGTGATACAAGATGTACCCTGGGGAAAGCTTCCTATTACCATTTTTCACTTATAGCTCAAAATTGGTAGAGCTGATGCAACAAATTTATTTTTAGAGTGAAGGTTAACATTCTTCTGTTATAAGTTATTTGCATAGTTATTATGTTTTAGTGATAATTGCAGTGTTGTTCAGGATAAGAAAGAGAAGGTCATAGCTATCATTGCCTTGAAGGTCTTTAATCTTCGAGGTTGTCTTCTATTCTTGCTCCCGATCTCAACATGAACCTACAAAAATGTGGGAAGGTCCTATTAAAGCTCTGGTTATTAGATCTCTATATCCTATTAGAAGAGGCATAATACTTTGTTTATAATGCATTGATCAATGAACAGCATCAACATGCAAGAAGAGCTAAGAAAAAAACAATCATTGAATTTTAATATTTTATTCTAATATGTTTGTTTCATTTGTAGGTATAAGATAAGTCATGTAGATTTCTAATGGAATATCATAGCATGTGGAGTAGAATGGGCTCCCATAAGGGTTGAGCTCAGCATGCTGCCACCAAGTCTTAAGAGGATTGTGGAACAAGTCTAAAAGAGCAGCAGTGTCACATAAAGACCGTGTAAAATAAAGACAACTATCACATGTTTTGATCATATCTAAAAACATATGATCTGGGTTTTTTATATTGTTGGATATAATTCAAATGACAATATGACGCAAAAACCCTTTAAATATCTCACCAACCCAGTTTGTAGTTTTTGAGGAATAGTTAGAGGCACAATACGCAGCAAAATGAAGATAGTAGTCACATGTTTTAATCATATCTCAAAACATATGATCTAGGTTTTTGAGAGTTTTGGATAGAAATGAGAAGATTATAAGATGCAAGAACCCTTTAAATATCTCACCTACCTAGGTTGTAATTTTTGAGGAATTGTCACAATGGTGGGCCCTCTTTCTTTATGCAAATTTGAAGCTGCAAAAAATTATTGTAAAATAATATTTAAAGCAATATCCTATTAATTGCTTATAAATATTCATTATTTATGTAGTTAAAACAAAATAAACAAAAAAAATATCTTTCTTTTTTTAGTTTGCTTTCTTTTGGGAAGATATGGACAAAAATAAGCCTTGTATTATGTTTTGTAAAAGAAAATCAAAAGAGGTAAGATTAGGAAAATCAGAAGGAAAAGCTGCAGGACCTATTGTAAGACAAATATTAAAGCAATGTTATTTATAAATTGCTTTTAATATTTTGTCATTTTATGCAGTTAAAACTATTAAAGCAAATCAAATATCTTTTTCTATATTTGCTTTATTTTGAGGCAGATGAGGATAATAAAAAAAACTGAGCTTTTATTGAGCAAATAAAGCTTGTTTTAAAGTAGATTTTGGTGAGGTCTACCTTGAGGAAGATTTTGGAAGCTTTCATATACAGATTGGAGGTGATTTAAAATCTTTATTTTTAGCTTTTTAGTGGAGATCGAAAATGGATCAAATTTGCTATTCTAGGAAGATTTCTCAGTTTTTTCCTTGAGAGATTTTTGGAGTTATAAATAAGGGAGAAAGACTTAGTTTTTGGGAGTTGATATCTTTGTTTCTTCTCTCTTGAGCATAGGCAGAGAGTTTGTAAACTGATCTTGGCTCATATTTTTCAGAGTTAGATTCACCCCTTTCAGTTCAATACAGCAAAGCATTCCTGTTTCACATTTGTTGCCTCTTTTATAACTTTGATTTGATGTTTTCAATGTGATTATGATGTCTAATCCTTTGATTATGTCTTAATGTTATTGAAATTTGTGTAGCTATTGCCCATCTAATCTAGGTTGTGTGTTGTGTTTTAATTAAACCTTCATACAGAGTACTTTTGGATTGTTGGACTTAGGTGAAACTGAGAAGGTTACAGGCTTGAGAGTTGTTTGTGGGTAAAATTTTAGATTTTTAGATCATCTTTAGATAAAATAGAATTTCATTTCAGTTATTCCTTATCCCTTTTCTCAGACAAGTGATTAGTTTAGAAAGATCAGAAGGAGAACCAGCTCACTTTGGAGATTCACTCTCGCTATAGGAAATCCACATCCTGAGAGCGTTTCCATGTGTCAATAGGTAGCTAAGTCTTTTGTGAGCTTAGTAGGGTGCCTATTTGATTGATAATAGTTTTTGGCATGCCTGGTGGGACTTTGAAAGTGATTTTAGAGAAGTTTTATTCCATCATAGCTATTGTTCCAGTATATGCAACAGCATTCAAGCCTTTGGAGGCTTTCACAATATACCTGGCGACTCATTATCTCTGCTCTTGCATGTAGATTAGTGTTATCAGCTTATGAAAACAAGTTCTAGTTCTAATCCTTTTGAGTATTTACAGCTGTCCCTGCCAAGAAGAAGAGGTAGATCAACAAGTAGAACAACCAATTCAACAAGGAGATCAAAATCAACACCTCCAACTTCAACACGAAGAAGCAGAAGTCTAGTGCTGATAGTTCAAACACCCATAATGGCTAGGCAGTACGCATTTGCCACCTTTAATGGAGGCAGCCCACTGTAACTTGCTCATCGTGATGATATTCCAGTTGCATCCCTTAAAGGACTGCCATATTTCACCAGAGAAGACCATACAAAAGGTGCTAAGCATGTTCAGGATGTGGCAACCCTTTGTTCCATACACAATGTCACCCAAGAAAATGTGGCAATCAGACTTTTGGCTGCATCATTGAAAAGGAAAGCCTTGCAATGGTTTAGAGGACTTGTTGAAAATTCAATAACATTGTGGGATCTACTGGGAGATGGATTGCACAAGCACTTCAAAGACAAATCTGATCATCTCTCATTGCTAGAGCAGTTGAGCACCATTAAAAGGGCACCGCACGAACACATGTTAGATTTCAACTACTGATTTCAGAGAACTTGGGATAGAATCCTTGCAATAGTAAATCCCTTACCAAGGTATGCATTTCTATTTTACCCTAAAGCTTTGAACAGTGAAATTTTTGGAATGATCTAGTCTATGGGAGGAACCACCCTTCCTAATCCTTTTGAAATTGTTGTTAGAGTAGAAAATTGCCTCATCCAAGCAGGGAAGATAGCCCCGAGGCCTCCCCTACCCATTTTCCTAAAAATCTAGCCATCTGTGCCAATAGCAGTGCCTCCTTTGGATATTGTCCCACCTGTTCCAATAATAACCCATCAACTTGCAACCCAAGAAAATCATGCCCCAACTCACTTCCAAGAAATCCAAGAGTTGAAAGACATGATTCAGTCCATGGGCAAAACCTTTGGCAATGAATTTGTTAATATTAAAGTAGACAGATACACTTAACAACTACTAGGTGAGATATTGCAGCAAAACACAAGAACCAGAAAGTAGACAGAAGAAGAGAGACAAAGATTTACGGTGGGGAAAATCCTTATCAAGTGAAAAACCCCACACTCAGAAGCCTGCATAATGTATTAACAAATCTGAAAGAATGTTTACAATACACTTGCAATGCAAGCTTCAATGGTCATCGACACTCATGTTTGGAGTCAATCTGGCAGCATAACAGTACCTATGAACCTATGATACAAACTCTATCTTCAAGCACCTGTATATAAAGGAAATACAAGGCAATATTGGACCTATCTTGGAATGGGCATCCAACATGGCATCTTGGACCAAAAGCCATGCCTAGGGACACTTGGTGAACATTGTAGAATGTGTCTGACACTTGTCCACAACTCCCATCCTAAAGAGGTCACCTATTTCCAAAATGGGCTATGACAGATGCTCTTATGACACTTGTGACCGTCATACAATCTGTCATAGCGGTTACAACTTACAGCTGTAAGAGAATCTGTCATACACATGCTATAAATAGTATATTCTCTTATAATATGTCATATTCCACCTTAGGGCACTTGAATATGCCTTATTCAAAGATGCTACATGACAAATGTCATCATCTGTCTTACAACTTTCTATTCTCAACTCTTACATGTCATAGATTATTCATAGGAATCCGTCATAACCATTTCGGTCAAACATTCATAGAAGATGCCAACACATGGAAGAATATTCCTACCACTAAGTGGGATACCTATGTTCTCATGTGAGGACAAAAATACAAGTTGTCATAATCCATGTAGGATTGACACATCACCATGCCACATCCCATAATATGACAATATGGATTTTCCAAATATTTACAACATAGGCAATTAAATAATAAATATAAACATTACAAATGCAGAGAATTACCAAGGTTGAGACACCTTAATTCCCAACATTCTTCCACTTGTCGAACACCTTGTAAGAGCCAATAGAAAAATAGGATTTAACTGCTATAGGCCGAGAGGCCGATAGACTCCGAACACCATCTGAACTTCTTTGTGCTCACTGGTTTCGTCAATGCATCTACAACATTCTTCAAAGTATCTACCTTCTCCAAATTTACCTTGCCATCCTCAACCATGTCCCTCACGAAGTGAAATTGAACATCAATGTGCTTGGTTCTAGCATGGAAAGTTGGATTCTTTGCAAGGCAAATTGCACTCTGACTGTCACAACTGATCGTGATCTGACCTACATCAACACCAATATTAGAACACAATCTCTTAAGCCAAATGGCTTCCTTACAAGCATGATTTGTTGCCATATACTCAGCTTCTGTCATGGACAAAGCAATAATAAGTTATCAATTACTCATCCAACTAATAGCACCACCAAACAATGTAAAAACATAAGCACTTGTGGATCTCCTACTGTTAATGTCACCTGCCCAATTTGAATCCACAAATCCACAAATATCAACAGAATGCAGAGGTCCTAATACATTACCATGATAGAAAATGGAATACTCAGAAGTACCCCTCAAATATCTGAACACTCACTTAACTGCATCCTAATGAACCTGTCCAGGATTAGCCATAAATCGACTAAGGACTCCCACTACTTGGGCAATGTCTGGTCTTGTGCAGACCATAGCATACACCAAACTACCAATAGCACTAGCATAAGGTACTCTGCTCATGTCTTCCACCTCACTAGGAGATTTTGGACAATCCTCAATAGACAACTTTGTCCCGAAAGAAGCTAGAGCACACAATGGTCTGCAATCTGCCATGTTGAATTTGTCCAACATAGTATTCATATACTTACTCTAGCTTAATCAAAGTTTTTTGTTGGTTCTATCTCTTCTAATTTCCATTCCTAGAATGTACCTGGCTGCCCCTAAATGTTTCATTTCAAACTGAGCTGACAACTGAGATTTAAAATAAAAAATCATATTCTTACCCTTCCCAATGAGTAACATATCTTCAACATACAGTGCAACAATGAGAATACGATCACCATCAAATTTATAATACACACAGTGATCTAATTTTGATCTCACAAATCTAATTGACAACACAAAGGCATCAAACTTCAAGTACCATCTCCTAGGGGATTGCTTCAAACCATACAAAGACTTCTTAAGTTTGCAAACCAAATTTTCTTTACCTTTCACCATGTAATGCTTTGGCTGTGACATGTAGATCTCTTCCTCCAAGTCACTATGAAAGAAAGTTGTCTTCACATCCATCTGTTCTACCTCCAAGTCATAAGCTGCTGCGAGAGACAATATGAATCGAATGGATGTCATCTTTGCAATGAGAGAGAAGATCTCACCATAATCTATACCCTCCACCTGTGAATACCCCTTTGCAACCAATCTGGACTTATACTTCTCAACACTGCCATTTGCACCAATTTTCTTCTTGAACACCCATTTGCATCTAATAGGTTTCCGTCTAGGAGGCAGAGGCACCAAGTCCCAAGTTTGATTCTTTTCTAAAGAAGCCATTTCTTCCTCCATGGCCTCCTTCCAAGAACCTGCATCCTTCATATCCAAAGCCTTCGATACAGTTCTAGAGGTTCATCACTATTAGTAATCAAAGCATAAGCACAACTAGAATCAAGCAATGTAAAACCAAACCTTTAAGGTTGCTTTCTTATTCGTGTAGACCTCCTCAAGAGCTAAGGTTGAGGTTCAGCTTCTTCTTATGAGCTTTCAGAGCTGCTAGAGCTCTCCTCATCATCAAGTCCAACATTGTCTTTCTGTTCAGTCTTCTCAAGGGTGAGAGGATACTGAACAACATCCTCTTTCTTTTCTTTTTCTTCTGGCTGCAAAATAGTGGAAGAAGGTGTAAGCTCTTTGAAGATGACACTTCTTCTATACAACACTTTTTTAGCCATGGGGTCCCAACACTTGTATCCTTTCACACCAACACCATAGCTGATGAAGATACACTTAACAAGTTTGTTCTCCAACTTTGACCACTTCTCCCTAGGCACATGTGCATATGCCTCACAACCAAAAACACGAAGATGCCTTACTGAAGGCTTTCTACCAGACCACACCTCCATGGGTGTCTTTCTAACAAGAGCTGATGTACAAGATCTGTTTACCAGATAGTAAGTAGTGGCAACAACTTTAACCCAAAAATTTTGTTCTAGGCTAGCTCCACTAAGCATACTCCTAGCCTTCTCCATCAGTGTCCTGTTCATCCTTTCTGCAACTCCATTTTTCTGCAGTGTGTATGGAGTTGTCTTATGCCTTTCAATCTCAAGTTCCTTGCAATACTTATCAAATTTTGTAGAACAGAACTCACCACCATTGTCAGTTCTCAAACATTGAATCTTTTTACCAGTCTGATTTTTAGCAAAGGTTTTAAACTCCTTAAACTTGCTATAGACTTTAGATTTGCTTCTCAGAAAATAAATCCATGTCCTTCTACTGTAATCATCTATAAAAGATACAAAGAATACAGATTTTGATAATGAAGGAACATTAACAGGACTAAACACATCAGAATGAACAAGGTCTAACACACCAGAAGACTTATGAGAACTTGAGTAAAATTGAACACGGTTTTGTTTTCCATAAATGCAATGTTCACAAAAGTCAAACTCAAGATTACAATCATCTAACCCCTCAACGAGGTTCTTATTTTTCAGGGTAGACAAACCCTTCTCACCAATGTGGCCAAATCTCTTATGCCATAACATTGTCTTTTCTGTAGGAAGTTTAACTTCAAATGCATGATTACAACTATCAAGATTAGAAACAACAGATTTCTTCACTACTCATTCAGATAGTGTGGATGAAGTGACTGCTACCCTCTTCCTCTAGTCAGAAGAACTATTGCATTGTGCAATGCATGCTTCTAGCTGAAATAGAGTACCTCTCTGAGTACCCTTAGCAAGCACCATAGATCCTCTAGTCATCTTGCATCCTTATTTCGAAAAGACAACCTGCACACCTGCATCATTCAAACTACTTACAGAAAGCAAGTTCCGTGCTAAGCTTGGGATGTGCATAACCCCAGAGATCGCCTTCACTCGACCATCAGGGAATTAGATAGAGACTCTTCCACAACCAACAATTTTCAGATGAGAGTCGTCACCCAGATACACCTTTCCACCATCGAACTCCTCATACTTAGTAAACCAGTCTCAATGTGAGGTCATGTGGAATGATGCACTAGATTCAATTAGCCACACATCATCAGATGCATGGGTTGCTAGGGCTACGATGAAAGCATCACTGTCATCTGTGACTTGTCAGAATCTAAATCAAGAGATTTCTTTTTTTTCTTCTTCTCCTCTTTGCATTCCTTTCGTAAATGCCCAGTCTTTCCATAGTTCCAACAAAGTGCCTTGGACTTTCTAGGAGATTTGTATCTCCCACAGGATTTGGATCTACCCTTATCAGCTTTCTTGTCCTTCTTCCCTTTCTCCTTGGGTCTTCCATGAACTACATGGGCCTTTTTGGTTGCCTTAGAAGACTTTCTCTGCATCTCTTTAGTCAACAGCGAAGAAACCATTTCTTCCATGTTGAATGTGGATGTGGTGCTACCAATTGCCATGACAAGATGATCCCATGAGTCCGGTAGAGAACAAAGTAGGGTCATACACCGATCCTCCTCCTCCATCTTTACACCAATAGATGTTAATTGTGCAACTAGCATGTGAAGGCAATCATATGTTCAGTAATAGATCCTCCACTCAAAGAGAATACAACTTCTTTCTCAGAAAAAGTTTATTAACAAGGGATTTGGCTTGATACACATCCCCTAACTTCTTCCAAAGGAGTTTTACAGTGGTCTCTTCATGGACATTTAACAACATAGAATCGATAAGACTAAGTCTTATGAGACCCTTAGCCTTCCAATCCTTGAGATCCCAGTCAACTTGTGACATTGCATCTGGTTTAGTTCCGTTCACACTATCCCAAAGGTCTCGGTCAACTAACATGTCTTCCATCTTGAGCTTCCACAGCTCAAAATTACTGCCATTGAACTTCTCTACTTCAAACCTTCCTGACGTGCTTGCCATCTCCTTATTGCAATAAGATACAGAATGCTCTACATAGACTTCCACTCAACCTAAGCTTAGCTCAAAAAAAACCCCCTACCCAACAACTAGGACCAAAGGTGATCAAGCTCAGATACCAACTGAAAGGAAGCTAGGTGTGCAGAAAACGCTTCCTACACTAATTTAATGAGGAGAGGACTATACAAATTAAAATTTATCCTAACTATTACAATGATGTTACACCATTAACATGAGATGTTGCAGAAAAAAACAAGAACCAGAAAGTAGACAGAAGAAGAGAGACAAAGATTTACGGTGGGGAAAACCCTTATCGGGTGAAAAACCCCACACTCAGAAACTTGCACAATGTATTAACAAATCTGACTGAATGTTTACAATACACTTGCAATGCAATCTTCAATGGTCTTCGATGCTCATGTCTGGAGTCAATCTGACAGCATAACAGTACCTATGAACTTGTGATACAAACTCCATCTCCAAACACCTATATAGAAAGGAAATACAAGGTAATATTGGACCTATCTTGGAATGGGTGTCCAACATGGCATCTTAGACCAAAACCCATACCTAGGGACACTTGGTCAACATTGTAGAATGTGTCTGACACTTGTCCATAGCTCCCATCCTCAAGAGGTCACCTATTTCAAAAATGGGCTATGACAGATGCTCTTACGACACTTACGACCATCATAGAATCTGTCATAGCAGTTACAACTTACAGCTATAAGAGAATCTATCATACACATGCTATAAATAGCATATTGTCTTACAACATGTCATATTCCACCTTGGGGCACCCAAATATATCTTATTCAAAGATGCTACATGACACATGTCATCACCTGTCTTACAACCTTCTATTCTCGACTCTTACATGTCATAGATTCGTCATAGGAATTAGTCATAACCGGTTTGGTCAAACATTCCTTACATAACATAGAAGATACTGACACATGGCAGAATATTCCTACCACTAAGTGGGACACCTATCTGCTCATGTGAGGACAAAAATACAAGTTGTCATAATCCATGTAGGATTGACACATCACCGTGCCACATCCCACAATATGACAATATGGATTTTCCAAATATTTACAACATAGGCAATTAAATAATAAATATAAACATTACAAATGCAGAGAATTACCAAGGTTGAGACACCTTAATTCCCAACAGAGAGAGCTTGTACCCACACAGAATAACTTAGCCCAAGATAGTGACTGGTGTTATCCATGTCACCAACTGCATAATCAAGCTGCATGCACAAATGGAGTATGAAATCAGGCACTCATGGTGCAGAATAGTTATGCAAGTTCGGAAGGCACCCCTGGTGAAGTTTTAGCTCAGTCGAATAATGTTGACGTGGCCTTGATGAACTGGCAAGAGAGTGATTTCTATTGTATAAATTACCATCAAAGCCAAAATCAACAACATACACCTGTTTCAGCCAACACAAGGTCAAAAAAGAGGGCTGCAGACCTTAATCAACAAGTTGCAGTGGTACAATAGTAGCCTGTGAGAGATACATTTCAAACTTTTCTATCACAAACTGCCCCTATACCACAGCAAAAAGTGCAAATTCTACAAAGAGATCAAACTATACCAGTATAGGATCAGTCTAAAGTACAATAACAACCTTCACAAAGGTAGAATGATGCTGCTACTACAAAAGGACAACAAAAGGTAAATCCTATTTCTTTCAACATAGTAGATCATCTTAAGAAAGCTATAGTGAGCATGTTAGTTATGGATGCATTGTGCATTCCTGGCCAAAAGAATCTACTACAAGAAGGATTGGCTGAACTTTCAATTTCTGAGTGTTCTAATCAAGGAAAAGCTAAAGTTGTACTTGCCAACAACTCAGAAATCAAGAGTGGACAGCCAACAAATGAAGTAAAACTTCCTCCCTTTTACTTAAGTCTAATTATTGGTGACAAACTTGTTCATAACTGCATGATAGAATCAGGAGCAAGCAGTTCAATCATGCCTAGAAGTCTAGCTGATTCACTAGGATTGATTTATGAGCCCCTTGCAAAAGGATTCGTCCAGTTAGATGGGTCTGCACTTAGTATTGCAGGAATAATAAAAAATTTGCCACTTACACTGCATGCTTGTCCTAATTTTGACATCCATTAGGACATTTACATCATTGATCTACCACCTAGTTTTACAATATGCCTTTTTAAGGAATTCACTGCTAAATTAGGTGGGTTTCTATCTTCTGACTCATCCCACTTGTTTTTCATAACAAGATACGGTATGAAAGTGACCATACAGTCTGAACCACTTGCAAAGGACCATGTTGAGCCCTAGTATCCTAGCCCAATAAACGCTAACCTCTACATCACCAATGGGCAATAGGATGAAGACATGAGCCTAGATCCCAATGCACCTATATAAGACATAAACTTAGTGTTGATAACTGAGAGGGGGGGTGAATCAGTTATCTTAATTATTTGACTTTCTTTTCTTCTTTTATAATTAGTGCAGTATCAAAACAAATAAGCATACATGAACATGAGAGCAGAAAAGAAATCAACACACATAAAACAAGGATTTTTATGTGGAAAACCCTATTAAGGGAAAAAGCATGGGGTGATTAACCCAATATTGTATTTTCTTTTAGAAGAATAAAAAGAACAAAATGGCACATGCCAATTAGGGCTCACTACTCGAGCACACTGCTCATAAGAGACTTACTGCATGTAAGAGACTCACTATCTACAAGGTATATAGAATGTAACCAGGTGTTTGAATTGATGATAAGCATTCACATATGCTGAGGTTCAGTTCTGGTTAGGCTGAATACATTGATCTACTGCACTTCATTCTTCCTCTTCTTTAGTGTTGTTGTCTTGTCACATACTAGACCTGTATTGTTGCTTTCACACTGCTCTCTGCTTTTCTTCACACTTCACCATACACCACACACACCTTCATACCGAAATCAATCTGGTATATATATCTGCATCAAGGATTTCAACATCTTCCTAGTCGGCATCTGCAAAACTCAAGATATTTCCAAACTCTGGTCTATCAGCTGAATCCATGCTTACTAAGTGATGTGTATCAAAAAGATAGTTATAGGAGTCATCAGTCATGTTAGCCAACCATGAATTATCCCTTAAGAAACTTGATCATCATCAATTTCTCATCCGGATTAAGGTCTGATGCTCTACCGGTCAGTTCTTCCTCAGTCTACTCTACCAAACATGAACCCAACACTTAGGTGCTCATATCTTTTCACTTTTTCATCACCAGAGGCTCAATCTCTAGAATGTATTAGTCATGGTAGTCCTCTTGACTTCCCCAAGTCTGTACTTAGCTGAGATACTTCCTCTAAGAGATCCAGACCTGATTGTCAGACCTTGTTGCATGCTCTTTTCTTGCTCGCCAGACCAAAATACTCTTCAATCTAACTTTCGGTATAGACATACCATGTCCTACAAATGTGTGAGATGGACTTTGTTGCCATCAATGACAACACTCATGAAGCCACATAGTGTCTCTTGCCAACAATCTCCCCCTTTGGCATTGATGGCAACACTTAGTGAAAAATGACTAAGTGTCACACTACACTCCCCCTTGGCTGATTCTCTGTTCTAATGTACACTTTACCAAAGCTCCCCCTTAGCTAAATTTCACATTTTTCATTGTTCCTCACTCCCCCTTTGACATCAATGGTAAAGGGTAGAATCCGCACACCAAAATTTCCAAAAATCAACCTATACTTAGCCGCATATGTATATATACATGTTATACTTACATATACTGAAGTATATCTGCAAAGGTGGTCGTCAACTGTACCACTTCTGTTTCCCAAATCTTCTTCATCCTGTCCAAAATTGAAATATGACCACTTAGAAAAAATGCAAAAGCTTCTGCCCTCTTTGGGTCTGCCGGATCACTGGTCTGGGCATCAGTTAGGGCCTCATGCATGGCCTCTAACTTAGGGATAATTATCCCTCTTAGTTCACTTAGCCTGGTAATTCTATTTTTCTTCTCCTTCTCAAGCTTCTTTATTTCATTTATAGCTGCAATAGTTTGACATTCTTGATTTATTACAGAAGAGGTGAGAGGATCAAAATTTTGAGATAAACTTGATAGTTTTCTCTCTTGTTCTTCCACCTTCTTGGTAATATCTATTGTCATGGTGGACCAAGATAGACAAAATTTGTATATATCTCTGCATTCTTTAAGAGCATTGTCTAAGCTCTTTATCCCAATATCCAAATTTCTCCTATCATTTACTATTAGCCCTTGTACCTCAGAGAATCTCTTACCCAAAAACTCTTTCTGGACTTTCTCTTTTGCTCCTTTCTCCAAAGAATCAAAATGTGTGCTAACAAAATTTACAAGATATTTTAGATTACTAGATGAGAAGGCTGAAAGATCCTTCTGGAAGGATGGCATGATCTTTTCCAACACACTGGATGCAATATCTATTAGCTCACAGTCTTCCATGTGTGACTTCTGAATCTTTTCTTTTGCTTTGGCTTGAGAAAAAGATGCTACCTTCATTGTCTGGACCAAAGAGAGGGACTCAAAATTGAGTGGTCCTTGGAATAGCTCCGGTTCATCTAATTCCATCATTTCTTTTGTCAGGAAATCTTTAATTGCTTCTGTAGTGTCTCTTACCGGAGACAGAGTTTTCTTTCCTTCTGTGGCCTCAGAACTGTCATTTGGGGTTTTCTCTATTTGATCTTTTTCCCTTCCCATGACCTCTTCTTCTTGACTAATTTTCTCCTCTATTCTTTCTTCTCCTTTAGATCCAGAGTCTGCTGGGGAATCCAAAAGAGAGATGTTTACTTCTTCATGGACTTCCTCTTCCGGAGCAGAGGAATCTAGCTTTTTAGTCTTCTCCTCACCTAACTCTTTTGACTCTTCTGCACATTTATTAGTAAGATCTTCCTTTGATACACTTACTCCTTCGACATCTATGGCTAAAGGTTCATCACTTATGTCCTCTATAATAGGAAGATTGACTCTTTTATATGCATTTCGAAAGATGTCTTCAGTCTCTTTTGCCACCTTATCAGTCTCTCCGAGCAGAAGCTTGTTCATTTTGGCTTTGCTCCAGAACTCATCCTTAATCCTTGAAGATCGTGTTCATTTGTTTAGGAGTGATGGAAGGATAGACCTGGATGGCTATCTATTCCCAGATCTCCAAATCCTTTTCTCTGGCATTGTCTTTTCTAAGTTCAAGTACTTTCTCTAAACTCTTGGGGATTAGAGAGATGATTTCAATGAATGGTTTATTGTATAAGTTTAAGTACTTAACTATAGCTTCTTCCAAGATCCTTTTGTTTGTGTCACTATACTCATCATAGAAATCTATCAATGGTTGCATATTTCCATCCACTGTGACTTCCTTGACAACATTATCAATAGAAGGAGTGGACCTTTCAACAAAATATTCTACTTCTTCCTTGTTTGCACTGGTAGAGGATTCCCCAGAAGTTTTCTTTTTCTTCTTCATTTTCTTAATCTCCTCATTAGTTTCTGTCTCTTCATCATCCTTCTAGCTTGTGTATGACCTTGTGGCTTTTGTCTTTATTCTTTTCTCTCCTTTTCCAAATGTCTTTGCTTCCTGTTTTGAGGTTTTTGAGCTCTTAGAGGTGGTAGGTGCAGAGCTTTTTGAGGATCTAGTCTGGGAAGGGGCTTGCACTGGAACACTTTCTTTTTCTGCTTCTTGTCTCTCTTTTTCTGCTCTTTCTACCTTCTCTTTGTTGGCATCAACTGCCTCCTTTGAAAAGCCATATTTCTTTGCAAATTCCTCTACTTCCTGACTTTTCTCTTTATTTTAGGTTGCCTTAGTTCAACATGAATTTTTACACCCAATTCTTGAAAGGTGCCAAACCTTTCTGCCTCAGGGTCCTTGGGCTGACTAAGCAGGTGTTGGATATGTAGCTCTAGGATTTTCACATCAACCTCATACCCCATTGGCATAATCCACACTATTATCAGTTCCACTCCCTCCATTAGGCATTGATCAATGTCTACCATGAAGCACACTGTATCCTTGTATTTTTCAACTAGAGATTGGTGGATTTTCTCTCTGGCCTGCATCATGCCTTAGAATTTTTTGAAGTAACCCCAGAGTGCTGTGCTTTGTGCCTTGGCATCACCAAGCCCACACATATAGTCTCTAATTAGTATGGCCACAGGTCTGTCATTTTGCCATACCCAATCACTGGATCCAGGTAGCTCATTCATAAAGTAAAAGAATAAACACAGTATTAGCTCACAATACTTGAATGAGTTCTTCTTGTCCTTCTTGATCTTTGTATGTTTTCCAACAATTGGTTCAGAAGAAGTTTGCAAAGATCATAATCTGTATTCTCCCTTAGCATCTGATAAGCAATATAAATTGCAGTTATGGATACTGAATTCTCCCTGCTGGAGTGGTAGATTTTGTAACCAATTATCATAGAGGCAAATTTGATATCCGGATCTATGATGTCTTCTATTATCATTGCCCTCTTGTCAAATTTTGATCTGGTAGCCTCACTTACAATTTAGTTTTTGACTGATTTGAGAGTAGGCAACCCACCAGATGAGTGCTATTCGGTTACCGCCCTAATGGCATCCTTTGTGATCTTAAACGACCTCATCAACCACATGAAGTTGTCATGCATTCTGCTCAGAACATACCAAACCCATTCATCTTCTACAAAACAAGGGAAATGGATGCAATGTCCAAAATACTTGTCTCAGATAGCCTTGTACTAAGGTTTGAGTTTAAATGATTCATCTATTAACTGCTTGTGATAAATATCCATCATCTTGGATTCCCCAAATTCCACAATATTCGCATGAATGTATGCCCTAACATCTTCTAGATGTAGAACCTCATGCAGAATGCTAGAGAATGCACCTAGGGGATCAACTTCTAGGGATTTCAAAGGATGTTTCTTGAACTTAGGGCATGGCTTATCAGTGATCTTAACAACATTTGGAGTAGCCATCTTTCAAGAGATTCAGAGAGAGACATTCAAGAGCAGAAATACCTTTTATGCTTCTAGGGTTCATGATAGGAGCCAAAAAGATTGTTGGTTGAATCAAATTCTGCAATTGATCCTTGAGAGGGTTGAAGAAATCTTGTTGCAAAGCTCTTTATTTCTTCTTCTTGAATACAAATGTGCAAATGATGAACAAAAGAACCCTTTTATTTCTATGCAAACCCTAATTCTATTTTGCAATAAATGCCCAACTTAAGTCATTCTAGTTGCCTTGTTTTCCTTGTCCTGAGAGAGATCTTTGTAGATCACTGAGATACACTTAGAGTTATTTTCAGTGATTATTGACAATCTATCTTCCTTTCTCCAATCATTTCATCTATCCGCATATCATGATTTTCAATTTTGAATCATACCGAATCTAATTGTGAGAGTCCTACTTTTACCGGATGACTGCCAAAGCTATTGGCTACTTTAGATTATACTTCGTCGATATGCCAATGACTTTTGTCTTCGGTGAGACTCTACACTATCGGCAACCATCATTTTGTTAATTCTAATACATGATCACTTTCTCTCTTCGCTGAGACCCTTATCATTGGCGAACACTTACCAACAATCGGCGTGACTTCAACCTTTGGCGAACTTCCTTTTTGTGTCTCTGATATGTTAGTCACTCTGATCACTCATTGGAAAGATGAATACTATCAGCCAAGCCCTAAGATCTCTTACCGTTAGCCAATTTCTCCCAATGGATCTCTGTTGGTATCAATTATCCCTTGTCACCCTAATGTAACTAAGACAAATTAGCATTTTCCGTCACGATTTCAACAAGACATGCGGATCTTTCATATTTTTACTAGGGGTTATTTAGATATTTCTCTAAGAACCCTTTAATCCACAACTTTCCATGTGCCAATTTTAGGCACCGATTGACTGGTTGGGGGAATTTTATTTTCCTTTGTGACTCCCCCTGAGCCAAAGCTCATCTATTCAATTTTCGGAAGGAATATCAGCACCAGATTCTGGTGCAGACCCATCCCCAACATTTTCTATACTTCTCTTCACCCAAATCTTGTTCATCTCCCTTTGAACTTCATCTGCATTTACTTTTCTTTTTCCTTTGTCTTGATTTTGGTTATGATGCACCGGACCATTTTTATCCTGATTCTTACCTCTGTAAAATTTGGTAATATGACCAGATCTATTGTAATTGTAGCAAACAACATTTCTTTGCAAATTTAACTGATATCGTCTTGATCTACATTGATTAGCCATATATCCCATTCTATTGCATGCAAAACATCTACCATTGAATGAATTGTTTATTTGCCTATTTCTACATTCATGAGATTTGTGACCATACCTTTTGTAGTTGAAACATTATTTGGAGAAGGATGAATTAGTCTGATTCATTCTTCTTTTGCACTGATTTGCTTTATGACCGAAGTTATTGCAGTTGTAGCAGTATCCATTAAGGATAGATATCTTTGAGCATTTGGTTGTCTTACCAGAGGTCTTCTAGGCTTGTACCTTAGATTTCCTGATCCAAAGTTCTTGTGGTCAGATCTGGAGCTTTCACCTTTCTCATACCCCAAGCCATGCTTATCATCTACCCTCTTTTCACTTTCAGGAAGAACTTCAAGTTGAGCAGAGCTTATCTTGAATTTCTCTTTGTATTCATTTGTAGTTTGAAGATCCCTTTTAAGAGTGTATATCTGATTCTCAAGTTGTTCTTCATTATCTCTAGCTTCTTCAAGATTAGATTCTAGATGCCTGATTATTCTATCCATTTCATGGCAATCTTCTGACTTCTCCTTGAGGGATTGTTTTAGATTATCTTAAATTTTTCTTTTCTCTTCAATTTCTCGAGTGAATTTCATAACCCCTGATTCCATTTCATGTCTTACCATAATGACTTCTTTTGATAGCTTCTTACATAACTTGGTTTTCTCATTCAGATCTTCATTAGTATTATTGGCTTCACTTTGACTTGCTAATTGTTGAATTAGTTCCTTTCTTTTCTTCATTGAGATACTTAGTTTTTTCTTTGAGTTTATTTATGAAATCATCAGCTTGTTTAAGTCTTTCCCTCAGGTTATTGACTTCAGAGTGAGATTACTCGAGATCATCTAGGGTAGACTAAAGTTGATCCCTCATACCATACATATCCATTGAGATTCCCAGATCTTCCTCAAGCTGTTAAGCTTTGTTTGGAGGAAATTAGCTCTGATACAAATTGTTGATAACTGAGAGGGGGGGTGAATTAGTTATCTTAATTATTTGACTTTCTTTTCTTTTTTTATAATTAGTGCAATATCAAAACAAATAAGCATACATGAACATGAGAGCAGAAAAGAAATCAACACACATAACACAAGGATTTTTACGTGGAAAACCCTGTTAAGAGAAAAACCACAGGGTGATTAACCCAAGATTGTATTCTCTGTTAGAAGAATAGAAAGAACAAAATTGAACATGCCAATTAGGACTTAATACCTATAGGAGACTCACTATCTACAAGGTATATAGAATGTAACCAGGTGTTTGAACTAATGAGAAGCATTCACATATGTTGAGGTTCAGTTTTGGTTAGGCTCAATACACTGATCTACTGTACTTCATTCTTCCTCTTCTTTAGTGCTTCTATCTTATCATATATCGGACCTGTATTGCTACTTTCACACTGCTCTCTGCTTTTATTCACACTTCACCATACACCACACACACCTTCATACCAAAATCAATCTGGTATATACATCTGCATCAAGAATTTCAACATCTTCCTAGTCGGCATCAAGAAAACTCAAGATATTTCCAAACTTTGGTCCATCAGTTGAATCCATGCTTACTAAGTGATGTGTATCAAAAAGATAGTTATAGGAGTCATTAGTCATGTCGGTCAACCATGAATGATCCATTAAGAAACTTGATCATCATCAATTTCTCATCCAGATTAAGGTCTGATGCTCTGCCGGCCAGTTCTTCCTTAGTCTACTCTGCCAAACAGGAACCCAACACTTAGGTGGTCATATCTTTTCACTCTTTCATCATCGGAGGCTCAATCTCTGGAATTTATTAGTCATGGTACTCCTCTTGACTTCCCCAAGTCCACACTTAGCTAAGATACTTCCTCTAAGAGATCTGGACCTAATTGTCAGACCTTGTTGCATGCTCTATTCTTGCTCACCAGACCAAAATACTCTTCAATCTAACTTTCAGTATAGACATACCATGTCCTGCGGATGTGTGAGATGGACTTTGTTGCCATCAATGACAACACTCATGAAGACACAGTGTCTATTGCCAACAATCTCCTCCTTTGGCATTGATGGCAACACTTAGTGAAAAATGACTAAGTGTCACACTACACTCCCCCTTGGCTGATGCTCTGTTCTAATGTACACTTTTCCAGAGCTCCCCCTCAGCTAAATTCCACATTTTTCACTATTCCTCACTCTCCCTTTGACATCAATGGCAAAGGGTATAATCCGCACACCAAAATTTTTTTAAAAATTAACCTATACTTAGCCACATAAGTATATATACATGTTATACTTACATATACTAAAGTATATCTGCAAAGGTGGTCTTTAGCTGTACCACTTCTATTGCCCAAC
Source organism: Cunninghamia lanceolata (assembly GCA_027924645.1). Lineage (NCBI taxonomy): Eukaryota > Viridiplantae > Streptophyta > Pinopsida > Cupressales > Cupressaceae > Cunninghamia > Cunninghamia lanceolata. Next base: position 22,867,895 of record BSBN01000582.1, read on the forward strand.
TCTTCTTCATCCTATCCAAAATTGAAATATGACCACTTAGCAAAAATGCAAAAGCTTTTGCCCTCTTTAGGTCTACCAGATCACTAGTTCGGGCTGTGGTCTAGGCATCAGTTAGGGCCTCATGAATGGCCTTTAACTTAGGGATAATTATCCCTCTTAGTTCACTTAGCCTGGTAATTCTATTTTTCTTCTCCTTCTCAAGCTTCTTTATTTCATTTATAGCTGCAATAGTCTGACATTCTTGATTTATTATAGAAGAGGTGAGAGGATCAAAATTTTGAGATAAACTTGATAGTTTTCTCTCTTGTTTTTCCACCTTCTTGGTAATATCTACTGTCATGGTGGACCAAGATAGACAAAATTTGTATAGATCTCTGCCATCTTTTAGAGCATTTTCTAAGCTTTTTATCCCAATATCCTAATTTCTCCTATCATTTACTATTAGTCATTGTATCTCAGAGAATCTCTTACCCAAAAACTCTTTCTGGACTTTCTCTTCTGCTGCTTTCTCCAAAGAATCAAAATGTGTGCTGATAGAATTAACAAGATATTTCAGATTACCAGATGAGGAGGCCGAAAGATCCTTCTGGAAGGATGGTATGATCTTTTCCAACACACTAGATTCAATCTCTATTAGCTCACAGTCTTCCATGTGTGACTTCAAAATCCTTTCTTTTGCTTTGGCTTGAGCAAAAGATGCTACCTTCATTGTCTAGACCAGAGAGAGGGAGTCAAAATTGAGTGGTCCTTGGAATAGCTCCAATTCATCTAATTCCATCATTTCTTTTTTTAGGAAATCTTTAACTGCTTCTATAGTGTCTCTTGTGAGAGACAAAGTTTTCTGTCTTTCTGTGGCCTCAGAACTGTCATCTGGGGTTTTCTTTATTTGATCTTTTTCTCTTCCCATGACCTCTTCTTCTTGACTGATTTTCTCCTCTATTCTTTCTTCTTCTTTAGATCCGGAGTCTGCTAGGGAATGCAGAAGAGAGATGTTTACTTCTTCATGGACTTCCTCTTTTGAAGCAGAGGAATCCAGCTTCTTAGTCTTCTCCTCACCTAACTCTTTTGACTCTTCTGCACATTTCTCAGTAGGATCTTCCTTTGATACACTGACTCCTTCGACATCTATGGCTAAAGGTTCATCACTTATGTCCTCTATAACAAGAAGATTGAATCTTTTAGATGCATTCCGAAGGATGTCTTCAGTCTCTTTTGCCACCTAATCAGTCTCTCCGAGCATAAGCTTGTTCATTCTGACTTTGCTCCGAAACTCATGCTTGCAATCCTTGAATATCATGTTCATTTGTTTAGGAGTGATGGAAGGATAGAGTTGGATGGCTATCTATTCCCGAATCTCCAAATCCTTTTCTCTGACATTGTCTTTTCTGAGTTCAAGTACTTTCTATAAACTCTTGGGGATTAGAGAGATGATTTCATTGAATGCTTTATTGTATAAGTTTAAGTACTTAACTATAGCTTCTTCCAAGATCCTTTTTTCTGTGTCACTATACTCATCATAGAAATCTATCAATTGTTGCATATTTCCATCCACTGTGACTTCCTTGACAACATTATCAGTAGAAGAAGTAGACCTTTCAACAAAATCTTCTACTTCTTCTTCGTTATTTTCACTGGTAGAGGATTCCCCAGAAGTTTTCTTTTTCTTCTTCATTCTCTTAATCTCCTCATCAGTTTCTATCTCTTCATCATCCTTCTAGCTTTTGTATGACCTTGTGGCTTTTGTCTTTGTTCTTTTCTCTCCTTTTCCAGATGTCTTTGCTTCTAGTTTTGAGGCTTTTGAGCTCTTAGAGGTGGCAGGTGCAGAGCTCTTTGAGGATCTAGTCCGGGAAGGGGCTTCCACTGGAACACTTTTTTCTTTGCTTCTTGTCTCTCTTTTTCTTCTCTTTCTACCTTCTCTCTGTTGGCATCAACTGCCTCCTTTGAAATTCCATATTTCTTTACAAATTCCACTACTTCCTGACTTTTCTCTTTATTTTAGGTTGCCTTAGTTCAACATGAATTTTTACACTCAATTCTTGAAAGGTGCCAAACCTTTCTGCCTCAGGGTCCTTGGGCTGACTCAACAAGTGTTGGATATGCAGCTCTAGGATTTTCTCATCAATCTCATACCCCATTGGCATAATCCACACTATTCTCAGTTCCACTATCTCCATTAGGCATTGATCAGTGTCTACCATGAAGCACATTGTATCCTTGTATTTTTCAACTAGAGATTGGGGGATTCTCTCTCTGGCCTGCATCATGCCTTGGAAGTTTTTGAAGTAACCCCATAGTGTTGTGCTTTGTACCTTCGTATCACCAAGTGCACACATAGTCTCTGATTTGTATGGCCACAAGTCTATCATTTTGCCATACATAGCCACTGGATCCAGGTAGCTCATTCATAAAGTAAAAGATTAAACATAATATTAGTTCACCATACTTGAATGAGTTCTTCTTGTCCTTCTTGATCTTTTGTAGGTTTTCCAACTGTTGGTTCAGAAGAAGCTCACAAAGATCATAATCTACATTCTCCCTTAGCATCTGATAAGCAGTATAAATTGTAGTTTTGGATACCAAATTCTCCTTGCTGGAGTGCTAGATTTTGTAAATGATTATCATAGAGGCAAATTTGATATCCGGATCTATGATGTCTTCTATTGTCATTTCCCTCTTGTCAAATTTTGATCTAGTAGCCTCACTTACAGTTTGGTTTTTGACTGATTTGAGAGTAGGCAACCAATTGGATTAGTGCAATCCGGTTACCACCCTAATGGCATGATTGTGATCTTAAACAACCACATGAATTTGTCATGCATTCTATTCAAAACATACCGGACCCATTCATCTTCTACAAAACAAGGGAAATGGATGCAATGTACAAAATGCTTGTCTCATATAGCCTTGTACTGAGGTTTGAGTTCAAACGATTCATCTATTAACTACTTGTGATAAATATCAAGCATCTTGGATTCCCCAAATTCCTCAATATTCGCATTAATGTATGCCCTAACATCTTCTACATGTAGAACCCCATGCAGAATGCTAGAGAATGCATCTAGGGGATCAACTTCTAGGGATTGTAAGGATGTTTCTTGAACTTAGGGCTTGACCTATCAGTGATCTTAATAACATTTGGAGTAGCCACCTTTCAAAAGATTCAGAGAGAGATATTCAAGAGCAGAAATACCTTTTTATGCTTCTAGGGTTCACGATAGGAGCCAAAAAGATTGCTGGTTGAATTGAATTCTGCAGTTGATCCTTGAGAGGGTTGAAGAAATCTTGTTGCAAAGCTCTTTCTTTCTTCTTCTCGAATACAAATGTGCAAATGATGAACAAAAGAACCCTTTTATTTCTACGCAAACCCTAATTCTATTTTGCAATAAATACACAACTGAAGTCATTCTGGTTGCCTTGTTTTCCTTGTCCTAAGAGAGATCTTTCTAGATCACTGAGATACACTTAGAGTTATTCTCAGTGATTATTGACAATCTATCTTCCTTTCTCCAATCATTTCATCTATCCATAGATCAAGATATTTCAATTTTGAATCATACCAGATCTAATTTTGAGAGTCCTACTTTTATCGGATGACTGTCAAAGCTATTGGCTACTTTAGATTCTACTTTGCCAATACGCCAATGACTTTATCTTTGGTGAGACTCTACACTATCGGCAACCATCATTTTGTTAATTTTGATACACGATTTCTTTCTCTCTTCGCTATGACCCTTATCATCGGCGAACACTTACCAACAATCGGCATGACTTCAACCTTCAGTGAACTTCCTTTTTGTGTCTCCAATATGTTATTCACTCTGATCACTCATTGGCCAGATGAATACTATCAGCCAATCCTTAAGATCTCTTGCCGCTAGCCGATTTCTCCTAATGGATCTCCGTCAGTATCAATTATCCCTTGTCACCCTGATGTAATTAAGACAAATTAGCATTTGCCATCACAGTTTTGGGAAGACATGCAGATTTTTCATATTTTTACTAGGGCTTATTTAGATATTTCTCTAAGAACCCTTTAATCCGCAACTTTCCATGTGCCAATTTTAGGCACCGATTGACTGGCTGGGGGAATTTTATTTTCCTTTGTGACTCCCCCTGAGCCAGATCTCATCTATTCAATTTTTGGAAGGAATATCAGCACTAGATTTTGGTGCAAACCCATCCCCAACATTTTCTATACTTCTCTTCACCCAAATCTTGTTCATCTCCCTTTGAACTTCATCCTCATTTACTTTTCTTTTTCCTTTGTCTTGATTTTGGTAATGATGCACTGAACCATTTTTATCCTGATTCTTACCTCTGCAAAGTTTGGCAATATGACCAGATCTATTGCAATTGCAGCAAACAACATTTTTTTACAAATTTGACTGATATCATCTTGATCTACATTGATTAGCCATATGTCCCATTCTATTGCATGCAAAACATCTACCATTGAATGAATTGTTTATTTGCTTATTTCTGCATTCATGAGATTTGTGACCATACTTTTTGCAGTTGAAACATTGTTTGGAGAAGGATGAATTAATCTGATTCATTCTTCTTTTGCACTGATTTGCTTTATGACCGAAGTTATTGCAGTTGTAGCAGTATCCATTGAATGATGGATATCTTTGAGCATTTGGTTGTCTTATCGGAGGTCTTCTAGGCCTGTACCTTGGATTTCCTGATCCAGAGTTCTTCTGACCGGATTCAGAGCTTTCACCTTTCTCATACCCCAAGCCATGCTTATCATCTACCCTCTTTTCACTTTCAGGAAGAACTTCAAGTTGAGCAGAGCTTATCTTGAATTTCTCTTTGTATTCATTTGCAATTTGAAGATCCCTTTAAGAGTGTCTATTTGATTCTCAAGTTGTTCTTCATTATCTCTAGCTTCTTGAAGATCAGATTCCAGATGCCTGATTATTCTATCCATTTCATGGCAATCTTCTGACTTCTCCTTGAGGGATTGTTTTAGATTATCTTAAATTTTTCTTTTCTCTTCAATTTCTTGGGTGAATTTTATAACCCCTAATTCCATTTCATGTCTTACCATAATGACTTCTTTTGATAGCTTCTCATATAACTTGGTTTTCTCATTCAGATCTGCATTAGTATTATTGGCTTCACTTTGACTTACTAATTGTTGAAGTAGTTCCTTTCTTTTCTTCATTGAGATACTTAGTTTTTCTTTGAGTTTATTTATTAAATCATCAGCTTGTTTGAGTCTTTCCCTCAAGTTATTGACTTCAGAGTGAGATTGCTCAAGATCATCTAGGGTAGACTGAAGTTGATCCCTCATACCATACATATCCATTGAGATTCCCAGATCTTCCTCAAGCTGTTAAGATTTGTTTGGAGGAACTTACCTCTGATACCAATTGTTGATAACTTAGAGGGTGGGTGAATCAGTTATCTTAATTATTTGACTTTTTTTTCTTCTTTTATAATTAGTGCAGTATCAAAACAAATAGGCATACATGAACATGAGAGCAGAAAAGAAATCAACACACATAACACAAAGATTTTTATGTGGAAAACCTTGTTAAGGGAAAAACCACGGGGTGATTAACCCAAGATTGTATTCTCTATTAGAAGAATAGAAAGAACAAAATGGCACGTGCCAATTAGGGCTCACTGCCTGAGCACACTTCTCACAAGAGGCTCACTGCCTACAAGAGACTCACTATCTACAAGGTATATAGAATGTAACCAAGTGTTTGAACTAATGAGAAGCATTCGCATATGCTGAGGTTCAGTTCTAGTTTGGCTCAATACAATGATCTACTGCACTTCATTCTTCCTCTTCTTTAGTTCTTCTGTCTTGTCACATACCAGACTTGTATTGTTGCTTCCACACTACTCTCTACTTTTATTCACACTTCACCATACACCACACACACCTTCATACCGAAATCAATCTGGTATATATATCCGCATCAAGAATTTCAACATCTTCCTTGTCGGCATCTGGAAAACTCAAGATATTTCCTAACTTTGGTCTGTCGGCTAAATCCATGCTTACTAAGTGATGCATATCAAAAAGATAGTTATAGAAGTCATCAATCATGTCAGCCAACCATCAATGATCCCTTAAGAAACTTGATCATCATCAATTTCTCATCTGGATTAAGGTCTGATGCTCTGCCAGTTAGTTCTTCCTTAGTGTACTCTACCAAATAGGAACCCAACACTTAGGTGCTCATATCTTTTCACTCTTTCATCACTGGAGGTTCAATCTCTGGAATGTATTAGTCATGGTACTCCTCTTGACTTCCCCATGTCTGCACTTAGCTGAGATACTTCATCTAAGAGATCCAGACCTGATTGTTAGACCTTGTTGCATGCTCTATTCTTGCTCACCGAACCAAAATATTCTTCAATCTGGCTTTCAGTCTAGACATACCATGTCCTGCGAATGTCTGAGATGGACTTTGTTACCATCAATGACAACACTCATGAAGCCACATAGTATTAGGTGCCTAAAGATCATGAAAGTGATCATTTCTGTTACACAGATGAGGTAGGATTAGGCATCTATATGATATAGGAACGTGATGTAGTGATTCCTAATCTGATTAAGGACTAAAGTCAGTTGGAATAATAAGAAGACCAACTTTGGATGCTGTACTTTAGTGAATCAAGGACCAAAACAGGTGCTGGTGGAGGGAATATGTTAATCTCCTCTAAAGGAGACAAATTATATGCAGCCTTGAGGTTCACCTTCAGCTGCACAAACAACGTGGCTAAGTATGAGGCCCTGATCCCTGGTTTAGAGTGTGCCTGGAAAAGAGGTATCAAATCTATACAAGTTTATGGATATTTTGAATTGATCATTAATCAGGTTAGGAATTTGAATGCTACTAAAAATGACCTGCTCAAAAAGTACAAGCATAGAGTGTGGGATTCAATTAAATTTTTTGATGCATTTAATCTATTTTCAATTCCTAGAAACTAAAATAAGTATACAGATAAGCTTGCAGATTTGGGATCTCAATTTGAGGTTCTTGATCAGATTCAGAACATTGAAGTACAACCATATGTCAAAGTAGTTGTCAAGCCTTCTATACCTGACAATAGTGTTTCTTGGCAAGTATTTGATAGTGATGAGCAAATCTTAAGTTTTTTGAGTGCAGAGGTTGAATTTCTAGCTAATAATCAGCATAAATACCAGCAACAATTTGAAGACCAAATTATACAGTTGAGATCCAACAAGCTACCCAAGGGACTGGTGACACTAGAATCAGTGTTTAACTCAGATGATCAGTTTAGAAAGGACAAGTGCATCATGATGGTGAAACAAGAATACTATGAGGTAGTGGAGATTTTCAAAGATAAGTCGTTGAAGTTTGGAAAGGTATGCACTAAAAGTGAACAACAATCATTTATTCAGTTATGCAAAGATTTTTCTGATGTTTTTGCATGGGAGTACAAAGACTTAAGGGGATTTGATCCTAGTTTAGCCCAGCATACCATTGAATTAGAGCCTAATGCCAAACCAGTTAGGCAGAAACAAAGACCCCTGAATCCAAAACTTGAGCATTTAATGAAAGCTAAGTTAAATAAACTGATTAAGAGCAGTATCATATTCCCAATAAAACATACATCTGGGGTTTCCAATTTGGTCCTAGTCAGAAAAAAGAATGGAGAAATCTGACTTTAAGTCAATTTCTGTGATTTGAATCAGGCTTCATTGAAAGACCACTACCCTCTTCTTTCCATGGAACAAATATTGCAAACTATTTTTGGTTTTGATAGATATTCCCTATTAGATGGTTACTTAGGTTACAACTAGATTCTAGTCAAAGAGGAAGACCAATATAAAACAACGTTCATGACTAAGTGAGGTACCATGGCATACAGGAAGATGCCATTCGGTTTGTCCAATGTAGGGGCAACCTTTCAACAGACAATAGACATGGCCTTCCATGGCCTTATGAATAGAATAGTGCTGGTGTATTTAGATGACATAACTATTTTTTCCAAAGATGCTAATGATTATTTTGACCACTTGAAGCAGATTTTTCAGAGGTGTAGGGACTTTGGGGTTTCATTGAACCCCCAAAACTACATATTTTCAGTTCATGAATGTAAACTTCTCAGCCATATTATTTCAAAACAGGGTATTTCTATTGACCTTGAGAGAGTTTGAGTCATTTTAGATGTACCGCTGCTTGCACTTAAGAAATGCTTGCAAAGCTTTCTTGGCAGAATTTATTTCGTGAGAAGATTCATTCCAAACATTGCAACTTTATTACAACCTCTTATAGCCATGTTGAAGAAGAATGTGCCATTTAGCTGGACTAAGGAGGGAAAAGGAAGCTTTGAGCATAATAAAGAAGCCCTCACTGCTGCCCCTATCCTCATTAATCCTAATTATGAGAGGGATTTTATTTTGTATGCTTTTGGAGGAGCTGACACCATCTCTGCAATGTTATGTCAGCAAAATGATGAAGGATTAGAGCAGCCAATAGCATTTTTTAGCCAGGTACTACATGACTATGAGGTAAAGTACACTTTTGTGGAAAAACATGTTTTTGCTATTGTTAGGAGCCTCAAGAAATTTAAACACATGTTGTCTAATAACAAAATTAACTTAATGGTTACTCATCCTACTGTCAAGAGTTTTTTATTAAACAGAGATATAAATGACAAGAGAGGAGTTTGAATAACTAAAGTTATAGAATTTGATGTTGATATCAAAGTGACCAAGCTGATTAGAGGCAAGGGCTTATGCGAGTAGCTTGCTGAAAGTGAAGAAAATAATCAAGAACATATAGAGGACACAGAAATAGTACTGAATAACAATGCACTAGCCACTGTAACAGCTCCTATAATTAGTTGGGTGTAGCAAGTGATGCATTATTTATAGTCTGGTCAATGCCCCAAGGGTTTGGATAGGATAGGAAGAAGGTATTTCATGATACAAGAGACTCCTTACGCTATCATTGATGGTATTTTATATAGGAGAGATTTTAATGGTGTATTTTTAAGATGTATTGGACCTGATCAAGTTGACAAGATGTTAGAAGAATTTCACAATGGACCTTCACGAGGTCACTTTGCAGCTAGAACAACTACTTTGAAGATTATGCGGCCTCATTATTACTGGCCTGACTTGTTTAAGGATTCTTTTTCTTGGGTGAGAAGATGTGAGAAGTGTTCTTGTTTGTCGGTAAACAAAGGCTTGATGCCTTACCTCTGCATCCTATTAAAGTTGAACAACCATTTGCAAAATGGGGTCTAGATTTTATAGGACCAATAAACTCGCCTTCAAGTGTAGGCCACAACTAGATCTTGACTACTACAGACTATTTCACCAAGTGGACTGAGGCTATTTCTTTGAAAGAAGCAAATGAATTTTCTGTTTTAAATTTCTATCAGGATTTGGTATCAAGGTTTGGTACACCAGATTCAATTATCTCTGATAGTGGTTTGGCTTTTATTGGTTTAAGGATTTTAGATTGGTCTGTTAAAAATAATATCTTTTTGAATACATCTTCTAACTATTACCCATAGGGTAATGGGTAGGCTAAATCTACCAACAAAAATCTGATAAGGATCATCAAGAAAACTGTAGAAGACAACCAGAGAACATGGAACAAGAAGTTAAAGTTAGCTCTTTGGGTTGACAGAATCACACCCAAGAGAGCTACTAGTTGTTCTCCATATGTACTTACTTATGGTAAGGAGGCTAGATTACCTGTTTCAGTTGAATTACCAACTTTGACTTTCATCAAAGAGCTTGAGGTGCCAGAGGAACAACCTTTAGTAGTCAAGCTAGCTTATCTTATGGAGTTAGAAGAAATTAGGAAAGAGGCCTTGAAGAAGCTTGATATACATCAAGCTCAAATGAAGAATGATTTGGCTAAAAGGGCAAGACCGACAAGCTTTATTGTTGGTGATTTGGTGTTCAAATGGAATGAACTGAGAAGCACACTTGGAAAGCATTCCAAATTCGATGCAATTTGGGATGGCCCATATGTAATCACAGAGTGCAAAGAAAATAATGCATTTCAGCTATCCAAATTAAGTGGAGAGGTACTGTCTATCCCAATTAAGGGGATCCACCTCAAACATTGCCTTTGAGGATAAGTACTACCTTTGTATATAGTAGAGTAGAGTTGCAGTTACTAAGTACTCATGCACATTTGCTTTAAGTATTTTTGTTTCCCTAAGTGATGTTGTACAGGGTTTTTGGCCATTAGGGTCTGTTAGTTTGTTTCAATTTAGTTTGTTTTTAGTTTTTTATTTCTTTTTGAACTAGTTAGAGAGTTGAATTTTAGTGTTTCTAAGTTTGAGAAGAGTAGAGTATGACTCAATGCCCAATGGATACTCAAGGCAACTGATTTGATGCTTAGCAGGCAAGCATAGAGCAGAAGTCCCTAGAAATGTTACCATTTTTCACTTACAGCTCTAAATTGGCAAAGCTAATGCAACAAATTTATTTTTAGAGTGAAGGTTAACATTCTTTTGTTATAAGTTATTTGCATAGTTATTGTGTTTCAATGATAATTACAGTGTTGTTCAGGATAAGAAAGAGAAGGTCATAGCCATCATTGCCTTCAAGGTCTTCAATCTTCGACGTTGTCTTCTGTTCCTGCTCTTGATCTCGACATGAACCTGCAAAAATGTGGGAAGGTCTTATTAGAACTCCAGTTATGAGATCTCTATATCCCATTAGAAGAGGCATAACACTTTGTTTATAATGAATTGATCAATGAACATCATACACATGCAAGAAGAGCTGAGAAAGAAACAATCATGGAATTTTAATGTTTTATTCTAATCTATTTGTTTCATGTGCAGGTATAGGTTAGATCATGTAGCTTTTTGATGGCATGTTATATCATGTGGAGTAGAATGGGCTTCCACAAGGGTTGAGCTCATCATTCTTCACCAAGTCTTAAGAGGATTGTGGAAAGAGTCTGAAAGAGCAGCAGTGTCACATAAAGACCTTGTAAAATAAAGACAGCTATCATGTGTTTTGATAATATCTCAACAAATATGATATGGGTTTTTGAGATGTTTGGAAATAAATCTGATGACAATAAGGTACAAAAACCCTTTAAATTTCCCACCAACCTAGGTTGTAGTTTTGTGAGGAACAATCAGAGGCATAATACACAGCAAAATGAAGATAGCAGTCGCGTGTTTTAATCATATCTCAAAAAATATGATCTGGGGTTTTGAGATTTTTGGGTAGAAATGAGAAGATTTAAAGCTACAAGAACCCTTTTAAATATCGCACCTACCCAGTTTGAAATTTTGAAGAATCTTCACAATAGTGGGCCCTCTTTCGTTTTGCAAATTTGAAGCTGCAAAAAATTATTGTAAAATGATATTTAAAGCAATATCCTATAAATTTCTTATAAATATTCATTATTTATGTAGTTAAAACAAAGTAAAAAAAATAATATATTTATTTTTTTAGTTTGCTTTCTTTTGGGAAGATATGGACAAAAATATGCCTCGCATTATTGTTTTGTAAAAGAAAATCAAAAGAGGTAAGATTAGGCAAATCAGAAGGAAAAGCTACAGGACCTATTGTAAGACAAATATTAAAGCAATGCTATTTATAAATTACTTTTAATATTTCATCATTTTATGCAGTTAAAACTATTAAAGCAAATCAACTATATTTTTCTAGATTTTCTTTATTTTGAGGCAGATGAGGACAATAAAAAAAATTGAGCTTTTATTGAGCAAATAAAGCTTGTTTTAAAGCAAATTTTGGAAGCTTTCATATATAGATTGGAGGTGATTTGAAAGATTTATTTTTGGCTTTTCAGTGGAGCTCGAAAATGGATCAAATTTGCTATTTTAGGAAGATTTCTCAGCGTTTTCCTTGGGATATTTTTGGAGTTGTAAATACGAGACAAAGACTTAGTTTTTCAGGAGTTGATAGCTTTGTTTCTTCTCTCTTGAGCACAGGTAGAGAGTTTGTAAATTGATCTTGGCTCATATTTTTCAGAGTTAGATCTACGCATTTCAGTTCAATATAGCGAAGCATTCTTGTTTCACATTTGTTGCCTCTTTTATAACTTTTATTTGATGTTTTCACTATGATTATGATGTCTAATCCTCTGATTATGTCTCATTGGTATTGAAATTTGTGTAGCTATTGCCCATCTAATCCAAGTTGTGTGTTGTGTTTTAGTTAAACCTTCATACAAAGTACTTTTGGATTGCTGGACTTAGGTGAAACTGAGAAGGTTATAGGCTTGAGAGTTGTTTGTGGATAAAATTTTAGATTTTTAGATCATATTTAGATATAATAGAATTTCATTCTAGTTATTCCTTATCCCTTTTCTCAGACAAGTGATTAGTTTAAAAATATCAAAAGGAGAACTAACTCACTCTAGAGATTCACTCTGGCTGTAGAAAATCCACATCCTGAGAGTGTTTCCATGTGTCAACAGGTAGCTATGTCTTCTATGAGCTTAGTAGGGTGCATATCTGATTGATAACACTTCCATGGGGAAAAACCCAGCCTCCAAAAGCATGCATGCCCATTGTATTATCTCATGAACAAAGAATACAATACATAGCCTCCATGAATACTTTTTAATCATCAAGCTCTCTAATTGCACTCCATGTGAACAAGTAAATGAGGATCATGTAACACACATCACAATCCATGCTTCCTCTTCTCTCATATATGCAACCTATAAGAGAAGCTCAATCTAGTCAGACCTAGCCAACAAGCCAAATAGCCAACTAACCAACCTCAATAACTACTCATGTGCTTGCTTTTATATAAAACAAGATTGCACAAAAGTACTAAGTGGTATTACATAACCATGTCACCCAAAACCATGAGCTCACTAAACCATGTCCCCCTCATTTAATTATTGGTACTAAGTTTTCCCAATATTAAATCTTTTCCCAATGTGCAACCCACATGAAATATTTTTCCAATGTTACATACAACTTTACAAGTGGACACAGATAAATATTTAATATGGATAAACACATCACATAGGATGAACCACAAATAAATATCTATTTTACATATTTAAATATTTTTTTTTATTCAAGGTGTACAACACACCTTTTCCAAGACTTGTCAGTAGTGGATTCTAGACTTGGGTGCATCACATCACATGGGTTTTGTCAAAGAAGGATTTTCTTTGTTGGAACCTTATTCTATACCCCACATTCTCATTGGGTATGATTCTCTAGTGTATGTCATCAGGAAAGGTTTCATTGATGCTACTATTAGTACATTTAAGGATGTTCTTGTTGGAAACACAGTTGTCATTGCACCAAAAGGTTGACCTATTAATGCCCGATACAACCGCTAGAGTTAATGAATCTATGGGAGGTGATTAAACCATGTCATGAATCTCGCGATAGATGATGGCTCACTACTAACAACCCCCCTGCAACATCACTCGCGGGAGCCCACATCACTCATAGGGGAGATTCGAACCTGGAACCTTTGGATCTAATACAAATTGTTGGAACATAGTTGCTGTTGAACCAAAAGGTTGACCTATTAATGCCCGATACAACCACTAGAGTTAATGAATCCATGGGAGGTGGTCAAGCCATGTCATGAATCTCATGAGAGATGTTGGCTCACTGCCAATAGTTCTCTATGTGTGTAATATGTCAACCAAACTTCTCTCCATCTACTAGAGATCACCCAAAATTGAAGGAAAGTCAAATTTACTCTAGATTCTATCACCATCAAGGATCTTCAAGGTAATGCACTCCTTGCATATAGTAAAGCTGACCATCAATCTTAGTTGTATGTTTTCTCTCATATTTTACCTGATACTTAGTCTGCTACTTTTCTCACCCATTCATATTATGTGAGAAAACTATGGCATGAGTGGCTTACCCATCTTAACTATCACTACCTTCAATAGCTTAGCACATAGGACTTGGTGACGGGTCTTACTCAAATTAGTTTTTCAAGTGGATTTTGTTTAGGTGGAGCTTTGGGAAATCATCCTGAGGACAACTTGCAAAGCAAAGGCTTAGTTCAGAAGTCCTTGAGCTAGTTCACAGTGACTCAGTAGATCCCTTTCCATCCTTGTCTTTTAGAAAGGCTTTCTATTTGTTCACTTTCATTGATGACTATTCCAGATACACATGGGTCTGCTTTCTTTAGCAGAAAGGTGAAGTCTTTGATAGGTTTTAGGAGTTCAAGGCTCGTCCCTAGAGAAAATCTGGGAAGTGCATGGAAATTCTCTACACAGATAATGATAGAGAATATGTGAACCATTACTTCAATCAATTTTGCACTCTTAAAGGGATTGATCTTTAGCATACTGGTGTAGTAGAGAGAAAAAATCATAGGTCCTTAAAAGAGATGGTTGCATGATCCATGCATTCTCCCTTGTACCTATCATTCTTTATTTTCTAGCTTTTCCTACCTTTCACTCATTTGATTCTTGGGTGGATTTTCAACCAAATATAATAGAAAGCTAGTTTTTTGGGTTAGATTAAAGACATTGATTTTTACATACCTAAATTATGTTTTCAACTCATACTTTCTTGATGACAACTTAGTTTTCTAATAAATGATGAAGACATCCAAAACATTATCTAAATGATAGAATTATATTATATGACATATGTTTCTAAACTCTCAATATATAAAATCAAAGTTATTATGACCCATAACAACTCTTCACTCACCTTGGGTACATGCCAAATGGAAATTCTCAAACATAGTGATATTAAGATGAGATATTTTAGTATTCACTATGGCATTGGAATATCCCTCCATAAACTATGGGAATAATTTCTTGATATATCCAGTAAAAAAAAACAATATTTGGTCTACCAAATCATTATCACTACTTGGAAGAGTTTAGATTGTCAATATCATCTTCATATCTACTCCTTTTTTTACTCTTCTTGTTGTCTCTGTGCTAAATCTAATTACTTATTAAGGTAAATTAGAATGTGCAACATTTTCTTTGGTCAAAATGGAAATAGACTAAGGGTGTGATTTATATTGCTTCCTCTGTTTGTATTCAACCTAAGTATAAATGAGGGCTAGGTATTGTTTTCCATTAGACACAAGGAAAGTTTCTTATTACTAAGTGGATTATATGCACCCTCACTAATAACACACCATGGAATACTCTTCTTTGACCCAAAATAACTTATGCTTCCATTGGGGGTCACTAGAAATAAGTTAACTTACATGAAAAACTCCTTTGTGCTAAATATTTTCAGCTAAGAGCTCTTTTGCATACCAATATTATTTGGAAATTTTGGCAAAAGATTACTTCTATTCTTTTATGGAATAATTCTCTCTATGTTCCAACCACTTCTATTTTGTGAGATAAACTAATTATTGATAATGATTATCCAATTACTATTATTCATGTCTTTAAGGGGAAAAGGATTTTTAGGTAGAGTATTGAAATGCTTCATTGATCTTTTGTACTTTCCTCATTTTTAAAGGAAGCTATGGGTTTCTCTGAAAAATGTATTTAATATTACCCATAATGACCATACTACCATGAATGCTATCACCAACTTGGTTGGAGAAGTTCTTATTATCAAGTTGTCTCTAATTACCAATGCAATTTTATCAAGAATTGGTAATGCCTTGATAGAAGTGGTTTTAAAATCAATTTCCTCTCAAATTAGTCTAATTTTAAATCTTTCTTGCTTACCCCCTTGTTGACCATATCAATAGGAAATTGAGGACTAAATTCATATAACATAGATGGAAATGGAAGACTAAATTCATATAACATAGATGGTTCCTTAGATGTTAAATTCTTTGTCATTCTAAATTAGATGTGTCCTCTCGACTAATTTATTGGTGCTTCATACACCATAATTTTTCTATTAGATATTGCATGTTTTTTCTATTACATATTAATCCTCATTATTGTTTTTGAGAACATGTCAAAGCTCTTAACCATATAGTGTTGACATGTAAATCAATTAAATTTACCTCAACCACTATCTAATCTAATCTTCTAGGACTATTTCATAATAAGATTAGCTAGAGACAAGCTTTTATAGGGATTTATAATAGTATAATTTCAAAAAAAAATAGACAACTGATTGGTAAATATACTTGGAAAAGTAGATGTATATAAAGTATAATCATGAGTGATATCCAATAAGATTGGTAGTCAAAAAAAATTTATCAATATTTATTTAGATGAATTCCTTGTACAAGTTATTACAAACTTTCCTAATAGTTGTTTCTAACCCTTTTATCCTTTGTGTTTCTTTAGTTTTGTTGTAATAAATTTGATTTTTTTCTATCTATTTCATCATATTCATTTTGTATTTTTAAAAGGATATTTATTTGTAATTATGTTTGGTCACATTCCAAAGTGAATGATAAACAAAACTTGAATGTGGTCCATGAAAACACAACATTGAAAAAAGAGTTTTTAGTACATTAATATAGTCAAATATATAACCTTAGCCTACTTCATATCAATTCCATACATAAAAACAAGCTACTGGTGATACAACATAAGTTGTCATAATGCAACACTCTTAAAATATTTAAGCACAATGCAAACATATATTATGTTTAGTATATTTGTAAAGAAACAAGTTGCACAATGGAAGAATATAATAGAAAATATGATACAAATAATTGATAATAATATGCCACTTCAAGGTGTCAAACTCCTAATCCACTTTGAGGGGGAAACCTCCAATAGTCTTCAATAAGAACACAATACTCAATATGATGATAATAACTAACCTCTACCTCCTAAATATACCATATTTATGACATGGATGCTACCTAGGATAGGCTAACTACCTTATAAGGCTATATTAATAATTATATTACTTAAATAAGAGTTAAGGTAGCCATAAGTTGACTACTCATAAACGTATACACATTATAGGATTAGGTGTGTAGCATGCCCCCCACATTTACAAAAGTGTGGTCCTCAATGTTGATCAATTATGAATTCTTTTTCATAAAATATTTATATTTCCATGTGGTGACTTTGATTGGTAAATTCTTCCATTTTGTGATTCTTCTAGTCCTCATCTCCTTTTTATATGTCTAGAAAATTAACTCAAGCTTCAAGATGTGTCTTCCTTTTTCATGTCCCCTTTCTAAAATAATTAATTAATGGTCAATATTAACCCATCTTATTCTTCCATGGGTTAATTGGGCAAGCATAGGAAGAATAAATATTTAATATTTAATATTGTCCAACTAATATCTTATTCAAGAGAACAATTAAATATTAAATTAAATATTTTGAGACTCAAAAAGGGGCATTGGGTTTGGTGAGGTGTCCATTTGCATGAAGATTTCAAAAATCTTGGTAAATCACAAGTGGCGGGGGATTTTATGACAATGTATGACAGCTTATGACAACTGTCATACCCCAAAATAGTAAGGAATCAAGGAAAAATGTGGGAACCTTGGATTTCCCTCTCTCCTACAAAATATTGATACAAGATATGTAATTTTGGTGATTTGGGCCTATTGTTGATTTGATAATTTTCTCTCAAACTTGTAGATTTGTAGATTGTGGCTTCAATGGACAAAAACCCATTGGAGTAAAGAGTCTTGTGGACAAAAACCCATGAGTTTCAGGTGGCCAGAGGATGCAAACCCTTTGATCACAAAGAGTAGCTTCATCTAGAGGTTGCATAGAGCTTCAAGGATTGAGTAGTTTTCGGCAGTTTCCGGCAGTGTCCATTTTTTGTGTATGCAGGTCTTCTTGTGTTGTTGTGGTAGTTCCAGAAGTGCTCGGAAGAGTTTTTGTTGTTATTTCCTTTGGTTTTCTATCTAGTAGCTATAGATTTCCATTTTCTAATGTCAGAGATTAGTATTGGAAATTGTGGGTAGTGTTGTCTTGATTTTGGTTTTGTGGGTCAGAATACTCAGTGCGTATTTCAGCTTGTTGTGAAGATTTGGTTGTGTAGTTACTTCTATGTGCTGCAGCTGTTTGCTTCTATTAATTTAATGGTATCAAACCATATTTCATGTAATTTTCATCTAAAAATCAAACAATATCAATTTTGGGTGTTTTTGGTGTATTTCAGTGATTGACAGTGTTGGCAGTTTTTGTGGGTTTGATCATATTTGCTCCATATTTGAGATTTTGGTTGTTTTTTATGTTATGGCTGTGATGACAGTCCAAAATGATCTAAAATCTATTTAATATCAGTCAAAATCAGTTCCATTAAATTTTGGGCAAGTTTGTGTTAGTTTGGTGTTGTTCTGTGCATGACTAGCTTGCTAGTCTTGGTGAAATTATTGTATTTTTTGGTGGTATCAAATAAATTCATTTTCAAATTAGATTTAAAGTTAAAATATTAGTTTGGATCATTACAGTGGTATCAGAGTATGATCTTGCCAGCCTGTAGGTTATTCATATGATTGATGATACCGAGTGACAGAGAAATTAGATATTTGAGGAGAGAGCAAAGGAAATTGCAATTAGAGGAAACAATGGCAGATAGAAGAGTTGAAGAAGAAGATGATGCTTCAAATAAATTTACTCAAATGGTTGAGGCACAAACCATACTTTCTGAAATGTTTGGGCAAATGTTGCAATGGATCCAAAACAACAACAACAATAACAACAACAACAACAACAATAACAACAGCAGCAGCAACAACAACAACAATAACAACAACAACAACAACGAAAACAATGGTGGTAGTACTTCGGGTGAAAACAATACTAATAATGGAAAAGGGAAGGAAATTGAAACACAAAATTTAGGGGCTACAAATAAACCCTTATTCCTACCTAAAGAGGAACATGAACAAGTTGAGTCTGCAACTACTAGTTTGTTCAATGCAAAGACCCTTAACAAATGGTGTGGAGAATATGATGCATTGGCAGATGAGATCAAGAATGATATATCTTGGGGAGAATATGTAGAGTTCCTAAGAAGAGGTGAATCTCAAAAGAAGGGGAAAGAAAAAATAAAAAATTAAAACACAAGTTGGGTAAGTTAACCGTAGCTTTCTTTGATGGAAGTGAAAAGATTTCAGCTAGAGCTTGGCTGCAAAAGACAGAGACATACTTTATGCTCAATCCCATGACAGAGAAGGATGCAGTTTAGTTTGCCACTTTGCATTTGGAAGGAGAAGCCTATGAATGGTGGTACCATGGTTGCACTACTTTGGGACATGATCAGGTATAGACCTTTGGTGATTTCAAACAAAGGATTCTTGACAGGTATGAACTGAAAGAAGAAGAAGAATATTTCAGCTAGTTGTCTGAAATTAAGCAAAATATTTTAGTGAGTATATAGTAGACTTTCAAAAGATAGTAGTAATGGTACCTAAAATATCAGAGAAGACAAGAGTACATCTATTCATCATAGGGCTCGCCGAACCTCTTAGGGGGTTTGTTAGATCTTTCACACCTCTCACCTTGCAAGAAGCTATCAAGAGGGCTCTAACCCTCAAGCCATCAATTCCAAAGAATGCTTTCCCACACTCCTCCAAACCAAACACATGGCATCATAAGGGAGGACTCTAGAAGAAACCATTCCATGCACTTGCACCTATACAAAAAAATACAAATCCTAAAACTGTAAATAAGATGGATGAAGAAACAAGGAATGAGCTTAGGAGGAAGAAACATTGTTTTTCTTGTAGAGAGCCTTGGGTCCCTAGGCATAGGTGTTTGGGAAAAGGACAAGTCCATTACATAGAGGTTGCCTCAGATAAGGATTCATACTTAGATGGTAATGAGGAGTTTCATGACATAGAGGATTCTGAACCTGAGATCAAAGAGGAGACTAAAAAAGAGGGTTCATTAGCTGCACTTTTAGGAGCACCAAGATATCATCCTTTCAGGGTTCATGGAGTGTTAGTAGGGCAGCGAATGACTATTTTGATTGATAGTGGGGCAACCCACAATTTTATTGATGAAGGGTTAGTAATGAAGAGAGGATTGAAGACTAAAGAATTTGAAGGGTTCAATGTGACTGTTGCAAACGGATTCACTATGACATGCACCAGAGTGGTCAAATAATTGAGCATCACTATGGGAGACTACAAGGTTTGTGATGATTTTTATGTTGTTGGTATTGGTGAAACTAATGTGGTCTTGGGTGTTCAATGGTTGCATTCTATTGGAGGACACTATCAGAACTGTGAAACTATGGAGTTCAAGTTTCAGTCAGAAGGCAAGGAGATTACACTCAGAGGGATTTCAAATGGAGCTCCACGAGTGGTGACATCAAAGAAGATGGAAGGACTTTCAGAAGAGGTCAAGTTTCTTAAGTAGCCACTTGCTTGATCCGACCTTCAAGCTCTCCAAATGGAAAAGGTAAATTTCATTTTAAAATTCAAGGAATTTTAGATAAGCATAGGATTGTTTTCAGTGATATACCCCCAGGATTACCTCCAGATAGAGGACTTCAACATGTTATAGAGTTGGAAAAAGATGCCAAACCTGTTATAACTACACCATACAGACATCCAAGGGGTTACAAGGAAGAGATAGAGAAGACTATCAGAGAGCTCTTAGATATGGGATTCATTAGACCAAGTTCTAGTCCTTTTGCATCATCAGTAGTTCTTGTGAAGAAGAAGGATGGCACTCTAAGGATGTGCATTGACTATAGAGGTTTGAATAAGAAAACCATTAAGAATAGATATCCCATACCAAGGATAGATGAACTTATTGATGAGTTGCATGGAGCTGTTTACTTTTCTAAGATTGATTTGAGATCGGGATATCACCAGATTCGGATGAGAGACAAAGATGTGGAAAAGATAGCTTTTTGGTGTCACTATGGACATTTTGAGTTCTTGGTCATGCCCTTTGGCCTCACTAATGTACTAGAAACTTTCTAATCATGCATGAACAAGGTATTTAGCAAGCAACTCAGGAAGTTTGTCTTGGTTTTCTTTGATGATATATTGATCTACAGTAAAACTTGGAAGGACCACTTGGAACATTTAGATACAGTTTTGAGTATTTTGGAGCAACAATATTTCTATGCTAAGTTGTCCAAATGTGAGTTTGGACTAACTAAAATTCTTTACTTGGGATATGTCATAAGTTCTAAGGGTGTTCAAGTAGATCAACAGAAGATTCAAGCAATACTTGATTGGCCTCCACCTACAAATCTTACACAGTTGAAAGGATTCTTTGGGCTATGTTGCTATTGTAAGAGGTTTGTAAAAGTTTTTTCTCAGCTTGTTGTTCCATTAATAGATTTGACTAAGAAGGGAGCCTTTGCATGGTCTGAAGAAGCTCAAAAAACTTTTGACAAGTTTAAGGAGGTAATGAGTTCATGCCCTGTGCTTGCTATTCCTAATTTTTCATTGCCTTTTGTAGTTGAATGTGATGCTTCAGGTGAAGGTGTTGGAGTTGTCCTAACTCAAAGGGTACATCCAATTTCTTTTGAGAGTAGGAAGCTAAACAATCTAGAAAAAACACATCACATTTATGACAAGGAAATGTTGGCAATTATGCATGCACTAGAGAAGTTCAGACAATATCTTGTGTGTGGGAAGTTTGTTGTGACAACTGATCATAATAGTTTGAAGTATTTCCTTGATCAAAAAGATTTGAATGATCACCAAAAAAGGTGGGTAAGCAAGCTGTAGGCATATGATTTTGAAATAGAATATATGAAGGGTAAAAGAAATGTGGTAGCGAATGCACTTTCTAGGAAGCCAACTTTGTGTTCATTATCTTCTATTTCTACAGAGTGGAAAGATTCTATCATTGATGAATATATCAAAAATACTTTTGCATCTAAGGTACTGGATGATTTGGTAGAAGATGATAAGTATATAGTGAATGCTGGGCTGATTTATTACAAGAACCAAATTTTCCTTGTTCCTGAATCAAAAATCAAGGAAAAGATTTTAAGAGCTTTCCATGACACTTCCTTGGCTGGTCATCAAGGTTACTTCAAAACATACAGGCATATCCATGAGAGATTTTCTTGGAAAGGTCTGAAAGAGGATGCCCACAAGCATATCAAAGAGTGTATGACTTGCCAAAGGAACAAAGCTGAACAAATTTTTCCTGTAGGTCTCCTACAACCACTTCTAATTCCTGAATAGAAATGGGAGAGCATTTCCATGGACTTTATCACAGGACTTCCCAAGGTACAAGGTAAGGATTGTATGTATGTGGTGGTGGATAGATTAACGAAGTATGCTCATTTCTTTCCCATCACTTCAGAGTTTAAGGCTCCTCAAGTAGCAGAGTTATTTTTCAAAGAGATATTTAAGCTGCATGGTTTGCCAAAGAACATTGTTAGTGACAAAGATAGTAGGTTCCTTAGTTCTTTTTGGAAGGAACTATTTCACTTGACAGGAATAGAGCTCATACCAAGAACAAGTTACCATCCACAAACAGATGGACAAACAGAAATTGTTAACAAGTGGATAGAGGGGTATTTGAGGAATTATGTTTCAGATCAGCAAGCTACTTGGGTCAAATGGTTGCACTTGGGAGAGTATTGTTACAATACATCACATCATATGTCAATTGGTATGCCTCCATTTCGAGCTCTTTATGGTTATGATGCACTTTCTTTTTCTGATTTGATATTTATAGATAGTAGAGTACCTGCAGCTAGTGATCTTATCAATCATAGTCAAGAGATCATTAGGTCACTAAAAGATAACTTGAGGCAAGCACATAACCAACAAAATATATATACAAATGGGAAGAGAACAGAAAGAATTTTTGAGGTGGGAGACTTCGTATTTCTTAGATTGCAGCCATATAAACAAAGCTCTTTGAAGAAGAGTGGGGCCAAAAAGCTTAAGCCTAAGTTCTTTGGGCCTTACAAGATCATCAAGAAAATTGGTGAGATAGCTTATGAGTTGGAGCTTCCTCCAAACAGTAGGATACACAATGTATTTCATGTTTCTTGTTTGAAGAAGGTCCTTGGATAGCAAATTGTGCCTTCATCTGATTTACCACCTTTGGATGATGAAGGGAAGTTGATTTTGATGCATGAAAAGATCTTGGAAATGAGCGATAAAAGATTGAGGAATAGGAGCATTTCAGAATATTTGACCAAATAGAAGAATTTGCCGATGGAAGATGCAACATGGGAAGGATAAAAAATTCTTGACCATCCAAACTTGCATTGCTTGAGGACAAGCAATTTCCAGGAGGGAGGACTTGTCATGTCCCCTTTCTAAAATAATTAATTAATGGTCAATATTAACCCATCTTATTCTTCCATGGGTTAATTGGGCAAACACAGGAAGA
Source organism: Cunninghamia lanceolata (assembly GCA_027924645.1). Lineage (NCBI taxonomy): Eukaryota > Viridiplantae > Streptophyta > Pinopsida > Cupressales > Cupressaceae > Cunninghamia > Cunninghamia lanceolata. The sequence continues at coordinate 22,891,072 of BSBN01000582.1, forward strand.
ATAAATATTTAATATTTAATATTGTCCAACTAATATCTATTTCAAGAGGACAATTAAATATTAAATTAAATATTTTGAGACTCAAAAAGGGGCATTAGGTTTGGTGAGGTGTCCATTTGCATGAAGATTTCAAAAATCCTGGTAAATCACAAGTGGCGGGGGATTTTATGACAATGTATGATAGCTTATGAGAACTGTCATACCTCAAAATAGAAAGGAACCAAGGAAAAACGTGGGAACCTTAGATTTCACTCTCTCCCACAAAATATTGATACAAAATATGTAATTCTGGTAATTTGGGGCTATTATTGATTTTATTTTTTTCTCTCAAACTTGCAGATTTGCAGATTGTAGCTTCAATGGATGAAAACCCATTGGAGTAAAGAGGCTTGTGGACGAAAACCCATGAGTTTCAAGAAGCCAGAGGATGCAAACCCTTTGATCACAAAGAGTAGCTTCATCTAGAGGTTGCACAGAGCTTCAAGGATTGAGTAGTTTCTGGTAGTTTCCAGCAGTGTCCATTGTTTGTGTGTGCAGGTCTTCTTGTGTTACTGTGGTAGTTCCAGAAGTGCTGGGAAGAGTTTATGTTGTTATTTCCTTGTTATTTTGTCTTGTAGCTATAGATTTCTATTTTCTAATGTCATAGATTAGTATTGGAAGTTGTGGGTAGTGTTGTGTTGATTTTGGTTTTGTGGGTCAGAATACTCAGTGTGTATTTCAGCTTGTTGTGAAGATTTGGTTGTGTAGTTGCTGCTGCATGCTGTAGGTTTTTGCTTCTATTACTTTAATGGTATCAGACCATATTTCATTTACTTTCCATCTAAAAATCAAACAATATCAGTTTTGGGTGTTTTTGGTGTATTTCAGTGATTGACGGTGTTGGCAGTTTTTGTGGGTTTGATCATATTTGCTCCAAATTTGAGATTTTGGTTGTTGTTTATGTTATGGCTGTTATGACAGTCTAAAATGATGTAAAATCCATTTAATATCAGTCAAAATGAGTTCCATTAATTTTTGGGTAAGTTTGTGTTAGTTTGGTGTTGTTCTGTGCATGACTAGCTTGCTAGTCTTGGTGAAATTAATGTATTTTTTGGTGGTATCAAATAAATTCATTTTCAAATCAGATTTCAAGTTAAAATCTCAGTTTGGATCCTTACATCCTTTTGCATCTAGCTCTTGATGGTGATGAATGTGTTCTTTCATTTCTCTAACCTTTTGGTGTGCTTTCGAGGAAGAGGTGAAGGATGGTAGATGGTTCCCTAGCATGGATTGAATGGATTGAGCAGGATCTCCTTTAGGAAATAACTATTTTTGAAATGCTCCAAGTACTGATAATGCATGGAAAGATGTTATTTGTTTGACTTCTTCTGAACTTCTTTTTCCTCTTCTCCTTCTCCTTCTCCTTCTCCTCCTCCATTTGATCCTCCTCCTCCTCCTCCTCCTCCTCCTCCTCCTCCTCCTTCATTTCTAACAAGTTTTGAGATCTCATTTGCAATAAGGAATCCATTTTCCCCTTCTCCTACTCCTCCTCCTCCATTTGATCCTCCTCCTCCTCCTCCTCCTCCTCTTCTTCTTCATTTCTAACAAGTTTTGAGATCTCATTTGCAATAAGGAATCCATTTTACCTTATAAAACATTGATCACTAATAAAATGTCTTCCTTAAACTTGATGAATTCTTCATGCATATCATTAGGATAAGTCTCCCTACATTTTGTATCCTCCTTGCTTGGGGATTTTCCAGGTGTGGCAGGGTTCTTTTTACCTCTTGTTGTAGGCCTCTCCATGATGTAGAAAAATAATTTGGCAATAAATCACGCCAAAAAATCCAATTAATCTAAAATTTTTATTAAAACTTACTAGGGGCTAGATCTCACTTCCTAAAAAAATCTTCAAGAAATTATTTGATTGCAACCTTGAGAGTGAATTTGGTGGAAACCTTAATTTTACAATTTAACTTCCTCATATCTACTACAAATGCCTTCAAATCAAGATTGCAGATATATCAATTCTCCCTTGTTGAACCCTCAAAAAATCAAGAAATTTTTTGTTGAATTGTAACCCTAGGAGCGAAAAATGGTGAAAACTCTAATTTTACAATAACTCTCTTAATTTTTTCTAATTCTTCTTCAAATTTCTTGAAAAAAAATTTCAAAATGAAAGAGATAGAGATACACTTCTCAAAATGACCTCCAAAATTGAAAAAAAAAAATTGTCTTGTTTCTTGCCTTCACAGTGCCAAGATCATGCTCTAATACCACTTGTGTGAAACAAGTTGCACAATAGAAGAACATAATAGAAAATATGTTGCAAATACTTGGTAGTTTAAAATGCCACTTTGAGGGGGCAATCTCCTATCCACTTTGAAGGGGAACCACCAATAATCTTCAATAAGAACACAATACTCAATATGATGATAATAACTAACCTCTACCTCCTATATATACCATACTTATGCCATGGATGCCACTGAAGCCCACCAAATTATGTATATAAGACTATATTAATAATTATTTAATCAAATTGAGAGTTAAGGTAGCCAAAAGCTGACTACTCATAACCATATACACACTATGGGATTAGAGGTGTAACAATATTTGTTATGTCAAGTATTGCATACATTTATTTTTTACCTAGAGAATTGAGAATGACATTAAAGCACACTGTGTGGAAAGAGCTTCCTTCTCAAAGATGATTTGATTCCTTTAAGATGGCCTAGAAGCATCAACATTATAATTATTATTTTCCCTGTGTCACTCCACTTCCCAGAAAAACTATAGGGAACATCTTCACAATAACCTTTAGACATTTTGCTGAAGAGGATGCAACTGTAACCTAAAGAAATTCCCACATTTCCATAACCACTGCAAATAACAAACAAACATAAATATAAAAATATCATATTGGATAAGGGTGGGGTTAATATAAATTAAACAAACATAACTAGAATAAACTAGAATAAACTATGCTTGTCATAGACTAATTAGATTTATACCTTACAACTTCGAACACAATAGCCAAAACATTAAAGTTAAGCGGGTCTTGAGAAAGGCTGCGCCTTTCTGTAACGCAAATGAGTATAACCGCTATAAGAAGATAACATGAATCATGCAACACCAGCTTCTCAAATTGCACAACAATACTTTGACTCTCTTCATGCTTGCTTGACTCCTCCATTGCTTTTGGCGGCGGTTTCATATTCAAGGCATCCCCTCCCGCCTGGTAAAGTGGATATGGTGGTAGATACCTTTTCCCATCATTACAGTCCAAGGAAATATTATATCTAAATGCTGATGTTGTAATCGTTAAGTTTGGCTAATCATTTCTATGTTTATCTCAGAAATATGAAAGTAACAGGAATGAAAACTTACATTAAGACGATGTAGAAAACGAGGAGGGCAGAAGAGAGAAGCTGCGGGTTTACTATGTTTTCGCCAGCATGTCTGATAGACACGGTCTGAAACACTCCACCAATCACCTTCTCCCACGTGTTGAGCCCATCCAGAGCTTCCGAATTCCAGTGCAAGCCGAATATCATAACAACCCCAATTGTGAGAAATCCCGCAGCGCTCAGAATGAGCCACAGATTTTGACTTCTGGAGAACAAATGATCTGCAAACAGTCTGCGCCCATTTTTCACTATATAATCATATATTTTTCTCCTCCTCTCATTTCTTGTAAATCTGCGCAGGGTGAAAAGGATGGCTGTGAAGCAGGGACCAAACATTGTATTTCCCAGGAGTATCTCAAACCCTAATATCATAAGCACAACACTGTGTTTTCTCAACGGCATCATATTATCGCTGAATGGAGTGAACCCACAATTGGCAAAAGATGATACCACTGTAAACACTGCAAACAAAAGCTTACTTACACCTCTATCGCTGAGGATCCTCTCTCCACCTGTGGATAGAGAAAAATAGATGGTAATGAGGATAATACCAGCCAACTGGACTAACAGAAAATATACTACACATAAATAGCCGAGATAAGTAAGAGCTTCATATTCTAAATCATCATCTAGGACGTTCTCAGCATCAGTTATAGCCTCTTTAGGAGACTCTACTGCTGTTTTCTTCCTTGGATTGTTTATCTCCCAATATTCTAAATCATCGTTCAGGATGTTCTCAGGATCAATTGTGGCCTTATTAGGACTCACTCCTGATTCCTTTTTCCTCTGTTCCTTTACAGGGAGATCATGGTCAGACTGTGGTACTGATTTGCCAAGATTACTTGTGATCTGGTAACGATGCAAATCAGTCATCTCAGTGCTATTTATTGAGTGGTGAGATAGGTTTGAGCGATGGAGCCTGAGCCTGAGCCTAAGCCTTGCCAGGTGGAGAGAGCAGGTGGATGTGAAGACTTCTCCGCCTACAAGCATGAGTATGATCATCACTACGAGATGGAAGTTTGAGAGATCTTGCATGGCAACAACTCCTAAGCTGCTGGCTGTTACAGCTGACACACTAATGTAAAACGCATCAAGGACATTCAAGTGTCTTTTGCTTTTAGTGGGTGAAAGTCGAAAAGGAAGCAAACCCATTAAAGAAACAACAACAAAATAGCTAGCACGGATCCAGTAGGGATCTGATAGAATTAAAGCCAGCAAATGAACGACATTTTTCAGATACTTAGTCGACAAATAATGTTGTAACCTTCTGCCCCATTTCTTTGGCATATGGTCTAGCATCGTAAACCACGAAGAAGATCACAGTGAATTCAGTGTATAAGAAATCAAGAACATGTCTACATCCGGGAAAACTAGGTTTCTCTTAAAACAATCAATTAGGATTTGAACTTAGGTTTTCTCAGTTGTATTTTGGGGTGAATTATTATTGGATTACCAGTCTATATAATACAAGAGTCAAAATAGACTGGTAATCCAATAATAAAGCACCCCAAAATACAACTGAGAAAACCTAAGTTCAAATCCTAATTGATTGTTTTAAAAGAGATTAAAAATTCAAGGAAATCATAATTGGGTTTTCAAATGCTGCTCCATACAATTTGTTTTTTAATCTACTACCGTTCATTTTGTTCTATTCTGCTCAGTTAGCATGTTGTGATCAACATGGGTTGTTTACAGTGGGAACCAGCCCCTCTACTTTTTCATATATATAAACACTTATATCTCCATATCAAATAATACTAAAATATAAGTATCATATCCAACCTGCTAGAAAGATCTAATTTAAAATTCTGTATGAAATTCCAGAGGATATTTAACTTCTACACTAAACTAAACTAAAGTTAGATACATATATAAACTACAATTTATAAATTAACTGTATATATTTGAAAAACTCCTTAAAGCTGCACAAATTTCATAACATAAAAGATGCAGATTCAATCCAAAGACCTTGGAGTGCATTCCACAGACCTCAGAGTGCATGTACACCGTGCCGTACAATATTTCTGACAAGGAAATCTGTGCATTTTAAATATCTTCCTTTATTTAATGTCATGTACCTTTTGTAAGGACTCAACCTTGTTATTTCAAGAAATAAGATATTGCTAGAGTGGAGTGAACAGGATAAAACTCTGATTGGTCCAGTTACAGCTTTCGGCATTGAGACGAAGGTGGTAGTTGTTTACATTATTTGTATATAGAATTTAATTGTCTTTTCATTATCTTTCCACTAAAAAATACATGGAAGTAGCTTTCAGTAAAGAGTAAGTCAAGATGAAGAGCACTAGCATGCGCAATTGCAGGTTATTAAATAAGATGATATGACGTTAATGCTTGAACTTTACCTTTGCTTCCCTGATGGTCACCACAATAATGGGGGAAGAGGCTTTCACCCAAGAAAAACAAACTAAAAAGACAAAATACTAATCAAGGATCCACATTATTATGACGTGCCATTTCTTTGTTTGTAGTGAGACACTAAAAGAGTGCAGTAAAAGCTTCCACGGTAGAAGAGGAAAGGTTCACATTCTTCTAGCATTGAATGATTATTCTCGACAGTTGATCTCGCTTAAAGATAACCAAAAGTCGTGCCATACCATGTTTTTACAACATCGTGGAGGAGAAATGCAAAGCCCAATTTGGAAATTTCTTTGAGATTATAAAGTAAATATCATTAACAAAATCATGAATGTTTGAATTACGTCCACTAAAAAAGATGTGATATTACGTAGGATCTGATGATATGTTTTGATGCGATATTACGTAGGATCTTATCACATGTTTTGTATTTTTATTGTTTTTTATTAAAGGGATAAACATTCTTGAGTGGAGCTATGAATCAAAAAGATGCTTTTTGAAAGGGTCTCACTTTTTATAAGGATTAGACAACATCATCAAAAAAATATTTTGAATTTCATATTTTTTTGACAAAATTAGGTTGGGTGGAATATTTTTTTAATATTTTTAAAAAGTCAAAGTAAAATTTCATAAATAATTATTTATTTATTAAAAAAATTCATAAAAATATGCATCACATCCCCTCATATGTCCTTTACTTAAATCCAAATCTTGGAGGAAAAAAAAATATTCTGAATTTCATATTTTTTTGACCAAATTAGGTTGGGGTGAATATTTTTTAATATTTTTAAAAAGTCAAAGTAAAAAATTCATAAATAATTATTTATTTATTAAAATAATTCATAAAAATATGCATCATGTCCCCTCATGTGTCCTTTACTTAAATCCAAATCTTGGAGGAAAAATATTTTCTTTTTCTTATACTTAGGTTGGCCAGAATGACACCTACTTTTTATGTTTTTCTACAAAATTGAGTAGTGTCCCATTGAAATATCCAATTTTGACCAAACTAATTTTAAACTTTTCATAAAAAAAATAGTAGTTCATAAACTACATTCAATTTCCTACAACTATTAAATTACTACCTTATTTCTAGATTGTGTAAATAATTCATTCAGTTTTTGACATGAAGTTACTTAAGTTTATTTTTAGCATTTTCATTGCCACTAAGGGGTATTGTTTGGTCCATCATGATTCTACACTTACCTTACTCATCCCAGTGCATGTGAATCACCTAGCTATTATTCTAGACTCCATGTACATGTTTGAAGCTTGCTTATGTCAATGTATCTTTAAATACGACAATCTTGATAGAAAACTCTTGAGTGTGACAACAAATATTATGGCCTAGAAGTTTGTTTATTTGTGAACTCATAAGATAAAATGTAGAAATCAATAGAGATTGAATTTGTAGATATAAAATGAGGTCATGAATGATAATTTGATCCAAAATGGCAAACTCAAACTAGCACAAAGCAAAAGGGGAATATTTATTATGTATGCTAAAGCTAGTATCTATTATAATGTTATGTTATAGATCTAGGTCTAAGCCAATAAGGTGGCCCTAGAGGTTTCTCATCTCTAGACATTAATTGAACAATAGGCTAATGACCACTATACAGTTGCTCATGTGCATCCTTTCCCAACCAAAAAGGGATGCTTCTCTACCATGGGGGCATGCCTTTGCACCATGTTAGCAAGGTGTAGGGCATGGAATAGAGCCAGTTGGAAGCTGGTGCATACATTATGCAGAGGGTATAGGCCAACAGAAGATGCTAGAAGACACATCCATATATATATATGATAGAAAGATAGTAGAGAGAATAGTTTCTGATATGTAAATGACAAAGAAGTCATGTATGTAGATGGATGAGGCAAAGACTTAGACTTGTTGGAGGATAGTTGTATGATACTTGATTTTTATTTATATATACTTATGAAGATCTGTCAGTACTGGGTATTTTTTTGTTGTCTTCTAATTATGATCTGTATGTGATACTCTGTTTATGTTATTCTTTATGTTTTGCTATCAATCTCTAGCTACTTGGTCGGGGTATAAACTAACTATAAAGACTTGACTAAGTATCGGATCTCTGGACCGATATCCCTCATCATTTCTTGCTAACATTTGGTTCTGTTGTTGGGACTCTGGAAGAAGGTAGTTAAAGATTGAAGAGGAAAAACATTCATAGGAGTAGAGTAAAGTTCTAGAAAGAAGAAAAGGCTAGATTGGTGGAGAAAATTTTTAATTTACAGAGAAATTTGAGTCTCCTTAAGTTCTTACCTCTATGAGAGAGGGCAAACACTTAAGGGGATGGTGGGTGGAAAGGGGGTAGTGCCCGCAAGGACCTTTCAAATGATGTGATTATTTAAACAAGCATACCATAGGATATAAATGGACTAATGGAACGCCAAATCAATAAGACCCATGGAAAAATGGGATAAGTAGAAGAAAAGAGAGATCAATGAAGAAATCAAAATTGGAATGGAGATAAGCAGAGAAGAAAGATTGAAGCAAGTTTAGGAATGATAGGAATGCTACTGCAGAAGGGTGGAAAGGGCATAAAAGAGTAGAAAAGAGACAACAACAAAAGTTGTGGAAGGAAAGTAGGAGCAATTCATTGAGCATGCCATGGAGGGTGCTACCGAAAGGGAAGAAGAAGACAAGCATGTCATGGAGGATGTTGCTAAGCGCACCAATGTGGGTGTTGCCAGAGAAAGGAGATTAGAAAGAGAGAAAAGAGAGCGCTTCATAAAGGATGTTGCTAAGCATGCCACTATGGATTTTGTCAGAGAAGAATACAAAAGGGAAAAGGAAGAAAGAGGTGAATTAGGGTTTATGTTGTAGACTACTGAAAAGCCTGAGTTAACACTAGAAATTTTGAAGATGGATTAGGAATATATAGAGGAGCTAATTTTTCAAAGCATAAAGGAGATAAGAGAAGGAGGAGAAGATGCAATAAATATTGAAAAGAGTTTTGAGGAGTTTAGAAGGTCATTTCAATCATCACTGGATGTTGATATGATGTCATTCACAAATAGAAGAGTATCCCCTAATCTAAAGAGACACTATGAAGATACACAACCCCTAGACCATGAGTCACCTCAAGTACCATATAAAGTCAAAAGAATTTTAGTTGAGGAGGTAAATATTCAAGCAAACAAGGAAGTAGATAGAATAGAAGACATCCAAAGTAATTTCACAAAAGTTTTAGGACAAGAGTACTATGATATCTGACTGCAAAGAGACAAGGAAAAAGAAAGAAATTGAGTTGATAAAAGACAGTCTAATTGAAGAAGTAGACTAGAGGAAACCTTCCGCAAAGTAGTAAAGAAATTGAGAAGACTAATCATGGATATTCCTAGCAAGTTACCAATCTTTGAGAAGGATGCTACTTCAAAGTAGTAGAGAAAATTTTTGTTCTAGAGTCTATTTGGAACCAGAAGGGGGTAACAAGAGATGAAATCAAGTTGTTTGATTTCATAGGCACCTTGTAGAATGAAGCATTGAAGTGGTTTAGGAATACTTATCCAAATAGTGATAAGGAATGGGATGATATCAAGAAACTATTCTTGGAGAATTTTGTACTTCTGGATATTCCTATAAAAGGGATCAACAAGATGAGAGATTTGATGCAATTCGAAAAATAATCAATAAAGGACTTTGATAAGAGATTCAAGGAGACGAATAAACCTTGAAATAAGATCTATCCTAGTTGAAACAATATTTGAAACATATGCAGAAGGAGTGAAACTAGCATACTGAATAGAGTCTCAATCTTGGCATAGACAAGAAAAAATGAAGGAAAACCTAGGACTGGAGAAGTTGAAATTCAAATTGGAGCAATTAAAGTTGAGATAGGAGATTTTGGCCAAGCAGGAGGAGAATACATAGAAGCAAAGGCCTAATATTTGGTGCTCATACTATATAAGAGAAGGTCACTTGAGAAATGAATGCCCTAGAATATAAGGTGAAAAGAAAGTTGATGCACAATAGAAGCAATAAAAAGAATAAATTCAGTATATTGTGGATTGTGCAGAGAATGGAATGACCATGAAACACTAGATTGTCCTACACAAAACTTCCAAAGGAAAAGAGATATTGATAATGAAGAAGATGAAACATGGTACAGTAACACAAACTCGATGGAGAGCAACAACATGTCTTATGTGAAGGGCATAACAAAAAGAAACTCACATGATCAAGGCTACAAGAAATCAAATTCGAGAAATAAGAGGAATGTCAATGCAATACAAAATTCAAACTCTAGTAATCCATCCTATGGGAATGGCTATAATAATGAGGATAGAAAGAAGTTTGGAGGATATATAGGAGGTCAAGGCTATGGAAGAGGTCAAAGAAGGATAGAGAGGATGCTACATGTTTCAATTGCGGTAAGCTAGGACACTTTGCTAATGAATGTTCGGGCAAAAGGAAAACACAATGTTCATTTTGTAGCAGTACAGAGCATGACCTATTTTCTTGTGATAGACCACAATGATATTTTTGGAATGTTCAACCAGAATCTAAGAGTGATGAGTTACAAAACTTGAGTAATTAGAAAAGGAGCTAAGATCATAAGAAGGGAGCCTAAGGGTCAATAAGCAATAACTTGTCAGAAGAACAATAGGGAGGAAACAAACATATCTTTAACTGAATCTATAGAAGAAGAAGAAGAGTACTACTGGAGAAGTAAGCCAAAATATACTGGAAAAGATGGAAGAAGAAGGAAGGAGAAAGCTGCAGTACTAACAAGACAAGGAACAAATACTAGAAGACATTAAACCATTGAGACAGAAGAGGAAGATAGTGAGGAAGAAGAAGAATTTGCTCCTACTAAGAAACAACATGAGAGAGAACTATGAAGGAAGCCAAACAAGCAATAAGGAAGGAGCAAGAAATGGAGAAACAATATAAAAGTTTATCACCGAAGAAGAAGTAGAAGTTCTCAAGTAATTATCCAAATTGACACAACACAAACTCATTGAGAAACTGAAACAATTTTCTAAATATTGGAACAAGGAGCAAGGTCAAAAGAGTCAACTTTGGAGGATGGGAAGAATAGATAAAGAATGGAGGACAAAGCCACTTATGGTGGATGTTCATATCAATCACAGAAAAGTCTAGAATGTCATGATAGATTTGGGAGCAGATGTCAAAATGATTGCAAAGAAGCTTTGGGAATAGTTGGGAAGACCTAAATTAATAGAGAAACTTACAACATAATCTTGGAAGATAGATCTAAAATGCAAACAATGGTAACATGGAATCAAGTGGAAGTTAATCTAATGGGGGACAAACAAGTCTTATACTTTATTGTTGTAGCCATGAAGGATCAAGGAGAAGCTTTCAATGTACTTTTGGGTTTGAGATGGTTTGTAGATGCAAATGGTATCATAGACTCCTGGAAAGAAGAGATATCAGTTTTCAATGATAACAAGATTGTCCATATTTCTTTGGGATCATCAGTAGAAGAAGCATACATAGAAGAAGTTAATTAGATAGAAGACAGTGATAAGGAATCAAAGAATATCCACACAATTTCAAGGTTGGATGCAAAAGACACAACATAAGAGCCTAATTCTAAGGGAGAGGTGGAGATAGAAGCTGATCACTACAACATAGATAGTGAAGAAGTTCTAGAAGCCTAGATGAGAGAAGAACCATAACTAAAAAACAAAAAATGGTTGGTTACAAGAGCATATTCATGATCAAAACTGGCAAAGAAGACATACTACAATCCTCTATTTTTCATCAAAATTTATTGTAGATCACTTGTGACACATTGAGGAGGGACAAGAAGTCTATATCTTAGAAATTTCAGCAAATGAAGGAAAGGAAGTAGAGGAATTGACATATCAATCTTGATGATTGTGTTCCCAAAGATACAAGTAGGATAGTAGTAAGAAGAGAGGAAGAAGAAAGGGGAAAAAGACATAAGGAAAACAAGGTGGGGAGGTTGTTCTAGATGCCAAACTACTAGATCATCAATCTCTAGAAGAAAGAAATTAATTGCACAAAGATTCTGCCATTGTAACATAGGGTATCATAGACTAATTGCTAACAAGGGATAAGACTTAAGACATAAAAAACAAGGAAATAAAGTAACAAAGGAAAAGAAGAAAAAGGAAAATCAAGAAAAAATAGGGCAAAAAAGGGGTATTTAACCCTAATCAAACATTACAACCTCACTCTGAATTCACACTTTGGTGAATTTGGAGCTCCAAGAGAAAACATAGTAGTGAACAAAGTAGTGAGGAGTGAAAGAGCATAGATAATGAGATAATACACAATGGCAACCCCTGAGCTGATTGACATCACACACAAGCTAAGGCCAAAGTTCAAGGAATATCCATGAAAGGCCCTAGAAGTGGATAAAGATGGTGCATTCTTGAATATGCTGACAGATGTGGTGTACACAGAGGATGTGAGGAAATACATTCACAATACATTAGTGGAGATTGACCATATGAATTTTGAAGAGCTAAGGGACACATGGTTAAGTGTTGTAGGACCCCTACCTGCAATGAAGGCCATCAAAATAGACCAAGGGAGGGAATTGACCGGCATAACAATAGATGGAAGGAATATGCACGTGAAGGTTATCATAGATCTTGGAGCCAAATATGCCACCATGGGAATTGCATACAAAGTGTACTATGTCAACTAGGAGGGTTTAGCCACATCCACTACCATTCATACCACCTATCAAATGGTGAAGGAGGGCAAGGAGTTTGATCTCTATGAGGTAATGTGACAATAACTATTGGAGAATTTGTAGAAGATTAAGGACTCAAATTATAACTTCTGGTATGGTACCTTGATTCTTTTCCTTACATTTTATTTCTTGAATGAATTACTGGGGTTTAAGGGGAAATATTGGCATCAAAACATACTGGTAGGGTTAGAGATGAAAAGGCACATAGCTTAATTCAAGGACACAAAAGTATACAATGATGCATATTGGGTTTCATCAAAACTGTAAAGGAAGAGATTAGGGAAAGAGAAAGAATTCCCTATGGAGTGGTCAAGCAACACATAAACTAGATTACATTTTTGGTAGACAAAGATTTCAATACTAGAAGTAGTTGAGCCAAGAACAACATGGGTACCCCAATTGCCCTATGAGATAAATGCAATAGAGGCCAATGCTTATGTACAAAACCTATTGAGCAAGCCCAACAACATGAGTGCAGAGAGATTTAGCACTTATGCAGAAGAGTTGGACAAACAACATTAAAATCATGCGGAAGAACACCTAGAAAAGCATAAAGATAAGTTGCATAAACAGTGGGGAGTTATGGAAAAGGGAACTACCTCAGCTCCAAAATTGGCCACATTAGCTCCCCTGCCTACCAAGGAGGCTCTGACAGTGAGAAGGTCAGAAAGAACTATAGCATAGGCTCCATCGTCATCAACCATATCATCTAGACAAAGAACAACATCAAAGGTATTATCATGGATGAAGAAGAACACACAAAATATTAAGGCTCCCTGGTAGAAGCAACAAGAAAAAAAAAAAGAAAACTTAGGAAATACTGGAGGCACGATTGAGTTTGAAGAAGGAGAAGAGAAATAATCAAAATTGAAGAGAAAGAAAAGAGGACAACAAACATCGGAAGATGAACCGACAGAACAAAAAGGAGAAGAACCAGCATAGGAGCTATACAAATTGGATGCACTACTCAATTACATGGAGAATGTAGGTATGGTACAAGAAACTGCTACTTGATATGATGACTCATCTAAGGAAAACAAACAAATAATAGTTCAAGCAATGATTCAATACATGAGGGACAAAGAGAAGACAGTAGATGAAATAATGGATGGATTTCTAGAAAGATTGATAGAAACATTGAGGCAAAGGAGAAATAAGGCACTCCAATTGGATGAAGAAATAAGGAAAAATACCATTGATAAGCTCAATGGTACATTGTCATCAGAGAAGAAGAATGAATTGATACAAATACAAGCCATGGAGTTAAGGAGAAAAACAAAGAGTAGATACACTCATGGGTGGAAACAAAAAGGAAAAAGAGAAGATACAAGACTAAAGAAATGACAGCAAAGCTATACTAGGGTATCAAGGAGCAAGAACAACAACAGGAATCATCACCTCCACATAATACTAAAATACTGGTAGGAGGACAAGATAGAACAAAGACAAGTAAAGATAAAAGGTAGTTGGAAGCTTCTACACAAGGGGTACCTCCTCCAAAGAACACAATTATGGAGGAGAGGAATACATAGCAACAACAAATGAACCCACAAACACGTTTAATGCAGAGGAGAAGGAAGAAGGAACACAAGAGAATATAGAAGAACAAAGGGGATCATAATGAGTTGATAATCTAGAAGCCTCTTCATCTTCAATAGAATCCATTAAGGAGCTTTTGGAGAAAAAAAATAAGATAACATCCATCCTAACTCCACAGTTGTTATAGTTGTCGATGGTATCTAAGGCCAAGTGAATCTTGCCAGGATATCTCCATTATAGAAGTTGCAATTGGGGGATGTCTTCCACTCCTTTGCAACAACAAAAATTTTGAAACAACATGTAGAAGGTATTGAATTGCTTCAAGATATGGTGAATACACTAGGAAAGGAGATGCTAGAGACAACCAGAGATACTACATTACCTTTTCTAGAGCAATTGAAGCAACTAACATAGGGATTCAAGGATTACTCTAGCTAGTTGGAGAAGAAGATAACAGAGAAGCTAAACAAGGAAAGGTTGGCAGAGATGACAAATAAGTGTGCCAAGGCACACACTCAATTAGAAACACACATAAAGAGAATTGAACAAAGCATTGTGGAAGAAAATATTCTTTATCAGTTTTATTTAAAATGGCCACAGTCCACCAAAGCAATAAAAGACCAGATGGATGCTCTGGGGATCCAAATAACAAATGTGGCAGCCTAGTATGACCCTTTAACAGACAAGGATGGAGTAATAAGGGCATAGGTGGAGACACTTCATGGCCAACACCAAAAACTCCAGGACCAAAGACATCAAATAAGGAGATGAATAAAATAGTTAAGGGAGGTGGTCAATATGAGACTGGCTAAACTGACTGGTAGTTTTATAGAAGCCAAACAAAATACACAAACTATACAAATACTGGAAACCATAGAAGAAGAAGAGGAGACATACATAAATATAGAAGGAGAAATAACTATGTTGTCTAAGGCCAAGAAGCAATAGGACACTAGTGTGACATAGCTGAAGTAGATCTACAAGACTATCTAAGTGCCTAGTAGCTAATTTTGCATGTCTTGAGGACAAGACATAATTTTGAAGGGTGATGATGTTAGCACAGTGTAGGGCATGGAGCAAAGCCAACTAGAAGCTGGTGCAAACATTATGCAGAGGCTGTAGGCTAACATAAGATGCTAGAAGACACATCCCTATATGTAATAGATATAGTATATATATAAGATAGGGTAGAAAGATAGTAGAGAATAGGTTCTGATATGTGAGTGATATAGAAGTCATGCATGTAGATGGATGAGGCAAAGACTTAGACCTACTGAAGGATGGATTTATGATACTTGATTGTTATTTATATATACATATGAAGATTTGTCAGTACCAAGTATTTCCTTCTTGTCTTCTGATTGTGATTTGTATGTGATACTTTGTTTCTATTATTATTTATGTTTTGCTATCAATCTCTAGCTACTTGACCAGGGTATAAAATGACTACAAAGACTTGACTAAGGATCGGATCTCCAGATGAGTATCCCTCATCATTTCTTGCCAACACACAATTTGTATGTTAACAAGCTCATAGTTGCAACTCTAGGTGAGGCCACCATGGTTTGTAGGGCTCTCCATGTCCTTAACACTGTGGGTGGACTCATCTACCACATGGAAAATCCTTCTTAGTGAGGTAACTTTAGCTAGGAACTCATTCTTTGTACTTGGATCTTGCCATTTTACCTATTTGTGCCACTTCTCAATAGATTGAAGACAAAGATTGGGATGACACCCTCATAGACTAGGAACTCATTCTAGATGACTAGGACCTCTTAGATGTTTGGGGTTTCCTGCCTAATCATAATCCCCCTCCTCATGCTACTATAGCTATGACAACTTAAAATTTTCACCACACTTGTTTTTATCTTTAATGAATTTTGTATTATACTTTTCATATTTAATCTAAGATAAAACTATAAAACTATTCATTTAAAAGAAAAACTCTCTTTATTCTATAAAACTCAAACACAAACTAATAAATGCAAACTTGTGACACTCAAAGAATTCAACTCCCTCTAATAAAATTCACACTAAAGTCCCACACAAAATAGCTCAACACAACTTTGTCCAGAGATAGCTTGATTTGGTCTGTGCCGACCCAAAAATAAATTAATTTATTCTAACATTTTTCTTTTAGTTGACGAAAGTCATAAAGGAAGGAAACCCAGTTAAGAAATGATAGAAAAATAGCTAGAATAGATTTGAACAATGTTTTAATCGATGTGCGCACATGAAATATGAACATAGTAGAAAGGAAAAGTTAATGAAGGCTACCATTTTGGATAAAACCCTTTACATTGATAAAATATATTTGGGCTAATGATGCTAAATTGTACATTTTTGTAGATATTTTCTCAACAAACAACATTTTGTCCTTCTACCCCATTTCTTTGGCATTTGTGTTGACCTATTTTTCCTCTTCCCAGAGTCAAATAGCCTAATTTAAAAATCCTAATGAAATCCCTTAACAAAATCTTATATCCTTCAATTTTTAGTGTAAAACCTAATGAAAATCCCTAAAAATTTCCTATGGAGAATCAATACAAAAAAAACTAGAAAAACTTAGAACTTTCTAAGTCCTTTCCTTAGTTTTTAACCCATTTTGGTCTTTAGGTTCATGAATCAGCCAATTTGCTGACTGGCTAATTCACCGACAAAGGCGTGAAAACTCAAAATTTCACCAAGGGAAGGAAAGCATGTTCCCTTTATTGGTAATTCTCATGTTTCACAAACTTTTCAAAAGGTTCAAAATTTCATCAGTTCGTCAATTTGGCAATTTGTTGACAAAGGGCCAGATGAGCAGGTTTCTTCAAAAGGCATGAAAATAGCTAAGGAATTCCTTTATTGATGATTTTCCAAAGTCGTGAACTTTTCAAAAAGTTCTCAAATTCTCAAGTTTGTTGATTCGTCGACTCCCTGATAAGGAAGAGCAAGGATAAGAAAAGTTCTACAAATGGATAGTTTGTTGAAAATGCAAAAATAGTGCCAAGGAGGTGAAAGATAAAACAAAGCTTGGTTCACAAAAAGCAGGATTCGCTGATAAAGCAAAAATGAACCAAATAGAACCAGTTCAGTAAAGAACAAATTCACCAATAAAGGAAATGAAGGTAGACCTCGATAGTTCTGTAAGAAGAGAATTCACCAACCAAAGGAAAATCAAATGAAGGTAATTCTACTTGGGACGAATTCACCTGCCATAACAAATTTAGAGGCACCATGTAAAATTTAAAGAGGTACAACACTTTAAAGTGTTGTAAATGCTTGCTCTCCCTAAAATCATGTCATTGCCTTAGGAGGAGGTACCTAGTATTAAAATTTTGTAGGCCAAGTCAAATGCAGGCAGTTGAAATAGTGGAATTCTTCAATGTTGAGGTACAAATGAAGCTGCAGATGGATTTGTAGGGAAAAAAAATAGGACCTCAGCCTTCCCTCTTCAATGCACCTGGCACCCATGCGTTCAAGCAATCTAGTCTACAATTTTTTTAGAATTCAATGAGTATGCCTCCATTCCAGTTTGTAGGGCTTCTAAGCTAGAAATTTAATGAAGTGTGGGCATGTCCTGGGTTGATTGACCAAAATTTAGTGCCCACTATAGTAGAGCAATGATAAAATGTTATATATACATGTGAAAACAATGTGTTTCTATTAGCTGTTCTTTTGGGCTATTATGCAAGTTAGAGAATTCTTGTGACTAGTACTTGTAATGCAATTACACGAACCAACTAGATTTGATGTATTCTACTCAACTCTAATCCTTTAATATCTCCTGTTGATAGTTCACCAATGAATGTAATTTGTTATCCTATGTCTACTTTCTCTATAATAATTCTCTCTTTTGTAATGGCTTTTTGGCCTCTATGATCAATATAAACTGATATTTGTCCACTCTCATTATTCTTGCACTATGTCTATTAGATTGATGTGAGTTGTATATTGTGGATAAAACAGTCCCTATAAAATCCTCCCTTTCATACCTTCACTTCTCTTTCCTAACCTCTATTTGAATTGTTATGAGCATACATGTGAATTCCCTTTAGTTTTGAGATCATTACTATGTTGAGCCGGTTACAACTAAATGTCTTAATCTAGTGCATCACCTCTTTTAATTTCTGCATTCCTTCTATCTCTTTTCCCCAACAAGTATTAGCACTAGATTTAGTTCATTCTCTGTGCCTTAAGCTTAAAAAGAGGAACCAACCTTCTCTAGAGGTCTAATCCAATCAACAAGGTCCCACACCTTGAGATCAGTCCCATTGTGTCATTGGAGTGTTTGAATAAGCTTCAAGAAGGATGCAATTTCACATGACAATAGTTTCTAGCACACCCGGTGGGACTCTCTGCTCTAAGTAGGAGTTGAGCTGAGAAATTTAGTGTTATTTTTAGTTTATTCACTATTGTGGAAGCATTCAAGCACCTCGTCACTCTATTGATCTAGTATCCATATCAAGCCAACATTTCATGCCTAGAGTGTAGACAAGATCTTCTTCTAGAAGTAATTTCTAATTCACAAAACTTTTATTTATTGAGTCAAGAAGAAGAAGTAGACTGTCTAGGTTCCCTATGAGGGAAAATAGGAGTGAGGTTCCATCCCCATCAAGAGCCCAGTCTACTCCCCCTCCAACGAGATTTCAAGTTAGGTTCCAATATTCAAGAATAACCTTGCATATACCTAGAATCAATCTAAATATCCAAATATGGCAAGGAATCTTCCATTTGTTTCTTTTAATGGGGGTAGCCCACTGGACCTAGCCCAATATGATGATGTCCCCACCTCAGCCTTAAAGGCTATACCATTCTTTATTGGTGAGAACTCCACCACCCCTATTAAGCACATACAAGATATCGCTAATGTCTGCTCTATCCACAATGTCACTATTGATAATGTCGCAGGAAGGCACCTGGCCTCTTCATTCAAGGGAAAATTCCTGCAAGGGTATAGGGGTCTCTCAATCAATTCCATCCACAATTGGGATGATCTAACCATTAGACTGTGCCAACATTTCAAAGATAAGAGTGGCCACCTGTCATTAATGGAGCAGCTATCTACAATCAAGAGAGCCCCCATGAATATATCATAGACTTTAATAATAGATTCCAAAGGACATGGGATAGAATTCCATTGCTGGTGAAACCCTCCCCAAATACGACATTCATTTACTATTAGAAATATTTGAATCCTGACATTATTTTCATGATTAAACCCATGGGAGGAGTTGTATTACTTAATACATATGACACAATAATCAGGGCAGAAAATTACCTGATTCAGGCTGGAAAAATCACTCCAAGGCCACCAATGCCTTTATTTCCATAGGCCCCTATTATTCAATCTATTGTGGCTCCAATTCCCATTGCCACCTCTGTTGCTCCCTTAATTACACTCATAGTAGAGAAATAAGATGAGAAGGATGCTCTGATCAAAAAATTGAGAAATGAACTAGTGTTGGCAAGAAGATAGCCTACACAACCTAAAATGGCATATTAGCAACCTAACCAAACATACTAGTCATTCAATTAGAGTTATCAGTAGAATAGACCACCATATCTAAGTAATGTACAAAGGCAAAATCAGCCCAGTTACATCAGACCATTAAACATTGTGCATCCTAATGCTGCTAGTACATCTAGGCCTCTTGTGCCCATACAAAAGAATTTGGCTCAGGATAATGATTGGTGTTATCCATGTAATCAAGCACATGATCAAAGTTTATGCCAAAGTGGATAGTTTAGTCAGGCTTTGACAACATAAAGCTAATCAGTTCCTTCAAAGCAACAAGTTAGCTCCAATCAAGAAATGTTGGGAGGGCATGAACAGATGCAAAACAATGCTATATTGATGAATTGGACACAAGATGATTTATGTGTTGTTAATCAAAGTGCAGGCCCAATAGCACACAACACAAGGGCCAAAAGAAGGGCCACTGAATATTCATCAGTACCTACGAACGACCAACATACATCTTCTTCTCATGTAATCCAAATAACTGCAAGTGAAGGAGCAACAACTAGGATGCCTTCAAGGCAAGCAGATTGTTTTGTTGGGCAAGTAAATTTAGTACCATAGCAACAGTCCCAGGCCATCCAATAGGCAAGGATTGACGGGGTATTATTCCCAAAGCACCACTGAAGGGCAGTCAAATCCCATTCAACTTTTTTTATCAGATGAAAAGGACCATTATAAGTGTCACAATGTGGGAGACTCTACTTATTCTAGCACAAAGAGATTTGTTAAAGAAATCTTTGAGAAGCTTCAACCAGCTTGCTGTAGAGGTGACAAAAAAATGCCATGATCCCAACAAGTTTATGCCAACTAGAAAAGGAGGAAGCAAGCATAAGCAAAATGAGTAAGCCCCATCCATTCTATGTCTCTTTAATTATTTGTAACAAATTGTTACATAATTGTATGATAGATTCTAGGGTGAGAACCTCTGTCATGCCTAAGGATATAGCTGACAAATTGGGTATAAAGTATGAGCTTGTGAACAAGTTGGGGGTAGTGTAATTAGATGGCACTGTTGTTAATATAGTGGGTGTTATTCAAGATTTAAAACTCACTTTGCATGCATGCCCTAGTTGCACTATTTCCCAATATATTTCAATCATTGATCTCCCAGCCTACTTCGACATATGCATATCTAGAGACTTCATAGCCAAAATAGGTGGATACCTATCCTCCAATAGGTCCCACATGTTATTTATAGCTAGGTATGACACCAAAGTAACCATCAAAGTTGAGCCTATTTCCAATGACCATATAGATCCTTACTCCCTTAATCCCACCAATATGAATTGTATAATCCATGAGTTAGAGGAGTACAACAATAACAGTAGGCATGAGGTTGCCACCCTAGTGGAGGAGATTCTCAACATGCTACTTGATGAGTGGGAAAACTATTTTCAGTTTGACACTCCTACTCATATAGAGGAAACAAGGATGGGTACTTATTGTATCCATGAAGACGATGTCATCATCCCTAATATTGAAAGACAACAACAGGTCCAAGTGGGATATGGCAAATCTTTTGCGATGGCTCTAGAAGTAGAAAAGAAGCAGGTGCTAGGGTTGTACTAATTTCACCCTAACAAGAAAGTTATTTCTCTTCATTCATATTGTAGTTCAACTGTACTAACAATGTAGCTAACTATGAAGCCTTGATTCAGGGCATATAGCTAGCTTAAAAAAGAGGAATAAACGTTTATTAAGTTTTTTGTGATAGCAAGCTGGTTGTTCACCAAATCAGATCACATAGTTCTTCAAGGAATGACTTGTTAAAGTCATATAAACATACGTTCTAGGACCTGATTGAAGAATTTCATGCCTTCAATATTCAGGTCATTCCCAAGCAGAAAAACAAGGATGATGATAGGCTGGCCATAGTTGGTACATAGTTTGGCATTCCCTAGAATGTCAAACAAAATTTAGATCAGCATGCAAAGGTTATTGTGAGGCTTGTTATTCTAAAAAACATCATATGCTAGCAAGTATTTGAAAATGACTAGAAAATTGTGAACTTTTAATAAGATGAGGTAGAGTATGCTGCTAAGAAACAATCGATATTGCAAGAGTAGTATGGTGACCAAGTGGTCCAGCTAAAAACCAACAAACTACCCATGGGACTGATCACCCTAGAAAGCATATTTGGCAAAGATGATCAACCAAAGAAAGAAAAGATCAACATGACTATCAAAAAAGAGGACTACGAGGAGGTGGAAATTGCATGGGGGAGATTCCTTAAACATAGCAATCTATGTAACCAAGCTAAAAGGTAAGGTTTTATTGAGCATTGCAATGAATTTGATGATTTAATTGCTTTGGATTATCAGGATCTAAAATGCTTCAATCTTGGTCTAATCCAACATACCATTGACCTTGACCCTAACGTTAAGCTTGTCCACGAAAAGTCCTATCAACCTCAAAATAGAGCCACTGATGAGAAAAGAGGTATCTAAGCTCATAGAGGCAAAGATTATTTATCCAATTAAACATTCCTCTTGGGTGGCCAATTTAGTTCCTATTAGGAAGAAGAATGGGGAAATAAGATTTTGTGTGGACTTTAGAGACCATTACCTGCTTCTTGTTACCAATTTTTCTCCTGCAGCTCAAACTGGAAAAGCTAGTGTATTAAGTTCATTTTAGGATGAAAAGTAACATTTTCCTGTTATCTTATGTTGCATAGTTGAAGTGTTTGAGATATTCAGTTATGTGCAGTTCATTTGTTCAGTATAGAAAAGGAATTTCAGATCATCATTCATTTGCAGAAGGTTGCTTGAGAGATAAGTTATTTCATTTCACTACAAGGATTATTCATTTTACAAATGAGATACATAAAAGAAATACACATTGCATTAAATGAAAACATGATAGACCAAATGTCTCACACAAGCCATGGGAATAGCTGAACTACTACAAACATAGAGAATACAGTATGCAAGTGAAGATAAGAAAGGAAGAACATATCCATCATTGTCTGTTACAGGGTCTTGGTCTGATCTTCATTGCAGCTGGCTCCTCTTCACTCCCAATCTTTGAGAGAACTTGCAGGATTGAAAAAACTTATGTTAGAGCTCTAGATATGATTTCCTGTGTGCCTATCAATAGAAACTTAATGAATTTCCTATGGTGTACTATATCCAACATCAGATCATTCACATGCAAGAGAGACTAAAAGAGAAACAATCATTGTCCTCCATTGATTTTATCTAACAGGTTTGTTTCATGTGCAAGTATAGGTGAAATCATGTTGTTTTGAAAACATATCAGCATGTGGTGTCAAGTGGGCTCCCACAAGGGTTGAGCCCAGCATGCTACCCCTGATTCTTAGGAGGGGATGGGATACAAATATACATATGAAAAGAAAGACATATTTTGCTACTGCATTAACTGAATGTGAGAGCTTTGAGCTCACTACCCATTTATGACTATCAATAAGCTGAGAGTCACAACTGAGCATTGAGCTTATTCAATGATATCAATAACAGAGTAATGATAGTGATAGAATGTAGACTGTAGTGTGCATATGAAGGAAAACAAAGCTCTCATATTCATATCAAATGTAAATAGAAATACCAATCATCACGAACTCTCTTTCATATAATAATGTTGTTACAGAGTGACATGAGTATAAAATTGCACATTCAATGCTAATATAACATAACAGGTGTAGGACAAACTACCATGTGCATAGTGGAGAAACAAAAGCCATAGGACATTGTGTGTCTAAAACATACATTCATTGTGGTGTTAATAATGAAACTTCAACATCCATGTTCATCAATAGTATATGAATTATGCAGGAGAAGTAGAGTGTTACATCTGTCAAGTGGAGCATCACATATATATTTGTGTGGGTATCAGAATATTTTTTTTCCATTTCAATACTACAGGAAGATTTTTGGAAAAGAGAACAACCTTTATTCTTATTGGTGCAGTTCATTATGGCAAAAATGGAAAACACAATGTTCATATTCAGCTGCAGAAGCTCAAGAAGTACATTTATGTGCATATGCTGCTATAATACAAAGTGAAAGAATAGTATAAATCAAGAGTCATTTTATGCCAAAATAAGTAACAGTCATCTCATGAATCATGTTGTTTCAGCAATATGAATATCACTTTTGAGAAAACTGATGAGTACAGATGGACAAATACAGCTATGAACAAGAAGCTATATATAGAGTATGCAACAGGCATATATATGAAAAGAGGTACTTTTACTAATACCTTCAATATCATGTTCATCAATCTACAAATTCTATGAGAAGAGATGATGCATCTCTTAACATTTTATAGTGCCTCATAAAGACAGATAGCTATAGGAGATACTAACAACACACATCTTAGCCTTTCTATTTCATTTTCAAAGTGTCAAATTACAAATGTAAAGTGCAGTCACAAAGAAGTATACAGTTGACATCCAAGAGAAGGGGTAATGAGTAATGAAGTTTGATGCAGAATGATATAAGGGTGAGGATGAATAGATTACTCTTCAAAACTAAGCGAAACTTGCATTGGAACGCTTTGTGTATGAAATCAGGAATGAAGAGTGGTAAATAGATAGCCACAACCAACATGATACTAGAAGAAAGCCATAGCTTAAAGAATGCTTTTCTTTGCAAAGTGACAGAACCCTCATCATTTCGTATGTAGTCTAAAATGCAGATATAGAGATTGAATAAGATTAGTTTAGACCCATTTGGGGTTTTGAAGCGAGAAACTCATTTATAGAAGAATAAAGAGTTGGAGTTTATACAAAGAGAAATACTTAGAGAATGGAGGAAAATGAATGTTTCAGTCACGACTTGCATAAACAAAAAACACTTCAGAGATGAGTAGAGTTGATAAGCCATGGCCTTGGCCTCTAAATACCCTTATCAAGTCTCATATGTTAAGGAAACACCAAAATGTGAAGCAAGGATTCGAGGTTGGTGGCTTACCTTCACATCTAAGAAGAAACATGTCCGCAGAGCCATGGGATTTCCTCGTGTTTTTCTTTCATCTTACTCAAGTCAAAAATGTCATGGAGGCCCAAATATAGAGGTAAAATATGGAGGAAAGATGAATACCATAGAAAGAAAGACAAATATCCATCAGAAACCAATGAAGGTCATGGTTAAAAGCCAAAGAAAATAGTCATAAATGAAGAAAATGGTTCGAAATGTGTCATAGGGTGTTTACCTTGTGCTTTCTTGTAGAAAAGCCTCCAAAAAATGCTAAGAGATTGCAAAGAGTGGAGAAGTCTCAAGATAAAACCCTACCTTAAATGGCGGCTGAGAAGTGGAGAACTCATTTCAAAAATGCCAAGGTCAAATGAATGCGAAAAAAGCTAGGGTTCGAGGTTTTGTTTTTTCCCTAAGATTGATGGTGATTTTTATCATATCAAATTCATTTTCCAAGCTCCACTGATACCCATGGGGATATTAAAATCTTGTTGACATGTTTAATGCCTAAAGGCCTTAGAAATCTTTTGCCACCTTTGATAAGTAGCTGAACCTAAAGTAGTATGCCTTAGCATTATTTACAAAACCACATGGAAGGGATGCCTTAAAGGCTTTTTTTTCTAAACTCGTATACCCTTAGATATATTTTTTGTAGACCATTTGGAGGGTAGGCAATATAGGCTTTTATGTTTTGCATGAGCTATGTATATGTGATATACTTGGCTTAATTAAAGCCTTGTATCATCATTTCATTTTTGTAAAAAAGCAAATCTAGGCAGATTAGAAAAAAGGAATAAAACTGCAATCTAAATGTAAAGTTTTGTTTTAAAGCAATAATTTATAAATTGCTTTAAAATTAAAGCTATTTTATGCATTTAAAGAAAATAAAGAAAATAAAATCTTGCTTTTCCATATTTGCTTTCTTCTGGGTGAAATAGAGCAGATAAGGATGAATTTGAGCTTTTATTGAGCAGATAAAGCTTGTTTTAAAAAAGATTTTGGTGGGCGCCACTTGATAGGTCTGTTGGGCAGCTTTTACAGTCTATTTGGGGGTAGTTTAGAGGTTATTTTGATAGCTTTTATGAGGAGCTTGAAAATGGATTGACATGGTTATTTTTAGGACTTTGTCCTGACTTTTCTCAGGGAGATCATTCTACAAGATATATTGGAGATAGCTAGATCTTTCTTAAGCAGAGTTAGAGAGTTAGAGATCAAAGTGCAGATTTTTAGAGTCTTCCTCTCACACTGAGAGAGTTGTATTTCTATTTTGTAATCATTATTCCTTGCAAATTATAGAGCAATAGTTTTCCTTCCCATTTGTCTATTCATTTGCAAAGTTGATTTGGTATTGCATTTTGATAGTCATTTATCCATTGTCTTGTCTTAATTTTGTGAAGGGTATTCAAATATTTTATTTGATTCAAGTTGCATGTTGTGTTTAGATGAACCTTCATGTGAAATATTAATGAATTAAGTATAATTAAGTGGTTGTGAGAGTTATAGTTTTGTGAACTGATTGTGAGCAAGATCCAATAGGAGCTTAAGTATTGGTGCATCACCTTAGAAAGTAATTTCAGTTATTTGTTTTCATTTACAGTTATCCCTCTATCCCTTTTCCCAGAAATCTATTTAGATTAGGAAAATCATTAGGAGAACCAGTTCACTTTGGAGGTTCACTCCGAGTTTACGCAACCCATATTCCTAGGAGTGTTCCCATGTTACAATAGGATAGCTAAGTTTATCTTTGCTAAGGGAGCAATGCTGATTGATAATAGTTTTTGGCACACCTAGTGGGACAAAAGCACATTTTTCCTCTATTGTTTGGTATGCGCAACAAGGTTTTCATCCTTTCAAAGGCAAAAACAACATACTTGGCGACTCAAATATCTAATTTTGAAGCAGATCTTGTGAACAACACATGAAAAGAATTACATACTAAAGGATCGAGTGTTTTCTTTGGTATTATCAGCCTTTAGAGGCAAACTCATCAAACACCATGGCAACTCTAAGCATATATTAGCTAGTTTTAGCAGGCCAAGAATCTACAATGAACCAAGTTGGTGGTGTCTTTCTTAATGCTCATATTATGATTGCGATATGATTCTAGCTTGCTATGCAAAATGGCTAGACTGTATCCTTTTTTTGCATTTAATGAGGGCTACCCATTACAACTTGTCTAGCATGATGACATTCCTATTGCAGCCCTCAAAGGTCTGCCATATTTGACTAGAGAAGATCAAACCACTGCTATTGAGCACATTTAAGATGTCTCAACATTGCACTTGGTGCATAATATCACTAAAGAGAATGTAGCACTTAGACTACTGGCGGCCTCACTGAAAGGAAAAGATTTCTGATGGTTTCGAGGTCTTGCAGAGAATTCAATAACAACATGGAATCAGCTGGGAGATGTCTTGCATAGGCATTTCGAAGACAAATCTGATCATTTGTCTCTATTGGGGCATCTTAGTATAATTAAAAGAGCTCCACATGAGCACATGTCTGATTTTAATTACCGCTTCCCGAGGACTTGGGATAGGATTCCAATGACGGTAAGGCCTTCACCTCCTCATGCATTTTTGTACTTGCTTAAGGCTTTAAATAGTGAGATATTGTGATGATTCAGTCTCTAGGTGGAATTAAACTACCTAACGCTTATGACATAGCTATTAGATAAGAAAAATGTCTCATACAAGTTGGTAAAATAGCTCCAAGGCCTCCTATGCCTATTTTTCTTGAGGTACAACCACCTATACCTATGTCATTACCCCCTATAGTTGCTACTCCACCTATTCTTGCATTAGGATATCGAGCTAAAGCCCAAGATCCTGTTGTTCCAGCTCATTCTCAAGAGCTTCAAGAGGGTATAAGTATGCTAAAAGCTATTGGCGATGAATTTATTAATATCAGGAAGCAATTTGACTAAGAAAATAGGCCTTACTAGGCCCCATATTAGTTGAATCAGTCAAATAGGCTAACTAATTTTCAAGGTCAGAAAAGAAATTTTAATCCTAGACCTTTCTAGCCTCACAACCAAGCTCTCATGGTGCAGAATAGTTATGGTGTTTCGAAAGGTATCATGAATGAGTATTTAATTCAACAAGATAGCATTGAGGTGGTTTTAATGAATCGACAAGGCACTGAATTTTGTGGTGTGAGTTTTCCCCAAGGCCAAAATTAGTTAAATATGCATGTTTCAGCCAACACAAGGGAAAAAGAGGGCTATGGATGTAGATCAGCAAGTTGCAAATGTACAACAGTAGCCTGCCAAAGATAAATTTTAGGCTTCTTTATCACAGTGGCCCCCAAAACAGAACAAAGGGGGTAAATTCTTCAAAGAGGTCAAGTTGTACCTAGAAAAGATCAACCTTTTTAGCAAGAGACTATTGTTGTTTGTGTTGTATCACCAACTGACTAAGAACATAATGGATGTATAGAAGAAGTTGATTCAAACTTGACCCTGAATCCTTTGCATTTCAATTCCTTTAACAAGTTTTCTGATGCTTTTTATAAGATGAACCAAAGTAGGATACAAAGATTGGAAGGCAAAAGCCCTCAATTGCAAAGACAAATTACTCAGGTTCAAATGGAGAATAGATCAGAAAAGGGAGATGATTCAATTTTCTTGTTTGATTAGCTGCCTACTTTTGTTGATGGTGATAATGATAGCATGCAAGAAATTGCCAATATGGGATAGCTAGAAGATATTGCAGAAAATGATGAACTATTGTTTTGTAAAGGCAATAATGAGACCGAGGCCTCAAAATAGTTTGAAGAGCAAAGAGACAATTTGGTTTCCAAATCTAGCATGCTTGCTTCACATGAAGATCCTGACTACCAGGCTGAACACGAAGTTAAGTCAGAATAGTTTCTCTGTGAGGATGAGGCGTCTAGTTTTTTCTTAGAGCTCCCATTATATTGCAATGAAGAAACTAACATGAATGAGATTAAGGGAGATTACCTCAAAAAG
The DNA here is from genome assembly GCA_027924645.1 of Cunninghamia lanceolata. Lineage (NCBI taxonomy): Eukaryota > Viridiplantae > Streptophyta > Pinopsida > Cupressales > Cupressaceae > Cunninghamia > Cunninghamia lanceolata. The sequence continues at coordinate 22,919,505 of BSBN01000582.1, forward strand.
AAATCAAATAGACCAGTTGAAGATGATCAACCTTTCCAAGATAACCTCATGCTTGATTGTCAAGATCTTGACTATTTAGCTTGTAGAGAGCTTGCCACTCTGTTGAACTCTTGTAGCGACCAAATGCCTAGTTTTGAGTAGCAAAATGACGAAAGCCATTCTGACGAGGGATTGGTTAGCAAGTAGGTAAATGAGAACATCCTTATTTTGGATGGTCAAGAAATTGATAACATGCAAACATCATTCAAATTGAGCAGAAGCGTGAAACTACCTTTCAAGTTATGGCTCTTGATATTTTTCCAAGTTTTCAAGAAATTAGTCGGGAAGATACCTTAGAGGTTGTTATGGATCAATAAACTAATGAGTGGTTTAATGACATTTTTTTTACTAATATAATTGATGAGTTTTGTCCATGGTTGGGTGACATGTTTTCAAGTGATCTCAATCAGAAAAATGAGATTGAAACAATGGGTAACCAGCAAGGAACCAGTAATAAAATTTTAGGCTACACCCTTTCGAGATGTTTCCCCATTAGGGATTTAGCCAATGAAGTGACCAACAAGTTTCAAAGGATTTTCACTGCCCCTAAAGATGATATTGCAGATGAGGAGCAGCAAATCCAATTTGCCCATTCATGGCCAACCAAAGGTATGTTTGAATAGAATAAAGGGATTCAAACCTTTGGTTGTACTCTTCAGGTTACAGTACAATAGTTTATAAGGTGTGTTCTTGTTTTTCACTCCTTATTGTTAGTTTGTAAGCATGAGAAGCATCCTCAGTTGATTAGGAGGGGGAGTTATTTCACCCAATCGGTGAATGGTTTTGTTTGACCAGCTTCCTTGGCTGGTTAGAGTAGGATAGAGTTAGTATTTTCAGCTAATAAGTGCTCATGCACATTTTCTTTCAGTTATTTTGTTTCCCTAAGTGTTGACACACATGTGTTCTAGCCACTAGGGCCTTCTAGTTTGTTTTCAATTTGGTTCATTTTTGTTTTCTACTGCTGTTTGGAGTAAGTGTATAGCTAAGTTTCAGTGTTTTTTGAGTTTGAGATGAGTAGAGTATGACTCAATGCCCAATGGACAACTTAAGGTAACTGGTCCTAATGCTTAGCAGGCAAGCATATAGTAGAAGTCGCAAGAAATGTTACCAATTTTTCTCTTACAGCTCAAATTGGCAGAGCTGGTGTATTAAGTTCATTTTACGATGAAAAGTAACATTTGCCTATTATATTATGTTGCATAGTTGAAGTGTTTGAGATATTCAGTTATGTTGCAGTTCAGTTGTTTAATAGAGAAAAGGAATTTTCAGATCATCATTCATTTGCAGAAGGTTCCTTAAGAGATAAGTTATTTCATTCCACTACAATGATTATTCATTTTACAAATAAGATACATAAAAGAAATAAACATTGCACTAAATGAAAACATGATAGATCAAATGTCTCACACAAGCTGTGGGAATAGCTGAACTAGTACAGACATAGAGAATACACTATGTAATTGAAGATAAGAAAGGAAGAACATATCCATCATTGCCTTTTATGGGGTCTTGGTCTAATCTTCATTGCGAGCTAGCTCCTCTTCACTTATGATCTCTGAGAGAACCTGCAGGATTGGAAAAAGTTAAGTTAGAGCTCCGGATATGATTTCATGTGTGCCAATCAACAAAAACGTAATGAATTTCCTACGATATACTATATCTGACATCAAATCATTCACATGCAAGAGAGACTAAAAGAGAAAAAATCATTATACTCCACTGATTTTATCTAACATGTTTGTTTCATGTGTAGGTATAGGTGAAATTATGTTGTTTTGAAAACATTTCAGCATGTGGTGTCAAGTGGGCTCCCACAAGGGTTGAGCCCAGTATGCTACCCCTGATTCTTAGGAGGGGATGGGATACAAATATACATATGAAAAGTAAGACATATTCTGTTATTGGATTAACTGAATGTGAGAGCTTTGAGTTCACTACCCATTTATGACTATCAATGAGCTGAGAGTCACAACTAAGCATTAACCTCATTCAATGATATCAATAACAGAGTAATGATAGTGACAGAATGTAGACTGTAGTGTGCATATGAAGAAAAATAGAGCACTCATATGCATATCAAATGTAAAGAGAAATACCAATCATCACAAACTCTCTTTCATATAATAATGTTGTTATAGAGTGACATGAGTATAAAATTGCACATTCAATGCCAATATAACATAACAGGTGTTGGACGAACTGCCATGTGCATAGTGGAGCAGCAAAATCCATTGGACATCATGTGTCTAACTGATACATTCATTGTGGTGTTAATAATGAAACTTCAACATCCATGTTCATCAATAGCATATCAAGTATGCAAGAGAAGTAGAGTGTTGCATCTATCAAGTGGAGCATCACATCTATAACAGTGTGGGTAGAAAGATATGTTTTTGCCTTTTGAATACTATAGGAAGGTTTCTGGAAAAGAGAATAGCCTTTGTTCTGATTGGTGTAGTTCATTATGGCAAAAATGGAAAGCTTGATGTTCATATTAAGTTGCAGAAGCTCAAGAAGAACATTTATGTGCATATACTGCTATAATACAAAGTGAAAGAACAATATAAATGAAGAGTCATTTTGTGCCAAAATAAGTAACATTCATCTCATGAGTCATCTTGTTTCAGCAATATGAATATCACTTTTGAGAAAACTAATGAGTATAGATGGACAACTACAGCTATGAACAAGAAGTTATATATAGAGTATGCAACAAGAATATATATCAAAAGATGCATTTTTACTGATACCTTCAATATCATGTTCATCAATCTACAGATTATGTGAGAAGAGATGATGCATCTCTTAACATTTTATAGTGCCTCATAAAGATAGATAGCTACATGAGATACTAACAGCATACATCTCAGGCTTTCTATTTTATTTTCAAAGTGTAGAATTGCAAATGTAAAGTGCAACTTCACAAAGAAGTATACAGTTGACATCCAAGAGCAAGAGTAATGAGTAATGAAGTTTGATGTAGAATGATATAGGGGTGAGGATGAACAAATTATTCTTCAACACTAAGCCAAACTTGCATTGGAATGCTTTGTATATGAAATTATGAATGAAGACTGGTAAATAGATAGCCGTAGCCAACATGATACCAGAAGAAAAGAGTTAACATATTTCTACTCATAGTGTGTTAACCCATTAGGGTTTTGATCTAAATAGAGCAATGGAAAAGCCAAACTTGTGTGAAAGAAAGAATACTCAAAAATCTGCTAAGGCCACATCCTTCTACGGTGGAAAGACCTTGTTTTACTAGACCCAACATAGTAAATGGTCATGGCCTATAAAGATACAACATTTTTTTATGCTTCAAATAACTCTCATGGAGGCCCTAAAGATATGTGGACAAGTTTAGATACAAAGGAAGAGTAATGCAAATTCATACATGAAGATCATAGAAAACCCAATTTGAGTTTATGAAAGCTATAGCTTAAAGAATACTTTTCTTTGCAAAGTGACAAAACCCTCATCATTTTGTATGCAATCTAAAGTGTAGATACAGATATAGAATAAGAGTAGTTTAGACCTATTTGGGGTTTTGAAGTGATAAACTCGTTTACAGAAGAATAAAGAGTTGGAGTTTATACAAAGAGAAATACTCAGAGAATGGAGGAAAATGAATATTTCAGTCACAACTTGCATAAATAGAAAACACTTCAGAGATGAGTAGAGTTGATAAGCCATGCACCTAGCCTCTAAATACCCTTATCAAGTCTCATATATTAAGGAAACACCAAAAAGTTAAGCAAGGATTCAAGGTCAGTGGCTTACCTTCATATCTTAGAAGAAACATGTCCACAGAGCCATGGGATGTCATCGTGTTTTTCTTTCATCTTTCTTAAGTAAACTCAGAAATGTCATGGCATCCTGAATATGGAGGTAAAATATGGAGGAAAGATGAATACCAGAGAAAGAAAGACAAATATCCATCAAAAACTAGTGAAGGTCGTGATTAAAAGCTAAAGAAAATAGAGGTAAATGAAGAAAATGGTTCAAAACATGTCATAGGGTGTTTACCTTGTACTTTCCTATACAAAATCCTCTAAAAAATTCTAAGAGATTACATAGAGTGGAGACATTTCAAGCTGAAACCTACCTTCAATGGCTACTGAGTAGTAGAGAACTTATTTCAAAAATGCAAAGGTCAAATGAATGTGAAAAAAGCTAGGGTTTGAGGTTTTATTTTTTCCCTAAGATTGATGGTGATTTTTATCACATCAATTTCATTTTCCAAGCTCCACTAATACCCATGGGGGTATTAAAACCTTGTTGACATGTTTAATGCCTAAAGGCCTTAGAAATATTTTGCCACCTTTGATAGGTAGATGAACCTAAAGTAGTATGCCTTAGCATTATTTACAAAATCACATGGAAGGCATGCCTTAAAGGCTTTTTTTTTAAACATCATATACCCTTAGATATATTTTTTGTAGATCATTTGGAGGGTAGGCAATATAGGTTTTTATTTTTTGCATGAGCTATGTATATGTGATATACTTGGTGAAATTAAAGCCTTGTATCATTATTTCACTTTTGTAAAAAATCAAATCTAGGCAGATTAGAAAAAAGAATAAAACTGCAATCTCAACGTAAAGTTTTGTTTTAAAGAAATAATTTATAAATTGCTTTAAAATTAAAGCTATTTTATGTAGTTAAAACAATTAAATCAAATAGAATCTTGCTTTTCCAGATTTTCTTTCTTCTAGGTGAAATGGAGTAGATAAGGATGAATTTGACCTTTTATTGAGTAGATAAAGCTTGTTTTAAAGAAGATTTTGGTGGGGTGGCACTTGACAGGTCTTTTGGGCAACTTTTGCAGTCTATTTGGGGGCAATTTAGAGGTTATTTTGATAGTTTTTCTTAGGAGCATGAAAATTGATTGGCATGGTTATTTTTAGGACCTTGTCCTAGCTTTTCTCGAAGAGATCAATCTATAGGATATATTGGAGATAGCTAGATCTTTCTTAGGTAGAGTTAGAGAGTTAGAGATTAGAATGCAGATTTTTAGAGTCTTCGTCTCACACTAAGAGAGTTGTATTTTAGTTTTTTACTCATTATTCCTTGTAGTTTATAGAGCATCAATTTTCCTTCCCATTTGTCTATTCATTTGCAAAGTTGATTTGGTATTGCATTGTATCTAGTCACCTATCCTTTGTCTTATCTTAATTTTGTGATGGGTATGCGAATATTTTATTTGATTTAGGTTGCATGTTGTGTTCAGATGAACCTTCATGTGAAATATTAATGAATTAAGTATAATCAAGGTGAGAGTTATAGTTCTATGAACTAATTGTGAGTAATATCTGGTAGGAGTTTAAGTATTGTTGCATCACCTTAGAAGTTAATTTTAGTTATTTGTTTTCATTTACAGTTATCCTTCTATCCCTTTTCCCAGAAAGCTATTTAGATTAGGAAAATCATTAGGAGAACCAGCTCACTCTAGAGGTTCACTCTGAGTTTAGGCAACCCACAGGCCTAGGAGTGTTCCCATGTTGCAACAGGATAGCTAAGTTTATCTTTGCTAAGGGTGCAATCCTAATTGATAACACTTCTTTCCATGGAATAGATGCTACAAACAGTAGTAGGAGTTGAAAGGTTTTCACTCCTAGATGGTTATTTAGGCTATAATCAGATTCTTGTAAAAGAATTAGACTAGTATAAAACAACCTTTACTACCAAGTGGGGTACCTTGGCTTACCAAAAAATGCCTCTTTGGTTGACAAATGTTGGACCAACCTTTCAAACAGCAATCAATTTGGCCTTTAAAGGTCAGATTAATGATATTATTCTAGTGTATCTTAATGATCTGACTGTGCATTCTAAGCATGCAGGTGACCACTTAGGTCACTTAAGAAAAGTCTTTGAAAGGTGCAGAGAATATGGAATATCATTAAATCCAAAAAAGTGTGTATTTTCTATTCTAGAAGGCATATTGTTGGGGCATGTAGTCTCAAAAGAAGGACTGGGAATTGATCTTAAAAGGACAACTAACATTCTATCTCTTCCTCTTACCAATCATAAGAAAGGTCTGTAGAGCTCCTTGGGAAAGATCAAATTCGTGAGGAGGTTCATACAAGATTTTCCTTCAATAGAAAAACCTCTCATAGCCATGCTCAAGAAGAATGTTGCCTTCACATGGTCCAATGAAGGTAGGGATTGTTTTGAAATTGTCAAATAGGTCATTGTACAAGTTCCAACACTGGTAAATCCTAATTATGAGAAGGATTTCATCCTTTATGCCTTTGGAAGCAAGGAGGGTATATTAACAATTCTAACCCAGCATAATGAAGAAAATTTGGAACAACCAATTGCTTTCTTCAGCCAACCTCTCAAAGACTATGAATTAAGGTATGATTTTGTTTAGAAACATATGTTTCCTTTGGTGAAAGCACTAAAAAAGTTCAAATATATGCTTTCAAATAGAAAAATATAGTTGATGGTGAACCACCCCAGTGTGAAAGATTTCTTTCTAAGCAGGGATGTCAATGAAAAGAGGGCTAGGTGGATCACAAAGGTGATGGAATATGATGTCAACATCAACATTACCAAGCTAGTGAGAGGCAAAGGCCTATGTGAGTAGATGGTTGTAGATGCTAAAGATAGAGATAATGTTGTATGTGTCCAAGGACAGGCACAACTAGTTGATTCCCACTCTCCAACTAACTGGTATCAAGACATGGTCATATTTCTATAGTTAGGAAGATGCCTAGATGGATTGAATCAAGAAAAAATAATGTATTTCAAACTTCAATCTGTGCCTTATGTTCTTGTAGATGCTGTCTTGTTTAGAAAAGACATCAATTGAGTTCTTAGATGTGTTACTCAAGATCAGACTTCTAGGATATTAGAAGAATTTCATAATGGCCCTGTTGGTGGCCATTATTCTCTAAGAACAATTACTGTTAACATTATGAGGGTTGGTTACTATTGGCCCAATTTGTCCAAAGATGCCCATAATTGAGTAAGGAGCTACAAAGAATATGCATTCTTTGTAGGTAAACAAAGGTTGGCTACTCTTCCTCTTCATCCAATTCAAGCTTATCATCCATTTGCCCAATGGGGTTTGGACTTCATTGGGATGATTAATCCACCTTCTAATGCTAGCGACAAATGGATTTTAGCAGCCACCAATTATTTTACAAGGTGGATAGAGGTAGTTGCATTGAAGGATGCCACATAGGCTCTATTTTAGATTTTCTTAAAGGTATAGTTACTAGGTTTGGTATTCCATCCACTATTATTTCTGACAATGCTAAGGCCTTTGTAGGCATAAAAATCAGTGAATGGGCATTAAACTATGGAATTTATTTGAAAACATCATCCAACTACTAACCCCAAGGGAATGGCCTAGCTGAGTCCACAAACAAATATCTAATGAAGATCATCAAGTGGACAATGGATGATAATTAGAGAACTTGGCACTCCAAGTTGAAGACAGTTCTTTGGGTTGACAGAATTACTCCTAAGAGGACCATTGGCAATTCACCCTTCATGCTAGTATATGGAAAGGAAGAAAGACTTCCACTATCATCAGAGTTACCTTCCCTTGAGCTAGCCTAGCAGCTAGAATTGCTTGAAAATGATACCATGATAGTCATGTTTGCTGAGCTAATGGAGCTTGAAGAAAAGAGGAATGCTGCCATGAAAACCCTTGAAGCACACCAAGAACGAGTAAAGAGGACATTTGATAGAAACTCAGTTGATAGAGTCTTCCAAGGGGGAGATTTGGTGTTGAAATGGCACAAAGATAGGGGCAAGGTAGGAAGGCAATCTAAATTTGATGCCATATGGAGTGACCCCTACATCATCACCAGTTGCAAGCATGCTAATGCCTTTTGACTATCCAAACTGACTGGCGAAGCACTTCTGATCCCAGTGAATGTGATTCATACAAACCATACTTTTGAGTTTGGTTTAGGGATCCTTGTAAACATTTAGAGTAGTTTTTTTTTCTATTTAAGGTTTCCCTTCAATAAGTGCTTTTGCACAAGTAGCTTTCTCATTAGGAGTTTGTCTAGCTTGTTTGTTTGTTCTTGTTTTCTGGAGGTATTTTTAGTTTGTTTGGACATAAGGTTATTTTTTTTTACCCTATGCCCAATGGATGGTATAAAACAGCTGGATCCCTATGTTTAGCAAGCAAACACCTCTGCAAAGTCACTAAAATGTTGACCTATTTTTCCCATTCCCAGAGTCAAATAGCCCAACTTGAAAATCCTAATGAAATCTCTTTAAAAACCTGATATCCTTCAGTTTTCAATGTAAAACCTTATGAAAATCCCTAAAAATTCCTATGGAGAATCCTTGCAAAAAACTCTAGAAAAACCTAGAACTTTCTAAGTCCTTGCCTTAGTTTTTAGCCCCTTTTGGCTTTTGTCAGCAAATCTTGAGGTTCGTGAACTGGCCAGTTCACCGACTGGTTGATTCATAGTGCCACAATAATGCGTTACACTTTCTGGGACATCCTAATTTTTGCTGAAATCACATATTTTTAGAAAATATAATGATTTAAGCCTTAAAAGGTTCCATTTAAAAGATTTTAATTGAAGAGGGTTTGATCAAACCCCCTTAGACTCAAACCCCCTTGGATAGAACCTCGCTAGTTTAAACCATACCTATAATGGAGTCTCCTCTAGACCTATCAAAATGCTAATAAAAAACCACTTTTGATTTACCTTTTATGGGATCAAATGAATTCATTTAAAATTTATGTTTTGTAAGTATGTAGTTCTTATTATAAGCTTCCCAAAAAGTATAATTTTAAATATATTTAGTTTGATTATTATATTTATTTTTTATTTCTTGTGAATGTAGGTTTTTCACTAAACATCAAGTTCTCTATTCTACACACATGGAAAATTAGTAAATTAGTGAAAAAAAGTATGAAAAATATCTATGCCCTAGGTATTGATGTCCTTGTTTCAACAAAAAAAATTAAATTTTGATACATACAGAAAAAGTTATGTTTTACGGAATATGCCTATGTCTAAATTATAATTGGTTTGACTTCAAAACTTAATTAAAAAAATTATTCAACAAAACATTATAAAACCAAATGCATGCCCTGTATATCGGTGTTACCAATCTAAATTCAAAAGAATCAGAATTTTATCCTTTTTAGAAAAAAAGTTAGGTCCTACATAATACACATCACTTTAAAAAAATATTGTTTACTATTAAAAACTAGTTATCAAAGGAGACGTAAAAAATTTTACAATTTAACTCTAAAATTTTAAAAATATATATATATTTAGAATCTACAAACAAAATCTCACAAATCACTAGTTCACATCATCTTCAAATTCCTAATGGTTTAGTGGCTATAGTTGTTAGAAAATGAAGATTTAGTTCAACATGTTGATTTTAATGTCAAGTTTGGCCAAAACGTGTAACACATTATTGTGGAATGACCCTAGGAAAACTCAAAATTTCACTAAGGGAAGGAAAGCATGTTCCCTTTATCAGCAATTCTCATGTTTCATGAACTTTTCAAAAGGTTCAAAATTTCATTAGTTTGTCGATTCAGCAATTCACCGACAAAGGTTTGGGTGAGTGGGTTTATTCATAATTTGACTAAGGCATGAAAATAACTAAGGGATGCCTTTATCAATGATTTTCTAAAGTTGCAAACTTTTCAAAAAGTTTGCAAATTCCCAAGTTCACCAATTTGATGATTCCCTAATAAAGAAGAGCAAGGATAAGAAAAGTTTTGCAAATGGATAGTTTGCTGATAAGGCAAAAATAGTGCCAAGGAGGTAAAAGATAAAATAAAACTTGGTTTGCAAAATGTAAGATTTTTCGATAAAGTGAAAATGAACCAAACAGAAGCAGTTCGGTAAAGAACAAATTCACTAATAAAGAAAATGAAGGTAGAGCTTGACGGTTCTGTAACCAGAGAATTCACCGACCAAAGGAAAATCAAACGTAGGTAATTCTACTTGGGGTGAATTCACCTACCATTACAAATTCAAAGGCACCATGTAATATTTTAAGAGGTACAACACTTTAAAGTGTTTTAAAATCTTTCTCTCCCTGAAATCACACCATTTTCTCAGGAGGAGGTACCTAGCATTAAAATTCCATAGGCCAAGTCAAATGCAAGCAGCTGAAACAGTGGAATTATTCAATGCAGAGGTAAAAATGAAGCTGTAGAATAGATATGTAGGGAAAAAAATAGGACTTCATCCTTCCCTCTTGAATGCACTTGGTAACCATGCATGCAAGCAATCTACTCTGTAAATTTTGTAGAATTCAATGAGTATGGCTGCCATTCCAGTTTGTAGGGCTTCTAAGCTAGAAATTTAATGAAACATGAGCATGTCTTGGGTCGATTGATTAGAATTCAGCGCCCATTATAGCAAAGTGATGATAAAATGTTATATATACATTTGAAAATAGTATTTTTGTTAGTTTTTCTTCTAGGCTATTATGCAAGTTAAAGAATTCCTGTGACCAGACCTTGTAACACAATTGCATAAACCAACTAGATTTGAGGTATTGTGCTCAAATTTGAGCCTTTAATGTCTCCCATTGATAGTTCACCAATGAATATAATTGGTTATCCTATGTCTACTTTCTCTGCAATAATTCTCTCTTTTGTAATGGCTCATTAGCCTCTATGATCAATAAAAATTGATGGTTTGCCTCTCTCATTGTTCTTGCACTGTCTATTTGAATGATGTGAGTTGTGTATTGTGGATAAAATAGTCCCTTTCATACCTTCACTTCTCTTTCCTAACCTTTGTTTGAATTGTTATGAGCCTTTTTGAGTTCCCTTTAGTTTTGAGATCATCACTGTGTTGAGTTGGTTGCAACTAAATGTCTTAAGCTGGTGCATCACCTCTTTTAATTTCTGCATTCCTTCTATACCTTTTCCCCAACAAGTATTAGCACTAGATTTAGTTCATTCTCGAGGCCTTAAGCTCAAAAAAAGGAACCAATGTTCTTTGGAGGTCTAATCTCATTAGCAAGTTCCCACACCTTGAGATCAGTCCCATTGTGTCATTGGAGTGCTTGAACAAGCTTCAAGAAGGGTACAATTTCACATGAAAATAGTCTAGTTTAGCATCGTCAATGCACAAATAAGATCCTAGTGAATTAAGTGTATAAGAACTAAAAGCATGACCACATCTAGGAGAACTATCTTCATTTTATAAGATATTGATATCATGGAGTATACACTATATAGTATATAGTGGAGTGTAGTGCAGCAAAAGGAGAGAGTGAGCATTGACTCACTTGTAGCAATAGGAAGCTATATTGAAGGAGAGGCTACTTGTAGCAACTAGAGGTTTAGCCAATGAGCGATAGGCACTTGCAATAAAAGGAGGTGGAGTACATTGATTAGGCACACTTGCAACAACGAGGAGGTTACAAGGTAACATGAGGACAATGCTATAAGGTGGCCAATGGGTCACATAGAGGAACAATGGTGCTATAACCTTACACGTGTAGCAAAAGGAGCACAATAGTAGTGTGTGTCAAGAGTGACATGTTACAAGACTAATAGAGGGTTGATATCATATGATGAAGAGTATAGTGGCTGTAGGTAGACTAGAAGTGGCTAAATGAGGGAGGGCATGAATGTCGAGAGGAAGTGGTAGAGTTTGTGTTATTGATGTGGACATCGAGAGAGTCTATAAGTTCCATAGATGGTATAGAGTTGGTTGGATGGGCATAAGGTGCATGAAAAGGGCTAATAAAGAATAGAAACAATCATAGGAAGGTAATTAATAATGGTAGAAGGGTGGCAATGATAAACTATGATAGTGGTGCTCATAGTGACAAAGCATTTAAGGGGTATACGGAGGCCACAATAGAGTGATAAAGAAAGTCACAATAGAATTTAAGGGAGTGATTAGAGGAAGGAGTAGTAATAAGAAAGGATTGAGAAGTAAGTTTAGGTGGGAAATGAGTAGGCCATGAAGGATGAAGAAAGGCATTTAATGCCTTAGACAAGTAGTAGGAAACAATAGGTTCTACAATGTGGGAAGGATCAATATTTAGTGCAAAGATCCCTGATTGTTACACATTGACCCATAGATAATGGGAGAACATAATTTGGTTCTACATAGTTGCACTTCAGGTTCTCAAGAGGCCATGAGTGGGGTGTGGCTTCTATTAGATGGTATCAGAGCACCTATCATCAAGGCTCTTTTTATCAAAAATGGTTTTGCTAAAGTCTACAACCACATTGAATGTACTTCCATTTTGGCCATGATTCAAGTGCTAGTATTTGGTCCCAATTTCATCTAATCAATTTGAATGCTCTTTGTAGATGGATCGACTTGCCTCACTATTAATGGTCAACAATCCTCCTCATTTTTTTATTTTTTTCTTCCATCAAGAAGGGATGTCCCTTGGCTACAATCCTTTATGCGTTAGCTACAATTTAGGATATGGTTACTTGTTAGCCAATGCTATCTCTCAAAAATAGGTCATGGATATTTCTCTTCCTAGCAATTCCTCCCAACTTGATAATAGCTATTTTGTAGATGATTCCTTTTCACTCTTCTCAAGGAATCAGATAATGTCACTCATGATTTGTAATGTCTTGATACCTTTTGTCTTGCTTTTGGTTCTAACATACAATGGAAAAAAATATTATTGCCAATGGTAGTTTTTCTCCCTAAACTAGCATGACTTGAAAAGTTTGGCTAGAAAAGGGTTGATTATGGGGAGGCATTTCATTTTCTTGGCACATCCTTTGATTTTCAATATTCCTCTCCTACCTTGTGGCAAGTCACACTAAAAAAAACTTCATTTTTGGATTTCCAAGCCCCTCTCCCTTACTAGGAAATTCTAGATTTTCTCCATAGTGCTTTATCAACCCATGTTTACTATTCAACTTGTTGAGCCCCCTCCAAAGACTCTTACCAAAAGCTGGAGCATCTCCTCAAGGATATTCTTTAGGGTTTGTCAGAACACAACAAAAGTTTTCACTAATTGTTTCCATGTAATTTTGTTGCATCCTAAGGGACTCAAGTGGTCTTGGTTTTGTTGACACTTACAAATAGGGGTTGGCATTGTGTGCCAAATGGGTTAATCATGCCTTTGAAGGATAGGAATCCTAGAAAATTTGTCTTTACCATTGCATTGCTTCTAGGACTCCCTTTATCTATAGTGCCTAGTTTTCACACAATCCACATTATGAAGGAACCAATGTGTATTCAAGGAACCTTTGTTTCCAAGAGCATTTGGTATGCTTAGGAGGCTCTCACAACATGGATCATTTGGAATGGGAATGGCTTTAGGATTGGGGTCTCCATCAACCAACACTCCTTATGGTGGTCTCCTATGATCACTTACTAGGATCAACCTGTTGCTAGAGCTCTCTGGGTCTATGTTATAAGGCTCTACAAATGTGGGGTTTGTACTATATCTGACCTTTTCTTTAAAAATACTTGGTTTTGGATCTCTTGCCTCAATTTTAAAGCTAAATTCAAGTTTGGCAATCAATATACAAAGTCTTACTAAACCAATTTGGCTTTAGTTCTCACTAAATGGTCCACAAGGTGGGATTAGTTACACTAAGCCATGGTAGAAGGATGGGAAGTGATTCCCTAATACTTCTTTTCAAAATTTCAAACCTTGTAAAGGTTATTCATGCCTCTCTCCTTGCTTGGCTCTAGTTACCCAGTTAAATGTGAGATGGAATATTCAATCTTCTACATTTGTTTGGTGATTCAGTTTCAAACATTTTTAGGTTCTTTGGTTGAGCCCAAACTAGTTCACTTCACTTGGTATGTTGTCTACTATGGTCTTGTTGCAAATATGTGCCTAAGTGGTGTTGTCATTGATGTCAACATATCCCTGTTGTCATTGATGTCAACTATATCCTATATTGCTGACTATATAGAAGTCTGGATTGTTGAGCATATTGAGAAAATTAATGGCAATCAATGCATGTGGACTATATGGCTATGTAAAGGATTGTCAAAGGTTGCTCTAGCTAAGAATTGAGAAATTCACATGAAGATTTGAAGAAGTTTTGGTCATCTGAGTAGAACCATATTTTGCAGTATTCAGAAGAGACAGTGTGACAGTAAGTTGGTCCAGATTACTCCGTAGTGAAATATTATGGTCTGCAGATTTGAATGCATGTTTGGGAAGTTAGTGTACATCATCAGCTATGGTGGTTCATGGTTTGGAGGTCTACAAGCTATCTTTCTAGTTTGACAATCATGGCAGATAGTGTTCTTGAGGTTCCAGAGGAAGATACATATGATTCTAGTTTTTTGGTTTAGAGTGAATGTTATTGATGAATTCAATGTGCTTATGGAGGTCTCTAGATCATTTGGCAACTATGCTGGAGGTCTGCATTGAGGTTTGAGCTTGTTGATTGAAGATTTCTTCTTTAAGGTTGATATTCTTCCTAGTCTTGGCCAACCAGATATTCTTGGCATGTTACAGATGATCCAAAGAACATTTTATGAAGCTTGGTATGTGAATGGAGGAAGTTTCAAGTCTCAGCTATGTTTGGCAGACATTGTGAAGATCCACATTAAGTTTAGCCAACCTTGTTGATAATTCCAAGGTTGATGAAGTGTATAAATACTTGTTGAAGAGTTGTGTACAATTATCCTTGTACAAAATGAATTAAAATTCAAAGAAAGGACCAAAAGCAGAGTAGAGGAAAAGAGGAGCAAAGGGAGTATAGAGTGAAGAGTTAGTGAAGAAGAATCTAAAGATAGAAGCAGAAGTTTTTGAGCTTTGAAAGGGACTGATTTAGGCATGAATGTAGAGGCTATTTCTCAGTTCATTATCTCTGTAAAAATCATAATTTCTTATAGGGAGTGAGCTCTGGGCAGTGTGCCCAAAGGCACGTGCCTTCTATTTTCTTAAGTACTTTTAATAGGGTATGCATTTTTGTGGGTTAACCCCCACCGTGGTTTTTCCCTTAACTAGGTTTTCCACGTCAAAATTTTGGTGTTGTGTGTTCTTGTTATTTCTACTCATGTGTTGATTTATGCTTAAATGTTTACATCATTAATCTGGTTGTAAAGAAGATTTAAAAGTCTAAAAAAGAGTATAAATCAGAGACAATTAATTCACCTCCCCCCTCTCAATTGTCTGGACTAATTCCAACAATTGGTATTAGAGCCAAGTTCCTTTAAAAGGAGCTTAACCACTCGAGGAGATCCAAGATGTTGACTTACAAGAAGGATAGTCCAAGATTCGATGGAACAAATTACTCTATTTGGAAGAGTCGCATGGAATGCCATTTACAATGCATGGGTGATGCTTACTGGTTAATAACCAAGGATAAGTATGAACCTCTGGAGAAAGGTCCTTCAACTCTAGATGAACTCAAGGATACTGAAAAGTAACCTTCAAGCTAAAGAAGCCTTGCTGAGTGCCCTAACTAATTTAGAAATGACAAATGTTTTTGGATTGAAAAATACTCATGAAATTTGGGAGTTGGAGAATTTGTATGGAGATAAATATGTCAAATGTGCCAAACTACAAAGTCTGAGAGGAAAATTTAAAAATCTAAGGATGAGTGAAGATGAAAACATCACAATCTACATGCAAAAGATAAACAAACTTGCATGTGGGATCAGGTGTGCTAGCAGAATTTTGGAAGAATAAGAGATTGTGGCAAAAGTCCTCAGATCTTTGCCTAGTTCATACAAACATAAAGTTGCTACTATAGAGGAGATCATGATTGTCTCAGATGTTACAAGAGATCACTTGGTTGGCAAAATTTCAGATTTTGAATTGAGTGAATTTGGTGATTCTCTTCCTAAGTCTAAATCTGCATTCAAAGCCAATGTACATGGAAAACAAAGATATGATTCGGGTGAAAGCTCTTCTGCAAGATCAAACAAATTTGTGAAGACAAGAAAGGATCTGGAAGATGTTGAAATAGAAACTACAGATTTTGAAGCTCTTATTTCCAGAAGAATGCCTTGAGAGGATCTAGTAAGTATGAAAGAAAATTACCACTCAAATGTTTTGCTTGTAATAAGATTGGTCATTTTACCTCAAGATGTCTGGAGAAGTTTTTAAAACCAAACCCTAACAAATATAGGGGTCAGAAGAAATGTTACTATGTCCAAGAAGATGGAGAAGAAGGAGCCACAGATGATAAATCTGATCATGGAGGTGCCCCTAAAAATGATTAGGTGTTTATTGCTATCAAAGAAGAAGATTAAGTGTCTACTAAATTTGCTAGCTGTGAAAATGTGGAAAGTGCCTTAGCTACTCAAGTTATTGAAAAGGATGAATGGGTGATTGATAGTGGATGTTCTCATCATATGACTAGTGACAAGAGTAAGTTTGCAAGTTTTAAAAATTATGGAGGACTTGTGAAATTTGGAGACAACTCAGTTGGTAGAATCCCTGGTAGAGGATCCATCTCTTTTAATGGTAAGAATAGCACCAATGATGTTATATAGGTGGAAGGACTGAAACATAATCTTCTCAGTGTTGGATAGTTGGTTGACAAGGGTTATGATCTTTGATTCAAGGATGGAAAATGTAGAATCTTCGAAAGTTTTGGAATTAAAATTGCATCTGGTACTTAAAATAGAGGTAACATCTTTCACTTAAGTAGTTTAGGCAAAACTTGTTTGATTGCTCAAATATATCAAAGTTGGTTATGGCATAGGAGGATGTGTCATGTGAATTTTGATAACATTGTCAAAATAAGTTCCACCCAAGCTATAAGAGATCTTCCAAGTCTTGTGAAACCTGATAACATATGTAGAGAATGTCAATTGGGTAAACAGAATAAAATTTCATTCAAAAGTAAGGAACAAAGTTCAAGTGAGAGATTGGAACTGGTACATACTGATCTCTATGGTCCTGCTAGAATTAGGAGTGTGCAAGGAGATAGATATTTCATGTTGCTGATTGATGATTACTCCCAAATGATGTGGGTAACTTTCCTAAAAGAAAAATTAGAAGTTCTTGATAAGTTTAAGGTGTTCAAGATGATGGTTGAAAATGAGATTGGTGGGAAATTGAAGTGTCTGAGATTTGACAGAGGTGGAGAATTCACTTCCAGTGAGTTTGATGCTTTCTGTGAAAAGCATGGAATAAAAAGATAGTTATATGCTCCTAGGACTCCTTAGTAAAATGGAGTTGTGGAAAGGAAGAACTGAACCATTCAAGAAGCTTCCAGGACCATGATGATGGAAATAAATGTTCATCAAGTTTATTGGAGGGAAGTTGTGAGTACTATTGTCTACACTCTTAACTAGGTACAGATCAAAGGAAATTCTAGTAAGACTCCTTATGAACTATGGTTTGGTCATCCTCCTACTGTGAGATATTTCAGAGTTTTTGGTAGTAAATGCTATATCAAAAGAGATGAGGATTTAAGCAAGTTTGAGGCAAGAAGTGATGAAGGAATATTTTTCAGATACTCAACTCAGAGTAAGGCTTACCAGTGCTTCAACAAAAGGTTGAAAAAGATCGTTGAAAGTGATAATGTTAAAATTGACAAAAGCAAAGAAGGACATTCTAGGTACTACAAATATGATTTAGATGATCAAGATGAAATTCAAAGTCAAGGAAGACAAGTTCAAATCCAGACTCAGATTCAGATTGATATGGTAATTCTAGTAACTCAAGAGATTAGTGCAGAAGATGAGGAACAAGCTCAAGAAATAGAAGTTCAACATTTTCCAAAACTCCCAGGTATGTAAGAATGAATCATCCTAAAGATCAAATCATACGAGATAGAAATAAAGGTGTTCAAACTAGGAGAAGAGTTGTTGAAGATCAAGAAGAGATTTGTTTGATTTCAAAAATTGAACCCAAATTAGTAAGTGAAGCTTGCAATGATGAAAATTAGGTTAAAGCAATGGAAGAAGAATTGATGCAAATTGAAAAAAATCACACTTGGGATCTTGTCCCTAGACCTGAGGACAAAAATGTTATTGGAACGAAATGGGTCTTCCAGAATAAACTAAATGAAGATGGTGAGGTTGTAAGGAATAAGGCAAGGTTGGTGTGTAAAGGCTATTTACAAGTGGAAGGAATTGATTTTGAAGAAACTTTAGCCATGGTGGCATGTATAGAGGCAGTTAGATTATTTCTTTCTTTTCTGCTTTTAGAGATTTTAAAGTATATCAAATAGATATCATGTTAGCATTCCTAAATGGAGATTTTGAGGAAGAAGTCTACATTGAACAATTGGAAGGATTTCAGTTGTCTGATCAAGGAGATATGGTTTGTAGACTAAGAAAAACTTTGTATGGACTCAAGCAAGCTCTAAGAGCCTGATATGTTAGACTGGATAAGCATTTGCTTAAGCTAGGATTTAATAAAGGTACTGCTACTAGTAATCTATACTTCAAGATAAATCATGAGGACATTCTAATTGTTGAAATCTTTGTTGATGATATTATTTTGGTGGAAATGAATGTATGTGCAAAGCATTTTCTGATTAGATGAAAGGTGAGTTTGAGATGTCAATGTTTGGCAAGATAAATTTCTTCCTAGGTTTGCAAATTGTTTAATTAGATAAAGGTATCTTCATATCTCAATCCAAGTTTGTGAAAGAATTGTTGAAGAAGTTTGGAATGGAAGATTCAAAACCAGTAGGTACACCTATGGTAACCAGATACAAGCTAAGCAAAGATGATGACTCCCCTAAGGAAAATCAGAAAAGGTATAGATCAATGATTGGAGGATTACTCTATCTAACTCAGACCAGACCTGACATCATGAATACAGTTGGACTTGTTGCCAGATTTCAAGCTGATCCAAAAGAATCCCATTTTGTGGTAGTCAAAAGAATTTTCAGATATCTTAATGGGACAATTTATTATGGATTGTGGTATCCAAAGGATAATGATTTCACTCTTCATGCATATATAGATGTTGATTGGGTAGGAGATGTGGATGATAGAAAAAGTACTAGTGGTGGTGCATTCTTCTTGAGGAGAAGATTGGTCTCTTGGATAAGCAAAAAGCAAGAGGCAATATCTCTGTCTACTACAAAAGTAGAGTATATAGTAGAAGCAAATAATTTTACTCATGTGCTGTGGATGAAACAAATGTTGAAGGACATCAGAATTGTGTTTGAGGGACCAGTCACAATTTTCTATGATAATTCTAGTGCAATAAGAATCTCAAAGAATCCAGTGTTGCATTCAAAGACAAAACATATATCTATGAAGTTTCATTTCTTGAGAGAGAAGGTAAATGAGAATGAAGTCAAGTTGGAGATTGTGCCTTCCAAAGATCAGATCGCAGATATCTTCACTAAGCATCTTCCCAAGGATACTTTTGAGTATCTTAGAGAGAAGTTAGAGGTTATTACCCCTCCTAATTAGAACTAAGATGCACTTATGTACATCAGTCCGATGGAATTATGAGACATATCTTGAGATCAAGATTGATGTTGAGAAGATACTACTCTAAGGAGTAGTCAGTATGCAAATGTTGGAGATCAGTCTGAAATAGAAAGAAGAAGAAAAGATAGAAAATATGTGCCCTTTTCCATTGATGTCAAAGGGGGAGAAAACTCATGTGAAAAACTTGGAAGTGAATAGTTTCTAGTGAAAGGGGGAGCAGTAAAGAAAATATTTGCAGGTTTGATAATTGAAAGGGGGAGAAGTTCTTGTCTTGACAGTTGAATTCAGTTTTTCACATCATATGTTGCCATCAATGACAAAGGGGGAGATTGTTGCAAATATGTGCCTAAGTGGTGTTGTCATTGCTGTCAACATATCCTTGTTGTCATTGATGTCAACTGTATCCTATATTGTTGTCTGTATAGAAGCCCAGATTGTTGATGATATTGAGAAAATTAATGACAATCAATGCATGCAAACCATATGGCTATGTAAAGGATTATCAGAGGTTGCTCCAGTTAAGAACTGAGAAATTTGCATGAATATTTGAATAAGTTTTGGCCATCTAAGTAGAATCTGATTTTGTAGTATTCAGAAGAGATAGTGTGATAGTAAGTTGGTTCAGATTGCTCTGCAATGAAATATTATGGTCTACGGATCTAAAGGCATGTTTGGGAAGTTAGTGTGCATCATCAACTCCAGTGGTTCATAGTTTGGAGGTTCGCAAGCTATATTTCTAGTTTGACAGTCATGGTAGATAGTGTTCTTGAGGTTCTGGGGGAAGATACATATGATTCTAGTTTTTTGGTTTAGAGTGAATGTTATTGATGAATTCAAGTGCTTGTGGAGGTCTTTGGATCATGTGGCTTCTGTGTTGGAGGTTTGCATTGAAGCTTGAGCTTATTTATTGAATATTTCTTCTTTATGGTTGATATTCTTCCTAGTCTTGGATGACTGGATGTTCCTAGCATGTTGCGGATGATCTAAAGAATATTTTATGAAGCTTGGTATGTGAATGGAGGAAGTTTCAAGTCTCAGCTATGTTTGGCCAACATTGTGAAGATCTGTGTTAAGTTTAGCTGATCTTGTTGATCATTCCAAGGTTGATGAAGTGTATAAATACTTGTTGAAGAGTCGTAGAAAATTATCCTTGTACAAAATGAATTAAAATTTGAAGAAAGGATCAAAAGCAAAGTAGAGGAAAAGAGGAGTGAAGGGAGAATAGAGTGAAGAGTCAGTGAAAAAGAATTTGAAGATAGAAGTAGAAGTTTTCAAGCTTTTAAAGGGACTGATTCAGGCATGAATGTAGATGTTATTTCTGAGTTCATTATCTCTGTAAAAATCATAATTTCTTA
This sequence comes from Cunninghamia lanceolata, assembly GCA_027924645.1. Lineage (NCBI taxonomy): Eukaryota > Viridiplantae > Streptophyta > Pinopsida > Cupressales > Cupressaceae > Cunninghamia > Cunninghamia lanceolata. The sequence continues at coordinate 22,940,218 of BSBN01000582.1, forward strand.
TAGGCAATGAGCCTCTTCTTGAGTAGTGAGCTCTGGGTAGTGCACCCAAAGGCATGTTCCTTCTATTTTCTTAAGTACTTTTAACAAGGTATGCATATTTATGGGCTAACCGCCACCATGGTTTTTCCCTTAACCAGGTTTTTCACATCAAAATTCTAGTGTTGTGTGTTCTTGTTATTTCTGCTCATGTGTTGATTTAAGCTTAAATGTTTACATCATTAATCTGGTTGTAAAGAAGATTTAAAAGTTCATAAAAGAGTATAAATCAGGGACAACTGATTCACCCCCCTCTCAGTTTTCTAGACTAATTCCAACAGGTCTCCCTATAGGGTCTCAATTGACTCGTTTGAGTGTGCTAGTCCCACATTTCCATTTTTGTAGCCATTTGGAGTCCATCAAGAACCTCTTCAAGTTCTACTCTTAGGATCAAACTACTTGGCATTAGATTCATGACTTCTTTAAACCATTTTATCAATATCCTTTTTCATGGTATATGATACTCTTGGGTGATTAGCCTAGGCTTCTAGCTAAATACACTCATATATGATATGCTTTTAGAGTGAAGATATTATTTTCAATTTGGATAGATAGAAATATTGCTTTCTTTTCTAGTTCATCTATGGATAAACATTTTTCTATGTATGCTAAGGCTAGTACCTAGTATAATATTATGTTATAGATCCAGGTATAAGCCAATAAGGTGGCCCTAGAGGTGTTATGCCTTGCATACACACCCCATATTTTTACTTTAGTAATTTGTGGAACCCCTTTTATTTTTGGTCTTTTCTTCTTTGTTCTTTAGTTTTCCTTAAGTGTTTGTCTGTTTTGGCCCCTTTGCCTTTGCCTTAGTTTTGTTTCTAGCATTTTTCCTTAGTGTCTTCAGGCCCTTTTCTCTTCATGTCAAGGTTTCATAAAATCTTGGGATCTCGAGTCTGGCATTCATTTCTGACTTGGACTTTGTTGTTTGAGGTTTTTTTTTCTGGTTTTAGGTCCTAGAAGAACTTTGGATCCAAGTTCCAAGGTTCCAGTTCTTTTTGGATCCCCAAACCCATGTTTCTTTCATGTTTCCTTTTGTCATCTTTTGTACTTTCAAGTTTCAATGGAACCTTGGAACCTTGAAACTAAGTCTAATGTCTAAGTTTCACCTGGAGTTCCACTCATCCTATGTTGCATTTATTACACATTGATTTGAATTAAATGCTAGGGTATTTAATCATTTTTTCTCATTTTTTGTGTCTTAAAATCTAATTTTTGAGTGATCATCAATCTCTTTGCATCCCTTTACCCTTAATTGCATTGATTGGCAAAGAAGATTAGAGATTTTGTGCAATAATTCATCGTGTGGGTTTATGGATTAGCGTGAAACCTCCCCTATTCTTCGTTCTTCACCAATTTTGGATTGTCCAAGTTGGTGAATCATTTTTTTTTTCTATTTTTTTGCTTTTTTTGTGTTTTTCTTTCCGTCTTTTGGTTTTGTTTGTTGTTTTGGTCATTTTTCATGAGCCCAATTCCATTTAGAATTGGGGTTTTTAGTTTTCTGTTTGTTCATAGGTTAGGTTTGTTGTTTTAGATTTAGGGCTTAGGTTTTAAATAGATTTTGGCATGCTTTGATAGGTTAGATTTAGTTCCTTCCTTAGTGTTTAGCAATAAAACTAGACCTATCCCAAATTCCTTCTCGATCCTGGACCATAAATTATGAGATAGAAAGCATCGTCTTTCTCAAACCTCTCAAAGTTGTGTTTAAATAGAGTTAAAATTCCATGCCTTGTGGGGTTTTGAAACCTGAAGCCACTTTGGAACTTAGTTCAAAATTACGATTCCTTTTTCTTTCTTGATCCCTATTGTTTATCCCCTATGACCTCATATTCCTTCAGAACTCAAAGTTTTGATGGAATGTGTTCTTTGAAACTAGAATGTTTGGAAGCATGGGCATCCTTGAGTTCCTTAAACTTTTGAACTCCCGATGTAATAGAAAAACTTTGCGGGATTCTGAAACCCACCAACATTTTTGCACTAAACCTAGGAAGAGTTTTGATCCTACTAGTAAACTCAAGAAACTCTTTCTTGATATGCCTTATGAGTCTAAACATTCATTGGAAAAATTTTGGGTCAATTGCAAGGATGATTTTAAGGTAAAAAAGAGAAGCTACTATATTCTAACTATTTTCTAGTTGAGAGAGTTTGGAATAAGGGAAGATGTCCTTAAGGAACTATCTGATGATGGTCACACACTAAATCCCAATTATGAATTGAATAAGATTGATATTAAATAATTGGATAGCATTAATTGGTCTTTGAGAGAAGACTTGTCTTTAAATTCCATCAGTGCAACAATTTTGGGTTTTAGTAATTCTTCGTTAGATGCTAGAATTGTTCAGTTGGGAAAGTCCAAAGGTAAAGGAAAGAAAGATAAAAGGAAGGAATTAGGAGAACCATCTTCTTTAGAGACAAGGACATATAAAAAGGATTCAAAATACCCCAATATCCTAAGAATGGGGGCAACTCTTGAAAATGCCTCTCCACAAGAGACAATGGTCCTTGTAAAAGAGGCATTAAGACAAACAAGTATCACATACATGGTTGCAGAAGCTGGGCTAGTTGCAAGTTTGGGGGCAAAACCCATGGCACGGGTTCTTCCAACTAGAGAAGTATTAGGTCAATTTCCAGAGAGAGGAATCTGAGCAAGTTTGATCTCATGAAATTGCATCCACAACTACACTTCCTCCCTCTGGACAAAAAACAAAGAGACTACTCCTCTTCACTAACACAAGAAAGATTCAAAAGATCCCAGGAGGATACTACTCAAGAAAAGAAGGGAGATAGTCATTAAGAAAACCTACTAGATACAGAGGCATCACAAGGTGATGACCAAGAGCTTGAAGAGCAAGATGAACAAAAGAAGAGGATATTCCTTAAGCAAATCTACAAATCTCCCATGGACCACAAGATGAAGAAGTATCCTTTTCTCATAAGGAAAAATAGGAAGAGCAATTTTCTAAAAATGAGAGTGATCAGATGGATATAGATGCATGGGATCTTAAAGATACTGCCTTACACCAAGAACATACTCAAGATGAGACTATAGGTGAAGATATATGTAAGGGAGAAGATGTACAAAAGACAAGAGATGAGGATGACCCTCAAGATGATTTGTTAAAAGGCACTTCTGAATAGTATCCTGAGCAACAAGATCAAACAGAAGAAGAGGAGATAGAAGAATGTGTTTTAACTTATGAAGAACAAGAAAAATTGAGACAAACCATAAAAAATCAAAGTAATTTTTTTTATATGTAAAAATCAAAGTAATCTTATTGATTCCTCTTCATGTCTAATTTTTTTGTCCAAAATTTAGAAATAAATAAGGAGAAGGAACACCTTCAAAAGGAAACCTCCCAAGAAAATGTAGAGAATCTAGAAGTGGAAAAGAATAAAGGGAAAACCCTAGATCATGATGAGTAAGACAAAGATAAATAAGTTGATCAAACTATAGAGGAAATTTCTACAACTCCCACATGGCTAAAGCTCAATTTAGAAAAGAGGCAAAAAGTAGTTGTAAACCATTAAGCCTCCAAGATATGGATATATAGGTAGAGAAGGGTAAACATAAAAAATAACAAGAACCCTCTCTACCATAGGGGTAAATGAATGAGGAGAAAGAATTGTAGAAGTTACTACTCCTATGTAGGGCAAAGATGACAAACATCTTTCAATCTTTGATTACCAAATCACAAGGGTGAATCTGGGTAAGCAGACCCACGAAGAGGAAATAGATTCATTAGTTTCAGTAGTTGACACTGTTATTAGAAATTGTTTTTAACAACATAAAACTATTAATAAACCAATGAACATCAATAGAAATTGCAAATAACAAGATGGAAAATAAAAGGACAAACCTCACATAAACCTTGTTACCTCACTGCTTCCATTGTTTGCCTAGTCTCGATCGATCTTTTGTGATGAAAGTTTCCCTCAGGAAGTGCACTTCCTTGCTTCATTCTTCAAGATGGTAATGAAGAAATGACTATGATACTTTATTGCTATGAAGATGAGCTTCAAATCAATGAGGGTGATCTCAAGTAAATGGATGGTAGTGGGGGTACCAAAGGCACACTGATAATTTGATAGAGTAATATTACTAAAATCTTGGATTCTAGAAATGGTGGAAGAGGGTTCAATTTATAGGTTTGTGAGAGAGAAGATCAACGGTGTAGAAGAAATAAGAAGATCAATGATGGAGAAGATTTGAGAGAGTGTGTGCAAATAGAAAGAAGACAAGTGTCACAAAGAAAGTTGTTTTCCTTGAATTTACTGCTTTCATGACAAAGACAAGATTTGCTTTCAAAAATTAGAATGATTTATTCTAATTTAAGAGTTGTTGATAAAAACAAGGTTGTTTTAAATCTATTAACTCAACTTTTGCTTTTGCATGACAAGGAAGATTTATTTTTAGAAGATTTGGAAGATAAGAAAATGAGTTAAATAAATAAATTTATTGAATTGTTTGTGCAAGATAGAAGAATAAATAAAACATTTTATTTATATTTTATTTTTAGAGATTGAGAGGATTTAAATAAATTTGATTGATTTATTTAAATTTGGAGGAATAAATGACTTAATTAAATAATTTAAGAATTATTTAATTGTTTGGAAGAATTAAATTAAATAAAGGATTTTATTTAATTTTTGACTTTAGAAGAGGTAATTAAATATTTTGATATTTAATTAACTTAGAGGAATATGAATCAAATAAATAAATTTGTTTATTTATTTATTGATAGAAGAATTAGACTTAAATAAATATTATTAAAAATATTTATTTAGACAGAGCCGTGTAATTTTTAGGTGCATACATTTTGCCCCTCTTTGATGCAATGTGTTTTATCACATTCTTTCAAAGAATAATATGTTCTGATAATTATACATGCCCCAGTTTGCCCCTGGTACAAGTTTAACAATAGGATGCCCCGTCGGGAGATTGGACAGGAAGAAGGCAGAAGGCGTGAGATGGACAATCTCATGATGAAGAGGGTGAAAAATAGGTTAGGTTTGAAGAAATTGGCTTACGCTTCAAAGAAATGGGAGAAAATGGGCTTAGGAAGTAGTCATGGTTGCCACATAGCTAGTTAGGGTTCACTTGCTATATATAGGACCTGGGTCCATAAGCTTAGTCATTTGCACATTTGGCTTTGGTTGAGAGCTACTTGGAGAGCTTTGGAGAGCATTGGAGCTAGAGCAGGTAGCATAGATATGGATATTCCATGTGAGAAGCACCGCTTTGAGCGAATCTGATGGTTCGGGTGGTGAGCTAGGGCAGGACCATCGGTATGTAGCTCGATAAAACTTGCCTAGGGTCATTTATTAGTGCAATAAATGCTAGGGAAAATTTAGTGTTTTGGATGCTCTGTTTCACAGTTCAGCGCATATGCCCTGCGAAACCATGCATATGATATGGTTCAGTGCATATACGATATGTTACGGCATATTTAAAAGTTTGGCGCATGCATGTTGGGAGTCGGCACATGTGTTATAGGTCTACGCATACATTATGGGCCTGCGCATCTGAGACATCTTACTATGCATGTAAATAAAGCTACGCATATGATATGAAACTATGCATGTGCTCAGTCTTGCGGTGCATTCATTGAGAAGTAATGCATTTGATAGGGAATGGTGCATTGGCGACCTATTTTGGCACATTTGCACTAAGGTGTCAGTTTACTTAATGAAATTAACTTGATTGGCATCTTTCTTAATGCTTCAATTGATAAGCTATCTCTGAGATTGCAAGAATCTAGTCAAGAGATGTTGTATGCTATTTTGATCAATTTGATATGTTAAGAAAATGATAGGATAGTTTGGATACTTTGAGCAGTGTTGCAGTTTTGGTTGACACATTGCTTTGCTTGATTGCAGGAGGACATTCGTGATATTCTGATGTCATGGGAGCAATTTCCTATGCCTATGCTACAGAGGTATATGCTTACAGAGACTAATAGAGTGGCTCTCGAGTCGATGGGTCTAAATTATGTGTGTTTCATGCCTGAGGTTCATGTGAACCTTGATTTATTGACTACAGCAGTGGAGAGATTTCATAGTGAGGATGGGACCTTTCATCTGCCGACTAGGGAGATGGCTATTACTCTTTAGGACATTTATAGGATTTTGCATTTGCCTATTCAAGGTGAGTTGGTAGAGTATGATTTGTAGCACGATGCTGGACTGGTGGAGTGTAGGCGCGTGTTTGATGATCTTGAGTTAGAGGGCCAAGTGATATCTTGGTAGGACATGTATGACTACTATGACTACTTTCCAAGCATCATGGCAGGATTGATCGGGGGTGTTGTATGTCCCGACAAAAGGTCTCATGGGTTCCCCATTGGATGGGGTAGGACACTAGAGAGGATGGTCATAGAGGGCACCTACTTTGCATGGGGTGTCTACGTTTTGGCACACTTATATCATGATATTTAACAGGTGGTATACCACAGGGGTACTAGCTTGTTAGCAGGGGTCTCATTGCTTCATTTTTTGCTATGGGAGCATATTGCTATCATGAGACTAATATGTGTCTTTCATAGGTAGACAGGTGAGCCTTATAGCTATGGATATGTAGGTGTGATTTTCCAACACAAGATAGGAAAGGTTGAGTACTAGCGACATGCATTGGATAATGTAGATGCAATGATCTGGCACCCTTACATAGAGTGCGAGCCTTAGGAGGACGAGGATGATGAGCTCCCGTATTGTTTTCCAACATGATGGCTCATTGGGAGGACATGGTACATATTAGAGAGATAGATTGTTAGCAGGGTACAAAGATAGTTTGGTAGAGTATAGAGCATGCCACAAGGATAGGCCATATTTGTGAGGACACATGCAGAGTGGTTTAGGTGGGGCCCAATTGCATCTTATGAGGAGGCTTTAGCAGGCTTTCAGCAGATTCCTTATGTAGCTTGGCCGATGAGGAGAGATATAGTAGATGCAAGGATGACTCCAGATTATGAGGAGTGGTTTGTTGCTCATCCATTTCCTAGATATTCAGGGCCTAGAAAGTTGGTTCCTCGCTTGGATGAGCAGGATTTAGATGACAAGGATGGAGTAGGTAGGAGGAGATGAAGGAGAGGGAGAGGAGGATAGGGAGATGGGGGAGATGGAGGAGGTGGAGGAGATGGAGTAGGTGGAGGAGGTGGAGGAGGAGGCAAGTAGAGATAGAGGAGGAGATCCGAGGAGGGTAGTTCTTGACAGCAATAGGTTGTGTAGCCATAGGCTACATGACAGGTATAGGTGTAGGACAGCAGGTAGTACAATAGCCAGCTATACCATAGTAGGTATAGGGATAATAGGTGTCCTAGTAGCAGATGCCACAGGTTTAGGTTCCACAGGGTCCTGTCTAGCCAGATGCACATGAGCAGGCCATTACCATGTTGAGGGGACAAGTCAGAGGCCTTAGGGCATAGCTCAGGATGGCAGATTCTTGGAGAGAGATTGATGTAGGTATCATATTGGAGCTCACTAGAGAGTGAGATTTAGCCTTGGTGAGGGTGCAGGCTATCAGATTGGAGAGAGATGCAGCAGTGGCAGCCCTAGGTATAGATGGTACTACTAGCTTTTTAGTTGCACAGGTGTAGTAGGCATAGGTACAGCTTGCATAGGTACATGCATAGATGGCATAGGTACAAGGTGAGCTTTCTAGAGTGTAGGCTCAGACACAATATTACAAGGGGTTGTACCATGGTGCAGTACCAGCAGAGCAGAGGGCTCCTAGCTATCGGAGCCAGTCAGTAGCCTCTTAGAGGGTAGAAGGATCATGGTCGAGAGGGTCATTGATGGGCCCAGAGGAATTAAGGGCTGGCAGGGGAGGAGATGGAGAGGGAAATGCTAGGACTAGTGCTCCAAGACAACAGGGTTAGCAATTTTTGACACAGATATTTTTGCGATGTATACACACATTTTTGATGGCTCAATTAGCTTGTCTTGTATCATTTTTTGCAGTTTTATTGAGACATGTATTATGATCATTTTGTATTTTTGTATACACTTTATGAAAAGACTCAGAGAGATGGATAGATACTTGATATTTTGTACATTTGGACATGTTTTTATGTTATATTTACATGATGATGTAGCTATTGATGATCTATATATGCAGTTGTTTATGCTATATGTCATGGATGCATTCTAGCTTATGATGTTTCATGTATATGATGTTATGTGATGCTTGTTATGGATGTCATGTATGCTTCTACACTATGATGATGTTGATCTAATGTAGACTTAAAGTTGATGCTTGATGATCTAATATGTGAATGCAAATGTGAATGTTATATGATTATGTAGCTTATGAAATGATCTACATGTACTTGTCTATGTTTTGGATTTTTCTGTTGAATTTATGATATGCTTGATGCAAATGTACATGGATGATCTAGTGTATCTATTATGTGTGCAAATGATTTAATCATGTTAATGATTATCTTATGTGATATGATATGCAATTTATGCTATTTTTTTTCTATGTCCAAATGTACTCAATCGACATAGAAATGATTCAGTGATAGAAGAAAGTGAATGAAAGGGTCACAAGCTTTTATTTGTAAATAATGATTCTCTGTAGGAATCTCTTATTGTATGGGATACAGTATGGATGCTTTTGGATGTGAATGGTTTTTTTCCATCTTTGAAATTGCAAGTATTTTGAAGTGCTCTATTTCATCATTGGGCATTTATTATGTTGTAAGAAAATACAAGCATCTAGGTATAATTAAACTGAGATGACTTGAATATTACTTACATGGATTTTGATGTAGCAAGTTAATACAAGCATCTAGTCAAAATTGAATCTAGATGACCTCAATATTTCTTGTGTTTCAATAAACAAGGATTGCCCCTTTTCATGTTTAGACCTCTGATGTCCTCGATGATCTTTTGCTGATCATGTCATTAGACAAAAGTTGTCACATTACTAAAGATCGATCCACAAACAGTAAACAAAGAAAATGATTATGCCCTCATCATAGCATCTCTAGCTTTTGGTATCCTCGAGTAGCATAGAAGGACATAATAACAAAAATCAAGACTCTGTAACTTAACCTATTCACAAAATATTCTTGCATTAGATGTGCCTTCTTGCCATAGTATAGATAAAATCATTTTGATGTGTTTTGGTTGTTATTCATTTTGTTTTGGATAGGTTGATGTTTTTGTGTCAAGACTTTTGTTTGGAAGCATGTTTTGTTAGGCATGCATGTCTAGTGAAAGCTATCACAATCCTTATTGGTGTCCTCTTAGAACATGTGGCATTCAAGGATCCAATTCTATGACTAGGTCAAGGACTTGCCCCCAATCAAAGAAAGGATCAATTTATTATGGACGAACTAACAAATAGAGACAAAGAAAATGGGCCCTAAAGGATTGACCTAATGCCTGGGGGCACATTGCTAAATGGTCTTGCCTACGTGATGATGCAGAGGTAACGTAGTTCAGGATGAACTTTGTGGACCTAAGACCTAGGCAATGGGCAATGGTGCAGACAGAAAAGGAGCGGGATGGGTAGCCTCAGGGGTGCATCGATATCAAGATGGCCTTGCCTACGTGATAATGCAGAGGTGACGTAGTTCAACAACGGTTCAATGGATGGACTCAAAATGGATGACCTTGATGGACGTAAGTTTGGATGGGAAGTATGATGGTAGAAAGTGATAAGGACAAGCAAACAACAAACCATGGTAGGGATACTGATGTGATCAGGTGGGTGTTTGGTAGGAAGTATGAATGAGGAACAAGGTTGAAAAAGATGGAGAAGGCAGTTTATCACAAGGAGCGCCTGTTTACCAAGTTTTCACCACTTGTTTTTATTTGTATGAAAGCTAAAAGTATGCATGACACCTATTTGCCAAGTTTTCACCATGGTACCTATCCAAAGGCACATGTTTGCTAGGTTTTCACCAAAGGACAGTTTTTTTTGTTGTTTTTTCTTTTTTCTTTTTCCTATTTTTCCATTTTTTCATATATATATTTTTTATTTTTTTGTTGTTCTGACTCTCTTGCATTGGGGTTGAAGTGTAGAACTTGTGAAGATGCATGTTGTTGATGGAATCAGCAAATAGTTCACTTTTTGATGTAGCCAATTGATAAGCACCTGACCCATAGGTAGCAACAATGACATAAGGACAAAGCCAGTTGGGTTCAAACTTACCTTTCTTTTCCTGATCCTACTGATTCCTAGGGTTTTCCTTAAGTACTAGATCACCAACATTGAATACCCTGGGATAGACTCTATGGTTAAAACTTTGGGACATCCCTTGTTGATAAGCCTTGAGATGGTTAACTTGGCTTGTTGCCATCTCTCTTCTAGTAGCTCTAGCTCTTGAAGTTTGGATATTTGGTACTCTTCATCTATTATGAGGCCTTTTAACAATACTCAGAAGGATGGGATCTAGACTTCAATGGGCAAGATGGCTTCAGATCCATAGACTAGGGAGTATGGTGTTGCACTTGTGGGTGTGCAGATACTTGTGTGGTAGGCCCACATCGTATGATTTAATTGGACATGCCAATCATGACTGACATCATTGAAAGTCTTTTTCAGGATTTTTAAGATGGTTTTATTTGATGCCTCTGCCTAGCCTTTTCCTTAGGGGTAATACGGAGTGGAAAATCAGTGTTGGATATGGAATTTGTTGCATAGTTCCTTGACATCCTAGTTTTTGAATGGTCGTCCATTATCAGTGATAATGGATAAAGGGATACCATAGCGACAAATGATATAGTTGAGAATGAAAGAGGCAATCTGTTTGCCTATGACATTGGCTAGAGGTACGGCTTCAATCCACTTCATAAAGTACTCGGTGGCGGTGATTATGAATTTATGTCCGCTAGATGATGGAGGGTGTATCTTTCCCACTAAGTTGAGTCCCCATTGATAGAAATGCCAAGGAGTGGTTAAAGGTTGCAGCTCCTATGCTGGTGCATGTATTAGGTTCCCATGGACTTGGCATTTCTTATACTTCTTTACAAAATGATAGGAATCCTTTTCCATTGTTGGCCAGTAGTATCCCATGCATATGAGTTTCTTAGCTAGATTAGGACCACCAAAGTGGGTCCCGCATATACCGTCGTGTACTTCACTCAGGATAGTTTGATGTTCCTTGCTATCGAGACACCTAAGGAGAGTACCATCAAGACCATGTTGATATAAGGTATTAATGATAATAGCATAATAAGATTCCTGGTAGATGAAGGTTCATTTTTGGTTACTGGAGAGATCAGGTGGTAGGGTATTATCTTTGAGATAGGCAAATTTTTTGCATACAGGGGAGACTCAGGTCCTACAATGTGGCAAATCATATGGGATTCAGGAGAGTTGTATGTAGGATGGGAGACTAGCTCTACCAAGAACTCATAACGTGATTGGTTTTTAGGGATGTCGATGAGAGAGACGATCATTGCCATGGCATCTGCTGCTTTATTCTCTATCCTTGGTATTTTCTCAAAAGTGATCTCAACAAAGTATTCTTTGAAGTCATCTACCATTCATTTGTATGGTATTAACTTTTCATCCTTTGTTTGGTAGTCATCATTCACTGGGTTGATAACTAACTGTGACTCACCATATACTTGAAGTGTTGTGATGTTCCATTCAGCTGCCAGCTTGATGCTAATGACTAGGGCTTCATACTCTACCACATTTTTAGTACAAGGAAAGAGTAGTCTGTATGATTTTGGAATGGTGTTTCCATTAGGTGTGACCAACAAGATGCCTGCCCACGATCCATGCTGAGTATAGGAGACATCAAAGTATAGTTTCCATGTTGTTGTTATGTGGAAGATGGAGTCCTCTAGAAATTTGAAGTTCAAAGGATTATCATCTGTTAAAGGTGCCTCTGCCAGCTGATCTGCAAGTACTTGACCCTTTATTGCATGCTTGTCTACATATTGGATGTCAAACTCATTGAGAAGCATAACCCATTTGGACAATCTACATGTAAGAGCAACTTTGTTGAGCAAATACTTTAGTGGATCCATTTTTGCTACTAGCTTGATGGAATGTGATAGCATGTAATGTCTCCATTTTTGTAAAGTGAAAACTACCGTGAGGCATGCTCTTTAGATTGGTGTGTATTGCAGCTCATAACCAACCAATGTTCTACTGATGTAATAAATTCCTTGTTCTTTCCCTTCATGATTTTGTTGTGCAAGGAGAGCTCCAAGAGTTGTTGGTGTAGCAGAGATATATAGTAACAAAGGTTTACCCTGGATGGGTGGCATCAATACTGGTGGTTTCATGAGATACTCTTTCAACTGTTGAAATGCCTGTTCACACGAATCATTCCATTTGAAAGGAATGTTCTTATGTAGGAGATGCATGAATGGGTGGCACTTGTCTGCAAATTGAGAAATGAACCTTCTGATAGATTGTAGCTTACCCTGTAAAGACCTAAGTTGACTGATATTTATGGGTGGTGGCATTTCTATGATAGCCTTCAGTTTAGATGGGTCTACTTCGATTCCATTTGTAGATACGATGTATCTTAGAAGCTTGCCAGATGTGACTCTGAATACGCATTTCTTTGGGTTGAGAAGCACGTTGAACTGCTCCAATCTTGTGAAGATTTTGTCTAGAATTGCCAGGTGTCCTCTTGTGAGTGATTTGGCTAATATGTCATCTACATAATCTTCCATTATGGTGTGCATCATGTCATGAAAGATTGTCATCATAGCTCTCTGATATGTTGCCCCTACATTTTTTAATCCAAATGGCATGACACACCAACAATAGGTGCCCCATGGACATGTGAATATAGTCTTGTGTTGGTCCTTAGGTGTAATTTTGATCTGGTTATATCCCAAGAAACTATCCATTAGAGACAACATAGAGTGTCATGTCGTGAGATCTACAATAATGTCAATGTTTAGCAAAGGGAAATCATCTTTTGGGCAAGCTTTGTTTAGGTCTCTGAAGTTGTTACATAGTCAAACTCTCCCATCTAGTTTGGTAACAGGTACAATATTGGAAATCCACTCAGGATAGTCTATGGGTCTGATGAACCCAACATTGAGCAATTTGTTTAGTTCTTTTACCATGAGGGCAACTTACTGGTGCATCTTTCTGAGTTTGTACTTAACTGGTTTAGCTCCTGGAGCTAAAGACAAGTGATAAATTAAAGGTTTGAATCCAACCCTGGCATGTCCGCATAAGACCAAGCAAAGTTTATTTGTTTCCATTTGAATAATTTAGTGAACTCTGGTTTTTCCTGTGTAGTTAAAGATTGTGCCATACAGATCATCCTTGGATTATCACCTGTGTTGACGTTGATCTGCTCTACTAGTTCTATCAAGATTGACAATCTCTCCTAATGTGTTAGATTGGAGAGAGGGTCAAGCCTTTCATCTTTCGGTGCCCTAGAGGGGTTTTCACCATCGAATACATCTTTCATATTTTTACTATTTTCATGATCTAACATTGCCTCAAAGCAGTTTTCACTGTTAGATCTATTTTTCATTTTTACATTTTTGAGGCTAAAAGGCTTGGCACTCTCTCTAAAATAATCCTTGTCATTGAGTTTTATGACATAGCCAGCCCTATGATCCCCTGTGGGTATATGTTCCCTAAGCTCCAGAAAGTCTATGATGGCTTCATCATTTTGGAAGGTATCCAGCTCAGGGGTAGTATCTTGTAAGTTCCAATCTATGAGTTTTGGATATACCTGTGGTAGAGGGTCATCGGGCTGGTCTAGTTCAGGGACATTGATGGTCAAAATGGAGGAGTTAAGGTGGTCATTATGATAATTGACAATGCCTGCGATGGTACTCTCTGCTAGTTGATCTGTCAAGTTTGGTATCATTCTTTCCTCATGAATTTAACTATCATTATTATGCGAGGCAAACTCTAAAGGTCTAGCCCTTGGGCTTTGTCCCTCATTAGTTGCATGGGTAGGGAAATACTCGTGGACCACATCAATATCTTTTTTGTCACAAGATAGTTCAGAGAGACTATCCTATTCATACTCATTGGAGTCCATCTCACTCGATCCTTGTAGTTGGTGAATTTGATCCACTAGATTAGTAGAAGATGTTTCTGGTTGCTTGCCTTTATGCTTCTCTGTTCTATTGGTTTTTGCTTTCTTGGTGTAACCTAGCTTTGTAGTGTCTCGGGCTATTAATGTATGAAGTTGGATAGGTTTAGTGATACCTTCCTTTCTTAATTCGATGGGACCATAACCTTCATACCCCATTCTTTCTAACATTGAGAATCCTTGGCCATACTATTCAATTTGTACCATGGAGGGATGGTCTTGTCACTGGGATAGATTGTCTTCATCCTTATATAACCATTGATGGATGTCCTTTTCATCACTCTCATCTTCAAGGCTTCCCAATTTGATGAATGGACCTTTAGTAGTAGTTATTTCCTTAGGTTTGCTCATGGAAGGCTTTCCATAGGATCTAGGTGAGATAGGGAGCTGTGATGAACAAAAGGATTGCACAATTGTATATTCCCCTAGACCCTTGTCCTTGACTTTGAAGATAGCTTGGGGTGCCCTCGATGTTGAAGGGAGTGAAGTTGGGTCAACATGGGATGAAGATGAAGTAGAGGCATGGTTATGGGGAATCACAACTTCAGGTTTAGATTGCATGGTGTTACAGCACTGAAATGGATTACAATCACCTTGGATGGTGATTTGTTGACCTTCAAAGGGGAATTTTATACACTGGTGATAGGTTGAAGGTACTTCCTTCATTGCATGTATCCAAGGTCTCCCAAGAAGAATGTTATATGCAAGCTCCATATCAAGGACTTGACACATGACATCCTTTACTATAGGTCCCACTCTGATAGGTAAAACCACCAATCCTTTTGAAGTTCTTTCCTCATCATCATAATCTTTGATGGTGGTTTTCCTTTTTGGATCAATAGCATTCTCTAAAAACCCCAATGCAAGGATTAGCTTTTAAGTGCAAATATTTAAATGGGCCCCTCCGTCGATTAGAACCCTTTTGATTTTGTGCTTGTGGATGAAGGCTTCAATGTGGAGAGAGGCATTATGAGGTTGAGTGGGGGACATATCATCCTTTTCAATGAATGATAGGGAGTGAGGTGTGGTAATGTGACCTACCATGGTCTGGAACGTCTCTTCAGCAAGATTTGTTGGAATGGTCGCTTCAGAAAGAGATTGGTCCAGTATGGCTCTATGAGATGGGGACAAATGTAAAAGTTCCAAGATGGAGATATGTGCAGGTGTTTTATGAAGTTGGTCCAGGACACTGTATTGGTTGGACGAAGAGGATGGCTTGGACAGGACCCCCTTAAGAGTAACCTTTCCACTGCGGGTGGTCATGTTACAATCAAGAATGTTACTTAGGGTATTGATGTGTGAATCACTTTTAGAAATGTGGTTAACTACATAGTAAAATGCTACCTTTGTATAATTGTCATTATTATTGCCACTGTTGTTTTTCCTTGAACCCCCTCCCTGCTCATGATTGGGAAGCAGATCCTTGAATGCCAAGTGATCATCATTAGAGGCATGTCCATCGAGTGACACCTTTTTCTGTTCCAACAAGTCTTGAATGGTATGTTTGAGTGCTATACAATCATTGGTTTTGTGTCCCTTGTTTCGGTGAAACTCGCAGAAGTCGTTGTCATTCCACCAAGGAGGTTTAACCTTTGGTTCATAATCTCATGCTACCAAAAGAGTTATGAGTTGATTTGCTAGGAGCTTCTATAGGTTGGTTTCCAAGGATTCTCCTAGAGGTGTGAATTTTCTCCTATGTTGATAACTTTTAAACCATGATTTAGTGTTTCACAGTTTGTTTTGTTGGGGATTGTTTTGTGGACTCGTTAAAGTAAAAATTGGTTGTTTTGGTGCAACATTTTTGGCATCAACTACCCCATCATTTACAAAATTTTTGTTCTTAGTCTAGAATCATGGTTTTTCTATGTTGGCATTTACTTGGAGTGTCCTTGTAAAGTTTGATTTGTCCTTTTGCTACCAATGCCTTTTCAATGATCAAATCCATCTCAATTACTTTACTAAAGGAAGAAGGGCATTGTATCTAGATTTGGTAACTGATGTCAGCATGGAGGTTATGAATGAACATTTCTAGCATTTGTTTTTCAGGTATTTGATGTGGACATTTACTTGCCAGTTGTCTCCATCTTTGTAGAAAGGCGACGAAGGATTCTCCACCCTTTTGTTTTGTGTTACAAAGATCTAAACTTGAAATGTCATGCTCGATGTTGTATGAGAAGTGGAGGATAAACTTGTCCACTAGTTCGTTGAAGGTTCAAATGCCTAGGGGTATTCTAGAGAACCACTCTAATGCTTGTCCTCCCAAGCTCTTTGGAAATAGTCGCATGAGGTAAGTGTCATTGTGGGCGACTTCAATGCATGCTGCACTAAACTCTCTGATATGGTCTCTTGGATCACCTTTTCCTTGATATTTGTCAAATTTAGGTACCTCAAATTTAGAGGGGAAAGGTATCATGACCAAGGATCTATCAAAAGGATATGGTGAAATATTCTCTAGAGAGTAGTGTTTTGTTGATGTTCCAGTTTGCATGTCTATGAACTGTTGTTGTAAGGCTTGGATTTGTTGCATTATTAAGCCTTAAGCATTGGTAGAGTCAATGGTTGCCTTTCCTTTGTCTAGGATTCTTTCTTCTCATGTACTGTCCTCAGGGATCCTTTCTTCTTCAGTTTCTTTTAAAGCATTGACATCAAAGTCCTTGGGGAGTTTTTCTCATTTGCTAGCTAGGTAAATAAAGAATCTAGAAGGGTCTTGGGTGAGCATCTTGTCCATCAGGCATTGGAACTTTTGGTCTTGTTGAGTTTGTAGAAGCTCTTCTTGGGAAATCTCCTCATCACTATCGTGAGGGGATGAGACAACTTTTTCAAAGGTGCCCTCCATTTCAATTTGTTTTTATTTTTGAGATCTTGTGAGGACCATGCAATGTGAATTTGGATGGGGTGGTGTGAAATTGGAGAGTTTGCAATGAAGGGAAAATTTGCAGTGGTGAGCTTCGAACAAGGGTTTTCTTAGACCAACAATGTCATACAAGATGGTAGATACAAAATGATAGTCAAAGTAAGGATGTTGGTTATCCGATTACTTGATGTTGGTTAGTTTTGCACAAGCCCCTAGTGAAGTTTTGAAGGATGATAGATCCTTGATTATGGAGACTTTCTAGGTTTGTTTGAGGTTGAATCAATCTAGAATTTGCTTTGCCCTAACCTGGTTTTTGACACTTTGTATTCTTTTGAGAATTTATGTGAATTGTTTTGATAGGATGTGTAATAGAAAAGAGGGTATGCTATGGAAGTGGATGGAAGAGGTGTTTGCACAGTAAAACTGATCTTAGAAAAATGGAATATAGCTAAAATGGGTACTTAGAAATGTTAACAAATTTCTTTGGAAAGACCAGGAAATGCTCACTATCACAGATGCACAGCTATATATGCGCTGGAATAGAAGTTATATGTACTACAGATCGAAGTATATGCATAGGTCTGGTGAAATTCAAAAGTGTAGTAATAGATAGTAAATGCACAGCAAGTCATAGTGTAAGTGCCGCAGGTTGAAGCAAATGCGTAGTTTCAAATGGTTTTAGTTTTTCACTTATTTTTTTGGCATGTTTTTCAATTTTTTTGGTTGTAGGTTGGTCTTTTGATTTGATTTTATCAATTATAGTAAGAAGACACAACAAACACATATAATGATTTCTTGGTTTTTTTGAATGTTTTTTTGTAAATTTTTTGGACTGTTTAGACTAAAGAAAACAATTACAAACCTAGGATAGTAAGGACAGTATTTTTTAGATCCCCTAGCTATGCATATTCAAAGTGGATAGCTTTAGGAACTTGGTAGCACCAGCTCCCCTCCATGGCACTCACTTCTCACACATATGAAGTTCCAAGTTTCCTAAGGCTCGTACCCCCATTGAACCTTAAGATTGTCCCTACTATCTCTACTAAGAACCACATGAATTAGGGTGGCTTCAAAGGCCATACCTTTTGCACTAACAAATAGAAGGATTATGGGCTACTAAAACAAAGGATATGTAATGAGGGCAGCCGTTTGAGTGGTTATACATACAGAAACACTACTCTCCATTGTGGAGTCTCCCATCCTGAAATGGGTTATGCCTTGGAGGGTTTTGGGGGAGGTTGGTTGTTGGTATAATACAACTTCACTTATTAGTTGAAGCTTTTTCTCCAAACACAATTTATTTAGAGTGGCTTGGCAGGGCTTGGCTTTAGCCTGTTACCACTTAGGGTCATTCCTACTTGGATAGATGGGTTCCAAGAGTAGACCCCTAAAGGTTCAACATGCGAAATGACATGTCTGGCATTCTAATCACACAAGATAGGGGAGAGAATATGCCTAATGTCATTCCAAAGACACAAAAGATAGTGGTTCTTTCAATCCTATTTAAAATGGAAAAAAAACTAAATGCGCTACACTATTCGAGCACAGACACAATTTGTTAACTTTTAAGTGATTAAGAAGATAGCAATGGTTCAATTTTTAGCAAGACAACAATGTGTGTAACCTTGAAAGATAGCAATATAGAAATGACCCAATGATATGTAAGATAGCAATGATTGAGTTACAACCCTCCTAGTTATAACTATGTGAGATTTGTATGAAAATCTTTTTACTTTCTTTGCTAATTAAATCTATGATGAGTTAATAGGTGCAGCTATATGTTTAAACCAGCTCCTATCCCTGCAAGTAGATCTGAGAATTTCCCTATGAGAAAATGTTAGTGTCACCAAAAACTACAAGAAAAACTCAAAGTCCCTGTTAGAATCACAGGCACAGAAATAGAGCTTATATGCACAGTTACAATACACAGATGCCCACAATTACACATGCGTAGAAATAGATCTTAAAAGCACAATTAAAAAAGACACATGCACCGATTAAATGAATACGTTGTTTCAGAGGATGAAAGCACAACATAAGGGGGTATATGTGCTGAATCTTTAGATGTGCAAAAAGATAGGTCAGATGTGCATCGGGAATTCTCAAATGTGCAAAATGAACCTGTATGGAACTTGTCACTCAAAAACTCAATTTTCAAGGTTAAATTTGGGGCAATGCCCCACGGTGGGCACGAGTAATGTTATCAAAAATTGTTGTTAGCAGTATAAAACTATTGAGAAACCAATGAACATCAATATAAATTTCAAATAACAAGATGGAAAATAAAAGGACAAACCTCACACAAACCTTGTTACCTCACTGCTTCCATTGTTTGCCTAGTCTCGATCGATCTTTTGTGATGAAAGTTGCCCTTAGGAAGTGCACTTCCTTTCTTTGTTCTTCAAGATGGCGATGGATAAATGGCTGTGATACTTTACTACTATGAAGATGAGATTCAAAGTAATGAGGGTGATCTCAAGAAAATGGATGGTAGTGGGGTGCCAAAGGCACGTTGATAATTCGATAGAGTAATAATATAAAAGCTTGGATTCTAGAAATGGAGGAAGAGGGTTCAGTTTATAGATTTGTGAGAGAGAAGATCAATGGTGTAGAAGAAATAAGATCAATGGTGAAGAAGATTTGAGAGAATATGTGCGAATAGAAAGAAGACAAGTGTCACAAAGAAAGTTGTTTTCTTTGAGTTAACTGCTTTCATGACAAACATAAGGTTTTCTTTCATAAATTAGAATGATTTATTCTAATTTAAGAGTTGTTGATAAAAACAAGGTTGTTTTAAATCAATTAACTCAACTTTTGCTTTTGCATGACAAGGAAGAATTATTTTTAGAAGATTTGGAAGATAAGAAAATTAATTAAATAAATAAATTTATTTAATTATTTGTGCAAGATAGAAGAATAAATAAAATATTTTATTTATATTTTATTTTTAGAGATTGAGAGGATTTAAATAAATTTGATTGATTTATTTAAATTTGGAGGAATAAATGACTTAATTAAATAATTTAAGAATTATTTAATTGTTTGGAAGAATTAAATTAAATAAAGGATTTTATTTAATTTTTGACTTTAGAAGAGGTAATTAAATATTTTGATATTTAATTACCTTAGTGGAATATGAATCGAATAAATAAATTTGTTTATTTATTTATTGATAGAAGAATTAGACTTAAATAAATATTACTAAAAATATTTATGTAGACAAAGTCGTGTCATTTTTAGGTGTATGTGGACACAATAGTGTCAAGGATGTATAAAGACAAACAAACTAGGGACGAATTGAAGTTACAGCTGGAGAAAATAAAAGAATTTGTAAAAGAGTGCCTCACTCCCATTTCTTAGCAAAATTTGCCTTCAGAAACTCCAATTTTGATGACTGAGAAAGAGGTAGATTCCCTACAGTTGATGAAGGAAAGTCAAATGTAATAGATAAATTACTTTCTAATTTTTTGGTTGAAGCAAATAAGGCTCTATATATTGGCTATAAACATTATGAGAAGGCCTATCAATTGGAAAGACAAATAGATTCCTTCATGGGCAGCTTCAGAGCAGAGCATGATAAGCTAGGATAGGATTGAAAGATTTTTAAGGAAATCAATAGAATGAGTCTATATGAGCTGAAGAAAGAAAATATCCTTCAAGATGAACAACTTGATTTTTTGATGATCTATAAATATAATTAATTTCAAGATTGATTAGATGATAGAATATAAACATAAGATTCTGAAACTACAAAAGCATGTGTATGAGCATACTTCTAATGTTGATATTTTTATCAAGAATTTCATAGATATAGAACCCTTTTTAGAGTATAAATTCAAGCTAGACACTTTGGATGCAACCAAAGAAGTCTTTAAAAGAAAAGTGGAAGTCAAGTTAAGCACATCTTCATGTTTTTATGAGGATATATTAGACAAGTGTATGGATACCATGTCTAATTTTAAGCTTATAAAGAGTGATATCCAAAAGCTTAAGGAGATAACTATTTATGTATCTAAGAGGTTTGAGAAGTTGAAATTCATATTGAATCGGCTTGATGGCCCAGATGAAGATAGATTTACTCAATGTTTGGAAAATTTTGTAGAGTATAAACAAGGCCAAAGCACCAAGGGTGCCTCCAATTGAACTTTTAATTTTTGGCATAAAGAATATTCCTCCAAAGATTCTATTCATTCTTTTCTATGATGTAAAAATAGATCCACTGTAGTTATAAAGTGATCCCTTCTTTTTGCATGAGCATTTTTAATGGTGCTTAGGACATGCATGCCTTTGGTATAAAAATAGGAAATCCAATTTTTGGTGCATTTGCATGAAGTTAAGGATGGCATTGCATGTGTTTTAAAGTAACTTTTTTTTTTGACTCTATATAAGGAGGAATCTTATCTTATTAAAAGGGTCTGGTGGTTGAATAATTAGTCCATTGGTCTAGTAATTAGAAATTTCTCTAGCATTCTAGTTAGTCTTTTGAATCATTCTATATTAGGAGATACCTTTGTTGAAGGAAGAACCAAATTCCAGTGTAGCTATTTGTTGGATTTGTAACTATATTACTATAGAACATCAATACAATGGTTCTTATTTCTCTAGATTCGTATTATCACATGTGGTCTAGTGCCTAGTGTCTATCTTAATTTATTATTTACTATTGGCCATATGTGTTGTCATTGATGTCAACATAGTATACATTGATGTCAATATAACAAAAGGAAATGTATAGACATACTTGTACAAAGGAAGAGTCAGTATGGTCAAGGTAAACTAGTCCGGGAGAAGAGTAAACAACCTAAGTATGGATGTGTTTTGGGTTTGAACATTATGCATAGGTAAACACTCATGTATCCTTGCATGATTCTTGCATACATACCTACATATCTCATTAGTTGGGAGTACCGCATTCAAGGGTAAGAAGTAGAAAAGTGTCTAAGGCATTCACAATACACATTCTAAGGCAGAGTCAACTTGACTTGGTCTGCACTTCTCCACAAAGAAATATCTTGCCTTACGATTCTAAAGATAGCCTCTTGCATGTATTAACACAATATATCCAAGGTTTAAGACTCTCATGTATTTAGCATGAAAAGTTACAAAGGATAACACATCAGCCATCACCCAGACAGAGTAGAGTGGTAATGGGGAGATAATGGAATGCTCTGCATTCCTTTGGAAGAGATCTATTTGTCATGTGGCTCTAAGGAATGTCTAAGATTTGTATGATATATGCTATGATGAAGTTTCAAGTGCTCTGGTGGTTTGCAAAGACAATGCTCAAGTGACAGAGGCATCACAATGTACTTCAAAGCTTGAATGCATAAGTTAAGTTCTACAGAAGTTGAAGCACATATAAATCTATTACCAAATCTTGTGTGGAAGTAGTATATGGTCCAAGGTACATCAACATGTAGATAATTCTCACTTTCTAGTACCACATCAAAGTATAATGGCTGCAAGTAAGGTACTAAATATAACTGTCCTTTAGAATTTTATGTACCTAGGTCATTCTTGAAGTCCTCTGGAAACTTCAGACAAAGGTGTGTGCATCTACTAAGTAGCATAAATTGATTTCCATGATCATTATCAAAAGGTTTTAGTCTCTGCATTACACCACAACATCATATCTTGGGTTGTGAAGCATCACATAAGGTCAAGAAGACCCTATTCTCTACAGATAGATATATTTCTTGTCTTGCAGATACACATTTTGATATGATACTTCTTTTGCAAGGAGTATGGATGTTTTGGAGTTCATGAGTGATACAATCCTTGGTCTGCATTAAGTTTTTGGCTTCTCCCCAGTAGTTGAAAGATGAACAATCAACAATGCTAAGTAGTATGAGTTGACTGGTTAAGTACCTATTGCATGTGGAGCCTCCTAACTGGTTTCTCCAAGTTTAGAAGGTATGGAAAGGTGTGTCCTGATGTTTTTCATAAGACCCTGAGGTTTGTAACAAGTTTTCTCATCATTTTGCATGTATTGAGGCCGACCAGTGACAAGCTGCACGTTACATTCACTATTGTTCTAGATGCCAACCTAACCAATGTTTCAAGATCTTGCGAAGGATATATATATAGAAGATATAATTCATTTGAAAAGAAATTAAGGTGAATGTGAATAGAAGAGTAGAAGTAGAGAGATGAAATGCACAAAATTAGTTTGAAGACATGTATTGAGCTAGAATAGCAGACTACACCATTAGCATACACTAATTGTGCTCTCCATAGCAGTCCTTATATCTATACTATCATTGTAATAGTAGTGAGATGTGCATTCAAGGAGTAGTATCTTCCTTGGGTTATAACCCTAAATCAAAGTTGTAAATTAGGGAGTTGTAGTTTCTTTGGGTTGAAGTCGTAAAACAATGTTATAATACTTTTTGAGTGAGCATATTATATTGTGAGCTAATCCTCACCATGGTTTTTCCCTATTTTAGGTTTTCCATGTAAAAACTCTAGTGTTATGTGTTGATTCTTGAATTGCATGCTTTCCTTTATGTTTTCAAAGTTATTCAGTTTTATTAGAAAATATTTGTTTAAAGTTTTTAAAGGTGTTTATTAACCCCCCAGCACCCTATTGTGTTCAACAATTGGTATTAGAGCCAAGTACCTTTGAGAAGCTTAACTGTTGAGGTAGATCCTCCACTTGAACACATGGCATTTGAAGTTATGATCAATGACATATTTACACTAGAACCAGATCTAAAACCAATAGAACCTAGAGGTTGGGACTTTGAGTCTAATGAGTGTGAAATAGATGAAGATGGGACTTTGAGTCTAATGAGTGTGAAATAGATGAAGAAGAACTCAAGTCAACCCTTAATGATCTTGAGGATGCAAAATATCTAAACTTAGAATATGAAGAAATGATTGAAAAGGAAAAGGAGACAATTGACAAATTGAAAACAAAAGACAAAGAATCAAAAGAAGAAATTGACAAACTAAAAGCTCTGGTAGAAGGAGATAAAGGAGGTGACAAGCTCAAGGAGGCTAAAGACATGATCTCAAAGTTAAATCTCATGGTTGAAGAAGAAAAAAGGATTGAAGATTTCATAAATATCAAGCTCAATGAGGAATTGGCTAAATGTTCAAAACTTGAATCTAAAAAGTTATCACTCTAAGGAAAGAACTTGAAAAGGCAAAAGAATAGATCGACAAGGGACTAAAATTGAAAGGAGGAACTGATATTCTTGATGAAATAATAAGCTTCCAAAAGCCAACGAAAAAAATAGGTGTTGGTTTTGAAAAGAGAAAAATTCCTATGATCAATACCTCTACAAACTTATATGACAACTTTCATTTAGGAGGAAAGTCTAAAACTAAGAAAGAAAAAGTGTACACCAAAGATCCTAAAGAAAGAACCTATAGAGTTAGAAGAGAGGATGAATTCACTCCTATCCAAAGACAAAGGAAGAATGTGAAGAAGAATTTCAAAAGTTCTCAACCTATAAGGCAACCAGCTCACATTAGGTATTTTCAAGGTTTCAATGTCAATTATTTTACTTGCAATAGGTTTGGTCACAAAGCAGTGGATTGTAGAAACAAGATGAATCAAAAGGCTTTATGATGTTACACTTGCACTAAAGTTGGTCATAAAGTTGTTGAATGTAGAAGTAAGATAAACTAGAGCTCTATTAGATGTTATGCATTCAATAAGATGGGACATAGGAAAAATGAGTACAGAAGTAAAATGCCAAGGTATAACATGGATAATCCTCAATTCTTTTATAGATAATGTTATACTTGTAATAAGTTTGTTTTGACCTCTAGAAGATTCTCACTTTAGGACTTAGGCGGTCCCCGATTTCATCCTCTGACACTTCATATTCTGAGACACAGGTTCTGATATCTCGCTAATCTTCCTTGTCCATTCAGATTTTGAGTTTTAGTTGTTTTTTGTCTGTTATAATTTGATTATCTTAGAACTAGGGTCTTATGCATATTTGACCTGGGGTTTTGATAAAAGGATTGGTTAAATCATATCTCTCTATAGAAAACAAGAGCACAAGATCTATAGCTGAGTCCATCTTCTCCTTGGTTGTGATTTAGCTCAATCTTGTCCTTGAATGTTATTGTGAAAGAGGGTTTGATCTAGTTTGTATGCTTGTCTCCATCATCCCCTTTTTCATACTTAACATTTTGGTGAACCCATAGCATTAATAATTTTCATCTTTATGAGTATTGAAATAAGATCTTGCATTCATTCATATCATACTTATCATTATTCATTGAAAATCTTGCATAAATTTGAAAAACGTAAAAAAAAAAAGCATTCTAGGCTTGCATAAAGGCATAGTTTTGCATTATTTTCATTGCATATCATTGAAAACATCTAATTTTCTAATTTTTACATCAGATCTAATCCATATTATAGCAATTAGTCATTTCATGATATCACATCTTGCATTTTGAAGATCTCATTTGCTAGGATTTTGTTGGAAACTTGCATCTTTTCCTATAACCTAGTTATTTGCAAAGCTAGGGTTTGTAGTCAAAATCTTATTTTAGATTTTGTTGCTTTTCTAAACATTCATTCAAATCTAATTTTAAATTGTAGTGTTGCATCATTTCACATACTTTAATTATGCATTGTGTATTTCAACATTAAGGACTTTTACACTCTCTTCACACTTCTAAGAGCAAAATTGTAAAATTATTGACATTGCCTTGTTGTGTAGCACTCTTCACATCATAATTACTTTGTTTGTAGTGAAATTATTGTGTTTTTCATTTTCAAAACCCTGATTTCCTTAAACTAGTGCTTTGGCATGTAACACTCTCCCAAACATGGCATCTAATCAAAACAAGGGTGGTATGGTTTCTCCTTGAGCTAATAAGAAAAGGAAGGCACTTGAACCTGTCATCTCATTCACTCCCAATGAGGTCACAATTAGAGATATTGATTGCCCTCTTTACATTATAGCATGCATATGTGGGAATCCTACAAAAGGAGTCCTTATTGATCCTAATTGTATGATGAATGTGATAACTGAAGAGTTCTTACACATGCATGATTTGGCACAAGACACTTATGATCCTACACATATAATGATTAAGGCACATGATGGATATTTCATCTTAGTTATTAGAAAGATTACACTCTTGATTAAAGTGGTGGAAAAATCCTTGGAACAACCATTTGTCATCATTCCCACCTCAAACCTATTTCATGTGAAGTTAGGCCATCAGTGGCTCAAGTCCATGAAAGTAGTCCCTTCTACCACTCATAAGTGTTTAAAATTCCCTCATCAAGGATGGGTGCATGTTATACATGATAGTGGATGGAAACCTTTGGTCAATTGTAGAAACTTAAACTTGGACTACTTTTGGCCACAACCTAATGAACTAAATAAACCAAGAGAAGATCAATTAATCCTGGCATATCAAAAATATAAGGCAAAGTTAATAGCTCAACTATCACATGTAAAGGATGCTCCTAGACCCTCTCAGTCCTTTGAGGCTACAATTCCACCTATCAAACAAATAGAGAGTGAAAAGAAGCCTGAGCTGAGGAATTCCCTTGCCCACGAGGTAAAAGATTTTTTTCTGAGCTTCTTCCTCCACCATCCTTACAAGGATCAGGAGGCAACCTTAAAGAGTGAAGCATTTCATCACAAAAGATCAATTTTGTACTAGATTCCTCTACTAAAATTTCAAAGAATGTGGGAACTCATAACACTCCTTTTACAAATATTACTAACAAAACAAGAAGGAATCATAATGCAAGAGAAAGGAGAAAATGACAAGCTTTAGCTCGACAAGTATCATCTCAACAAGAAAACATATCACCAAAATAAATTGAATCAAAATAAGAGTTAAAGGATGAAGAATTAAAGGATGAAGTTTAAAATTAGGCCATAGTACCTTATGTACCTATTTCCTCCTGCATTCGAGATTGGGAGGAAGATGATTTGCTCAATGACAACCGCTAGTATGGTTGTATAACAATTATTTCTCACCCTTTTAGCCACCTTTGGCATAGCACCTCTATGATTTTCTCTCACGGGTGGCCTCCTCTTATGTGTTGTGTTGTGTTCCCCCGTGTTGTATAAAATGTTGTTTAGGTCTCCCTAGATGACCCTTAATACTCTTGTAAGTTCAAGGATACAAGGAGACTACCTCTATTGTGACACTTCTATTTAAGTCTCTATTCTTCTACTCTCATCTATCTTATTGTAATTGTTATGTGTGGTGCCTTGGGGGCATAGTGTTGTGGAAGATGTCTTGGGGGCATCTTCCCACATTATGAACCCAAGTCACCTTTGTCCTCTCTCTCATTTTTAATGTTTACATGCTTTAGTGGCCCTACTAGTTGGTGGATGATGGAAAAAAATAAAATACTAATAAGGATTGCGCATCCCTTCATAAAGAAAGAAAAAATGGACCTAGTCCATATATGAAGATGGGGTTGATATATTACTGACACTTGACTAGTAGAATCACTTCGTGTTTTGATTCCTATTGTGAAAGTTTTTGTAACAAACCTTTTCAATACTCTAAATCTTCTTCTATGCACTTTGAATGGTTTTGTATCTCACCTTGTAGCTACACTTAGTTTTGAGATACCTGCAGTATAACCTCATGGCTATACTCAATTCTGAAGCCGCAAGCATAGCCTTGGTCTATTATGTGATATGATAAATGATTTTTATGTAAGTTTCATGAATTGATTTGGTTGTTATCTTAGTTTAGATTTTCTAACCAAAAGCTTACATGTTGATTATGTTAGCAAATGATATTGATTTGTTTGTGGGAACATTCAGAGATTGCTAGTACATGTCACTTTAGAGCATGGGTTTTGTGAAAGCTCTTGTTCCCTTGCATGTTTTCACTTTACCTTAAATGTGCTTGATACTGACAAGTGGTATCAACCACTTTAAGGTGGGGGCATATAATAGTAACTACTTGATCATTTTAGACATTGATAAAGCATGTTTGTGTATACTTCCTGGTGCAGGAGCACCTACCTGACAGCTGGTCTTGATAAGGCAGTTAGTAGTTTAGGTCTTGTTTATGATTCCAAGAAGGTCTGTTAGACCAATTGCATGTAATAAGGTCATGCTGATCATGATAAGATCATGCTGACCAGGCTTTTGCTATTTTTAGCTAGTTTGTTAAGACAGTTGTCATGATGCGTGTTCGGTGGGATCTCCCAGCCGCTTGGAGAGTTCCCAGCCGCTTGGAGTCGGGTCAGTAGTACTCGTAGGAAAGTCTTTATAAGCATGAGATCGTTTGATACTGGATATACAGACAGATATCATCGATCGAGCTAGGTTGCAGAGAGGGAGACTGAGAGAGAGATTGGTCATATTGTATTGCATCTTTGAAATCAATAAAGTGATCCTATTTGTGTTCTTGCTCTGGTTGCATTCCATCACTTGATTGATTTGCTGGTTTGAGTGACTTCATGGATTCACTGATCCATTCCACCGGTTGACTCATCTGATCAGTGGAATGGTAATGTACAGTAGGTTAGTTGGTAGGTTGTTTTCCGTTTGCATGCAGGTGTGCAGGATCGCGGTCGACAGATGTTGAGAAGCCTAGCATCCTCATGTGCTAGGTCAAACTGATAAGACAGAGTGTCGAAGATCACCCTGAGAGTGGATCGGATCATCCCTGGAGGATCGGCGAAGTGAAACTTCGCAAAAGCTGAAAGTCCGTGAAGACAGCATCATCAGGATATTTCTGCAAATATCCTGCAGTCGGGTTAGACATCGTCATCCGGATAAGTGGAGGAGATCGGCATAATGTTGTCGATTGCATGAAGTGTAAGTTCGTCGGGGTGATCATCATAATCTGGAGGAGCCGAGGAGGAGTGCATCGGCATCAGGTAGAAGATCGGGTCACGAAACTATTGGAGTTTTCATGTTGCGAGTGCATCAGGATGTTTTAGGCCGGACATAGACTAAGTGCATGTATCGGCATCAGGATCATCATATCGAGGTGCCAAACATCCGCGTATCGCGAGCAGATGCGGGAGAGAAAGTTCGTGTTTTTTTGGCTAAGTGTTAAAGAGGTCATCAGGATATTGGGTGACGTCATCGTCATCAGGATATGACGTCATCGTCATCAGGATATTGAGATATCCCCCCTGTGCGAGTTTATCCTGCCATCGTAAGGTGTTAAGGTATCGGCGGAAGTCTGTGGCAGGAAGTTGTGTTAACATCATCAGGAGGTTTCGAAGACAACCGGATAAGTTATATCATGATGCTGTTGCTTGTATCATCGGGTAGCGGAGCATCGAGGGTAAGCTGCTGAAGGTGATCGTCATCAGGATATTTGAACAACCGGATATTTGGATATCCTGCTGACGAAGGAAGTGTTGCACATGATGATGACGATGGAGTTCGGTGCCCGATGAACAGTGCAACCGGAGGATGTATGCGCCCGCTAAACATCATGATGATGATGTTAGAAGGAAGGCGGAGGAGGTGAACAGTAGTCGGCAGGCGGATGTTTGCGATCGTCTGAAAGATGATGATGCTGACCGTGTAACGCAAAATATGATGATGCTGTTGGTGGTTGTAGGGAATATGATGATGATGGCGAAGATGATGATGATGAGGTTGGTCTGCAGACATTCATGCTATATGCGAAGGTTATAGTGTGGATGCCTCTGCATCATAGTGGTATCAGAGCTCAACAAAAGGTCTGGGCTGTTGTGTGTTGATTCTGTCACCAAAAGGGCAGAGATAGAGTGAATTGTGAGTTGTGTGTAGATTGAGAGGTTGACAAAATGCCTCCGAAAGGTAGTGGTACTGCAAGGGAACTGCAGGAGATGAAGGAGAAACATGCTAGAGAGATGAGGAAGATGAAGGAGCTTGCTGAAGCACTTCAAGCCAGGCTGACAGCCCTGGAAAAGAACAAAAAGAGGGAAGTGGAAGACAGTGAGTCTGAAGAAGAAGCAGATACTGTTGAAGAGTATGAAGAGGTAACTGAAGATCTGGATGCTGAAGACCAGAGACTGGCAAAACTGCTAAAGGCAGTGCAGAGTGAAAAACCTAAGGTGAAGGTTGATGTTTCCAAGTATACTGGAAGCTTGAATGAAGATGAGTTGTTGGATTGGATTGCTGCACTTGATAATCACTTTGAATGTGAAGATGTTGCTGAGGATCAGAAGGTAAAGATTGCAAAGACCAAGTTAGGAGGTCATGCTTTGGTATGGTGGGATTATGTACAATCTGAGAGAAGGAAACAAGGGAAGTCTAAGATCACTTCATGGGATAAGATGGTAGCAAGGATAAAGGGTAAATTCTTGCCAAGGGATTATGAAATCCAGATGTTTAAGAAGCTGCAATTTTTGAAGCAGAAAGACAGGGATGTGAAGGCATATACTGAGGAATTTTATCTGTTAAGTATGAGATCTGGTCATCATGAGAATGAGGTAGAAAAGGTGGCTAGGTACTTGGCTGGTTTGAGGTTTAACATACAGGATGAGTTAGTGTTAGCTAACCCTAAGAATGTGGAGGATTGTTATCAAATGGCAATCAGGATTGAAGAAAAGATGAATAGAGGACATGATAAGTCCATGAGAGGTAGAGGAAACAATAGGGGAAGAGGAGCAGCCCCTGCACAAAAGCAAACCATTGAAGGTCAAGAAGACACTGGTAAAGGACAGGGACAGTCTGATTTCAGAGGTGGATGGAAAGGTAATAGAGGCAGATTTGGAGGTGGTAGAGGTTCTACTACATTTTCAGGAAAATGTTACACCTGTGGAGAGTTTGGTCATCCATCTTTCAAATGTCCAGAAAATAAAGGTTCATCATCCAGAAATGATAGAACAAGTGACAAGAGAGTACAATTGGTACAAGAAGAGAAAGTAGAAGAAAGTGCACAGAGTTCAAACAAAGGTCCTGAAAATTATGGATATCCAGAGAGTGGAGAATCATTGCTGTTAAGGAGAATTAGTTTGCAGGCATCACAGGATCTGATGCAAAGAAGAGCTCTTTTCAAAACTACATGCAAGAGCAAAGGTAAAGTATGTAAGGTTGTCATTGATACTGGTTCAACAGACAACATGGTATCTCAGGAAATGGTGGATAAACTGAAATTGGAAAGGATTCCACATCCACACCCTTACAAGACATCTTGGGTGAGTGATAGGCAATCACTTTTTGTCTCTGAACAGGCATATGTGGATTTCCAGATTGGACCATATCATGATAGAATTTTGTGTGACATTTTGCCTATGGAATGTTGTCACCTACTGTTGGGTAGACCCTGGCAATTTGACAGAAGGGTACTGTATGATGGGTATGCTAATACCTACACCATCAAGAAGGATGGGAAGACTATTAAGTTGATGCCATTGCAGGCAAAAGCTGCAGTACAGAAGGCAGCTCAAATCATTTTGATGGGAAAGAAGGAGTATGTGCAGATGCCTAGAGGAGCAGGCATAAAGGCAGTTCAGGATACTGCAGGGAAAGGGGTTGTTACAGACAACAAGCTGAAGAAAGTTTCAGTTGTGACTGACAGAGGTCAGCAGCAGGTTCAGAAACAGGGGTGCAAACAGCAATCAGTTCAGAAGAATGACAAGGATGTTGTCATAGTTGGGACTATTGCTTGTCCTATAAGGGTTGAAAGAAAGATATAGGTGAACACTACAGAAGCAGTTCAGAAAGAGGTTCTGGTCAGGCAACCTGACAAACACAGAGATAACCTGAGAAAGGCCTCCATCACCAGGCATGGTGATTTACTTGCCAGCCAGCAAGTTACAGTTCAGAAGGCTTGGAGCAGCCAAGAGACAGCAGCAGACAAAGCTGGAGCAGGTCAGACTATTGACAAGGCAAAGGGTAGAGGTGGAGGACTTCCACATGCTCAACTCATGGGACATGAGTTCTTTTCTTTTGGGGAGTATGGTGCAGGAGCACCTACCTGACAGCTGGTCTTGATAAGGCAGTTAGTAGTTTAGGTCTTGTTTATGATTCCAAGAAGGTCTGTTAGACCAATTGCATGTAATAAGGTCATGCTGATCATGATAAGATCATGCTGACCAGGCTTTTGCTATTTTTAGCTAGTTTGTTAAGACAGTTGTCATGATGCGTGTTCGGTGGGATCTCCCAGCCGCTTGGAGAGTTCCCAGCCGCTTGGAGTCGGGTCAGTAGTACTCGTAGGAAAGTCTTTATAAGCATGAGATCGTTTGATACTGAATATACAGACAGATATCATCGATCGAGCTAGGTTGCAGAGAGGGAGACTGAGAGAGAGATTGGTCATATTGTATTGCATCTTTGAAATCAATAAAGTGATCCTGTTTGTGTTCTTGCTCTGGTTGCATTCCATCACTTGATTGATTTGCTGGTTTGAGTGACTTCATGGATTCACTGATCCATTCCACCGGTTGACTCATCTGATCGGTGGAATGGTAATGTACAGTAGGTTAGTTGGTAGGTTGTTTTCCGTTTGCATGCAGGTGTGCAGGATCGCGGTCGACAGATGTTGAGAAGCCTAGCATCCTCATGTGCTAGGTCAAACTGATAAGACAGAGTGTCGAAGATCACCCTGAGAGTGGATTGGATCATCCCTGGAGGATCGGCGAAGTGAAACTTCGCAAAAGCTGAAAGTCCGTGAAGACAGCATCATCAGGATATTTCTGCAAATATCCTGCAGTCGGGTTAGACATCGTCATCCGGATAAGTGGAGGAGATCGGCATAATGTTGTCGATTGCATGAAGTGTAAGTTCGTCGGGGTGATCATCATAATCTGGAGGAGCCGAGGAGGAGTGCATCGGCATCAGGTAGAAGATCGGGTCACGAAACTATTGGAGTTTTCATGTTGTGAGTGCATCAGGATGTTTTAGGCCGGACATAGACTAAGTGCATGTATCGGCATCAGGATCATCATATCGAGGTGCCAAACATCCGCGTATCGCGAGCAGATGTGGGAGAGAAAGTTCGTGTTTTTTTGGCTAAGTGTTAAAGAGGTCATCAGGATATTGGGTGACGTCATCGTCATCAGGATATGACGTCATCGTCATCAGGATATTGAGATATCCCCCCTGTGCGAGTTTATCCTGCCGTCATAAGGTGTTAAGGTATTGGCGGAAGTCCGTGGCAGGAAGTTGTGTTAACATCATCAGGAGGTTTCGAAGACAACCGGATAAGTTATATCATGATGCTGTTGCTTGTATCATCGGGTAGCGGAGCATCGAGGGTAAGCTGCTGAAGGTGATCGTCATCAGGATATTTGAACAACCGGATATTTGGATATCCTGCTGATGAAGGAAGTGTTGCACGTGATGATGACGATGGAGTTCGGTGCCCGATGAACAGTGCAACCAGAGGATGTATGCGCCCGCTGAACATCATGATGATGATGTTAGAAGGAAGGCGGAGGAGGTGAACAGTAGTCGGCAGGCGGATGTTTGCGATCATCCGAAAGATGATGATGCTGACCGTGTAATGCAAAATATGATGATGCTGTTGGTGGTTGTAGGGAATATGATGATGATGGCGAAGATGATGATGATGAGGTTGGTCTGCAGACATTCATGCTATATGTGAAGGTTATAGTAACTACTTGATCATTTTAGACATTGATAAAGCATGTTTGTGTATACTTCCTTTTCACTATAAGGCATATAATAGTAACTACTTGATCATTTTAGACATTGATAAAGCATGTTTGTGTATACTTCCTTTTCACTATAAGGCATTTTCGTGATGCGAGTGGGGTTGTGTACTTTGATGTATTGTGTATACCTCCTTTTCACTGTAAGGCATCTTTGTGTTGTAGGTTGGGTTGTATACTTTGAGAACATGCTTCCTTTTATTGTAAGGCATCTCCATGATGTGAGTGGGGTTGCATTTTAAAAGCCCTTCTATGGAACGTAGGATGGTGTAACTCTTAAGTTAGTTGCACATCCTTTTAACAAAGTTCGTGGGGCTAGATCTTGAGTTATTTATCCTTAAGCATGTCTTTGGTGGTTGTGGTAGTATAGCTCAACTGTCAAGTGTGTTTGACATGTCTTGGATAGTGGAATGTAGTGATGAACTCCTCGCTATCACTTGTGTTTGTCGTGTATAAGATGTATAGTCTGTCGATGACATACTATACAACACTCATGTATTTTGTGTGTTTTGTGTCTTCCTTGCATGTCTTGCATGTTTTTGCATGGTATAAATGTGTGTAGTGATCAGCTCCCTTCATGCGATGTGTTTTGCATGTTTTTGCATGGTCTAAAGGCGTGTAGCGATGAGCTCCCTCCACGTTGTGTGTTTAGTGTTAGAATTATATATATTGTTTAAATCATTTCTTTGTGTATTGTGTGACTATATTCATGTCTTCTCCATGTTTTGCATGCTTCCTTATTGTCTTCATTGTGTCCTATGTGACTATTAAGTGTTTTCTTAGGTTTTCCTAAGCTTGGGGGTTGGAAATAGTCCTTCAAAATTAGGGTAAGTCTTAGCTCTTGTGTTTGATGTGTTTGATATGCTTTGACCATACTTTAACGCATGTATGGATCATAAGATCATACACACATTAAAGTGGGGGCTAAATGTTATGGACTAAAAAGTGGTCACATGCCTTTTTACCTCCTAGTTTAGCTCTTGGGTCCCCATAATGACATTATGCATTATAATTGATCATCTTGAAGAGATTTCCTAACACCAATGTAAATTTGTGACCTTGGGCTTGGTCGCCAACCATCCATGTCTCCCCTGATTGGTCAGGGCCATTTAATGCTATGTTGGCACGGGACCTTTAAAAATGTTCCTCTTTGTCAACTCTTGTGATTGAATCTCTTGAATGTTAGCAGGAAAGAATATATGTGTGTTTTTGAATTCATTTGTAACCTAGTTGGATATTGCAATCTTATGATATTGGAGCAAAGAGAATTCAAGGCATTCATTGTGTTATTATTGAAGATTTATGTTTGTATTGTTGGTGTTGTTGTAGATTTGGAATCATCATCCATCTCCTTATGAGTTGAAATATCTTCATCCTCCTAAGGAATTCACCTCTGAGGTGACATCATTGTTATTTGAATCATTTCATCATTTGGTTTATCTTTGGCCTCTACGTTGCAAGGGCAGACACTCTCTAACAATGGTGTTAGGAAACTTGAATGCTATCCCAGGATTTGACTGAGGAAAATTCCTAAACAATACAACCCCCAAACCCCTCTCTTGTTGTCTTGTGTGGAGGTTATAGGTACAGGTTTCAAGGAAAGTGAAGTTACAAGAAGAATGTGCAAGAATCAGGTTTTCAGGATCCAAAAATAGTTCTAGAATATTCCTCCTAAAAGACTTGGGCAGTTACCACCCTAGTCTTTTGGGATTTCAGACTCTAGATCTAGCATCTGAGCATCATTTACAACATTTTCTCAAATTTGACCTTTGACAGATTCTCACTTCAGGACTTGGGTGGTCCCTAATTTCATCCTCCAACACTTCATCTTCTGAGACACAGGTTTTGATATCTCCCTGATCTTCCTTGTGTATTTAGATTTTGAGTTTTAGTTGTTTTTTGTCTGTTATGAGATGATTATTTTAGAACTAGGGTTTTATGCATATTTGATCCAGGGTTTTGATAAAAGACTTGGTTAAATCATATGTTTACATAGAGAACAAGAGCATAAGATCTATAGCTAAGTCCACCTCCTTGGTTGCAATTTAGCACAATCTTGTCCTTGAATGTTATTGTGGAAGAGGGTTTGATCTAGTTTGTATGCTTGTCTCCATCATCCCCTTTTTCATACTTAAAACATCTAAAATGTCATAACAATAACATTTTTAGGCAATACATTTTAACTTCTAAAAGCCAAAATAGAACTAACTTATAAAATAAAATCTGCATACATGTGTGTTCAATTTCTAGAGAACATGATTGTTTTAAGGAAGGTTCTAATAGAGAATAATAAAAAGAAGAGTGGCATCCTATTGAGGGCTCGCATGTCTTGCTGGGCGCAACCACTACTCAATAGGACCACCCTTATTCTTACCTTATCTCCTTTTTTAAAACAACACTTTAACAAAAAGGAAACTTCCTCTTTTGGGTGCCCATCAAAAGGCAAGTTTCTTACAAAATTTTAGTTTAAAAAAATGTGGAGAAACCTCATACCTAGTTGCCCCTCTATTAATTAATAAATTTTCTTTTAGTCTTGCTTCATTGGTAAAACTCCAAGTTATACATTTGTTAAATTTAAATTCCCTTCTTGTTCACACACCCAGTAGGGAATATACAGAGGTTTTCTAATGACCAAATCTAAAATAATATATTTGTTCTGGCATGCAATTTACTAGAGCATTAATAGTCTAAGAATTTGTTTCTAGTTGTTCAAAATAAGTATTTGATTACCAAACACACAGCAAATTCCATAGCAATAGACTATCCTTATAGATTTTTGTAAGATAATATTGTTACCAATTTTTCACCTACAGCTCAAATTGGTAGAGCTGAAGCCTTTGTTTCATTATAAGATGAAAAGTTCTTAACATTTTTTTGCTATGATATTTTGCATAGTTTGGAGTGCTGGAAAAGAAGAGGGTTCAATTTTATCATTAGAGAGACAACTAGTGTATCATTCATTGCTTTGTAGAAGATTCATCATGGATAAGAGATATTTCATTTCATTACAATAATCATTCAATTTTACAAATGTGAAACAACAATTGAACAAGTATTGTTTTGAATGGAAGAAAGAAAGATCAAATGTCCAACACAAGCCATGGGAATAGCTTAACCAGTAAAAACATAGAAAATAAACTATGCATCTAAAAATAAGAAAGGAAAAGGGCATATCCATCATTGCCTATTTAAGATCTTGGTTTGATCTTCATTGTAGCTAGCTCATCTTCGCTCCCAATCTTTGAATGAACATGTATCATGACAGAAGGATTGTTAGACCTCTAAATGTAGTTTCCTATGTGCCTATCAATAGAAACATAATATATTGCCTATGACGTACTGAATCAGATAAATAAATCATCTATGTGCAAGAGAGACTGAAAATGAAACAATCATTGAGATTCACTATTTTAAACTAACATGTTTGTTACTGTTAAGTATAGGTAAAATCATGTTGTTCATCTAAAGACATTTTAGCATGTGGTAAAAATGGGCTCCCAGAAGGGTTGAGTCCAGCATGCTGCCTCTGAGTTGCAGGAGGGAATAATTCATATTCATTGAGCTCAAATAGAACCTATTAAACTAAAGGGGTACTACATCAAGTCAATGCATGAGCTTCAAGCTTAATGTCCATCCATGATTGTCAGTTCAAGGTGTTATGAAGTGAGAACCATTAATGAGCATTGAGCTCTTTACAAGACTGCCCAATGATTTGACCTTTCAGATGAGGAAATATTTCAAATAAAGGTCATGATAGAATGAAGCCCTTGTTAAGTGCTTACATGTTCAGGACAACACTCTTGTGCTAATCATGGAATAATCAATGCATCATATGAAGCATAATCACAAATGAAATGTATGTTGTTCAGAAGAAAATCAAATGAAGCAAACTCCAAGTATGCATTGCAATGATAGGGCAGATACATCACAAAAGAGACCAACCACTATTGTCAACTGTGGAGCTATGGAACATTAAACCTTTCTTAGCTATCACTGTTTCAATCATGCTTTTCGTAATGTTCAGAGTTGGATAAAAGATACTATGTTACCATTAGATACTAAGAAAGCACCTACCATATGCCTCATAATCAGATATCTCATTTAGGTTCTCTTCAAAGAAATTAAGAGGACAAGAATATAGAAAGTACAGGGGCAGCTATAGTGATCAATGCCAAGACACTGTCATAAGAAGGGAGGTTTTATGAAGTCTCCAATATATTTTTTATGCCAAGTCATAGTCATCAAACAATCAACATATCAAGTGCATATGAAATGTCTATATCAATTCATAGAAGTATCAAGAAGAGAGTTAAGTTTTAATGTTCAGATACATCTACAGGGGGTAGCACATGAAGTTGTAAGTTATATATAGAATGTCCATGATATACAGAAAGTGAAGGAGCCATAACCATGGAATATGGTATGTATGTGAATACATTTGATATAGTATTTATAAAATACAGTAAGCTTGATAGCATGTGAATAAGCCACATCATAGAGATTGAATGCCAAGGAGAAATGATAAGCTATAGGAGGTACAGCTGCAAGAATTAAGTTTTCGTGTCCATTTTCATTCACAAGAGATACTAAAGAAAGACAATATATATTTCAGCTCATTCTATTTCATCAGAAAGTGGAGAGTAAAGAAAATATGGAGTATATTGTTCATCATGCATTCTTATTCCTATGGTAATCATTATGCTACCACTAAGACAAAGATTTAAGCACCAAGAACCGTAGCCTAAGATGTTGTCCATAAACAAATAATACTCAGAATGAGAGACTCTGGTCATGAAAGGTTTCACAGGAATTGCTTTATTCCTTCATAGGATAGTCTCAAAATCAAGTTTTGTTCACATAGAAAAGACAAATGCAGGTAAGAATTGTGATCTTAGTTTCATGGCCATAGCCTAAGACCTTCTTCATATATATCGAAGCCCCATATATGTGTTCATGAGGAAAATCACAGATACAGAGGAAATAGTGAGTTTCAAGCTTTTGAGGATTTAAAAAAATTAGAAATGGAGAAAGACCTAGTTTGTGCTCTCAAAATCCACAGCCTGAGAGTTGTTTTAAACCAAACCCCATTTAAATTTGCATAAGGAAAGCACAGGTGTAGAAAATAGAAATTTTTTGAGCTCATAGAATACTCAGAGATATAAGCTTGGCTACAACCTCCAATGGAGAAAATATACAAGAAAATACAAGAGCTTGAAAGATGAGAGCTTACCCTTATTACTATTGTGAGAGATCCATGAAAGGCCACGAGCATTTCTAAAGTTTTCATCTCAAAGGTACATTCCAAGATTTCATGGTGGAATCGAATACAAGAGGAAGATCAATGGAAAAGAAAATAAGAAACTAGAGATAAACAATGCATCAGAAGAAGGTGCAATTGCGGCCATGAAAGCTAAGAATGCTTCAAAAATGAAGGAGAAATATCATATTTGTTACTGAGAGCAACTTACCTGTAGAAAAATGCATGGAAATTCTTCACAACAATAAAGAATCAAGGGTTTTGACCTCAAACCCTAACCTTCATGGCTGCCAGGCAGAGCCTCATCATCAAAAAGACAAAGTGCAAATGGGCCCAAAAAGATAGGGTTCGTTGTTTTGTGTTTAGGGTTCCATTTTTTGGCCCTAGTTCAATGGTGATTTTTATCACACGGAATTAATTTTCAAAGCCTCAACTAATACCCTTGAGGATATTATATCTCATTATATATACAATGCCTAAGCTTTATGCCTTAGAGGCCATTTAGTCACATTTGAAAGATAAGCCAATATCCCATATACCTTAGAGTTTCATTTGCAAACCAATGGAGGACAGGCCGTAGGCCTTTTTATTTTCCAAAAAACATTCAATAGTGCCTTGAAACTTTATGATTTTTGTAGAAAATCAAATGCTGATATGGAATGTATTGTACTTGGCAAAAATTCATTTAAGCCTTGTATTTTTGTAATAAAATCAAATTGAGCCAAATCAGCAGATGAAACTATTAAATCCATTGTAGAACATTATTTAAGCAATGCTTTTATAAATTGCTTTAATAGTTGTTATTAAATGCAGTTAAAGAAAAGTGAACATAGACTAAATCATATCTTTTTAGATTTGGTTTCTTCTGGGCGAAATTGAGGAAAACTGGGCAAATTGGAGCTTTTATTGATCATGTAAATCTTGATTTTGAGGCGATTTTGGTGGGGCCACTTGACACAAGATTTTGAAAGATTTTACACCGAGTTTGGGGACATTTTGGGCACAATTTCTAAGGTTTTTTTTATGGATCTCAAAAATGACTTGGAGGATTGCTATTGGAGACATTTTCGCAAAATTTTTCTATTTTTTCTATTTTGGGAAAAATTGGAGGCATATATTGAAGAAAAAGCTTAGTTTTTGGGGAGAAGAGTTCTGATTATTGTTTCTTTCTCTCTTGTTCACCTACAAAGAGTATTGTAGACATTTTGTACTTAGATTCTTAGTTTTGATATACTCGTTTAGTTTTAATAAACAACAGAGCTTTCCTTTCTCATTTCTTGTCTCATACTTGCAACATCAATTTAACTTTTGTTGTGATTTGAAACAAAGAATCCTTTTCATGTCCTTTTATTGTTGGTTTGCATGCAAGAATCTCATATAATTTAGGTTGTATCTTATGTTTAGTCTTATAAACCTTTATACAAATTATTTTTGGATGGTATGAGTGAGATTCTGAGAGTTTAGGTTTTGAGAAGTCATTGTGAGTAACGTCATCAAAAGTCTTTTAAAAATTCTAGTAAAATATCCTGAGATTTTAGAATTTCATTATCAGTTGCCTTCTATCCTTTTTCTCAACAAATCATTTAGATTAGGTGAAGTTACCAAGAGAACCAACTCACTCTAGAGGGTCACTCCAAGTTTTAGGCAACCCACAGGCCTAGGTGTGTTCCCATGTGTTAACAGGTAGCTAAGTTGATAGCTTAGCATTTGGGTGCATACTTTGTGGATAACAATTTTTGGCATTCCTGAATGGACTATTTGAACCCTAATAGTTCAAAGCTCATCATTACATTGTTGGTTCTTAGTGTGTGCATCAACAATCTCAGCCTTTGGAGGTAAGGTCTTCAAACACATATGGCGACTCTAAATCAAGATCTACTAGTTTTAATAGATCAAGTACTGGTATGTTTCAAAAATTAAGATTTTATTCTTATTTCCAGCTCTTCATATGAGTAGAAATGTCAAATTTTCAAAGTCAATATATGTATACCCACCCCCATACTATGAAAATACTGTCAACATACCTTCTTATCAACCATACCCAAGAAGCCACAATGTTGGTTTGAGTCCAAATAACCCTATTACAACAAGCTACCAGCTTAGTCAAGATGCTTACCACCCACCCACCCTTGCCCAATCTCCTAATCAGCCTCAAAATTCTAAAATTATGGAGCTTCAAGACATTTTTTAAAACTTCACAAAGTAGGTAGAATAGATCAAGAGGAAGGAAGAATATAATTTGCAGTAGGACGAGCTAGCTTATCAAGCCTACCTTCATGAGCAGGAGCTGGAGGCACAAATGGTATAGTTTGAGAGGGAGATGCTTGCAAATGAAAAGTAGATGAGACTTTTGCTCACTTAAGCACATAGGCATCAAGTTCAAGAAGCTCCTATCATTCCAAATCAGTCCATTCAAGAAGGGGTTCATAAGCATAAGTTTCTAAGTTTCAAGCAAAGTGAACCTCTTATCCCTTCCAAGGTCAAGATTCCCTATTTTAGAGATCCTTTACCATTGCAAGAGCCTATGTTGGCACAATATAAATTTGTTATGCTTCAAAACTAGTCCATTAATCCTCAGTTTTAGTCATATCAAGAAATTGAACCAAGTGATCAAACTTTTGAACAACCATGGCAGCCTTCTTGGACTAAGTATCCTAGTTATAAAATGCCAAACCTTGTTAAAGCTACCCCTCCCATACCAATCCAAAATAAAGAAGAAGATAAAGTAGTAAAATATGAACCAATTAAGATTCCAAGTTGGTGTGGTGAATGAGAGAAAAAGGTGGTAGAGCCCAAACCAATCACAATTCCAAGTTTCAGTCCAGTAGCTAAAGGTTCTTGCAATCCCTTGTATGCTACCAAATCAGACAAACCAAATGTGAAGCAAGAGGTTGTTGTTGTTTGTGTTGCATCCCCAACTAGATACGAGCATAATGCATGTGTAGAGGAAGTTGATTCAGGCATGACACTGAATCCTTTGCATTTTGATTCTTTTGAAAAGTTTTCTAAGGTTGTTTATAAAATGAATGAAAGTAGGATATAGAGATTGGAAGGTGAAAGTCTTCAATTGCAAAGAAAAATTGCCCAGGTTCTGATGGAGAATAAATCAGATAAAGAAAAGGATGTCGTTTCTTTGTTTGATTAGCTACCTACTTTTGTTGGTGACGATGAAGACAACATATAGGTACCCAACTTACCAACTGATTTGGGACAGCTAGAAGATATTGCAAAACATGATGTACTATTGTTTCATAAGGCAAGGATGAGATTGAGGCTTCAATTTTACAAGAAGAGCAAAGGGACAGTTTTGTTTTGGAGTCTAGAAATCTTGTTTTGCATGAAGATAGGACAGACTACTAGGCTAAACATGAAACTAAATCATATTAGAATCTACGTGAAGATGAAGCATCTGGTTTGTTTTCAGAGCTCCCTTTGTACTATAATGAAGAGGCTAACATGAATGAAACTAAGGCAGCTTGCCTTGAAGAGAAATCAAGTGGACCAACTGAAGATGATCAACCTTTTCAAGACAACTTTATGCTTGATTGTCAAGATCCTAATTGTTTATCTTGTAGAGAGCTTGCCACTCTGCTGAATTCTTGTAGCAACCAAAATCCCAAGCCAGTAGATGATGAGGATAATAAGCAGGATGAAGGGAATTAGTTAGGCAATGTGAAAATTCAGGAAGAGTCAAGTGAGGAGAGTCATGTCTTGGAAGGTCAAGAGGTTGATTCACAAGGAAAGGTTGTAATAGATGTTGAAGGGGTTGTGGTGGAAGAAACAATTATTGAAGGAGAAGCCAGCAAAAAGAGTTATCAGTTTATCATCTTGAAAGGATGCCCAATCAGGCATCTTTCCATTCACTCCAAACTAGGAGAATGGTTGGGCATATTCAAAGGATGGGTGAGTTTGTCTACATTCTTTATGAAGTTTTGCAGTAGTTGATTGAGTATCTTCTTGTGCTTCACCTAGTTTTAGCTAATCGTAAGCATGTAAGTCAATGTTCTTTGTTGAGAAAAGGTAACTACTTGACCCAACCAGTGAATGGGTTTGTTTGACCAGCTTCTTTGGCTAGTTAGAGTAGGTTAGAGTTAGTGTTTTCGGTCAACAATTGCTATTCGCACATTTATTTCAATTATTTTCTTTCCATAAGTGCTACTGTGCATGTTTTCTAGCCACCAGGGCCTTTTAGTTTGCTTTTGTTTGGTTTTTTATTGATGGTTGGAGTAGTTTGTAGTACATTTTCATTGTTTTCTGAGTTTGAGAAGAGCAAAGTTTGACTCCATTCCCAATGCATGGTTAAGGCAACTGGTCTATATGCTTAGCAGGCAAACATTTAGCAGAAATCACCAGAAATGCTACCAATTTTTCACCTATAACTCAAATTGGCAGAGCTGAAGCATTTGTTTCATTATAAGATGAAAAGTTCTTAACATTTTTCTGCTATGATAGTTTGCATAGTTTGGAGTGCTTGAAAAGAAGAGGGTTTAGTTTTATCATTAGATAGACAACCAATGTATCATTCATTGCTTTACAGAAGATTCATCATGGATATGAGATATTTCATTTCATTACAATAATCATTCAATTTTACAAATGAGTTACAACAATTGAACAAGTATTACATTGAATGAAAGCAAAAAAAGATCAAATGTCCCACACAAGCCATGGGAATAGCTGAACCAGTACAAACATAGGAAATACACTATGTAACTAAAAATAAGAAAGGAAAAGAGCTTATCCATCATTGCCTGTTTAAGATCTTGGTTTGATCTTCATTGTAGTTGGCAACTATTTGCTATAGATCTTTGAATGAACATGTATCATGACAAAAGGACTATTAGAGCTTCAGATATGGTTTCCTATGTGCCTATTAATATAAACATAATATATTGCCTATGATGTACTGAATCAGATAAATAAATCATCCATGTACAAGAGAGACTGAAAATGAAACAATCATTGAGCTTCATTGTTTTAAATTAACATGTTTATTTTCTATGCAGGTATAGGTAAAATCATGTTTTTGATCTAAAGACATTTCAGCATGTGGTAAAAATGGGCTCCCACAAGGGTTGAGCCCAACATGCTGCCCCTAAATTTTAGGAGGGAATAATTCATAATCATTGTGCTCAAATTGAACCTGTTAAACTAAAGGAGTACTACATCAAGTCAATGCATGAGCTTCAATCTCAATGTCCATCCATGATTTTTAGTTCAAGGTATTATGAAGTGAGAACCATTAATGAGCATTGAGCTCTTTTCAAGACTACCTAATGATCTGACCTTTTAGACGAGGAAATATCTCAAATAAAGGTCATGACAGAATATAGCCCTTATTAAGTGCTTACATGTTCAGGACAACACTCTTGTGCTAATCAGAGAATAATGAATGCATCATATGAAGTATAATCATAAATGAAAGGTATGTTGTTCAGAAGAAAATTAGATGAAGCAATCTCCAAGTATGCATTGCAATGATAGGAAAGATACATCATAAAAGAGACCAACCACTATTGTCAACTGTGGAGCTATGGAACATTGAACCTTTTTTAGCTATCACTATTTCAATCATGCTTTTGGTAATGTTCAGAGTTTGAGTAAAGATGTTATATGTTACCATAAAATACTTAGAAAGTGCCTACCATATGCCTAGTAATCAGATATCTCATTCAGGTCCTTTTCAAAGAAAATAACAAGACAGTAATACAGAAAGTACAGGTGCAGCTATAGTGATGAATACCAAGCCACTGTCATAACAAGAGAGGTTTTATGAAGTCTCCAATATATTTTTTATGCCAAGTCACATTCATCAAATAATCAACATACCAAGTGCATATGGAATGTCTATATTAGTTCAAAGAAGTATCAAAAAGAGAGTTAAGTTTCAATGTTCAGATACAGCTACAAGACCAACCACTATTGTCAACTATGGAGCTATGGAACATTGAACCTTTTTTAGCTATCACTATTTCAATCATGCTTTTGGTAATGTTCAGAGTTCAAGCAAAGATGTTATATGTTACCATAAAATACTTATAAAGTGCTTACCATATG
Source organism: Cunninghamia lanceolata (assembly GCA_027924645.1). Lineage (NCBI taxonomy): Eukaryota > Viridiplantae > Streptophyta > Pinopsida > Cupressales > Cupressaceae > Cunninghamia > Cunninghamia lanceolata. The sequence continues at coordinate 22,985,040 of BSBN01000582.1, forward strand.
CCTAGTAATCAGATATCTCATTCAGGTCCTTTTCAAAGAAAATAACAAGATAGTAATACAGAAAGTACAGGTGCAGCTACAGTGATGAATACCAAGCCATTGTCATAAGAAGGGAGGTTTTATGAAGTCTCCAATATATTTTTTATTCCAAGTCACATTCATCAAATAATCAACATACCAAGTGCATATGGAATGTCTATATCAGTTCACAGAAGTATCAAGAAGAGAGTTAAGTTTCAATGTTCAGATACAGCTACAAGAGGTAGCACATGAAGTTGTAAGTTATACACAGAATGTCCATGATATACAGAAAGTGAAGGAGCCATAACCATGGAATATGGTATGTATGTGAATACATTTGATATAGCATTTATAAAATATAGTAAGCTTGATAGCATGTGAATAAGCCATGTCATAAATATTGAATGCCAAGGAGAAATGATAAGCTACAGGAGGTACAGCTGCAAGAATAAAGTTCTAGTGTCCATGTATATTCAAAGGAGATACTAAAGAAAGACAACATATATTTCAGCTCATTCTATTTCATCACAAAGTGCAGAGTAAAACAAAGATGGAGTATATTGTTCATCATGCATTCTTATTCCTATGGTAATCATTATGCTACCACTAAGACAAAGATTTAAGCACCAAGAGCCATAGCCTAAGATGTTGTCCATAAACAAATAATACTCAAAATGAGAGACTATGGTCAATAAAGGTTTCATAGGAATTGCATTATTCCTTCATAGAACAGTCTCAAAATCAAGTTCTCTTCTCACAAAAAAGACAAATGTAGGTAAGAATTGTGTTCTAAGTTTTCATGGCCATAGCCTAAGATCTTCTTCATATATATCGAAACCCCATATAAATGTTCATGACTAGAATCACAGATATAGAGGAAATAGTGAGTTTTAAGGTTTTGAGGGTTTAATAAACTCAGAAATGGAGAAAGACCCAATTTGTGCTCTCTAAATCCACGGCCTGAGAGTCATTTTAAACCAAACCCCATATAAATTTGCATAAGGAAAGCACAGGTGCAAAAGATAGAAATTTTTTGAGCTCAAAGAATACTCAGAGATATAAGCTTGGTTGTGGCCTCCAATAGAGAAAATATACAAGAAAATATAGGATCTCAAAAGATGAGAGCTTACCCTTATTGCTACTGTGAGAGATCCATGAGAAGCTGCGGGCATTTCTTAAGTTTTCATTTCAAAGGTGCATTTGAAGCTCTCATGGTGGCATCAAATACAGGAGGAAGATCAATGGAAAAGAAACAAAAAACTAGAGATAAAAAATGCATTAGAAGAAGTCACAACTGCAACCATGAAAGCTAAGAATGCTTCAAAAATGAAGGAGAAATATCATATTTGTGACTTAGATCAACTTACCTATAGAAAAAATGCGTGGAAATCCTTCACAATAGTAGAGAATCAAGGGTTTTAACCTCAAACCCTAACCTTCATGGTGGCCAAGTAGAGCCCCATCATCAAAAAGACAAAGTGCAAATGAGCCCGAAAAGATAGGGTTCATTGTTTTGTGTTTAGGGTTCCATTTTTGCCCTAGTTCAATGGTGATTTTTATCACATTGAATTGATTTTCAAAGCCTCAACTAATACCCTTGAGGATATTATATCCCACTATATATACAATCCCTAGGCTTTGTGCCTTAGAGGCCATTTAGTCACATTTGAAAGATAAGCCAATATCCCATATACCATAGAGTTTCATTTGCAAACTAGTGGAAGACAGGCCCTAGGCCTTTTTATTTTCCAAAAAACATTCAATAGTGCCTTGAAACTTTATGATTTTTGTAGAAAATCAAATGCTCATATAGAATGTATTGTACTTGGGGAAAATTCATTTAAGCCTTATATTTTTGCAATAAAATCAAATCGAGCCAAATTAGGAGATGAAACTGCAAAATCCATTGTAAAACATTATTAAAGCAATGGTTTTATAAATTACTTTAATAGTTGTTATTAAATGTAGTTAAAGTAGAATGAACATAGACTAAATCATATCTTTTTAGATTTGCTTTCTTCTAGGCAAGATTGAGAAAAACTAGGCAAATTGGAGCTTTTATTGATCAGGAAAGCCTAATTTTGAGGAGGTTTTGGTGGGTCCACTTGATAGAAGATTTTGGCAGCTTTTACATCCAGTTTGGGGAAATTTTGGGTATAGTTTCTAAGGGCTTTTTATATATCTCAAAAATGACTTGGAGGATTGCTTTTGGAGAGATTTTTACAAAAAATTTCTATTTTTTCCATCTTGGGGAAAATTGGAGGCATATATTGGAGAAAAAACTTAGTTTTTTTGGGGGGAAGAGTTCTGATTATTATTTCTTTCTCTCTTGTTCACCTATAGAGAGTATTGTAGACATTTTGTACTCAGATTCCTAGTTTTGATATAGTCCTTTAGTTTTAATAAATAATAGAGCTTTCCTTTCTCATTTCTTGTCTCATACATGTAATATCAATTTGATGTTTATTGTGATTCAAAACAAAGAATCATTTTCATGTCTTGTCATTGTTGGTTTGCATGCAAGAGTCTCATATAATTCAAATTGTATCTTGTATTTAGTCTTAGAAACCTTTATATAAATTATTTTTGGATGGTATGAGTGAGATTGTGAGAGTTGAGGTTTTGAGAAGTCGTTGTGAGTAAAGTCATCAAAGTCTTTTAAAAATTCTAGTAAAATATCCTTAGATTTTAGAATTTCATTATCAGTTACCTTCTATCTTTTTCTCAGCAAATCATTTAGATTAGGTGATGTTACCAAGAGAACCAGCTCACTCTGAAGGTTTACTCCAAGTTTTAGGCAACCCACAGGCCTAGGAGTGTTCCCATGTGTCAATACGTAGCTAAGTTGATAGCTTAGCATTTGGGTGCATACTTTGTTGATAGCAAATATAATTCTATAGAAATTGGAGATGGGTATTTGTTAAACTAACCAAAATGAATCTTAAGGAAAAAATTTAAATCCAGACCGTGTCTAGTTTCATGGGCAATGCCCAAATTTCATTTCTAAAATCTAGTTATTGAGTAAATTCCCAATTGCCCAAAATTGATTTCAATAGACAAATGGAATTATAAATTTATTGCATCTAAAAACCATAGTTTGAAAAAATCTTAGAAATCAAAGAGAATATTAAATCATTTTCTAATATCAATAACTGCTGAAACAATTTCATATTTGCCATAAAAAGAAAACTTATCAATGTTCACACCTCCTGACTGATGATTTCTATTCAATATCTGATTCAATTTCCTATTGGAGATACAATGCTTTCCCTTCTTGCAAATTTCCTCTATTCTCTCATAATTTTTCTTTTTCCCATGAAAACTCTCATTTAATTCTTTACAATCCTTTTTAGTTCTCTTTTTTTTTTTTCTCTGAGCAACTAGCAATAGTTGTAGATATTTATACTTTATTTCCAAACAATTGTTTTGATTCCATAGTTGTCACTTACTCTTTCTTACTCATCTCAAAGCAATTCATTATTTAATAGATTTAACACACATTTTGTGTGGAAAACTAGAAATGTTCTTGACTCTATTTTAATAAATTTTAAATAATTATATCATCAAATATATATATACATATATATAATGAGAAAATAGATCTGGCACTTAACCATATGCAACCAATCCCATGAGATGAGGGATTAGTGATATTCATACTACTAATTATATATTCATCTTCTTGGAAATGTTGTCATTGATGTCAAAGTTGCATACACATGTTATCATTGATATTAAGAAGATAGTCATGAACAAACAAAAGTATAAGAACATGTTGTCATTAATCTCAAGAAGGTGCATGAACAAGATTGGTGTCACTAATGTCAAAGACATAAGATTGAGATTGCTGGAAAGATTGATGTCTAAGAGATTGTTATGGAGGTTGTTGGAATATATTGTCATTGATGTCAAATGTAGCAATATCATTGAATGAAAGGCATAAGATTGTCATTGATGTCAAGGAAGAATGGTCCAGTACAATAAGAGTTAATCGTTACATTTTCCTGTTGAAGAGAAAAGAAAATAAGAGTGTATTTGTTACACGTTACCATTGGAAGATTGCGGATTTAGAGGTTGACTAGTAGATATGTGATTGTTTAAATTAAAGATTTAAACAATGTGGAATTGGCACTAAGGATAAGTTTTAAATCTGTATTTATATCCAAGTGGCCATTTTGAAGACAAGGCAAGATATGTATATGAACAAGACTTGTATAAAAGAAAAATTGATTAACACTCAAACATACCATTTTTTAAGATACTAAATGGAGTGATTGACATATAAAAGGTGGTGTGATTTATACATGAAGTGGAGTGACTCAAATAGGGACAAAAATAGTTTGTTATATTGTATGAAGAGGTGCATTGAATATGAAATGATGAGAGATTTGTATAAGAGAAAAATAGAAGTTTGAAAGGTTGCGATTTATTTTATCAACAACTGTTATCATCTCAAAAAGCATTGATCAAGGTTCACATAAGACAAATTTTGTCTTATTCTTTTGTTTGGAAAAGGTACAATCAGTAACGGAGATGTTGGTTATGAAGGGATGTGTCTTTATGTAAATTGCCTCTCTATAAAATATATAAAAGGAGAGAATTAGAGGGTTTTGAAAGAAAGAAATTAGTGATATATTTATGGGTATAAAGGAAGAGAAGAGCACAAGTATGAAGTGTAAATCTAATTTATTCTGGGAATATATGTGTAATAAAGAGTGGATTTAAAAAGACAAAAAAGTATGAAGAATATTTCAGACTTGTGCTAAAGAATATATATAGCTCATGTGTGTAGATAAATGTAGATATGTATGAAGAATATGAGAGAAAATTAAGAGCAGATGTGTGAGGAAACAAGTGATATATTAGTGATCAAATTGAAGGAAGACATTGACAAAGTTTGGATCAGATTTGTGAAAGATATTGTGCATGATAGTGATCAGATTTGAAAGGAAAATTGTGCATGATTGTAATCAAATTTGTGAGAGAAGGTTATTGTGTAGATAGTGATCAAATTTGGAAGAAGGATATTGTGTGAGTTGTAATCAAATTGTGAGAGGAAGATCCTATGAAAATTTATACTATATCAACCATTGAAGGATTAATAGCTTGGAGCCTATCAAATAGAGGTTGGAGCCTCTTATTGCCTTTGAGCTCAGTTTGTGTGGGGGTTGGAGCCTCCAATAGGTTGGTGCCTATAATTATGTCAAGTGAAGATTGGAGTATCTAGTAGGTTGGAGCCTACAAGAAGAAGAAGAAGATCAATCTATAATATATAAGCAATATTTTGCCATGGTTTTCTCCCAAAAGAGTTTCCACATAAATCACATGTTTTCATTGTGTTCTTAATTGCTAGATCTAGCATATGTGTAGTTGATGTGATTGATTGAGTTTGGAAATTTTGTATTATACTAATTCATCCCCCACCTCTCAGTATCATCATGTGCTCATCAATTAGTATCAGAGCGGGTTCCTTCATAGATAGCCTAAGAGCTAGAAGGTAGATCTTAAGAGCACATATGGGAAAAAGAAAAGGAAATAAGGGAAAAGGAAATACTAAGAAAAATGTTAATTAACTAGCACCAATAAAACCAAATGAAAATGATGAGGTGGCACTTGGAATAAACATGGCAACATAAAAGAAAGATGATATCTTTGAAAAACAATATGACATTGTGAGTGAAAGAAAAGAAAAGTTAAAAGGGGAAGAAAATATGATGAAAAAATAGATATGGAGTTAGAAGAAGAGAATTCATCTTAAAAATGAGGAAATATTCACATCATCAAACAAGATGAAGAATAATAATAGAGCTTCTGGTTCCACTGTGTGTTGCTTTATTTTGCATCATAGTTGATGCAAAATAAAACAACACACAGTGGAACCAGAAGCTCTATTATTATACAATGGACTATGGAAATATCATGTCTACAAGATGACAAATTCAAAACATGAATCAAGCAATAGCTCAAGCAATGAATTGGATGCAAATGAATCCCATGTTGATAAAAAGCTCAAAGAAGAATCTGACATATACAAAGGTAAGTATAAAAATTTTAGTTGTGATAAAACTGATTATTGTGTTTTTGAATGTGTGCAGGTCAAAAGTGATGAGAAAAGCAAAGAAGAGAGAGATTCAAAAGAAGAAATACTTCTCATGGTGATGGAAGCAAAAGGAGATAAAGATAATAAGAATAAGGATGATAAAGTGGATCTTGAGGAAGAAATTCACCTTGTGTATGATGAGATTCATTCACTTAAAAGAAGAAATGTGTGTCTAAAGTCAAAAGTTCCAGATTAAAGTGAATCTAAGGCGAAGGTATCACAACACCCTTGGAGAAGTGAAAAGGATGATCGAAGATCTAAAATTTAAAATCGAAGAAGTAAAGAGGATCGAGTAAGAAGTAAGAAGTCAATTGAAGATAAAAGAAGAAGATTGTGAAAAGTATGAGTCTAAAATTAGTTACTTGATGATAGAACTAGAGAAAACAACTACCAAGCAAGACATGACCCTCAAGGTTGATAAAAGTACCAAAATCATGGATGATATTATAGATGGGCAAAAGTCATCATGCATAAAGACAAGTCTTGGTCATGAAGCAAAGGAAGATCAACCTTCAAATGAGCAACAAAAGAAAAAAATTAAGAAAAAACTAAAAGGCTATGCAAATGTTCTCGAGAGTTCCATCAATTATGAGAACAAAAAGAGGAAGGAAAATAATGTCCAAGAGAAAACTAATATCCCTCATAGAGACAACAAGGAGAAATTCACATGATCATTTCCTCCAAGCCAAGCGCAAATGAACAAGTTTCAAAATTCCTTTCATGGTTATTGTTATTCTTGTAATAACTTTGGTCACAAAGTAGTAGATTGTTGGACATGTACAAGAAACTTTGGTTGGACCAAGAATAAAGGTTCTTATGGGTTTCCAAATAGAAAGTACAATATCATATGTTACAAATGCAACAATCATGGTCATAAGGCAAGAGATTGTAGAACACAAGCAAGATATGTAAAAATAAAAGTTCTTATGACTTTTCAAAAAGAAACTATAATTCCTTTGGTCATTTGGTGGATTACAATGTTACATGCTACAAGTACAACAATTATGGGCATATGGCATGATTGTGTAGAAGTGGTTTTGTGGAATACCCTAAGAAGAACAAGAAAGTGGAAGCCATGGATAATCATAAGAAAGAAATTACAAAAGTATGGAAAAGGAAACAAGAGAAAGATAATAAGAAGAAAGAAGAAACTATGCTTGTGCTTCATTCACAAGAAGTATCACTAAGTCCATAAGGAAGAGTATGAGTTTAGGCAGAGCTAACCAATGCATTATTTTTTTTTGAGAAATAGATGTTTTACACCTTGCATAATATTGTATTATTTTATTCATGTAAAATAAACATTTATTTGTGGTGCATCTTAATTGATGTGTTTAACTACATTAGATATTTATTTGGAGGTAACTTGTAAATGTTGTATGTAACATTGGGATATTATTTGTATTATTTAATTGTTGGGAAAACTTAGTACCAATATTAAATAAGGGGGTCAATGGTTTTGTGTATCCATGGTTTTGGAACACATGGTTTTATCCAATACCACAAGTTGTATTTGTGTGAGCTTGTCTATAAAAGAAAGCACATGGTTAGTGGTTTGGGTAAAGGGTTGGCTATTTCATTATAGGTGGATTCGAGGTTTGTGAGAGGTTGTCATTGTATTGAGCTCTCTCCTATAAGTGTATATTGTGAAGCATGGCAGGTGATGTGTGGATTCATGCTTGGACACATGGAGGATGCATTGGAGGTGCTTGATGGTTCAGAGGTAATCATGGATACTCATGGCATGTATTGTAATATCTTTATTGCTAAATAATACATATGAATGTGGATGCTTTTGGAGGCTGGGTATTTCCCTCTTGAGGGTTTTCCAAGGGTATATCTTGTGTTATCTTGTTGATTGTTCATTTGATCTTTGCATTACATTTCATTTATGCATCTTATTCTCATATTGGGCTATGTGGAATTAGTTTTATTGGACCTACAAATTCCTAACATGTGGTATCAGAGCCATGTTTATTGTTAAAGGAGGTGTGAGCTCCCTGGTTTGTTGATAACCCTTGTGTGTGTAGATCACGTGCAAAATGGAAGCCATGTCAATGCATGGAAGGATTGAGGACATTACAAGGTTTTGTGTAGGTTGTAGTGTAGATTGGGGGTTCTAGGAATTGGAGATTTGATATGTATTTTGTAGATTTGATGATTGAAAAATCATGGCTAAAGAGGGTTTTTTTGTTTGACTTCTAAGGGTTTTGAGGAGGAATTTCTATAGATGACCTCCTGGGACAAAATGAACATCGCCATTGAGTCCAGGAGGCCCAAGAGGTGAAGATTCATATAGAATTTTCCCATGTTTAGCCACAGGAGAAAAAATAAAAAATTTTACCCCCAGGTATGTAGTACAGATCTGCAGAATAAAAAATAAAAAATAAAAAATTCCCTATGTACTGGCTAGATTTTTCTATACTTTTGAAAAATTTTGATTAAAAAAATAGGTGAAACTATAGGAATTATTTTAAAATCAAGATGAACAAAAGAAAATTCGCAGTGGTCCGCAGATTGTACTGTACCTACATAGAGCAAGGTACTGGCGGGTACTCTCTGTCAGGCCAGTCCAGCTACCCAGGAAGGCTAGTGTGGCCTTTGGCCACTGCCGGCACTACCCCCTCGCAGGGTATTTAAAGAAAAGAATTATTATTTAAAAATTTTTGGCAGCAAAAATAAAATTTAATGATAGCGATTTAATTCATTAATTCGGACCTATAAAATATTAAACCACCTTAATGCATTTTTTTAGGTCTGTGAAAATGAGACAAATTTAAAACCTTATTGATTTCCACCACGTCACTATGTGATGCCAACGATATGCCATGTCAGCATCACTTGTGCTTTTACCTAGTCAGCGTGATGTCGTCAGCGATGACATCACGCCACGTCAATATTGTACAAACATGGTCCCACTATGGGTCCCCTTTTAGCCCTTGGTGGGCATTTTCTTCTGGGAGGCATAACTTTCACTCACGGTATCAATTTTTTTACTTCTTATAGGCAATGGAAAGGTCTATCTGAGAAATACGCAATGGTATAGGTTTGTTCATCAGATTTTACTATTTATGATAGAATTTGGTGCCTGAAGCCAAGCATTGCTCTGATAGTTTTATGCTCATAACTTTTGCATACAGAATCAGATTTTTGATTTTAGATAAGTGTTGGAGAGCTATTGTAGTGTACTATAGTTTGGATCATGTAGATTTTCAATTTGGTGTGCAAAAAGAGATTGGTACTTGTTTGATCACTTGTAGGAGCCTAAGATTTAGAGTGAGTTTATGAGTGCATTCGGATAGATTTTTGGGCACAAACTTGTGGGAGTGCATGTTGTTATGAGACCAATAGCATAGTATAGTAGGTTTTCAAATTTGGTGCTTTCTTATACAAGTTTACAAGTGTTTTTCAGAGTTTAGGCTTTGATGGAGATAGGTACATAGGTTGTCTTCTATTTTGACGACATGGTTGATACACGTGTGAGACTTGGAGTCTTGTTTCAGTGGGAGTTGAGTATAGGTACAATGATGATGATGATTATGGTGTCATAGATATGTAGGTACACCTTTGCATTGGCACGACATGATCATGTATGTGATTGATAGGTATGGGCTATGATGTTTGATTCATGATTATAGGTGGAGTTGTGGTGTTGTTTTAGGGGATTGTTCTTATCTCCTAGATGCTTGATTTGTTCCTCAACTATGGTACTTGTGCACTTGTTTGGCAGGTCGAATCTAGTATTGATTTGGTGTTTGAGTCTTGGAGTCTACAGGTTGTCTTCTTTGATATCTCAGTTTGCATATTACTAGTGTGATGATGAGTTTGCATGTTACATTTGTTTTAGATCTATGAGTTATGTATTTTTGTGGGTTGATCACATGTTTGGCTGCAGTGGGATGACTCAGATGCGGACTGTCTATATCCACTAGATTGATTTAGTGTTTATGCAAACTTTGTTAGTTGGCCTTGTCTGTAGTCCTTTGTGCATTGGTATGTTGCATTGGGATAAGAGGATGGATGATTAGAGTGTCTTGATAGTCAGTTGTTGGGACTTGTAGCATGTTTATCATGATGTCATGGATAGATTTGATATATGGTTTCATGTGAGCTTTTGACAGTGATGGTTTTATCTTCTTGTTTGGAGATTATGGTTTACTCTACCTTTTGGGAGCTATTGACGTTACAGTGAGATTCCTTGATTGGTTTGGGGCCATGGATAATCCTCATTTAGGAGATGGTTTCTTTGTTGTCATGGATAGCTTGGATTATGATTCTTGTTTTAGTGGGTGTACTTTGGCATCCTAATTTCCATTGTTAGTAGATGGTTAACTTCATATGATTGGAGATGTTAACATCTTGATTTACCATGGAGGACTTCTTTGAGTCTTTGGTTGAGGTGTTGGTTTATGATTTGTCAGTTCAACATATTTATCCTTGATTAAGAGATGTTGATATTATGTCATGGTTCACTCTTGATGCTATCTTAGATTTTTGGCATGATACAAGTTCTCTTGAGATTGGATGTATGCATTAGTGCATGTGATCTTCCTTGGAGGAGATGGTTAGATCATGATGTCATGATGGGCTTCCTTGATTATGCAGATGTGAAGTTGGAGCACTGACAATGATCTTGTTAGTTCTCCTGGTATTGAGTACTTTGGTCATTTACTTGAGAGCTTCATGATAGTGTAGTGTTGCATTTGGAGTTTCAGCATTGATTGATCATGGAGGTGCTCATGGATACTTGGAGACCTAGGTGAGGCTACAGTTCTCTTGATATTAGAAACACTTGTTGAGATGGTTACTCATTGGAGGTTTCAGAAGATAGACCGAGGAGCCTTACACTTGGATATGGACGTGAGTTCATTATGGACCTCGATGAGATTGTTCTTGGAGAGAGTCATTGTGTCTTGGTGTATCCTAGAAGAGCATTCTCATTCCCCACTCTTGGTCTAATTGGTAGTTTATCATCTATGAGGTATTACCCATCCTTTTAGATGTATTTTGATTTATATTTCATATTATCATAGATATGGATCTTGAGCTACGATTATTGGTTCTCAAGGGTTTATTTGAGGGATGCTAGTATGGTTATCTCCTTGTTCATATGGTTTGATTTATGATGTTCATTATGAGGAGTTTAGGAGATGTGATTGGGCTTATTCGTGGTTATGGAATGATTCTAAGTTTGATCTACCTTGATTAGAGAGGCTTACATCCATGTTGGTTACATGATACATATGTTCATTTGATCTTATGAGATTGAATGGTTCGGTGTTGTTGAGGCTTTTCATTTGGGCTTGTAGAGGAGATCATACTTGACACAACTTAGCACTTTGAGGTGTTTGTAGGACATTATGATTTATAGGTTTTCTCTCTTTGTCTTATGGCTACTTCCTGAAGGATCATGTTGATATGGTTGGACTTGGGAGAGTTATGGTGAGATATTGTGAGAGAGTACTGCAGTGATTTATCTTGCATATGTGGATCATTGTGATTGTTCTTGATACTACATTGGCTTGTTGATTATCCAAACCTTGGTTTGAGTGTTGATTGATAGACTTGATATGCCTTGGATCTATTTTCAGATTTGACATTACTAATGTAGTGGGAGTTCCTGGATGTATGTGTTCTTCATTGACATGTTTTATATATGGAGCTTGTGATTGTGGTATATGGGTTAGATATGTTGATGGCATGAGTTTATTGATGTTGTTGATACCTATGAGGTATGGATGGTTGGATGTATTAGCATATATTATGGGTGATATTTCTAGTCATGTGGGTTTTTACCTTTGACAGTAACTTGGAGCATTTTGTTATCACTTGGATTTGATGCTTGTGTTCATTGGATTGGTGCATCTTCACCATGGCATGTTCCTTTTCTTCCATAGGTGGCACATCAGAGGATGAGAGGAGTTCTTGCTTGAGATGGTGGTCACTTTGATTTTATTGCAGGTATCTTGATGGAGCATGAGAGCATGTTGGAGATTCATGTTTGCCTATGATGATGTATATCACTGATTGACCATTATGCAATGTATACAACAAATGGGATAATGTTGGGAAATAGGTGTTGTACACCTTGCATAATATTGTATTATTTTATTCATGTAATATAAATATTTATTTGTGGTGCATCTTAATTGATGTGTTTAACCACATTAGATATTTATTTTGAGGCCACTTGTAAATGTTGTATGTAATAGTGATATTATTTGCATTATTTAATTGTTGGGAAAATGTAGTACCAACATTAAATAAGGGGGTAAATAGTTTTATGTATCCATGGTTTTGGAACACATTGTTTTATCCAATACCACAAGTTGTATTTGTGTGAGATTGGTCAATATAATCAAGCACATGGTTAGTGGTTTGGGTAAAGGGTTGGCTATTTCATTGTAGGTGGATTGGAGGTTTATGAGAGGCTGTCATTGTATTGAGCTCTCTCCTGTAAGTGTATATTGTGAAGCATGGCAGGTGATGTGTGGATTCATGCTTGGACACATGGAGGATGCATTGGAGGTGTTTGATGGTTCATAGTTATTCATGGAGACTCATGGCATGTATTGTAATATCTTTATTGCTGAATAATACATATGAGTGTGGATGCTTTTGAAGGCTATGTTTTTCCCTCTTGAGGGTTTTCCCAGAGTATATCTTGTGTTATCTTGTTGATTGTTCATTTGATCTTTGCATTATGGTTCATTTCTGCATCTTATTCTCTTATTAGGTTATGTGGAATTGGTTTTATTGGACCTACAAATTCCTATAATCTTTTAGCTTTGAAGAAGACAATTCAAGATAGATCAGCTAATGCATACTCTATATAAGCATTCTATTGGCCTTGATCAATGGGGGAGAGTTATAAAAAATGGTAGTAGTAGAGTACATATTAGAAAGGTACCTTATAGTGAAGTGACAGAAAATTGATGTCAAGATAAGAGAGCCTAGAAAGTTTGAGACAATGGAAGAAGAAAGAAATCAAGATAAAGATGCTATGGGGAAGGAAATAGGAATGAGGATCACAAAGCTCTAATTTTTTATCATAAGAAGATATGAAGATGATTGTGATAAAGATGTGTGTAAGACTAAACTTGATGAGAGAGATGTACTTAAACCTAATAGAAGAGTGAAAATGATCCAAAGGAGTCTCTGCCTGAAGAGTATGTTTGTGACAATTCTGCTAGAACATGTATTGGCAAAAGCAAAAGAAATTTATAGTGGAAAGTTGGATGGATGTGTTGATGCCTATGTTCGACTTTATATTGAAGGAGTTCTTATTGATGTAATAATGCATAGAAGACATGGATGGAAGTATAATAAATATCCCTTTACCATTAATGTAAAAGGGGGAGAATTACAGAAAGGTGGAGAGCTACAACATAGAAGAGTTATAAGAATAAGAAGAATGGTGCCATTAATGTCAATGAGTATAACAGAAAGGGGGAGATTCTTTGAGAAGAATTAAAGGCATTTTCTATCTTGTAAGATGAATAGTGAATGATGGATAGCAAAACAAGTTCCTGATGTGTTAAACATGAGAAGATCATCCAAATTATTTATTTCAACAGCTATAGAGAAAGCATATCACCCCAAGCAACAAAAAGACAAAGTACAAAATTAGAGCAAGGGGAAGCTTGAGAAAGGAGGAGCTCTATAGATAGGGGGAGCATCACAGAAAATAAAGAATCACATCATGAAGGAGAAATGTATGTTACATCCCTTTGCCATTGATGCCAAAGGGGGAGAGATAGAGTAAGAGGGACCAATGCAAAAGAAGAGAATTATTTTAGTGTTTCCATCAATGACAAAGAGGGGGATTGTTGGAAATGTTGTCATTGATGTCAAAGGTGCATACACATGTCATTGATATTAAGAAGATAGTCATGAACAAACAAGGGTATAAGAACATGTTGTCATTGATGTCAAGAAGGTTCATGAACAAGATTGGTGTCACTAATGTTAAAGACATAAGACCATGATTGTTGGAAAGATTGATCTCTAAGAGATCATTGTGGAGATTATTGGAATATATTGTCATTGACGTCAAATATAGCAATATCATTGAATGCAAGGCATAAGATTGTCATTGATGTCAAGGAAGAATGGCCTAGTTCAATAAGAGTTAAGTATTACATTTTCTTGTTGAAGAGCAAAGCAAATAAGAGTGTATCTATTACACATTACCGTTGAAAGATTGTAGATTTAGATGTCAACTAGTAGATATGTGTGTTGGCAAGAGACACTACTAGGCATGTTAGGTGTTGTCAATTATGGCAACTAAATCTATCTTACACATCTGCATTATATCATCTGATCATACCGGAAGTCAGATTGCAGATTTCTCTAAGTCCAAATAGACAAGGATAGAGCATATGATAAGGTTCAACATTTTGGTCCACATTTCTTCATAGGTAATCATATTGTGCTATGGATCTGAGATAATGTTAAGGGATGATAAGGCTACCTAAATCCAGATTTTTAGCCTTCAGTGATGAAGGGATTGTAAGTTACAAGCATCTGAGTATCAGGTTTTGGTTAGACAGTTCAGTTTGGTCAAGAACATGTTGACCAAGTGTTTGATCCTTGTGCAGATGAAGAAAAGTGGTTGGTCGAGTAATTTAGGAGATCTAGTGGTATTGGTTGACATGTGAGGTGACTTGGATACATAAGTTTTGGTCCGCATTGATGTTTGTGCAGATAGAACAATGTTCTTGAAATAGTTTCCAAGTTTTCTTAAGGCCGACTACAGTTGATGTAAGTTCATGTAGCGGATATATATGATCATTGAATTCGAACATGTTTGGATGTGAAGATGTGAATATAAAGGGATAGATGTGAAGTAGAGTAGTATCAAGTGTGAAGTAAAGAGATCTAAGCTCCAGATCATGGCAAAATAGTGAAGTAGGGTAGAGAGAGATGAAGTGTGTAAAATCAGTGTACTGAGCTCAACAGGAACTACATTCTTGCATTGTTAGATGCTAATCTTTAGTTCAAATATTTTAGTGAACTCTTGTAATTCCTTTTGTAGGTAGTGAGCCTCCTTTGAGCAGTGACCTCTGGGCAGTGTGCCCAAAGGCATGTGCCTTCCCCATTTGTAACACTTTTAACAGAGTATAAGTTCTTGTGGGTTAACCCCCACTATGGTTTTTCCCTTAATCGATTTTCCATGTAAAAATACTGGTGGTCATATGTTATGATCTTGATGTTTCTATGTTGTGTTCATGCTTCACTCTTTTGGATCTATGAGATAAATTAATAAAGAGACATAATATTAAGTTTTGCAGAACACCGATTCACCCCCCCTCTCAGTGTTCCTTAATTTTAATAATTGGTATCAGAGCAAGGTTCCTTTGAATAAGTTTAACAACTTGAGGAAGATCTGGGAAGGTGTTTTAATGGGTTCAATAAATCATCAACTTCAAGTGGCCGTAGATGACCTTGACCTGTCTAGAGCAGAAATTAGAGATTTGCAAGAGCACCTTAACGATGTTAAAGATTTAATTAAGACCTTAAAAGGACAACTAAGCAAATCTAATGAAAAGAGAAAGGAGCTTCTTCATCAGCTAGCAAATCAGAATGAAGACAATGACATGGATGAGGCCCTGAAGGTGAAGACAAAGGAATGTGAGAAGTTAGGAAAAGAAGTTCTTGTCCTAAAACATGAGATGGAATCCAGGGTGATGAGTCTAACCAAGGAAATTGAAGAAAGGAAGAAGACTGAAGAAAAACTTAATCAATCTTTGAAAGTTGTAGATTGGATAGAATAATTGGTCATCTAGAATTTGATCTACAAGAAACTATGGATAATAAGGATCAACTTGAAAGACAAATTGTCATTCTCAAACATGACCTAGAAGTTGCAAATGAGTACAAAAAAAAGTTTAAGATTAGATCAGCTAAACTTGAGGTGTTGCTTGATAGTCAGAAGATGGCAGATGATAAGCATGGTCTAGAATTTGAGAAATGTGAAAGCTCTGGATCTGGTTAAAGAAATCCTAAAGCAAGAAATCAAGGCAAGAATCCTAGAAGGCCTCTGATAAGACAACCTAATGCTTAAAGGTATCCATCTTTCAATGGAAATTGTTTCAAATGCAATAAGTATGGTCATAGAGCTAATCAATGCAGAAGTAAAATAAATCAAAATGGATTATCTTTCTCTAATCAATGCTTTAAATGAAAAAGGATAGGTCATAAGGCTAAGGATTGCAGGAGTGGATCAATGAACCCTCCTAAAGACAAACAAGTTTTCAATGGAAAATGTTTTACTTGCAACAAGTTTGGGAATATGGCAATGTAGTGCAGATCTAAACCTACTCCAACTTGTAATTGTTAGAGAAAAAAGATTGTATGTTTCAACTATAACAAATCCAGACATATTGCTATATTTTGCAGAAGCAAAAAGGTGAACTCATAGGTAGGTAAAGGAAGAACATAGCAAAAGATGGACAAAGGCAAGGGCAAAGTAGATGTGAATGAGATTCAGAATGAAAAGGACAAAACATGGGTGAAGAAAGGTGCAAAGAATAAAGGTGATGGATCCGCACTAGAATCTAGTGTTGATAATTCCTCTAGGAATTGAGTCAGGAGCTCTAGCCTAGGGGGAGCTACATTGAATATCTAATTCCCCCTCCCAGCAAGTGGGTGCCTAAATTTGGCACAATGAATGAAGATAAAGAAGCTTATTGTAGATTTATTAAAGCAAATTCTAGAAGAAAAGAAGTTAATGCAATTGTTTGTAGAGCAATTGAAGAGTAACTGTATACATAAATAGTGTAACTGGATGTATTAGGGCAGAGCATTTATTACAATGGCAAATTAGGTTTTGCAGAGCATAAAAGCTCATTTACTCAACATTTAAATCACTTTGCATTCAAAGAGAACAAGGAGAAGAGCGCTTGAGCTGAGATTTCAAAGATTTAAGTGTGAAAAGTGAATTCAACAGCTAACCCTAATCGGTGAAACAAGGCATTCTCTGTGAAACTTTCTAAATTTGTAATCTCTGGATGCAACTACTCTGCTAGTTGTTGACATCACCGAAAGGCCCTAACCTAAATTCAAAAAGCATCCACACAAAGCTATAGAATTCGATCCGTTAGGTGCCTTTTCAAATGTTCTGCATGGTGTGTTGCATGTTGAAGATATTAGGGCTTATATTCATGCTAGCATAGATGAGTTTGGGGATTCAAAGTTAGTAGATTTGTTCAATAATCATTTGAGGAATGAAATTCATGGTCTTAAACCTGACTATAAGGAACCACAAGATAAACATTTTATTCAGATTATAGGGTTTCCATCCTTCGATGAAGATGAGTGGGTTTGATATGTGCTGAGTCATATGCATGATGAGTTTATGTGGTTAATGAAACCCTTCAAGATCACCAAGGAAACCATCAAGGCCGTGATAGGGTTGAACTCATTTGGTGGACTGCTAATGTTGAAGTCAGTAAAGAATCAAATTGTAACTGATGCTACCGGTTCAAGGTTTGACAAAAGGGTAATGACAATAAATGAAATCACTAATCTGGATGTCAAATTTGCATCAATGGTGATTGGATACAAGATATATCATTCTAGTAGGGAGAATTCTGTATCTGGTACAACTATCTATGCAACTTATCAGATGTTAAGAGAGAATGCTGACTATGACTTGTGTGAGTTGCTGCAGAACTAGCTGATGGAAAATTTGAATAAAGTTAAGAAGGATAAGAAGAACACTTTCAAATATGGTACACTGGTCCTATGTTTGTTCTTCTATTTCATGAATGAGCTGCCACGGATGAAGAGTTTGTATTAGACAAATGACAAACCCGTTGCCATCCAAATAAAAAACCACTTGCACAGTATTGGTGATTCTAAATCCCAAAGGACTGCCATCTAAGGATATTTCAAGAACTTTTAGAATATACTACACTCAAGGGAAAGAATCCCTAAATATGTGGTTGAAAAATACAAATATACAGTCTATTTTATGGTGGATACATATCAGTTTTTAATGGAAGCAGTTGAACCAAGAACTGTGTGGATCATGCCCATGGGGTATGAAGTTGATAAGCAAGTATTAGATATGTATGTTCAACAACTTCTGAGTAAACCAAAGGACACCACAATTGAAAGATTTGGGACATATGGTGAACTCAATGTGAAACTGCATGTTGAGGTCCAGAAACCTTAATCTAAGAGAAAGATTCAAAGACATGTTGAAATGTATGCAGAAAGCATTGGCATAACAAAAGAAGTTGTGAGACTAAACAGGGAAAGGATAGAGAAAGCTAAGAAGGAGAAGCAAGATAGGCAACAAGGAAGTATTCCAACAGAATCCTCTTCTAAGCCAAGAACTACTAGGAGTAAAGGTATAACCTTCGGTGCATCACCTTCTCTTATTGAAAAATCCAAAGAAAAACTTACCAGTAAGGAAGGAAAAAGGACAAAGGTAAAGAGAAAAATAACATATGTCAGTATGGAGAAAATGGATGAAGAAGAAACTGACTCAGATGATGAGATTAAGGAGTTAAAGGCCTCAGGCACCAAAGTTGCTAAAGTGTCTAAGAAGAAGCCCTACAAAAGAAAAAATCAAGTAAAAGGCATAAGACAAAGGCTTATGTTGAGAAGTCTACTCCTTCTATGGAAGTCATCTTTAAGTCAATCACTGTAGATGGAAGCCTAAAGCCAATAGCTAAATTTTATGATTATTACAGTGATGCTGACAAAAGAATTTTAGAGGATGCTACTGTAAAATACTTGAATGATACTTGAATGTAATCAACAGAGAACTACTGGAGATTTTGTCAGAAGTTCCTAAGAGTTTAAAAGACATTCTAGAAATAAGAAAAGAAGCTACCAGAGCAAAATATTTAGAGCTAAGGGAACATGTATTATCCAGTCTATGTCCGGTGATCTCTAGAAAAGAAGACAAAATTCTCAAAGAAGTCAAGAATGAATTTAGAAGCAAGAAAATGATGAATACGCTGATGAGTGGAGACATTGATGAAGTTGTTAAAGAAATAGAACAAATTCTAAAGAAAGCACTGGACAAGAATAAGTTTTATGTGGTTACAGAAAAACCTATTGATACTAATGACACATCAATTTTGAATGATGAAGAGTTGCAGAAAAATGAGCAACAAACTGAAGTAGATGATGTTTGTATTTCGGAAGAAGAAATATTGAATAAAGAAGATGAAGAAATGATGAAGGAAGATTAGGAAACTAATGATGGAATTGATTCCTCCACTCTAGATGTTGAGGAATTTGTTAACACTGCTACTGAGGATACACAAAATCCTCCAGAAGAGAAGGCAGAAGATATTTCTGATATAGATAAAAGCAAGGATGCCTCTGATGATGATGCAAAGAAGATTGAAGCAGAGAAAAAGAATGAAAATGATGAGCAAAACTTTGTGGTTAACTCTGAAAAAGGAGAAGATGGAGGCCCTAAAGAGCATAAATTTGAAACATCTTTTTGGGCAATAGACACTGTAGAAGCAATGAAATAAATTTTGGAGAGAGATAAACAAATTGCAGAAGATCAAGATATAATACAAGGACCAATAAATTTTGATACATTATCACCAGTATAGAAGATAAAGTTGGCCTCTATTGCACAAGCTAAGGCTAGAGAGGAAATTTTGAAGTCCCATATAGAAGATAGCGAGTTGCTTGCCTTTGTATTTGGGATTTGGAGAAAATCATGCCTACTTTTCAGAAAGACTCATCATCATCTCCCTCCGGTCAATTGAAGACTCTGATAAAATCTATAAGTACTCATTTTGAAACCTTATAGAAGTAAGCAGAAGTTAAAGTCAAAATGAATTTAATGAAAAGAGGTTTACTAAAATAAAAATAATAATTAGTTATGATAGATCAGGGCTTGATACTAGTGTAAAGAGTATTCAAAATGCCCACTCTAAAGGTGTAGAGATTTATAAGTTTTTCTTAAATCAATCTAAAGTTGTTGAAGATATTGAGAAGAAAATTAAGGACTTAGAGCTCAAATTATCTAACATTTCTCAGTCATATAGTCCTTTAACTGAGTCTATAACTGCCAAAGAATGCCAAGTAGTGAGTTTGCAGAATGAGTTGACTGATTTGGAAAAAGAAAAGGTTAAAGTTTTGGGCAGATTAGATGAGCTCAGGGGACTGATTTCCCCCAAGTTAGAAACTATGTATGATCTATTGGCAGAATCCCACACTGCTACTGCTGCTAGTGATCCTACTGACCTTCAAAGGGCAGAATCATAGGCATTTTGTTCAATGGGCATATATCTATTTTGGGAAGCATTAAGAAGAGTTGGGACAATGAATTGACATGGTTGAAAAACATTTTTGGTGATATCTTTTTGCTAATGAACAAGGCTTAAGGACTATATGTTCCAATGCAGAAGTATGTAGAGTTTTGACTCATGTGCATAAAATTTTTGCATGAATTTTGATGTGTGTTTTTTTAGCCCTTGCCATTGATGTCAAAGGGGGAGAGGAAAAGCAATGAAAAATGAAGAATTCATTTAAGGGGGAGCATTGGAAATCACAAGTGTACATAGTAAGGGGAGCTGTTCTAACATAGTCATTTTCACTAAGTGTTTCCATCAATGCCAAAGGGGGAGATTGTTGGAAAGAGACATTGCTAGGCATCTTAGGTGTTGTCATTGATGGTAACTAAATCTCTCTTACACATCCACATTATATCATTTGATCATACCAAAAGTCAAATTGCAGATTTGTCTAAGTCTGGATAGACAAGAACAGAGCATATGACAAGGTTCAGCATTTTGGTCCACATTTCTCCACAAGTAATCATATTGTGCTACAGATATGAGACAATGTTAAGGGATGTCAGGGCTACCTAAACTCAGATTTTTAGCCTCCGGTGATGAAGGGATTGTAAGTTAAAAGCATCTGAGTATCAGGTTTTGGTTAGACAGTTTAGTTCAGTGAAGAACAAGTTGACTAAGTGTTTCATCCTTGTGCGGATGAAGAAAAGTGGTTGGTCAAGTAATTTAGGAGATCTAATGGTATTGGCCAACATGTGAGGTGACTTGGATACATAAGTTTTGGTCTACATTGACATTTGTGCATGGATTCAGCTGACAGAACAATGTTCTTTAAATAGTTTCCAAGTTTTCTTGAGGCCGGCTGTAGTTGATGTAATTTCATGTAGTGGATATATATGATCAATGGATTTGAGCATTTTTGGATGTGAATATGCGAATATAAAGGGATAGATGTGAAGTAGAGTAGTATCAAGTGTGAAGTAAAGAGATCTAAGCTCTGGATCATGGTAGAATAGTGAAGCAGGGTATAGAGAGATGAAGTGTGTAAAGTCAGTGTACTGAGGTCAACTAGAACTGTAATCTTACATTGTTAGATGCTAATCTTTAGTTCAAATGTTTTAGTGAACTCTTATAATTCATTTTTTAGGCAGTGAGCCTCCTTTGAGCAATGAGCTCTGGGCATTGTGCCTGAAGGCATGTGCCTTCCCTATTTGTAATACTTTTGACAGAGTATAAATTCTTGTGGGTTAAACCCCACCATGGTTTTTCCCTTAACTGGGTTTCCACATAAAAATACTAGTGCTCATGTGTTATGATCTTGTTGTTTCTGTGTTGTGTTCATGCTTCTCTCTTTTGAATGTATGAGATAAATTAATAAAGAGACATAATATTAAGTTTTGCAGAACACTGATTCACCCCCCACCCCTCTCAGTGTTCCTTAATTTCAACAATGTGATTGTTTAAATTAAAGATTTAAACAATGTGGAATTGGTGCTAAGGATAAGTTTTAAATATGAATTTATATCCAAGAGATCGTTTTGAAGACAAGACAAGATATATATATATATATGAATAAGACTTGTATAAAAGAAAAATCGATTAACACTCAAACATACCATTTGTTATGATACTAAATGTAGTGATTGATATATAAAAGGTGGTGTGATTTATACAAGAAGTAAAGCAACTCAAATAAAGACAAAAATAGTTTGTTATGGTGTATGAAGAGGTGTGTGAATATGAAATGATGAGTGATTTATATAAAGGAAAAATATAAGTTTGAAAGGTTGCGATTTGTTTTAAGAACAACAGTTATCATCTCAAAAAGCAGTGATCAACATTCACATAAGGCAAATTTTGTCTTATTCTTTTGTTTAGAAAATGTACGATCAACAAGGGGGATGTTGGTTTATGAAGGGATGTATCTTTATGTAAACCTCCTCTCTTGAAAAGATATAAAAGGAGAGAGTTAGAGGGATTTGAAAGAAAAAAATTAATGATATATTTCTGAGTATAAAGGAAGAGGAAGAGCAGAAGTATGAAGTGTAAATCTGATTTATTTTGAGAATATATGTGTAATAAAGATTAGATTTAAAAGAGCAAAAAAGTATGAAGAATGTTTCAGACTTGTGTTAAAGAATATATATAGCTCATGCGTGTAGATATATGCAGATATGTATGAAGAATATGAGTGAAAATTAAGAGCATATTTGTGAGGAAAACATTGATATATCAGTGATCAAATTGAAGGACGACATTGACAAAGTTTGGATCAAATTTGTGAAAGATATTGTGCATGATAGTGATCAGATTTGGAGGGAAAATTGTGCATGACTATAATTAGATTTGTGAGGGAAGGTTATTCTGTGGATAGTGATTAGATTTGGAAGAGAGATATTGTGTGAGTCATAATCAGATTTGTGAGAGGAAAATCATGTGAAGAAGCATACTATATCAGCCATTGAAGGATTAATATGTTGGAGCCTACCAAATAGAGGTTAGAGACTCTTGCTAGGTTAGAGCTTAGTTTGTGTGGGGGTTGGAGCCTCCAATAAGTTGGTGCCTATATTTTTGTCAAGTGGAGATTTGAGTCTCTAGTAGGTTGGAGCCTACAAGAAGAAGAAGAAGAAGAAGAAGATCAATCTATAATATATAAGTAATATTTTTCCATGGTTTTCTCCCAAAAGGGTTTCCACATAAATCATGTGTTCTTAATTGTTAGATCTAGCATATGTACAATTGATGTGATTGATTAAGTTTAGAAAAGTTTATATTATACTGATTCACCCCCCCCCTCTTACTATCATCGTGTGCTCATCACATCTTACCCCTCAACTAAACCTCTACATCTATATCCTAATCATATCTGACCTTTAATACTATTCTGAGCCTCTTTATTGTGTCAAGATTTATCTTCCATAAAATCAGAATCCCTTTTCTTTGATGACCTCAGTACCATCTGATGCTTCAGCTTTGATGGGGTAGATTTCTTTTTTTTTTTTACCTTTGTCCATTCTCAGTTATTCGAAGAGAACTCAATGTTTGAAATTTTTTTCCTTTGGGCTGCTAATAGTTGATTCCTCAACATAATCATCAATTTCTAAAACTGTAATTTCCTACATAACTTCTCTGGTTTATCTTCATCCAAGGAGGCCCCACACATAGATGTAGAAGATGAATTTTTCTATGAATTGTAAAGAGAAGTGGGTTGTTGCACATTAAAATATGAAACATCTTGCTAAGAATCCCTCTTTGTTTGAACATCTGGAAGGATATTGTAGTGTTACAGCTTTGTAGCCATCCACCAAGTCTCCTTTTCATCTTTATAGCTTCACATCTAAGCTTGAAATTTAGGGCATCGAGGGGCAGAATGATCTATGTCAAAACATTTCCTACATTTGAAAGCAATTTTTTCATAGTCTATTGGTTGCCTCCAGCATCTGTCACCCACCTTCAAAGATATCTCAACTAGCAGAACTCTAGTTAAATCTATTTGCACACACAACCATGCATAGGTATTGTTGGTGAAATTAATAGTCTCAAGAGAAATAAAATGATATTTACCCAATCCGTTAGCAATTGCTTGCAAACTCTCGATTTCCCAAAATTGCAAGGGAAGGTAGGGTAAATGCACCTAGAGGATGGC
The DNA here is from genome assembly GCA_027924645.1 of Cunninghamia lanceolata. Classification (NCBI taxonomy): domain Eukaryota; kingdom Viridiplantae; phylum Streptophyta; class Pinopsida; order Cupressales; family Cupressaceae; genus Cunninghamia; species Cunninghamia lanceolata. The sequence continues at coordinate 23,009,083 of BSBN01000582.1, forward strand.
ATAATTAAAATCCTAAGTTCGAGGATCAACAAATAAATACCAGAGTTTGATGCACAAAAAATCCTTTTGATAATACCATGGGCCATATTTCAAAATCTTTTCCCTATCTTCAAGCAAATCAAATTCTAGAATGAAGAAACCCCTCATAAAGGGGTATAAATGGATTTCTCCCTCCATGCATTCTTTCCAATTTTTTGAGATCTAGACATAGCAATTGCAGAGCTTTGACCAAACTTTTGGAAACCTACAAATAAGGGTGTGTTCCTATAGATATTCCTCTCTATCCCCGATGAGACCATCCATGCATATTTCAGGAACCTAGTCAGAATGTAGAAATAGGAATCTGCCACAATCCCCATTTGCACCTGAGAACACAAGATTTGATTTTTTTCCCTTTGTGCTGCTAATAGTTAATTCCTTAGCACAATCCTCGATTTCTAAAACTATATTTTCCTCACATAACTTCTCTGGTTTATCTTCATCCAAGGAGGCCCCACACATAGATGTAGAAGATGAATTTTTCTATGAATTGCAAAGAGAAGTGGGTTGTTGCACATTAAAATCTAAAACATATTTCTAAGAATCCCTCTTTGTTTGAACATATGGAAGTATATTGTAGTGTTGTGGCTTTGTTGCCACCCACCAACTCACCTTTTCATTTTTATAGCTTCACATCTGAGCTTGAAATTTAGGACATCAATGGGTGGACTGTGTTGCAAGTATGGGCCTAACCGGTGTTGTCATTGATGTCAACATACTCCTATTGAATTAATGATAAGGATTGGATGAGTTGTGTGCTAAGGATATTGAGAAAATTAGTCTCAATCAGGAACAATGAAGAACAGTGATGACAACAAAGTAAAAGTCCAAGATAGGTTGAGGATCGGAGGATGCAGATTAAATAGTTTATAGATATGTGTCTTAAGATGATCTAGTAAAGATTTTAGAGGTCCGCATGAAGATCTGAAGAAGTTGTGGTCGCTCAAGTAAAACCAGTTCTGGCAAATGTTCAGTGGTGGCAAAGTGATATAGATAGGCCCGGTGAGATCTGGAAATGCATTATCCTATTCTGTGGATTTGAGGATGTGTTGAGGAAGTCTTTGTGGAGTGTCAGCTCGATTGGTTCATGGTTTGAAGGTCTACAAGCATCTATTCTTTTGTGATAGTGATGACAAACTATGTTCTTGAGGTTCCAGATGAAGGAGAGAAGGATTTTAGTAAGTAGATGAAGTGTGGATGTTCTTGGTGATTCAGGCAAGCTTGTGGTGGTCTTTGGATCATGTCTAGTTCATGTTGGTGGTCCACATTAGAGTTGGAGCTTACAATTGAGGAATAACTTCTGGATGATGGTGTTCTTTTTGTGAGAGGCCGACCGAATGAGTTATACATCTTGCAGATGTTCTTATGGTTGTTAGCTGACTTAGATGATCATTCATAAGCTAATGTCATGGATAAATAAGGGATTGCAAAGTCATTTCAAAGGTGTCCTTATGAAGATGAGTGTGTGGTAGTGAGGAGGACAGTGAAAGGCAGAGCAGAAGTTTTGGGCTTAAATGGAATTGACTCAAGCATGGTGAAGATGCTATTTACCAGTTCAAGTATGTGATACTTATTCTTTTGTGGACAATGTGTCTCTTGTAGGTAGTGAGCCTCTTGTGAGTAGTGTGCTCGGGCAGTGAGCCCTAATTGGCATGTGCCATTTTGTTCTTTCTATTCTTCTAACAGAGAATACAATCTTGGGTTAGTCACCCCGTGGTTTTTCCTTTAACCGAGTTTTCCACATTAAAATCTTGGTGTCTCTTGTGTTGATGTGTTCCTACTCTTCAGTTAAATGCATTATGTTTCATGATTGATTTATTGTTATACTACTAAGTGAATGCAAGTGTTTAATAAGAGGAACGTTTTGTACAACTGATTCACCCCCCCTCTCAGTTGTATGCCCTGAATCTAACAATTGGTATCAGAGCCAAGTTCCTCTAAAAGGAGCTTAATCGCTTGAGGAGATCCAAGATGTCATCCTACAAGAAGGATAGTCCAAAATTTGATGGAACCAATTTTAATCTTTGGAAAGGTCGCATGAAATGTCACCTGCAATGTATGGGAATGGCGTACTGGACCATGGATACAACACAGTATATACCTTCACAGGGTGGTTCGAAAAATCAAACTGAAATCACATATGCTTAAAATAATTTACGGACCATAGAGGCTCTTCTAAGTGCATTATCAGATTCAGAGCTCTCAAATGTTATTGACCTTCCAATAGCTTATGAAATTTGGCAAAAACTAAAACTTCTGCATGAAGGAGACAGGTATGTTAAATGTACAAGATTACGGAGTTTGAAAGGGAAAATTGAAAATCTGAAGATGAGAGAAGATGAAATTATCACAACTTTTATGCCAAGAGTAAATGAGATTGTTTGTAGAATTAGAAATGCTAGTGGAGTCTTGAATGAAGATGAGATTGTTGCCAAAATTCTCAGATCCCTTCCTGCTTCCTATAAAATCAAGGCCTCTGCAATTGAAGAATTCAGAGCTCACACAACCATCACAAGAGATCAACTAGTTGGTAAATTGGCTGCATTTGAAATGGTTCAGTTTGGAGATGAACTCTGAAAGACTGAATCTGCATTCAAAGCCACTGCATCTGTAAAAGGTAAACAAAGGGTTGATCCAGGAGAGAACTCTTCAAGGAAACTTTCATGGTATGAAAAAGCAAGAAAAGGCCTGGAAGAAGAAAAAGCTGAAACTGCTCACCTTGAAGCTCTTATTGCAAAAAGACTACCAAGAGGATCTATTAAGTATGAAGGGAAATTGTCCTTTAAGTGTTTTAACTACAATAAGATTGGTCATTTTGCCTCAAGGTGTCCGAAAACATTTTCAAGGCCAAATTCTAACAGATCAAGATCGCAAAAGAATTGTTACTATGTTCATGAAGATGATGATAATGAAGGAGTAAATGATGATGAATCAGAATCAGGAAACAAATCCAAAAGTGATTGGGTGTTTATTGCCATCAAGGAAGAAGATCCAATGCCCTCTGAATCTATCAATCATAAAATTGTAGAAAGAGCTCTGGCTGCTCAAGTTGAAGAGAAGGATGATTGGGTCATTGACAGTGGTTGCTCTCACCATATGACCGGTGACAAAAATAAGTTTATAGATTTGGAAAGGTATGAAGGTGGAGTGGTAACTTTTGGTGATAATTCTGTCGGTAGAATTAGAGGTAGAGGAACTATTTCTTTTGATGGAAAGAACAAAACTGGTAATGTACTATATGCTGAAGGATTGAAGCACAATCTTCTCAGTGTTGGAAAGTTGGTGGACAAAGGCTATGATCTCAGATTCAAGAATGGAAAATGCAAGATCTTTGAGAATTTCAGAAACAAAGATTGCATCCGGTACCCAAACAAAAGGTAATATCTTCCATTTAGTTGGTACTGGTAAAAGTTGTCTATTTGTGCAAGTTGATCAGAGTTGGTTATGGCATAGGAGAATGTGTCATGTGAATTTTGACAATATCATCAAGATAAGTAATACTCAAGCTGTTAGAGATCTTCCAAAACTAGTGAAGCCTACAAATAGCTTATGCAAAGAATGTCAGTTGGAAAAACAAAGCAGATTCTCATTTAAAAGAAAGGAACAATCTTCTACCGGATTATTAGACTTAGTTCATACTAATCTTTGTGGTCTGGCAAGAATCAAAAGTGTGTAAGGTGATAGATACTTCATGTTGTTAATTGATGACTATTCTAGGATGATGTGGGTAACCTTTCTGAAAGAGAAATTGGAAGCTCTTGAGAAGTTCAAAATATTCAAGGTTATGGTAGAGAATGAAACTAGATTAAAACTTAAATATCTGAGGTCTGATAGAGGTGGAGAATTTACATCCGGTGAGTTCATAGATTTCTATGAGAAACATGGTATAAAGAGACATTTGTCTACTCCTAGGACTCCACAGCAGAATGGAGTAGTGGAGAGAAAGAACCAGACCATCTAGGAAGCTTCTAGGACCATGATGATGGAAGCAAATGTTCCTCAGATCTATTGGAGAAAAGCTATCAGCACTGCAGTCTATACTCTCAATTGAGTTCAGATCAGAAGCAATATTTGTAAGACTCCTTATGAACTTTGGTTTGGTATTACACCTATTGTAAGGTATTTCAGAGTGTTTGGTAGCAAATGTTACATTAAGAGAGATGAAGATCTAAGAAAATTTGATGCTAGAAGTGATGAAGGAATATTTTTGGCTTATTCTACTCGAAGCAAAGCATACCGATGTTATAATAAGAGATTGAGAAAGATTATAGAAAGTACTAATGTGAAGGTTGATGAAGGAATTGAAAACCCTCGAGGTTTTATGAATATGATCAAGATGATCAGAATGGTGTTCTAACTCAAGGAGCCCAAGTCTCTTTTGAAATTCAGATTGAAGCTAGTTCAGTAAATCAGGAAGAAGAAATAAGTTTTAAAGAGCTTGATCAAGAATTAGAAGTGCAAGACACCCCCAAAGTTCCAAGTTATGTAAGACTAAACCACTCTAAAGATTAGATCATAGGTGATAAAAGAAAAGGTGTTCAAACAAGAAAAAGGATTGCTCAGGATTCAAAAGAATATTGTCTGATTTCAAAGATTGAACCTAACACAGTGAATGAAGCCTACAATGATGAAAACTGGACTAAGGGAATGGAGGAAGAACTGATGCAAATTGAGAAAAATCACACTTGGGATCTTGTTCCCAGACCTAGAAACAAGAATGTAATTGGAACCAAATGGGTCTTCCAGAACAAACTGAATGAAGTTGGTGAAGTAATAAAAAATAAAGCCAGATTAGTTTGCAAGGGCTACTCTCAAATAGAAGGAGTTGATTTTGAAGAAACTTTTTCTCCGATGACAAGAATTGAAGTAGTTAGATTATTTCTTGCATTTGCTGCCTTCAAGGATTTCAAGGTATATCAGATGGATGTCAAGTCTGCCTTCCTGAATGGTGACTTGGAAGAAGAAGTGTATATTGAACAATTGGATGGATTCCAATTGTTTGATCATGGTGATATGGTCTGCAAGTTGAAGAAGGCACTGTATGGTTTGAAGCAAGCCCTAAGAGCCTAGTATGAAAGATTGGACAAGCATCTTTTGAACATTGGTTTCAACAAAGGTACTGCTGATCGTAACTTATATTTCAAAATTGATCATGAAAACATCTTAAGTGTTGAAGTGTTTGTTGATGATATCATTTTTGGAGGAAGAGATAGTATGTGTAAAACCTTTTCAAATCAAACAAAAAGTGAGTTTGAGATGTCCATGCTTGGTGAAATAAATTTCTTCTTGGGTCTGCAAATCACTCAAACAAAGAAAGGTATCTTCATTTCTCAGACCAAATATGCAAAAGAATTGTTGAAGAAATTTAGGATGGAAGATTCAAAGCCAATGAATACTCCCATGGAAACTGGATGTAAGTTGCACAAAGATGATGAATCTCCTAAGTTAGATTAGACAAACTATAGGTCAATGATTGGAGGATTGTTGTATCTCACTCAAACTAGACCAGACATTATGCAAGTTGTTGGTCTTGTTGCTAGATTCCAAGATGATCCTAGAGAATCTCATGTCATGGTAATCAAGAAGATATTTAGATATCTAAAAGGGATAGTTGAGTATGGTCTATGGTATCCTAGAGATCATGATTTCTCTCTTCATGCATATACAGATGCTGATTGGGCAGGAGATGTGGATGACTGGAAGAGTACCAGTGGTGGAGAATTCTTTTTGGGGAAGAGATTGGTTTCTTGGCTGAGCAAGAAACAAGAGGCAATATCTTTGTCTACTATAGAAGCAGAATATATTGCAGTTGTAGGTAGTTGCACTCAAGTCTTGTGGATGAAGCAGATGCTAAGAGATATCAAAGTGGAGTATGAGGAACCTATCACAATCTTCTGTGATAATTCAAGTGCAATAAATATATCTAAGAATCCGGTGTTGCATTAAAAGACCAAACACATATCCATCAAGTTTCACTTTTTGAGAGAGCAAGTGAACAAGAATGAAGTCAGATTGGAGTTTGTGCCTTCCAAGGATCAGATTGCAGACATCTTTACTAAACCTCTACCTAAGGACTCTTTTGAGTATCTAAGGGAGAAGTTAGGGGTTATTGCCCCTTCGGTGATGAACTAAGGTGCACTGAGGTGCATCAGTCCAGTGGATATCACAGTCACATCTTGTGGTCTAGATTGATGATGGGGAGTTGCTACTCAGGGGGAGTAGCAGATATAATTCTGAAGTGGTAGACTTGCAAGTATGTTCCCTTTGCCATTAATGTCAAAGGGGGAGAGAAGACATGTGTAAAATAAGTGGTTGCTGATCAAAGGGGGAGCAGTAAAGGAAGAGAAGACATGTGAATGGTTGTTGCTAATAGAGGGAGTTGTGATAGTAAGAAGAAGTTCTTTTCTTGATGGTTAAAACTATTTTTTACATCATATGTTGCCATCAATGACAAAGGGGAAGATTGTTGCAAGTATGGGCCTAACCGGTGTTGTCATTGATGTCAACATACTCCTATTGCATTAATGATAAGGATTGAATGAGATGTGTGCTAAGGATATTGAGAAAATTAGTCTCAATTAGGAACAGTGAAGAACAGTGATGACAACAAGGTAAAAGTCCAAGATAGGTTGAGGATTAGAGGGTACAGATTAAAGGGTTTATAGATATGTGTCTTAAGATGATCCAGTAAATATTTCAGAGGTCTACATGAAAATCTAAAAAAGCTGTGGTCACTCAAGTAAAACCAGTTCTGACAGATGTTAAGAGGTGGTAGAGTGATACAGATAGGTCCGGTGAGATCCAAAAATGCATTATCCTATTCTGTGGATTTGAGGATGTGTTGAGGAATTCTTTGTGGAGTGTCAACTCAATTGGTTCATGGTTTGAAGGTCTGCAAGCATCTATTCTTTTGTGACAGTGATGACAAACTGTGTTCTTGAGGTTCTGGATGAAGGAGAGAAGGATTTCAGTAAGCAGATGAAGTGTGAATGTTCTTGGTGATTCAGGAAAGCTTGTGGTAGTCTTTGGATCATGTCCAGTTCATGTTGGTGGTTCACATTAGAGTTGGAGCTTGCAATTAAGGAATAACTTCCAGATGATGGTGTTCTTTTTGTGACAGGCTGACCAGATGAGTTATACATCTTGCAGATGTTCTTATGGTTGTTAGCTGACTTAGATGATCATTCCTAAGTTGATGTCATGTATAAATAAGGGATTGCAAAGTCATTTCAAAGGTGTCCTTGTGAATATGAGTGTGTAGTAGTGAGGAGGAGAGGGAAAGGCAGGGCAGAAGTTTTGGGCTTAAATGGAACTGACTCAAACATGGTGAAGATGCTATTTACCAGTTCAAGTATGTGATACTTATTCTTTTGTAGATAGTGTGTCTCTTGTAGGTAGTGAGCCTCTTATGAGCAGTGTGCTCAGGCAGTGAGCCCTAATTGGCATGTGCCATTTTGTTCTTTCTATTCTTCTAACAGAGAATACAATCTTGGGTTAGTCACCCCGTGGTTTTTCATCTAACCGGGTTTTCCACATTAAAATCTCAGTGTCTCTTGTGTTGATGTGTTCCTGCTCTTGAGTTAAATGCATTATGTTTCATGATTGATTTATTGTTATACTACTAAGTGAATGCAAGTGTTTTATAAGAGGAAAGTTTTGTACAACTAATTCACCCCCCCTCTCAGTTGTATGCCCTGAATCTAACAGAATGATCTATGTCAAAACATTTCCTACATTTGAAAGCAATTTTTTTGTAGTCTATTGGTTGCCTCCAGCATCTATGACCTAGCTTCAAAGAGATCTTAGCTAGTAGACCTCTAGTTAAATCCATTGGCACACACAACCACGCATTGGTAGTGTTGGTGAAATTTAGTCTCAAAAGAAATAAAATGATATTTACCCAATCCATTAGCATTCTGAGGATTGGGTAAATATTATATAGAGATTATTATATAGAGAATAACATATCAAGAACAATCTAAGAAAAAACATAAAAGTTTCACGCCCACAAGAAATCGAGCACTGAAAAATGATCAACACATAATAACTCATAGCTTAAGTGATTAAATAATGGAAAAAGCTCAGTTGTTCCAGTTAAAAGACTTACACATACCTCTATTACTGGGTATGAAATACATTTTTGTAACTTATAAACTACTTCTCAAATCTGATGTCTGCTACTGTAGAGTTCAATCCACTACAATGAATTTCATCATAACTAAATCCTATCTCCACAGCTTATTACTAATAAAACTTCAAAATTCTGGAGGAGCAAAAGCCTTGTATAAAAGACAACCAAGATAAGTTTGATACCTTTAAGGTCTCTCCATCTCAAATTTTAAATGTAATGACACTTGCATTATCTGTATTATGTGCAACAATAATTTGGTACCCTTATCTTTCCACCTGACAGTCCAATGCCTTCTACTCAATCAATTCAGGAGCATATCACCTTACTAGAAAATCAAGCCTATCAAATAATTTATTTCTGCGATGGTCCCCCAATTGTCTTACTATCTTCTTCCAATGCTTAGGACAAACCTCACCAGACCTAATCCATTCAAATCAATCTTTAGTTGGAGAGTGATATAAATTTTATAGTCAGGACAAGCTTCTCTTTTACAATAGTATCCAGAAAGAAGCATTATACCTACCTTCCCTTCACAAGATCATCCCAATCAACAACATCTTCATCAGATGCATTAGTCTCCAACAATCTGCATGCAAGTAATTTTAAAAGAGCAATGCCTCCTAATCATCCATCTCATATATCAAAATACATTTTTTAATGCCAAAAACATTTTTCTATCAATAAAATATATAGAATTACAAAACTAAAGAAATGAGATCTACCATCTTGGACTACTACAAGGACCACCACCTAGGACCAGCTAGGAGCCTATTACATAGCAACTAAACACTGCATTTTTTCAGAGTATGACTCCATATTCTATGAAAAAGCAAGTATAGAACCAAAGGCACATTAGAGTGATCTTCCCTATGTGAAAATACCAAAAACAACCATTTGTTTCCCTTTGTGATCCTCTTAATTTATAGTCAAGTTTTTGCTAAATTTGAAAGGACTCCATGGATTTTGCAAATATATCAACTCTTAAGTATAGATGAGGATTAAATATTTTTTGGGATCATTGACTAGATCAAGCATCTGTAAATAGAATATAACTATGTCATATAGAAACTAGCCATAGCAGCAGGGTTTGCATGTAGATTTTCAAATTTTAGGCCCCGTTGCCAAAAGAGGTGAGATAGAGACCTAAAACAGAACATAGATGATGCTAAACATAACTGAACATAGAATATTACTATATACACCATCTCAATGAGACTAATGATAGAGAACACTCACGCCCCATAGCAAATCAAAGTGTATCAAACAACTTCCATTCAAATGCAAATAGTCATTGGAGAAAATGCTTTATATGATTGTATCCCTAATACCCTATTTGCCAGTCACATCATAAACTTTGAATTTCATAGTAACATACCGGACATGATTTAGTACGTTTAACTTTTGAGCTATGTTGGCACCCTAACTTTTAGTTTTTCTAACAGACAAATGTTTGGGATATCATATTATAATCTCTTAAAACCGCTAAAAGAATCCAAAACTAACAGTTCCAAGATTGCCAATATGCAGAAAGGCTGTAGATCTAAAGTTCAAGATAAACATATAAGACCATGAAAAAAAACATGTTAAACATACAAGAAAGTGAATAGAATGCACAAAAGGCTAGGTATTTGCAGTTAATTTGAATTGATTTACATTCATACTAAGTTGTAGGAAACTTGGAATTTTTTATGAATTGAGGTTTTGACATCAAAAAGCTATTGGAAAAGAGAAACAAGAATCCTCTAGAAATGGGGGAATGACACAAGAAATAAATTATTTGAAAGAAAATAAAAAAAAAGAAAACATGAAATTTTTTTCCAAGTTATGCATGTACCTGCTAGCAAATAAATAACATTCATAGGCTTTAAAAATTAGAATTTAGGCCCCAATTGGCTTTTTATATTAGCACAATGTTATCAGTCCATGCGAATACGTAATTTTACAAACAAGAAAAAGAATAGTACTATTGCAAGTATGTGCCTAATTGGTGTTGTCATTGATGTCAACATATATATGTTGTCATTGGTGTCAACAGTGCTCTTACTTTGTTGAGGATATTGAGAAAATTAGCCCCTCCACTGATAACAATGTGTTGCAATAAAAATAGTGCATTACATGCAGAAAAATAGTCCAGAAGAATGCTCTGCATTTCCTGTAGAATAAATATCTTTGCCTGCATATTAGAAGTTATTTAGAAGCCTATTTGAAGATGTTATATTCCAAGTTTTAGCCTCCGGTATGAAGAATTGAGTGAGTTATGTTCACTAGAGTGAAAACAACTTTTCAGTATGTTTGGTGGTGACATGGAGAAAGTGTTTTGCTCCGCATTCCTCTGCATTGAAGTATTTTGGTTTACGGTTTTGGAATTAAGTTAGTGATGATGTTAAGTGTCTTCAAATGCAATGGTTCATGATTTTGTGGTCTGCAAGCTATCTTTTACTCATGACAGTGGCTGACAGTGTTGTTCTTGTACTCTAATTTGAAGAATCTTATTGATAAGAGTGATTAGAGATCGTACGATTGTTCCTAGTGATTACAATGTGCTTGTGGATGTCTCATGATCATGCTCCTACATTTAGATTGGTCTGCAAGGTGTAATTTAGATTGTGCATGAAGCGTGTTCTTGTGAATACTTGTGTTAACATTAGTCTTGGTTGACCTAGTTGAATTCATCATCTACAGAGATGCATTGAAGATTGTGATAACGTGTTGTAGCGTGGAAGATTATGTTTGAGTCCCTACAAAGGCACGACATGATCTATATTCATTTCTTTTTCTTTGTAAATCTGTTTAAGTCCAGACCTATTATGATGTAACGTATGTTTGTTGACCTTGGAGATTGTTCCAATGGTTGATGATTGTAATGCCAACCTTGATGATTATTCCAAGGTAATGGAGAGTATGTTTTTATTGATTGATTTAAATGTAGATACAATGCACACTTATATATAGTGTGGAGGAGTCAAACAAACAAAGCAGTTATAACCAATGTGCAGGGTAGTTTACATACAAATTATAACCAATGTAACCACCAGTAGTTACAACAATGTAATATTTTATTACACTAACATTCCCCCCTTATTACATTGTTCCTGCAATAGTACCAAGGGACCCCCCTGAATGCTAATATACACAACAAAGATTATTACATAATATGAATACATATTTTATAGAATATCTTCTCCCAAAGAACAAATCTTGAACCAAGTAGGGCTCCATCATGCTATCTCGTCTACCCTCATAAAGGTGTATCTTTGAGTTGTGTTCTTGAGCTCTTTAGTCCCGAACTCTCAAATCACAGTGTCTTGAATTATTCGACAATAATCCCTAAGAGATATGATAGATCTCTATCATTGTCTAGTGACCACGAAAGGGTATAATTCTCGATCATATACTCTGAAGCTCACTGGACAAAAATCCATATTGAGCTCAACACCAAATCCCAAACCTGTCTCCAAAACAAAATCTTCACAAAACATACATTCTTCAAATATGTCAGTATCAACAAAGAAAGAAAAACAACCAAAACCAAAAATGCTTCTCATGCAAAGCATCATCTCAAAGTGAGAAGCTAACTTGAGATGATGGAAAATTCCTCCATCCTCCTATGCCGCCTGCCTCCAATATGACCCTGTTACACTTTAACCAACTGACGTCTTGGATGAATATTTGGAGGCCTCATTAGGAATAGAAAAGATGGCCCTGAAACCATAAGCTATCTTTGACATATGTGCATTCATGATGATAATGTCAATTTGAATCAATGATAGACCCATGCACTAATCAACCTTATATCTCGATGACATTATTAAACCTTCATCAAATTAAGCCTTCAACAATTTTTACCTTATTGCTCCAAATAAAAATAATATCTAAGAATGATTATACCTTCACAAAACAAAATTCACCCATATCTTTCTTATCTCCAAGTAAAAGAATTTATAATTATAAGAAACTTTTCAAGTGTAGAACCATTCACCTCTAACAAGATAAGAGGTTCCCTTATATGGCCAAACTTCTATGACACTTCTTACGATATAAAGCAACACTTAAAATTTTTTGATATAAATAACTATTACCTATAACTTCTTATATCACGTATTGCCAGACCTTGTCAACTTTATACATTACAGATTTATTCATTTATCTTGTGCCGAAGATGTGCAAAGGCAACTTAGGCAAGCACATAGCATAATTTCAAAAAAATTAACTTGCACCTCATCTACCATCCATAGTCTCCATAATGGGTAAACTCTGATCACATTCTCTACATTTGGTGCTGGGTAAACTCTGTCAATCTATGGCCTAAAAAAAAAAAATCTTACGCTATACCAACACACTTTTGTTGTGATCTTCTTTCTTAAGCCATGTCAACCACCTCTATAACTACTTTCTATAGTGCAAACAAAACACTTGAACTCTATGTTTTATTGAAAAGACCACCTACAAATGCTTGATATCTTTTGTATAAGATATGCAAAGACAGTTTGGAACAGATAACAAAAAACTCAGAGGCTAGGTTTGCAGGAATACTCGTTGGAACTAGTAGCAACCTGAACAAGCCATGAAAACAAGACCCTAGAGCGACAACAACAAATTTCAAAATATCTATTTTGTGGTCTTCCTGGATGGCTATGTAATCTCCTACCCTCTGATTAAACATATCTACAGATCTAGAACATACTAGTTTGGTACTTCCCACATGCAACATTGATGATTTTCTTCTCTACAATACGTCATGTTCTTCCAACACAAGCTTCCACAAGCCTCACATTGCACAAGATCAGTTAGACGCTTTGATACCAAATAATGGAGAGTATGTTTTTATTGATTAATTTAAATGCAAATACAACGCACACTTATATATAGTGTGGAGGAGTCAAACAGACAGAGCAGATATAACCAACGTTATAGCCAACATACAGAGTAGTTATAACCAATGTAACCACCAGTAGTTACAACAATGTAATATTGTATTACGCTAACACAAGGTTGATGAAGTGTATAAATACTCGTAATTGACTCGTGAAGATGTATCCAAGTGTGAAGATGTGAAGATAAAAGTGAAGTAAGGTAGCAGAGCAGAGCAAAGGTGTTTGTGCTTCAATAGAACTAAACCTTGGCATGGAGTAGATGTTGTTATCTTAGTTCAACCTTTTGGCAGTGAGCCTCCTTTTGGCAGTGAGCCTCCCTTTGGCAGTGAGCTACCCACAGGCAGTGAGCCTTTCTTTGCAGTGAGCCCTATAGGCATTGAGCCTTTGTTTTTTGGTATTGATAAAACTTATATATTTCTATGGGTTAACACCCATCGTAGTTTTTCCCTTTTAGGGTTTTCCACATAAAAAATATGGTGTCTCTTGTGTTGAATATGTTATTGTGTTGAGCTTCTCATTTTATGATTTCATGGTTTTATCATAATACAAGTAATTGATAAGTTGATGATCATAATTGGTTAAAAGTTTAAGTACAACTGATTCACCCACCCCCCCTCTCAGTTGTCCAGTGTAGTCCAATAAATTGTATCAGAGCCAAGTTCCTTAGAAGAAAGCCTAACAACTTGAGGAAGATCTAGGATGTCCTAAAAGAAGGAAGCTCTGCATTTTGATGTGACAAATTATGCTCTTTGGAAAGCACAAATGAAAAGCCATCTCCCCTATCTTGGTTATAAAGTATGGCTAGCTACACTGTCACAATTTGTCATGCCTGAAGGTGGCTTGACAACTGAGGATGATATCAAAGAATATGAGTTGGATGTCAAAGCAAAGGATGCTCTGTTAAGTTCCTTAAGTGACTCAGTGTTGATAAAAGTTGTGGACCTTGAATTTGCAAATTGGGTATGTGAAAAACAAAAAAATCTGTATGAAGGATATGATTCTATAAGATAAGCCAAGCTACAGAGTCTGAAAGTGAAATATGAGGGTTTGAAGATGAAAACATAATAGCCTTTATGCAAAGAGTTAATGAACTTGTCACTGGAATAAAAGGTATGGGAGGAACTCTCAATGATAAGAGATTGTGATGAAAATTCTCATATCACTACCAAAGTCCTATAGTCACAAAGTAGCTACTATTGAAGAATTTATGACTGTAAAAACTATCGACAGATATTAGTTACTTGGAAAGCTTACAGCCTTTGAGATGAGAGATTTTGGTGATGCCCTACCGAAAGCTGAATCAGCTTTTAAAGCTAGTACTTCAGAAAAGATTTCTAAAGTTGAGAAATACAAGGTGGATGATGACTTTGATGAAATTGAAGATAACTTTGTTGAAAAGCTACAAAGAGGCTTTAATAAGTTCAAAGGTAAATTACCTTTCAAATCCTTCTCTTGTGGTAAAGTAAGTCATTATGCTTCCAGATGTCCTAAAAGAATTGAAAGAAATAAGAAAAAATATGAGAGTAGGCCTAGAGTTCCAAATAAATGCTACTATATCAGATATTTTCATGATGAAGGTGTGACTGATGATGAATCTAGTGATGCTAGTACTAGTGCAAATGAATGTCTATTTATTGCTTTTAAAGAAGATCTCATGTCTACTAATTCTACTAGTTTGTGAAGGAAGAAAAACCAGTGGAAGAAAGTGCCTTGGTAGTTCAAGTTGAGAAAGATTAGGATGAATGGATTATTGATAGTGGATGCTCACATCACATGACTAGTGATAAAAGTAATTTTGTAAGTTTGGAAAAGTATGATGGAGGACTGGTTAGGTTTGGAGATAATGCAGCTAGTAAGATTTGTGGAAAAGGATCTATTTCATTTGATGGAAAGCATAATACTAACAATGTCCTATAAGTGAAGGGTTTGAAGCATAATCTTTTGAGTGTTAGTCAGATGTGTGACAAAGGATATGATCTGAGATTCAATGATAATGGGTGCAAGATCATGGAAAGCTCCAAAACTATGATTGCTACTGGTAAGAAGACAAAAGGTAACATCTATCAATTGAGAGGAACTAATGATTATTGTTTATTGGCTCAGGATGATGAAAGTTGGTTGTGGCATAGAAGGATGTGTCATATAAACTTTGATAATCTGGTAAAGATAAGTTCAAGTCAAATTGTGAGAGATTTACCAAAACTTGTGAAACCATCCAACAGAATCTGCAAGGAATGTTAGTTAGGGAACTAGACAAAAACAAGATTCAAGAACAAAGAGCAATAATCTGCCAGTTTGTTGGATGTAGTGCATACAAATCTCTGTGGTCCTACAAGGGTGAGAAGTCTACAAGGTGACATCTACTTCATGTTTCTTATTGATGATTATTCTAGAATGACTTGGGTTACTTTTCTAAGAGACAAATAAGAAGCCCTAGAGAAGTTCAAATCTTTCAAAGCAATGGTTGAGAATGAAATAGAATTGAAAATCAAATGCTTAAGGTCAGATAGAGGAGGTGAATTCACATCAAATGAATCAACATTTTCTGTGAAGAGCATGGGATAAAAAGACAGGTGTCTACACCTAGGACTCCTCAACAAAATGGAGTTGTTGAAAGGAAAAATAAGACAGTTCAAGAGGTTTCTAGCACAATGATGAAGGAACCAGATCTGCCAAAAGTATTTTGGAAAGAGGCTATTCATACTATTGTTTACATCCCAAACAGAGTTCAAGTCAAAGGTAATGGTACTCAAACTCCTTATGAATTATGGTATGGAAGAATTCCTTTAGTAAAATATTTCAAAATCTTTGGAAGAAAATGCTATGTCAGGAGAGATGATGTAGGAAAGTTTGATGCAAGGTGTGATGAAGGAATCTTTCTTGGATACTCTATGAAGAGTAAGTCCTACCGGTGCTACAATAAAAGGCTCAAAAAGATTATTGAATGTGCAAATGTGAAGGTAGATGAAGGCAAAGAAAATATATCAGGCCTAAATTACTATGAACTAGATGAACCTGTGACTATATTGAATGAAGAAAAAGATGAGCCAGAAGAAAGTCAAAATGAAGAAGAGTCTTTGGAAAGTGTTGTCAAGACTCCTAGGTATGTAAAGATCAATCATTCTGAAGATAAAATTATAGGTGACAAAAAAAAGGTGTGCTAATAAGTAGAAGAGATACAAAGGAACAAGTCAATTACTATTTTCTTTAAAAAAATGAACCAAAGACTATGAATGAAGCATGCAATGATGACAATTAGGTAAAGGCAATGGAGGAAGAACTATTGCAAATAAAGAAAAATGAAACTTGGGAATTAGTTCCTAGACATGCTAACAAAAATGTTATTGGAACTAAATGGGTCTTCAGGAACAAGCTGAATGAAAATGGAGAAGTTGTAAGGAATAAATCAATACTTGTATGCAAAGGATATTCTCAAATTGAAGGGATAGATTTTGAAGAAACTTTTGCCCTAGTAGCTCAGATTGAAGCAATCAAAATATTTCTGGCTTTTGCAACTCACAAAGATTTCAAGCTATCTCAGATGGATGTGACATCCAGCTTCCTGAATGGTGAGTTAGAATAGGAAGTATACATTAAGCAACTGGAGGGATTCCAATTGTCAAATCAAGGTGATATGGTATGTAGGTTGAAGAAAGCATTATATGGACTCAAACAAGCTCCTAGAGCCTAATATGCAAGGTTAGATAGGTATTTATTTCAATTGGGATTTAGTAAAGGTACTGCACATAGCAATCTGTATTTCAAAATCAATGATGATTAGATCTTGATTGTTGAGGTATTTGTTGATGACATTATCTTTGGAGGAAATGAAGGTATGTGCATAAGGTTTGCCAATGAGATGAAAAGTAAATTTGAAATGTCCATGTTTGGTGAAATGAATTTCTTTTTGGGTTTATAAATTAATCAATCAGATAAAGGAATCTTCATATTTCAGTCTAAGTATGTGAAAGAGTTGTTGAAGAAGTTTGGGATGGAAGACTCTAAACCGGTATGTACTCCCATGGTGACTGGTTGCAAGTTGAGAAAAATTGATGAATTACATAAAGTTGATCAGAAAAAATATAGATCCATGATTGAAGAATTGCTTTATCTAACTCAAACTAGACCTGATATTATGCATGCAGTTTGTCTTGTTGCAAGGTTTCAAGCTGATCCAAGAGAATCTCATGTGATGGCAGTCAAGAGAATCTTGAGGTATTTGAAAGGCACTTTAGATTATTGATTATGGTATCCAAAGGACAATGATTTCACTCTTAGTGCTTATTGTTGCCCCCCTTTTTCTTTGAAAAATGTGTCCATGCCCCTTCATTATTTTTCCTTCATTATTTGTTGGTTTTTCCCTTTGTTCTTCTTCGGCCCTGATTTTTACTTAGCCATTTTCAGAGTTGTCAGCGATCTTTCATATTCTTGAACTAAAGTCGGACAAGTTCACAAGTTCTTGAACCGCCCAAATTACCAACTTACCTTAAGCACCCACGCTTCAATTTTCCTTTGTGTCTTAATGGTAAATTTTTTCTTAGTTGTCAGTAGGTCGTGAGTTCTTTGAAGTTCCAAACCTCTGACTCCTAGTTCAAAAGTTCAACTTCTGCTTGACTTGCTGACTTTGAATAGCACACTCTTGTAGATAGCATTTATTGCTACGCTAGCATACAATTTGAAAGCATGATACTTGTTACTTTGCGTTCAATTAGAAATATGTGAAGACACAGTGGCACAATTTTTGGAGGGAAACTTGAGACATGCATTTATGAGTTATAAAGACAAATTCGTTGCCTGCATTTAATATCTTCCCTTAGCAAATTTATGAGAAATGACTTTGATAAGTTCTTAAGCTCGCCTAAGGTGATATTGTTTTGCAAGGGAACATGTTGCATAAAGTTAAATGGCTAGTTTGTTACATGTGAGGTATCAGTGTAGTTCCATGTTCACAAATTAGCATAATTAGTAGCACTCTCTCTTTATAAAGGCATAACATTTTCTTTGGAGAGTTAGAAATTTTCATTCGCATGTATCTATGCAAGGAGATTCCTATTGGCATCTTGTCTCATCCTATGCTCTCTACATACATTTTTGAGTCTCTGGTTTTCTAGTTTCTTGAGTACATGAAAATGAAGTTCAAATTCCAAGGCACTCCCATGGCCTCTATAGTGGAGAACGGTCTATCTGAAGTAAGGGATATGAATTTAGGCCATGTTGATTTAGATGACTTCTGGAGGAGGATGCACTCCAAAAATCAAACTCCCTTGGCTGAGAAGATTACTAGCAATGGCTTGGATAAAGCTGGTGGTTTTGTTCTTGATGTGCATTGCCTCGAGTTTATGGTTGTGTGTGCTAATGGGTATTTTCTAGATTCCCCAGAAATAAGGACCTCTAGTGTAGTTGTGGTGAAAATTGACTCTGAATCTATTGCTTCGGCCCTGAATTTAGAAGAGTATGAAGACAATGCTGATGTGTCTATATCTTCATCCTGGAATTATTACAATGATAGGAAAGATTGGTGTTGCACCTATGTTGCTAAGCATTAGTTAGAAATTGAGAAGACTGGTAAGTCTAGCTTCCTACCAATTTGAAAAGGAGACATATCAAAGAAGTGATTTTAGATATGATAACCTTGCTGAACAAAGTGGTTGGGAGTCTTGAGTTAGATGCTTTTGAGTTTTAGATGTGCAGATTTATTCTATTGATTTGTGGAGATCACCGCATCGACTGGCTAAAAATTATATTAGTGAATGCTTGCATAAACAACTGATGAATTTTGCAAGAAATGTGAGCTTCCACATGTGCTACCAAATAGTCTATATATTGGCTCAAAGAGAGGGTACTTGGTCTGGTTTGAGGATTCAAGGGAGTCCTATAGTAAGTACGCCTATGTATCAGATTTTCCCCCAATTGTAGAAGAATGAAGGTATGAAACACTTTAGGTGTGTTAATGATGCTTTGTCTATGATGTTAGCTAAGAAAATTGATGGCTCAATGGAGAAAAGATTTTTCAGTCGAAGCATCTACCCTGGTTATGAAATTTGGAAGCTTTTATATACAATTTGATCGCTTCTCCTATTTGAGAATTAGGTGTTTTAAAAACGCCCCATTAAAATCACCATGGTATCCTTCTAATTATTTGGTGTTGCTGGAGTTATGTCACCAAATGGTAGATGTTAATGTTAAATACCAGGCTATGAAAAAGAAAGGGTATTCTTTTCCTGTACATCCTTATCATTTTATTCCTGTAAATGTAATGATGGTGCCCAGAATGTTGACAAGTTATTGTCAAAGTTTAGTCTTCATAGTTTGTTCCCTCGTATGTCCTTTAGTAGTAAGAATTTTATAAAGGAAAACATGCATGGAGGTGGTTCTTATTCACACCAACCTCATCTCAAAGATGTTTGGTAGGATTGTGTTGATGAGAGGGAAGTTTAGAGAAGAAAGTGGATGAGATTGACTATAGATCAAGTTCATGCCTTCAAGCTAACCATCCAAGTCCCTGATATGACTGATGAATTTTTAGATATGTTAGATGAAGGCTACGATGCAGTGTCAAGGGAACCCATGCCTCCTATAAGATGGTCTAAAAAAGAAGTCACTAATATTATGTTGCTTTCTTTGCATGTGTTGAGAAGAACAAAAAAGTAATTAAAAGGAAAGGTCAAGGAGTGTGCTAGATCCATGACACCAAGGGACTCAACCTCTCAGAATCAAGCCAAATCTTAGACTACCCATTCATATAGAAAATCATCTAGTTTGGACCCGACTCTCCATAGAGTCGGCTCACAATCAAATGGTGATGATGAGAGGCCACCTAAAGAAACTGGGAGAGTGAAGACCATTTGTGAGTAGGATATCCAAATAGTGAAAAGAAATAACAGATTGGCTACTTCATCATCCAAAGTAGACCATGTGCCCCCACCTAACAATCATGTAAGTGATTCTAATTTTTTATTTTCTCTCAAACTGGATAAGATAATTTGTTGCATTCTTTACTTAGCCCGGCAAACTCCTCACAACAAAGAGAATTGCCAGAACAAAATTCCCACCCTGTGCCTGTAATTGCTACTTCCAATGCTTCCAATCTGTCAGCCTCATCTCCAAATTGGTTGAAAAAGGTAGTTCAAAAGAAGAGATGCACTCTTCCTACTGATGAGGGTGTCGATACTGTGGCCAGCCTATGGCAAATGGTTCCCAAACCCAAGCGCGCAAAGAGAATGTCAAGAATAGTGACTAATGCCACCTTAGGAAACTAGTTTTTGGAGATTGCAAACCCACTGGCAGATAAGAATGAGGATGAAGTGATAGAAGGTAACTTTAGAGTAAGTCAAGTGAATCTGGGACTGTCAACGACTGAGGGTGATTTGTATCATGTCCAATATTCAGTTGATAATATTTCTAAAAGGGTAAAGGGACTGCAAGAAGAAAACTCAAAACTATTGGCACATGTAAGTTCCTTGTCGTCTTTTGCTAATTCAATTCCTGAAATAATAACACCCTTAAATGAGGCCTCCTCAAATGTCAAGCTCTGTACCCTTGATTAAAATCTACTTCAACAAATTAAAACTTCTCTATCTCTAAGGAAGGCTATGGATCAATGGGTTGAAAAGATTGTTTTTGATGGCCTCATTTTTATTAAGGAGGAAGTGAAATTGTTTGATTCCATACATGCTAAGAGGGAGGTTTTGATAGTAGAATTTGAGAAAGCCTGAAGTGATCATCACAGTCTGAATTTCGCATCTAAGGAAATACAAGAGATAGCCAACATGGATCCTGACATCTTGATGGCTGAAGAAGTTATAGTTAATCCTAAAGAGCTAGATACCGCTGCATGGGCTGATGTAGTAGAATGGAAACTCTGTATCATAACTATAGTAGAAGAGGAGATAGGGAAAGACATTGTAGTCTATTACAAGGAGATGATGAGAATAAAAAAGGATTTCACTACTCTAGGGGTAGAGGCTAATGGGTCCGACGATGAGAAACTTTGGAAGTCAAGGTAATTAAACAAAATTTCAAGAGGGTGGTGATGGAGGAAATAGTGAATTATGATGCAATCATAGGGGAATCATTGGGTAAACTTTCTAAATTGGTGGCCTATATTAACATTTGCAAAAGTGGCATTGATGAAATGCATCGTAAGGTGATAGACTCCAACGGGACAGTCATGAAGAAGAAGCGTTGTACTAGTATGATAGGATCTCCACCAGGCATGTCATTAACCCCTATCATCAACAATTATAGAGTGTATAAGGCTAGGTTGTGAGCATAGGTACCTCAAGTGGTGCAAAGTGTCACTACAGAAGGTGAGTAGTCGAAGGAAGATGAAGAGATGAAGAGATGAACGAGGTGGATGATGGTGATGGGGATTTACAAATTCTCAGTTGATTTCAAATTTCACGTTTTTAGTCATTTCATATTTTCTCTAAAACTATTGGCTCTGGAGGGTCCTTTATTGTAATTATTGTTTAAAACATCTTTAAATCAGGTATTTCAAGAAGCTGTTATGTTTTTATAGATAGTTATGATTTGGCTTAGCTATAAATTTTGGATAGCTAGTCAAATTCAGGATTTTTTTTTTACAAACTTTATTTTGCAAGGGTGATAGATAATTTTGTTCTCAGCTACTTTGATATATACAATATAAGTTAATATAGTGGAGATTTGGATGATCATAGACTGGGTGTTATGGTTATTTGAATTCATGTTCTTCTTAAGTTGAATGTGTTGTTGCTGATGTTAATGTTATTCATGTGTCTTCGTGGTTGGATATTTATAAATCTTTCTCACTGCTGAGAATAGCCTATCTATTGATATATAATTTGAAATGGTGAATATGTTGTTGGTAAGAGACACTGTTTTGCATTAATAGGTGTTGTCATTGATGGCAACTAAGATCATACCATCCATTTGCATAACACAATCTGTTCACACCAGAAGTCAGAATCAGAATTTGTCTAAGTTAGGGCAGTTAGGAACAAAGTAGTGACAAGGTCCAGTATCTTGGTCTGGATCTCTCCGGTGGAAAGGCATGGTTTGTTGCAAATCTAAGGTAGTTTAAAGAATTGTCAAGACACTCTAAATCCAAAGTTTTGTCCTCCTGTCATGAAGGACTCAAAAGATATTAGCTTCTAAGTATCAGGCTTCAGTTTGACAGAACAAACAGAAGAAGAACAGGTCGACCTTGTGAATGATCTTAATTTTGAATGTATAGAAATTGTTTATTGGGAAATTGGTCATGATTAGTGATGGTAGATGACATGATTGATGAATTGTGAGTGCAACTTTTGGTCCGCATCTCATATTTTGTATCGATCTAGTTGACAGAGCAGAGTACTTAACAAAGTTCAAAATGTTATTGAAGCCGACTGGTAAAATGACTGTAGATCATGTTGCGGATATATATAGCTAATGGAATTGAATGATTTTATGTGTGTGGTGTGTGAATAAGGTGTAAATGTGAGAAGAGCATAAATCAAAGGTGTGAATGAAGGAAGAGAAATAAGAAGAGCAGAGCAAAGATGAAATGTGTAAGATCAGTTTTTGTACTTAATCAAAACTAAAACTCTTACATGGGTAGATGCTATATATTAGTTCAAAATTTATGTTGTTCTCTTGTAATCTTTCTATAGGCAGTGAGCCTCCATTTGAGTAGTGAGTTCTAGGCAGTGAGCTCGAATCCATGTGCATTCCCATTGTAAAAATACTTTTAACAAGGTATTTATTTTTGTGGGTTAACTCCCACCGTGGTTTTTCCCTTAACCAGGTTTCCAAGTCAAAAATCTTGGTGTCAAGTGTGTTATTTATGTTTCTACTCATGTGTTATTGATTGATGCTGAAATGTTTATATCATTAATTTGATTATAAGTTGTAAAGGAAGATTAAAGGTAGAAAAGATTAAAATGTATGACAATTGATTCACACCCCCTCTCAGTTGTCTAGACCTAAACCAACAATTGGTATAAGAGCAAGGTTCCTTTTGAAAAGTTTAACAGCTTAAGGAAGATCTAGAAAGGCAGTAAAATGGATGAATATAACCTTCAAGGGAAAGTTAATCTTGCCCTAGATGATCTTGAGTAGTCCAAGGCAAAAGTCCAAGACCTACAAGATAACCTCAAAAAGGCTGAAAACTTCATTGAGATTTTGGAAGAAAAAATGAGCAAATCAAATGCAAAAGGAAAGAAGCAACCTCTTCAGCTAGAAGACAAGGCCCTAAAAGAGAAGACAAAGGAATGTGAAAAGTTAGCTAAAGAAGTTGTTCTTAAACATGAGATGGAAACTGGGGTGATGAGACTAACCAAGAAAATTGAAGATAGGAAGAAAACTAAAGAAGAAATGAAGCAAAATCTAAAAGAGAGAATTGAAGAATGCTGTAGATTGGATGGAATAGCTGGTCTCTTAGAATCTAATCTACAAGAAAGTAGAAATAATGAAAAAGAACTTGAGAGATAGATTATCACTCTCAGACATGACTTAGAAATTGTAAATGAGTATAAGGAGAAGTTCAAGATAAGAAAAAGCTAAACTTGAAGCACTAATTGAAGAACAAGAAAAGGATGATGACAAGCATGATCTTAGATATGAGAAAGGTGAAAGCTCTAGATCCAAACAAGGAATTTTCAACCAAGGAATAAAAGAAATAGAACTAGAAAACCTTTGGTAAGATAGCCTAATGCTCAAAGATATCCATCATTCAATGGAAATTGTTTCAATTGCAATAAATTTGGTCATAGACCTACTCAGTGCATAAGAAGAGTAAATCAAAATGATCCATCCTTCTTCAGTCAATGCTTCAAGTGTAAGAGGTATGGTCATAGATCAAATGAGTGCAGAAGTATGATAATGAATAATGCTAACAATAGAGGAATTAACAATTCTTTCAATGGTTACTATTTTGTTTGGAATTGGTTTGGACACATGGGTAATCAGTGCAGATCAAGAGGAAATTGAGTTTATAAGAAAATAAATGTTGTGTGCTTTAACTGCAATAAATCTGGTCATATTGTAAGATTCTACAAAAGTAGAAACAATGGAAGAAGAGGTCTGGTAAACAGAAAATTGGATGAGTAGAAACAAGACAAAGGCAAAAGAAAAATTGATGTGAATGAGATACGGAGTAAAATGAACAAGACTTGGGTAAAGAAAGATACAATAAACAAAGGTGATGGGTCCGCACTAAAATCAGGTGCTAACAATTCCTCTGGGAATTAAGTTGGGAGATCTAGCTTAGGGGGAGCTGCATTAAACAACAAATTCCCCCAGTCAGTAAGTGGGTGCCTAAATTTGGCACAATAATAGAGAATATTTTAAATTGGTTTAGAACCTTTGGAAGGATTTCCAGAAGAAAAGATGTTGATATGAAAACTTGCTGAGTGATTCATGAAGAACTGTAAAAAATAGAGTAACCAGATATAGCTAGGGCAACACATTTATTACAATGCCAAATTAGGTTTTGCAAAAGATAAAATGTTACTTGGTCACTCATTTGAATCACTTTGCATTCAGAGGAAACAAGAAGAGAATTCAAGCTACAAATCTAGAGACCAGGGCACAAAGAGCGAATTCAACTGGCAATTGATCAACCCTTACTCCACGAAAGAAAAAGGTACCTCTCTATAAATCTTTGAATCTAAAATCTATTGAGATGGCTACTCCTCATTTTTTTAACATTACTGAAAGGCCTTGACCCAAATTTAAGAAGAATCCTCACAAATCAATAGAAGTCAATCCGTTAGGTGCTTTTTCAAGTGTTTCATATGGTGTACTGCATGTTGAAGACATTAGGGTTTATATTCATGCAAACATAGATGAATTTAGAGATTCAAGGTATGTAGACTTGTTTGAGAAACAACTCAGGGATGAAAATCATGAACTTAAACCTAAATATAAGGCACTATAGGATAAACACTTTATCCAGATTATGGGGTTTCTAACATTTGATGAGGATGAATGGGTCTGATATGTTTTGAGTCGGATGCATGATGAATTCATTTGGTTGTTAAAGCCATTCAAGATTACCAAGGATGCTATTAGAATTGTAACTGGGTTAAAATCAACTGGAGGATTGCCCATGCTAAAAGCCATGAAAAACTAGATAGTGACTAATGCTACTGGTGCCAAGTTTGACAGAAGAGCAATGACCATTAATGATATTATAGAATCGGATGTCAAATTCACCTCCATGGTGATTGGATACAAGATTTACTAGTTGAGCAAAGAAAATTATGTTTCCGGAACAGCCATATATGTTGCATACAAGATGCTAAAGGAAAATACTAATTATGACTCGTGTGAATTACTACAGAATCAACTGATTGAAAATTTAAACAAAATCAAGAAAGATAAGAAAAACACTTTCAAGTATGGTACATTGGTTCTATGTCTATTCTTTTACTTTATGAATGAGGTACCTGGGGTAAAAGGTGTGCACTGGACTAAGGATGAGTCAGTTTCCATTCAGATCAGAGATCATATTCATAGCATTGGTGATTTCAAAGCTCAAAAAACTGCAATATGGAGTTACTTCAAGAATTTTTAGAGTATAATACACATAAGGGAAATAATCCCTAAATCAATTGTTGAGAAGTACAAAAATAAAATATGCTTCATGGTTGATACTGATTAGTGTCTAATGGAAGCAGTGGAACCCAGAACTATTAGGATCATGCCCATGGGGTATGAAGTAGATGAAAACATCTTGAATATGTATGCTCAACATCTTCTAAGCAAGCCTAAAGGAAAAATAGTTGAAAGATTTGGAACTTATGAGGAGCTGAATACTGAGCTCAGAGAACCTAAAACCAATAGGAAAGTAAGAAAAGAAGTTGAGCAGTTAGTTGAAAATCTAGGCCCAACTAAGGAGGTTGTGAGGAAATTCAGAGAAAGAACTAAAAAGGTTGAGAAAGGAAAACAAGATAAGAAACCAACAGGTGCTCCGGTGGAACTCTCTTCCACTTCAAGAACTACTAGGAGCTCTGTTTTTGCCCCCATTTCTTCCAAGACTACAAAACTGGAAGCAAAATCATCTAGAAAATGGGAGAAAAGGAAGAAAACAAAAGCATCCTGGACCTATGAAAGCATAAGAGAAGAAAAAGATACAGATTCTGACATTGAAATCAAGGAACTAAAGGCCACTAGAACAAAAGCTAGAAAAGTGCAAAAACCAAAAGATAGAAACATATGAGGAATATGTTGAGAAGCCCACACTTTCCCTAGAGGATGTGATAAAGTCAGTCACTGTAGATGATAATCTAAGACCCATGATTGAATTCTATGATGAATACAGTGATGTGGATAATAGGGTGTTGGAGGAAGCAACCATTAGATATCTCAACATCTACAACAAGGCATTGATTGAGATAAATTCTGAGTTGCAACAAAGTTTGGCAAATATTTTGGAGTTGAGAAAAGAAAATGCTAAGAGCAAGGACATGGAGATCAAGGAACATGAACTAATAAATTTGTGTCCTTAGAATTCACCAGATCAAATAGATATGATATTCAAGGAAGTCAAAGATGACTTTAGAAGAAAAAATAGAATGAACAAACTCATGCTTGGAGAAACAAATGAAATAGTTAAAGAAAATCAAGAAATTCTTTTGAAAGCATTGAAAAGGCACAATTTTCCCATAGTCACAGAAGAAGTTTCGAATGGTAAAGAAGAGAACATCATTGAGTAGCAATCTGAGTTGGGTGAAGCCTCTATTTTGGATGAGGAACAAGTCAATTAGGAGGACATAGAAATGATAGATAAAATAGTTGATACAGGAGTAACTCCTCCACCTGATCATTCTCAAAAACAAAAGGATATTGCTACTACACAAAGCCCTTTGGATCAGCTAGCAAGTGTTGAACAAATAGGAAAGTGTCCATCTACAGATAATAGAAAGAAAGCTAAAGCAGAAAAAGATGGTGCAAATGTTGTGTCATGCCCACATTTCCCATGCGGTCATGACACACAAACACACGTGTCATGTCCACATTTGCCATGTGGTCATGACACGAACTGCGAAAAAATTTTCTACCTATCCCTAGGAACCCCCTCGCACGGTCTGTGTGCTTGGTGACAACATGCTTAAGGTGTAAACTTGTCAACAAAATCGTAAAGGTGAAGGCCATCTAGGGGGTATGCGACATGTAGTGTGTCGCTTCTAGGGTTAGACTAGTTTAATCTAAACCCTAAGCTTCCTAAGTGTCAAGAGGAATCCACCAACATCAAACCTTAATAGAATTAGATTGTAAAGTGATTTAATAATATGGTAAGATGGTGCATGATTCAAGTGGAATGATGGAAAGAAATAAATAAAACAACGCATAAAATTAACCCAAAAAAAAATCTAGCAAAATTCTAGCAGTATAACGCGTTTTCGATAAACGCCTTATAAATTTTAGAAATAAAACATCAAGAAGGGATTAAATAGAATTTAAGAATAAATTATATTAAGACTTGAGAATGAATTCAAAACGATACAAAATAACAATTAAAATTAAAATAGATGACAAGACGGTTAAATTTAACCAAAAAACTGAGTTCGTCATTAAACATAATTTTGGCATTATGTTTAATATCTCACTCAGAAATTTAATGGATGAGGGAGGAGGGTTTAAATAACCCTCCCCATAAAATAATAATAATAAAGTCGATTATAATTAACAATGTAAAAACTCCGCCAAAGGAAATGAAACATTATTCCCATTAAGAAAATTTAAACACATGAAAGAAAATTACCCTTCCCAACCAAAATAGAATTAATTTCCCCAAAATGAAATTAAAATGAGGAGAAATAGAGGTAAACAAAAAAATAAATAAATAAATAAATAAATTTAAAATAGAAACCTCACATTAAAAAGAATCTTCACGCAAATTAAAATATCCTCATTTGCTTCCTAGAATATTTAAAACTACCCCAATTCTCATTTTAACTGTGTTATCTAATTACAATTTCCCTAATTTAAAATAACACTTAAGTTTTTAAATGAGAACCCTATTTGTTTACTCTTATTGTTATCTTTTCCCTTTGTTGCCCTAATCTCTTCTATTATTCTCTCTTTTTCTCTTGTTTTGTTTTCTCATGTTTTGTGAACAGGTTAGGGTTTCGGAAGAAGAGGGCAGCCATGGGTGGAGCTTACAACTACCTCTCATGGAGGTAAATACAGAGTTGTGATAAATTTCAAGCTGCATTATTATTTGTTTATACCCCCCCTTTTTTTTAGCCGTTTGACAACCACAAATGGCTGTGTTGTTCCAGCATTCTGAGCGGGGTTGGGATTGAGGAGCAGGGACCGTCGGTGGTGGCGGTTGAAGGAGTGGTGGGGAAGAGGAGGAATGGTGGAGAGGCGTAGAGGAGCCATGGTGATGGGAGAGTGGGGTGGATCACGGTGCACAGAGGAGCAGCAGTAAGGAGGACTGCGGGAGGGCAGTGTTAGCGGCGGTGGTAAGCAGTTGGGGTTTCGTTGAGCATCAAGGCTCGGGCTGAGTGTTAGCGGTTGGGGAAGTGTTGTAGGGTGTGGGGGAGGTGGAGCCCCCACCCACACCCCCTTTTTTCTATGAGACGGGGGCTGTGGGCACTGCCCATAGCCCCCCCTTTGGTATTTTTTATTTTGTTTTGTTTTGTTTTTTTAAATAAAACCTAAACTTTGCTCCACAGTATTTTTTTTTATTTAACATCAGTTAATACTATATATCATATATATATTATATAGACATTCGTATATATATATATATAAATACTTTCTTAGAAAGGTATATACAGTCAAACAAAACAGCACAGTATATACCCTTTTTCTCCCTATTTACTTATTTTTAAAAAAATAAGTATGTATACACTTAACATAAATATATATATATGAGAGTGTATACACACTAAGAAATATATACAGCAAAAGAAGTATACTAAAATAGATTTTCTTCCACACTTTTCTATGCTAACATAGTATCTTTTTTTTTTCTTTTTCTTTTTTAAAATAACAACCAACAAATATAGTTATGTAAAGCACTCATTTTCACAATTAGAGAAGTAATGCTAACACTCAAATTTATACATGAAAAAGAACAATATCACTTCACTTCCTATTTTTTTTTTGCATGATATACTAGGAGGTACATATTACTTAAATCTTCTTTATAATAGTTCAACCTCCAAATCAGCATATAGTAAGAAGAACTTTCAAGCTATATAACAAGTTTTGTATTGTGTTGTTGGGATGGGAGTATGGTGAGAGCACCTCCAATGGAGGTAATGCTCAACTTGTTATGGGTAGGGGAAAGGAACCTCCTTGAGTTCTTTCCCACAATTTGTGTTTATGCCTTGAGGGCTTTTATTGTTGAGCAGATTTTTAATGGCAAGAGTGCCATGGAGATTATTGTGATTTTGTGGAAAATAGTGTTTGGAGTGTTTGGCTTGAGGCCATTAGTTTGATATTTCATCTTTTGGGAACCCTTTGAAGTTGAGGGGTCCATTCCCTACCCTCCACAACTTATGTTTACGAGTTGAGTTTTGTGACAATCCTATGGGTTGTTTGGTGTTGTTGATGCTATTTTTTTTTGTTGTGGAATGTATACCCATGTGGATTTTCTACCTCCCCAGCTCAGGGGTGACCCACTTGCGGGTCTACGGTAGGGAGGAGAGCTTTCGTAGTGGCTAGAATGTTGTTCTTTTGTATTTTTTTATTGCAGGTGTCTTTATGAAAAAAAAATGGAGTTGAGGGGAGTGCATTTTGGGGATCTTATAGTTTCTTTGTGTTGGCTGTTGGAGCCATGGCCAATATGGCCTTATTGTATTATGTTGACTAGTTTTAGTTTTATCAAGTTGGCTGCCAAAAGTTGTGTAATGCAAGCAATGTCTTTATTTATTTAAAATAAAGCTATCTTCCTATTTCTGTGAGTTATGGATTGTGAAATGTATGAGAAACATAAATATTTATCTTCCTATTTCTGTGAGTTATGGATTGTGAAATGTATGGGAAACATAATTATTTTTTTGTCATTGTTCTCTCAATAGGAAAATATATATATGAATGTGTAAGTGAATGTAGTGAATGAAAAGAAAGAAGAAAGGCATTTCAATAAAGTAATTAGAAAAACAACCAAAACTAAAACACAATACATTAAATAGCAAGGGTAAGAAAACAAGTTTAAAAGGCCTACCTTTAAAGCCCTTATAATGGAAGCAAGTTCGTGAAGAGCTCCAAGCCTTCCAATCCTTCAAGCCAAACCTCTAACTCTCCAAACTCCTCCCAAAATTAGCAAAAAGACTAAAATTCCAGAACCCCACACTCCTCAACAAGAGGAGATAATATAGGCCATGAATTTTGGCCTTGAGGAATGAGAAGGTGACACTTGTCACCTTCTCCTTCCTCCTCCCATGCCACTTGCAAGGGAGAGGAAGTGTGAGGATGACAAGTGTCATCCTCTCATTCCCTCTCAATCCTCACCTCATCCACTTGTGCTCTCACACATGTGTGAGAGGACAAGTGGTGAGGTGGCAATCCCACTCACACCTACAAGAGGATAGGGGATGCCATATGGCATCCTCATATTCTCTCAAGGAGCCATCTTCCTCCAAGATGCTCTCACATGTGTGTGAGAGTCTTGGGGAAAGCTCCCACACACTTGGGAGTCTTGGAGACCTCCCAAGTCTTCCTTGGGAAAGGATTCCCAAACTTTGGGAAGGGAGATGAGTCTTTCCCAAGGCATGACTCATCTCCCACTTCCCTTAATTCAAATTTTCGTCACTTTTCCTAAACCAAGTTTTAGAGTGACCAAACTTGAGTCAAATCTAGGGTTAGGTAGTCCAAGTTGACCCTAGACTCATGGGTAACCACCTAGGATAGCTTTTGAGACTCTAGGGTTCACAAAGAGGGTTAAAAATCACATTGAAATGGCCTCAAAAAAATAAAATAAATACCAAGTGGTGTAAATCAAGTAAAATTATACAACACTTATTATTAAATAAAAAGACCAAGGGTACTAATGTCATATAATAAAATTAAGTCAAGTACTTAAATCACATTCAAATTCAAACATGATCCTCATCTTTCTTGGGAATGGATCAGTTTACAAGGGATTACATAGTGTGAATTCTACCTTCGATTTTCCTGTGGCTAGGGAATGTGAAACCTGCACATCTCGATCAAGTGTCAATCATATCATGGAAACTCATAGCTGAAGCAACTGAAATTAAATTCATGCAATCAAATACAACAATATCCATAAATGTATTACTCCAAATTAAACTGCATTTTCCATCACATGTCAAATAGTCCACAACACATAGATAACTAAAATCTCATAGCAATATAACATCTACTATATCCCATATGTTGAACTACAAAATATCATCCAATATGATCAAACCAAATCACATATGTCAAATCAGTGTCCTATCATGGTCAGGAGGTAAAACATCAAGTTTGCATAATGAAGCATAGTCACTAAGGTCTAATAATGTCATCAACAAAATAGCATAATCGATCAAAATAAGGGAGGTAAAATAATCGGCCTCACATGTTGAAGCACCTAAATCAGATACTAAGAAATCTGATGAACAAAAGGATGGTTCAGAAAATGTTGCAAGAGGCACTGCAAATGCAATGAAAAGTCTTCTTGAAAAAGAGATGATTGAGCATGATGACCCTGAACTACTCCAACATCTAGCCAATCCAGATGCTCTCTCTCCAATTCAATTAATGAAAATAGCATCATTCACCCAAGTAAAGGCTAGAGAAAAGATGTTAAAGTTCCACATGGAGGACAATGAGCTACTGGGGCTTGCAACCAGGATTTTGGAAAAGTTAATGCCTTCCTATCAAAAGAGTCCATCTGATTCTCCCTTCGGACCTCTGAAAAATCTTGTAAGTTCTGTAAATACTCATTTTGAGTCCTTTGAGAAGTCTACGGAGGCAAAAGTTCAAAAAGAATTCTTGGATAAGAAATTTTGTGAAATAAAGAATCTGATAGGAAATGATAGAAGAATACTTGGTATTAGCATAAATAGTATTTAGGATTCTCTAAATGATGGAAGTGATATGTACAAATTATGTCTATCATGGCCCAAAGTTAATGAGGATATTGAGAAAAATATAAAGGAGCAAGAACAGAAATTGTCAAATCTTTCTCAAAAATTTTATCCTCTAACAGTTTCACCTATAAGTCAAGAATGTCAATTAATTAGCTTGACAGATGAGATAAAGAGGCTTGTTAAATAAAAAGGTAACATTATGAAGAGAATGTCTGAGCTCCAGGGATTGATTGTCCCCAAGTTAGAAGCCATGTTTAATGCCCTATCAGAAGCTTAGACTGCACTTCAGACAAGTAATCCTTCGGATCTGACAAAGGTAGAAGCATATGCACTTTTGTTGAGTGGAGACATCTCAATTTTGGATGGAATGAAGGGAACTTGGGCATCTGAACTTGTGCAATTGAAAAATTGTTTTGCAGACATTCTCAAGTTCATGTGAATAGAACTTAATGATTACTTGTACATATGCGACATTATACATAATTTGTTTTTTGAGATTTTTGTCTTGTGGACCCTACCCTTTGCCATTGATGTCAAAGGGGGAGTGAAGAGTAGTGAAAAATAAGGAATCCAGCAAAGGGGGAGCATTGGGAAGAAGTATGAACAATAGTATGGAGCACAAGCAAAGGGGGAGTTATTATGACACTTAGTAACAGAGTAGTGACAGAGTCCGATATCTTGGTCTGGATCTCTCTGGTGGAAAGGCATGGTTTGCTACAGATCTAAGGTAGTTGAAATCATTGTCAAGAAACTCTAAATCCAAAATTTTATCCTTTGGTGATGAAGGACTCAAAAGATATTAGCTTTTGAGTATCGGGCTTCAGTTTGACAGAACAGATAGAAGAACATGCCAACCTTGTGAATGATCTTAATTTTGGATGTATAGAAGTTGTTTATTGGGAAGTTAGTGATGATCATTGATGGTAGCCAACATGATTGATGATTTGTGAGTGCAAGTTTTGGGCCACATTTTATATTTTGTATGGATCTAGCTGGTAGAGTAGAGTACTCAACAAAGTTCTAAATGTTCTTAAAGCTGACTGGTAAAATGACTGTAGATCATGTTAAGGATATATATAGCTAATGGAATTGAATGATTTTGTGTGTGTGGTGTGTGAATAAGGTGTAAATGTGAGAAGAGCATAAATCTAAGGTGCGAATGAAGGCAGAGCAGTAAGAAGAGCAGAGAAAAGATGAAATGTGTAAGATCAGTTTTTGCACTTAACTGGAACTGAAACTCTTGCATGGGTAGATGCTATATATCAGTTCAAAATCTATACTATTCTCTTGTAATCTTTTTGTAGGTAGTGAGCCTCCATTTGAGTAGTGAGCTCTGGGTAGTG
The DNA here is from genome assembly GCA_027924645.1 of Cunninghamia lanceolata. Lineage (NCBI taxonomy): Eukaryota > Viridiplantae > Streptophyta > Pinopsida > Cupressales > Cupressaceae > Cunninghamia > Cunninghamia lanceolata. The sequence goes on from BSBN01000582.1 coordinate 23,042,492, forward strand.
AGCCTGAATGCATGTGCATTCCCATTTGTAAAAATACTTTTAACAGGGTATTAATTTTGGTGGGTTAACCCCCACAGTGGTTTTTCCCTTAACTGGGTTTCCATGTCAAAAATCTTGGTGTCAAGTGTGTTATTTATGTTTCTTCTCATGTGTTATTGATTGATGTTGAAATGTTTATATCATTAATTTGATTATAAGTTGTAAAGGAAGATTAAAGGTAGAAAAGATTAAAATGTATGACAATTGATTCATCCCCCCCCTCTCAGTTGTCCGAACCTAAACCAACATATGTATATTTAAGTGGTCTATTATTGATTGATGTTACGTGGCTGGAAGTCTTGGAACTACTAGTTTTTGAGTTGTAAATCTACCTTCATTGTTTTTTGGTTAAAAGCTCTGTCTTTGTTTTGCTTTCTAGTTAAAAGCAATCTTGAGTTCTTTATTCATTAGAATATCTGTTGAAGGTAGCTACGCCTTGTTAAATAAGAAGAGAGCCTATGTAAAATACCAATATATTGGGCTCAACTATTGATTAAGTTTGTCACTTGTTTGGGTGTGAGTATATAGAGTTAGGTGACAAATCTGTTAACCAACACTAATATAGATGCAGATTGGGTCAGAGATGTTGATGACAGAAAGAGTACAATGTTGGAAAGAGACACTGCTTCAAGTTGATAGGTGTTGTTATTGATGGCAACTATGATCATCCTAGACATTCGCATAATACAAGTTGTTCAAACCAGAAGTCAGAACATAATTTGTCTAAGTCAGGGCAGTTAGGAATAGAGCAGTAATAGGGTCTGGTATTTTGGTCTGAATCTCTCCAGTGGAAAGGAATGGTATATTGCAGATCTAAGGTGTTGACAACATTACAAATACACTCTAAATCTAGAATTTTGTCATCCGGTGATGAAGTAATCAAATGATATTAGCATCTGTGTATCGAGTTCTAGCCTGACAGAGTAGACAGTAAAAGAATAGGCAGACATTGTAGAAGATATTGGTTCTGGATGTATTGAAGTTACTTGTTGGACAAATGGTGGCATTCAGTGATTATGGCTGACATGAGTGATGATTTCCAAGAGCAAGTTTTGGTCCACACTTTAAGTTATGCATAGATCTAGCCGACAGAGTAGAACATTCTTAAATGTTCTAAGTATTGTTGAAGCCGACTGATAGAATGATTGTAGATCTTGTTACATATATATATAGCCAATGAAACTAGATGATTCAGGGAATGTGGTGTGTGCAAATAAGGCATATGTGTGAAAGGAGCAGAAATCCAAAATGAAAATGAAGGAAGATCAGTAAGAAGAGCAAAGTGAAGATGAAATGTGTTAAATTGGTTTATGTACCTAACCGAAACTAAAATTCAAGCATAGGTAGATGCTATTAATCAGTTCAAATCTCTGTTGTTCTCTCGTAATACTTTCCATAGGTAATGAGCCCAAATGTATGTGCTTTCCCACTTATAAAAATACTTTTAACAGAGTATTAATTTTTGTGGGTCAACCCCCACCATGGTTTTTCTCTTAACTGGGTTTCCACGTCAAAAATCTTGGTGTCAAGTGTGTTATTTTATTTCTGCTTATGTGATGTTTATTTCATTAATCTGATTATAAGTTTGAAAGGAAGATTAAAAGTAGAAAAAGTGCAGAATGTGTGACAACTAATTCACCCCCCTTCTCAGTTGTCTAGACCTAATCCAACAATTGGTATCAGAGCGAGGTTCCTTTGAAAAAGCCTAACAGCTTGAGGAAAAGATCTTGGAAGAGCTTGTTCAGTCCAGAGCAGAAATTAGTAATTTGAAAGTTGAACTCAAAGATGCTAATGACACCATTGAAATGCTAAAAGACAAATTAAAGAAATCTTTACAAGGGAAAAAGGATCTACTTCTACAGCTATCTAGTTTACCTGAAGAAAATGGCATGGATGAAGCTTTGGAAGAAAAGACAAAAGAATCTGAGAAGTTGTCAAAAGAAGTGGCTATTTTAAAAATAGAAATGGAAACCGAGGTAATGAGGAAAACCAAAGAAAGTGAAGATAGAAAGAAAATTGAAGAAGAGTTGAATCAAAAGCTAAAAGAAAGAACTAAAGGATATTGCAAATTGGACAGAATAGTTGGACATCTAGAATTTGATCTACAAGAAAGTAGAGACAATGAGAGAGAACTTGAAAGGCAAATTGTCATTCTTAGACATGACCTAGAAGTTGCAAATGAATATAAGGAGAAGTTCAAGATAAGCTTAGCAAAACTTGAAGCACTACTCGAAAGACAGAAAAAAGTTGATGACAAGCATGGTCTTGGATTTGAGGAAGGTGAAAGCTTTGGATCTGGATAGAAAAATTATCAACCAAGGAATAGAAGAAACATGATCAGAAAACCTCCAATAAGACAACATAATGCCTAAAGATATCCATCATTTAATGGAAACTATTTCAATTGTAACAAATTTGGTCATAATGCTACTCAGTGCAGAAGAGGAGTAAATCAAAATGGTCCATCCTTCTTCAATCAATGCTTCAAATGCAAAAGGTATGGTCATAAGTCCAATGAATGTAGAAGTATGATAATGAATAAATCAAGTGGCAATTCTTTCAATGGCTAATGCTTTTCTTGCAATGGATTTGGACACATGGCTAATCAGTGCAGATCAAGAAGAAATCAAGGTTATAAGAAAGAAAATGTTGTGTGCTTCAATAGCAACAAATCTGGTCATATTGCAAGATTTTGCTGAAATAAGAACAATGGAAGAAGAGGTTCGGTAAACAAAAAACTGGATGAGCAGTAATAAGGGAAAGGTAAAGAAAAAATTGATGTGAATGACACTCAAAATGAAACAAACAAGATATGGGTCAAGAAAACAATTATGAATGACAATAACAGATCTATAGCAGAATCCAGTGTTGAAAATTCCTCCGAGAATTGAATTAAGAGCCTTGGCTCAGGGGGAGCAGTATTGGAAATCAAGTACCCCTAGCCAGTAAGTGAGTGCCTAGATCTGGCACAATAAGAAAATGTATCTTAAGTTGAATCATAATAGTTGGAAGGATTTTTGAAAGAAAAGAGCAGAATATAGAAAGTTGCAGAGTAATTTATATGAATTTGCTCAACAAACAGAGTAACCAGATGTATTAGGGTAGATAATTTATTGCAAAGACAAATTAGGTATTGCAGATCATAAAAGGGATGTGTGAACTCCAGGGATTGATTTCCCCCAAGTTGGAAGCCATGCATAATGCATTATTCAAAGCCCAGAATGCACTTCAGACAAGTGATCCTCTGGATCTAGTAAAGGCAAAAGCATATACATTTTTACTGAGTTGGCACATCTCACTCTTGGATGGAATGAAGAACACTTGGGCCTTTGAACTTGTGCAATGAGAAACCAGTTTTGTAGACATTCTCAAGTTCATGTGAACAAGACTTGATGATTTGTTGTACATACGCGGCAGTATATACAAAATTTTTGAAGAATTTTGACTTGTGAATCCCACCCTTTGCCATTGATATCAAAGGGGGAATGAAGGGCAATGAAAAATGAGGAGTTTAGCAAAGGGGGAGAACCAGATTAAGTGAAGGGAACAAATGTACAGACAAAGTGGGAGTCACTCTAAGACAATCATTTTTCACCAAGTGTTTCCATCAATGCCAAAGGGGGAGATTTTTGGCAAGAGACATTGCTTCAAGTTGATAGGTGTTGTCATTGATGGCAACTATGATTATCCTAGACATTTGCTTAATACAAGTTGTTCAAACTGGAAGTTAGAATCACAATTTGTCTAAGTCTGAGTAGTTAGGAACAGAGTAGTAATAGGGTCTAGTATTTTGGTCCAGATCTATTTAATGGAATGGCATGGTATGCTGCAAATCTAAGGTAGTTGACATAATTGCAAATACACTCTAAATCTACAATTTTGTCATCTGATGATGAAGGAATCAAATGATATTAGCATCTATGTATCAAGTTTCAGTCTAGCAGAGCAGATAGTAGAAGAACAAGTAGACCTTGCAGAAGATCTTGATTCCGGATGTATGGAAGTTACTTGTTGGACAAATGGTGGCATTCAGTGATTATGGTTGACATGAGTGATGATTTCCAAGAGTAAGTTTTGGTCCACACTTTAATTTATGCATAGATCTAGCTGACAGAGCATAACATTCTTAAATGTTCTAAGTATTATTGAAGCCAACTGGTAGAATGATTGTAGATCTTGTTGCGGATATATATAGCTGATGAAATTAGATGATTCAGAGAATGTGGTGTGTGCGAATAAGGTGTATATGTGAAAGGAGCAGAAATCCAAAGTGCAAATGAAGGCAGATCAGTAAGAAGAGCAGAGTGAAGATGAAATGTGTTAAATCAGTTTATGTACCTATCCGGAACTAAAATTCAAGCATGGGCAGAAGCTATTAATTAGTTTAAATCTCTGTTGTTCTCTTGTAATACTTTCCATAGGTAGTGAGCCTAAATGCATGTGCATTCCCACTTGTAAAAATAGTTTTAACAGAGTATTAATTTTTGTAGATTAACCCCCACCATGGTTTTTCCCTTAATTGGGTTTCCATGTCAAAATCTTGGTGTCAAGTGTGTTATTTTATTTCTGCTTATGTGATGTTTATTTCATTAATCTGATTATAAGTTTGAAAGGATTAAAAGTAGAAAAAGTGCAGAATGTGTGAGAACTAATTCACCCCCCCTTAATTGTCTAGACCTAATCCAACATACAAGTGGAGGTGCCTTCTTCTTGGGTAATAGATTGGTCTCATGGCTGAGTAAGAAACAAGATTCAATATCTTTGTCAACTGCAGAAGCAGAGTATATTGCAGCAGCATGTTGCCACACTCAAATATTATGGATGAAGAAGACTTTGAAGGATATAAGAGTTGTGTATGAAGATCCAATTGTAATCTTTTGTGACAATACAAGTACCATAAACATTTTGAAGAATCCAGCGATGCACTCAAGAACAAAGCACATATCAATAAGATATCACATTTTTGAGAGAGACAGTGACAGAGAATGAAGTAAAGTTGGAATATGTATCCACAAAGGATCAAATTGTAGACATTTTCACTAAGCCTCTACCTAAAGACACCTTTGAGTATCTCAAAGAAAAGTTAGGGGTCATTACCCCTCCTGTCCTAAACTAAGATGCATAGGAATGCATCAATCTAGTGGAGCTCAAAGTGTCAGTCTTTGATCTGGGTTGATGATCTAAAGGCTATCTCTTAGGGGGAGTAGCTAAATGTTTTTGATAAAGTAAGTGGATGAGAGAAGTAGTATGCAAGTATGTTCCCTTTGCCATTGATGTCAAAGGGGGAGAGAAATCATGTGAAAAATTCATGGGGAGAAAGAATGCAGATGTGTAAAGAGAAAGGGGGAGAATCTTGTCTTGATGGTCTTTTCAGTTTTTCACATCATATGTTGCCATCAATGACAAAGGAGGAGATTCTTACAAGTATGTGCCTAATCAGTGTTGTAATTGATGTCAACATATCTGTGTTGTCATTGGCATCAACAATGCTCTTACTTTGTTGAGCATATTTAAAAAATTACCCCCTCCGGTGATAACAATGTGTTGTAGTAAAAATACTGCAGTACATGCAGAAGAACAGTCCAAAAAAATGCTCAGCATTTCCTATAGAATAAATATCTTTGCCTATTGATTGAAGTTATTTAGAAGCCTATCTGAAGATGTTATTTTATAAGTTTTAGCCTCCGGTATGAGGAATTGAGTGAGTTATATTCACCAGAGCGAAAACAATTTTTCTATATGTTTGGTGGTGATACGGAGAAAGTGTTTTTCTCCTCATTCCTTCGCATTGAAGTATTTTGGTCTACGGTTCTGGAATTAAGTCAGTGATGTTGTTAAGATCCTTCAAATGCAATGGTTCATGATTTGGTGGTCCACAAGCTATCTTTTACTCATGACAGTGGCTGACAATGTTGTTCTTGTACTCTAGTTTGAAGAATCTTATTGATAAGAGTGATTAAAGATGGTGTGGTTGTTCCTGGTGATTACAATGTGCTTGGGGATGTCTCATGATCATGCTCCTACATTCAGATTGGTTCGCAAGGTGTAATTCAAATTGTGCATGAAGTGTGTTCTTGCGAATACTTATTTTAACATCAGCCTTGGCGAACCTAGTTGAATTCATCATCTACGGAGATGCATCAAAGATTGTGATAGCATGTTGTAGCATGGAAGATTGTGTTTGAGTCCTTGCTAAGGCACGACATGGTCCACATTCATTTCTTTTTCTTTGTAAATTTGTTTAAGTCCAAACCTATTATGATGTAACATATGTTTGCCGACCTTGGAGATTGCTCCAATGGTTGATGATTGTAATGCCGACCTTGATGATCATTCCAAGGTTGATGAAGTGTATAAATACTTGTAATTGAATCATCAAATGTATCCAAGTGTGAAGATGTGAAGATAAAAGTGAAGTAAGGTAGCAGAGCATAGCAGATGTGTTTGTGTTTCAATGGAACTAAACCTTAGCATGGAGTAGATGTTTTTATCTCAATTCAACCCTTTGGTAGTGAGCCTACTTTTGGTAGTGAGCCTCCCTTTGGTAGTGAGCCACCCATAGGCAGTGAGCCTTTATTTGTAGTGAGCAATTTGGGTACTGATCCCTATATATAGCAAGCCTCTATTTTTTGGTATTGATATAATTTATAAATTTTTGTGGGCTAACACCCACTATGGTTTTTCCCTTTTAGGGTTTTCCACGTAAAAATCTGGTGTCTCCTGTGTTGAATATGTTATGTGTTGAGCTTCTCATTTTATGCTTTCATGGTTTTATTATAATACAAGTAATTGATAAGTTGATGATCATAATTGGTTAAAAGTTTTAGGACAACTTATTCACCCCCCTCTAAGTTGTTTGGGGGAGTCCAACAAGTACAATTCTAAAAATTAGTATGTTAGTGTTTAAACTTTCAGAAAACAAACTATAGGTTTCATTTGTATTTCATTCAGAAATCTCTTCTATTGTCCCTTATGCAGGGCCATGAGCATCACCAAGACAGTACAATGTGGTGGAAAATTTTATGGCATTTAAAGTGGGTACCCAATAATAGCAAAGAAAAATGAATCCTATCCCTATGAAACTGAAAACCCTAGCGAGACTATTCTCCTCCACAGCTGCACCATTACAAAATATAGATCTCTCAAAAATACACACTGCCAGTAGTGAAAGACACTAAGGCCTCCTCATGTAGCCACAAGACCTCAATTGTTTACAAAAACTCAAAACTTTAAACAAGCTCTCATGCTTGAATTAGCATAAATTGGCAAAAACTTACATGGATCCATTAAATATCATGCTTAGAAAACAGTCTCAAAACCTATCTTTCCTTCCAAGAAAGAAAATGAATGTTATCTAAAGATGAATCCAAAAAAAATCAATTTCTCCATGGAAGAAAAGGAAGATAGGTTGTGGCTTCTCAATGAACATGCCCTAATTTGTTGTTTCATAAGAGCTTTCCCAATACCCAAAAGGCATATGCATAAGAAAACTAGAAGCAAATAGGAACAATAATCTATAGCTAATGCTAATAGGTATTTCATGGATGTTTTCTCATCAGAAGAACCAGATCTTCAAAGGTGGACCTAGTTTATGAGAAGGCAAGCCTCTTCATGAATTAGTGGTTCCCAACTTTCAACTTGACAGATGATCTCCTAAATATAGAACCTTTTAGTTAAGACTTCCTCTACTCCCAAGTGAATACTAGCAAGAGTCAAAACCTAAAAGAACAAAGGAGATTGGAGATCACAATGGATGCATTCATAATGAATCATTCCCCAATATATGTCAACATAGATCTGGAGAAACCCTTCCTAGGAAGAATCATACTAGAAGTAGTAGGGATCAAATAGAAACAACTGATTCAATTTCAAATACACCATGTAGATATAGAATATGCCACAAGCATGGATGTCTGGAAAGCACATGCCCTAAACATGAGATACCTAGAATTTTTACAAAGATAAAATAAGAGGAAAGAAGCAGCTAGAGTCTAGAGAATCTATCTCAGCAAAATTATCTAGAAAAAGCACAACAACAAGATCAACAACCACATTGGTAGCTATATTAATAGTGACAACTAGAAAGTATAAAAATAAAAAGATTCCAAAAGGCCTAGATGTTCAAAATCAGATGCAAAGATTGACCCTCTGAATTGATCCAAGTAGCAATATCTAACCCATTTGAAATTCTCAATGACCCTAGAAAAGAGACAAGGCTAACATGGCCATTGAATGAAAAACCACCAAGATCTCAAAATCTGTTGTAAGCTTCATGGCACATGCCTAAACCCTACTGTTGTGTGGTTACACAACACACCCCATTTTTCCCCAACAAAACAGGGACCCAACTTTTTTCTTGGCTTTCTTGTCCTTTGCTTTCAAGCGGTATGGTAAAAACAATCAGTACCAAATACATGACAGGATGTCATCTTGTGCATGTCAAGACCTTAGGTTATAGGTCAGATTTTCAAGCTTTGAATTTCATATTATAGATATTGCCAAGTGAAAGAGCATGAAAATCTAAGAAAGTTTGCTTTTTGAAGCACCCCAAAATTTGTTAAAATGAGAAAGCTACAGTCAGTCAAAGTTTGATCAATAGGTCACCCGTATATTCACATTATAGGTCATCTAGATATTAACTAATATCCTTACCCTGATAATATCTAGACATCAAATTTAAAAGACTTAGTGGGTTAAACATCATGCGCATAGATATTAGTTAACATCCCAATCTTAACTTAATATCCTAACCGAAAAGTCCATGTCCCAATGACGTCATGTCATCTCAATATTACAAAGAGCCCCGAACATGCTAACGTCACCTAGATATTAGAGTGCATGGATATTAACTTTGCTAATATTCTAATCTTATTTTAACATCCTAATCCAAATGACGTCATGTCATCTCGACCTTATGAAGAACGATAAATTTGCTTATGTCATCACGATATTACATATAACATCTAGATCTTAACTTAGCATCTAGATTAGATTCAAAAATCCATTTCCATATGACGTCATCCTACCCTGACACGATATAAAGAATAGATCTATGCTAACATCACCAAGACCTTCAGCCATAAGGATATTTCTCACTTCTATTGTCATGACATTATTTTAATATCCTTCTCCTGATGACATCATTCAATTACACATCCATGAAGGACTTTCTACTTGATGACATCATCCAGATATTTTGACTGGATGGATATTTCACAAACACAATATCCTAACCTTAACCAAATATCCAAGCCTTAGAATAAACCAATAACATGATGCCACATGTCTACATGGACACTCAGGCATATTAAAGGTGAATTTGTGACCCGATGATAATTCCTTGGTCAATGAAGGTGTTGATGATTGTTTTTACATAGTCATAAAAAAAGTTAAAATTCATAAATGAACCTAACTATCTTGAAAGATACGAAGAAATCAACTAAGATTACTTGATCCCAAGTTTTCTTATTGGTCAGGTCTTGACCTGTTGGACAGTTCAGTAAGTTATTATGAAGCTGTAATATGCAAGGGGCCTTACGTGATTTAAAGTGGGCTTTGTGACTTACTGGACTCTTATAATGCAAACTAACACAAATATCAACTTTTTGTTCGTCAATTTGCATAAGATTATTACTATACCTCAAAGCTTTATATGATTTATATTCAAATGTTCTTTGCTTTTCAAGTACTTATGAAGATTATCAAATATCAACTCATTGCTCTTAATTTCTTCAAATGTTAGATAATCTCCTTTGGATTTTAACATTTAAGCTAAGTATTTCAGAGTTGGGAAAAATTAGAGAAACTTAAATCTACCATCATTCACTACAGGATCTAAACGTTCTGTTATGCACACAGTAAGGAATATAGCAGATTTGATTAAACCAGCAGACTAAATCGTTAAATGTGAATATCCTAAGTATTTTCACAAATATTACATTCAAGATTACAAGCTTTAAGAGGAATTATTTTAAATGCAAGGAAGAGCTAGAAGACACTCATAAAATCGACGCAGACTTCCAAATTCGCTCATATTCAAAACACAGTCATACAAGATTTATAATGTAGGAATGACTCTTAGTTTTATTAATCAAATATACCAAAAAACTTACAGTGCTTTACAGATACATTAAGAAAGCTGGACATTCCACGCATTCCTTAATGCAGACAAAAGACGACCTCTAAACTAAAATATTTTACTCCAAATTCTCAGAAAGAATTACAACTTCTGGCTAAATGCTAAAGATCCCTGTGTAAATAATATACAAGTAGCAATGCTTCTTATATAGAATTTGAATTCCCTCCCTTGCTACAGTTACAACCTCCATTCTACAGTTACAACCCCTTTATCATGGTTACAGGCTCTTTTCTTACTGACCAAGGATGTGCCTTCATTCCATAACCGTGTGCCATCCACTACTTGGTACCTTTTTCTCAAAGGATGCCCTTGGAATATATCACAAATAAGATTCCCATTTACGTGACTTCTTCCCGCCAAGGCTCTTCATTTGATTTCCTCTCAAGATTCTTTGCTCCTACCTTCTCACTTTTTCAAGTATTTCTTGAAATTGCCAATTGCACCCTCCACAAAGGTGCAGTCCCCTCCTGGACTTTTTGCAAAAATAAATTCTTGCATCATCACCTTCTCTTTTAATTCTTTTTCTTTGTCTTCTGAGCCTTCTGTTCTTTTCTTGTACTTCTTCATTTTGGCCCTTTCTTCCATCATTGTATCCATCATTTGCTTACTAAGGATTGCATCAGGATTTTTGTACAGGGTGTGAATATGGCCCTGAACTCTGTCAAAGCTCTCTCTAAGTCATATGCTGGCATCTCTACACATTCATGTTGTAGGAGTCTTTCCATGATTTTCTTATGTATTTTGATCATCTCCTCTATCTTTTTCTCTAGCTCCTGCATGACTACTATATTTCTTTTGAGGTTATCCTCTTCAAACCTGAGCTCCAAAATCATCTGCGACACTTGATTTGCCAATGTGAAATTGAGTGCTCCCTTATTTATCAGTTCTTCAGCTCTTGTCTCAATCTCTGTCAACTATTCAATCTTAGATGTGCATTCTTCTTTTCTTTCTTAGCAGTTATTTATTAATACCATACATTTGTTCTTTTCCCCAGTGGCCACCTCCCAGCTTTTCATAGCCTGTCCTATTATTTGTTCACCCCTTTGTAAAAAATCATTGAACCATTCATAAAAAATGTTGGCCTTGAATCTTTTATTTTCCATGTCTTTTACTTCGTCCTTGGACACTATTGCCATGTTAGCAGGTAAATCAGGCACCATGGCACTGGGTTCAAATATCCCCTTAATGAATTGCTGGAGTTGGACAATGTGTCCTTTCAATACCTCATGTTTATTTTTGTCCTTCCTTAGCATTTTTGCTGTCACTTGGTTCATATCTTTCCACTCAGCAATGTGTTGTTCCCTTGTGGAATGCCCAAGGTCTAGATTTAGTATCTTGTATTCCTCCAAGGTAATCTCACCCTTTTCTTTTTCCTTTTGCAGTATAGCTAGGTTCAAAGTTTTGGATCCATCTGGACCCCTTTGTATTGCAGACACCATCCTAGCTTTTCTCTTTTCTCTTCTTGGAGTGGTTTTCTCACCCAATAAGCTTTTGATGTCAATAGGAGCTAGATGTATTTATTTCTTCTCCTTCCTTATCTCTCCTTCTAGCCAGGCAGGCACCTCTTTTGTGTCTTCTACAACCCTTTCTTCATTAATTACCTCTTCATGAGGTTTATCTACTTCTGCTTCTCTTTTTTGTTGTCCCTGCTGTTGTTGTTGCTCTTGTTGTTGTTGCTCTTGTCGTTGTTGTTCTTGTTATTCCCCTTCTGGAACTTACTGCTGTAGTGGAGGTTCTTGTCCTATAGGGCCATCTCCTTGCCTTTTTGATTCAGCTTCATCTCCCTCTTCTTCTATCTCAGTATCCCCTCCATCCTTAGCATCTTCTTCAAGATTTTCCTCTTTAAGAACTTCTTCTGCTGGCTTCTCTTTTTCAAGAATCTCCTCTTCATTCATTTGTTCCTCACTTTGCAGATTAATTTCTTTTGCTTGTTCATCTTCCTTATTCTTATCTTCCTTTTCTATTTCTCCTATCTCCCCAGGATCTTTGATCCCATCCTATGCTCTATCTGTTTCTTCTTCTTGTACTTGTTCTGTATGTGCAGGGGATCCCTCTCTTGTGCTATCTCCCTTTATTTCCCGCCCTTGGTCTTGTACACCTTCTTCATTTCATTCTTCTTCACTGGGCTCATCATACACATTTAGCATATCCAATGCATCCACCTCTGAGGTGTCCTCTTGTGTTGCATGCCCTTCTATGTTTACCTCTCCAGATGATTTTTCTTTCTCAGTTTCTTTAATCTTATGTGCTTCCTCCTGCATATCCCTAATGATTTCTTATGGCACAAAAGTACCGAATGGATCAATAGATCATGTTTCTGCTTGCACCTCTTCTCCTTCAATTTCTATATTTTGTTCTTTTTCCATTTCAGCTTGCAGGTTTGATTCCTCTTCTTCACTAAGGAAATCACTTGAATCTTCCTCTATATCAATCACTTTTCCTTTATACATTATCCTTTCTTCACTGTCACTGCTCTCAATTTGCACAGTTTCTATAGCAGTAGGTTTAGCTTTGCTAACTTCTGACTCTTGCAGCCTCTTTCCAGCCAATTTTGCCTTTACTTTGATAAAGGTTTGTCTTGGTTCTAATGATGTGGAGGCACTGGCTATATTTTTTAGCTTTTCCTTTACTTCTTGTGCTCCAATCACCTCAACCGACTTAGAAGTTTCTCCTTTTGATAAACCTATGGGAATTGCCCTCATGATTGATGGTCCTACTACCTCTTTTGCAGCTTGTGCTTCCTCCAGACTAATCTCATGGCTCATGGATTTTGCATCAACAAAAGTTCCAGATGCTACTGCTACTATTATACCTAAAGCATATGGATCCATCAATGTAGCATTTTTATCCTTTTCCATAATTCTTGCTTCTAGAACTTTTCTCTTCTTCCCATAGAAACATTGCAAGTCCTCACTGGGCTCTGCCTCCTCTTCCTTCCCTTCTTTGGGAATGTAACTTCTTTTCCTTCAGCTTTGAGCTCTTCTATCCTATCCTTAATCCATGTTTTTGAAAATAATATCACAGGTTTTGTCAAAACATCCAACGATGTATTCCAAGGCTTCGACCAATCAGGCTCGGTAATGGGAGCTAGCCTAGACTCTACATAACTTTGATACAACAATTTGTCATCCCCCTGAACCTCTGGAGGAACATAGATATTACCAATAGACTTCTTTTGTTCAATAGTCAATCTCTTATGAGCTCTTTTTCTCACTTCCAAATCATTTTTGCAGTCAGCCTAGAAATCTTCAATATGCACTTGATGTTTGTACTTCTTGTCAACAAAGTTTTGAATCCTATGAAATGGATCAAACCTTTTAGCCAAATCAAAATCTTGGAATCCATAATACCTCAGTTCTTGCTCTAAACAAGCTGCAACATCATCACTGATACAAGAATTCCTACCAATAGCCCATGGTAGGTTCACGTTTCCCCTGTTATTAAACTTCCTTTTGTACATCCTGAAAACATTCAAATTCTGTTTGGAAAACTCCAAGACTATTAGTTTATCAGAAGGATACCTGGGAAGCATAAATGGCTTTCCCTCAAAACCCTCAGTTCTTATGTAAGAAAAATGTTCAAACTATATTAACCAAGAACTGTGCAATCCAATTGTATTTTCTGCATCCTTAGATAATCTTTTGCCTAATTCCTCTCTCAATTCTCTTACCATGTAGGTATAAAAAACATCATTAACTAGAGCAAAATTCTTCATTACGTTTTCCTCTTGTAAGATCGGGTAATGTTCATATACTAAATTTTGATCTGGACCATTTCCAAGGGCACCTACCCTTTCTATCCCATGAATATAAGGCCTAACCTTTGCAGCACATGCATATAACACATAAGAAGATAGATAGAATGGCAGGTATTTATGTTGCCTCATCATGGCTTGCCTCCAAATAGTAGTACTAATGGCCTTGGCCCAGTGGATTTACCCTTGGTCCTTTTGTCCTGACCTTATAAATTCAATGACTGTGAACATCCATGGTTCACACCTAGTTCCATCCCTTAATCCAACTAGCCTGCTCAGCATGGTGATCATCAAATAAATCTCCTCCTTGAAGCATATCCTCATTAAATTCTTGGGTACCTTGGCCATGGCCTTTGGTTTATTTTCTAAGTTATACCAACCCTGGAATATTTTCCCCTTGCATTCCTTCTCATTTGTGTGGAATTCCTCATTGTATTTATCGATATCAATGTTTGTCATCTTGTCAGTGATCTCCAACCCAAAAGTGTTAGCAATCCCCTCTGGAGTCAAGTCAGCAATTACTTTATCATATAGCATAACCATCCTAGTACCTAGGTTATACATAATTACACAGTCCAAGCACAAATCCTAGGCCTCCATCGCCAATGGGAAACCTGTAGCTTGGTATAACCCACTTTCCCAGATACGCTTCATATCTGGTGTTGCATCCACAGCGGTGATCTTCTTCAGGACATCTTCAGCATCATAGGTCCCTATGTTTGTGTCCGTGCCTACTCTAGCTTCACTAATTAGGGAAGGATAACCTCTACACAGAGGCAACTCCTCCTTTCTACCTCCTTCTGCGGCTTTCTCTCTTTCTTTACTTCGTCCCCTGTATCTTTCTTCTGTTTAGGGGCCATCCTGTAGAAGTATACATGTCTTAATTTTTGTTTCCACTTCACATCTAGGGTTTTACTGTGAATATCCATTTTCTACTATTTACCCTAACCCTCATTTTTTTGTGTCATTTTACCTTTAAATGGACTAAGCTCTATTTAGCTAATTAACAATTAAAACAATAATTCTGACAAATACACGCATTTTGAGACTAAAATTACTGGAATTAACAGTTGTGTTTTACCATTCGAGAATGAAATGGGGGGTACAAGAAAAATACCTATTTCTGTGACCGTTTAACCTTTGATGTTGACTTATTTTTACCTTTCACTTCCACCCAGCAACTGTAACTTCATCAATCCGGTAAATTCTATTCAATTTTACTGTGACAACATTTTTTTCTGCAAATTTCAACGTTTAACAATATATCTTGAAAACAAATAACAATAATTCTGCCCTAACCCTCGTTAAATTCCCTTTGTTTGAGTGTTAAGCTCACATTAATTATAGTAATTAATGTGCTGCGACCTTCGGCTTTCCCTTTTCAGTGTTTGGGTTTTTTTAAACTTTTGACCGTTAGCTTAATTAAACATGCATTTTCTTTTGTATATCTCGTTGTACATTTTCCTTGTATCTTTTCATTGTATCTTCAAACATACAGTCACTTTATACATACAATTGAACTAAAGCCCCTTTCCCCTTTTACCTTTTCCGTACACCCTTTGTACTTCCTGCTTGTATATTTCACTTATATATTCTATTGTATAATCACATATACAAACACATTATAAAATTATTTCCTTACCTTTTATTCTTTCGCAATGCCCTTTGATTCTTTGTATATCAAGATTGTACATTATAAACATACAAACACCAAATATACAAGGATTTCTCCATTTTTAACTCTTTTCTGACATCCGACTTGTATTTCTAAATGTACATCCACTTGTACATCATAAAATATACATGTTTATTATACAAGCCGAAATGTTCATATAGTGGGGTCCACTTTACCTCTTTACTTTGCCACTTCCGCGATGCCTTACTCTTTATTGAGCTTTCAGACCTCAAACCACTATAAATCATATTATATCAACCCTCACATCCGTAATGCATATAAAACCTTGTATATCTTGCTTTGTACATTCCAAAACATACAAAGACAAAAGCATACAATAGTTTAAAGTTATTCCATAATATCTTCGGTTCCAGTTTGTATAAAGTGCAATGTATATCGGAGTTGTATATAAGAAATGTACAACGCACAATATACATTAACTTTATTATCTTTGATAACTTTTTAGTTCTATGCTTTGTATAAATTAATGCATCACGAAATATACTTTAAGTTCAAATGCATCATTTATACTGTATTTCAATTTACTTTCAATTCCACTTTGTATATAAATGACAATGTATATAACCGAACATACATATACATTGTACAAAATATACAACAAATATGCCAATTTTAACACCTTTTCAATTCCACGCTATGTATAACTTGTTGTATATTTACCTTGTACATTTTTCATTTGCCGAATATACAAACCAAAACATACATAGTGGATTTCAGTCGTTTATTCATCTCAACCTTAACTTTTTCGGGTCCGACTTGTATATGAAGATAAAGCATTATCATAGAATGTATACAAGGAAAAAGCAACAAAATTAGAAAACCTGACGACTTCCCCTTTTGTGACCAACACAAAAGCATGATATACAAATGCATTTGTATATGAGACTACTTTGTATATACAAGGCACAAACCCTCCTTTTGTACATTTACCCAAAAATGCTTATAACTTGCAAAATACAGGGAATTTTAAGATGGTTCCAAAAGCAACCCCTATTCATTTTTCACAAAGAATTCACCTATACTCCGCACTAGTACTTAATGTCATTTTTCTCTACTTTCACCAAGGCTTGTGATTTTTTCTTACCTTTTCCCTTAACCACCAAGCAAACCACACCAACAAGCAAATAAAACCAACTTCAGTAGGGGTCCTCATTTTGTTAAGGAGTAAAATGGGGTGTGTTGTGAGCATCACAACAACTAGCAACCACATAAAAACAATTAAATTAAAACCATTAAAGGAAAATAAATGAAATAAATCCATGATTTCCAACTATCTTTCTTGCAAATCACTATTTAACTTAAGACTCAATGTATTCAATAAGATGCATGAATCTTCCCTTTCAGTTTAAGTGGGTGCATGTGATTAATCATCCTCATCTTGAAAATTAGTAGAACAAACCAGTGACTGATATTAGACTACCTAGTTGATGTCATTCCCTTATAGCCAACCGAATAGAGCCTTGCTGCCAGTAGGCGTCCATAGCCCCGACAAGGTTATCATTACAATTCCCCTAAGTAGAGCCCCACTGCCAGTAGGCGTCCATAGCCCTGACAAGGTTATCATTACAATTCCCCTAAGTAGAGCCCCACTGCCAGCGAGCATCTATAGCCCTGGTAGAGTTACTTAGATGACTTAACCTAGATTTCAGTAAAATCTAGTTTATCTATTTATTTATTTTATATTTTAATGAAGATTGAGATTTCATAAGTTATAACAGTTGTAACTTTATGATGCAAGGAATGATCACTTGCTGAAATTAAGCTGAGAATTGTAATGGTAGCAAGGGTGACCTCTGATTTTTCACCTAACATCTACACTGGCAGGTTCAATAAACCCAAGGATTTTAGGGTGTCATTGTGAGAAACCTCCCTTGAATACTCAACCCACTCTTATTGAATACAAAATTTCACATGTTAACTAACTTTCTACATTCATGACAATCACAACGAGTTATGTATAAATTTCAAATGATTAACTTGAATGTTTCGAATTTCATATTGTTTTCAATGGTTGCTAATCTACCCCTATATACTCTAGAGAAAAACAAACACTTCTGCTGAAGCAACACACCACAAACAAACACACAAACCAAACAGAAAACCAACAAGACGAAAAGCAAAACCAAAAAAAATGAAAACAAAAAAAAACTGTACATCAATTCACATTATGATACAACATGGGCCAACAACCCTTAGCTCAAGTCTAGAAGTAATGTTTCAAGTGTTGGCCATTAACTGGTAATGGCACATCTTCTCCAGTCAAGGTTTTGAGCCTAAAGGTGTTGTCCCCTATGATTTCTGACACTTGTAATGGACCTAGCCATAACTTGTTGAATTTTCCATGGGTACCTTTCTTCTCATGTGCCTTATCCCAGCATAGCACTAAGTCTAAAATTCTAAATGTTTTGACTGTTGCTCATTTATCAAACCATCTTTTAACCACTGCTTGGTATTTAGCAAAATTTTCAATAGCTTGATCTCTTTTCTCATCTAATTGCATCATTTAGACAATCTTGGCTTCCCTATGATCATTGAAGCCTATGTATTCATTTGCAAACTTCCAGACTGGTATTCTTAGATTTACTGGAAGTATGGGATCAGTCCCATAAACTAAATGGTAAGGTGTATTACCTAGAGCTGCCTTAACTTTGGTTCTGTCTACCCATAATGCATACTTTAGCAATGTGTTCCATTCCCTTGGGTTCTTTTCAATTATCTTTTTAATGATATCTAACAAAATTTTATTCGTGGATTCAACTAACCCATTCCCCTGAGGATAATAATTTGAAGAGAATTTTAAAACAATTCTATGTTCAAACGCCCATTTAGAAAATTTTAAAGAAGAAAATGTAGGGCCATTGTCACATACTAGCGAATAAGGAACACCAAACCTGGTGATGATGTTCTCTTCAAGAAAATTGATGACTACCTCAGTAGTGGAGAATTTGCAACATGTGGCTTCAGTCCACCTTGTATAGTAATCAGTCACTATCAGTATGAATTTGTGTCCTACAAATGAAGGAGAATTTATGACCCCAATGAAATCCAAGCCCCATTGTGCAAACGACCTAGACTCAATAACTGGCTATAGCGGGTTAGCTTGATTTCTTCCCTTATCTGCTGTAACTTGACAAATGTGACAGTTTCTGACATGATGCTCTGTATCCTTAAACATAGTAGGCTAATAATAACCTGCTCTTAATATTTATTTGTGTTGTGGCTAAATGGGAACCATGAGCAGTCCCATACTTATCATGTAGTTCTAGCAACACCTTATTTGCTTCATTTCTATTTAAACATCTTAAATAAATTCCCTCGTGGTTCTTCCTGAATAGAAGACCTCCTTGTATCATATACTTTTGTACTTTGATCTTCAAAGCTCTTCTCTGTGAGGATTTCATCTTGCTTGGGTATTTCCCTGATATTAGAAAAGTACTTAAATCATCGTACCACCCTGATGCATCACTTGTATTTAACACATACTGCTGCTTTACTAGATTTAGGTCTGTGTTGACTATAGTTTGTACTAAAGCCTGTCCTCTGACTAACTTCATTGGTATGATTTCCATGTCAATTTCTTGCAAAGTGGTGCTCCATTTAGCCCTTTTCTCTCCAGGTTCATTTTGCATCAATAGCATCTTAACTGCCGCATCAGGTACTATGGCTTTAACCTGACCGCGTAGAATGTAATGCCTAAACTTCTTTACTGCCCTTACCAGTGCAAAAGCTTGTCTTTCTATATCTAGGTACTTCAGCTATGCATCTTTTAGAGGTGCACTCATAAAAGTGATAGGCTTTTCCTCATTCTCTTTCCCCTTCTATGTCAGTGCAGCTGTAAGCGAATGTGAGGATGCAAATAAATAAATGTAGAATGGCTTGGTATAGTCTGGACTTGCCAACACAAGAGCATCAGAAATAGCCCCTTTGATATCTTCAAATGCAGCCTTGGCTATTGGTGTCCACTCTATCACTGCATCCTTCTTCAACATAACGTTCAGTGGTTGTATGATCTTTGCGAATCCTGTAATGAACTTCCTGACAAAGTTAATTTTACCAAAAAATGATTTCAATTCTTTTCTAGTGCTTGGTAACTATAATTTCTTTATGCTTTCTATTCTATCAGGATCAATGGATATACCATTCTTAGAAATGACATGCCCTAATAATTTACCCTCTGTTACGCTAAATACACATTTTTTAGGGTTGAGAGAAATTCCATACCTCTCACATCTCTTTTGTATTCTTCGTAAATCCTCAGCATGAGTACATGTATCCTTAGAATACACAGTTAGAACATCCATGTAAATCACAATACACTTACCTATCAGTCCACGGAACGCAATGTCCATGGCTCACTGAAATGTGGCACCTGCATTGATTAGACCAAATGGCATTCTTCTGTATGCAAAATTACCCCATTTACTAGTAAAAGTGGTCTTTAGTCTATCCTCTTCATCAATTAGGACCTAGTTATAACCTGAGAATCCATCTAAAAAAGACATCATCTTAGCTCCATTCACTACCTGTAGCACTTCATCCATGGACAACAGAGGATAATTATCTTTCTCAGATGCCTTATTTAAATTCCTAAAATCTACGCATAACCGGATGTCTCCACTTTTCTTCCTAACAGGTACTATGTTAGCTACCCAAGTTAAATGTCTAACGGGAAAGATTATTCTGGTAGACAGTAGTCTTTTTACCTCTTCAAATATCAAAGGCCCTAAAATTGCATTTACAGGCCTTTGCTTTTGCCTAAATGGCTTGACATCTAGTTTTAATGGTATCACATGTGTTATAATGGACATGTCATATGTCTTTAAATCCTCATATGTCCATGCTACAATGTGTTTATAATCTTTCAGCACATCTATGATTTCTGTCCTCACTTTCTCATAGAAAACCTTTCCAATTTGCACCTTTTGAGGGTTTTTCTTTGTTCCTAAGTTATATGGCTCGCACTTACCTCCCTCAGTCTCGGGTAAGTCCTTTTGTTTCACTACCTTGACGAAGTCAAAGATTTGTTCTAACTCTATTACTCCCTTAGGCAAGAAATTGCTCTTTAAATTGATGATGTCTTCCTCATCTCAAGACACATCAAGCCTCTCTTGTTCATCAATGATTTGGGCTTCAAATACCTCATTGCAAGTTAGAAAGTCTACAATTTGTTGGTCCCCCTCGAATACCTGAGAATGAGTCATATTGTCTGGCATACTAGGCACATTTACTAGTTCTACAACAAATTTCTTTAATCCTGACAGCATTAAAGGCTCCAAGGTGCTAGCTGCAATTGCTAGCGCATCAGGTCTATGGTTCTATTTTCTAGGGATATGCTCTATGTTGAAAGCATCAAATGACTCTATTAAATCTCATACTCTATGTCTATAGGAAACCATTTTCTTATAATTAAAAGCGTATAACTTCCTCACCTGTCTGACTACCAGCTCAGAGTCTGAAAATACTCTGATCATTCTTACCCCTTTCTTTATAGCCATGACTAGTCCATAAATTAAAGCTTCATATTCAGCAACATTGTTAGTGCAAGCAAATTGTAACCTATATGCTGCTAGATATGATTTACCATGAGGATCTATGAGCTCTACACCTACACCAGCACCCTATTTAGACTTAGACCCATCACATTTTAATGTCCACATGCCATTCTTATTCTTTTGACCTTTTCCTTTGACATGTTTTTCTCTGTCTACCATAGGTGCAGCGTTATCTTGTTACCCATACATAGTTTATTCTAACTTACTTGTTCATTCATCTTCTTAGTGTGTAAATCTGAATGACAAACATCCTTGCCTGAACTTTCTCCTAACTCTGGAGTTTCTACATCTATGGGGTTTTGAAAATACCTCTCGAGTCAACTAGAACTCACCCTTTCTTCATGAAATTCCCACTCCTTTGTGCATTTTAAGTACTAATACTCAATAATGTCTCTACACATTCCACACTTCTCTTCAGAATGTGGCTTATTGTGAACTCTACACGTATCTTTATATAACTTACATTGGACTAAAATTTTTAGTTCCATGCACTTTTCTATTTCTTGTCTGATGACCTGACTAAAATTATTCAGTGTATTACTTTCTTCATCAGAAGAATTTCCATCAGATTCAATGAATAGTACAGTATCCTTACTGACAGGCTTTTCTCCAAAATTCAACATTAGGATTTCTTCAATCTATACCCCCTTATTAGTGACCCTGTAAACACCAGGCTCAACTGAGGCATACAATATTTCATTCATCCTATTGTACTATGTGATCATATGTTTCATCCTGGGTTCAGCCTCTATTCTGATTTGATTAGGCACACCTCTCCATGGTAACCACATATGTGAGAAGTCAGTGGCCATGTATCCGTTCAGTGTTTTTGACCAATCTCTACTTAATAACATCCCATAATTTGTAGGTATATCAACTACTTGGATGTCAATGAACTGACTTACCCTGGGGTTTGAAGCTAACTGCATTTGAATATGCATTAGTTCTCCTATCACATTAACTTCAGTCTTATCTAGCTGTGTGACAACTTTGGCAGACTTGATGGGAGTCAGACCTAAGGTTTTACATATACCCAAAGGCATCACATTAGCTGAGGCACCCGAATCCACCATACTGTATGTTCTTTTCACACAATCTAACAGTTAATAAGAAGGGAGGAGTATCCCTCTTATCAGCATACATTACTACATTTGTGTTAGAAGGTTGCTCAACTTTCTTACTTTTGTTATTTGGCTATGCCTCTCTACTAAGGTCACTTACCTCAGCAGGAGTCTCTCCTGTTACAGATGTGTCCAAAGATTTCACAAAGGCGTTTCTAACCTCTGGACTTTTTAACAGTTCAGACAAAGGTATACTGACCTTGATTTTCTTGATTTCTTCTGATAGATAACTCATCAGTCCCAATGTTTCTGTTGTCTCAGTTTTGTTTGTTTGGACCCTCTATGCTACTATTCCATTATTTGCATGGTGATTCGCTTTTAGTATAGCAGGGTTATTGCTTGCATTCTGATCTGGGGGTGTGTTGAAATTGTTGGGAGGAATAGAAGTGGTGAAAGGACCTCCTGGCCTAGTGTTGTTTCTGAGATTATAAGTATGATTCTTATTTGACTGCTAGAAGGCTTGCACTTCCTCTGTCTCATGCAACACCTCATTTTCGGTTTCAAAAGGAAACTGAAAACCATTCAGTACTAATGTTGTCTCAGGATATAGGCTTTCACAATAATAGGGTTCATCATCTAACAATTGGTCCTCTTCTACTTCTCTGGTTGCAAAGGTGAAGGTTTCTAAAACTAAAGAAGTGTCATACCCTGAGGGTACTATCTCATTACCTTTGGGAACTAAGAACTCAGAAGTAGGGGCCTGCACATCTACATTAAAAATGCTCGCTGCTAGATGAAACTGTGGACAATCTAACTCAGCATGGGCACTAGTATTGTGAATTCTACACCAGTTCCTTAGTGCCACATTAGCCATTTGGATCCTTGCTATTTGTTTTGTGTCCTAGTTGTTTACATTCTCGAATGGAGAAGCTAGGGTGCCATTATTAGGTCTTGTGTTCCACATTTTGGGATGCCTAGGTTAATTCTGGTTTCTACTATTGTTACCCCAGGCTCTGTTATCAACATCAAGTCCTCTATTTATCTGTTGCCCTTGGTTATGATTCTGATTATGACTGTGATTTTGACCTTGATTAGAACTTTGACTTTGGTTATAACCCTGATTCTGATTATGACTCTGATTCTGATTTTGGTTATAACTAGGGTTGTAGTTCTGGTTCTGACTCTGGTTATAATTTTGATTGTACCCCTGGTTATTCCTACCATAGAAATTCTCGTTTCTTAATTGTGTCATCTCAGTGGTCAATCTTCTCAAATGTGTAGTGATTTCTTTGATATCCTCCCTTTCCTCTTGTTCTTTTGCTATAAATGTATCCTAAGGTGGTTAGAAGAAAGCCTAGCCATTATTTTGACTCTTACTGACAGCATTACCAGTGTAAGGTACTATAGCTTGGATTGGGGTCAGGTTGTAAATACGAGCATATGCAGGAACTGGGTTTAGCATATGCAGGAACTCCATACCACGGTTGCATTTGATTTTGCACCCCAGGATTCCATCCATTGAGGCATGGATTATAACTCATCTGCCTCATCTCTTGATTCATAGAGGCTGCCTCTTTATAGACTTTAGATACCGTATCTATATTAGGTTTCCTCTTGACAAACATGGCGGTCAATGGATCTAAGGCCACATAGTAAATGGCTAGAAAGGTATCTGGGTTACTGTGTATGGGGCCACAATCCTAGAATAAGCCTTTTGAAACCTATCATTGAAATTATCTATCAACTCCCCTTCACCCCTCTTAATTGTAGCCAATTTGTGGTATAAGATGAAAGGGTCTATAGGTCCTCTAAATCTAGACAGAAATGCTTCCTCCATAAGTGCCCAGGAGGAAACGTAGCCATTAGGTAGATTTACATACCAATTAGATGCTTGCTCATTGAAAGTATAAGAGAATAACCTACAGACTACATCTTCATGTTCTAACTGGGCTCTAAAGCAGGCTTCCTTAAATATCCTGATATGATCTTCTAGATCCTGATGTAACTAGTATTTAGGACATATTTTCTTAGGGTTCTTTGGCATTTCATGATAATCAGCAAAATATATGGGCTAGCTGACATCAAAATACACCATTGTAGGTACTTGTGCTTGACTTGGACCTATGGGAATACCTAAATTTTTGGGTGTACTTGGACTTCTAGGAGGACTAGGACCTCTGGAAGAACCTGAGCCAAGACTTAAGGACCTGAATGGAGAGTTGTCAGGACTGCTAATACTATGAGTGTTAAAAGGTGATCCAGGAGGCGTTCCAGATGAACTTCCTATATTTGACGTTTTAGGACTCCAAATTAAAGGACCCCTACTCTGTCTCCTATCAGGTAACTGCACAAATATGTTGTTAGGATTAGCCCTAGACCTAGTCACTCTATTACTATTATGAGCAAGCTTTACTCAACTACAACTTTAAACCCTATCAGGCCCTCCTTCTAGCGCCAAAAACACCTAACTTATGATTGTCATCTGGATATTCATATCTAGATATCCACATGGATATTCCTTAGCAAGATATCCACTCCCGTATACTTGCACTTTTTGCATTTAATGCAATGCAATGGCCATTGGCATTTAAATTTGAATGCATGCCAACAAACACCTGTGATGATCCTATGCAGTCTTGCTAAAAGAGGATGTCAAATTGCCTTGATGCCATTAATAATCCCTAAATACATGAATTTATTAAGATAAAAGGGATTTTATGATCATAATGAAACACAACTACATTCAAGAGCTTGAAATTTCATTGCATAAAAGCTGATTAAAAACTAGAGTAGAACCAAAGAGAAGAATTACAGACGGACTCCCCATTCATAGCATTAATTTAGTCATCACCACATTGATTGCAGGTTAAGGAAGTGTTCACATGTATGTATAAAGCCCTATCTCTCTGGTTATTTCATGAATCATGTCGAATGAGGGTAAATTATGAACAATAATCACATTCATGAAATAGTTTGTTAAATTCATAGGGTTTAGGCATTTTAATATCCTTCTAAGACATAGAATTGTGATGTGCTAACCCTATATAGATAAAGATATACTACTGTTTGAAATTGGTACATTTGATTTGTAGGAAGAAATGTCTCAACCAGGCATGAACAAATAGGATGTCGAACTCAAACCAGTCATGTTCCCTAGGACACACAACATGTATAACAAGCTGGGTTATATAGAGGATACCCATTCTAGTAATACAGATATAGAGGCATTCTAAACATAAATCGATGCCAGAGAAGATATCCCCATTCTACAAAACATAGTGACATCAGGTTTATATCATGCAGTTAGATTCCCCTATGCCATAGAAGATTTTGAGCTTATGGCAGAATGTGCACAAAATGATGATGCTACCACAAGGAAGGTGGAGAAACAAGAATGATTTTATGCCGATGTATATGTAGGCAACATTACTGAGGTATTCCATGTACCAATATCTCAACCCATCTATGTGCTAGACTTAGAGGCACTAGCAGAAGAGTTTGATGTGAACAATAAGAACTATAGGAAGGTAATATACCAGGGATGGAGAAGTCTAGATAACATAGCCAAGGCTATAGCTAAAATGGCACAACACTTATATAAGTTTGAATTCAATGAAGAGGTGCAATACATAATGTTCATGCTTAATAGGATGAAAGGCCTGGTAAATTATGGAACCTTTGAGTCGTGGATGTTTGGGCTGATAAGAATGGTCCTTGAATATGATGAGAAGGCAAAGGTCAAATGGGCCAAAATTATTAATGACACAATACATGATCAGATGATTAAATGGAAAGAAGGCAAAGGCATGACCTTCAGGATGACCTCCTACCTTGTGTATGCTTGTGCAACAAAGGGCACATTCAATGGACTGCAAAGTATGGGCAAGATGGGTAAACTACCTAATGACAAGACTCCCTAGGAGCATTATCCCTGACTGGAGAGGAGACTTTCAATCCAAAATTACAAAATGGTTAATGATTGCTTTCTAATGCACATAGTCAGGCTCATGGAGGGAGACAAAGCCAAAAGGTTTTTAGTAGGGGCAACTAAGGCAATCATTAGATATGGCTCCTAGTTCATCCAAGCAAAAACATATTCTTATATTCAGATGGAGGGTTTCAGTGGAAAACCATATATGCTACCAAAGTACCCTTCGGACAAGGTAGTGTTGATGGAGATGATGAGGCAACAGTTGCCCATACTTGAATTGTCTAAGAATAAAGAGGGTAGACCCTAAAGGAAATTTCCCATTGACATCAACTGGTTCTTGGTAGGAGCTATAGAAAATGCTAGGAATGCTGAAGTAGATTTGAAAAGTTTGAATTTGAAGCTATTCCCAATAGCTAGGGATTATGATCCTTACCATAGGATCGAGAAAATATTTAATAAGTATAAACATAGTGTACACCTCAAGGACTACTGGGCCAATTGTGATGATCAACCTGAGGTGAGAAGAAGAGAATATCAGAGATTAACCCTAGAACAAATGAGGACCATAAGGCAACTTGAGGTGCCTCCACAAATCAAGAAGGATGATGATGACCTTATGGATCCTGAGTATGAGGAGAAAAAGATATACAATGACACAATTTCTTCTCCTAATTTAGCATAGAGGGAGGAAACATCAATAGATGTCCTCACTGCCAAAGTCATGGCGAGGGAAAAGAATTGGGTTGACAAGAAGGTCAATGAGTTCAAGGGAAAGGGCATTGTGGTCACTTATGACAAAAAAGAGAAAGATGAAAGAAAGGGAGGAACTTGGATTTGATGACTTCTTGGTAAGAAAGAGGTAGGTCATGGGGACCAAACTAGTTGACCCCAGCTCATCAAGAGATGTAGATGAGCCTACCACAGAAGGGATCTCCCTAGTATTTTAGCCTCCATCACCTCCAACAAGTCCGGTATTAAGGATAGTCCCAATCACCAAGTCCAAGGCACCAATTGCAGTAGAAGAACCTTTGGAGGAGGAAGGTCCTAGTCATGTAGGAGTTGCCATGGAGGAGGATGTAACTAATAAAGAGAAAGATCACGTCCCAATTGAGACATTGTTGGGGATAGAGAAGGATCCATTACAAGGTGTCAAGGTGCCCAAGCAAAGTAGATATTAGGGCCCTCACATGACAGGTGTCATTTCACCACTAGCACTAGTAGTAGCATCAGGATTAGTTGATCCATCTATATATGTAGTTAGGAAACTACAACATGGCGTGCCAGTGGAGACAATTGTCAAAGTAAAAACTGAGATGGCACAAGAGGCCAAGAGAAAATCTCAAGAAGAAGAAGCTACAAAGGCCATCCCACTGAGTCAGATAGTTGACCCAACAGAGGATGATGTAGTCAAGGACATCACCAACCATCCTATAGAGACCATGCTGCAACATACAGAGTCTATGGATAAGGGTGATGCATCAGTAGAGTCATATGATGAAAGGATAGAAAGAGAAGAATCTGCTGAAGTAGAGCGACATATGGGACCTCTCAATACTCTAATTAAGAATGTGACTAGCCCAGTAGTGGTCAATTTGACCTATCTACTTGAGAAAGAAAGAAATGAAAAAGAGGCTATTAAAGATAGACAAACTCAGGAAGAGCATATCTAGATGGAAGTAGATGATGGGAGTAATGATGCTCACACAGAAGAAGCACATCTAGATATACATAAGGATGAAGGTGAACAAAAGACCAATCAGGATGATTAGGCACAAAAGCTTGAAAATGTTCTAATAGAGGAACAAACTCATGAAGAGCAAATGGAGGATATACCTCAGGATGGTGATAATTAGGATAAACAACATGCAGATCGACCTCCATCACCTCTAGAACAGAGATAAGAGGATGTGGAACTAGGGAAGGAAGATGCTTAGATTGAGTAATGAGATCAAGGAGGATCTCAATCATTTGGATTATCATTGGTGTCCTCGGAGGTGGGTCATGTAGAAGAACAAAAGGTACCATTTGATTTCAAATCTTTATTTACTCTTGAGCTAGGTAAGTCTAAGAGGAGAGCTAGAGTAGTCTCCACTGTCAAGAGGGACCTTAAGACAGGAAAGACGATATCACAAGTTGTTATTGCTATTAGATTCAAGGCAGACAACTGAGAGGGGGGGTGAATTAGTTGTCCAAAACTTTCCTCTTATTAAACACTTGAATCCACTTTGTTATTTAGTAGCATATCAATAAGTTAATCATGAAACATAATGCATTTAAATCAAGAGCAGAAACATATCAACACATGAGACACCAATATTTTAACGTGGAAAACCCAGTTAAGGGAAAAACCACGGGGTGACTAACCCAAGATTATATTCTCTGTTAGAAGAATAGAAAGAACAAAATGGTATATACCAATTAGGGTTCACTGCTTGAGCACATTGCTCACAAGAGGCTCACTACCTACAAGAGACACACTGTCTACAGAAGAATAAGTATCACATACTTGAACTGGTAAATAGCATCTTCACCATGCTTAAGTCAGTTCCATTTAAGCCCAAAACTTCTACTCTGCCTTTCACTCTTCTCCTCACTACTACACACTCATCTCCACAAGACACACCTTGAAATGACTTCACAATCCCTTATTTATACAAGACATCAACTTAGGAAAGATCATCTAAGTCGACAGATATTACAGAGCAAATATACAAATGCAACATGTCTAATTACAAAAGGACTTCACACGGATCAATACATTGTCGGCCATACAGAGCTGGGACTTCAATCTACTTCCAGGAACACAATCCTTACATAACATCCTCAAGATCATCCACAGGAGGTATAACTCATCCGGTTGGCCTGTCTTGGCAAGAGCACCATCATCCAGAAGTAAATCTTCAAATGCAGGCTTGATCTTCAATGCGGACCACCAACATGAATTGGATACGATCTAAAGACTTCCACAAGCTTGCCTAAATCACCAAGAACATCTGCACTTCATCTCCTTACTAGAATCACTTTCTCCTTCATCTAGAATCTCAAGACCACAGTCTGTCATCACTATCATACTAAAATAGATGCTTCCAGACCTCTAGACCATGATCCAACTGAGTTGCCAACTCACATTGACTGTCTACACATTCCACCAAATCCGCATAACAAGATAATGCAATTCTGGAGCTCACTGGACCTATTAGTGAGACTGTCACCTCTGAACACCTGTCGGAACCAGTTTTACTTAAGCAACCACAACTTCTTCAGATCTTCATACGGACCTCTGAAATCTTTACAGAATCACCTTAAGATACATATCTACAAACCCTTTAATCTGTATCCTCTGACACTCATCTTAACTTGGACTTTTACCTTACTATCTTCACTGTTCCAGATATGACAAATTTTCTCAATATCCTCAGCAAACAGATCATCCCATCCTTATCATTAATACAACAGGAGTATGTTGACATCAATGACAACACCAGTTAGGCCCATACTACAACAATCTCTCCCTTTGTCATTGATGGCAACATATGATGTGAAAAATTGTTTTGACCATCAAGACAAGAACTTCTCCTTACTATCACAACTCCCCCTATCAGCAACAACCATTCATATGAATTCTCTTTCTTTCCTACTCCCCCTTTTATTAGAAACCACTTTTTTTTCACATGTCTTATCTCCCCCTTTGACATCAATGGCAAAGGGCACATACTTGTGATTACACCATTTCAGAGTCATACCAGCTGCTCCCCCTGAGGAGCAGCTCCTATTCATCAATCCAGACCACAAGATATGACTGTGATATCCACCAGACTGATGCACATCAGTGCACCTTAGTTCATCACTGGAGTGGCAATAACCCCTAACTTCTCCCTGAGATACTCAAAAGAGTCCTTAGGTAGAGGTTTACTAAAGATGTCTGCAATCTGATCCTTGAAAGGCACAAACTCCAATCTGACTTCATTGTTGTTCACTTGCTCTCTCAAAAAGTGAAACTTGATGGATATATGTTTATTCTTTGAATGCAACACCAGATTCTTATATATATTTATTGCACTTGAATTATCATAGAAAATTGTGATAGGCTCCTCATACTCCACTCTTATGTCTCTTAGCATTTGCTTCATCCACAAAACTTGAGTGCAACTACCTGCTGCTACAATATATTCTGCTTCTGTAGTGGACAGAGATATTGCCTCTTGTTTCTTGCTCAGCCAAGAAACCAATCTCTTCCCCAAAAAGAATGCTCCACCATCGGTACTCTTTCGGTCATCAACATCTCCTACCCAATCTGCATCAGTATATGCATGAAGAGAGAAATCATGATCTCTAGGATACCATAGACCATACTCAACTGTCCCTTTTAGATATCTTAAAATCCTCTTGATTGCCATGACATGAGATTCTCTAGGATCAACCTAGGATCTAGCAACAAGACCAATAGCCTGCATAATGTCTGGTCTAGTTTGAGTAAGATACAATAGACCTCCAATCATTGACCTATACTTTTTCTGATCAGCCTTAGGAGAGTCATCATCTTTGTTCAATTTACATCCAGTTGCCATGGGAGTATTCATTGGTTTTGAATCTTCCATCCCAAATTTCTTCAACAATTCTTTCATATATTTGGTCTGAGAAATGAAAATTCCTTTCTTTGTTTGACTGATTTGTAGACCCAAGAAGAAATTCATTTCCCCAAGCATGGACATCTCAAATTCACTTTTCATTTGATTTATAAAGGTTTTACACATACCATCTTTTCCTCCAAAAATGATATCATCAACAAACACTTCAAGAATCAAGATATTTTCATGATCAATTTTGAAATACAAATTACTGTCAGCAGTACCTTTGTTGAAACCAATCTTCAAAAGATGTTTATCCAATATTTCATACCAGGCTCTTGGGGCTTGCTTCAGTCCATACAGTGCTTTCTTCAACTTGCAGACCATATCACCATGATCAGACAATTCAAATCCATCTGGTTGCTCAATGTACACTTCTTATTCCAAGTCACCATTCAAGAATGTAGACTTGACATCCATTTGATACACTTTGAAATCCTTGAAGGCAGCAAATGCAAGAAATAATCGGACTGTTTCAATTCTAGCCACTAGAGAAAAAGTTTTTCAGAATCAACTCCTTCTATCTGAGAATAGCCCTTATAGACCAATCTGGCTTAATTTCTGATTACTTCACCAACTTCATTTAGTTTGTTCCGGAAGACTTGTTGACCTATTTTTCCTCTAGCAGGAGTCAAAATAATTCAAGCAGGATCAATCGGTATGCATATCCCCATGAAAGCCATATTTGTGATCCTGAGGTCTTAACCCATATTTCAAATTCTGAAGCTTGCCTGAAGAGGCTTATCATGTGAAAGAGCTTGAAAAAATAGGCAGATTTGCTTAAAACATCACCCTGAAATTCACAAAGATGAGGAAGTTATGGAGGGTCATGATAAGATCATCTTTCTCACGAAGGTCATCATATTTATGCCAACTCAATCTTTCGCATCAGGATGATATTTTAACATCGAGTGATCTTAGTTGAAGATCATCCTGATGTTGGTGCTACTAAGTTTTCTAAGTATGACCCGATCTTCTAAGGGGTCATCACATTTGAATATCGGGTGATCTTAGTTGAAGATCATCCTGATGTTATGTTTTCACTTCATGTTCGCTGGATCACCCAACATGCTGCTGACATCATTCCTATGTCAGGGCGATATTTGCTTGTTTCACAGCTTCATGCATATTCCTGCCGGGGGTGATATTTCCAAATATCAGTCATATTCCAAGATCACCCTGATCTTATGATGAAGCTACAGTGCAACCTGATATGCCTGTGAATGTCTTTGATTCCTCTCAAACATATTGCTTCTTGCTTCTATTAGAATCATCTGATCTGTGTATACCCAATTGCTGTATCTGGATGTGTTGTGCATTTTTCAGCTCTGTGAAGTTTCTTTAAATCTGTCTAGTGTATCACCCTTCTGTGTTTTCAAGCTTTTTGTTTCATGTTTTACTTTACAAGAATTCCTTCTCCCTTTCCCCCCCAACAATTCAGTAGTTTAGGTGATAGCTAGACAAGGAAGCCGGCCTTCTCCGGAGGTTTGATCTCATTTAGCAAAGTCCCACACTTAGAAATCAATCCCATTGTATCATTGGAATGCTTGGAGTACCATTCAAGCAGGGTGCAATTTCACGTGACAACAATTTCTAGCACGCCTGGTGGGACCCTGTGATGAACTTATCATCAAAATACTGAGAGATTTGGTGTTTCTCCCAGTATTATTAGCCTTTGGAGGTAGTAAAAGCAACACCATGGTGACTCTCATGACGTATCAGCTATTTACAATAGTTCAGTTTCTAAGCAGCTAATGAGGTTGGTGCTACTTATTAGGTTTGCTATCATTTGACAGTTTTCATAGCACCTGGTGACTCCATTTGGTGTTCAAACTCACATCCTGATGTGCAAGACCCTGTGGTCTATGTTCATTCTTAATTTATTATCTAGGCTTACCTATGTTCATGATTTACCCTTGCAATGTCTAGTTATCAACACCACAATGGTTATTCTCCTCCATTCCATG
This sequence comes from Cunninghamia lanceolata, assembly GCA_027924645.1. Lineage (NCBI taxonomy): Eukaryota > Viridiplantae > Streptophyta > Pinopsida > Cupressales > Cupressaceae > Cunninghamia > Cunninghamia lanceolata. Next base: position 23,075,258 of record BSBN01000582.1, read on the forward strand.
AAGATTCAGACTTTTGGCCCCCAAATAGTTCTTTTCCTCATTACAACTAGCATTACCAGCAAGAGCATTTTCAAGCCAATCCTATTTATCCTTATTTGCAACCCATTCATACCTATAGTCAACCCTGTGAAGCTCATTCTACTCTAAATCAAATGTGCAACCTCCCCAGTCACTCCCAAAATGATCTTGATTTGGTTAGCCTTGAAAGTTTGTTACTGGATTACCAAAGGCAAATTTCAGAAATAGATAGAGAAGCACAGTATAACAAGCAGCAAGAGGAGCTTGCATATCAAGCTTATTTGTCAGAGCAGGAGGCAGAAAATACTCCTCAATTGCATGAAGATTCAGACTTTTGGCCCCCAAACAGTTATTTTCCTCATTACAACCAGCATTACCAGTAAGAGCATTTTCAAGCCAATCCTATTTATCCTTGTTTGCAGCTTGTTCATTCCTATAGTCAGCCTTGTGAAACCCATTCTACTCTAAATCAAACGTGAAACCCTCCCCAGTCACTCCCAAAATGATCCTGATTTGGGTAGCCTTGAAAGTTTGTTACTAGATTACCAAAGGCAAATTTTCGAAATAGATAGGGAAGCACAGTATAACAGGTAGCAAGAGGAGCTTGCATATCAAGTTTATTTGTCAGAGCAGGAGGCAGAAAATAGAAGAGTATATGAGAATGAATGCTTGAACATGCGAATTGCAGCTAAGGAGAAACAAATAAGACAGTTTCTTGCTCAAGAACAGGAGCTCAGAGTAAATAGTTTCTCTCCTATTCCTAGCTTTAGGCAATTACATCCTTCAAACCAAAGTCAATCTATGAAAGAGCCTCAGACTTCTCTACCATGGCAGCCTTCTTGGGCCCACCATCCTGGTTATAAAATGCCAAATCTTGTGAAGGTTGATCCTCTCATGCCAGTTCAAAATCAAGAGGAGGAAAAGGTTGTAGAATCCAGGCCTGTCATAATCCCAAGTTTCAGGCAGCCTTCTACCTTTAAGGTTTCAAGTTAGAAAGGGCCATCTTTTTTCCCCTACGAAGACCCTCCACCAAACATACAAATGGAAACATGCTCTGGCATTCAGCCAGCAAAAGAGGAGCAAAGTAGGTTTGTGATGGCTCCATTTCAAAAGTTGGAAACTCAGTCAGCATTTTCTTCTCCAAATCCATTTTTTAGTGAGGCCTTGTTTGCAGCCTGCTCATTCCTATAGTTAGCCTTGTGAAACCCATTCTACTCTAAATCAAACATGCAATCTCCCCAGTCACTCCCAAAATGATTCTGATTTGGGTAGCCTTGAAAGTTTGTTACTGGATTACCAAAGACAAATTTCTGAAATAGATAGGGAAGCACAGTATAACAGGTAGTAAGAGGAGCTTGCATATCAAGCTTATTTTTCAGAACAGGAGGTAGAAAATAGAAGAGTATATGAGAACAAATGCTTGAACATGTGAATTGCAGCTAAGGAGAAATATATAAGATAGTTTCTTGCTCAAGAACAGGAGCTCAAAGTAAATAGTTTCTCTCCTCTTCCTAGCTTTAGGCAATTGCATCCTTCAAACCAAAGTCAATCTATGAAAGATGCTCAGACTTCTCTACCATGGCAACCTTCTTGGGCCCACCATCCTGCTTATAAAATGCCAAATCTTGTGAAGGCTGATCCTCTCATGCCAGTTCAAAATCAAGAGGAGGAAAAGGTTGTAGAATCCAGGCCTGTCATAATCCCAAGCTTCAGGCAGCCTTCTACCTTTTAGGTTCCAAGTTGGAAAGGGCCATCTTTTTTCCCCTGCGAAGACCCTCCACCAAACATACAAATGGAAACATGCTCTGACATTCAGCCAACAAAAGAGGAGCAAAGTAGGTTTGTGATGGCTCCATTTCAAAAGTTGGAAACTCAGTCAGCATTTTCTTCTCCAAATCCATTTTTTAGTGAGGAGAGTTCCAAGGTCATAATACCAAGCTTCAAGCAAGGAGAGCCTCCTAAATGTCCTAAATTGGAAATCCCAAGTTTTAGAGGGTCTCATCCACTGCAACAAGAGCAGCCTAGACTCCACAAGTTTCCAGGGTTCAAGGCCTATATCCCTCTGCAGGAGCAATCTGTTCTTACACTCACAGAGAAAGAATTGTTTGAATCTGTTGCACATGTGAGTATTACTAAAATCACTTCAGTGATGGATGATGCTACCCTACTTCACGAGCTACCTAACTATGTTGAAGATGAAGAAGAAGGTGTGCAGTTGGTTGTGGATATGCTGGAACAAGAGAACACAGAAAATCATGAAAAATTGTTGCAGTCTAAGGTTGAGCATGACAATGAGGTTCCAAACCATAAAGAAGATCAGGCATGTTGCTCTATGCTAGATTATCCAAAGGCCGATTATGTTGTTATGCTTGAGGAGCTCCCATGCTTTATTGAAAATAATGAGGAGACAATACATGGACAAGAGCAAGTTGAAGATTTGTTCTTTATTATCTAGCAGGGCTATCAACTTCTTGGTGGGGAAGTTTTCTCTTTCAAACATGTGCATGGCTCATTTTCTGAGCCTAAATCAGAAAATCATGAACATGTTGTTTATAAGGTGGAGGCAGCCATATTGATAGTGGAATCACAAGGGCTAAAGTTTTCATACCAGCAGGAGGAGAAAGGATGCAACCATGATGACATTATATCAGCCTTCTTGGATTCTTTGAAGGAGGAAGGAGAAAACCATGAGGTCCCAAGTCAGTTGTTCCACACACAAGAGCAACATGAGAGCAAAATGGAGGACACCATCATACCAAATGAGGAGCTGGGGTTTTCAGAATAGCAAGAAGAGAAGAAATTAGAGCAGAGATATGAGATCAACTATGTTGATTTGCATGTCATTTCAAGGGGATGCCCAATCAGGCATCTAGCCTAGCTGGGGATACACAAAGAGGAGTCACCACTTGTCATGCTTACCTCTAAGCATGAAGTTGAGCATCAAAATGAGTGGGATCAACCCATTTATTCACCACAAGCTAACAACATCAGCAATCAGTTCAGGTGGATATGTGAGTTTATCTCCATTTTTTTGGGGGTGTTTTATCAGTTTGTCATATGCCCATTCCCCCCTCATCCCTTTTTAACTGTCCACATGTATGATGCACATTGCAAATTGTTAAGGAAGGGCAGTTACTTTCAAGAACTAGTTAATGGCTTTGTTTAAAGTCATGACTAATTGGTTAGTTTAGAATTAGAGTAGGTTTCATTTCTATTTTAGTTTTCCCTTTCCATAAGTGCTTCTGCACAGGCTGCTTTGTCATTAGGAGAAAGAAGACCTTCTCCCTTTTTATGTTTTGAGAGGCAGGTCCTAGTTTCCTAGCATGTTTTGGACTTGACTCCATGCCCAATGGATGCTTAAGGCCACTGATCTCATGTTTAGTAGGCAAACATCCCATAGAGGTCACCAAATTGTTGACCTCTTTTTCCTCTAGCAAGAGTCAAAATAATTCAAGCAGGATCAGTCAGTATGCATATCCCCATGAAAGCCATATTTGTGATCCTGAGGTCTTAACCCAAATTTCAAAATCTGAAGCTTGCCTGAAGAGGCTTACCATGTGAAAGAGCTTGAAAAAATAGGCAGGTTTGCTTAAAACATCACCTTGAAATTCGCAAAGATGAGGAAGTTATGGAGGGTCATGATAATATCATCTTTCTCATGAAGGTCATCATATTTATGCTAACCCGATCTTTCGCATTAGGATGATATTTTAACATTGGGTGATCTTAGTTGAAGATCATCTTGATGTTGGTGCTACTAAGTTTTCTAAGTATGACCCGATCTTCTGAGGGGTCATCACATTTGAATATCGGGTGATCTTAGTTGAAGATCATCCTGATGTTATGTTTTCACTTCATGTTCGCTGGATCGCCCAACATGCTGCTGATGTCATTCCTATGCCAGGGCGATATCTGCTTGTTTCACAGCTTCATGTATATTCCTACCGGGGGTGATATTTCTAAATATCAGTCATATTCCAAGATCACCCTAATCTTACGATGAAGCTACAATGCAACCTGATATTTTGCGGGGATGATATTTCTGAATATCATCCTGCCCCAATATCATGATGATGTCATCAAGGTTTGAAGGAGCTCATATTTTCTTAACATCAGTTAGCATTCGAGGATCATCCTAATTTTCTAACATACTACTGACGTCATCAGGATGTTGGTAGATATTTCACATTAGGCTGATTTTCGAAAATCAGGGTGCTATTTCTGAATATCAGGTACCTTACAAATATCGCTCTTGCTTTCGAATATCACCCTACTATAATGTGCTGATGATGTCACCTAGATATGAGGAGGTATGTTGTGTGAACATGATCAGGAGGATCTTTCCTCCCTGACATCCTGCTGATGTCATCCTGATTTTCAAACATCAGGGTGATATTTTATATCATGCTACTTCCATCAGGAGGATATTTTGCATTAGGAGGATGATGATGGGGCTCATGATGATGCCATCGGGAACAAAAGCACTGACATTATGTATGCTCATGGCCTAGCTTATAAAGTGATGATGAGGTCACCGCGGGGTGCATGTGGGATAATCATTTCCTGCAGAAATTTGAAAATATCAGGATGATGACCTTTTGGCAGGAATTCTTCAAGAAGGTTCCCACTTCCATTTTTGACCTGGATCTGCATGTTGGTTGGGTGGACATTTTCAGCAACGACCTTTTGAGTTGGTGCAGATATTTTTTGCATTTATTACTGCACAGGAAGAGGTAGCTCACATTAATGATCAAAAATATCTTGCCACCGCCTGGTTTTAGATATTTTCTCCACCACCTGGGTGTGGAAGATTGAGGAGTAAGCTACTCGCATTAATGATTCTAAATATCTCCTCACCTGCCCTTGTTCTAGATCCTTTGGTGCCATTACTTCCGGCAGGTGGACGTCCCTTTAGGAAGATATTTTTGATTGTAGCTCGCTGAGTGAATTGGGTAACCGACTTAGGTTAGATGAAGATGCTATATAAGCTGAGGCTTATGATGTAAATAGTGTTGGGAATTTTTGGGCATTTTCTGGTCTTTCTGTTTCCAACTAGAGATTTCACATACTATAACCTTGCCTTCTTTATTGAATATATGCAAGTTATCTTTACCTCTTCTGTTGTTTTTCTAGTTCTATATGAATATGCATATGGTTGCCAGTGAATGTCTTTGATTCCTCTCAAACATATTGCTTCTTGCCTCTATTAGAATCATCTGATCTGTGTATACCCACTTGCTGTATCTAGATGTGTTGTGCATTTTTCAGCTCTGTGAAGTTTCTTTAAATCTGTCTGGTGTATAACCCTTTTGTGTTTTCAAGCTTTCTGTTTCATGTTTTACTTTACAAGAATTCCTTCTCCCTTTTCCCCCCAACAATTCAGTAGTTTAGGTGATAGCTAGACAAGGAAGTCGGCCTTCTCCGGAGGTTTGATCTCATTTAGCAAAGTCCCACACTTAGAGATCAATCCCATTGTGTCATTGGAATGCTTGGAGTCCCATTCAAGCAGGGTGCAATTTCACGTGACAACAAGACCCATTTGGTTCCAATCACATTCTTGTTTCTAGGTCTGGGAACAAGATCCCAAGTGTGATTTTTCTCAATTTGCATCAGCTCTTCCTCCATTACTTTAGTCCAGTTTTCATCATTGCAAGCTTCATCATCTGTCTTAGGTTCAATCTTTGAAATCAGACAATACTCATCTGAATGTTGAGTATTTCTTCTTCTAGTTTGTACACCTTTGCTTTTGTCACCTATGATCTAATCTTTAGAGTGATTCAGTCTTACATACCTTGGAACTTTGGGGGTTTCTTGCACTTCTAATTCTTGATCAGGCTCATAAAACTTATTTCTTCTTCCTGATTTACTGGATTAGTTTCAATCTGAATTTTTGAAGAGACTTGGGCTCCTTTAGTCAAAACACCATTCTGATCATCTTCATCATATTCATAAAACTTTGAGGGTTTTTCAATTCCTTCATCAACCTTCACATTAGTATTTTCTATAATCTTTCTCAATCTCTTATTATAACACCCGTATGCTTTCCTTTGAGTAGAATAGCCCAAAAATATTCCTTCATCACTTCTAGCATCAAACTTGCCTAGATCTTCATCTCTCTTAATATAACATTTGCTACCAACCAAACCAAAGTTCATAAGGAGTCTTACCAGTATTGCTTCTGATTTGAACCTGATTGATAGTATAGACTGCAGTGCTTACAGCTTCTTTCCAATAGATCTTAGGAACATTTATTCCATCATCATGGTCCTGGATGCTTCCTAGATTGTCCAGATCTTTCTCTCAACTACTCCATTCTGCTGTGGAGTCTGAGGAGCAGATAACTGTCTCTTTATTCCATGTTTCTCACAGAAATCTATGAACTCACCAGATGTGAATTCTCCACCTCTATCAGGCCTCAGAAATTTCAATTTTAATTTGGTTTTATTCTCTACCATAGCCTTTAATATTTTTAATTTCTCAAGAGATTCTGACTTCTCTTTTAGAAAAGTTACCCACATCATCTGGGAATAGTCATCAATTAGTAACATGAAGTATCTATCACCTTGTACACTCTTGATTCTTGCCAGACCACAAAGATCAGTATGAACTAAGTCCAATAATCTGGTAGAAGATTGTTCCTTGCTTTTAAATGAGACTCTGCTTTGTTTTCCCAACTGACATTCTTTGCATAAACTATTTGTAGGTTTCACTAGTTTTTGAAGATCTCTTACAGCCTGAGTATTACTTATCTTGATTATATTATCAAAATTCACATGACACATTCTCCTATGCCATAACCAACTCTGATAAACTTGCACAAATAGACAACTTTTACCAGTACCAACTAAATGGAAGATATTACTTTTTGTTTGGGTACCGGATGCAATCTCTGTTCCATAACTCTCAAAGATCTTGCATTTTCCATTCTTGAATCTGAGATCATAGCCTTTGTCCACCAACTGTCCAACACTAAGAAGATTGTGCTTCAATCCTTCAACATACAGTACATTACCGTTTTTGTTCTTTCTATCAAAAGAAATAGTTTCTCTACCTCTGATTCTACCAGCAAAATTATCACCAAATTTTACCACTCCACCTTCATACCTTTCCAAATCTATGAACTTGTTTTGTCACCAATCATATGGTGAGAGCAACCACTGTTAATGACCCAATCATCCTTCTTTTCAACTTGAGTAGCCAGAGCTCTTTCTACAACTTTATGATTGACAGATTCAAAGGGCATTGGATCTTCTTCCTTGATAGCAATAAACACCCAATCACTTCCGGATTTGTTTCCTGATTCTAATTCATCATTTGTTACTCCTTCATCATCATAATCTTCATGAACATAGTAACAATTCTTTTGGAATCTTGATCTATTAGAATTTGGCCTTGAAAATATTTCTGGACACCTTGAGGCAAAATGAGCAATCTTATTGCAGTTAAAACACTTAAAAGGCAATTTCCCTTCATACTTACTGGATCCTCTTGGCAGTCTTTTTGCAATAAGAGCTTCAAGGTGAGCAGTTTCAACTTCTTCTTCTTCCAGGTCTTTTCTTTTTTTTTCATACCATGAAAGTTTCCTTGAAGAGTTCTCTCCTGGATGAAACCTTTGTTTACCTTTTACAGATGCACTGGCTTTGAATGTAGATTTAGTCTTTTGGGGTTCATGTCCAAACTTGACCATTTCAAATGCAGATTTACCAACTAATTGATCTCTTGTGATGGTTGTGTGGGCTCTAAATTCTTCAATTGCAGTAGCCTTGATTTTATAAGAAGCAGGAAGGGATCTAAGAACTTTGCCAACAATCTCATCTTCATTCAAGACTCCACCAGCATTTCTAATTCCACAAATGATCTCATTTACTCTTGGCATAATAGTAGTAATATTTTCATCATCTCTCATCTTTAGATTTTTAAATTTCCATTTTAGATTATGTAACCTTGCACATTTAACATACTTGTCTCCTTCATGCAAAAGTTCTAGTTTTTCCCAAATCTCAAAAGCAATTGGTAGATCAACAACATTTGAGAGCTCTAAATTAGATAATGCACTTAGAAGAGCCTCTATAGTCCACAAATTATTTTCAACATCTGTGATTTCATTTTAGGTTTTTAGACCACCCTGTGGAGGGGTATACTTTGTTGAAACCATGTTCCAGTACTGTATTCCCATACATTTCAAGTGACATGTCATGTGACTTTTCCAAAGATTGAAATTTGTTCCGTCAAACTTCAAACTTCTTGTAGGACAACATCTTGGATCTCCTCAAGTGGTTAAGCTCTTTTAGAGGAACTTGGCTCTAATACCAATTGTTAGATTCAGGGCAGACAACTAAGAGGGGGGGTGAATCAGTTGTCCAAAACTTTCCTCTTATTAAACACTTGAATCCACTTTGTTATTTAGCAGCATATTAACATCATGAAACATAATGCATTTAAATCAAGAGCAGAAACATATCAACACATGAGACACCAAGATTTCAACATGGAAAACCCCAATAAGGGAAAAACCACTAGGTGACTAACCCAGGATTGTATTCTCTATTAGAAGAATAGAAAGAACAAAATGGCACATGCCAATTAGGGGTCACTGCCTAAGCACACTGCTCACAAGAGGCTCACTGCCTACAAGAGACACATTGTCTATAGAAGAATAAGTATCACATACTTGAACTGGTAAATAGCATCTTCACCATGCTTGAGTCAGTTCCATTTAAGCCCAAAACTTATGTTCTACCTTTTGCTCTCCTCCTCGCTACCACACACTCATCTCCATAAGACACACCTTGAAATGACTTCACAATCCCTTATTTATACAAGAGATCAACTTAGGAAAGATCATCTAAGTTGGTAGATATTACAAAGCAAATATACAAATGCAACATGTCTAATTACAAAAGGACTTCAATTGGATCAATACACTATCGACCATACAGAGTTGGGACTTCAATCTACTTCTAAGAACACACCAATCCTTACATAACATCCTCAAGATTATCCGCAGGAGGTATAACTCATCCGGTCAGCTTGTCTTGGCAAGAGCACCATCATCCAGAAGTAAATCTTCAAATGCGGGCTTGATCTTCAATGCGGACCACCAACATGAACTGGATACGATCTAAAGACTTCCACAAGCTTGCTTGAATCACCAAGAACATCCGTACTTCATGTCCTTACTGGAATCACTTTCTCCTTCATCTAGAACCTCAAGACCACAGTCTATCATCACTGTCAAACTGAAATAGATGCTTTCAGACCTCTAGACCATGATCCAACTGAGTTGCCAACTCACATTGATTGTCTACACATTCCACCAAATCCGCATAACAAGATAATGCACTTGTGGAGCTCACTAGACCTATCAGCGAGACTCTGTCACCTCTGAACAGCTGTCGGAACCAGTTTTACTTAAGCGACCACAACTTCTTCAGATCTTTATGCAAACCTCTTAAATCTTTACTAAATCACCTTAAGACACATATCTACAAACCCTTTAATCTGCATCCTTTGACACTCATCTTAACTTGGACTTTTACCTTACTGTCTTCACTGTTCCTGATATGACCAATTTTCTTAATATCCTCAGCAAACAGATCATCCAATCCTTATCATTAAGGCAACAGGAGTATGTTGACATCAATGACAACACCAGTTAGGCCCATACTTGCAACAATTCCCATAGTAGATAATGCCAAAGGAGAAATCAGGCCAAAAGAATTTCAAGTGACACAAATTGACTTAGGTCATGTCACCATTGAGCAAGAAATACAAGAGCATATTGAGAGAACTGAGGCAGTAGTGGCCAAAATAAAGAAACTCAAAGCTAGGGAGAAGGAGTTGAAGGAGCAGAATACTCAATTGTAGCAATTTATACAAGAGCTAGTAAAGCCAGATAGTCTAGCTTCTACCTTATAGACCAAAGAGAGGCCAATGGCCTTAACATTAATAAGTGAAGATGAAATAGCTGGTCGAGATGTACAAAAGCACCAAGCTCATGTCATGAACAAATGGTTCATGAAATTCATGACCTCTTGAGAGAACTTAATAAGGACCTCCAAGTCTAATTAGGACACATGGTCCACTCTTAGGGAGAGTATTGATTCTTTAAAGAGTGAATTCACTTAGAGAATAAAGCAATGCAAGTATGCATTGAACAAAATGAGAGAAGCAAAAGGGATGACTAATGATGAATTGATTTCCAATAGGATAGTCACCAACATAACTCTTCCTCTGTTGGATACATGTATAATAGAGTTACAATTTGAGTTAGATATAATGAAGACAAGCATGAACAGAGTAAGAGACACTCAAACTAAGGTGCATGACCTACTATATGAAGAAATGAATATATTTTCAGAATTGTTTGATGATGTTGTACGAGAAGATGCTATGCCTGAAGGAGATTAAGTCACCAAGATTTTCAAAGATAAGTTTAAAGAAGTGGCAAAAGATCTTGTGAAATATTTTACCAAGGATGTCATGGATGAAATGGTAGACCTAAATGTTAAAGTGAGGGCATATGCTAAGGAAATAGAAAACAGAGCACCTATGATGAAGGCTTTGGAAGATCAAATAGGAGCATTGAAGTATGCCAAAGCCAAGGCTCAAGCCATCAGTAAACAATAGATAGATCAATCATGCAAGCATATGATTATCACAAGAAGCTAGATACAATAGTACTTCTACATGAGGAGATAGAGATGTCCGAGTAGAACTCGCCTGAGGATATTTTGACAAAATGAGGGGCAAAGACATTGAATTGACCACATTCAAAGTCAAAAGGGAGTTTACTTAATATTCCATTGATGGTTGCCAACTGGAAACTTGTGGCACATGTTTAGTATTTTGACTTAGTCAAGATAATACATGTTGGATTAGGTTCAGACAACTGAGAGGGGGGTGGGTGAATCAGTTGTCACACATTTACAACTTTTTCTACCTTTATTCTTTCTTGACTACTATTACTCTAATTAATGAGATAAACATTTCAGAATCACATAAGAAGAAACATAAACACACTTGACACCAAGATTTTTGACATGGAAACCCGGTTAAGGGAAAAACCATGGTGGGGTTAACCCACAAGAATTAATACCCTGTTAAAAGTATTTTACAAATGGGAATGCACATGCATTCAGGCTCACTTCCCAGAGCTCACTACCTAGAGAAAATTTTACAAGAGAACAACAAAGATTTGAACTGATTGATAGCATCTACCCATGCATGAAATTCAGTTCCAGTTAAGTACATAGACTGATTTAACACATTTCATCTTTACTCTGATCTTCTTATTGATATGCCTTCATTCACACTTTGGATTCTTGCTCCTTTAACATATACACCTTACTCACACACACCACACACACTAAATCATCTAATATTATCAGCTATATATTTCTGCAACATGATCTACAATCATTCTGTTAGTCGGCTTCAACAATATTTAGAACATTTAAGAATGCTCTGTTATGTCAGCTAGATCTATGCATAATTTAAGGTGCAGACCAAAAATTTCTCTTGGAAATCATTACTCATGTCCGCCATAACCACTGAATGCCACCATTTGTCAAACAAGCATCTTCCATACATCCGAAATCAAGATCTTCTGCAAGGTCTGCCTGTTCTTCTTCTGTCTGCTCTGTCAGACTGGCGCCCATTACTCAGATGCTAATATCATTTGATTCCTTCATCACTGGATAAAAAAATTATAGATTTAGAGTGTATTTGCAATCCTGTCAACTACCTTAGATCTGCAGTAGACCATGCCTTTCCACTGGAGAGATCCAGACTAAAATATTGGACCCTATTACTACTTTGTTCCTAACTACCTGGACTTAAACAAATTGTGATTCTGACTTCCAATATGAATAACTTGTGTTATGTGGATGTTTGAAATGATGTTAGTTGCCATCAGTGACAACGCCTATCAACTCTAAGCAGTGTCTCTTGCCAACAATCTCCCCCTTTGGCATTGATGGCAACACTTAGTGAAAAATGACTAAGTGACTTGGTGTGGCTCCTCCTTTGTCTATATACTCATGCCCTTCACTTAATTCGGTGCTCCCCCTATGCTAAATACCTCATTTTTCACTATCCTTCACTCCCCCTTTGACATTAATGGAAAAGGGTGGGATCTGCAAGCCAGAATCCTTTAAAAATTTTGTCTAGACTGTCGCATATGTACAAATCATCAAATCTTATTTACATGAACTTAAGAATGTTTGTAAAACTAGTTTTTATTTGCACAAGTTTAGATGCCCAAGTACTCTTCATTCCATCCAAAAGTGAGATGTGCCCTCTCAACAAAAATCCATATACTTTTGCCTTTGCCAGATCTGGAGGATCACTTGTCTAAAATGCATTCTAGGCTTCAGATAAGGCATTATGCATGGATTCTAACTTGGGGGCAATCAATCACTGGAGCTCACACATCCTCTTCATAATGTTACCCTTTTCTTTGACAAGCCTTTTTATCTCATTTGTCAGGCTGATTACTTGGCATTCTTGACTTATGGGTGATACTATTATAGGATCAAATTTTTGAGAGATATGATAGTTTTTGTTCTTGCTTCTTTATCTTCTTCTCAATATCTTCATTAACTTTGGGCCATGATAGACAAAATTTGTACAGATCACTTCCATCATTTAGAACATTCTAAATACTCTTTATACTAATACCAAGTATTCTTCTATCACTTCCTATCAGACCTTTTATTTCACAAAATTTCTTATCCAAGAATTCTTTTTGAATTTTGGTCTCCATAGATTTCTCAAATGACTCAAAATGAGTATTTACAGAACTTACAATATTTTTCAGATATTCTGAGGGTGAATCAGATAGACTCTTTTGATAAGTAGGCATCAACTTCTCCAAAATCCTAGAAGCAAGTCCCAGTAGCTCATTGTCCTTTTTGTGGAACTTTAACATCTTTTCTCTAGCCTTTACTTGGGTGAAAGATGCTATTTTCATCAGTTGAATTGGAGAGAGGGCATTTGGATTGGCTAGACCTTGAAGTAGTTTAGGTTCATCAAGCTCAATTACTTCTTTTCCAAGAAGACCTTTCACTACATCTGCAGTGTCTCTTGCAACCTTCTCTGAATTATTCTCAAGTTTCCCAGTATCTGCTTTGCGTGCTTCAACATTTGCACCATCTTCTTCTACTTTATCAACCTTTCCTTCTTCTTTCTCTATATTATTCTCTATGTTTTCTGCAGAGGGATCCTTTTCTATTTGTTCATCACTTGCTATTTGATTCAGAGAGCTTTGAGAAGTAGAAATCTTGGTTGATGGATAAAGAGTATCTCATGCATCAACTACTTTATCTATCATTTCAGTGTCTTCCTGATTTGCTTGTTTTTCTTCCGGAATAGAGGCTTCATCCAACTCAGATTGTTGTTCAAAAATATTCTTTTTTTCTTCATTTGGAATTTCTTTTGTGATTATGGGAAGATTGTGCTTTTTCAATGCTTTCAGAAGAATTTCTTGAGTTTCTTCAACAATTTCACTTGTTTCTCCCATCAAGAGCTTGTTCATTCTCTTTTTGGTTCCAAAGTCATTTTTGACTTCCCTAAATATCATATTTATTTGATCAGGTGAAATTTGAGGACACGAGATTATCAGCTCATGTTCCCTGATTTCCAAGTCCTTGTACTTGGCATTTTCTTTTCTCAACTCTAGAATATTAGCTAGACTTTGAGGTAACTCAAAAGTTATCTCAATTAGTGTCTTGTTATAGATGTTAAGATATCTGACCGTTGCTTCCTCCAACACCCTTTTATCTGCATCATTGTATTCATCATAGAATTCAATCATGGGTTTTAGATTACCATCTACAATGACAGATTTGATCACATCCTTCAGGGAGAGTGTGGGCTTCTCAACATATTCCTCATATGTTTCTATCTTTTGCTTTTTGCTAGCTCATTTACTTCTAGAGGACTTCTCTTGAGTTACTTTTGCAGAGTTTGTTCTAATGGCTTTTATTTCTTTGATTTCAATGTCAGAATTTGTATCTTCTTCCTCTTCCCTTATGCTTTCATAGGTCTGGGATGCTTTTGTTTTCTTCCTTTTCTCCCCTTTTTTAGATGATTTTGCTTTCGGTTTTGAATTTTGGGTAGTAGTAGAGCTTCTAGTAGTTCTTGAAGTGGAAGAGGGCTCCACCAAAGCACCTATTTGTTTCTTATCTATTTTCTCTTTCTCAATCTTTTTGGTTCTTTCTCTAAATTTATTCACAGCTTCCTTAGTTAGACCCAGATTTTTAGCTAACTACTCAACTTCTTTTCTTACTTTCCTACTAGTTTCAGGTTCTTTGAAATCTGTATGCAGTTTCAAACTCAACTCCTCATACGTTCTGAATCTTTCAACCATTGTGTCTTTAGGCTTGCTTAGAAGATGTTGAGCATACATATTTAGGATATTTTCATCTACTTCATATCCCATGGGCATGATCCAAGCAGTTCTGGGTTCCATTGCTTCCATTAGACACTGATCAGTATCAACCATGAAGCATACTTCATTTTTTTATTTCTCAACAACTGATTTAGGAATTCTCTCCCTTAAGTGCATCATACTTTGGAAGTTCTTGAGGTAACCCCATATTGTAGTTTTCTGAGCTTTGAAATCACCAATGCTGCAAAGTTGATCTCTGATCTGAATGGCAACTAGCTCATCCTTGTTCCAATGCACACCTCTTACCCCAGGTACCTCATTCATAAAATAGAAGAATAAACATAGAACCAATGTACCATACTTGAAGGTGTTTTTCTTATCTTTCTTGATCTTGTTCAAAATTTCAATCAGTTGATTTTGTAGTAATTCACACAAATCATAGTCAATATTCTCCTTTAGCATCTTGTATGAAGCATATATAGTTGTTCTGAAAATAGAATTTTCTCTACTCGAGTGGTAGATCTTGCACCCAATCACCATGGAGGTGAATTTAACATCTAGTTCTATAATATCATTTATAGTCATTGCTCTTCTATCAAACTTAGTACCGGTAGCATCTATCACAGTCTGGTTTTTCATGGCTTTCAGCATGGGTAATTCTCCAGTTGAGTTTAACCCAGTAACAATTCTAATAGCATCCTTGGTAATCTTGAATGGTTTTAGCAACCAGATGAATTCATCATGCATTTAGCTCAAAACATATCGAACCCATTAATCCTCATCGAATGTTGGAAATCCCATAACCTAAGTAAAGTTCTTATCCTGTAGTGCTTTCTATTCGGGTTTGAGTTCATGATTTTTATCACTGAGTTGTTTCTCAAATAGATCTACATATCTTGAATCTCCAAATTCATCTATGTTTGCATGAATATAAACCCTAATGTCTTCAACATGCAATACACCATATGGAACACTCGAAAAAGCACCTAACGGGTCAACTTGTACTGATTTGTGAGGATGCTTCTTAAATTTGGGTCGAGGTCTTTCAGTAATGTCAACAACATGAGGAGTAGCCATCTCAACAAATTTTAGATTCAAGGTTTTATAGATACGTACCTTTTTCTTCTACGAGGTTAGAGTTGGACAATTTCTGGTTGAATTTGCTCTTAGTGCCTCAGTCTCTAGATTTACAGCTTGATTGTTCTTCTTCTTGTTTCCTCTGAAAGTAAATTGATTTGAATGAGTGACCAAGTGACCTTTTATCTTTTGCAACACCTAATTGGGCGTGTAATAAATGTGTTGCCCTTATTATACCTGGTTGCTCTATTTTTGATAATTTCTCCATAAATTACTTCTCAAGTTTTTATATCAACATTTTTCTTTTTAGAAATTCTCCCAAAAGTTCTGAGATAGATCAAAAATATTTTCTCTTGTTGTGCCATCTCTAAGCACCCACTTTCTGGCTGGGGGAATTTGATTTTCAATATTGCTCCCCTGAGCCATTGCTCCCAAATTAATTCCCTGAGGAATTTTCAGCACCGGATTCTAATGCGGACCTATCACAATTGTTTATTGTATCTTTCTTTACCCAAGTCTTGTTCATTTCACTTCGCATCTCATTCACATCAATTTTTTTTTCCTTTGTCTTGTCTCTGTTCATTCAGTTTTCTTCTTACTGGACCTCTTCTTCCCTTACTTCTACTTCTACAGAATCTTGCAATATGACTAGATTTATTGCAATTAAAACACACCACATTCCCCTTCTGATGAGCTTGATTCCCTTTTGATCTACATTGATTTGCCATGTGCCCAAATCCATTGCAAGCAAAGCAATAGCCATTGAAAGAATTACTATTCATTTTTATGCTTCTAAATTTATTGGATTTGTGACCATACCTCTTGCATTTGAAGCATTGACCAGAGAAGGATGGACCATTTTGATTTACTTTGCTTCTGTACTGAGTAGCTTTATGACCACATTTATTGCAATTGAAACAATTTCCATTGAATGATGGATATCTTTGGGCATTAGGTTGTCTTACTGGAGGCTTTCTAGTTTTGTCTCTTTTGTTTCTTGGTTGAATATTTCTTTTTCTGGATCTGAAGCTTTGACCTTTCTCATATCTAAGATTATGCTTGTCATCATTCTTTTTCTGTTCTTCAATTAGGGTTTCAAGCTTAGCTAAGCTTAGTTCGAACTTCTCCTTATACTCATTTGCAATTTCTAGGTCATGCCTCAGAGTGATAATCTGTCTTTCAAGTTCTCTTTCATTATTTATGCTTTCTTGTAGATTTGACTCTAGGAGACCACCTATACCATCCAGTCTGTAGCATTCTTCAGTTCTCTCTTTCAGATTTTGTTTCATCTCTTCTTCAATTTTCTTCTTATCTTCAATTTCCTTGGTTATTCTCATTACTCCAGTTTCCATCTCATTTCTCAGTACAACAACTTCCTTAGCTAACTTTTTGCATTCCTTTGTCTTCTCTTTCAGGGCCTTGTCTTCTAATTGAGGAGGTTGATCATTTCCTTTGGATTTGCTTAATCTCTCTTTTAAAATCTCAATGAAGTCTTTAGCGTGTTTGAGTTTGTCTTGCAGTTCTTGGACTTCTGTCTTAGACTACTCAAGATCATCTAGGGCAAGATTAAGTTGCCCTTGAAGGTCATATTCATCCATCTCTCAGACCTTCCTTAATTTGTTAAACTTTTCAAAAGGAACCTTGCTTTGATACTAATTATTGGATTAGGTCCGGACAACTGAGAGGGGGGGTGAATCAGTTGTCACACATTTACAACTTTTTCTACCTTTATTCTTTCTTGACTACTTATACTCTAATTAATGAGATAAGCATTTCAAAATCACATAAGAAGAAATATAAACACACTTGACACCAAGATTTTTGACGTGGAAACCTGGTTAAGGGAAAAGCCACAGTGGGGGTTAACCCACAAGAATTAATACCCTGTTAAAAGTATTTTACAAATGGGAATGCACATGCATTCAAGCTCACTTCTCAAAAGAAGGATCACTACCTAGAGAAAATTTTACAACAGAACAACATAGATTTGAATTGATTGATAGCATCTACCCATGCATGAAATTCAGTTCTGGTTAAGTACATAGATTGGTTTAACACATTTCATCTTTACTCTGCTCTTCTTATTGATCTACCTTCATTCACACTTTGGATTCCTGGTCCTTTCACATATACACCTTATTCACACACACCACACACAATAAATCATCTAATATCATTGGCTATATATATCTACAACATGATCTACAATCATTCTATTAGTCAGCATCAACAATATTTAGAATATTTAAGAATGATCCGTTATGTCGGCTAGATCTATGCATAACTTAAGGCGCGGACCAAAAATTGCTCTTGGAAATCATTACTCATGTTAGCCATAACCACTAAATGCCACCATTTGTCAAACAAGCATCTTCCATACATCCAGAATCAAGATCTTTCGCAAGGTCTGCCTATTCTTCATTTGTCTGCTTTGTCAAACTGGAACCTGTTACTCATATGCTAATATCATTTGATTCCTTCATCACCAGATGACAAAATTTTGGATTTAGAGTGTATTTGCAATGCTCTCAACTACCTTAGATCTACAACATACCATGCCTTTCCACCGGAGAGATCTAGACCAAAATACTGGACCCTATTACTACTCTATTCCTAACTGCCCAGACTTAGATAAATTGTGATTCTAACTTCCGATATGAATAACTTGTGTTATACAGATGTTTGGAATGATGTTAGTTGCCATCAATGGAAACACCTATCAAATCTAAGCAGTGTCTCTTGCCAACAATATGAACCATTGATCATAATAGATAAATCTTGACCATAGGATCTTTTGTAACTGCATCCTCTCATTGTCCCATAAAAGGAGGTGGATTGCACCTTGTACATTATTAGATGCTTAATTGAGATTGGATTGTTCAATTCCATGACCAACTTTCAAGGTTAATTGTAAATATATACTCCTTTTGCATACTTAATGAAGATGAAGACTTGTGATTACAAATAATCATAAACTTTGAGTAATTTGTAGATGAATTCTAGATATGTCACTTTGATTTGTTGCATCCCTTGGAGTGCACTTTAGTTCGTGCAAGTTTTCTTCATTCCTTTCCTTTGAAAGTTAGCATCAATCATATCTAGCTATGGAATGACCTGGTGAAAATATGGTTTAATTTTTTCTCCTTCATGAAAGTATCTAGGATATATGTGGATCAATGACTGAAGATTCATTCATTTCAGTAAATCTAGAAATATTTAGTTCAATTTTCTTTAAATTTCATTAAATCACCCATCATAACTGCAAATATACAGACAAATGACAAGCAGAACACAAAATATGTAGACATCTATAAATATATGAAGATCATAGGCATATTTAGATAAAGTGCATAAAGAATAGCAAATATCATGCAAAGAATCATAAATAATGAAAAAAAATCATGGAAATATATGCTTATAGGCACATTATTTGAACAAATTTACAATGCAGAAGTAAAATCAAGCAAAGATTAAGTCAATTTGAGTAACTCAGAGATAAGTTTCAGAAGAATTGATCAAACTTATGCAAATATCTGCATGATTTGGTTAAATATTGTAAGATTTGATATCATTCCTTGAGAATTCATAGAGAGCAGGTGAAAAAGGGTAACATATAAATATCAAGATACAAATACTTCAAATCAAATATGTAAGGCCCCTAATGGAAACCAACAACACACATCAACATCTAAGTAACATCATATCATTATGAACTAATGCACGGAGACTTGGGATCATAAAATCATTCTAAATTTATCATATATTTCAAGATAAATAAAGGTTGTTGTGTAACTTTTATTTCTCTTTGTTATGACTAACATCATCATCAATAAGTTTTTGGTACTAGAAGGAGGGCCTTGAGCAATTCAATTTAAGGATTTGTCACCTGGATATCATTTCCCATGCTTAAGTGAGGTGATATTTTCAAATTTCTTAAGAATACATTCAATACTGATTATTTGCACAAAGATTCCATCTATCTTTGATAATTGGAAGAATCTGAATGCAAATACTTTAGATTTAGGATAGACAACTGAGAGGGGGGGTGAATCAATTGTCCAAAAATTTCTTCCAATCAAGCACTTAAATTCACTTTGTGATTCAACAACATAATAATAAATCAATCATGAAACATAATGCATTAAATCAAGAGCAGAAACATATCAACACATGAGACACCAAGATTTTGATGTGGAAAACCTAGTTAATAGAAAAACCATGGGGTGATTAACCCAAGATAGTATTCTTTGTTAGAAGAATAGAAAGAATAAAATGGCACATGCCAATTAGGGCTCACTGCCCAAGCACACTGCTCACAAGAGGCCCACTGCCTACAAGAGACACACTGTGTACAAAATAATAAGTATCACATACTTGAACTGGAGAATAGCATCTTCACCATGCTTGAGTTAGTTTCATTTAAGCCCAATACTTCTGCTCTGCCTTTCGTTCTCCCCCTCACTACCACACTCTCATCTCCATGATGCCTTTGACATGACTTTACAATTCCTTATTTATACAAGACATCAACTTAGGAATGCTCATCTAAGTCGGCAAACATTACAGAGCAAATACATAAATACATCATGACTAATTACAAAAGACTTCACGCGGATCAACACATTGTCAGCTGCATAGATCTGAGACTTCAATCTTCACATAATATCTTCAAGATCATTTGTAGGATGTGTAACTCATTCGATCGGCCAAACTCAGGAAGAACACCATCATCCAGTTGTAATTCTTCAATTGTGAGCTCAAACTGCAATTCAAATCACCAACATGAATTGGACACAATCCAAAGACCTCCACAGACTAGCCTAAATCACCAAGAACATCCACATTACATTTGTTTACTAAAATCCTTCTCTCCTTCATCCAAAACCTCAAGAACACAGTCTGTCATCACTGTCATAATGGAATAGATGCTTGCGGACCTCCAGATCATGAACCATTTGAGTTGTTACTCCACATGGACTTCCTAAATACTCCACCAAATCCACAGAATAGGATATTGCATTTCTGGATCTCACTGGACCTATTTGTGTCACTCTGTCACCTTTGAACACCTGCCAGATCTAGTTTTACTTGAGCGGCCATAACTTCTTTAGATCTTCATGTAGACCTCTGAAATCTTTATTGGATCATCTTAAGACACATATCTACAAATCCTTTGATACGCATCCTCTGATCTTCATCTTAGCTAGGATCTTTAGCTCACTGTCTTCACTATTCTTCTTTCTTCCTGATTAGGACTAATTTTAATATCCTCAGCACACAGCGCATCCAATCTTTATCATCAATGCAACAGGAGTATGTTGACATCAATGACAACACCGGTTAGGTCCATACTTGCAACAGATACCCCATCCGCATGGTCAGTTATCCTGATCTTTACAGTTAGTTATTTGGAATTCTAAAATTTGAACCAATATTTGTATTTCCTGTAAAGATCCCACAAGTATTTTGTCATTTTAGACACCTGTTCATAAATATCCACTAGAGAAGTAATCACTCATATATTTGCAAAGATTGTGTCAAAATATCCAAAGTTTGTCCTGAATTGTGAAGCACTAGCTCACAAACCTAATACCAAGTCGAGATCCACTAGACCTTTAGAAGAATTACCTGTCTTCAGATTCAAACCTTGAACTACAAATATTCATCACAGTCTTGGTCCTAGTTCACCAGTATCTCCAGTAATACCTGTAGTAGGACCTCCAGCACTGCTTGCAATGTCATTCTTTGTTGTAGAATCACCGCTTACCTTTACAGCTTATAATCCTTTACCAAAAAATCTAGACAAGATTTGTCCAAAGTATCATCCTTATCAAGATGTTGATGATCACTTATGAACTTATAAGGAAGCTTATTTTAGGGCAAGGATAGAGAATCGAGATGTTGTGTGTAGGCTATTTTGTTAGATTTAGGGTAGACAACTGAGAGGGGGGGTGAATCAGTTGTCCAAAACTTTCTTCCTCATCAAATACTTAACTCCACACAAGCATAATAGTAAATCAATCATGAAAGCATAATGCAACAAGTTAAGAGAAGATACACATTAACACATGTGACACCAAGATTTTTGACGTGGAAAACCCGGTTAAGGGAAAAACCATGGGGTGATTAACCCAAGAAAATATTCTCTATTAGAAGAATAGAAAGAACAAAAAGGCACATGCCAATTAGGGCTCACTGCCTACAAGAGACACACTATCTACAAAAGAATAAGTATTACATACTTGAACTGGTAAATAGTATCTTCACCATGCTTGAGTCAATTCCATTTAAGCCCAAATCTTCTACTCTGCCTTTCACTCTTCTCCTTGCTACCACACACTCATCTCCATAAGTCCACACTTAAATGACTTTGCAATCCCTTATTTATATATGACATCAACTTAGGAACAAACATCTAAGTCAGCAAACATCCACAAGAACATCCGCAAGATGTAAAATTCATCCGGTCAGCCAGTCATAGAAAGTACACCATCATCTAGAAGTTATTCTTCATTTCCAGGACCCCAATTTTAATGCAAACCATAAACACAAACTGAGAACGATCCAAGGACCTCCACAAGCTTGGCTGAATCTCCAAGAACATCCTCACTTCCTCTACTTACTGAAATCCTTCTCTTCTTCATCCGGAACCTTAAGAACACAGTCTGCCATTACTGTCACAAAGGAATAGATACTTGCAGACCTTCAAATCACAAACCAATCAAGTTAACATACCACACAGACTTCCTCAACACTTCCTCAAATCCACAGAACTAGAGAATACATTTCTGGATCTCACCGGACCTATCTGTATCACTCTGTCATCATTGAACATCTGTCGGAACCGGTTTCACTTGAGCTGCCATAACTTCTTCATATCTTCATGCAAACCTCTGAAATCTCTACTGCAACATCCTAAGACACATATCTACAAACCCTTTAATCTGCATCCTTTTATCCTCATCCTATATTGGACTTTTACCTTATGTCATCACTGTTCTTCACTATTCCTGATTGAGACTAATTTTCTCAATATCCTCAACACACAACTCATCCAAACCTTGTCATTAATGTAACAGGAGTATGCTGACATCAATGACAACACCGGTTAGGCCCATACTTGCAACATATTCCCATACCCACTAGGAGAGGAAGCATATAGATGGTATATTAGGCTTTCTGAATCTTCTATAAATACTTGGGATGCTTTGGAGAAAGATTTCAAAGGAAGATTCAAGATACTTGTAGACCCAGCCATGATGTATCACCTTTTTACTACAATTAAGAGAGATGAGGGAGAATTGATCTCCAGTTTCAATGCTAGGTTCCAAAAAATGTACTCCAAGTTAACTACTCCTTACAATGTAGGTGATGAAGCAGCTAGGTCAATTTACTACTCAACCTTAGATCCTTTGACATCCATGTTCATTACAAGGACACACCCTGCTAGCACATTCCTAGTAGGTGCTTTTGAAGAAGCTATTAAAGTTAATCGGTAGTTGACACCAGGCATGGCACCTAATTTAGGATATCCTACATATCCTAGCCAACCATAAGTTAATGGAGCCTTGATGCCTCCAGCTACAATGCTCAGTCCTTTACAAGTGCCTCCACTTAGCATCATGCCTCCTCCAGGTAATGGATAGATTATACCTCACCTTGGACATACACCTTAGGATGTTGTACAAAATAGTAATGGCAGTTCTTTCTTCCAGCCTCAACAAGACAATGTAGTAGCCAAAGTGCAGGAAGAAAAGGATGATATTAAGGAAATATCAACTCAGCTAAGAAAATTAATCACTGAGGTCACTCACATGAGGAGTCAGAATTTTTACTCACAGTCAAATCAGAACCAAAACAAAGGATATCCTAACAGAGGATATGGAAATAATAATGATAGGTCTGTATATCCTGATAGGGGATACAATGATGAGAGAAATTTCAACAACAATAATAACAATGCCCCTAGGCCACCTAGAGTGTGGAATACCTGGCCTAACAATGGCTCACTACCTTCACCATTAGATAACCAACCTCTTGTTGAACCTAAGCAGATAACAAGAGTAAATTTGGCAGAAGCTGCACTCACTAATTGGTGCATGATTGACAACACAAGCGCACATGTTGAGTTGGATTGCCCCCAATTTAAAATAGCAGCTAGCATATTCCATGTTGAAGTGTCAAACACTGCAGGAGATCCATATTTTCCTAAAGGTAATAAAATCATTCCCCTAGAATATGAGTCAGCCTTAGTACTTGAGAGTTCCAATAATCATTAGCATCATCAAATGACTGCAACACAAGAAAACTATAACCTGGCATATGAGGAATTTGCCCTAGCTTTTGAGACATTATGTTTTCTCTTTTGAAGATGAAAACGAGCCTAAGAAAGAACTTAAAGAGGTTCATGCTTATCAATAGCAATATCAAGATAGATATAACTATAACATTAGGAGTAATGCAAACCGACCTACTGGTCCTTTGACCACATCCATTCCTCCTAATAATTTCAATAAACTGCTAGATCCTAAGGCTAGCAATAACCCTGGACCTCCCAAAGTGAATACTCAGTACTTTACACCTCAGAATGCAGTAGAAAAAGATATAGGCTAGTTGCTTGAATCAGACAAACATGTCACATACCTAGATAAAGTGATGAAAAAGATAAAAATCAGCCTATTTTTATCAGAAATACTGAAACCCCCAGTCATCAAGAAAGCTTTCTTGAAGTCACTAGATAAACTTGCACCTAAAGAGGACAATCCTGGACATAACCCTAGCCATATCATGACTAGAGATCTTGCACCTAGAGATAACATTGTCAAACGTAAAGTGCAAGACACTGTTCATGCTGCTGATACATCACAAATGACCTTATACAAGGATAGACTTGAATCACCCCCTTTCTTATTCACATTGAGGATATTTGGTAAGAATTTACACAACTACCCTGTGGATTCAAGTGCATCAACTAATGTGATGCCTTTATCTATCTGTCAATCTCTAGGTCTACATCTAGCTAAATCCCTTAAAAAGGTTACTCAGTTAGATAAATTAGAAGTCAGCGTGGTAGGAGAGTTAACTCACATACACATGTAGCTTGCATTGTAACATCCATGTTCTAAAAACATAGTAAAACCGAAAATTTACCATAAAGTAAATCAATAAGGTAAAAATGAGATAGATAAAAATTTTCTTTTTATTTAACATATAATCAAGTAACTACAATTACAAGATTTCTCTTTACAAAATACAATAAATCATATTGTCTTTTCTCAATTACAATATTTGCAAAAGTAATCAATTACATATACAAATTTTGGAATAATTACTACATCTAAATATTTGACATCTTTATCACAAGTCCTGGCATGTTTCCTACTTGGGGAGAGAGTATATTTCCAATGATTTACCTCCATCAATAGACTGATGGTCTCCCACACATCTTCCACATAGGAAGTGGCCCTACCCTTCACGAGGAATATAGACCTTAAGTGACCAGTGGTAATTTTCCTTTCTCGAGTACATAGTGTTGTATCCTACACAACTCTATCAACCATATAACCCTAGATACCCTCTAGCTAAGTATGATTTCCGATAGGTTGTACAATCAAGATACAGTGAACCAACAATGCATGCAGAAAACAAATACATTACTTTGGCCAAAGTTTTAATATCAATAATGTTCATAATGAATGTGGTCGTAGTGTTCACCCACCCCTACTTGACTTGGATAATGGCATATTCTTGCAGTTTATTCACACCAACTCTATTTACATAAATAGTTTAATCACCTTGGCATGATAATAATTTTCCTTGACTTAGATAAGTCTATATGATATAACTAATCATTTGGTTCATATTTGACTCTAGGGTTTTTATAATAACCCTTAAATATTATGATATTTCAATATAGCTCCACATCTCATATCTATGAGACTATGGTTCATAATTTGACTTTTGGATTAACTCAACCATGGTTAGGAATACTATAGTTCTTGTAAAGATGATAACTTCTATTCAAAAGGAAAATGAATGCTTTTCAATTTACCTTTACATGATGTTATTAACCATCACTACTTATATGATTCTATACATGGTTATCTCTAGATAGACTTAATATATTTCATCATAATGGTTTACTATGAAGCTATACTCATCAAGATTACTAGAATAGACATTAGAGATGGTCCTTTGATATTTATCCCATTTTTCAAACTATCCCTAGTTCTTCTACCACTCAAATAGGTTTTACCATAGTAACCATAGACCACCAAAAATCTTAGTTCTTTTGATAAGGAATCATTTTTGACATTTTATGTATAAACTAAACCAAAAATGGTTTTCAAAAGAATATTATCACCATTTAATATTTTATCCCGTATTACTCAGCTGGTATGTTTTCCTATCAAGAATCATCTACTATTTCAATGAAACTCTATTTCATGACTAACTTGTATCTATATAGTCAGTTGGCCTCATATTGAAACTCACTCATTGAGGCGACTAGTTAATAGGACTCTTGATAACTTCGTTATCCTTTTTCAAATATGTGATAATAGAAATCATTTGGTTCTCTATACTATGTTTTGACAAGTATCACAGTTTTAAACAATAAGCATAGGGTCGGTCTTGTAAGATAATGAAATAGGTTTCATTTAATACATGCATCGGTCTTGTTTGGCTAAGTCATCGCTCACAGGTTAATACTAAGATATCATAACAATCATACAAATAATCATTGCCTTTTGAATGCATAATTTGTAGAAGTGTTTACCTGACAGCAGCGGTTTATTGAGATGTATTGGTAGATAGAAAAACTTCTGTGTTTGTCCCAGACAACCACCTTATCACCTTTCTCTAACTTCTCCCACTGGCCACCGTGAGTTCTGTACTTCTAATGACAAAGACTCAACAAAAATAACATGTCCCCAAAAGATACGCCATTGACTAGATGAGTCATGGCTTAAGGGCTCAAACAGACTCATAATGAGTCATCCTTGGAACTCTTCACTCCCACTTCTTTGTAGTTAAAAACACATTCAATACAAAATGGTTTGTTTCATGATTCGACTTCAACTGCCATCTATAAAAATGCAATCGATAACATATGTTGATGATGTATACATCATTTGAGGAGATCAGTTAATGTGGTTGGATTAACCACCACTCCTCTTCTAAGAGCTTGCCAACACATTAAACTAACTTTGAGCAATCAATTATCACCAGGAGTGATTCGATTCATCATGCAGTTAAAATGAAGGCACTCCATAATATATGCCTACAACTGCTCAAGAGTAAACATTATTAACTTATCATGAGGTATTATCCTCATTCGATATATATATATATATATATATATATATATATATATATATATATATATATATATATATATATATATATTTGATTATATTAAATATGGTTTACATAACATCATCTCTATTTGATAGTTATGACTTAATCACTTAAAAAAATAATAGTAATAAAACAAGGTTTATGGATAATGTGAATGGGTTGAGATTGTCTCCTCTTCACAATCCTTTGTTAAAATCACGTCAACTTGACGAAATCGTCTTCATTAAACATTGACAATAAAACACTAAGTAACTTAATAATAATAACACAACTATGTTATGACAATGACACCGTAACTTTTACGTTAAATGTAAATGGTCATAATTCTTACTTAGACAACGTGGTTTACATTACAAACAACTATGTCAACACACAATGACTTGAAAAGATTCAAAAGATATCGACTACCTGTCAATTGGTTTGAAAAGTAAACTGACAAGACAAGACTTACCTCTTACGACACTGGTTCACGTTTTCATTAAACACTCATACTCATTTTGGCAAATAATCACTCGTAACCTGAGGTCTATATCTCTCTCCTCAAAATATTCTCTCTTTTCTTTGAGAGTCGTCTAAAAACTTGCAATCCTGTATCAAACTTGTAATCAACAAATTATGATTAATGCATCATTATTGAAATAGTAAACCAAATCTCATAATGTAATATATTAAATCAACAATAACATATTTATTTCCATAATTCCATAAATGACATTCAATATAATCTATATCATTCCTTGACATTAATCTAAACATCACAATAGATTTCCTTGTCTAAGTAAAAGTAAAAAGTATAGCTAGACAAAAATTGGGGATGTAACATATCCTTCTGCTAAAGATTCATCGTCCTCGATGATATAAAGTATCAAAATGCAACTAAAAAGCAAGTTCATTGTTTTCAACTGGTAACAACATTAAATCAATGAGGAAACTTTTGGTAAAATTCATGGTAATCCTCCCATGTAGCATTTTGCTTAGCATATTCGTCCCATTGGACCTTACACTACAAGACCTCTCTATTATGGAAGCGGAGCTTGTGCATTTCTAACACCTTGAGTGGCTTGATCGTGACCACCCCTGGGTCCTGTATCTATAAAGAATTCCAATTCAAAATATGATTATCACCTATAATATATTTCTTCAAATATGGCACATAAAAAATGCTGTACATTCTAGACAAGGCTAGTGGTAGAGCAATTATGTAGACAACTCAGTTGACCACTTCAAGTCCTTCAAAGGGTCCCACATAACGAGGAGCTAGCTTAGAAGACTTTCCAAACTTTATAGAACTTTTCTGAGGTTTGAATCTCAAGAGGAGTTTCTCTCCAACAGAAAAATGTCTCAATAAACACTTTGCATCCGCATAGCTCTTTTGCCCATCATTGGCTTCTACCAATCTTTTTCTGATCAGCTTAACTTTCTCTTCCATTTTAGCTAGCATTTTTGGTCCGATGCTAATCCTATCTTCTAGCTTATCCTAACTTATAGGAGTTCAACATCTTCTTCCATACAATGCTTCAAATGGTTGCATCTTAGTAGTAGAATGATAGGAATTCTTGTAAGAAAATTCCACAAGTGGTAGGTATTTCTCCTCCTTATATTGTTGATCCATGCAATACATTCACAACAAGTCTTCAAAAACTTGGTTAACTCTCTCAGTGTTCCCATTGGTTTCAGGATGATAAGCTGTAATCACATTGAGTTTAGTTCCTAGCGTAGAAAATAAAGTTTGCCAAAACCTTGATGTTATATGTACATCTCTATCAAAGATAATCTTTTCAGGGAAGCCATGCAATCTAAACACATCTTGCACAAATTTGCAAGCTAAGACTGGTGCTCCATTAGTCAAATTCCCTGGCATAAAATTTGCTACCTTTGTGAGTTTATCAACCACAACTAAAATGGCATCATGTCTATTCCTTGACATAGGAAGACTTTGAACAAAATCCATGCTAATAACTTGCCATTTCCATTCTGGCACATCATGTGGGTACAACAATCCTGTAGGGTGTTGATGTTCTGCTTTTACCCTCTCACATTCTAAACAACTTGCTACAAATCTTGCAACATCATTCTTCATTCCTTTCCAGAAATAAAGAGGTTTAACATCCACTTGAAGTTTGGTCACTCCTGGATGTCCAGAATATGGTGCAGTATGAACTTCTTTCCATACTAGATCCCTTAATCTGGCTGAATCAGGAACATACATTCTACCTTTATACCTCAATAGTCCATTTGACTGAAATAGAAACCCATCATACCTTGGATCTCTACGATTGTCTTTCAGAGCCTGCTTAACCTGCTCATAATACTCATCACCAAAAAAATTTTGTAACACCAAATCCTTAAAATTTCCATGAATAGAAACAATAGAAGCTATATGTCTTCTACGACTCAAAGCATCAGCTACTCTATTCTCTTTTCCCTTGATATAGTTTATCTCAAAGTCATAGTTAGATATCAATTCTAACCATCTCCTTTGTCGAGCATTCATATGCGATTGAGAGAAAATATACCTAAGACTTTGATGGTTTGACTTAAGTACAAAAGTTTTCTTCAACAAATAGTGTCTCCACATTTGCAAGGCATGAGTTACTGCTGCCAATTCCAGATCATGCAGTGCATAATTTTTCTCATAGGGTTTTAGTTTCCTTGACTCATATGCTATAACTCTCCCATCTTGCATAAGCACTCCTCCTAATCCTTCTCCCGAGGCATCTGTAATTACCTCAAATTGTCCTTCGGGGTCAGGAACTTTCAAGATTGGAGCTAAAGTTAACTTTTCTTTTAAGAGATCAAATGCATCCTGAAATTTTTCTATCCATTCAAATCTCCTTCCTTTCCTTTGTAGGGAAGTGATTGGACTAGTAATAGTGGAGAAATTTAGAACAAACTTTCTATAATAGCCAGCCAGGCCCATGAAACTAAGCACCTCATGTACATTTGTTGGTACAAGCCAATCTAGAATAGCTATGATTTTTGCAGGATCAATAGATATTCCATTTGCAAAAATAATATGACCTAGATATTGAATCTCCTTCTAGAAGAATGCACACTTTGATAGTTTTCCATATAACTTATGTTCTCTTAACTATTGCAGAACTATTTACAAATGCCATTGGTGTTCTTCAATCTTAGAGTAAATGAGTATATCATCTAGAAAGACTAGAACAAACTTGTCCAAACAATCTCTAAATACACTATTCATGAGATTCATGAATGCGACAGGTGCATTCATCAAACCAAACAGCAACACTGTGAACTCATAGTGACCATATCTGGTTCTAAAAGTTGTCTTATGAATATACTCATCTTTCAATCTTAACTAATGATATCCTAATCACAACTCAATCTTTGAAAATACAACAGCTCCATGCATATGATAAAAAAGATCATCAATATGTAGCAAAGGATATTTGTTCTTTACTGTTTCTTTATTAAGCATACAATAATCTATACATAACCGAAGGGTTCCATCCTTCTTCTTGACAAAAATAACCGGAGCACCCCGAGGTGAAACACTGGGTCTAATCAAACCTTTCGAATGCCAACAATTCTTGTAATTGGGATTTCAATTCCATTAACTCTGTAGTTATCATATGGTAGGGTGCTTTTGATATAGGCTCATATCCTAGTTTAATATCAATTGCAAAATCAAAAACCCTCTTAAGAGGCAGTCCTAGAAGTTCTTCTAGAAACACATCCTGAAACTCTCGAAAAAAAAGGATACTTTTCTCCAAAAGATGAACTAAGGCTTTCTACCCCTTCCTCCACTTGTTCCATTTTGACTACAAATAACTGACAACCTTTCCTTCTAAGCCTTTTCAATTGCTTAGTAGAGATAGGTCTGATTTTAACTTCTCTTTGAATCCCTTGGAATTGGGTTTGATTTCCCAAATCATCTAAGCATTCAACTATTTTTGAAAAATAGTCAACCTTGGCTCTATGATTCCATAGCCAACTCATTCCTAGGATTACATCATAGGAACCTAAGGGAGCTACATACAGGTTTACTTCAGTTGAGAAACTAGGGAGATCAATCTTAGCTTCAAACAAACATTTCTCTACTTAAGCCTTAGATTGGTTAGCATATTCTACTAACCAAGGTTTATCTTTTCTCTTATTCTCATAACTCTTTTCATATCTTTTCTTGTATGGTTGATTGTTAAGAGTTCCATTAAACCTCTTGTGATTTCTATCACAATAAGCTAAGATGGATTTCAGCTTTTGCTTTTGATTTTGCTTGATCACCTTCTTGTACACTTGATCCATTGTTGTGGGACCATGTACGTCCACTTCTAGGAAACTTATTCAAAATTCTAGGAGAAACAAAGTTTTTAGTGGCTCCTGTATTAATGAAAATAGATATAGGGACTACAAACAAAGTACATGTCACCTTAATGGGTGTGATTTGATACTCTGCTTGATGATTGTCGAGAGCTGCATGAATTCTTTACTGGAATGCTTCTTGCTGAGTTGGTAGTGAAGTACCTGTTTGTTGACCATTTTGATTCTTGTTAGGGCAACAATTTGCATAATGGTCACCCCCACAAGTAAAGCATCCTCCAATGGGTCCTTTCCTATCTGAAGTCTTCCCATTATTATCCTCATTCCTTTTGTAATTGCCATTCTTTTTCTCATTTCTAGATCCACCCTTGTTTTTCTAAGATCCTTTATCTTTTCTCTTATTCTCATAACTCTTTTCATATCTTTTCTTGTATTGTTGATTTTTAGGAGTTCCATTAAACCTCTTGCAGTTTCTATCATGATAAGCTGAGATGGATTTCAACTTTTTCTCTTGCTTGATCACCTTCTCATACACTTGATCCATTGTTGTGGGACTATGTACATCCACTTCTCCACCGATTTGATCATTTAAACCCATGATGAATTTTCTGATCTAGAATCTCTCATCATTTGATACTGAGGAACATATTTCAGGAATCGAGTGAATTTTTCTCCATATTCCACCACTGTTATATCTCCTTGTCGAAGATTCTAAAAATCAATCAGTTCCTAATGAAAATAGAGTTGTGGTAACCATCTCTTGCGAAAGAGCTCCACAAATTCATCCCAAGTTACCCTTAGAGAGCTTAAATTCAATTCTATCTTCTTATTCATCCACTAGGTGGATGCTTCTCTTGCCAGTTGGAATGCTCCCCAAACTGCTTTGGTCACTTTTGAGTAATTTCTTCTCTCAAAATATTTTTCCATTTCTGTTAACCAAGCTTCTGCAGCATCTCTAGTCACAATTCCATCAAATTTTGTTGGAGTAACCTTCTTCATATCCTTTGAGAGTTCTGAGGTCAGTCTAACCCTTGCCTCTTTATGAGGTTTCGTACTCTTACTTTGATCTTCATGACTCTCTCCACTTTCTCCATGTGTGTTTTCACCTCCTCCCTCGGTATTCCCTTTATCATCCACCTTCTTTTCCAAATCACCTAGTCTTTTCTTGGTTTCTTCAAGCATGGTTATGATTTGGTCCAACTTATTATTCGGTGGGTGGTTTTCTTCTTCACTTTCTCCTTGGTTAGTTCTTGTCCGAACCATTTTTATCAATTTTCTCACACCTGAGAATATTGAGTTGCCTATTAGTTCATGATTATAATGCATCCCATTAAATCAAAACATAATAAACTCAAATTAAACAATAGTTTGGTACAAAAACAACTCTTCTTTATTTATTTCATTTCAAGAATATAGAATATTCTTCATTAATACAAGAAAGGACTTCAAAAGTCATGCTCAAGAGGAGTATATCCCTCAGATTCATTTTCAGATACATAATCTTGAGGTATATAACCTTTTGACTCACTATCGGACCTAACTTCTATGATCTCAATAGTTGGGGGTATGCGGGGATCTCGCCTAACCATAGTTGTTTCGTCATCTAACATATATTCTATGATTTTAGTAGTGATCTTAACTCTTTCATTGTTTTCCCTTCTCACTTGCTTGATTCAAGTTAAGGCAGTCGTCAAGGTTTTAGTATCACTTAACCAAATGTCACTCTCATCATTGGTTGCCTCAAAGGTTTTGATAATGGCCTCACATTCTCTTTTTTCTTTAAGGAAACGTTGACTCATATTAATAGACTTTCTCGCTGTCTTCTTAGGATGTACCATCCGGGCACAAAATTTTTCAAACATTAGCTAAATACATAATGCTAACTACAGGAAATCATAGTGGTCTCATAAGCCCTAGTACTGAACCTGGTAGCTCTAATAGCATATGTAACATCCACATTCTAAAAACATAGTAAAACCAGAAATTTACCATAGAGTAAATCAACAAGGTAAAACTAAGATAGAGAAAATTCTTCTTTTTATTTAATATATAATCAAGTAACTAGAATTACAAGATTTCTCTTTACAAAATACAATAAATCATATTGTCTTTCTCAATTACAATATTTGCAAAAGTAAATCAATTACATATGCAAATTTTGGAATAATTACTACTTCTGAATATCTAACATCTTTGTCACAAGTCCTGGCATGTTTCCTGCTTGGAGAGACAGTATCTTTCCAGTGATTTACCTCCATCCACAGATCAACAGTCTCCCACACATCTTCCACATAGGAATTCACCCTACCCTTCATGAGGAATATAGACCTTAGGTGACCAGTGGTAATTTGCCTTTCCCAAGTACATAGTGTTGTATCCTACACAACTCTATCAACCATATAACCCTAGATAACCTCTAGCTAAGTATGATTTCTAATAGGTTGTACAATCTAGATACAGTGAACCGATAATGCATGCAGAAACCAAATACATTACTGTAGCCAAAGTTTTAATATCAATAATGTTCATAATGAATGTGGTTGTAGTGTTCACCCACCCCTACTCAACTTGGATACTGTCGTATTCCCACAGTTTTTTCACACCAACTATATTTACATAAATAGTTTAATCATCTTGACATGATAATAGTTTTCCTTGACTTAGATAAGTCTATATGATATAACTAATCATTTGGTTCATATTCAACTCTACGATTTTTTAACAACCCTTGAATATTATGATATTTCAATATATTTCCACATCTCATATCTATGAGACTATGGTTCATAATTTGACCTTTGGTTGAACTCAACCATGATCAAGAATACTATAGTTCTTGTAAAGATGACAACTTATATTCAAAAGGAAAATGAATACTTTTCAATTTACCTTTACGTGATGTTATTAACCATCACTACTTATATACTGATATATGATTCTATACATGGTTATCTCTAGATAGACTTTGTCTATTCCATCATAATGGTTTACTATGAAGCTATACTCATCAAGATTACTAGAATAGACATTAGAGATGGTCCTTTGATATTTATCCCATTTTCCAAACTATCCCTAGTTCTTCTACCACTCAAATAGGTTTTACCATAGTAACCATAGACCACCAAGAATCAAATTTCTTTTTATAAGGAATCATTTTTGACATTTATGTATAAACTAAACCAAAAATGGTTTTCAAAATGATATTATCACCATTTAATATTTTATCCCATATTACTCACAGCTGGTTAAGTTTTCCTATCAAGAATCATCTACTATTTCAATGAAACACTATTTCATGACTAACTTGTATCTATATAGTCAGCTGGCCTCATATTGAAACTCACTCATTGAAGCATCTGGTTAACAGGACTCTTGATAACTATGTTATCATTTTTTTCAAATATGTGATAATAGAAATCATTTGGTTCTTTGTACTACGTTTTGACAAGTATCACGATTTTAAACAATAAGCATAAGGTCAGTCTTGTAGGATAATGAAATAGGTTTCATTTAATACATGCATCAACATTGTTTGGCTAAGTCAATTCTCACGGGTTAATACTAAGATATCATAACAGTCATATAATGACTCTATAACCTTTTAAACACAGTCAACTCTCTCCTTGTTTTGAATAAAAGTAATGAAGTTAAGAAATAAGCTACTCTACACATTCGATTGCTCTTCATAAGGCAATATAGAAGACTTAACAATCATACGAATAATCATTGCCTTTCGAATGCATAATTTGCAGAAGTGTTTACCTGAGAATGATGGTTTACTGAGATTTATTGGTAGATACAAAAACTTCTATGTTCGTCCTAGAAAACCACATTCTCACCTTTCTCTAACTTCTTCCATTGCCCACGACGAGTTATCTACTTCTAATGAAAAAGACTCAGCAAAAATAACATGTCCCCAAAAGATATGCCATCAACTAGCTAAGTCATGGCTTTAAGGGCTCAAACAAACTCATAATGAGTCATCCCAACTATTCGCTCCCACTTCTTTGTAGTTAAAAACACATTCAATACAAAATGGTTTGTTTCATGATTTGACTTCAACTGCCAGCTATAAAAAAGCAATCAACATATGTCGATGATGTATACATCATTTGAGAAGATTAGCGAATGTGGTTGGATTAACCACCACTTCTCTTCTATGAGGCCGCCAACACATTAAACTAGCTTTGAGCAATCAACTATCACAAGGAGTGATTTGATTCATCATGCAATTACAATGAAGGCACTCCATAATATATGCCTACGACTGCTCAAGAGTAAACATTATTAACTTATCATGAAGTATTATCCTCATTCGATGCACACAAACACACACACACACACACACACACACACATACACACACACACACACACATATTTGATTATATCAAATATGGTTTACATAACATCATTTCTATTTGATAGTTATGATTTAATCAATAAAAAAAATAATAGTAATAAAACAAGGTTTACAGATATGTGAATGGGTTGAGCTTTCTCCCCTTCACAATCCTTCATTAAAATCACATCAAATTAACTTGACGAAATCATCTTGACGCTAAACGTTGACAATAAAACACTAAGTGACTTAATAATAATAACACTACCATTTTACGTTATGGTCATAATTCTTACTCAGATGACATCGTTTACGTTACAAATGACTATGTTGACACACAATGACTTTAAAGGATTCAAAAGATATCAACTACCTATCGATTGGGTTCAAAAGTAAACTAAAAAGACAAGACTTACCTCTTACAACACTGGTTCACATTTTTGTTAAACACTCATATACTCATTTTGGCAAATAATCACTCGTAACCCAAGGTCTATATCTCTCTCAAAAGATACTCTCTCTCTTTTCTTTGAGAGTCATCTCAAAACCTGTAATCCTATATCAAACTTGTAATCAACAAATTATGATCAGTGCATCATTATTCAAATAATAAACCAAATCTCATTATGCAATATATTAAATTTACAATAACATATTTATTTCCATAATTCCATAAATGACATCTAATATAATCTATATCATTCCTTGACATAATCTAAACATCATAATAGATTTACTTATGTCCAAGTAAAAGTAAAAAGTATAGCAAAACAAAAATTGGGGATGTAACATGCATCAAATCCAAGGGTGCAATACTATATAGATATTTAGGTAGTGGACATACCTGACACTTATGGAATGTTGCTCAGTAGAGACTGGTCCAAGACACTAAATGGTTACATAGCCACGGATTTCAGTCATATGTGGCTTCCTTGGAAAGGAGTCCCTAATCATCTCAAGATAGAAGCTGAGCTGCATATGAAACACATGATCACCAAGTATAACCATACTAATGAGATACTATATGTGGATGTTGAGCCAGGGGTGTATGCATTAAGACTTCAAACTATTAAGATTGAGGAAGTGCTGATGTGTAATATGCACATACATGAAGGCAGTAACAAAGAAGAAAGACCGATGATTGAATCATATTACAACTCTACTGATGAAGAGGAAGTGAATCACTTCACTGAATTTGAAAAGTATTTGTCCAGAGAAATTCAGAAGTGCCAATTGACCAGAACATCCATAGAGGATATCTTGATATCCAGATGGTGTAGATTACATGATGATGCACACTTAGAAAAGAATTGTGAGGCATGTCAGAAAAGACACCCCTCTTGGAAGTTGAAATCTTGTCATTCGGGCTAAGCCCCCAAGAACTTTATACCTTAGGGAAATGAAGGTGAAGGGTGCGTTACCCCTTTCTCCTGACTGTGTGGCATTATTTCACTTTCAATTCATGGAATTGGGCCCCCTATACCTTGAGTATATTGGGGACATCCTTAGTCAAACTTGTGCATCCTAGACTAAGATCTATTTGACCACACCCACTTGACTAATAGTGGGATTGTTGATGTGTATTCAAGTGTTTACATAATCAGAACAATTAATTTTCAAAGTCAAACTTGCTATTGTGTCTTGTGTGTGTGATTCATGCATGTACATGTGAAATCTTTTGTTTGAAAATTATCAAAGTCAAGCTATCAACACAAACACATTCTACATCATCCTAAACATTCTTGCCATCACATTCATTATAAGCAAAGTCACCTTCATCCTAATCAAAACCCTAATAATCCTTGTCATTCACCTCATTAACCCTAGTCATCCTACAAACTTGTGTCATATCCACATCATCATAATCATTATCTACCTCTATCCATTTTGAGAGTCTACCTATGTCTTTCACTCCTACCTATCCTTTTGAGGGGGCATCATTCCACATCATCCAATCACCATCATCCTAATCACCCTTCTTAGCCACCTCATCCCTAATCATTTTAAGCCTTCATCATCATTCCTAATCACTCCACATCATCATTCTAGTTCTAATTTAACCAATTACATCCATCTCATCATCCTAATCATAATCCAACCTCATCCACATAATCTTCATTACATCTCCATTCTTAAGCACCATCTAATCAATCACTTGCCAAAATGGTCCTAATCCTAGTACAAGAACTACAAGACATCATCCAAACACTCTACCAAATGCCACAACCCCTAGACCAACAAACCATACAATGACTCCAAGTCATTGTCCAATAACTTCAACAAAACCAATCACCTCTAATACAACAACCCCTAGGCAAAATCCAATAATTCATCGCTACACACCAACTACAAACCCAACACACCCCTTATCCATTCAATGATCACAACCTCAACATCAACAAAATCCACCTCAATCCTATGTGTCATCCCCCTTCACATCATACCAACCTAGTCCATCTACATATCAAATCTCTCCTACATTAACCTATCCCACTTCTTCTAATGTTAACCAACATCCATTTCAATTCACATCTAAAAAACATCCATATCAATTCACTTCACAACAAGAACATACAAGCCTAAGCTACCCCTTGCAACAAGATCAAGTGTCTTTAAGTCCTCATGCTACCTTTGACAAGGGAGACACCACTCTAGCTTATGCTTCCTATAGGTATCTTCCATCACCCTCTAATCAAATGCATATCCTAAAGCCTACTAGTCCTATACCAAAACCATCATGTACTCCTAATCTTAATTCATTGGTCCCTCCACCTTCCAATCCATTCAATACCTTTGACCCTCCATCCAATCAAAATTGAAATCCTAAGCCTACAACATCTTCCACCCCTTTATCCCTCCACCATGGGATCTATCCACTCCTAATCCTAATCCATCCAATCCCATTATCCCTCCACTTAATCCTAATCCTAAGCCTACACCATCTACCATTATTATCCATACATTATATTATCCATCCACCCATATATTTATGAAGGATGTGATCCATTAGCTAGAAAGGAATCAACTATGTCACCAAACACCTATCTTTGAACCTACCAAATAGTCTTCCAATACCATGTCTAGTCCTTCAACCCCATTATGTAGTCCACAACACATCAAGCCTATTGAAGAGTCTCCCTCCATGAGTCCAAGTCAAAATCCATTGTACCCTCATGTTGGTGATTGTCAAGAGTCTATCAAGCCCCTCCAAGAGTCTCCCACATCCACTTCCATTAAACCACAAGAGCTATGTGGAGAGTCTAGTCCTAAGCATGTGGAAACATCAAGCCCTTATTCAAATCAAGATCAAATCACTTCCATTCAACCCATCCAAAACCTATACCTTCTTTATTATCAAGATATTATCTATGAAGAAGCTATCCATGAGTAAAATGGTCCCATCCATAGCACACTTAATCCTATTTATGATCAAGATCCCATCTATGATTAAGGTCCTATCTATGATCAAGAAAACTATGATGATCCTCTTAGTCAACTTTATGCATTCCATGGTCAAGAGCTTATTACTTCATCTATCCATAATACCATAAATATCAATGAGCAAGAAATCCAAATTGCTCCTATTCATCCTCCATCTAGCCCTATCCCAACATCCACCTTCCTTAATGAGACACTTGGCTCCCAAGTAAACATAGATGATCAAACCAATAGCTTGGATCCTAATGGGTATAATGATAAACAATATAGATTATTAATCCTCCATCATCCAATATCGACCATATTGCAAATCCATTATATCCCCTTGGTCTTACTACCTTTATCCATGAATGTTCTTCCTTAGGGAAGCAACAACAATTATCCACCACCTCACCTTCTCCATCTAATAAGGAACTTGCATCTAGTGTCCAAAACACCCATAGTCCCATTGTCCATCATATACTCCAAACAATGAACTATCAAGGTAAAGGCTTAGGCCTTTATGAACAAGGTATTTTGGAGCCTATCCATGTCAAGGTCTCTCCATGCTCATATGGCCTTGTATATACACCCCAAGGAAAACAATCTGAAGATGTTGGTACTACCTCCATGCCTCCTAAATCCACTTCCTTTAATCTGAAATCTCATACATCTTATCATACCCCCAAAACATATCTTGTCATTCCACCTCCATTATCCTACAAACCCCAAAATCATGTGACCATACACCTTCCACCATCCACTTTACCTCTACTACTTCCAACTCCTAATACCCCTCCATCCACTCTACCACCACTCTTCTCAACACCTGATATCCCTATCATCCAATCCCCTCATCCATTTATCCTCAAATCCACTTTTAATCCCTACATCCATAAATCCCCTAAAATTCCTAATCATGACCAATCGATGCACGCATTGTCTAAACAAGAAGCTTCCACCAACCCCAAGGGATTCAAACATAAAAATTTGGATGCCTCTACTCATAAAGCCAAACATCCTAAAGATCCTCATGCCTTAGGACATCAATGCAAAGAGTCAAAGAAAAATACATCTAAAAGGCTATACAAGCCCATACCTCCAAAAAAAAGGCCAAAACTAAAATGGTTTGGGTGCCTAAGAAAAAAGAAGTCAAGTCAAATGAAGCACCCACATCTCAAAAATCCCAACAATCCTTTTCCATTCAAAAATTCCACTCCATTCAAAAATTTCAAATGCCTTCATCCCACAAGCAAAACAAAAGTCATAAAAATCTTAAGTCTATGTGGGTACCTAAATCACTAAATCGACCATCCCCTAAGCAAACATGTCCATTGCTTCCTACACCTCCTCCAAATCAAAGTTTCAATGTTTATCACGATGTGTGCAGCCGTTGGTCTTGGTTCCCTTCCATTCCACAACATTTCCACATACCTCCTTCTCCCCGTCCTTCATCCAGTATCCTACATATCTTCCCCATCACTTCCCTATGGTCCATGCTTTGCATAAGCCTTTCATCCATCCTTTTTCATAAATCCTACCCTACCATAAACCTCTTAATCCACTATCCTTCCATACATAATCCACATCATAGTCCACTATCCTTCCATTCATAATCCACATTATATCCACTATCTACCTACTCCATTTCCCTATCATGCAATCCCCTACCATCATCTATGAGCATAATGACACTTCGAATGGTCCATGTGCATGATGCTTGAGTCCCCATCCTCTTTCAAATCCCTCTTATCCATATTCCCCTATCCTATCTCATCCAAATATTTCAAAAAATAAAAAATTAAAATCAAAATAGTAAAGAGAAATCCCTTCATCTAATGGTGAAACCACCCTTGGTGGTGCCTTGGATAAGTACCATGATGAAAACCTGACAAAAAATGTCATGTGTAGGTTGATTATCTATGTCACTTACACTTGGGGGCACATTGTCTCATCCAACTTATCATTTCCAACCTATCATTTTCCATCTTACCATATCCTACCTACCATCATTGGCCATTATATCCACATGCCCGGCCTATTGATTCCATTCATCCTCCCTTCCTCCTTTTTATCTTGATAAAGGTATAGGGGTAAAATATTGACAAATGTTTTGGATATCTCTTGATATACCTCATCCTTTCCAAACCAATTCATCAAGTATCATCATCTTATTGTCATAAGCTTTGTCATGTAAAATCCTAAGCATTACACTTAGAATGGGGCATGTTATTCCTCTATGACATAGTCTTTGGAGATCACATCCTACCTCCCTTATTATGCATACATCCATTCCACTACCACCTATCCTTTATCTTTCTATTTATTATGAGCTTTCCATTCCATGGCCTATCCTTTTATCTATCCATATATCATGAGTCTTTCATTCCATCCATTATAACCTATCCTTTTATCCATCCATCTATCATGAGTCTCCCATCACATTTACTATCACCCATCCTTTTGTCCATCCAATCCTACATCCATCCTATTATCTAGACTTGGTTTCCTCTTGTCATTAGTATCTAGCATAAAGACTATCCAAATTGTCCTCCAATGCCATCCGAAAACATTCAAAAATACAAAAAAAATAAAATATTCCCAAAACACAAAAAAAATCAAAACATTTCAAAAATCCAAAAAAATCAAAACATTTCAAAAAATATAAAAAAATCAAAAACATTTCAAAAATACAAAAAATTCAAATATCCAACAAAAAACCAAG
This sequence comes from Cunninghamia lanceolata, assembly GCA_027924645.1. Taxonomy (NCBI): domain Eukaryota; kingdom Viridiplantae; phylum Streptophyta; class Pinopsida; order Cupressales; family Cupressaceae; genus Cunninghamia; species Cunninghamia lanceolata. Next base: position 23,116,873 of record BSBN01000582.1, read on the forward strand.
CAATAAAATTGATCAAATCATCAAACCCAATCAAATCAATCCATCAAATCAATTAAATCAATCCATCAAATCATAGAATTTCCAAAATCACTCAACTCAAATCAATTCATCCAATCAATCAAATAAAATCAATCCAAGCGATGATCCAAATGCAAGTCATCCTTAATCCATACCAATCAAGTTAATCAATCTTGTCAAATTATCCAATCACATCAATGGTCTTGATCGTAAGCTTGTCGTAAAACAAATCAATCAATCAATCAATAACTCATCACACATCAATCATATCAATTGTCTTATGTAGGTTGTTGCACTCTCAAAAAAAGACCAGACGTCTTATACGAGGTGTCTCATTCCTGAAACTAGACACAATCATCATCAATCAATCAATCAATTAATCATTGGTTTACAACTTGACAAGGGAAATATCTTGTTTGTTTTTGTATCATTTGTGCATGCTTGCTTGCTTGTGTGTGTTATCTTTTTATCTTACATTTGTATCAAATCTGCATTAGTCCAGCTAATATTCATATCTTGTGTATGTTGGAATAGTTTTTCACACTATCCTTTGCATCTAAGGTCACACCATACCTTTTGCGCATTAGGACTTTAATGCTCTAGGTTTTCTTCCTCATACGACTAGACAAGATTGTATTAGGTTGGGTGCACAAGACACATCATCACCCTAGTCCTTATACCTTGGTGCATAATGTCTAGTGCTATATCAAACTATATGGTTGCTCACTTCATTGAAGCATAACGTATCATTTATCTCTTTCATCCATCCCCTATCTTGCATCCTCCATTTTCTTATTCACCCTTTATCGTTTCAATTCATTTAAGAGCATACCCATGTTTTTTCCAACCCGCCTATCCTTTCGAGGGGGCATCATCATACCTTACATCATCATCCATTCCTCCTTGTCACTCCTTCAAGTGGTTGGGCCATCCTTTTCCTCTATCCACACCTTATCTTTTTTGAAATGATGAACAACTTAGTCACAACATCATCTCAAAGAGGGCAAAAATGTACACCTAAAACTGTCCATGTCTTGCAACATCACCTTGTCAATGCATTACTTAAGACATCTTATGACATTTTGTCCTAGGACCCTCACATACCCGTTTCAACACCTAATTAGTTAAATAAATCTTATTTATTTAACTAATTCCCATCCTAATCCCATTTATCCCACTAGCCAATTAATTAAATAAATCCTTTTTATTTAATTAATTTCCCACCTTTCCTCTAATTTAGATAAATAAAATATTTATTTAAATTAGCCCTCTCCCATTTTCCAACTAATTTAAATAAAATATTTAAATTAGTCCTCACCTTTATCCTCATTCCAATACATGACTGTCTTTCATAATTTAAATAATTTTTTATTTAAATTATGTGTCGTACAACAACCATACTACAACTTTCATTTAATGCTTTGTCACACTACCAACTAACTTAAATAATTTTATTATTTAAATTAGGTCACCTCTATTTTTATCTGCACACTTGTCACACCACTACCTTTTTGAAATAAAGGGATCTAAAGTCAAATCACCTTTTAATCTTAGCCATCCACATCACACAATTCACCTTTCAATCCTAGCCATCAATCCTTATCACTCCTCTCCTATAAATAAAGCCTCAACCAAGCCATCTAAGGCATCCATCTTCAAGCAACATCATGCTGTCGAAATGATTCTAGATCCTCTCATCAATAATCTTCATACTAGTGTTATGCTATAGAAATCATGAGCAATCACCATATCACCATACATCATTCATCATCTAGAACATTGCAAGTAGACTAGGGTGCATCTACTCCATTCTATTGAGTGTTGAAGATTTGGTTTGAAGGAAAAGGTATTGGGCTTGTCATATTATCATTCTATTTACCTTTTCTCCATTTTTTCATTCACAAGATTATTGATTATCCAAATTGTGTCTAATATGATGTTTTCTAATCCATGGTATAAGGGTAGGATGCCCCTGATTAGTATTCACTCACACTCTTGTTTTTAGATTAAAAAAAGATACAGTGACCCAAACTAATCAATTGCTTAGAATAATGATCTTAGACAAAGATTTTTCTTAATCAACTAATAATCATGTCACTCAAATTTATTACAAGGCATCACAAGGTCAGAACTATGAGTTCCTAAAACATCATAACATTAATTGTAGCATATTTAATTAATAACCATGGTCAAAGGGTGGGATACCCCAAATTACCTAGACTCATGTTTTTATATTAAGAAAAGGAAGACAGTGACCTAAAGTAATCAATTTATCAAAATAATGATCCTAGATATAAAAAATAAAAAATAGAAAAAAATCAAATCATTAATTGAAATATACTAGGATTAATGTTATCATGTTTTAGGAAATCGTAGTCCTAACTTGCAATGCCTTGTAATGAATCTGAGTGACATGATTATTGCTTGATTAAGGTCTTTAGACTAATACTTGTGCAAAATAATGTTTACACCAACTAAAGATTTTCAAAACCACTGGTTAATCAATGGAATGATTAAATAAATAGGCAAAAGGGTGTACTCTGTTTTTACTATTTTAGATAATATACATATATACTCAGACTAGTGGGTGTTTAGAATCATGACCATGGGCAAATTCTTTTAGGGCAATGCTTGAAGTTGAAATAAATTTATTGTAATGTCCCTTTTTGGATTATTCTTGATTTCTATGCCTGCAACAAGACTAGTTACTCAAATTGAACATTAGAGACATTAAAGATTACTAAATCATGATAATATTCAATACAATTCATCATATCACAATTAGTATTCAAATCAATATATTCAACAATGTAGATTAATACATCATAGCATAAACAATATTCAATTCAATACATCATAACATAATCCTTCAAGCTAATCACATAGTGAATTCTTTAGGAACTCTTGCAAGTAGCAATATTGAAAGGGGTCAGTCAACCTAATAGCTTGGTCATCCTCCTTGATCAAGCGCCACGAGTATGAAAGGGGTCAGTCCACCTAACAACTCTAGACAACCCAAGAGCATGATATTGTCGAGAGCATGAAAGGGGTCAGTCCACCTAATAGCTCCTAATGCACCTCTTGGCCTAACTTGATAAGAGCATGAGAAGGATCAGTCCACCGCTCATCTCTCATGAACTTGGAAGGGCCATCCTTCCTACCAGTGAACATCTCCCTGAATTCAAAAGAGATTGCTTAGGAATTTGTTAGAATTCAAAAGAGATTGCTTAGGAATTTGTTAGATGGTTGATACAATGTACCTCTTGATGGATTTCAAGTTTAATTCAAGGATTGTAATAGATCCTTCTTTGCTGTTAACACTTATTGTATAGTAGATATATATATTACTGCTAATACATTTCCTTTTGATCCCATTATGTCTTCAATGGTCTTTGGACCTTTGTTTTATACCCTTATAACAAAGAATCACACCTCTTAAATACAACTAATGCCTTTTTACCATCACCGCTACCCTTCGGTTAATATTAGTTAAAGTTTCCTTTTCTTTTTTTTATCTTATAGTGCCTTTTGTCCATCTAGTGCTGGCTTTTGTCTTTTTATGGCCAGCAGTGGGTTTTAATTTTGTTTTTATTTTTATTTTATTTCTCTCTTTGTCTAACAATTAGGGGGCATGACATTTATGTTTATTCAGATTTGTGCCTTTAGATTAATGTTAAATCAAGATATGATATCTCAGATTTCTCATGAAACACAGTGAATGGGGGGTGCTCTGTTTCACTGGATGACTGTATTGCTGATCGGTGATGGTGTCTGCATAGATCAACAAAGGAATTAGAGGTCAAGTGTAAACTGTGGTCACAACAAGAAGGCTCGGATTGTCTGATATAAATGGCCTGGTAGAAATCCAAGACAGTGCACCCACAGTTAATAAGACCGTGATTTTGGAAAGAATTCCCACAAAAACAAGGTTGCTCAAAAAATGTTGTGTGCAACATGAATCGAACAAATGATTGGAGAAGAAATAGGCAACCAGATTGATGAATACAGAGACGTCGGACAAGAGGCAGAAATGACAACCCAGGCACACCACTGAACGAACAACCAATAAGAAGAAGCCAGGAAATATGGCTTAGGAGTCCAAGGAATGTCATTATTTTCATGACAGAAAAGAAATCCCCAACCAATATTCTGAAGAGCTAATACGCCTCGTCAGTCAGCCAATGGGATTTAAGAGAGAAAGGGCTAAAAAAAAACCAGTATAAATAATATAAGAGATCACCAAGAGAAAGTTGTTGAAACTAGACGCTCAAATGTGGAAGTTGCAGAAAGAAAGGAAAAAAATTGTCAAAAAAGGGGAAAATAATAGGCTCTAACAAGGTATATGCTGATGACTGACCTAATAATGTTTAAAGCTTGAGAACACAATTCAATATGTGTATCTGTGAATGTATTGTGAAGTCCCATATGAGTTTGACTACTGTGGTCTACATGTATGTGTGTGATAGAAAGATTGATCATTCAATGCCTTGGGGACCCTCAAAACCCAAGGTAAGTTTATAAATTGTAAATGGGGACAAGCTCAGCACAAGCAGCAATGGGGATAAGCTTAGTCTAACAGACAAGGGAATGACGGGGACAAGCTCAACAGAGTACTGAGCAATGGCTATTCTTAAATATCATCCACTTCAACAGTCAAAGGTCAATTTTGGCCAATAAAAATAGGACAAATATTTACCACTTTTCATTGTGAATGAGGTGTAAAATTACTATTGCTTGTTTGACCATTGAAGTGGATGATATTTAAGTAGAGTGCTGAGCAATGGGGACAAGATTAGTATGGAAGACAACTGAGTAATGACGACAAGCTCAAAGTAACTACACGATGGTGATGAGTTTAGTCAATCTGAGCAATGGGGACAAGCTTAGTATGGAAGACAACTGAGTAATGACGACAAGCTCAAAATAACTACACGATGGTAATGAGCTTGTCAATCTGAGCAATGGGGACAAGCTCATCAGGAACAAGTGGTAAGATTGTCGAGGTTATGAAAGAGTAAGAAGATAGTTGGAGATGAGTCCTAAGTATGTGTGTTCATGTAATGCATGTGTCTCCAATCTTGGTCTAACTGTTGAGTCCTTTATGTGAATAAGTGAAGGCAAAAGATGTTTGGGTCATAGACTAGGATGAGTATTCAAAGCTGTAGAAATCAGTTGTCGGACAGAGTCCTGCATAGCTACCTGGTCATGAAGAATCAAGATAAGTAATGGTCACACACCTCACTGTCACCCCCGTGAAGCTAAGTACCTCGTTGTGAGGGTGGCCGGGTGGAAAAGTAAGTCGGGTACTTGGGCTTGGCCTCCAAGCGAAGCTATCTACCTCCCAATGATGACTAGTGATATTTACCTTATGCTTAGTAGTTTGTGATTAACTCTGAATTATGGTCTTAAATCTTGATTAATGTTTAATAAGTGAAATTGCAGTCTTGAGACAAAGGTCTAGACAAATCTGATTGACATGGCCTTAGCATGCCTGCAAATAGAATGAAGCAGGAAGTGTTTGGGACCATGTAGAATCCCTCAAGTAGAGGCAACAGGAAGCAAGAGGGCAGGGTGATCCAAGAACGATCTTCAGATTCTTGTATCAAATCATGAGCAATTCGCAGAGGGTTCAAGCCTGAAGACTAATAGCATTGTCTAAGAATATTGGCATCAGAACTTGTATTATAATCTTGTCCTCTTACTACCTGTAAATAATCAGAAAGTGGTTTTCAAGCCCAGGGTGTAATGTAATCAGGGCAATTCTCTATTGATGGAAGCTTCTCAATTCACTATTATAACTATTCAAGTAAGATCTTTGGAAGTAAACCTGCAGATGGTTTTTAATGTCTATATTATACTGCAAACTGATTCAAGTGTCTTGACTCCAGTGTGTCTCACAATTAGTTCAAGGCTTGTGTAATTCTCTTGAAGGGCTTAGTGAATATATGCTTGTCATTCTGTATCTTAATTGAATAATTTCCCTTGCATATCGGTGTATAATGGCCAAGGCCTGATCACAGTTTATTCCAAGTCTGCACTCTCCTTGTGGACTCCTTGCATAGTCTTGGTTCCTTGTTAATTCACAAGCAAGTTGCCCAATGGGTTGCAGCTAACATATAATGTCTTGATTGTCCAAACCAAGAAAACCAAGGTCATGGTTAATCTCCGATAATCCTTCAAGGCCCTTGTGCAAGAATGATTCTGTCATGGAATTGCTTTGAATTTGTCCCTCCCCTCTAATCTCAACGGTGTCTCAATGCTGTTTAACATCATGCAGTAAACAATTTTAACCTGGAAGAATTTCTGATCATACATATATCAGAGTAATTTATGTTCATTGATTTCTCGGAGTCATCCCTAGGCTAACACGTCCTTAGAACTATGGGAACAAACGATGTCCGCAAGTTACTTGCTAAATCTGGACCCTGGGTCTTGTTAGGTCAGCCTGAATAGATTTCTTGCATTTGTTAGGTCAACCTGAATAGATTTCTTTGGGTGGACCTCATGATAACACGTGTTCCCAAAGGGGAGATGCAAAGATTACATTTTGCCAGAACTGACCTAGATTACATTCTATTTTAGTAGGACTCTCACGTCTGCCAAAGCCTCAGACTTAAAGTCACCAACCTTTTGGACCCAAAGCACAAAATAAACATGGATTCATAGAACCCTCACGTCCACATAAATAATTAAATTAAGCAGAGACATCTGAGGTGTCGAGAGTTAAGAAACTGGACCAGCCAGCGTTAGCCACGTCTTATTCGTAATGCTTGGAGAATCTAGATGATGGAAGTCCTGGAGTCCAATAATTCTTTTAACTGGACCATAGGTCATCGGAGATAACTGAAGAATGCCAAGTGTCATCAAAGGAAGCCATGTTTGATAAAGTTTGATCTGAAAGTCATGTGACTGAGTTAGCATGTCTGAGAGGAGAAGCACATAAGCTACAGAACCAGAGTAGTTCCCAAGCAATGTATACGTTTTCCGGGACTACAGAATTGATCAAACATGAACTCAATACTGATTCTGGAACTGAGGGAGTGAATGAATTGAAGTTTAAAAATCTGTTGAGGTCCAGATAAACTCGTCTTACAGTCTGAAGCCATTCTGAATAACTTTTTAATTGTCTTAAGCAGTACACTTAGTTGCAATTTCAAAAATAAAAAAATTGTCTGGTTTTACTTTTTGCCAAGCCTGTTGGGGTGTTACAATGGTCCTGCTACACTCTGTATAAGGGTTGTTCATGCAGTATTGTCTTTGTAATGTATTCTGTTAGTACTCTATGGGAAGGGAGCCCATTAATACAACCCCATATATTATCTAGAAAAACAACTACGATAATGTGAAAATACTCAAATCATTTCAATGTTCAATTTTCATTTCCAATTTTAAATAAATCATAATTTTTTTTTCTGCCAATTTAAAATTGGTTTCACAAGTTGCAAAATGTTTTTTCTTTCAAAAACCAAAGGCTTGACCGATTGAATCTCAGGTTTGACTGTCATATAGAGCGACACATCAACATGGTAAGGAAACACTTTCAGTTTGTGATTACTTGCATTTTTTGCCAAGAAATGATACCAGGGCCTTAAGAAAATTAACAATCAAGAAAAGAGAGAGCCCCATGATTTAGAAACTGAAACTAAAAGTGAATGAATACACAATTAACAGATTTGCTGTTATACATTATAAGTAGCTTGAAATTAAACAAATCACATAAGATGGATTGAAATTAGACTTGCATGAGGGTTCATATCCAAATATTTGTGGCCTGAGTCAAAACTTGAGGTTGTCTAGACCGAGACCTAATGGAAGATTCCAAAATCTTAGGAATGTTTTATAGGTTACAAAATAAAGAATGACTTAATACAATGAAAATTACATCAAATATATTCAATCCTTTTGACAGGCTCCGATATCAATAAAAATTAGGATTTTAAATTCCATACGTTGTTTTCTTCAATTTGTGCCAGAGACAAGAAAACATTAGCAACATTTAATTTAGAATCTTAGATAGTCACCACCAGTTCAGAGGGGTGCAGAGAAATCTTTAATTATTATCAACTTACCAATATCCTTCCAACAATCACGAACTTTTGCATATTTTCTGCAATTTATAATCATTTGTAACCCTTCAACTTCAGCAAGGCCATGTTCCTGTAAATCCATTTTTTTTGCATATTAGACATGTTCAAGAAAAAGGATAAAAGAGATGCTACACATAAGAGTACAACACATAAATATCATAACAAATACATTTACTACATAGTTCAATAAAAAAATTGGTAAACCGTAAATTCTTTTCTTTCTTACTATCTGATTCTCAAACTTCTTTTCTTTAACAGTATTGATTGATCAGCTTGTAAAAGAGGCTATCCAACCCAGTTGGCTTCTAAATGAATACAATTTGGCCAATTCTCTTATAAATGAAGCATGGGAAAATATACACTCTACTTGTCAGACAGCCAAGATTAAGAGTGTCAGTCCCTAAGAAACACAAGAAATTTTAAAATTTATAAACCTTTTAAGTTTTTTCGTTCAAGGTTACAATTGATGGCAGAAAAACAGGGGAGATGGACAGAATGCTGTTCTTTAGATGGAATGCTTCAGCAATATTGAACAGTAATAAATGAATGCAAAACACACAGGAAACCAAACACAGAAGAAACAGCAATATATTTCATATATATATTTCCTTCAACTAGAATACATTCAAAATTTCATCCACATTACAATACAGAGATGCTGCTCTGTTTTCTTACTCTACCCCAATCTCTGGAGCTGCACACTGTATATCCGGAGCTGCCTGAAACTCCGTAGTTGTCTACTGTTGCTGCTACAACATTCCTCTCTGCTATTCTCTCCTTCTGTTGTTCTCTCCTGGAACCTTCTAATTCCTCTACTATATTCTTCTGCTGCTGCAGGATGTTCTCTTCCGTCCTCTGTCTATCCTCTTTTCCCTCTCTTTTGTCTCTTCTACATACCCAGCAAAATAGGCACTCAACCATTTCAAATTCAAATGCACCTACCTCATTAATTTCTGGCAGGACAACGGTGTTGGAGGAGGAAACGGGAGATCCCCAGGTCTGATGCAGGGGGGCAGAGGCATTAATTATTTTGATGAGGATTAAATTCCAACACTCCCCCTTAATCTGAAGTCAGACGTCAATTTGCAATTTTCATTCTGGAATTGATCTCCGGAGTTATACACTTGCCTTTGCCTTTCCGGAGCAGATCTCTGGAGCTCTTTCTGTCATGCTGTATCATCTCCGGAGCTGCCCTCTGCATCTTTGGAGCTCCCTGTCTGCATCTCCGGAGTTGACATCCTGTTTCAGCCTCTCCGGAGCATCTCCGGAGCTGACTCTCTGCAACTCCAGAGATCCTTTTCTACATCTCCGGAGCATCTTCGGAGCTGCACATATATTCCAGAGTTGAATCTCTGGAGCTCTCTTGCTGTCTTTCCGGATATGTATCTCCGGAGCTGTTTTCTTTGTAGGACTGCACACCTCCGTAGCTGTCCTCTTTCTGAGGCTGCACACCTCCGGAGCTGTCCACAATGCCGAGCCTATCTCTTAGACATTCAAAGGAATCTTTTGGCAATGCCTTTGTGAAAATATCAATGAGCTGCTGCTCAGTTCTGCAATACTGTAACTCAATCTCTCCTCGTTCTACCAACTCCCTAATGAAGTGATAGCGGATCTCAATGTGCTTACTTCATCTGTGGAAGACTGGATTCTTTGTCAGGGCTATTGATAAAATATTGTCACAATGAATGGTTGTACCATCTTCTTACTGCTCATACAAGTCTGCAAGGATTCTTCTCAGCCAAATAGCCTGACAAGCTGCTACATTTGCTGCAATATACTTAGCTTCTGCTATAGAGAGAGAAACAATGGGCTGCTTCTTGGATGCCCATGATATCACACTTGAACCCATGTGAAATACATAGCCGGATGTACTCTTCCAGTCATCAACATTTCCTGCCCAATCACTGTCCGTGAAACCAGCCAACTTAAACTCATCAGAAACATCATACAAGATACCATAGCCTGTTGTGCCATTGACATACCTCAGGATCCTCTTTCCTGCTTGCCAATGTGTGTCCTTAGTCTTCTCCATGAACCTAGAAATCAGGCTTACAGCATACATCAAATTAGGCCTAGTTGTTGTCAAGTACATGAGGCTTCCAACCATGCTCTTGTAGAGGGTTGGGTTTACTTCCCTGCTATTGTCCTCTTTACTCAACTTCAGACCTATGGCTATAGGTGTAGGGGCAAGTTTACTGTTTTCTATTTTAAACCTCTTCACAATCTGTTTGGCATAGTTAGTTTGCGGAATAAATATGCCATGCTCTGTTTGCTTGACCTCAATGCCAAGGAAATACTTCAGCAGACCTAAGTCTGTCATCTCAAACTCATTGTTTATTGCCTCTTTGAAATTAGCAATGAAAAGATCACTATTTCCAATAAAAATTAGATCATCTACATACAAAACAACAATCAAAATTTTACCTTCGGTTGCTTTGATGTAGAGAGTGGGCTCACTATTGCTTTTGCTAAAGCCATTGCTCAACAAATATGAGTCAATCCTACTATACCATGCCCTAGGTGCTTGTTTCAACCCATAGAGGGCTTTCCGGAGCTTGTATACTTTATCTTCTTGCCTTGGGACTTCATAGCCAGGGGGCTGCTCCACATACACTTCCTCTTTCAGCACTCCGTTCAAGAAGGCTGACTTTACATCCATCTGAAACACTTTCCATCTGTGTTGGGCTGCTATTGCTATGACGGCCCGAACTGTTTCCAGCCTTGCAACTGGTGCATAGGTCTCATCATAATCTCTTCCAGGTTGTTGTTTGTACCCTTTGACAACCAGCCTTGCCTTATGTCTTTCTATCTTTCCTTCAGCAGTAGACTTGGTCTTATAGACCCACTTAACTCCAATCACTTATTTACCCTTGAGTAAATCAGTTAGCTGCCATGTGTCATTCCTCACTATGGCATCTAATTCTTCATCCATGGCCTCACACCATTTCTGTTCTTTCACAGCTTCTTCAAAGTAGATTAGATCACTCGAAGAAAATAATGCAAAATTCAAATCTTCATCATCATCAGCATACCTTGTGCTGTCATAAATCTCCTTCACACTCTTTGTCCTCCATGGCATCAATGATGCGAGTGTGGGGTCTGAATTTCCTCCAGAGCTATTGCTGTTCTGACCTCTGGAGTTGCTGCTGTGATGACCTCCGGAGTTGCTATTCTCCGGAGTTGCAAACCTCTGGAGCTGCTGATCTCTGGAGCTGCAAAGCTGCAGTCTACCTCCGGAGCTGCCATGCTGAGCATCTCCGGAGCTGCTGTTTTCTAGAGCTCTACGGTAGTTTCTCCCTGAGCTACTGCTCTCCGTAGCTCCTCTGGAGTTGCTGTCCTCCAGAGCTTCTTCATCTTCAAGGGGTATTGTGACTAAAATACCCATGGTGCTATCCACCGTTCCATCCCATGCTTCATTCTCAATGAACTCAACGTCTCTGCTAATCACAAGTTTTTTGGTGATGGAATTAAACAGTCTGTAGGCTTGTGATTCTTTACTATAACCTATGAAGATACATTTCTCACCTTTATCATCAAATTTCTGCCTCTTCTCTTTAGGCATGAATGCATAAGCCACACACCCGAAAATTCTTAGGTGCTCAACAGTCCATTTGTTGTTTGTCCATGCCTCTTGTGGAATTTGATCACGTACAGCCTTTGTAGGACACCTATTCAATAGGTATACCGCTGTTGCTACAGCTTCACCCCAATAATCATTTGACAATCCCTTTTCCTTCAGCATGCTTGCTGCCATCTTTGTGATGGTTCTATTTTTCCGTTCAGCAACTCCATTTTGCTGTGGAGTATACCTTGTTGTGAACTGTTTATGAATGCCTTCATACTTGCAGAAATTTAGAAATTGTTTGGAGACATACTCTCCTCCTCTATCTATTCTTAGGGCCTTGATCTGCTTGCCACTTTGCTTTTCATCTGATGCCTTAAACTCCTTGAACTTCTCAAAGGCCTCTAATTTGTTTTTCAAGAAATAAATCTATATGTTTCTGCTGTAATCATCAATGAAGGTCATAAAATATACATTCCCACCTAATGTGGGAGTTTTCATAGGGCCACATAAATCTGAATGCACCAACTCCAAAGGTGCTTTTGCCCTTCTAGAATACCCTAATTGAAAGGGTTGTCTATGCTGCTTTCCTATAATGCAGGCTTCACACTTGCCATCGGGCTCTACAATATTTGGTAGCCCTCTAACCATGCCTTTTCTAGACAATAAACTCAAACCAGAAAAGCTTAAGTGCCCATACCTTAAATGCCAAAGTTTGGATGGGTCTTCGATGACTGTCCTGAAGGCTGTTTGTTGTCCCATTGCTGTGAGTGCCGGAGATAGTGCAGGAAACTGTGCTAGAGATAGCGCCGGAGTTAGCGCCGGAGATGGCATCGGAGTCAGCGACAGAGGAAACATTTTGTTTCTCGTCATCTGCACTGCTACAATGATCTTCTTGCTGCCTCCTCTATCAAATATATTGCACTCTCTATTTTCCATCAAGATTCTATAACCATTTTGGACCATCTGTCCAATGCTTAGTAGGTTATGCTTTATGCCAGGAACATAATAGACATCATGGATCTACATTTTCTCACCTTGCTTGCTAAGGACTGTGATGATGCCTCTTCCTATGATAAGAACCTTTTGGTTGTTCCCCATCATGATTTCAGATTTGACATTTCTGTCAATGGAGGCAAACAGATTTTCATTACCACTCATGTGGTTAGTACACCCGCTGTCCAAATACCAGACTTCAGGGCTGCTCTTCTCAGCAAGGTTGCACACTATAAATACCTTGGACTGTTTCTCATTTTCAGCCTGATTCTCATTTGCTACATTAGCATTTTGGCCTCCATGGTCTTGCTGTTTCTTTCTACACTCACTAGCATAATGGCTAAATTTATGACAGTAATAGCATTGAATATTACTTTTGTCATACCTCTGATTCAAACTACTGTTCTTCTTCATTCCTTGATAGCTTGGCTGTGAGTTGCTTGCCTCTTCTTGGCTATTTGAAACTCCTCTTCCGGAGTTGCTTCTTCCTCTACCTCTTTGACCTTTACCTCTGCTGTTCCTTCCTCTTCCCCGACCTCTTGCATTGGTCTGAGCCTTGAAGGCTTGCTCAAGGGAAGGAGCGGATTTATTCAACCGCTGCTCATAGCTTTGTAAAGAGCCCATCAACTCATCCACTGTCATCTTGGACAGATCCTTTGTCTCTTCGATGGTTATGACAATAGGGTCAAATCTAGAAGGTAGACACCTTAGGATTTTCTCAACAATCCTTTGTTCATCCATGGTTTCTCCATTTATCCTCAGCTGTTCAGCATGGTAGAAACTCTGGTGTGAAAGTCTGAAATAGACTCACTCTCCTTCATCTGAAGCATCTCAAAATCTCTTCTAAACAGCTGGAGCTTGACTGACCTCACTTTGTCAGTTCCCTTGTAGCTATTCTGCAGTATCTCCCAAGCCTGTTTAGAGTAGTTTGCTGCTACAATGTGGGGGAAAATAGCCTCTATCAAGGCTACCTCAACTAGACTGAGGGCTTTTGCGTCTTTCATCCTAGTTTCCTTCAACTGGTTTCTTTGTGCATTCGTTAAGGCTGCATAGGCTGCTAGGTCTGTGATGTCGGTGAACCCATTAGTGACCAAATCCCAAAGGTCATTCGCAACCAGAATGGTCTTCATCTTCTTAGACCAAATATCATAGTTCTGCCCATCAAAACTCGGTGGCTGCTGCCATCCTTTGCTGTCCCCACCTACCATGAATGCCTAGACAACCTAGGGCTTATGAAACACCCACACAAACTTGACTGCCCAGAAAAACAGGGCTCTAATACCACTTGATGGCAGAAAAATAGGGGAGATGGACAGAATGCTGTTCTTTAGATGGAATGCTTCAGCAATATTGAACAGCAATAAATGAATGCAAAACACACAGGAAACCAAACACAGAAGAGACAGCAATATATTTCATATATATATTTCCTTCAACTAGAATACATTCAAAATTTCATCCACATTACAATACAGAGATGCTGCTCTATTTTCTTACTCTGCCCCAATCTCTGGAGCTGCACACTATATATCCGGAGCTGCCTGGAACTCCGTAGCTGTCTACTATTGCTATTGCAACATTCCTCTCTGTTGTTCTCCCTTCTACTGTTCTCTCCTGGAACCTTCTAATTCTTCTGCTATATTCTTCTGCTGCTGCAGGATGTTCTCTTCCGTCCTCTGTCTATCCTCTTTTCCCTCTCTTTTATCTCTTCTACATACCCAGCAAAATGGGCACTCAACCATTTCAAATTCAAATGCACCTACCTCATTAATTTCTGGCAGGCCAACGGTGCTGGAGGAGGAAGTGGGAGATCCCCAGGTCTGACGCGGAGGGGCAGAGGCATTAATTATTCTAACGAGGATTAAATTCCAACAACAATTAGTGGAGCCAATCCACACATGTGAGACTGAGGATTAATCGGCCAACTCACCCTTTTGGACATTCAATCCACCAATCCATCTTTTAAGCCAGTGGGTCCTCCATCTTACCTTCTCAGGTACTGGTTCCACCAACACACCATTTTGGTTGATGCATCTAGGCTATTTGGTATGTATGTGTGTAAAAAGAAATTATCTAATACACATGAAGGGAACAAGCTATAAATGTTCTCATGACACCATAATTTTGAAAAATCAATTCTTATGCATCACTCTTAAGACTATTTTGGCCAAGGCAGCGACCATAATGCTCTTAGCTGACCTGAGTTGGTATTCATAATATCAAGAAATCTTCCTTTTCTATGCTTTGTAAGATATTTTCCAATAGTATTGAATGATCGATAATGGATCATAGAGGGTGATCCAAAATGTTGATACAAAAGCATTCACACAATCAGAAGCATATATAGACCGCGGAAATATCATGCATTTAAACAGTATTGAAGTTATGTTATTTTTCCAATTTCCTGGCAAATATATAACGAAAACTAAAAGTTCAGTTCCAGATAACTTCCAGCAATATCCAGATTTAAATTTCCATTTTAGATGTTAATTTATTTGTAGCTTTCAATTTCCAAAATTTTACAGTTATTTCAAAAAAGAAAATTTCTAGAAATTTCAAAATTGAAATGTTTTCTATTTTCTGATCCACCTTGTTCTGCTTCCAACCCAGAGATTTTACCGAAGGCTTAAACTTTCCAACAGTTACGAGCAGCTAGAGCTGGGTTCATAGAAAACTAGTGGCTGACATAGCCCATTCACCATACATGCTATTTTCGGATCTCAAGTGATTGTGTATAGAGGAATATGAACACAGGAAACACCATTGTATTTTCATGACTACAACTCACCTCAAGTACAAACTCAAAAACTTGTTTCAGACTAAAAAATGTACTTCAATTGTCAATGGCAAGCACTTATCTCTTAAAGAAACATTGTCATTTTCAATAGTAAAAGAGTTTAGAAATTTTTTAAAACAGATTAAAGACTTGAACAATTATTATAACATTGAATGCTTGCAAAGCAGCTTGATCTCATACTGACTGAAACTTCATACTTGTAAATGCCAAATTACCAAGATAATAACAACTTTGAATTAAAAGATGACAAAAGTGCAAGGCAAATATTACTGTAATGCAATTTTTACACCTCCTCCATCATATTCATCTACCAATTTTGTGTTTGTTACAGATGTAGCCTCGGATATACATGCACAATGTCGACCTATAATAGTTGAGTTTCACAGATCTCCAACACATTTTGTAAAAACCTAGAGAAAAACTACCTTGGTTTCATCGAGAGAATGAAGATAATACTGTTAGTCTTTCCTAAACTGTATATTTTATTTTAAAAAGTGTTTATTTTATTTTAAAGCCTCTGCCAGAGTTGCATACATTTTTTTGCTAACATATTATTCAAAAGTAAAAATTGGGATTACAGAATCAATTTTCTGGGGCGTCTAAAAGTAGAGAATCAGTGTCATACGACATCTGGAGCTTTAGAACCTATAAAGACCTATGATGCTAAAAACATAAATTGTGTGTTGCATACGAGTTTAATTGTCTATACAATAATTACAAGACTCGCCCAGGCCCAGCAAGTCTTGAAGCAGGTACAGCAAACCTGTTGTGACGTCATCGCAACATCGCCCCATCGCTGATGGGGACCGCTCTCTTTCTGAGTTTTTGGCTCAGTTTGTGTTGTTTTAGCAGTTGTCCCGCTTGATAGTTCTTTCCGGGATGAGGAAGTTTTGTGAATTGCGGAAGGATATACCAGGATACATTGAATGTTTGGGAGGTTGATCAGATCGTAAAAATCAGAAGAGTTTTCTCGTCCCCGAAATTTGAAATGAGAGTTTGGATCGAGTGAAATTGGAAAATTGTCTAGGGCTTGGGTTGGATATTGAAGTTCATTTCAATTTCAAACCAAGATCGTCACTGAGTGCACCTAGAAGATAGGTTGGCGATTGGAATGTTCGGATGTTATGTATAGGAGCTAGAATGATCACTCTGGCTTTGCTTCTTGAAAACCTCACGTTTTGTTTTAAATAGGGGCCACTCAGGAGCACGGCTCTGCTTTATAGTTTGCATCTTCAAGGCTTGTGCACGTAGGTCTCATGAGTCCTCTCCAAGCGGAGAATCCAAACAAGTCAAAGGTGCCTGCTCTAGGCACGCATTTCTGATTGCTTTATAGTGCATAAAGTTTCAAATTATGCATAAGGCATCCAAACCTCCACCCAAGCGGAATTCTTGGGACACTTTGCAAATATGAGCAATAGGCATCACGCACCATGATATTAAAAGTCCTCTTAGGCGATCTTTTCAAGAGACTTTGCTAACCCAATCGCATCATTTGTGTTATGCATAGCTAATCAGAATGTCCGCTTCAGCGGAGGTACTTGCATTCATAGGTTTTAGACGTTATGCATTATATCATTAAATCTCCGCTAAAAATAAAACTCTTCTAGGTGCATATTTGATGAGGCATTAGCAATGTGCATGAGATCTTTAAAGTCCACTTCAAGTTCTTTGTGTGACACTTATAGAACATGCCAAAATTCCCGCTGACACATCTTTTGAGTGATTTTACAATTCACAATGGTCTAGAGAATTCGTTTTGAGCACAAACACGTAGTCTTTCTGCATAATTTTCAATATATCTTACGCTATAATTTGAAATATCTACTCTCATCAACTCATGCATAGGCACGTAAAGGTCCGCCTTAGCTCGTTGGATATTCACTCATTGTTTGAAGGTCATTCCAATCTATTTCTAATGGTGTTTTACTCCTTTGAAATATTTCAAGCATCTACCCAAGTGGTGTCTTATGCAAACAAGCCCAAGAAGTCCGCTGAGGCTCAAAGTAAATGGTTGGTCAATAAAGATGGTGAAATTTCAAGCATATATTATGCATAATGTCCTCATTTGCCCACCAAGCACATATTTGTCTAGGCTTTACAATTCGCATTTTATCCAATTCTTATGTAAATATTGTAGAAGTCCACTTGAGCACACATCAATGGTCATTTCACAAAGAATAAGTTTTAGGCTATTCATTGAACACTCAGGAATCCACCTATCCATGCATGTGGGTCCCAAATCCCTGCTTTGGATGCACATTTTTGGTTGATATTGTATAATGCCAAGTGTGCCAAATTATCCACTCAACTCAAGGACTCTTATATCATGCATTCAATTCAAAGATTCTGCCTTAATTCGCATTTTATGCCTTGGCGCATATCCATAATGAATTTGTAGTTCATGTTTTCACAATCATTTGAAAGATCCGCTCTAGAATATGCAAAAATGTGCCAAGATATCCGTTTATCTTCCTTAACTCATATTCTTGTGGTTGTGCATTTTCCATCGCTTAATTCAGTCATAATAATCAAGCTTAGACACGCATGTAACGGCTATAACCCAAGATCAATGCCTCAAATCTTGCAAGTTATTTGAATAAATGATAGAAAGAGTTGTAATGAAATATTGTTAATAATTATCATCTTTACAAATTGATGGTTGTTTCTCTTTTGGTGATGAGAATCCGTGAAGGAGAATGGCGAGAGCTTACGCAGGAGAAGTTCAAAGTAGAAAGAGTATTGTTCAAGAACAGTCAAAGAGGAAGATATCATCACCAAATGGAGGAATTCCCACATCAAGATTTTATTTGCGTGAAGTAGATAACTTCATATTTCTGAAGGGAGACCATCACTTCACCACGCATGAGAAGAAGTTCACTTCAAGAGGTTCAAGTCAATCCAAAGTCATTCATTTCATGTGTCAAGCAAAGAGAGAACATCTATCATATGTGGGTCCACTCCGGCAGGCATGAACAAAGACATCTTCCACTTGCATTATCCAAAGCTAAAATCTAGCAAGTACATGAAGAAAAGAAAGTTGAGAAGAGAAATTAGCAACCTCATCACGAATCCATAAATTATACAATTGCATGAAGGACAACAAGAAGAAATTCTAAATTTCCCAAGTTGCAAGTTTGAAGAGGTTAAGTTCCAAAGGTGAAAATTCGAAGATTTGAAGACTACTCCAAAAGATGACAAAATTTGGGAAAATATTCCAAGCAATATGAACACAAAGAAAACCAAACCAATTTTCTCGATACTGAGGTGGCATGTGCACAGCAATGATCCAATCACAGTCTGCCACATCATCAATTCATATTCAATCTTATAAAGATAGTAAATTTTTGTAACAGACTGCCTTGTTGTCAAAATCTGGGCCATCGATTCTCAAATCAATCCTGGCCATTCATGTAATTTTGAGGTCTATAAAAGGGCCCATTTCTCTCATTTGTAAGAAGGAGGATTATCAGAGGAGAGAGCAGGAATCAAGGAGTAGGAGTAGATGCTATTAGAGTAGAGGTAGATTAGAGGAGACTTTTCAAAATCATTGAGAGGACATATGAAATTGTTGTAAAAAATAGATTTCCAAAATCAATACAAGCTCATTATCGAATGCTTCATGGTGATTGTGTGGTGATGGAATGTTAGCATGGTTTCAAACTCTCGAATATGATGGCGAAATGTTTCCAAGTAGCTTAGAAATAGATTAGAAGTGCATTGATGTAATGTTTATATGTGGAGATAATTGATGAATTCCTTGAATGGTTCATACCTTTTATGATTTGTCGCTGATAAGTCATTTTGCAAAGTTAGCCTGAACCACATTTGTTTTAGTTTAGTTGTGGATGCTTGTTCAAGCTGCGCCAGCAGTGGGTGTTTGGATGAAAGTTTACAACATTAAAATCCTTGAGTTTCCTTAGAAGATTGCACCAACTTCGTGTAGGAGTCAATGACAACACTGAGGGGGGGGGGGTGAATCAGTGTTGTGTAAATTCTTAACTTTTTGCAAACTTTACAAGACAAGTAGAAAGAAAGACATTAAAGATCTGTTGAGCTCATATGCACAAGATTGATAGTGAAAGATGTGAACCAAAAACTTATAAACAAAACACAAATATGCACACATAGAGACAAATTATAACACAGAAATTTCTGGAGTGGAAAACCCTCTCAAGGTAGAAAAACCACTAATGAAGTGCCTCACTGGCATAACTTTAAAAACTTCTTACAAAGCCTCACTAGCTGAATATTATGTCTCACTGACAATTGAAAGGTCTCACTGACCACAAGCCTCACTGGCAAACCAAATCACCAACAGAAGTAATAAACAAATTAGAGGGATACTCTGTTTCCATTCAATACAAAACATTTCTTCTCTCACATGTGTCTATTTTATTCAAAATCAATCCTGTATCCGGATCCCCTCAACAACACTGCAAATCAATCATGTATTCTGATCCATTCAACAACACTACATATCAATCCTGTATTCTGATCCATTCAATAACACTTCCTCATTTTGTATGTTTTATCTCTATCTTTCAAGACACACCATCAATGCACCTGAAAAACAATTTTATACAAGTTGAATATATTTCCACCTACAAAGAAAAATCTTTTTATATTCTTCTGTGCCTATTCAATTTTTCAGTAACCTCTTCAAATTCTTCTCCAAAAAGAATAATATATGTTTGCATCTCACACAATATCTTCCTCTTGCTTTGCAAAATAAAATCAATTTCTTTTACAAAAATGATCTTTATAAAAAAATCTTTCCATTTTCCATTTTATTTTCTCTGAAATCATCTATAGAAACTTTTCACATTTTTATAAAAAATTTCAACATGATCCTTCATCTCTTCAATGATGCTTCATATTCCTGCAAACAAAACAATCAATTCATTTTTAAAAAACACTTCATTTTCTCTCTGTTCTTCAAATCATCTACAAGAAATCTCTTTTTCTTCTCTCAAAAAATCATCTTCAATAATGTCAATCTTCTCACAAAATTATCTTCCTGAAAATTTTTCTTCAAATTCTTTATCCTCATCCTTTAAAAAAAACTTTCCTCTTAACAATTTTTATGAGGATAAAAGCTTGTTTTAGAAATGTTCTAAAAAGAATTCCAAAAAAATTGCTTTTAAAAATATCACTCAACTCCTATAAAGGCTCCTTGAAAAAAAACTCATATACCTTCTATTTTGGATCTCATGCTTTTCTTTTAATTTTAAAAAGCAAGTAAAATAGAAATTAAAAAATTTCTAAACTTTGAATACAAAGCCTTTTAAGGCTAACCCACATACCTTTCAAAAACTTTATAAAATCCATAGAAAATCATTCCCACGTATTCTTTTTCAAACTTTATATAAATAAAGCTTTTTAGAAGCCTTTTACTAAATGCATTTTAGGCTTTATAAAAATAAAGCTTTCCATAGATGGGCTCCCTCCTTTTTGAATAATACAAACTTTCTCCCATTAAATTCAACGCCTTTTCTCAAATGAAAGAAGATCCTCATTTTTTGGGCAAAACAACTTTATTTTGATTTCCTTCCTTTTTAAATAAAGGACATTCAAAAAAAAACTTGAATGAATCGGGCTCCCAAACTTCGATGCATTTTATCATTATGTCCTCCTTTTTAATACCTTCATCAGCCTTTTATTATTCACTTTTTATATATATAACCGGTGAAGCATGTTTAGTTGATAGGCTAGAGTTATAATTTAATAATAAGGATTAGGGATTTAGATATGTAGGTTTGAGTAAACAAAACCCTAGATGAATTAACCCCTTAGATCAAAAGAGACTTTTATGATTAAAGAGATTACTAGGACTTTAGATATCTTTTAATCAACTCCATCTTAAGTCACCAATATCAAACCAACATTCTACCTCTTTGTAGTACTCATATCACTGCATGAACTCCTGTAATAATGAGCACACTGAAGAAGATCAAATAGAATCAAGTTCTAAGTTATCAAACAATTTTGCAACATCATTGAAGCAACTTGTCATAACATATAGCCATCATCTAGCATGGATGATTGAAGTAAGGTGAGCTCACTATTGGAAGCATAAAGTATGGGAATTTCCTCAACCATCAACACAAACAAATTAGCATCAATATCTTATGTGATCAACCTGATCAAATAAGTCCTGTGATCATGACAAACCATTTGAAGATATCCTAAACAAACACATCCTTATCCTAAACAACCACATCCTTGAAAGACCTGACACCTGATGAGCAAAAACGTCATGTGAATGAATACAACTCTTGATAAATCTGAACACACATATGAAGCAAGTCCTTATCTTCTGAAGTATAACCTCAACTTGCATCAACCTTTTGCACTTACCTCCTGATTAGTGACCTTTAGATGTTTACTAATATCACCCCAAGATCCTGCAAGACCTTTTTGACATCAATGACAATCTGACACCATTAATCTCCCCCTTTGTCATTGATGGCAAAACTTCATGAAACATTTTCTCTTTCTCCCCCTTTTTGTCATCAGATGACAAAGGCTCAATTAACTCCCCCTGAGAACAACTCCACTGAAAGATGTTAAAGCTTGATCAAACACATTGCATTATGAGGGCTTTGAAAACATAAACTCATGTTATCTTGTTATCTTCAACCAAAAAATTAGAACTTACCAAAATCTTTGATACCACTTATCTTTCAAAGTAATGAAGGCACTTAATGTAATTTTGCTAAACTTATCCTGAACATCAACATTTCAAACTTGAGAGCAAAAAGATACCATGAAACTTACATCTGAATATTGAACATCCATAAAAACTTGAGAGCAACAAGACATCAAACAATCATGTAAGGCATATCAAACCAAGCACCAAACCACTGTTACAAGCTGCCCATAGACTACACTATACCACTTCTAAACACAACACAAATTTGCAGATGAAGATGAAACATTGACATCAATGAGATCCTCTGATTACTTCCTTTAACAAACTCCTGAACCAACACTATTTGACCTGAAATAACAAATCTCCAAGATCTCCCATGTGTTAAAGTTTACAAACAAATCACTGCTCAGAAATACCATTGGTAAATACTGACAAGACTAATCAACATAACTCAACTCAACTCAACACTTATCCACTTCCTAAATTAGTCCTGAAGCAACATATCAACCTAAAGTATACCATCCAATTACTGACATCCAACCTTCCATGCTTTTGAACACTTTTGCAAAGAAATCATAAACACAACAATACTCTTTGATGAACAAATTTGCAGGCAAAAATCATGAAGACTCCTTATCACATAGTTCCCAACACAAGATGACATGATGACCACCTTTTATAAGAACTATTCAAGTTTTCCATGATAGTGACACAACACAACACCAACTAGTATTACCATTATCAGCTGACTCAAGACCTTTACTTGCCTCTGATTAACTGATGAACTTGAAGAAGAACAAGGCACCACCATCAATTTCATAAGCAACTTTAGATGTCATAGCTTGAAGAACTTTGTATGAAACATATTAGTGAGGAAGATCATCAATGAAACAAATGAAACACTATCTCCAAATCACCTGAAAGCTTCAATACTTATGCAAAACATATGCCATAAAACATAACTCAACAATGTAGTAGATATGAACATCAAATTGACTTCTTTGATATGAGCATGAATTTCATGCAAAGACTACACTTTTCACCAATGGAATTGTTTGCCGTTGTGCCAAAAGCTCGAGCTATCAACACTCGCTACAAATGTCAGACTTAACCCAGATCCACGAGAGGTTCACTACCATGTCACAATCCTGAGGTCAGCGTTGAACGCCTCACTGACAAGGGGGCAGCTCACCGCCAACACTTCATGTAGTTGTTGTTTCTCATGGCAAAACGGAGTTTGGTTTCACTGGGAATTTGTCTATCTTGACATGTTTCATTATCTCTTTCTCCTTAGAGTAGATTTCCTAAACCCTTGTCTTTTTGCATTTTCTTTTCATAGTTGGTTTGTAGAGTTCCATTTCATAGGGAGAATGGCATATTTGATCGGAATAAGGAGTCAATTTAGCATAAGTCCCTTTGTGAGTTTCAGCAAAATCACATCAACTACTGAGTCTATCCATTGCAAGTCAAGACTTGACATATCTGGAACCTTGGAGTTGTCTCATTGGATCACATTGTTTAGCCTTTGAGAGACTTTGTTCAAGAGAGGATAGAATACCTCAGTATTTTATTCTGAGTTTGCATGTGCATAAAAAACATAGCAACAGAATTAGTGCTAGAAGGAGGGCCAACAACAGATTGCTCCATTTATTCCAAGCATATAAAAGATATTCTGGTGTTGCTCTATTATACTGCTTGATAGAATTCAGCAAGGAGGAGGCCAAAATGAAGTACATACATCTCAACTCAGGATAAAAAGGGCATGAATAAGGAATTGCGTTGCTTCTTTCACTCTGAGCACGTGAACAAATTCCAAATTGTGGAATTGGAGCCAGGTGAGATTTCAAACCCAAATTTGAGATTTACTAGATCTCTTTTATGCCAAAAATCCAAAAAAATATGAAACTTAAAAACCCAAAAAAGTAAAAAATTAAAAAATACCAAAAATAAGGATGGATTCCTCACCACACATGAAGTAGTTTCATGGTTGTGGGCAGCAATATGATCATCCTCAAGATGATATTCTTCAGCTTTGGTGGACTTTGAATGCGCAACTCTATCCTAAGAGTTTGGATGACTTTGTATCAAGGAATGGATGTAGAATTCACAAAACCAATGGACATGAGGAGCTACATTGCCTAACATTCTTATCAAGGATGGGACTAGCATTGCAAGAAAAAATTTCTTTCTCATAGGTACATGAGCCAATTATTCCTACAAAGGTGGTTCCCGACGCCTTGTTTGATAAAAGAGAGTTCTACATAAGTTATAAGGAAATGATCAAGAAGAGACTAGGTATTGAGAAGGACCTGCCCGCAGAAGAAATGTTGATTCCAGGTGATTGGTGTAGGATTCACAACACCACTCATTCAGAACTCATGTGTTCATCTTGTCAGGAAGTTGTTCATCATGTAAAGGAAGAATTAAAGTTGGAAGAAGAATCCAAAGTACAATTGAGATTAAATGACTTGTGGAGCAAATGTATTCAAGAAATCAATTCACCACCCAAAGAAGAAGATGTTCCCATGTTATTTACTAATTAAGATAGTACAAGTGAACTTGATAATCAAGTGGAAGGTCTGTTTGCATACCTTCTTCCAAGTAAGAACGAACCTCCCACTAAAAAAGTTGAAAAAGGAATAGTAGATGTTCGAACAAAGATAAGTGTTGAACAAGATATTGATTCCTCCATCAAAGAAGAAAGTGAATCGAGTTCATTGCAAGAACAAGAATTCCTTGCTACATATTCATCCATGTCACTAGAAAAGATCATTGAGAAGGAATTGCAAGAAGTATTAAGAAGCCTTGAAAAGGGAAGTGATCAAGAAGATGTGTTGCAAGCCATCATCCACAAACCTGATAGTCAAGTACAATTCAAAGGGGTGCTTGATGCTCTCATAGATAAAGTACAATCAAAGCTATGCCAAATTGAACAAGTTGAAGAAATGAAGGCTAAATATACAAAGCAATTCGAATTGATGCTGGATCCGTTGCTGAAAATCTATGATGAATTAACAAGTGAAATGTTCCATGCTTATGAATTTCCATTATTTTCACCTTTTCATTTTGATATGCCCACTATTGATTATAATGTTGATTTGCATGTTGCGGATGCGAGTGGGATGATTCATCATCAACTTCGACCTCCCGATGCGTTGATGAGTGACAAATGAGAATTGTTACTTGAGGATGAAGACCAACAGGTTGTATCTTTCCTTGCTCCTAGTGATAAAGATTACAAATTTTAAGATCATGAATTCCAAATTGTGAATGTGAAGAGTATGAATTTGATTATGGAAATTTTGGAAAAACAACTTGCATATGGATTAATCATGGTCCGAATGAGTCGCCACAACTACCAATTTTGTGCAATTTTTTTTTGAATTCAATGATTGTATTGTGAGAGAATTTTTCTCTGAATTCAAGGACAAATTTTCCAAAATCCGAACCATCACATGTGCCCTATTATTGCTTTTTGTTTTGAGAAATCATTCAAGGTCTTGTATATATTTCAGTGTTTCAAGTTTTGTTCGCTCTTTGTACATAGTTGCTTAGAGTAGGTTTTCTTTTTTGTTCCTTTAGAGTAGTCTACCATGTTTAGTTAGTCTTTTGTTTTGTTTGCTTTTCGTAGTTTAGTTGTTGCTTTGGTTTGGGTTTGTTTTTGTGGGTTTCCCATTGGTGAAATGGGTGTTGTTATACTTCAAACACATTTAGCCTATTTCTTATCAAGGGTTAGTTCATTTCTTTGATAAATTCTCATGAAATTATTTGGAATTTGAAGATGATTTTCTTTATCAACTAGCTAAGATTTGTACTTGACTCGGAAAGGAATCATATACTGTGTCTTGATACCGACAACTTGTTTATATGTTTAAAATGCCAAATCTTAATCTATTTATCAACCTCTTAGTTTTCCTTAGAGAAACTTACTTTAGATGGATGGATTCATTGTGGACTCCATTGTTAGTGTTTGAATACCATGTTGCTTGTTCTTGGAAGATAAATTGACTGTTTGGAGTGACTTGAATTGTTTTGAGATCTTATATCTTTTCACGCTTTTAAAATCTAGAGGTACCTAAGTGAATCTTTGTGATCTTGCATTAAGTGAAAAATCTAAAGGTCCACCTTTGCCACCATCGTAAGTTCACACCTAGCTGGTTGAGTTATCATGTAGTGGTACTGCATTGTACTCTACAAAGCAAAAGCATGTTGAAAATCAAAAGAAAAAGAAATGAAAAGAAAATCACAAATCACACACTATAACTCAGTTAGATGGACGATCGGGTAATCTTTATCAGGGCTATGGACGCCTGACTGGCAGTAGGGCTCTTCTTGAGTGGAATTATGAGACAAACCCATCGGGGCTATAGATGCTCACTGGTAGTGGGTCTATGTCCAGGTAGTTCATGAGGTGTGTACCAATGACGTAGCTTAATGTGGAGGAACTAAGATGATCTTAGTTGCTGATGGATGGGAATGAACTTAATTGCACACACTTAGATCTTCGGAATATGTTCAAATGGTTGTGCTAAGCTTTTGATTTTGACTCTTTGATCAAGTATGCATGTTTATTTGGCCTAACGTGTGGGTGTACATAGGAATTTTGAAGTTTTGATTCTTGTTTATCTTTGGAACAATTGAGATTTTATTATTAATCATTGTTTTAAAAATGTTTAATTATGAAGTGTCTCGATCCAATTTATGATTCTTCTTCCCTTTCGAGTGTGTTTCCTAACAGGTTGATGATTGTAAAGGAATTGTTTGAAGTTTCTAGGTCTGGATTGGGTCTTTATTTTTGAAATGTTCATGAACATTTATTTGAATTGGTGCTAGATGTTGTGATGTGATCGCAACGTTGCCCCATCATAGATGGGGACCCCTATCTTTCTGAGTTTTTGGCTTAGGTTCTGTTGTTTTAGTAGTTGTCCCACTTAAGAGTTCTTTCCTGGATGAGGAAGTTTTGCGAATTGTAGAAGGATATACCAGGATACATTGAATGTTTGGGAGGTTGATCAGATCATAAAAATTAGAAGAGTTTTCTCATCCCTGAAATTGAAATGAGAGTTTGGATCGAGTGAAATTGGAAAATTGTCTAGGGCTTAGGTTGGATATTGAAGTTTATTTCAATTTCAAACCAAGATCATCACTGAGTGCACCTAGAAGATAGGTTGGCTATTGGAATGTTCAGATGTTATGTATAGGAGCTAGAATGATCGCTCTGGATTTGCTTTTTGTTTTAAATAGGGTCCACTCAGGAGCACGGCTCTGCTTTATAGTTTGCATCTTCAAGGCTTGTGCACGTAGGTCTCATGAGTCCGCTCCAAGCAGAGAATCCAAACAAGTCTAAGGTGCCTGCTCTAGGCACACATTCCTGATTACTTTATAGTGCATAAAGTTTCAAATTATGCATAAGGCATCCAATCCTCTGCCCAAGTAGACTTCTTGGGACACTTTGCAAATATGAGCAATAGGCATCACGAACCATGATATTAAAAGTCCTCTTAGGCAGTCTTTTCAAGAGACTTTGCTAACCCAATCGCATCATTTGTGTTGTGCATAGCTAATCAGAATATCTGCTTCAGCGGAGGTACTTGCATTCGTAGGTTTTAGACGTTATGCATTATATCATTAAATCTCCACTAAAAATAAAACTCTTCTAGGTGCATATTCGATGAGGCATTAGCAATGTGCATGAGATCTTTAAAGTCCGCTTCAAGTTCTTTGTGTGTCACTTATAGAACATGCCAAAATTCTCGCTGACACATCTTTTGAGTGATTTTACAAGTCGCAATGGTCTAGAGAATTCATTTTGAGCACCAACACATAGTCTTTTTGCATAATTTTCCATATATCTTACGCTATAATTTGAAATATCCACTCTCATCAACTCATGCATATGCATGTAAAGGTTTGCTTTAGTTATTTGGATATTCACTTAGTGTTTGAAGGTCATTCCAATCTATTTCTAATGGTGTTTTACTCCTTTGAATTATTTCAAGCATCTACCCAAGTGGTGTCTTATGCAAACAAGCCCAAGAAGTCTGCTGAGGCTCAAAGTAAATGGTTGGTCCATAAAGATGATGAAATTTCAAGCATATATTATGCATGATGTCCTCATTTGCCCGCCAAGTGCATATTTGTCTAGGCTTTAGAATTCGCATTTTATTCAATTCTTATGTAAATGTTGTAGAAGTCTGCTTGAGCGCACATCGATGATCATTTCGCAAAGAATAAGTTTTAGGTTGTTCATTGAACACTCAAGAATCCACCTATCCATGCGTGTGGGTCCCGAATCCCTGCTTTGGATGCAAATTTTTGGTTGATATTGTATAATGCCAAGTGTGCCAAATTATCCACTCAACTCAAGGACTCTTATATCATGCATTCAATTCAAAGATTCTGCCTTAATTTGCATTTTACACCTTGGCACATATCCATAATGAATTTGTAGTTCATGTTTTCACAATCATTTGAAAGATCTGCTCTAGAATATGCAAAAACATGCCAAGATATCCGTTCATCTTCCTTAACTCATATTCCTGCGGTTGTGCATTTTCCATTGCTTAATTTAGTCATAATAATTAGGCTTAGACACACATGTAATGGCTATAACCCAAGATCAGCGCCTGAAATCTTGCAAGTTATTTGAATAAATGATAGAAAGATTCGTAATGAAATATTGTTAATGATTATCATCTTTGTAAATTGATGGTTGTTTCTCTTTTGTAGGTGATGAGAATCCACAAAGGAGAATGGTGAGAGCTTGCACAGGAGAAGTTTAAAGTAGGAGAAGTATTGTTCAAGAATAGTCAAAGAGGAAGATATCATCGGCAAATGGAGGAATTCGCACATCAAGATCTTATTTGTGCGAAGGAGATAACTTCATATTTCCAAAGGGAGAGCATCACTTCACCACACATGAGAAGAAGTTCACTTCCAGAGGTTCAAGTCAATCCAAAGTCATCCATTTCATGTATCAAACAAAGAGAGAGCATCTATCATTTGTGGGTCCACTCCGACAGTCATGAACAAAGACATCTTCCACTTACATTATTAAAGCTAAAATCTAGCAAGTACATGGAAAAGAAAGTTGAGAAGATAAATGAGCAACCTCATCATGAATCCATAAATTATACAATTGCATGAAGGACAACAAGAAGAAATTCTAAATTTCCCAAGTCGCAAGTTTGAAGAGGTTAAGTTCCAAAGGTGAAATTTCAAAGATTCGAAGACTACTCCAAAAGATGGCAAAATTTGGGAAAAT
Organism: Cunninghamia lanceolata; assembly: GCA_027924645.1. Classification (NCBI taxonomy): domain Eukaryota; kingdom Viridiplantae; phylum Streptophyta; class Pinopsida; order Cupressales; family Cupressaceae; genus Cunninghamia; species Cunninghamia lanceolata. The sequence goes on from BSBN01000582.1 coordinate 23,146,249, forward strand.
ATTCCAAGCAATATGAACACAAAGAAAACCAAACTAGTTTTCTCGATACTGAGGTGGCATGTGCATAGCATTGATCCAATCATAGTCTGCCACATCATCAATTCACATTCAATGTTCTAAAGATAGTAAATTTTTGTAACAGACTGCCTTGTTGTCAAAATATGGGCCATTGATTCCCAAATCAATCCTGGCCATTCATGTAATTTTGAGGTCTATAAAAGGGTCCATTTCTCTCATTTGTAAGAAGGAGGATTATCAGAGGAGAGAGCAAGAATCAAGGAGTAGGAGTAGATGCTGTTAGAGTAGAGGTAGATTAGAGGAGACTTTTCAGAATCATTGAGAGGACATGAAATTGTTGTAAAAAATACATTTACAAAATCAATACAAGCTCATTATTGAATGCTTCATGGTGATTTGTGTGGTGATGGAATGTTAGCATGGTTTCAAATTCTTGAATATGATGGAGAAATGTTTCCAAGTAGCATAGAAATAGATTAGAAGTACATTGATGTAATGTTTATATGTGGAGATAATTGATGAATTCCTTGAATGGTTCATATCTTTTATGATTTGTCGCTGATAAGTCATTTTGCAAAGTTAGCCTGAACCACATTTGTTATAGTTTAGTTGTGGATGCTCGTTCAAGCTGCGCCAGCAGTGGGTGTTTCAATGAAAGTTTACAACATGAAAATCCTTGAGTTTCCTTAGAAGATTGCACCGACTTTGTATAGTTGTTGTTTCTCATAGTGAAACGGAGTTTGGTTTCACTGGGAGTTTGTCTACCTTGACATGTTTCATTATCTCTTTGTCCTTAGAGTAGATTTCCTAAACCCTTGTCCTTTTGCATTTTCTTTTCATAGTTGGTTTGTAGAGTTCCATTTCACGGGGAGAATGACATATTTGATTGGAATAAGGAGTCAATTCAGCGTAAGTCCCTTTGTGAGTTTCAGCAAAATCACATCAACTACTGAGTCTATCCATTGCAAGTCAAGACTTGACATATTTGGAACCTTGGAGTTGTCTCATTGGATCACATTGTTTAGCCTTTGAGAGACTTTGTTCAAGAGAGGATAGAATACCTTAGTATTTTATTCTGAGTTTGCATGTGCATAAAAAACACATCAACAAAACCAAGGACCAAATACTTGGGACCCAGATACCTAGCAAGTTAGGTCAGACTCAGTGAGTCTTGTCGGTTTCATACAATATGTGGACCTTTAGTGTTCATTGAACCTATAAAGCACCTGCAACTCTATGAACATAAATTGTGTTGCATACGAGTTCAATTGGCTATACCATAGTTACAAGACTTGACAGGACTTAACCAAACCTGATGGTGAGTCCTAAGGAAAGCAAAGCTGATTGAGGCCCAAAGATCTTGGCGAGTCTGACTCAGTGAGTCTGGTCAGTGTCATACAATACATGGATCTTTACTATTCATTGAGCCTATAAAGCACCTATGACTCTAAGGACGTAAATTGTATGTTGCATATGAGTTCAATCATCTATACCATGGTTACAAGGCTTGATAGGACTCACCCAAACTCAAAGGCAATTCCCAAGGAAGGCAAAGCCAATCGAGGCCCAAAGACTTGGGACTTGGCTACCTGGCAAGTCTAGTCAGACTCGCTGAACCCAATGACCCTCATCTACAAAACTCAACCATGATGGTCAGGTGGAAAACTAGACCAAAAACAAAAAAAAATCCAAACACTTAAACCTAAAACATGTAAAAAGATCTTTAAATTTTAACAGTTCAAAATGATGTGCATTTCATTTGCAAGCACAAGCAAGGAGAAAAAAATAGAATTGAAGATAAAAATATAATGCATTCAAACGAAAACCAGAAAATATATATAGGGCTTGATTACTATATTGTTGCGACACATTTTTTGAAGGGTTTGGAGGACTCTTGGAGCTGGTTTAAAAGAGCTAAAATTGTGAAAAATGGCATGCCCCTCAAGCCCCCTAGGGGCTGTCACCCCCAAACTCCCACTCTAATTTTAAGAAGCAAAAACAAAAAAAAAATCAATTGGGACCATGCTGAATGGAAAAAGCGAGGATTTTATTGTTCTTTCGACTTTTTCCCAAAATCCCAAGTAATTGAATTACATTTATACAGTTTAACAGTTAACTAACATGGGGTACAATCGAGGATGGCATAGGTTTAAATCTTTAGAATGTTGCTCAAACTTACCCAACACCAAAATGTGACTGAAGTTAATCCCAAGCCTCGTTCAAGGTGGCTTAAAACCTTACTTAAGATTTACCGAGCAAAATAAGAGGGTTCCATCCTCATTCATAGAGAAAACGCCATAGCCTATGAGAGACGTACTGCATAAGTTATTCATAGAAACACCAAGTATACTATATAAAATCAACCTGCAATAGTGATGGGAAGCCGTGTCTACAAATAAAGAGCTTCAAGAAATATGTACCATAAGCTTTGGCATCCATTCTCATCCAAGGAGACTCCAAGTCCAATACCAACAGCCTATGACATAGTTAAAACATTATGAATCGAGCTAATATAGTTGATACTGAATAAAAAATGAAAAAACACATATTAAACCCTTTTGGAGGGTACGATAAATTGAAAATAATCATCACCTTGATATATTTGGATACAGCATCACGTATTGCATGATCTTCTTCTGCACCAAACCGTTTTCCCCGAACTTTTTGATCTTGTTCGTAAGCATCAGGTATTCCTACAGGAAATCCACGATCTTCACTGACTTCTTTTTCCATCCTTTCTTCTGTCCCACACACTTGCGCTTGACTGGAGAACGTCACCTTCTTTTGCTTTTTGTATTACGATCTGCAGCAGACATTTCGGGCCAGACAGGCAGTTTTTTTGTGAGTGGAAGAGAGCTCGAGGGTTTTTTCGGCAGAGGTGGGACCCGAGGGTCCAAGGTTAGCCGTTAGTGTATCAAACGTTCCTTTTTGATTAAGTTTGTTTTCTTCTGTGATTGCGGCATCCTCTTTTTTGCTTTGTCTCACGCCCTTAAAAAAAAATTCAATTCTTTAAAAAAATATATATATACAATAGATTTTATTTATTTATTTATTTGTAGATCTCTATTATTAAAATAAATAAGGTAATTTGTATGAAGATTTTTCCAGATCATCATTCTTATCAAAATTAACAATGAAAATTATATTTAACTTCCACAAGAATGTATATATATTTCCAGTTTAATTCATAATAATATTTATTATTGAATTTAGCTTTTGTATTAATAAGTATTTGAAACTAACAACATTAGCTCTACAAAGAACAAAATGACACATTTAAGTATTTTAAATCTTGTAAAATTATTAATTATATCATTACTAATTATAACAAGTGTTACGTTACCTAGGTTGTAATAATAGTGTGCTTTGTAGTTGAATCTTTTTTCTTAGATTAAATATTTGTTTAATATTGATGTAGAACTGATTTATTGGTAAATACTCTTCATGAATTGATTAGTTGATTTTGAGTTTGATTTAATATTTGTTTAGTTAGCATAGACTACAATATTATTATTGCATTCCAATTAGTTAAATCTTGGAAAGACTAATGACAATGACAATGCATTGTAAGATGTATTGTGTTGTACTAGGAAGGGATTCAAAACATCAAACATGACAGTTCATTGTATGTGCAAGTTGTAGCATGTATAGACCAACATATATAAGTGTTATTTTAATTGAATATAAAGTTAAATAATATGATAAAGGAAAATTTTATTTATTATAATTGTAAACATACTAAGTCAGTTTGGAAATATCTATCATAATGCCATTTGTCCACATTAATTGGAAAAGTGACATGATTGCAAACACAGTCATAAAACTTGCATGAAGGTAATTTTCTATTATTTAGCCTCTTTCTCCTCTTACTTTGTTTTGTATGATTATTCATTAAATTTTGTATATTAATTCATATTTAATATATTTTTTTGATATTCTTATGTGCATTTAAAGGGTTTTAGGATTCCTTCCAAGCTTATATTACGCTTTTGTAAGTAAACTATCAAGTAGAGAGTTTAGAGATATCTTGTTTGGTATTCCAATATCTCATATTTCTTTTTGTACACACACATATATAATTAAATTTATATTAATTGATATTTTATGTATATATTTTATTGTTGTATGGAAAAAATTCCACCTTATATCTATTATTAAAGTGCAAAAAAATTACTATAATATAACATAAATATAAATACATTATAAATTTGTATAATGAACAATTTAATATAAATTTTATTACTAATATATATAATCAATAAAAAATTAAATAATTTTCATAAGGCTAAAATATTATATTCAAGTAAATATTGCATAATAAAATAAATTAATATTTAGAGCACTATAATATATATTAATATTTAGAGCACTATAATATATATTAATATTTAATATTTATACATAAATATATATCAATTTTTTTAAAAAAAAAGGGGTAAAAATTTATTAATAAAGAAACCACAAGTACAATACCAGGGAGGCAACCGCCCCCAAAAATAATAGAAATCCACAAAAAAGCACCATCACAATAACCCTCCAAACCAGGACCAGGGGAACATTCCCCACCCCAAAGTGCCAAACATGAACCTCACCTAACCATCCATATCCTCAAAAATCAACCTTTCCAAATTTTGAACACCATCTTGGGACAACCGGTCCCAACCACTAACATTCCAATCCCTCACCTGTTCTGAAGCCCACTTAGACAAGCAATCAACCACATGGTTCCATTCCCTAGGGACATGGATAAAAGAAACAAAGTCCATCAAGTGAATCAACCTAAAAATATGTCGAACCATTGATGCCAACTGCCATTGAACACCAACCACCACCCGCTCATTCAGTAAATTAATCACAATCTGAGAATCAAACTCACAAATAACCCTGTGTCATCCCAAAGCACACCCTTTCTTTAGAGAATAGTTAGAGCCTCCATCAAATTATTAGTTTGTTGCCCCTTATAGATAGAGAAGAAAAAAAGGATAGCACTAAAGCTATCCCTTCCTAACCCCCCAATCCTAGCATGACTAGGATTCCCCCTGGAAGAGCCATTCGTATTAATCTTAAAAATACTTGGAGGTGGAGGGGATCACCATCCATCTCTCTGAATCTTACTCTTAAATTGGCTCCTTTTCCTGGGCTAGAAAGAGCATGAGCCTCCAACAACTAGACTCAAATTTTGTTTAACATGCAACTCTCTAATGTCTAACTGAGTAGAGAGATCACACTTAGTTGCAAGGGTCTCTTGGAGCATACTAAGAATCCTCTGCCACACCTAATGAACCTCCAACTTCGTCCCCTGAAAAATCCTCTGATTCATTTCCAAGCAAAGCTGCCACAAAATTAAAGAAGGACTAATATTCCAAGCCACTTGCAAAAAAGAAGCCTTAGCCAAGGGCCTGCCCAAACTTAGAACACAAAAAATCAACCAAAGAAGAAGCGTGAACACATGCCTACTTCCAAGCACCCCACCAAAAATACCAAATCTCATGGGCGTGAGGACACTGAAAGAGCACATGGGCCTGATACTCCTGCCCCCATTACAAAGGAAGCAAATAGAAGGCCCTTGAAAACCCCTTTTCTACAAGTTATCCCAAGTGAATGATTCTGAGCAACCAAGCAAAGGAAGTAATTATATTTTGGCCATCCAAATTTATTCCACACAAACTTCCACCAAGGAGAGTCATTCTCCCCAAACTTTTGTCTATCCAACACGCGATATCCATACGCAACTGATACACACCTTTCAGATTAGGACTCTAGGCAAGGGAATCTCTCTCACCAAGAGAACTACAAAATCTACCATCAAGAATCTTAGCTAACTCTTCCCAATCAATCAGTAATCCCCTAGCGGCCACTCATACAAAGATTTCCATCTATAAACCTCCACGTGACCCATACACTAAACCGATTTGAAATGCTCCACACAGCACCACCCCGCATCAAAAAGATATCGTACAAGGATTGTAAGTGCGGGTACATAGACAAGATCGGTGGGTGCTCATCCCAAGAATCATACCAAAACAGTGCCTCAGACCCCTGTTACAAATCTAAAAGAGCCCTTGCTTAATTAAATTTGCTCCCCTTTTAAGAGTACTCCATATCATCTAGATCCCTTACCAAAGAGTTAGATTCTTGTAACGTTAACATTTTCCACCCCCCCCCCCCCAAATATTTTATTAAGAATCCTGGCCTAATATTGATCCTGACAAGTACACCACCTCCAATACAACTTAGTAGCCAAGGCCTGACCAGTAAGATTAGCTTGCCAAAGACCAAGACCCTCTTCTTGTTTCAACCTACAAACAAAATCCCACTTGACAAGACTCCACTTAGAAGACTCCAAATTACCGACCCATCAGAATTGTATGGAAAGAGCTTCAAATTTGTTAATAAAGCTAGAGGAAGCCCTCTAGACAAAGCATTGATAAATGGGAAGAACCTGAATCATTAATTTTAATAAAGTCACTCTCAGGGGTGAGGATAGACATCTGTAAGTCCAATGAGTAACCTGATTCTAAAACTTGTCTAAATATCCTACCAAAATCCCCTAGACAAGGAGCCAACATTGATGGGGATACCATGTAATGCCCCACCCCAAATTTGAGACCAATGTTTTTTAGTTTTTTGTGGTTAAGTTGATACTTGTTGCATTTTGGTGTTTTGCATTTTTTAACATGTCACACATGCATATGTATATATATTTGCAAACAACAAACTATTGATACTCAGATGCTTATACTTGATTAAAAAGCATTAAACATTCATTCTAAGAAATACCCATATAAATGAGAAGTCATAGTATTGAAAATCTCACATACCCATAGGACTGATAAGAGTTTTACAGCACTAGTAAGACTACTATAGTAGCTGGGTACATATCAATCTCCCTCAGAAAGCCCATACAACTCAGACTTTGTAAATGAAGAGTGCAAACAACAAAAGAAATACATAATGATGTCTTCAAAGTGAGTAAACAAGACCTGAAATATACAAAATATAGTCCCTAGAAGTCCCACGTCCTTGCTAGACTGGTACGTCCCTGTTGTGCATTAAAATTAGTGATAAACTCCTTTAAAACAGTCCAAATCTGCCTCCATTCTAGTCGCCTGTCCTTTGTACCCCCAAGCGACTTGATTCCAAGAGATATTAGCTAATGAAAACACCACAAAATGCAATAACCTCTTACTGAAGTACGACCAGGTACAAGAAGGTATGACCTAGGTTAATGGCTCTAAAAGTCCCTCAAATCTGCTCCAAACTCTGTGCTATAACCTGCAAGATGTTCATCAATATCCCCTTCAAATTACCATGTCAAGAACTAAAAGATATAGCTTTGAAAAGTGCTCCACAACAATACTCAATGTCTCCAATGAAGCTCAAAGTGACTCCTGGATGAAGCCAAACCAAACAACATCCTTAGAATGTATTCCAACCCTACATATACTCTCATCAAAGGAGGTTTCCATCTTCAATGAAGCTAGTGCAAACCCTTGTTCTCCAAGTACCAAGCTCAGACTCATAAAATTTGATATTCATGAATGAATGCAAATGAGCCTTCTTTTTTTTCTTTTTGTTTCCTCCAAACACAATGCCCACTTAGATTATAAAATATTTTATTATTTCCTTTTACTTGGGCACCCAAACTTTGTGACTTTATGACTTAGAAAATATTTCATTGAAACATGTCCACTTTATTATAAAGTCACTTTGCCCATTTTAATTCACTAAGTTAAATACTTTAATTTAACTTAGGCAATTAATATATCATTAAAATAAATAGCATTTGACCTTTGAATTGAGATTTCATAGCACCACTAGATCGATCAAATGAAAACCAATGAAGTCCAACTGATTTGCATCGACTTGCTTCGAGTCCTGAGCCCCCTACTAAAAATAGTAAGTTTGGCCATGGGGTCCGAAACTGCACCAAAAAAGGAAATCCCAACATGGGTCCCCTAACCATTCGTGTTAGTCTACGAGAACCCATTGATAGATTAACCCTAATCCTCTAAACTGCTTAGGAAGGGGACATTACATACCCAGATAAACAAGAGGAAGGGCCTCAATCTGGAATCTAAGAATCCCTACAATCTTGTTCTAAATAAGACAAGGAGTATTAAACAAGAAGATGGAGGACTTATCTTTGTTAATCCTCTGACCTGAAGAAGCCATATAAGTGTCTAGAGCTTTCCTAAAGTTAACCATCTCATTGACCTTAGCCAAAGCCATCAAAGTTGTGTCATCAACAAATTGTAAATGAGAGTGAGGAGGCAACCTGTTATCCCAAGTCCATCCATGAATCAACCCCTGACCCACATGAGATTTTATGAGTTTTCCCAATCCCTCAGCCAAAAGGATAACAACTACAATGACAGAGGACCCCCTGCCTAAGGTCCCTAGTAGCACCAAACAACGCAGAAGGCTCATTGTTGATAAGAACAAAGAAAGAAGTTGATGTAACACAACTCATAACCCAATCAACCCAATCATTCCTAAAACCAAACACCAACAGGACTTTACGAAGGAAAGTCCATTTGACTCTACCATAAGCTTTGGCCATATCTAGTTTAATGAACGTATATTTAAGATATATATGCTAGTAGATACTGAAAATATCAATATTATAATTACAATGAAGAAAAATTAAATAATCATATTAATATGAATATTACACAATATATTAATATTTAGATGACTAAAATATATTAATATTTAATATTTATACACAAATATATATCAATTAATATCTAGTTTAAAGTATTTAACTTAGGCAATTAATATATCATTAAAATAAATGGCATTTGACCTTTGAATTGAGATTTCATAGCACCACTAGATCAATCAAATGAAAACCAATGAAGTCCAACTGATTTGCACCGACTTGCTTCGAGTCCTGAGCCCCCTACTAAAAATAGTAAGTTTGGCCATGGGGTCCGAAATTGCACCAAAAAAGGAAATCCCAACATGGGTCCCCTAACCATTCGTGTTAGTCTATGAGAACCCATTGATAGATTAACCCTAATCCTCTAAACTGCTTAGGAAGGGGACATTACATACCCAAATAAACAAAAGGAAGGGCCTCAATCTGGAATCTAAGAATCCCTACAATCTTGTTCTAAATAAGACAAGGAGTATTAAACAAGAAGATGGAGGACTTATCTATGTTAATCCTCTGACCTGAAGAAGCCATATAAGTGTCTAGAGCTTTCCTAAAGTTAACCATCTCATTGACCTTAGCCAAAGCCATCAAAGTTGTGTCATCAACAAATTGTAAATGAGAGTGAGGAGGCAACCTGTTATCCCAAGTCCAACCATGAATCAACCCCTGACCCACATGAGATTTTATGAGTTTTCCCAATCCCTCAGCCAAAACTATAACAGCTACAATGACAGAGGACCCCCTGCCTAAGGTCCCTAGTAGCACCAAACAATGCAGAAGGCTCATTGTTGATAAGAACAAAGAAAGAAGTCGATGTAACACAACTCATAACCCAATCAACCCAATCATTCCTAAAACCAAACACCAACAGGACTTTACAAAGGAAAGTCCATTTGACTCTACCATAAGCTTTGGCCATATCTAGTTTAATGAACATATATTTAAGATATATATGCTAGTAGATACTGAAAATATCAATATTATAATTACAATGAAGAAAAATTAAATAATCATATTAATATGAATATTACACAATATATTAATATTTAGATGACTAAAATATATTAATATTTAATATTTATACACAAATATATATCAATATTTCATTTTACTATAATATAACATAAATATAAATAAATTATAATAATAAATCTATTTATTTGTATAATCAATAATTTAATATAAATTTAATTATTAATATATTATCAATTATATTATTCTATTGATATTTAAAATAAGAATTTCATAATTAATATATAAAATGAATAAAAAATAAACAAATATAATATATTAATATTTAATATTTATACAAAAGGAATATAATGGTCATATATGAATTATAATATTGATATTTTAAATATCAATAAAATAATATAATTAATAGTATTTTTGTAATAAAATTTATTATAACATAGTAAAATGAAATATTCATATATATTTGTTTATAGAAATTAAATATTAATTTATATTATAGTGATGGAAATATTAATTCAATGAGCTGAAATTTATCAAACCCATATTGTCTCTCTGTCTATGTTAAAATTACTTTTTCTAATGAAAACTTTAAATTTTGAACAATATAAAATATTTATGCCATGAAATCTTTAAAACTTGAATGATATGGAATATTTATTCTGTGAAATAATATGAGAAAAAAAGGATAAGTATACTATGAAGTTTATCACCCAATGTTGGAAAAGGAACACAATAATATATGCCTTGTAAGTGCACCTACTAGAGCTTCCAGTAAAATGTTTTACTTATTTTTCGTCTATCTTCATTCTAAAATTTTTCCTCTTCTAAAACATAACTCATCTACAAATCGTCAAAACATAGTGTTTCTTAATCAAACTAACTTAATATTTTACTATTACGTTGTTGAATTCACTTTGTCACCATTTCTTATAATTTTGATCCCTCCAAAGTCAATGGCCAAGGAGCATTATACCTATAATCAATATCAACAATTTGTATATTTTATTACTTTGTAAATATATTATATTTAATTTCAATACATAAATTTATACTTAATGATATAGTTACCTACAAACCATCCTTCCTCTTTTTTTCATAGGCATGCCCCCTCCCTACACACTATGTGCCATTCTACAAAGTTCATGATTTCTTCATAGTCGTGCTAAATATCTATTTCTGCAAGTTGTCTTATGTTTTCTAGACGTGGATGTTGAAGAATTTTGGAATGCCTACAATTGGAAATACAAACAAATGTATTAGTTATATTATTATGGGAGTGTGGCATGTTTTCTATATGCTCACACAACTCATTGATGGTGATCAGCATGTCTTGAAGACTTCTTTTTACAAACACTATAGACATTTTTTGTGCACAATGTCTCATTATCAATATTCATCATAAAATATCTAAATCTTAGATGTTGAGCAAAACAGTTATCCTTATACCACAATAGATGCTTTTTAAATTCATGTAGATGAACTCGCCTCAATCGTGCTTCTATCTAGTCACATCTACCATCAGGAAATAATGTTGGAAATGTCATATCAAACAATCATGGTGTGACATATTCATTGATAGGAGAAGCACCAATTCCTGATCAATCAATCAATGTTGTTGGATTTGTTGATAACTGAGAGGGGGGGGTGAATCAGTTATCCTAATTATTTCCCTTTTTGAACTTTCTTATTAATTAATGCAGCATTGAATCAAACACAAAAACATTACCATGAAATAAGAAACACATGACATAGTATTTTTGACGTGGAAACCCTGTTAAGGGAGAAAACCACGGGGTGATTAACCCAAAAATTATTCTCTGTTAGAAGAATAGGAAATTACAAAATGGCACTTGCCAATTAGGGCTCACTGCCTGAGCACACTGCTCACAAGAGGCCCACTGCCTACAAGAAGACACACTGTCTACAAAGTGATAAGAATCACAGTCTTGAACTGATTGGAAGCATCTGCATATGCTGGAGTTCAGTTCCGGTTAGGTTCAGTACACTGATCTGCTGCACTTCATCTTTCCTCTGTTCTTTATTCTGCTATCCTTTCACATACCGGATCTTTCTTGCTACTTCTGCTCTGTTCTGGATTTATTCGCATATATATTACTTCATTCTTACACTTCACAACTAAATCCATCCTCTATATATATCCGCACAAGTAATTTCATCACCTTTCTAGTCGGCATCCGGAACAGTCTAGTTTCTTACAAACTTTGTTGTGTCGGCTGAATCCTTGTTCACCAAGCAATGCGGATCAAGCATATACTTGTAGATATCATTAATCATGTCGGCCAAACATGATTCATGCCTTCACAACCTTTATCATCAACAGTAACACATCCGGAAAGTAGTCTGATACTCTGTCAGTCAGTTCTTCCTCTGTTTTCACTGTCTCTCAGGAATCTGGTACTCAACTATTCATATCTTTTTCCTTGTCCATCACCGGAGGCTAAATCCTTGGAATATACCACTCAAGGTAGTCCTCTTGACTTCCGCAAATCCGCACTGCACCAAGACACTTCCTCTGAGAGATCTGGATCAATCTGTCGGACCTTGCCACAGCTCTGTTCTTGTTCACCGGACCACAACAATCTTTATTCTGACTTCCGGTAGAGACACATCATGACTTGCGAATATGCCGGATGACCTTTGTTTCCATCAATGACAATAACCATGAATCCATATAGTGTCTCTTGCCAACAATCTCCCCCTTTGGCATTGATGGCAACACTTAGTGAAAAATGACTAAGTGTTTACACTATGCTCCTCCTTTGCTGATGCTCTGTCTTTATATACAATTTCCGGAACTCCCCCTTAATTGGATTCCTCATTTTTCACTGCTCCTCACTCCCCCTTTGACATCAATGGCAAAGGGTAGGGTCCGCACACCAAAATTTTCAAAAAATTTTCTATACATAGCCGCATATTTACATACTCACATATACTAAAGAATGTCTGCAAAGGATGTCTGCAATTGGATCATTTCTGTAGCCCAACTTTGCTTCATTCTATCCAAAATTGAAATGTGACCACTCAACAAAAATGCAAAAGCTTCTGCTCGCTTGAGATCTGTCGGATCATTTGTTTGGGCGGTGGTCTGAGCATCACTGATGGCCTCATGCATAGTTTCCAACTTAGGGATTATAATCCTTCTAAGTTCTCCCATCCAGTTAGTGATATTCTTCCTTTCCTTCTCAAGATTCTTTATTTCATTCAAGACTGCAATAGTCTGACATTCTTGATTTATTATGGAGGAAGAGAGAGGATCAAAACTTTGAGATAAGCTTTGTGGCTTGTCCTGTTCCTTTTTTATTTTCTTATCAATTGCTGCTGTTGCCTTTGACCAGGATATACAAAATTTGTAAATGTCACCGACATCCTTAAGAGCATTCTCTAGGCTCTTTATTCCAATACTCACAATCTTCCTATCTTTAGAGATTAATTCTAATACTTCTGAAAATCTTTTATCCAAAAATTTCTTCCAGACCTTTTCTTCAGTAGATTTTTCTAGAGATTCAAAATGTGTACTAACACTGCTGACTAAGGTTTTGAGATTACCGGAAGAGGAGGCTGTGGGATCCTTTTGAAAGGATGGCATGATCTTTTCTAGCACTCCAGATGCTACCTCCATAAGCTCACAGTCTTCCATGTGAGATTTCAGCAGCTTCTCTTTGACTTTCTCATTTGCAAATGAGGCTATTTTCATTGTTTGCACCGGTGACAAAGAGTCAAAATCTAATGGTCCTTTTAGCAGGTCCGGTTCATCAATTTCTACAGTGGCTTTGCTCAAAAATTGTTGAACAGTTTGTGCAGTGTCTCTTGCCGAAGACAGATGTTTCTTTTCTTCTGCAGTCTTGGAACTGTCAACCTCTTTATCTTTCACCCCTGCTTCCTTCTCCTGTAATTTCTCTTCTTCTTTGGATCCGGAGACTGTAGGGGAAACCGGAGGAGAGATGTTTGTCTATTCAGGGCCCACTTCTTCCGGAACAAATGATTCCAAATCCGTAGCTGTTTCTGCACCTAAGTCCTCTACAACAGGAAGATTAAACCTTTTGAAGGCCTTCCGGAGGATCTCTTCTGTCTCTTGGGCCACTTTGTCAGTCTCACCAAGCATGAGTTGATTCATCCTGGCTTTACTTCTGAACTCATCTTTGTAGTCTTTAAAGATAATGTTCATTGTCTTGGGATCAATTTGAGGATATAGCTGAATAGCTATCTGCTCCCGGATCTCAAGATCTTTTGCATGAGCATTATTCTTTCTTATTTCTAATTCCTTTTCTAGGCTTTTAGGAATAAGAGATATGATCTCAATGAAAGCCTTATTGTATATGTTCAGATATTTGACTGTGGCTTCCTGCAGAATCTTTTGGTCAGCCTCATTGTAGTCATCATAAAATTCAGTCAATGGTTGAAGGTTTCCATCTACCATGACCGACTTGATTACACTCTCTAGAGACAGAGTGGGCTTTTCAACAGATACCTCTGCCATTTCATCCTTGTCTTGGCCTGTGGATGGTTTACCGGATCCTTTCTTCTTCTGCTTCTTTATTTCTTTTACTCCCTCATCTGACTCTGTTTCCTCTTCATCCTATTGGCTTTCATAAGCCCTTGTGGCTTTTGTCTTGGATCTTTTACCGGATGCCTGGACTTCCGGTTTTGAACTTTTGGTTGTGGGAGGTGCAGATCTCTTTGATGATCTGGTCCGGGTGGGAGTTTCAACCGGAACACTTTCTTTACTTTTCTCTTCTTCCTCAGCCTTCCTCCTCTTTTCCCAGCTAGCATCAAGTGCCTCTTTTGAGATGCCTAGGCCTTGAGCAATATGCTCAACTTCTTTTCTTACCTTCCTCTTTATCTCCGGTTCCCTGAGTTCTACATGTATCTTTACACTCAGTTCCTCAAAGGTTCCAAACCTTTCTGCCTTAGGATCTTTGGGCTGGCTTAGCATGTGTTGAACATGCAGCTCTACTATCTGTTCATCCACTTCGTACCCCATGGGCATGATCCAGACAGTCCTTGGCTCCATTGCCTCCATTAGACACTGATCTGTTTCTACCATGAAGCATACTGTGTCTTTGTACTTTTCAACAAGGGATTGGGGTATTCTTTCTCTTGCATGCATCATGCTTTGGAAGCTCTTGAAGTATCCCTATAGAGCTGTATTCCTTGCTTTTGCATCCCCAAGTTCATGCAAATAGTCTCTGATTTGGATGGCAACCGGTCTGTCATTCTGCCATATCCATCCACTGGATCCGGGAAGCTCATTCATGTAGTAAAAGAATAGACAAAGGATCAGATTGCCATACTTGAAGGAGTTTTTCTTGTCCTTCTTGATCTTCTGCAGATTTTCAAAGAGTTGGTTCACAAGAAGCTCACACAAGTCATAGTCTGCATTCTCCTTTAACATTTGATAAGCTATGTAGATTGCAGTTCCCGGTACTGAATTTTCCCTACTGGAGTGATAGATTTTGTAGCCAATTATCATAGCTGCAAATTTGACATCCGGTTCAGTGATGTCATCAACTGTCATAGCTCTCTTGTCAAACTTGGATCCGGTTGCATCACTGACTGTCTGATTTTTGACAGATTTGAGAACAGGTAATCCACCGGATGAGTGCAGACCGGTTACAGCCCTAATTGCATCCTTGGTGATCTTGAAGGGCTTGTTCAACCATAGGAAGTTGTCATGTACTCTACTTAGTACATACCGGACCCATTCATCTTCTTCAAAACAGGGGAAATGAATGCACTGTGCAAAGTGTTTGTCCCGGATGGCTTTATACTGAGGTTTGATCTCAAAGGAGTCATCTATAAATTGTTTGTGATAGATATCCATCAGTTTTGATTCTCCAAAGTCTTCAAGATTCGCATGGATGTAAACCCTAATATCTTCCGTATGCAATACACCATGAGGAACACTAGAGAAGGCTCCTAGTGGATCTACCTCCAATGATTTGTAAGGATGTTTCTTGAATGTGGGGCGAGGTCTATCAGAGATCTTAACTATATTTGGAGTAGCCATTCTTCAAATATTTGTAGTGAGATAATGAAAAATGGAGAATACCTTATGCGCCTTCGGTTTGCACGGAGTGGTTGGATTGATTTCTTTATGCAATGACTTCGGCAGGAGATCCTTGGTGTGCTTGATGAATCTTGTTGCAGAGCTCCACTTTTCGCTTCTTCTTGAGTGCAGAATGAGCAAATGACTTTTGAGAAATCCCTTATATTGCTCCGCAAACCCTAATATATGTTTGCAATAAATGCTTCACCTATATTATTCCGGTTTGCCTTGTCCGGATAGCCTGGAGTATCCCGGATTAGTCCTGATCTGTGAATATCATCTGGATCTTTCAATCATGAATAAATCGAGGTAACATATTACAAGAACATCCCAAACACTCTGTCCAATCTGCAGAATAAGATAGTGCACTTCCGGATCTCTCCGGACCTTTTTGTAATCCTTTGTCATACCGGAGCATCTCCCTGAACAGGTCCTACTTGATCGATCACAGCTTCTTCATAACTCCATGCGGACCTCTGAAATCTTATCTGGATCATCTCAAGACTTATATATTTAAACCCTTTACTTCGCATCTTGTGCCACATCCGGCACCACTTGATTGGCTGGGGGAACAGGATTTTCTTTGAGTCTCCCCCTGAGCCAGAGCTCACTTTTTAATTTTCGGAAGAAATATCAGCACCAGAGTCTGGTGCGGATCCAACCTCTACATTCTCTGAACTTTTCTTCACCCAAATCTTGCTCATCTGATTCCTAACTTCATCCGCATTCATCTTTTGTTTACCCTTGTCTTGATTCTGATTATACACCGGACCTCTTTTGTCCTGATTCTTGCTTCTGCAGACTTTAGCATTATGACCGGACCTATTGCAGATTTGGCAAATAACATTTCTTTGCATATTTGACTGATATCCTCTTGATCTGCATTGATTAGCCATATGACCTACTCTATTGCATGTAAAGCATCTACCTTTGAATGATTTTACTTGCATAATTCTGCATTCATGGGATTTGTGTCCATACCTTTTGCAGTTGAAGCACTGTCCGGAGAAGGATGAATTAATCTGATTCATTCTCTTTCTGCACTGATTAGCTTTGTGACCAAAGTGGTTGCAGCTGTGGCAGTATCCATTGAAAGATGGATATCTTTGAGCATTTGGCTGTCTTACCGGAGGTCTTCTAGGCCTGCTCCTTGGATTTTCTGATCCAAGATTCTTTTGACCAGATCCGGAGCTTTCTCCTTTCTCATATCCCAAACCATACTTGTCATCTGTCCTCTTTTGACTTCCAAGAAGAACTTCAAGTTGAGCAGAACTTATCTTGAATTTCTCTTTATATTCATTTGTTGTTTGAAGGTCTCTTTTGAGAGAGGCAATTTGATCCTCAAGTTTTTCTTCATTATCTTTGGCATCTTCAAGATCAGATTCAAGATGTCTGATAATCCTATCTATCTGGTGGCATTCTTCTGATTTTTCTTTAAGAGATTGTCTTAGATTGTCTTCAGCCTTTCTTTTTTCTTCAATCTCTTGAGTAAACTTTATAGTTCCTGATTCCATTTCATGTCTTAACATAATGACTTCTTTTGATAACTTTTCACATAACTTGGTTTGCTCAGTCAATTCTTCATTTGTATTGCTTTCTTCACTTTGTCTTGCCAACTGTTGGAGCAGCTCCTTTCTCTTTTTCATAGAGAGACTTAATTTGTCTTTTAATTCTCTCATGAATTCATCAGCCT
The DNA here is from genome assembly GCA_027924645.1 of Cunninghamia lanceolata. Lineage (NCBI taxonomy): Eukaryota > Viridiplantae > Streptophyta > Pinopsida > Cupressales > Cupressaceae > Cunninghamia > Cunninghamia lanceolata. The sequence goes on from BSBN01000582.1 coordinate 23,163,664, forward strand.
GTTTGAGTCTTTCTTTTAATTCATTGACTTCAGAATTTGACTGTTCAAGATCCTCAAGGGCAGTCTTGAGTTGCTCCCTTAAACCATATGCATCCATTTGAATTCCCAGATCTTCCTCAAGCTGTTAGGCTCTATTAGGAGGAACTTAGCTCTGATACCAATTGTTGATAACTGAGAGGGGGGGGGGGTGAATCAGTTATCCTAATTATTTTCCTTTTTGAATTTTCTTATTAATTAATGCAGCATTGAATCAAACACAAAAACATTACCATGAAATAAGAAACACATGACACAATATTTTTGACGTGGAAACCCTGTTAAGGGAGAAAACCACGGGGTGATTAACCCAAAAATTATTCTCTGTTAGAAGAATAGGAAATTACAAAATGGCACTTGCCAATTAGGGCTCACTGCCCGAGCACACTGCTCACAAGAGGCCCACTGCCTACAAGAAGACACACTGTCTACAAAGTGATAAGAATCACAGTCTTGAACTGATTGGAAGCATCTGCATATGCTAGAGTTTAGTTCCGGTTAGGCTCAGTACACTGATCTGCTGCACTTCATCTTTCCTCTGTTCTTTATTCTGCTATCCTTTCACATACCGGATCTTTCTTGCTACTTCTGCTCTGTTTTGGATTTATTCGCATATATATTACTTCATTCTTACACTTCACAACTAAATCCATCCTTTATATATATCCGCACAAGTAATTTCATCACCTTTCTAGTCGGCATCCGGAACAGTCTAGTTTCTTACAAACTTTGTTCTGTCGGCTGAATCCTTGTTCACCAAGCAATGCGGATCAAGCATATACTTGTAGATATCATTAATCATGTCGGCCAAACATGATTCATGCCTTCACAACCTTTATCATCAACAGTAACACATCCGGAAAGTAGTCTGATACTCTGTCAGTCAGTTCTTCCTCTGTTTTCACTGTCTCTCAGGAATCCGGTACTCAACTATTCATATCTTTTTCCTTGTCCATCACCAGAGGCTAAATCCTTGGAATATACCACTCAAGGTAGTCCTCTTGACTTCCCCAAATCCACACTGCACCAAGACACTTCCTCTGAGAGATCCGGATCAATCTGTCGGACCTTGCCACATGCTCTGTTCTTGTTCACCGGACCACAACAATCTTTATTCTGACTTCCGGTAGAGACACATCATGACTTGCAGATATGTGGGATGACCTTTATTGCCATCAATGACAATAACCATGAATCCATATAGTGTCTCTTGCCAACAGGATTTGCATCAAGGTTATTAACCTATGCATGGATCAATTCCATTTTTCTTTGAACATTAGGTGGTCTAAAAGCCATTGATGTTGTGTGCTCAATTATATTACCTTCATCTATCTCCATGAGTGGACCCACAAACATGAACTCATTGGCATCAAAACCAAATTCCATATGCACTGTCTTCAATTTGTTGAAAACATTTTCATCAGAATTTCTTGATAGATGATTGAAAGCATTTTCATCAATTATAACATCAGAGTAAAACTTGTTATTCTCCACTTTGTATTTTAGTTCTTTATAGAAACGACCCCTATTAACTGTAAAGTCATAATTTGTGTCACGCTAATCCCTTCTTCGAGCAATAATGATTGGTAAATATTGTATTGAATGTGGAAATTTTTTTACAACATGTTATATATTTTGTGGGAAAATTATCATGTGTCCTCTGTATTTATATTGACCACTTATTACATGTGTAACTTGTAGTATTGGGTTGACATGTGCAATCAACATTTCTTCAACTTGAGTCAATTTTGCAAGCTCCTCTCGTTGCAAACACGATCCATATTATTTGAAGCTAAAAATCTATTATTTCCTCTTTCTTGTTGACATCTATTACATATAGGATAGCGCAATGAAGACACATATCATGCGAGCACGTCAACCCAACAAAGGCACAAGGCCTGTGAGCTCTTTGGCCCAACGAGAGTTTAAACCTTGGTGGCCACCACAACAACTGTGCACCACCGAACCACGCTCTTATCAACATATTATATTATATTATATATATAAACCCTAACTATTTTATAATCCTCATTATTAAAAACCCTAATTATTTAAATCATAATTATATAACTTATAACATTATTAAATATAATAATATTATATTTATATTATTACATTATTATAAATTTTAACCCTGCCATTATTATTTTAAGCCCTAATAATAATATTTAATATTATAATAATATTATATATTATTATATTATATTATATTATATATTAATAATAATATTATTAATATTATATTAATTATTTTAAACCCTCGTCCAAGTTATTTTATACCCTAATCATTTTAAACCTTAACCCTAATTATTTTAAATCGTAACCCTAATGCTCATTTTAAACCCTAACCCTAATGTTCATTTTAAACCCTTATTATTTTAAACCCTAATCATAATTAAATCATAATAATTATTTTAAAGCCTAATTATTTTAAAGTTTCAATACATATTTAATTCCTAAAATTGATGACATGATTGTGTGATAGAAATCAGAAAACACTATCATACCCATTAGCACCATTACAACAACATTTACAAAAAACCTTTCAAAATTGAATTTAAACATGGATACAATGTGTAAATAGTCTCTAAACATTTGTCAAAAAATATTTCATATATACTTTCTGCCATAACAAAATAGTTTCTAAACACTTTCACATAGTGAGCCATTTATGCACTGATAACAACTCTTCATTAAAAGTTTCATAAATATTAGGCCAAACTTTGATAGTCACGTTATACTCCATAGCACACAAGGTAGGTATACCATAGTGTGCATGTAACAACTTGAATGATGGAATGACCTGATGCACCTAGAATCTAATGGAGTACTTGATCATAAAAATAGTAAGCAACCACTCCTCAATTGGGCCCACGTGATAACTAATTCACGATTGTCCCTTAAGAAATCTCATGAATCTCATACTATGCTCATTAGAAAGAGTGTTCTTGTTGATGATCACTATTGGCCTTATAGTGACCATCCAAATACATCCAGAAAGATAAAGATCTCGAAGCTCATGGTATAGAGTAGCTGACTAGTCACAAAAATATCCAATCTCTAATTGTCTAGATTATAAAATTTAACATCCAAGCTCATTTTCACCTTGGATACATAGAAGAAGTTAAAGTACTCAGCATAATTTTCAAATTTTCTTTCACTGGTCCTTGGTCCATTTACATTAATTTTGTTAACTATCTTCTCCCTCAACCAATAACAGACACTCAATTCCTCTATACGAAGGAAGGCATTCCATGGAAGATACCAATGATAGTTGGACAACCAAGTTGACACCCATGAATTTGTATTATGTGACATCTTGCTCTTGCATCAAAATAATTATTAGTTTACTCATTTTATTATACCAAAAGATATATATTGCCACACATTTTAGAAAACCACATATATGCTACTAAATGTTAACCAAATATATGTCATCAAACTAACTAAGAACATTTGTAATGGAAGTATTATCTATTGTCATAATTAAAAAAAATTGAGGTCAATAAATTAATACAAACTTGTTTGATATATATTAAAGTATAGAGTTATAGACACTAAAATCATAACTACACATATGTAGGCATTCACGTATACTCATAAAGACTCAAAACACTTAATAGTCATTAAAGCAAATTTGAACGTAATATATTAAAACACTTAATAATCATTAAAGCTAATTTGAACATAATATATTAAACACTTAATAGCTATTGAAGCAAATTTGACATAATATATTACATCAATTATCTTCTAAAAATTTCAATCTGTTCTCTTCAACCTTCTGCTTCGCAAGTTGTCTACCTTTTTTCATTTTTTCATAACGATCGTAGGTGAATGGTGGTATTATTCTCAGGCCTTCTAGTGAATTTACACGAGATATGGCCATAAAAGTCAATGTTCTTTCTCTTGGTCTTATATCAATAGTGGCTTTTGAAAGAGTCAAACCCTATGATTTATGCATTGTGAATGCCCATGCCAATCTTAATGGTAATTGAACTATCTTTCCCTTCAGTAATACTGTAACTAGAATTGTATTTGGATGATGATCTTCAAATGGTATTCCTAAATAATTATCAAACTCAACCATTACATATGTTGGTGGTTTTGGTGGAGCACTTCCAGGTTTGTATACAATCTTTTGAATATATCCTAGAGCTCCATTTACAAGACCTCCTTGTATCCAAAGATTTGAAGTCAACATTACCCTTGAATTTTTACTGATCAATAATTCCACATCAAGTTGTTCATTTAGACATCCTTCTGCTATATTAACACTTACCTCTTTTGTTGCAACACTACGTGCAATAAGATGCTTTGACGAATATACCATTTTCTTATTATGATTATGAACATTATCATTTGTAGAGAACAAATGAGCACCATTGTCAAACTCATCATTACTTGCAGCATCTATGCTAACACTGGTTCTTGTCATAAGCAACTTCTAGTGATCAATTGTTGGGTTTGCATCTCTTAGATTCATCAAAAGTTGTCAAAATCTTTGTTGCAACTGGGTGTTTTCTCCATCTTGTCTGAAAATTTTATCTAAAGTAACTACAATTTTAAATTCTTCCCACAACAATTTAGCCCATCTATTGTTGTCATATGCTGGTCTATCACTAACTGGAGGCATCTGGGCAAAATCTCCAACCAAAATCATAGATATACTTGAAAGATAAATGATAAAAATTATTTCCAAAACTATATCTTATTATTATAAAAAATTACTACATATGAATGACATGTATTAGAAAATAAAATTAGTGTCTTGATTAATCATAATAACAGGTATACCTACAAAGCTCATGTTTGCATTTTGTTGGAATGCTTGTCAGAGTGTCGAATCTATGTTTTCCAACAAATTCTAACCAATTAAGCTCATTTCATCAATCAAAATGTATATGATATGTGCTATTTCTTATTCAAAACTTGTCAATCTTGTTCCTTCCAGCCAAGGAAAAACTTGTATTGGGATTCTCAATTTAGAATGTATTGTAAAGGCTCCTATATTGAATGTTGCAACTTCTGTTGGTGCAATAATAGAAGGAGAGAATGACCAGACATTGCTGCATTTTCAAGAGCTTGACTTATGGCACCAATTAGATATGACTTTCTTGTTCCTAATGTTCCTTGAATTATCATGAACAACAACAGTCCATTTTGATTTCTATGGTAGTGTGCCATAATTATGTTAATTGCCTTGTTCTATTTATTTCTGAGGATTGTGTAGTTGATGCATTGTGGTATATCATAATGTATGAGATATCCATGATCTCTCATGCTTCTTATGAAATTGATTGCTCGAGTTGTGTACTCTTCACCTTGATATCCATTAGACCAATCTGTTTGTCTATCAATGTCTCTCCTCCCCAACATATCTATTTTTGAAACTTGCATATTTTGACCATGATGTAGTCTAGATATAATTTGTCATTCATGCTATGTGGTATTCCCTTGAACAACTTTATTGTCTTCAATTTTAGAATCACTGATATTTTCAATATTTTCTACAATTGATGTTTGTTCCACATTCCAAGGATTATAATTGAATGACTCCCAGTTTGCTATTATGTAATCATTATCATGACCAATATCTCTCTCTATGTCACATAATGGTTTGTACAATAATAACTCTAAAAAATAGAAGTCAATCCATTTATCTGACTCACGTGAAGGAATGGATACAAACTTAGGAAACACTCTAATATTAGCTACTCTTTGCCTTGGCTCCCATTTGTTGTCTCTTCTTTTTTTAGGATTTACATATCCATGATGTGGTTGCATCAATTAGTGACACCTTCCATAGAAAAAGACCTAGTTTTATATCTATCAATGAGAGATTTTGTTTATTCTTCATTGTTCTCCTCAATACTTACAGTCACAGGCTTGAACACCTCACGTGATACATTTAGATTAACAAATCTTCTAATGCTCTCTACCAATGGAAGTTCTAATAGCATGTGACATGTTTGTTGAGCTCCAATGTCTCTTTCTATAAGTGTCTCAGTCAGAAGCCTTCGATATGCTCATGCAACTAAATCATTAGAGTTTACTATGTTTGCAAGGTACATCAACATTTGGTGATATGATTATGAGCTTTTCTCTATTTTTGCTGCATACTTTGCAATATATTTGATCAACGCATGCTTGGAAAGAATAAGTTGCCAATCTATATTTTCTCTCCATAGTTGCAGTATGTAGCAATTGTGTGAATTCACTCTATCATCATTTCTTATAATTTTGTTCCCCCTAAATTTAATGGCCAAAGAGCATTCTACCTATAATCAATATCAACAACTTGTATATTTTATTACTTTGTAAATATATTATATTTAATTTCAATACACATATTTCTACTTAACGAAATAGTTATCTACAAATCACCCTTCCTCCTTTTTTGTAGGCATGCCCCCTCCCTACACATTGTGTGTCATTCTCCAGAGTTCAGGATTTCTTCATAGTCATGCTCAATGTCTATTTCTGCAAGTTGTCTTGTGTTTTTAGACATAGATGTTGAAGAAATTTTTTGAATGCCTACAATTGGAAATACAAATGAATGTATTAGTTATATTTTTATGGGAGTGTGGCATGTTTTCCATATGCACACGCAATTCGTTGATGGTGATCGACATGTCTTGAAGACTTCCTTTTACAAATACCACAGACAAATTGTGTGCATGATGTCTCATTATCATATTCATCATAAAATATCTAAATCTTGGATGTTGAACAAAATGATGATGCCTATACTGCAATAGGTGCTTTACAAATTCATATAGATGGACTCACCTCAATCGTGTTTCTAACCAGTCACATCTACCATCAGGAAACAATGTTAGAAATGCCATTGCAAGCAATCCTAGTGTGACATATTCATTGATAGGAGATGCATCGATTCTTGGCCAATCAATCAATATTGTTGGATTTGCATCACAGTTATTAACCCATGCATGGATCAATTCCATTTCTCTTTGGAGATTAGGTGGTCTGGAAGCCATTGATGTTTTGTGCTCAATTATATTACCTTCATCTGTCTCCATGAGTGGACCCACAAACATGAATTCATTTGCATCAGAATCAATTTCCATATGCACTGTCTTCAATTTGTTGAAAATATTTTCATCAGAATTTCTTGATAGATGATTGAAAGCATTTTCATCAATTATAACATTAGAATAAAACTTGTCATTCTCCACTTTGTATTTAAGTGCTTTATAGAAATGATCCCTATTGACTGTAAAGTCATAATTTGTGCCATGTTGATCACTTCTTTGAACAATAATGACTGACAAATGTTGTATTGAATGTGACAAAATTTTTGCATCATGTTCTATATTTTGTGGGAAACTTATCGTGTATCCTTTGTATTTATATTGACCACCTATTGCATGTGTAACTTGTAGTATTGGGCTGACACATGCAATCAACATTTCTTCAACTTGAGTCAATTTTACAAGCTCCTCTAGTTGCGGCCCGAGATCCATATTATTTGAAGCTAAAAATCTATTATTTCCTCTTTCTTGTCGACATCTATTACATACAGGACCTTCAGAGGTGTGATATACTTTGATTCCTAGTTAACATTCTTGACACATATAACACATGTTTGACATTCTAAAGCTATCTAATTGATGTAAAAATTGCATTTGGAATATTTTGAAATAAGCTTGAAGCATTCCATTTGGGTTTGATATATTTTGTACATTGTCTTCTACAAATAAATTCATCTCATCTTTAGTTGCATTCTGAGGTGTTGCTGGTACATGTTCTATTGATATTGAATTTTTATTTTCAAGATTTAGCTCAATATTTCCATCAGTTGGATGATTGTACCTCCCACTTGATTGGAGATTAAGTGTATTTCTTTCTTCTCTTTTAGAATGAGAGAGTTGTTTAAATGTTCGTTGATGACTATTTCTAATCACATTTGCTTCATCTCTATTTTGAGATTCCAATTCTTGTACTGTTACTTCTTCCCTTCTTCTAGCCCTTCTTTGTCTTTTAGCTTCATTGTGTCTTCTTCTTTGTTCCTCCCTTTGAACATCTGTCATTTGTTCTCATTATCGTCTATGATATTCTCTTTATAACTCTCTTTAATATTGCCTCCTTTGCTCCCCCAATTAAAAAATCATTCTCATTCACACCATAGCTAGACAATAAATAATATTTAAAACAATTTATTATAAATATTACAAATGTATCTTAATCTAATATATTAAATATATATACTAATTGATGCATTATTATAAGAGGTATATAATCTATAATCTAATATTATCTTATTAGATTATATGTTGAAATTAGGGTAGACAACTGAGAGGGGGGGGAGTGAATCAGTTGTCACAAAACTTTATCTTTTGCTGCATTTAATCTTCTTTACCACTTATTAATAGATTAATGATATAACCATGAAAGCATGAATCAACAACACATGAGTAGAAACACAATCAACACACATAACACCAGGATTTTTATGTGGAAACCCAATTAAGGGAAAAACCACGGTGGGGGTTAACCCACAACATATATTCTCTGTTAAAAGAATAGAAAAATGGGAAGGCACCTACCTTCAGGGACACTTCCTAGAGCTCACTGCTCCAAGAGATTCACTGTCTACAAAAACATTCACATGGTTAACACTGAAAGGTTGAACTAAGAAACAACATTTTGTCCATGCCAAGATTTAGTTCCATTGAAGCTCACAACACCTCTGCTCTGCCCCCAAACACTTCTTCTCTACCTCTGCAACTTCACGTACATATTCGCACACCATACCAAAAAATGCTCAAACCCATTGATCATATATATCTGTAACATGAAATTTCATCAACTGCAGTCGGCCTCAAGAAAACGTAGAAACTTTTTCAAGATCACTATTCTGTCAGCTGGATCTATGCACAAACATGAATGCAGGCCAAAACCTATGTATTTAAGTCACCACACATGTCGGCCAATACCACTGGATCTCATAGATTACTCAACCAACCACTTCTCTTAATCCACACAAGGATCAAACACCAAGTCATCCTATTCTTCACTGGATTGAACTATCTAACCAAAACCTAATACTCAGATGCTTGTAACTTTCAATCCCTTCATCACCGGAGGCTAAAACTTTGGATTTAGGTAGCCCTGACATCCCTTAATATTCCCTCAGATTTGAATCAGAATATGATTACCTATGGAGAAATGTAGACCAAAATGTTGAACCCTATCATATGCTCTATTCTTGTCTATCAAGACTTAGACAAATTTGCAATCTGACTTCTGTTATGATCAAATGATACAATGCGGATGTGTAAGATAGATTCAGTTGCCATCAATGACAACACCTAACATGCCTAGCAGTGTCTCTTGCCAACAATCTCCCCCTTTGGCATCGATGGCAACACTTAGTGAAATATGACTGTGTTAGAATAGCTCCCCCTTACTATGTACACTTGTGATTTCCAATGCTCCCCCTTAGATGAATTCTTCATTTTCCATTGCTTTCCACTCCCCCTTTAACATCAATGGCAAAGGTTGAGGTCCAGATCCAAAAATTCACACAAAAACTCTGTATACATACTTCCGCATATGAACACATGGTCCTCAAGCCTTGTTCATTAGCAAAAGGATGTCACCAAAAATATTTTTCAACAGTTTCAATTCACTGTCCCAGTTCTTCTTCATGCTATCCAAAATGGATATATACCCATTGAACAAAAATGCCTATGATTCTGCCTTTTGAAGATCAGTAGGATCACAAGTAGCAATAGCAACTTGGGTTTCTTCCAATGTATCATACATAGTCTCTAACTTAGGGGAAATCTATCCTTGAAGCTCATCCAATCTACCCAAAACTTTAAACTTTTCCTTCTCCAAATTACTCAATCCATCAAGCAAACTCACTACTTGACATTCTTTAGTTATTACAGACTCGGTTAAAGGACTATAGGACTGAGAGATGTTAGAAAATTTAAGCTCTAAGTCCTTAATCTTGTTCTCAATATCCTCAACAACTCTAGACCAAGCTAGGAAAAACTTATAAATTTCTGCACCTTCAGAGAGAGCATTTTGAATGCTCTTTACACTTGCATCAAGAACTGATCTATCATAACTAATCATTCTCTTTAATTTAACAAACTTCTTCTCATTAAATTCATTTTGGTCTTTAACTTCTGCTAACTTCTCAAAAGATACAAATGAGTACTTACAGAGTTTATCAGACTCTTCAACTGACTAGAGGGGGATGCTAATGAATCCTTCTGAAATGTAGGCATGATTTTCTCCAAAATGCTGGATGCAAGACCAAGGAACTCATTGTCTTCTATATGGGACTTCAAGATTTCCTCTCTGGCCTTAGCTTGTGCAAAAGAGGCCAACTTCAACTTTTGTACCGGTGATAGAGTATCCAAATTGATTAGACCTTGTATTATATCCAAATCTTCTGCAACTTATTTATCTTTCTCTAAAATTTCTTTCACTGCTTCTGCAGTGTCTCTTTCCCAATATGATGTTTTAGTTTTATGCTCTTTAGTGTCTGTATCTTCTCCCTTTTTGGAGTCAACTACATTGTCTTGCTTATCATTTTCATTCTTTTTCTTTGCCTATGCTTTCTCTGCATCATCAGCAGCGGCATCCTTCTTTTTATCTTTATCAAAAATGTCTTCTGCATTCTTTTCTGGAGGATTTTGTGTATCCTCAGTAGCAGCATTATCATCATTTTTATCAAATTCTTCAACATCCAGAATGGAGGAATCAATTCCATCATCAGTTTCTTCTTCAACAGTGGGAAGATGATGCCTTTTCAATGTATTCAAAAGAATTTCCAGAGTATCTTCAACTACCTTATCAATCTCACCCATCATGAGCTTATTCTGATCTTACTCCTGAAGTCCTCTTTCATTTCTTTGAATATCAAGTTCTTTTGATCCCGAGTAATTTGAGGACACAATTTTATTAGTACATGCTCCCAGAGCTCAATGTCTTTAACTTTTGCATTCTCTTTTCTTATTTCTAGAATATTTGCAAGGATTTCTAGAATTTCAGAAGTTATATCAAATAAAGTCTTATTATAGATATGCAAGTATTTGATTGTTGCTTCCTCCAAAACTCTCTTATCATCATCACTGTAATGATCATTAAATTTAGTCATTGGCTTTAAGTTTCTATATATATTGATTCAATTTATGATGTCTTCCATAGAAGGAGTAGGCTTCTCAACATAAGCCTCTGACTTATGCCTTTTACTTGACTTTTTGCTTTTGGAGGGCTTCTCCTTAGACACTTTAGCAACCTTAGTGCCTGAGGCCTTCAACTCTTTAACATCACCATATGAATCAGTTTGTTCTTCATCCTCCTTCTCCACAACATATGACCTTTTGCCCATTACTTTTGTCCCTTTTCCTTTCTTACCAATAGGTTTTTCTTTGAATTTCTCTGCAATAGGAGAAGGTGATGCACCGGAGGTTGAACCAGAACTCCTAGTAGTCCTTAACTTAGAAGGGGATTCTCCCTATTCCCTATCCTGCTTCTCCTTATTCTCTTTGAATACAAAGTGATTCAAATGTTGAGTGGATGACCTTTTATTCTCTGCAAAACCTAATTCACCATTGTAATAAATTCTTTTCCCTAATTCATCTGATTACACTATTTCTGAATATAATCAATCTTCAATTACTCCGCAATCAATCGCATTAGCTTCTTTTCTTCTGTAATTTGCTTTAATAGATCTACAATAGGCTTCTTTATCTTCATTCATCATGCTAGATTTAGGCAGACAAACTTTGGTAGGGGATTTATGATTTCTTTTGCTGCTCCCCTTGAGCCAGAACCTCTAGCTCAGTTTCTAGAGGAGGTACTAGGACTGGATGCTGGTGTTGATCTTTCCTTTGACTCAGAATCATCCTTTTTAATCCATATCTTGCTCATCTCCTTCTATGTTTCCACTAGATTTACTTTTTTCTTGCCTTTGTCCATCTTCTGCTCTATTCTTCCTTTACTAACCTGTGAGTTCTCTTTTCCCTTTTTGCTTCTACAAAATTTAGCAATATGTCTAGATTTGTTGCGGTTAAAACACATAATCTTATTCCTCTAACAATTACATGTTGGAGCAGGCCAAGATCTGCATTGCATTGCAATATGCCTGAACTTGTTGCAAGTAAAGCATCTTCCATTGAAAACTTGTTTGTTCTTAGGAGGATTCCTTGATCCACTTCTGCAATCCTCAGCCTTAAATGACCTATCTTTTTGCAATTAAAGCATTGAACAGAGAAAGATAATGCATTTTGATTCACTTTACTTCTACATTGATTAGCCCTATGACCATACTCATTGCATTTGAAACAATTACCATTGAAGGATGGATACCTTTGAGCATTGAGTTGTCTGACTGGAGATCTTATAGGTCTATTTCTCTGATTCCTTGATTCAAGATTTCTTTGTCTGCATTAAGAGCTTTCACCTTTCTCATATCCTAGACCATGCTTATCATCTACCTTCTTCTGACTATCAAGCAATACCTCAAGTTTAGATGAGCTTATCGTGAACTTCTCTTTATATTTATTTACATAAAAAAATGGGCCTCCTAAGGATGACATCATCATCTTTTTGAGTTATCAAAAATCAACTAAAAGATGACATCAACCGTTACGGTGACATCATCCAAAATAAAAATAAAATTATTTATTTTATAAAATAAAAATTTCTAAAATCTTATGAATTAACTCATGATGGTTAATTTAACTCTACATATCTTATTCTATTTCAATCATCTTTCTAAATAATAAAGATTCTTTTTTTTTTTTTTTAATTTATATTCTTAAGTTCTATTATAGAAATTATTATGTTTTCTAAAAAAACTTTCATTCTTTAAGAAAAAGAAAATCTAAAAAGCATTTCAAAAATATTTCAACAAATCTTTTCTTAAAAATTTTCTTTTATTCATTAATAGTATTAAAAATCATAAAACCTACTAGAAACATATTTAATATATTAATTCTAAACCTATAAAATCATAAATTTAAATATATATAAAATTATAAATATATAAAATCATTAATCTATATATATAAAATGATAATATGAAACTTAATTTAATATATAAAATTTTTAAAAATAAAATATCTAAGCTACTTGTACTTTGCTACTATTTATAATAATATTAATGTGTTTATTTAAATAATCATACATAAAAAATAATAGATGAATATTTTAAAGCTAAATTTAAATTTTTTATTTAGTACTTTTTAAAGCTAATTTAAATTTTATATACTAAAAAAAATTCTTTTGAAATAAAAATTCTTCTCTAACAAATTTAAAAAAATTTCTCTTTAAAATAACTCAATGCATAATAAAAAATAAAAAAATTATTGGAAAAAGAAAAATAAAAAGTTAACAAATATTCACAATAAAAATATTATTGAAGAGAGAAAAATTTAAAAAAATGAAAATAAACTAGTATATTTATATTTTAAAAAATATATCTAAAGTATACCAGAAATATCTTCTTGACTCCATGTTCTTTTTGTTTTCTATAGCTTTTGTGATTTTCTCCACTTTTTTTCCTTCAACCTTTTCCACTTTCTTTTTTTATTTTTATTTTTATTTTCCAATAGTTTTTATTTTTTATTTTTCCAATTTCTTTTTTTGGTGATTTTCTCCATCTTTTTTTAAAGTTTCCAATTTCTTTTTTGGTTTTTATTTTTTATTATCTTCTTGACTCCATGTTTTTTTTGTTTTCTATAGCTTTTGTGATTTTCTCCACTTTTTTTCCTCCAACCTTTTCCACTTTCTTTTTTTAATTTTAATTTTATTTTCCAATAGTTTTTTTTTTTAGTTTTTCAATTTTTTTTTGGTGATTTTCTCCATCTTTTTTTAAAGTTTCCAATTTCTTTTTTGGTTTTTATTTTTTATTTTCTTCAATTTCTTTTTTTGGTTTTTATTTTTAATTTTTTTCTTTTTTTAGTTTTTATTTTTATTTTATTTTTCTATAAAGTTAGGCAGAAAAAATGATTGCTCTCATCCCCACCCCAATGTGACTGTAAATGCCTCTCAGCATAAAAACTAAAAAATATTCATGATAAAAATTTATTGGATAAAAAAAAGCTGACAATTTTTATTTATATTTTAAATAAAGAAAACAAAAAAGCTGTTGTAAAATATTCTTTCATATAATACACGTTCAAAAAAATTAAAAATAAATTACTATAAGAGTTTGTTTTAAAATTAGGCAGTGTGGCTTTTTAAATATAACTTTTGGATAAAAGATTTTTTAAATAAAAAATAAATAATCAAGAAAAGAAATAATCTAAAATAAAATTGAACTTGATTTTTTAATAAATTATAATAGAAATATATGTTACCACTTTAAAAAAATAATGAACTTGAGTTTAAGGCTTTTTAAATAAAAAATAAATAATCAAGAAAAAAAAAAAATCTAAAATGAAAAGTGAACTTGAGTTTTTAATAAAAAAATAATAGAAATATATGTTACAACTTTTAAAAAACAATGAACTTGAGTTTTCTAAGGAATTATAATAGAAACACATGTCCCCACTTAACTCATGTAGTTAAGTAATTTATATTTATTTATATTTAAATAATTTATATTTATGAGATAAATTTTACTTTTTTAGAGTTTCCTAGGAGGCCCATTTTTTATGTAAATTTCCCCTAATAGGCTAGGTCATGTTTGAGAATGACAATTTGCCTTTCAAGTTGTTCCTCATTATACCTAGTTTCTTGTAGATCAGACTCTAGATGGCCAATTATTCTATCCAATATGCAACACTCTTCTGTTCTTTCTTTTAGAGACTAATTCAGGTTTTTTTCTATCTTCTTCCTTTCCTTGATTTCCTTGGTTAGCCTCATCACCCAAGATTCCATCTCATGTTTTAAGACAACAACTTCTTTTGCCAGCTTCTCATATTCCTTTGTCTTCTCCTTTAGAGCCTCATCAGTGCCATTGTCTTTCTTCTGATTTGCTAACTGTTGAAGTAGCTGCTTCCTCTTTTCCATATATTTTCTCAGTTGCCCTTTTAAAGTCTGAATGGAATCCTTAGCATCTTTAAGGTTCTCTTGCAGTTCTTTGACTTCTACTCTGGACTAATCAAGATATTCTAAAGCAACTCGAAGTTGTTCACTCATGCATCAGATCTTCCTCAAGCTGTTAAACTTCGTCCAAGGAACCTTGCTCTGATACCAATTATTGAAATTAGTGTAGACAACTGATAGGGGGGTGAATCAGTTGTCACAAAACTTTATCTTTTGCTACATTTAATCTTCTTTACCACTTATTAACAGATTAATGATATAACCATGAAAGCATGAATCAACAACACGAGCAGAAACACAATCAACACACATAACACCAGAATTTTTACATGGAAACCTGGTTAAGGGAAAAACCATGGTGGGGATTAACCCACATGATTTATTCTCTGTTAAAAGAATAGAAAAATAAGAAGGCACCTGCCTTCAGGCGCACTGTCCAGATCTCACTGCTCCAAGAGACTCACTATCTACAAAAACATTCACATGGTTAAAACTGAAAGGTTGAACTGAGAAACATCATCTTTGCCATGCCAAGCTTCAGTTCCATTGAAGCTCACAACACTTCTGCTCTACCCCCAAACACTTCTTCACTACCTCTGCATCTTCACATACATATTCGCACACCATACCACAGAATGCTCGAACCCATCAATCATATATATCTGCAATATGAAATTTCATCAACTGTAGTCAGCCTCAAGAAAACTTAGAAACTTTTTCAAGATCACTGTTCTATCAGCTGAATCCATGCATAGACTTCAATGCGGACCAAAACCTATGTATTCAAGTCATCACACATGTCGGCCAATACCACTAGGTCTCATAGATTACTCAACCAACCACTTCTTTTAATCTGCACAAGGATCAAACACCAAGTTAGCCTGTTCTTCACCGGACTAAACTGTCTAACCAAAACCTGATACTCAAATGCTTGTAACTTTCAATCCCTTCATCACCGGAGGCTAAAACTTTGGATTTAGGTAGCCTTGACATCCCTTAACATTGTTAGAATCTCAAAAGATTAATAACCCAGAAAACTAGTGCAAAGAATATATATTAAAACTATGAATGCAAATGATACGAAATCAAAGTAGCAACACAGAGTTAGTTTCTGATACAGTAATGCAAATGCTAAAAGCAAAATAGCATTAAGAGGATGCAAAAGCAAGAGATGCCAAATACAAGCCAGGTAGCATGCTTATATAGACTAGAAAGAGAGAGGAGGTGGCAACACCGACCAATGAGGAGCAACCATCTATCAGACTAAAGATAGCAAAGTATCTTCCCAAGATAGCTAATGGATGCTCACATGTAGGAAGGTGACACCTCTCAACCACTCACCTAATAAGACATGCTTTATTAACCTAAGGGAGATTAACAGAAGTGTAGGAAAAACCTAGGAATATAGGAAAAAATAAATAACCCTCTAGGAAAATAAAAACCTACACTAACACCCCCCCATAAGAGAAGCTTCGGTGGATGTTGACATGGGTCCCAGCAAATCAAGCCTGATGAGGTACCCATGTACATAAAATTCCCCCCAAAAGTAGAGAGTCAAGACGCTGAGTGAGAGGAAGAAGCCACCCCCAGAAGATGAAGCATCTCGCACCCCCTACAAAGCTCGTAAATGAAGGAACTTGCTCTCAGTGAAAGGTTTGGTGAAGATATCAGCAACCTACTCGGAAGTCAGATAGTAGAGAAGGTTGATGACATGGCCACGGATGAGCTCCCAGATGTAGTGCATGTGGACCTCTATGTGTTTGGTCTGCTGATGATGGACCAGATTCTCTGAGATCTGAATGGCACTTTGGTTGTCACAAAATATGACTGATGGCCGTCTGATCTGGATACCAAACTCAGTGAGAAGATTCTGAAGCCAAATGGCATTAGTGGCGGCATTCACAGCTCCCTGATACTTGGCCTCAGTAGAAGATAGAGCAATAGCAGACTGCTTCTTGCTTGACCAACAAACAGGACCTGAACCAAGTGAGAAGCTGTAACCTAAAGTAGACTTGCGATCCTGAGAATCGCCCACCCAATCAGAATCTGTGTAGCCCACCAAGTCAAGCTCAATACCCGTTGCGTAGTTAATCCCAAAACTATCAATCCCCTCTAAAGTGCAAAACCTATCAAATCGATGGTTGACATACTCACCACCATTGTCAGTGCGCAAAACCTTGATGGCATTCTCAGATTGCTTCTCTACAAAATTTTTGAAGTCCTGAAAGTGATCAAATACCTCTGACTTCTGTTTGAGAAAGTACACCCAAGTATATTGAGAAAAGTCATCAATGAATGTGAGGACATATCTAGCCCTGCTGAAAGAAGGATGCTGAAATGGACTAGCCAAATCACTGTGAACTAACTCCAGTATCTATGAAGCTCTCCATGCCTTACCTTTGTAAAACTTTTCCTTAGGATGCTTACCAAGAATGCAACCTTGGCAAACACCACCTAAAAACTGAACTGAAGGCAACCCTGTGACCATGCTCTACTAGTTGAGCTGCTGCAAGTAGCGGAAGTTAAGATGGCCAAACCACTCATGCCATACTCTACTCACATCATTAGAATAAGTGAGCAAAATAGTTGAAGGAGGATCAGGAACAAAGTGAGAAAATAGGTAGAGCCATGACTGATGATCTGCTCTCCCAACTGCAACTATAGAACCACTGTACAACTCATGAATCTCCACTGAATCAGGAATGAACTCAACCCTCTTGCCTGAACCTGTGTGAGTGATCTGGTATACCGATATGAGATTAGTTGATAATGAGGGCACACAAAGAACATCATGGAATGTGCCATCGCCCACATCAACAGACCCTCTGCCACACACCGTAACAGGAGTGTTATCACCCATGCAAGTTCTTCCTTAGATGAAGCCATGTGGTGCGAAGCACCCAAATCAAGAACCCAAGTGGATGGTGAAGAAGCAACTGCAACAAGGGCCTTGCCCTTTCCTTTCCCCTTGCTATTTTCTTTTGTCTTATTAGACCCCTCATTAGAACTCTATTTGACAGAATCAGGAACACTGATATTATTCTTCTCAAGAATGTGTGTCAAGTGATCAATTTGTTTCTTCAGACATTTATGTTCATCATGATTGGCTCTTTTACAATAGGCACATTGGGCCCTCTCTTTCTTAGGCTTGTCACCCTTGGAATATTGGGTCTCATTAGTTGCTTTTGAAGCAACCGATATCTAATCCTTCTTCTCCTTGCTATTCTTTTGTTTCTTATCCTTACTATTGTTGTTACTACTTTGTCCTTTTTGTTCTTTTGTGCCTTGGTTGGCAGCCAAGGCATGTGAATTAGAGGACTTAAGAGTGCCCATCTAAATTAGCTTGTCCTATTCCCAAGTGAGATTGACAGCAAAATCATCTAAAGATGGCATGGTGAATTGAGAACCAAGTGCACCCTTAGTAGCATAGAAAGCAGAAATAAACACAGAATATTCTAAACTTAGCTTAGAGAGAATACTAAGAATCAGTTGTTCATCTTTCTTTTCAATTCCACATTATTTTAACTGCAACCTTAGTGATTTCAATTTAGTGAAGAAATCCTGGATTGTGTTGAAACTACCTAGACTTAAACTAATTAGTTCATTTTCCAACATATGACCCCTCATTGAATCTTGTGTACCAAATAGTGTTTCTAGCTTGGTCCAGATTTCATTTGGCGTATTCAAAGACTCAATGTGAAAGAGAAAATTAGGAGAAACAGACAAACACAATGTTCCATATGCCTCATCACATTTGTTAAACCACTTAGGCTTATCTTCATCTTTAGCAGGTTCAGTTTCAAGTCCCATAGTTATCCTATTTAATCCAACTTTCCTTAAGTGAATTGTCATACATGATTTCCACTCAAAGTAATTTTATAGAGTTAGGATGAGCAGATTTGTTTGAGCCATGATGAAGAAATTCAGAGAAGAAGTGCTGAAAAGAAGAGAACCCAACCAAGACAACCCCCCCTTTTCATTCAATCAAAGAACCCCCCGAGAAAATATGATTTGGCACTTTATATTAGTGCATTTACAACTACCACTAGCAATAAATACTAAGTGGTTTTGATTTCAATGCATTTACAAAACCCTCATGAAGAGCCTATGCTGAAAATACAACTTTGGCATAATATCCAAAGAAATAAACAGCACCACTGCGATCTACTCAAAAAATCACGCACTTTAAAAAAAAAAATCACCTCGATACGAGGTCGTATGTGAAAGTTATGATCCTCCGAAGTTCCCAAAACGAGAACCGTGTAATGTCACAATTGAGAATCTGTAATTTCTAAAAAATCTTGGCATCAAAATCAAAAAATGTCTGCACTAGTGCATAGAACATGAAAAAATAGCCAAAATCAAAAAAACATTCATGGGAAAAGGAGTCCGTATGAGCAAGAGCAGAGCATTTGAAAATTGTCTTCAAAACTGCAACTACCAATGGAGAGGGGTCTTGCTGTAGCTTTTTGAGCATGTTTCTACAAAATATATAGACTACATGCAAAAATAGAAAGATACCCAGATGGTTTTTCTGTGCTGCGAACAAAACCCAGAAGGCGTTTTTCTTGCAAGTGTACAGAAGATGTTGCTCCAGTGTAAATAGAATGCCTTTAGCTACAAAAAATGACCCCAACAACCAAAAAGTGACATGCAAAGGCTGAATTAGATGTTGGAACCTGTAATATTGATTAAAAAGACCAAATATGCAAGCTGGTTGTCAGATTTAAGCTTGAAACCCCAGTTTCGCAACTGTGTATGACAATCTCTGATTTTGGTGAAACAAAAGCCAAATCTGACTTTCTCAAGCCTTCTGGATGCGTTGGAATAGCTAGAAGTGCTGCCAGTATAACTAGAAATGCTGCAATCACCTAGATTTCATAAAACACATGTGCAAACCCCATAGATTAAAAAAGTTTCCGTCAAACTTTTCTAATTCTCAAGATCATCCGAAGATGCAAGAGAAGAGCATACTGGGTTCTTCGAAAAACTGTAATAAGATTTATTAGCCCCCCCCGAATCTCTCAAATATGGAAACTAAAATCTAATCTTGCACATAGAATAGCTCTGATACCATGTTAGAATCTGAAAAGATTAATAACCCAGAAAACTAGTGGAAAGAATAGATATTAAAACTATGAATGCAAATGATACGAAATCAAAATAGCAACACAGAGTTAGTCTCCGAGAGAGTAATGCAAATGCTAGAAGCAAAATAGCATTAAGAGGATACAAAAGTAAAAGATGCCAAATACAAGCCAGGTAGCATGCTTATATAGACTAGGAAGAGAGAGGAGGTGGCAACACCGACCAATGAGGAGCAACCATCTATCGGACTAAAGATAGCAAAGTATCTTCCCAAGATAGCTAATGGATGCTCACATGTAAGAAGGTTACACCTCGCAACCACTCACCTAATAAGACATACTTTATTAACCTAAGCGAGATTAATAGAAGTGTAGGAAAAACCTCAGAATATAGGGAAAAATACATAACCCTCTAGGAAAATAAAAACCTACACTAACACCCCCCCATAAGCGAAGATTAGGTGGATGTAGACATGGGTCCCGTCAAATCAAGCCTGATGAGGTACCCATGTACATAAAATTCCCCCCAAAAGAGAGAGAGAGAAGAGACCCCCCCAAAAGTAGAGAGAGTCAAGACGTCGAGTGAGAGGAAGAAGCCCCCCCAGAAGATGAAGCATCCCACACCCCTAGCAAAGCTCGTAAATGAAGGAACTTGCTCTCAGTGAAGGGTTTGGTGAAGATACCAGCAACCTGCTTGGAAGTCAGACAGTAGAGAAGGTTGATGACGTGGCCATGGATGAGCTCCCAGATGTAGTGCATGTGGACCTCTATGTGTTTGGTCCGCTGATGATGGACCGGATTCCATGAGATCTGAATGGCACTCTGGTTGTCACAAAATATGACTGATGGCCATCTAATCTGGATACCAAACTCAGTGAGAAGATTCTGAAGCCAAATGGCCTTAGTGGCAGCATTCACAGCCCCCCGATACTCGGCCTCAGTAGAAGATAGAGCAATAGCAGACTGCTTCTTGCTCGACCAACAAACAGGACCTGAACCAAGTGAGAAGCTGTAACCTGAAGTAGACTTGTGATCCTGAGAATCGCTCGCCCAATCAAAATCTGTGTAGCCACCAAGTCAAGGTCAATATCCGTTGCGTAGTGAATCCCAAAACTATGAGAACCCTGAATGTAGTGAAGGATCCGCTTGGCTGCTTTCCAGTGCAACTCATGAGGCTCCTGCATGAATCGTGAAACCATGCCTATAGGATATGAAATGTCAAGTCTCGTATGAGTCAGATAAATGAGACTCCCAACAAGCTGTCGGTACAAAGTGCCATCAACAAGTGGAGAAGAACACTGAGCCTCAAGTTTGACTCCAGAAAGAAAGGGAGTTAGAGCAGGCTTGCAGTCAACCATATGAAACCTCGAGAGAAAATCTAGAGCATACTTGGACTGGTTGATGGTGATCTTGGAAGCAGACTGGTAGATCTCAATCCTGAGAAAGTAATGCAACAAGCCCAAGTCAGTCATCAAAAACTTGTCATGAAGGGCAGTTTTGACAGCCCCAATGGTGGATGAAGAACTCCCTATGATCAACAAGTCATCAACATACAGAACCAGGAATAGGAGTGAATCATCTTGCTGCAAAATGCAGACATTGGGATGAGAATGGCATCGAGTGAACCTAACTGATAGAAGGAATGAGTCCATCTTGGCATACCAGGCTCGAGGAGCCTATTTGAGGCCATAGAGAGACTTCTGAAGATGGCACACAGGTGAATAATCCTGAAGGAACCCCTGTGGCTACTCCATGTATATCTCCTCCTGAAGGTCACCATGAAGAAAAGCACTCTTCACATCCATCTGGTGTACTTCCCAACAATTAGCTGCAGCAATGGCAAGAACAAGTTGGATGGAATTCATTCGGGCAATTGGCACAAAAGTCTCAGAGTAGTCAATCCCAGGAACCTAGGAGAATCCTTTGGCGACCAAGCGAGCCTTATGCTTGTCAACTGACCCATCTGCTGCAAATTTTGTCCAATAGATCCACTTACATCGAACAAGTTTTCTTCCCTTAGGAAGAGGGACAAGATCCCAAGTGTGGTTCCTCATCAAGGAACTATACTCCTCCTGCATAGCTATATTCCACTCAGGAATACCAGAAGCCTCATGAAAAGACTGTGGATCTGAGGCAATAGCAATGAAGACATGGGGAGCATCCTGGAACTGTGAATGAGTCCACCTGGTGTCTGATGGATCCCCAACCCAATCACCTACAGATTGCAAGGTCTTTCTAGCCCAAAGTGGACCAGAAGATGGAGAATCTGGAGGAGAATCATCTACCTCTGAATGATGACTAGGAGAGGAAGGAGGTAAGTCCTCTGAATCACTCTCTGCATCAGAAGTGGAGGTAGAAGACTGCTCAGGTGAATCTGACTCATCAGAAGATCTGTCATGTATCCCAAGTGACTCCAATGTCAAAGTAGGAGTTGGAGAAGTGATAGAAAGTGAGCTCGAAGAGCCCTCCTCAAACTGAACACTCCTCTCAATGAACAACTCATGTGTAGTAGGGTGGAGCAACCGATAACCCTTCACACCATCAGGATAACCTACAAATATGCAAGGTCTACTCTATGGATCCAAGGCCTTGTGTTTCTCTATAGGAATGTGGGCCCATGCAGGAGAACCAAAAACTTGAAAGTGCTTAACTGATGGTTTCTAACTGCTCCAAGCTTCAAAAGGAGTGACTCCCTTCAAGGCTCGGTGAGGAACACGGTTTTGGATATAACAAGCATAGTTAATGGCCTCTGCCCAATACTATGGTGCAAGGGATCTAGAGTGAATCATGCAATTTGCCATTTCCTTCAAAGACCTATTCTTCCGTTCTGCAACACCATTCTGCTAAGGATTGTATGGAACTGAATGCTGCAAATCAATCCCCTCTGAAGTGCAAAACCTATCAAATCGATGGTTGACATACTCACCACCATTGTCAGTGCGCAAAACCTTGATGGCTTTCTTGGATTGCTTCTCTACAAAATTTTTGAAGTCCTAAAAGTGATCAAATACCTCTGACTTCTGTTTGAGAAAGTACACCCAAGTATATCGAGAAAAGTCATCAATGAATGTGAGGACATATCTAGCCCTATTGAAAGAAGGATGTTGAAATGGACCAGCCAAATCACTGTGAACTAACTCTAGTATCTGTGAAGCTCTCCATGCCTTACCTTTGTCAAACTTTTCCTTAGGATGCTTACCAAGAATGCAACCTTGGCAAACACCACCTGAAAATTGAACTGAAGGCAACCCTGTGACCATGCTCTACTGGTTGAGCTACTGCAAGTAGCGGAAGTTAAGATGGCCAAACCGCTCATGCCATAATCTACTCACATCATTAGAATGAGTGAGAAAAATAGTCAAAGGAGGATCAGGAACAAAGTGAGAAAACAGGTAGAGCCATGACTGATGATCTGCTCTCCCAACTGCAACTGTAGAACTACTGTGCAACTCACGAATCTCCACTGAATCAGGAGTGAACTCAACCCGCTTGCCTGAACCTATGTGAGTGATCTGGTATACCGATAGGAGATTAGTTGATAATGAGGGCACACAAAGAACATCATGGAATGTGCCATCCCCCACATCAACAGACCCTCTCCCACACACCGTAACATGAGTGTTATCACCCATCAAAATAGAAGGCATAGTACACGGCTCCAAAGATGCAAGTTCTTCCTTAGATGAAGCCATGTGGTGCGAAGCACCCAAATCAAGAACCCAAGTGGATGGTGAAGAAGCAACTGGAACAAGGGCCTTGCCCTTTCCTCTCCCCTTGCTGTTTTCTTTTGCCTTATTAGACCCCTCATTAGAACTCTATTTGATAGACTCAGGAACACTGATATTATTCTTCTCAAGAATGTGTGTCAAGTGATCAATTTGTTTCTTTAGACATTTATGTTCATCATGACTGGGTCTTTTACAATAGGCACATTGGACCCTCTCTTTCTTAGGCTTGTCACCCTTGGAATATTGGGTCTCATTAGTTTCTTTTGAAGCAACCGATATCTAATCCTTCTTCTCCTTGCTATTCTTTTGTTTCTTATCCTTACTATTGTTGTTACTACTTTGTCCTTTTTGTTCTTTTGTGCCTTGGTTGGCAGCCAAGGCATGTGACTTAGAGGACTTAAGAGTGCCCATCTGAATTAGCTTGTCCTATTCTCGAGTGAGATTGATAGCAAAATCATCTAAAGATGGCATGGTGAATTGAGTACCAAGTGCACCCTTAGTAGCATAGAAAGTAGAAACAAACACAGAATATTCTGAACTTAGCTTAGAGAGAATACTAAGAATCAGTTGTTCATCTTTCTTTTCAATTCCACATTGTTTTAACTACAACCTCAGTGATTTCAATTTAGTGAAGAAATCTTGGATTGTGTTGAAACTGCCTAGACTTAAACTAATTAATTCATTTTCTAACATATGACCCCTCACTGAATCTTGTGTACCAAATAGTGTTTCTAGCTTTGTCCAGATTTCATTTGGCGTATTCAAAGACTCAATGTGAAAGAGAAAATCAGGAGAAATAGACAAACATAATGTTTGACATGCCTCATCACATTTGTTAAACCACTTAGGCTTATCTTCATCTTTAGCAGGTTCAGTTTCAAGTCCCATAGTTATCCTATTTAATCCAGCTTTCCTTAAGTGAATTGTCATGCATGATTTCCACTCAAAGTAATTGTATAGAGTTAGGATGGGCAGATTTGTTTGATCCATGATGAAGAAATGCAGAGAAGAAGTGCTGAAAAGAAGAGAACCCAACCAAGACAACCCCCCCTTTTCACTCAATCAAATAACCCCCCAAGACAATATGATTTGGCATTTTATATTAGTGCATTTACAACTACCACTAGCAATAAATACTAAGTGGTTTTGATTTCAATGCATTCACAAAACCCTCATGAAGAGCATATGCTGAAAATACGACTTTGGCATAATATCTAGAAAAATAATAGCACCACTGCGATCTACTCGAAAAATCATGCACTTTCAGAAAAAGAATCACCTCGATACGAGGTTGTATGTGAAAGTTATGATCCTCTGAAGTTCCCAAAACGAGAACCGTGCAATGTCATGACTGAGAATCTATAATTTCTAAAAAATCTTGGCATCAAAATCAAAAAACGTCTGCACTAGTGCATAGAACATGAAAAAATAGCTAAAATCAAAAAAACATTCGTGGGAAAAGGAGTCTGTATGAGCAAGAATGGAGCATTTGAAAACTATCTTCAAAACTGCAAGTGCCAACGGAGAGGGGTTCTGTTGTAGCTTTCTAAGCGCATTTTTGCAAAATATATAGACTACATGCAAAAATAGAAAGATACCCAGATGGTTTTTCTGTGTTGCAAACAAAACCCAAAAGGCATTTTTTTGCAAGTGCATAGAAGGTGTTGCTCTAGTGTAAATAGAATGCCTTTAGCTACAAAAAATGACCCCAACAAACAAAAAATGACATGCAAAGGCTGAATCAGATGCTGGAACCTGCAATATTGATTCAAAAGACCAAATATGCAAGCTGGTTGTCAGATTTGAGCTCAAAACCCCAGTTCCGCAACTATGTATGACGATCTCTGATTTTGGTGAAACGAAATCCAAATCTGACTTTCTCAAGCCTTCTGGACACGTTGGAATAGCTAGAAGTGCTGCCAGTATAACCAAAAATGCTGCAATCACCTAGATTTCATAAAACACATGTGCAAGCGCCAGAGATTAAAAAAGTTTCTGTCAAACTTTTCTGATTCCCAAGATCATCCGAAGATGCAAGAGAAGAGCATACTGGCTTCTTCGAAAAACTGTAATAAGATTTATTAGCCCCCCCCAGAATCTCTCAAATATGGAAACTAAAATTTAATCTTGCACATAGAATAGCTCTGATACCATGTTAGAATCTGAAAAGATTAATAACCCAGAAAACTAGTACAAAGAATAGATATTAAAACTATGAATTCAAATGATACGAAATCAAAATAGCAACACAGAGTTAGTCTCCGAGAGCGTAATGCAAATGCTAGAAGCAAAATAGCATTAAGAGGATGCAAAAGTAAAAGATGCCAAATACAAGCCAGGTAGCATGCTTATATAGACTAGGAAGAGAGAGGAGGTGGCAACACCGACTAATGAGGAGCAACCATCTATCGGACTAAAGATAGCAAAGTATCTTCCCAAGATAGCTAATGGATGTTCACATGTAGGAAGGTGACACCTCACAACCACTCACCTAATAAGACATGCTTTATTAACCTAAGCGAGATTAATAGAAGTGTAGGAAAAACCTAGGAATATAGGGAAAAATAAATAACCCTCTAAGAAAATAAAAACCTACACTAACAAACGTTCCCTCAGATCCGCAACACAATATGATTACCTATGGAGAAATACGAACCAAAATGTTGAACCCTGTCATATGCTCTGTTCTTGTCTATCTGGACTTAGACAAATCTGTAATTTGACTTCTGTTATGATCAAATGATGCAATGCGGATGTGTAAGATAGATTCAGTTGCCATCAATGACAACACTTGACATGCTTAGCAGTGTCTCTTGCCAACATTATATTATTATTATTATTTATTAAAGTATATTAATATGTTTCAATTCTATACATTGAGCATTATTTTGACCAAATAATTAGGATTTTGAAGAACTATTAAATATCCTTTCAATTTATAATATATGTGATAAGGAATATACAAAAGAGATATATATAATAGAATACAAATAAGAGCTATATTTATATTTTGTTGTCCTTTCAATTTACATAAATGAGAAAAAACATACATGCTTGATAACTAATAAAGAATCCACACAAGAAGTATTGAAGGAGGAATATACATAGCAGTTACTAAACTATACTATAATTCTACACATTGTTTAAATACATTTGAAGTTCTTTAATGATGAGAAGCGAATCACCTTCTCCGTGTTGTTCATCATGATTTAATTATTTTAGAAAAGTAGAAAATCTAGCTACTTTTTTGCATGTCTCATGAAATTTTTCTGCAATGTCTTCCATTTGTAAGATTTCTTCTTCTTCAATGGCTACAGTGCATAAGCTTGTGTCTTCAATTTCTATGATGATTTTGGTGCAGTGTTCTAAAATAGATTTTGCTAATTTTTCTATAGGTGGGCTTGTAATAGAGATTTCCAATTCATTTTGTGAAACATCCATAATTTTAATTATTTGTTGAATATTATAAAGCAATCAAATTAATATATATGTAAAAATTTATAAGAAAAATTAAAGAAAAAATAAAAATTCTTTTCACATTTATCAATGAAACATTTAATTATATTGAGTGTATAAATTACAATCACAATTACATTTAATTATATTGTATCATTTTTTCTTAAAGTTGATCTAAAAACTTAAATTTAATTATATTTTTACTGGTTTTACTTTGATATTTAGCCTCATAATGTTTGTTTATGTTTTTACTTAAATTTAAAATATTTTTAAATAAAAAGTTAGAAAAAGTTATGATTATCCACTTTTATTGTAATGAGATTAATGTAAATATTATTTGTGAGTGCATTAAAAGATAATAATAAAAATTATTTGTAATTTTGTAAAGGTAAATGTGATGTTATTTTCTTTTTTAAAAGTGTTGAAATTGTTTTACTGACCTCAAATTTTCTGAATTGTGGCAATAGAAAATAATTCCATTACAAATGTTCTTAGTTAAATATTTTGAAATTAATAACTATTACCTTTTACCAACATTAAAAATAAAAGTTGATACACCACATAAGAGATAAACTATTTTTTTAAATATATTTTTGGTTTAATTAACTATTTTGTTTGAAAAATAGTTCTTCTCAAATCCATAAAAAGGATCACTAAGTTTGTGTAATTATTTGTGAGTGCATTAAAAGATAATTATAAACATTATTTGTAATTTTGTAAAGGTAAATGTGATGTTATTTTCTTTTTGAAAAGTGTTGAAATTTTTTATTTATTTTTATCAATACAAAGCAGCTAAGGGACTGCACCCTTGTATTATAATAAAAGTATGAACATTACATATGAGCAAGGCATCATTAATAATCACCCTGAATAAAACCATCTCCAACCAAAAAGGTCTATCAGGTAACCAAGATCAAAATGGTGCCACACCACCCTAACCCCAGCTGAAACAAAACACTAGAATATTTACAAACATTGTGAAATTACCAGACCCTGGTAGAAACCTCGACCACCCACCAAGACTAGATCAGACTAGATCTATCACCTATCAACAGTAGCATTACCAAACAAGGAACTTGAACTCAACGGGTACAGATTCTCAGCCTCCCCCAGTTGGCAAAGCCTTCTGCATCTACAAGCCATTCTTCCACAATAAAATCTTACAACTAGCTCGCACCGTCCTCTAGAATCAAGTCCAGAATTTGTTTGAGGAATTTTATTCCTTGTATCACCACTGTTTGAAACCTTGGAAGAGAAGTCGGGTCACGTGAGAAAACTAGAGGGAACCTCTCTGGTGGTTGGCCTTGCCGACGCAGAACATAGTAATCTCCTAGTAATGGAATCCCCCTCCCCACCTCATAGTTCACCAACACATCATCCAAACCACCCAGGAACTTCCCCCATATCAATTGCTTGCTGAGTTGCCTCAACATGTCCTTCAATTCACCTACCTCCAATATGGACCCTAGAAACATGGCGACTACATCTATATTTACCCTATATCTGTGATAGGAGCTCAAGAATCCCTCCCCCAACACCATCTTCAGAGCATGGAGGTTTAGGATGTGCTTTGATTTAAAGATCAAACCCATCCTCTTCTCTGTCACCTCCCCCAAGAAAGCTAGCTGTCTGCTCAAGCTTTCCAGGATTATTAGGGTGTCCATGCTGATTGCCTTAAGCTGACCACACCAAGCCTGCTGGGATGAAACAAGCCTTGTTATCCTACACACACCAATACTTAAGACCGCTCACCAGCTCTCTTCCTGACATCGCACACTTCTCATCATGAGTGTGAGCGCCCTTGACTCCACTCTCACATACTTTGCCATCATCTCTTGGTATGGCATTGTCATTTCAAGAATTTCCTCCCAGTGCGACCTTTTTGGCCAAGTCATCTGCCAACCCATTGCCTTCGCGGTATATGTGGGTAACCTTGAAGGTGTCTAACTCTGAAAGAATTTGAATGATGGGGGTTAGCCATCTCCTAAGCTTCTAATTAGGAGTCCAACCTGTCTTAATAGCGTTGATCGTTATTAGGGAATCCCCTTCTAGATGAATTTTCCTCAATTTTTTTCTCTTAGCACATTGAAGCCCTATCAAGGCAGCCTTGAATTCAGCTTCATTGTTTGTGCCAATCCCTAAATAGATGGATTTTTCCATTAATGTTCTACCTTCGTGGTCCCTGATCACACATCCAGCCCCACTTTCACATGGATTTCCCTTTGCAGCTCCATTAAAGTTTATTTTTGCCCATCCTTCCTCTGGTGCCAATCATCTCACTTCTTCCCTCAAAACCCCTACAAGGCTAATCCCAGGAGCCCCATTAACAGGGGAAGTGTTGAAATTATTTTACTGACCTCAAATTCTCTTAATTATGGCAACAAATAATAATTCCATTACAAATGTTCTTAGTTAAATATTTTGAAATTAAAAGCTCTTACCTTTTACCAACATTAAAAATAAATGTTGATACACCACATAAGAGATAAACTAATTTTTAAAGTTGATACACCACATAAGAGAAACTAAATTTTTTTATATTTTTTTGGTTTAATTAACTATTTTATTTGAAAAATAATTCTTCTCAAATCCATAAAAGCGATCACAACACATAAGCTTGTGTATTATTATTATATTATTATTAAAAGATAATTATAAAAAAGATGCGTAATTTTGTAAAGGAAAATGTGATGTTATTTTATTTGTTGAAAGTGTTGAAATTTTATTAAAATTGTGATTAAAATATTTTGAAATTAAAAACTATTACCTTTTACCAACATTAAAAATAAAAGTGGATACACCACATAAGAAAATATTATAAAATAATTTATAAAATATCTCAATGAATGTCAAATCATAATATTTATAAAACAACTAAATAATTAGTGAGATAACATAACATAAATTAAAAAAAATGCAAATTCTTTTCACATTTATATATTAGAATCACAATTACATTTAATTATATTGTATATTTTTTCTTAAATTGATCTTAAAAAACTTAAATTTAATTATATTTTTACTGTATTCTTCTAAAATAAATTGAGTGTTGCAATTGAATGTAATTATATCTTACCAGCAAGAACGCTATCAAATGAATCTAGAAGTTGTGGAGTAGAATCAGGTAACGAAGATTGCACTATATTCTTATAAAATAAACTAAGTGGCAATTGAGTGTAATTATATCTTACCAGCAAGAACACTTTCAAATGAATTTGGAAGTTGTGGATAAAATTTAAACTGTTAGAAAATTTTTAACTTGATGTTTTGGAACTTGTTCAAGGACATGTGATAGCACACTTTTGTCTGTTGGTTTTTTGGAACCATGACTTTCCAGATATGATTTTTTTTGAATAAATAGAGAGGTTTTGGTTGGCCAAATCTACTGGTTGAACTTTGTTAAGGGATGGAAAATGTGGAGCATTTTATTTTAAGAACAATTGCTTAGTTAATATATAAGTTGGAGCGATGATGGTGCTTCTTCTTTCCAATCTGACTAAGCTCTTTGCCTCTTCTTTCCAATTTGATCAAACTCCTTTTTCCCCGTATTTCAAGCTTATGAACTAACTCTTTACTCTGGCTGTCTTCAAGCTATTGCAATTGATTTCTTGTATACCAATACTCTTTAAGAAATAAATATACATCATTTAACTAATACTAATCTATTCCAATCTTTTCCCTTAGACGGTTAAATTTCTCAATAATTTTTTTAACAAACATCATCCACTTTGATACTAGTTTCTAGAAGAAAGTAAAATCAACTAAAATTGAAGTTCTCAATTGTTTTTCAAAACTAAACCTGTTAACTTTGATATTAGTTTTGTAGTAGAGTATAAAAATAAAGGAAACAAAGAATATTAACTAATAGTAAATTCCCATTAAACATCAAACAACTTAAAGGTCAAAAAAATCAATTGTATAGGTAAAAAATAAAAACAACAATATCGACTAAATTCACATTAATTATAAGGTCTTATTAAGAAATATTTTGAAAACTATACTTCTCACTTTTAAGGAATTATATGTTTTAGAGCTTACTTTTATTCTGTCAAAGACAGATTTTGTCATTTAAATGCTTTTGCATCAGGTTTCTGGCCACATAAGCTATAACAATGGCTTCCCACAAATCCATCAGTAAAGGATCTGGCAGTGAAGCCCTTAAGAAAAAAAGGAAACGAGATATACCGACAAGTTTCCAATGGCAGTTATGGACCTTGCCTTCTTAGACACAAACTAACAAGAGCTCATCAGCTATATGAATAAGTGTAAATGCGAGAATCAAAGCAACAGAACCAAAGCAGAGCAACAACAAATTAAATGAACAATCAGAAAGAAAAGATTATAAAACAACACACATACAGAAGACTAAGGGGTTTAATGTGGTTCACCATTTCATGGCTACATCCACAATGAAGGGCATTCATTCATTTTAGATAATACATCTCTCTCTCTCTCTCTATGTTTTCATACATCTGTGTATCACTATAGAATAGCAGCAATCCCTTGCATCCTAAAAACTCCTATCTCCAAACTCCTACCAAACATCTTACATCTGGAAACATCGACCCAGAACAGAAGCAGTTACAAGCCAAGAATGGCATTATACAGATAGAATGGTTACAAGGAATAAAGGAGGATACGAAGTTGGCCGTTATAATTGGGCTTCAACAGTCCACATGCCCAACAATCTCCCACTTGAAGACCAATGGGATCGGTAATGAAGCTGCTTTGAGAGAGATCCCCTTCATGAAATTTAGTGTCACAAAGGAACAAGACTGAGAGAAGATCTACAGAACTCAAACTTCTCTCAAGGAACAACCTTGGTTAATGCATCTGTCGAATTGACCTTTGTGTCAATCTTTGTGACCTACAACTTGCCTTCATCAATAACATGGCGGATAAAGTGGTATCGAAGGTCAATATGCTTGGTTCGACTATGGAAAGTGGAATTCCTAGCCAAGTGAATAGCACTATTGCTATCACAATACAATGGGAAAATTATTTTCGGACAGCCTAGTTCTGTCAACAAACGCTCAAGCCATATCATTTCTTTGGTTCCTTCCATGAGTGTAATGTATTCAGCCTCAGTGGATGACAGAGCTACAACTTGTTGCAACCGAGAAACCCAGCTAATGGCTGCCCCGGCAAATGTAAAGACATAACTAGTGGTAGACCAACATTTATCTAAATCTCTGGCCATATCAGAATCAACATAGCCATAGAGCTAAATGTCAGTACCTCCAAAACATAAACAAAAATGTGAAGTACCTTTCAAGTACCGTAGAATCCACTGAACTACCTGCCAGTGTAATTTGCCCGGATGACTCATGAATTTGCTCACAACCACAACTGCTTGGGCAATGTCTAGACGAGTACATACCATTGCATCCATTATACTACCAACTACAGATGTATATGGAATAGACCTCATCTGTTCTTTTTCTTCCTAATTTTTTAGAGACATAGCTGAAGATAGGTGGAAATGATCAGCCAAAGGAGTAGATACCAGTTTGGCATGAGACATATTAAATCTGTCCAACACTTTGGCAATGTAGTTTGCTTGGGACAACCTAAGTTCTCTTTTATTTCTATTTCTAAATATGTACATCCCAAGTATTCTTTTGTCTTGTCTGAGGTCTTTCATGGAAAATGAAGAACCAACTATTGCTTCAGCTAAGCAATAATCTTAACACTAGTACCAACAACTAACATATCATCAACATAGAGCAAAAGGATGACAAACTCACCAGTATTGAGCTTCTTGTGGTAAACACAAGGATGTAATTCACACCGAATAAAGTTGTTATCAGTCATGAAGCGGTCAAATTTTAAATACTATTGTCTTGGAGCTTACTTCAGCCCATATAAACTCCGCTTCAACTTGCAAAATAAATGCTCATTACCTGGTTGAGCAAAGCCTTCAGGCTACTCCATGTATAAATCCTCATCAATGTCTCCATGTAGAAATGTTGTTTTCACATTGAGTTGCTCAAATTCTAAATCCCAAACAGCTACCAAACCCAACACAGCACGGATTGTGTCCATTCTGACAACTGGAGAATTTTTTTTAATAAAATCAATACCTTTTTGCTAATCAAACCACTTGACAACTAATTTGGCCCTATATCTTTTACTCCCTTCGTCTTCGTCTTTCAAATGATAAACCCATTTGTTCTTGAGAGGCTTTCAATTTGGCAGAAGATGAACCAAATCCCAGGTGTTATTGACTCTCAATGACTCGATTTCTTCGTTCATGGCTGCCATCCAATTGGGTGCATTTTCATGCTTGCAGGCTTGTTTATAAGTTGCCGGCTCTGCATAATCAAAGAGCAATAACTCATAGTCATCATATTTCGTAGGTCTCCTCTTCTCACGGGTAGACCTCCTCAATGTCAGACCTTGCTCTTGCTATATATTGGAGTCCAGATTTAGTCTCTGGAGTAAGTGTTGAACATCAACAACCTTTGATTGTAGAGGACATCATCAACCTCTGATTGTAGAGGACCCTGAGGAAAACTCCCCTATCTCTGTATATTGTTTTGTGCACCTATAGTGCTTTGCTGAGTCACACTACCCTGTTCAGGCAATAATCCTTGTATCTGTTCAAAAGAAGATTGCTCATTTGGTAGAGACTACTTATTTAGTGGTAGTGATTAGGGGTTTAAAGGCAGTGAATGGACTTTTGAGGGCTGCGTTGGAGTATTTGTTGATAGCGAAAGACCAATTGATGGCCACGTTGGACATAAGGTAGGCAGTGGTTGACCAAACAAATGCTGCGTTGGGGAGTCAAAAGGCAGCGTAGAGTGTAAGGAAGGCAGTGGTGAGCATTGTGAAGGCAGTGTAGATGTTTGGGAGGGCAGCGTAAATCTTTGGGAAGCACAAGGTAGCGGAACACTTGATGAGGGTAGTGATTGGTGAGTGAAAGGCTACGTTGGAATGTTAGATGGCAGCTAATGACTCAAGGGAGGCTACGTTTGACATAACACAGGCAGTGGTATGTCAAACAAAGGCTGCGGTGGATGTTTAGAAGGCAAAGATTCAATTTGAGTGGGCTGCATTTTAGGTAAGAGAGGTAGCGTGGGAATTCCCACAGTATCCACACTAGTGATGCCAATGTGGGGCATTGGAATAGTGATTGACTGTGTAGTATACATAGGAGGCAAAATTGAAATGTGAGAAGACTGTGTAGGTAAAGTGCATCCAGCAGAAGGCAGAGTAGTGGTAGAAATTGGAGTAGATGTGGCATAATAATGAGCAAAGGTAACTAATGGCCGAGAGAAAGTAATGGTAGGTTACTTTACCTTACCATTATCAAACAGATCCACATCAACATACTCTATCAGAGAGGAATTACAAGATTGCAAACCTGGAAAATGCTTCTCATTAAACACAACATCGCAGCTACGGATAATGGTCTTTGCAACGGGATCCCAAAGATGAAAGACAAATTGATCTTCACCATAGCCGAGAAAAACACACCTTTTTGACTTGAAATCTAACTTAGTTCTCTGCTCTTTCAGAATGTGAACAAAAGCGGCACAGCCAAACACCCGCAAATGATGATAGGAAATTCATTTTCCAAGCCATGTCTCCTCAGGTATGTCAAAATCTAGTGTAGATGATGGAGATCAATTGATTAGATAGACTGCAGTATTACATGCCTCTACCCAACACTCTTTTCCCAATCCGGCATTGGAGGGTATACATCTAGATCACTCAAGTATCGTGCGATTGAGCCTCTCAGCTGCACCGTTCTCCTGAGGTGTAAAAGGGATAGTCTTTATCTGTCGAATACCATGGTCTACACAAAATGAATCAAACTCTGAAGAGAAATATTCTCCACCATTGTCTGTTAGTAGGCATTTAATTTTATGCCCAATCTGATTTTCAATAGCAGCCTTAAAAATCTTAAATTTTGAAAATACCTCAAATTTTTGATTCAACATATAAATCCAAATTTTTCAAGTACAGTCATCTAGAAAGGTTAGAAAATAATTTGCTCCACCGAAAGAAGTTACCTGAGTCAGACTAAAAACGTCAGAATGAACAAGTTCCAATGG
The DNA here is from genome assembly GCA_027924645.1 of Cunninghamia lanceolata. Taxonomy (NCBI): domain Eukaryota; kingdom Viridiplantae; phylum Streptophyta; class Pinopsida; order Cupressales; family Cupressaceae; genus Cunninghamia; species Cunninghamia lanceolata. The sequence continues at coordinate 23,199,070 of BSBN01000582.1, forward strand.
AGTAGTTTTCTTGCCATGCCTCGTTCTCAAGAAATTGGTCTGGCACTGTTTGCCATAAAGGCAATGTTCACATAATTCTAAATCAATGGAGGTGAGGCCTGGAAGATGATTGCACTGAAGCATAACTTGAAGAACTTTTTGGCTCATATGACCGAGCCATTTGTTCCATAGTTTAGACCCACTATCCATAGCCAGCAAGGCAACTCCCACTTCACCAAAACATTCCAAAATATATAGATTACCTTGCTTCTTTTCTCTTGCCATTACTAAAAGCCCCTTTGTAATTTTCCATGAATCAAGAGAAAATTTAACATTGCAGCCATTGGCTATAAGCTGACTAATAGAAATTAAATTTCTTTTTAACATGGGTACATATCTAACATCCGTCAAAGTTAATTTGTCTCCATTTTTCAAACTCAATATTATATCACCTTTACCTAAGATGTCACATTCTTTATTGTCACCAAGAAACACCTTACCGAATGTGCCTTCATAAAAATTTGTGAAAGCTTGATGGCATGAAGTGGCATGAAATGAAGCACTAGAATCAAGGACCCACGAATTTGCATTTGTGTCACTAGCTGATAGGACCAAAACACCATCACATGCAGTGTTTGCTTGATTATTTGTGCTCACTTTTCCTTGAGCTTTCTTGTAATTCCAACAATTCTTCTTATTGTGTCCGGGTTTTCCACAAAACCAACATGCACCAGTTCTGCCCCTAGACTTCGATCGCAGACCGGATTGTGACCTTCTCTAGTTGTTGTATCTACCTCTGTCTTGGATTCTTCCCTTATTGCTTGTACTTATAGCTATTAGAGCATCGCCAGATGAGGGTTCCTGATGTTTCCTTCTCATGTCTTTGCTGAGAAGTGTAGCTGCAATTTCATAAAAAACTAATGTACTCTTGGCTGCTACAGAAGTGCTCACAGCCATGACAACACCTTCCCAGCTATTTGGTAAGGAACACAACAGCAAAATTGCTTTAATCTCAGGATCTAACTTGATACCCACCGAAGTTAATTGAGTAACTAAGGTGTTAAATTCATTCAGATGATTGGACATAACCCCACCTTCTTTCATTTTTAGGTTATTGAATTTCTTCATAATAAATACCTTATTCGAAGCCAAAGCAATCGCATACATGTTGGAGAGCTTTTCCCAAAGCTCTTTCGTAGTACTCTCATTCGAGACATTAAATAATACATTGCTAGACAATGAGAGAAATATAGTTGCCTTCACTTTCATATCGAGTTTTTCCTAGTCTTCATCATTCATAGAACCTTGTCCTTTGGCTTTCCCCAATAAGGCAAGTGACAAGTCTTGTTTGATAAGAAGAGACTCCATATGCACTTTCCAAAGACAAAAGTTTTGGCCTGTAAATTTCTCTATTTTCCATTTTGGTTGCTATACAGGTTCAAAAAAAAAATATCCTCACAGGCTATCTCTTGGACTGAGCTTCACATAGAGCTCTGATACCAATTGTAAATGCAAGAATCAAAGCAACAAAACCAAAGCAGAGCAACAACAAATTAAATGAACACTCAGAAAGAAAAGATTATAAAACAACACACATACAGAAGACCAGGGAGTTTAACGCGGTTCACCATTTCATGGCTACATCCACAACGAAGGGCATTCATTCATTTCAGATAATACATCTCTCTCTCTCTCTATGTTTTCATACATTTGTGTATCACTATAGAACAGCAGCAATCCCTTGCATCCTAAAAACTCCTATCTCCAAACTCCTACCAAACATCTTACATCTGGAAACATCAACCCAGAACATAAGCAGTTACAAGCCAAGAATGGCAATATAAAGATAGAATGCTTACAAGGAATATAGGAGGACAGGAAGTTGGCCGTTACAATTGGGCTTCAATAGTCCACGTGCCCAACAATAAGCACTCGATACTACAGAGTCCACCGATAGCAATGAGAACTTAGCTTCGTGCTATAAAAGTTTGGGTTTAGTAAATTGGCTATGGGGAAAGGCAGAATGGAATATATACATGAAATAAGAGGGAGGCAACGAAGCTTTAATAGCCATATGGGCTTCCAAACATCACATATCAAAGGCTGTAGTGTTCCATATACTGGCTCTTGAGTTTGACAAGTATGTAAATAAACATTCCATATGGATGAAGAAAGAAGAAGATACTCTAACCAATATTTTTGAATGGGTAAAGGAAAAGCTCTCCAAATACAATATATGCTTAGTTTCCCAAAACCCGAGATTCTGAAGTAACACATTTATAAGTCAATTTCCTAGATAAAAGTTAAAAACTACTACCTTAAACTGCAGTCTGTCACTATCATCCTGCAAGTCTTTCAACTTAAGGAGAACACCAATTTAACTTGAAAGCACTCGCCTTCATCAATGAAAGCATAATTTATTTTTACTCTATTCTTCTAAAAATTATTCATTGGCCGAATCTACTACACAGTTAATAAATTTAGGGTACTATTCTATAAAAAGAAACGATGAAAGCTAACCTAAACTATTACCTTAAACTACAGTCTTCCACTATCGTCCTACAAGCCTTTCAACCTAATGAGAACACCAATTTAACCTGAAAGCACTCATCTTCATTAATGAAAGTATAATTTATTTTCATGTGCCTAATGAAGTTCTAGCAAATAGATTTTGATTTTTGCGTTCTAGACAAACAAATAACTCATAAAAATACCTTTAAAAAGACAACATTCTTAGAGAGGTGGGATTTCCTCCATAGTCTTTGATCGATTCATAGGAAGGTGATTCTTTTCATTTTTGTTCATGCTCCCCTTTAGCTCACCTCACATCAACAAATTTTTAAACTGCCTACAACTTGAAACTGTAAATTACATAAAAAAATGTCATACCAAATGGTCATATTGGTGAGGATTCACGTCCAACCCAAACCCTAACTACCCACAACACTTAAACTATAGTCTGCCACTATCATCATGCAAGCCTTCCCCATATTCCCTCCTAGAATATGGCAGGCATTGGATAGCGGGGGAAAGTATTCCCTCTATCCAAAACATTAAATAGTTTAACTTTAAATAGTTTAACTTATGACAGGTTGGGAGCCGTCAATTTAAATTGGGGGCATAAAAATGTACACACATCCTGTACTGCCACTGTAGTAATGCCTCTAAACGTAATAAATATAAATACATTATAAATTGTATAATCAACAATTTAATATAAATTTTATTATATATATAATTAATAAAAATTAAATAGTTTTCAAAAAGATGAATATTACACAATAAAATAAATTAATATTTATATCACTATAATATATTAATATTAAATAATGGGTATGTGTAGGATCATGATGGGCCAAACTATACCTCTAAGTGGCAATGAAAATACAAAAAATCAGACTTTATCAAGTTCATGTGAAAATTTGAATGGATTATCTACACAATTTGAAAAAGATGTAAGAATGAAATTTGTAGAGAATTGAATCTAGTTTATAGGCTACTATTTAAAAAAAAAACTAAATTTACTTAGTGAAAATTGAATATTTCAATGAACAGCTATTAAATTTTTTAGAAAAAATAAAAAGTGGGTGTCTGTCCAGCCAACCTAACTATGAGTAAAACTATATATATTTTTTTGAAACTTTCAAAATAAGTAGAGGACTCATGTCTGGATTTGACGCATATTTATTTGAAATTTTTTTCCAATAAAATAATTAGTTATGATTTTTTTACTGACTTTTTTTAAAAACTAAAAAGTAATTTTCTAGCCAACCTAACTCGATAAAAAAAATTGAAATTGAATTTTTTTTTAACCTATAACCAGAAAAGCATAGAGTGTGACGCGGGTTTCGGATCTCAAAAAAGGTGAAATGGTTTGAAAGTTATGGATGTTTTTCAATTAGTGTGTCCATCAGGATTTCAGAGACACGGTATATAGAAAATTATTAATAATTATTTAATAAAATGATAACCAAACAAATCTTATATTTTTAGAAAGCTAATAATTTTTTCTATAAACCCTTTTCATTTTATCAATTTTGTATTGAAAAAAAAAATTGTCAGCACGAAGGGTGAAGTTCGAAGAAGAGACTGAAACATGAAAACACATCAGAATCAATGAAAAGTCAACAATGAAAACGGATATCCGTCTTGCTTTGTACCAAAGCAAAACGAATATCTGTTTCCCAGAAATGGATATCTGTTTCTGATGGAAATATTTATTTAATGAAATAAGAATGTAGACAAAAAAAAATACTAACAATTGTAGATAGTTAGAGGCAGAGGATGCAAGGAAACATGGGGTAGGGTCTTATTAGGGGATCCTATGTCATAGTGTGTTGTGTACAAGTGTTAGAGCATGAATCAAGCCTATCTTATACTAGAATCCAATGTTCTTCTTTTGTCTTGGTGCATCTGTCTCCTAGTGGAATTCATGCATATGCATTCTTTATGTATTTTCTTAAAGTTGGTATCTAATGCTTTTAAGTTTCCATGTGGAATTGGTATTTATGTTGTGTTGGTATGTTTGGTCCACGATGCTCTAGAACTTGCAAATATTTTTGTCCCTTACAATAAATGTATAGAGAAAAGGTTCTAAATTTGAGGCGGAGTAAGAATTAAATCCAGATTTGGTGGAGTCTTCCCCCGCACACGAGTTGGCCTCACATATGCATTTGAGTCAACTCATTATAATATGGTGGAAGTTCATGTGAACGCTTGTCATTTTTAATTAGTTAAAAATTGGTGGCTCCTTGTGAAAAGTATGGGCTCTTATCAAGCACGCATAACCAAGAAGGTTGATATCCATTTTTCTTACATGTTTGTTGATCACATCTTATGAAACGGATGTTGCTTGGTGATAGTTCTAGGTTTAGTGAACAATATTCTCAAGCTTATTGCAATTTTTACACTTGTGACCAAATTTGGTACCAAACCCTTTCACCTTTTCAATTAATCCTGATAGTGTCATCTCACTCCATGCAAATCAAACCAACATTAGGACCATGTGAATGAGATTAAGGATAGCCTTGAAATATGAATTTTTGTACTATTGACTATCCTTTTAGCATGATAATCCTTTAGGATCATTGTACCTAGGGGCAACAATCCTTCAATCTTCTTTTATTTATATTTCTTTCCTCTTCATACACAAGATTCTAGTGCCTTGTAGTCATGACAATCCACAAATCACCTAACTGTCCTTAGTGAGACTATATCTTATTTTGATAGTGATAGTCATCTTCCATTCACAACTCTCCTCTTTAACATAGATACCCTTTGCACATGTTTTGACTTCATGATTTTCCTTTTGTATGTTGTATTATGGTATGAAAATACTATGGCCCCTTCTTCATCCTCTTGTATAATGAAATTGAAGGTCGACACTTACGGTTACTCTTCTTTATTACTTGGTGATAATGAATCCCTAAACTCATTTTTGATTGTCTTGTAGCCAAATTTACCACTGTTGAGATAGTCAGAGTTGATTCTTGATCATGAATATTGTGAATTACTTCAAATATCCATGGACAATTTCAATTGTGTTTCTTAACACAACCATGCCTTGACTATCCCTTGATGTTGGTCATGATTGTGCTTGGATGGCACAATAGTTCATAGTTAGATTTTTGCCACTAAAGTTTTCCTTTAACAAAGTAGTATTTGTAGTCCACCTTTTGAAGATGTTCAAACATTATAAATACTTATTCTTAACATAAGCAATACATTTCTCACAAATACCAATGCATTCTACTCATAAGGTTCATGGCACCATGCCTAAAGGTATGATAGTCAGCAGTGTACTATTATGGTAGCCTATGGTTGGTTTGACAATCCATAATAGTGATAGCATTCATTCCTAACAGTCCTTATCATTATTGTCATAATATATTTTACATTTTGAGGCCTTGTCTACAACATACAAAGTTTACCTTTCTCACCCGTACCTTCAGTATATAAAGGACATTGATAGGGAATTTTTAATTTCCACTCAGTTAATGCAATCTAGTAGAGGATAGATTGTCTAAAGTTGTAATCTATTTCCATTTACATTTGCCATAACTACAAATGCTTAGTGTTTATTCTCAACCCCAGTATATGAATAAAATGTGACCTATTGTTCTAATAGGCCTATAGGGACAAAGAGGTGATAAAGCCTTTAATTTTAAACATAACATGGTTTTGATAACTTCCCATATTGGTAAGGTCCTGGATGACAATCCTTTGATGCACGTAATTGAAATAGGTGTTATTATAGTCCTTGGTATCTTTTCATTTCTTTCTTGAATGGCCTGCAAATAAGACATAAGACCTATTAGATCCTTCATAAATAAGAATTCTCATACATTACATTTAAACTTAAACTCCCTAAACATCCATCAATCCATCCATTAATATCAAAATGCCATGAATATCCTATGATCAACCATTCTAATTCCTAGGATAGTCATATTGCAATTTTAATTCTCTATACTAAAATAGCCCAAGGAATATCTACCCTTGAATTTGTATTTTAACAATCTAATGTCTTTACAAATAACATTCAGCCTTCTTTTGGGACAACATTTTTGCCTTTAGAAGCTCCTCATTTCATGATAGCCTAAAATAGAATAAGTGGATAGTCATAACATTTTAGCATAATGGGAAAACCCTAAAGTGTGATAAAGTCTATACATTATCTATTCCCATCCATGTAACGAAGCAACTGTTCAAATGCTAGGCCAACATGATTTAAACAATCATAAGGGCCAACAATCCACTCCAAATGCATGGGAAAAGGACAACTCTTGGATCTCATATTAATCATGTTCACATGGCTGCTAGCATCTTCAAGTGAGTCAATACAAAAATTGAAAGCCTCAAACTCATACACTTCAGAAAAATATACCTAATTATAAATTTGATATGCATGAATAAGGAAGTCCTCATGCAATACAAACTAAAATGTGTCACATTTAGACATGTCATCAAGTTGAACTATGTCATGTTGAGACTCATGTTTACTTAAGCATTACAAGTCACTTGCCTCTTTGCATGCTTCAAAGTTCCAAACAAAGGACTCAACTTTAGGTGTAGTAGAGTCCTCATCATTGATTGATTTACATGGCCTTCAACAAACTAAAATTATATATCATCTTTATACTTATATGGAGGCTATATCATCTTTACAATTGTATGCCCAGGCTCTTTAGGAGTCTTCACAAATGTGTCCAAAGTAAGATTACTCAAATCAAATAATGGCTTATATCCAGAGCTTTATTAAGTTGATACCTAGGTGGATTAGTGTGTAAACATTCAAATTAGATGGTAATTCACAAGTTTATAGAATAATAAAATGAATTCCTAGTCTAGAATCCAAATGTACATATTCAAAGGCATTAAAGACTTTGAACAAATTACTTTATTGAATTGGAGAAGGCATGTACAAATGTGCAATGTTTAGCTTATTCTTCCTTGTCTATACTTTTATACAAATTTGTATGTACATGCGTGTGGTGCATGGATCAAGTGGTCAAGGTGATGATAGATGTCAAACCCATATGACTTGTTGTTCCTATCTTCCATGATTACCATATATTCTATCCTATGTTACTTGTTTAGCTCGTATTCTTTCGTATATTCAATCCTTAGCTCCCATGCTTTCTTCTATGCCTTGTTTGGTTCCTAAACATCTCTATGTTCTATGTTTAGAACCTATATTTTTCCATGTTACTTGTTTACTTATGTATCCCTATGATATATATCCATGATGTCCCTATATTCCTATGATCTATGCTTGTGATCTCTATCTCTTATGTATCCATATTCCATGCTTATCATGATGTTTCTAATACTTAAACATACTTATGGTTCTTACACATTTAGCATTCTTATTCTTTAGTTATTTATATATGTATTTTAAAATTTAATTTATCCTTCTTATGTGTTCTTATCATCTCCTATTCTCAATTATGTATATCTAGTTGTATACTTTGTAGATTATTTCATGTTTTGTGAGGAAAACAAAACAGATATATGTTTTGAAAATGGATATCTATTTTGTAGTAGCGATATGGACATTGCAGAGTGTCCGTTGGCAAAGAATTGGGCTTTAAGAAATGGATATCCATTATGGAAATGCAAAAAAATGACAAAAGGAATTTGTTGGGCCCGACATCCGCACCTAGAGACCCTTTGCTGTCGAATACTCATGATTTCTAGCTATGACAGTGAAAGGAATATTTTTATACACTTTTGGAGACACAATTTTCTTGTTACAATCATAAGGGTGATATTTTTCTTCCCCTGATGGGGAGCAACAGTCATCATAAAGAAAAAAGGAGGAGGAAAGTTACATTAGAGGAAATTAAAGCAATTAGGGAAAAAGATAGGGAAAGGAAGAGGATTGGAAGAGCAGGTTTGGTGGATGCTCATCAAGGTGAATCTTCTTCGTTACCATCTAATGACATGCAAATTGAAGGTGTTAATTTTGATTATAATGAAATGTTAGATAAGAATGAAATTCACCATGATATTGCAATTGAAAATATTGAAAAATGTTATGAAACACCTATTCATAATAGCAATACCATGGACAAAGAAGAAGAAGAAAAATGAAGACGCGCACATGAAGAAAGTGGATATGAACATCATGATGTTGAAATTGCACTCCATAATCCATTTGTTGATAAAATTGATGAGGTTGATAACATGGATGAAACAAGAACAATCAATGTATCTCCAAATTTCATAAGAAGAGAGGACATAATTTGTCAAGAAGAGAATAACTGTGATGAAATTGGAAAACACCCAAGAACCCCAAAATGGTTACTTGAAATTGATGAGAACATAATGGAAAAACATGAAGGCAAGAGGTCGTCACGAATGGTTCGGTTGTGGGCTTCAAAACTCTTCAATAAATACTTTGAGAAAAAAATATTAAACAAACAATATCAACTTTTTGTGCAATTATTAAAGATGTACAAAATGAGACCTTTACTAAAGAAATTAAAGATTCGGTTAAACAAAGTGTCTGATCGGAAAAAAATTATTGTTAGAAGCCTTTTCAATGCACTCAATTCTACTGGAAAGACTAGCAAAGAGAAAGATAAAAGAGCTACTCGTAGAGTAATAACAACCTCAATAGTAAGCAAACAATTAAGAAATGCTCGATTAATGAGGCAAACTTGTGTTGACTTAAGATTGAATCGTAAAACATTGTCAAAAGCACTAGCATTAAGATCAAGGCTAGATAGTCCTCTTGCCAATGATACTTGAGCTTTCAGTGGTAGGCTTCCACGAGTTGACAAGAAGCTAATTGATAGCACAAAGGAAGAAATTGAATGATTTTGGCACACTAACTCTAGGGTATCACCGAATGAAAAAGATGTTGTAAAGTTAAGAATTGGTGATAAAGACCGCACACCATATCCTAAACATTACTTGGAATGTAGCCAAACAACATTGTACAAACAATATTGTGAAACTCACCCAGATATGACAATCTCACAAAGAGCATTTGAATCTCTTAAGCCATTTTATTGTGTTCCTCTTAAAGTTTGTAATACATGTTGTTGCAAATACCATGTAGAGTTTTCTATGTACCATGAATTATTATGCAATATTCGTTCTACTTTGCACACTAACGAAATGTTATAAGAGTGTGGTGCAATTCAACTACCAAAGTCATCTAGGGACTTATTGGATTTATTTCTATGTATTAGAGATGATGGTTGCATGTTCTACAATAATGATTGTTTAAATGAAAAGTGTTTACAATGTGGTGGGTTATCAAATTTTATATCATGTTTTCATGAGGGCAATGAGCATGATTTTGGAAAGAGAATGGTTGAGAAAAAGAGATATGAGATAGTGAACTACAATTTGAAAAGTGGAGGTGAAGGTTCTAGATGTGAGTTGATTGTAAGAGAGGTGAGTATTGCTGATTTTATTGATGATTTTAAGAAAAATCTTTTCTACAAGTATGTCAGACATAGCCATAGGTCTCGATGGTTAGATCAACAGTTTAGGATGTGTAAAGACTCTTTCTTGATTGGAACTATTGTCTCTGTAGTTGATTTTGCAGAAAACTATACATTGCAACCCCAAAATGAAGTTCAATCCCAGTACTACAATTCTATTCAGATTGCTATTTTTGTTCACATCACATACAGACATGCCCCCAAGAGTACAGAAGAGAATAGGAAGATTGTCAGAGAATACCATTTTTACATGAGTGATGATCGATCTCATTCAGCAGAGTTTGTGCAATATTGTTTTCAACAATTTTATGGGTTCTTGCAAGAAAAAGATATTAGAATGGATCAACATCTAATTTGGTCAGATAATTGCGTTGGTCAATTCAAGAATGCTTATAAATTCTATTGGTTGAACAAAATGCATGTAGAGAAGGGTATACCTCATATTTGGAATTTTTTTGAAGCTAGGCATGAAAAAGGTGAACATGATGGAGCAGGTGCATGCATGAAGAGAGCTCTTTTTAAAGAACAACTAAAGATTAGAGGTGGTGCTACATTCAGTGATACACATTCCACTGTTAAGTGGCATAACTATGCATTGTCACAAGGAGTGGCTCTTGATTTTGAAGTGTCCAGGTTCTTTTGGTTGGTTGATGATGGGATAGCGATAGAGAAATTGGAATGTTAGAGAATCAGTGAATCATCAGAGATGCATTCATTTTGAAGCTTAGATGCAAGTACATGGACTATTTGGACACGAGAATTAGCTTGTTTTTGTTAAAGTTGTATTAAATGTGATTGGGACAATTGTGAGTCAAGTGAGTGGGTAGATGCATGGATTCCACGATATTTAATCCCTTTATATGAAGGTCAATCATTTTCCATCAATGACATGGAGAGCTCATTTGACTATGAACATCTTTTAGACCTTGTACAACCAAGTCATGTTTATGTAGTTGTTGCACTGCATGGAAATGAAGAGAGGTCAGACTATTGGTTGGCACGATGTGTACAAGGAAAACAAAAGCTAACACAACCTATGACATATGATGATGGGTTCACATATCCTACAGGATCAGTTGTTATTGCTAGGACTTGGTTACGAATTTATATGATTAAAAAGAATGGCATCCTAGCCTTTGAAGACTTTGAGAAGCATAAAACCATATTGATGTATTCTCACCTAGTTGTAGCAACAAATGTCAAGTTACTAAAGCATCGTGGAAAACCAAAACCAAAAGAACTATGGACAATTAGTAATGCTGATCATGAAGCAATATTGGATACTTTGAAGGTAAGAGATGACCCCTCAGGTACGCTTGACTAGCATTTAAACTTCCAGATGGACAGGTATGACATATTTTTATCTTAACTTGTTCTTGTGTTTTCTATTTTTTAGAATTGTTTTATTAAAAATCTTGTTTCTTTAACTATAATGCATGCTTTTGACTATATAGGACTGCGAATAAAGTTATTTTACATGGCATCATAGATTATTTTGCATGGCATCGTAAATTATTTTATATGGCATCGTAGGTTATTTTGACTATACTCGAGGTATAATTTTTAGTTCTCATTTGTATTTCTTAATATTGCACATTTGTACCTTTTTCTACATAAGGCATTCCATGAGATGACATGTACCTTCCAGGTATTTTGTATGGCATTCTTTGAGGTATTCCACCAAACAGTTCATGTGCCTTGCCTATGCTTCCTTACTTTGCATTCTTATAAAAGTCCTATAATAGTCATAATTAATCCTCATACTAATCTTGATAGTAATCTTGCCATCATTGTATTCCATGAGATGATAGTCCTATAATAGTCCTATCTTCATACTAGGATAGTTTTAACTACAACAGTCCTATAACAATCCTAAAACAGTCCTAGAACAGTCCTATAAAAGTCCTAAAATAGTCCTATAAGGTAGGAGCACTTGATGGTGAATAATGGTATTTAGGAACAAATTTAGAGTTTGGATAGGCATAAATTTGTTCCCAAAGTTGGAGCACTAGAGAGATCCTAAGGTTTTCTAGATGACCTAGGTTAAGATATAGGGTCATTTTTTTTCAAATTTAGCCTATGATTGGGAGTCCAATTGAGTCCAAATTATACCTACCTCTTATTTATCTTGAGTTCTCCCACCAATCATGTTTTTGATTACTATTTTTTAGAATTGTTTTATTAAAAATCTTGTTTCTTTTTAAACTATAATGCATGCTTTTGACTATACAGGAATGTGAATAATGTTATTTTACATAGCATCATAGATTATTTTTGCATGGCATCATAAATTATTTTGTATGGCATCGTAGGTTATTTTGACTATACTCGAGGTAGGATTTTTAGTTCTCATTTGTATTTCTTAATATTGCACATTTGTACCTTTTTCTACATAAGGCATTTGATGAGATGACATGTATTTGATGTCTTTTGCCGAACAATTCATGTGCCTTGTCTATGCTTTCACATATTACATACATGTGTCACATGGCAATTGCAACTACAACATATGACAAAATTCTCATTTCTTTGAGGTATTCCACCAAACAGTTTATGTGCCTTGCCTATGCTTCCTTACTTTGCATTCTTATAAAAGTCCTATAACAGTCATAATTAATCTTCATACTAATCTTGATAGTAATCTTGCCATCATTGTATTTGATGGTGATAGGTTGTCATTTGATGTCAAAAGTATGTTCACATCAGGAGGAGATAGTTTATAGAGATATGGAATTGGTTTAGTGTAATGATGGATTGAGAAGTTGATCTTCATATCAGGTTGTCATGGATGTTGGTCATCAAGATCGTCAAGAGTTATGAGGAGTTATACTAGTTCATATGTATTGTCACCGATTGTACAAGTGATGGAGTTCTTTATCTTGATAACATGTGTTGATCTCTGTCAGTTGTTTTGCTCTTGCTTCATCCAGAGTTGTATAAAGTATGATATGCAATGGTAGTGGCTTGGTTTGTATTCTTGACTTTTGATCTCAGTGATGAGTATTCTGCAGAATGAACAGTGAAGACATCCTCTGTATCATTTAGTGGCACTTTGACACTTTTTGTATCATGAGACAAAGAAGAGGTATTTTTGGGACTCATTTTTGCATCAGTGAAGGTGAAGGTTTGATATCTATCTTACATTTGATGTTATCCATTTCACACTTTCCTAATTGTCATTCTTTAAAGGACTTTATTTTATAATTTAAAGTTGACTTCCTATCGGAGGTCATTCCACTTAAGTGGACCTGCTAAAGGGCTTCATCACATCTGTCCACCGGCCCCATGGCTAAGAAAACTGGTCTTTCAAGTTAAAGGTATATGTTGTAAGCGGGAAAAAGCTTATTAAAGGCTATGTTTGAAAGATGAAGTGGGCGGCAAAGCATATCAATCGATATGTTTAATTAAATGTTGAGCGGTCTTAAGACTATTAAAAAGGACCACCGAATATGTTATTCGATGGAAAAAGCATCTAACAAGCATTACAAAGGATGGGGCACGGGTTGTGCATTATTTTTAGAAGTTTTTCTTTAAAGTTTTTTATAAAATTTCTTTTTTATTTGCATTTTAAAAGGCATAAAATCAAGGAGCCTTTATAGGAGATGGGGGATGATTTTAAAAGAATTTTTTTTTTAGAAGATTTCTAAAAACAAGTTTTTATTCTATCCTCATAAAATTGTTAAGAGGAAAGTTTTTTTTGTGAAAAGGATGAGGACAAAGATTTTGAAGAAAACATTTCTAAAAAGATTTTTATTGCAGGAGATTGTTTTTTTAAGATATTTTTTTTAAGAGGATGAAGATTTTGAAGACTAATTTTTTGAGGAGATTTTTTTTTTTGTATGAAGATTGGAGATTGCTTTCGAAAGATTGTTTTGAGAGAATATGAAAAAATATAATGCAGAATGATTATATTTTTATGAGATCTTGAAAAAATATCAGATGATTTTATTGGAATTTAGTGAAGATGTTTGCAGATTGAAGAGTCTTGTGAAGGAGAAGATGAAGTTTTTTTATATACAGGAATATGAAGGATCATGCAAGATCATGTAGGAAGATTGATTAAATGAGAAGATTGGATATTCAGTTTAAAGGAGATTTTGTTTGAAGAGGAATATGAAAAATATTTTCATAACATTGTAAATTAGATTTTCTTTTTGCAGATGGTTTGGTGTTTGAACTCCCTGAAGTTTTTTTTTAAGAAGATGAAGGTGGAAGGACTTTCAATTTATATAAAATTGTTTTTCAGGTGTATTGTATACAATTTTTTGGGGAGACAGAGATGAAATACACAGATGATGAGTTTTAGAGGTTGAATATACAGTGTATGGTGATGTGGATCAATATGGAGTATTGAAGATATTTTACAGATGAATCATTTTATTGTATGTGAGATTATGTTTGTGCAGGAATGGATCAAATACAGTATGAGGACATCATGCAATAATCTTACAAATAAAGATTGAATCATGAAGATAAAATGCATGTGAATATGCATCAGGTGAATCAAATTTGCAGAGATAAGAGTGTTGTAAAGATTTGTAAAAGGAATTGTTTTGTATGGTCTTGATTTGAAAATCAAATAGGAGGTATAAAGGTGTATGATGAAACACAGGTTGCATAATGGTGCAAATCAGATTGAATAGCAATCAATTCTTGCACACAAAATTTTATGATTGAAAATTGTCTATGCCAGTGAGGCACAGTATACCAATGAGGCTTGTAGGTCAGTGAGACCTTAACATTTGTCAGTGAAACACATATTGTAGCCAGTGAGGCATATTTGATCAGTTAAGCTAGTGAGGCAGTTTAGAGTGTTTTTTCTACCCCTGGAGGGTTTTCCACTCGTACAATTCTTGTGTCTTGATTCATATTGATCATCTCTCTATGATTGTATGTTTTACTCATGAGTTTTGTTTGTGTTTGACAAAGTCATGTGCATATGTGTTTGACAATTCAATGATAACTTTCTCTCCTTTATGCTCTGCAAGTTAAAGTTTGAAAAAGATTTGAAAATTCATACAACACTGATTCACCCCCCCTCTCAGTGTTGTCCTTGACTCCTACAGTATTCCATGAGATGACAGTCCTATAACAGTCCTATACATGTCTACTAGGATAGTTTTAACTACAACAGTCCTAAAATAGTCCTAGAATAGTCCTATAATAAGCTCAACATTTAATGTACATATTTATGATATTCATGTTTACTTAAATTTGCTTGTTCATGCTTCTCATAGGACGTCACCTCCCCTACCCATCCAGCTCTATAGAAGAATAGAGACAACAAATGATCAAAAGGGATCACCAATTGGCGGTAAGTGATTGATTACTTATGTCATGTTATATATTTTGAATATTAAATTCTATATTAATGTGCACGTTGTTTGATTAATAGGTGGAAATTCAAAAATCTCTATCGAGGAGGTCTAGTCGATGAGCGATAGAGGATGAGTCATTGACTGGTTCACCATCTTCATGGCCTAGCAAGAGCCATAGATTATTTGATAGCAATCCATAGGAGATTTGATTTTGGGACATTTTGTTACATATGCCTATTTGGCTTTGTAAACATACTTTTGTATGTTATCGATGTATATCATTCTATATACCCATATGGTTTTATTTGTACATGCCTATATGGCTTGATATATACACTATACATTATTTTCATGACATTATGCATATATGTATATATAAGATCTTAATTTGGCACAAGTAGGGAGAATGCTTGCAAAGGTTATGTAATTTGGTTTTACACATTCCAATTGTATTTGCTTCAAAGTTTCTAAAGCCTTTTCAAAAAATCCATTTTGGGAATATCTTGCAATCATTGCATTCCATGAGATAGCATCTCTTTGAGGTGTCATGCCAAACTATTCACATGCCTTGTCTATGCTTCCACACTTTGCATACATGTCTACAAGGGCAGCTGTAAATACATCATGTTCCAAAGATCCCATTTTTGCATAGGCAAGGAGAATGGTGGATAAGGTTGTGGAATTTGGATTTACACCTGCCAATTGAATTTTCTTAACATTTCCTTTCAATCCTTATCAAAAATTCCATTTTGTGCACATATTGCAATCATTGCATTCCTTCATTTACAACACATGATTAAATAAGAAGATGCACATTTACAACACTTAAGAATATGTAGTGTTGCTCATGTCACCAATACTATGTTTACATCTTCACATACATGGCTTACAACATGTGACAATATGAATGATACAGAATGTTTGCATCAACATGATGGCACAACATGAACAAATTACATGTTTGCATCAATTTCATTGGGTCGATGATTGAGAATGTGTCAACTTGAACAATATTTTTTGTTCTGCTCATCAAGACCTTCATGAAATGATACATTGGTTTCTTGATATTCAATCATGCATTGGAGATCTTCAAAGTGTTAAAGATGTTTGAAGTGATGAAGAAACTTGTTATTTTGATGTATTTCAACTCCAAACTTGCACCTAGAAGTGAAGGCGCTAATCCTTGATCAAACTAACCTAAAAGTGTGCCTTGGTACTTAGGGCGCTAGATTATGATTGATCAACCTAAAATGTGCGCCTAAGGCTAGATAGTGAATTGGAAGGATAAAATGCATCATCAAAGGAGTTTATAGTTATTGAATGCATCAAATGATGACTTGGTCACACATCTACCTCTCTACACTATCAAATGTGTACCTAGATTAGTGAGGCGCCACTTCATATCTCTATGACTTTGGATATGCGCCTTGATAATGAATTGATCTTGCAAGTTGAGGTTGTCTCCACAAGTTGAAAGAATGTCCAAAGAATACAAGGCACCAGTTATTGAACAAACAACCTAGAATGAGTGCCTTACTATTTGAGGTGCTAGTTCATGCTTCTAGAACACCAAAAGTGTGCCTAGATGTTGAGGTGCTAGCTCTTGCTCAAGCAACCTTGAAAGTGCACTTTGACAAGGAGGTTAAAATGTATTATCAAAGGATTAAGTTGAATCAAGGAATCATCATTAAAGACAAGTAAAACATGATTATGAATGAGGTGCACTTTTCATCATCTCCAACCTCACAATTGCGCCTTCCCTTGGAAGCTCATATTGCACCTAAAGGAATGGTACTGAGATATCATCCATGTCAATGATTGAGAATGTGTCAATTGGAACAATATTTTTTATTCTACTCATCGTGGGGCTGAACAGACTATGCCAATGCATCGAGGTGGCTGGGTAAATTCTAGGGAAGGTCTCGTTTCATGCACCAAGTGTCCCAGTCACTCCGGGCAATAGGCTACTGGCAAAGTCCCTTAAGATCCCTCAGACCAAAAAACTGCCAAACTTTGACGGAGTAGTTCTCTGATTTCGTGATTGCTGGGAACGTTATGTTTAGACCTACAGGTCCATGTGGGGTCCATCCACAATAACCTCTCTCAGTTTTGGTCAACCCCATTCCATTTGACCGTGCCGAAATCAAACACATTGTTGCAAAATGCTTCAATTTCATGCAGTGGAAAGGTGCTAGGTGTGACATTTTTCATTCCATAGCTCGTGGAGTTGAACAGATTGCGCCAACGCGTTGGGGTGGGTAGGTAAATGCCAGTGGAGGTCTCATTTTGTGTGCCAAGCATCCCAGTCATTTCGAGCAAGAGGCTACCGGCAAAGTCCCTTAAGATCCCTAAGACCAAAAAACTGCCAAAATTTGACGGAGTAGATCTCAGAATTTGTGACAACTGGGAATGTTTTGTTTTGACCTACATGTGCACATGGGGTCCTTCCACAATAACCTCTCTTGGTTTTGGTCAACTCCATTCCATTTGACCATGTCGAAATCAAACGCATTGTTGCAAAATGCTTCAATTTGATGCAGTGGAAAGGTGCTAGGTGTGACATTTTTCATTCCATAGCTCGTGGGGTCGAACGGACTGCACCAATGCTTCGAGGTGGATGGGTAAATGCCAGTGGAGGTCTCATTTTGTGCACCAAGCATCCCAGTCATTCCAGGCAAGAGGCTACCGGCAAAGTCCCTTAAGATCCCTGAGACCAAAAAACTGTCAAACTTTGATAGAGTGGTTCTCAGAATTTGTGATAGCTGGGAATGTTCTATTTGGACCTATAGGTGTACGTGGGGTCCATCCACAATAACCTCTCTCAGTTTTGGTCAACTCCATTCCATTTGACCGTGCCAAAATCAAATGCATTGTTGTAAAATGCTTCAATTTGATGTAGTGGAAAGGTGCTAGGTGTAACATTTTTCATTCCATAGCTCGTGGGGCTGAATGGACTATGCCAACATGTTGGGGTGGATGGGTAAATGCTAGGGGAGGTCTCATTTCATCCACCAAGTGTCCCAGTCATTCTAAGCTGTAAGCTACCGACAAAGTCAAAAGTTGGTAGGATTGAAATTTTACATTCCACAGGTCCTGGGGCCGAACGGATCATGCCAACATGTCGGGGTGGGTGAGTAAATGCTAGGGGAGGTCTCATTTTGTGTTTAAAGTATCCCAGTAATTCCAATCTATAAGCTACCAGCAAAGAACAGGACCTGTGGAATGCAAAATTTCAATCCTAGCAACTTTTGACATTGTTGGTAGCTTACAGCTCGGAATGACTAGGATGCTTGGTGCACGAAACGAGACCTCCCCTGGCATTTACCCACCCACTCTGACATGTTGGCATAGTTCATTCGGCCCCACGAGCTATGGAATGAAAAATGTCACACCTAGCACCTTTCCACTGCATCAAATTGAAGCATTTTGCAACAATGCGTTTGATTTCAGCACGGTCAAATAGAATGGAGTTGACAAAAACTGAGAGAGGTTATTGTGGATGGACCCCATGTGCACTTGTAGGTCCAAACAAAACATTCCCAGCTGTCACAAATTCTGAGAACTACTTCGTAAAAGTTTGGTAGTTTTTTGGTCTCATGGATATTAAGGGACTTTGCTGGTAGCGTCTTGCCCATAATGACTGGGATGCTTGACGCACAAAATGAGACCTCCACTGGCATTTACCCATCCACTCTGATGCGTTGGCGTTGTTTATTCGACCCCATGAGCTATGGAATGAAAAATGCCACACCTAGCACCTTTCCACTGCATCAAATTGAAGCATTTTGCAATAATACATTTGATTTCAGAAGAGTCAAATGGAATGGAGTTGACCATTGAGAACTGGTCCGTCAAAGTTTGGCAGTTTTTTGGTCTCAGGGATCTTAAGGGACTTTGCCGGTAGCCTCTTGTCCAGAATGACTGGGACGCTTGGCGCACAAAATGAGACCTCCACTAGCATTTACCCATCCACTCTAGCATGTTGACATAGTCCGTTTGAATCCAAGTGGACAGGAATGGAATTGACCAAAACCGAGAGAGGTTATTATGGACAGACCCCACGTGCTCCTATAGGTCCAAACAGAACATTCCCAGCTATCACAAATTCTGAGAACCGCTCCATCAAAGTTTGGCAATTTTTTGGTCTCAAGGATCTTAAGGGACTTTACTGGTAGCCTCTTGCCTGGAATGACTGGGATGCTTGGCACACAAAACAAGACCTCCATTGGCATTTATCCACCCACCCTGATGTGTTGGCACAGTCCATTTGCAAAATGTCACACCTAGCACCTTTCCACTACATCAAATTGAAGCATTTTGCAACAATGCGTTTGATTTCAGCACGGTCAAATAGAATGGAGTTTTTCAAAACTGAGAGTGGTTATTGTGCACAAACCCCACGTACACCTGTAGGTCTGAATAAAATATTCCCAGATGTCACAAATTTTGAGAACTACTCCATCAAAGTTTGGCAGTTTTTTGGTCTCAGGGATCTTAAGGGACTTTGCCGGTAGCCTCTTGCCTGGAATGACTGGGATGCTTAGCGCACAAAATGAGACCTCCCCTTCTATTTACCCACCCACCCTGACTTGTTGGCATAGTCCATTCGGCCCCATGATGAGTAGAACAAAAAATATGACACCTGGTAAGGTTTTTTCTCTTAGGATCTTAAGTGACTTTGCTCTTACGGAACAATGTATTGGCAAAGACCCTAGTTTTCATAAGGGGAGACATGTGATTTTAAGATTTTTTTGGGAATATGACTTTATCCTTCCACTCCTTATCCAATTACGAGTTTATTCTTAGAGTTTGATGGATTTTATGAGCATATACATGATGTTGTTTTAGGATAGTCATAAAGGGCAGTTTTGGACAGCCATGTGTATCTTTTTAACAATCATAAAGGGCAAGTTGTACATGGACTGTGACAGTCCCAAAACTCATATAAATCATACATTTTGGTGTTTGACAACCTTATAAATCCATTAGATCATTTATACAAACCCTAATGCAAATTATAAACCCTCTTTGCTTAGTAATTTCATGAATGACTATGTTGTATGATTGTTTTGTGCATTTTAACAACCCAATGATGATTGTATGGTGTCGTGATCTTCATGATTTTAACTTGATGCAGAGATAGGATACAACTCAACATGATAGAGGCATCATTACAAATGAATTGAATTGTGATAGTCAGAGAGCCAACCTCCTATCAATGAGAGTTCAATGATAGTAAATAGAGAGCTACTTGACCATAAATAGGATTTACATACATACATACATACATACATATATGATCTCGTAGGCATCTAGGTTTCATACACAAATTGCAATAGTTGTAGAGCTAATCTCCTATCAACGAGAGTTCAATAATAGTAAATAGAGAGCTTCTCAGCCACAAATGGGATTTGCATACACACACACACCCAAATGAAATAATATCCTTATTGGCCTTATTGGTACCTGCCCCCAAGATGTAAGTTTTTTATGTTTATAATGTGCCCCCAGTATCCTTGTAACCCTCAAATTACAATTGACCTGAGATGCCTCATACATTAGGGCTTCATGTTTGGGTCTTGCATGTAGTAATCTCAATGTTTGTTCATGTTACATTGTGCATGTTCATGTCTTTAGTTTTCTTGTGGCCTTCATGGCATGCTTTTGTATCCTAGTGGCTCCTTATGTCTTTGGATGTTATGTCCCTTGCTCTTAGTTTGGGATTCATTACACTTTCATGGTAGCCTACTGGTGAATTCATAAACCCTAATCCCCTTGCTTAATCATGTTCCCTTTGTTGCAAAAATCCATTTCATTTTATGCTCAAATTTATACCTACTAGACCATTAAGAACACCTATGCAAAGGGTTCATTATGCATCTTGACATCATTCTCAAGTCACTTCCACTTTTGAGGAACACTAAACTTGTCAACAAAAGTCTCAAACCCTTATTTTGTTGTCTTAACAGTCTACAACACATGAGAATACAGTCTTATAGTATCAAGAATTAATAACAAACTTCATTTTTTCTATCTGCAACCTTGGGGTATGAAAAGTTATACAAGAGTGAGCATTTTCACCACCATTAGAGTTCATGACTTGACCTACAACTAGAGAAATACAATTTTATCTATTTGTTGTTACCCTAGATGAGGGTTTTGACAGTCTAGAGCAGTTTTGGTAAAACAACCATAACTTACTTATTTCTCCATAAAATTGAATGAAACAAGAAACACAAGAAAGTAGATTCCACCATCTTTCAATTACAATTGCTCTTAGGCCCTAACACATCCATACAGGGCTGTACTAAATAAATAAATAGCAAGAAAATAGTAAAATCTGCAAAAACAGAGTTTCTTGACATTAATTTCATTCAAACTTGTCTTCAATTCATCTTCAAAATGTTTTCAATACATCTCCAATGCCTTTTCCATGAAGGTTTATGCATATTTATACATGATTTGAGGGAAACCAATACTCTCCAACTGACTTTTGAGTACTTGTCTGTTCATCTTCCACACTTTTGCATTTTTTTTACATTTTTCATATGACAACTTTGACATATTTACAAAATTTGACAAGATGAAGACTAAATACATGATGAAATGGTCTATCATGACCTTATTAGATTTCAAGCTACCATGCTTGATTACGGCATATAAGGAATTTTGTCATATTGATTCTATTGATTTTATTGATCTAAAACCATTCTCAATGCTAAACATATCATCAATGGACTAAAGAACTATCATCATAATGTATGGCATCATGGGAAGTATCATGACATGCACATAAGGAATTTAAATTATATTGTATATCAAGGTGTATATATATTAAAATCTAGTCCATAATGGTAGACATATACAAAAATTTGGAAAATATGCCAATTCAAAACATTTTTTACAGAATGTGGCATATGCCATGTCTCAAAATCTATATACAATCTACATGCCGAATAGCTACATCAAATACTACAAGTCCACTTGACCCTCAATCTGTGATGGATCCTAAAAAAGTGTTCGCTTTGTATCAAAATGTCTAGTAATTGATGGAGGCAAAGTTTCCTGCATTAACAAGTCAAAACAAAAATTTGATTAATCTCTTCAATGGTAAATAAAAATAACTTAAAGTTAGTAAATAGATTCTTATCTACTACAATTAAGAACTTTCATTTATTAACATACATCTAAATCACTACAATCAACTATAAGACTGCTAGATAAACTATCAATTATTTAGAAAAATTCAATTCAATTACCTTGACTCTATGTTGTTGTTCAGACAATCGTTCTGCAAATGATTTTCTCTTAAGATGATCAAGTGTCCTAGTGAAGCATGATGGCAAAGGTGGCACATCACTCACATTCTCAAGAGACTACATAAAAGTAAAGTAACATTGAAATAAATTAATATATAGTTATTAAAAAAATAGGAAATGCATACATTTAAAAAGGTTAGATGTGTTACACACACACAATCTAGAGTGCACTACACAAAAACTTATCTACTAGAAAACAAGCACATGCCAACATTGAGGCCTCTTGCATCAATTGAGAAGGACTTTGAATTATCAAAATGACAAGAATGTAAGACTCTAAATGACTATAATCAAATATTTAAGTTTTCTAAATTATCAATTAAAGTACAATTCAATCAAATTACCTCCACCCTTTGTTGGCGTTGAGAAAGCCATTCTACAAATGATAGTCACTTGGGTCGATCAAGAGTTTGAGAAAAGACTATTGGAAAAGATGCCACATCATTCACATTTTCAATTGACTATAAAATAAAATTAACATCAAGATATAAATTAATATATAATTACTCACAAAGAAATAAATGAATAAAAAAAGTTGATGTGTAGAACAAATTACACCGGCAAGTCCAAGCCAAATTGGATGGCAGACAAAGTTCCATGATGAACTTCTATCAACACCTCCTATGTCATCAACTATTATCCCACTTAGATACATTAGTACTAATAAATTTGTATATATATTCAAATGGAATAGACCATAAAATTTAACTTTAAATTTTACCTGTATAAAAGATTGCTCATGCATTTCTCCTTCTCTATGGTTCACTGATCCAGTAGCTTCTAGTCTTGTCCCTGACCCCTCAGCTTGAGTTCTAGACCCCATTGCCTTATCTCGTGAATGGAGATCGTACTCTGATGTGTTCAACGGTGGCTCACTACTCTCCATAATAGGACCTAAGCATAAATGATTGCAAGAAATGCAATGATGGGGCACACATACATGTGTGGATGACGACGGTCTAGTAGAACTAGGTGATCCAATATCATCACCTTCATCATGTGCTTGTGCAAACTAAGATGTCTATATAATCAAATGCTCAGTCAAAGAGTGTATGGCACCAAGGCCCTATTGTGTTGCATTTGCAACAACATCTAGGTGCTGCATTAGGGGTAGAGAAGGGATAGCAGGAGGAGGAATATAGGGACCTTGTACTTGTCTCATTGCCCCAAGTCTATCTTGAGGCATTCCCTTACCCACTCCTTGAAACTCTCTAAAATCAAAATAATGAATATGTTGACCCATGACGAACTCTGCATAGAGTTTACGAAGGAAATACAAAGGTACATCTAAATTGTTGTTGGGCGGTTTATCAAAAACCATCCACCAATGATCCCAAAAGTTCTAAATAATGCCCTCATGAATACACCATTTGATTGAAAACTTGGGCTTATGGACATCAACATGCAATCTAGTTTTAGGATTGACAAAGTATTGGGCTAATATAGCTTTTGTAATCTCTAATTCTTTGACTTCATCATATGACAAACCGTTAGCATATTTGGCCTTCTTGGCTTCTTGCCATTGCCTAAAAGATTCGTGTTGGGTTGACAAGGTTTGAACATGATTAATGATTCCCTCTAAATTTGATGTCATTGTAGACAATCGAGGGTGGCGGCAATACATTTCTATGATCCTACTTATTTGATCAATATTTCTTTGAATATTCTCTTCTATTATTGGAGGGGGAGGGTTTGGTGGTGAAGGGTTTGGGTTTTCATTTTGTGCATCCATTTTACCTAATTAAAATATAAAACATACCAACTTAGCATAAAAAACCAAAAAAATTTCTTGAATATACAAAACAAACAAAAAAATGCGAAAGATCTTACCTTTTTGGATCGGATATCCATTCTTCACCTCTGATATCCATTCTTGAGAGATGACACTGTGTTTTGCAAACCGTGGGTTTGCAAAAACGTGACCCTTTTTTTCTTTTTATGTTTTTCAAAATGGATATCTGTTATCAAAATGGATATCCGTTTTCTTTTTCCCAATTGTTTTCATTGTTTTTTATTTTAGTATTTTAGCATTTTAGTATTTAGGCATTTTAGCTATAAAATACAATCAAAATTTTAGAAAGACTGTATCATATGAAAGGAGAGATTTTGGACAAACTATCAAAATTTATATAGGATTATGATGATATATATATTTGATTTTTATATGATTTACTTATACTAAGGTATCTCATAGTATTTCAAAGGCACTTTTGAATAGATAAATTTTGTCATAAAAAAATTGTAAAAGCAAGTAGTTTTGGTGTAAATTCTAAAAAATCATTTCATGTTTAAGTTACATATTAGATGATATTTGTGTCAACAATTGAGATCAAACTTGTGACACTTGGGATCGACCTCTCATTTTTCTATACCTATTCAAATTCCAAGACAATCATTGGATTGATATCATTTATTTTCTAAAGGTGGCAAATCAATTTAGCGCATCCTCAACATCATTGGATTGATGTCGATAGAGAGAGAAAGATAGAGAGAGGGAGATATCTATAGAGAGGTAGATACAAGAGAGAGGTAGATACGGGTTAGGGGCATTATTTAGGGTTTATAGATTTAGAGAGAGAGACTGCTTTTGACATGCAACTGTAAACCCTAAATAATGCCCCTAAACCTTAAACCCAAGTAACCCTAAATAATTCCCCCAAACTCTAAACCCTAACCCCTAAACCATAAACCCTAGATAATTCCCCTAATCCCTAAACCCTAAACCTGAGAAAGGGAGTCCTAATTTTCTTGTTTCCATTTCCTTCGTCGATAAGGGAGAGAGAAAGATAGAGGGGAGAGATAGGATATATAAGAATAATAGGGGGAGAGAGGCAAGAGATAGAGAGATTGGGATAGATGGCTAGGTATAAAGAGATAGAGGAGACGAAGAGGAGAGATAGGGAGATAGAGGAATGATAGGGGAGAGTGAGGCAAGAGATAGGGAGAGATAGATATAGGTAGAGAGAGAGAGGAGATAGATTGGGAGAGATAGAGGAGACAAAGGGAGAGATAGGGAGATAGAGAGTGAGTGAGATGTCTAGAGAGATAGGGATAGAGATTGAGAGGTAGAGGGATGATAGAGAGAGGGAGATAAGGGAGAGATAGGGAGATAGAGGTGGAGGGATGTCAATTTTAATGACCTCCAAATTTTCCATAAATTCTTCTCCACTAAACCCTAGACCATCACCCAAATCCTTACTTTCTTAATAAAAGCCCTTCCCCAAACATCATTTGACCATGTGACTCCTTCCATCACTAGATAGGTGCCCAGGTACTTTCCATTATTCATCTAATACAGTAATCCCAATGTCATAGCTCACATTCCCACACCTACATTCATAGACTCCATTCCTCCTATTGACACCATCGTTGATAATCATCATATAAGAAGACTCCCTTGAATAATAATTAAACCATGGATTACCCCATATGCCCGTCTTACACTTTCCTCACCTTTGAACCCTTAGAAGATGACATTTAGCTATCCCCACCATTACCAATCACACTTTCTAACAATCCCACATAAGATATCTTACCCATCACTTCACCTAGGTCATCACCAATTAAATCACCTCATTACTCCATTCAACCATACCCATACCACCCCTTTCTCACTCCACAACATGTATTAACGCATGATTAAACCTAACCCCTAACCCCTAAACCCTAACTCCTAACCCATAACCCCTATTTCCTAACCCCTAAACCCTAAACTTGAGAAAATATAAACCCCTAAATCCTAAACCCTAAATCCTAAACACTAAACCCAAGAAACCCTAAACCTCTATCTCTCTATCTCCCTATCTCACTATCTCCCCATCACTATCATTCCTCTACCTCTCAATCTCTCTCCCTACGCTTTGGCCATGTCCCTCACTCTATATCTCCCTATTGGTCTTCTCTCTCTAAACACTAAAACCTAAACCTCTAAACCTTAACCCCTAAACCCTAAACCCTAAACCCTAAATAATGCCTCTAAACCTTAACCCCTAATCCCTAACCCCTAAACCCTAAACCTTAAATGCGAGAAACCCTAAACCCTATCTCCAATCTCTCCCTTATCTCCCTATCTCTATCATCCCTCTACCTCTCAATCCTTCTCCCTATTTCTCTGGACATCTCGCTCACTCTCTATCTCCCTATCTCTCCCCTTTGTCTCCTCTATCTCTCCCTATCTGTCTCCTCTCTCTTTCTATCCAGCTATCTCCAAAACTGAGAAACCCTAAACCCAGGTACACCCTAAATCCAATCAACTCTAAACCTATATTTCCCTATCTCTATCATCCCTCTACCTCTCTTGATCTCTCTCCTTATGTCCTTGGCCATGTGCCTCACCCTCTATCTCCTTATCTCTCTCAGTCTCCTCTCTCTATCTTCCTGTCATTCCTCTCTCTCTATAAACCCTATATCCAAAACCCTAAACCTCTAAACCTAACCCCTAACCCCTAAACAATGTAAATCCTAAACCCTAAATAATGCCCCTAAGCCCTAAACCCTGACCCCTAAACCTGAGAAACCCTAAACCCCTAAACCCTAAACCCTAAACCCAAGTAACCCTAAACCACTATCTCCCTATCTCTCCCCTATCTCCCTACCACCTTTGTCCCTCTACCTCTCAATCTCTCTCCCTATGTCTCTAGCCATGTCCCTCACTCTTTATCTCCCTATCTCTCCCCGTAGACTCCTCTATATCTCCCTATCATTCCTCTCTCTGTATAAACCCTAAATCCAAAACCCTAAACCTCTAAACCTAACCCCTAATCTCTAAACAATAAATCCTAAACCCTAAATTATAATGCCCCTAAACCCTAAACCCTAACCACTAAACCTGAGAAACCCTAAACCCCAAACCCCTAAACCCTAAACGCAAGTAACCATAAACCACTATCTCCCTATCTCTCCCCCATCTCCCTATCACCTTTGTCCCTCTACCTCTTAATCTCTCTCCCTATGTCTCTTGCCATGTCCCTCACTCTTTATCTCCCTGTCTTTCCCCTCGGACTCCTCTATATCTCCCTATTGGTCCTTTTTCTCTCTCTAAACCCTAAACTCTAAACCTCTAAACCTTAACCCCTAACCCCAAAACCATAAACCCTAAACCCTAAATAATGCCCCTAAACCCAAGCAACTCTAAACCTCTATCTCCCTATCTCTATCATCCCTCTACCTTTTAATCTCTCTCTCTCTCTCTATGTCTCTGGACATGTCTCTCACTCTCTATCTCCCTATCTCTCCCCTATGTCTCCTCTGTCTCTCCCAAACTCTATCAGTCCCCTCTCTCTATCTCTCTTTAAACTGTAAACCCTAAACCCCTAAACCCTAAATAATTCCCCTAACCAACCTCTAAACCATGTCTCTATATAGGTGCAACTAATACCACTTTCATAATTGTTTTCCACATTTAATTATATTCTTTTCCATTTTCCAAGTCCTACATGTGTCTAAGTTGTATTGTTTGTCAAGTTTTTAGTCTAATTGTTAGTCCTAGCTCTCATGATTATTAAAATATTAGTATAGTTAGATTTATCCTTAGGTAACATTAATTTACACATT
Organism: Cunninghamia lanceolata; assembly: GCA_027924645.1. Classification (NCBI taxonomy): domain Eukaryota; kingdom Viridiplantae; phylum Streptophyta; class Pinopsida; order Cupressales; family Cupressaceae; genus Cunninghamia; species Cunninghamia lanceolata. The sequence continues at coordinate 23,227,198 of BSBN01000582.1, forward strand.
GTTGCACAAACAACCACACTAAAACATAACCTTACCTAATTAAGGTTAACCTTTAAGGTTCTTTCATAAATGACAAGCTTAACAGATCCAACTAATTCAATGTTCTTATAGTCCATGCTTACCCTTCCAAGAGAGTTCATGCCATGTTAACTTTGCATTATGTCCTAACATATCACATGAAGGATCATCATGATCACAAGGAATAACAATGTCATGAAGGATTAACGAAGGTGCAGCTTCACCACATAAAGTATCATTCATAATTGTATCACTAGAGGGTAAGGGTATATCATGTGTATCCTTCTCAAACCATGTATCATGAATCAAATCATATGAAGGATTGGGTAAAGCAATTTAGGGCATGAAATCCAAAACGGATATCCATTTTGGATTTCTAGAAATGGATATCCATTTCAAAACATATGAAAGTCAAACTTTGCCAAGTCACGAATTTGGCTAAGTAAAAACATGATGTTTTTCCTATTGCCACTATTTGGCCTGCGATGATCCTGCACATACCCTAATATTTACATCAATATATTATTTAATATTAATATATTATAGTGATATAAATATTAATTTATTTTACTATGTTTCAATAAATTTTATTATAAAAATGGTATTAATTATATTGTTTTATAGATATTTAAAATATCAATATTATAATTGCAATGAAGAAAAATTAAATAATTATATTAATATCAATATTACACAATATAATAAATTAATATTTAGAACACTAAAATATATTAATATTTAATACTTACACAGACACATATCAATATTTCATTTTACTATAATATAACATAAATATAAATACATCATAATGCTAAATCCATTTATTTGTATAATTAATAATTTAATGTAAATATTATTATTTATATTATTCTATTGATATCTAAAATAAGAATTTAATAATTAATATATACAATGAACAAAAATTAAATATCAATATGAATATTACACAATATAATATATTAATATTTAGATTAGTATAATATTTGAATATTTAATATTTATACATAAATATATAGTAATATTTCATTTTACTATAATATAGTATAAATATAAATACATACATTCATCAATCATGTTAATATGAGAGAAGGATGGAGTGCTTGAGCAGGAAGCGTGAGGGAGATAATTTGAATGGAGCGTCCGAATGGGTTTTGTAGGCAGATTCTTTACTAGTTGTAGCCTGGTCTGATCACGGCCTACTTGTTGGGTTGAGAGTACTCTCTCATGACTTGTGCATTCCTGGTGAAACCACAGTTCTTTCTCAAGGTGAGGGAGAAGCTAGGCAGGTAATCGCCTCTTCTCCTGTTGGATAGGAGACTCTTGGTTTGCCTTTTGTCCTAGTTGAAGGGGGTACAATGGGATTTGGAGTTTCTTCACCTGTTAATATTGAGAAGGTCCTGTTTGAGTCAACTCCTAGTGGAAATGTGACTCAGGGGATTCATAGTTCTAGGCTTGGCACCCATGGCCATCCTCAAAGGTCATTTTTTGATGTTGTAATCAACTCTAGAGCTCAGGCACACTCATCATAGAATAGGGTTAGGCATATGCCCTGTGCCCATTCTTCTTCGGTGGTGGTGTGTGGCCTTGAGGTTTTAGAAAATGAGGAGTTTTATATTAAGCATGGAGTAATTTGATGATTCAATGGTTTATGGCCCTCTCTCCCCAATTTGCATAGTTGGGTCAAGGAATCTTGGAAACCTCTTGTGGTTGGATAGATCGAGCTTTATCCCAATGCAAGGGGGTTCTTTCTTAGTGACTTTTGCTTCCTCTAAGGAGCGAGACTAGTGCTGGATAGGGTTTGGTTGTGGGACAAACATTCACTTCCCATCAAACCATGGGCTCACTCCTTCAACCTCTCACTGAGCCGCTTAATACTAGACCAATATGGGTTCAACTTCTAAATCTCCCTCTTTAGTTTTGGGAGGATTCTTGCTATGAGGCCATTGACAATGCTATAGCTCGCTTCTTGAAGGTTGACTCTATGACCTCAGATTTAGGGCATACTACAGTTTCTCACATATTAGTGGATATTGACATCTCCAAACCCCTACATGGAGATGTAGTTTTTATGGTTGGAGATAGGCCATGGACGTAGCTGTTACATTATGAGGGTCTCCTTTTTAGATGCAAGAGATGTTTCTCTATTGGTCACTTGGCCTCTGGTTGTCCTCACTCTCGTCGCAAGGGTAGTGAAACTTGGTGGAAGAATGCACTCACTGATCATTTGATTATTTGTGCTTCCCTGATGGATGGTTCCTCCCAAGAGGACGAGCCTTCCCTAGATGGAGATTCTTCCCAGAAGAATGTTCTTTTCCAGGAATCTTTGCCGATCATGCCCACTCCCCTTGTGGAGCCTATGGAGGATAGGGTGGCTGATATTGTTGATGATGTTAGGTCTCCTCCTTTGGCTCCTACCTGACACATGTCATCTATAACCACCTATTTTGGCCTTCAGATCCCTTTTCGGCCCCGTCCGCCCCAGGTCAGATTGCTACTTTGTTGGTCCCTGCTTCATCTTCTGCGCTGCCAGCTTCTAACTCAGTGCATGAGTTCTCTTTGGTTACAACATCTGTTGAGGGTCCCCTCCTCTTGCTATAGCTCAAAGAAAGAAGAAAGGACTCCCCAAATCTATTGTTTCTTGTGATTGTATTCAACATGATTGTGATTATGTATATTGTTGCCTTGTGATTATTGAATTTAGTGTATCCGTATGGATGTAGTACATATATATGCTGATTGCTTGACATGTGTGATGCCATACTCCTTGTATTGTGTGAGTGTGTTTGTACCTAATTCAACTATCTCCTAGGATAGTGGGGTGGGCCTAAAGGTACCACATGGTTGGGTAGAACAAAACCACCATTGGAGATAAGTGATATTGGAGGTTGATGCTCATTGGAGAGAGTGTTGGACTCTCCTGATATTATGCTCTTGTATCTCTTAATATTTTCATATTTCTATCATTGTAAATTTGGTCCATGAGGCATTTGTAATAAGTGCATTAGTTGACCTTTGATGTAATTTCATGTATGGGTTATGATCCATTCATGTTTAGGATGAGAGTCATTTATTTTAATAAATTATTGATATTTTGTATAATTTCACACCTCATTTTCTGAGGGTGTTATCATGTTGATTTTATCAAAATAATAATATATTGGCATGTTTGGCTTATATTATTTTATGTTATGGATCCTTTAATGTTGGATTACATTTCATCCATACAGATGGCAATGATTGTATCCTTATTTCTCGCACATGTTGGCATTGTTGTCAAACATGAAAACATCTTGTAGTGCTTTCATCATATTTGTAATATAGTTTTCTTCCCTTATGTTTTGGGAGAAAGTGTTAGTTTTCTCCTTGTTCCTTGGGAACCATGCCTTTCAAGTGGTTCTCGTGTGGCCAAGTTAGAGCCCACAATCCCATGAATATTTGGTCCTGACTATTTTTAAACAACACAAAAACTGAGGAAGTTATGCCTCATTGAAGGTGTCAAATAGACCTATTTTTTATTCCTTAAGTGCTTACCTACTCTCTATTTTCACAAGTCAATAAATTAGTCTAAAATTGCATGGTAAACAGGTTTATTAGTCTAAAATTGTAGGTTGCAATCAAACCATGAAACCTAAAGTACAAGAGGGCCTAAGTTTGAAATCCTATTGCATAGAGCATTTTGCAAATTGCAATCAACTTTCAAATTTTGAGGAATTGGAGGTCCAGATCTTGAAGTCCCATGGTACGTTGCATATTATTGATGCAGAGCATCATGGTTAGTAATTTCAAGGTTCAAAACTTCAATGGAACCTTTCACTGTTTTCTTCTTGACAGAGATTAAGCTTGTCTTAAAGCAGGGTTCTAACTCAGAACAACACATTTTCTTGACACCAAAGTGAGGGACTTCAGGACTCCTCTCACCAAGACTCCTAACTCCAACCAAGACTCCATTTAAACTTCTATTCAACCCACTATACAGGGTCTACAGGACAGCAGCCTCCTAGACTGTCACACATCTCTGCACCATTGAAAAAAAACTATCTCCATGTCCACCTTGGAATGATCTATTCAATATAAACTCCATCTCTTTGTAATAACCAAACCAATCACATGCCTAACTCCCTAATGCCTTCAATGAAAAAACAAACAAACATGATGAACAAAACTCACTACCTTCTTGACATGACTGCTGTCATCCTCTCATCCTCTAACACATGATTTTGCAGGGGTCTTTCTCATGCCCACACTCACCATACCCAATCTCCTGCCCCTGCAACCTTCACAAGGCTATGGACAACCTATTTCACATTCCCTTCCATTTATTAGAAACAAGAAAATACCAATAAAAAGAAGGAATGCCCATCAGCTACTCAGAGATACCCTACTCAGAGTTTTGGGACAGTCAACAGAAAACAGTCAATTTCTCCCTCCTAGTGTAGTTTCAAGAGCCCAAACAAGATGCATAGGATAGGTAATTCAACCACCTAAACATCCATCACAAATTCCCTTCACCCCTAGGCCGTACAAGTACGGATTTATGCAGAAAACAGTGATTTTTTTAAATGGAGACAGCAATTTCTGAAAAGTATAGTTTTTGGAAAACTACTGGTAACTTTCACCTAGCATCATGTCAAGACTCCAAACCAAGTTCAAATCAAATATACTTCAAAACTCTTTCCATCCATTATAAATTTGTGCCATGCTAGTGCCGTACATGTATGAAAAATTGTAGAAAAATAGTGATTTTTAAAAGTGAACAGTAAATTCAGAAAAAAAATAGCTTTGGGGAAATTAGTCATATCTTCCACCTAGTGCATTGTTAAGATCCCAAACAAGACTCAAATTAAAGCTAACACCATCTACTTTCCATCCAATGTGTAAAGAGCTTTTGGTGAGTCCGTACAATCACGGGTACTATAGCAAAAACAGTGAAAAAATAGAAAAAAGTAGAAAAAACCATAAAACAGAGCTTCTTTTTGTATTTTCCTCCAATCTAATCAATATTCTCCACCTTTTTTGGCTTAAACAAGCCTTATAAAAAGCATACAAAATATTTGGGGTTGACCAAACTACCCACCATCGTGCTTCCTTCATGATTTTTCTTGCTTTGAAACTGCAGAAAATGAAACTGTTTTCTTGTTTTTAGAAACTGCCTTTTCTTTAGGACAACAATGAAGGTTTTTTTAGAGAGTTTTTCTAAACACTTGCTTTCTAATCTATCTACACACCTTTCTATCCTTGACATGCCATTATAGGCTAATAAACATGGAGAATATTAAATGACTAACCTATACAAATATTAAAATTTAATGACTCTTGCAAACTACCTAAGACAACATGGTTGTCCTACTAGGACCTACAACATAACAAAAGATTCTTTCGACATTGGGACATAGTCCAACTACAAGCATGGCTACAAGCCTCATAACATCATTAAAATGGTCTCCAAGACCTTATTAAACAAAACAAGACAACTGAACATTTAATCAAAACTTAAATATCTAGGTGCTCCTGCACCATACTCCCTGGCATGATGAAAACTCTTGTCCCAAGAGTGAGGGGATCTGCTCCAACCAATCTTCCATCTCGATGGAATGTTTCTCAAACTAGGAAACATGAACTCACCCAGAGTTATCTTTCTCTATCTCTAACCTGCATGGCTCCTGTAAACAGTGTTAGAACCATAAAACTTGTTTTGGTGTCCTTGTCTAGGACCTTGTTGCTGCAATGCTTCAGCTCTTTTCAACTAGAGGCTCTGATTCATTCCTCCCTACACCTTCTGTTGTTTGTCTTCCTTCTGATGGCTCCTTATAGGACACTCAATGTCTCTAACTTTGACATAACTCAAGTCCCAAGCCTGCTGCTCTCTAGGACTGTCATCCACCTTCTTGTGTTGCATCTATGTCTGCTATGTGCAATCACCTTGAACCTACACATTCAACTTCAATTTCTCTCCAAAGCAAATTGTAACTTGTTCCTTCTTCTCCTCACAAGGTAAAGGAATCAATTTGAACTTCTTACCATCTTTGTGCACTACATAGGTATTAGTATACCCATCATGAATTGTCCTTCTCGAATACTGCCATGGTCTACCCAAGATTACATGCCCACATGTCATAGGAATAACATCACACAAAATAGAGTCCTGATATGGACCAATTGTGAAATCAACATAAGCCTTCTTAGTGACCATTACCTGCTGCTCCTGACTCACCCAAGTGACATGGTAAGGTCTGGGATGATCAAAGTCTTCAACCCCAACTTATTCACCATTTCCTAAGAAACTAAGTTATCATGAGAACCTGAATCTACAATCAACTTGCATATCTTGCCATGGCTCAAACAATTAGTTCTGAAAATAGATACCTGTGGTGGTTGCTGCATCTTACCTCTTTCCACCATGAGCATCTCTCTAGCCAACATTGGAGAGGCTGATGACATCTCTAGTTCTTCTAGCTTCTCCTCCTCTTGTGCCAAGTGAACTCTTTTATCCTTAGTCTTGTCAACACCATCCTTCTTAGGACAGTTGAAAGATGTGTGTCCCACCTCATTGCAGTGATAACATCTACCTGTGAACACTCCTCTACCTAATCCAAATCTACCTCCACCTCTATGTCCACCTCTCAGTTCTGTAGACAACTCCTTACCCTTCTCATTGCTGTTCTGAACTTCACTAGTAGGTTTGCCCCTACCTCTATTTCCTCTTCCATAACCTCCTGGCCTTTCTTTCTTCCTCTTCACTCTCTCTTCAGCCCTGATGGCTAACTGAAAACACTCTCCAAGTGTTTTTGGTACTGCTAACCCAATCTCATCCTACAAGTTATACCTAAGCCCGTTAAGGTATCTTGCCACTTTCTCTTCTTCATCTTCCAGCCCGCCTCTAATACTAAGCTTATGAAATTGCTCAGTATAGATCAAAACATCCATGTCCTTCTATTTTAGATTCTGCCCCATCCTCTTTGTCTGAATGGAGTAATCAGATGGAAGGAATTGGTCTTTCATCATGTCCTTCATCCTACTCCAAGAAGTGATTTTTGATGCACCTCGAGCCATTCTTTCTTTCCGCACACTACTCCACAGAGTAAGTGCTATTCCTCTCAGTTTTGTTTTTGCAAACTTAATCTTTTTCTCATCACTCATCTCCTCATATTCAAAAAAATTTTCTAGGGCATCTATCCACCCTAACACTTCTTCACTATCCATCTTCCCCTGATAGATAGGTAACTCTATATTTGCCTTAGTTCCACTTCCTTGGACTACCTTCAATAATCTTACAAACTTCTTTTCTTCAGCATCTAACTCATCCTCAGGAGGATTCTCATCTGCATCCTCATCTCCTTCTAAATCATCTTGTTCATCCCCTCTAGGTTTCTTCTCCAATGCTTCCAATCTAGCCAAGATTGTTGCATTTTCTTTTCTCACTTGCCTCAGCTCTCTATCTCTAGCAGCATCCTATTCTCTTCTGTCCCTCAGTTCTTTCTCTCTTGCCTCTAAGGCTTCTCTCAACTCAGCATTCTCTCTTGCCATCTGGTTCTTTGGAGGCATCTTCACAACTCTCTCACAAACTCTTATCTTCTTCACAAGATCCTTTACTCCTTTAAGGACCTACTAGCTAGCTTTGATACCACAAATGATGCAGAGCATCATGGTCAGATATTTCAAGGTTCAAAACTTCAATGGAACCTTTCACTGTTTTCTTCTTGACAGAGATTAAGCTTGTCTTAAAGCAGGGTTCTAACTCAGAACAACACATTTTCTTGACACCAAAGTGAGGGAATTCAGGACACCTCTCACCAAGACTCCTAACTCCAACCAAGACTCCATTTAAACTTCTATTGAACCCACTATACAGGGTCTGCAGGACAGCAGCCTCCTAGACTGTCACACATGTCTGCACCATTGAAAAAAAACTATCTCCATGTCCACCTTGGAATGATCTATTCAATATAAACTCCATCTCTTTGTAATAACCAAACCAATCACATGCCTAACTCCCTAATGCCTTCAATGAAAAAACAAACAAACATGATGAACAAAACTCACTACCTTCTTGACATGACTGCTGTCCTCCTCTCATCCTCTAACACATGATTTTGCAGGGGTCTTTCTCATGCCCACACTCACCATACCCAATCTCCTACCCCTGCAACCTTCACAAGGCTATGGACAACCTATTTCACATTCCCTTCCATTTATTAGAAACAAGAAAATACCAATAAAAAGAAGGAATGCCCATCAGCTACTCAGAGATACCCTACTCAGAGTTTTGGGACAGTCAACAGAAAACAGTCAATTTCCCCCTCCTAATGTAGTTTCAAGAGCCCAAACAAGATGCACAGGATAGGTAATTCAACCACCTAAACATCCATCACAAATTCCCTTCACCCCCAGGCCGTACAAGTATGGATTTATGCAGAAAATAGTGATTTTTTTAAAATGGAGACAGCAATTTCTGAAAAGAATAGTTTTTGGAAAACTACTGGTAACTTTCACCTAGCATCATGTCAAGACTCCAAACCAGGTTCAAATCAAAGTTACTTCAAAACTCTTTCCATCCATTATAAATTTGTGCCATGCTAGTGCCGTACATGTATGGAAAACTGTAGAAAAACAGTGATTTTTAAAAGTGAACAGCAAATTCAGAAAAAAAATAGCTTTGGGAAAATTAGTCATATCTTCCACCTAGTGCATTGTTAAGATCCCACACAAGACTCAAATTAAAGCTAACACCATCTAATTTCCATCCAATATGCTAAGAGCTTCTGGTGAGTCCGTACAATCATGGGTACTATAGCAAAAATAGTGAAAAAATAGAAAAAAGTAGAAAAAACCATAAAACAGAGCTTCTTTTGGTATTTTCCTCCAATCTAATCAATATTCTCCACCTTTTTTGGCTTAAACAAGCCTTATACAAAGCATACAAAATGTTTGGGGTCGACCAAACTACCCACCATTGTGCTTCCTTCATGATTTTTCTTGCTTTGAAACTACAGAAAATGAAACTGTTTTCTTGTTTTTAGAAACTGCCTTTTCTTTAGGACAGCAATGAAGGTTTTTTTAGAAAGTTTTTCTAAACACTTGCTTTCTAATCTATCTACACACCTTTCTATCCTTGACATGCCATTATAGGCTAATAAACATGGAGAATATTAAATGACTAACCTATGCAAATATTAAAATTTAATGACTCTTGCAAACTACCTAAGACAACATGGCTGTCCTAACTAGGACCTACAACATAACAAAAGATTCTTTCGACATTGGGACATAGTCCAACTACAAGCATGGCTACAAGCCTCATAACATCATTAAAATGGTCTCCAAGACCTTATTAAACAAAACAAGACAACTGAACATTTTATCAAAACTTAAATATCTAGGTGCTCCTACACCAATTATAGACTGCAATTGATCTTCAAAGTCTAAGTTGTCTAGGGGGATCGAGGTTCACAGTTGACCTAACATTAGACATATTGTAAATGCAAGTGATACCCTGAAGCTTGAATAGTTGATGGTGTTTTGTTTCATACTTTCATTGGGAATTTCATATTTTGAATTGCTTTCTAGACCTAAAGTCTAAAATGCACATTACAATTAGACCCCAAAGTTTATAGTTGACCTGATCCTTGAGGATCAGAGTTTCTTTGTACCTTACAGATGTAAACTACAAATGTTTCCTAAAATTTGAAAACTAAGTTGGTATTATAAGTTTAAAGTGTGAGCCCAATGTAAAAGTATGAGGTCATGCTTGTGCTAGTTGTAGGTTGGAAAAGAAACCTAAAATGCAAATCTAAACTACAAAGTTGAGTTGCAAGGCCAAGGGAAAAGTCCAAACTTTTGAAAGTCCTTTTTGAGACTCGATCTTTGGCACTTTTAACATTTTTTCTTTCCTTAACTCTGAGATATCAAAGGTTTTATCTTGTATGAATGTTGTAAGGGCTTTTCATTAACCTTGGAAATCCTGACTCTCCTCCTCAAGTCTCATTTTATGTGCTAACCATGGTGTTTTGTCCCATGGTGCTTTTAAGTATTTTGCTTGTGTCACCTTGCATTGTACATTGGTGTACATGCCATGTGTATCATGAAATGTTGATATGACACCTTGGGCATGTAAGAGTGTTGTGTTGCTCGTTTAATGCAGCTTTGGTATCATAAAAAAATATTCATCTAGTTTTTGTTTGTTAATGTCTTGAGTAAAATCTTGGGACATTACACTAGAGGCCAAGATATTCCATTTCAACAACCTTGTATATGACCTAATCCTACACATATGGTCTTATAGAAACCACTAAAATACACTATCATTACCTTATGTCTTATTAAACCACACAAGGATAACTATTGTCATACTTATCATTAAACACATGGATGTTCTAAGGATATAGGCATTGTATTGAAACATATAATTCAAAAATCTATAGATAAAGGGAAGATAAATTTTAATCCCACTCATGAGCCCAAAAATCCTCACTTGATGAGGTGAACTATATGAAAGAAAAATGTGTGTCAATAGTTTGGTCTTGTTGAATATATCACACCTTATATTGAAGTTTCACATGACATAGAAGAGAAACCACCCAATACATATATGATGAGGAATGACTTCATTGCTTAGATATCCCAACCTATCCTTCACATACTTATCAAATTTTGTGCTTTTTCTTTCTTTATTTTTCTTTATGCTTCCATGTTCCTAGTTAGCATATGTATGACATAAAGACACCTTTAGTGGTCCATGTTGACATAGGTGACTTTGAACACGTGTTGTGTTTTCATGTAATTATATCCTTGTATTTTGTATCATTTCTACTTGGGCCTTTTGATTAGGCTATGCATGTTGTGATTCCCCTTGCTTATTCATTCTTTTAGGTCCTATGTGTCCTTACACTTTGACCCCTTTGATTATGCCATGCATATTGCACGTCTTATTCTCATTCAACCTTCTATGTTATGGTCGGCCTTATTTACCCACTTGGGGGATATTGTCTTACATTCCTCTTTTGTTAGACTTTTCTTTTTAATATACATTGTTTGACTCTTATGTTCAATGTTTACCACCTTGAATTTTTACATGTTCCTTGTTATGAGCCTATGGGACATGTTTTTATGATGACACATGATTTATGATATATGTGTGATCCTTAACCTCCATTGTTATGATGTTGTTTCCATGATATGATTACATTTATCATGATCATTATACTTCCCATATTTACATATAGTGATACCTGTTGTTATATGGAGCCTAATCAAACTTGGAGGTTAATTTTCCCCAATTTTGGCAGTGTGGTTTCCCCCCAAAGTATATAACGGGGGACTGCAAGGGGGGCAAAGCCCCTCCTACAGGGCCTGGGGGGCTTATCCCCCCAGTGGGGCCCAAGGGCGGATCCCACGGTGGGGGTCTAAGGGCAACACCCCCAACGGGGGTTACTAGGGGTAGCGCCCCTGAAGCAAAAATTTCCTATTATTTCATAAAGGCATTGACATATAAAAATCCCTTTTTTTGTAACCAACATAAGGCTTGATAAAAATGACTAGAAGGGTTAGGGTTTTTGTTGATATTGTATTGTAGCATATTGTAATGGTATTGAGTTGGAAGAGATTGTTGGTTGTAATCAGTTCTATTCTGCTGGATAATAATATTAGACTCTCTATTGGTGGATGTAACCCGAGTTTGGGTGAACCACATTAAAAATTGTCTCTCACTGTTTTAATTCTGTATATTTTTCATTCCTTTGTTTAATATTTATCTGCATTTAATTGTTATCTTATGCTTGCTATTCCTAACAATACCACATGCTTATGAAATTTATCATATTCACATCTCATGGTTATGATCCTTATCATGCTTATCAGATCCCACATGACATTTTTCATGTTATGTTATGATTTTAGTTATGTTTCCATGTTAATGACAATTTCCATACTATTTCTCATAAGCTTTTGTCAATCCATGTTACCATATTCTTACTATTTCCCTAAGCTTTTTCATTCCATTACCATGTCCTTATCCAATGCTCCTATGCTTATTGCCTATATCTCATAATTACATATTACACTTTCATGATCACACCTAACATTAGCACTTTCAATCCTATGTATTGACTTAAGTATATATTTTCAACAATAATATGATATTTATCTAGCATTTAGGGGCAATATTAACCTCATCATTTCTTTCCCCAAGGATCGCTATTCATTGCTTAGGATCTTGCTTATTCCCATGTCATTTGAGATTCATCTCACTATCTTGCTCATTTCTACTTGAGCCTTTTTCTCATGCTATGTATGTTGTGATTCCCCTCACCTATTCATTCATTTACCCTATGTGTCCTTACACTTTGACCCATTTAATTATGCCATGTATGCTACACCTCTAATTCTCATTCAACCTTCCATATTATGGTTTATGTCTTTATTTTCTTTCCTAGATATGCCTTGTTTCAATCTTATATTCAATGTTTACCACATTGCATTTTTACTTGTTCCTTGTAATGAGCCTATGCTACATGTTTCTATGATGACACATTATTTATGATATACTTGTGATCCTTACCCTCCATGATATGATTACCTTTATCATGATACTAATGCTTCCCATATTTACATTTGGTGATACCATGTTTATGAAACTTATCATATTCACATCTCATAGTTATGATCTTTATCCTGCTTATCATCTGACATGACACTTGTCATGTTATGTTATGATCTTAGTCATGTTTCAATATTGGTGACAATTTTCATACTATTTCTTATGATCCTTATCATGCCATTACCATATCCTCATCCTATACTATTATGTTCATTGCCTCTATCTCATATTGACACATTGTACTTTCATGATCACACCTTACATTAGCACTTACATGCCTATGTATTACTTTAACTATATATTTTCAACTATCAGATAATATTTATCTAGCCTTAAGGGGCCATCTTAACCTCATCATTTCTTTCACAAATGGTGGCTATTCACATTTTATGATCATTCTTATTCTCATATAATCTGAGATTCATCTCACTTTCTTGCTCATGTGAGTGCAATGACTTTTATGTATGCTCTCATGACTATTTATTATGCAATTTGTCCTTCATGCCTTGTCAAGTATTAAGAGATATCTAATCAAATTTGTGGGGCATCATGCCTTCCCTATCCTAATGTTTTTTCACATGCCTTATCATGTACTAAGAGTCACACTAGGGATATTGATCCTTCCCCACACTATTAAGAGTTTTCTTATTGTAGGGGAGGTCGCATGCCTTATCTAAACCATTGTTTTCTTATGATCTTGGAGCCACATCAATGGCATATTCATTTCTTATGATATATATCCTTACATATTTTTTCTAACTATTGGGGCTACCTCAACTTTTTCATCTACCTATACTAGGGGAAAATTTATACACTTTTTTTATTATCTTTGATCCATATATTTTTATGAGTATCATTTGAGGCACTTTACTTGTTTGTCACAAGGTCCATTAAACTAACAATTATTGAACTTTACATGATCGATGCATTTATATCCTTGCATTACATTTACTTTTTTTGTAAACTGTTTTCCCCTCTCCTCCAATTCTTTACATTTGATGGATACAACCAATTGAAATTGTGTATATCATGTTGCTAACACTCTCATGTTGAGGTTGCAGAAATTGACAAGTGCATACATAGAGATTCATCACCATGTCCAAATGGATATTGATCACATGACATGAGAATGCCTGATATACCATACAAAATTTTGTATCTAGGTAGAATTTTTTAACCCTACTCTCTCCCCTCTCTCATTTTGGTAAATAAAATAAAATTGTAGTTGTGCTTATTTTGACTTGTATGATAGTAGCTACTCATTGCACATATTTTGTCTATTTTGTAGATTCTAATGAAATATGCATGCCATGGATGAGGAATACATGAAGAGATCTAGCTGGGTCCATTACTTTACATGGACTCCAATATCCTTTTATGCATAAATATTTACCTTGCATAATGTAGAAAATTGTATACCCTTTCAATTTCACATTATATTCTAATACACTTTGGTGTCCACTCCCATAACATGTTTTTATGGCCACTTGAGCCCAACCTTGGCCTATTTCACTCCTCACCAAGGTTTTTCAAATTTTGTATTACATGCTTATCTTTCTTTATTTTCTAGGAACACATGCTAAAACATTGCCAAAAAAATTCACGATGTAAACATAACATGGAAACATCTGCATGATGTGCTAGAATCCAATAGATTTTAAAGTTCAAAATCATTGTCTTCCCACTTGATCATTTGATTTTGTCAATTGTAATGCTCATTTGACAACAAAACATCCTTTGTAAGAATACCTAACCCTTGGATTCTCTCTTCCCCCATTATATAACCTAATTTTGAAATCTTTTCACTTCTTCTTGGACTCAATTTTGGAAAAAGGCTATGCACTCACAAAGAACTCTCTCTCTCTCTCTCTCTCTCTCTCTCTCTCTCTCTCTCTCTCTCTCTCTCTCTCTCTCTCTCTCTCTCTCTCTCTCTCTTGCTAGTTTTTTGTGCTCTCCTTAAGTTGGAGCATCTCTCTTTCTCAACTTCTAACAAATTCATACTTGCAACTTGGTCATTATGGAGGCCCTCACAAGGGATTAGTGTTGATTATGCATCCTCTTGGTCCTAAAGGAACTTATAGACTCCCCCATTGTTCCAAGCTTAGTAATATTATTTTATTTTGAAGAGTTAATATTATTATCTTATTTATTGCCTCTTCCATTGTCCTATTTTGAAAAATTTGTTGTGTAGACCACCACCCTATTTTTTGTTTATGAGGTAAAAGCATAGAACTGTGTCACACTTTTGGCTGAATTATTAGCACAAGTGAATTTAAACATTTCTAACTAAAAGTCATTTCTTTTCAAACATATGGTCTAGTGAGATTCATTCTAGCTAAGTTAGATATGGGCCACAACTTTTCCAACTAGAAGTGTCCACTAAATACATATGTAGCACCACTTGGAAGCCAATTTACCAAAAAAAAAAAAAAATTCAAAAAGGTTTACATTTCAACAATTCCTACTCATGTAAATAATTTAAAAAAAAATCTAAAAATACCCTTTTGTAGATTTGTAAGTGTAGTTTTTAAAAATGTGGTTTTTTTAATAGTCTAATTATTATTAATATTTATTTTTTGCATTTACTAAAAGTAGGTCATCAGCACCAAAATATAAGATTGATTGTCTTATCAAGAAAAAATAGTAAAGTTTGTTAAAAAAAAATTAAAAAAATATGATGCACTAGAGAAGAGATTCCATATCAAGATGATATATATTTTTTTCTATTTTGGATAAATAGTCAAGACAAAAGCTGGTGTCCCATTGAAATAATTATTTTTCAGTACACGCAACTTTTAATATTTATTTAAAAAAATATATTTATCAAAATCCATAAAAAAAAATCCATGTACTAAAGTTTCAAGTTATAAATACACACAAAAAAATTGAAGGAAAAAAAATAAAATTTACTATAAAAAGAGCGGCGTCCCATTTAACTTCATTTTTCAGCATTTTATCAGCAACTAAATTATAGTGTCAATTTTACAAAAAAATGTATTCAAATAATTTTTTAATTTTTATAAAAAATACAAACATAAAATACACTAAAAAATATACATTTCATTAATTTACATCATTTCAAAATTCAAAATGTATATGTCATTTTTTAATGATTCAAGTTAAAAATTTAGATCAGCGTTGGTCATTTCCTTTATAAAAGTGTGACATAGCTTTGTGCTTTTACCCTATGCACACTAGGGTATTCTTCCCCATAGACCAAGGTTGGTACTCATAGTATTTATTTATTATTACTATTGTTATTTATCTAGATTAAATGAGAGGATAATAGCACACACTTATTTTTCATATTTTCCAATAGTGGCTATCCATGGAGGTTGAAAGACCAACAAAGGGGCTTGACCTGAAGGAAAACTCCCAAACAACCCTAACAAATTTTATTTAGTCTTTGTAGTTGTAGGTCTTTTGGAGAGATTCAATCACATTGAGGTTTGTTGGTTTTTCTCTCTTCACTTTTCTCTTTCACTTAAATTAGTTATTTAAATGCATGTTTTTGATAGAATTATTTGTTTGGAATGTTGTTGGGTCTCCTCTATGGTTTGTTGTGTAGATTGGTTAACTGACTAGACTAGAACTGGGACATCAACCAAAATTTTTCTCTATTTTCATATCATATGGATGACAACATGACACACAAACATCCACGTGATGTGCTAGTGTCATAGGCGAAGGCCTTCCCCTTTTGATGTCAAGTGCCTTTTTTATCCTTCTTTTCATTTTTAAACATATTTCTGTGATTTAATATTTTATTTTCTAAAAATTATCATTTCGTTGTTGTGCCTTTATGCTTTAGCTTATCGAAGATAGTTATTTCTAAGTATAAAGCAACTATAGGGTTTACCTAGAGTTATTTTTCTCTTCATGTTTAGATAAAAGTAAAACATTTTTCCTTTAAAGTTAGTTAAATCCTATTGTAATATCCTTGGTGTTAGCGTAATACATTAGTATTACATTGTTAACTATCGGTTATGGGTAGTTAGGTTCGGTTTCATATAACCATCAACTCTGATCATATAACCAACTCCCCACATAATATATATACATGGATGTAATCTATATTTGATATTGAATGAATAAAGCATTTACTCTTTCTTCATATGGTATCAGAGCAGTTTAGCTATTCTTGTGCGATGTGAGGTGTTTGGTGTAAATTTATTTATTCATGACCTGAGCGAGGAGTTGTTTGTGGACTGTAGAAGGGAATGAAATGTGGGAGTTGAATTTAGTTTTACCAGGTATGTAGTTTTGGAGATCGCTTGAGGAGAAGACCGTTGAATGTTGCATCTTATGTTTCCAGGCATGGCTACGTCAAAGTTGTTACATATACAAGAATTGTGAGTTTGTATACCAGGGTCCATGAAAAGTTGAAAGGTGCCAAAATCTGGAGATGTTGTCACATTTGTAAGTTTGTATGAAAGCACTGCCAGTTTGTATGAAAAGAGCAATGTGATCTTGTGTCTATGAGATGTATTGCTACTGTTGATGTCTGGAGGTGTTTCTGTGCCCGTGAAGACTGTGAGAAAGGTGTAGATCTAAAGATTAATATAAAACTGTTGAAAGGTTTAAAAACCAATGTTCCCCATCTCAATAGCCATTGAAAGTTTTAAAAGGTTTCCTAAAGACATGAGTACCTAATTCACATGTTCTTTGTGTTTAAGAGTCTTTCCTTTTATTGCGTCCAACATATTTACTTCATATAGCGATCCTATTTAGAGCAGATGGCATGGATTTGCTATTGTACGTGAAGGAGGAGAAAGGCATGAAAACAAGATTTAATCCTATGCTGTGAGAAGGCATTGAAATCTGTTGTATAGGGTTTTCAGAGAGCATCTCATGGAGTATTATTATTGCAGTGCATAGAAGACATAAGCATTATTATTCTCTAAATCTTCAGGCCTTCATCAATTAGAAAAGAGTAAAATAGAAGGCATCTTAGAGGAGGTGGCTAGTCACTAATGGATCAGGAATTTCACGATTCAGTATTATATGATAAATGATTGATATGGCGTTGATGATTGGCAATCATGGATGCTCATAATTGGAGAAAGTAATTAGGGTTGAAGTGAAGTCCAACATATGTAAGTTCATTATTTCACATTTATGCTGAAGTTTGTTTTAGTTGTCTTTTACAATGTCACATTAGAAACAATCCGGTGCAATTAGGTGAAAAAAAAACCAACAAATAGATCAACTAACGAGGATATTTAAGTTGTTAAAAGTGATTACAAGTTCAAACTTCATAAGAATATATTGTTTTGTGGATTTGTTTGTAAGATGTTGGGGTAAGTGTATATTCCTGAAAATGTTTTTGGTGTTAAAAAGGAAGGAAGAAGTGATTGGAAAAGATTGATGAATTAGAGTCAAATTTTCTACATTGAAATCTACAAATCTAAGGAGGTATAAGGTTGACTAGTGTATAGATCCAGTATTGATCGAAATCAACATCATTATTTTTAACATTTCAACATGGCCACACATTATGTTTGTATTCCTGATGCCATCCATGCTATCCATGATAGAAATTTGAGAGACTTGCATACTTGTGCTATTGAAGAGTCTAATGCAAATGGATAGAGTGTAACAGGGTCAAATTGGAGGCTGGCGGCATCGGAGGATGGAGGATTTTCCATCATCTCAAGTTAGCTTCTCGTTTTGAGATGATGCTTTGCATGAGAAGCATTTTTTGTTATGGTTGTTTTACTCTTCTTTGTTGATGCTGACGGATTTGAAGAATGTATGTTTTGTGAAGATTTTGTTTTGGAGACAGGTTTGGGATTTGGTGTTGAGCTCAATATGGATTGTTGTCCAGTGAGCTTCAAAGAGTATATGATCTTGAATTATACCCTTTCGTGGTCACTAGACAATTGCAGAGATCTGTCATATCTCTTAGGGTTCATTGTCGAATAATTCAAGACTCTGTGATTTGAGAGCTT
Source organism: Cunninghamia lanceolata (assembly GCA_027924645.1). Classification (NCBI taxonomy): domain Eukaryota; kingdom Viridiplantae; phylum Streptophyta; class Pinopsida; order Cupressales; family Cupressaceae; genus Cunninghamia; species Cunninghamia lanceolata. The sequence goes on from BSBN01000582.1 coordinate 23,245,759, forward strand.
GGGACTTATAAAGAGCTAAAAAACACAGCTCGAAGCTACGCCTTTCTGAGGGTAGATGAGGTAGCATGATGGAGCCCCGCTTGGTTCAGGATTTGTTCTTTGGGAGAAGATTTTCTATAAAATATGTATTCATATTATGTAATCAGCTTTGTTGAGTATATTAGCATTCAGGGGGGTACCTTGCTACTATTGTAGGAACAATGTAATAATGGGGGAATGTTAGTGTAATACATTGGTATTAGATTGTTAACTACCGGCTATGGGTAGTTAGGTTTGGTTTCATATAACTGTCAACTCTGATCATATAACCAATTGTCCACATAATATATATACATGGATGTAATCTACATTTGACATCGATTGAATAAAGCATTTACTCTTTCTTCATTTAGAAGATAGTTCTAGTTAAAAATCATAGACATTTTAATTAGAATATCATTTTCCATATTACACCTTGCATGCATGTTTGTGAGTTCTCATATATTTTAAAATACATGTTCATTTAGGACTCACATGCATCCCATAGTGGGGGCAAACTACAATGGTGAAATTTGTATACCCATATCAATTTCCATTTAGTTTTGGGCTCATTTTTATAGAATTGGTACAATTACATATTGAAAAAAATAGTGCACTCTTGTGCAAATTTAGGATCATTCCTCAATTCTTTGCACATCCCCATTTACACATATCTCCACACATTCAAACTTATCCTATCTATATCTACACTTATTCTTATACATTCACCATTTATTACACCTATCATTGCACTTATATTCATAAATTCATTACCCTATCATTGCACTTATATTCATAAACTCATTACCCACCATGAAATTTACACCTCTCTATCCTAGGTCAATCTTGTTGCATATGGTTTTCATCCCACACTAGAGGACACTACAAGAAATTGATCGTAAAAATTAAAAATTCAAACTCAAATTTTGTCAATTCTTTCCTATTTCATTAACTATTATGAGCAAAGGAATCCAAACATTCTGTGGACAATTTATATACTTTTAGATAGATTTCTTGAAATGACTTGACAGTAGCGAACATGGAGGCGCTATTATTTGCAGCACAAGGTGCATTTATTATTTATACCTACAAAGTTGCGACCCTGTGCGTATGTAAATTTCAGCAATCAGAGTTATGCTCTCTTAAACTGCACTTTGAGGGGGTTATCATCACTATCAATGACGAGCCATTGGTTTGCTTCTTGGTCAGTATAAATACCGAGTGACCCACATACGGGCTTGCAAAAATCACACACACTAGGACAAAATGAGAGCTCATAAACATTGCTGTCATCGCCTTCGCTTTTGATTATCTGGAAGTAATCCAAGTCGAATCTTGAAGAAGAGCTTCCTGTGTAAATGAAAAATTTGTTCACTTCTGAATCGTGTTCGAGCCTCCATCTCGTTGACTGGACACAAATTGTAACGGCAGCGAACTCCACCTTCAAATCGGCACCCTCGCTGATTGCTTTCTCATTTACATAAGGCGTGAAAACCACGGGAAGCCCATCCTCATTCTTATTGTAAGCTACATAAAATGGGCAGCTGTTATTCCGCATCTTCAAACCGAGTCCACCGCCATTGAGAGGCAGGATGTTGTATTCACTACCAGCTACCAAGCTTTGCCCTTCAATGTCTAAAACAACATCACCAAAAGCGAAAGGCAGAATTGTAGCCACCGCTAGTAAAGCCCTGTCAAATAAAAATAAACCAAAGCCGCTTCTCTGTTAGTGCTAAACATGACAAGACAAGGGGACAGATTTCCAAGTTGCTTTGCAATGAAATTGAAAGGAAAGATGATATATATGTGAGAGAAGGGAAGAAGATAAAAATACCAGGTTGCTTGCGAGGTATACATCACCGTGTTGCGAGTAATTATATCAAATTGATTTTCTTGAATGTTAAGCTATTGTTAACAACCTTCAGTGCCTGACCGTAGCCCTTGTACACGATATATATAGAATGGAAACGCAAAGAACAGACCAGCAGATTACGTGACAAATACGATGTGAGAAAGAGGAATAAAACTGCTATGAGAACAAGAATACTCCCACGTCATAAAACTTATCTCGTATAGATGTTGATTTTCTCATGGCGGCTAGATACCTACTATTTTGTATACATGTACAACATAACGATGTTTCCTAATTGCCTACTCTCTCTTGGTCATAAATGTTATTAATGACAGTGTCAACCATGACGGCTTTCATTGCTCTTTGAAAAAAAAAAAAATTCATAAAGCTTTCCAATAGAAGTTTCCTAAAAAGAAGTTCCCAAATAACAAATCCCAAAGATGGAGACATTTCCAAGTTTTCTTATTTTTGGTACATCATTACAGATATTATTCTTATTTTTGGTACATATATTATTCTTAGCTTCATTTTACAACTAAGGACAAATTCTTAGCTTCCATTTTAGTTTTTTTTAAGTTCTTTTTTAAAGACAAAACCAATTTTAATTGATCACAGCTTATTTTACTACAGTTTTCAATCAAACTAAAGATCTCTTCTAATCTTATGCAATTTAGCAACTTGATAGTTTCCAAAAAGCCAAGCAAAAATATAATAAAAATTAAAAAAGGAGAACACTTTTTGACAAATTTGAAACCTACTAGCAATAGAGAGGAGGTGCCTTTTTTATTTAGAGAATTTCTTTTCAATTGTTTGAACCACATAGCTCCACATCTCATGAATTGAAGGAGAAACAACAAAAAGAATCTCCAATATCTCACTACTTTATTAGGGCCACCAAATCCCACCGAATTTTCTCAAACCAAGAAAGAGGGATGTCAAAGCAACTGATAACTATAATTTTTGTCTAGACAACTTACATCCCAAAGCTAGATAGTACGGGTCCAATCCTTTCAACATGTTAAAAAAAATTTCCTCCTCAATGCAAAAAAGTATCATCACCAAAATAAATATCTACTAACTCAATGTAATTAGGGAGTCTAATTCCTTTCATTAGTGTTCCAAAAGATCCATCTCTAAAAAAATAGTATAAAGATAAACAAATAAACTATTAGGGAACAACCTTGCCTTAGTAATTTCTAAAAAACAAAAAAGTTAAACTAGATTTTATTTATATCCACAAAATAAAAATCATCTTTAAACAAAACTTCAACAATTCTACAAAATCTAACTTATTCAAAACCATTCTATTATATTATGTATACAAATATTAAAAATGAAATCTATTCAAGTTAAACTTAAAATGAGGCAATAAAAGTTTATAATGGTCAATAAATTTTTATTTGAAATGGTTACTTTGAAATTCCAGACCTCGTCATAAACAAGATGCATATGGCCATATTATAAGTAATGATATAAGAAAGTCAAAGTCAATATACGATAAGATCTAAGACGGTGGAACATCTTCGTGATCGTCTACATCTTTGTAACCGTCGACGTATAAATCAATATAAGATAAGTAACGAATTAAAAAACATCTTTATCAAGTGCATGAACGTAAATAGTCGAACATCAAAGTCAATATAAGATAAGATTTAAGATAGTCGAACTTTCCTGTACGGAAAGCCTAATAATTCTCCTTCACTTGTTCTGTTTCTCACGTATCTACTATTCCTATTCTTCTTCTTCCCTATCTATCTATATATATAGTGGAGAAGCCCTGCTCTTATTCTCAGGCATTGAAGGTTAAAACAACAGCTTAACATTTAAGATAAAGCAGTCTCTTATTCTTACTTACAACATGGTGATGTATTACTCGCAAGCAGCCTGGTATGGATCTCTCATTTCTTTCTCACATATGTAATCTTTCCTTTGCAATTTCCATTTCACTGCACAATCTCTTGTCTTGCACTGACTCACAACTGACTTTGGTTTTGTGTTTTTTTTGCTTTCTTGAATTGACAGGGTTTTTCTAGTGGTCGCTGCAATTCTGCCCTTTGCTTATGGAGACACTGTATTAGACATTTTGGGGACACCTTTGGTAACCGGTACCGAATACAACATCCTACCTGTAAATGGCGGTGGGCTTAGATTGAAGATGCGGAATAACAGCTGTCCAATGTACGTAGTTTACAATAACAATGAGGATGGTCTTCCCGTGGTTTTCACGCCTTATGTCTATGTCAAAGCAATCAGCGAAGATGTCGATTTGAAGGTGGAGTTTTCTGCGGTTACAGTTTGTGCACAGTCCACTCGGTGGAGGATCGGATCAGATTCGGAACTGAACAAATCTTTCATTTATGCAGGAAGCTCCTCTTCCTCTTCTTCAAGAGATTCGGCTTATTTCAAGATAAGAAAGAGCGAAGGAGATGGTAGCAATGTTTATGAGTTGTATTTCTGCCCTACTGTGTGTAATACTTGCAGGCCTGCATGTGGATCGCTGGGTACTTACACCGACCAAGATGGAAACGAGTGGCTCGTCAAAGATAGTGATGTCAATCCCCTCAAAGTGCAGTTTCAGAGAGCATAAGTCTCATTATTAGGGTTTACTATTTGCAAGTATATAGCATAAAACAGCCCCATGCTGGAGCTTGGAAATAACAGCGCCTCCCTGTGCGCTGCTGTCATTCATTTCATCAAATTTATGAATCAAGTAAATAAACTCTACAGAGAGTGTTTCTGCGATATGTTGTGCAGGACTACGTGCGAACAAAATAGTTTGACCTTGGGATATTGCTTATTCCCAACTCAACTCAAATAGTTTGACCTTCCAGCATTGACAGACTATGAAATCATCTGTTTTTAAAAGTCTCTTTATATTGATATATATTGTAGAGGAAAACAGAACACATACGCTTATTTGATCTATCAAGATTGATTGATTTAAATAGCTGGGCTGAGGGTAAATATCATAATGGTTGAGATAATTAAATATAAGGGATTTAGGTATTTAGTTTGTCGAACAATCTTAAAAAAAAAAAATTTTAATGTAATAATATAAATTTCATTCATTTAGGTATTAAAAATAAGTAATCTAGATATGTCGATGTTTCAAATTTTGTGTAGAGTTATAACTCACTTTAAATTGATTTTAAAGTTTTTGATCAATTCTATATTAGTGGATTTAATGTCCAATGTGTTATTTTGATATGGTGCATTGTGTACTTCTGCTATCTGATTTGTTGAATTCTTTGCTTCTCACTAATTGTAGGGATTGGTAATATTGAAAAATATCTTAGGGAGATCATTGAATCAGAAGGTCCAAGTATTTCTCAACATCATCATCCAATTATTGGAATTTTGAATTATTAGAGTAGCTCACAGCATAAACAAAAGAGAGAAAGCTAAAACTCAAAAATTCACTTTTAGATTTTAAAAATAAGAAAAACAGGTGAAAAATCAAATCTAAAAAATTGAAATCTTAATGAAGAAGCCAAGGGTGGACGATGGGCAAGAGTGAAAATTGCAATAAAGCACAAACGGTAGGAGAAAAGATATAACAATGAAATAGTGATGAAAAGAAACAAGAACACCTAACAGGAACTAAAAATGATATAGCAATAAAAAGTATAGACCTGAAACCCTAAAAAGGCAATAAAGGTACAAAACCTAGAGCAAACCCTATGGTAGTGTAAGTATGGAATGGTTCACCAAACATGTAAAAGAAAATACACTTTCTCCAATTTGATCTATCTAGGCTAATTAACTAAATGTTATTCATAGACAAATAACCTAAACAGTTGAGCTAAGGGAAAATATACATGTATATTAAATGAATCTAACTTAAGAAATTAAATACAAGGGATTTACGTACTTAGCTTGTGGAATATGGATGAAGATAAAATATTGATGATCTAGATCCCAAGTGGTTTGAAGGATAAAGCACTCCTACAAAGGATGAGGTTTATAGATTATGCAAATGGAAAACAAAATATACTTAAATCAGTACAGAATTGAAACATAAGACTTTAGCAAACACCTGTTACTTCTATTCAAAAATAAAAATGAATAGGATATAATAGATATTTCAAAAATAGCATGGCAACGAATGAAAATTCTTATAGCTAGAAAGTGTTATGCACATCAATCTAGTTTGCCTACAACTATGTAGTTATTCATCCTCATCCTCATTATGAGGGATTGTGTGAATATATATAGAGTGCATTATAGTTACAAAATAATAAGCAGAAATGTAAGGGATCATCCTAAACTATTGACCATCCAACTGCTTGTCAATTGTTGTTTGCTAACAATTAGTGTTATGTTTCATGGTCAAAGTCATTAGAAATGTAAGGGCTCATCCTAAACTATTGACCATCCAATTGCTTGTCAATTGTGTTTCCTAGTTTAGTTGGCATTACTTTTCATGACCAAAGTCATATGTGTGTACAAATCTATTGAATTCATTAGGCATGTTTGCAAATCTATTCAAATTCATGTGTAGTAGCATTAGAAGGGCAATGTGCTGAGTCATGCATAGTGGCATGTAATGAAAAGACTTGCAAGGGTCATGTGCAATGGCACGTGATGACGATGACAAGTGTTGCACAAAGAATTTCTCATGATTACATTAGAGAAAAAAGGGATATTGAGGTTTGAATGGTAGCTCACACAAAACAATATAGGTGCTTGGATGACATGCAAAGGGCTATTGAATCTTGTACAATGATGTGGCATGATGTGTACATGTGATACCCCATTGTTCCCCAATTTTGTGAAGGACAAGATTTGGGTAAACCTTATAGACTTTAATATAAATATAGGATTGAAATCATCTCAATTATCTTTTTATATCAGATGATAATTATTTTAGAAATGAATTATTTAAGTCAGTATATGCATATATATGATTGGGATCTAACTTGTTACAAGTATGCTGAAAGCTTGGAAATAAACATCAGCTAATTAAAAATATTTAGTAATACATGAATTATTGTAAACACTGATTAATCTACTAATTAATTTATAGGATATCATAATGAGTAATGTCTTGATGGATAGACTAATTGTGCAAGTAGTAAGTGATATGGATGGTTCAACCCAATGTCAAAGGGGGTTTATCTTGTCTCATGGTTTCTATTGGTGTCAATTGTTGGTATCTAGGTGGCATTCAAGAGAATTGAGGAGGGGTCCTAAATGTTAGGTGTATTGTGTAAAGATGCAAGTGTTGTAAGGAATTCTCAAGAAAAGGCCAAGTGTCTACAAGTATTTCTAGCTAGGGAAACCATATTGTATGATTGAAATGGTTAAAGGAAAACTAAGAATAATGTGTAAAGTAAATAAACCTAGAGAATGAAAGATTGTCGGTGCCTAAGAAATTTTTATGGCCTTAACTAAAGTGCATCATTGAGTATGCCACCAATTATATAAGGCCAAGAATTGCATTACTAGAAATTCCAAGGAAAAGAATAAAAAATGGATAAAATCAAGGAAACAATTGAATGAACCAATGAAATCTGGAAGGGTAGAGTCCACAAGGCTTTATAAAAGCTTGGGGAAAACAAAGACTAAAGGTTCCCAAAACAAAGAACTCTTGTGCATGAGATTTTGAACTATTTAAATGATCAGGGAAAAGAAAGAATGAGGAAGGAATTACAAAGAATATTCTAGCAAGGTGTAATGTGTTCCCAAGATTGGTGGCATGTTTAAATCCATGTGTTGCCTAGTTAAATTTTATTGTAGAGTCATTTTTTCTATTATAGTTGGTCTTGTGATTTAAAAAGTTCAATGCACACCATAAGCTTTGTGAATTGGGAAATAGGCTCAAGGGTGAAAAACTCAAAATAGTTTAGTTTCTCGTAGTGGCTATTCCTCCTCCATAATAACACATGCTTCATGGTGTTGAGAATAATATAAAATCATTGTTCACCTTGTACTGCTCCAGTTTAATTAAATATTTAAAAATGTTGGATTTAAAAAGCTTATCCTCCTCCATAATAACACATGCTTCATGGTGTTGAGAATAATATAAAATCATTGTTCACCGTGTACTGCTCCAGTTTAATTAAATATTTAAAAATGTTGGATTTAAAAAGCTTACTGCACACTTCTTGGCTTGAGCAATTATCCCACATTCATTCCATCATGGGGTGACGAGGTGATTTAAAAAGTTTAATACACACCATAATCTTTGTGAATTGGGAAAGAGGCTCGAGGATGAAAAACCTGAAATAGCTTAGTTTATTTCACTAACTATTCCTCCTTATTCCTCCCTTATAATAACAAATGCTTCATGATGTTGAGAATAATATAAAATTGTTTTTTGCCTTGTACTGCTCTAATTTAATTAAATATTATAAAATAGATTAGTAAAGTGTGATGTGTGACATGATTCATGAGTGTGCTAAGTGGTGATATTGTCTTATGTGTGTGTTGGCATGGTGTCAAGTTGTGTTGAGTTTGTGACACAATTTAAATATGTGAATTGATAAAGTCCATGAAAATGAAGACTTTATGGTAAAACTGAAGATTTTTTAAACAAACAAATATGATAGCAGACAAACAAATAACCATAAAATGATATATGCAGACACAGAGAATAAATTATTTATTGCTGTTGATAAAAACCAGAGAGCTACAGCTCTTTATTACATTGTATTTATTTTCTACAAAGAAAACTATAAGAAAAAATAGAAACAAGAAACCAAAGATAGCATGATTTACATGCAACAAAGAAGAAAGGAAAATTCCTAAAAACAACTAACTAAAACTAACAAGGAAAATAGAAATTCTAGAATAGAAACTACACATGTGGCTGTGCCACATCAGTTATCCAACATACTCCCCCTTGGTGCGGAGAGGAGTCACAATATGATCTCGAAGCATCAAAAACTGAACCTTTGCAACTGCCTTGGTGAAAATGTCTGCAAGTTGTTCTGTAGTCTTGATATACCTGAGTTCTACTTCTTTCTTTTGCACCAAATCTCTGATAAAATGATATTTTAGATCAAAGTGTTTAGTTCTACTATGATGCATGGGATTTTTTGCCAATTTGATTGTGCTCATATTATCACAAAAAAGAACTATAGGTTGAACTTGTTTTTCTCCAATCTCTTCAACAATTTTTTTGAGCCATAATGCTTGAGTACCTGCAGAGGTGACTGCAACATATTCTGCCTCTGTAGAAGAAATAAAAACTATACTTTGTTTCTTTGAACTCCAAGAAACCAAACCAGAACCAAAACTAAAACAATTACCATCCACACTACCTCCCCAATCAGAGTCACTGAAACCAACTAGATTAACGCCTTTAGAACTGTAGTAATGAATGCCAAAAGCAAGAGTTCCTTTCACATCCCTGAATGCCAAAAGCAAGAGTTCCTTTCACATACCTCAAAATTCTTTTAGCAACCTTCATATGTAATTCAGAAAGTTTTATCATATACCTTGAAACAAGAGAAACTGCATAAGCAATATCAAGCCTTGTGTGGGTTAGAAACATTAGACTGCCAACAACACTTCTATAAACTGTCCCATCAACTCTTTCAGCACCATCCTCTTTACACAACACAACTCCATATCAAACTTCTTCAACATATCCTTGGCATATTTTATTTGACAAAGGAAAATTCCATCCTTACTTTGATAAACCTCCATGCCTAGAAAATATTGCATAAGGCCTAAATCTTTCATTTCAAACTCATTTATCATAGCATCCTTGAATTCATCCTTCATCTTAGAACTGCCCATATACAACAAATCATCAACATATAAACTCACAATAAGAATATCATTACCTTCTTGTTTGTAGTAGAGGGTAGGCTCACTCTTACTTCTGGTGAAACCATTTTTCTGAAAATACCCATCAATCCTAGCATACCAAGCTCTTGGTGCTTGCTTGAGGCCATACAAGGCCTTCTTCAGCTTGTAGACATGATGTTCTTTTCCTTGCACCTCAAAACCTTGTGGCTGTTCCACATAAATTTCCTCATCTAAGTACCCATTCAGGAAGGCACTTTTCACATCCATGTGATGAATGCTCCATTTCTTTTGGGCTGCAAGAGAAATCAACATTCTAATAGTCTCTTGTCGGGCTACTGGTGCAAATGTTTCTTCATAATCAATGCCATACCTCTGTGTGAAGCCTTTAGCAACTAATCTTGCTTTGTGTCTTTCAACACTCCCATCACTATGGTACTTAGTCTTGTAGACCCATTTAGTTCCAATCTTTTTCTTGTCATGAGGAAGCTCTGTAAGCTCCCAAGTACCATTCCTATGAATAGCATCCATCTCTTCTTGCATTGCTTCCACCCAAACTTCATTAACACATGCATCTTCATAACATGATGGTTCAAAAATAGATTGTGAGAATAAAGCAAAATTTATTGTTTCACCTATAGGATTCTCTTCATGTGCTTGGATTGTACTTCTTTGATAGATATCACTTAAGCTTCTTACCTTCCTTGTAGGACTTGGACTTGAATTTGGACTTGTACTTGAAACTGAAGAAGTAGATGAGGGGCTATTTGGTGGATGTATAGCACTTGGAATTGAAGTATTAGCTGGCTGCTCATGATCAATATCAGCAATAATACCACCACTCAAAACAGATTTAGACTTCTCAACATGGTCTTTTTGATGACCATAAACTCCTCCTTCATCAAAAATCACATCTCTTGAAACAAGAATACTATTAGTGCAAGGGTTATACAACCTATAAGCCTTACTTTGCTCACTATATCCAACAAAAATGCATGACTCACTTTTGGGATCTAATTTTTGTCTCTTTGTATCAGCCACATGAACATAGGCTAAACAACCAAAAACTCTAAAATGATTAACATTAGGCTTTTTTTCATACCAGGCTTCATAAGGAGTCATCATGTCAAGTGCTCTAGTAGGACTCTGATACACTACTGTAGCAACTGCATCACCCCAAAAAGAATTGTCTAATCCTTTGGTATGTAGCATACTCCTTGCCATTTCCACCACTGTACGATTTTTCCTTTCAACTACCCCGTTTTGTTGAAGTGTGTAAGCAATGGTGAGTTGCCTTTTGATGCCATGCATATCACAATAATTCCTAAAATCTCTTGAGCAAAATTCTCCTCCATGATCTGTCCTTAAGCATTTGATCTTACAACCCTTTTCATTTTCCACAAAGGCTTTGAACCTTTTGAATGTATCAAAGGCTTCATCCTTGGTCTTCAAAAAACAAACCCAACACTTTCGTGAGTAATCATCAATAAAAGTAATGAAATATGATGACTTACCCAAACTCTTTGTCTGCATAGGACCACAAATATCTGAGTGAACCAATTGAAGTGGGTAATGGGCCCTCCATGCATTACCTTTTGGAAATGACTCTCTTGCATGTTTTCCTTTAGCACAACCTTCACAAACTTCCTTGTGTTCCTAAACCTTAGGCAAACCATAAACCAAAGCTTTTGAAGTGAGAAACATCAAACTATGAAAATTCAAATGGCCATATCTGAGATGCCATAGCCAACCCTTATCCTCATATGCCATATTGGCAAGATGGCTGCTATGTTCACCAAACTTCAATGGGAACATCCTATTCTTTGACATAGGCACTACTTTAACCACCCTATTGCCTTAATTTTTATCATAAATTGTACATTTCTGATTTTCAAATACCACCTTGTAATTCTTCTCACACTCAATAAATTATGTTTTAATTGTGGAGTGTAATAAATATCAGTCACACATTTCTTACCTTCTTTTGTATTCACCTCCATAGGACCTTTAGCTACAACCTCCAAGGACTTGTCATCACCAAGCTTAATTTTAGATTTGAAACTTTTATCCATTGTAGAAAAAATCTTATCATTTCCTGACATGTGGTTAGAAAGAACAACCTGAATCTAAATACCAGACTTCTTTAGAACTATTTTTAGCTTTGTCATATGATAAGAATAAATTACCAGGAGAAGCCTCATCATTCTCATTAGCAAAATTAGCACTTCTATTGTTATTACCTTCTTTTAATTTGCATTCCCTTTCAAAGTGACCATACCTATTACAGTGATAACATTGAACATTTCTTTTATCAAATCTACTTCTGCCTCTTCCTCTTGGACCACCTCTTTGTCCTCTGTTTCCTCTTGAAGAATTCTGATTTTGACCTCTAACTTGGCCTTGATTATTTTTTGTGCTTGTGCTAGCATTTTCATTCTTTATAATTTGTACTTTGGAAGCAAAAGCCTTCTCATTACTTTCTCCAGATGAATCTCTCAATCTTTCTTCATGAGACATGAGAGATCCAACAAGCTGATCAAACTGAAGAGTAGTCAAATCCTTGCTTTCTTCAATGATGATGGCAATATTGTTCCACCTTGGTGTTAGAGACCTCAACACCTTTTTTATCACAACTTCATTGTCCATAGTTTCTCCAAAAGTAGCCATTTTATTAACCACATCTTTTACTCTTACACAATAATCACTCACATTTTCACTTTCTTGCATCTTCAAATTCTCAAATTCTCTTTTTAATGTCTGCAACTTCACAACTTTGACTTGATCACTACCTTGGTAAGCTTCTTTTAGAGTCTTCCAAGCATCTTTAGTTGTCTGTGCACCTGCAATTCTTGGAAATAGGCTCTTATCAAGAGATATTTGAATGTGAAATAAAGTCTGTGCATTCTTTTTCTTAGCTTCCTTCTTAGCTGTTCTATTATTGGCTGCAAGAATATTCCAATCCGCTGGCTCTTCATATCCTGTTTCTACAATTTCCCATAAATCTTTTCCTATCAAAAAAGTTGTCATCTTGATGCACCAATAATCATAATCAGATCCATTAAATTCTGGGATTGGCAAAGAGTTAGAATTTGACATGATAAATTTTCTAACAAATTAACCTGCTCATACCAAATGAAGATTTTTTAAACAAACAAATATGATAGCAGACAAACAAATAACCATAAAATGATATATGTAGACACAGAGAATAAATTATTTATTGCTGTTGATAAAAACCAGAGAGCTACAGCTCTTTATTACATTGTGTTTATTTTCTACAAAGGAAACTATAAGAAAAAACAGAAACAAGAAACCAAAGATAGCATGATTTACATGCAACAAAGAAAAAGGAAAATTCCTAAAAACAACTAACTGAAACTAACAAGGAAAATAGAAATTCTAAAATAGAAACTGCACATGTGGCTGTGCCACATCAGTTATCCAACAAAAACATTATCATCAGTCAAGAGGCTCCAGTGGGAATGATTTAGCTAACCACTAATCCCTCTCATATTGTATATGTACATATAACTAGTACTTGCACCCATAGGAGGTTCAAGGAATACGCCGATAGAAACAACCCTTAGAAAATTTTCCCAATTCCGAGCACTATAATGCTCACATATAAAAGCCTATCGGCTAATTATATAAGAAAACCAATTAGAAAAATACAAAACTTGCCAAGGAATCCAAACATTCTCCGGACAATTTATTTACTTTTAGATAGATTTCCTTAAATGGCTGACAGTAGCGAACAGGGAGGCACTGTTATTCGCAGCACAAAGTGCATTTATTCTTTATACCTACAAAGTTGCAACCCTGTGCGTATGTAAATTTTATCAATGATAGTTATGCTCTTTTAAACTGCACTTTGAGGTGGTTATCATCACTATCAATGACGAGCCATTGGTTTGCTTCTTGGTCAGTATAAATACCGAGTGACCCACATACGGGCCTGCAAATATCACACACGCTAGGACAGAAAGAGAGCTCATACACATTGCTGTCATCACCTTCGCTTTTAATTATCCGGAAGTAATCCAAGTCGATTGTTGAAGAAGAGCTTCCTGTGTAAATGAAATACTTGTTCACTTCTGAATCGAGTTCGATCCTCCATCTCGTTTACTGGATACAAATTGTGAAGACAGCGAACTCCACCTTCAAATCGGCACCTTCGCTGATTGCTTTCTCATTTACATAAGGCGTGAAAACCACGGGAAGCCCATCCTCATTCTTATTGTAAGCTACGTAAAGTGACAGCTGTTATTCCGCATCTTCAAACCGAGTCCACCGCCATTGAGAGGCAGGATGTTGTATTCACTACCACCTACCAAGGTTTGCCCTTCAATGTCTAAAACAACATCACTAAAAGCGAAGGGCAGAATTGTTGCCACCGCTAGTAAAGCCCTGTCAATTAAAATAAACCAAAGCCGTTTCTCTGTTAGTGCTAAACATGACAAGACAAGGGGACAGATTTCCCCGTTGCTTTGCAATGAAATGGAAAGGAAAGATGATATATGTGAGAGAAGGGAAGAAGATAAAAATACCAGGTTGCTTGCGAGGTATACATCACTGTGTTGCAAGTAATTATATCAAATTGATTTTCTGGAATGTTAAGCTCTTATTAAGAACCTTCAGCGCCTGAGCGTAGGCCTTGTACACGATATATATAGAATAGAAACGCAAAGAACGGCCTAGCAGATTACGTGACAAATACGATGCGAGAGAGGAATAGAACTGCTATGAGAAGAAGAATACTCCCGAGTCCCACGTCATAAAACTTATCTTGTATAGATGTTGATTTTCTCATGGCGGCTACCTACTAGTTTGTATACATGTACAACATAACGATGTTTCCTAATTGTCTACGCTCTCTTGGTCATAAATGTTATTAATGGTAGTGTCAACCATGACGGCTTTCATTGCTCTTTGAAAAAAAAACAGTTCATAAAGCTTTCCAATAGATGAATTTCCATGGGAATTGTCCCAACACTGTCAGTCATACGGTCATAAAATTGCACTTTTTCTTTTTAATTTTATTTCACATTTTCATTTCTCCTTCTAAATTGAAATTAATGGAAATGTTGGAAGAAATCATGAGGGTTAATGCTGTTGGATTATGAAGTTGAAAAGTTATATTGTTTCTCCTGCCAAAACACTTCCCTGTTGGTCTTCCTTATCCATTGTGGATATTGTTTTATTAAAGAGATGTATTGCTGCTGTTATGCATAGCATTGTAGCTTCATATAGAGATAATAAAATTATTCCCCTGCTCCTGTGGATGTAGCCAATTCATGGTGAACCACGTAAATTGATTGTCTCATGTGTTTGATTATTGTTTTCTATTCTATTGCTCTTTTTGCTTTCATTGTTCCATTGTTTTAACAATTGGTATCAGAGTTTGGTTAAGGAGCTGGTTGAGGAATTCGTGTTGAATTTCCAAAGAGATGGAAAATGCAGACAAGTGGAGAATAGAGAAATTTTCAGGGCAGAATTTTGGGCTATGGAAGCTTCAAATTCGTGCCTTGCTGATTCAAAAAGACCTAGCCATCACGCTGAAAGGAAAGACAGAAAACTAGAGAAGATGACAGATGACGAATGGGATGTGATGGATCAAAAAGAAGCTGCTACAATTATCCTTTCGCTCTCCAGTAATGTCCTATTTAATGTTGCCTCAAAAACTTCGGCAAAACAAATATGGGACAAGCTTTGTGACATGTATGAGATGACATCAGCAACCAATAGGGTCTTCTTGTTGAAGAAGTTATTCAATCTAAAGATGAAAGAAGGAAAATATTTTTCAAATCATTTGAATGAATTCAACACCGTGATCAACCAACTAATTTCCATAGAAATCAACTTTAATGATGAAATGAGAGCTATGTTGCTCTTGTGTTCTCTTTCCGATAGCTGGGATAGCGTGGTGATGACTATCAACAATTTGGCATCCAAGAGAAGAGGATTTGAAGATAAGGAAAAGAAAAAGAAAGCAATGTTAAGATTTGATGATGTCGCTGCCACACTTCTCAACAAAGACATGAGAAGAGGACAAAATAAAACATCCAGAGAAGCCTTGGTCTTAGGCAATAGGGGAAGAACCCAAGATCGAGGAAAACACAATAGGAGAAGATCTAAATCTGCCAAAATATGTAAGTCAAGAGGATGGAAAGAAGGTTGTTGGTTTTTTGCGGAAAAGATGGACATGTCAAGAAGGATTGTTGGTGTTACAAGAAAGCCCAAAAATAGCTGAAAGAAAATGAGGTGAACACGACATATGAAGATGATGGAGGAGCTCTAGTCTTGACAACAAGTGAAACTATAGCCAACTTATGGATATTAGACTCCGATGCCTCCTTTTATGCAACCTCAAATTGGGATGCCTTAAAAAACTATCAAGAATGAAAATTTGGCAAAGTTTATCTCAGTGACAATGAGCCATGTGAGATAGTTGGCAAAGGGGACATAATGCTACATCTAAAGAATGGAAACAAGTGGCTATTGAATGATGTAAGACATGTTCCTAAGCTACAGAGAAACCTGATTTCCGTAGGACAACTTGATGCTTAAGGGTGCAGCATTATTTTATCTTCTAATATTTGGAAAGTGACCAAAGGAGCCTTAGTTGTTGTAAAAGGTAGCAAATCAGGTTCTCTTTGTGTGCTAGAGTGTCACACTGAAGTGGGAGCTGCGATGGCCGTAGTGGATAGTAGAATGGAATTTTGCCATAAGAGGCTTGGCCATATGAACAAGAAGGGAATGGAAATTTTTCTCAAAAGAAGTCAACTTTCAAGTTTACAATCAATAGATTTAGAGCTATGTGAGCATTGTCTTTATGGGAAAGAAAGATGGTCCAGCTTCTCTGAAACCAGACATGACAAGAAGTCAAGACCCTTAGAGCTCGTGTATTCGGATGTGTTTGGTCCCATAGAGATATCCTCCATTGGAGGAGCAAACTATTTTGTAACTTTTTAAGATGATTGCACCTGTAAAATTAGGGTTTATATGCTCAATAGAAAATCATAAGTGTTTACAAAATTCAAAATTTTAAAGGTTGTTAAAAATTAAATCAGGAGCAAAATTAAATGTCTAAAAACTGACAATGAGGGGGAGTATTACTCTTCAGATTTTGATACTTATTGTGTATATAATGGCATCCAATGCATCAAGGTTGTACCATTTACACCTCAAGAAAATGGTGCAGCCAAAAGGATGAATCGTACGATTCTAGAGAGGGCACGTAGTATGCTCTCTAATGTTGGTTTGAGTAAAGAGTTTTGGGCTGAGGCAGTTAACACGATGGTATTTGATCAAAATAAGTCCTTCTACTAAGCTAGATTTTGACATTCCAAAAGAAGAGTGGTTTGAAAGGAAGATCTCCTACAATCACCTTCGAGTCTTTGGCTACAAGGCGTTCGCTCACATTCCTAAAGAGAAGCGAACAAAATTGGATTTCAAATCTAAACGATGTATCTTCATCAGTTACGAGGAAGTGAATTTAGGTTGTGGGATCCTATTTCAAAGTAAATCATTTGCAGCTATGATGTGGTCTTCAATGAAAAAGTGTTCCCAGCCCTACAAGCACAAAAAACACAAGCAAAGGAGTATATATCAGTTGATGATATTGGGTGTGATACGCAGTTTTCACATCCAAAAGTGGTGTCAAATACAGATGGAAATTCAAGTCTAGCATTGGCACCTACTCAGTCAATTAGCCTGAATAGAGATGCACAGGGAAATCCTTCAGTGATGAATTCACAGTCTAGCCTAGAAGGAAGCTTAGCACAAGGTAGACAAATTATTCTACCAACACTTAATTTTGGTTCACATTCTGCAAATGTTGATATTAATGAACGCTCAAGCTCATATATGACATCGAACACCGATTCAATGGGTGTTATTCTGATGCAACCACATGTATATGCTAATGACTATGGTGCAAAGGAATCAAACACACCACAAAAAGTCTTGAAATTGCCATTGCCTGTATATGATTCACAGCCTATGCAAATAGTAACCCATTTATAAACAATAATCCCTAAATCTGCCACATCTACTTTTCAAAGTCAACAGTCATTCCTTCCTACACAGCGATATTTTGACTCTGTTCATAATGGTGTTAGAAGCATTCAAAATTCACTGGGAATGAATCCCACGCAGGCTGAAGAGTCAGCAACCTCTACTATGAACCAATCCTCTTGTAATGACCTTGGTGCAGGGAATGCACCACAAAACATGTTGCAATTGCCACCCCTATCTAATTTGTAGTCTATGCATTTACAAACTGTGATCCCAAAATCATTGGTAAATGCAACGTATCCATTGCAAAGTCCAAGTCTAAGTCACCTGACTCCATCACAGCATGCCAAAAATGCAACATAGGCAGTAAGGGAGTCACCAATGTTAAGGGAGAAGGTAAATTCTCCAAGTGAAAATTCATTTCTGCCGCCTATGTTCTACCAGTCACAAGATATAGAGAGAAGTAATACTGGAAAATGTGTTGAACAATAGAGGAATGTTCCAGTCATAAAATCTGATGAATAGAGCACTTCACATGGACAAGGCAGTTCACAAATTTTTCCATTAAGGAGGTCTACCAGGGAGAGGAAACCTCCATCCAAATTGGATGATTATCAGTTGCTCATATTTGGTCAATCAAAGCCAACTACTTTCTGAGAGGCCTACAATGAAGGATGAAATGGAGTCACTAATGGCAAACCATACATGGGATCTGGTCCAGCTTCCACCCAATCGAAAGGCATTGAAGAATCGATGGGTGTATAGACTGAAAGAGGAAGAAGGAGACACAAAATGCTATAGGGCCAGACTTGTAGTGAAAGGGTGTGATCAACAAAAAGGAGTAGACTCCAATGAAATTTTTTCACCAGTCATGAGGATGAACACAATTCGAGCCATCTTGGTCTTGGTAATAGTTTATGAACTTGAGCTTGAGCAACTTGATGTCAAAATTATATTTCTCCACAGTGACATAGAAGAAGAATTGTATATGCATCAGCCCGAAGGTTTTGTGAAACAAGGGCATGAGAATTTGTATTGCAGATTAAGGAGGAGCTTGTATGGGCTAAAACAAGCCCCAAGGTAGTGGTATATCAAGTTTGACAACTTCGTGATGGAGAATCAGTTTATACGTTGTGAATCTGATCCATGTCTATACTACAAAGTGTTGGCAAATGGCAAATTTGTTTTATTGCTGCTCTGTGTTGATGAGAGGGTCATAATCAACACCAACATGAGAGTTATTAGTGACTTGAAGCAACTCTTGGGTAAAAAATTTGCAATGAAGGACCTTGGGGCAGCAAAGAAGATTCTTGGTATGACCATAATCTAGGATAGAAAAAAGAAAGAAATCAGATTATCTCAGCAAAAGTATATTGAAAAAGTTTTGGACAAATTCAATATGAGAGATGCTAAGCCGGTTAGCACTCCACTTGCTGATCACTTTCGCTTGTCTTCCGCATTATGCCCCAAGATAGAAGAAGATCAAGACTACATGAAGAACATTCCATACTCTTTAGCCGTGGGAAGTCTTATGTATGCAATGGTGTGCACCCGTCCTGATATTTCCCATGCAGTGGGAGTTGTGAGCCGATTGATGAGTAATCCCAGTAAAATTCATTGCGAACCTGTGAAGTGGATATTGAGGTATCTAAAAGGCACTTCTGATTATGCCTTATGCTTTGGTAGGAAAGCTACATAGCTACAAGGTTTCATTGACTCTGATATGGTGGGTGACTTGGATAAAAGAAGGTCTACATTAGACTATGTTTTCACTTTTGTCGGGGGAGCTATCAGCTAGGTCTCAAGATTGCAACAAGTAGTTGCTCTTTCCACCACTGAGGTTGAGTACATTGCCCTCACCGAAGGTGCAAAATAAATGGTTTGGTTGCAGCTCGTTTGTTAACTAAGTTGGGATACAAACAACGAGTTTTCACTCTCTTTTGTGACAGCAACAGTGCTATCCATTTGGCCAAGAATGCGGCATTTCATAACAAAACCAGACACATTGAGCTAAGGTATCACTTCATCCGTAGCATGATTGAAGAAGGAAAGTTGCAAGTTGAAAAGATGGAGACAAAGATCAATCCAGCTGATGCTTTGACCAAGGTTGTACCTCGAGAGAAGTTTGAATTCTGTCGGGCTTCTCTCGGCATTGTCAATATTTGACATTGAGACTGGAGTAGGGGAAGTGAGTAGCAATCATTGGACTTCAAGTGGGAGATTGTTAGATTATGAAGTCCAAAATTCATATTGTTTCTCCCCCCAAAACACTTGCCTCTTGGTCTTCCTTATCCATTGTGGATATTGCTTTATTAAAGAGATGTATTGCTATTGTTATGCATAAAATTGTAACTTCATATAGAGATAATAAAATTATTCCCCTGCTCCTGTGGATGTAGCCAATCTATGGTGAACCACATAAATTGATTGTCTCGTGTGTCTGATTATTTTTTTCTATTCTATTGCTCTTTTTGCTTTCGTTGTTCCATTGTTTTAACAAATGCTATTCTTTACTCTTAGTATTGTGATATGGGTAGAAAGGATGTTGCAAATTTAAATTTGAGTAGCTGGACTATTCCCATGAAAATTTTTAATTATAGGAAAAGGATAATTTGAAATCTTTCCCTATTTTAACGGAGCAACCACTGTTTAGAAATTGAAAATAAGTTAGAAAAAAAAAGACTGAAAATAGCATAATGAAGAAAACGTCACCTGACTTCATAAATTTCTTTCCTTTCTTTTTAACATTTGCCTCTAATTTTTCCTTCCAAATTTTAACTGCACAAATTTTTAATATATAGTTAAAAAATAAAA
This sequence comes from Cunninghamia lanceolata, assembly GCA_027924645.1. Classification (NCBI taxonomy): domain Eukaryota; kingdom Viridiplantae; phylum Streptophyta; class Pinopsida; order Cupressales; family Cupressaceae; genus Cunninghamia; species Cunninghamia lanceolata. The sequence goes on from BSBN01000582.1 coordinate 23,266,214, forward strand.
TGTAATATAACTTCTTAAAAATAAGTATAGAAAAATTAAATATTCACGGGATCACTAACTCCACAAAACTCTTTAAAATGTTAGAAGTGACTGCTAGCCAAAATAAGCTAAGCAACCACATGTAGCTGTATGGGGCCTGAGCTCTTAAATTCACAATTCATTACTAATATGACGGGGTTCAATTTGGACTCTAATATTTATTTTATTTTTCAAAATCTTATATCAAGAAACAACATAAATGTTTTATAAAATTTGGTGGTAATCTTTTTTCTAAAGGTTATGAGAAAGTATATATCATCAAAAGAAGAATGAAAAGGATATGTTTTTATAATAATTAATGGAAGCATGTAAATTTAACAACTAATTTTTTTTATAAAAGTTGTAGATGGTAAAAATATTCAATTTAATTGTTAATGATTAAATTATATATATTTTGTTCTTAAATTTGATGTTCCTCCAATCCTTAAAACTGACTAATTCTTGAGTGCTAGGGGTGTCAAACTCAAGACAAAGATTACACACTTATATTCAAGGTGATGCAAGTAATGCCAACATTCTTAAAGTGGGTAAGACCTTCATTTTTGGGTTCTATTAGACCAAGGGGGTATTCCCTGAGGTGTATGAGACAAGAGATTTATAACAAATTAATATTCAACACTAAATCAAACCATACCCAATGCACAAGAACTCCAATATTTTGTCACTACATAACCTCTATGTTGATTTGATAATTTTTGGGTGTTACACCTTCGTAAAACATAGACACAACCATGTAGATAGCTTAAAAATGATGCTATGATATCCCTTATTGCAATATCATATCTCTAATCATGGATGTGGGTAAGGAAAATAACACAAATAAAATAAAGTTTTAAAGTTTTTTATTTTGTTTGAAGTGTTGTGAGGGAAAATGAAGGTTGGTAGAAGGCATATCAGTGCCTATCCCAGCTATGGTAGCAAAATCTAGATAAATAGTCAAATGGGACATCAAGGAAATCAAGCTTTATTGCTTAATTAAAGCAATAACAAAGACTATAGTTGATAGTTCATTAGATACAATGGGCTCTATACAATAAACAAACAACTAGAGGATTTGAAAAACATAACTCCAAGCATTCTTCAATAATCCATAAACAATCCAAGAATCTCACACATTCTCATGAAAAGATACCTTACAAAATCATCATAGAGGTGTTTTACAGTTCACAAAACAAACTAATCATGATCAACATTCGTATCAACAAATGTGATAAAATAACTTGTTAAAGTTATCAAAAACTCACAAAATGCTTGAGGAGACACTTCAAATTATGTACAAATTGCACGTTTAATTTTTTCTTTGAAGATCACAGTGCCCTTTCATTACCCTTGAAATGAAATCCAACAATACATTACAATTCAAATGCTCTAAAAGCAATAACAAGGTGAAACCCTAGAGTTTCATATAATATTTTCACTTTTCTCTATTCTACTCTGCAACAAGAAGTTTTTTCCATCTTTTGAAATAAATGCAAAAATGCAATATATACATGTTGACCCTACTATCTGCCTTGGAAGAGAAGAAATCACACCCAGAAAAAAGACTCGGGTGACAGCACTACCTTGTCAGAAACCCATGTGGATTTGCACCTAAAATCCATCCTCCTAAAGTGTGCACTGATGTCGAAGTACACCAAATCCAATGCAAAAGAACCTACAAGTGTCCTAGGGCACAAGAAGTATAGTATACCAACTTGTGCACCATCCTCATTTATTTCCATCTCCCACCAACCTGCCTATTTCAGTCATTAATGGCATCTACTAGTAGGTGAGAATGTCTTTGTAGTGAATAGGTGCGAAAATAAGCCCTAAAAGCTTTTACACCACATTTAAACTTTTTAAAATTTTGAATTTTGATGCTTCTTCATTTTGGTGAAACTTTTCAGTAGGTTCACAGGTTTGCGAACCTACTGAATAGTTGAAAATCCCTTTCTTCAGTCATTTCCTTATCTCTTTATTTTTACATTTCCTCATTTTGACACTTCTTGAAACTCTCAAACCTCTTTATCTCTTCAGTCTTCTTTTTCTTGGTTCTACATTCTACCTTTCTTCATCCCTTTCAGTGACTTAGTGAAAGTGTGAAATTTAGAACCTTTTCAGTAGGTTTGTAGGTTCATGAACCTGCCGAACAATTAAAATTTACTTCCCTATTCTTGCTTCATTGTTTCATTGCCTTGTCTTTCTTTTCAATGTTTTGGAGCTTTCTCAAACTCATGAACCACATGAGATTTATCTCTTCCTTCTTCTTGGTTCTCTTTTAGAAAGATTGGGAGCTCTTGAACCTCCTTCAACATTTTGATGAGTTTGTGAATGTGTGAACTCACCAAAATCCCTTGTCTTTCTCTTCATTCACTTCTTCTCTTTCTTTCTTCTTTCACCTTGTCAATGTTTTAGAGAAAATTCAAAGCGTCGAACTATTTCAATGGTCTAGCCTTTTGTTGAATTTCCAAAAAGTTCCTTTTACGCCTTTGCCTTTGACATTCAGTAGGTTTGCCAAATGGTGAACCTACCTAAAGAACTTGTCTTTCCTTGCACTTCTCTTGGTTTTATTCACCATTTCAGCATTTTTGTGAACCACCAATCAACTGAACCAGTTCATTTTAGCATAATATATTATTACATTGTTTACGTAACTGTTTGGCTAGTTACGTTAGTTTCTATAGTTATAGTATAACTTCCAACTGCTATGTTAGTTTCATCAACTACCAGACAATATTTATAGATGCATTGTATTAGCATTAATCATTGAATAAATCACAAACTTCTCTACCTTTATTCAAATGGTATTAGAGCCCTTCCTAATCATTGGGCATTGAATTTTGGCATTGTTTCTAGTCTGCTAGTCTGTGGCAATGATGATAGCCATTGGAATGAAATGATGACTGTGATGAGTAAAGGAGAGCAATGAAGTTTGGTACTAGAAACACACTTGGAAGGATCTGAGGTTGTCTCTGAGTCACTGTGGGATCTAAGGTTGTCTACGCGGAGAAAGCTAAGGGTGAAGTTGCAGTCCATTAAGTTTTGAGTTTGCATTTGTATTGCAGAAGTCTTCTGGGTGCATAGATCTTCTCCTCACATTGAGCAGATAGCTCTTGGGTGTCTTCTCCACACCATTGAGAGGAAGATATAGTCTGCAGGCCTGAAAGTGGATGTCCACTACACCAGATGCTAGTAGTGTGGCTAGTAACCATGCAAATGAGCCACCTTGAGGCGGTTGTACTATTTCAGAAAGCTTAGGCTTCTACTTTGCTCTTCTATATGCCCTACAAAACACCGGTAATCTTCAATTCGATGAATTATTTAGGCAAGGATTGTTAGATTACTTTATGTTTGATGTACAATGTCAAGCAAGGAAGATTAGAGCAAAACTTGATGAGGCTTATGATGCTAATGACGAAGATGAGGTAGAACGCACTCACAAGCGTCCCCGTCTTACAGCACAAGCCTATCGTGCTCATCTCCATGCTACAATTTCTTGTTGAAAGTGAATGTATTGCAAATAAAATAATAATAAAATTGTTGTCTAGACTAGTCTTTTCTGTGTTTGTGGTTAACAATGTCAGCTCCAAAATTGCTTCTTTCCGATGCTTAACCCTTGAAAGGGCCAAATTATGCTGCATGGAAGAAAAAAATGTGAACAATTCTCATTTTTGAGGAGCCATGGGGAATAGTCATTGGTGATGTAACCAGACCAGAAGACCCAGATGAAAGGCAAAAGTTTGACAAGGCCGATGCGAAAGCATTAATGTTGATAACACTCAGCATCACCGATGAAGTCCAACCTCACATTCAGGATGTGGAAACATCAAAGGAGGCATGGGATTCTCTCTCCACAATCTACCAAGCAAAGAACTAGATGAAGATCCTCCATCTACAATCCAAGATACATACACTCTGTATGCAAGCTGACAAGAAAGTTGAGGAATTCTTACAATGGGTATCTGAACTGCGAGCTGAGCTTGTTGCACTTGGAGAAAACATGGAGGACAAACTACTTGTCCCAATTACAGTAAGAGCTCTGCCATCTTAGTTCAAAATCTTTGTCACCATGCTAAACATCACAAAGAAAGAGGTATCATTTGATGAATTGGTGAATCCGTTGCAATAGGAAGAAGCCATTCAATTAGTCCAAGGTGAACTTGAGGACAAGGCCCTTATTTCTAGATAGTCAAAAGGTCATAAGTCTTGTGGAAAGTAGCCATAGAAACAACAAGAACATCAATAGTTGAAGCCTCCAAAGGCAAATTGATGGTGTCATATATGCAATAAAAACAATCATGACACTATCAACTGTTGGTACAAAGCCTTAACACAAGTCAATTCAAGTAAAGAAGGCTTTTCTGGTTGCAGTGATACTCAGCCATCCAAACACCATCATCATCGCAGAAAGCACAAAGGTAATGTAGCGGCCCAATAGGATGATACATCAGAAGAAGATGAACTAGAAACAGCTAACTGCAGCACTCATCACAATCTAGTCCTAGTCTCCCAAACCTTGCAGTCCACAAGGGATATTTGGTTGATAGACTCGAGTGCTAGCAAACATATGATGGGAAATCATGAGTTGTTCGATGAACTAACAGAACAACCTACTAGAGATAGAGTTTGAATTGATGAAAACAAGGAGTATGTTGTAGAGGGAATAGGCAAGGTCATCATTCCTCTTGGGACAAGCCGTTGTACTGTCACCAAGGTGTTGTATGTTCTAGGTTTGACAACAAACCTGCTATTTGTCAGTCAGCTTCTAAACCACAAACTGAAAGTTGAGTTCCTCAGACAGTCTCATTGATGATGTAAAGAATTATCTCAAGAACTCCTTCGACATGACAGATTTGGGGCTACTTCATTATTGTCTTGTCTTGGAGATATGGTAGAAGAAGAACCACATATTCATCTCCCAAATGAAATATGCTAAGAGTCTCCTAGAAAAGTATAGAATGGTCAAATGTAAGCCTATTTCCACTCCAATGGAGAAGGTTTGGCAACTATCCCACTTCCCAGATTCACCTCAAGTAGAATCCACTCTCTATAGGCAACTGGTTGGGAGCCTCATCTGCTTGACCTACACAAGACCAGACTTATGTTTTGCTGTCAGCTATCTCTCTAGATTCATGTAGGAGCTGAAGAAGTGTCATTAGGTTGCAACAAAACATATTTTGAGATATATCTGAGGCACAATTAATTATGGTCTGGAATATAAGAAGAACAACTAGTTCTTCTTACAGGGATGTACAGACTCAGATTACGCAGGATCTATAGATGACAGGAAATCAACCTCAGGTTATGTTTTTCATCTCATAGAACTGTTGTTGCTCTTTCATCCACTGAGGATGAATATCGTGCCACATGAGGAGTTGTGTGTGAAGTGATTTGGTTATGCCACATTTTGGTAGATATGGACATTCCTGAAGAGAAGTCACCCATTCTCTATTGTGACAATTAGGGTGTGTTAAAACTTGTGAAGAATCTAGTTTTCCATGAGTGAAGCAAGCATATTGAGGTTGAATGTCATTTCATTCGGGACCAAATTTTGAACCACCACATCTAGCTCTAGTATTGCCCTATCGACTCTCAGATAGCAGACATATTTACCAAGTCTCTTGGTAAGATCAAATTTGAACTATTTAGGGGGTACATTTGTAAAAACAATGTAATAAGGGGGGGAATGTTAGCATAATATGTTATTACATTGTTTACATAACTATTTGGCTGGTTACGTTAGTTTCTGCAATTATAGTATAATTGCTAACTACTATGTTAGTTTCATCAACTACCACACAGTATTTATAGATGCATTGTATCAACATTGATCATCGAATAAATCACAAAGTTCTCTGCCTTTCTTTAGTTTGATAGTTTAGCCTTTCTTCGAACTACTAAAACTAATTTGTGTCACTTCTTTCTTTCCTCCATACTTCATAGTTTTGGTGGTTTGGTGAAAATTTGAACCGTCGAACTACTTCAAGTTGAGGAAAGAACAATTCCAAAGGTAGACATAAATCCCTTATAAATTTGAAGGTAAAGTGTTGGAACTAAGAATAAATGCATTAAAAGAGACTACAAATCTAAGAAGACCTTAAAAGAAGGAAAGGAAAAGGTATTTCATGAGAGTCCTTTTATAGAATCATATTCCTCCATTGTATAAGGTGAATATGTGTTTATGGCATCATCATATACACATGCATGCAATGATGCATTTTTTAGTGATTTGGGAGCAATTCAGTGTCTTCTTAGGGGATAATCTTACTCATAAGATCATGGGTTGGGATAAGGTCAAACTAGTGTTTGAGGATGGGAGAGTTAAATCAATCTCTAAAGTCATTTATGTTTATGGTTTAGTTAGAAATGTGATTTATATTAAATTTTTTTAATAATATAGGTATATAGTGCCCTTTAGGAAAAAGAGATGTGAGATTATTAGATGGAATAAAGTGTTGTCACTATGATTCAAGGTTGGGATTCACTTCTAGTTGGGTACTAGCACTTTGGTTGATCATGATTCACCTCCTCAGAAGAGATATGTTGGTCACAAAGAGATGTCTTGAATAGAGTGTTAGATCTAAGGGTATTGAGAAGTGACCATGTTTCCATGGAGAGCTCTCGTATAATGGGAGTTAATAGTAGCCACTTTGTTGGTTGTGAATTTGTTGGTTGTGAATTTGTTGGTTGTAGATAGATGGTATTTAGGGTGTTAAGGATGTGGACCATTTTTTCATGGTGAGATTTTGATCTTGTAGTGTGTTTTTTTAAAAAGGTGGGAAACCACCTAGACATATATTGATAATATAATGTTTTTACAAAAAGTTTACAAAAAATTACCAAAAAAGTGTATGATTAGCTCTATACTACTAGAGGTAAGTGATACATTAAAGGCCAATGCAGGTTATGGCCGCTATCCAATCTGAACTAAACAAGTGAGGAGATAAACTTATAATAGAAAAAATATAAAAAGAGGCACAACACCCTTCTAGTGTGGCAGCATCACTCATAGGAAGAAAACATCAAACCCTCTATTATGCATCCACCCATTCATTCTCGCAGGGTCGATTGTGCTCCCACTAGTGCAGTCGTGTTTGGCCTAGTCATGAATGGCACACTTGATATCTCTGGTTCATCTTGTGCATCCAAGGTAGGTGGGTCTTTATGGTTTACCAATGTTTTTGGAATGTGGGGGGGCCATTCAAGAGCATGCATCCTTAGAAAATGGATAGAAATGAACACATCCCTGCACATAACTCTCATCTCTTTAGAGAAAGTGAAGCTATGGCTATGCAAGGCCCTATCCAGTCTGCCTATGCGACCACACACTAAACTCCTATGCATTGCCTTGAATACAAATTCCTCTATTGGAGAAGTTCTTAGTGTTTGCAAGGGAAACAACCCACCCACCATCACCTCTCCTTTCATCAAGTCATAGCCTTGTATTGCATTGTTCCATCTCTCCAGATTGTAGAGATAATCAAATACCAGACTAGATGTTATGGCGTGGACATAATGACCATCTTGGATTATATCCATGATGTTCTAGAGGAGGCTAGAAATAATATCTGACTAGTGAAGAAGTTTGTCCTTCATTCCTTCTAGCCACTTCTATCTGCAAATGTTCTTATAATCTTATAGTGTTGTTTCTATAGGAATTTTTTGACAGTGATACAACTATTTGTATATCTATTGGTTTAAGACATATATGAATTGGAATATGATGATCTTCATATTATTAGAGATGGAAAGTTAGGTTCCTAAGATGTGATACTAACTATAATGAGATGGTTTTCTTGGTGCATTATCTTTTCCCTATCTAGTAAAGTTTAAGTTTATTTGTTTTTGTTTCCCTTATGATTTTTTTAATGTATAACAAAGTAGGAGAATGTTTTTTATTAGAGAATGTACAAAAAATGGGACAAACAACACAACACCTGGCTAAAGAACAACACAACTACATCAAAGCTACCAAGACAAATAGCAAGACAAAAAACTACACTACAATATAAGAAGACCTTGAAAATCTTACACTCTTGAACCTAGCACAAGATTGAGAAATAAGCTTTGAAAGAACTTTCTTCCTTCTAGACACAATAGTCCAAGAACCTCCATTGTCAAAATCCTCTAAAATCGGAGAGAGATGAGGAGATACCCGCTCTGTGGCCCCATTCAAGGGAAAAACACTAGGTGGGGGAAGCCTCGTCAAGGAAGCCAACTATCAAGAAGCCACCAAAGAATCTGAAGGAGGCACACCAATAACTCCAACAGATGGAAGGGTGGGAACTGAAGATGGATGAGCAAAAAGTGACATAGGAGCCACTTCCCCAACAAAAAGTAGCTAAGAGGCCACTGAGTTAGAACTATCCTCAACTACATCTATAGTAATGTATTCTTGTACAGAATTCTTCCACCAAGAGGAGAAGTGTGAGACCTTTGCACATGGGTAGTCTGATGCCAAACACCCCGTGACAAAGCCTCACTGACACCTGAAGGGGATGTTGGCAAGAGACACTATATGGATTCATTATTGTTGTCATTGATGGCAACAAAGTTCATCCCACACATTCGCAGGACATGGTGTGTCTATACCGGAAGTCAGAGTGAAGAATGTTGTGGTCCGGTAAGCAAGAACAGAGCATGTGGTGAGGTCCAACAGTCAGGTCTGGATCTCTTAGAGGAAGTATCTTGGTGAAGTGCGGATTTGGGGAAGTCAAGAGGACTACCTGGACTGATAGATTCCAAGGATTTAGCCTCTGGTGATAGATGAAGAAAAAGATATGAATACTTGAGTATTGGCTTCCTGATTGGTAGTATGGACAGAGGAAGAACTGACCGACAGAACATCAGACATTATTCTAGATGTGTTACTGATGATGGTAAAGGTTATTAAGGCATAAGTTATGATTAGTCGACATGATTGATGACTTCTACAAGTATATCCTTGATACACATTACTTGGTAAGCAAGGATTCAGCCGACAGATCAGAGTTTATGGAAAAGATTGACTATTCTGGATGCTGACTAGAAAGGTGATGAAATCACTTGTGCAGATATATATACAAGATGGATTTAGTTGTGAGAGGTGTCGTGGTTTTTGGCTAGGTGCGAAGAAAAGCAGTAGAGCAGAGTAAAAGCAGTAAGGAAGGTCCGGTATTTGAAAAGATAACAGCACAAAAGAAGAGGAAAGATGAAGTGCAGCAGATCAATATACTGAGCCTAACCGAAGCTGAACTCTAGCATATGTAGATGCTCCTTATCAGTTCAAGTATTGTATTACACTCTTTATAAATTGTAGATAGTGTGTCTCTTGTAGGCAGTGTGCCTCTTGTGAGCAGTGTGCTTGGACAATGAGCCCTAATTGGCAAGTGCCATTTTATATTTCCATTCTTCTAATAGAGAATACAATCTTGGGTTAATCACCCCATGGTTTTCTCACTTAATAGGGTTTCCACGTCAAAAATATTGTGTCATGTGTATTTCCATTTCATGGTTATATTTGCTTATTTGAATTAATGCTGCATTGATTAATAAGAAAGTTCAGAAAGTAGAAATAAGTAGGATAACTGATTCACCCCCCCTCTCAGTTATCAACAATTGGTATCAAAGCCAAGTTCCTCCCAACAGAGCCTAACAGCTTGAGGGAGATCTAGGAATTCAAATGGATGTTTATGGTATGAGGGAGCAACTTAAGTCTGCCCTAGATGATCTTGAGAAGTCAAATTCTGAAGTCAATGAATTGAAGGAAAGACTCAAACAGGCTGATGATTTCATAAATGAACTAAAAGGGAAACTAAGTCTCTCTATGAAAAAGAGAAAAGAGCACCTTCAGCAACTAGCAAGTCAAGGTGAAGCCAATGATACAAATGAAGATCTGAAGGAGAAAACCAAGTTGTGTGAAAAGTTATCAAAAGAGATCATCATGGTAAGACATGAGATGGAATCAGGAGTTATGAAGTTTACCCAAGAAATTGAAGAGAAAAGAAAAACTAAAGATGATCTAAGATAATCCCTCAAGGAGAAATCAGAAGACAGCCACAAGATGGATAGAATAATTAGACACCTTGAATCTGATCTTGAAGATGCTAAAGATAATGAAGAAAAACTTGAGGATCAAATTGTCTCTCTTAAAAGGGATCTTCAAACAGCAAATGAATATAAAGAAAAATTCAAGAAAAGTTCTGCTCAACTTGAAGTTCTTCTTGAAAGTCAAAAGAGGGTAGATGACAAGTGTGGTTTGGGATATGAGAAAGGAGAAAGCTCTGGATCTGGTCAGAAGATTTTTGGATCAGAAAATCCAAGGAACAGGCCTAGAAGACCTCCGGTAAGGTAGCCTAATGCTCAAAGATACCCAACCTTCAATGGATACTGCCACAACTACAATAACTTTGGTCATAAAGCTAATCAGTGTAGAAAGAGAATGAATCAGACTAATTCATCCTTCTCCGGACAGTGTTTCAACTACAAAAGGTATGGTCACAAATCTCATGAATGCAGAAATATGCAAATGAACAAATCATTCAATGGTAGATGCTTTGCATGCAATAGAATAGGTCATATGGCTAATCAATGCAGATCAAGAGGATATCAATCAAATAAGCAAAGAAATGTTGTTTGCCAAATTTGCAATAGATCCGGTCATATTGCAAAATTTTGTAGAAGTAAGAATCAGGACAAAAGAGGTCCGGTACATCATAATCAGAATCAAGATAAGGGAAAACAAAAAATGAATGCGGATGAAGTTTAAAGTGAGATGAACAAGATTTGGATGAAGAAAAGTACAGAGAATGTAGGGGATGGGTCAGCACTAGACTCTGGTGCTGATATTCCTTCCAGAAATTAAAAAGTGAGCTCTGGCTCAGGGGGAGACACAAAGAAAACCTTGTTCCCCCAGCCAGTCAATTGGTGCCGGAACTGGCACAAGAAGAGTTGCAGATTAAAGGGTTCATAAGAGAAACATCCAAATAAACTATGGTTAAGATTTGAAATATCTGCAAGATGTTTAAGATCAAGATTGATCCGGTTCTTCAAGTCATCTGAATAAGGCAAACCAGAATGACTTAGGTCAAGCATTTATTGCAACTTAACATTAGGGTTTGCGGAGCAATATAAGGGTTTTCTCATTAAGCATTTGTTCATTCTGCATTCAAGAAGAAACAAAAAGAGAAGGCTCTGCAACAAAATTCCTCAAGCTCATCAAAGATCATTTGTAGAAGTCAATTCATCTAGAAATTGATCCAGCTAACTCTGTGAAACTGAAAGATGCAAAAGGTATTTTCCATTCTTCTCTGCAAATCTTTTTAAAAAGATGTCTACTCTGAATATTGTGAAGATCACTGATAGGCCTCACCCCAAAATTCAAGAAACATCCCTACAAATCCCTGGAAGTAGATCCCCTAGGAGCTTTTTCTAGTGTTCTGCATGGTGTCCTGCATACAGAAGATATTAGGGTTTACATTCATGCAAACATTGAAGAATTTAGAAAATTCAAATTAAGGGATATCTACCACAAACAACTGATAGATGATTCATTTGAGCTCAAACCCCAATACAAGGGCCTCTGAAATAAGCACTTTGCACAATGCATACATTTCCCCTATTTTACTGAGGATGAATGGGTCAGGTATATTTTGAGCAGAATACATGACAACTTCATGTGGTTGAATGGACCATTCAAAATCACAAAAGATGCCATCAGGGTAGTTATCAGGTTACACTCATTTGGTGGGATTCCTATTCTTAAATCTGTGAAGAATCAAACTGTGAGTGAGGCTACCGGATCCAAGTTTGAGAAAAGAGCAATGACAATAGATGACATCTCTGATTCGGATGCCAAGTTTTCCTCCATGATCATTGGACACAAAATATATCATTCTAGCAGGGAGAATTTAGTACCTGGAACGACCATCTACACCGCTTATGAAATGCTAAGAAAGGATGCAGACTACGATCTTTGTCAGCTCCTTTTAAACCAACTCTTGGAGAATCTGTAGAAAATAAAGAAAGATAAAAAGAATTCATTCAAGTATGGTGGATTGATATTGTGCTTATTCTTCTACTTTATGAATGAGCTTCCCAAATCTAGTGACTAGGTGTGGGAGAATGATAGACTAGTAGCTATCCAAATTAAAGATTATTTGCATGGACTTGGTGATGACAAAGCACAAAACACAGCTCTCTGGGGTTTCTTTAAAAACTTTCAGAACATGATGCAAGCTAGAGAGAGAATTCCCCAATCTCTAGTTGAGAAATATAAAGATATAGTGTGCTTCATGGTAGACACTGATCAATGCCTAATGGAGGCAGTAGAGCCAATGATAGTTTGGATCATGCCTATGGGGTATGAAGTTGATGAACAAATTGTGGAGCTGCATGTTCAACACATGCTAAGTCAACCAAAGGATCCAAAGGCAGAAAGGTTTGGAACCTTTGAAGAGCTAAGTGTAAAGATTCATGTGGAACTCAGACAACTAGAGATTAAGAGGAAGGTGAGATAAGAAGTTGAAGATGTTGCCAAAGGATTTGGCATCTTAAAGGAGGCACTTGATGCCAACAGGGAAAAGAGGCAAAGGGCTGAGGAAGAGAAGAAAGACGCAGAAAAAGAAAGCAAGGAAAGTGCTCCGATAGAAACCTCCACCCGGACTAGATCATCAAAAAGATCTGCACCTGCCACTGCCAAAATCTCAAGGGCATCTAAACTGGAAGCAAGATCATCTAGTAAAACAGAGAAAATAACCAAGACTAAGGCCACAAGGTCAAGGAAATAAAGAAGCAGAAGAAGAAAGGATCTGGTGAAACTTTCACAGGTCAAGACAAGGAAGAAATGGCAGAGGAATTTATTGAAAATCCCACCCTATCTCTAGAAAATGTAATCAAATCAGTCACTGTGGATGGAAAACTTCAACCAATGGCTGAATTCTATGATGATTATAATGAGGCTGACCAAAAGATCTTGCAGGAAGCTATAGTTAAGTATCTGAACATATATAATAAGGATTTTATTGAAATTATATCTCTTATTCCCAAGAGCCTAGAAAAGGAGTTAGAAATAAGAAAGAATAATGCCATGGCAAAAGACCTTGAGATCCGGGAACAGATAGCTATTTAGCTATATCCTTCAATTGATTCAAAGAAAATGAATATGATCTTTAAAGATTGCAAGGATGAGTTCAGGAGCAAAGCTAGAATGAATCAGCTCATGCTTGGTGAGACTGACAAGGTAGCCAAGGAAATAGAAGAGATCCTCTGGAAGGCCTTCAAAAGATTTAATCTTCCTATCATAGAGGACTTGGGTGCTAGCCTCTTAGCCACAAATATTGCAGAAGAGTCCACTGAGAAAATGGAAGAAGTAATGGACACCAGTATAGAAAAGGATAAGGACTTGGAATCCTCTATTCCAGAAAAAGAAGTGCATGAATAGACAAACATCACTCCTCCAGTTTCCCCTACTGACTCTGGATCCAAAGAAGAAGAAATAATAAAGGAGAAAGAAAAATAGGTGAAAAGTAAATAAGGAAGTCAAGCTGAAAAGAACATAAGTGACATTGCAAAAGAGAAGAAGAATCTGTCTCCAACAAGAGACACTGCAGAATCTATCAAGGACTTCTTGACAAAAGAAACTAATGAGATGGATGAACTAGAATTACTAAAAGGGCCATTAGACTTTGACTCTCTATCTCTGGTACAAACAATGAAGATAGCTTCATTTGCAAATGCGAAGGCCAAAGAGAAACTACTGAAATCTCACATGGAAGACTGTGAGCTTATAAAGGTAGCATTCGGAGTGTTGGAACAGATCATGCCATCTTTTCAAAAGCATCCCACAGCCTCCTCTTCTGGTAATCTCAAAAGTCTAGTCAACAGTGTTAGCACACATTTTGATTCTCTAGAGAAGTCAGCTGAAGAAAAGGTCCAGAAGGAGTTTTTGGATAAGAGATTCTCTGAAATATAGGGTCTTATAACAAATGATAGGAGAGTTATGGATATTGGGATAAAGAGCTTGGAAAATGCTCTTAAAGATGGTGGAAATATGTACAAATTTTGCTTATCTTGGCCCACAGTGACCAAAGATATTGAGAAGAAAGTAAAAGAGTAAGAGGATAAACTACTAAGTTTGTCTCAAAGTTTTGATCCTCTCTCATCCTCCATAGTAAATCAAGAGTGTCAGTCTATTGCAATCACAAATGCAATAAAGAATTTTGAGAAGGAAAGGAAGAACATAATTAGCTGGATGGGTGAACTTAGAGGGATGATTATCCCTAAGTTAGAGGCCATGCATGAGGCCATAAGTGATGCTCAAACTACCACCCAAACCAATGATCCGACAGATCTTAAGAGGGCAGAAGCTTTTACATTTCTGTTGAGTGGTCATATATCAATTTTGGATAGAATGAAGCAAAGTTGGGTAGTAGAATTTGTCCAATTGAAGACAACTTTTGCAGACATTCTTCAGTTTATGTGAGTATGTTATATGTGGCTAAGTATAGTTAAATTTTTGAAAATTTTAATGCGCGGTTCCCACCCTTTTCCATTGATGTCAAAGGTGGAGTGAATAGCAGTGAAAAATGAGGAATCCAACTAAGGGGGAGCTTTGAAAAATATATATAAAAATAGAGCATCAGCCAAGGGGGAACATAGTGAAAACACTTAGTCATTTTTCACTAAGTGTTGCCATCAATGCCAAAGGGGGAGATTGTTGGCAAGAGACACTATATGGATTCATTGTTGTTGTCATTGATGGAAACAAAGTTCATCCCACACATCTGCAGGACATGGTGTGTCTATACTGGAAGTCAGAGTGAAGAATGTTGTGGTCTGGTAAGCAAGAACAGAGCATGTGACGAGGTCCAACAGTCAAGTCCAGATCTCTCAGAGGAAGTATCTTGGTCAAGTACAGATTTGGGGAAGTCAAGAGGACTACCTGGACTAATAGATTCCAAGGATTTAGCCTCCGGTGATAGATGAAGAAAAAGATATGAATACTTGAGTATCGGCTTCCTGATTGGCAGTATGGACAGAGGAAGAACTAATCGGCAGAACATCAGACATTATTCCGGATGTGTTACTGATGATGGTAAAGGTTATTAAAGCATAAGTTATGATTGGCCGACATGATTGATGACTTCTACAAGTATATCCTTGATCTGCATTACTTTGTAAGCAAGGATTCAGCCGACAAATCAGAGTTTGTGGAAAGATTGACTATTCCAGATGCCGACTAGAAAGGTGATGAAATCACTTGTGCAGATATATATACAAGATGGATTTAGTTGTGAGAGGTGTCTTGGTTTTTGGCTAGGTGCGAAGAAAAGCAGTAGAGCATAATAAAAGCAGTAAGGAAGGTCCGGTATGTGAAAAGATAGCAGCACAAAAGAAGAGGAAAGATGAAGTGTAGCAGATCAGTATACTGAGCCTAACCAAAACTAAACTCTAGCATATGTAGATGCTCCTTATTAGTTCAAGTATTGTATTACACTCTTTATAAATTGTAGACAGTGTGTCTCTTGTAGGCAGTGTGTCAGGCAGTGAGCCCTAATTGGCAAGTGCCATTTTGTATTTCCATTCTTCTAACAGAGAATACAATCTTGGGTTAATCACCTCGTGGTTTTCTCCCTTAACAGGGTTTCCACATCAAAAATATTGTGTCATGTGTATTTCCATTTCATGGTTATGTTTGCTTATTTGAATTAATGCTGCATTGATTAATAAGAAAGTTCAGAAAGTAGAAATAATTAGGATAACTGATTCACCCCCCTCTCAGTTATCAACAGGGGATGCCTTCATAATACAATATATGATTTCAAGAATGATCATTAACTTGTAGAACAACCTCTATGGGGAGAGCCTTAGACAAATCCAAATCAACAAGAATACGAGCATATGTGATGTGAGAAAAAAAGAGGTTGCTTGATCCATTAAAATAAAACTGCCCACAAAATTTCCAATACCCTCATAGGGGGAATTGCACCAAAGATGGAGAGGAAAATTATGTAGGCAAATCCAAATGGGTAGCTAAATGAAGGACTCAATGAGAGGGTTTAAAGAGGACACCCAAGGCTTCAGTAGGAGGGCATGCTAACTCTGAAACCAAGAGAGACCAACAAAAACTGCATCTCGATTAGAGATGGAATAAAAAACAACTATGAAGAATCCCTTGGCACAAGGGTAGATCTTAATTTTCCCTTCTAGAATAGGTTGCGACTACTTAGAAATCTAGTGGTTAAGCTCACTAAGCTGAGGCCATAATCTATCAAACCTACACATCAAACCTTTATTGGAGAAGTATTCCTCATTTTTTTAAACTTCCTTCCATAGAAGCACAATAGGGGGAGGTAGAGTAGAAGGTAAGATAGCTTTACTAGGCATGGAATCCATAGTAGAACCACCACCATTATTCTTCTTCAAAGAAGAAGCACCATGAACAATATTCACATAAGACTCTTTGCTAGAGGAATGTAACCCACCAACAACATAGGTCATAAGATTCATCATTGTGTAGCCATCCTCAACATCCACAATAGGAAGGCCAAAAACACCATCTGAAGTGACATGCAACTTGGATTCCACCACCAATGCATCAATAGGAACAAAATCCTGATCTATAGAAGTAGATCCAAGTAGAAAACCCTCACGTGGGAGGGAATGAGAGACCCTAGCATCCACTGGCAAGGGAAAAAGACCATCAGATGGGGACAAATCCATGACCAAGTTGCCAACTCTACAGCATGAAACCCCTGCACATCCTTCCTTGAGTAGGAAACAAGCATTTGAAATTTAGGAATGGAGTGGGATGGAATGAGAGGATTGGGAGTACACTATGTTTAATCTTGTTTGTTAATAAGTATGAGAATGTTAGGATAGGTGTCTCATAAATTTCAAGTTCATTTAGACTAGACTAGGATTCTTCATTTTCTCATTATCTTTGAACTCTTTCCCACAGGAAAGGACTCTAGGAATTTCTTAATTTATTTTATTTTTGCATGGCTTCCATATTCCTTTTTAAGGTTCACTTTGCCTTCCTATGGAAACATGCATATGGATAGCACACCATATCTTTTAGCATCTTTAAGACTTTTGAGCACATCTCAGTCATGTAGGGCATAAATATTAAATTGGTCCTCCTAGGGTCTTGGGGCATGAAAATAGTTGTAAGAAGCTTTATTGTTATTGGAGAAGAACTTCTTTACTCTAGCATCAAGGTCACAATATCTAAAAGGTGTGAAGAGGAATCCAAAATCTTTAACCAAGGAAGTTTGCGTAGGCATACTAGGTGCAGAAAAATAATCTTTTCAAAGAGTTCAATATCCATGGTTGGATAAATGGTGGCATTCTTAGGTAATTTGTAGGGAACCTTCAAACATCTCTCAACCCTAATAATGTTGAATTCTAGGTATAACCACTACTGCACATTTTTTTTAAAATCCCCCTGTTGGTTTTCTTTCTGAATCAGTAGAGGGTTTGCCAGTACCAATGCATAGGTAGATTTCGCCAACTAATACAGGAGGTTGTGTGAGCTATCTCCCCTTCACTTTTGGTTCTTTCGTACCAAGGGGGGTATCCCTATAGCTAAAGATTTGACCTTGACTAGCCCAATGACAGAAAGATTTAGCTTGACAACAATAGGAAGAATACTCTCATGTGTGGACCAAGATTTTCATGATAAATCTCAAGGTGGGCAACAATTCTTGGACATATTTGTCTAGTTGTGGATGAGAGTATGCAGAGATCCTAATCCTACTCCTACAACTAATAGGTCTAAAGTATGAAAAGATTTGAATTGATATTTTGGATGCAAGGCAAGGGGTTTTAGATCACAACTACTAACCCAGGAGCAGACCGGTGCCTATCTCAGGGCAAGGAGTCAACTAGATGTATACAAGAGAATGGCTTACAACTGGCATTCAAGTTTCAAGGGGTAAAGAATGGTATTTTCCTTGCAAACACCACCCAAGAATAAGTATTTAACTGTCTCTACTTACATACATCCTAGTTGACATACAATCTTCTCCATACTCAACCTAAAATAATTTAATCCACTCCTTGAATGAAAGTTAGAGATTAAGCATGTGATACATAAAACCTATATGCTAGAATCTGAGAAACCCTTAGCAACCAGATTCAAAAAAAGAAAATGCATACAACAAATGGAGACAGATATATAAACACATGCAATAATATATTTTTCATATAAAATGACAAGAAACTGAACATATGTGCAAGGTGCACTCAAATACAACTCATAAACTCCAACAGAGATAAAACAACTAGGAAAATGCTCTATTTTTCGTTATTCACACAAAAATTTCCCAAGTCTTCAACAACCACAAATGAGTAATACAGCTTGCATTTTATAGCAAGACAATGCACTTAGCAATAATTACATGGCATTTTCAAAATTCCTACCAAAATACAATACACCAAGAATGGCACCCAAATCAATCAATGCTGCAAGAGACAAAATGGGAAAAGGTAGGAGAAGGGGTGAGGATTGGTTGGACTCAAGCCCTGTGTCGCCGTCTGGGGACTTGCTTCTTTAATCACGTAGTTGATCCGTCCATCAATCAAACCAACCTCTGTAAATGTTGCCATTAATGCCAACCTACCCACAATTTCTTGGAATGCAATGGTCACAGGTGCTTTGAAATTTTCCCTGCCAAGATCAGCAGCCTCAAATCGCTCTAAAAAGTTGACAACCAATGAAAATGTGCCACGCAGGAACCTTTTCTATTGCTAACTTTTCCATTTGTGAGATCCATTATCCCACATTCACCCTGCAGGGACCTCTTGACCGCCTCATATACTAAGCTGTAGGAAAATATACTATTGTGCATTTTACCTTATGTGACCCATGATCTAACCGCCAGTAGCTTGTCGCCTTAACTCCCGCCTCCGTTGGTGTGACCCACACTGTTGGAGCAACCTCAAATCCTTCCACCAACATCACCCATCACACTGACTGCTACACCCTTTCGTATGACACCAACCCATCAGTGTGCCCAAAGTTTCTCCCACCGACGTGCCAATCTCACCGACTAAGCCCCCGAACTACCTCATTCGCTAGACCCGTGCCATCGGTGAACCTCCTCATTATTTACCTGAGATGCTGATACAACCCGATCGGCGAGAAAACCATCATCGGTTCATAATTCCACTACTTGCCCAATGTAGCCTATCTTTCCAATGCGACATCCATCAGCATAACCCAAACCTACCGACGCACCTAAAAATCCATATGGCGATACCACTACTCTCACCGACTGCCAACCCCTTGTTGGTATAATAGACACCATCGAAATGACCCAACAACACCGAGCTGACAGTGAACCTCATTCCGATCAGTGTAACACAGCTCCATCACTGAGAAATAAATAGGTTACGCCAAAGACCTCCATCCCGCCGATAGCACACTACAGGAGTGAACCACCATCGAAGTGACCCCACATATCAGAAGGAGACCCAAATCACACGTCGATGACCAAAGTCATACCGACAACCTACCCTGCACATCTCATCATCCATCAGAGAAACTCACAACTCGTCCGCCAATATATGAACTCTCAGCGATGAAAGGAGCAAACCATTGTGAACACCATGGTCGCTTAGACAAAAGCCAACTCACGCCGATGGACATAGAAATTTCTAGGGTTTGAATGAAAAGTGCCTGCTAATTTTTTGCTTGAAACCTTAACTCCAGGTGGGGCACCACCATTGGCTTTGTCTGCGGATGCATGCCTCTTGCAGGCATGGCAAGAACCGTAGAACTCTGGATGTAGACCGAGCCTTATCCATTAGGCAACAGAGTCAAACATTGCACCAACCTGCATCACAGATACACTTATTAAAACTTAATTGGTGGCCCAGGGCCACCAAAAAAGGAAAATCTAGGATTTCCCTCTGTCAAACACTTGATTTTCTTCTGATATCACTGGATCAAGCATGAAGATATTGCAATTGTCTAGCCACAAACAAACCTTGTCATTTGCATATTCAAATATCTGATCGAGCTTGCTCTTGTCAACCTTATGCAAACAACCTTGAGCATCAAGCAACATGTGAATATTATATTCATAAAACAATGCATTTTCATATGAAATATAGTACCTATCATCATCTGTATCAACAACATGCATTGTAAAATGATCTCCTAGCTATACTGAAAAAATGAAAGCACTCATAGTGCACCCTATAGCTAGGATCATCAAGTATCACTCTATCAAAAGCTAACATATCAAAGAAAAAGCTTTCACATTCACAATTGTGCACATCATGCACACAACCATTAGCTGTACCAAACTGGAAAGGATTAGACTCAGGCACATCTCTGCAACAATCTTCACGACATATGTTGGTTTCTTCTTCATTAGGATGAAAATCAGAATCCTTCTCAATATCAATGCTCAGATTTTCACCATACTCAAACAGATCCTCCTTAACATATGTATCAAAAAAGGTTGAACCAAGTGTTACAATTTCATTACAGTATGCCACTGGTTCATGGGCAACCAAACATGCATTTTTATTACCAATGAATTCCTTGTGTGGAGAAGTATCAGCTTGTGTATCATAAACAAAACTAAAATCAAATAAAGAACAATCATAATCAGCACTACTACTTGTTTCAATCTCTGATTGCTCTTCATCATTTCCATGTGTCTGAATAAAAGGAAATGGTTCAAACATGGAATTGCTCCTCTGTTTGCTTATCTCATCTCTATCTTGAGCACAATATTCACAATCATCTCCACACACCCACTTGAACAAACATTCATTGCTGTCCATAACCTCATCATTGTTTTTAGAACTAGACACCTCAATCATGAAATGAGAGTCATCACTGATCCTTTCATTAGCATCCTTACCTAGTGAACAATCCATTTGAGCATTATTATCAACATCATATTTATCTTCAGATGATGCCATGATCACTTGGTCATTTGCAGCCTCACAACTATTATTCACATCAAAACCTGTGGACAGGGAATTCAGCATATGCTCATTTCTAATTTTTTCTGTATTTTCTAAAAATTTGTATGCCATCTGCATACTTGTTATCTTGAATTCCCTCAATAATGCACTAGAGCCCTTCTCAAAAGCTTCAAAATATATGCCAATGCAAGCTGGAGTATCAGGTCTGAAGTCTTCAAGAATTTGTGAAAGGGCAACTACAAATCTATGACTAAAATCAGCACTGGGCTCTTCATCTTGTTTTCTAATTTCCATTAATCTTGCAACAAGATCAGTATGTTCTCTTCCTTTCTAAAACAGTCAACAAGCTCATCCCAACAGGCAAAGGATTTCTTTGGAAAGCTCAAATACCAATCTCTAGCTCTTGCATTAAAGGATCTAACAAAAAATAGCATCCACATATCCTCATCTCTAAATGAGTATTTCTCCATAAAGCTGTGAAAGTTTTGGATATGTGCACTCCCATCACACACACTATGTCCACTAAATCTAGGCATTTGATTATAAATCTGAGAAGGCATACTTTCCATTTCATAGTCGACCCATGACAAATCTAATTGGTCATACAAAGGATCAAAAGGGCTGACAAGAGGTTTAGCCTTCTGACTGGCAGACATAACAGCGTTACTACTATTTAACTGAGCTTGTCAAGCCTCTAAGAATATCAACTTATTTTTTATCTCTTCAATTCTTTTATTCAACATTCTATCTCCCTCTTGGCTGAGCATGGGCAAATACATATTTGGATTCATGAAAATTTTACCCTTAGACATCTTATGTCTGTCTAAAAACTAGGGCTTCCCTTTGGGTATTCAGCTTATGCACTAAAAAAACAAACACAAAGGGAAAAAAACTTTATACCTTTTTCCATCCAAATGCAGCTGTCTTTGAACAGAATATTTTTTAAATCATAGCAACATATATCTGTCTTTCATGGGCATTGAGAACTTTTTGTTTGCAGAGTCACCACCTCTCCAAAGAGGATAACATTTTAAAACATCCAAAAGCTCAATTGGAACAAATAATTTTCTGAGTTCATACTGCTAGTAGAGCACCATTTTTCTCATGAAAGACCCAGACGTGCAACAATGATTTCTTCAAATCATTTAACCTCCCAGAGTTGCCATTTTTGTTGGTGACTCGGATGGTCCAGAAATTACCAGGGATGACAAAATAACACTTTCACTTCATATCCCCAGTGGAGTCACCATTTTGTTGGAGTTCTTTCCGAATCAGCAGAGGGTTTGCCAGTTCTAATGCACAGGCAAATTCAGCCAACTAATACAAGAGGTTGCGTGAGCTGCCTCCCCTTCACTTTTGGTTCTGCCGCACCAAGGAGGGTATCCCTATAGCTAAATATTTGACCTTGACTAGCCTAATGATAGAAATATTTAGCTTGACAACAACAGGCAGAATACTCTCATGTGTGGACAAAGATTTTCATGATAAATCTCAAGGTGGGCAACAATTATTGGATAGATTTGTCTGGTTGTGGATGAGAGTATGCAGGGATCCTAATCCTACTCCTACAACTAATAGGTCTGAAGTATGAAAAGATTTGAATTGATATTTTGGAAGCAAGGCAAGGGGTTTTGGATCACAACTACTAACCCAGGAGTAGATCGGTGCCTATCTCAGGGCAAGGAGTGAACTAGACATATACAAGAGAATGGCTTGCAACTGGCATTCATGTTTCAAGGGGTAAAGACTGGTATTTTCCTTGCAAACACCACCCAAGGATAAGTATTTAACTGTCTCTACTTACATACATCCCAGTTGACATACAATCTTCTCCATACTCAACCTAAAACAATTTAATCCACTCCTTGAATGAAAGTTAGAGATTAAGCATGTGATACATAAAACCTATATCCTAGAATTTGAGAAACCCTTAGCAACCAGATTCAAAAGAAGAAAATGCATACAACAAATGGAGACAGACAGATAAACACATGCAATAATGCATTTTTCATATAAAATGACAAGAAACTGAACATATGTGTAAGGTGCACTTAAATACAACTCATAAACTCCAACAGAGATAAAACAACCAGGAAAATGCTCTATTTTTCGTTATTCACACAAAAATTTCCCAAGTCTTCAACAACCACAAATGAGTAACACAGCTTGCAGTTTATAGTAAGACAATGCACTCAGAAATAATTATATGGCATTTTCAAAATTCCTTCCAAAATACAGCATACCAAGAATGGTGCCCAAATCAATCAATGCTGCAGGAGACAAAATGGGAAGAGGCACGAGAAGGGGTGAGGAGTGGTTGGACTTGAGCCCTGTGCCGCCGTCTGGGGACTTGCTTCTTCAATCACATAGTTGATCCATCCATCAATCAAACCAACCTCTGCAAATGTTGCCATTAATGCCAACCTACCCACGATTTCTTGGAATGCCACGGTCGTAGGTCCTTTGAAATTTTCCCTGCCAAGATCAGCAGCCTCAAATCGCTCTGAAAAGTTGACAACCAATGAAAATGTGCCACGTAGGCACCTTTGCTATCGCTAACGTTTCCATTTTTGGGATCTATTATCCCATATTTACCCTACAGGGACCTCTTGACCCCTTCATATACTAGGCCATGAGCAAATATACTGTCACACATTTTACCTTGTGTGACCCGCGATCTAACCGCCAGCAGCTTGTCACCTTAACTCCCACCTCCGTCGGTGTGACCCACACCGTTGGAGCAACGTCAAATCCTTCTGCCGACATCACCCATCACATCAACCACTACACCCTTCAGTATGACACCAACCTGTTGGCATGCCTAAAGTTTCTCCCACTGATGCACTGATCTCACCAACTAAGCCACTGAACTACCTCGTCGGCTAGACCCGCGCCATCGGTGAACCTCCTCATTATCTGCCCAACACATCGATACAACCTAATCGGTGAGAAAACCATCATCGACTCATCATTCCGCTACCTACTCGATGTAGCCTATCTCTCTGATGCCACATACATCAGCATAACCCAAACTTATCGGTGCACTCAAAAATCCATATGTTGATACCACTACTCTCTCTGACCGCCAACCCCTCGTCGGTATGACAAACACCATCAGAATGACCCAACAATGTCAAGCCGATAGTGAACCTCATTCTAATCGGAGTAACACAACTCTATTGCTGAGAAATAAATAGGTTACACCGAAGACCTCCATCTTGCCGATAGCACACTACAGGAGTGAACCACCATCGGAGTGACCCCACATATCGAAAGGAGACCCAAACCACACGCCGATGACCAAAGTCATACCGACAACCTACCCTGCACATCTCATCAGCCATCAGAGAAACTCACAACTCAGCTGCTGATATACCAAATCTTAGCAATGAAAGGAGCAAACCATTGTGAACACCATGGTCACTGAGACAAAAGCCAACTCACACTGATGGACATAGAAATTTCTAGGGTTCGAATGAAAAGTGCCTGCTGATTTTTTGCTTGAAACCCTAACTCCAAGTGGGGCACCACCACCCCCAATTAAATGGAAGGGCACATAAGGCATCTCTCTATCTTGAACTTTTAGATATATCTAGTAGGGTAGACAACATCATAAATGGCCTTGAAAATCTCTACATATTTATGTGCATATAACAAATCATAGTTACAGTGGCTGGGATGCTCTATAAGAAGAAAAAATGGTTAAATTATAGCCAAAAGGGACTAAAAAATAAATGACACTAAGAAGGAATGAAGCCATGTTAAAAGAACCAACCTTCTTGACCAACTATAACTACCTCTGCATGTTAGCCTCTATCAAATCTCCCCTTTTATGTATTAGCGAGTCTTTCATAATCATCATGAGCTAATGAAACTAGAAAGGATTCACATGGTCAATGTTTGAGTCTCTAGATAATTTGCACAGAATGACCACAACATATATAAGAATCTATTTCAAGGAATTTGTGGTCAACCTTGCAAGATGCAACTTCTCACACATGTTTCCATGGTACCAATCCTCTGCAAAATTAGAAACCACATTGCTTGTGTACCACTACTTTTCCTTTTGAGTATCAACTTTGAATGTTCAATATGCCAATCAGTACATAAATTTAAAAGTGATGCCTATGATAGGGAAAACATTCCTCCCTACTAAATTCATCACCTCACCTTCCTTACTAGCAAAGTTTGGACTAAATCCATTATCATGTCATAACATGGAAAGACATTAGACATTCTAGAGGCTATGTTTTGATATAAAGCATCAATATTATCGGTGACTTACATCCTTTGTTTGACATCTAAGTCACCATTAGGTTTTTCTTAATGACATTCCTTGTCTATGAGAAATAAATAAAAGTCATTGAAACCCTTCTTGTGCAAGGAAGCATTATGTGAGGGTTCCCTTAATTCTTGTTCTCCTTTATTACTCAATGAGTCTATTTCTACAATCAGAGTCATCCTGTTAGCTAGCAATTATAGAGACAAGTGTAGACTTGTAACAATCCCTATGAAATGCATTAAGAAGGAATGTGAATTCAAAGAAATGTAGCTAGGACTATTGACAAGTTGTCATTGAACCATGTACTTTAAGTCAATTTATCAATTTGTCAACTAGGGCAGTGTCCAAGGCTACTTGCAAAAGGAGGCTAGATCTCTCAATATAGCAATGCTTATGCCTTTTTAAATGGAAACACAAACAAATTTCTGAACTAGAAAGCATTAAACATTAATCTAGGAAAGATTTTGAAAACTAAACTAATAAGCATAATAAATCTAAGTATAAAAGAAAGAATAATTCTAAACTAGAAAACATGTGAAATTTATCTATGAAAGCATGTAAAACTCTAAGTATGATAATGAACAATAAACTAGAAACTTAATTTCTTAACACATATTCATAGATCTTCAAAACTTTGGAACCTTCTTTAGCATGAAGTGGAAATTATAGAGTTTACTTGCTTAACAAAACCACAATACTACAGAAACTGTAGGCTAACACATTTTACTTAACAAATCTTAAAGATAGAGAATTCAATATTGACATAATTAATTATTGACACACACAACACATAAAGAAACAAATACTTATCTATGCCAATCCTTCAAGTGGCCATCTCTCTGAAATGTGTAGTAAATAAAACTTGTAAATCTTCAAAACATTCTTCAAAATACAAACAACTTCATCACACAATGCTCAGAATTTTTATAAAATTAATTAAGAATTTAGAATAGTCTATTATCTTTACATGTCTTTTTGAATCATGGAATAATTCTATATATCTACTACTCTAATTTTATGCCTAAGATATAAAAGCTAGAAGTTTTATACATTTACCATGTGTAAGTTTTAACTAAAAGCATTAATTCTTAAGAAATCTTCTTTGATAAAACAACTTAAAAGAAGTAAAGACTCCAAGTGGGAGCTCTCAAATACATATGTCTTTTGCTAAAACTAAGAATAATAAATGCTATATGTGAGGAATAATAAATAAAACTGAGACTTTTGCTAGTGCTGCCTAGGATTCTTTCCAAAGTCTCTAACTTCCAAAGCTATATTCTCAGAGCACTCCATCCTCCATAAAGTATTCTTTCTCCTTGTTGTGAACACTATTTAACAAGGATAAATCTTTTGCAACCAAACTTTATTAGTTTAAGAGTTTAATTTAGTCAAAATGGAAAGTGAAGTATTTATACATCATTTTTAAATAAATAACAATTTATCATGTAAATCAAATAATATTGGCATGGTAAAGTTAGTCAAGCTATGGAAAAGGATCATTTGGGCTAGTTATGTTGAAGTTAATTTTTACCCCATCAGCTATCACCACCCCAAATCTAATAACTCTTCTCAAAATAGGGGTAATGAAATGCATGTATGAACCATCTTGCCAAATTCCTCAAGAAACTAAAACATTGTGGTAGTCACATAAAGAAATCAAATCACAACAATATCACCATCTTTTAGATTAAAATAAGAGGACAAGTAATGTTTACTAAACCATGTGACATATTTTCCTTATTATTGTAGAAGTTGGCACATGAAAAATGAGATTATAAACCAAATAGAATAAGTCCATCAAATCTAGGAATCTAGGTTGATAAGAAATTTATAATTAGTGCTTTACCTTTCAAAGGAAAGACAAATCTCTTCAAAATGCCTTAAAATTTGATACATACCCTTTTACATGTGAGACCCACTGCTTACCTCTACTGATGTGATCATGAAATTAGA
The DNA here is from genome assembly GCA_027924645.1 of Cunninghamia lanceolata. NCBI lineage: Eukaryota > Viridiplantae > Streptophyta > Pinopsida > Cupressales > Cupressaceae > Cunninghamia > Cunninghamia lanceolata. Next base: position 23,293,392 of record BSBN01000582.1, read on the forward strand.
TCAATTTGAAGAGTTTGCCATGTCTAGGATCTTGAGTAAAAGAGACATAGTTAAAGGTTTCGAAAGTCTCATAACATGTCGAATTTTCCAAAAGATCCTATGAAAGGCAATAATCCCTAAAATCTAGAAATAATTAAAAATATAAAGTGGGGTCCATAAAACATAGATACCCCATGATCAAAGATAAATAAAGTTAACTAGTTTTAAAGGGCTCACCAAATCCACCTTTTTGTTACAAAAAAACTTATGGAAAAGATAGAGCTTGTCAAAACTACATTTTTTATTAGAAGTTTAAGTAAATCAAAAGAACTTGGAATCTAGTCAAATAAAATAAACAACAAGAAAATATAAAGTGATTTCAAACCAAATTTGGGTCAAAGGCAAATTTGTAAAGTAAAATCCATTGATAACAATTGATTCGGTCTTTGAAAACATGGACCCATAGAGATTGTTAGACATAATTGAGAAAACACCTAAATTCTAAGAAGGCTCAGGAATTGAAAGCTCTAGCAAGAGACAAATGTACATCAAGGAAACTCAAAATGATAAACATATTTGTTCTCAAAATAGGTCAAGAAGAAAATGCTAGCTAGAAAGCACTAACTAAACTAGAATAGAAATAGGAAAAAATCAAAGAAAGAGTATATCAAAGAATTTTAAAAAATGAAATAGTGTCCTTGAGTAAGCTTAAATGATTTGGGTGTGTTGAGATAAGAGGTCACAACAAGACCCAACAGCTAACTTCTGAATAAGTAATAACTAATAGAAACAAGATTTCTTGGGTTCATTTCAAGTAGACCAAACTAAGGACAATCATTTCTTCTATTTCATTTCACAGAAATCAACACCTCATTTAAAATTCATAAATAGAAGTATCTACTAAGTAGTTATTAGAATACCATGTAGAGAAATGAAATAGAAATTTTGGTCAGTGATGTATCATTATTCCAATTGATATTATCCAAAATTTTAATATTAAATTTTATCATATAACTTTCTTAGGAACACCACTAACTATCTTCACCAATTTTTTTTTTTTTTAGAATCAAGGATCATAAATTTTTCCTTGATCTCATTCCATGGCACAAGATGTATATTTCTAAATAGATCTCCTAGTGTTTAAAATATTTTATGTACCTTAGATATAACAGGAAAAGGTTTATTCTTATAATGTAGACTCTAATAGATAGACCTACATCTTTTAATACGTCCATCTCTTTCTGACTAGTTCCATGCTCTCCAAATAGTATATAAAATAGTTGACCTTCCAAGTTTCATAAAATGTTTCCATATAACAAATCCCAAGTATGGAGACATTTCTAAGTTTTCTTACCTTTTGGTACATCATTACATGTATTATTCCTAATCTAAACTTTCCATGGTTAACCTCCTTCAAATGATTTAAGAATCTAGTTTACAACTAAGGACATGCCACATAGTTTTAAATTCTTATCTCCCATACATTCATGTTTCTTTAAAAGGAAATCCCAATTCCAATTGACCAGATGTCTTTTTTACTACATTTTTATATCTAACCAAAGAAAATATCTTATAATCTTATATAACTTAGCAACTTAATAGATTCCAAAAAGCCAAGAAAAGGCATAATAAAAACTCAAAAAAGAGGACACTTTTTGACAAATTTGAAACCTACTAGCAATAGAGAGGACATGCCTTTTCCATTTAGAGAATTTCTTTTCAATTTTTTTCAATTTTTTGAACCACATAGCTCCACATCTCATGATTGAAGGAGAAACAACAAAAGAATATCCAAATATCTCACTACTTTATTAGGACCACCAAATCCCACCCAATTTTATCAAACCAAGAAGGAGGGATGTTAAACCAACTGACAACTATAATTGTTTCTCTAAAGAACTTACATCCTAAATCTAGATAGTACAAGTCCAATCCTTTCAACATGTTTAAAGAATTATCCTCCTCAATACAAGAAAACAAGAAAGTATCATCACCAAATTAAATATCTACTAACTCAAAGTAATTAGGGAGTCTAATTCTTTTCAATGGTATTCTAAGAGATCCATCTCTCAATAAATAGTGTAAAGCTTCAATTGCAATGATAAACAAAGAAGGTGTTAGGGAACAACCTTGCCTTATTAATTTCTAAAAAACAAAAGAGTTAGACTAAGTTTTGTTTATATCCACAAAGGTAAAATCGTCTTTAAAAAGAACTTCAACTATTCTACAAAATTTATCTAAAAACTCAAAAAATTCAAAAACCATTCTACGTCAAAGGGCCCTTGGTCTCCTAGTGAAGTTGAAAGGTTTTGAATGAGCTCACTAGGGATCAAGTCTTGCTAAGTGTTGCTATAAGGGATGAGGTCGGGATCGTGCCCTAAACGGATTCGGTAGAATAGATATCCCTCAATCCTTGACTCTCAACCAAAGAGCTTCAACATAAAGCTCATACTCCCATTTCGAATAGCAGAAAAGGACTTATGGATAAGACAAAAAAAACAAAACTTCTATTATATTACTTACAATTATTAAAAACTAAATTTATTTAATATTACATACCATTATTAAAAATTAAAATTATTTAAGTAAATAAAATATGAAATGACCAATAAAACTTTACAATAGTCAATAATTTTTTATTTGAAGGCATGAGTTTTACAATGGTCAATAATTTTTTATTTGACACGCAAGGTTAGTTTGAAATTCCAGGGTTTCTTCATAAACAAGATGCATGTCGCCACAAGATAAGTAATAAATTATCTTTTTCAAAGTCAATAATTAATTAAAAAAAACATCCTTATTACGTGCATGCATATAAATAATTGCAGCCGCCATATAAGAAAATTAAAGTCAATATAAGATTTAAGACGGTGCAACATCCACGTATAAGCCGTAATACGGAAAGGCAATTAGTCCTCCTTCTCAGGTATCTGCTAATCTATTCTTTTTCTTCTTCTTCCCTATCTATCTATATATATAGTGGAGAAGCCCCGCTGTTATTCTCAGGCATTGAAGGTTAAAACAACAGCTTAACATTTAAGATAAAGCATCTCTTATTCTTACATACAACATGGTCATGTATTCTTCGCAAGCAGCCTGGTATGGATCTCTCATTTCTTTCTCTCACATATGTAATCTTTCATTTGCAATTTCCATTCCACTACACAATCTCTTTATTAGACACTGACTCACAACTGGCTTTGGTTTTGTGTTTTTTTTTTTCTTGAATTGACAGGGCTTTTCTAGTGGTCGCTACAATTCTGCCCTTCGCTTATGGAGACACTGTATTAGACATTTTGGGGACACCTTTGGTAACCGGTACCGAATACAACATCCTACCTGTGAATGACGGTGGGCTTAGATTGAAGATGCGGAATAACAGCTGTCTAATGTACGTAGTTTACAATAACAATGAGGATGGTCTTCCCGTGGTTTTCACGCCTTATGTCTATGTCAAAGCAATCAGCGAGGATGCCGATTTGAAGGTGGAGTTTTCTGCGGTTACAGTTTGTGCACAGTCCACTCGGTGGAGGCAAAACCGAAGGAGATGGTAGCAATGTTTATGAGCTGTATTTCTGCCCTACTGTGTGTGATATTTGCAGGCCTGCATGTGGATCGCTGGGTACTTACACCGACCAAGATGGAAACCAGTGGCTCGTCAAAGATAGTGATATCAATCCCCTCAAAGTGCAGTTTCAGAGAGCATAATTAGTCTCATTATTAGGGTTTACTATTTGCAAGTATATAGAATAAAACAGCCCCATGCTGGAGCTTGGAAATAACAGCGCCTCCCTGTGCGCTGCTGTCATTCATTTCATCAAATTTATGAATCAAGTAAATAAACTCTACGATATGTTGTGCAGGACGAGGTCCGACTACGTGTGAATAAAATAGTTTGACCTTGGGATGCTTTGATTATTCCAACTCAACTCAAATAGATTCTATGTCAACCCAAATAGTTTGAGCTTCAAACATTGACAGAAGAGTAATAACTATGAAATCATCCTGTTTTAAAAGTCTTTATTGATGTATATGGTAGAGGAGAACAGAACACTTTCGCTTATCTGATCTATCAAGAATGATCAATTTAAATAGCTGGGCCGATGGTAAATATCATAATAGTTTTTAGATATGTCGATGTTTAAAATTTTGTGCAATAATTAACTAAGCTTTGAATCGGATTTGACGTCTAATTTGTTATTTTGATCTAGTGCATTGTGCAATTCTGCTATCTGATTCGTTGAATTATTTGCTCCTCGATAACTATTAGGGACTGGTGATATTGAAACATACGAGTAGTTTATGGCACAAATAAAAGAGAAAGCTAAAGCTCAAATATTCATTTTTAGATTTTAAAACTTAGAAAAATAAGTGAAATATCAAATCTAAAAAATGAAAACTTAGTGAGGTAGCCAAAGATGGATAGGATGGGCAAGGGTGAAAGCACTCTACTTAAATATCATCCACTTCAATGGTCAAACAGCCAATAGCAATTTTACACCTCATTCACAACAAAAAGTGGTAAATATTTGTCCTATTTTTATTGGTCAAAATTGACCTTTGACTATTGAAGTGGATGATATTTAAGAACAGCCGGGTGAAAGTCACAATAAAGCACAAACCCTAGGAGAAAAGATATAACAATGAAATAGTGATGAAAAAGAACAAGAAACCCTAGCAGAATCTAAAAATGATAAAGCAATAAAAAAAGTCTAGATCTGAAACCCTAAAAAGGCAATTAAGGTACAAAACCTAGAGAAAACCCTAGGGTACAATGTAACATTGAAACAGTTCACCAAAAATCTAAAAGAAATTACACTTTCTATAATGTGATTTATCTAGGCTAATTAACTAAATGCTATTGATAAATCGACAAATAACCTAAATAGGTGAGCTAAGGGTAGATATATAAGTATATTAAATGAATTCTTTTTTAAGAAATTAAATACAAGGGATTTAGGTAATTAACTTGTGGAACAGTGATGAAGATAAAATACTAATGACTTGCATCCCAAGTGATTCAGAGAACAAACCACTCCTACAAAGGATAAGGTTTATGGATCATTCAAATGGAAAATAAAATATACTTAAATAAATATAAAATTAAAGTGGACGAATTTAGCAAATGTGTGTTACTTCTATTCATAAACATAAATAAATAGGGTACAATAGATGTTCTACCAATAGCATGGCAAGGAATGAAAATCCCTATAGATAGAACGGGTTATGCACATCAATCTAGTTTGCCTACAACTATGTAGTTATTCATCCTCGTCCTCGTTATGAGGGATTGTGTGAAAATATATAGAGTACATTATAGTTAAAAAAATAATAAGCAAAAATGTATGGTCTCATCCCAAACCATTTCCCTTCCAACTATTTATTGATTCTTGTTTCCTTATGGTTGATGTTATGTTTTATGGTCAAAATCATAAAAAATGTAAAGGCTCATCCTAAACTATTGACCTTCCAAATGCTTGTCAATTATGTTTCCTAGTTTAGTTAGCATTATTTTTTATGACCAAAAACATCCATGCATACAAATCTATTGAATTCACTAGGTGTGTGTGCAAAGCTATTAAAAATCATGTGTAATGACATGACAAAGGCAATGTGTTGAGTTGTGCATAGAGGCATGCAATGACAAAGGCTTGCAGAGGTCATGTGCTATGTCATGTGATGACAAGTGTTGCATGAAGCATTTCTCATGCTTACATTAGATCGCAAAGGGTTATTGAGGTTTAAATTGTAGCACAAAAAACAATATAGGTGCTTGGATGAGATGAAAAGGACTATTGAACCTTATGTAATGATGTAACATGATGTGTACATGTAATACCCCATTGTTCCAGAATTTTGTGAAGATTAAGATTTGGATAAACCTTATAGGATTTAATATAAATATAGGATGGAAATAATGTTATTTTCTTTTAAGAAATGATAATTATTCTTGAAATGAATTATTTATATTAGTATACACATATACATAATGAGGATCTAACTTGTTGAAAGTATGTGGGAAGCTTGGGAATAGACATTAACTAATTAACAAATATTTATTAAAGCATGAATTATTGTAAATAATGATTAATCTATTAATTAATTTAAGAGATATAATGAGTAATGTCATGATGGATAATTTGATTGTGCAAGTAGTAAGTCACAAGGATAGTTCAACCTCCAATGTTGAAGGGGGTTCATCTTGCCTCATCATGGTTTGCCATTGGTGTCAATTGTTCGTATCTAAGTAGGTAGTAAAGAGAATCAAGTAGGGGATAGATGTCAAGTTCATTGTAAAATGATACCAAGTGTTGCAAGGAATGCTTAGGAAAAGGCCAAGTATATAAAAGCATTCCTAGCTAGGGAAACCATATTACATGATTGGAATGGTTAAAGAAAAAGTAAGAATAATGTGTAGAGTAAATAAACTTAGATAATGAAGGAATGTTGGTGCCTGGGAAATCTCAATGACCATAACCAAAGTGCACCATTGAGCATGCAATCAATTAGATAAGATGAAGAATCACGTGGCTAAAAATTCCAAGGAAAAGATGATTGTGGATAAAATCAGGGAAACCACATTAAATGAAGCAATAAAATTTGGAAGCATAGAGTCCATGAGGCTATATAAAAGATTGGGGAAAACAAAGACTAAAGGTATAAAAAAAAAATTCTCATGCATGAGATTTTGTACTATTTACATGAGTAGGGAAAAGAAAGTATGAGGAAGGAACTACAAAGAATATTCTAGCAAGGTGTAATGTGTTCCCAAGATTAGTTGATTGTTTTAATCCATGTGTTGCCTAGTTAAGTGTTGTTAAGAGTCATTTTTCCATTGTGTTTGCTCTTGTATGTGTGTATATGGATTGGTAAAATGTGATGTTAAGATTTTGACATGATTCACGTGTGTTGTAAGCTATGATATTGTCTTATGTGTGTATTGGCATGGTGTCATGTTTTGTTGAATTTGTGATAGTTGAAATATGTGAATTGATAAATTTCATGACAAGGAATACTTTTTGGTACAACATGCTCATCAATCAAGAGTCCTTAGTGGGAATAATTTAGACAACCATAGTGGACAAAAGATCTCTACAACCACTAATGTTGTATCTAGGTAGTTGCTCTTGCTATGAGCAGCAAGAAGCTTCCTTGGTCATGAGAGTTCAAACCATTGGTGAGTGTAGCCTCCTAGATTATTAAAATGTTCTAGAATCTATATGTGTGTATGAATTTTATGTGCATATTTAGTAAAGTCTTTATTTGAGTTCAAGTAATTAGCATTACCTTTACTGGACTTGGATTGGTAACAAAACCCACATTAGTTGAATGCTTTTGTGTTTCTCTAGTCACTAGACATCTAATTGACACCTTGTGAGGCAAGGGACCTTACTATGAGGGTGATTGGGTCAAAAAGTGTGACTAAGACATGGGGAGACCATTGAGCTAGACAATAAAATAAGAGCTAGGTGATATCCTCATTTTATATATTGTCATGCTATGTGTTGGAGTATTTTTTTAAGTTTAATTGATTTATATCATCAGCTAAAACAAGATTACTGCTAGTGAAACCTTTCATCCCTTATGGATTTACAAACAATAATAGGAATAATAAAGTACATAGGATTTACAAGGTTAATGGCACCTTAATCCTAACACATCTAAACCTAACAATTGTCTAAAGAGAGGCCCTAGTAAAGAATGAACCAAGCAAAATGAACAAGCTTGGGTTCAAATTACTGACCAAACACAATAAAATCGGTTCTTCCAAGTCTCAAGGAGACAACTATAATTACCATCTATGATTTAGTTGATCCACCATATGCAAATGTGGTGACAACCATTCATATCCTTTACTAGGCTTGTAATTTTTGAAGGGAGTATCAAAATATAATTTCTAATCTTTTCACCATGGTTTGAGAGATCTTACTCTAATTTTGTGAAGCATTAGAGGAGGAATCACATTAATGACTGACTGGTAAGTCTCTTGATCTTGATTTGCAATTCTATATTTGAGTTTAAATTCAAGCCATGATAATAAATTCTTAGTAGCTTTATGAATAAGGTCTAGTAAAACACAAACATCTCACTTAAAAAATTTTAGACAATGAAGCCAAGGCACATGAGCTAAAGGCCAGTCTTGAATGTTGAAAAGGGGGAACCACTAGATGGAGTATTGGTTGATGGACAAACCATTGCAAAATCCATTCCTTGCCCAAAAAATTCATGGTTTAATGGCTTCCAAAGCTTTCTAAATGCTCTTAATAATGAAGGTGCCTTGAATGGAGATAGGTTCATGTTGTCACTTGGATTTGCACCCTATGTTGGAGAGGTTTAATGGTCTTCAACAATCTAGTGAAACATTGAGATGACCTCCAGGTGTGGGACCCTGTAAAGAGGAAAAATCTTCAGAGAGAGGCTAGTTCCTTCGCTGAATGAAAGATTCATCTATTCCTAAGACTAAACCTGATCCATCCACCATTGAGGAAAAGAGGAAGAGGGATAAATTTGTAAATTAATGGAGGTGATACACTAGGTTTGAATATAAAAACACTCACAAAACTAAGAAAATGCACAAAATAAAGAAATGTAGTTGATCATTCACACAAATTTAGCAAATTCTTCACAAAGGTAAAGAAATGAACAAAATTGAGAGGAAATAAACATTTATAGACACTCAGTTCTGAATTGCACAAAACTAAAACAACAAAAAAGGTAAAAACACAATGTTGATTTCATCAAAAGGCAAGGATACAATAGAGGAGGGCTTTGTTTGGAGTACAAAAATGTCTCTGTATCCAACCCTCATTACATCTTTCAAATATGCATATATAGAAATTCAATTACATTGACCTCAATCATTTCATCAATAAATTTTCCCCACGGGCCTATCAAAAAATATCCCTAGAAAAGAAATGTCTACCTGCCAAAATTCAATGTAGAAAATATCTTGGACACTGGGAGATATTTTTCTTCTTCAATGCACCAACTGATTCATCACCTACAATCATAAATGCAAAATTATCTACAAATTGATAGTTGGGTAGATTAGATCTGCATTAAGGGCAGATGATGAAATTCGAATGAATTTTCCCTCCAAAATCTTTTTTCATAGAGCTTTTACAACACTTCAAATATCTACATTCAGATATTTAAAGTTTACAATACATTATAACTCTATTTTTACATATTCTATCTTTTCTAGAAATTTGAAGATTCTAGCCTATATTTTACTCTATCAGCAAAAATTAGTATTTTACAAACCATTCTATCTCTATTTCTGCACATTTTCATCTTCAGTTGGCAACTTTTCACTTTTCTAAACTTTGGCTTGTTCTATCTATTTTTTGCCTTTATCGGCAAAATATTCTTTTCTTGAACTATCTTTGCTTATCTTCTTTTTCCTTTATTGGCAAAATGTTCAAACTTTGAACTTTGGTTTGCTTCCCCTTTATCGACAAATTTGCTCCTTACTTAACATAGCTTACTTTTGCCTTATCAACAAAATCATGATTTTATAAACTTTGGATTTGGGCCACTTTTGCCCTTTATCAGCAAAAGTCTCTTATCGGCGAACTCCTATTTCTTCATCACTTTTTCCCTTGTCAGTAAAAACTACTTTTGCTAAACTATTTCTCTTTGCCTTATCAAAAAAATGTTCCATTAATGAACTTTTGCATTTTTGAACTTCATGAAAAGTTTGGGCTTTTCCTGATTTGTTGATAGAAGGGGCATTTTCTTTCTTTAGTCAATTTTCCATGTTTCAAACTTTGCCTTATCGGAAAAATCACTAACTTTCAAACCATTTTACCTTAGCTAAAATCTCCTTTGTCGGCCCATTTCCCTTTTCTTGAACTCCTTGTTTCGGTCACCTTCTTCTTTGCCTTCTCTATCAACGATTAGCCTCATATGTGAACCGGTGAAACTTTGAACTTATGAAAAGTTCATCCTTTGCTGACTTTTTTGACAAGCCTTTTCCTTTCTATCTTTTAACTTAGCCAATTTTTGTGGCTGGCAAAAATCACCGATAAAGGTGCCCTTTTCTTCTTTATGCCTTAGACAAAATTTGAAAACATCTTTCTCACCTGTCACTTTATTGGCAAATCACTAAATTGGCAAACCTTGAGAAAAAGTGAAGTTTCCTTGAGTTTATAAAACTTGAATTTTGCCAATAAAGGGAGAAAGAGTCTTTCATACCTTATCCAATTTTTTGTTAGTTCAAGAAACTAAAAATTTCTTGATAAAGGTCCAAAAGGGGGCAAAAAACTAAGGTAAAAGCTTCGAAGTTTTTGGGTTTTTTTGGGTTTTTTTGCAAGGATTCCCTTGATGAATTTTTAGGGATTTTTACAAGGCAAAACATTGGAATTTGAAGGGTTTTAGGCATGCAGAACTAAGTTTCAAGGAATTTCAACAAGATTTTGAAGTTGGGCTATTTGACTTTGGGCAGAGGAAAATAGGTCAACATTTTGGTGACCTCTCAGGGGTGTTTACCTGTTAAATGAATAGACCAATGGCCTTAAGCATCCATTAGGCATGGATTCTAAAAAGGATTGTAATAGGTCAAGATAATTGAAACCCTACCTTCAAAACAACACCAAAAATGAACAAGGCTTGCATTCTTCTAATGACAATGCAACCTATGCAAGAGAACTTAGGGAAAGTAAACCTAAAACTAAAATAAAACCTACTCTAATCCTAAGCTAACAACAAAGGAAATAATCTCCAACAAAGCCATTAATAGGCTCTTGAAAATAACTCCCCTTTCATAACAATTTATAATGTTTATCATGCATGTGGGTAGTTAAAAAGAAGTGGGGAAGGGATGGGCATATAACAAGGTAATGATACACTTCCCCAAGGACAAAAAAAAACTCACCTATCAACTTTTATTGATCAGAAACGTGGCTACTTAGAAGTGGTTAAGTGGACTAATCTAACCCTCTTTGATGCTCAACCTCATTCTTTGAAGAAAGCATGACAGGTAAGGACTCTCTAATATGTCTCTAGCTAGGCCAAATGCTCGATAGGGCATCCCACTGAAATGGTATGCAAGCCATCATTGTTGCATTTACATTCATGTTGTGATTCTGCAACCTTCTATTATTGGTTTGAATGTTGTAGCTCTTGTGCCTCAATTGGAGATAAGGCTACCTCCACCTTTTGATCATGATTCTCATGATTTTCTAAATTAGGCTTAGAAAATTAGCCATGCACATGCTCAATAGAGAAATTTTCACTACCAAGAAGATGATATCCCTGTCAGATAATCAAGAACAAATCTTTAATTTATTCCTACCCATGTTCAATCTCCTCATCATTGTTTTCAATAAAATATGGGAACTCCTCTAATAGGTTTAAATTATCAACCTCTATACTTTTCATTATAGGGCTACCTACTTGCACCTCTTCACATTCCAGCAACTCACCATTACGTTCACTATCTCCATGTTGTTCAAGAACTGCAACTGATTAAAGAAATTGCATGCCATCTTTATCTTCAAGATGACTAGGCAATTTGTGGAACAAGGTGGTACAATCAACTTCCTCTGGGGAAATCTTTGTAATAGCCTCATCCTTAATACCCTCATCACTTGACTGCAAGTCCACTGGATTTTGCTCAAATTGTCTCTGTAGCTGAAAGTTTTCCCCATGCAATCTTTGCATTTCAACCTTGTTTGCTTGGTCAAATGAATAAGAAAAGGCTTCAAAATAACCAAAGTCTAGAGGATTCAACCCTTTATTTGAATTAATAGTACTCATAGGTGTAAGAGGTTCAAACAATTCCACCACTATGAGCATAGGAACAATAGACTTTTCCTAATTAGTATCTTTTTTATCCACCTCCACCTTTGGTTCATTCTCCTAATCATCCTGGTAGACAACAGGTCCACCCTTAAAAATCAAAATAGCATCAGGGAAAGAGACTTGAATATCTTCTTGAGTTTCTTGGAGGGGAGAGGGTTCTAGGCAAATTTGTTCCTGGGGAGTGATAATCTGAGTTTTCATAGGAACAGGGTCTTGTAGAGGGAGGGAGCTCTTGAAACCTTGGAACTTATGAAGTCAAGGCTGCTCTTCTACAAGCCAATCTTAGGTAGAAGAAAGGGGTTGCCTGAAGCTGGGAGAGGATGGAACCGATTGGGCTACTTGCATCATCTATGGTTCTTGTGTTGCAATCCTCATAGCAAGGTTTTCTTGAAAAACCCTTTCTTGTGCCTCCTGTTGCCGGTCACACTCCTTCATTTCTTCATACTCCCTTAGCAGGTCCATTAATGCCTCCTTTAGATCGCTAATGTTTTTGATGTTGAGACCATAATCATGCTAAGGTCGACTATATCCCCTCTCTCTTTTCATACCATCCAAAAGTCTATTACTCTCCAGGAACATGCCTGTGAGCTCTTTGAATGCATCAGCATTCACATAGTCAACATCTTGGAACTGATTAGAAGGGTAGTCTCACTAGCTAGGATAAAAATAGTCTTCTTGGGGTTGATAATAAACATTATTAGGTTGCCATGAAGACATAGTACAAGGGAGGGTGGCAGGCAAGCATTGTAAGGATGCTGATAGTCTACTAAAATAGGACAATACGACGTGAAACTAGAGGTATCTTGGGCCTAAAATGGCTGTTATGGAGGCATATAATTTGCATTTTGGCTAGGTGGAGGGGAGTAACCATAACTCCCATAACAATTTGACATTTTGAAGCATTAAGAAAAATGAAACATTCAAATAATCATGAAAAATAAGAGCAAACAGGTATGTCCTTCAGAGAAATACGTTCATACCAGGGAGTGGTCAAGTGATTGAAATGCTTCTAAAAGCACGTTAAACTAGGAATACCACTGAAATCCTAATTCTTGAACTCTTTAGGTAGTTGGGGCTGCTTCACCAGTAGATCTGATCAGTAGAGTCGCCATGGTGTTAGAGAGACTACCCTGAATGACAAGATACAATGAAGAGCACACCAAAACTCTTCAATGGATGATAAGGATCATCAAGTCCATCCCAACAGGCATGCCATAAATTGTTGTCACTTGGATTTGTGCCTTGTGTTGGAAAGGTTTAACGGTCTTCAAGAATCTAGTGAAACATTGAGATGACCTCCATGTGTGGGACCCTGCAAGGAGGCCAAATCTCCAGAGTGACGCTGGTTCCTTCACTGACTGAGAGATTCAGCAATTCCTAAGACTAAACTTAATCTATCCATCATTAAGAAAAAGAGGAAGAGGGATAAAACTGTAAATTAATGGAGGTGATACACCAGGTTTGAATATAATTAAGCTCTCATAGAACTGAGAAAATGCACAAAATAAATAAATAGAGCTGATCATTCACACAAATCTAGCAAATTCTTAGCAGAGGTAAATAAATGAATAAGATTGAGAGGAAATAAACATTCACAAACAATGAGTTCTGAATTATACAGAGCTAAAATAGAAGAAAAGGTAAAAACATAGTGTGTATTTCATTAAAAGGCAAGGCTACAGTAGACGAGGGCTCTATTTGGAGTACAAAAATATCTTTATATCCAACCCTTATTACATCTTTCAAATATGCATATATAGCAATTCAATTACATTGACCTCAATCATTTCATCAATAAATTCACCCCATAACCCTGTCAAAAAATATCCCTACAAAAGGAATGTCTGCTTGCCAAAATTCAATGCAAAAAATATCTTAGATCATGGAGTAGCTAGGAGATATTTTTCTTCTTCAATGCACCAGCTAATTCATCACTTGCAATCATTATTGCAAAAAAATCTACAAATAGGTAGTTGAGTAGATTAGATTTGCATTAAGGGAAGATGAAGAAATTTGAATCAATTTTCCCTCCAAAATGCATTTTCACATAGCTTTTACAACACTTCAAATATCTACATTCAGATATTTAAGTTTACAATACATTATAACTCTGTTTTTTACGTATTCTGTCTTTTCTAGAAATTCCAAGATTCTGGCCTAGATTTTGCTCTATCAGCAAAAATCAATACTTTACAGACAATTTACCTCTATTTATGTATATTTTCATCTTCAATTGGCAACTTTTCACTTTTCTGAACTTTGGCTTGTTTTGTCTATGTTTTGCCTTTATCGGGAAAATATTCTTTTCTTAAACTATCTTTCCTTATCTTCTTTTGCCCTTATCGGCAAAATGTTCAAACTTTAAACTTTGGTTTGTTTCCCCTTTATCAACAAATTTGCTCCTTACCTAACCTAACTTAATTTTGCCTTATCGGCAAAATCATCATTTTTTGAACTTTGGCTTTTGGCCACTTTTGCCCTTATCGACAAAAGTCTCTTATTGCTGAACTCCTCTTTCTTCATCACTTTTGCCCTTGTCGGCAAAAACTACTTTCACTAAAGTAATTCTCTTTGCCTTATCAGTAAAATGTTCCATCGGTGAACTTTTTCATTTTTGAACTTGGTGAAAAGTTTGAGCTTTGCCTGATTTGCCGATAGAAGGGGCATTTTCGTTCTTAGTCAATTTTCCATGTTTCAAACTTTGCCTTATCGGTGAGATAACCAACTTTTGAGCCATTTTACCTTAGCCAAAATCTTCTTTGTCAACCCCATTTCCCTTTTCTTGAACTCCCTCTTTCAGCTGGCTTCTTCTTTGCCTTGTCTATCGGTGATTAGCCTCATTGGTGAACCGTTGAAACTTCAAACTTATGAAAAGTTTGTCCTTCGCTGACTTTACCAACAAGCCTTTTCCATGCTCTCTTTTAACTTAGCCAATTTTGCAAATCTTGCCCTTTGCCTTCCCTTTATCGGGACATTGCCCAATCAGCAAACTAAAGAATTTTTGAACTTTATGAAAGTTCATGATAAGGGAAAATCGCCGATAAAGGCACCCTTTTTTTCTTTATGGATTAGACAAAATTTTAAAACATCCCGCTCACCTACCACTTTAGTGGCAAATCACCAAATCGACGAACCTTGAGAAAAGTGAACTTTCCTTGAGTTTATAAAACTTGAATTTTACTAATAAAGGGAGAAAGAGTCTTTCATGCCTTAGCCATTTTTTAATAGTTCAAGAAATTGAAAGTTTGTCGATAAAGACCCAAAAGTGGGTAAAAAACTAAGGTAAAAGCTTAAAATTTTCTGGGTATTTTCTGGGTTTTTTGCAAGGATTCTCCTGATGCATTTTTAGGGATTTTTACAAGGTAAGACACTAGAATGTGAAGGTTTTGAGGCATGCAGAGCTAAGTCAAGGAATTTCAACAAGATTTTGAAGTTGGGCTATTTGACTCTGGGCAGAGGAAAATACGTCAACATTTCCCTCATGGTAAGAAGGGTTCCTATATCCAAGCCTTTCCAAGATGGCTTCCCATGAGGAGTGCATGTGCTAATGCAATACCACACAAGTCCATGTTTCATTACCATTTAGAGCCTAGTTAAGACATTTAGCACACAAGGTAACACCTTGGTAGCAAATGGAAATCAAACCGAGCCCACAGCCACTTGTGGAAGGCAACAAAAATCCCAGGCCACATGATGAAGTCTTTGATGGCCATCATTGGAGGCCCACAAGAAGTCTCTACTTTAAGAAGCTTCTCAACCTTCAAATAAAAAGCCTTCGAAGGTGCCTAGCAAGAAGAATAGTAAACATGTGTTGTTGTGCTAGAATCTTGGAACAAACTTAAAATTTACCAGCTAAAGAGAGAGGCTTGGTAATCCAGTACTGGAGATTTTTCTCAATCCTTGTGATATAACAACCTACCACATATCAAAGGGGGTATCTTGGAAAGAAGATGGAATTTTGAGGAATTAGATTATCTCTCCATGCTCTATCCATTTCTAACCAAATGAGTTGAGCCAACTAGGTTTGGGAAGAAAAGATTGGTGATAACAGAGTGTTTTCTGCCACTGAATGTTGGAGCTAGAAGCTTGACAAAAAATGTTGAGACACTGGATTGCCTATTTGATATTATCTTCTTCCTCAAGAAGAGTGGGGAAGGAATTATCTACAAAGTGGCCATTGACTAGATTTTGGGAAGAGTTAGGGAGCAAAATGCCCTTAACACAGGATTGTGAAACTACTTGAGCCATAAGGTAACCAAAACCTTCAACAACTAACACATAGAGAGAAAGGGCCAACATGCAGCCTTGATGAATAAAACAAAAAATTCCAAAGGAGGTGGATTGACAACTGGAAATAGTAATGCAAGTAGAGGCATCAACAAAATTATTTGAATTGTCTACAAAAATTGAGGGCCAAAGCCCAAGGCATGAAGCATGGCTAAATAAAAGGCCACTAAATGTAGTCATAGGCTTTGGTAAAATTAACTTTAATAAACACAATAGCATGTTGAGAGTGATGTACCCATTCCATACCTTCCCAAACAACAATGTTGTTATCCAAGATAAAGTGGGATTTTATAAAACTAGACTTATCCAGTCGAACAATACGAGGCAACAAGGAGTAGATTCTAAGGGCAAGCACTTTGTCAATAATTTTATAGGGGACATTCAATAAAGTGATATGCCACTAGTTGTTGATATCCTCAGGATCACCATCTTTTTTGTATGAATTTAATATTCCCCTTGTTTATAATATTTCCTAAAGAACCTCTATGCATGGCTTCAAGATAAACCTTATGAAGATCTTTTCCCACAATATCCAAAAAGATTTATAAAATTCATAAGGGAAGCCATTGAAACTAAGGGCTTTGTTATTATCCATAGAGAAGATCACCTTCTTAAGATCATCTTGAGAGAGAAGATGGTCACAGAGAACTCTATGGGCATTAGACAACCAACAAGAAACCACCGCAAGACACTACTGAAGGGCAAGTTGCCTAGTAGGGGTAGAGTCTTGGGCTAAAAAAACATGCTCATAGTGTCAAACAAAGGCTTTCATAATGTCAAGAATCTCATGAAGGAGTTGGTCTCCTCAAATTTGTTTCACCAATTGGAAAGTGTGGCAAGCCCGAAGCGCTTGAAAGAATTCTTTAGAAACTTTATCCCCAATATTAAGCCAGTGAAGCTGAGCCTTGATCTGAGCTCCTGTAGCAGAGTGAGAATCCATGATTTGCTTATGTTGGCAAAGTTGAGCTAGTTGAAGTTGAGTGATGGAGTTGAATGGTTGATCTTCTAAAGTAGCAGTGGGAAGGTGGAGCTCATGAGTGTTGGCCTTGTATGAGCGATGGCAAAAAATGGCAAGTTGGCTTCCATAAATGTGGAGAAACCACAAAGTATAGGTGATGGCATCATTCTACCAGGTGATCCACCCCATGCCATGCAAAGGAAATGGTTCCAAAATATAGACATGTTGGATGTGTGTTGGTGTGTCCTTGTGATTGAGAAGAGACATGTTGAGAAAAAAAATTAACTTTTTATGACTTTGGGCTTAGAAATATGCCACTCAACATGGAATTATATCAGGAAATGATCTGACAAGACAATGTCAGATAACAGTTCAACCAGTAGAGAATAACAACTGGCAATTGTGAAAAAAGATTGAGGAGAAATCATAGCTCAATCCAACCTCTTTAAGACCCTGTCAGTGTCAGCCTGAAGATTGCTCCAAGTGTACCATGTCATATTATCATGATGGTAGCCAATATTAGGGTCGAAAAAACCTAATTTATTGCACATAAAAACCAAGCCTCCCTTTCGCCAGTTGTCTAGTGTATTGGCAAAGCTCCACATTTATCATAGTCCATTTTAATCATATTAAAGTGATGATAGGCATTGAATTTGTAATCCATCACCAAAGAGAGGATCTATCAATGGCATCATTGGGAGCATAAACATTAATAATCCGAAAGGAATGATTATTAACATTTAAAAGAGCCCACATGATATGATTTGTGGGGTCACATCCATAGTCGACCAAAATTTGATGCCAAGTAGGAAAAAGAAAGGTGACAACACCTTCGCAACCAACTTCATGGTTACTATAGAGAAAAAACTTGAAGTCCAAATAACTTTGCATGCAAAAGAAAGAAAAAAACCTGACACTTTAACCTCCTGAAGACAAAGAATGTCAAGGCTCAAAAATTGAGAATGAGCATCACGAATAAAATATTTCTGGGGGAAGTCTATGAGAGCCCTCACATTCCATGGAATATAGTTCATTTAAACATCATCAAGGGGCATCTCCTCATTATCTAGCCCTTGGAGAGCTAAATAACTATTTTGAAACAAAGATTTGGGTGCTTCACAACTTTCAATTTGGAATTTAAGTTGCACAAGCTGCCTATGATGAGGCACAAACTCACCATCCTCAAAACACCCACATGGGCTTTGAGACCTCTACCCAATGAGAGGAGGAGAATCATGTTGAGAATTGTAAACCAATGGTTGTGAAGGAACTATTGTAGGAGCTTTGGAAGTTGTTTATATGCTTGAAGCACTTGCGGTGACTGGATTTGAAACATTCTATGCAGAACCCACTTGGTCTAAAGGCTAAGAGGAGGTTTTAGTATTACTTGAGTTTTTGGTCTTGCGAGAGACCACTGTAGACTATCCTCCCTCTTCCTTTTCTGATGGTGGCAGTTGAGATATACATTTTAGTCATTGGGAAACCAATGGGAAGTCCCAAATTTATGGTTGGTAGATTGACACCTATAGCCGGTGTTAGGCAGATTAATATACTACACACATTAAGAATAATGAGTTTAGCTGACTTGAATGTCCACAAAGTCCTTGAGGTATTTGGAAAGCTTGACCTTGACATAGACTCTGCGCTGGGATGAGTCACATAGAACTTCTCAAGTTCTAAGCAAACAACAAAACTAAGAGAAGAAGCTCTTTGGATGAGAAAATTCCAATAAGGAAAATGAAAACCAAGAAATTCAACCCAAACAAGGACTCGAATAGAATTTTCATCAACAACAGAAAAGAGATGGGTCCACGGTTTGAACACAAGGAGAGAAGAATGGACAAGTCAAGGGCCTTGGCTAAGAATAACCTTAGCGTGGTTGGTCTCATTGAAACGAAAAAGGAAAAAACCCTTTGTAAGGTTTTGGATTGCATCAAGGTGAATCCCATGCGAGGTCTAGGCCCTACCAATCCAATCATGAAGCATGCTTTGAAGGAGGAGTCTAGCCACAAAATACCCAATGAGAGTGAAATTCTCTAGCCATTTGCATGCATTTTTAAACTCTAGAATGGGAAGAACAACATCTGCAGGTGGGTAAAGAGACTTACCTCATGGAATACCTTGGGGATGAATTTCTAAGGTTGTTTGGGAGGGGGAGGCATTGATGTCCCCCAGCAAACCTTTCTCTCTAGTAACAACAGTTGTGGAGGAATGAAAGGTTGAGGCCATATAAAGGGGTAAAAAAATACCCTCAAGCTAAGGACACTACAATGTACCACAATAAATGTGAGTGAAGGCAAGGAAATCTTGTAGAAAGTTGTGGTATGGCATATGCAAGAAGTAGTGGTTTTTGGTTGTTTGGCCTTAAAATTTTATTTTCTAGGTTGGAACTAAACCATTGATGTGTTAGTGTGAATCTGAAATATACCCTATTGCATGAAGAATATTCCCCTTGCGCAAGTCTTCATCAACATCAGTGGCACATTCATACGGGAGGTATTTTTAAAATAATCTATTTTTTATATTTTTCATATTTTAAAATTAAATAAAAATAAAAAATAAAAATAAAAATAAAAGCGACAGGGTATTGTCAGTACCCTACACTATTTGTAGAGCTAGGGTATGGGGGCGCTAAGTGGTCCCGCCTCCCTCACGGCCGGTGGCCAACTGCCGAGGTAATAGCTCGGCTAGTAGGCCAAAGCCAACAGGGTTAAAATCCCTGGTCGACAGCCTCCATGGCCTCGTGGCCCAAATTTGGCCTTTAAAAAAAAATTTAAAACAATTCATTTTTAAAAAAATTGGCAGATTTAAAATAATTTAACAGTCCATAGTCAAAAATAAAACCAATGATTAAACCCTCAATCCAGCAGTTAATCATTCAGCCAGTGGTTTCATATTGGTGGTTTTATCTTCTGAAGGTGGTTTTTACCTTGTAAACAATGACAGTTTCAGTTTTTCAAACACAAACAAGCAGTTTTCTCTGTTAAAGGGCAGTTTTGTGACTTGCATACAAGGCAATTTTTGTCCTATTAAAAGTGGTTTCACACCTGTACAATAGTCACTTCACAAAACAGAAGGTGGTTTTCTCCTTGATAGGTGGTTTTACAGGCAAACCAGTGGTTTTCACCTTAGACAGGTGATTTCAGTTTCTTAGGGTGGTTTTGATTTTTTGGTAGATATCCTAGGAAAATAGGGCATATTCGAAAGACAAAATATTTTGTTAGTGCTGACATCAGCATTTGGGGCCTCTTTGGCCTCCTTCTAGCTCTAATAGGGAGATTTTTCTAGGAGCCATAACTTTTTCCATGCTATTGAAAATCAAAAAATGAGATATCATCAAAAAGATGGTTCCGAGCACTTCACAATGGTGCAGGTAGTTTTTTGAGATTTTGTTGTAGTTGTCTGATACAATTGTTTGAAGCTAGATTTTACTTTTTTAATCTTGAGCTCACAATTTCACCCACTTTATCAAAATTTCATCTTTTTACAGGCATTAGAAAGGTATTTATGTACTCTATAGTTCTATCCATGCCATTTTTACATATTTTTCTTTAGACATCAAATTTTTAGTTTGAGGCACTTTGGGTACATATCACTCATTGATTAGGAAAAGAGTTGAAATTGGTGGTTGTTTTGATTTGAGGGGGTTTCAATTATAGTGTTGATTGAGTTTGTGCTTTGATATAGCTACTTGTGCTCTTCTTTTCCTCAATATCATGGATAAATCAAGGGTTCCATTGTTAACACCTTATAGCTATGCAGCTTGGAGTCAACATGCATGGAATGCCATAATGGATCTTGGACATTATCTATATGTTGAAAACAAGATACCTAAACCCACAGATGATAAGGAAAAGATAAAATGGATGATAAATCATACTAAATCTCTTGGATTTCTTTGTAGTTTCATTTCCCTAGATCTTTTGTTTCAGATTGAGGCATGTACAAATTCACATGATGCTTGGAATAAGTTGAAAAAATTGTATGGTACAACAAATTAAGTCAAAGGCTATCAAATTGATAATGAATTGATGAGCCTTGATCCTAAGAACTTTAGCAACATCCAGGATTACATAACTAAGGTTACTAATTTAAGAGAACAATGTAAAGCATGCGGTATTGAGAAAAAGGACATCTAGTTGATCTACAATCTGTTGAATAAACTTGGTCCTGATTATGTAGCTTTTGTTTCTAGCTTTCACACTCATAGGTTAACTGTGGGATCTATTTTCACTATACCTTCATTTGCATCCTTTTCTAAGATGTTAATACATGAGCAACAAAAGCTTATTTCTATGGGTATCATTAAGCCATCACAGACTCATGCTTTGGTGGTTGGACAACCTAAGGAACAGAAAGCATCAGGTTCTTTTGACAAGAAACAAAAGAAATCTAAAAAAAGTCCACAAACAGATCAAGCACAAAATTCACCTAAGGAGAAGCCTACATGTGCTTATTGTAAGAAATCAAGGCATGATGAACATAATTATTTTAAGAAACAGATTGACATGTTGATGCAATTTGTTTAAAAGAACAAACTTTCATCTCCTAAGTCTTCTTCTACTCCTTCTACATCTACATAGTCAAAACTTTCTAAATTAGGTCATGCAAGGAAAGATAAGGAACCCAAACATAAAGGTAAAGCACTTTGTGCAAGTATAAGTTCTACATTAGGTAAATGGCTTCTTGATTCAAGTGCTTCTCATCATATGGCTTCTTCCAAGGACATGATTTCTTAATTTGAGCCATGTGATATGCCACCTATTTTGATAGGTAATAATACATATATGAATGTAATTAGGAAGGTAACCATTGATATTGGTGAAGGTACTTCCAATGATGTACTTTGTGTGCCTTCTTTGATCAATAATCTTCTTTCCATATATCAAATTGCTCACAGTGGTATTGGGAAGACAGTAGAGTTCACACCAAATTTGGTTATTATCAAAGACTTGGAGAGAACAAAGATTATTGCTACTGGGGTGGTTGATCATGCATCTTGGCTATACACCTTTTATGGTTTCTCTCCAGATGATGATTCAGATCCATTGGCTGACATTCATACTCCTTGTGTGAATCATTTTTCAGATGAGAAGTTTGGTCACTTGAACCTTGGTATTCTTTCCTCTCCATCGGTTCTTGAGACATGCTACACTTCCTTCTTCTCAACCTCCTACTTCTTTAGAGTTTAGTACTTCAGTTCAGAAGGATGCTTATTTTCTTTTAGATATAGATTTGTGGGATGAGTATTTGATAGGTATTTCAGATTTGTTTTGTGAATCCCATCTTGCAGATTTGGAGGACACATTTGAGGGATTATCTCTCCTCTTTGATGACAGTCATAGCACAACTGTTGTCAACCCATTTTTATCTTTGGAGCTTGTTGATTTTTAGTTTTCACTTGATCCTAGATTGTCACTTTCATTAGTGAGGCATGAGACTTATGATTTGATTGTGGTATCATTTGGCATCGACATGGAGACAAATGCACAGTTTTTAGAGGCATCATCTTTCATGAGACTTCTTCCCTCATCTCTTGTTTTGGAGTTGAAGTTTCTTGATATAAAACAGTGGATTTATTTCTTCCCAAGGGGATGCATATTGTTTGCATATTTTGGATCTTCCTTGGTCTTCTTCTTCATGCATTTACCATTAGCACAGGAGCTACTTCACTATGGGGGGACATCTTGTCTCATTCTTTCCCTTTTATGGGGGGCTATTGATTGTATATTTGTGATTGATGTTGTATTTGGGGGCTCTTGATTCTTCCATCATTCCATAACTTTTACATGTATGCATTCTCACTTTTGGAGATGAGTTTTTTTCCCATGATGTTTTCTCCTTTACTCCACTTGACACTTTTTTGTACATGGGTACCTAACATGGCCTAGTAGCTGGGACCCATCCATCTTTGCTTTAGTTAGCCACTCCCTAAGTTGCACTTAAGTGGGGTTGGTAGTGTGAATAGGGATATTTCCTATCCAGTTTCCCTTGTGGTGGGAATAATTCATATTATTTAGCTATTTATTAGCTAAATAATATTCTCACACATAATTCACATTTTAAGTTGACTTAGTGAGTCTACTAGATGTTTCTAGTTATTCCTAGTTGTTGCTAGGTGTTGATAGTTATCTTATAGTTGTCTTATCCTACACATGTGCTATAGTTGTCACATGTCATAGGATTAAGACATGTGTCACATGACTACAACATCTTAACTCTCATCCTTGTCTTTATAAGCAAGTCTCTTCATGTACATTGGAACATAACATATGAACAATGTTACATTCATCGATAGAATATAATTATTCTCTCATTGTATCTCTTATGCTTTTATGATGTAGTTGAATGGTTTTAATTAAAATTCCTTCTTGGCCAAGGATAGAAGGAATGAATTTAACAATCATACATATCTTTTCTTTTCTTGGCATATGACTTCAAATATTTTATGAGTTCTTGATCACTGAAACATTTGGTGAGTTAGCATTTATGATATATCAATTTAACTTTGGATATTTCTTAAAATAAAAATGAAGTTAGAATCAACAAAATGATATACCTTCTTTCCAAGATCTCAGTAATGAATCTACAATATACATAATTTGGTTATTTGGGATCCTTTATTTGCCATATCTCTCAGCTTGAATTTAAACATTTATTTTCAATAATGATAAATTGTTTGATGACTTCACATATGGTCGCAACTTGTTAGTACTAATTATAGATATTGAAACTAGATAGGGTAGTTATGGATAGATAAAAATTTTACCTTCTAGGGGGTGCTTGTTAGATGGATTGGCTACCCTAGATTAATTACCACTTTGTTTAAGTCTACATCTACTTTTCCATCACCAAGTAGATCAAAATATCTTTATTTGACTCTTCCATCTAGTCTCAACTATGCTAACATGTTGGATTCTCTTGTTCTACTTTCTGACTCTCAAGTATGGAGTCCTCTTCTATGTGAGTTTGTTTTGATACATAGGCACATACCTATGTTGTATATGGCTTCTATTCTTTGCTAATAGATAAGTTTTTTTATGAGTAAAACAAATGAAATCAACTAAGAATTAGATTATAGGAACCCTTACGATTCTATAAAATTTATGAAAAATCCAACTTAGTTTAGTTCTAGTTAGGGTTTGAGATAGTAGATAGCTACACCCAAGTCCATTTTAGCTACAACCTCTATTCCAACTAATTGATTATTTTTTTTTATGAATATCATCATAAATATTTTTTATTTTCAATATCCATGTTGGTATTGTTCGATGGGATAACTATGAATAGATAGAAATGAAATGAAATGAAAGAGAAATTTGGCTCATGAACTTAGAAACATCCACAACTATGTTTTCTATGGCATCTATTCTTAGCAATCACATCATTTAATGTGCAATGGGTATGGACTAATGGAAACTATAGGATCTAGAGTCTTATTGTGTCCTTAGTAATAATGATTTTACTTTGAGCATAACAAAAACTATAGGACATCTTTTATCCATTTATATAAATCATTAGTTTCTAATTTATAGGTATAGTTATGATTGACAATGGATATTAATATATATGTATATTTATCAATAGGAGGATAACCATATCCTAAAGCTAGGCATATTTAATCATATATGCCTCTATAGCCTATGTTATCCTAGGAAGCTCCAAACTGATTTAGACATCACCAAAAATACCTAAATTATAATTGTCCAACATTCCTACATGTATTAAATTCAAATATGGGCCAAATAGATGTTAAACATACAAGATCCAAAACATAATGAAAGCTCATACAAATTTCCACACAAAATTGATTCAATGGCTTTCATTTCATATTCAAATATAATTAAAACCCATGAGACATCACACAAATGGCTAAACCATTATAAAAAAATAAAAATAAAAATAAAATCTATATCAAAAAAATAGAATAACCATGCAGATAAATAATACAAGAAGGAACCAAAACTATCCTAAAAAAATTCAACTCCACTGTCAATATCATTAAAAGGCATGCATAGGGGTAAAAATCAAATGGAAAGAGAAGATTCACCCAACCCAAACAAAGAATTAATTCATACATAATCTCAAATGTGACACAAGTAGATGGGACACATCTAAGGAAGAATAGTGTAACATCCACGTTCTAAAAACATAGTAAAACCATAAATTTACCATAGAGTAATTCAACAAGGTAAAAATGAGAGAAATTTTTCTTTTATTTAACACATAATCAAGTAACAACAAATTACAATATTCTCTTACATAATAAAATATATCATATTGTATTTCTCAATTATAATATTGGCAAAAGTAAATCAATTACATAAACAATTTTGGTATCATTACTACTTCTAAATATTTGACATCTTTATCACAAGCCCTGACATGTTTTTTTCTTAGAGGGAGAGAGAGTATCTTCCCAGTGATTTACCTCCAACCACAGACCGGTGGTCTCCCACACATCTTCCACATAGGAAGTGGCCCTACCCTTCATGAGGGATATAGACCAAAGGTGACCAGTGGTAATTTGCCTTCTGAGTACATAGTGTTGTATTCTACCCAACTCTATCAATCATACAACCCTAGATACCCTCTAGCTAAGTATGATTTTCTGATAGGTTATGCAATCCAGATACAGTGAACTGACAATGCATGTAGAAAATGAATGCATTACTTTGGCCAAAGATTCAATATGAATAGACATTCGCAATGAATGTAGTCATGATGTTCACCCACCCCAACTCGACTTGGATACTATCATATTCCTATAGTTTGACTTGGTCAACTGTGTTTAATTCTAAAGTCCTAACAACTTCAATATTTAAGTCTTCCAGACTTAGACAAGTTTACGAACATTGTTAATGTTACATAGGTCGTATGGATTAACTCTTTATACGAGGATACTCATTACATCTTTGTAAAACCTAAGATCCCAAAATTTAATGACACATAGAGAACTTTAAGTCAGTTTATAAACAATCCAATAGGTTATCAAACCAATGATAAACATTATTGACAAGGACACGTCATCCTTTCAACAAAAATGAACATTATTATTTAGGGTACTTGACCTTCTTTGTCGATCCACATAGAAATAGCTAAAAGAAGTTGTAACCTGAAAAGGTACATTTAATAATTTAACCCTACTGCATCAATCTAAGGTTTGTTTTTCCTTTTCCATGATAATGGAATATCGAACAATCAATTCTAGAAAGAATAGTGTTTGAGTAAATGGATTTCCTTTAGTCTTCTTTCAACTTAAAGGTCGGTTCAAACTTTCTAAACAAGACCATTCCACATTTATAAGAAAACCTTAGTTAGAGTCAACCAAAAGGTTCCAATCAAGTTTAAACATCGACTATGATCAATTTAATTCCAAAAGATGTAAATACTTATTTCAAGTTGCGATCACTTAAGTTCAAAGTCAAAAAGTTACTTCTAAGAAAAATATCTAATAATGTCATTAAGCAATATTTATCCAACTCTTCTTGAGTCTCTAGAAGACTTTGGTGAAGTTCTACAAGCTTGAAAATTTTAAACCTCAATATGCTTACATTAAGTGATGTGATAACTATATCACAACATGAGTATATTAATCTCGTGGTCTAATAAGAACATAATAATAGTGTATCATAGTACCCTATGGTTTAACTAAATTGTGATTAAGCATAATGTGGTTCTGAGATAGTAATATCCTCCTACAAGAAGGATTATGAGAACCTTTTACTTTCCTGAACGTGATGTCATTAACAATCACGATATATATACTTATATATGATTCCATACAAGGTCATTTCTAGTTAGACTTAGTCTATTCCATCATAATAGTTTACTACAATATTATACTCATCAAGATTAATAGAATAGGTAATAAAGATGGTCCTATGGACCTTACTTCTTCTATCATAATATTCCTAGTGTTATATCATTCTATTGGATAAAAGATAGCTTTCAATAGATTACTAAGAATCTAAGTTTTTTTGAAAAGAAATCATTTTTGACATATATAAATGTAGTCTAATCCAAGAATGATATTAACATAGCTTAATGACAAACCGAATGACTAATAGCTAATGAGTATTCCCATCAAGTTTTATTTGTACTAATTTCATCAATAGTCTACTGTATGATCAACTTATAACTATAACATCGACTTGCTACAAGATAATTCTCATTCATTAGACCAACTAGTTTATAAGGCAAACAATGACTAGTATATCCTTCTTTGGTATATAATATGCAATGATCATTCAATCATTACTAGTAATATGACATGTTTAAATAGTCTTCAAACAAATAAACTGTATTTGGTTCAAACACTAATGAATAGATTTCAAATATTTTTAGGTATTAGCTAGCTAGGATAATAGATGCTATCAAGATTCCTAAAGGTTTTTAAATAGTTTGCTATGGATGCTAACAATGAATCATTACATCTGACTCCACTGGTTTTGGGCTAATATGCATTGAATAGAATAGTAGAGCCTAAATGGCATAATTGAATATCCTCTACAGGAATACAGAGGACACAAAGACCATATGATATTTTAATGTTATCATTGCACACAAACCATGAATGATACCTAGTGGGTGGCAGTGTTCAGGTTTAAGGTTCAGATGCATAGTGGACACTCCAATTTGACACTTAGAAAACCCACGATGTGTCCTCCTACAAGATTAGTTATTTCTGCTCTGCTACTAACAACGATCCCTTCCTATGCATAAAATGATCCTCCCTTGACTCTTAATGAGTCATGGCTTTAAAGACTTCCATTCGACTCTTAATGAGTCACCTATCTTTGCTCTCCCCACATACACAGTTGGAAACACAATTGAATATGTTGCAGTCCACAACTTATTCGGTTTCAATTGAAACCAAATATTATGCAAAGTTTCCCACATGTCGATGGAATACATACGACTCAGGGAGCTCATCGAATGTGATAGTTATTACCACTACTCCTCTTCCAAGGAGGCCGACATTACAATTAAAACATAGCTTGGTCATTAATGATTGCTAAGTGATCCGATCCATCACTTGTTATAATGAAGGCATTCCTTCACATATGCCTATGGCTACTCATTAGTGAGTAAGCATTAATAACTATTATGAGGTGTTAACCTCAAATCAATGAATAGATATACTTATTTATTTATATATTTAAATATAGTTTGATCATGTCATTTATCCTATTTGATCGTTTATGATTTGATCAATAAATATAACAATAATAAGTCAAAGGCTTACGGATAATGTGAATGGGTCGAGATTGTCTCCCCTTCACAATCCTTCGTTAAATCACGTCAACTTGTCTTGACAAGATCATCATTTAATGTTAAATGTCAACAATAAAACCTTAAATGATTCAAAGATAATAACACAACCATTTTACGACAATGACGTCATAATATTTACGTTAATCGTAATCAGTCACAGTTCTAGTTAGATGACGTCATTTACTTTACAAACGACTATGTTGACACACAAATGAATTGACTAGAAAGGAATTGAAAGATATCGACTACCTGTCAACTAGATTCAAAAGTATACTGACAAACATGACTTACCTCTATCGATACCGGTTCACATTTTTGTTCAACACTCATACTCATTTTGGGAAATAATCACTCGTAACGTGAGGTCTATATCTCTCTCCTCGAAAGATACTCTCTCTCTCTCTCTCTTTTCTCTAAGAGTCATCCAAAACCTATAATCTTGTATAAAACATGGAATCAACAGATTACAATTAGTGCATCATTATTCAAATAATAAACCAAATTCTCATAATGTAATTATTAAATTGACAATAACATATTCATTTCTATAATTCCATAATTGACATTCAGTAAAATCTATGTCTTTCCTTGATATTAATCTAAACATGAAATTAAATTTACTTATGTCCAAGTAATAGTAAATAGTATTAGCAAGACAAAAATTAGGGATGTAACAAATAGGAAGTGAGATATATATGCATTATTTGCCATAGTAGTTTCATTATCACCATACATAGAAGAGAGAAAACAACCTCAATCCATACAATCTAATTAGTCCCTTAATATAAAAGAATTCAAGCTCATGACATACATGATTAAAGTAGGTACAAAATATGGTGTCACTCTTCCCACCATGACTTATAGCAACAAAGTTTTTGCAACTGACATTGTTTGCATTGGAGCCCATGGTAGTAGCTTCACTACGAAAGGCAAAGGGAGTTATGAATACATCATGGGAATGAGAATCATAGTGCCCATTTCTCTTTCCAAGGCTCACAAAGGTCATAATATATGCCACTATGTTAAAAATGATTAATACTCTTTAGACTAGATCAAAAGTAATCTTATGATTATTAAACTATCATAGTAATATCTAATTATTTACTCATACCTAAAATGAAGTAAACCTTTCATTATAATGCGATTGATTTTAGGATTTAATCAACATAGATGAGTAATCTAATAATTAGGCTTAAATGATTATTTGAGTTGAGAATAATAAATGTAAATAGCCAAATTAGTTAATTGATAATGTTGAATGTTTGTGTGGTGGATTACATTGTACAAAAATACTTGGTGACTCATTGGAACAATCAACACAATGCTCCACCTCTTTGGTGTAAAAGAAAGTTTGTCATTGTATTCCAATTGATATTACTAATTTATATAAACAAGAAAACCCATTTCAAAATTACTCTTGCTAAAATCTATCAATCTACTTTACACTAAAAGAAAATTACACTAAATTATGTATTACTATCAGTGCACCCATTACACATTAAAGTACAACTGACTCCCTCCCCCCTCCTCCCTCCCTCCCTCCACTCAACAATCAAGGACTTATTATTAAAACAATTTTATGAAAGGCCATTATATCAGTCAAATCATGTCATTCAAATCTTGAAACATACAAAAGATGTTTGATCCCATTTTTTTAATTTCCTCTCACATTAGGTCCTTAATGACCTATTAGCCAAAAAGATTAATTAATAGGGGCCACAACCCCTAAAAATAATTTTAAGATTAAATAATAGGCCACTGTAGTGAATAAGTTAAAATTCAAAATGGAAACAAATGTATCAAAATGTGTTCCCTAATTCCAAACTCACTCAAAACAAGGGTTAGAGCATGAAATGGAAAGTAAATCAAATGATGGACACTTAAAACTGTTGAAATTAAGAAACACTAAGAGGGGGGTGAATTAGTGTTCTGCAAAACTTATTATTATGTTCCTTTATTAATTTACCACATACATTCAAAAGAAAGAAGCATGAAGTTAAGAACAACAAAAACAAGATCATCACACATGAACACCAGGATTTTTATGTGGAAACCTGGTTAAGGGAAAAACCATGGTGGGGGTTAACCCACAAGATTTTATACTCTGTTAAAAGTATTACAAATGGGAAGGCACATGCCTTCGGGAACACTTCCCAGAGCTCACTGCTCAAAGGAGGCTCACTGCCTACAAGATCAATTACAAAGAGTTCACTAGAATACTTGAATTGAAGAATAGCATCTAACAATGCAAGATTATAGTTCTGGTTAGGCTCAATATACTGACTTCACACACTTCATCTCTTACTGCCATGTTTCACTATTCTGCCATGATCTGCAGCTTAGATCTTCTTTGCTTCGCACTTGATACTCCCACACTTCACACCTATCACCTCATATTAGCACATCCATACTTTAAAATGCTCGAACCCATCATTCATATATACGCAACATGAAAATTCATCAACTGCACTCGGCCTCAAGAAAACTTAGAAACTTTTTCAAGATCACTGTTTTGTCGGCTGAATCCATGCACAAACATCAATGCAAACCAAAACCTATGTATTCAAGTCACCACACATGTCGGCCAATACCATTGGATCTCATAAATTACTCAACCAACCACTTCTCTTAATCTGCACAAGGATCAAACACCAAGTCAGCTTGTTCTTCACCAGACTGAACTATCTAACCAAAACCCTATACTTAGATGCTTGTAACTTTCAATCCCTTCATCACTGGAGGCTAAACCTTTGGATTTAGGTAGTCCTGACATCCCTTAACATTCCCTCATATCTGTAGCACAATATGATTAACTGTGGAGAAATACAGACCAAAATGTTGAACCCTATCATATGCTCTGTTCCTGTCTATCTGGACTTAGACAAATCTGCAATCTGACTTCTGATATGATCAAATGATACAATGAGGATGTGTAAGATAGATTTAGTTGCCATCAATGACAACACTTGACATGCCTAGCAGTGTCTCTTGCCAACAATCTCCCCCTTTGGCATTGATGGCAACACTTAGTGAAAAATGACTGTGTTAGAACAACCCCCCCTTACTATGTAGACTTGTGATTTCCAGTGCCACCCTTAGATGAATTCCTCATTTGTCACTACTTTCCACTCCCCCTTTGACAACAATGGAAAAGGTTGGGATCCGTATACCAAAATTCACACAAAAACTCTTTGTACATGGGTGCATATATATGAACAATCCTTATGTCTTGGCTACATGAGCTTAAACACATCACCAATTTTTTTTTTCAATAGTGCCAATTCACTATCCCATCTCTTCTTCATGCTATCCAAAACTGAAATATGACCACTGAATAAAAATGCCTATGAATCTACCTTCTGTAGACTAGTGGGATCACTTGTCAGAGCAGCAGCTTGAGCTTCTGTCAATGCATTGAACATTGTTTCTAACTTAGGGGAAATTAGTCCCGGGAGTTCACACATCCTTTCCACAATGTTTTCTTTTTCTTTCACCAGTTTCTTTATTTCATCAATCAAGCTAATTACTTGATATTCTTAACTCGCCGTAGATATTGTCAAAGGATCAAAGGATTGAGATACATTTGACAATTTTTGCTCAGACTCCTTTATTTTCTTCTCAATATCCTCTACAACTTTTGGCCAAGATAAATAAAATTTGTACACATCTCCTCCTTCAGTGAGGGAATTTTGAATACTCTTTACACTAGTATCAAGAACTCATCTATCATAACTAATTATTCTCTTTAATTCAACAAACCTTTTCTCATTAAATTCATTTTGGACTTTATCTTCTGCTAACTTCTCAAAAGATTCACAATGAGTACTTACAAAGTTTATTAGACTCTTCAATTGACCAGAGGGGGATACTGATGAATCCTTCTAAAATGTAGGCATGAATTTCTCCAAAATGCCAGATGCAAGATCAAGCAACTCACTATCTTTTATATGGGTCTTCAAGATTTCCTCTCTAGCCTTAGCTTGTGCAAAAGAGGCCAACTTAATCTTCTGTACTGGTGATAGAGTATCCAAATTGATTGGACCTTGTATTATATCTGGATCTTCTACAACTTGTTTATCTTTCTCCAAAATTTCTTTCACTGCTTCTGCAGTGTCTCTTGCCCAATATGATGTTTCAATTTTATGCTCATTAGGGCCTACATCTTCTCCCTTTCCAGAGTCAACCACATTGTCTTGCTTATCATTTTCATTCGTTTTCTCTACTTTTGCTCTATCTGCATCATCAGCAAAGGCATCTTTCTTTTTATCTTTATAAGAAATGTCTTCTGCATTCTTTTTCAGAGGATTTTGTGTATCCTCAATAGTAGCATTATCAAATTCCTCAACATCCAGAATGGAGGAATTAATTCCATCATCAGTTTCTTCTTCTTGATCTTGTCCTTAACTTCTTCTGTTTTCTTCTCTTTATTCTTCTTAGAATCACCTTTAGTAGGAGCATTTATTTCTATATCCATCTCTCTATTTTCTTTACCAGATTAGTCTGGAGGAATTTGACTATCCTTTGCACAATCAACATTATCTTCCTTCATCATCTCATCATCTCCTTTATTCAATATTTCCTCTTCCGGAATAGAGAAATCATCTGCTTCAGCTTGTTGCTCATATTTCTTCAACTCTTCATCATTCAGAATGGATGTATCATTAGCATCAACAGGTTCTTCAGTGACCACATAAAACTTATTCTTCTCTAGGGCTTTCTTCAAAATTTGTTCTATTTCTTTGACCACTTCATCAATGTCTCCAAGCATTAGCTTATTCATCCTAATTTTGTTTCTGAATTCATCTTTAACTTCTTTGAAAATTTTATTTGCTTTCTTCCTAGAGATTACCGGACATAGACTGGACAACACATGTTCTCTTAGCTCCAAATCCTTTCCTTTAGTAGCTTCTTTTCTCATCTCTAAAATATAACTTAGACTCTTAGGGATTTCTGACAAAATTTCCACAAGTGCTCTGTTGAATGTATTCAAGTATTTAATAGTGGCACCCTCCAAAATTTTCTTGTTGGCATCATCAAAGTTGTCATAATAATCTTTTATGGGCTTCAAATTCCCATGAACAGTTACTACATTCACAATATCTTCAATTGACAAGGTGGATTTTTCAACATGGGTCTCAGTCTTTTGTCTTTTGCTCACATTTACACTTCCAAAGCGCTTGTCTTCAGCAACCCTTGATGCTTTTGCTTTCTTTGAATTTATGCTTCTGGGGGGCTTCTCCTTAGATAGTTTAGTAGCCTTAGTGCCTGAGGCCTTCAACTCTTTAACCTCATCATCTAAATCAGTCTCTTCTTCATCCTCCTTCTCCACACTGACATATGACCTTTTGCCCATTACTTTTGTTCTTTTTCCTTCCTTACTGGTGGGTTTTTCTTTGAATTTCTCTATAATAGGAGAAGGTGATGCACCAAAGGTTATACCATAACTCCTAGTAGTCCTTGACTTAGAAGGGGGTTCTACCAGAACACTTCCTTGTTCCCTATCTTGCTTCTCCTTCTCATCTTTCTCTATCCTTTCCCAGTTTTTTCTCATAGCTTCTTTGGTTATTCCAATACTTTTTGCATACATTTCAACTTGCCTTTAGAGCTTTCTCTTAGTTTCAGGTCTCCAAAGCTCAACATGCAGTTTCAAATTAAGCTCATCATATGTGCCAAATATCTCAACTGAGGTATCTTTTGGTTTGCTCAAAAGGTGTTGAGCATACATTTCCAGTATTTGTTCATCAACTTCATACCCCATGGACATGATCCATACATTCCTTGGTTCAACTGCTTCCATCAAGCATTGATCTATTTCCACCATGAAACAAATTGAATCCTTGTGTTTTTCCACCATAGACTTGGGGATTCTTTCCCTTGATTGCATCATATTCTGAAAATTCTTGAAATATCCCCAAAGAATAGTCCTTTGGGCATTGGAGTCACCAATATTGTGCAAGTGCTCTCTTATTTGTATGGCAACAAGCTTGTCACTGGTCCAACACAGGCTTTTCATCCCAAGCAACTCATTCATGAAATAAAAGAACAAGTACAGGACCAACATACCATACTTGAATGTATTCTTCTTATCCTTCTTAATCTTGTTTAGATTCTGCATTAGTTAGTTTTGTAGAAGCTCACACAAGTCATAGTCAACATTTTCTTTTAACATCTGATAAGCAGTATAAATGGTTGTACTGGACACTGAGTTTTCCCTACTCGAGTGGTATATCTTATACACAATCATCGTAGATGCAATTATGACATCTGGATTAGTTAAATAATTTATTGTTGTTTCCCTCTTATCAAGCTTTGAGCCAGTAGCTTCAATTACAGTTTGATTCTTCATTGATTTTAGCATTAGCAGTCCACTGGATGAGTTTAATCCTGTTACGACCTTCATGCCATCCTTAGTGATCATAAAGGATTTCATCAACCACATAAATTTAGCAGGCATCTGACTCAATACATACCAGACCCACTCGTCCTCATCGAAGGATGGGAACCCTATAACTTGAATGAAATGTTTGTCTTCTAGCGCCTTATACTCAGGTTTAATATCATAAATCTCATCCTTCAGGTGATTCTTAAACAAATCCAGTAACTTTGAATCACCAATCTCAGCTATGCTAGCATAATTGTAAGCCCTAATATCTTCTATGTGCAACACACCATGTGAAACATTAGAAAGGGCACCTAACGAATTGACCTCTACAGCTTTGTGTGGATGCCTTTTGAATTTAGGTTGAGACCTTTCAATGATGTCAACAACCAATGGAGTAGCCATATCTAGAAATTACAAATTTAGAAAGCTTTATAGGGAATATCTTGTTTCGCCATGGGATTAGGGTTAGCTGTCGAATTCACTTTTCATATTCCAAATCTTTGAGATCTCAACTCAAATGCTTTTCTCCTTGTTCTCTTTGAATGCAAAGTGATTCAAATGTTGAGTGAATGACCTTTTGTGCTCTGCAAAACCTAATTCATCATTGTAATAAATGTTTTTCCCTAACTCATCTAGTTACACTATTTCTAAATGTAGTCAATCTTCAATTACTCCGCAATCAATCGCATTAGCTTCTTTTCTTCCAAAATTTTCTTTAACAAATCTGCAATATGCTTCTTTATCTTCATTCATCGTGCTAGATTTAGGAACCCACTTATTGGCAGAGGGAATTAGATTTTCAATGCTGCTCCCCCTAAGCCATAGCTCCTATTTCAATTCTCGAAGGAATTATCAGCACCGGATTCTGGTATAGACCCATCACCATCATTCATTGCACCTTTCTTCACCCATGTTTTGTTGATTTCATTCTAAATCTCATTCACATCTACTTTTCCCTCACCTTTATCTTGTCTTTGCACATTCTAGTTTTTGTTTATTGGACCTTTTCTATCATCATTCTTCCTTCTACAAAATCTTGCAATGTGACCAGATTTGTTGCAATTAAAGCACGCAACATTTTTTTGCTCATTTACTTGATTTCCTATTGATCTGCACTGATTAGCCATGTGTCCAAATCTATGACCATACCTTTTACAATTGAAGCATTGACTAGATAAGGATGGACCACTTTGATTCACTCTACTTCTGCATTGAGTAGCTCTATGACCAAATTTATTGCGATTAAAACAATTTCCATTGAAGGATGGATACCTTTGAGCATTAGGATGTCTGACCAGAGGTCTTCTAGGTCTATTTCTTTGATTCCTTGATTCAGGATTTCTTTGACTGGATCCAGAGCTTTAACCTTTCTCATATCCTAAATCTTGCTTATCATCTACCCTCTTCTGACTATCAAGCATCACCTCAAGTTTAGTTGAGCTTATCTTGAACTTCTCTTTGTATTCATTTGCAGCTTCTAGGTCATGTTTGAGAATGACAATTTGCCTTTCAAGTTGTTCCTCATTATACCTAGTTTCTTGTAGATCAGACTCTAGATGGCCAATTATTCTATCCAATCTATAACACTCTTTTATTCTTTCTTTCAGAGACTGATTCAGGTTTTCTTCAGTCTTTTTCCTTTCCTCGATTTCCTTGGTTAGCCTCATCACCCCAAACTCCATCTTATGTTTTAGGACAACAACTTCTTTTGCTAGCTTCTCACATCCCTTTATCTTCTCCTTTAGAGCCTCATCCATGCCATTGTCTTCCTTCTGATTTGCTAATTATTGAAGTAGCTCCTTCCTCTTTTCCATAGATTTGCTTAGTTGCCCTTTTAAAGTCTCAATGAAATCCTCAACATCTTTAAAGTTCTCTTGCAGTTCTTTGACTTCTGCTTTGGACTGATCAAGATCTTCTAAAGCAACTTGAAGTTGTTCATTGATACCATCAGAATACCTAAATGAACTCATTGAAACACCTTCCCAAATCTTCCTCAAGCTGTTAAACTTCTTCCAAGGAACACTGAGAGGGGGGTTGAATCAGTGTTCCACAAAACTTATTATTATGTTCCTTTAATAATTTACCACATACATTCAAAATAAAGAAGCATGAACTTAAGAACAACAACAAAAAGATCATCACACATGAACATCAAGATTTTTATGTGGAAACTCGGTTAAGGGAAAACCATGGTGGGGGTTAACCCACAAGATTTTATACTCTGTTAAAAGTATTACAAATGGGAAGGTACATGCCTTCGGGCACACTTCCCAGAGCTCACTGCTCAAAGAAGGTTCACTACCTACAAGATCAATTACAAAGAGTTCACTGAAATACTTCAACTGAAGAATAGCATCTAACAATGCAAGATTATAGTTTTGATTAGGCTCAATATATTGACTACACACACTTCATCTCTTACTACCTTGTTTCACTGTTCTGCCATGATCCGCAGCTTAGATCTTCTTTTCTTCGCACTTGATACTCCCACACTTCGCACCTATCACCTCATATTCACACATCCATACTTCAAAATTCTCAAACCCATCGATCATATATACACAACATGAAATTTCATCAACTATAGTCAGCCTCAAGAAAACTTAGAAACTTTTTCAAGATCACTATTTTGTTGGTTGAATCCATGCACAAACATCAATGCAGACCAAAACCTATGTATTCAAGTCACCACATATGTCGGCCAATACCACTGGATCTCATAAATTACTCAACTAACCACTTCTCCTAATCCGCACAAGGATCAAACACCAAGTTGGCCTATTCTTCACCAGACTAAACTGTCTAACCAAAACTCGATACTTAGATGCTTGTAAGTTTCAATCCCTTCATCACCAAACTCTAAAACTTTGGATTTAGGTATTCCTGACATCCCTTAACATTCCCTCATATGCACAACACAATATGATTACCTATGGAGAAATGTGGACCAAAATGTTGAACCATGTCATATGCTCTATTCCTGTCTATCCAGACTTAGACAAATCTGCAATCTGACTTCTAGTATGATCAAATGATACAATGTGGATGTGTAAGATAGATTTAGTTTCCATCAATGACAACACTTGACATGCCTAGCAATTTCTCTTGCCAACAAAAACAACATTATACCTTCCATGATGTGGCGATTTTCTCCAAGATGATTTTGATGATGATGGATGGATATTGAGTCGCTCTTGATCTTCTCAATGTAGTATGATATACCTATGATTTTTTATTGATGTCAAATGCTTGAGGATGTGCTAGATTTATAGAGTTGAGAGGAGATGAATGATGGGCTAGGATTAAATCTTGGATCAGACAGTGGAGATTAATTAGCTTGTATGGTGAACTGAAAGATGACAAGTGTAAATTTGAGAGAGGTGTAAAGGGATAAGACATGGATTAAGGGAAAATGGAGGGTTGAGATAATATAAATTTGAATGAAGGGTGGAGATTAAAATCTCTCACACATGTCTGAGAAGTCTCATGGGGATTTTGGATGGAACATCTCACACATGTGTGGAATAGATGCAGTAGATTCTCTAGGGATAATGGATGGTGGGGATTTAATCTTAATCTCATTTTAGAATTAAGAGATGGATGGCTAGGATTACCTAGCTAAATAATTTAATGGCTAAGATTTAGGATTTGATGAAATGGATTAGAAATTGTTATTAAAATGGGTATTGACTAGGAATTGAATTTTTAATTAGGAGAAATGGTGATGTGGATTTTTTGATAAGGTGACATTAGGCTAGTTAACTAAATAATTTTTGTTATTTAATTAACTAATATTAGGACATTAGCTGATTCTTTACTAACATTAGGATAGGCTAATTAAATAAAATCTATTTAATTAGTTGATGGAAAGGGGATAACCTAATTAAATAAATGATTTATTTAATTAATTAGTGGGGGATGGGTAACAAGAATTAGGTTAAGGTACAATAGTCATTTTTAGGTGTTTACATTTTTCCCCTCTTTGAAATGGATCAATATAAGGTTGAGAAAGTAACTTGCCATGTGTTACAAGGGGACACTATTTCTTGAACAATTCCACTTAGTCATACAAGTATATATGAGGGAAATTATGTCTATAGATAGGATTTTGGAGAGTCGGGTATTAGTAGATCTTGACGAACATAAGAAAGATGAATTTGTTCATAAGACTAATTTTTATGTGAAGAATGATTTTCTCTTCAAATTGGGTTTGTTGTGCATTGTAAAAGAGGAGAAATTAGTTTTATTTCAAGGTCTATGTGCCCTGTTGGTTCCCAAAATAATAGCAACACAAAACCCTAAAACTTTCCTATATCACCTATTCCAGGGATTATTGTTAGGATGAAAGGAAGAGGTTTATCAACAAGTTTTGGGTGAGTTTGGCACTACAGGAGTGGGTAAACTCCTCTGCTCTTTGAGCTTAGCTTAAACTCTAGAGGGACGTTCCAAGGGGTGTTATACCTAAGTAGGTATTAAACTCAAACTAGATGAACAACTAAAAATATTAACAACCAAACCCAAATTACTCTCTTAGCTCTAAATCTGTCACTGAACTAAGAAAAGATGGTTGTTGTATGACCCCTATATAGCTGATAAGTGATGCATAAAGACTACTTCTTCTAAAGGTAAGATGTGTAGTTTTTATTTTGAAGATGGGTGATCTAAGACTACTTAGACTGGTGCCTATCCATTGGGTTGTAGAGTCTAATGTGAAATAGAGGAAAACAATCACATATAAGTGTATAACTACCTACTTGATGAATCAAATGCAAAGAACTAAATACCAGATTACTAAAAATACTTAACAATCCCACACTATAGCATATTCTTCTCTATGCAATACTGAAATGACCATTCACAAAGCTTGGAAATGGATTAAGAACTGTCACATTCATCAAATCATAGATTACAATCATACCATTAAATGTGGTAAAAGAAAATTGTAACTGGGATTATAGTTTACTAGGAAAAACACCTATAGGATTGGAGAAAAACAACGATCTAATACAAAGAGTTGTGAATTATATTACATACACTTTGTTGGCAAGAGACACTACTCTAGTATTGACTTATATGTTGTCATTGATGGCAAAAAGGATCAGATAACCTATCTCAATGACAAGAAGAGATATCTCCGGAAGAACATGTTGGATTCTAGGTCTGGGTGACAGAAAATGGCTAAGTATGGAAGTATTCTGAGTAGAAGATAGTAAGTCAGATAGTATGTCTCCGCAGATGATGATCAGTCAATACGGTTCAGATATGATATTCTTAATTGTCTAATAGTGTTATGCTTTAGAGGTCAAGTCCTGATCTCTTTCGGAAGTCATCTTGAAGAATTGTCTAAGTCTAGGTAAGCAAAGGTATAGCAGGAATAGTGAACAGGGCATAGTGAAGTAGTCCGCATCCCTCCGCAGATAAGTATTTTATTATGCGGTTTGGAGGTGTTGTAAACACTTATATGAAGTGTCTTATTCTAGAGTTAAGAGATCTGAAGTCCATCGGAAGGATAGCTACAATCTGCTAAGTATCAGCATAGTATTTGACAGAGCTTGATAGATATAGAGTTTGAGTTCTAATGGTCCACATTTCTCCATAAGATGATATGATGCCTTGCAGTTCTAAGGGTAGGATTGGGAATGTATGAAGAGTCCTTGATATGTTTTGGATGGTGTTTTAAGATCCTCAGTAAAAGTTGTAAGTCAGTAGATGGAGTTGTTAAGCATACTCTTAAGGAAGAGGCCGACAAGTATATAAATCATTATGCAGAGAAGAGTTAATGCTTGGAGGATTTATGTAAGTAATTGAATGATTAGAGCTGACCTATATGAACACACTTGGAAGAAGATTTGGGTCCGTGTGACACATAGTGCATTCGATTGAGCAACAACGTACATCTTTTTATGTACACATTTCACTTCTTGGATGCCAACTTGATTATGGATTAAATCATAAGGCAGCTATATATAAGAGTGATGATCTTCAGTTGTGGGTTGTTAAAAAAGATGTGTGCGATGTGAGAATATGAATAGTGGAGCAGAATTAGAAGATCAATAGTGATGAAGACTTGGGATTCAGAATACAGTTGTTAAATGACTGCACCCTGGCATAGTGGCAGATGCTTAAGTAGTACTTTGTTCTCATGTGCAATCTGATTGGAAGCAAGTGTTCATCTTCAAGGTA
Organism: Cunninghamia lanceolata; assembly: GCA_027924645.1. Taxonomy (NCBI): domain Eukaryota; kingdom Viridiplantae; phylum Streptophyta; class Pinopsida; order Cupressales; family Cupressaceae; genus Cunninghamia; species Cunninghamia lanceolata. The sequence goes on from BSBN01000582.1 coordinate 23,334,263, forward strand.
GTGAGCCTTCTTCAGGGTTTAACAGCCCTTAGGGTTTAACAACCCTTATTGTAATCTTGTTAGGTTTAGGGTTGAGGTAGTGAGCCTGTTAAACTTAGTTGTACATCATGGCAATGAGCCAACATGTTCTAGGCCCGTGGAGTGACCAAGCCTGAACATCATTTTGTAAAGATTGTAATATATTTATGAGAGCTAATCCTCTTTGTGGTTTTTCCCATTTTGGGTTTTCCATGTAAAATCTTGGTGTTGTGTGTCATGCTTTTGTGGATGCTATTTAGTTGTATATTTTGCTTCTATTGGATTATTCTTTTAATTGGTTAAATGGAAAAGTGTGAGAAAAGATTTATAGAACACTGATTCACCCCCCCTCTCAGTGTTCCTGACAATCAACACACTTCATGATTGATTCATGTATCAACAAAACCTATAAAATACGTGTTTAGGGGAAAATTGGATTTGTTAATGTTTTAGTGTTTTGATGTTTAAATCCTCCTCTACACTATACATTCAAGGATCTAGGGTCGAGTGGCGACCACTATCATACCCTAGATCGATTGTGAGATGTAGGGAAACTTGGATTAGGGAATTTAATTATCAATTTCTCTTCTCTTATGCTTAATTGACCATTAAAACCCTAATTATGCAAATACGACAACAAATTGATGAATAATAGAAAAATCTCTTATAGACAGGAGTAAAATACCAAATCACAGAGTACCTATTTTTGGGATTCTGAAGTGGAATAGTCAAGGACACTGGAGTGGGCAACCTAGTCCAAGGTACTAGTTTCTTCACGGGATCCGGACCTCCTTCCAACACTGATCAACCATGTAACTTCTATTTCTAGAAATTTGTCTGCGGAGGACACTAGAGAGAGCGTCCAAGTCCTAGAAATGCTCTTGTCCTACTTTTTTTTAGATCTTGAATCCTTGATGCTTGCCAATCCTTCCTACAACTTCACTTTTCCCAAATGCGACACCTGTAACCTGCAATAACAAGATTTGGTTTGGGGGTTGTTGTGTTTAGAGGCTTGCCTCAGTCAAGCCTCGAAGGACACTTAAGTCTCTAAACACCATTGTCAGATAAAGAATGCATGCCCTTGTGAGGCAGAGGTAAAAACCAAAGGAATTGATAATGAAACACAATATAGTGTCACCTTGTAGTGAAGATATCATGGGAGGAAGATACTCTTCATTCCATGATGAAATGGATGCTCAAATCTACAAACAAACACATAAACCACACAAGTCTACTCTTGCAACACAATGAAATCCTTGAATCACCTTGAGACCACAATAGCTTGCTAGTAATCCTCTAGTTTACAAATGAATGCCTAAACATACTTTTATATGCAACTACAAACACTCTCGCCAAGATTTTTGCAATTCAAACTTACCGTGTCGGCAAAGGACCCTAATAACTATCATAAACTGACACCCAGAAATTAGGGCTACCCCAAAATAGGGCAGGACTAGGGCATGCACACCCAAGTCCTCCCCCCTATTTTGGGTAGGGTACAACTCCAGGGGTCCTCCTAGGTCCCATTTGTCATGTTACCTAGGGCTCATTCCATCGGGATGCCAAAATATGAATTAAGATGTCCTAAATTCATGCTAAAGACTTGGGAGCTAAACCTTATGAGGGAAAAGCCCCCAAGGGGACATTTTCTGACGTTACATTTAGCCCCCACTTTAATGTATGTATAAATGCGAGGCCAATACATGCATTAAAGTAAGGTCACAAACATAGTAAACACACCAAGCACAAAGAAGATGTGCCAATCACATAGAAAATAGTAACATGCATGCAAAACACTGAGAAGATAGTTACAGTTATGCAGAACACGACGAAGATAGTCAATGCATAGAAGACACATTAATGCATGGAAGACAAGCATGATTTTCTTTTTGTTTTCTCATATATATGAAATGTAGATGCAAGTACTGGAAAGTAAACAAACCTCCCATAATACATGATGTACTCATCATGTAGGTCTTTGTATATATGGGGAAACACACACGCAAGACACGTAAAAACTCCCAAAATACATACTGCATATGGGACAACACACGCCAAACAAAACAAGCATGCCAAAACACACATACTTGAAGACACAAAGAAAACATGGTAGACAAGTGATGGTGTGTTCCCTATTTCTAGGCTCATCACCATCTCAGGCACATTACAGGCACACACTGACGATTGCGCTTCACCACAACGATTGGCGAAGAAACACTTAAGGGTTGGCTTAGTCATAAAATCAATCCCTACCTTTGTAGAGGACTTTTGAAAATGCAACCCCACCTGCATCACGAAGATGCCTTACAGTGAAAAGGAAGCATGGCATACCACCCCACCCGCATCGCGAAGATGCCTTACAGTGAAAAGGAGGTATGAGCTCAAAAGTATACAACCCCACTCACATCATGAAGACACCTTATAGTGAAAAGGAGGTATATGCAATAGATTTCAAGATAGATTGGTTGATTGCAAACAAACTCAGGATGCAGGAAGTACTCATTGCACTAGTCTGCACCTAAGGATAAGCACATTACTAACATCTATAATAGACAGCTTACCTTATATATGCCCCCACCTTAAGGTGGTTGATATCAGGTATCGATATCAAGAACATTAAGGTAGGAAGAAAACACATAAAGGAACACTAACTTTCACAAAGTCCATGCCCCCCGGAGGTGACATGTACTTTACGATCGCCAAAATTTCCCACAAACACGTCCCTGCAAGAAACATGTTAGTGTCTATGAAATCATGATAAACAACAACATCAATGCATATGATTAACCACACAAAGAGCCAAGGTTATACAATGAATCCAGAGTTCAAGGATAACCGTAGGGCTATATCATGAAGCTCTCCAAATCGAGTACCACCAAGGCTAGATTCAAAGACAAACAAAGGTGCACGGAGTAGTAGTATTGCTAAGGTTTGTAAATGCGATAGAAACATTATAAAATTCACTACGTGGAAAGCATGAGTGCTTCCACTAGCCAAGCGTCGGATAGAATATACAACCCCATCATCATATTAGGAACTAAGTCTATATTTTGATTGCTCTCAAAAGGGACACTAGGTCCGCATCGGTATAAATGTTTTTCATCATCCACCCACTAGATGGAAACACTAGAGGAAGGGAAACAATAAATAAGAGAGTAGAAACAAGTGTCTTAGGGATAGTCACGTAGGAGGGTACATCTAGGTCACCAACCATGATGCTATGTTTGTAAGACACAACACACAACAATGAAATCAGAGAGAGGCAATTTAGAAGAATGATGATACAAATAGAAGAAGGTCACAATAGAGGCAGTCCCCTAGTATCTTGAACCTTATGGGAGAATCTGAGGTCATCCTAGGAGGCCTAAACAACACATAACACATCACGAGAGAGATAAAGGGTTAGAGATACTTACCTGTAAGGTCTTCATGCTAGAAGTCATAAAAAATCATTCTCTTTCCAATTGCAAACATAAGGTACCATTACCAAGTTTTTGTAATTATTCTTTTGTTCATTCTTAAATGGTTCTTGGTTTGACTCAATGTTAGGTGGAATGTTTTCCTATTGAAGTTCATTATTACACATACTACATATCCTCTTAGGTGGTGGGAGAAGCAAATTATTTTGAGTGATCTCAACATCCATCCTTGAAGTAGTGAGAGACTTTTCCTCATCCACTAGTGCTACATCCTTAGTGATGTCCAAATGAATTGAATAATCAAACAAAGGAGGGACATTAGAGGTCTTCTCTTCCTTAGTGAAATCCAAGGTATGTGGACAATCAACTAAAGGAAGAAAGTTGGTGGGATGATCCATAGAGGTAGGAATTTGATTATCGTTAAATGAATGCTCATATTCTACCCATGGAATTCTCTTTGTTAGAGGGAGCTCTTCATTCACTAATGCTTCATCTTGGCCAGGGAGAGTAGTGAAATTACTAAATCTATCCCTAGTCTTGTCATCTAAGGTTCTTGAATGCTATATGGAATCATTATCAATGTTTTCATGAGTATTCCTAGAGATGAATTTAGTTAAATCTTCTAAGATCAAATGATATGCTCCTATGAATAGTGTGAAGCTATTAAAATCATGTGTATAACAAAGTAATTGCAGCTCATATGTAGAACATATAGAAGTATCAATACCACTTGCAGAAGCTATGTGCTCTAGAACATGAGGATTCTCATTAGTGAAATTAGAGAAATTTTCAAAATCTAGGATATACTCATGCAAAGATTTTAGAGATGAATAATATGAAGATGCCATAATGAGATGCAAAATCAGATTTTAAGAGATTTTCAAAGTTAGTGCAAAGTACAAGTGCACAACTATAAAAATGGCCTTAAATGCTTGATTTTTAATACTTTTTCCAATGTAAATGAATAAACCAGAGGGTGTTGTAAGGATTTCAGTCAAGGGAAGCAAGTTATATGTCTGATATTAGTCCAAAACAACAAAATTATCCTTCTCAACACACTCTTGATGTGATTTCAAGTTAGTGCCAAGTCAAAATATAGTGAAAATATGTCAAAATAGGCACTTTTTACACCAAAACTCAATGCAAAAGAGCATAACAAAGGGTGTTGTGAGGAAAATTATGATGGACAAATAATATCAGTAATAATAGCTACTTAGTGCCAAAATACCCAACACAACACACTTTTAGTGCCACTTAAGGTCAAACCTTAGTGAGAATATAGCAAAAATAGGTTATTTTTCACGATTTTTCAATTCCAAGACCTAGCAAAAGGAGTGTTGTAATAAATTTCAGGAGGTAAAACAAATAATATAAACAATATCAGTCACCGCAATCCATAAAATTTGTCACAACATGCTTGGAGTGCAAACTAGGTCAAATGCTAGGGCAAAAATAGTCAAAATGTGTAGTTTTTTTTTGCAAAATTTTCACTACAAGAGCCTGATAAAAGGGTTTTGTGAAGCTTTTTGTGAGGGGTATAAAATTATTACCTTGATAAAAAAAAATTAATGCAAAAATTCTTTTCACAACACACCTATGGTGCAAGTTTATAGAGTCGATAAGGCCAAATTTAGTGAAAGTCGTTGTTTTCGAAGCCCTAGGTTTGAGATCTTGGGACAAAATGCTATGTGAATGTTTTAAAGTCTGATTTATGATGAAATTGACTTAATATTAGACCTAAAAATGATTTTCAAGATTTAATATGCAAAATGCCAATGCAAATCTAATGAAAATGCATGAAAATTGCTAGTTTTGTTGAAATTTTCTATGCAAAAATGCAAATATTTTAAATCTAAATGCAAATTTACACTAAAATGCAAGACTACAGTCAAATGTTAATTTTAATGAGTCTATAAAATTAGTAGAAAATATAAAACAAGATTTTACCAACTAACCCTAGATTTTGGAATTACTAGGTTATTTGAAAATTGTCAAAATTTATACAAAAACCTAGCAAATTAATAATGAAAATGCAATGCAAATTTCTAAATTTTTAGATTTTTCTATAGTTTATATCAGATCTGATGCAAAAATCATGAATTAGGAAAATTTAGAAAGAATTGATGCAATTTAGTAATCCAAACAATGCAATTTTTTTGTATTTTCTAAATTTTTCAATTTTTTTGAATTTTTCTCAATGCAATAAAATGAATGACTATATGAATGAATGAAATCAATCTAAATCTAAAGACACACACTCATGAAGTTTCAATTTAAGTCCAAAAACATGGGTTCATCTAAATGTTTAGGGAGAAATTGGATTTGTTAATGTTTTAGTGTTTTGATGTTTAAATCCTCTTCTCCACTATACATTCAATGATCTAGGGTTGAGTGGCAAGCATTTTCATAGCCTAGATCACTTGTGAGATGTAGGAAAACTTGGATTAGGGAATTTAATTATCAATTTCTCTTCTCTTATGCTCGATTGACCATTAAAACCCTAATTATGTAAACATGACAACAAATTGACAAATAACGAAAAAAACTCTTGTAGACAGGAGTAAAATACCAAATCACAAAATACCTATTTTTAGGGTTCTGAAGTGGAATAGTCAGGGCCACTAGAAAAGGCACCCTAGTCTAAGGTACCAGTTTCTTCATGGGATTTGGACCTCCTTCTGACGTTGATCAGCCTTGTAACTTCTATTTCCAGAAATTTGTCTATGGAGGACACTGAAGCGAGCACCCAAGTCCTGGAAATGCTCTTGTGTCCTACTTTTCTTTAGATCCCAAATCCTTGATGCCTGCCAATCCTTCCTACAACTTGACTTTTCCTAAATGTAACACCTGTAACCTGTAATCACAAGATTTGGTTTGGGGGTTGTGGTGTTTAGAGGCTTGCCTCAGTCAAGCCCCGGAGGACACTTAAGTCTCTAAACACCATTGTCAGATAAAGAGTGTGTACCCTTGTGAGGCAAAGGAAAAAACCAAAGGAATTGATAATGAAAATACAATATAGTGTCACCTTGTAGTGAAGATATCATGGGAGGTAGATACTCTTCATTCCATGATGAAATGGATGCTTAAATCTACAAACAAACACATAAACCACACAAGTCTGCTCTTGCAACACAATTAAATCCTTGAATCACCTTGAGAACATAATAGATTGCTAGTAATCCTCTAGTTTACAAATGAATGCCTAAACATGCTTTTATATACAACTACAAACACTCCCTCCAAGATTTTCATAATTCAAACTTACCGTGTTGGCAAAGGACCCTAATAACGATCATAAACTGAAACCTAAAAATTAGGGCTGCCCTAAAATAGGGCAGGACTAGGGCATGGGCGCCCAAGTCCTCTCCCTTATTTTGGGTAGGGTACAGCTCAAAGGGTCCTCCTAGGTCCCATTTGTCATGTTACCTAGGGCTCATTCCATCGGGATGCCAAAATATGAACTAAGATGTCCTAAATTCATGCTAAAGACCTGGGAGTTAAACCATATGAGGGAAAAGCCCCCAAGAGGACATTTTCTAATGTTACAATACCCTTTCTTAATCTACCTCCTTGAGCTCACAATCCTACTAAGAAATTGCCAAAATGACCAACCCTTAATAGAAATCTCAACCTTGCATATATAGAAATTTAATTCAAACTGAGTGCACCACTTCCTAGTGCAGCACTCAGTCAATGAGTACACACCATGTTGCAATAAACTCTAATCCCAATCTGTCAAAAGATTTGCATGTTGGGGAAGTAAAACCCATGCTTTACTGCCTCTGTAAACAATAAGAAAAAGGATTGCTTGCACTCCAATTGTACTATGAAAAATAAAGAGGGAAGGTTCTAATCGTTCCCTGCCACCTATAACATTGACTTCTCAAATTTGTCCTTGATGCATTAAAGAGTTTCACTACGCCTACTACCTACTCAATATTATTCTGCAAGGTCATTAAATTCTAGAGACAACTCAATTTGTGTATCCCTGCAATCATAGCATGCATTCAAGGAATTATCTATTTCAAGTATTGACAACATTCCCAGAGTGTCATCCTTTTTTTCTGTTTTGAAGCATTTGACCACTGACTGTACCTTTTTGAGTTTTCTCATTTTATTAGCCAATCTCTATATTCTCATTTTTGCCATTATCCTCTTTTGGTCCTCTTTTTGCCCTGTCAACAAATCTTCGCTTTCTAGAACTTGATGGATATTTTCTTTTATTTGCCTTTATTGGCAAATCTTTAATTTGTCGAACCATCTACTGCCTCTTTAGACAGCAAAAGTTAGATATTGTAAACCATCTTCCTTTTATCTCCTTGTTTGCCCCTATCAGCAAACTTACATTTTACCGAACCTTATCTTTTGGTGACCTTCTCATGCTTTATCGACAAATGTCAACATTTGTGAACTAGGCATCCTTTTGCATTTATCGGCAACTTTTACCTAGGTGAACCCACATAATTGGGTTACAATTGCATTGAGGAAGGAAAATTGGCCATGCCTCAAAAAACAAAAATGACTAGGTTTGATCGAACGGGGGTGTTCGATCGAACACTATGTATGCCTAAGTCATTAGAGGGGTTTGATCGAAACTTCCCCCTGGTATATTTTTTTTTTAATAAAATGGGGGGTTCAATCAAACCCCCGGTATTATCTTTTTTATTTTTAAATAAGGGGGTTCAATCGAATCCCCAGTATGATCTTTTTAATTTTTAAATAAGGGTGCTCGATCGAACCCCCCTACTATAATTTTTTTTATTTTTAAATAAAGGGGTTCGATCGAATGGGTCATGGGGGGTTCCTTCAAACCCCCATTTGATCGAACCCCCTTATTTTGCCCTTACCCCTCTCCAACTGCAATTTTATGCAGATTTTTGGGTTTCGAGGTTCAGATTGAGGATCAAAATGGAATCAACTTGACAAACCCAACTGGAGGATTATAGTCCTCAAAATGAGCTTTCTATCAAGTAGAATTTTAATATATTTTGGTTTTATTATAATTTATTTTTTTAGCTTAATTAAACATAGCTTTTTCACCGAAAATCAAGCTCTCTATTCTGCACATGTGGAAAAATAGTATATTACCCAAAAAAATATATGAAAAATATCTATCCTCTTGGAATTCATGTCCTTCATCCAACAAAAAAAAATGAATTCTGATACATACAAAAAAAAATGCTTTACACAGTACACCTATGTCTAAATTGTAATTGGTTTGACTTCAAAAGTTAATTAAAAGAAAAATATTCAATAAAACATTATGAAACCAAATGCATCCTCTAGATATCATAGTTAAAATTTTAAATTAAAAAAAAAAAAGAATTTTATCCTTCGTAGAAAAAAAGTTATGTTTTATACAGTACACATCACTCTTTAAAAATGGTGTTTACTGTTAAAAACTAGTTACTGAAGGAGATGGAAAAGGAAATGCAATTTGATTCCAAATTTTTTTAAAAATATATACTTAGAATCTATAGACAAAATGTGACAAATCACTGGTTTACATCATCTTAAAATTCCTCATGGTTTAGCAACTATAGGTGTCTGAAAGTGAATTTTTTTTTTCAAAATGTTCATTTCAATGTCAACTTTGGCCAAAAAGTCTAACCCACTATTGTGGGATCACCCGTCTTTACCAAACTTGAGATAATTTGCCTTTATCGACAAATTATATCTTTTTAGAACTGAGCTTCTCCACCCTTTAGTCAACAATTCTTTGTTTTTCCTAACTTTGCCTTCTTCTCCATTATTTCCACCTTATCGACAAATTTTCATTTTTTAGAACCAAGGACCATAGCACCACTTTCTTCATTATCAGAAAAAATGCCTTTTACCAAACTCTTCATGCATTAGCAAAATATTTCCTTTATTTGCCTTATCGGCAAATCTATCCTGTGTTGAACACTTCACCTGGGCCTCACTTTACTCTATCAGTGAAATTTCATTTTGTTGAACCATCTCTTCACACTTTTTTGCCTTATCGGCAAAATGCCATGTTGGCAAACTTGAAGAAAACTAAACTTTTCCAAGGTTTGGCACTTTGTCAATTCCTTGACAAAGCACACTTTTTCTATCTTTCTTTAGACAATTTTGCCTTATCAGCAACTTTAAACCTTTTAGAACCATTTTGCTTTTCTCTTTGCCATTTCGCTTATCATTTTATCAGTGAAATGCAAAAAACATGAGCTTGTAGAAAAGTTTGGTTTTCAGCAAGTTCCCCGATAAAGGAATTGCCTTTCTCTCCTTTGTCAATAAAATGGCCATTGAGCGAACTCCCTATTGGCAAACTTCAAGGTTTTTGAACTTACCTTTCACTGACAGACTTCTTTTACCTTTCTTTTCCTTTTCTAAAACATTGTCTCCCTCTACTCGATTGTCACCTTATCGGTGAATTGGCTAAAATTCAAACTCCTGAAAAGTTAGTAGGTTTGGGAAAAAGCTGATTTACCGATAAGGCAAAAATATTCTAAGGGAGAAACCACCTTTTGACTAAGGCAAAAAACATAAAAAAAACAAACTTTGAACAAGCATAACTTTTTCATTTCAAGGAATTTTGAGATTGTTCAAAAGGTAAAGTTGCTCAGAATTTAATTGTCTATCCAATGGTGATCTTGGCTAAGGAATTTGCACATGATTTTGGATTTTGGAGGGAAAAAGAGTACAATGGAAATAAAAAATTTGCAAGTGCCAACACTAGCTCTGGTTGGGGATGTGTGACAAGCAGTATCACAGCAATGATTCAAATCTCCGATCAAACCAAAAAGGAACAAAACACAACAAAAAAACACAAGGTAAATGACACACACAAACGTATTTACAGCCATAGCATATATACAAGGCAAAATACAGTCATAAATGTTAGAGCATATAATACTATTAACTATATTCAAAATTCAGGGGAAGCACTTATGAAAAGTAAAGCCTCAAATGTTGTCCATGAATGGGCAACTCCAGAAATTCTCCCCCCATATTTTTTATGTAGTACATATCTTGTCCAACTTTTTCATCAATCCGGTAAAGGCAAAGCCACAAAGGCTCAAACTTGCCATGCTTACCCTTGTCTTCTGCTCTTGCATTCCACAAGAGAACCAAGTCACCAATTTGAAATCTCCTCTTTACTATTTTCTTGTTGAACAAGTATTCGGCCTTTTGCTATTGCTATTGGTTTTTATCACGTGCCAGCCTTCTGGCCTCATCCAACTCAGCCAACTCATTCATTCTCAAAGTTAAAGCATCATCCCCATCCTTACCAATTTGTTGTAGCAACTGATATATAGGCAATTCTAATGACATTGGCATTTTTGCCTCTGCTCCATATACCAGCTCAAATGGGCTCCTTCCAATGGATTTCTTGAATGTTACCCTATCAACACATAGAGCATATTTCAGTTTATCATCCCACCTTTTCTTATCCTAATCCAGCATCCTCTTTATAATCTTTGTGAGACTCTTATTGTTGGACTCAGCTTGTCCATTACTCTGGGGATGACATGGTGAAGAATGAGTCAACTTAACTCCATATTTGGAACACATATCAACAATATCTTGTGATCTAAAGAACATGGCATTGTCTGTGACAATTATTAATGGCACTCTAAATCTGGTTATTATATTGCTCATAAGAAAATCAATTACCACCTTGGATGTGGCATTGCGAGTGGGGATAGCCTCAACCCACTTGGTGAAATAATTGATGGCCACAAGGATCCACTTATTGCTAGATTTCTCTTGAATTTCTCCTATGAAGTCAATGCCCCATTGTTGAAATGGTGCTTCAACTACAACTGGCATAAGAGGTAATTCTCTGGCAAATTTCATCTTGCTAGAAAAACATTGGCAGGCATCACATTTTCTAACTTGCTTGGCAATATCCTTGAAGAGACTTGGCCACCAAAAGTCCACTCTGATGATTTTATGCATTGTGGTTTTGTTATGGAAGTACCCACCACATACTCCTTGATGATATTCATCAACGGCCTCTGCTTGTTGTTGGTTCAGACACTTTAACAACAGCCCTTCATGGTTTCTCTACCTTAATACTCCTTAAATTAAAAAATACCTCTAGGGCTGAAGTTTAAGGGTCCTCTACTGTGTAACACTCATGCCTGAAGGACAATGCATGCTAACAAGGTAAAAGACAATATCTTTATACCATGGATTGTCAGCCAATGAATAATGAGGAGCTACATCATCTTCCTCAATTTCATTTACCTCTACTGCTTCAAGATTTGAATTTGCCAATTGGTAAGAGGCTAAGCCTTGGCCTCTTACCAATTTGGTGACTTATATGTCCATATCATATTATTGGATCATGTTGATCCATCTTCACCTCTTACCTGAAGCCTCTTGTTGCATGAATATATCTTTCACTACTATGTATGCAACATATGCAATAATCTTGGCCCCTGCGAAATAGGATCTAAAATTTTTTGTAGCCTTGACTAATGCATAGGCATGCTTCTCCATGAGGGAATAATTTAACTCATCAAACCACAAAGATTTACTCAAAAATCCTATGGGTTGTTCATATCCATCTTCATTCTTTTGTAGTAACACAGTAGTAATAGTGTGAAATGAAGCGAAGGAAAAGGGTTGGAAAGGCTTGGAGTAGTCTGGACACATTTTTCAGAGCCACCTTTATATCAAGAAAAGCTTCAGATGATTCCATATCCCACATGATGGATTCTCTCTTCTTAAGCAACTTGTAGATGGCATTTGTCTTCTCAGCAAAGTTAGGGATGAATCTCCTTAAAAAATTAATTTGACCAAGGAAGGACTAAATACCTTTGATTATTTTGGGCTAGGGGATAAGGTCAATGACCTTAACTTTGTCTGGATCAATTCTAACCCCCTCCTTTGACACAATGTGTCCCAGCAACTTTCCTTCTTCAACTTCAAATTGACATTTTTTGGGATTTAAAGAGATCCCATACTCTAAACACCTCTCAAAAATCAATTGCAAATGTTTGCAATGATCATTTCTATCCTTTAAAAATGCAGTCAGATCATCTTGGTAAACAACCATGATCTCATCAATGAGGCCAACAAAGGCCACATCCATTGCTCTTTGAAATGTAGATCCTACATTTTTTAAACCAAATGGCATTCTCAAATATACATACATACCCCAAGTAGTGGTGAATGTCATTTTGTACTATTCTGGCTCCTTGACCAGCACCTAATTATACCCTAAGAATCCATCCATCATAGACATTAGTTCTGAACCAACCACCCTCTTCAATAAATGATCCATGCTTGACAAAGGATAATTATCCTTGAGGGACTTAATGTTCAGATTTATAAAGTCAATGTGCACAGTCTAATCTCCCCATTTTTCTTTCTTACTGGGACAAGATTAGATACCCACTTAGAGTGCCTAATAGGCTTGATGATACCTCCCTCTTAAATTTTTAATAACTCCTATTGCATCTTGGTAGCTATGATGAGATTTATAGGTCTTTGTTTCTATTTAAATGGTTTTGCATTTGGTTGAAGGTGGATAATACATCTATACAAATCCTCCCTATAAGCTTTCAAATCATCATATGACCATGCAATACACTTTCTAAATTTCCTCAGTAAATAAATCATCATTTGTTTTTCATGAGACTTGAGTTTCTTTCCAATGCAAACCATCTTTGATGATTCCTTGGTTCCAAGGTTAACACCCTCTAGACTATCTTCTTGAACTGGTTTACCATTGCTTTTCGAATAGTTAGCACTGTAGACACTTAAATTTGTCCATGTCATAACATCACCTAATCACACCTGACCTTGTGAAACATCTTGTAATATTTATCCTAGGTCATTACATTATCCAATTTATCCCATTTATCCCACTTACATTATCCCACTAGATCACCTTTTCAATTAATTAAATAAACCTCTTTATTTAATTAATCCCTCTTCACATGTCCCACAAATAATTTAAATTAAATATTAATTCAATTCCTTCATTATGACATGTGTCACATGACTACAACTCTTCTCATGCACATGTTATTTAAATTATGAGATTCTCCTCACATCCTCTTTTTAGCCCCACTTATTTGTGTGTCATAAGGGATTTTCTATTCAATATAAATAAAAGAATCCCACTTATTTCCTCTCATCCTATTTTTAGCCTCATGTCATAACCCACTTAATGTGCATCATAAGAACTAAAATCAACTTTTAATCCTAGCCATACACATCACACATTTGACTTTTAATCTTGGCCATCAAATCATATCAGCTCTTGCCTATAAATATGGCCTCTCACAAGCCATTTGGAGTGATCTTCTTATACTATCCTCACTCTGTCAAAATTCTTTTAATCCTCTCATCTTTCTATCTATCTATTTTCCTCTATCATCTTCATCTTATCGTTATGCTGCAACTATGAGCAATCAACAACCCTTCGACATCATGCATTCTCATGCAAGATCAAGAAGAGCCATGGAGATCAATCAAGTCTAGCATGGATTTTGATTGCATTTGATTTTCTTTGTTTTTATTTTCATGCTAGTTTGTCCTTCATGGTGCATAATTAGGATTTAGTTAGTTTTATGTTTTTAACACTAAATCTGATTTTCCCTAGCTACAAGCACTATCAAACATCCTCTCCAGTGCTACCAGTCCCTTGGGAATGGTATTGATCTTCAATTGTACCACTTCACTGCTAAACAACGTTTCTTTTCCATTTTTCATTTCAACCATTGGTTTCCAATCAATTTCTTGACTTTCAAATTCATCCATATAGGTTAAAAAACTAAAACTCTAACTGATATCATTGAATACTTGCAAACTGTATATATTGTCTAGAATGGTCAGCCTTGTAAGTACTTCAATGGCTTGATGGTCATGAAGAAAGTTGGATTGAGGATTATACATGGATGTATCTATAGCCAAGGCATGCATCTACTTCTTCATTTTGTGATCTATCAATCCACTCAATACCAATGGCATCAAACAACTCTATGGTATCCCATACATCATTTTTGTATGCTTTTAGCCTTTTATCTTTGGCAAAAAATGTTTTTCTTATCTGTTGCACAATCAGCTTGGAATCTCCATATATCATCAGACATTAGATGCAATGTTTACAAGGCACATTTAGACCTAGTAGCAATGCTTCATATTCTACCACATTATTTGTGCATTGAGAATCCAATCTAAATGACATGCATGATTGCTTACCTTTTGGGGATGTTAAAATAATCCCAACACTAGAACCATCTTTTGAAAATGCACCATCAAAGTGCAATGTCCACAAATCAGACGTATTATGAACAACAACAACAACAACAAGGTCAAAAAGTAAAACCTTTACATTAGGACCATCATCTTTGCAACATACCATAAAGTGATCAATTTCAATAGCAAAGAAATTCACATGATCCTCTATTTTTTTATCTATCTTCAATATGTAGGTCTTCTACCTTCTCCCTATGTAATTTTACTTCCACACCTTAGATAGGAATGGTAGCATATGATAGGTCCATTTGGATACTACTACCCATGGAAGCAGCCCACTTCCTAGATAACAACATACCCCACTTGGTTGGGCAGTCCACAATAATTATGTCCATGAGGAAAGACATGTCTGGGTAGCCAGCGAGTTTGAACTCAACATCCTTAACCAAGCCAATGACCTTAACTTACCTAGAATCCATGGCAAAGCATTTGCCAAAAGATTTGGACACTTTCATTTCTAACTCATTCATAATTTCTAGTGGCATGACATTGTTGGATGCCCTAGAATCAAGCATATAGTTGTGTAACAACCATCCATTTATAATCAAAGTGGTGTAAAAGGGGTCAACTCCTATTTTTCTATTCACCATGGAAGATCCTAAATAAACCTCTATTATTTCCTCATGACCTACATCCTCATCATTACTGCTGGGAACAACTTCAGGTTATTTTCTGCATCAACAACAGTAATAAGAGACTCTTCCATATCTCTGTGTTCAGGGATTCTGAGCAGTTCCACTATTGGCACAAAAATTCTAATTTGGCTAAAAAATTGAGCCATGTCAATAGGGAGATAATTGGGAAAGGGAGTGTCACATGAAACAATTATGTCATTTGTAGAAGGAATATAAGGAATTACTCAATTTGATGAAATATCCTTACCTTCTTCCTTTGCCTTTTCCTTTTTTGGCTCCTTTGGTATTTTGGGCTAATCCTGCTTACTATTTCCTTTTTGATAATGGACCCTAAGAATGGGTGTAGTATCTACAGGCTGTACCTTTGGCATTGGATTCTTTTGAACATACTTGTGTTTTATTGCTATGAGGCCCACCCTTGTGCAACTAGATTAGTTGCCCTTTTGACCATGATTGTTTAGCTTCACCTTAGCTAAGGGTTCAGACTATGGAATCATGGCCCTATCTTGAGTCAGTGTAGTGATGTTGAGGATCTTTGTATAAGGTGGTTGTGATTAATTGTGGGTGCATAGGTGATGCACATCTTAGTTGGGTTTGATTGAAATATCACTTGTTTATGCTTGAAATTGGATTCTTTAGTGTTGTAGTGCAAGGATAACTTATGTTGCACTCTTGTTTGGTTCTCGAACTTGTTTGGATTATGTGTGATATGTGGTCATTTAAGGACTAGTGATCCCTCCTATTTGGTCTTTTGTTAGTTTATCTTTTGATAGATGAGTTATTGAAGGATGGAGCTATATCTTACATGCATGATTATATTATGAATTCTATGATGTTGAATGTGTTATTGATGCAATTGAAATGGTTTAGTTAGATGATTAGATTAATGAAATGCTATGTGATGATGAACCTGATTATACCTTGTGAAATGTGAATGATTTGAGAATCATGTAGATGTTAGCATGTGATTACAATTGAGGGTATGTGTGCTTATGCGATCTTGTGTGTGTTTATGCAATCTATTTCACTTCGGCTATATGTATCATGTGCTATTAACGGGTTTGTGTAAGTGTGCAGGGAATTTTCCATGGCCCATGAAAAATCAAAGCTCAAACAAATAACCCTATGTGTTAGCCCTGATAAGCCAACCTAGTCCCTAATATGGACTAAGGTTATTTGTGATGGAGAATGATGATTTATGTTGTCTTTCAAATTATTATATTTTTTTAAGCTTCACCCTTTTGATTTATTACCTTGATGTGTTGTAAGGTTGTAATGTTTTGGTTTGTACAATTTTGGTGCTCAATATTTATGGGCTATTTTCATGTGGATTTATGAGTTTCATAGTGTTAATTATGGTCAAATAATGACCCTAGGTCATACCCCTAGGGTCTAGGGCCATTCTTAGCATGCTTAAACTTGGTGTAACCCTTGTATGGTCACCTAAACTTGGCCCTTGAGTCAAGTGACGAGTTTGGGAGATGTGAGAGGTGGTTGGCATGTCACCATCTCACCTAACCTAACCTCACTCACCTAGGGTAAGGTTACCCCTACCTCAAGTGCTTTAGAAGCTTCTAGTGTCTTCTAAAGTGTGTGAGACCTCTTCCTTATGCTTTCACACATGTGTGAGACCTCTACCTTATGCTCTCACACATGTGTGAGAGCATATGTGGGGAAGAGTGTAGCATAGTTGAATGAGAAGGTGACAAGTGTCACCTCCTCATTCATGAAAGGTCTCCCATGTGTGATCCCTTCTCCCTATGCTCTCACACATGTGTGAGATCATTTGTGGGAGAGTGTGTAACTTAGTGGAATGGGGAGATGACAAGTGTCACCTCCTCATTCTTGTGGAGTTGTGAGAAGGGTTGTTTGGATGAAGGAGAAGGTGACAAGTGTCACCTTCTCATCCATTAGGGCTTGTGAGCAAAGCCTATTTATCCCTCTCTTTGAGAAGAGGGAAGGGTTCTTTCTTTTGGCATTTTTATTACTGATTTGGGAAGGAGAGAAAGACTTGGAGATACTTAGAAGAATTTTTGGGAAAATACTCTTGGGAGCTCTTCACCATCACCTTCTACACTTGGAGCTTGAGAGGTATACTCTCAAGGCTTCAAGCCTACTTTTATTTTCTTTTTGTTTATGTATATATGCATGTTTTATGGTTATTATGTTTTTGGTTTTATGTTGTGGGGGCTTTTATGGGTTGTGTTGGTGAGCTCTCCATGTGAGAGAGCTCACCTTGTCATGGGTGAGAGAGGTGTGAACCTCCTCGAGGTACCCTCATCTTTTGGAGGAGTTTTGATGGCCATGGGCCTTATTATTATGAAGTTTGGGATTTATGATTATGGAAAGAGTACCTTTGTGTTATTTGGAGTATGATAAGTTTTAATGGCAAGAGGCCATGAGTTTGAGCATTATTTGAGTTGTTGTTATTATGGTTCCCCTTGAGTAGAGAGATGTCCACTATCTCACCCCTAGAATCCATTGTTGAATGGATTTGTATATGAGTATCCTTGGGAGGGTGTTAATGTGTTTTGTGTGAGTGCATTTGTGTGGTTGCAATGCTTGTTATATTTGAACATGGTTATTTGAATGGCCTCCTATCTTGGGGGTGGCCTACTTGTAGGCCTAAGGTTGGGAGGTGAGCCCTCCATGGACTTGGAGAACTTGTTTTCATGTTTTGTAGGCTTTGGTGGCTCTTGGAGAAGATGTGAAGTTTTTAGAAGATTGGAAGTTTTGGGAAGTTTAATGTTTTGTTGTAATATAAAAGTTATGGCAATGTGTTGCCTTACGCCTATTTTGGCTTTGTAATAAGTTTGTAGTTGTAATGAGAGTTAATCTCTCCTAAAGGGTTTGGGTTGCATTACACTCTTGTAAATATCTTATTCCATTTTAATAATATGATGGTAATATATCTTCCTTACCTTACTTCTATGAAAGAAAAACAAAACTCATGTGTGAAATGAAATATCTCTCTCTTTAGTTTTGTTGCAAAAAAAGAAAAGAATTATGAAATGTAAAAGTACAAATTTCTACTTATTTTGTATTTCATGAAAGAAAAATATATATATTGTTATACCCTTCTTAAAAAGAATAGGGCAAGTTAATTATCTAATAAAGGAAAACTAATTATATAGTTATATGTTTTTTTTCCTTATGAATTTTATATATATATATATATATATAACCTCTTATAAGTAATATACCTATCTTTTAAAATTCTCACTATTTTTTTTAATTATAGTGATAAAAATGTTGACAGAGATATAATATTATTTATATATAGTATTATATACTTATAACCTTACGTATTTGTTAAATGCTTGTTATAAATGAAAAATAGCGAATGAAATTAGGTTAGGGCAGAGATATTTTATGTTGCATGTTGAAAACAAAAAAAAAGAAAAAGGTTAAGGTCACAAATCACAAGGCTGAGCCCTACGCCTACGTTTTGATTTTGATGAGGGATGTGGGGGGGTACGGGACCCCATTCCCCTCCTCCACAGAGCTCTATGGAGGGGGTAGCATAGCCCTGCCCCTCCCTTGGTTTTGCCACCGGTCACAGCAAAGGCGTCGTCCTTTGCCTCACGTGTCAGTTTTGGCATTTAAAACTTAAAAACCCTCCTGTGATTTAAAGATGCGACTCTACATTTTATTCTTTGATTCATCCCTTAAGCATCATTTTGTATTTTTCCTGTATGTTCCAAAAAGAAATGGGTTATATACATATATATACCCTGTGTTTTTATGTGTATATTGTGTGGCAGTATTATATATATACATACTGTGCATAAGTTACACCTTGGATATAATTCATTTTCATTATATATATATATATATATATATATATATAATACTCTATTTTTTTATGTGTAAATTGTGTGGCATATATATATATATACTATGCATAAGTTACACCTTGGCTATAATACATTTTCATTATTGTTGTATAAAAGATATTCTCTAGTTATTGTATAACATGAACACTATATATTTGTATAACAATAGTATATATATGTAACATCCCACCCCGTAACCCCAAAAGGTAAGGGCCAAAAGAGGACAAGATAAATTTTTTTTTGAAATAAATAGATAACATACACATGATACGGTTGTCAATTCGATATATCAACTGCATCCATGGCCAAGTATGGCCGAATGTACAACCCAAAGGAGAAGACTAATTCACTCTCGAAAGGAAACATTATAAAAACTATGTTCATTTTAAACACCCATTTAAATGTTTCTAAATCCCTTATCCAATTATAAACATGAACCCATAATCATCATAGTACAAGTGGATCCGATACCCACACCAGAATCAATAAGTCAAATAAGAAACAACATCACATTTCTTCTCATTACTATAATTTACATTATTATATGGCGTCCTCTCTCTTCTTGGGAAATCTTACCATAATTTGTATTCAAGGGTACTTGAAATTTACTCAGGGTCCCAATATCTTGTAAATAAAAAATAGATCAAGGATCCAAACCCTGAACAAAAATTTAGAGTGTAGGCTTATGTAAAAATGGCCAAATACGACTAGACCACATGACAACTATGCCTACTTCATAGGAAAAAACCTCTAAAGTTTAAACTACCAATTTAACCATCTGATTCTAATCACCATGTGGCAAATTACTCTAGCAAAACAAGAAGCATTATAGTCAACATAAACCAAAATAGAGAAGAATTCAAAATTGCTCCTGGCCAGCTTTATTTAGTAGCCAAATAATATAGTGATTACTATTATCATTCAATTCAACAAGATTCAAATTAAGCATAGTTTGAAATTTTTGTGCATGTATCAAAAAGAATTGTTGTTGTGATATAAAATAAACCAGTGTGCAACATAAGTAAAAACTATTGATATTTCTATCAGAGACAAGCTCACCAATAAAGTAGATGGTAAGGAGTTTGAATAAAGTTGTACAAACAACCATTCACAACTAGAAGGGACTAATGTGTTGATATGGCCAATTCTACTATTGAATCAATCAAATCAGTGATTATCTAAGATATCAATTAGCAATCACAGGAAGCTATCTTCATTTGAAGGAAGTCATATAAGAATCAAGCAAAAGGAAATATATCAAGTATATATTGGTTATACAACAAGTGTTAACAACAAAGAAGGTATATTGCAATCCTTGAACTGAACATGAAATCCATCAAGAGGTACATTGTATCAAATATCTAACAAATTCCTAAGCAATCCAATTGAAATAAGGTGATGTAAGTAGAAAATGATGGCCCTTTCAGGGTTCACGAGATGGTGATGCATTGATAGGCCCCTTCATCAAGCATGCCACCCCGAGTTAGTTAGGCCATGGACTAGGAGGCATATGAGTGCTCCTGGGCTTGTTGAAATAGCAATCTTCATGCATCTTATCAAGCACACCACCCCAAGATGAGAAACTCATGGGTTGTGAGGCAACTAAGTGCTCCTGGGCTTGATCAAGGAGGATGACCAATGTCCAAGGTGGACTGGGAGAAGTAAGGATGGTCCCCATTTCATGATATCAACAATATTGTTACTTACTAACACTCCTAAGAGATTCAATATGTGATTGGCTTAAGGAATGGTGTTATGATGGATTGAACTAAATATTGATTATATCTCATTATTTATGTTATGAAGTATTGATCTCATTATTAATTATTCTATGATAGATGAATTTAATATGAATGATGCTATGAATTGAATATTATACTAATTTATTGATCTTTAATATTTCTAATGTCCTTTTCTAGTAGTTATTATTGTATGCAGGTAAAGAAATTAGGAATATCCTAAAAAGGGACATTACATATTCAAGGTGATGCTATAAATATTCTCCATGGTACTTGGGGTTGTGAATTTCAGTCAACAAGCAATACAATTTCTATAATACTTTGAGCAAGGTTTTTTGCTTGCCTTATGTTGCATTACTTGTTTGCATATTACAAGTCTCATCCCTATAGAAAATCAATCCCATTAGAATTTAGTCAACAAGGATTAGGTGGAGGGCTATGTCTTGATTTCAATTAGATCGGCTTAGTTTTAAATTGACATGATTTGATGCTTCAGTTTATTCAAGCTTACTTATACTTATTTTCATGAAATATACACAGAAAAAAATTCAATTAAGGTACAATGATTAGCATTGGTTTGTAGGTTCAAGGCCAAATGGCTATAGTCATTACTTTGTTACATATAACAACTGATCTATTATATTTATGATGTATCTTAGATGAAGAAGTAATCAAGGACTGCAAATATAGAATTTTCAAGGCTCAGAATTATTTCTTCTAGACATCAAATGAGTCAAAAACTCATTGCAAGCAAGGATCATCCTGAAGCAGAGAACACATTGTGGAACTATAGGGATTAGACAATTAGCGCCCCTAGATGATTCCTCATATTATCAGGTGTAACTCCCCAGATCATTGGGATTGCCCACCTCGAATGAAATTTATATGGCCTCCAGGAGATTTTTTCCACAACCAAGTAATGATCTCAGGCATCCTAATGCAGGTGGATTGATCTTTGAGCCATGGTCCATTAGCCTCCCTAACCTAATATTAATTTAATTAAAAAAATAGGCATAGAAATAGTTCATAAATAAGAGATCATCCTTATCAATATAGAGTTCCATGTAATGCCCCAAAACTCCATACCTAAGTAGATTTCCTCTAAAATGCTAGAAAAAGCAAATTAAAAATAACCCCAATACAATATTTTGTGACAAAAATCAGCTAATAGTATTTCCAAGGGGTGGAGTTGTACCGGTAAAAGGGGCCTTTGTAAAGTTTGCAATTCTGGTTTACATTCTCCTCATCATTATATGGTAACTCATAATTCTGGTAGACATGCAGTGAAGGTAATGCCAAGATAAAGGGGGGCATGTGAGTGTGAACTATGTTTAGAAATATTGAAAATGTAGCCAAAGACTACAATATACCTATTATCCCACACATTCAAACCTAACCCATGATCACAAATCTTGAGAATATGATCCAAGCTTACTCCACACTTAGTTCAAAGTACCCCAAAATCTCACCCCATGTTTTATCAAGAAAAATTATATATAACAACAATGATAAACTTAGCATAACATATTGCAATTAAGTGGAGTAATCATTAGCAATTTAACCTTTCACACAATAATCCAAACCTCAATTCCATCTAAACACCATGTTGTTTTCTCTTAGCATGTAGGGAGTATTTATTACTGATTGCTATATTTACATATGCATACAACTCAGATCCAATATGCATACCTTTCCATCAATAAGAAGCCATCAATATTTACTGTTGTTGTGCTTAGACACCTTGGAAAGTAAAAAAAAATGGATTTAGAAGCCATATTGCATGTTGACATGTGTTGTCTTTAATAGAACCCCCCAAAAAACAAAAAAACTCAATTAGAAAAGTTGAATCCTTGCACAATGCTAAAAATAACCTATCTGTACACCCCACGAGCTTGGATCTCCCAAAAACATTAAAAAACCTTCATAAAATAGTGGGTGTTTGACCCACCAAGGTTTTTGACATACCCACCTTCAAATCCAATCACAGCTCAAGTATTCGACAAATAATGAATTAGGTCACCCATGTTATTTCCAAAGAACGAAGAATTCTGACCACCCCCTTAAGCCTAATTCTATGCCCAGTCCATATCTAAGAATGAAATGAATATACCAGACCCTGTTCATAGACCAAATTTGATAGTAATGTGTGGGGGTAGGTAAAACAATAGAGATGATAGTTATATAGTAGATTATTGTTGGGTTGGAAGGTTGAGTGGTGGGTGGATTTGTTAGGTTGCATGTGGTGCAAACTCTTCACCAAATTTGACCCATACATCAACTACCTAACCCCCATATATACTAAAATGTCCCCCGGAGATGAGAAAAGTTTTAACACAAATGGGGAACATGGTGAGTGTGCCATCTACATCCCCAAAGAATTTAGGATATGGCTCCACAAAAGGGGAGGGGAAGTGTCTCACAAACACTACATGTAACTCGCCAGAAACACAATATGATTTTTAAATACAAAAATGTGATCAAATTTCAATGCACAATCACAAATCAATGTATCTAAGGTATTTTCAAGCCATAAAATTTTTAACTCAAAGATTATAGTTTCCACAAGGTTGGCAATTAAGCAGAAAATGACCATAATGACCAAAACAAACAGGCACTCAATTTTTTTTTAAGAAGAGTTGTAATGAAAATTTCTACACAGAAGTCATCGTATAACAAAAGGGTTCCATGGGACCTAAATCCCTTCAACTCTATCATTGCATCCTAGTTTTATTTTATACGACTACCTCATAATATCTTCTATAAGATTGAACCCTCATTTTACCTAAAAATTATAAATCAGAAACCACATGATCTTTCACTAAAAACCCTTTCATCTAAAGAATTAATGAAATAGTTTCTAGTAAAAAAGGTTCAAAGAAAGAGGCAATGTAAATATCTTGCATCAAAATAAATTTTGGCATATTTTTTTAAGGCATAGAAATGAGGTTTCAGTTTCTCTTGTTTTTTTTTTGTGGTTAAAGAAATTGCATCAAACAGATTTTAGTTTTTGTGCTAGAAAAATAAGTAAATGAAGCAAATACCTTCTTTTTCAAAGATTTCCTCCACAACCTGGAACACACCTGCGAAGGTGATTATGTTGTTTTATGTTTGCACTCCCCTTTACCTCACCTCCCATCTTGCATTCCATATGATGCCCTCAATTCTGTAGATTCTGCATATTTCACCCTCCAATTCTCGGTACCCTCAACAGCTCCTTACTACCCTTCTCATCCCCTTTCCATCTTTTCGAACACCCTCCTCTCAATCTCCCAAAAAATTCAAAAAAGAGATGACAATCCTCAACTCCTTGACTGCATGAAATTCCAAGCAGATACCCTAGCCACCTGTGAGCCAAACCTAGTAGTTAGGATTTAGAAAAAGAGATGGCAATCCTCTAATGAATAGCAACCAAAAAGCTTCAATGGTGGAAACCAGAGGAA
Organism: Cunninghamia lanceolata; assembly: GCA_027924645.1. Taxonomy (NCBI): domain Eukaryota; kingdom Viridiplantae; phylum Streptophyta; class Pinopsida; order Cupressales; family Cupressaceae; genus Cunninghamia; species Cunninghamia lanceolata. The sequence continues at coordinate 23,358,588 of BSBN01000582.1, forward strand.
ACAACAAAAAACTAAGACCAGGGGTGTTTGATGCCACGACCTGCATGTTTCAAAGGAGCTAACCACTTGCAAACGCTATGAAGAGTATTCACCACAACCGATAATCAAGAAAACTGCAACCTTTGTAATGTTGAAGCCCTAAACACAAAATGTAGGCTTTTAACCTCTTCAAACAATGACCAATTGTGACCTGCAACACAAAATCCATGACTTTGAACCACCAAATCCTTGATTTACTGAGTCATCCAAATAGAAGATACAATAAATGTCTCCTCTAGAACAAACGTAGTGGCAAGAAAGAACCCTGGCGTGAAAGGAGAAATAGAGGTCGTTAGGGAAAAATGGAACCCTAAATCTTTACATGCATGAACCTCTCCACCCATCCCTTGTGTTAGTGTTTGAATTAGTAGAGGGTTTGCCAGTTCCAATGCCCAGGCAGATTCGGCCAATAGATATGGGAGGTTGTGTGAGCTGCCTCCCCTTCACTTCTGGTTCTGCCGCACCAAGGGGGGGTATCCCTATAGCTAAAGATTTAATCTTGGACTCGCCTAATGATAGAAAGAATTAACTTTACAGTAACAGGTAGAATACTCTCATGTGTGGACCAAGACATGCATGATACATCACAAGGTTGGCATCATTCTTGGACATATCTAACTGGTTGAGGATGAGAGCATGCAGGGGTCCTACTTCTACTCCTACAACTAATAGGTTGGAAATTTGAAAGGATTTGTATTAATTTTTTGGATGCAAGATAGAGGGTTTTGGATCATAACTACTAATCTAGAAGCAAACTACTGCCTATCTCAGGGCAAGGAGTCAACTAGACGTATACAAGAGAATGGTTTGCAACTGGCATCCAAGTTTCAAGGGGTTAGAACTGGTATTTGCCTTATAAACACCACCCAAGGATAAGTATTTAACTGTCTCTACTTACATACATCCTAGCTGACATACAATCTTCTCCATACTCAACCTAAAACAATTTAATCCACTCCTTGAATGGAAGTTAAAGATTAAGCATGTGATACAGAAATCCATACCCTAGAATTTGAGAAACCCTTAGCAACCATATTCAAAAGAAGAGAATGCATACAACACATGGAGACAGACAAATAAACACATGCAATAATGCATTTTTCATATAAAATGATAGGAAACTGAACATATGTGTAAGGTGTACTCAAAGGCAACTCATAAACTCCAACAGAGATAAAACAGCCAGGAAAATGCTTTGTCTTTTGTTATTTTTCCCCCAAAAATGCCCAAGTCTTCAACAACCACCAATGAGTAACATAGTTTGCATTTTATAACAAGACTGTGTACTCAACAATACTTACATGGCAATTCAAAAATTCTGCCAGATACAACACACCCAAAAATGGCACCCAAAACATCAAAAGCATAGGCAGAACAAGAGGGAGAAATAGGTGAGCTCGGGAGATGTGCCACTGCTCGCAGATTTTCCTCATAAATCTGGTAGGTTGATGCTAATGATCGACCCATACCATTGTGATTTTAGCATTAATGGCCAAACCTACCGTAACCTCTGGAAACGCAGCTAACTGCGTACTTCTGAAGTTTTCTTGCCTAAAAATAGCCACAAATAAAAAGAAAACCTTCGCTACTGAGAGTTTAAAAGATGGCCATCGATTCTCCTCCCATCACTGAGATCTATGGCCTCAAATCACTTTGAAAAGTCACCCACCAATTAGAACGTGCCACGTAGACACCCTGTGCTTCCATCGCTGACTTTTCCTCTTCGCAACATACATTTTGCCTTGTCCGCCACTTTTTCCCCTTTTCACCTTGTATATGCATATTCAAATTCATATACAATTGCCCGCTTTCCTATCTTTCAAATCCTTTGTATATGCCAATGCATATACATACAACTATTTAACATATAAGTTGGACCCCAAATCTGTATAGAACAAATTGAAATTCTACTCGGGTCTGGCTTGTAACACCTTTTGTATCTTTCCATTTTGTATATTGCATACATACAATGCAATATACATGGCGCAGATTTCAAAATTTATGAAACAGATTGGGACAGTTTTCAAATCTGGGCCTTGTATCTCATCCCTTTGTATATCGGCATATACAAATGCCATATACATACAAGCCACGGACCTCAAATGTTTATGAAGCAACTTGAAATCTCCATCAGGTCCGGATTATATTTAACTCATTGCACTTAAAATTGTATATCAGCATATACAATGCACAATATACATGGAAGCCATGGATGCTAGCGCTGAATTAGCCAAATCTAACTTTTGAATTGGGTCCAGCTTGCATTTTTAGAATGCATGTTCTGCTTGTATGTGCGATCGGTGGGTCCCACTGTTTGTATCTTTTCCCTTTGCAAATTTTGATTGTATGTTGGGAACATACGAACCCAACATACAATGTGCGGACACCACCTGCTTTACAAATGCAATTAACTATCTTGTCGCATCCACCTTGCACTTGTTCATTTGTATATTTCCTTTTGTATATCAGACATACATTCAACTTTGCATGTCGACCCTTGCACATTTCTTCTTTGCATATAGCGAATGTATATTGCATATACATTCTGCTTTGTATGTGAGGCGGACCCCACCCCATGTATCTCTGTTGCTTTGTATGTTGCCAAATATACAAGGCCCCTTGTATATTTGCACTGTAGCGAATGTATATACGCCCCCTTTGTATATCTGTAATGTACATTCTCAATGTATGTCAGACATACATTCACCATTGCATCTGTCTCGATGTACATTAACCCTTGTTTGTTTCGCTTGTATGCCACCAATGTATATTTTCTTTGCATGTTTTCCTTTGCATCTACCCGTTGCATGTCTAAACATACAACACAAATATACATGCAAACCCTCATATACAAGCAGGGAATATTCCCAGAATCTGTGATAGATTCCTAAATGTATATGCACCTTTTTTTAAGCCCAATGTAACATCCACATTCTCTAAACATAGTAAAAATTAGAAATTTACCATAAGGTAAAATGAGATAGAGAAAATTTTTCTTTTATTCAACATATAGTCAAGTAACAACAAATACAAGATTTCTCATTACAAAATACAATAAACCATATTGTCTTTCTCAAGTACAATGCTTACAAAAGTAAATCAATTACAAATATCTGCTTTAGATAATGTCTTACATAGTCTCAACAAACACAAGTCTCGAAGATATACTGCATCCGAAAATCTGACATCTTTATCGCAAGCCTTGGCATATCTTCTACTAGAGAGAGATAGAGTATCTTTCCAATTATTTACCTCCAACCACAGACCGGCAGTCTCCCACACATCTTCCACATAGGAAGTGGCCCTACCCTTCACAAGAAGTATAGACCAAGGTGACCAGTGGTAATTTGCATTTCCAAGTACATAGTGTTGTATCCTACACAACTCTATCAATCATACAACCCTAGATACCTTCTAGCTAAGTATGATTTCTGATAGGATGTGCAATCCAGATACAGTGAACCGACAATGCATGCAGAGACATATGCATTACTATGGCCATAGTTTCAATATAAATTAACGTTCGCAATGAACATTATCATAATGTTCACCCACTCCAACTCGACTTGGATACTATCATATTCCTACAGTTTGACTTGGTCAATTATGTTAAACTTAAGAAGTTATGATGATTTCAACAATTTAGTCTTCTCAACCCATACATGTTTTCTTTCACTGTCTATAATCCATAGACCTATTCAACTTTCTTTCTTTATGAGGACTCTCATTGCATCATTGCAATACCTGAGGTCCACGACTTATTGTCTCATAAGAATTATAGATAGATTATTTATGACTAAGATGATAACCTTACCCAGGTTAAGCATTATAATCTAGGAATCTAATTCCCTTCTTGTATGTAAGAATAATTACACATAGTCATGGCACTTGACTCTTCAATCATGATCTAAAAATGATCTCAATGCCTTAATATAATAATTACCATATCTAGGTTAAGTTAAGGTTTAACTAAAGAGTTTTGACTAACTCAAACCTAGTCTTTATGATTTAGGTGGATTCACATGACACTGTCGTCATTTCATAATCCTTATGAAATGATTATCCATTCTTAAGTATCCCTTGTATCTTTGCAATCATTTGAGATTCGTTACTTTCAATAAGTAATAACTAAGAGAAATTGTGACCAAAAGGTATAATAAACTTTATGTTTGATTATCCATTTAATAGTACCTCTTGCATGCTTGCAAAATCTAAGGCTTACGACTTGTATTTCAAGTCAAATTGTAGCCCAATAAATAGTTTTCCCTACCTAAGGTTAAGCATTGTCAACTAATAACAAATCTCTTTTTAATAAGATAGGTATGAACATTTACTAAATTAGGGTTTGCGACACTTTAATGTCTACCCACATGTAATAACTAAGATAGGTTATAACCATAAAAGTGTCATCAATAATCTTTAACCCTTCTAGGTTATGGTAGGGTTTTATTTAACTTATCCCAACCCAAGGAATAATGAACAAACTTTTTCTAGGAAGTAAGAATATCGTAAGAACAATTATCTATTAGTCTTCTTTCGACCAAAGGATCAAATATACCTTTCCATCTATGATTGGATCATTAACACATCAATACTTACAACCTTAAGTTGTTCTATCAAATCCTGAATAGGTTTTCAACCCAACTCTAAATGTTATTGCTTGAGGTACATACCCCTTATGACAAGAGTTAAAATATCTTCATAACTAGGGTTCGTACTTCCCCATTATTGTTCCTCTTGATATAGCTATCAGAATACAGAAATAACAAGGCATTTAGAAAAGATATCACCCTACTAGGTTATCTTAGGGTTTTTGTTCTTCTCTTTTACAAAGAAATCTTAAAATAGGAAACCCTTAGTTTCTAAATAAGTCTAATCAATGTCTAAGATTGATTAGCTATAATGATATATCAAGACTATTTCAAATTGATTTTATCCTAGCTTCAATATTGGAGTCATTTTTCACATACTTACATTATACCTAAAGTATCTAGAAATCATTTGTTTAATAACGGGTGCCCATTTGCACAAAACAAGCTATATTTCCATTAGGTAATCTTGGTATTTATAGCATGATTTCTCTTGACAGGGTAACTAGTCATGATACAAGTATACTATACCTGTGCTTAATAGATTATGATTTCACTTAATCATTAACCTTCTGAACACGTTAATACGAAATAGTTCTTCTGACCCTAGGAAGGTCGTCTCTTAAATAAATAACTTTTGAGCTCGATGTCTTATCTGAATTCATGAGCTCGATAATACGGTAATGACATGGAAAGGTGACCATCTTCAAATTTTTTTCTAATGAACTAGTCTTATAATGTTTAAACTCTAAGGTTCTAAACTTCTTAACTTCATGATTAAGCAGTTGCTAGGATCTATCCTCCTTGACTACGTATCTTCAAATGCTTTTAACTCTACTAATATATACATCCATGCAGGTTATAGCAGATGCATATAGCACGGTTTAAGAATTAAACATTGTGTTTTAAATGAGTTATTCTACGTCAATGATTGTATAGGCTATGTAGACAAAATAATGTACAGAAACCACAGATAAAGTTAAATACATTCATTCTTAAAGAGGTACTCTTACCTATACTTCCGCGGTCTGGATAACTTCTTCTTTGTACATTCTTACTACCTTAACAAGGATAAACAACTTGGCATCACTTACTCTCTTCAAAAGATGACAAAAACTCAATGAACTACTCTCCATCTATATTGTTGCCATTTAACATCATATTTCTCTATCACTTGGAGCATCTAATTCCTCTTGGCAAATGAAATATGTAATAGCTACTACTTAGAGTAGCGCTGCCATAGCTAACAACCACTCCTATCCTTATGACTCCTATTGAACCCGATGCTAGGATGGGCATGGCTTGCTAAAGGTGAGGATGGAGATTTTACACCATGACCAGGTGTTGAAGACAACTGTATAAAGTCATGTGCCTCCCCCCGTCTGCATGAACTCACACCCATAAGAGGTTCCAGCAATACACCGATAGGAATCACCCCAGGTGATGGAAAAACATTTCAAATGACTTAACACAGTCATCGCTATCCCCACTCTGCTAGCCCTTAGCAAGTTGTTTTTAACTTCCTTACATCACTAGCTCCATTAGAAAAGAAATCAGAGTCTCAACTGTCCACTACTCATAATGAATCGTTTTCATTATTACCATGTCTACCGACTAGTAATCCAATCAACACGTATGGTTGCATGTCTTGGCGGTTGCAACAAAATCCACTTCCAATGTAAAAGTTACAAATAAGGATGACACATGCAAGGAGAAGGAAGAAGTGTGGCATAAAACACTACTGATTTCCTTCAAGAGGCTGACATCATTAAAATAGAACTATGAATTTATTTATTTATCACATAAGTTATTAAAACCACTACTGCAGTTAGTCATTATGCACTCCTAATAGCATGTCGACGGCCACTCTTAGTTACAAACCAATGATATTGTGGCATAATAATTGCCACTAGCTCCCAATGTGGTTCCTTTGGAGAATAACAACACTAAGGAAGATATTTACAAGATGACAACTTTCTATAAGGAAAAGTGGTTACGAACTTATACCTCAAATAATCCCCACTAACATAATATTAAACAAAATAATAACAATAATGGTCCTTGATCATATTTTAATCTTTGATCACAATATGTTAATACTAATAAAAAGTCAAAAAGATTATGAGTAATGTGATTGGGTCGAGCTTGTCTCCCCTTCACAGACCCCCAATAAATCACGATGACTTGACTTGACGAAATCATCGTAAGATGCTTAGTGTGGAAAAAACTCACATATTCTTTACTCGACAAAATCGTCTTAACGTAAAGAATCGTTTATAACACATCAAGAGACTTTAATAAAATAAGAGAACCATTTTACGACAATTACATCATAATATTTACGTAAAATGTAAATAGCCATAGTTTATATTCAAATGACGTCGTTAACGCTACTAACGACTATGACGACTTACTACGACTTCCGAAGATTCGTAAGGTATCCACTACCTAACAATTGGGTTCAAGTAAACTGACAAGTTAAGGCTTACCTCTCACAACATGTTGGTTCACACTTTTGTTACACATCATACTCTTCTTGGCAAATAGACCACTCATAACCCGAGGTCTATATATCTCTCCTTGAAAGATACTCTCTCTCTCTCTCTTCTCTGAGAGTCATCTGAAAATTTGTATTCCTAATTCAACTTGTAACCAACAAATTATGATCAGTGCATCATGACTTAAATAATAAATAAAATCTCATAAGCAATTATTAAATTGATAAAAACATAATCATTTTCATAGTTTCGAAAATGAATTTCAATATAACTCCATGTCTTTTCTTGACATTAATCGAAACATTAAAATACATTTACTTATGTCCCAGTAAAAGTAAAAGTATAGGAAGTCAAAAATTAGGGATGTAACACCCGATATGCATACAAGAATGCATATGACTGATTTTTCACCATTTTTGAAGGCCGATTGAACATACAAATTGTCTTGTATACCTGAATACACATTTGAACCTGCACATATATACCAATGGCCTTGTATATACAAAGACACATGCATACAACAATTTTTTGCACTTTTCAAAGCTTGATATGCATAAAATGAGGCCGAGGGACTTAGAATTTTTGGATTTTTAGGGAAGGGGCCTGCAGATTTCAATGCCCGAAACCTGAATGTTTATGTAGGCACCACCATTGGCTTTGTCTGGGAATGCATGCCTCTTGCAGGCATGGCGAGAACCATAGATCTCTAGGATATAGACCAGTCCCTTATCCATTGGGTACAGAGTCAAACACTGCACCAACCTGCATCACAAATCACACATTTTTAAAATTTACTTGGTGGCCCAAGGCCACCAAAAAGGAAAAACCAGAATTTTCCTTTGTCAAATACTCAATTTTCTTTTGATTTCTTCAAATGAAGCCTGAAAACATTCTGCTATTTGCAGTACCCTACTTTACAATTGAGTGTACTACTACCCAATTCTCTTTCTTTGACAAATCTACAACAAGCTTGATCAGCATACATTATCATCAGTTGTAGAATGTCACCATCATATGAGTCACTAATGTCACTTGGGAAAATGTCAGACTCACATGAAACAAATGAATCCACATCAAAAATTTTCCCTTCATAGAATAAGAGCTCCTCTGTATCAAACATGTAATATTCAGGCACAAGCAACATCTCATAATCAGATTTATCTTTATAAACACTCAGGTGTTCATCATCATTGCTCTTAACAATTTTATCACTAAGGTCCACTTGGAATGTCTCAAGAGAAGGCATAAATAGCTCAGAAGGTAGCCCTAAACTAAAAGCTTTGTAGTCACCCCTGCAACCAACATTATCCCCATCTATATGAGCACATACATCTACAACTTGTCCATTCACACCTAAATAATGACCCTGATTTTCCTCTTCACCAATGCCCTGATAATCAAAAGCAAATTTTTCAACCTCTACATTGTAAAGGTAGTCAGAATCTTCAAGGAAACATTCATATTCAACATCCATATATATTTCATCATCTGAAAGGCTCACATATGCATTTGAATGTTGACAATCACTAACACATTCACTGCCATTCTTTGAACCTACATTTTCTATATTTAGAGTGAAAATCTGCATATCCACCTTGTACAAATGACTAGGAATAACTGGGATATGCCTATTGCTACAAGACACAACCTCATGTATATCTTTCATTTCATCATTTGAAGGGCATTTTGCATCTGCAGGCTTCTCTTCTAAAGGCTGACAACAATCTTTGTCTTCACCATTATAAGATGTGCCCACATTTTCTACAACATTTTCTTCATGTTTATGCATCACATCATGACTACACATACTATTCTGAAATATATTTCCCTCTACAAAATCATCTTTCAATGAACACACTGGGAGAGCTGAAATATATTCACTTTGATAACTATTTTGACAACTTACAACCATGAAACCTACTGGCATTCCATATTTCTGATTATTTTCAATATCCATAGCAAATTTGAAAGCCTGGTGAAGTGTAGCTGGTTCTTTATCTCTCAATCTATAACCCATTTTCTTATCAAATGCAGCTAAATAAATTGTCAAGCACAATGCACTATTGGGTCTCATATATTCAGGAATCTACTTGAGCAACTTAATAAATCTAAGATTAAAGACTGGAACCAGTTCCTCATCTTCCTTTTGAATATTCATGAAGTGTATGATCAATGAGGCTAAATCAAATCTTTCACCAAATTGCTCTAGGAATGCAATTTCTAAATCTACCCATGAAGAAACTGAACACACAGGCAAATCTGAAAACTAGACCCTAGCATCATCCTCTAATGACTAAACAAAGAGTCTCATTACTACATCTTCAGCCTCTACCTCATAATCTTCCATCAAATTACAAAATTTTTGTAGATGTTTGTTTTCAGACTCAAAATTTAATCCATTATATTTCAGCAAACACTTTCTAATTTTTTTTGGAATAACATTTGGGTAACCACAAATTCCTTTGAATTTTAGGGCTTTATATCTTTCAATAAAAAATGGTCTTCTTTGAGAGCATAACCAGGACTGTTGCTCTGTTTGAATCATTATTTTTGAATCAAAATATGAATACCTGGAAATATGTTGCAACATTGGATAGGTTCAATCAACAGAGTCACCACCTCTCATAGAGAGGATAGAATATCAACAAGGAACTTTTATTTTCTAGATTCATCACCCCAGCAGAGCACCACATGGTTCTTTGGTATTGCTGCAACAACTTTTCTAGAAACTAGATTTTCCAGCCTTGACTTACTTGACTTTTTCACTGCAACTTCCCTAGCGGATTCGCCATTTCTGTTAGTGTTTGAATTGGTAGAGGGTTTGCCAGTTCCAATGCCCAGCTAGATTCGGCCAACAGATACGGGAGGTTTTGTGAGCTGCCTCCCCTTCACTTCTAGTTCTGCCGCACCAAGGGGGGGTATCCCTATAGCTAAAGATTTAATCTTGGACTTGCCTAATGATAGAAAGATTTAACTTTACAATAACAGGCAGAATACTCTCATGTGTGGACCAAGACATGCATGATACATCACAAGGTTGGCATCATTCTTAGACATATCTAACTAGTTGAGGATGAGAGCATGTAGGGGTCCTACTTCTACTCCTACAACTAACAGGTTAGAAATTTGAAAGGATTTGTATTAATGTTTTGGATGCAAGACAGAGGATTTTGAATCATAACTACTAATCCAAAAGCAAACCAGTGCCTATCTTAGGGCAAGGAGTCAACTAGATGTATACAAGAAAATGATTTGCAACTGGCATCCAAGTTTTAAGGGGTTAGAACTGGTATTTTCCTTACAAACACCACCCAAGGATAAGTATTTAACTGTCTCTAATTTCATACATCCTAGCTGACATACAATCTTCTCCATACTCAACCTAAAACAATTTAATCCACTCCTTGAATGGAAGTTAAAGATTAAGCATGTGACACAGAAATCTATACCCTAGAATCTGAGAACCCTTAGCAACCAGATTCAAAAGAAGAGAATGCATACAACACATGGAGACAGACAGATAAACACATGCAATAATGCATTTTTCATATAAAATGACAGGAAACTGAACATATGTGCAAGGTGCACTCAAATGCAACTCATAAACTCTAACAAAGATAAAACAGCCAGGAAAATGTTCTGTCTTTCATTATTTTTCCCCCAAAAATGTCCAAGTCTTCAACAACCACCAATGAGTAACACAGTTTGCATTTTATAACAAGAATGTGTACTCAGCAATAATTACATGGCAATTCAAAAATTCTGCCAGATACAGTGGACCCAAAAATGGCGCCCGAAACATTAAAAGCATAGGCAGAACAAGAGGGAAAAATAGGTGAGCTCGGGAGATGCACCGCCACTCGCAGATTTTCCTCATAAATCCGGTAGGTTGCTGTCAATGATTGACCCATACCATTGTGATTTCACCATTACTGGCCAAACCTACCATGGCCTCTAGAAACACAGGTACTATGTACTTCTAAAGTTTTCCCGCCTGAAAATAGCCGCAGATACAAAGAAAACCTTCCCTGCTAAGAGTTTAAAAGATGGCCGTCGATTCTCCTCCCATCATTGAGATCTGTGGCCTCAAATCACTTTGAAAAGCTGCCCACCAATTAGAATGTGCCATCTAGACACCCTGTTCTTCCATTACTAACTTTTCCTCTTCGCAACATACATTTTGCCTTGTCCGCCACTTTTGCCCCTTTTTGCCTTGTATATGCATATTCAAATGCATATACAACTACCCACTTTCCTACCTTTCAAATCCTTTGTATATGCCAATGCATATACATACAACTGTTTAACATACAAGGCAGACCCCAAATTTGTATAGAACAAATTGAAATTCTACTCGGGTCTAGCTTGTAACACCTTTTGAGTCTTTCCATTTTGTATATTGCATACATACAATGCAATATACATGCCGCGGATTTCAAATGTTATGAAATAGATTGGGACAGTTTTCAAATCTGGGCCTTGTATCACATCCCTTTGTATATTGGCAAACACAATATACATACAAGCCATGGACCTCAAATGTTTATGAAGCAGCTTGAAATCTCCATTGGGTCCAGATTGTATTTAACTCATTGCACTTAAAATTGTATATCAGCATATACAATGCACAATATACATGCAAGCCGCAGACGCCAGTGCTGAATTAGCCAAATCTGACTTTTGAATCAGGTCTGGCTTGCATCTTTAGAATATATGTTCCTCTTGTATCTTTTCCCTTTGCAAGTTTCGATTGTATGTTGGGAACATACAAACCTAACATACAATGCGTGGACACCACCTGCTTTACAAATGCAATTAACTATCTTGCCACGTCCACCTTGCACTTGTTCATTTGTATATTTCCTTTTGTATATCAGACATACATTCGACTTTGCATGTCGACCCTTGCACATTTATTCTTTGCATATAGCGAATGTATACTGCATATACATTTTGCTTTGTATGTGAGCCAGACCCCACCCCATGTATCTATGCTACTTTTTATGTTGCCGAATATACAAGGCCCCTTGTATATTTACACTGTAGCGAATGTATATGCGCCCCCTTTGTATATCTGTAATGTACATTCTCAGTGTATGTCAGACATACATTCACCATTGCATCTATCTCGATGTACATTGACCCTTGTATGTTTCGCTTGTATGCCGCCAATGTATATTTTCTTTGCATGTTTTCCTTTGCATCTACCTGTTGCATGTCTAAACATACAACACAAATATACATGCAAACCCTCATATACATGCAGGCAATATTCCTAGAATCTGCGATAGATTCCTCAATGTATATGCACCTTTTTTTAAGCCCGATATGCATACAAGAATGCATATAACTAATTTTTCATCATTTTTGAAGGTCGATTGAACATACAAACCGCCTTGTATGCTCGAATACACATTTGAACCTACACGTATATACCAATGGCCTTGTATATACAAAGACACATGCATACAACAATTTGTTGCACTTTTCAAAGCCCGATATGCATAAAATGAGGCCGAGGGACTTAGAATTTTTGGATTTTTAGGGAAGGGGTCTGCAGATTTAAATGCCCGAAACCTGAATGTTTATGTAGGCACCACCACCTCATATGACTTTTTCCCATCTTCCTCCCCTGTTCTTGCGAACCCTAATCTCCTCTTCCTCATAAAAAACTTCTCGAGCAGTAGAAAAATATTGTGTTTCTTTCTTTGAGGTATATAGCAAGATTTTGTGGCTACATTTCACTCATTGGAATAGGGGAAAGGGGTTAGTTGCTACCAGGCCCCAATAACTGCTATATTTTATGTTTTTAATCACTTGACCTCCCAATTAAAGTTTTAAAAAGAACCAATACATGTAAAATACCAACCTAATAAATTAACAAAAATACACCAATACATGTTCACAACATTTGTACATGTTTACAACATTTGTACATGTTCACAAATGCACCAATACATGTTCACATCTCCAATAAATTAACCAATGAAATAAAGACAAGTGCACAAATGTGATGGCAAGCGGTTACTGGCACATCGTTGCACATGTATGGGGCGACATCTTGAAATGACACTTTTTCAACCCATGTGCACATAATGCATCGTACAGTGAAATGTATAAGTGCCCAGAAGCTAAAAGAATAGCTTTAAGCTCTTTGATCACATACAGAGAAACCCAAAAAATCATCAAAATCTAATATGTCTAGCTATGAGCTTGATATGTGCGAAGTTAGGGCTGGTGGCTACTGGCCCCTCTCCCTTAGTGATGTTTACATACATGACTTGATCATCTTCTCTTGTTACTTATGCCTTTTGGTCGAGGGCCCCTTTGTTGGACTGATAAAGGGGAGGCACTAGCCAATGGGATAAAGTTTGGGATTTATAATAAGGGAGAAAGATGTAAGGACCATTCCATTTAAAGATCTAGGAGAGTAAAAATAGTAGAAATAATTTTAGATATAAGGGAAAAATATTTTATAACAATAATAATAATGAAATAGTTTTATAAATTAGCACTTGCACCCATTGGATGTTCAAGGAATATGTCGATAGGGACAATCGATGAGTTTCAAAAAAAAATTAGCGTTAATTTTTTATGACATAATTCTAGTGTGAGACAATTTCAAGCACTATAATTCTCACATATAAAATCCTATTGGTCTAAGCAGACATTTATTGCCTTGCCTTATATTGTCTTTGAATTCATGGATTATGATTAAATTGGAAAGAAAAAAGAATAGAGGAGTAATAGTCATTTATTTAGTCATTTTTATTTGTCTGACCAAATATATAGTTGTGTTTTTTGTCCGATGATCAAAAAATAGTCATTTATTTAGTCATTTATTTGGTCATTTATTTAGTCATTTCAACTGATGACCAAATTTGTCATTTATTTGGTCATTTATTTAGTCATTTCAACTGATGACCAAATTAGTCATTTATAGTTGTGTTGCAAAAAAATTTGGTCACGTGACAAAAAGTTTACCTGCTCATTTATTTGCAATATTTGTTCTAGTGATAGATAAACTCCTCTTTACTAAGAACATAATCAAACCATGATGAGATAATTAAGATGGGCAATTTTTCTTTCTATATTCAACAAACATCCTCTTTAACAAATTGAATAGAAAATTTGGGACATTCACTACCCTTCCATGACGAAGATGGCTCAAAAGTTTAAAATGCGTATAGAGTAAAGATTGATTCCCATCACAAGTAAGATTTTAATAATGTAGGTAGCTATAGAGGCCCATAACTAGGGTAAAGAGAGATGTTTTATACCTTGAGATGTCGATTCCATCCTTTCTCCTGGTTATATGAACTCAGCCCTTGCAAAAATGACATCTGCTCTTATAGGGAATTCTTCTCCAACTGTCCATAGCCCTGTAACTTTAGCTATAGATGCTATAGTCATGTAAACACATAAACCTTTCACTGTAGCTTCCTCATTATGGAATGTCTCTACAAATTGCTAAGTAATGTCTTCATCATATTTTGTTATCCTAAGAAAATATTGCAACCATCCCACCTGTTGAGAAATCGGCAAACCCTCCCCGTCGGCTAATAGTGTTGAGTGAACAGTAGGCTCTCTTCTAATTAGGTCACCACCCATATTTATATCTCATGAAAATGCTCAATCCCCTATTCTCAATCCAATTCTACTCACTAGGCTATTATTACCCAATTCCACTCACCAGGATCTTACCACTTGTTTTTTTCCAATTTCTTAGTCTATTTGTCTTATATGTTATGTGGTAGATAGTAATATTTATGAAGTAATAGATTAATAAGTTTGAATGTATGTGAAATAATTCAGTATCCCCCCAACTATAAGCTCATTTGTCCTCAAATGAGAATACATGTCAATGTTAGGGAGAAACGGGTTTAAAGCATGTCATAGTTATATAATATGTAAAATTAATAATGTGTGAACAATGAAAGTCATAAAATAAGTAGCAATAAATGTTAATTAAAGTAATTTGTGAGATAAATATCATTCAAGTGATGCCAAAATTAGAATTGTTGCATTGAAAAATGATTGCATTATGGGTTGAGTTGATGTGCTCGATGAATGAGCTAGAGCGAATCACAATGATGTGATAGTGAAAAAGATGTGCTGAAGGAATGTGTAGTAGAAATGTGACATATAGCAAGAAAGTACAATCTAGCAGAAGATGTCAGCATACAAATGCCATAAGAAAATGTGCTACAAGAAGTAGTAGCTGCATTCATGGAAGTAGACTGTGAAATGAATAGGTCCCATGTGCATTGGTTGCAGGTGCAGCTATTCTAGGTCCCAAGTGAATGAAAAACCTTGGTTGCAGGTGCAACAAATACAGGTCACATGGAACAATAGGTTGCCTTTGGCTACAGGTCCCTTTAATGAAGTGGTGTAATGCCAAAGGATAGCTCTAGTTTATCATGGTAACTAAAGTGATGGAGTCTATACTCTGATTAGAAGATCACTTTTTTTATTTCTATTGCTATGTGATGTGTGTGCATTGTGTGTTTTTATTTATGTACAAAGTTTGTAGAACTCAAACTTACTATGGAACTTCAGTCAAGCTGGCAACTTGATCTATACTTGAACATTATTATCAGCTACTACTTGGATGGAATCCTCATCGGAGATAGAGGGCTGTGGAACTTCATTATCCTTATCTGCCTTTAATTGTTGGAGAAATGCATCTTTACTTAAAGGATTCTTATACAATTTCAATCAATGCACATTAACCATTAGTGAGATCTAACTTGGTCAATTGTAGTTAATTGGACTGCACCATTTGGGAAAACTTCCTTGATCTCATAAGGGACTAACCACCTAGTATGCAATTTTCCCTTATGATCTTTATACATGGAGTCATAGAGAAGTGTCCAATCACCTACCTGAAAGTCCTTGGTTTTGATATACTAATCATGCCATTTGATTCTCTAGTTTTGTACTATTTTAGTGTGATGAATTGCTTCCATCTTGAGCTCTTCCAAGGCATTAAGCTGATGTAGTCTTTCCTTTTGAGCTATTGACAGGGCCATACCAAGTTGGATAGTTGTTCTCAGTGTTTTATATTCAAACTCAATAGGAAGGACAACCTTCTTTCCATAAAATAACTCATAAGGTGTGTACCCTATTGTTGTCTTCCATGTAGTTCTATATTCCCAAACTGCTTCATAGAGTCTTGTTGCCCAGTCTTTCTTATGTAATGTAATTGTCTTTGTCAATATTGCATCAATCTCTATGTTGGTTACCTCAACTTGACCATTTGACTATGGATGATACGGAGTGGACTTTTTATGTTTGATTTCATACTCATGAATAAGGCTAGCAATCAGTGCAGATGTATACCATGGCCTTTGATCTATGACTATTTCCCTTGGGACCCCATACCTTGTAAATATTTCTTCCTAGAGGAATGCATCAACCTTAATATCTGTAGTTACTGCCAAGGCTTTCACTCCTACCCATTTTGTAAGATAATTAGTGCAAACAAGTATATATTCCTTATGGTTAGAAGGTGGATCTATGAGTCCAATAAAATCAATGCCCCATTTGTCAATTGGTGTGGCCACCAATTGTGGTTGTAGAGGCATTTCATCACTTCTTGTAGGTCTACCCATCCTTTGACAGTGGTCACATCTTCTTGTATAGAGAGTTGTATCTTTATGCAATGTTGGCCAATAATATCCAGTATTTAGAATTTTGATTGTTGTCCTCTTAGTTGCAAACTATCCACCACAGAGTTCATCATGACATGCTCAAAGAATGTCATACACTTCATCTTCCCTAATACACCTCATAATATAATCAAGTCCTGTATAGAAGAGATAACTAGATACCCATGAATAGGGAAAGTTGCATTCCACAAGGTGGCGCCTCTCTCTGAGTGAGAGGTGTGAAGATGTTTTCCCTGTGACTAGATAATTTGCTATATCTACATACCAAGGAGTTTGTATAGTCAGTACAAATAAGTGTTCATCTGGAAAAGAATCATCAATGATTGGGTCCTCATGACAAGTGGGGAGCCTAGAGAGGAAGTTAGCAACAACATTGGCCTTTCCTGGCTTGTCCACAATAGTGATATCAAATTCTTGAAGAAGTAGTAACCATCTAACCAATCTACCACTTACCACTAGCTTGTTCATAAGATATCTTATTGCTACATGGTTAGTGTGAATGTAAACAAGATACCTGCTGATATAATGCCTAAACTTATTAATTGCATAAACAACAGCTAACATTTATTTCTCAGTAACAGTATAGTTAAGTTCAACACCTTGAAGATTCTTGTTGATGTAGTAAATTGCATATTCCACATTTCCTTCTTTCTATCCTAACAAAGCTTCCACTACAAAATCTAAAGCATCTATATGTATATGAAAAGGTATTGCCCAATTAGGTCCTCTGAGTATAGGTGTCTTTTTTAATGACTCTTTGAGATGGTCAAAGGATATCTAACAGTTAGTTGTCTAATTAAATTTTGCATATTTAGAGAGTAAGAAAAACAAATGAGCAACAATTTTACTGAAGCCCTTTATAAATCTTCTATAATAACCTACATGACCTAGAAATCTTCTAACATCTTTCTATTTTTGAGAAACATGTAAGGTTGAAATGATTTCAATTTTGTGTGGATCCACTTGAATTCCTGCTTTGGACAAAAAGTGGCCAAGCACTACTCCTTGCATCATCATGAAACATTTTTCATGATTAAGGGACAAGTTATGATCTTGACATCTCTGTAGTACTTTTTCAAGGTTCTTCAAGGCATCCTCATAAGACTCTCCATAAGTGGTAAACTAATCCATATAAACTTCCATAGAGTCATGGGCAAGGTCAACAAAGATGCTTAAAATAACTGTCTGAAATGTGGTAGGTGCATTGTAGAGTCCAAACGGAAGGACAGAATAGGCATATGTCCCCCATGGGCATGTGAATGTGGTCTTATCCTGGTCTTCAAGAGCTATCTTGATCTGATTATATCAATTGAATCTATCAAGAAAAGAAAAATGCTTTTTACTAGCCAAGGACTCTAAGACCTGGTCAATGAAAGGAGGAGGGAAATGATCTTTCCTAGTGACAGTATTTAATTCTCTATATTCTACACAAACTCTCCACTTGCCTCCTTTCTTTGGCACTATTACCAATGGAGACACCCATTGACTATCTGATATTGGGTATATGAATCCTGCATCCAGTAATTTCTGTAATTCATTCTTCACTATGTCTCTTACTATAGGGTTCATCCTTCTTTGAGGCTGCCTAACTAGTCTGCATCCTTCATTAATGTATATCCTATGCATGCAAAGGTTAGGGTCAATTCCCTTCATATCATGATATTCCCATGCAAATGTTGTCTTATGATTTTGTAGTATTTTAATCAGTTTAGTCTTTTGGACAAATGTCAATTCATTGTTGATGTTAAGTGTTCTGCCTGGCGTAATGTCAACTGGTGTTGCCAAGGCCATTATAGAGGCAATATCCAACCCTTATAAGTTGAGACTACAACTATGAGGCAGCAACTAATGAAACATTCTACTAGTGGAAGCATAGACTAGAGTATTGATTATAGGCAGAATATTGTGAAGGGGGCAGGCCCTACATATTAGACATGGGTCTTGCTATATATTTGTTCCATAATTATTTTGTATGACTTTGAAAAGCACTTCATCTTCATCCTGGATAGCTAGTAGTGGGTCTCTTTCAATTGTCATTAATTTCTGAAGAGAATATTGATCAAGATCCCCTAGGTCTAGCCAAATAGATTGCTCCATATTAGAAAAATTTTGAGTAGGTGGATAAAGGACCAACATCTTTGTTACATTCTCATTGGAAATTATCATATTTCCTAACCAACATCCTATGAAGGCATCTATTGTTGCCAACCAGGGTCTCCCTAGAATAAGTGGATATCCCACTAGGCTAGCTTTGGCCTACAAGACCATAAATTCTGTAGGGTATTCCCATGAATCCAATGTGATTACAAGATCCTTAATGACCCCTTCTAGCTTGACTATGGACCTATCTGCCAATTGGAGTATTGTGGGAGTAGGTCTAAGGTTATCTAACTAAAGGTTATTCATTTTTTATTTTGTCATTACATTGATGGTTGCACCTAGGTCAAACAAGTTGTTTTTGATAAGGGTACCATAGGGCTTCCAAGATCTACATATTTTGGAACATCCAAGTTACCTAACATGATATCAGCAAGTTATCCCATAACATGGACTATCTGAAGTGTTACAAGTATGGGCCTAACCAATGTTGTCATTGATGTCAACATACTCCTATTGCATTATTGATAAGGTTGAATGAACTGTTTGTTGAGGATATTGAGAAAATTGGTCATATCAGGAATAGTGAAGACAGTAAGATAAAAGTCCAAGATAAGATGAGGATAAGAGAATGTGGTTTAAAGGGTTTGTAGATATGTGTCTTAAGGTGATCCAGTAAAGATTTCAGAGGTCAGCATGAATATCTGAAGAAGTTGTGGTCATTTAAGTAAAACCGGTTCCTGTAGGTGTTCAGAGGTGACAGAGTGATACAGAAAGGTCCGGTGAGATCCAGAAATGAATTATCCTATTCTGTGGATTTGAGGGAGTGTTGAGGAAGTCTTTGTAAAGTGTCAACTTGTTTGGTTCATGGTTTGAAGGTCCACAAGAATCTATTCCTTTGTGACAATGATGATAGACTGTGTTCTTGAGGTTTCGAATGATGGAGAGAAGGATTTCAGTAAGCAGATGAAGTGTGGATGTTCTTGGTGATTTAGAAAATCTTGTGGAGGTCTTTGGATCATGTCCAGTTCGTGTTGGTGGTCCACATTGAAGATTAAGCTCACATTTGAAGAATTACTTCTGGATGAAGGTGTTCTTCCTGAGACTGGCCGATCGGATGAGTTACACATCCTGCGGATGCTCTTATAGTTGTTTGCCAACTTAGATAATTATTCCTAAGTCGGTGTCTTGTATAAATAAGGAATTGTGAAGTCATTTCAAAATGTGTCTTGTGGAGATGAGAGTGTAGTTGTGAGGAGGAGAGCGAAAGGCAGAGTAGAAGTATTGGGCTTAAATAGAACTGACTCAAGCATGGTGAAGATGCTATTTTCCAGTTCAAGTATGTGATACTTATTCTTCTGTAGACAATGTGTCTCTTGTAGGTAGTGGGCCTCTTGTGAATAGTGTGCTTAGGCAGTGAGCCCTAATTGGCATGTGTCATTTGTTCTTTCTATTCTTCTAACAGAGAATACAATCTTGGGTTAATCACCCCGTGGTTTTTCCCTTAACCGGGTTTTCCACGCAAAATCTTGGTGTCTTATGTGTTGATGTGTTTTTTCTCTTGATTGAATGCATTATGTTTCCATAATTGATTTATTGATATGCTACTAAATTACTAAGAAGATTTTAAGTGTGTAATTGGAAAGAAAGTTTTGACAACTGATTCACCCCCCCTCTCAGTTGTCTGTCCTTAATCTAAAAATTGGTATCAGAGCCAAGTTCCTCTAAAAGGAGCTTAACCGCTTGAGCAGATCGAGGATGTTGTCCTACAAGAAGGATAATCCAAAGTTTGATGGAACCAATTTTAATCTTTGGAAAAGTCGCATGAAATGTGACTTGCAATGTATGGGAATGTAGTACTGGAACATGGCCTCAACAAAGTATACTCCTCAGGGTGGTCCAAAATCCCCAAATGAAATCACAGATGCTTGAAACAATCTGTGGACTATAGAAGCTCTTCTAAGTGCACTATCTAATTTGGACCTTTCAAATGTTGTTGACCTACCAACTACTTTTGAGATTTGGCAAAAATTGGAACTTCTACATGAAGGAGACAAGTATGTTAAATGTGCAAGGTTACAAAGTCTAAAAGGGAAATTTGAAAATATGAAGATGAGAGATGGTGAAAATATTACTACTTTTATGCCAAGAGTAAATGAGATTGTTTGTGGAATTAGAAATGCTGGTGGAGTCTTGGATGAAGATGAGATTGTTGGCAAAATTCTCAAATCCCTTCCTACTTCTTATAAAATCAAGGTTGCTGCCATTGAAGAATTCAGAGCCCATACAACTATCACAAGAGATCAATTGGCAGGTAAATTGGCTACATTTGAAATGACCGAGTTTGGAGATGCCCCTCCTAAGACTAAATCTGCATTTAAAGCCAGTGCCTCTGTGAAAGGTAAACAAAGGTTTGATCTGGGAGAGAACTCTTCAAGGAAACTCTCATGGTATGATAAAGCAAGAAAAGACCTAGAAGAAGAGGAAGCAGAAACTACTCAACTTGAAGCCCTTATTGCAAAAAGACTGCCAAGAGGATCCGGTAAGTATGAAGGGAAATTGCCTTTTAAGTGTTTTAACTGCAATAAGATTGGTCATTTTGCCTCAAAGTGTCTGGAAATATTTTCAAGGCCAAATCCTAATAGATCAAGGTTCCAAAAGAACTGTTACTATGTTCATGAGGAAGATGATAATGGAGTAACAGATGATGAATCAGAGATAGGAAACAAATCTAGAAGTGATTGGGTGTTTATTGCCATCAAGGAAGCAGAACCATTGTCCTCTGAATCTATCAATCATAAAGTTGTAGAAAGAGCTTTGGCTGCCCAAATTGAAGAAAAGGATGATTGGGTCATTGATAGTGGATGCTCTCACCATTTGACAGGTGACAAAAATAAGTTCATAGATTTGGAAAGGTATGAAGGAGGAGTGGTAAAGTTTGGTGATAATTCTGTTGGTAGAATCAGAGGAAGAGGAACTATTTCTTTTGATGGAAGGAACAAAACCAGTAATGTACTGTATGTTGAAGGACTGAAGCACAATCTTCTCAATATTCATCATTTGGTGGACAAAGGTTATGATCTCTAATTCAAGAATGGAAAATGCAAGATCTTTTAAAGTTCTGGAATAGAGATTGCATCCGGTACTCAAACTAAAGGTAATATCTTCCACTTGGTTGGTACTGGTAAAAGTTGTTTATTTGGTCAAGTTGATCAGAGTTGGATATGGCATAGGAGAATGTGTCATGTGAATTTTGATAATATCATCAAGATAAGCAATATTCAGGCTGTAAGAGATCTTCAAAAACTGGTCAAACCTACAAATAGTTTGTGCAAAGAATGTCAGTTGGGAAAACAAAGTAGTCTCATTTAAAAGCAAGGAACAATCTTCTACTAGATTATTGGACTTAGTTCATACTGATCTTTGTGGTCTGGCAAGAATCAGGAGTGTGCAAGGTGATAGATACTTCATGTTACTAATTGATGACTATTCCTAGATGATGTGGGTAACTTTTCTGAAAGAAAAGTTAGAAGCCCTTGAGAAATTCAAAATATTCAAGGCTATGGTAGAGAATGAAACCAGATTATAATTGAAATGTCTGAGGTTTGAAAGAGGTAAAGAATTCACATCCGGTGAATTCATAGATTTCTGTGAGAAACATGGAATAAAGAGACAGTTGTCTGCTCCTAGGACTCCATAGCAGAATGAAGTAGTTGAGAGAAAGAACTAGACCATCCAGGAAGCATCTAGGACCATGATGATAGAAGAAAATGTACCTCAGATCTATTGGAGAGAAGCTGTTAGCACTGTAGTCTATACTCTCAATCGAGTTCAAGTCAGAAGCAATATCGGTAAGACTCCTTATGAACTTTGGTTTGGCATCACTCCCACTATAAGGTATTTCAGAGTTTTTGGTAGCAAATGTTACATCAAAAGAGATGAATATCTAGGAAAGTTTGATGCTAGAAGTGATGAAGAATAATTCTTGGGTTACTCTACTCAAAGCAAAGCATACCGGTGTTATATCAAGAGACTAAGAAAGATGATAGAAAGTTCAAATGTGAAGGTTGATGAAGGAACTGAAAAACCCTCAAGGTTTTATGAATATGATGAAGATGATCAGAATGGTGTTCTAATTCAAGGAGCCCAAGCCACTTCTGAAAATCAGATTCAAACTGATCTGGTAAATCAGGAAGCAGAGATGAGTTTTAATGAGCCTGATCAAGAATTAGAAGTGCAAGAAACTCCCAAAGTTCCAAGGTATGTAAGATTGAACCACTCTAAAGATCAGATCATAGGTGACAAAAGCAAAGGTGTGCAAACTAGAAGGAGAATTGCTCAAAATTCAGATGAGTATTGTCTGATTTCAAAGATTAAACCTAAGTTAATAGATGAAGCCTACAATGATGAAAACTAGACTAAAGCAATGGAGGAAGAGCTAATGCAAATTGAGAAAAATCACACTTGGGATCTTGTTCCCAAACCTAGAAATGAGAATGTGATTGGAACCAAATGGGTCTTCCAGAACAAACTAAATGAAGTTGGTGAAGTAATCAGAAATAAAGCCAGATTGGTTTGCAAGGGCTATTCTCAAATAGGAGTTGATTTTGAAGAAACTTTTACCTTGGTGGCAAGAATTGAAGCATTCGAATTATTTCTTGCTTTATCTACTTTCAAGGATTTCAAGGTATATCAGATGGATGTCAAGTCTGCCTTCCTGAATGGTGACTTGGAAGAAGAAGTGTGCATTGAGCAATCGGATGGATTTCAATTGTCTGATCATGGTGATATGGTCTACAGGTTGAAGAAGGCACTATATGGACTAAAGCAAGCCCCAAGAGCCTGGTATGAAAGATTGAATAAGCATCTTTTGAAGATTGGTTTCAACAAAGGTACTGCTGACAATAATTGTATTTCAAAATTGATCATGAGAACATCTTGATTGTTGAAGTGTTTGTTGATGATATCATCTTTGGAAGAAGAGATAGTATGTGTAAAACCTTTGCAAATCAAATGAAAAGTGAATTTGAGATTCCCATGCTTGGGGAAATGAATTTCTTCTTGGGTTTACAAATCACTCAAACAAAGAAAGGAATTTTTATTTCTCAGACCAAATATGTGAAAGAATTGTTGAAGAAATTTGGGATGGAAGATTCAAAACCAATGAATACTCCCATGGCAACTAGATGTAAATTGAGCAAAGATGATGAATCTCCTAAGGCTAATTAGAAAAAGTATAGGTCAATGATTGGAGGACTGTTGTATCTTACTCAAACTAGACCAGACATTATGGAAGCTATTGGTCTTGTTGCTAGATTCCAGGCTAATCCTAGAGAATCTCATGTCATGGCAATCAAGAGGATTTTTAGATATCTAAAAAAGACAGTTGAGTATGGCCTGTGGTATCCTAGAAATCATGATTTCTCTCTTCATGCATATACTAATGCGGATTGGGCAGGAGATGTGGATGACCGGAGGAGTACCAGTGGTGGAGCATTCTTTTTGGGAAAGAGATTGGTTTCTTGGCTGAGCAAGAAACAAGAGGCAATATCTCTATCCACTACAGAAGTAGAATATATTGTAGCAGTAGGTAGTTGCACTCAAGTTTTATGAATGAAGCAAATACTAAGAGACATAAGAGTGGAGTATGAGGAGCCTATCATAATTTTCTGTGCTAATTCAAGTGTAATAAATATATCTAAGAATCTGGTGTTGCATTCAAAAACTAAACATATATCCATCAAGTTTCACTTTTTGAGAGAGCAAGTAAACAAGAATGAAGTCAGATTGGAGTTTGTACCTTTCAAGGATCAAATTACAGATATCTTTACTAAACATCTACCTAAGGACTCTTTTGAGTATCTCAGGGAGAAGTTAGGGGTTATTGCCGCTCTGGTGATGAACTAAGGTGCACTAATGCACATCAGTTCGGTGGATATCATAGTCATATCTTGTGGTCCGGATTGATGATGGGGAGCTACTACTCAAGGGGAGTAGCAGGTATGATTCTAAAGTAGTGGAATTCCAAGTATGTGCCCTTTTCCATTAATGTCAAAGGGGGAGAGAAGACATGTGAAAAACAAGTGGTTGCTAATCAAAGGGGGAGCAGTAAAGGGAGAGAAGACATGTGAATGGTTGTTGCTGATAGGGGAAGTTGTGATAGTAAGGAGAAGTTCTTGTCTTGATGGTCAAAACAGTTTTTCACATCATATGTTTCCATCAATGACAAAGGGGGAGATTGTTGCAAGTATGGGCCTAACCGGTATTGTCATTGATGTTAACATACTCTTGTTGCATTAATGATAAGGATTGAATGATCTGTTTGCTGAGGATATTGAGAAAATTGGTCATATCAGGAACAGTGAAGAATAATGAAGACAATAAGATAAAAGTCCAAGATAAGATGAGGATAAGAGAATGTGGTTTAAAGGGTTTGTAGATATGTCTTAAGGTGATCCAATAAAGATTTTAGAGGTCCGCATGAATATCTGAAGAAGTTGTGGCCACTCAAGTAAAACTGGTTTCGGTAGGTGTTCAGAGGTGATAGAGTGATACAGAAAGGTCCGGTGAGATCCGGAAATGAATTATCCCATTTTGCGGATTTGAGGGAGTGTTGAGGAAGTCTTTGTGAAGTGTCAACTCATTTGGTTCATGGTTTGAAGGTCCACAAGCATCTATTCCTTTGTGATAGTGATGACAGACTGTGTTCTTGAGGTTCCAGATGATGGAGAGAAGGATTTCAGTAAGCAGATGAAGTGTGGATGT
Organism: Cunninghamia lanceolata; assembly: GCA_027924645.1. Taxonomy (NCBI): domain Eukaryota; kingdom Viridiplantae; phylum Streptophyta; class Pinopsida; order Cupressales; family Cupressaceae; genus Cunninghamia; species Cunninghamia lanceolata. The sequence continues at coordinate 23,384,247 of BSBN01000582.1, forward strand.
TCTTGGTGATTCAAACAAGCTTGTTGAGGTCTTTGGATCGTGTCCAGTTCATGTTGGTGGTTCGCATTGAAGATTAAGCTCGCATTTGAAGAATTACTTCTAGATGAAAGTGTTCTTCTTGAGACTGGCTGACTGGATGATTTATACATCCTGCAGATGCTCTTATAGTTGTTTTCTGACTTAGATGATTATTCCTAACCTGATGTCTTGTAAATAAGGAATTGTGAAGTCATTTCAAAGTGTGTCTTGTGGAGATGAGAGTGTGGTAGTGAGGAGGAGAGCGAAAAGCAGAGCAGAAGTATTGGGCTTAAGTGGAACTGACTCAAGCATGGTGAAGATGTTATTTTCCAGTTTAAGTATGTGATACTTATTCTTTTGTAGACAGTGTATCTCTTGTAGGCAGTGGGCCTCTTGTGAGCAGTGTGCTTGAGTAGTGAGCCCTAATTGGCATGTGCCATTTATTCTTTCTATTCCTCTAATAGAGAATACAATCTTGGGTTAATCACCCCATGGTTTTTCCCTTAACCAGGTTTTCCACGTCAAAATCTTGGTGTCTTATGTGTTGATGTGTTTTTGCTCTTGATTGAATGCATTATGTTTCCATAATTGATTTATTGATATGCTACTAAATCACTAAGAAGATTTTAAGTGTGTAATTGGAAAGAAAGTTTTGACAACTAATTTACCCCCTCCCTCAGTTGTCTGTCTTGAATCTAACATGAAGATCTTTTCTCTTCCTTCCCAGTTTCTTAAGGCATAACTCCCTTACAGCCTTGGTATATATGGGTACATCCTTGATATCTTGGATAAGGAGTATTTTAACACAGACATTCTTTAGTTGCCCAATGAAATCAAAATCATGCTCAGATGGAGTTAATGGAAGGTGCATTTTTAATCTCTCTAGAAATGGAGGGCTTCTAGTAATGTTTTCTTCTTATAGAGATATTTTCTCAGAAGCCTTTTGCTAGTTATTTAGATGGTTTCCAGTGATGGAGGGTTGTTCCTCATCAAGAAGTTTTGTGATGAGTGGTGATGGTGGGCCAGCAAGCATCTTTCCTGAGTGTAGGTGCACATCACTAACTTCAACTGTATAGGTTGGGTATTGGATGGCCTCATTAGTATAGGCCTACTAAATAGGCTTGTTGTTAGGGTTAGGTGCAGGTTATGCCAGTAATTGAGTAGCTTTAGGTGGGGCATGAGTAGGTGAGGCTGTATTTGGCATAAGGGCAGGTTGCTGAGGTGGGGCTTGCTGTGGCTATGGGTAGTTCATATTTAGATTTTTCCAAGGTTGGTTCCCATGCTATTGTTGTGGCCATGGGTTTTGATTGGCCTACCATTGTGGATTATAATTTGAGGATTTGGATGGATGCTAAGGCCATACCCCCTACTGCTGGGTCCAACTAGGTTACATGGTTACCCATTACTGTTGTGGCTAGTTATACCAAGGTACATTGTACCTGTTACCATATTTTTACCACAACTCAAAATTGGTTGAGCAGATGTGACAAATTCATTTTTTGAGTGAGGCTAAACATTCTTTTGTTATGAGTTATTTACATGGTTATTATGTTATCAGTTTTAAATGTAGTTCAGTTGTTCAAAAAGGAGGAAAAGATTTCAAATAATTCATTGCATTGCAGAATATTTACAGGAGAGATAAGTATTTCATTCATGACAATGATTATTCATTTACAAGTTAAAATACATAAAAGAATAAGCATTGCATTGAAAGAAATAATGACATATCAGATGTCCCACACAAGCTGTGGGTTATAGCTGAACATATGCAGATATAAAGAAAATGTTATGCATCTAATGATGAGAAATGAAGGTCATAGCCATCATTACCTTAGGGGTTGTCGATCTTCGAAGTTGTCTCATGTCCTGCTCCTGATCTCGACATGAACCTGCAAGAATGTGAAGGGTCCTGTTAGAGCTCCAATTATGAAAACCCTGTATTCTATCAGAAGAGGCATAATACTTTGTTTATAATGCATTGATCAATGATCATCATCCACATGTGGAAGGAACTGAGAAATAAAAAATCATAGTAGAACTTCATTGTTTTATTCTAATGTGTTTATTTCATGTGTAGGTATAGGATAAGTCATGTAGCTGATTGAAGATATTCAACATGTGGTGTCAAGTGGGCTCCCACAAGGGTTGAGACTAGCATGCTTCTTCCCCTTAATCTTAGAAGGGATGAATGGAAAAGGAAAGAATCATTATTTACATTTACATGACAAACTGAAGGAATAACAAAAGTAATCATATGCATTAATTTCTGTTTTAGGACAAAATTATGATTATAGTTCAAGGAATGAAATGGAACCATAAAAATGAACTGAACTGTAAAAGGGATAGCATTTAATGCATATAACAGTTGTCATTATTTCAGCTGTCATTGGAAAGATGGAGTTCAGGTATTTCACTTGTATATCTTTCATGATATTTTTATGCATAAGAGAAAAATGAAAATATCAAGTACATTTCCATCATTTGAATGTCAATGGTTGCCAATGGATGATATCATGCAATTGTACATGATTGTTTGATCATAACATAACATCAGAAGAAGATGGCATTTTTATGCATAATTTAAATGAATTGAAAGGTGTGAGTGGACAACAAAACATGGAACAACATATGCTATTATTTCTCTTTCATGTTGAAATAGGGTACATTCATCATATGGAGCTATCATATTTTTTAATCATGAGATGATCTTATGTCATGAAGATATCAAGATAAGTTTTAACAAATAATGCTACAGGAGGTAATCAAGATAGGATAGCCCAATAAATGAAATGGCCAAATCATGGCCAGAGATCTACAATGAAATAGAGCTATCATTCAACAGTGTTATCATAATTTTGTTTGAAACATCATATGTATGTTACAGGTTGTCAAACTATTTTAGGTCTGTGTGTATCAAAGATTTCATCAACTGCATACATTCAAAGGGATAGTTAACTGATGACCATCTCCTATTGTCATCATGTATATGCTATAGATAAAGTAACCATGTTAGATATATGCATTATAGATGTAGTACAGCAATGGGTCATCTTAGTGATCAAGATATGTATATGCCTCTATGCCATTATGATAAGTTATAGTGGCAAGAATGTATAAATCTACATAACATCTACAGAATATCATAAGTTTCCATGTGGACAACTAATAAAGAAAAGCCATACTGTATGTGGTATATAAGAAGGAACAGCGCACTGAATCAATGCCAAAGTGTGTTTTATCAAGTATGTGCATATTAAATGATAAATCTCAGAAGAAATCAGAATAGAGAGCATCTACAGATCAAATGAGCTTTTTGTCATGAAGTAAATAAACAGTCAAGATGTCATGTTAAGAGAAAGCCACTATCATCCCAAAAGACATGTGATATAAGTGCCAAATGTGCTTTCCATGGTTGTAGGAGAAACCACATGAAATATGAAAAGTTGAACATCTAAACAAAATGGTAGTCACCAATGGTATCTACAAAAATGAAATATGTATATCTGATAGCTAACATGTTGTGCATAGGGTAGATTATCTTCTTCTTGTTTGTTCAGAACCATACAAGTTTTTACACTGACCAGATAGAAGTTTTTAACCATGAAAGAGTATATCTTCATCTAACAGTTAGAGTGAATGATAAAGTGAATACAGAGGCATATCTTACCAGCCACAGCCCCATGGTGACAAAAACCCATGTATATGAAAGGGTACTTAGAAATGGAAATGAGTGCTCAAAAATATATCTTTCTAGCCATGGACCATAACACAACAACAAATACATATCAGATGGAGAAGGTCAGAATTTTATAAAGGACTATAGCTATGGCCATACGAAGTTACATGAATTCTTTCATGATATGTCAAATCCCCATCTAGGGTTTAGAACTAGATACAAGTATGTACAGAAATGACAGAAACAAAGCTATGGCAAGCATATCGAGCACAAATGCATTGCTACATGTTGCGGCCTCTCAAAATGGCACATACAAAAATACAAGTAAAAACTATCTTTTACTTAAGCCCTCTTATGGTTTCAAAGAAGTAAATGCAAATACAGTTGTTTTTATACAAATGCTGAGTATCTAGTGGAAGGTTTCGAGCCATGAAAAAACAAAAACCATTTCATTTATGTGTAGAGGTGTTAAACTTCGACTGTTGCCAAGATTAATTTTTTCCATAAAAAAAATCAAAAGCCATTTCATTCTCAAGCAAATACAGCTACCAGGTAAAAAACACATGGCCGTGGGATTTAAAATCCCAAAATATACAAAATGCTAAAGAGAATGAAATATATGGTGATAAAGATGAAGTTTACCTGTGTTTGAAGAAATGCATAGCAATAGTGGGTTTTCACTTCAAATTCCTCTTAGATAGCTCAATACAGTCGGTCATGATGCACATAAACTCAAGGAGGAGTGACATAGTCAGTAATATGTAAACATTCATCAGAAATAATATACAAGCCATAGTTTTCAAACCTTTTAACTCAGAAATCTTAAGTAGAATGGACGAAACAACAAGGAAAAGAGCCAAACATATATTAGAAGACCATTTACCTTATCTTTGTTGCAAAGTTTCATGAAGGTTAAGCACAAAAAAGCTAGAGAGATGGAGTTTTCATGGAGAAACCCTAGGGGTTTCAATGTTGGATACAAAGCCCAAATCCTCAAAAAATGAAGGTACAAATGATGCAAAAAGATAGGGTGAAATTTGGCTTTTGTTCTTAGGGTTTCATTTAACCCTAATCGAATGTTGACATTTTTGTCACATTCTTTTCTTTTTGTGACCCAAATTAATACCTTGTGGTATTTTTTGTTCACCATGGTTCCTAAGTCTTATGGCTTAGTGAGGTCGACCATGGCTCCCTCTTGATTTTAATTCTTTTAAAATATGCTAAGTCACCTTGTATTTGCCATATGGGAATAGGGATGGAGTCCATGCCACAAGATAATATGCAACCATCCTTTTTGATGTGAGACAAGTCTACATACCATGGATATCACCAACTCATGTGTAGATAATCCAACAGGGCTCTTTATTTTTTGCAGATATCATATGTTCCCTTGATATTATTTTTATGATTTTTTGTCAAAAAATCAAGCATTGTAACTTTGAATGGAAAAATTATAAGCCGTAGAGATTTGTTTTTGTTGGCAAGAGACATTGCTTCACATTGATAAGTGTTGTCATTGATGGCAACTAAGATCATCCCAATCATTCGTATAACACAATTTGTTCACACCAAAAGTTAGAATCAGAATTTGTCTAAGTTTGGGCAGTCAGAAATAGAGTAGGTGACAGGGTCTGGTATCTTTGTCTGAATCTCTCTAGTAGAAAGGCATGGTTTACTGTGGATTTAAGGTAGTTGTAAGCATTGTCAAGACACTCTAAATCTACAGTTGTGTCCTCCGGTGATGAAGGACTCAAAAGATATTAGCTTCTGAGTATTGGGTTTCAATTTGATAGAATAGGTAGAAGAAGAACATGTTGACCTTGTGAATGATCTTAATTTTGGATGTATAGAAGTTCTTTATTGGGCAATTGGTGATGATAAGTGATGGTAGCTGACATGATTGAATATTTGTGAGTGCAAGTTTCGGTCTACATCTCATATTATGTATAGATCTAGCTGACAAAGCAGAATACTCGACAAAGTTCTAAATGTTCTTGAAGATGACTAGTAAAATGATTGTAGATCATGTTGCGGATATATATATCTGATGGAATTGGATGATTTAGGAGTGTGTGTGTGTGTTACGACTATGGTGCAATTGTGAAAAGAAGTAGAGATCAAAAGTTTAGATGCTAGCAGAGCAGTAAGAGGAGCAGAGTAAGGATGAAGTGTGTCAAGTCAGTTTTCTATGATTAACCGGAACTAAACTCCAGCATTGATAGATGCTAAATATCAGTTCAAATTCATTGTAACTCTTCTTCCTATAGGCAGTGAGCCTTCTTTTAAGCAGTGAGCTCTAGGCAATGAGCCAGAATGCATGTGCATTCCCCATTGTAATACTTTTAACACAATATAATGTTTGTGGGTTAACCCCCACCGTGGTTTTTCCCTTAACTGGGTTTCCATGTCAAAAATCTTGGTGTCAAGTGTATTATTTATATTTTTGCTCATGTGTTATTGATTAATGCTGAAATGTTTACATCATTGATTTGATTATAAGTTGTAAAGGAATATTAAAGGTAGAAATTGTTAAATTGTGTGACAACTGATTCACCCCCCTCTCAATTGTCCAAACCTAATTCAACAATTGGTATCAGAGACAAGTTCTTTAAGAGAAGCCTAACAGCTTAAGGAAAGGTCTTCGAAGGATTTTTCAATGGGTTCACTCAAAGATCAACTTCAATTGGCTTTAAAAGATCTTGATTAGTCCAAAGAAGAAATATCTAATCTAAAAGATGAACTCAAGGATGTTGATGATACCATTGAAATGTTTAAAGATAAATTAAATAAGTCTATGGGAAGGAATAAGGAGCTACTTCTACAGTTATCCAATTTAATTGAAGAAGATGGCATGAATGAAGCCTTGGAAGAAAAGACAAAGGAGTGTGAGAAGTTGTCAAAAGAAGTTGTTGTTCTGAAAGTTGAGATGGAATCTGGGGAAATGAGGCTAACCAAAGAAATTGAGAAAAGGAAGAAGACTGAAGAAGATTTGAATCAAACTCTAAAAGAAAGAACTGATGAATGTTATAGATTGGATAGTATAGCTAGCCATCTAAAGTATGATCTACAAGAAAGCAAAGACAATGAAAGAGATCTTGAAAGGCAAATTGTCATTCTCAGACATGACCTAGAAGTTGCAAATGAATACAAGGAGAAGTTCAAGATAAGTTCAGCTAAACTTGAAGCAATACTTGAGGGTCCAAAAAAGGCTGATGACAAGCATGGTCTTGGATATGAGAAAGGTGAAAGCTCTAGATTTGGACAAAGAAACTTTCAACCAAGGAATGGGAGAAACAGACCTAGAAGACCTCTGGTAAGACAACCTAATGCTCAAAGGTATCCATCTTTCAATGGAAATTGCTTCAAGTGCAATAAATTTGGCCATAAAGCCACTCAATGCAGAAGTAGAGTAAATCAAAATAATCCATCCTTCTTCAAACAATGCTTCAATTGCAAGAGGTATGGTCATAAATCCAATCAATACAGAAGTATGATAATGAACAACTCATCAAATAGAGGAAATAGGAATTCTTTCAATGGAAAATGCTTTGTATGCAATAGATTTGGACACATGGCCATTCAGTGTAGATCAAGAGAAAATCAATCAAATGGGAAAAGAAATGTTGTGTGCTTCCATTGTAACCGATCTGGTCATTTTGCAAGATTATGTAGAAGTAGGATTAATGAAAAAAGAGGTTCGGTAAATAGAAAACTAGATGAGCAGAGACAAGACAAAGGCAAAATAAAAATTAAAGAGAATGAGATCTAGAATGAAATAAGTGAGACATGGGTCAAGAAAGCAATTGTGAACCATATTAATGAGTCCACACTAGAATCTGGTGTAGATAATTCCTCAGGGAATTAAATTAGAAGCTTTGGCTGAGGGGGAGTTGCATCCCCCAGCTAGTAAGTAAGTGCCTAGATCTAGCATAGCGAGAAAATAGATCTTGGATTGTTTCAGATCATTTGGAAGGTTTTCCAAAAAAAAAAGTGGATATGGCAAATTGCAAAGTAATTCAAGAGAAACTATTCAACAAATAGAGTAACCGTGTTGGTGTGAACATGGCTTTCACCTAACTGGTTTACCCTAGTGTGGATAAATCATCTTATTTAACTATTTACTAGTTAAATAATATTCACACATCACATATTAATCACACATATTAAGTTGACTTAGTGAGTCTACTAGATGTCTAGTTGTGTCTAGTTGTGTGTTCAATTTTTGATAGTTGGAGTGAGTTGTCTTATCCTCCACATGTGCAATTAGATATCATCCTCTAATTGGCACATGTTGTAGGAATATCTCCACTTTCCACTCCACCTTTCTAGCTCTCACCTTGCCTTTATAAGAAAGGCTCTCTTAGTGTATTATGTAATCCAAACAATAATCCTTCTTTTGCATTCAATGATAGAATAGCATCATTCTTTCATTTGATCTCTCTTGTGCTTTCATGAAGTCCTAGATCCTGGGTGGCTCCAATCATAGCCAACTCTAACATGGTATCAGAGCTCTAGGAAGAATCACTTTGTGTTAGTCAATTTTTTAGAGATCTTGAGTGCAATTCATGGTGGATCTTGATAGTTGAGTATGCTCTTCTCTTGCATTGCATGATGACCTGGAGAATCAGAAAAACTTGATAGAAACATCAATTTTGTGAGAGTTTCCCCTTCTTGCCCTTGTATTGTAGAAGCCTTTCGGTGTGTGTTGCTACAAATCAGACTTCACCATTGCGTCCGAAGCAGCCGAAATAGTTAAGATCACCTTTTGTTTCGTCAAAATCGGACATCGGAGGCAAAATTGACAAGGGTTTTAATTTGAGGCTCTTTGGCGTGATCCGGGAGGTATTAGCTATTTTGAAGCAGTTTGGCCCTAAATTGGACATCGCCATTACATTCGGAGTGGCTAAATCAGTACAGATCGACTGTAAAATCATCCAAATCAGACAAAGTTGAACCGAAAGACAAAAAAAATTTTGCCTCTGCCCTCGGCTGTACAGACTGCAGAGAATATTCCACTGATGTAGGAGAATCTTAGAATCTCTAACTGCATCATCCTTGCATCAACACTATGCAGGTGGAATCGAGTCATACCATTAGGGTACGCCTGCATGTTGCAGGTACCCTGTACCCATAGGAGTTTGCAGAGAAACCAACGGGCGCCACTTGGCGCCGGCCCCGCCCAAGTCTCACAACCCTTTAGCGAGCAACCATTTGTTGCAAAATCTTTGGCGATTGTTAGTTTTTTCTTCTTAGTTAATGGGAGTTCACAGTTTGCAATCTCAGACCATCACTGACCAGCGGTCTATGAAATCTCTGGCCTTCATTCACCGGCATATACATTTACATCGACGGTGGATTTTGGGTGGTTAACACCCCCTGATCTGCAAATCAACTACAGACTTTCACAAATCTTTTGGCATCAAGATCTTCATAGATCAAAACATGGGTCTTCAAACCCACTAGCGAATCCTTCAGCTAGCAGTCTTAAGCATTCCTGGCAGGCATCTACCTATAGAGATCTACAATCAATCCCTTCCTAGCGGTTAATTATCCTTCATTGCCCAGTGGTTAAGTCTACATCGCCGGCATATTCAAAGACATTTCGGCACCAGTCATCACTGGTTAATCACTGACCGGTGGCCTTTGGCAACTATTCTGGGTGGTTCACAAACCTGTGGCATCGACAAAATAAACAACGGTAGGCTCATAGTCTTCTATCAACGGCATTATCCTCATATGCACTCAAAACCATCGACTGGCATCACAAATCTTAGCAGTTTAAAAGCATTTTTATCAGTCACCCAGCAGTCAAACTAAACTTTAGTCCCAACAGCGACCACTGCAATATTCCTGTTGATTTATTCATTGCCAGTAGCAATCAAATCCCATAGGCGGTCTGTAGTAACTACTGGTGGTTATCAAAAGAGTCCACCCCTGCTATCAATCGGTGGTTATTATCAAACCGCGACCAAAAATCAAAGACTGCGACCCTTCAATTAGCGGTGGTTATTATTGAAAGATTTCCTATTAATAGTGATCCTTAAAGTATATCACATAATACCCGCGGGCAAATCTTTTCAATCAGCGGCCAAATCCAAACTACACAAAGTTCAGCGGTTTTGGCATAAAAAATGATCGTTTCGGCACTTAGAAGGCTGTTTTCTCATAACACCAATGGTGTCACACCATAAATCAGGTGGCTTCTACACCCCAATGGTGGTTTCGCCAACATCCCCAATAGCTTGTGGCATCGTATGATCCCATCGTCATATTCCTTGATTCTCGCAGATCTTCTATTACCTGATTTCAACGGATTGTCATCAGTGGTCTTTGAGTCTTCGGTGGTAATCAAAGTGTGCAGATTTAAACCTTTATCAGCATTTCACAGTTTGATGACAATCTTCATTAGATCTAACAAACCTCTTGAAGCTACTTGGTAGAGTCTATTCAGCTTTTAAATCCATTTCATAGGCGGTTTTGAGACACAGACGTGGTTTCAGTCAAAACAAGGCGGTTTACAACCAAAAATCGGTGTTGTTGTTTCAGCCCAGGGAATATTCCGGCCATCGCACAACATATTCTAGCCATTTTTTGCTTTCTAAGAGGGGGCATTTTTTTCCACCAAAAGGGAATATTCTGAGAATATTCCGCTGACATCAATGCCAAGGGGCCATTTTTGCCCCTCAAAAGCCCTAAACTAGGGCTTTTTTCATTTTTGCATAACTTTTTCCCACGGAGGCAAAATTGAACAAACGAGATACCGTCAGAAAGCTGACAGAGAGCACTTCGTAGTGGTGTTAGTATTTTTCTAAAATTCTGCTACAAGTGACTGCTACAGTAGTTTGAAGATAGACTTCATTTTTCGCTTCCGAGCTCACAACTTTTTGCCACGATCTCTGATTTTTGCGATTCTTGCAGCATCGAAAAGGTAACTAGGAACTCTTCAAATCCATCCATGCACTTTTCTCAGATTCTGCTCCAAGTTCATTTTATTCCATTTGTCAATTTTTTGGCTTTTGAGTGATAACTTGGGCATTTTGGCACTTGAAGAAGTGAAACTTGTTTTGAAGGGATCTATTTGCTCTGGTTAATCATTATGAGCAATTGTAATCTCCTTTGGATCTCAGTTTTGAGAGATTTTCATACTTTCCCAATTTTGGACCCTTGAGGATGATTGTAAATCGCACTAAGTATAAAGTGCCACAATTATTCTTTTTTGGGGGGGTGATCTCTTTGATTGAGTAACAGGGGGTGTCTTGTGTTCTTTTTTGTACTCTTGCATCATGGATTCACACAAACTTCCTCTACTCACACCATATAACTATCATGAGTGGAAAACTAAAATGGAGATCCATTTAAGAAGTTCAAAAATTCATAGAGTAATAATGGGTACAGAAATTGAACCAATAGCAGCTGCAGAAAAGAGAAAGTGGTACAATAGATGTGATCAAGCCTATGGAACACTATGCTTGTCTATCTCTCCTAATCTTCTTTTTCATATTGAATCTTGTAAAACACCTAATGAAGTGTGGACTACCTTAGAAAATCTCTTTGGTAAACAAGATACTATGAGAGGTTTCAAATTGGAGAATGAATTAATTGGTTTGAATCCAACTGATTTTGCAAGCATCCAAGACTTCTTCACAAAACTAAGTCACTTAGATTGCAGCTCAAACAATGTGGAATTGAGAAAGAGGACACTCAATTGATTCTTTCAATCCTTGCCAAGCTTGGTCTTGACTATTCAGTTTTTGTTTCTACCTTTTATGCTACAATGGATGCACTTGGGAAAGCTTTCACAATGCCTTCACTTGATGAGTTTGCAGCATCACTCACAAGGGAGCAAGCTAAGTTAGTACACATGGGCAAATTGAAGTCTCCTAAACCTCAAACACTTCTTGCTAATCAAGGTTCTAAGGATCAAAAGGCTTCAACTAGCAAAGGTAAGAAACATAAAAATAAGGATTTCAAGAACAATGAGCAAGCAAAGGAATCAACCAAATCACCTAAGTCCTCATCCTCTCCCAAGGAGGAAACATCTAAGAAGGAGAGACCAAAGTGTGCATTTTGCAAAAAACTAGGACATGATGAACATAAGTGTTATGAGAATAAAATTGATGAGTTGACTCACATTATTCAAAAGCACAATATCCAAATGCCATCATCATCACCTAGTACATCCTCTTCTTCGACACCATCATCATCTACACATACAGGGAAAGAAGGCATTACAAATGGGATAGACAAAGGAAAAGGACATGTACTCTTTGCTTCAACAAGTCTTCAGTCAGAGAGATGGCTTCTTGATTCAGGAGCTTCTCATCATATGACATCTTCACAAGGGATGTTCTCTTCATTTGAGTCATGTACTTCGACACCTATCTTGATGGGTAACAACACATACATGCATGCATCTAGAAAAGGGACAATTGATGTTGGAGAGAATACATTCAACAATGTGTTGTGTGTACCTTCCTTGACATCCAATCTCCTTTCCATCTATTAGATTACTCATTATGGTGCAGGCAAGATAGTTGAGTTCACTCCTGATTTAGTGATCATTCAAGACTTGGAGAGCAGAGACATCATTGCAGTCAGGATGGCTAATCATGCATCTCGCCTATATACTTTCTCCCATTTTGTTTCTTCTGATGATGTAGATCCATTGATGGCTATTCACACTCATGCATCAAGTGTGAATCATGTTTCTGAGGTGAAGTTTGGTCACTTGAACCTTGGTGTTCTTTCACCCTCTTTGGTTCATGAGACTAGTGTTGAGCTTCCATCACCTCATTCTCCTACTTCTTCAGAGATCGACATCGACATGGGTTCATCTACTTCAGTTGAACAGGATCATACTAGTCTTTCAAACAGAGCTTTGTGGGATACTTTCTTGGTAGGTATATCAGACTTGTTTTGTGAGTCTCATATTGTAGATTTGGAGGACACACTTGAGGGGATATCTCTCCTCTTTGATGACAGTTATAGCACAATTGTTATCCCATCTACTTCATCTTTGGAGGTTGTTCTTCATCAGTCTACACAGGATTTTGGATTGGACACATATCATTGCATTGTGGTATTCCTTGATTTTGACATGTGGACATTTCAACAGTCTTCAGAGGCATCCATCATGAGGCTTTTTCCCTCATACCTTGAGATGGAGTTTCTTCGACATCAGCCTTTAGACTTGTTTCTTCCTAAGGGGAGAAATGTTGTTTGTAGGTATAGGACACTTTCCAGTGTTCTTCTTCAGACATTCTTCATCAGCACAGGAGCTACTTCATTGTGGGGGGGACTTATAGTCTCACTCTTGCTCTCCTATGGGGGGGTATTTGATTCTATATATGTGATAGAAGTTGTCCTTGGGGGGTCATGTTGAGTCCTCCTACTATCACTTCTTTCACTTTCATATTTCATGCATTCTCACTTTTGGAGAGGAGTTTTTTCCCATGAGGTTTTCTCCTTTTCTCCACTTGAGATTTGTTTTTACATGGGTACCTAACATGGCCTAGTAGCCGGGACCCATCCATCTTTTCATCTTGCTTTAGTCAACTACTCCCTAAGTTGCACTTAAGGGGGGGTGTTGGTGTGAACATGGCTTTCACCTAACCGGTTTACCCTAGTGTGAATAAATCATCTTATTTAACTATTTACTAGTTAAATAATATTCACACATCACATATTAATCACACATATTAAGTTGACTTAGTGAGTCTACTAGATGTCTAGTTGTGTCTAGTTGTGTGTTGAGTTTTTGATAGTTGGAGTGAGTTGTCTTATCCTCCACATGTGCAATTAGCTATCATCCTCTAATTGGCACATGTTGTAGGAATATCTCCACTTCACCTTGCCTTTATAAGCAAGGCTCTCTTCATGTATTATGTAATCCAAACAATAATCCTTCTTTTGCATTCAATGATAGAATAGCATCATTCTTTCATTTGATCTCTCTTGTGCTTTCATGAAGTCCTAGATCCTGGGTGGCTCCAATCATAGCCAACTCTAACAAACTGGATGTATTAGGGCAGAGCATTTATTACAAAGACAAATTAGGCACTATGGAGCATAAAAGGGTCATTCATTCCCCAGATAGATCACTTTGCATCAGAAGAAAGCAAGAAGAGAAGGAGGGAACAAGCTCAGAGATGAGAATTCTCAAGAATTGAAGCGCAAAGAGGATCTTCAAGCAAAACCCTAATCTGTGGAACAAGGTATTTCTATTTTCTCCAAAATCTCTTGAATTCTCAATCTCTGCAAATGGCTAGACCTTTAGTTGTTGATGTCACTAAAAGTCCCCGTCCTAAATTTAAGAAGCATCCTTACAAATCTGTTGAAGTTGAGCCACTAGGTGCTTTTTCAAGTGTTCCATATGGGGTTTTACATGTTGAAGACATTAGGGCATACATTCATTGCAATGTAGAACAATTTGGGAATCTAAAATTGCTAGAGTTATTTAAGAGCCATCTAAAGGATGACAATTACCAACTGAAACCCAAACTTGAAGCCCTAGAAAACAAACATTTTTTGCAAATTATTGAATTTCCATCATTTGATGAGAATGAATTGGTTCGTTATGTGTTGAGCTGAATGCATGATGAATTTATATGGCTACTGAAACCATTTAAGACCACCAAAGATGTTTATCAGAATTCTGACTGGGTTAAACTTAACCGGTGGATTACCCATGTTAAAAGCTATGAAAAACAAAACTGTTACCGATGCAACCAGTGCCAAATTTGATAGGAGGGCTATGACTATAAACAATATTATAGAACCGGATGTGAAGTTTGCTTCCATGGTGATAGGCTATAAGATTTATCACTCAAGCAGAGAAAACTCTGTCTCTGGAATAACTATATATGCAGCATATAAAATGCTGAAAGAAAATGTAGACTATGACCTCTGTGAGCTACTACGGGCTCATCTGTTTGAAAATTTGAATAAATCAAGAAAGATCAGAAAAATTCCTTCAAGTATGGTTCCTTGATTATATGATCATTTTTCTATTTTATGAATGAAGTGCCTGGAGTGCAAAGTGTGTATTGGACAAATGACAGGCCAGTAGCAATCCAGATAAGAGATCATTTATATAGCCTTAGAGATTTAGGTGCACAAAAGACTAGAATTTGGGGGTATTTCAAAAAATTTCAAAGTCGGATGCATGCAAGGGAAAGAATCCCTAAATCAGTTGTAGAAAAGTATGAGAATGAGATATGTTTTATGATTGACACTGATCAATGTCTGATGGAAGCTGTAGAACCAAGAACAGTATGGATAATGCCAATGGGTTATGAGGTGGATGAGAGAGTTTTGGACATGTATGCTCAGCATCTTCTGAGCAAACCTAAAGATAAATCTATTGAAAGATTTGGAACATACAAAGAACTAAGTCTAAAACTACATGTGGAGCTCATGAAGCTAGAGATTAAAAGAAAAAGTGATGAGGTAGGTTGAAACATATGCTAAGAGTATTGGGATCACCAAAGAAACAGTAAGAAAGAATAAAGGATTGAGGAGATAAAGAAAAGAGTCAAGCAAGCCCCAAAAGAAAGGACAAAAAGTTAGCCAGCAGTTGCTCCAGAAGTCCCACCTAGTTCTTCAAGGAAAACAAGAAGCTCTGCAACTCTCTCAGAACAATCCAAGTCCACAAGAGCCTACAAGAGGAAAGAGGAAGAAAACCAAGGCCACAAGAGCCTACAAGAGCACAAAGATGATGAGGAAACAGAGACAGATGAAGAAGTTAAGGAGATAAGATCCAAGAAAGCCAAGACTTCAAAGGCTTATGAGGACCAACCTTTTGGAAGCAAATAAGGGAGTAAAAAGCTAGAAACTAGTAAGGTAGCTATGACAGTTGATAAAATTGTAAAAACAATCAATGTTCATGGAAATTTAAAGCTTATCAGAGTTTACTATGATAGTTTTGATCAAGCAAATAAGAAAATTTTGGAAGATGCCACCATCCTATATTTGAATAAATTCAATAGAGCCCTATTGGAAATTTTACAAGAACTTCCTTAAAGTTTAAGGAAAATACTGGAAATGAGGAAAGAAGTAGCCAAGGCTAAAGATCTAGAACTCAGAGAGTATGTCCTCTCCACTTTATGTCCTATAATGACTAGAAGAGAGGCAGATAAAATCCTCAGAGAAGTTAAATAAAAATTGAGAAGCAAGGTTTGGATGAACAAACTAATGCTTGGTGAAACTGAGGAAATTGCAAAAGAAACAAAGGAAATTTTGAGAAAGGCCTTGGACAAGGATAAATATTATATTATTTAAGAGAAACAAGTTGAAGAAGACAATTCTCTAGTTTAGGAACTAGAAGCTCCAAAAGAAGAGATTAACAAGGGAATTGATGACCAAGGTGTTAATTTAGATCCTCTAGAGCAAACCTATGAGGAGACAAATGATGGAATTGATTCATCAATTTTAGTTGTTGAAGTGAACATCAATGAGCAACAAATAGAGATTGATGACTCCTCTATTCTGGGTGAGGACAAAATACACAAAGAAGATATAGAGATGATGGACCAAATTAATGATGCAGGTGATACTCTAACTTCTCCTGACCAATCAGAAAAGGAAGATAATGTTGAGAATACTACTGCCACACTAGATCCTCTAGAACAAATTTTAGGTGGTGAGGACAAAGAAGAGAATCTTGCTATAGATGATACAGAGAAAGGTGAAGCAGAGAAAGAGAAAGAAGAGAGTAAGGATGAGAAAACAAAAGAAGATGGTGCAAATGTTGAAACACCCAAACAAGATAGTCTAGAGAAAATCCAAGAAGAGGAAAGTGTTCCAGAAATTGTTGCAAGAGACACTGCAAAGGCAGTAAAAAGTCTCCTGGATAAAGAAATGCTTGAGTTTGATGAACCTGAATGACTCCAAGGACCATTTAATCTAGATTCTCTCTCTCCAGTACAAGTGATGAAGATTGCATCCTTCACTCAAGCCAAGGCTAGAGAGAAGTTGTTAAAATCTCACATGGAGGACAGTGAACTATTAAGGCTTGAAACTAGAGTCTTATAGAAGTTATTGCCAACCTACCAAAAGAGTTCATTGGATTCCCCCTCCAGTCACCTAAAGAATCTTGTAAATGTTGTAAGTACACATTTTGAGTCTTTTGAAAAATTTGTGGAGGCGAAAGCTCAGAAGGAATTTTTTGATAAGAAATTTAGTGACGTATAAAATCTAATAAGAAATGATAGGATGATACTCGACATTAGCATGAGGAGTATTCAAAATGCTCTAAATGATGGAAGTAATATGTACAAATTCTATCTATCATGGGCCAATGTTAGTGAAGATATTGAGAAGAAGATAAAGGAGCAAGAACAAAAATTGTCAAATCTTTCTCAAATTTTTGATCATCTAATAGTTTTACCTATAAGTCAAGAATGTCATGTAATTAGCTTGACAGATGAGATAAAGAGGCTTGTTAAAGAAAAAGGTAACATCATGAAGAGAATGTGTGAGCTTCAGGGATTGATTGCCCCCAAGTTAGAAACCATGTTTAATGCCTTATCAGAAGCTCAGACTGCACTTCAGACAAGTAATCCTCTAGATCTAACTAAGGTAGAAGCATATGCATTTTTGCTAAGTGGACACATCTCAATTTTGGATGGAATAAATGGAACTTGGGCCTCCAAACTTGTGCAACTAAAAAATAGTTTTGTAGACATTCTCCAGTTCATGTGAATAGAACTTAATGATTAGTTGTACATATACAGACTATACACAGAACTTTTGGAGAATTTTGCCTTGCAGACCCCACCCTTTGCCATTAATGTCAAAGGTGGAGTGAAAATCAATGAAAACTGAGGAATCAAGAAAAGGGGGAGCACCAGAAAGCAGTGTGAACAATAGTATGGAGCACAAGCAAAGGGGGAGTTATTCCAACACTTAGTCATTTTTCACTAAGTGTTACCATCAATGCCAAAGGGGGAGATTGTTGGCAAGAGACACTGATTCACATTGATAAGTGTTGTCATTGATGGAAACTAAGATCATCCCAATCATCCACATAACACAATTTATTCACACCAGAAGTCAGAATCAGAATTTGTCTAAGTCTAGATAGTCAAGAACAGAGCAGGTGACAAGGTCCGGTATCTTGGTTCGGATCTCTCCGGTGGAAAGGCATGGTTTACTATGGATCTAAGGTAGTTATAAGAATTGTCAAGACACTTTAAATCCATAGTTTTGTCCTCCGGTGATGGACTCAAAAGATATTAGCTTCTGAGTATCAGGTTTTAGTTTGATAGAATAGACAGAAGAAGAATAGGTCAACCTTGTGAATGATCTTAATTCTGGATGTATAGAAGTTCTTTATTGGGCAATTGGTGATGATAAGTGATGGCAGCTGACATGATTGATGATTTGCGAGTGCAAGTTTCAGTCTGCATCTCATATTATGTATGGATCTAGCCGGTAGAGCAGAATACTCAACAAAGTTCTAAATGTTCTTGAAGTTGACTGGTAAAATGATTGTAGATCATGTTGCGGATACATATATCTGATGGAGTTGTATGATTTAGGAGTGTGTGTTGTAACTATGGTGTAATTGTGAAAAGAAGCAGAGATCAAAAGTTTAGATGCTAGCAGAGAAGTAAGAGGAGCAGAGTAAGGATGAAGTGTGTCAAGTCAGTTTTCTATGCTTAACTAGAACTAAACTCCAGCATTGATAGATGCTAAATATCAGTTCAAATTTATTGTAACTCTTCTTCCTATAGGTAGTGAGCCTGAATGCATGTGCATTCCCCATTGTAATACTTTTAACAGAGTATAATCTTTGTGGGTTAACCCCCACCATGGTTTTTCCCTTAACCATGTTTCCACATCAAAAATCTTGCTGTCAAGTGTATTATTTATATTTCTGCTCATGTGTTATTGATTAATGTTGAAAAGTTTACATCATTGATTTGATTATAAGTTGTAAAGGAAGATTAAAGGTAGAAATTTTTAAATTGTGTGACAATTGATTCACCCCCCCTCTCAGTTGTCTAGACCTAATTCAACAATTTTGTTTTGTAAATCAAATCAAATAAGAGATAGATCAAACTGTCAAAGCATTGTAAAGTTAGTTTTAAAGAAATCATTTATAAATTGCTTTTAAAACTTAACTATTTTAAGCAGTTAGGATAGTAAAATAAATTAGATATTCTTTTTCAATTTATTTTATTTAGAGGCAGATATGGACAAAAAACTGAGATCTCATGGGCAGAAGAAAGCAGATTTGTGGTGGGGACACATCATGGAGTCTTTTGGCATCATGACTTGATAGCTTGAACTATTTTTTAGTGCTTTTATTTGTGCTTTTCTAGGTAGCTCGAAAATGGACTTGGAGTCTATTTTTAGGATCTTTTTTCTAGCTTTTAGGTGGAGATCTTTCACAAGATATATGACAGAGATCCATTTTCTTTTTCAGCAGTCCCAATCCTAGTTAGAGTTTTGGACAACATAGAATAGAGATTAGAGTGCAGAGATAGAAGAATCTTCCTCTCACCTTGAGAGTGTTTTATTCATTTTCATATACTTATTATTCCTTCAGTTATTGAGAAGCATCTTTCCTTCACATTTTGTCCAATCATTTGCAAGTTAAATCTCATATTGCATTGTGATGAATATTTATCCTTTGTTTTGTCTTAGCTTGTGATGTTTTCACAAAGTCCTTGTTTAATTCAGGTTGCATGTTGTGTTCTATCAGACCTTTGTGTGAAATATTTATGAGTTAAATGATCAGAGT
The DNA here is from genome assembly GCA_027924645.1 of Cunninghamia lanceolata. Taxonomy (NCBI): domain Eukaryota; kingdom Viridiplantae; phylum Streptophyta; class Pinopsida; order Cupressales; family Cupressaceae; genus Cunninghamia; species Cunninghamia lanceolata. Next base: position 23,403,689 of record BSBN01000582.1, read on the forward strand.
GTTATGAAGGCCAAATTTTAATAATCTATTTATGAGTAAAATATGTTAGGAGGTTCAATCTTAAAAGTTAACTAGAATCTATTTATTTCAACATATCCTTCTATCCCTTTTCCCGTGCAAATCAATTAGATTAGGAAAAATCATAATGAGAACTAGCTCATTCTGGAGATTCTCTCTCAAAATAGATCACCCACACTCTGGGAGGGTTTCCATGTTTCAACAGGATAGTCAAGTTTGACTTGGCTAGTGGTGCAATCTTGATTGACAATAGTTTTTGGCATGCCCGGTGGGACTCTGAAAGTGATTTTAAAGAATTTCATACCCTCGTAGTTGTTGTTCTAGTATATGCAGTAGTATTACAGTGTTTGGAGGCTTCCACATATACCTGGTGACTCATTATCTCTAGTCTTGCATGCAGATTAGTGTTATTAGCTTATCAAAACTAGATCCAATTCTAATCCTTTTGAATATTTACAACTATCCCCACCAAGAAGAAGAGGCAGATCAACAAGTAGAATAGCCAATTCAATAAGGAGATCAAAATCAACACCCCCAACTTTAACATGAAGGAGCAGAAGTCTGGTGCTGATAGTGTAGATACCCATAATGGCTAGGCAATTTGCATTTGCCACCTTTAACGGAGGCAACCCACTACAACTTATTTAGCGTGATGATATTCTAGTTGTGGCCCTTAAAGGATTGCCATATTTCACTAGAGAAGACCATACTACAACTGTTGAGCACATTCAAGATGTGACAACTCTTTGTTCTATACACAATGTCACCCAAGAGAATGTAGCAATCAGACTGTTGGCTACATCACTAAAAGGGAAAGCCTTGCAATGGTTTAGAACTCTTGTAGAGAACTCAATAGCATCATGGGATGAACTAGGAGATGGCCAACATAAATATTTCTAGGACAAATCTGACCACCTCTCCTTGCTGGAGCAGTTGAGCACCATCAAAAGGGCACCTCATGAACACATGGTGGATTTCAACTACTGATTTCAGAGGACCTAGGACAAAATCCCCACAACGGTAAAACCCCTGCCAAGGCATGCATTGTTATTTTATCTTAAATATTTGAGCAGTGAAATTTTTGTAATGATCTAGTCTATGGGAGGAACAACCCTTCCAGATTCTTTTGAAGTTGTTGTTAGACCAGAAAACTGCCTTATTCAGGCAGGGAAGATAGCCCCGGGGCCTCCCTTACCCATTTTCCTAGAAATACAACAATCTGTGCCAATAGTAGTGCCTTCTTTGGCTTTTGTCCCACCTATTCCAACAATAGCCCAATAGCTAGTAGCCCAATAAAACCATATCCCAGCTCATCTCCATGCAATCCAAGAGTTGAAAGGCATGATTTAGTCCATGGGAAAAACCTTTAGCAATGAATTTGTTAACATTAAAAAGTAGATTGGCCAAGAAGCTAAGCCTTACCAAGCCCCATATTATCCCAATTAGCAGCATAGGCAACCTTTTCAAATTGATCCTCAGGGTCAAAGAAGAAACTACAACCCTCAACCCTTCCAATCTTACAACCCAAATGTTGCCAACACCTCGAGGGAGCTTGTCGCCACTCAAAAGAACTTAGTTCAAGATAGTGACTGGTGTTATCCATGTCACCAACCATATAATCAAGATGTGTGCACAAATGAAGTAAAAAATTAGGTACTCATGGTGCAGAATAGTTATGCAAGTTTAAAAGGTGCCTCTGGTGAAGTTTCAACTTAGTAGAATAATGTTGACGTGGCCTTGATGAACTGGAAAGAGAGTGATTTCTGTGGTATAAATTACCCTCAAAGCCAAAATCAGCAACATACACTTGTTTTAGCCAACACGACGTCAAAACAGAGGGCTGCATATATTAATCAGCAAGCTGCAGTGGTACAACAACAACCTATGAAGGATAAAAATAAACCCTTTCTATCACAAACTGCCCCTGTATCACAGGAAAAAGTGTAGATTCTGCAAAGGGATTAAACTATACTAGCAAAGGATCAACCCAAGGTACAACAATAGTCTTCACAAAGACAGATTAATGTTACTACTATAAAAGGGTAGCAAAAGGTAAATCCTATTTCTTTCAACATAATTGATCATCTTAAGAAAGCTACAATGAGTATGTCAGTTATGGATGCCTTACGCATTCATGGCCAAAAGAATTTGTTGCAAGAAGCCTTAACTGAACTTTCAACTTCTAAATGTTCTAGTCAAGAAAAGGCCAAGGTTGTACTTGCCAATAGCATAGAAATCAAGAATGAACAACCAGCAAATGAGGTAAAGCCTCGTTTCTATCTAAGTCTCATTATTGGTGATAAACTTGTTCATAACTGCATGGTAGACTTAGGAGTAAGAAGTTCAGTCATGCCTAAAAGTCTAGCTGATTCACTAGGATTGGTTTATGAGCCCCTTACAAAAGGAGTAGTCCAGTTAGATGGGTCTTCACTTAGTACTGTAGGAATAATCAGAAATCTGCCTCTTACATTGTATTCTTGTCCTAATTTTTCCATCCATCAGGACATTTACATCATTGATCTGCCACCTAGTTTTGCAATATGCCTTTCTAGGGAGTTCACAACTAAATTGGGTGGGTTTCTATCCTCTGATTGGTCCCACTTGTTCTTTAGAACAAGATATGGTATGAAAGTAACCATACAATCTGAACCACTTGCAAAAGACCATGTTGAGCCCCACCTAATAAATGCTAATCTATACATTACCTGCAAGCAGCAGGATGAAGCCATGGGCCTAGATCCCAATGCACCTATAGAAGACATAAATTTAGATGATTAGGCAACTGAAGATCATGAATGTGACCATTTCGATCACATAGATGAGGTAGGATTAAGCATCTATATGATACAGGAACCTGATGTAGTGATTCCTAATCTGATTAAGGACCAAAGTCAGTCGGAACAACTAGAAGATCAGCTTTGGAAGCTGTACTTTAATGGATCAAGGACCAATACAGGTGCTAGTGGAGGTAATGTGTTGATTTCACCTAAAGGTGACAAGTACTATGCAGCCTTGAGGTTTGCTTTTAGCTGCACAAACAATGTGGCTGAATATGAAGCCCTCATCCATGGTTTAGAATGGGCTTAGAAAAAAAGATATCAAAGTTGTCCAAATTTACGGTAATTCTGAATTGATCGTTAATCAGGTTAGGAATATGAATGTTACTAAAAATGACCTGCTCAAAAAGTACAAGCATAGAGTGTGGGACTCAATTGAATTTTTTGATGCTTTTAACCTGATTTTGATTCCTCGAAACCAAAATAAGTATGTAGATAAGCTTGCAGCCTTGGGATCTCAATTTGAGATTCCTGATTAGATTCAAAATATTCAAGTATGACCATATGTCAAGGTAGTTGGTAGGCCTTTTGTACCTAACAATAGTGTTTCATGGCAAGTATTTGAAAGTGATGAGTAAATCTTAAGTTTTTTAAGTGCAGAAAATGAATTTGCAGTTGATAATCAACATAAATACCAACAGCAATTTTAAGATCAGATTGTATAGTTGAGATCCAACAAGATGCCCAAAGGGCTAGTTACATTAGAATCAGTGTTCAACACAGACGACCAGTTTAGAAAAGATAAGGGCAGCATGACAATTAAACAAGAACACTACGAAACCATAGAACTTTTCAAGGACAAGCTACTTAAAATTGGAAAGGTATGTACTAAAGTAGAACAATAGTCATTTGTTCAATTATGTCAAGATTTTTTTGATGTTTTTGCATGGGAGTATAAAGACATAAGAGGGTTTGACCCTAGTTTGGCCTAGCATACCGTTGAATTAGAGCCTAATGCCAAGCCTATTGAGCAGAAATAGAGACCCCTCAATCCAAAGCTTGAACATTTAATGAGGGTTGAGTTAAACAAACTGATTGAGAGCAGCATAATATTCCCAATCAAGCACAACTCCTAGGTTTCCAATTTGGTCCTAGTTAGAAAAAAGAACGGTGAAATCAAACTTTGTGTCAATTTCCATGATCTAAATCAGCCCTTATTGAAAGACCATGTTGGGACTGAAATTCCCGAGCTACTTTTTGGCCAATATTAAGTTTCAATCATCCAAATATTTCAGTATGTGAGCATATATGCAAAGATCCATAGTTGTTTTCAAGCATAAATTAATAATTGAATTGATAGAAATATTTGGATTCGATCTATTCTGATTCCTAAACATTTAATATAACATGGTTGAAGTACTCATTAAAAGATGAACCGTAAACAAGGAAGTGAAAACTTACAAACTTTGTTGAAAATAAAGGAAAAATGGCATTAAGTACCAGAGCTAAATATGGGTGAATTCCTTGTCTAAAATGAATAGGGGTTGCTTTTTGAACCATCTTAAAATTCCCTATATTTTGCAAGTTATGTGTGTTCTTGATAAAATGCTTTGTGGTATGGGTTTGTATGTTTGTATATACAAATTCTCTCATATACAAAGTGGTTTGTATGTTGCATATGCGAAGTCCTTTGTATATCAGGTCGTATAAAAGAGTCATCGGGTTGATACATTGTTCACTTGTATGCATTGGGCTAATGTTTTATTATTACATACAAAGTGGACCCGACGAGGTTAAAAATTGAAATGTATTTTCTGTTGGGTCGGCTGCCTGTATGTTATGTTTGTATGTTTGGCAGAACGCAACATACATTGTGGTAAATATACAAGGCTAATATACATACCATGGAACTGAAACAATTATGAATTAACATTAAGTCCTTATATGTTTTATGTTTTGTATGTATGTTGTGGTATACATACATTGCAATATGCATAGCGCGGAACTAAAATATTATGAAATATGGTAAAATCATTGTATATTTTGCATATTGTATGTTTCGGGACTTGTATGTATGTTTCGGATACATACATTGTAGTACATACAAGCCAGAACTCAAAAGAAGTTAAAATGTGGTTAAACCAATGCATCCGGACTTAAAGTATATCGGAGGATGCATATACAAGTCAAAATTGAAAGCGGCTACATAATGCGATTTATAAATCCGCTAGGAAGATACAATTGAATTCATATGTTTCAGGCTTTGTATAAGATGGTTGGATACAAATAGTGGGTCCCGCCGCTTGCACATTTGGCTTGTATAATATCAATGTATACTTTCGATATACAAACCAATATACAAACAAAGATACATTCTAAAGATGCAAGCTGCAGAACCAAAGGTTTATTAAAATTGAAACATTTGTTGTATGTTTGTGCTTTGTATATATTTGACATACATTGCCGATATACAATGCATTACATGCAAGTGGCAGAACCAAAAGCTTATTTGAAAGAGTTAAATACTTGTATATTCCGTGCTTTGTATGTTTCGAATATACATTGCATTTGATACATACAAGCCAGAATCTAGGAAAATTTAAATCTAGTTTATACAATATACATTCGGCGAAACAATGCAAAACTCATGCTGATACACAATAATATACAACGGCGTACATACAACACAATATACATTTCTTGGAACCGAAACAATTATAAATAAATGTTAAGTCGCGCTTTGTATGTATGTTGTGATATACATACATTTTAGGTTATACAAGGCTTATATACAAAGTTAAGTAGTTGTTGTATATGTATGCTTTCGGTACACATACATTGCAATATGTATTGCACTTATACAAGTGATGGAACCAAAAGCGATGTTAAAATTGGTTTTATCCTTGTATGTCTCGGGCCTTGTATATATGTTTCAGATACATACATTACAGTACATACAAGCCGGATGTCTAGAAAAGTTTTTGTATTTTTAATGCTTGTATGTATACAAAATACAAGGGAAAATGTATAAAAGAAATATACAAATGCACGAAACACCACGTGGGCCCCATCACCAATGGATATACAAGTTTACATAAGCCCAGATTTGAAAAACATATTAAATATTGTGAATTTTAGCTTTGGGCCGCGCTTGTATATAAAAGAAATGTATTTGATATACAAAAGAGAATGATGTTCTTACAGCGATATAGGAGGTCCTTAAAATATAAATGATTAAGATATTTTTCTGACAGTTGAAATATTGGTTTTTGCAGGAATATACATAGCAGGGATTAAGTTGTATAAACACCCATGAAGGGATCTTGAGAAACTAATAAATTATCAATAAGGGAAGTAATTATTTGAGTAAATATATGTGTATAAATAAATTTGTTTGGATTGTTTGATTAGACATTAATTTGTGTTTTATCTAGATTTTTTTAGGAACAATAAAGAAACCCTCGAAGGAGATTAAGTAGAACTACAATTAAAGATTTTTCCTTGATACTGAAATGGTTATCCATTTGATGATTAGTGGCAAGAATTAAATTTCCTAAATTTGTTTTATTAGAACAAATATTGATTTAGGTTATCAACCATCACAACTATTGTAACTGGTCTTAAGCTTGTATGCCTCTCTTTATAAGAAATGACCAAGACCAAATTATGGGATTAGAATATTAGGAGATAGAGAATATAGATAGAATAGAGAAAGATTACACAATAGAATAGGAGATACTATAGATTAGATTTGAACAACAATGCTAGTTCATTTTTAATATATTTTATTTCTGGTAGACCATGTGCAAGCATTCTCTGATGAAGTCAAGTCTGTAAGCATGAAGCAGTGACTGCAAATTTTAGTATCAACTATCTGTTAAATTTATTCAATTATATGATTGTCTCCTTTCAAAGTTTTCTCTATTATTCAATTTGAGTTATCAAGTATATCTTCAAGTTGTCTATACACATTTGCTGTTATAGTGTGATAAGATTAATTGGTTTATGCTTTTAGAATTAAATCCTTTAAATCTATCATAGTAACTATGAAAACATTGTCATGGATCTGTAAGAAGAGTCATATAGTTAGCATTTGTATTCTGTCTCAAGTTTTTGATAAATCTTTTACAATTGCAGTATATTTCTGATAGGTTCTTTCAAAGAGGGATTAAATCCTTTTAGATGAATGCAGGTAATTTGATTTTGTCAATTGGATATATAAGTATGGAATATTAACTACTTCCTTGCAAGGTTGTACAGGTTACATACCTATTCTTTCATGCCAGGTAGTTTGAGTTGTTACCAAATAAACAGTCATTTATTTCATGATCATACTAACTCTATATTCAATAAGGCACTGGTCTAGTATTTTCATTATCACTTATACAAATTCATTTTAGATTTACTTAGTTAGATTGCATTATTATTTTAGCTTTTCAAATTAGATTATTTTTAGAATTAACTTGATGTCTTTTTATCTATTTTATAATTTGTGCCATTATCAATAGTTAGATTAATTCTGATTAAAGTAGTGATCATCTCTTTATCTACTTTATTAATTAGAGTTTTACCCGCCTAGGTTTGGTAGAGCCTGAAGTGAAGGGGGTTTAGCCATATCTACCCTGTGTCAGTTAGCCAAAAATGTCAAGAGAGCCTGGCACCCTCTTAGGGTTAACAACCTGCATTTTTGAGACCTAACAGAATTGGCGACTCTACTGGGGAATCAATCCTAAATTTTGGTTAAAGGTCATTTTAGATTCAAAGAGTTAAAAGGTATAACTCTGCTGGTGGAAGGAAAAACCCAGAAGATTGATTAGTCCTCTAAATTGAGGTGGCGACTCTACACAAAATTCAAATTAGTTTTCTGATAAAAGTGTCATAATGGATGGTAGGAGATCTAAAGTTGATGGTAAAAAACTGCAATCATCCCCACCTTTAAGGCCTCCTACTAAGAAGACTGGGATATCGAATCAGTCTCATAGTACTAATAACCAAACCTCTCTAGAGAATACAGGTCCTTCTGGCCAAAAGTATACAATATATACTTCCCCACTCCACGCTGAAGGTGAGAATCCCATGACACCAACAGATAATCATGATGATATTTTCAATCGAGAGGGACAGCCACAAAGGACAGATGAGATAGACAATCAGGATGAAGAAAATCATGAACATACAAGTAATCAAACTATCATAGATTATGACTGATCGGGAACTTGCTATACATTTAGAATATCAAGAACAAAGACTCAAAAATAGACAATGAATGATACAAAGAGCCAAAGAAATCAATAGACAAATGGCCCTTTTAGATCTTCAGGCACGAAATTCAACTAAGTATGTGCCCCCACACACAAATAATAACAATATTAATCAACATGGAATGCCTCAGAACACTATAGCTATTGGAAACACTAGAGTACCCCATAATATATGCAATAATCTTTCTCAACAAAATAGGCAAATATCTAGACCTCCACCTGTCAATACTGGGAATGTTCACCAACAACATCCATCACCAGGGCATAGACTTAACAATCAAAAACTGTGACCTCCTCCACAACAAAATGTTTATCATCAGCATCATGTCCAATCCAATATGTATCCACAACCTCCATTTGGATACCAGTATTATCCACCATACCCTAACATGCCACCTCCAAATCCTATGAGTATGGCTAGACAATTTGACTTGACTGGATATCAACTATATCCTTACCCCATGGATAAAAGTTGGAGGAACAATGTGCCTAAGTTTACAGGAAGCAGTGAGTTGACTGTTGAAGATCATATCAAATGATTCAATGCTTTTATGCAGGACATTGGTAATGAATATGAAGATATAAAAATGAAACTGTTTATGATATCTCTTACTAATGAAGCAAGGACTGGGTAAATAGCTTACCAGACGCTTCAATATAATCCTTAAGAGACTTTCACAATCAATTTTTAGAACAATTCAGAAATCAATGTGCTCCAGAATTTGCTCTTCATGAACTAATAACTATTCAAAAGTATCAAAATGAATAGATGTATGATTTTAATTTGAGATTCACTAAACTATATAACAAGGTCCCACAAGAGTCCAAATTGAACAACCAAGCAGCCCTTAGCATATACTTGAAAGAATTTGACCTAAAGACAAGTTATGAACTCAGGGGCAAAAGTCCTAGAACTTTGGTAGAGGCACAAAAAATGGCTCTCACTATTGAAAACAATAAAAAGGCTACTGGGATGATCGAAAAAAGAGATAATATAAGAGTTCCTCAAAATCCTAATCCTCTTGCAAACAAGCAAGAATACTCACAAAAGAATGAAAGGCCAAGACTCAATGATATGTCATATCATATGAACTAGAAAGATGGAAAGCCCGTGGATACTAACAGGAGACATAACTATGGAAAAGATAACCCTGACCCTTTGAAGAAAAATGGAGTCCATGTGAGAGAAAATAATCCATGGTGTATGCCTTGTGATTTACCCCACTCTCCTGATTATTGTGTGGTGGCACAATCAATACAAAAAGATCAGGCTGAGATGGATCATCACACTATAAATATGTTGGGTATCACACCTTTCACTATTGAAGAAGATTATTCATTTGGTGAGGAATCAGGGTATGAATATGATGTAGGAGCACAAAAATATAATGTAAACTTAGGAGTACAAGAAGTATTTTCTGACCATGAAGAAGACTTAGGAAATTGTGGATATGACCTTAATACAGCACAAAGCTACAATCGGTGAAAACCTTCTGAGGAAGAGAGAAAAGCTTCAATGATGGCTACAATAGCACAAACCAAGAGTAATTACAACCTGAGAAACAGAACAATCATGTTAGACTTAGGGCACACAATTGAGAGGGGGGGTGAATCAGTTGTGCAAAACTTTCACCAATTAAACACTTAAATCTTCTTAGTGATTAGCAGAATATTAATCATGAACCATAATGCATTCAAATCAAAAGCAGAAACACATCAACACATAAGACACCAAGATTTTGACATGGAAAACCCGGTTAAGGGAAAAACCATGGGGTGATTAACCCAAGATTGTATTCTCTGTTAGAAGAATAGAAGGAACAAAATGGAACATGCCAATTAGGGCTCACTACCTGAGCACACTGCTCACAAGAGGCTCACTGCCTACAAGAGACACACGGTCTACAAGAAATAAGTATCACATACATGAATTGGAGAATAGCATCTTCACCATGCTTGAATCAGTTCCATTTAAGCCCAATACTTCTACTTTGCCTTTCATTCTCCTCCTCGCTACCACACACTCATCACCACAAGACACACTTTGCAAATACTTCACAATCCCTTATTTATACAAGGCATCGACTTAGAAATAATCATCTAAGTTAGCAAACATCTGCTAGAACATTCGCAAGATGTGTAATACATCTGGTTGGCCAATCTCAGGAAGAACACCATCATCCAGTGGTTATTCTTCAAATGTGCACTCTAACTTCTATGCGGACCACCAACATGAACTGGACATGATCCAAAGATCACCACAACCTTTCCAAAATCACCAAGAGCATCCATACTTCATCTGCTTGCTGGATTTCTTCTCTCCTTCATCCGGAGCTTTAAGAACACAATTTGTCATTACTGTCACAAAGGAATAGGCGCTTCCAGACCTTCAAACCATGAACCAATAGAGTTGATACCTCACAAGGACATCCTCAACACTCCCTCAAATCCACAGAATGGGATAATGCATTTCCAGATCTCATCGGACCTATCTGTGTCACTTTGTCACCTCTAAACACCTACCAAAGCTAGTTCTACTTGAGCAGCCATAACTTCTTCAGATCTTCATGAGAACCTCTGAAAACTTGATTGGATCACCTCAAGACTCATATCTACAAACCCTATGAACTGCAACCTTTGATCTACATCTTATCTGGGATCTCCACTTCACTGTCTCCATTGCTCCTCTTTGCTTATTCAATCATTCTCATCAATGCAACATGAGTATGTTGACATCAATGACAACACCGACTAGACCCATACTTGCAACAATCTCCCCCTTTGTCATTGATGGCAACATATGATGTGAAAAACCATCAAGACAATAACTTCTCCTTACTGTCACAACTCCTCCTATCAGCAACAATCATTCACATGTCTTCTCTTCCTTTACTGCTCCCCCTTTGATCATCAACCACTTGTTTTTCACATGTCTTCTCTCCCCCTTTGACATCAATGGCAAAGGGCTCATATTTGCAATTCCAACACTTTAGAATCATACCTGCTGTTCCCCCTGAGTAGCAGCTCCCATCAATCCGGATCACAAGATATGACTGTGATATCCACCAGACTGATGCACCTCAGTGCACCTTAGTTCATCACTGGAGGGGCAATAACCCCTAACTTCTCCCTGAGATACTTAAAAGAGTCCTTAGGTAGAGGTTTAGTAAAGATATCTGCAATCTGATCCTTGGAGGGCACAAACTCCAATCTAACTTCATTCTTGTTCACTTGCTCTCTCAAAAAGTGAAACTTGATAGATATATGCTTAGTCTTAGAATGCAACACCGGATTCTTAGATATATTTATTGCACTTGAATTATCACAGAAGATTGTGATAGGCTCCTCATATTCTACTTTAATATCTCTTAGCATCTGCTTCATCCAAAAAACTTGAGTGCAACTACCTGCTGCTGTAATGTATTCTTCTTCAGTTGTAGACATGGATATTGCCTCTTGTTTCTTGCTTAGCCAAGAAACCAATCTCTTCCCAAAAAGAATGCTCCACCACTGGTACTCTTCTGGTCATCCACATCTCCTGCCCAATCTACATCTGTCTATGCATGAAGAGAGAAATCATGATCTCTAGGATACCACAAACCATACTCAACTATTCCTTTTAGATATCTAAAAATCCTCTTGATTTCCATGACATGAGATTCTCTAGGATTAGCCTAGAATCTAGAAACAAGACCAATAGCCTACATTATATCTGGTCTAGTTTGAGTGAGATACAACAATCCTCCAATCATTGATCTGTACTTTGTCTGGTCTACCTTAGGAGAGTCATCATCTTTGCTCAACTTAAATCCAGATGCCATGGGAGTATTCATTCGCTTTGAATCTTCCATCCCAAATTTTCTCAACAATTCTTTCACATATTTGGTTTGAGAAATGAAGATTCCTTTCTTTGTTTGAGTAATTTGCAGACCCAAGAAGAAATTCATTTCACCAAGTATAGACATCTCAAACTTACTTTTTATTTGATTTGCAAAATTTTTACACATACTAGCTCTTCCTCCAAAGATGATATCATCAACAAATACTTCAACAATCAAGATGTTTTCATGATCATTTTTAAAATATAAGTCACTGTCAGCAGTACCTTTGTTGAAACCAATTTTCAAAAGATGCTTATCCAATCTTTCATACCAAGCTCTTGGGGCTTGCTTCAATCCATACAATGCCTTCTTCAACTTGCAGACCATATCACCATGATCAGATAATTGGAATCCATCTGGTTGCTCTATATACACTTCTTCTTCCAAGTCACCATTTAGAAAGGCATACTTGACATCCATCTGATATACCTTGAAATCCTTGAAGGCAACAAAGGCAAGAAATAATCTGACTACTTCAATTCTTGCCACCGGAGCAAAAGTTTCTTCAAAATCAATTCCTTCTATTTGAGAGTAGCCTTTGCAGACCAATCTGGCTTTATTTCTGATTACTTCACCAACTTCATTTAGTTTGTTCTGGAAGACCCATTTGGTTCCAATCACATTCTTGTGTCTAGGTCTAGGAACAAGATCCCAAGTGTGATTTTTCTCTATTTGCACTAGCTCTTCCTCCATTGCTTTAGTCCAGTTTTCATCATTACAAGCTTCATTCACTGTTTTAGGTTCAATCTTTGAAATCAAACAATACTCTTCCGAATCTTGAGTAATTCTCCTTCTTGTTAGTACTCCTTTTATTTTATCACCTATGATCTAATCTTCAGAGTGGTTCAGTCTTACATACCTGGGAACTTTAGGAATTTCTTGCACTTATGATACTTGATCAGGCTCATTGAAACTGATTTCTTCTTCTTGGTTTACCGGATTAGCTTGAATCTGACTAACAGATGAGGCTTGGGCTTCTTGATTCAGAACACCATTCTGATCATCTTCATCATATTCATAAAACCTTGAGGGTTTCTCAATTCCCTCATCAACCTTCACATTTGTACTTTCTATCATATTTCTCAATCTTTTGTTATAACACCGGTATGCTTTGCTTTCAGTAGAGTAACCCAAGAATATTCCTTCATCACTTCTAGCATCAAAATTTCCTAGATCTTCATCTCTTTTAATGTAACATTTGCTACCAAAAGCTCTGAAATACCTCACAGTAGGAGTGATGCCAAGCCAAAGCTCATAAGGAGTCTTACCAGTATTGCTTCTGATTTGAACTCAATTGAGAGTATAGACTGCAGTGCTGACAACTTCTCTCCAATAGATGTGAGGAATGTTTGCTTCCATCATCATGGTTCTAGATGCTTCCTGTATGGTCTGGTTCTTTCTTTCCACTACTCCATTCTGCTATGGAGTCATAGGAATAGACAATTGTCTCTTTATTCCATGTTTCTCACAGAACTCTATGAACTCACCAGATGTGAATTCTCCACCTCTATCAGACCTCGGACATTTCAATTTCAATCCGGTTTCATTTTCTACCATAGCCTTGAATATTTTGAATTTCTCAAAGGCTTCTGATTTCTCTTTCAGAAAAGTTACCCACATCATCTGGGAATAGTCATCAATTAGTAACATGAAGTATCTATCACCTTGCATACTCCTAATTCTTGCTAGGCCACCAAGGTTAGTATGAACTAAGTCCAATAATCTAGTAGCAAATAATTCCTTACTCTTGAATGTGATTCTTCTTAGCTTACCCAACTAACATTCTTTGCACAAGCTATTAGTAGGTTTCACCAATTTCGGAAGATCTCTTACAACCTAAGTATTGCTTATCTTGATGATATTATCAAAATTTACATGACACGTTCTCCTATGCCATAACCAACTCTGATCAACTTGAACAAATAAGCAACTTTTACCAGTGCCAACCAAGTGGAAGATATTACCTTTAGTTTGGGTATTGGATGCAATCTCTATTCCTGAGCTTTCAAAGATCTTGCATTTTCCATTCTTGAACCAGAGATCATAGCCTTTGTCCACCAACTGTCCAACACTGAGAAGATTGTGCTTCAAGCCTTCAACATATAGAACATTTCTAATTTTGTTCCTTCCATCAAAAGAAGCAGTTCCCCTTCCTCTAATTCTACCAGCAGAATTATCACTAAAATTCACCACTCCTCCTTCATACCTTTCCAAATCTATGAACTTATTTTTGTCACCTGTCATATGGTGAGAGCAACCACTATCAATGACCCAATCATCCTTTTCTTTAACTTGGGTAGCCAGAGCTCTTTCTACAACTTTATGATTGATAGAAACAGAGGATATTGATTCTTCTTCCTTGATGGCAATAAACACCCATTCACTTCCAGATTTGTTTCCAGTCTCTGATTCACCATCTGTTACTCCTTCACTATCATCTTCTTCATGAACATAGTAACAATTCTTTTAGAACCTTGATCTATTAGGATTTGATCTTGAAAATCTTTTTGGACATTTTTAGGCAAAATGACCAATCTTATTACAGTTAAAACACTTAAAAGGCAATTTCCCTTCATACTTACCGGATCCTTTTGGCATTCTCTTTGCAATAAGGGCTTCAAGTTGAGTAGTTTCTACTTCTTCTTCTTCTAGGTCTTTTCTTGGTTTTTCATACCATGACAGTTTCCTTGATGAGTTCTCTCCCAGATCAATCCTTTGTTTACCTTTTACAGAGGCATTGGCTTTAAATGTAGATTTAGTCTTGGGGGGATCATCTCCAAACTTGATCATTTCAAATGTAGCCAATTGATCTCTTGTGACAATTGTATGGGCTCTGAATTCATCAATGGTAACAACCTTGATTTTGTAAGAAGCAGGAAGGGATCTAAGAATTTTGCCAACAATCTCATTTTCATCCAAGACTCCACTAGCATTTCTAATTCCACAAACAAGCTCATTTACCCTTGGCATAAAAGTAGTGATATTTTCATCATCTCTCATCTTCAGGTTTTCAAATTTCCCTTTCAGACTCTATAACCTTGCACATTTAACATACTGATCTCCTTCATGCAAAAGTTCCAAATTTTTCCAAATATCAAAAGCAATCGGTAGGTCAATAACATTGAGAGTTCTGAATCAGATAATGCACTTAGAAGAGCTTCTATAGTTCGCAGATTATTTTTGGCATCTATGATTTCATTTACAGCGTTTGGACCACCCTGTGGAGGTACATACTGTGTTGTAACCATGGTCCAATATGCCATTCCCATGCATTACAAGTGACACTTCATGCGACCTTTCCATAGATTGAAATTGGTTCCATCAAACTCTGGACTATCCTTCTTGTAGGATGACATCCTAGATCTCCTCAAGCGGTTAACCTCTTTTTGTGGAACTTAGTTCTGATACCAATTGTTAGACTCATGGCACACAACTGAGAGGGGGGTGAATCAGTTGTGAAAAACTTTCACCAATTAAACACTTAAATCTTCTTAGTGATTAGCAGAATATTAATCATGAACCATAATGCATTCAAATCAAAAGTAGAAACATGCCAACACATAAGACACCAAGATTTTGACTGGAAAACCTGGTTAAGGGAAAAACCACAGGGTGATTAAGCCAAGATTGTATTCTCTGTTAGAAGAATAGAAGGAACAAAATGGCACATGCCAATTAGGGCTCACTGCCTGAGCACACTACTCACAAGAGGCTCACTACCTACAAGAGACACACTATCTACAAGAAATAAGTATCACATACATGAACTAGAGAATAGCATCTTCACCATGCTTGAATCAATTCCATTTAAGCCCAATACTTCTGCTCTACCTTTTGCTCTCCTCCTCGCTACCACACACTCATCACCACAAGAAACACTTTGGAAAGACTTCACAATCCCTTATTTATTCAAGGCATCGACTTAGGAATAATCATCTCAGTTGACAAACATCTACTAGAACATCCGCAAGACATGTAATACATCTGGTTGGCCAGTCTCAGGAAGAACACCACATCTAGTGGTTATTCTTCAAATGCACACTCTAACTTCTATGCGGACCACCAACATGAACTTGACACGATCCAAAGATCACCACAACCTTTCCAGAATCACCAAGAGCACCCATACTTCATCTGTTTGCTTGAATTCTTCTCTCCTTCATCTGGAGCTTTAAGAACACAGTCTGTCATTACTGTCACAAAGGGATAGGTGCTTCTGGACCTTCAAACAATGAACCAATAGAGTTGATACTTCACAAGGACGTCCTCAACACTCTCTCAAATCCACAGAATGGGATAATGCATTTCTGGATCTCACCAGACCTATCTATGTCACTCTGTCACCTCTGAACACCTGCCAGAGCCGGTTCTACTTGAGTGGCCATAACTTCTTCAGATCTTCATACGGACCTCTGAAAACTTGACTGTATCATCTCAAGACTCATATCTACAAACCCTTTGAACTGCAACCTCTGATCTGCATCTTAGCTAGGATCTCCACTTCACTGTCTCCATTGCTCCTCTCTGCTTATTCAATCCTTCTCATCAATGCAACATGAGTATGTTGACATCAATGACAACACCGGTTAGACCCATACTTGCAACAAATCAATGCTGAACAAGGAATTCCCAGAAGTATATTTATTAAAAATTAAACTTCCGGTAAAAATGATATAAGTAAAGCTGAGAAAACACCTCATGATATACCTCCTATTGACAGACTGAACAAAAAGAAGGATGGCACAAAAAATGAGGAAAAGGGGCATACAAAAGTTAATGGGTCAGAATTAAACATAAATCCCTCATTTGATATTGCTCAAGTTGTTTCTGAAATGAAAGTATCTGTGCCACTTCTAGAAATGATGAAGGTGGAAAAATATAAAAATATATTGGTGAAGATGATATCAAATGTATCAGACAAAAGATCCAAACAACATAGCCCTAGAATGAATATGCAACAAGAATCTATCAAAATACCTGAGGTATACGTGGGTGAAACATTAATGAAAAATCCATCTGAAATAGATCCATTCTATATTACCTTGCTGATAAACAACAAATTAGTCAGGAATTGCATGCTTGATTCAAGAGCAGTAATAAACATAATGCACATGGTTGTTATAAAAAAGTTAGGAATGTGGGTGGATACTACATTTGGCAAATGTTATGCAATGGATAATAGATCTGTCCCTATTGTTGGAATCATGAAAGATGTTGAAATAAAATTAGCATCTCATCCTGAAGCCTCCTATAAAATTGACATCACTGTGGTAGATATCCCACCTAACTATGGAATGTTGTTATTTAGACAATGGACTGCCATGGTAGGAGGAAGTGTGTGATTAGATTTATCTTATGCTACTATCCCATTGGGAACACAGGTAATTAAACTCTATAGGGAGCCAAGGTATGAAGACATTATAGAGAAACTTAATCCAAATCAAATGATTTGCTTCTGTGACACAGACTTTAGTACATTCAGGGTGGAAGAATAGTCTAAATTGCATAACACAGACCCAATTTACTACGAAGCCAAAATTGATGAAAATGAAGTATGGACCATGTATTTTGATGGTCCATGTAGTAAGGCAGGAAATGGAGCCGGGGTGTTGTTTATTTCACCGTCAAGAAAAACATTCAAATATTCTTTTTCTCTAAATTTTGAGTGCACAAATAACATAGCTGAATATGAAGCACTTTTAATTGGGCTAAACATTGCTAGAAAACACAAAATCAAATTGTTGGCAGTGTATGGAGATTCTAAATTGATTATTTCACAAGTCAAAGGTAAATATTCCTCAAAAAGCAAAAGACTGAAACAATACAAAATTGCAGTTCTAGATGATATAGAATTATTTGATGCTTTTTCAATAAGTTGGATAGATAGGTCAAAAAATATAATGGCTAACTTCCTTGTAAACATAGTTGTGAAAAAGGATGATATTACCCTGATAGGTATTTCAGAAGTTGAGTGCAAAACTAGACCAACTATCCTAGACAACATATATAACTGGCAAGTTTTTGATAGTGATGCTGATTTACTCAAATTTTTGCATTATATAGATCAGTATGAGAATCAAGAGATTGATCTTAATGCTTTTGTTGAAGAGATTGATGGCAAAGAGACTTTATTTGGTAAAGAAATTGTCCAACTTAAAACCAATAAAATTCCAAAGGGTTTAGTAGCATTAGAGAGAGTTTTTGATGCAAATGATCAATCCATTTCCAAAGAAGTAACAGTAAAGGAGAATGATGTGGAAGAAATAAATTTAGGAATTGAATTGCCACCTAAAAAGGTCTACATTGGAAAGAAAATAACCCTTGCAATCAGAAGCATGTTAATTACATTATTGAGAAAATATAAACATGTATTTGCCTAGTCTTATGATGATCTTAAAGCTTATAGGGAAGATTTGTTCCAACACGAAATCCCACTGAAGCCAGATGCTAAGACTTACAGACAAAAGCAAAGACCCATCAACCCGATGTTAGAACCTAAGATGTATGAAGAACTCATGAAGCTTAGGGAGGCTAGTATCATAAAACCAATTAGGCATTCATTCTGGGCCTTAAGTTTAGTTCCAGTTAGGAAGAAGAATGGAGATATTAGATTTTGTGTTGATTTTAGAAATTTAAATGTTTCTTCTTTAAAAGATAATTATCCATTACCCAATATGGAAACTCTATTGCAGAGAGTTACTGGTTGTGAGTTATTATCCATGATGGATGGGTTCTCCGGATACAACCAAGTAAAGGTTAAAGAATCTGAACAATACAAAATAGCCTTTACTACCCCATGGGGAACTTATGTATACGTGAGAATGCCATTTGGCCTTACAAATGCTAGAGCCACATTCTAGAGGGCAATGGACATTGCTTTTGCAGGTGTAATAAATGAAATCATGGTTGTATACCAGGATGACCTCACTACATATTCAAAAAAGGCTGAAGATCATGTAAATCACCTTGAGAAGATATTTATCAGAGAATTAGAATATGGTGTTTCCTTGAACCCCAAGAAATGTAAATTTGCAGTCACAGAAGGGAAACTACTTGGGCACATAGTATCCAAAGATGGAGTTAGGATTGATCCTGAGAGAATAGAGGCAATAGACAAAGTTCCTATTCCAAGAAAAGTCAAGGCTATACAATCATTCTTTGGACAAATAAACTTTGTGAGAAGGTTTATACCAAACTTTGCAGAAATAATTAACCCTATATCTAGAATGTTGAAGAAAAATGCAAAGGTTAATTGGACATATGAATACATAGAAGCCTTTACATCCATAAAAAGAGCAATTAAAGAAGCTCCAGTGCTAAAGTCTCCCAATTTTAGTAAACCTTTCTAGATCTTTTCCTTTGCATCTTTTCATACAGTAGCAGCAGTTATGTTACAAAAGAATAATGAGGGTTATGAGCAGCCTGTTTTGTTTTTCAGTAAATCACTCCAACATGCAGAACTTAACTATGGTATCATAAAAAAACAAGCTTATGCATTGATGAAAGTTGTCAAGGCATTTAGACCTTACCTGGTTGGGGCTAAAGTGATAGCTTATGTACCAAATGCAACAGTCAAAGATGTGTTCATGTAGAGTGAAGTAACTGGGAAGAGATGTAGGTGGATAAATTGGCTTCAAGAATTTGATATAGAAATTTAAATCACAAAACTAGTAAGGGGACAAGGGTTAGCCAAACTGATGAATGAAACAAACCTTGAGGCTGCCCAAGTATGTAATATTGAAAATGAAGAGGAAATGATAATAAGTATTGAGAAAACTCCTTGGTATACTGACATAGTGTATTACCTCAAGCACATGAAATGCCCTAACAGATTTGATAATAATAAGAAAAGGACTCTAAAATTACATGCTTATAAATATGTGCTTATAGAAGGAGATATTTTTTGGAAAAATAATGATGGTATCTTACTGTTTTGTCTAGATGAAGAACAAGCAAAATCTGCCTTACACGAGATGCATCAGAGAGTTTGTGGTGGCCATTCCTCAGCTAAAACCACAGCACAGAAGATATTAAGGGATGGATACTATTGGCCTAAGGTTTTCAATGATGCTTATAGTTTTACTAGGAAGTGTGAGGTTTGTCAAAGATTCTCTTAGAAAACTAAAATATCAAGGGGCACTACCCTTGAGACCCATGCAAGTTGATGCCCCATTTCACCAATGGGGAATTGATTTTATAGGAGAGATTATGGAGAAATCAAGTGGTGGTCACAAATGGATATTAGTAGCCACTGACTATTTCATGAAATGGGTAGAAGCAGTGCCTACTAAACAAGCAACTAGCAAGGTTGTGATTAACTTCCTATTGGAAAACATTTTAATTAGATTTGGGGTACCATTGAGACTTATAACTAACAATGGAATGTGTTTTAGATTGGATGAGTTTAAATTTTTTTGTAAATCTTATGGCATTACGATCTCATATTCTTCTCCCTACCACCCACAAGGTAATGGGCAAGTTGAGTCTAGCAATAAAAGTGTCCTGAAGATTATAAAAAGAATACTGGATAACAACAAGAAAGCCTGGGACTCTAAGTTGAGATTGGAATTATGGGCTGATAGGATCATAGTAAAGAAAGCAATTGGCAAATCACCATTTGAATTAGTATATGGAGCTCATGCCAGACTCCCAATACACAACCTACTGCCAGTGTGTAAGCTTATCCTCCAAGAGAATTGGGATGTCCTAGAACCGATGGAGGAAAGGCTAGAACAACTAATGGAATTAAACAAAATGAGGGAACAGGGAATGCAACAAAAAAAAAATGCAGATGCAAATGAAATACCTATATGATAAAAAGGCTAAAGTCAGAAAATTTGAGGTAGGTGACATAGTGCTTATTTGGAATGCTAGAAATCAAGAAAAAAGGAAGCATGGAAAATTCAATGACCTATGGATTGGACCTTTTGTCATCAATGGTAAGGTAGGGGAGGATTCATATCATGTACAACACATGTCTGGTGAGGAGCAAGAACTACCAGTACATGGGTAGTTTTTGAAACATTTTTTCTATTAAAAGGAACCTGAGAGAAAAGAATTGCCAGTGCATGGACAATTTTGGTTAAACTCTCTAAATGGTCTTTTCCATGCATGGTAGGTTAGAAGAGTTAAATAACTTGCTTAAAGAGCTCTCTTATTAGGAAATAAAAGTTTTTCATAAAGCAATAACCCAGGATCTTCACCCTTCATAGTTCACCCATTGTCAAATGAAGAAGGTATTGGTCTGCTTTTCCAAAAATCTGGGATCTTAATATGCCCACAAGGGGCATACATCCCCAGAAAGAGCCACTGTTGGGACTAAAATTCCCAAGCTACTTTTTGGCCAATATTAAGTTTCAATCATCCAAAGATTTTAGTATGTAAGCATATATGCAAAGATCCATAGTTATTTTCAAGCAGAAATTAATAATTGAATTGATAGAATTATTTGGATTCGATCTATTCTGATTCCTAAACATTTAATATAACATGGTTGAAGTACTCATTAAAAGATGAACCATAAACAAGGAAGTGAAAACTTACAAACTTTGTTGAAAATAAAGGAAAAATGGCATTAAGTACTAGAGCTAAATATGGGTGAATTCCTTGTCTAAAATGAATAGGGGTTTCTTTTTGAACCATCTTAAAATTCCCTATATTTTGCAAGTTATGTGTGTTTTTGATAAAATGCATTCTGGTATGGGTTTGTATGTTTGTATATACAAAGTCATTTGTATATACAAAGTCTCTCATATACAAAGTGGTTTGTATGTTGCATATGTGAAGTCCCTTGTATATTAGGTCATATAAAAGAGTCATCGGGTTGATTGTTCACTTGTATGCATTGGGCTAATGTTTTATTATTACATACAAAGTGGACCTGACGAGATTAAAAATTGAAATGTATTTTCTGTCGGGTCTGCTGCTTATAAGTTATGTTTGTATGTTTGGTAGAATGCAACATACATTGTGGTAAATATACAAGGCTAATATACATACCATGGAATAGAAACAATTATGAATTAACATTAAGTCCTTGTATGTTTTGTGCTTTGTATGTATGTTGCAGTATACATACATTGTGATATGCATAGCGCAGAATTAAAAGATTATGAAATATGGTAAAATCATTGTATATTTTGCATATTGTATGTTTCAGGACTTGTATGTATGTTTCAGATACATACATTGCAATACATACAAGCCAAAAATCAGAAGAAGTTAAAATGTGGTTAAACCAATGCATCAAGACTTAAAGTATATCAAAGGATGCATATACAAGTCAGAATTGAAAGCGGCTACATAATGCGATTTATAAATCTACCAGGAAGATACAATTGAACTTATATGTTTCAGGCTTTGTATAAGATGGTTGGATACAAATAGTGGGTCCCGCCACTCGCACATTTGGCTTGTATAATATCAATGTATATTTTCAATATACAAACGAATATACACACAAAGAGACATTCTAAAGATGCAAGCCGCGGAACCAAAGGTTTATTAAAATTGAAACATTCGTTGTATGTTTATGCTTTGTATATATTTGACATACATTGCCGATATACAATGTATTACATGCAAGTGGCGGAACTGAAAGGTTATTTAAAAGAGTTAAATGCTTGTATATTCCGCGCTTTGTATGTTTTGAACATACATTGCATTTGATACATACAAGCTAGAATCCAGGGAAATTTAAATCTAGCATATACAATATACATTCGGCAAAACAATGCAAAACTCATGCCGATACACAGTAATATACAATGTCGTACATACAACACAATAAACATTGCCTAGAACTGAAACAATTATAAATAAATGGTAAGTTGCACTTTGTATGTATGTTGTGATATACATACATTTCGGGTTATACAAGGCTAATATACATACCGCAGATTCAAAAAAATATGTTGTATATGTATGCTTCCAGTATACATACATTGCGATATGTATTGCACTTATACAAGTGATGGAACCGAAAGCGATGTTAAAATTGGTTTTATCCTTGTATGTCTCGGGCCTTGTATATATGTTTCGAATACATACATTACAGTACATACAAGCTAGATGTCTAGAAAAGTTTTTGTATGTTTAATACTTGTATGTATACAAAATACAAGGGAAAATGTACAAAGTAAATATACAAATGCACGAAACACCACGTGGGCCCCATCACGAATGGATATACAAGTTTATATAACCCTGGATTTGAAAGACATATTAAATATTGTGAATTTTAGCTTAGGGCCGCGCTTGTATATAAAAAAAATGTATTCGATATGCAAAAGAGAATGATGTTCTTACAGCGATATAGGAGGTCTTGCTGACATAGAAACCCTAAAATGACATTAAAATCTGAATGATTAAGATATTTTTCTGATAGTTGAAATTGTTGATAACTGAGAGGGGGGGGGTGAATCAGTTATCCTAATTATTTCCCTTTTTGAACTTTCTTATTAATTAGTGCAGCATTGAATTAAACACAAAAACATTACCATGAAATAAGAAACACATGACACAGTATTTTTGACGTGGAAACCCTGTTAAGGGAGAAAACCACGGGGTGATTAACCCAAAAATTATTCTCTATTAGAAGAATAGGAAATTACAAAATGGCACTTGCCAATTAGGGCTCACTGCCCGAGCACACTGCTCACAAAGAGGCCCACTGCCTACAAGGAGACACACTGTCTACAAAGTGATAAGAATCACAGTCTTGAACTGATTGGAAGCATCTGCATATGCTGGAGTTCAGTTCCGATTAGGCTCAGTACACTGATCTGCTGCACTTCATCTTTCCTCTGTTCTTTATTCTGCTATCCTTTCACATACCGGATCTTTCTTGCTACTTCTGCTCTGTTCTGCACTTATTCACATATACCTTCACACAATCATACACTTCACAACTAAATCCATCCTCTATATATATTCGCACAAGTAATTTCATCACTTTTCTAGTCGGCATCCGGAACAGTCTAGTTTCTTACAAACTCTGTTCTGTCGGCTGAATCCTTGCTCACCAAGCAATGCGGATCAAGCATATACTTGTAGATATCATTAATCATGTCGGCCAAACATGATTCATGCCTTCACAACCTTTATCATCAACAGTAACACATCCGGAAAGTAGTCTGATACTCTGTCAGTCAGTTCTTCCTCTGTTTTCACTGTCTCTCAGGAATCCGGTACTCAACTATTCATATCTTTTTCCTTGTCCATCACCGGAGGCTAAATCCTTGGAATATACCACTCAAGGTAGTCCTCTTGACTTCCCCAAATCCGCACTGCACCAAGACACTTCCTCTGAGAGATCCGGACCAATCTGTCGGACCTTGCCACATGCTCTGTTCTTGTTCACCGGACCACAACAATCTTCATTCTGACTTCCGGTAGAGACACACCATGACTTGCGGATATGTGGGATGACCTTTGTTGCCATCAATGACAACAACCATGAATCCATATAGTGTCTCTTGCCAACAATCTCCCCCTTTGGCATTGATGGCAACACTTAGTGAAAAATGACTAAGTGTTTACACTATGCTCCCCCTTTGCTGATGCTCTGTCTTTATATACAATTTCCGGAACTCCACCTTAGTTGGATTCCTCATTTTTCACTGCTCCTCACTCCCCCTTTGACATCAATGGCAAAGGGTAGGGTCCGCACACCAAAATTTTCAAAAATTTTCTATACATAGCCGCATATTTACATACTCACATATACTGAAGAATGTCTGCAAAGGATGTCTTCAATTGGATCAGTTCTGTAGCCCAACTTTGCTTCATTCTATCCAAAATTGAGATGTGACCACTCAACAAAAATGCAAAATCTTCTGCCCTCTTGAGATCTGTCGGATCATTTGTTTGGGCGGTGGTCTGAGCATCACTGATGGCCTCATGCATAGTTTCTAACTTAGGGATTATAATCCTTCTAAGTTCTCCCATCCGGTTAGTGATATTCTTCCTTTCCTTCTCAAGATTCTTTATTTCATTCAAGACTGCAATAGTCTGACATTCTTGATTTATTATGGAGGAAGAGAGAGGATCAAAACTTTGAGATAAACTTTGTAGCTTGTCCTGTTCCTCTTTTATTTTCTTATCAATTGCTGCTGTTGCCTTTGACCAGGATATACAAAATTTGTAAATGTCACCGCCATCCTTAAGAGCATTTTCTAAGCTCTTTATTCCAATACTCATATTTCTCCTATCGTTAGAGATTAATCCTAATACTTCTGAAAATCTTTTATCCAAAAATTCCTTCCGGACCTTTTCTTCAGTAGATTTTTCTAGAGATTCAAAATGTGTACTAACACTGCTGACTAAGGTTTTGAGATTACCGGAAGAGGAGGCTGTGGGATCCTTTTGAAAAGATGGCATGATCTTTTCTAGCACTCCAGATGCTACCTCCATAAGCTCACAGTCTTCCATGTGAGATTTCAACAGTTTCTCTTTGACTTTCTCATTTGCAAATGAGGCTATTTTCATTGTTTGCACCGGTGACAAAGAGTCAAAATCTAATGGTCCTTTTAGCAGGTCCGGTTCATCAATTTCTATAGTGGCTTTTGTCAGGAATTCTTGAACAATTTGTGCAGTGTCTCTTGCCAGAGACAGATGTTTCTTCTCTTCTGCAGTTTTGTCCTTTTGAATCTTTTCTCCTTCCTTACTCTTACCACTTTCAGTCGTGGTTTTCTCTGTTGGGGTGCTGTCAACCTCTTTTTCTTTAACTGCTGCTTCTTTCTCCTGTAGTTTCTCTTCTTCTTGGGATCCAGAGACTGTAGGGGAAACCGGAGGAGAGATGTTAGTCTGTTCAAGGCCCACTTCTTCCAGAGCAGATGATTCCAAATCCGCAGCTATTTCTACACCTAAGTCCTCTACAACAGGAAGATTGAACCTTTTGAAGGCCTTCCGGAGGATCTCTTCTGTTTCTTTGGCCACTTTGTCAGTCTCACCAAGCATGAGTTGATTCATCCTGGCTTTACTTCTGAACTCATCTTTGCAGTCTTTGAAGATTATGTTCATTGTCTTGGGATCAATTTGAGGATATAGCTGAATAGCTATCTGCTCCCGGATCTCAAGATCTTTTGCATGAGCATTATTCTTTCTTATTTCTAATTCCTTTTCTAGGCTTTTAGGAATTAGAGATATGATCTCAATGAAAGCCTTATTGTATATGTTCAGATACTTGACTGTGGCTTCCTACAGAATCTTTTGGTCAGCCTCATTGTAGTCATCATAAAATTCAGTCATTGGTTGAAGGTTTCCATCCACCGTAACCGACTTGATTACACTCTCTAGAGACAGAGTGGGCTTTTCAACAGATACCTCTGCCATTTCATCCTTGTCTTGGCCTGTGGAGGGTTTACCGGATCCTTTCTTCTTCTGCTTCTTTATTTCTTTTACTCCCTCATCTGACTCAGTTGCCTCTTCATCCTTTTGGCTTTCATAAGCCCTTGTGGCTTTTGTCTTAGATCTTTTACCGGATGCCTGGACTTCCGGTTTTGAACTTTTGGTTGTGGGAGGTGCAGATCTTTTTGATGATTTGGTCCGGGTGGAAGTTTCAACCGGAACACTTTCTTTACTTTTCTTTTCTTCCTCAACCTTCCTCCTCTTTTCCCGGCTGGCATCAAGTGCCTCTTTTGAGATGCCTAGGCCTTGAGCAATATGCTCTACTTCTTTTCTCACCTTTCTCTTTATCTCAGGTTCCCTGAGTTCTACATGGATCTTTACACTCAGCTCCTCAAAGGTTCCAAACCTTTCTGCCTTTGAATCTTTGGGCTGACTTAGCATGTGCTGAACATGCAGCTCCACTATCTGTTCATCCACTTCATACCCCATGGGCATGATCCAGACAGTCGTTGGCTCCACCGCCTCCATTAGGCACTGATCAGTGTCCACCATAAAGCACACTGAGTCTTTATATTTTTCAACAAGAGACTGGGGAATTCTCTCTCTTGCTTGCATCATGCTTTGGAAGTTTTTGAAGTATCCCCATAGGGCTGTATTTCTTGCTTTGGCATCCCCAAGCCCATGTAGATAGTCTCTTATCTGGACTGCAACAGGTTTGTCATTCTGCCATACCCATCCACTTGATCCGGGTAGCTCATTCATGAAGTAGAAGAATAGACATACTATAAGAGTACCATACTTAAAGGAATTCTTCTTGTCCTTCTTGATTTTCTATATATTTTCCATTAATTGGCTTAAGAGCAGTTCGCAGAGATCATATTCTGCATTCTTCCTTAGCATTTCATAGGCAGTATATACTGCAGTTCCGGATACAGAATTCTCCCTGCTGGAGTGATAGATCTTGTATCCTATTATCATGGACACATACTTGATATCCGGATCAGAAATATCTTCAATGGTCATTGCCCTCTTATCAAATTTTGATCCGGTGGCCTCAGTTACAATGTTATTTTTGACAGATTTGAGGATAGGTATCCCTCCGGAAGAGTATAGACCAGTTACTGCTCTAATTGCCTCTTTTGTGAACTTGCAGGGTCTATCCAGCCATAGGAAGTTGTCATGCATCCTGCTCAGTACATACCGGACCCATTCATCTTCTTCAAAGCAGGGGAAATGAATAAATTGCTCAAATTGTTTCTTCTGGATACCCTTATACTCTGGTTTAAGCTCAAAAGCATTGTCTATCAGTTGCTTGTGATAGAGATCTCTCAATTTGAATTCCCCAAATTCCTCAATGCTTGCATGTATGTAAACCCTAATGTCTTCTGTGTGTAAAACTCCGTGAGGAACACTGGAAAATGCTCCTAAGGGATCTACCTCCAATGACTTGTATGGATGTTTCTTAAATTCAGGTCGGGGCCTATCTGAGATTTTCACTATATTTGGAGTAGCCATTTCTTCAAAGATTTGCAGTGAGATAATGAAAACGGAGAATACCTTATGCGCCTTTGGTTTGCACGAAGTGGTTGGATTGATTTCTTTATGCAATGACTTCGGCAGGAGATCTTTGGTGTGCTTGATGAATCTTGTTGCAGAGCTCCACTTTTTGCTTCTTCTTGAGTGCAGAATGAGCAAATGCTTTTTGAGAAATCCCTTATATTGCTCCGCAAACCCTAATATCTGATGGCAATAAATGCTCGACCTATATTATTCCAGTTTGCCTTATCCGGATAGCTTGGAGTATCCCGGATCAGTCCTGATCTGTGAACATCATCCGGATCTTTCAATCATGAATAAATCAAGGTGACACATTACAAGAACATCCCAAACACTCTGTCCAATCCGCAGAATAAGACAATGCACTTCCGGATCTCTCCGGACCTTTTTGTAATCCTCTGTCATACCGGAGCATCTCCTGGAACAGGTCTTACTTGATCGATCACAGCTTCTTCATATCTCCATGCGGACCTCTGAAATCTTATTTGGATCATCTCAAGACTTATATCTTTAAACCCTTTACTCCACATCTTGTGCCACATCCGGCACCACTTGATTGGCTGGGGAAACAGGATTTTCTTTGAGTCTCCCCCTGAGCCAGAGCTCACTTTTTAATTTTCGGAAGAAATATCAGCACCAGAGTCTAGTGCGGATCCAACCTCTACATTCTCTAAACTTTTCTTCACCCAAATCTTGCTCATCTGATTCCTAACTTCATCTGCATTCATCTTTTGTTTACCCTTGTCTTGATTCTGATCATACATCGGACCTCTTTTGTCCTGATTCTTGCTTCTGCAGACTTTAGCATTATGACTGGACCTATTACAGATTTGGCAAATAACATTTCTTTGCATATTTGACTGATAACCTCTTGATTTGCATTGATTAGCCATATGACCTACTCTATTGCATGTAAAGCATCTACCTTTGAATGAATTGTTTACTTGCATATTTCTGCATTCATGGGATTTGTGTCCATACCTTTTGCAGTTAAAGCACTGTCCGAAGAAGGATGAATTAATCTGATTCATTCTCTTTTTGCACTGATTAGCTTTGTGACCAAAGTGGTTGTAGCTATGGCAATATCCATTGAAAGATGGATATCTTTGAGCATTGGGCTGTCTTACCGGAGGCCTTCTAGGTCTATTCCTTGGATTTTCTGATCCAAAATTCTTTTGACCGGATCCAGAGCTTTCTCCTTTCTCATATCCCAAACCATACTTGTCATCTATCCTCTTTTGACTTCCAAGAAGAACTTCAAGTTGAGCAGAACTTATCTTGAATTTCTCTTTATATTCATTTGCTGTTTGAAGGTCTCTTTTGAGAGAGGCAATTTGATCCTCAAGTTTTTCTTCATTATCTTTGGCATCTTCAAGATCAGATTCAAGATGTCTGATAATCCTATCCATCTGGTGGCATTCTTCTGATTTTTCTTTAAGAGATTGTCTTAGATTGTCTTCAGCTTTTCTTTTTTCTTCAATCTCTTGAGTAAACTTTATAGTTCCTGATTCCATTTCATGTCTTAACATAATGACTTCTTTTGATAACTTTTCACATAACCTGGTTTGCTCAGTCAATTCTTCATTTGTATTGCTTTCTTCACTTTGTCTTGCCAATTGTTGGAGCAGCTCCTTTCTCTTTTTCATAGAGAGACTTAATTTGTCTTTTAATTCTCTCATGAATTCATCAGCCTGTTTAAGTCTTTCCTTTAATTCATTGACTTCAGAATTTGACTGTTCAAGATCCTCAAGGGCAGTCTTGAGTTGATCCCTTAAACCATATGCATCCATTTGAACTCCCAGATCTTCCTCAAGCTGTTAGGCTCTATTAGGAGGAACTTAGCTCTGATACCAATTGTTGATAACTGAGAGGGGGGGTGAATCAGTTATCCTAATTATTTCCCTTTTTGAACTTTCTTATTAATTAGTGCAGCATTGAATTAAACACAAAAACATTACCATGAAATAAGAAACACATGACACAGTATTTTTGACGTGGAAACCCTGTTAAGGGAGAGAACCACGGGGTGATTAACCCAAAAATTATTCTCTGTTAGAAGAATAGGAAATTACAAAATGGCACTTGCCAATTAGGGCTCACTGCCCGAGCACACTGCTCACAAAGAGGCCCACTGCCTACAAGGAGACACACTGTCTACAAAGTGATAAGAATCACAGTCTTGAACTGATTGGAAGCATCTACATATGCTGGAGTTCAGTTTCGGTTAGGCTCAGTACACTGATCTGCTGCACTTCATCTTTCCTCTGTTCTTTATTCTGCTATCCTTTCACATACCGGATCTTTCTTGCTACTTCTGCTCTGTTTTGCACTTATTCGCATATACCTTCACACAATCATACACTTCACAACTAAATCCATCCTCTATATATATCCGCACAAGTAATTTCATCACTTTTCTAGTCGGCATCCGGAACAGTCTAGTTTCTTACAAACTCTGTTCTGTCGGCTGAATCCTTGCTCACCAAGCAATGCGGATCAAGCATATACTTGTAGATATCATTAATCATGTCGGCCAAACATGATTCATGCCTTCACAACCTTTATCATCAACAGTAACACATCCGGAAAGTAGTCTGATACTCTATCTATCAGTTCTTCCTCTGTTTTCACTGTCTCTCAGGAATCCGGTACTCAACTATTCATATCTTTTTCCTTGTCCAGCACCGGAGGCTAAATCCTTGGAATATACCACTCAAGGTAGTCCTCTTGACTTCCCCAAATCCGTACTACACCAAGACACTTCCTCTGAGAGATCCGGACCAATCTGTCGGACCTTGCCACATGCTCTGTTCTTGTTCACCGGACCACAACAATCTTCATTCTGACTTCCGGTAGAGACACACCATGACTTGCGGATATGTGGGATGACCTTTGTTGCCATCAATGACAACAACCATGAATCCATATAGTGTCTCTTGCCAACAGAAATATTGGTTTTTGCAGGAATATACACAGCAGGGATTAAGTTGTATAAACACTCATGAAGGGATCTTGAGCAACTAATAAATTATCAATAAGGGAAGTATTTATTTGAGTAAATATATTTGTTTAAATAAATTTGTTTGGATTGTTTGATTAGACATTAATTTGTGTTTTATCTGGATTTTTTTAGGAACAATAAAGAAACCCTCAAAGGAGATTAAGAAGAACTACAATTAAAGATCTTTGTTTGATCCTGAAATGGTTATTCATTTGATGATTAGTGGCAAGAATTAAATTTCCTAAATTTGTTTTATTAGAACAAATATTGATTTCAGTTATCAATCGTCACAACTATTGTAACTGGTATGAAGCTTGTATGCCTCTCTTTATAAGAGATGACCAAGACTAGATTATGGGATTAGAATATTAGGAGATAGAGAATATAGATAGAATAGAGAAAGATTACATAATAGAATAGGAGATACTATAGATTAGATTTGAACAGCAATGCTAGTTCATTTTTAATATATTTTATTTCTGGTAGACCATGTGCAAGCATTCTCTGATGAAGTCAAGTCTGTAAGCATGAAGCAGTGACTGCAAATTTTGGTATCAACTATCTATTAAATTTATTCAATTATATGATTGTCTCCTTTCAAAGTTTTCTCTGTTATTCAATTTGAGTTATCAAGTATATCTTCAAGTTGTCTATACACATTTGCTATTATAGTATGATAAGATGAATTAGTTTATGCTTTTAGAATTAAATCCTTTAAATCTATCATAGTAACTGTGAAGACATTGTCATGGATCTATAAGAAGAGTCATATAGTTAGGGTTTGTATTGTGTCTCCAGTTTTTGATAAATCTTTTACAATTGCAGTATATTTCTGATAGGTTCTTTCAAAGAGGGATTAAATCCTTTTAGATGAATGCAGGTAATTTGATTTTGTTAATTGGATATATAAGTATGGAATATTAACTACTTCCTTGCAGGGTTGTACAAGTTACATACCTATTCTTTCATGCCAGGTAGTTCAAGTTTTTACCAAATAAACAGTCATTTATTTCATGATCATACTGACTCTATATTCAATAAGGCACTGGTCTAGTATTTTCATTATCACTTATACAAATTCATTTTAGATTTACTTAGTTAGATTGGATTATTGTTTTAGCTTTTCAATTTAGATTATTTTTAGAATTAGCTTGCTGTCTTTTTATCTATTTTATAATTTGTGCCATTATAAATAGTTAGATTAATTCTGATTAAAGTAGTGATCATCTCTTTATCTGCTTTATTAATTAGAGGTTTACCCACCTAGGTCTGGCAGAGCTTGAAGTGAAGGGGGTTTAGCCATATCTACCCCGTGTCAGTTAGCCAAAAACATCAAGAGAGCTTGGCACCCTCTTAGGGTTAATGACCTGCATTTTTTAGACCTAACAGACCACTACCCTTTTCCTTCCATGGAACAAATATTGTAAACTATTCTAGGTTTTTATAGATATTCCCTGTTAGATGGTTACTTAGGTTACAACCAAATTCAAGTCAAAGAAGAGGATGAATATAAAATGACATTCGCAACTAAGTGGGGTACCATGGCATACAAGACAATGCCATTTGGTTTGTCCAATGCAGGGGCAACCTTTTAGAGGGTGATGGATATGGCCTTCCACGGCCTTATGAATAGAATAGTGCTGCTATATTTAGATGACATAACTATTTTTTCCAAAGATGATAATGATCACTTTGACCACTTGAAGCATATTTTTCAAAGGTGCAGAGAGTTTGGAGTTTCACTGAACATTAAAAAGTGCATATTTTCAGTTCATGAAGGTAAACTTCTCGGCCATATTATTTCAAAACAAGGTATTTCTATTGTCCCTGAGAGAGTGTCTACAATTTTAGATTTACCACTACCTGCACATAAGAAAGGCTTGCAGAGCTTTCTTGGAAGAATCAATTTCGTGAGAAGATTTATTCCAAATATTGCTACCTTATTACAACCTCTCACTACCATGTTAAAGAAGAATGCGCCTTTTAGCTAGACTAAGGAGGGAAAAGGAAGCTTTGAGTAGATTAAGGAAGCTCTTGCTGCTGTCCCTACCCTCATTAATCCTAATTATGAGAGGGATTTTATTTTGTATGCTTTTGGGGGGATTGACACTATCTCAGCCATGTTATGCCAATATCATTTTTTAGCCAGGTACTGCACGACTATGAGGTAAAGTACTCTTTTGTGGAAAAACATGTTTTTACTATTGTTAGGAGCCTCAAGAAATTTAGACACATGTTGTCTAATAAAAGAATTCACTTAATGGTTGCTCACCCTACTGTCAAAAGTTTTTTATTAAATAGAGATATAAATGACAAGAGAGCTAGTTGGATATCCAGAGTTGTAGAATTTAATGTTGATATCAAAGTGACCAAGTTGATTAGAGGTAAGGGTTTATGCAAACAACTTGCTGAAAGTGAAGATCTTAATCAAGAACATGAAAAGGACATAGAAATAGTATTGAATAATAATGTACCAACAACTGTACCAGCTCCTACAACTAGCTGGGTGTAGCAGATGATGCATTATCTTCAGACTAGTCAACGCCCTGAAGGCTTGGATAGGGTAGAAAGAAGTTATTTCAGGTTACAAGCTACTCTTTATGCTATCATTGATGGTATTTTATATAGGAGAGGTTTTAATGGTGTATTTTTAAGATGTATTGGACCTAATCAAGTTGACAAGTTGTTAGAAGAATTTCACAATGGACCTTCAGAAGGTCACTTTGCAGCTAGGACAACTACTTTGAAGATTATGCAGGCTAGATATTATTGGCCTGACTTGTTTAAAGATTCTTTTTCTTGGGTGAGAAGATGTGAGAAGTGTTCATTATTTGAAGCAAAGGCTTGCTACCTTAGCCTTGCAACCTATTAAAGTTGAACAACCATTTACACAATGGGGTCTAGATTTCATAGGACCAATAAACCTACCATCTAGTGTAGGCCACAAGTGGATCTTGACTGCCACAGACTATTTCACCAAGTGGACTGAGGCTATTTCTTTAAAAGAATAAAATGAATTAGTTGTCCTAAGTTTCTATCAGGATCTGGTATCAAGATTCGGTACACCAGATTCAATCATCTCAGATAATGGTTTATCTTTCATTGGATTGAGAATTTTAGATTGTTCTATTAAAAATAATATCTTCTTGAATACTTCTTCTAACTATTACCTATAGGGTAATGGGAAAGTTGAATCTACCAACAAGAATCTGATAAGGATCATCAAGAAGACTATTGAAGACAACCAGAGAACCTGTCATGAGAAGTTAAAGTTGGCTCTTTGGGATGACAAAATTACACCCAAGAGAGCTACTAGTTGTTCTCCATATGTACTTACTTATGGCAAAAAGGCTAGGTTGCCCATTTCAGTTGAATTGCCTACATTGACTTTCATCAAAGAACTTGAGCTGTTAGAGGAACAACCTTTAGTAATCAGGCTAGCTCAGCTTATGGAATTAGAAGAGACCAGGAAAGAGGCCTTAAGGAAGCTTGATGTGCATCAAACTCAAATGAAGAATTCTTTTGACAAGAGGGAAAGACCAAGGAGCTTTATTGTTGGTGATTTGGTGTTCAAATAGAATGAACTGAAGAGTAGACCTGGAAATCATTCTAAATTTGATGCAATTTGGGATGGGCCTTATGTTATCACAGAGTGTAAAGAAAACAATGCATTTGAGCTATCCAAGTTAAGTGGAGAGGTGCTGACTATCCCAGTTAATGGGATCCACCTCAAGAATTGCCTCTAAGGATAAGTACTTCATTTGTATATAGCAGAGTAGTGTTGTAGTTAATAAGTGGTCATGAACATTAGTTTTCAGCATTTTTGTTTTGCCCATCAGGGCTTGTTAGTTTTCTTTCAGTTGTGTTTGTTTTTAGTTTTTTGTTGCTATTTAGACTGTTGGAGAGCTAAATGGCATTGTTTTCTGAGTTTGAGAAGGATAGAGTATGACTCAATGCCCAATGGATGTTTAAGGAAACTGATCAAATTCTTAGCAAGCAAGCATGTAGAAGTCACCAGAAATGTTACCATTTTCTGACCACAACTCAAAATTAGCTAAGCAAATGTGACAAATTTATTTTTTGAGTGAGGGTTAACATTCTTCTGTTATGAGTTATTTACATAGTTATTATGTTTTAGTGTTAAATGTAGTTCAGTTGTTCAAAAAGGAGGAAAAGATTTCAAATCATTTATTGCATTGCAAAATATTTACAGGAGAGATAAGTATTTCATTCATCACAATGATTATTCATTTACAAGTTGAAATACATAAAAGAATAAGCATTGCATTGAAATAAATAATGACATATCAGATGTCCTGCACAAGCCATGGGTTATAGATGAACATATACATATATAAAGAAAATGCTATGCATCTAATGATGAGAAAAGGAAGTTCATAGCCATCATTACCTTAGGGGTTGTCGATCTTCGAAGTTGTCTCCTATCCTACTCTTGATCTCGACATGAACCTACAAAAATATGGAGGGTCTTGTTAGAGCTCCAGTTATGAAAACTCTGTATTCTATTAGAAGAGGCATAATAATTTGTTTATAATGCATTGATCAATGATCATCATCCACATGCAGAAGGAACTAAGAAAGAAACAAGCATAGTAGAACTTCATTTTTTTATTCTAATATGTTTGTTTCATGTGCAGGTATAGGATAAGTCATGTAGTTGATTGAAGATATTCAACATGTCAAGTGGGCTCCCACAAGGGTTGAGTCCAACATTCTGCTTCCCCTTAATCTTAGAAGGGATGAATGGAAAAGGAAAGAATCATTATTCACATTTACATGACAAATTGA
This sequence comes from Cunninghamia lanceolata, assembly GCA_027924645.1. NCBI lineage: Eukaryota > Viridiplantae > Streptophyta > Pinopsida > Cupressales > Cupressaceae > Cunninghamia > Cunninghamia lanceolata. The sequence goes on from BSBN01000582.1 coordinate 23,439,342, forward strand.
AGGAATAACAAAAGCAATCATATGCATTGATTTCTGTTTCAGGACATAGTTATGATTGCAGTTCAAGGAATGAAATGGAACCATAAAAATGAACTGAACTGTAAAAGGGATAGTATTTAAGGCATATAACAACTATCATCATTATTTCAACTATCATTGGAAAAATGGAGTTTAAGTATTTCACTTGTATATTTTCATGATATTTTTATGCATAAGAGAAAAATGAAAATATCAAGTACATTTCCATCATTTGAATGTCAATGGTTGCCAATGGATGATATCATGCAATTGTACATGATTGTTTGATCATAACATAACATCAGAAGCAGATGTCATTTTTATGCATGATTTAAATGAATTGAAAGGTGCAAGTGGACAACAAAACATGGAACAACATATGTTGTCATTTCTCTTTCATGTTGAAATAGGGTACATTCATCATATGGAGCTATCATTTTTTTAAGAATGAGATGATCTTATGTTATGAAGAGATCAATATAAGTTTTAGCAGATAGTACTACAGGAGGTAATCAAGATAACACAACCCAATAAATGAAATGGCCAAATCATGGCCAGAGAGCTACAATGAAATAGAGCCATCATTCAACAGTGTTATCATGCTTTTGTTTGAGACATAATATGTATGCTACAGGTTGTCAAACCATTTCAGGTCTGTGTGTATCAAAGATTTCATCAACTTCAAAGAGTCAAAGGGATAGTTAACTGATGACCATCTCCTATTATCATCATGTATATGCTACAAGTAAAGTAGCCATGTCAGATATATGCATTATAGATGCAGTATAGCAGTGGGTCATCTCAGTGATCAAGATATGTATATGCCTCTATGCCATTATGATAAGTTACAGTGGAAAGAATGCATAAGTCTCCATAACATCTACAGAATATCATAAGTTTCCATGTGGATAGCTAATAAAGAAAAGTCATACTGTATGTGGTATATAAGAAGGAACAGTGCAGTAAATCAATACTAAAGTGTGTTTTATCAAGTATGTACATATTAAATGATAAATCTCAGAAGAAATAAAAATAGAGAGCATCCACAGATCAAATGAGATTTTTGTCATGAAGTAAATAAACAATCAAGCTATCATGTTAAGAGAAAGCCACTGTCATCCCAAAAGACATGTGATATAAGTGCCAAATGTGTTTGCCATGGTTGCAGGAGAAACCACATGACATATGCAAAGTTTAATAGCCAAACAAAATGGTAGTCACCAATGGTATGTACAAAAATGAAATATGTGTATTTGAGATCTAACATGTTGTGCACAAGGTAGACTATCTTCTTCTTGTTTGTTTAGAACCATACAAGTTTTTACACTACCCAGATGGAGGTTTTTAACCATGAAGAGTATATCTTTATCTAACGGCTAGAGCAAATGACAAAGTGAATGTAGAGGTATATCTTACCAGCCACGGCCCCATGGCCACAAAAACCCATGTATATCAAAGGATACTCAAAAATAGAAACGAGTGCTCAAAAATATATCTTGCTAGCTGCGACCCATAACACAGCAACAAATACATATCAGATGGAGAAGCTCAGAATTTTATGAAGGACTATAGCCATGGCCATACAAAGTTACAGGAATTCTTTCATGATATATCAAATCTCCATCTAGGGTTTAGAACCATATACAAGTATGCAAAGAAATGATAGAAACAAAGCTACAACAAGCATATCGAGCTCAAATGCATTGCTATAGGCCGCAGCCTCTCAAAATGGCACATACAGAAATATAAGTAAAAACTATCTTTTACTTAAGCCCTCTTATGGTTTCAAAGAAGTAAATGCAAATACAGTGGTTATTATATAGATGTCAAGTATCCAGTGGAAGGTTTCAAGCCATGAAAAAACAAAAACCATTTCATTTCTGTGTAGAGGTGTTAAACTTCGACCGCTGCCAAGATTCATTTTTTCCATCAAAAAACTCAAAAACCATTTCGTTCTCAAGCAAATATAGCTACAACAAGGTAAAAAGCACATGGTCGTGGGGTTTAAAACCCCAAAATATACAAAATGCTATAGAGAATAAAATATACGGTGATAAAGATGAAGTTTATCGGTGTTTGAAGAAATGCATAGCGACAATGGGTTTTCACTTCAACTCCCTCTCAGATAGCTCAATACAGTCGGTCATGATGCACATAAACTCAAGGAGGAGTGGCATAGTGAGCAAGATGTAAACATTCATCAGAAATAATATACAAGGCATGGTTTTCAAGCCTTTTATCTCAGAAATCTTAAGTAGAATGGAAGAAACAACAAGGAAAAGAGCCAAATATATATCAAAAGACCATTTACCTTGTCTTTCCTACAAATTTTCATGAAGGTCGAGCATAGAAAACCCAAAGAGATGCAGTTTTCATGGAGAAACCCTAGGGGTTTCAATGTTGGCTACAGAGCCCAAATCCCCAAAAAGTGAAGTTGCAAATGATGTGAAAAGATAGGGTGAAATTTGGTTTTTGTTCTTAGGGTTTCATTTAACCCTAATCGAATGTTGACATTTTTGTCACATTCTTTTCTTTTTGTGACCCATATTAATACCTTGTGGTATTTTGTGTTCACCATGGTTCCTAAGTCTTATGACTTCATGAGGTCGAGCATGACTCCCTCTTGATTTTAATTCTTTTAAAATATGCTAAGTCACCTTGTATTTGCCATATGGGAATAGGGATGGAGTCCATGCCACAAGATAATATGCAATCATCCTTTTTGATGTGAGACAAGTCTACATACCATGGAGATCGCCAACTCATGTGAAGATAAGCTAACAGGGCTCTCTTTTTTTGCAGATATCATATGATCCCTTGATATTATTTTTATGATTTTTTGTTGAAAAGTCAAGCATTGTAATTGTGAATGGAGAAATTATAAGCCATAGAGATTTGTTTTGTTTTGTAAATCAAATCTAATAGGAGATAGATCAAATTGCTAAAGCATTGTAAAGTTAGTTTTAAAGTAATCATTTATGAATTGCTTTTAAAACTTAACTATTTTAAGTAGTTAGGCTAATAAAACAAATCAGATATTCTTTTTTTATTTGTTTTATTTAGAGGTAGATATGGACAAAAAACTGAGATCTCATGGGCAGAGCAAAGTAGATTTGTGGTGGGGACACATCAGGGAGTCTTTTGGTATCATGATTTGATAGTTTGAACTCTTTTTGAGTGCTTTTATTTGTGCTTTTCTGAGTAGCTCAAAAATGGACTTGGAGTCTATTTTTAGGATCTTTTTTCTAGCTTTCAGGAGGAGATTTGTCATAGGATATATGGTAGAGATCCATTTTCTTTTTTAGCAGTCCCAGTCCTAGTTAGAGTTTTGGATAACATAGAGTAGAGATCAGAGTGTAGAGATAGCAGGATCTTCCTCTCACCTCGAGAGTGTTGTATTCATTTTCATGTACTCATTATTCCTTCAGTTATTGAGTAGCAGCTTTCCTTCATATTTTGTCCAATCATTTGTAAGTTAGATATGATATTGCATTGTGCTGAATATTTATCCTTTGTTTTGTCTTAGCTTGTGATGTTTTCTCAAAGTCATTAAATTCAGGTTGCATGTTGTGTTCTACTGGACCTTCGTGTAAAATATTTATGAGTTAAGTGATCAAAGTGTTGTGAAGGCCAAAGTTCAATAATCTATTTGTGAGTAAGATCTGTTAGTAGCTTAATCTTAAAAGTTAACTAGAATCCATTTATTTCAGCATATCCTTCTATCCTTTTTCCCTAGAAAATTAATTAGATTAGGAAAAATCATAAGGAGAACCAGCTGACTTTGGAGATTCCCTCTCAAAATAGACCACCCACAATCTGGGAGGGTTTCCATGTTTCAATAGGATAGTCAATTCTGACTTGGCTAGTTGCGCAATCCTAATTGACAACAGTTCCAATTATGAGGATTTGAAATAGGTGATGCAAATGACATGGAATTTGTCATGGGATCCTGAGGCATACCTTGTATTTACTATCATGGCCTTCATTGTGCAATGTAGAACACTTGACCTTCTTCATCTTCTATGGCTCTTAAATTTGTTGTCTCATTGTTACTCTTAGAAATACTAGCAAGTCCTTTACATCGGCAGTTCGCCTTCTTCTACCGACAGTGTGGGAAGTATTCACTCAAAGCTTCCTCTGATGTGTCTTTATTCTTCTTTATGTGCATGGTATCTAGTTGTGTTGCTAGATGGCTTATGATATCCTCTTTCATGTTTGACAGGAGATTGCCGATCTCTACCCTAGAGACTCCAGCAGATGATTTACTAGAAGTCATAGTTCTAAAACATATATTCTTCTTTAAAGTAGAGCATGAATAGTTTCAAGACAAATTTGACAGATTTCAATCAAATCTAAGTTGAGAAATATCCCTTGCTCCAATTAAATTGAGTACATCCATACATTCCTTGCTCACACCTCTTAAGAAGACCAGCTTGAGTAACTTTGGAGAGAGCCTATTATGCCTTGACTTCTTGAGGCAAAATTGAAATCTTTCAACATAATCTTCCAATGATTCATCTTCCTTTTGTGACATCCTAAAGATGTCACACCCCTTCATATCTCTACCATGGCAATAATCCTGATATTTTTGTAGAAACTTCTCTTTCATGGTGGCCCAAGTAGTTACAGAATTCTCACCCAGACCCATAAACCATTGTAATGCAACATCCTTGAGGGTAGTTGGGAAGAGATTGAGTCTGTATGCATCTATAGTGTAATCATAACTCCTACAAAGTACATCAAACGCAAAGAAAAATACATTAGGGTCTTCAGTGATTAACCCATCAAAGTTTGGTAGAGCTAATGGAGGAATATTTTTCAAGGTTTCAACTCTCTCCTGGTTTGAAATAGGAAAGGAAAAGGTAACTGGTTTAGCTGGGTTTTCTACTTCTTCGTCTTCCATGATGCCTTGGTTCCAATATATAATATCTTCAAAATCCTCAGTGTTCTCCAGACCAAGGGATGATTCAAAGTGTTCTTCTTTTGTTGAACTAATTGGAAGAAACCTTCCTCTATGCTCTCTTGGCCGCTGCATACAATAATGTATAAGCTAATGGCTCTATTCTTGCACTGTGTGAGTAAATTGTTTGGAGATGGATTGAATATCTAAGTGGTCCTAAATGCTGAAATATACTATTTCCTAGTAAAGCAAGTACAAGCATGAATTAACAAGAACTTAGAAACTCTAAACCTTAGCACCATCCCTAGCAATGGTGCCAACAATGTTGAACTCCATTATTAACTGATACATTGATGTAGAAAGGACATGCACACTTCTCAATGGACCAACAAATCCTATATCAAGAAACCTACTGGTTATATAATGTGTTACATTTACATTGTCAAACCAGGGAATCGTAATCTTCTTGGATGATGCATGTACTCTGTGTACAGTTAAGGATTCCTAAGTTTTAGTATAGAGGTTGTGTAAGGGAATCATCTAATTAAAGAAAACACAATTCAATTTCAAAGACTGATAATATTCTAAGTAAGAAGGAATGATAGAAAATAACTAAGCTCATTCAACATAGTAGTAATCAAATGATCCTATGTAACTTTTAGATAAAAGAACAACTAACAATTGGTTTAGTCGGTGATCACCTTGACTCAATAAGACTTATAACATAGATTACCAAAGTGTAATTATTTCTCATTACTCATTACAAAATACATCAATCACACAAATATAAACATACAATCTATTACCATTTTTTACCACAACTCAAAATTGGCTGAGTAGATGTGATATTATCATTTTTGAGTGACGTTTGATTTTCTTCTATTATGAGTTAGTTGCATAGTTATTATGTTTCAATGATAAATGTAGTTCAGTTGTTCAAGAAAGAAGGGAAAATTCCAAATCATTCATTGCATTGTAGAATAGTCAAGTGAGATAAGTATTTCATTCATTACAATGGTTATTCATCTACAAGTTGAAATACATAAAGGAATAAGCATTGCATTGAAAGAAATGATGACATATCAGATGTCCCACACAAGTTGTGGGTTATAGCTAAACATATGCAGATATAAAGAAAATACTATGCATCTAATGAATGAAAAAAGGAAAGACATAGCCATCATTTCCTTGGTTTTGTCGATCTTCGAGGTAGCCTCCTGTCTTGCTCCTGATCTCGACATGTACCTAAAAAAATGTGGGAAGGGTCGCGTTAGAAGCTCCAGTTATGAAAATCCTTTATCCATCAGAAGAGGCATAATATTTTGATTATAGTGTATTGATCAAATGAACATCATTCATATGCAAAAGGAATTGAAAAAGAAATAATCATGGAGCATCATTATTTTATTCTAATTTTTTTGTTTCATGTGCAGGTATAGGATAAGTCATGTAGTTGATTGAAGACATTTAGCATGTGGTGCCAAGTGGGCTCCCACAAGGGTTGAGCCTAGCATATTTCTTTCCCTTAATCTTAGAAGGGATGAATGGAAAAATAAAGAATCATTATTGACATTTACATGAAAAGTTGAATGAATAATAAAAGAAATCATATGCATCAATTTATGTTCCAGGACATAGTCATGATTATAGTTCAAGTAATGAAATGTAACCATGAGAATGAACTAAACTGTATTAAAGGGACTGCATTTAATGCACATGGCAGTTGTCATCATTACCTCAATTGACATTAGAAAAATGACATTCAAAGGTATTTCACTTATATATCCTTCATGTTTCTTTTATGAATCAGAGAGAAATGAGAACATCAAGGTACATTGCATCAGTTGAATGTTAAAAGTTGCCAGTGGATAATATGAGGCAACTATGTATAATTGTTTGATGATAGCATAACATTAGAAAATAGGTATCATTTGTATGCATGATTTGAATAAATAGTATCATAAGTGCATATATGGATTAGCCTGTTGCCATGCCACAATGGTGGAATAGAGTGCAGATTGCATTACATGGACTAAATCAAGTAAACAACAAACTTGGAATAGCTGGTCAAGAGATCTTTGCAAATCAACTGACATTTCATCATATTAATTCATGAATAGTAATCAATTTGCACATTTGTATGATGAAGAAATAATGCCATGGTGTCATCATTCAACAATGTTATCATGTTTTGTTTGAGACATCATAAGTATTCTACAGTGGCAAGAATGTGCAAAGGATATAATAAGTTGTAGATCATATCAACATCTTGTTACAAATTTAAATGATAGTCAAACTTTTTAATGCCTCATCTGTCATTATACAGGAGTAAGAAGCCATTGTCATTCTGGTACAGGAGTACCATTTGTCAAAGGTGGACAATTATTAAAATCTAGGCTTTAGTTTTGAGTTTTGCATACAATAAGGTCTTAAAAGACCATTCTTTATTGTAATAAAGCCTATTTGAGGCATTTTTGTAGTGGGGGTAATTATAGCACTAGAGTATTTAAGATTTTTGCTTAACTTTAGTATTTTCTATTTTGGTAGCCTTAGTGGAGAGGCTATTTTTAGTCTTTCCTTTTGAGTTTCCTCGGTGATGAAGGAGTGCAACGAAGTTATATATTGTAAAAAATACTTTTTATATGATATAAAGGTCGTCGAAGAAGGATATGAATCTTTTGGGATGAAGGAAATAAGATAAAATGATTCCTTTTGCTATTCTATCTCTTTTTTCACATTTTTTCTGCATTTTTTGTTGTTCTTTTCACTTGTACGACCTGGTACGGCCATGTAGCACCCTAAACCATACATGGTTGGATGGGGAATTGGATTACCTTTCTTTTGCATGTGATTTTATGGTCTGGTATCATGTTTTGTGGATTTTATGCTCATTTTTCTAAAAACAATCCAATAACCTAGGTTTTGATAGTCCTAGAGAGAAATTTTATGTTTTTGAGTGCCACGACCATGGGAAAATGACAAAAAATGGTGGAATGACAGGTTTTGAAGTCCTTAAAATTATTTCTTCACTTATTTCTTCACTTGTGGAGCAAAAAAATGAGTTTTCTTGGTGTTTTGAAACGTTCTTATTACTATAATTTCCTATATTTTTAGGAAGAATGAGGGTTTCTAGTTTGCATGTTTGAATTTGGTGAGATAAGTGAGGTTACTAATCAGACAAATGGAGTATTCTTCTATGTTAATACATAACTAAAGACTTTCCATTGAGTTTGGGTAAAAATTTGGTGATTTTGAGGCACCTCAATTAGGCCTATTACCAGAATTACTAGTCATTTTTAAGGCCTTATATTACAAAGAAATCATACATACATGAAATATATGTTATGTAAGGGGATAATGGGTACTCAAAACAGGTTTCATTTCATGGGTTTGAGTCGCTTCATGATAGTTATGCCAAAAATACTTCATTTGTTGTCCTAATTAGGCCTAGGAACAACATGTACAGTCTATTTTTGAAGATTTTGGTCCAAAACAACCTACCTTGCATGTTAGATATGTTGTGGAGAGGCTTAATGGGTATTCAAAAGTGTAATTTTTTCATGGTTTTGTCTTTATTTCTACAAGTTATGTCCCAAAAACCCTATTCCAAGGGCTACAAGCAAAGTCGACCTAGTTGTGAAGGGACCGTAGGAACAACAAGTTACTAAGTTGTTTGTCAGTTTGGTGAGTATCCCTTGCTAATTTTAGTGTGGTCCAAGGTGTTTGGGAGGTTTGGTGGGTAGCTTATGCATTCAAACCATGAAATGGCATATTTTCCTAGTCTTAAAGCAATGTATTCTAAGAGGATAGTCAAGACAATGTGTGAACAATCAAGTGGTAAATGAAACCTTGCATTTGTGTGCTGCCCCTACCTTTGCATCAAGTGGTATCAGAGCCTAGGAAGTAGGTCTCTTGAGAGTTGAAGGTTGGAGTTTGAGCAAAGTGGCATCTGAGGAGTCAAGATGCCTCCTAAAGGAAGTTCAGTTGCAAGAAAGATTGATCAGTAGGCTAGAGAGCTAGAAGCCTTGAAGAAGGAGATTGCTACATTGAAGTCTAAAGCTAGAGGAACCATGTGTGAATGTGAGTCTGAAGAAGAAGAAACTTGTAGTGAAGAATAAGAGTTGGATCCAGAGGATATGAGGATGATAAAGTTTTTGAAAGCTGTGAAAGGTGATGGACATTGCAAAATGGATTTGCCAATGTATGAAGGCAAACTAGATGGTGAAGAGCTCTTAGACTAGATAGGAGCCATGGTGAATTACTTTGAAATTGAAGAGATAGATGAAGATCACAAGGTGAGGAAGGCTAAAACCAAACTAAAGGGACATGCTTTGCTGTGGTGGAACTTTGTGCAAGAGGAAAGACAAAAACAAGGGAAGAACAAGATCACTTATTGGGAGAAAATGAAGGCAAAAGTGAAAGGTAAGTTCCTTCCTGGTAATTATAATGTTCAATTACTAAAAAGATTACAAAATCTTAGGCAAAAGGACTTAGATGTGCAAGCATACACTGAGGAGTTTATAGGTTAAGTATAAGGACAAAGCATGAGGAGGATGAGGAAGAAAGAGTAGCTAGATATCTCAATGGCCTAAGATATAACATTCAAGATGAAATTAGTTTGTTGGCACCAAAAATAGTGGAACAATGTTTTCAAATGGCAATAAGAGTAGAAGAAAAACTCAAGAGGAGACAAGAGAAGGAAACAAGAGGAAGAGGTAGTACTTCTACTAGGGGCAGAGGTACATTTTCAACACCAAGACAATCCAAAGAAGATTTTGAAGATGCTGATAAGAGTAAAGAACAAGCACCTGAGTCTAGAGGAGGATGGAGAGGTGGAAGAACAAGTTTTAGGGGTAGATATGTAGATCAAGGATAAGGTTCAAATTTGTTTACTAGAAAGTGCTATCACTATGGTGAGTTTGGTCATCCAGCCTATAAGTGCCCTAACAAGATTGGTACTACTTCAAGTGGAGGTGAAGAGGTGAAAAGAGAGTCCAAATTGTACAAGAAGATGAAAGAGAAAGTGTCCATGCTGCACCAGAGGTGGGTGAATCATTGATGGTGAGAAGACAACTCTTGAAGACATCCAGGGAGAAAGAGTTAATTCAAAGAAGAGCCTTATTTAAGACAACCTGTAGATACAAAAATAAGGTATGCAAAGTAGTAGTTGATTCTGGATGCACTGATAATATGGTATCTAGTGATATGGTGGACAAATTGAACTTGCAAAGAGTGCCTATAGAAAAACCTTATCAAGTGTCTTGGGTTAGTGAAAATCAAACCATTTTGGTGAGTGAAGAAGCTACTGTTGAATTTCAAATTGGTCAATAAAGAGATAAAGTTGTTTGTGATATTCTACGTATGAGTTGTTGCCATGTTTTACTTGGAAGGCCTTAGCAGTTTGATAGCTCAGCAATGTATAATGGGAGACAAAATACATATAACATTGAAAAGGATGGGAGATCATTCATTCTAATCCTTTGGTTGAAGAGGTAAGAGAACAAGGTGAGATCATAATGAGAGGGAGAAAAGAATATGTGAGCAATGAGGAAGGTGAGAGTGTGAAGTTTGTAGCTGAGTCACAATTTGATGTTGTTGGGACAGCGAATAAGAAGGACAAACACAATGTGCAGACAGAGATGAAGGAGAATCATTTTGTATGGAAAGAAAAAGAGTGTGGTATGATATCTCAGGTTAGTATAGACAAGAGCAAGTTTGAAGTACAAGAAGGCATATTGATAGGGACAATCATGTGTCCTATGGTGATGAAACATGTACAAAGGCAACCTAGTGATGTTGAAACAAAAGTTTGTAGGGTAGAGAATAGAAGGACAGTGGATTGTGATGCTGGTTGGATAGTGGAAAAGGTAGGTGCAGGTCTAACAGAGACCACTAAATGCATTGGTATAGGTGTTAAGGAGACTGATAGAGGAGAAGGTACAATTGACAGTAAAAAATGTGTAAACAACAAGAGACTTGGACATTGGAATAAGCAAGAAAGTGTGGAACAAGTGATGGTAGTTGATGAAAGCTTGAAGAGGAATATGAAGAAAGTGATGGGAGCTAGTAAAAATGTGAGTACAGATGTATATGGTGAGGTGACATCAGAATTTGATGGTGAAAGAGTGGAAAGACACACCATAGTACAAGAAGGACAGTTGGAACAAAGAACAAATGAAGACAAGTTCAAGAATGATCAAGAACACAATGAACCAGTTAAAGACAAACATGAAGGATAGAGGTATAAAGAGTACAAAGGAGGCCAATTTGTAGCATCTTTTCCAAGAGACTTGGAAAACTTCAAAATTGGGGTGTATGGTGCAAGGGCACCATTTGCCAAAGGTGGACAATTATTAAAATCTAGGCTTTAGTTTTAAGTTTTTCATAAAATAAGGTCTTAAAAGACCATTATTTATTGTAATAAAGCCTATTTGAGGAATTTTTGTAGTGGGGGTAATTATGGGACTAGAGTCTTTAAGATTTTTGCTTAACTTTAGTATTTTCTATTTTGGTAGCCTTAGTGGAGAGGCTATTTTTAGTCTTTCTTTTTGAGTTTCCTCGGTGATGAATGAGTGGAATGAAGTTATATATTATAAAACATGTTTTTTATATGATATACAGGTCATATATAAAGGATATGAAGCTTTTGGGATGAAGGAAATAAGATAAAATGATTCTTTTTGTTGTTCTAGCTCTGTTTTCACATTTTTTCTATATTTTTGTTGTTCTTTGCACTTGTACAGACTGGTACAGCCCTGTAGAACCCTAAACCATACATGGTTGGATGGGGTATTGGATTACCTTTCTTTTTAATATGATTTTATGGTCTGGTATCATGTTTTGTGGATTTTATGCTCATTTTGCTAAAAACAGTCCAATAACCTAGGTTTTAACAGTCCTAGAGAGAAATTTTATGTTTTTGAGTGCCATGACCATGGGAAAATGACAAAAAATGGTGAAATGATAGGTTTTGAAGTCCTTCAAATGATTTCTTCACTTGTGGAGAAAACAAATGAGTTTTCTTGGTGTTTTGAAATGTTCTTATTGCTGTAATTTCTTGTTTTTTATGAAGAATAAGGGTTTCTAGTTGGCATGTTTGAATTTGATGAGATAAGTGAGGGTACTAATAAAAAAAATGGTGGATTCTTCTATTGTAATACATAACTAAAGACTGTCCATTGAGTTTGGGTAAAAATTTGGTGATTTTGAGGCACCTCCTTTGTAAAAGTGTCCTAATTAGGCCTATTACCAAAATTACCAATAATTTTTAAGGCCTTATGTTACAAAACAATTAGACCTACATGAAAGATATGTTATGTAAGAGGATAATAGGTACTCAAAAAAGGTTTCATTTCATGGGTTTGAATCGTTTTATGAAAGTTATGCCAAAAATACTTCATTTGTTGTCCTAATTAGGCCTAGGAACAGTAGGTACAGTCCATTTTTGAAGATTTTGGTCCAAAAAAACCTACATTTTATGTTATATATATTGTGTAGTGGAATAAAGGGTATTCAAAAAGGTAATTTGTTCATGGGTTTGTCTTAGATTCTGCAAGTTATGTCCCAAAACCCCTATTCCAAGGGCTACAAGCGAAGTCGACCTAGTTGTGAAGGGACAGTAGGAAACAACAAGTTACTAAGTTGTTTTGTGAGTTTGGTGAGTATCTCCTAGTAATTTTAGTGTGTTCCAAGGTGTTTGGGAGGTTTGGTGGGTAGCTTATGCATTCAATCCATGAAATGGCATTTTTCCTAGTCTTAAAGCAATGCATTCTAACAGGATAGTCAAGATAATGTGTGAACAGTCAAGTGGTAAATGAAACCTTGCATTTGTGTGCTACCCCTGCCTCTGCATCACATTCATAATGACATGTGAAATAAATGTCAATTGTATTTGCCATGACTACAGAACCATACAAATATAGAGTTCATGGACAGCCAATAATGATACAGAGATGAGATAAATATATGCTACAGGAAGAAGTAACTACCATACAAAATGAGAGATCTCAAATGCATTAGAATGAAGAACATCTAACAAGTGGAAGCCATACAAGAGATCAAAATGAACAACTACAGGTTAATATGGACTAGATATACCTTAAATTTTCAATGATCAAATGATAAAATCAAATAATCAAGAAGGAGCATACAAGCTACATGAATTGTCTAAAGTAGAGGAATCATTTGAATGTAGGTATCATTTTTATCTCATATGATAATGTGCCATAAATATTTGACAAGAATATTTGACATAAAATGTCATACAGGATTGAATCATTCCATACTGATCTAATCTAGTTTGAATATTCATGATATCTTTTGAAGAACAAATGGCTGATATAAATATAGAATGCATTATCTAACTATACAGTCACAAGAAATGGAGGAAGATCTTTCATGACTGTGCTTCAAAAGGTTTCTATCTATAGAAAAGTGAAAGTATTTTTGTGTTTTAAAAACCTTGTCTCATTTCTTGTTGCAATTGAAAGAGAGCTACAGTAAGCAATGTTCACCATAGAGAGGGTATGTTGGTCGTGATAGTAGTAAGAGTTCTTATGCAAAGAAAAATTTGAAACCCTTGTCTCATATACACAAAAAACCCGTCTTTTGTTTCAATTTTTGTGTCTATAGAGGTGGTGGAGCTTAGCTGTGAAGGAAATGAACATTTTATGCCAACAAAATGAAAACTTTGTTTAAAAATTTGAAACCCTAGTTGCATTTTTACATTCAATCAAGAGAAGAGTTACAAAGACAATGTAATGCCATAGCCATGCTAAGGATGTAGTCCTATATATGCAAAATGAGATATACATCTCAAATTTTTAGACCCTTATTTTATTTTTGTCTACTGGTAAATGAACACCACAGAAGCAAAGTGTAACATGGCCGAGGCTAGTGGAGTTTTGTATACACAAAATGATAAAACCCTAGAGGTTTTTTTTGTTTAGAAACCCTCAAAGTTTTGTATTTACAATGAGTAATACATACACAGTTGTAGCCATAATAGCAGAGAGTTCAGATTTTTAAAGAAAATGAGATACCCACTTCATTTTCACAGAGAATCCTTATCTTTTTTTTGTTACAATGAAAAGGAAATCATACACAGAAATGTTATAAGATAGAACAAAAAGAAGCTCACCTTTAGTATTGGTAGTAGGAGAAGAAGCTCAGTCATGGACTCATTATGAGTTTCTCTCAAAAATTTTGTCACAGATGCAAGAGAAGACATAGGCAGACCAAAGAAAAGATGTCAAAGTTTATAGATAAAGAAAAAAGTCATCATGGCCGCGGCCATTAAAAGAAAGAACAGCTAGAAAAAGAGCAAAATGCTAGTCAAAATCTTGCATACCATGTTTACCTTGTTCCAGGCTTGATTTTGACACAAAAATGCCAAGGATTTGACCATCAAAGTCCAAGGAAATGAAGGAGAAAACCAGAAAGCTTCAAACCCTAAGTCAACCATGGTGAAGTTGCAGAGCCGAAAGAATGAAATGCAAAATGAAAATGAGATAGTTTTTATGGTTTTCCAACTATTTTGTTCGATGGAAGCTTCTTTCATTTGTTGTTTTGACCTAAAAAAATAAAATATCATTACCTTATCCAAACGCACCATGCTCAAGACTTCTTGATAGTTACTAGCGATCATGAGTTGAAAGGGCCAACAACACAACACATGTTGCATTTGATTTTGTTAAGTCAAAGGTGGTCAACATTATGAGGAGATAAGGCTTATGTCTTTTAAACTTTTTCAAAACCTTTATTTCCTATGTGATCGACTAATGGTGTAGTCAAGATACCTTAAAATCATGTATGGTCGAGTATATACCTTTGTCATTTTGCAAATATTCAAGAATCATAGGTTCTTCATAATACATGATAATCAGCAAGGTGGCTGAATAGAATCAAAGAGATTCTTTTCATGACTGTGCATTACTTAATGCATGAAGGGTCAAAGGTAAAAATCATGTGAGGATAATATAAGAAAAGGTGGCAGAACATATGAAGACAAGATATGCATGCAAAGTGATGGCATTGTGAGTAGGGTTGTTTTTGGCATGATGTTGTTTGTATAAGCAGTAAGGTGGTATTTTTGCGAGGCATGAAGACAAAGATGAGGTGGCAGGATATTGACACATGGACAATGCATGCATAAGGATAGGAACCATGGTGTTTAAGCCTTCAAGGCTTTGATTTATTTTGCAAAATATGTAGTGATATGTTCATTATTTTTGTAATTTTTATAGAAAATCAATTGTAATGTCTTGTAAAATATTTGGCAAAATGATGAGCCAGGTATTATTTATTTTTGCAAAAGTCAAATCATATAGGGATATAGATCAAACTGCCACAACATTGTAAAGTTAGTTTTAAAGCAATCATTGATAAATTACTTTTAAAAGTTAACTATTTTTAAGCAATTCATAGGCTAATAAAACAAATTAGATATTCTTTTCAATTTTTTTTATTTAGAGTCATATAGGATAAAATTTGAAGATTTCATGAGTAGAAGAAAGTAGCTTTGTGGTGGGGACACATCGGGAGATCCTTTGGCATCATGATTTCGCAGTTTGGACTTTTTTTAGGGCTTTTATTTTTGTTTTTCTGAGTGGCTCGAAAATGGACTTGGAGTCTATTTTTAAGAGCTTTATTCTAGCTTTCAGGGAGATCTTTCACAGCATATATATTAGATATTCCTTTCTCTTCAGGAGTTTCAATTCCAAGTTTTAAGTTTTTCTAGTGAGAGTTTTAGAGATCAAAGTGTAGAGAGATAGAGTCTTCCTCTCACATCGAGAGTGTTGTACTCATTTTTCATTGTACTCATTATTCCTTTAGTTAGTGAGTAGTAGCTTTCCTTCATAGTTTGTCTAATTATTTGCAAGTTAATCTGATGTTGCATTGTGATGAATGTTTTCCTTTGCCTTGTCTTAGCTTGTGATATTTTTGTAGAATCTTCATTTAATTTAGGTTGCATGTTGTGTCTACCAGACCTTCATGTGAAATATCTATGAGTTAAATGATCTGAGTGTTGTGAGGGTCAAAGTTCAATAATTTGATTGTGAGTAAGGTCTATTAGGTGATACAATCTTTAAAGTCAATTAGGATTCGTTTCTGTCAGTATATCCTTCTATCCATTTTTCTCACAAGTCATTAGATTAAGAAAATTAGAAGGAGAACCAACTCACTTTGGAGATTCTCTCCTGAAATAGATCACCCACAATTTGGGAGGGTTTCCATGTTTCAACATGTAGCTAAGTTTTTATGAACTTAGCATAGGGTGCATACTTGATTGACAACAATTTTTGGCACGCCCGGTGGGACTCTGAAAGTGATTTCAGAGAAATTTGTACCTTCATAGCTGTTGTTCTAGTATATGCAGCAGTTTTCCAGCCTTTGGAGGCTTTCAAAATATACCTGGTGACTCATTTCCTCTGGTCTGACATGCAGATTAGTACTTTTAGCCTATGAAAACTAGGTCTAATCAAGACCCTTTTGATTATTTACAACTATCTACACTTAAAAGGAGAGGCAGATCAGCAAGCAGAACAACTAAATCATCAAAAAGATCAAAGTCTACACTTCAAGATTCTGTTCTCTGAGTCCGATGAAAAGGAGCAGAAGTTTGGTGCTGATAGTCCAAATACCCATAATGGTTAGGTAGTATGCATTTGCCACTTTCAATGGAGGCAACCCACTACAACTTGCCCAAAGAGATGATATTCCAATGGCAGCCCTTAAAGGACTACCTTATTTCATCGGAGAAGATCATACTATTGCTGCTAAACACATTCAAGATATGGCAACCCTTTCTTCCATACACAATGTCACCTAAGAAAATGCGGCAATCAAACTTTTGGCTACATCATTAAAAGGAAAAGGCTTACAATGGTTCAGAGGACTTGTTAAAAATTTAATAACATCGTGAGATCTACTGGAAGATGGATTACATAAGCACTTCAAAGATAAATTTGATCATCTCTCATTGCTGGAGTAGCTGAGCACCATCAAAAGGGCACCCCATGAACACATGGCTAATTTCAACTATCAATTTCAGAGAACTTGGGATAAGATTCCCGCAATGGTAAAACCCTTGCTAAGGCATGCATTTTTGTTTTATCTTAAGGCTTTGAATAGTAAAATTTCTGTAATGATTCAGTCTATGGGAGGAACCACCCTTCCAGATTCTTTTAAGATTATTGTTAGAACAAAAAACTACCTTATTCAGGCAGGGAAGATAGCCCCTAGGCCCCCATTACCTATTTTCCCTGAAATCTAGCCATATGTGCCAATGGCAGTACCTCCTCTAGTTGTTGTCCTGCCTATTCTAGCAATAGGATATCAAGCAGCCCAAGGAACTATGGTTCTAGCTCAAACCCAAAATTCCCCGGAGCTTGAAAATACACTAAAGACAATTGTAAATAAGCTGGTAAATATAGAGAAATGCTTGCCTTAGCAAAATCAATTTCATCCCAATCAGCAGAATGCCCAATTTTAGCCCAATTAGCAATATAGGCAACCCTTCCAGGCTGATCCTCAAGGTCAGAGAAGAAACTACAACCCTCGACCCTTCCAAGCTTACAACCCAAATATTGCCAGCATCTCCAAAGAGTTTGTACCCACACAGAATAATTTGGCTCAAGATAGTGACTGGTGTTATCCATGTCACCAACCACATAATCAAGTTGCATGTACAAACAGAGTGAGAAACTAGACACTCATGGCTCAGAACAGTTATGCAAGTTTAGAAGGTGTTCCTAGTGAAGTTTTAGCTTAGCAAAATAATGTTAATGTGGCCTTAATGAATTGGGAAGAGTCTAATTTTTGCAGTATAAACTACCTTCAAGGTCAAAATTAGCAAAGTATGCATGTTTTAGCCAACACGAGATCAAAACAGAGAGCTACAAATATTAATCAACAAGCTGTTGTAGTACAACAATAGACTGTAAGGAACAAAAAACCAAGCATATCCATCACAAACTGCCCCTGTACCACAACAGAAAGTACAAATTCTAGAAAAAGATCCAATTGTATAGTAAAAGGACAGCAGAAAGAAAAACCTGTTTCTTTCAACATAGTTAACCATATTAAGAAAGCTACAGTGAGTATGTCAGTTATGGATGCTTTACACATTCCTAACCAGAATAACTTGTTGCAAGAAGCATTGCCTGAACTCTCACTTTCCAAACATTCTAGTTAAGAGAAGGCTAAGGTTGTACTTGCCAACAACCCAAAAATCAAGAATGGGCAGCCAACAAATGAGGTAAAACATTGTCCTTTCTATCTAAGTCTCATTATTGGCGATAAACTTATTCATAATTGCATGGTAGACTTAGGAGCAAGCATTTCTGTCATACCCAAAAGTGTAGCTGATTCATTAGGATTGGTTTATGAACCCCTTGCAAAAGGAGGGTCAATGCAAGAAGTTGGGTCCACTTTTTGGCCAAAAAGTGGAAGTGTTTTCCCTGATTTTTAGAATTTGTCACATTTGACCTAAACATTTAAGGAACCTAATGATTAAATCTTGAAAAGAGTTAGTAATATGAAATGTATTATGCGGAGTCTAGTTTCCAAATATGTAATTTATTTTAATACTTAGATTATACAAATTGATTTTCAATCGACATTTCTAAAAACCATTGTTTAAAAGTCACTTTTTTTTACCATACCATGCACATGTACGACCAACATAATTTGACTTGAATAAAAGTATTTTTCTAAATCCTTTTGGGGAAAGATGTGTGGTACAGTGAAGTTTGATGAGGATTTTTTTTTATAATTTTTTTCCAAATATATATATTTTTAATTAATTTTTTATTGGCCCTAATTACTGTTTTTGAAAACCCCTCATGTACGGCCAACATAATTTGAGCAAAACTAATCATAAAATTAAAAAAAATTATTGTGTAAAGAATGATGTGTAGATTGATGACATAAATTTTTTAAAAAAAACTTTAAAAATTAAAAGTTATTAAAAAAATACAAACATCTATCATTTCAAGTTTTTGGACCAGTTTTCTCATAAATTAAATAATAAATAGAAAAACAAGTCCAATTCAAAAAAAAATTACATATTTGAAAACTAGGCACTATGATCTGTAATGGGTTTTAATTTCGTAAAAAAATTCAGAAAAAAATGTCATCAGCCATAAAGGTGAAGTCAGTCTTTCCTCTGGTTCTGTACTTAGAGAAATACTTGCAGGTCCAAGGCTCAAGGTTGGCTACCCATGCCTTTCCCGAGCCTAAAACCAAACCAAAAGCATGGGTGTGAAATTCAAAATTTTAGAAATGGGTACCCATTTTAAAACAGGTACCCGTTCTAGAAAACAATAGAAAATAAAATAGGTACCCGTTCTAAAAAACAATAAAAAATAAAACGGATACCCATTTCTAAAAATAGTAAAAAAACAAAACGGGTACCCATTTCTAAAAATAGTAAAAAATAAAACGGGTACCCGTTTTAAAATAGGTACCCGTTCTAGGCTCGGGTGCCCGTTCCTAAACGGGTACCCGTTTCCTTTAAAACAGGTACCCATTCTATAAAAAAATGGGTACCCATTCTAGGCTCAGGTGCCCATTCCTAAATGGGTACCCATTTCCTTTAAAATGGGTACCCATTCTTGTCGGGATTTTTTTTTGCATGACACTTCCCCTATATGTGGACCCAACTTCTTTCTTTTACCTAGGAGTAGTCCAATTATATGGGTTTGCACTTAGTACTGCTAGAATAATAAAAAAATATGCCACTTGCATTGCATGTTTGTCCTAATTTTGCCATCCATCAGGGCATTTACATCATTGATCTACCAACTAGTTTTGCAATTTGCCTTTCTAGGGAGTTCACAACCAAATTGGGTGGGTTTCTTTCCTCTAATTGGACTCACTTGTTCTTTAGAACAAGGTATGGTATAAAAGTAACAATACAATCTGAACCACTTGCAAAAGACCATATTGAGCCCTATGTTCCCATCCAAATAAATGCTAATCTATACATCGCCCGTGGGCAACAGGATGAATCCATGAGCCTAGATTCCAATGCACCTATAGAAGACATAAACTTAGATGATTGGATAGCTGAAGATACAGGAACCTAATGCAGTAGGATTAGGCATCTATATGATACAGGAACCTAATGCAGTTATTCCTAATCTGATTAAGGACCAAAATCAATCAAAACAATAAGAAGATCAACTTTGGAAGCTATACTTTGATGGATCAAGGACCAAGACAGGTGCTGGTGGAGGTAATATGTTGATTTCACCTCAAGGTGACAAATATTATGCATCCTTAAGGTTCACTTTCAGTTGCACAAACAATGTGGTTGAATATGAGCCCTAATCCATGGTTTAGAGTGGGCTCGAAAAAAAGGTATCAAATATGTTCAAGTTTATGGAGATTCTGAATTGATCGTTAATCAAGTTAGGAATTTGAATGTTACTAAAAATGATCTGCTTAAAAAGTACAAGCATAAAGTGTGAGATTCAATTGAATTTTTTGATGCTTTTAATCTAATTTCAATTCCCAACAACCAAAATAAGTATGTAGATAAGCTTGCAACCTTGCGATTTCAATTTGAGATTCCTGATTAGATTCAAAATGTTGAGGTACAGTCATATGTTAAGATAGTTGTCAGACCTTCTATACCTGACAACAATGTTTCATGCCAAGTGTTTAACTGTAATGAACAGATCTTAAGTTTTTTAAATGCAAAGGCTAAATTTGCAGCTGATAACTAACATAAGTATCAGCAGTAATTTGAAGATCAGATTGTTTAGTTGAGGTCCAATAAGTTGCCTAAAGGACTAGTCACATTAGAATCAGTGTTCAACACTGATGATTAGTTTAGAAAGGATAAGTGCAGCATGATAGTGAAACAAGAACACTATCAGACCATAGAAAATTTTAAAGACAAACTGCTAAAACTTGGAAAGATATGTACTAGAGAAGAATAGCAATCTTTTGTTCAATTATGTCAAGATTTTTCTGATATTTTTGCATGGGAGTATAAAGACTTAAGAGTATTTGATCTTGGTTTGGCCCAGCACACAATAGAATTATAGCCTAACGCCAAGCCTGTTAGGCAAAAGCAAAGACCCCTCAATCCCAAACTTGAGCACTTAATGAAGGCTAAGATGAATAAACTAATTGAAAGCAGTATCATTTTCCCAATAAAACATACCTCCTGGGTTTCTAATTTGGTCCCAATCAAAAAAAAGAATGGTGAAATCTGACTTTGTGTCAATTTTTGTGATCTAAATCAGGCCTCATTGAAAGACCACTACCCTCTTCCTTCCATGGAATAGATATTGCAAACTATTTTAGGTACTAATAAGTATTCCTTGCTAGATGGTTACTCTAGATATAATCAAATTCTGGTCAAATAAGACGACCAATATAAAACTGTATTCACAACAAAGTGGGGTACTATGGCCTATCAGAAAATGCCATTTGGTTTGTCCAATGCAGGGGCAACCTTTCAAAGGGCAATGGATATGGTTTTCCATGGTCTTATGAATAAAATAGTGCTGGTCTATCTAGATGATATAACTATTTTTTCCAAAGATTCTAATGATCACTTTGACCACTTGAAGCAGATTTTTCAGAGGTGTATAGAGTTTGGAGTCTCATTGAACCCCCAAAAGTGCATATTTTCAGTTCATAAAGGTAAACTCCTCAGTCGTATTGTTTCAAAAGAAGGTATTTCTATTGATCATGAGAGAGTGTCTGCAATTTTATATTTACTGTTGCCTACACATAAGAAAGGATTGCAAAGCTTTCTTGGCAGAATTAACTTTGTTAGGAGGTTTATTCTAAATATTGCACCTTTGTTACAACCTCTCACTGCCATGTTGAAGAAGAATGTACCATTCAACTAGACTAAGGAGGCAAAAGGAAGCTTCGAGTAGATTAATGAAGCCCTCGCTTGAGAGGGATTTTATTTTGTATGCTTTTGGAGGAGCTGACACCATCTCTGTAATTTTATCAAAATGATGAAGGTTTAGAGCAGCCAATTGCATTTTTCAACTAAGTATTGCATGACTACAAGGTAAAGTACTCTTTTCTGGAGAAACATGGTTTTGCTATTGTAAGGAACCTCAAGAAATTTAGACACATGTTGTCTAATAACAAAATTCACTTAATGGTTGCTCATCCCATTGTCAAGAGTTTCTTACTAAACAAAGATATAAATGATAAGAGGGCTGGTTGGATAACCAGAGTTATGGAATTTGATGTTGATATCAAAGTGACCAAGCTTATTAGAGGCAAGGGCTTATGTAAGCATCTGGCTGAAAGTGAAGAGTTTAATCAAGAACATGAAGAGGACATTGAAATAGTGTTGAACAATAATGAACCAGCCACTGTACCAGCTCTTACAAATAGCTAGATGTAGCAGATGATACATTATTTATAGTACGGACAATGCCCCGAAGGTTTAGACAGAGCAGATAGAAGATATTTTAGGTTACAATCTACTCCTTATGCTATCATTGATGGTATTTTATATAGGAGAGATTTTAATGGTGTATTTCTAAGGTGTGTTGGACCTGATCAAGTTGATAAGTTGTTAGAAGAGTTTCACAATGGACCTTCAGGAGGTCACTTTGTAGCTAGGACAACTGCTTTGAAGATTATGCAGGCTAGTTATTACTAGCTTGACTTGTTTAAAGATTCTTTTGCTTGGGTGAGAAGATGTGAGAAGTGTTCCTTGTTTGTCGGTAAGCAGAGGCTTGCTGCCTTACCCCTGCATCCTATTAAAGTTGAACATCCATTTGCAAAATGTGGGTTAGATCTCATAGGACCAATAAACTCGCCTTCAAGTGCAGGCCACAAGTGGATCTTGACTGCCATAGACTATTTCACCAAATGGACCAAGGGTGTTTCCTTAAAAGAGGCAAATGAATCTATTTTCCTAAATTTATATCAGGATCTAATATCAAGATTCGGTACACCAAATTCAATCATCTCAGATAATGGTCTAGCCTTCATAGGATTGAGAATTTCAGATTGGTCTATTAGAAATAATATTTATTTGAATAATTCCTCTAACTATTACCCACAGGGTAATGGGCAAGCCGAATCGACTAATAAAAATCTGATAAGGATCATCAAGAGGACTGTTGAAGATAACCAGAGAACTTGGCATGAAAAGTTAAAGTTAGGTCTTTGGGCCAGCAGAATTACACCCAAGAGAGCTACCGGTTGTTCTCCATATGTACTTACTTAATGTAAAGAGGCTCAGTTACCTATTTCAATTGAATTGCCTACATTGACTTTCATCAAAGAACTTGAGTTGCTAGAAGAACAACCTCCAGTAATCAGGCTAGTTCAGCTCATAGAGGTGGAAGAGACAAGGAAAGAGGCCTTAAGAAAACTTGATATGCATCAAACTCAAATGAAGAATGCATTTGATAAGAGCACAAGACCAAGGAACTTTATTGTTGGAGATTTGGTGTTCAAATGGAATAAACTAAGGAGCAGACCTAGAAGGCATTCCAAATTTGATGCAATTTGGGATGGGCCTTATGTTATCATAGAGTGCAAAGAAAACAATGCATTTCAGCTATCCAAGTTGAGTGGATAGGTGCTGTCTATCCCAGTTAATGGGATCCACCTCAAGTATTGCCTCGAAGGATGAAAACTTCTTTTGTATATAGTAGAGTAGTGTTGCAGTAAATAAGTGCTCATGCACATTTGTTTTCAACATTTTATTTTGGCCATCAGGGCCTATTAGTTTGCTTTCAGTTAAGTTTGTTTTCAGTTTTCTATTGCTGTTTAGACTATTGGAGAGCTGAATTGCAGTGTTTTCTGAGTTAGATAAGGATAGAGTATGACTCAATGCCCAATCGATGTTCAAGGCAACTGGTCAAATGCTTACAGGTAAGCATATAGCAGAAATCACCAGAAATGTTACCATTTTTTACCACAACTCAAAATTGGCTAAGTAGATGTGACATTATCATTTTTGAGTGAGGTTTGACTTTCTTCTATTATGAGTTAGTTGTATAGTTATTATGTTTCAATGATAAATGCAATTCATTTGTTCAAGAAAGAAGGGAAAATTTTAGATCATTCATTGCATTGCAAAGCAGTCAAGTGAGATAAGTATTTCATTCATTACAATGGTTATTCATTTATAAGCTGAAATACATAAAGGAATAAGCATTACATTGAAAGAAATGATGACATATCAGATGTCCCACACAAGCCGTGGGTTATAGCTAAACATATTCAGATATAAAGAAAATACTATGCATCTAATGAATGAAACAGGAAAGACATACCATCATTGCCTTGGTTTTGTCAATCTTCAAGGTAGCCTCCTATCCTACTCTTGATCTTGAAATGTACCTAAACAAATGTGGGAAGGGACCCGTTAGAAGCTTCGGTTATGAAAATCCTTTATCCATCAGAAGAGGCATAATCCTTTGATTATAGTGCATTGATCAAATAAACATCATCCATATGTAGAAGGAATTGAAAAAGAAACAATCATGGAGTATCATTGTTTTATTCTAATCTATTTGCTTCATGTGCAGGTATAGGATAAGTCATGTAGCTGATTGAAGACATTCAGCATGTGGTGTCAAGTGGGCTCCCACAAGGGTTGAGCCTAGCATGCTTCTTTCCCTTAATCTCAGAAGCGATGAGTGGAAAAAGAAAGAATCATTATTCACATTTACATGACAAGATGAATGAATAATAAAAGCAATCATATGTATCAGTTTTTGGTCTAGGACATAGTCATGATTCTAGTTCAAATAATGAAATGCAACCATGACAATGAACTAAACTCTAAAAGGGACTGAATTTAATGTACATGGCAGTTGTCATCATTACTTTAGTTGACATTGAAAAAATGGCATTCAAAGGTATTTCACATATATATCCTTCATATTTTTTTATGCATCAGAGAGAAATGAGAACATCAAGGTACATTGCATCAATTGAATGTTAAAATTTGCCAGTGGATAATATGAGGCAACTATGTATAATTGTTTGATGATAGCATAACATCAGAAAATAGGTATCATTTGTATGCATGATTGGAATAAATAGTATCATAAGTGCATATATGGATCAGCCTATTGTCATGCCACAATGATGGAATAGAGTGTAGATTGCATTACATGGACTAAATCAAGTAACAACAAATTTGGAACAACTAGTCAGAGAGCTTTGCAAATCAACTGACATTTCATCACATTAAGTCATGAACAGTAATCAATTTTCACATTTGTATGATGAAGAAATAATTCCATGGTGTCATCAGTCAACAATGTTATCATGTTTTATTTGAGACATCATAAGTATTCTGCAGATCATATAAACATCTTGTTACAAAGTTAAATGACAGTCAAACTGTTCAATGTCTCATCTGTCATTATATAGGAGGAAGAAGCCATTGTCATTCATAGTGACATGTGAAATAAATGTCAACTGTATTTTCCACGACTATAGAACCATACTAATATAGAGTTCATGGATAGCCAATACTGATACAGAGATGAGATAAATATATGATACAGGAAGAAGTAACTACCATACAAAATGAGAGATCTCAAATGCATCAAAATAAAGAACATCTAACAAGTGGCAACCATACAGGAGATCAAAATGAATAGCTACAGGTTAATATGGACTAGATATACATTAAATGTTTAATGATCAAATGATAAAATTAGATAATTAAGAAAGAGCATACAAGCTATAGGAGATTTCTAAAGTAGAGGAATCATTTGAATGCAGGTATCATTTTTATCTCATATTATAATGTGCCATGAACAATTGACAAGAATATTTGACACAAAATGTCATACAGGTTTGAATCATTCCATAATGATCTGATCTAGTTTGAATATCCATGACATCTTTTGAAGAACAAATGACTGATATAAAGATAGAATGCATTATCTGACTATACAGTCAGAAGAAATGAAGGAAGATCTTTCATGACTATGCTTCGAAAGGTTTATATCTGCAAAAAACTGAAAGTCTTTTTGTGTTTTAAAAACCTTGTCTCATTTCTTGTTATAGTTCAAAGAGAGCTACAGTAAGCAATGTTCAACACAAAGAGGGTATGTTAGCTATGATAGTAGTAAGGGTTCTTATGCAAAGAAAATTTTGAAACCCATGTCTCATATACATAGAAACCTATCTTTGGTTTCAATTTTTGTGTCTACAAAGGTGGTGGAGCTTAGTCGTGAAGGAAATGAACATTTTATGCCAACAAAATGAAAACTTTGTTTAAAAATTTGAAACCCTCATTTCATTTTTACATTTAGTCAAGAGAAGAGTTACAGAGACAATGTAATGCCATAGCCATGCTAAGGAGGTAGTTCTGTATATGCAAAATGAGATATCCATCTCAAATTTTGAGACCCTTGTTTAATTTTTGTCTACTCTTAAATGAACACCATAGAAGCAAAGTGCAGCATGGTCAAGGCTAGTGGAGTTTTGTATGCACAAAATGATAAAACCCTAGAGGTTTTTTTTTAAATCCTCAAAATTTTGTATTTATAGTGAGTAATACATACACAGTCGCGGCCATAACAACAAAGAGTTCACATTTTTAAAGAAAATGAGATACCCACTTCATTTTCGTAGAGAACCCTTATCTTTTTTCTGTTACAGTGAAAAGGAAATCATACACAGAAATGTTATAAGTTAGAACCAAAAGAAGCTCACCTTTAGTATTGGCAGTATGAGAAGAAGCTTGGTTGCGGCCTCATTATGAGTTTTTCTCAAAAAATTTGTCACAAATGCAAGAGAAGACTTAGGCAGATGAAAGAAAAGATGTCAAAGTTTGCAGATAAAGAAAAAAGTCATCATGGTCGTGGCCATTAAAAGAAAGAACAGCTACACAAAGAGTAAAATGCCTGTCAAAATCTCACATACCATGTTTACCTTGTTCCAAGCTTGATTTCGACACAAAAATGCCAAGGATTTGACCACCAAAGTCCAAGGAAATGAAGGAGAAAACCAAAAAGCTTCAAACCCTAAGTCGGCCATGGTGAAGTTGCAGAGCCGAAAGAATGAAATGCAAAATGAAAATGAGATAGTTTTTATGGTTTTCCAACTATTTTGTTTGATGGAAGCTTCTTTCATCTGTTGTTTTAACTTAACAAAATAAAATATCATTACCTTATCCAAATGCACCATGGTCAAGACTTCTTGATAGTTCCTAGTGATCATGAGTTGAAAGGGCCGATAGCACAACACATGTTGCATTTGATTTTGTTGAGTCAAAGGTGGTCGACATTATGAGGAGATAAGGCTTATGCCTTTTAAACTTTTTCAAACCCTTTATATCCTATGTGATCAACTAATGGTGTAGTCGAGATACCTTAAAATCATGTATGGTCGAGTATATACCTTTGTCAGTTTGCTAATATTCAAGAGTCATAGGTTCTTTTTCATAATACATGATAATTAGCAAGGTGGCTGAATAGAATCAAGGAGATTCTTTTCATGACTATGCATTACTTAATGCATGAAGGGTCAAAGGTAAAAATCATGTGAGGATAAGATAAGAAAAGGTGGCATAACATATGAAGACAAGATATGCATGCAAAGTGATGGCATTGTGAGTAGGGTTGTTTTTGGCATGATGGTGTTTGTATAAGCAGTAAGGTGGTATTTTTATGAGGCATGAAGACAAAGATGAGGTGGCAGCATATTGACACATGGACAATGCATGTATAAGGATAGGAACCATAGTGTTTAAGCCTTCAAGGATTTGATTTATTTTGCAAAATATGTAGTGATATGTTCATTATTTTTGTGATTTTTATAGAAAATCAATTGTAATGTCTTGTAAAATATTTGGCAAAATTATGAGCCAAGTATTTTTTTTTTGCAAAAATCAAATCAAATAGGGATATAGATCAAACTACCATAACATTTTAAAGTTAGTTTTAAAGCAATCATTGATAAATTGCTTTTAAAACTTAACTATTTTTAGGTAATTCATAGGCTAATAAAATAAATTAGATATTCTTTTCGATTTGTTTTATTTAGAGTCATATATGATAAAATTTGAAGATTTCATGAGCAGAAGAAAGCAGCTTTGTGGTGGGGACACATCGGGAGATCCTTTGACATCATTATTTGGCAGTTTGGACTCTTTTTGAGGACTTTTATTTGTGTTTTTCTGAGTAGCTCGAAAATGGACTTGGAGTCTATTTTTAGGAGCTTTATTCCAGCTTTCAGGGAGATCTTTCACAACATATATCTCAGATATTCCTTTCTTTTCAGGAGTTCCAATTCTAAGTTTTTAGTTTTTCCAGTGAAAGTTTTAGAGATCAAAGTGCAGAGAGACAGAATCTTCCACACACATCAAGAGTGTTGTACTCATTATTCCTTCAATTATTGAGCAACAACTTTCCTTCATATTTTGTCTAATTATTTGCAAGTTAATTTGATGTTGCATTGTGATGAATGTTTGTCCTTTGCCTTGTCTTAGCTTGTGATATTTTTGCAGAATCTTGGTTTAATTCATGTTGCATGTTGTGTCTACCATACCTTCATGTGAAATATTTATGAGTTAAATGATCTGAGTGTTGTGAGGGTCAGAGTTCAATAATCTGATTGTAAGGTCTATTAGGTGATACAATCTTAAAAATCAATTAGGATTCATTTCTTTTAGTATATCCTTCTATCCCTTTTCCCCTCAAGTCATTAGATTAAGAAAATTACAAAGAGAACTAGCTCACTATGGAGATTCTCTCCTGAAATAGATCACCCACAATCTGGGAGGGTTTCCATGTTTCAATAGGTAGCTAAGTTTCTATGAACTTAGCATAGGGTGCATACTTGATTGACAACACAATCATAAATTGAACATATAAATAGAGTGGAGAGATACAGTAGCTCAAGTGGCCTACTTGAGTAACTATGATCCCACAAAATCTATCTGAATCTCTATTGTATCTTTGTAATCATTGATAGAACTCAAAACATATATTCCTTTATTGAATGTTGAAGTGAAAGATACAACAACAAAATCTGATACTATATCTCTATCTATCTAAATGAAACAAAATCTAATCTATAGATATGAGATTAGCATTGTCTATATGAATAAAACTACTAAACAATAAATTCTACAATTCACTCTAAGTTGATTTTAAAGCTTTGGATCAAATTCTATATTGTGTGGATTGGACCTCTAATGTGCTACTTTAATTTGGTGCACTATGCACTTCTACTATCTGATTGGTTGAATTCTTTGCTCTTTGCTAACTATTAGGGATTGACGATATTCGAAAATACATTAGGGAGATCATTGAATCACAAGGACCAAGTGGTTCTCAACATGATCATCCAAATTACTCAAATTTGGAATATTAGAGTAGCTCATGGCATAAACAAAAGAGATAAAGCTAAATCTCAAAAATTCAATTTTAGATTTTAATAATTATAAAAATATTATTGAAAAATCAAATCTAAAAATGAAAACTTAATGAGGTAGCCAAGGGTGGATGAGATGGGAAAGAGAAAATTGGAATAAAGATATTTGTGTTACTTCTATTCACAAACATAAATGAATAGGGTATAATAGATATTTTAAAAATAGCATTGCAAGGAATGCAAATTCCTATAGCTAGAAAGTGTTATGCACATCAATTTAGTTTTCCTACAACTATGTAGTTAATCATCCTCATCCTCATTATGAGGGATCGTGTGAATATATATAGAGTGCATTATATTTATAAAAGTAAGAAGCGGAAATGTAAGGGATCATCCTAAACCATTGACCTTCCTACTGCTTGTCAATTGTTGTTTGCTAATGATTGGTCTTATGTTTCATGGTTAAAGTCATTAGAAATGTAAGGGCTCATCCTAAACTATTGACATTCCAATTGCTTGTTGATTGTCTCTCCTTGTTTAGTTGGCATTATTCTTCATGACCAAAGTCACATGTGTGTACAAATCTATTGAATTCATTAGGTGTGTTTGCAAATCTATTCAAATTCATCTGTAGTAGCATTAGAAAAGCAATGTGTTGAGTCATGCATAGTGGCATGCAATGAAAAAGACATGCAAGGGTCATGTGCAATGGCATGTGATGACAAGTGTTGCACAAAGAATTTTTCATGCTTACATTAGAGAGCAAAGGGATACTAAGGTTTGAATGGTAGCACAAAAAACAATATAAGTTCTTGGATGAGGTACAAAGGGCTATTGAATCTTGTGCAATGATGTGGCATGATGTGTACATGCAATACCCAATTGTTCCCCAATTTTGTGAAGAACAAGATTTGGATAAACCTTATACACTTTAATATAAATATAGGATTGAAATCATGTCAATTATATTTTTAGATTTAATAATTATTTTAAAAATAAATTATTTATGTCAGTATGTGCATATGTATTATTGGGATCTAACTTGTTACAAGTATGCTAAAAGCTTGGAAATAGACATCATCTAATTAAAAATATTTAGTAATACATGAATTATTGTAAATAATGATTAATCTATTAATTAATTTATGTGAAATCATAATGAGTAATATCTTGATGGATAGACTGATTGTGCAAGTAGTAAGTGACATGGATGGTTCAGCCCAATGTCAAAGGGGGTTCAGCTTGTCTCATGGTTTCCATTGGTGTCAATTGTTGGTATCTAGGTAGGCATTGAAGAAAATCAAGAAGGGACCAAATGTTAGGTGTATTGTATACAGATGCAAGTGTTGTAAGGAATTCTCAAGAAAAGGCCAAGTGCCTACAAGCATTTCTAACTAGGGAAACCATATTGTATGATTGAAATGGTTAAAGGAAAACTAAGAATAATGCGTAAAGTAAATAAACCTAGAGAATGAAAGATTGTTGGTGCTTAAGATATCTCGATGGCCTTAACTAAAGTGCATCATTGAGTATGTAGGCAATTATATAAGGCCAAGAATTGCATTACTAGAAATTCCAAGGAAAAGAATGATTAAGGATAAAATCAAGGAAACCATTGAATGAACCAATGAAATTTGGAAGGGTAGAGTCCACAAGGCTTTATAAAAGCTTGGGGAAAGCAAAGAGTAAAGGATCCCAAAACAAAGAACTCCCATGCATGAGATTTTGAACTTTTTAAACAATTAGGGAAAAGAAAGAATGAGGAAGGAACTACAAAGAATATTCTAGAAAAGTGTAATGTTTTCCTAAGATTGGTGGCATGTTTAAATCCACGTGTTGCCTAGTTAAGTTTTAATGTAGTCATTATTTCCGTTATAGTTGGTCTTGTGATTTAAAAAGTTCAATAGACAACATAAGCTTTGTGAATTGGGAAATAGGCTTGAGGGTGAAAAACCTGAAATAGTTTAGTTTCTCGCACTAGCTATTCCTCCCCCCATACTAGCAAATGCTTCATGGTGTTGAGAATAATATAAATTGTTGTTCGCCTTGTACTGTTCCAATTTTATTAAATATTAAAAAATGTTGGATTTAAAAAGCTTATCGCACATTGCTTGACTTGAGCAATTATCCCACCTTCATTCCATCATGGAATGAGGGGGTAATTTAAATAGTTCAATACACACCATAAGCTTTGTGAATTGGGGAAGAGGCTCTAGGGTGAAAAGCCTTGCTCCCCATAATAACAAATGCTTCATGGTGTTGAGAATAATATAAAATCGTTGTTTACCTTGTACTGTGACACAATATAAATATGTGAATTGATAAAGTCTATGAAAATTAAGACGTTGTGGTAAAACATATGATTAGAAAAATACAAAACTTGCTAAGGAATCCAAACATCCTCCAGACAATTTATTTACTTTTAGATAGATTTCCTTAAATGGCTGACAGTAGCGAACATGGAGGTGCTGTTATTTGCAGCACAAGGTGCATTTATTCTTTATACCTACAAAGTTGCAACCATGTGCTTATGTAAATTTCATCAATGAGAGTTATGCTCTTTTAAACTACACTTTGAGGGGGTTGTTATCACTATCAATAACCGCCAGCCGTAAACAGCCGGTGAGTTGTAACTCACCGACTGTATGGAGGCGGGTTGGAGGTGCCCAGTCGATTGCATCTAAGGGTTGATATTGTTCGTCGACGCCAAACTGTCTGTGCCGTACTATCCGTTGACACCTGATCAGCTATTTAGTCGATCTGTACCTGACATCGACCAGCCAGTCGAACAACTCACCGGCTGGTTAAGACGTTCCATCAATGACTAGCCATTGGTTTGCTTCTTGGTCAGTATAAATACCCAGTGACCCACATACGGGCCTGCAAATATCACAGACACTAGGACAGAAAGAGAGCTCATACACATTACTGTTATCGCCTTCACTTTTGATTATCTGGAAGTAATCCAAGTCGATTGTTGAAGAAAAGCTTCCTGTGTAAATGAAGTACTTGTTCACTTCTGAATCGAGTTCGATCCTCCATCTCATTGACTGGATACAAATTGTGAAGACAACGAACTCCACCTTCAAGTCGGCACCTTCGCTGATTGCTTTCTCATTTACATAAGGCATGAAAACCACGGGAGGCCCATCCTTATTCTTATTGTAAGATACATAAAGTGGACACCTGTTATTCCGCATCTTCAAACCGAGTCCACCGCCATTGAGAGTGTGAAAAATCTATTGCAGCTACTGATTATTAATTTCCTATCTTATAAGATTATTTGGCTGCCGAAAAATTAATTAATTTACAGCAAATATTAAATAATAACACAGCTGCAACTTCACGGAAAAATCACGGAGATAGAAAAAATAAAATCAACACAACATTTTGGACAAATTGTCCCTGGAAAAACCCCGAAGGGAAAACTAGTACTGCAGATGAGGAACTTTATTAAATCAAATCAAGAGATACATAGACTGCTTGCCTCTTACTGGCAGAGCTCCAGCAATGATCTCCTCCAGAAATTCTTCTCCCAATTTCTCCTATAGAAATTCCACTACTGCTGTCTTGAACACTATCGCTGCGCCCTTGCTCTCACTGCAAATCAATTTGCTATCACTGCAAATTTATTTATTTGCTATCACTGCAAATACTTCTCAGATCTGTGTTCTCCAAATGCCTATTGATCCTCTTTTATAATCCCCT
The DNA here is from genome assembly GCA_027924645.1 of Cunninghamia lanceolata. Classification (NCBI taxonomy): domain Eukaryota; kingdom Viridiplantae; phylum Streptophyta; class Pinopsida; order Cupressales; family Cupressaceae; genus Cunninghamia; species Cunninghamia lanceolata. The sequence goes on from BSBN01000582.1 coordinate 23,472,313, forward strand.
CATTGAAAACTAATGGCCATGATTTAATCTTAATCAATGGCTAGGATTAATTAGACTCTAAACCCTAATATCTAGAAGTCTCTCGAGAAATCAATTATCTAGGTATGGAGATAATTATTCCAGCTGTGTTTCCAGCCTCGTAATCACCACCCGAGACTAGAACACCTGTCCAAGCTACATTTAAAATTAACACTCCCTCTTAGCGAGAAAGGTGTTCTGCATAACACCCAACTTACCTCTGAAGAAGATGAATTTTGCCTTCCCCAATGCCTTTGTTAAAATGTCTGCTACCTACTGATCTGTAGGTATATACTGTAGCTGAACAATCCTCCACTGTACACAATCCCTGATGAAATGATATCTGATGTCTATATGCTTAGACCTATCATGAAACACTAGATTCTCAGATAATCTAATGCAACTCTGATTATCACAGTGTATCACTGTAGTCTCAACCCTCTGACCAAACAAGGCTACCAGCAACTTCCGAAGCCATATAGCCTCACACGTTGCCATGCTAGCTGCTATGTATTCTGCTTCTGCAGAACTCAGAGCCATGGACTTTTGCTTCCTGCTGTACCAAGAGACAACTCCTGATCCCAAACTAAAGCAGCACCCTGAAGTGCTTTTCCTGTCCACCGCACTACCTGCCCAATCTGCATCAGTATAGCCTATCAACTTGATACCATCACCTCGACCATATCTGATCCCATACTCGATTGTACCACGCAAATACTGCAATACATGCTTTGCCGCTATCCAATGCACTCTCTTCGGATCAACCATGAACTGACTAAGAGAGTTTACTGCAAAGGATATATCTGGCCTAGTGTTGACCAAATACATGAGAGATCCAATCAACATCCTGTATAAGGTGGGGTCTACATCCTTTTCCTTGGATGCATCTACCTTCTTCCAATTCGTGATCATAGGTGTAGACATGGCTCTACAATCTTGCATCTCAAACCTCTTCAAGATTTCAATGCAGTATTTCCCTTGTCCAAGGAAAATCTCTCCATCTGTCTGCCACACTTCCATGCCTAGAAAGTAGTGCATAAGCCCCAAATCCTTCATCTCAAACTCTACTGCAAGGTCCCTCTTGCACTCCTCTATAAGCCCCAGTGAACCTGTTAAAAACAAGTCATCCACATATAGAACAAGAATGAGAATTTCACCCCCAACCACCAAGTAGTAGAGGTTAGCATCCGCCTCACTCTTCACAAAGCCTATTCCCTGCAAGTATTTATCAATGCGCTCATACCACGCCCTGGGAGCCTGCTTGAGTCCATACAAAGCTTTCTTCAATCTGCACACGTGGGTTTCGCTGCTGTGTGCTACAAAGCCCTCTAGTTGTTCTATGTATACCTCTTCTAACAATTCACCATTAAGAAATGCCGTCTTGACATCCATTTGATGGATCTGCCATCCCACATGCGCTGCAAGTGAGATTACGGCTCGTATAGAAGTATACTTGGCCACTGGAGTGAATGTCTCCTCATAGTCTATTCCCTCCTTTTGAGAGAACCCCTTAGCCACGAACCTTGCCTTGTATTTTTCGATGCTACCATCTACACCATGCTTAATCTTATAGATCCAGCGTGATCCAACCACTGCCCTATCTGTCGGTCTAGGCACAACCTCCCACACATCATTCTGCATTATTGAGGTATATTCCTCAACCATCACATCTTACCACACCTGTTGTTGTGCAGCCTCCTGATAGTTAGAAGGCTCACTATCTACCAACTGACTAACCAATGCCACATAGTCATTATACCTAGCTAGTTGTTTCCACTGTCTATTACTCGTCCTAGGAGCTCCCACAAACTCCTGAGTATCCTTATGTGTCTGTTGAACCTCACGGTTCCTCCTGTCAACTATAGAGGATGAAATATCAAACTCCATATCTTCTTGATGCATCTCTTGGATTCTCTGTATCTGTTGCTCCATACTCTGCGAACTCTCAGCACCTGAGCCTGTGCTTGTACTAGTAACTGTACTCGTGCTTTGCTGCCCCTGTTCTAGTTGAACAATCCTTGGAGCTTCTGTTGGCTGCTCATTCTGATCATCTGCTGGCAAATCTTTGGACCTCCTATATGCCTTGTCCTCCATGAATTTGACATCACGCCTGACTATAATCCTCCTGGTCCCTAGAATAAATATTCGATATGCCTTTGAGGTCTCGCTGTACCCCACAAAGTACCCTCTCTCTGCAGTCTGATCTAACTTGGAACGTGTAGCCCCTGGAATGTGACAAAACGCCAAACTCCCAAATATCCTGAAGTGACTGACATCTGGCTTCTTCCCTGAGAATGCCTCCTCTAGTGTCATCTTGCCCAATACCTTATGTGGAACCCTGTTCTGTATGTATACTGCTGTATTGAATGCCTCTGCCCATAAGTATCGTGGCATATCTTGGTCATACAACATAGCCCTTGCTGCCTCCGATATAGAACAATTCTTCCTCTCAGCAACCCCATTCTGCTGCGGGTTGTAAGGAATGGTCCACTCTCTCTTGATTCCTTCCTTGGTACAAAACTCCTGGAACTCTTTCCCTTTGTACTCACCTCCATTGTCTGACCAAAGAACCTTTACCTTCCTACGTGTCGAATTCTCCACAAGAGCTTTGAACTCCTAGAAGTGACTGAAGACCTCATCCTTGGTCTTCAAGAAGTATATCCAGGTCTTCCTGGAGAAATCATCAATAAAAGTAACAAAGTACTCATATCCTCTGAGAGACTTCGTTGACATTGGTCCACATATATCTGAATGTACTAGATCAAGAACCCCCTTGGATCTGGTGTCACTCCTTGGAAAAGCTACTTTCACAAACTTCCCCAATACACATCCCTTACATACATCATCATGCTCTGTGCTCACGTCTAGAACACCTGTCACTGTCTCACGAAGCAATTGAAGTGCTCCATGATGTATATGGCCCATCCTTCTATGCCATAGCTCTCCTTGATCTCTAGGATTACTGCTGCTCACTAGTGCCTTAGGAGTATCAAACTGCAACCTATAAAGTCGGCTGCTCCTAACTCCAATAGCTATGGGTGATTTTCAATCCTTATGCTTGATTAAAACATGCGCCCCTCTAAAGAGTACATTGTAGCCTTTATCCTGAAGGACAGATATGGAAATTAGATTCATGCCCAAGCCTAGCACATACAACACATCATGAATGGAAATAGGCTTGCCATTCTCTCTCTGAAATAGAACAGTCCCTCTCCCAACTGGATTGCACTTGGACTTGTTCCCCATCTGAATCTGGAATCTGATGTCCTCCTCCTTGTATCTGGAGAAGTACTCCCTAACTCCTATCATATGAAATGACGCCCCACTGTCTATATACCAAACACCCTGTGAGGTTGAGCTAGTCAGGCAAGCTATGAGTGGAAACTCATCCTCCATTCTACTAAAAAGCTCATCTACACTTGCTGAAGCTACCGTCTGCTTCTTGCCCTTCTTTTCATTTTTCTTCCTTTGTGGGCAATCGCTGACATAGTGGCCGAACTCGTGACAGCCATAGCATTTGATCTTAGATAAATCCTTCTTCTTCTCACTTTTTGGATTTGATCCTTTGCCAGACCCCTTCTTCGCTTTCCCTTTTCTTGCTAGGGCAACATTTTCCTGTTCCACCTCACTTTTCTGACTATTACTGCTGGTTCCATTGACAAGACTTAGTCTAAGCTCCTCCTGAGTGAAGTCACTCCATAGTCGATCCCAACTCGGTAAGGTGTCTCGTCCATTAATAACTTGAACAAAGACATCCCACTGCTTAGTAAACCCATTCAGGGCTATTCGTACTAGCTCATTATCCTTTGGTTTGTCTCCAACAGCTGCCAATTCATCCTTGACAAGTCTAAGTTTGGTGAGGTAATTTGTGACGTCTTCTCCCTTATTCATCCGGGTATTCCTTAACTTTTCTCTGAGAATTAGCTTTCGGTTAAGGGTAGCATTCTGGTACAGATTCATAATGGCATTCCACATCATTTTTGCTATATCTAACTCTGCAATATGCGGAACAATATTATCCTTAACACCATCAAGAATCAGCCTTCTTGCCTTGGCATCTTCCTTCTTATATGCTACGAGCTGTGTTGCGTCTGTAGGTACAGGTACAACAGTGGTCACATAATCCTTGATACCATTCTCTTCCAGCAATAAAGAAATTCTGGCTTTCCAGACACCAAAATTTGAGGCTCCATCCAATCTGTCCTGATCTCTTAAACCTGCTGAGGCCATCTCAAAAGAAAATAATAATTTGAAGAGGTCAAACTGGGTTTTATAAACCCTAGATTTTTATTTATTATTTTTCTTTTCTCCCTGTGCCTGTTCTGCACTCAGATCCGCTCTGATACCATGTGAAAAATCTATTGCAGCTACTGATTATTAATTTCCTATCTTATAAGATTATTTGGCTACTGAAAAATTAATTAATTTACAGCAAATATTAAATAATAACACAGCTGCAACTTTACGGAAAAATCACGGAGATAGAAAAAATAAAATCAACACAACATTTTGGACAAATTGTCCCTGGAAAAACCCCGAAGGGAAAACCAGTACTGCAGATGAGGAACTTTATTAAATCAAATCAAGAGATACATATACTACTTGCCTCTTACTGGCAGAGCTCCGGCAATGATCTCCTCCGGAAATTCTTCTCCCAATTTCTCCTATAGAAATTCCACTACTGCTGTCTTGAACGCTATCGCTGCGCCCTTGCTCTCACTGCAAATCAATTTGCTATCACTGCAAATTTATTTATTTGCTATCGCTGCAAATACTTCTCGGATCTGTGTTCTCCAAATGCCTATTGATCCTCTTTTATAATCCCCTCATTGAAAACCAATGGCCATGATTTAATCTTAATCAATGGCTAGGATTAATTAGACTCTAAACCCTAATATTTAGAAGTCTCTCGAGAAATCAATTATCTAGGTATGGAGATAATTATTCCAGCTGTGTTTCCAGCCTCGTAATCACCACCCGAGACTAGAACACCTATCCAAGCTACATTTAAAATTAACAGAAAGGCAGGATGTTGTATTCAGTACCAGCTACCAAGGTTTGCCCTTCAATGTCTAAAACAACATCACCAAAAGCGAAGGGCAGAATTGTAGCCACCGCTAGTAAAGCCCTGTCAATTAAAAATAAACCAAAGTCACCTCTCTGTTAGTGCTAAACATGATAAGACAAGGGGAGAAATTTCCCCGTTACTTTGCAATGAAATGGAAAGGAAAGATGATATATTTGAGAGAAGGGAAGAAGATCAAAATACCATGTTGCTTGCGAGGTATACATCACCGTCTTGCGAGTAATTTTATCAAATTGATTTTCTGGAATGTTAAGCTATTGTTAACAACCTTGAGTGCCTGACCGTAGGCCTTGTACACGATATATATAGAATGGAAACGCAAAGAACAGACTAGCAGATTACGTGACAAATACGATGTGAGAGAGGAATAAACTGCTATATGAACAAGAATACTCTCACGTCATAAAACTTATCTTGTATAGATGTTGATTTTCTCATGGCGGCTACCGACTACTTTGTATACATGCACAAGATAACGCTGTTTCCTAATTGCCTACTCTCTCTTGGTCATAAATGTTATTAATGACAGTGTCAACCAAGATCATGAGCCAATGAAACTAGAAAGGATTTACATGGTCAATGTTTGCGTCTCCAAATAATTTGCACAAGAGGACCATAACATATCTAGGAATCTATTTCCATGAATTGGTGGTCAACCTTACAGTATGTAGCTTCTCACACATGTTTCCATGGTATCAATCCTTCACAAAATTAGAAACCGCATTGCTTGTGTACCACTACTTTTCCTTTTGAGTATTAAATTTGAATGTAGGGTATGACAATCAATACATGAATTTGAAAGTGATGCCTATGATAGGGAAAATATTGCTCCCTACTAAATTTATCACCTCGCATTCCTCGATAGCAAAGTTTGGACTAAATTATTTATCATTTCATAACATGGGAAGATCTTAGACATTCTAGTGGCTATGTGGAGATATTAAGCCCTAATATTATCGGTGACTTGTATCCTTTGTTTGGCATATGAGTCACCATTGTGATTTTCTTCATGACATGCCCTATCTACGAAAACTAACTAGTACTTGAACCCATAGGAGGTTCAAGGAATACATCGACGGATCAACTGACGACCTTAAAAAAATTTGTCGGGGTGAATTTTACGGTGTGAGACAATTTTGAGCACTATAATGCTCACATATAAAAGCCTATCGGCTAAATATATGGCATTGAAACCCTTCTTGTGCAAGAAAGCAATATGTGAGGAGTCCATGACTTCTTGTTCCCCTCTACTACTAAATAGTTCATTTCTATAATAGGAGTCATCCTTCTAGCTAGAAATTAGAGACAAGTGTAGACTTGTAACAATCACTTAGCAATACACTAAGAAGGAATGTGAATTCAAAGAAATGCAACTAAGGCTATCATCACCCCAAATCTAATAAATCTTCTTAGAATAGGGGTAATGAAATGCATGTATGAACCATCTCACCACATTCCTCAAGAAAATAAAACACCATGGTAGTCACATATGGAAATCAAATCACATTAATAACACAAGCATCTAGATTAAAATTAGAGGAAAAACTTAATGTTTACTAAGCCATTTGAGAGAATTTCCTTATTATTGTAGAAGGTTGCACATGAAAAATAATATTATAAACCAAAAAGAATAAGCTCATCAAATCTAGGAATCTAGGTTCATAAGCAATTTATAATTAGTGTTTTACCTTTCAAAGGAAAGACAAATCTTAAAGGTTACTTCAAAAGTTCTTCAAAAATCCTTGAAATCTAATACATACCCTTTTATATGTGAGACCCACTGCTTACCTCTATTGATATGATAATGAAATTACATCAATTTAAAGAGTTTGTCATGTCTAGGATCTCAAGTAAAAGAGACATAGTTAAAGGTTTTGAGAGTCTCCTAACATATGCCATATTTCTCAAAAGATCCTTCCAAAGGCAATAATACCTGAAATCTAGAAATAATTAAAAACATAAAGTGGGGTCTATAGAGCATATATAACCCATGATCAAAGATAAATAAGGTAAACTAGTTTTAAAGGGCTCACCAAATCCACCTTTGTATTACAAAAGAACTTATGGAAAAGATAGAGCTTGTCAAAACTATATTTTTTATGAGAAGTTCAAATAGATCAAAATCATTTGGAATCTAGTTAAAGAAAATATATAGGAAGAGAAGTTAAAGTGAGTTCAAACCAAATTTGGGTTGAAGGCCAATTTGTCAAGTCAAATCCATCGATAACAATTGACTTGGTCTCTGAAAACACGGACCCATAGAGATTGTTAGACATGGTTGAGAAAACAACTGAGTTCAATAAAGATTGGGAATTAAAAGCTCTAACGAGAGGTAGGCATACATCAAGGAAAGCCAAAACGATAAAAAAGTTAAGAGGAAAATACTAGCTAGAAAGCATCAACTAAACCAAAATAGAAATAGGAAAAACTCAAAGAAAGAGTGCATCAATGAATTTTCAAAAATAAAATAGTGGACTTGAATAAGCTTCACTAATTTGGGTGTGTTGGGATAATAGGTCACAACAAGACCCAATAGCTAACTTCTAAATAAATAATAACTAATAGAAACAAGATTTCTTAGGTTTGTTTTTGTTGAGTTGTTTGTCATTGATGTCAAAAGTGAGGTGTCATCAGGAGTTGCTTTGGTTACTTCATGATATGATGTTCATGTCTTGATCAGGATCATTACAAGGCATTACAAGGAAGGTTATTGATGTTAAATTTAATGGTGATTGATGTTGGTTTGTCATGTGATGTTGGTTTGTTATCCAAGCAACTATGCAAGAATATGCAAGTAATAATGGTGTCCAAAGTGCTCCTTCATTTCACAATGGTGTTCAAGTTGTTCAAAGGCAGTGTTGATGCAACATGACTTGCATTTGTCATTGTTGTGAGGCCTGAATGTTGGCATTGATGTCAACTACCTAGTTTTTTCATGTCAGAAGAAGTGTATCTGCTGATGGCACAATGTGTTTTCTAGAGCAGCATTTAAGCACACTTTTTTGTTGTTGAAATATTCATACTTTCTATGTCACAGGGGGAGTTGGGTTGTGTTGTGGATAGTGCAATGGCATTACAAGTTGCTCAGGATCACAGTGTATTCAAGTGTCTCTTATTGGTCAACAATTCAAAGCATCTAATTGTTAGTGGGATGTTCACATGATTATCTTGTGTTACAAGTTTCAAGTGGTGTATCTTCTTTGTGTTCATGTCTCAACACTTGGTTGCCTTGTTGGTCTTCCTGTCTATTTTCTACCAGAGCACATTTGTCATGGATAAGTGCATGTTGTTGATTTTGGAACTCTTTATGTGCTTAGTAGTTATTGACCTTTTTGTGCACCTTATTTCTCATCTAGTCTTTCCTAGGTTAGTGTTTATTGTTTTGTCTTGTTTTTGCATTCTTTGTAATTAGTCATGTATCCATAGTGTCATCATTCTTTTCTATGATGAGTTCAGTAGTTTAAATCATCACATTCTTCGATTAGGGTTTGCATATTTTAGGTGTTTAGGGTCTTAAACCCTAAAAACCCTTAAGTTGTTTAAGGCACAAAACACATGTCATAGCCCATATGCATTTTTGTTATGTTTGTGTTGACCAGCAATAGAAGGTCACAATTCACTTAAGTGTTCACACTTGGAGGGGTCAACATCATTATTTAACTAGCTCCATCCTCTAATGCAACCGGGGTCATCAGGTATGTGGAGAGTCTTCGAGTGGGAACACTGAATCTACGGTGGATACGAGGGTGCCAAAGAGTGCATTGATGGAGGAGATTTAAACTTGTTTTGAATTATAACAGGCCACTGACTAAGATAAAAATTGATGGGCAGTTCTTGAAACCGTGTGCTAACTGCTACCATTCAGTTATTCAACTGCATCCGAGGGCCAAGAAATTTATTTAAGACTTATGTGAATGTTTGGACTTCTTCTTGATGATATATCTTGATTGAAAACAGTAATAGCTATGGGAAAATAATTATGGTGTTCATGTTTTGAAAGTATATAGTGCAGACATGTAAAGCTCTATCTAATAGTTTGTAACACACATGTTATCATAGTGTGACCTTGTAGTGGTGTTCTATTTGCACAAGGGTGTTTGTGATGCTTTACAAGGGTGTTTGTTATGTTTTATAAGGGAGTTAGTAATGTTTTATGTGTAGGAGAATTTTATTGATGTTTAGCATGATTTGAACATAATCTGTGTTAAGGTGTACATGTATGAACAAATTTTGATGGAGAGATAGAAGTTTTGTTGAGTGATTTGCATTGAGACAGAGTGACCCTCTTTATATTATTCTAATTTTCTCTTAGAGTGATGTAATGGAGTAGAGACTCTTATTTCCAGTGAGGCAAATAATTTGTTGCTAGTGAGGTAGATAATTTGTTGCTAGTGAAGTAGACAATTTGATACCAGTGAGGTGTTGCCAGTGAGACATACAATGTAGCGAGTTAGGTTTGGCCAGTGAGGCTTAATGAATGTTATTTCATAGTAGTTTTTCACCCTTCTAGGGTTTTCCACTCAAAATACTTGTGTCATGACTCTTTTTGATGGTTTGTCACTTTGTGTCTAATAGGTTATCTTTGTTCAAGTACCATGTTCTTGTTTGTCACTTTATGTCTAATAGGTTATCTTTGTTCAAGTATCATGTTATGTTTTACATGTTAGTGTGACTCACTCAACATTTAATACCTATAATGTTTGAAATGTTTTCAATGGATCTCTTTGCATAATATAAGTGAGTTGATAAATCAAAAAGTTTTATTCCTTATTAGACCACTGATTCACCCCCCTCTCAATGGTTTTGTACTCCAACAGTTTCAAGTAGACCAAACTAAGGACAATCATTTCTTCTATTTCATTTCATAGAAATCAACACCCCATTTAATATTCATAAATAGAAATATCTCCTAAGTAGTTATTAGAATATCATGTAGAGAAACCAAATAGAAATTTTGGTCAATGATGTATCATTATTCCATCTGATATTATCCAAAATTTTAGTATTAAAGTCTATCATATAACTTGCTTAGGAAGACCACTAGCTATCTTCACCACAAAAGAAAATGTTATTTTTTGATAATAAAAGATTATAAATTTTGCCTTGATCTCATTCCATGACACTATATGTCTATTTCTAAATAGATCTCCTAGTGTTTGAAAATATTTTGCATACCAAGCTCTAACATAGTAGCCTTAGATATAAGAGGAAAAAGTTTATTCTTATAATGTAGACTCAAATATAGCTTTGAATACTTCCATCTTTCTTAGATAAGGCTTCATGTTCTAACAAAAATATTTTGATCTGTTTGCATGCTCTACAAATACTATATAAAATTGTTGAACTTCCAAGTTTCATAAAAAGAAGTTCCCAAATAACAGATCCCAAGGATGGAGACATTTCCAAGCTTTCTTACTTTTGGTACATCATTACATATATCATTCTTAGCTCCATTTTACAACTAAGGACATGCCATGTAGCTTTGAATTCTTAGCTCCCATACATTTGAGTTTTTTTTTAAGGCAAAACCAATTCTAATTGACCACGTCTTTTTTTATTATATTTTCAATCTAACCAAAGAAGATCTCTTATAATCTTATGCAATTTAGCAACTTGATAGCTCCCAAAAAGACAACCAAAAACATAATAAAAACTAAAAAAAGAGAACACTTTTTGATAAATTTGAAATCTAGTAGCAATAGAGACAATGTGCCCTTTCTATTTAGAGAATTTCTTTCCAATTTTCTGAACCACATAGCTTCACATCTCATGATTCAAGGAGAAACAACAAAAAGAATCTCCAAATATCTCACTAATTTATTAGGACCACCAAATCCCACCCAATTTTCTCAAACCAAGATAGAGGGATGTCAAACCAATTGATAACTATAACTTTTTGTCCAAACAACTTACATCCTAAAGCTAGATAGTACAAGTCCAATCCTTTCAACATGTTACAAGAATTATCTGAGCCTCAATACAAGAAAACAAGAAAGTATCATCATCAAATTAAATATCTACTAATTCAAAGTAATTAGGAAATCTAATTCCTTTCACTAGTGTTCCAAAAGATTTGTCTCTCAAAAGTAGGGAGTCTAATTCCTTTCATTGGTGTTCCAAAAGATCTGTCTCTCAACAAGTAGTGTAAAACTTTGATTGGAATGATTAACAAAGAAAGTGTTACGGAACAACCTTATTGATTTGTAAAAACAAGAGTTAAACTAAATTTTATTTATATCCATAAAAGTAAAATCATCTTTAAACAAGATTTCAACAAATCTACAAAATTTAACTTAAAAACTCTAAATTTTCAAAACCATTCTATTATATTAGATACAATTATAAGCCGTAATACGGAAAGGCAATTAGTCCTCTTTCTCACGTATCTGCTATTCTATTCTTCTTCTTCTTCTTCCCTATATATATATATATATATATATATATATATATATATATATATATATATAGTGGAGAAGCCCTGCTCTTATTCTCAGGCATTGAAGGTTAAAACAACAGCTTAACATTTAAGATAAAGTCGTCTCTTATTCTTACATACAACATGGTCATGTATTCCTCACAAGCAGCCTGGTATGGATCTCTCATTTCTTTCTCTCACATATATAATCTTTCCTTTGCAATTTCCAGTTCACTGCACAATCTCTTGTCTTGCACTGACTCACAACTGGCTTTGGTTTTGTGTTTTTTTTTTCTTTACTTGAATTGACAGGGCTTTTCTACTGGTCGCTACAATTCTGCCCTTTGCTTATGGAGAGACTGTATTAGACATCTTGGGGACATCTTTGGTAACCGGTACCGAATACAACATCCTACCTGTGAATGGCGGTGGGCTTAGATTGAAGATGCGGAATAACAGCTGTCCAATGTACGTAGTTCACAATAACAATGAGGATGGTCTTCCCGTGGTTTTCACGCCCTATGTCTATGTCAAAGCAATCAGCGAGGATGTCGATTTGAAGGTGGAGTTTTCTGCGGTTACAGTTTGTGCACAGTCCACTCGGTGGAGGATCGGATCAGATTCGGAACCGAACAAATCTTTCATTTATGCAGGAAGCTCCTCTTCCTCTTCTTCAAGAGATTTGGATTACTTTAGGATAAGCAAAAGCGAAGGAGATGGTAGCAATGTTTATGAGCTGTCTTTCTGCCCTACTGTGTGTGATATTTGCAGGCCTGCATGTGGATCGCTGTCTTTCTGAGCTGTCTTTAAACAAGGTTTGAGTGGTTTTCAACTCATTTTTTTTACTATGAATATTGCAATATTGTTTAGCATGAGTATAGAAGAGACAGACTACTCCTGCTCATATATACTGATTAACAATATGAATAATCTCACCAAAGGTAACAAGCACCAAAGGTAACAAGATTTTTTCTTTTCTTTTTGAAGAGTACAAATAACTGGAAGTCATAAGATAATGCAACTCACCAACCATACAATAATAAGGTTAAACAAGACTTTTGCCCACTAAAAAGATGAACATATCAATGTAGCACATTACAGCAATAACTATCAGGATCCTCCCTAGCATTTGAACTTATATTTCCCTGCACATTTAAATTTACAGCATCAGTAGTAGTATTAGTATATTTTTTTCATAGTCAAGTGATCAACATCATTTTTAGTGTCTTGGAAAAGATGTAATAATATATTAATATTAAATATTTATTTTTTAATGTTAGAAATTATAGATTAAGAATACCAATGTTTTATGTCAAGTTGTTACAAATGTAATTATACAACATAAAGTGAATGTAATTAAGAGACAGTTTTAATATTTTAGGTTATTTTGAGGGGAAAAGTCTTGTTCATGCATAGGCATATAAAATTGCATAGAGAACTATTTAATATTTACAATTCCCTATCATGTAAAGAAGTAATTACTTTTCTAGTGTGTAATGACAGAATACATAATATTATGAACGTGTAAAGTGGAAATTATGTATAGCTATTTATTTTGTATAATTCCATATTTTCAATTTCCAATCGAAAAAGGAAAAAACATAGTTTATGTTAAGATGGAAAAAATTATAAGGATAAGAATTTAGATGTATAAGAATTAATCTGCTAAAATCTACCTATTTAAACCAATATCATCGTACTTTATAGAGTTTAATAAAATGTAGAACTTGTTCCCCATTTCAAACCTCCTAAGTGTAAAATGGTTGAATCACTATCCTACTTATCTTACTATTAAAATGTTCTACATTTCATTTAAATACATAACAACTTCAAATTCAGTATTATAAAGAATATTAGATACCATACAAAATAAATTATATTTTATATAATTATAAGTATAATATAATATTATAAAAATATATATTTATATTTATTGATAATTCAATTATACTTATTGTTATATAGTGTATTTTATATAATGTAAATTATTTATTATATTTTTCTAATAATATTATATTATAGAATCATATATTAATATTAAATATTTATTTATATTTTAATATTAATATGTAATATGTAATATAATATTAATATGTAGTATAATTATATTATTATTATATAGTGCATTTTAAAAAATGTAAATTATATTTTTGAAATAATAATATATTGTAAAATCTTATAATTATATCAAGAATATTCAAATATATACTTCATTATATATTAATTTTAGATATAAAATTTAGATAATACTTATTTTATATTTAAATATTATATTCTATATAATATAGATTATTAAATACAACAAATATAATATTATATATTTTTATTAATATATAGGAAAAGAGATGAGAGTGATTTGGAAGCTACCTAGAAATATATTCCAATTTCATGGTATTTTATAGAATTTCTACTTTAAAAGTTTAATCTGTTAATCGATAATTAATCAATTGCTAACTTTGGGCTAATATATTACATAAGGTAGTTACCTTAAGAGTTGAGTTGGCCAATTGAGGAGCCTTCCCTCTTGGAATGTTTCCTCAATGGATTGAAATTTGTGTTTGTGGATGACAATGATTTATAAAAAATAAAGTCTACGACTGGTTGAAAACAAAAAGGCTCATGGACAATTTCTTCAAAAAAATTAGCTACAACACTTACTCTGGTTGATTTTAGACCAAGATCTTGAGCAATTTGGAAATAAAGTCCAAAATTAGAATTTTGCTCTGATTAATTTTTCACATTTGCATTACAAATTAGGTAGCCCCTAGATGGCAGTCTCAATATTTTCTCTTTATGCTACATCCCATCTAGCAGAGTTAATGCTGAAAATGTGTTTTTTAATATTATGAATATAAAATAGAAGATAAGCCCTCTCTTGGTTTTTTTTCCACATCTAATTAGAGAGATTGTTAACGTAGAACAACTTAAATAAGGCTCTAACAAATAAATTGAGGGTGAATTTTTTCCAACATTATTTATGCCTCCTCTATGCAATTATTTTAATGTGGGGGCATCATGATTTTGGAAGAAGTTGCCAAAAGCTACAACTCTTTCTGCATGTATAGACAGGTACCCTTTATATCATAAACTACATGTAAGCTTAGTAATTAATGGAAGCAATACATTATTGGATTCTGAACATGATTACTTTTTTTTTCTTAGACTGCAGCATATGTCAATGGGCAAAGAGAAGGTAGGATAGTCAAAAAACCATTCAAAATGGGTGAAAGGCCAGTGGCAAAAGGGCTTGAAGATGCTCTAGCTTTGAACATTCTTCAAATGAATTTGAATATTGCACACTATTTAAATATTGTTGAATTTAAATATTAGATTGTATAACAAGTAAATATTGTGGCCATTGGTTGTATAACAAGTAACATACCAACTAGGAGGTGTGCATGGATGCCAGGTTGTGGCAAGTTAGATCAACATGTGGCCATTGGTTGTATAAATGTAGATGGTTTTATATATTTTTATGAGGTTGATCCCAACCCCTGTATGATGGAAGCCAAGTTGAGGAATATAGAAGGAAAATATTTGCAGCATTTTCCTTACGTGCCCCTAAATTCTGAGTCCTAATTTTCTGCTCAAACAAGGTCAACTATCCATACTTGCAAGAAGATGCTCCAGCTTTGAACATTCTGAATGAATTTGACTATTGCACACTATTTAAATATTGTTAAATTTAAATATTAGATTGTGCTGTAATATTTAAATAGCTAGAAAATTCTAAACACTATTTTAGCTAATTTTAAAGAGTATATTTCAAAAGCTCAGAACTAATGGGGTTATCTAAAATAAGAAACTCTTCATATTTTCTGCATTGTTTCTTTTGGTTGATTATATTGAAATAGAAAAAAATAAAGGTTGGTTAGGTAACTTATAAACAACATAAAAGTACACCAGCCTCTATAATTCCTAAAATATTGTCTAAACTATGTAGGGAAAAATTATATGGATGAATTGAAGGTATGACACACCAACCTCTATTATTCCTCAACTTCTTTTTAAAACAATTTTCTCCAGCGGCTGTTATCTTTAAAAGCACGTTAGTAGCAAGAATAATTTTTTTTATGGTTATGACAATTCTTCAGAGGTATGCCAAATGACTCCAAATCAAACATAATCCACTCACTAAGCAAGCAAGAAAACATTTAGATGTTTTTTAGGCATTTTGTCAATAATTAGCCTTGATTTGAATGATTAAAATCTGACAACAAATATATTGTTTGCATCAATTCAAAGATGGATTCTTTAGTAAGATAAAACTATATCAAATCTATCCTTAATTTCTTGTAGAACCTTCCAGAACTTTAGATCCTTCATTTTGCTGGAATACAGGTTTTCTTTCTACTAAAAAAACTCATCTTCTTTTCAAAAAGACATTGATTTCATGCATAATATTTTTCTAGTATAAATCTGGAAGGCATGATTCTAGCATAAGAACTACAAAAACTACCTCTTGGATAAATTTGACAGTTATTTTGACAGAAATTTAGGGACAACAGAAGAAGCATTTCATGGTGTACCTATGCAACTATGTGAACCTTGGCCTCATGTATATGTTTATTGTCATTCCAACTCACTATACAGATCACTTGTCCTACATGATATAAAATGGCATTCATACGCATCATGTAGTGCCCCTCCATTCTCACCTTGAACGTGCTGGTGGTTGGGCTAAGAAGCATAAAGATGAAGGTAAAATACTCAGAATACTTAGGGTATGTTAGACATGTTGATGGTAGGTTTACTGTTTTGATGTAGTTGATGACACTCATTGATGTTTACTATGATGACATTGTCGATGCTTTATGATTGGTATATTATGTTTATGTTGTGATCAGTTATGGGTTAATTGATTATGCATATTAATTCTACTATGTGCCTTATGTGACTATTTGATGATGTGTTATCTAGTTGATTAGTTATCAATGAACTAGTTGATGTGGATATGTGTGATGTGTTTTATGAAGGGACAGTGTAGCATTACTCATGTTGAGTACCCTGCTACGCTACGATTCCCTGTAATAGTATGCCTTTTTGGATGATTATATATACATATTTGTATTCGACCCTTTGTTTGTTGCAGGATTGCAGGTACCAGACATCAACTCCATCTAAATTGGTAGGTCTGAATGTGCCTTCATACCAATGGAAGTTGTGGAATGGAGATAGCATGAGGTCCCCTAGTTGACATCATTCTCGGTGAGGATGAGTTCTCAGTCCTGAGTTTTGTCAGTTTGGTCGATTGGTGCATGACTGTGAGCCTCTGTTATTCTTTGGTATGTTGTTGGAGAATGTTGGTATGTAGTTTTGAATTGTTTATTGTTGGTTTATTGCTTCAATATTTTGTTGAATAAATAAAACTATTTTTGTGGGATATTAAATACTTGTTTTCAAATAGAAATTAAATTAATAATTTTTAATAGATAATAATAATAATAATAACAATAATTGTAAATAAATTAATATAATTTAATATTGAGTTAGTGGCAATAAAAATAGATAATATTTTTGAGTTGTCATAAAACTCATATATAGTAAATACTAAATAAATAAGAATAAAAATGATTCTCGTCTGTGGTAGAGGAAATAAATAAGATAAAAATATATATATTGTTTGGTCTAGTTGTAAATGAAAAAAAAAAATAGCAAATTGTAAGAAAGGGATTTAGGCAGAATTTATTGCCTTTAATGGGGGAATCTTCTGGACGATATTGGGGGGATTTCTCTCTCATAATAATTTTCAGCAAATGAAACTTTTGGAGGGGAGAGAAGAGATGGGAGAGACTAGTTTGTGGCTACAGTAGTTGAACCCAACATTGAATCTTTAGCCCAATCAAGCAAGCAAAATTAGGTTCCTTTGGTTCTAATTTCTATCTTAGTTTTCTGTTGAAGCAAATGTTTGATTTATGATTTCTCTTGTTGATTGCAATTTACTTGAGAGGTTAGAAGCCTTGTTATCAGATCCAATTGTGCATGTCTATATTATTGCATTTCTAGGAATCATTGATTGAAGTGACTATCTATCTCTCACCCACTTCATCTCTCTTTTTTTTTTCAGTCTGTTGCGTCAGCCATAACTTTCTTTTTACAAACTAGGTTCCTCTAATATTTTTATAAATGGTGTATGACCTAGTTATCCAAATCATATCTAAAAATCAGCATTACCCAATTTGTCATTTTGGAGATATAAATATTTTGTGACTGTCTATCTCTCACTCATTTCATCTCTATTTTTTCAATCTGTTGCGTCAGCCATAACTTTATTTTTACGAACTAGATTCCTCTAATTTTTTTATATATGGTGGAAGACCTAGCTATCCAAATCATATCCGAAACTCAGCCTTACCCAGTATGTCATTTTGGAGATATGAATATTTTGTGACTGTCTATCTCTCACCAATTTCATCTCTATTTTTATAGTCTATTACAGTAGCCATAACTTTATACTTACGAATTGGGTTCTTTCAAAAATTTTATGTATGGTGCATGACCTAGTTATCTAAATCATATCCAAAAGTCAGCCTTACCCAGTTTGTTATTTTGGAGATATGAATATTTTTTGACTGTCTACCTCTCACCCATTTCGTCTCTGTTAAAATAGTTAGTTGCGTTACCAATAACTCTACTTATTTTGGTTGTTTATTAGGTTATAAGAAGGCTATTAAATCTATATAGAATAGAAGTAGAAGAATTCAATTTGGATAGAGTGATTGTATATTAATGTTGATAAATTTAATTTAAATTGATATTGATTTTATTACGATATATTAGTAGAAATATGATAAGTAGGTTTGGAATTTAGGTTTGTAAACAATGTATTTAAGATTTGATTTATAAGCTTGTTTTAGAAATTAGTTGATTATGAGTAGAATTATATAAGATAAATGGAAATTGTGTAAATTGTATTAGAGATCGTAATAGGGTCATGTTGTCGAGGTTTAGTTTTCCTGAGGCATAAATTAGTATGTCCTAATTTCTTGTGTATGTGATGTTGTAAGTGAATTTTGATGTTAGATCTATAGGAATGTTTTGTTGTTTTTTATTCCTTTCCTTTTAAGCTAACCTTAGAACAAGGTTCTTTCATTGTAGCTTTGGGTTTTGTATCTTGTGATTATAACTAGTGTAAGAGATTTATAACATTCTAATATTATAGGCCTTTAGTCTTGCTTATACAGTTATATATTTAATAGTATTTACAAAATTGTCTAGATTATTAATGAAATCTACATCAATTGTAAATAGTGTAAATAATTGTTGTGTTTAATTTGTATGTCTTAGGGTTATTTGCATGTTGTTCACATTCATTTTAATTAAATGAAATTAAAATAAGTCTTGAGAATTTTAGTTACAGCTCTGTATTGTTGAGATAGATTCATTTTATATTTGTTATATCTGATTGATCATGAAAATATTGATGAAGGATCTTAGTTTATGATATGCATCTGAGAGTGAATGTGATGTGAAACCATTGTGTTTAGTGGTGTCAAGTGTTTGTGTCATTTGGGGAAATTGTTTCCAGAGGCGTAGGAGGGTGTGATTGTGTGGGATTGGCTATGTGTGCATCATGTGAGTTGAATGAACTACATGCTTTAAATGTTGCCTCCTATTCATGTTGGTATGATACATGTGCAAGATGGGTAATGCCTTGCTCAGTGTACCTATTCATGTGGTAATGATGACTATGCAAGATGGATAATGCCTTACTCTGTGTGATGTGAAATAATGTATATTTTGTGTTGTAAATGTATCATGATGAGAAATGTGATAGTTCATGCTTGGTTTATGTTATGGGTTGTGAGAATCTAGATGCAGTGAAGGGGGAGTAGCTTCCAATGTGGGGCCGGTGCCCAAAGTGGCTAGCTAGGGTAACCCATTGAGTGTTTTGTAATCAAGTGATAACCTAATAATAATTATAGGGTTTGAGTAGTTTTCACTCCAATTAAGATAGTTGGATTCCTCACCCATGCCTGTAGTGCTCGTTCAAGCTAAGGATGGGATGAGAAGGCCTCGTTGCCAAGATCAACTTCCTTGTCCTCACAAAAGGAATGTTGGTTCTATTAGATTTAGGCTAGACAACTAAGAGGGGGGGTGAATCAGTTGTCCAAAACCTTCTTCCAATTAAACACTTAAATCCACTTTGTAATTCAGCAGCATAATTATAAATCAATTATGAAACATAATGCATTAAATCAAGAATAGAAACACATCAACACATAAGACACCAAGATTTTGACGTGGAAAACCTGGTTAAGGGAAAAACCATGGGGTGATTAACCCAAGATAGTATTCTATGTTAGAAGAATAGAAAGAACAAAATGGCACATGCCAATTAGGGCTCACTGCCCGAGCACACTACTCACAAGAGGCTCACTGCATACAAGAGACACACTATCTACAAAATACTAAGTATCACATACTTGAACTAAAAAATAGCATCTTCACCATGCTTGAGTCAGTTCCATTTAAGCCCAATACTTCTGCTCTACCTTTCACTCTCTTCCTCGCTACAACACTCTCATCATCACTAGATACACTTTGAAATGACTTTACAACTCCTTATTTATACAAGACATCGACTTAGGAATGATCATCTAAGTCGGCAAACATTACAGAGAAAATACATAAGTACAACATGACTTATTACAAAAAGACTTCATGTGGATTAACACACTGTCAGCGACACAGATCTGAGACTTCAATCTTCATTTACAAACACGCCAATCCTCATCAAGATCATCCGCAGGATGTGTAACTCATCCGGTTGGCCAGACTTAGGAAGAACACCATCGTCCGGAAGTAATCCTTCAGTTGCAAGCTCAAACTTCAATGCGGACCACCAACACGAACTGGACATGATCCAAAGATCTCCACAAGTTAGCCTAAATCACCAAGAACATCCACACTACATCTGCTTACTAAAATCCTTCTCTCCTTCATCTGGAACCTCAAGAACACAGTCTATCATCACTGTCACAATGGAATAGATGCTTGTGGACCTCCAAATAATGAACCATTTGAGTTGTAACTTCACATGGACTTCCTAAACACTCCACCAAATCTGTAGAATAGGATATTGTAATTCCAGATCTCACCAGACCTATCTGTGTCACTCTGTCACCTCTGAACACTTGCCGGAACCAGTTTTACTTGAGCGGCCACAACTTCTTCAGATCATCATGTGGACCTTTGAAATCTTTACTGGATCATCTTAAGACACATATCTACAAAACTTTTGAATTGTACCTTCTGATCTTCATCTTAGCTAGGATCTTTAGTTCACTGTCTTCATTGTTCTTCTCTGTTCCTAATTAGAATTAATTTTCTCAATATCCTCATCATACATCTCATCCAATCCTTATCATCAATGCAACATGAGTATGTTGACATCAATGACAACACCGGTTAGGCCCATACTTGCAACAATCTCCCCCTTTGTCATTGATGGCAACATATGATGTGAAAAACTATTTTAACCATCAAGACAAGAACTTTCCTTTACTGACACAGCTCCCCCTATCACCAACAACCATTCACATGTCTTCTCTTCCTTTAATGCTCCCCCTTTGACATCAATGGAAAAGGGCACATACTTGCGACTCCACCATTTCAAAATTATACCAGCTACTCCCCCTGAGTAGCAGCTCCCCATCATCAATCTGGACCACAAGATATGACTGTGATATCCACTGGACTGATGCACATCAGTGCACCTTAGTTCATCACCGGAGGGGTAATAAACCCTAACTTCTTCCTGAGATACTCAAAAGAGTCCTTAAGTAGAGGTTTAGTAAAGATATCTGCAATCTGATCCTTGGAAGACACAAACTCTAATCTAACTTCATTCTTGTTCACTTGCTCTCTCAAAAAGTGAAACTTGATGGATATATGTTTGGTCTTTGAATGCAACACTAGATTTTTTGAAATATTTATTGCACTTGAATTATCACAGAAGATTGTGATAGGTTCATCATACTCCACTCTAATGTCTCTTAGCATCTGCTTCATCCCACAAAACTTGAGTGCAACTACCTGCTGCTGCAATATATTCTACTTCAGCTGTGGACAGAGATATTGCCTCTTGTTTCTTGCTTAGCCAAGAAACCAATCTCTTCCCTAAAAAGAATGCTCCGCCACTGGTACTTTTCCGGTCATCCACATCTCCTGTCCAATCCGCATCTGTATATGCATGAAGAGAAAAATCATGATCTCTGGGATACCACAATCCATAATCAACTGTCCCTTTTAGATATCTAAAAATCCTCTTGATTGCCATGACATGAGATTCTCTAGGATCAACTTGGAATCTAGCAACAAGACCAACAACATTCATAATGTTAAGTCTAGTTTGAGTGAGATACAATAATCCTCCAATCATTAACCTGTACTTTTTCTTATCAGCCTTAGGAGAGTCATCATCTCTACTCAATTTACATCTGTTTGCCATGGGAGTACTCATTGGTTTTAAATTTTCCATCCCAATTTTTTCAACAATTCTTTCACATATTTGGTCTGAGAAATGAAGATTCCTTTCTTTGTTTGAGTGATTTGTAGACCTAGGAAGAAATTCATTTCCCCAAGCATGGACATCTCAAATTCACTTTTCATTTGATTTGCAAAAGTTTTACACATAGTATCTCTTCCTCCAAAAATGATATCATCAACAAACACTTCAACAATCAAGATATTTTCATGATCAATTTTGAAATACAAATTACTGTCAGTAGTGCCTTTGTTGAAACCAATCTTCAAAAGATGCTTATCCAATCTTTCATACCAGGCTCTTGGGGCTTGCTTCAGTCCATACAGTGCTTTCTTCAACTTGCAGACCATATCACCATGATCAGACAATTTAAATCCATCCGGTTGCTCAATGTATACTTCTTCCAAGTCTCCATTCAGAAAGGTAGACTTGACATCCATCTAATGTACTTTGAAGTCCTTGAAGGTGGCAAAAGCAAGAAATAGTCTGACTGCTTCAATTCTTGCCACCGGAGAAAAACTTTCTTCAAAATCAACTCCTTCTATTTGAGAGTAACCCTTGCAGACCAATCTGACTTTATTTTTGATTACTTCACCAACTTCAATCAGTTTGTTTCAGAAGACCCATTTGGTTCCAATCACATTCTTGTTTCTAGGTCTGGGAACAAGATCCCAAGTGTGATTTTTCTCAATTTGCATCATCTCTTCCTCCATTGCTTTAGTCCAGTTATCATCATTGCAGGCTTCATTCATTGTCTTAGGTTCAATCTTTGAAATTAGACAATGCTCTTCTGAATCTTGAGAAATCTTTTTTCTTGTTTGTACACCTTTGCTTTTATCACCTATGGTCTAATCTTTAGATTGATTCAGTCTTACATACTTGGGAATTTTAGGAGTTTTTAGTACTTCTGATTCTTCAACAGGCTCATTTAAACTTATCTCTTCTTCCTGATTTACTGGATCAGTCTGAATTTGAATTTCAGAGGGGACTTGGACTCCTTGATTTAGAACATCATTCTGATCATCTTCATCATATTCATAAAACGTTGAGGGCCTTTCAATTCCTTCATCAACCTTCACATTTGTACTTTCTATAATCTTTCTCAGTCTCTTGTTATAACACCGGTATACTTTGCTTTGAGTAGAATAACCCAAGAATATTCCTTCATCACTTCTAGCATCAAATTTGCCAAGATCTTCATCTCTTTTAAGTAACATTTGCTACCAAAGACTCTGAAATACCTCACAGTAGGAGTGATGCCAAACCAAAGTTCATAAGGAGTCTTACCGATATTGCTTTTGATTTGAACTCGATTGAGAGTGTAGACTGCAGTGCTCATAGATTCTCTCCAATAGATTTGAGGAACATTTGCTTCCATCATCATGGTCCTAGATGCTTCCTGGATGGTCCGGTTCTTTCTCTCCACTACTCCATTCTGTTGTGGAGTCCTAGGAGTAGACAACTGTCTCTTTATTCCATATTTCTCACAAAATTATATGAACTCACTAGATGTGAATTCTCCACCTCTATCAGACCTCAGACATTTTAATTTTAATCTAGTTTCATTCTCTACCATAGCCTTGAATATTTTGAATTTTTCAAGAGCTTCTGATTTCTCTTTCAAAAAAGTAACCCACATCATCCGTGAGTAGTCATCAATTAATAGCATGAAGTATGTATCACCTTGCACACTTCTGATTCTTTCCGGACCACATAAATCAGTATGAACTAAGTCTAATAATCTGGTAGAAGATTGGTCCTTACTTTTGAATGAGACTCTACTTTGTTTACCCAACTGACATTCTTTGCACAAAATGTTTGTAGGTTTTACCAATTTTGGAAGATCTCTTATAGCCTGAGTGTTGCTTATCTTGATGATATTATCAAAATTCACATGACACATCCTCCTATGCCATAACCAACTCTGATCAATTTGCACAAATAGATAACTTTTACCAGTACCAACTAAATGGAAGATATTACCTTTTGTTTGAGTACCGGATGCAATCTCTATTCCGGAACTTTCAAAGATCTTGTATTTTCCATTCTTGAATCAGAGATCATAGCCTTTGTCCACCAACTGTCCAACACTGAGAAGATTGTGCTTCAATCCTTCAACATACAGTACATTACCAGTTTTGTTCTTTCCATCAAAAGAAATAGTTCCTCTACCTCTGATTCTACCAACACAATTATCACCAAACTTTACCACTCCTCCTTCATACCTTTCCAAATCTATGAACTTACTTTTGTCACTTGTCATATGGTGGGAGCATCCACTGTCAATGAACCAATCATCATTTTCTTCAACTTGGGCAGCCAGAGCTCTTTCTACAACTTTATGATTGACAGATTCATAGGGCATTGGATCTTCTTCTTTGATGGCAATAAACACCCAATCACTTCCAGATTTGTTTCCTGTCTCTGATTCATCATCTATCATCCTCTTCATGAACATAGTAACAATTCTTTTGGAACCTTGATCTGTTAGGATTTGGCCTTGAAAATCTTTCCAAACACCTTGAGGCAAAATGACCAATCTTATTGCAGTTAAAACACTTAAAAGGCAATTTCCCTTCATACTTACTGAATCCTCTTGGCAGTCTTTTTGCAATAAGGGCTTCGAGTTGAGCAGTTTCTACTTCTTCTTCTTCCAGGTCTTTTCTTGCTTTTTCATAACATGATAATTTCCTTGAAGAGTTCTCTCCTGGATCAAACCTTTGTTTACCTTTTACAGAGGCACTGGCTTTGAATCAGGGCTTTGAATGCAGATTCAGTCTTGGGGGGAGGCATCTCCAAATTTGGTCAATTCAAATGTAGCCAATTTACCAACCAATTGATCTCTTGTGACACTCGAATGGGCTCTGAATTCTTCAATGGCAGCAACCTTGTATTTGTAAGAAGCAGAAAGGGATCTGAGAACTTTTCCAACAATTTCATCTTCATCCAAGACTCCACCAGCACATCTAATGCCACAAACAAGTTCATTTACTCTTGGCATAAAAGTAGTGATATTTTCATCTTCTCTCATTTTCAGATTTTTAAATTTTCCTTGCAGACTCTATAACCTTGTACATTTAACATACTTGTCTCCTTCATGTAGAAGTTCCAATTTTTCCCAAATCTCAAAAGGGGTTTGTAGGTCAACAACATTTGTCAGCTCTGAAACAGACAAGGCACTTAGAAGAGCTTCTTTAGTCCGCAGATTGTTTTCAGCATCTGTGATTTCAGTGGCAATTTTTGAGCCATTTTGTGGGGGAGTATACTTCATTGTAGCCATGGTCCAGTACTGCATTCCCATACATTGCAAGTGACATTGCATGTGACTTTTCCAAAGATTAAAATTGGTTCCATCAAACTTTGGACTATCCTCCTTGTAGGATGACATCCTGGATCTCCTCAAGTGGTCAAACTTCTTTTAGAGGAACTTATCTTTGATACCAATTGTTAGATTCAATGTAGACAACTGAGAGGCAGGGGGCGAATCAAATCTCCAAAACCTTCTTCCAATTAAACACTTAAATCCACTTTGTAAATTATAAATCAATCATGAAACATAATGCATTAAATCAAGAGCAGAAACACATCAACACATAAGACACCAAGATTTTCACATGGAAAACCTAGTTAAGGGAAAAACCATGGGCTGATTAACCCAAGATAGTATTCTGATGCAGAGTGGCACAAGGGAAGCAACACACAAGGGTTTACTCTATTGTCCTTTGCCCACTCACCCACTTCAAACAGCCTTCAACCAAGCAACCAAAGGCTCATTCAAGGGTGTATGAAGGATTTGGTATCCTAGTGATGGCTCCACCTTCTAGGCTTCTCCAACACCTTAGGATAGATCAACAAACACCTTCTATGCAGTTGGTTTGGTCTCCAACTTCCCAAAACTCTTCAACCTATACCTTGACTAGTAAGGCTACTAGCCCTCCAAACTAGGTTTTCTCAACAAAACTTGACAAAATCCCAAAGGTCTAGGCAAACAAATGATGGAATTAAACACCTTTCAGGGGACCCTAACAATCCTCCAGATCTCCTGCTCCAACTCTACTCCAGCAATCCAGAACGCCTACTAGGTCTCTAGGCCTAATTGATCAATTTAGGCTAGGTTACAAAGCAAGTGCTCAAAATTGGGTGCATAGGTCAGGGGCAGGAACTTGGAATGCTTCTACCATGTCCATACAACACAAATCCATCATTTATTTGCTCACCCTAATAGGATTCTATCATCTACAACCTCAAATAGCATGAAATTGGCCAAATACAATGAAATACTTGACCTAGGGCATCACCTTAAAAATAGAAGACTGCATTTTCTGACAAAAATCTTTTGGAATCTTATAGTACATACCCCTAGCCTATATTTCACCAGTTTTTGCAAATTTTCAACAGTGGAAATGCATTCTAGGGCCGGATTTCTATGGCTGCCCTAGAAAACAGGGTTTCTGGACCTATTTTGAAAGAAAAATATATAACGTTTGATCCCGACCACTTCAAGACCTCAAACTAGTTGCATTGGAACCCTGATTCCAAGAGCTTTTAGAAAAATATCATTTGCACACGTGAAAAGTCCGTACAGTCCGTACACAGCAAGAAAAACAGCGAAAAATAGTCAGTTTTCTTGATTTTTGTGCCCAAATTCCGTACAAAAACTTCCTCTTCCGTACTGGAGTCAGATATTCACCATATTAACCCATCCAAGTCAGTTTACAACTTCTACAAATAGTTTGAATAACCAAAATGAAGTTGCAACCAGTCAATGTGTCATTGACACCATTGACAACACTTGACACTATGGAGTTTTTGCATTTTCCAAAGGATGGCGATTTGTTTTTCTTGTCCAATGGAATCAAAACATCCTCCATACTCCTAAAACATGATAAAACACACAAACAATAAAAAAAAACTCAAAAACCAACCCTTATACCTTCTAGGCCTAAGTGGCATAACAAGGATCCAAGTGGACTAAGCATGATTGAGGTTTATATGGTTACCTCAATCATCTTGACCACACAAAAAGGACCATATACTCATGGCTAAAGCCTTATTACAATCAAAACCACAACTTTCAAAAAAAATGCAAACAAAGTGACTTTAGGAACCAAGGTGCTCCTAGGTGCCCTGCACCATACACCCACTGTCAAAGAGAACTCAAGTCTCTTGAGTTGGAATGCTGTCAAATGTGAAACCTGCCTTCTCAATGTCTACCCTGCTCATCCAAGTGGCATCCTCCTGAGGTTTGTTTAGCCACTTCACCAAATAGTCATGATAGGTGTGCCTTCTAGTTTGTTTTGCAATCCTCTTGTCCAAAATGCACTCAATCTGATTTGGAGATGAAGGAATGAGTTCTTGGAGTGTGTGATCAGTTTGATCTTCTTCAACAACAGTCTGAGGATCAGATCCTTTATAGGGATAAAGGTCTGAAACATTAAAAGTTGGAGACAAAGCAATGCCATCCGGAAGTCTGATTTTGTAGGCATTGTCTCCACATTTCTTGAGCACTTCACAAGGCCCAATCTTCTTCATGAGTAGCTTAGTGTGTTTATCTACAGGGAGCCTCTCCTTCTTCAGATGAACCATTACTAAATCACCTTCCTTGAACTGCAAATCCCTTCTTTTTCTGTCAGCAAATTGTTTATATTTCTGAGAAGTGGACAGCAATTTCTGTTGTACTTGTTCATGGACATCTTTCATGACTTGAACGAAGTCTTCAGCCAAGGCACTGCTATTTTCCAGTCCTTTAACCTCCCTTAGTTCCAAAATACCCCTTGGGTGAGTGCCATAAATAATTTGGAAAGGAGACAGGCTGGTGCTTCTATTGACAGTGTCATTGTATGAGAACTCTGCCTGAGCCAAAATTGAATCCCAACTAGCACCCTGCTCCTTGGTTAGGCATCTTAGGAGGTTGCCAAGTGACCTATTAATCACCTCTGTTTGTCCATCAGACTGAGGGTGATAGGCAGATGATAAGGACAAATTTGTACCTAGTCTCTTCCACAGTGTCCTCCAGAAGTGTCCTATGAACTTGGGGTCTCTGTCTGAGATTATGGACAAAGGTAAACCATGTAACCTGACTATTTCCTTGAAGAAAAGACCTGCTATGTGTGAGGCATCATGTGTGGTTCGACATGGGATGAAGTGAGACATTTTTGAGAACCTATCTACAACCACAAAAATGATGTCATGTCCATTCTTTGTCCTGGGCAAACCAAGTACAAAGTCCATACTTATGGAATCCCAAGGCTTTGAAGGAATAGGTAGAGGAGTGTATAAACCTGCATTGGATGTATGCCCCTTTGCTCTTTGGAAAATTTGACAAGTTTCAACAAACTTCCTTACATGAGTTGGCAATTTTGGCCAAAAATAGTACCTCCTAACCAATTCTAGGGTCTTATCAATACCAAAGTGACCTGACATGCTGCCACAATGCTTTTCCTTTATTATATTCTCTCTAACAGATCCTCTTGGGATACACAACATGCTACCCTTGAAAAGATATCCATCTTGCAACAAAAAATCAGAAAAATCAGTATTATACCTTCCTGTCATGGCCTTGCAAGATAGGTATGGCTCTTTGAAGTCTTCATCCGCTGTATACTGATCTTTAATGGCATGAATACCTGTACTTTCCAACTGAATAGTTTGCACAACAAGATTTCTCCTGCTTAAGGCATCGGCTACCTTATTGGCCACTCCTTTCTTGTGTTTTATGGAGAAGGTTAATGCTTGGATGTACTCCATCCACTTGACATGTCTGTGATTCAACTTTTGCTGCCTGTTCAAGAAGCTTAATGCATGGTTGTCAGTAAAAACTATAAATTCCTGTGGCAATAAGTAGTGTCTCCATTTCCTCAATGACTGAACCATGGCATATAACTCTAGATCATAGGTGGAGTAGTTTTGTTTTGCCTCATTTAACTTCTCACTAAAGAATGCTACAGGCCTCCCATCTTGACTTAGGACTCCCCCAACAGCCCTCTTACTTGCATCACACTCTACCACAAAGACCTTGTCAAAATTAGGCAGCACTAGGACTGGTTTTTCTGAAATTTTTTTCTTTAACAGTTCAAAGGCTTGAGTGGCCTCATTTGTCCATACAAACACACATTTCTTGCCCCCTTTTATGGTGTCAACAAGTGGAGCACAAATGCCACTAAACCCTCTAATGAACTTTCTATAAAAGCTGCATAAACCATGGAAACTCCTTACCTCCGAGGCTGTTGTAGGTGTTGGCCAATTAAGAATGGCTGCAACCTTACTTGGATCCATTTTTAGGCTGCCCTTGGAGATGACAAATCCCAAAAATATCAACTCTTCCTGTAGGAAGACACATTTGTCAAGATTGATTCTCAACTTCTCCTCTTGAAGCCTCCTGAGCACTTGATGGATATGCCTTATGTGGTCTTCCTTGCTGTCACTAAAAATCAGTATATCATCCAAATATACAACAATAAACTTGTTAAGGAAAGGTTTTAGCACTTCATTCATCAATCTCATGAAGGTGCTTGGTGCATTTGACAAGCCAAAAGGCATGACAACCCATTCAAATAGTCCTTCATTGGTTT
Organism: Cunninghamia lanceolata; assembly: GCA_027924645.1. NCBI lineage: Eukaryota > Viridiplantae > Streptophyta > Pinopsida > Cupressales > Cupressaceae > Cunninghamia > Cunninghamia lanceolata. The sequence goes on from BSBN01000582.1 coordinate 23,501,892, forward strand.
TGAAGGCGGTTTTCCACTCATCCCCTTCCCTTATCCTGATTTGGTGATAACCACTTTTTAGATCTATCTTGGTAAAATACTTAGCCTTACCCAAGCAATCCATTAAATCTTCTATTCTAGGCATTGGAAATCTATACCTGATAGTAATCTTGTTGATGGCCCTGGAATCAGTGCATAGTCTCCATGTTCCTTCCTTCTTAGGTGCAAGCACTGCAGGTACTGCACATGGACTAATACTCCTCCTGATAAGTCCTCTATCCAATAAGTCTTGGATTTGTCTTGCCACTTCAACATTTTGCTCTGGGGTCAACTTGTAGGCTGCTTGGTTTGGTAGGGTGGATCCAGGGATGAGATCAATGCAATGACTAATCTCCCTCTTTGGTGGAAGGGCATCCTTGCCTTCATCGACTATCACATCCTAAAACTTCTCCAATAGTTCTTCCACTTCCTTTGGTCCAATCCTCCTAAGAGGGTGCTGCACTTTGACCTTCTTGGGATTCACATCCTTGGGCTTGATGACTACTACAAAACATGGCACTTTCTCTTCCTTGAGGTTAGCCAAAAACTCTTTTTCACCTACCAACATAACTGAACTAGAAATGACTTTCTCTTTGCAATCATCAATCAAAGGAGTCATTGTAAACTTTTCACCATTCTTGGACAAATGAATCACATTGTTCTTACCATCATGTTGGGCACTTGTGTCATGTTGCCAAGGCCTTCCAAGAAGAAGGTGGCATGCATCTATATCCACTATCTCACAAAGAACCTTATCATGATATTCACCTATCTTGAATTCAACCCAACATTGCTCTTTCACCACAATTTGTTGTTCCTTGGTTAGCCAAAAGACTCTATAGGGGTTAGGATGAGGCATTCTTTCCAATCCTAACTTAGTCACCATTTCATTAGAAGCCAAATTTTTAGAAGAACCTGAATCAACTATTACCTTGCACACTTTTCCTTTCACCTTGCAAGTGGTTCTGAACAAGTTGTTTCTTTGGGGCTGCTCCTTGGTGGCTGGCATGATGAGTGACCTGTTGAACATGATGCATTCTCCACTCTCAGGTGCTGCAGACTTGGAAGAGGCTGTTTGGTAACTTGTGGTGCTTTGACAGTCCTCTTCTTGAAGGAGTTGTACTCTTCTTTCTTTCTGATTTGCAGCAGTGTTTCCCATCTTCTCCGGGCACCTAAAGGACTAATGTCCAATCTGATTGCAAGAGAAACACCTTCCAGTAAACACATTGGGACCTCTACCCCCACTTCTTCCTCTGCCATTACCTCTGCCCCTAAACTGACCCTTATCAGCATTGTTTTTATCAACCTGCCCTTGGCTGCCTTCTTGTGATCCGCCACCTTGGAATCTAGAGAAATTATCTCTGTTTTGAAATCTGCCCCTACCCCTAAAGTTCTGATTTCCTCTGCCTCTGCTGTTGTTGCCAAAATCTCCTTTTCTTCTCTGCTTATCCTCAATCCTTAGTGCCATTTGAAAGCACTTATGGACTGTCTCCGGGTTAAAGAGAGTTAATTCATCTTGAATGGAGAACTTGAGGCCATTAAGATACCTTGCAAGCTTCTGTTTTTCATTCTCAGGCATCTTGGCTTTCAATGTCATCTTGTGAAACTCCTCTGTGTAGGTGCTCACGTCCATGTCCTTTTGTCTCAAGTTGTGCAACTTCTTGTTCAAGTTGACCTCATAATCCTCAGGGACAAATTGCTTCTTGATTTCAAGTACCATCTTCCTCCATGTAGAGATAGGATTCCTATCATCTTCTATCCTTTCATTTTGAATAAAATTCCACCAACTCAAGGCTGGCCCTTTCATTCTTGATTTGGCAATCTTCACTTTCTGATTTTCTGCCACTTCTTCACATTCAAAATAGTTCTCCATTGCCTCAATCCAATCAAGGCACTCCTCTGGATTCATCTTACCAGGAAACATAGGTAAGTCTGCCTTAGTGTCCTTCCTACTTAACTTTCCAAGTGCATCTAGGAATTGTCTCTCTGACATGCCTCCTTGTGGCTCTTCCATTAGCACTTCTTCTTCCTCATCTTGATCCTCTTCATCTAAATCCAAGATGACTTCTGACTTCTTCTTCTTGTCTTTGTCTTTCTTCAACTTTTCTATCTCAGCCTCCATCCTTTTGTTCTTGGCTGCTTGCTCTCTCACTATCTTTGCCAATTCGGCATTTGTCACCTTTGAAGGAATTTCCTCCTCTTCTTCTCTATCTCCCATCTCTTTGATGGCTCTGATACCACCTGATGCAGAGTGGCACAAGGGAAGCAACACACAAGGGTTTACTCTATTGTCCTTTGCCCACTCACCCACTTCAAACAGCCTTCAACCAAGCAACCAAAGGCTCATTCAAGGGTGTATGAAGGATTTGGTATCCTAGTGATGGCTCCACCTTCTAGGCTTCTCCAACACCTTAGGACAGATCAACAAACACCTTCTATGCAGTTGGTTTGGTCTCCAACTTCCCAAAACTCTTCAACCTATACCTTGACCAGTAAGGCTACTAGCCCTCCAAACTAGGTTTTCTCAACAAAACTTGACAAAATCCCAAAGGTCTAGGCAAACAAATGATGGAATTGAACACCTTTCAGGGGACCCTAACAATCCTCCAAATCTCCTGCTCCAACTCTACTCCAGCAATCCAGAACGCCTACTAGGTCTCTAGGCCTAATTGATCAATTTAGGCTAGGTTACAAAGTAAGTGCTCAAAATTGGGTGCATAGGTCAGAATAAGGAACTTGGAATGCTTCTACCATGTCCATACAACACAAATCCATCATTTATTTGCTCACCCTAATAGGATTCTATCATCTACAACCTCAAATAGCATGAAATTGGCCAAATACAATGAAATACTTGACCTAGGGCATCACCTTAAAAATAGAAGACTGCATTTTCTGACAAAAATCTTTTGGAATCTTATTACATACCCCTAGCATGCATTTCACCAGTTTTTGCAAATTTTCAACGGTGGAAATGCATTCTAGGGCCGGATTTCTATGGCTGCCCTAGAAAACAGGGTTTCTGGACCTGTTTTGAAAGAAAAATATATAACTTTTGATCCCGACCACTTCAAGACCTCAAACTAGTTTCATTGGAACCCTAATTCCAAGAGCTTTCAGAAAAATATCATTTGCACACGTGAAAAGTCTGTACAGTTCGTACACAGCAAGAAAAATAGCGAAAAATAGTCAGTTTTCTTGATTTTTGTGCCCAAATTCTGTACAAAAACTTCCTCTTCCGTACTGGAGTCAGATATTCACCATATTAACCCATCCAAGTCAGTTTACAACTTCTACAAATAGTTTGAATAACCAAAATGAAGTTGCAACCAGTCAATGTGTCATTGACACCATTGACAACACTTGACACTGTGGAGTTTTTGCATTTTCCAAAGGATGGCGATTTGTTTTTCTTGTCCAATGGAATTAAAACATCCTCCATACTCCCAAAACATGATAAAACACACAAACAATAAAAAAAACTCAAAAACCAACCCTTATACCTTCTAGGCCTAAGTGGCATAACAAGGATCCAAGTGGACTAAGCATGATTGAGGTTTATATGGTTACCTCAATCATCTTGACCACACAAAAAGGACCATATACTCATGGCTAAAGCCTTATTACAATCAAAACCACAACTTTCAAAAAAAATGCAAACAAAGTGACTTTAGGAACCAAGGTGCTCCTAGGTGCCCTGCACCATATTCTCTGTTAGAAGAATAGAAAGAATAAAATGGCACATGCTAATTAGGGCTCACTGCCTAAGCACATTTCTCACAAGAGGCTCACTGCCTACAAGAGACACACTGTCTACGAAATAGTATCACATACTTGGACTAAAAAATAGCATCTTCACCATGCTTGAGTTAGTTCCATTTAAGCCTAATACTTCTGCTCTACCTTTTGCTCTCTTCCTCGCTACAACACTCTCATCATCACCAGATACACTTTGAAATGACTTAACAACTCCTTATTTATACAAGACATCGACTTAGGAATGATCATCTAAGTCGGCAAACATTACATAGCAAATACATAAGTACAACATGACTTATTACGAAAAGACTTCACGCGGATTAACCCATTGTTGGCTACATAGATCTAATACTTCAATCTTCATTTAGGAACACGCCAATCCTTATCAAGATCATTCACAGGATGTGTAACTCATCTGGTCAACCAGACTTAGGAAGAAACCATCGTCTGGAAGTAATCCTTTAGTTGCGAGCTCAAACTTCAATACGGACCACCAACACAAACTGGATATGATCCAAAGACCTCCACAAGTTATCTTGAATCACCAAGAACATCCACGCTACATCTGCTTACTGAAATCCTTCTCTCCATCTAGAACCTTAAGAACACAGTCTGTCATCACTATCACAATGGAATAGATGCTTGCGGACCCCCAGATCATGAACCATTTGAGTTGTAACTTCACATGGACTTCCTAAACACTCCACCAAATCCATAGAACAAGATATTGTAATTCCAGATCTCACCGGACCTATCTGTGTCACTCTGTCACCTCTGAACACCTACCAAAACTAGTTTTACTTGAGCAGCCACAACTTCTTCAGATCATCATGTGGACCTCTGAAATCTTTGCTGGATCATCTTAAGACACATATCTATAAACCCTTTGAACCGCACCTTCTGATCTTCATCTTAGCTAGGATCTTTAGTTCACTATCTTCACTGTTCTTCTCTGTTCCTGATTAGAACTAATTTTCTTAATATCCTCAGCATACAGCTCATCTAATCCTTATCATCAATGCAACAGGAGTATGTTGACATCAATGACAACACCGGTTAGGCCCATACTTGCAACAAGTTCCACATGTGTCACCCTATGGGGCCAACACCTAGTAAGAGACTGTCAGGGTAACCATAAATGGGGGTCGGTGCCTAGCGAGAGACCGTTAGGGTAACCCATGGATGGGGGCTGACGTCTAGCTAGAGATTGTCAGGGTAACCCATGTTAGGACCATGCGATGACACTCATCCCTACTGCAGTCTAACATTCCCTAATTGTTTTTCCCCATTTGTTATGTGGTGGCCTCTGGAAGTGTTGATTGTGTTAGTTACCTATATTGCATTGGATTCATGTGTAGTCCTTGTTCCTTTTAGACTACTATCTACTTGACTGTCTATTTTAGTGGGACCTTATGTTATCTCCTAGCATGGGGGGTGGACCTCAGGGTTCCACATGGTCGGGTGGTTGTGCTTTATTCCATTGGTTCTTTGGCATTGAGGTTCATTTGTAAAGAAGATGTATCTCACTTGATTCCAATTTTGTATCTGTATGTGAAGACAAATAATTGTACTATTTGTATCTACACTTGTGTATCAGTGGAACTCATTATGTAATTTTATGTATTCAGAAAGAAAGAGCTTTTTTATCATAGAAATTATGTAATTCCTCTTGTAAGATAAACTATTCTGCACTTGTAAACATTATTACAAAGATGTTGATGTATGTATCTGATGATGTAATCAAGTTGTTAGTTTGAGGTATTTGAATAAACTATGTATGTTATTAATTATTGTTTAATTTCAATAATACAGCTATGTAATCCCTAGAGATGCTAGTTTAACTTATTGATATTAGACTATGTTATGTTTTGTTATCATTATTTCTATTTAAAAGAAAAAAAAATTGTCCTTTATACTGCTAGGTTAAACTTAACGCTCTAAGGTTTCATGGTGGGGCATTACACATCATTTTTTGAACTTAACAAAAATATGGTAACTACATTTTTGGGGGGTATTTATGTATATGTTCAATGTCAGTGCAGATCACTATACAAATCACTTCTCCTACGGCATGCATACACATCATTCTTGAAATTAACAAACATATGTTATTCATATAATCAATAACAAAATGAAATGATTCTAATTCTGTAACTACCAAAAGTGTTTGATACTTAGCAGCCAGGACAATATCTTTCCTTAATGAAGGTTTGTTCTTCTTCTATTGATGTTGGACGATAGTGTCAAATTGCCTAACTGCACTTTGTCACTCTCAAAGTGTAGTTGGGCAATTTTCCAAAGCTAAAAAATTTGAAGAAATGTATCTATTTTTTTAGCCATTTTTCATTATTGTTCTTCAGGTTTATGCATAAGTTATTATATGTATTGAATTTCACAAATCCTAATCTAGTCAATTTTGATACTAAGTTCAGTATATTTGAAAGTTTAGTTATGTATTCAATGCAGATATGGATAAAAAAGAAGAGGATCTTTCCAATTCTTAATGAGAGCAAATGGAAAACTTTCAATATGGTAGGCTGAAACAAACTAATTCTAGAATTTGAGGGAACTCTTATCATTTTTTTGGCGTAAGGGAAGTATGCTTTACAATGATGCCTCAATGTTATTAGTGATCCATCTCTCATAAGAACCCCACAAGAATTGATTCCATGCTCATTGTCAATTAAAGTGATGGCCCAAAATTATGGCCTTGCCTTCTTATATAACTATCTTAATATTTTTTTCTAATAAAATGACATACTTATCTTTCCTGGTGTTTTTTTTGGGACACAAATGTATTTTCAGAGTAAATAGAAAAGAAATATGCAAACAAAAGAAAACTAAGTTGAATAATTTTTTTTTGATTTTATTGTATTTTTAGAGTAATTGGAACCATAAGATGCAAACAAACAAAAAACTGAGCCCCCCCAAAAATGCTAGTTATTTAAAGTACAATCTAATATTTCATGAACAGATATATATTACATGTCAAGTAAGGGAACGCTGATCTCAATATCATGTCCAATACAAGATAAATTTTATGAATTGTAGTTGCAAATGGATTCTTTGAGGTTATTATATGGTATTTACAAAAAAAGAAATATATATGCAAATTGTTAATCTATGTTTCTTTAATTGAACCCAGGAAAATAATGGAAGTGGGCAAACTAACCTTTTGCTCCTATTATTTTTTCATGTCCATGTAGTCAAGAGTGTGCATGCAAGAGCACTGACAAGTGTTCCTCTTCTTGTTTGTGAAGAGCAATGTATGGGTTATGTTGCATGCATGCATATATTTGGAACATGAAGGTCAGGCATATTTGAATACAAGCAAGGTTGCGAACTCTAGAAATAGATTTGAATGTTAGTCCCTGACAATCAATATTGCCAATGTCAATTGTTGCCCTTAGAAGTGTAAGGCCCGTGCCATTTTCAGTGGGAACTGGTGACAACCACCACGGCTCAACGGTGCAATGGGCACATTTCTTGCATTATTGTGATCCCAAACTAGGCCTATGTAATTTTTAAATTGAACAACAACAAATAGAGGAAGTTGTAGCAGTTTATCGGCATCCTTGTATACAATTGCTTTCACCTGTCCTAATGCACCATTCACAAAGCATGTTTTCACCCACAAATTAGAACATAGCATAACTTCTTGACCAACACTCAAGAGAATCTTAGCTTCAAGTTGTTCATCATTTGGATTTGGGCATGTTGCCCCTTTTAGTTGCTCCACATTGGACAAGGCAATTGTCATTGCTAATGATTGCAACATATGCTTATTATGTAGTAAAACTATTTCATTTGTTGGAAATAAATATATGGAGGATAGAAAAGGCACCTACTTGGTAGAGGTGAGTGAAGAACTTGAACGTGACATGAGAACATACCAATCTTCAATTGTAGGCTCTATATTTCTTATATTTGAGAGAATTGAATGGAAGGCCATTTGTATACGATCGTCACCAATTTGTCAAAATATCTTGGTCAATGTAACCACTATGGTGAAGCTTCGCCATAGTGTTCCACCATAGGAGTTTTAACCATACATGGGTTGTCTTTGACCAGTGGTAGCTAGCCAAGGTCACTAAAGAGAATGATTGAGCGTCCACCAAATGGGATATGATTGTGGCTAGGGAATGCCTCACGCAACCTGATGTCAATTCATTGTATCAATTTTGGGCCAATGAAGCTCATCTCGTCTATTAGAATATAATGAATGAAATAAATGTTCTCCTAGAATGCAGCAAGTGCTTGTCCTTATAGGGGGTTCATTTCTCTAATCAGTATGTAGAGTGAGGAATGAATTGTAGACACTTGAATGTTGAAAGCTGCAACACTAGTTGGTGCGAGAAGTAGCAATGGTTATTGGCCAAGCAAAGTTGTTCCCATGAGTGTGGATTTGATGCTTGAGATCAAATGTCACTTTCCAGTTCCTATAGTTCCTTGAATGATTACTTTTAGTGGTGGTTCCAAACCACTGGTAGAGAGGTGTGAAACAATAATATCATATGCTTTCTGTTGTTGGATAGAGGGGTTGATTTGTGTTGCTTGATCAAGAACATGTTGGAATTGAAATGTTGGTCGATAAGAGTCAATGAAATCAATAGCTATCACTTTTAGTACTAGATTGAAGGTTGGAGCTATCTAGTCATGGTTCAGGTCATTGCCACGATGACCAAGCATGTCAAGGCTGTCTAACTAAAATGATATGCCTGGGTGTAGGCTTGACAAGACCTGCCATTCATCAAGATTGTTATCTCCCATGCCATTTTCATTGGCTAAAGGACCATCATCATCAGTATCTGATAGTGGATCAGTTGGTGTGTGATGCACATGCCATGGATGGAAGTTGTATGAGAATCTTTCCCAATTTGCAATAATCTGTAGTGCTGATATGCCAATATCATCATGAATTCTACATAATGGGTGGTAGAGTAGTAGTTCACTCTAGCAGAATGCTTCAAAACACCTGTCATCTTTTGCTAGGATGGTAGTGAAGCATGGGATTACTCAAAAAATGGTCAATGTGGAATGCTCTCTCCATTTGTTGTTCTTGCATGATGCTTTGAAGGTCCATTTTTGTGTCATTTCAATTAGTGACAGTGCACCTAGCTCTATATGTCATGCCATGTATGAGTCAATGAAGGTAGGGGAGGGGGTCATGGATGTGTTTGAGATTGCAACATTAGACATTGTCTAGGGCTTCTCTAAAATATGCTAAAATAAGATGTGAATCATCGAATGACATGATTTAATGTTAGTGAAGAAAAAATGACATGACCACAAGTATGACTAACTTGAAACATAAGAACAAAATCAAGAATAATTGTTAGACATGTATAAGGTATTGACATAGGAACAAGTCCATATATTAATAGGATTAACAATCTAGATATACATTTAAATCTATACATTTGATTGGTAATAAATTATTGAAATGTCATAGTCTTTAGTTATTTATAATTTTCTACACACAGTTAAGTCTATGAAAGAATCATGCTTCTAAAACATGATCTCTAAGATAGAAGGATTGATGTTGTACATCCATAAATATCTTCATAATTTCTATATCTAGGAGGTGATAATGTATTTTTCTTAATATAGATTCATCTAGCATAATTTGATAAAGTCCCTAACCTTTTCTCAGTGACTTTGCTTGAAATGTATGAGGTGAGTGAAGCTTACTTTGAGTGAAATCTATATTTTGAAATGGGTGATAGGCTTTTGTAATCATGTCAAATATGTCTAGATGTACCAACAAGGAGTTGAATAAAACCACTCAATTGCATGTTATTTGAATGAACATATTCAAACAATTTGCACATGTAAGATGTGATTGTCATATACATACTCTAGGCATAAGAAATAGAATGTTCCTACAAGATGAAATTCTAGATCTATCTCTTCAATAGTTCTCCTTGAGGTGTACTAGCTCTAAATCCCATTGTATTTAATTCTCTTCTTGGATAATATTTTAAGTTTTTAGACTTGTTCAAGTTGTTAATTACTTCAAAAATTGATTGATATACCCTTAGCTCACTCAAGATTGATTCTAACCTAATCCTCTCTAATTTCCATATATGCATTCAAGATTGATATGCCAAGTTTGAGTGAGAGGATCTGTGTGAGTGAACATTCCCTTAGAGTAAATTGATTTACATATCTCTTGTGTCAACTCATTTGTGGTTGGTCGTTTGATCTAGTTAAATATTACTAGGTTTGGAGCTTGTACCTAAAAAATGCAAGGGCCTAGGGATTGTGTTTTGTTTTGTTTTTATATTTTGAGCTATTTCAAAGCTAATAAAGTATGTATGCTTACAATTTATACTAAATGCTAAAGTGAAAGTTATTAAATGCAATAAACTAAATCTTATCCTATTTTTTTGTGTTTTTCCCAATTTGAATAAATGAATTTAATTAGTGATCAACAAATGATTAAAACTAATTTGCAAACACAACTATTGTTTTTGTTTCTTCTCAAAATGACTAATTGTTAATTCATAATCAATTAATATGAATGCAAACAATATTTAAAGTTATCATTTTTCTAATTTCAAATGATTAAAATGCTTCTTGTATTCAACTTAAATGCAAGACTATATGGGATAGGACACATCTTGACACCATCTTATTCAATGTAGATATATAACTTTCAAAATTGTACAAAGGCCAAGGGAGTACACTTATGGCCCAATTCAAATTTTATTTTCATAGGTAAATACTATCATGGTTGTGCTAGTGTACTAGGTCACTAGCATGCCCACATTAGTGTTTATGTGGACACAAGTTTCATGAATGTGAGGATAAAGGATTTTACTTTAGTTTGCATAGCACTTTGTTGAAGGGTCACTTTAAGCTTAGAAATGGGCTAAATAGACCCTAAAACATGTCTCATGGAACATGGATACTAAAATGAGTGTATCACATAAAGTGAAAACTATGAAGTATACATAATTTTTGACTCTACAATTGGACCCCATATTTAAGTCTTCAATTTATCTTCCTTGTAATTTTATATTTCTTATAAAGGAAAAATGCTAACACAAGGTAGAAAAGAGCTATAGAAAGAAGAAAAGATCTAAAACCCAAAAATATAATTGGTATAATTATTGTTGAAAATCAATCAACTATAAATATATTATGACGTCATCTTGTTCAATGTAGATATAATAAATTAGACATGAGAAATATGTTGTGTCCTTTAAAGAAAAGCATTAAGAGACATAGGTTACTAGTTATCATGTTATGGATTTAAAGAGAGAAAAATGTAGAACAATCATTCTAGTTGATACATATCATGTTATAGAGTTTTAACAAGCAAATTCATCTTGTGTTTCTATCAATTTCCAATCTAAATGCTAAAGTGAAAGTTATTAAATGCAATAAACTAAATCTTATCCTATTTTTTGTGTTTTTCCCAATGAATAAATGAATAATTAGTGATCAACAAATGATTAACTAATGCAAAAACAACTATTGTTTTTGTTTCTTTTCAAAATGACTAATAGTTAATTGATAATCAATTAATATGAATGTAAACAATATTTCTACCATTTTTCTAATTTCAAATGATTAAAATGCTACTCAAGTACATGACTTAAATTAAATGCAAGACTAGATGCATGGTTTTCATGGGATGTGGATAGGATGATAAGTAGGTGGAGGAGTTGGCATAGAGAGGTGGTATATCAAGCTAGAAGAGAACTTGTATGGTGGTGGGAAGCACACTATATGCGATAGGACTCATAGATGATGTGATTCCAACATGTATAGTATTAGGTTACATAGTATTATGTGTCCTAGTTTCAAGTGGTTTAAAAGTTGATGATTGATATTTGTTAATTGATAGGGTGAAGAAAAGTGTTTGATGTTGCTCATTCTGTAAGTGGTACTAGAATGTTTTCTGTAGTTGTTTCAAGTTCGTGGGCAATATTTAACTTGTGACAATCGACCTTGCCTGTCAAGCAATTTTTTTATGACAGTTATCTATTCAATGGTGCCTTTAAAATACTATGACATACCTCAATATAAGTAAATTATATAAAAACCAAATATATATATCATCATAATCCTATATGAATTTTGATAGTTTGTCCAGAATATCTCCTTTCATATGATATTATAATACATGTATAATGAGAGCATCTCCATCAGGGCATAAATGTGATGGTCGTATGGCTGTGTTTAGACATTTTTACCATAAAATACAGTCAAAACTTTAAGTGTTTCAATCACATTCAAAAGGAGAAATTTTGTATGGACTGTCAATATATATATATATATATAGATATATAATTTTATAATTTTATCATAGTATTTTAATAGCACCTTTGAAGCTGTCATTATACAATTGATTGACAGGCAAGGTCGACTATCATCTCCAAAACCCCAGAATAATTTATCACATTATTGCCCAAGAATGTTTATGTTTTTCAAATACCCACTTCACATTATTTAAGTTCTAATCAGGGTTCAAAATTCTAGAGGTAATAATCTTTTAAGGTCATAAAACTGAGTTCTGGCTAGGGTTTGAAATTCAAGAGATAATAAGCTTTCAAGGCCGTAAACCTAAGAACAAATAGATCAAAAATTTTCAAGAGATAATAATCCTAGAGCCCATGAGAAATATATAATGTGTACCTGGAGGTCGCAATTGGTAGGCCTATGTGCTCGCTGGCTGCTATGGGCTCCAAGCAAAATTTTTTACTCCGACAGCAATCTGGGTGAAAATGACATTTTTCGCCTTTTTTTTAATTTTTATTTTATATGGTTCCTCCCGTAACCTTACTAGGAATAAATGCACCTCTTGATTTGTTTACACCCAGAAATGTACAACCACATAGGTGCCATGTAGGTGCCACATGGTTCCAGGCAGAATGAAGATGGGCAAAATCTTACCGCCCATAAACTATCTACTCGGAACTATTTAATTAGCTGAAAGTGGGACACAGCTCTGAACATTCACCCCCTCCTCCATGTAGTGTTTATCCTGGAGCTTCTAGCATGAATGTGACCACGAGGAAACTAGTTGGCTAGGTTGGATATGGAGCACAGGATTCCAGGGGAGCGGCTAGCTTTGGGACCAATACCAAACCATTCTTCATGGAGAAATGTGTGAAGCCCATTCAAGGTCACAACATGACTGAGTGGCCTCAGTCTCCTTAATGGAAATGGGGGAGGATCAATGGCCTGGGAGGTGTTTGGGAGTAGGGGTGGCCGATCGTAGCGAGTTACAAATCCCTAGGGCTCTCCACTATGCATCCTCATCCCCAATAGTTTCCTTTGAGGGGGATATTGCTGATGAAGTAGCTGAAAATGTAATGTTTTTTGTAGAGAATGGATTGATTGGTAAATTTCAGGAGTTCTGGCCATGTCTTTCAAAGCTACATGGCTGGATTACAGAAAATTGGAAACCTATTTTGGAGGGGGATGTAGAGATTTACCCCAATGCAAGGGGGTTTTTTGTGGTGGCATTTGATTTTGTGAAGGATCGAAATATAGTTCTTTGTGACTATCAGTGGAGTTGGAAGGAGTAACATTTATTGATGTTGAAACCCTGGCATCCCTCCTTCAACCCCCTCATAGAATCCTTCAACATGGTTCCAGTCTATGTAAGGTTGTCGAATTTCCCTCTTTAGTTTTTATGTGATTCCTATTTTGAGGTCATTGGCAGTTTGTTGGGGAAGTTTTTGGGGGTGGATGAGGGCTCCTTGAATTTTTTGCATACTACTTTTGCTCACATTTTAGTGGAGATAAACATTACAAAAGATCTCCCTATGAATGTCCTCCTAAAAGTTGCGGATATGGAATGGAGTCAATTGCTTGACTACAAAGGTCTTCCTTTTTGATGTTGGCATTGTTTCAACACTGGTCATATGGCTGCACACTGTTCTAAATGGTGACAGGCAAACCATGCTACTTGGTGGAAAGAAGTTGCCCCCCATCATTACTCGGTGGAAAAGGATGATCAAGAGGGTGAGGTACCTACTGAGCCTTCAAAGGTTGATGATATTGTCATGGGCTTGGCTCCCCCTAGCGAATCCCAAGTCTGTCTAAAGGCGGTGGCTTCATCCTCTATAGTGGTGAATAGTAGTAATGCTGGTGATGCCCCTGCAATTGGTAAAACCCCCACTGGTTGGGCTATGGTACCTTATGTCCCACTTTATTCTAACATTTAGGAGTGGGAAGATGATGATTTGCTTGTCAAAAACTGTTAGTTCAGTTGTGCCTATAGTAAGTATTTCTAACCCTTTATTTCTGTGTTGTGTTCCCCCCCGTGATGTGTTATGTGTTGTTTAAGCCTCCTTGGATGACCCTTGATACTCCTGTAAGGTCAAGGATACTGAGAGACCACATCTGTTGTGACCTTTCTTCTATTTTTATCATCATTCTTCTATATTGCCTCTCCTCTATTTTCATTGTTGTGTGTTGTGTCTTAGGGGCATAGAGTTGCAGTTGGTGACTTGGGGGAACCTTCCTACATGACAAACCTAAGGCACTTGATCTCCTCTCTTGATTTATTGTTTACCTTCTTTTAGTGGTTCTATCTAGCTGGCGGATGACAAAAAACAAATAAGACTGATAAGGACCAAGTGTCCCTTCAGCGAGTAAAGCAAAAATGGACCTAGTCCATATATGACAATGGGATTGATATATCTTATCTGATGCTTAGCTAGTAGAATCACTCCATGTGATATTTTGATGTTGTCTTATCGTACTAACAAATCATAACAATAGATCTGCTCTGTGCACTTTGTTTATCTTTGAATCTTGCCTTGGTTACTGTTACCAATTTTCTCTATGGTCCAAATTGGAAGAACTGAAGAGTACATTAAATTCATGTTTAGATGAGAAATTTTTAACATTTGACTGATATCCTGTTTGCATAGTTGGAGTGTTTGAGATATTTAGTTAAGTTGCAATTCAGTTGTTCAATAGAGAAAAGAATTTTCAGATCATTATTCAATTGCAGAAAATTGCTTAAGAGATAAATTATTTCATTGCACTACAATGATTATTCATTTTACAAATGAAATAAATAAAAGAAATAAACATTGCATTGAATGAAAATATGATAAATCAAATGTTCGACACAAGCCATGGGAATAGCTAAACAAGTGCAGATATAAGAAATATATTATGCATCTGAAAATAGGAGAAAGAAATATCATAGCCATCATTGCCTTTTAGTGTCTTCAGTTTCTGAGGTTGCCTTCTATCCTTGCTCCCGATCTCCAACAAGAACTTGCAAAAATTGGAAGAGACATGTTAGAGCTCTAGTTATGATCTCCCTATGTGCCTATTAGAAGAGGCATAATACATTGCCTATAATGCACTAGATTAGATACATATCATTCACATGCAAGAGAGATTGAAAAGGAACAATCATTGCACTTCACTAATTTTATCTAACATGTTTGTTTCATGTGCAGGTATAGGATAAGTCATGTAGCTGTTTGAAGACATATCAGCATGTGGTGTCAAGTGGGCTCCCACAAGGGTTGAGCCCAGCATGCTGCCCCTGGTCCTCAGAGGGGATGGAATACAAATTATATTAATAATGGTCAATCAAACAGGTTAATTGAAGGAGTACAACATCAATCTAATGCTTATAGTCCAAGTAATGATGAAATGAAAGCATTAAAGTGACTTGAACTCATATAGGACATCATTCAATGCATAAAAATAGTTGTCATTATTGCTACAATAGCAACTCAGGAAACAGACTGTGGTGTGCATATGAAAAGAACAACACCCTTAGGCTATTTAATCCAATGTAGTATTCAATACCAATGTGACAGGTACATCATGATCATGATTATCTGAGAGTGTCTTTTATAAAGTTTGCATGCATCCAAGGCATTAGAGTTTATAGTTGTAGGTTGTGTTTATATGATATTCATGCTATGTAAAGTGGAGGAGCTGCAATAATTCATTATGGTATGTATATACATCTACATTTGATATGATACAGTAGACCAGATATCAAGCATGTGTGCCATGAGATAGTTCTAACTAAGACATTTAGATTGTATGCATATCAAATGTAAATAGAGATACCGGTCATTAATGGAACACATAATTATATGGAGCACAACTCACATCAAATGCCTTGCCATTATAAAAGAGATTTTTGTTTCTCTTGTCTCAATAGTGATAGGAAGAGAATCTAGTGACAGTATTATGTAGACTTAGAAGCATGTTGCCTCAACGAGTAAAGTAAAGAAGCCCCATCGTACATTTTGATCAGTTTGTAAATGCATTCAATGTGTTACAATGAAATAGATTGCATATTATAAGTCATATGTTACAAATTGAATATAGTCACATCAAGTGTATGCAGAAGGAGTAAAGTTTCATATCCATCAAGTGAAGCATCATGAACTTATAACTGTGAGAATATCAAGATGTAATTTGTAATTGCAATGCCATAGAAGAATTTAGAGGAAAAGCACAACATACTTTCATCTGTTATATTTCATCTTGGAAATAGTACAGCTACAGTATTGATCTAGTGTTATGACAACCTTCGTGTGTGTAAAATGAGATCATAGATTACAGTTACAACAATATGTAAAATAACATGCCATGTCACGAATCAGGAAAAAATGTCTAAGTATGCAGGAGAAGTAAAGTGATACAACTGCCCATTGGAGCATCACATATATGACTGTATCAAAATATTTTTTTTGAGATTTCAAATGCTACTGTAAGGTCCAAGAAAGGGAACAACATACAATATTTGGAAATGGTGCAATCACAATGTCACATGTTGTAGATTGAAATTAACCAAAGTCAATGGAAGAGAGGAAAAGATCATTCACAGATGAAATAAATAGGTTTGAACTTGTTTTACATATACAAAAATGGAAAAGGTCAGTTTGTGTGCCAGAGGATGAACCCATTACAAACCCTTGCCATTGTTTTTCATATACTACCATGATACAGTCAAAGCACAATATTCAGAAAAGGGATGACTATACTAGTCCATATTTTGTTGTATGAGATTTGTATTTATTACAAAACCCTCATCTTGTTTTGCACAAACAATTTCAAGTATAGTCAACGAACATATTCAAAAGATAAATGTCAAAAGGAACATCAATGATCTCACATAATGCTAGAGGAAAGGCCACAAAGTATATACAGAGGAGAATAAGAAACAGATATAGCAGAAAGATAGAGGGTTTTGAAATTAGAAGATGCTTAGAAATATCAATAATAGAGCACGCGGCCCAATGCAGTATGCCTTTCTACATTTCTAGAAGGTGAAATAACCATGAAATTTTGTACAAAAAGTAAATGAAAAGACTTTTGCCTTCAAGGTTTTGGCTAGAGGGAGTCGTTTTCAGACAATGGATCAAACCCACTTTGGGTTTCAAGTTGAACTAAGAATACGGGGTAAGAACAAAACTTTCAAGCCATTTGAGTAAAGAAAAGTCTAGAAATGATTAAAAATGAGTATGTATATAGCTGCAGCCTCAAAGAAAACAAACCCCATAGGTATTTGCAAAGAAGCTTTAGTTTTGAAAGAAAGAAAATAAGGGTTTGGAACTCATATCAACGAAAGGGGCACTAAGGAAATATTACTGCAAGCCACGATCTTCTAGGTCATATGGAGTTTAGAAGTTGAGAAAGGAACAAAGAAATATATCCAGGTTTGAGTAAAAGGCTTACCTGATTGTTTCTGAGTAATGGCTGCGAGTTTTGCTTTGCAATAAGTCTTAGACAACCATGAAATGACAGTTTGAAACACAGAACATAGAGGCAGAGAAGAAATGTATCAGATAACTATGACAGTCGTGGCTGGAAAGCCAATTTTTTTTTGCCTTAGAAATGGTAAGATATGGATCAAGATAGATGAGACCACTTACCTCCTCTTTCTTTTTTAGTCAAAGATTGATGCAGAGCATCTATGATAGTAGAAGCATGATTCAAACTCCACATGCAACAACTCACAAGTTCACTGTTTTCTCTAGAGATTCACTCTCCTACCCATGAAGGGCTTCAACACAATCACTACCTTGTTCTTGACACACAACATGAGGGACTTCAAGACACCTATCACAAGATGTCTAACTCCACCTAAGTTCCATACAACCCAATGTGCAGGGTCTGCAGGATAGCAACACCTACCATGCCTTTCATGGATAGTCACAACCTCACTGCTCCATTAATGTGACAGTCACAATACTCTTCTTATGGTGGTCTCTAAACCTCCATCCCATGCAACAACCAATTCTATAACATGCCAAACATCTAATGACCTTTCTTTCTTAATCAATTATAAGCCAAACATACCTGTGGTCTTCTATTTGCTGCTGTCCTCCTTCAACATCCAATACATGACTTCTGTAGGGTCATTAACATGACCAACTCAGTCTAAACTATCTTCCTACTCCCCCAACCTCTACAAGCCCCTACACTAGCTATCATACAACTCATTCCTCTGACCAGGGGCAGGAAGGATCAAAGGAATGAGGAGAAACTCATTAGGCTACTCAGAAGAAACCCTAGATTAGGTTTTAGGATAGTTTGTAGACAAACAACGATTTCTCTCTTCTATTGCAGTGTCAAAAGCCCAAACAAGATGCAAAGGATAGGTAACTCACCCACCTAACCATGCATTACAAACACCATTCACCCCTAGGCCATACAGGTATGGAACAATGCTGGAAACAACGAATTTCAGAAGTGAACAACAATTCTAAAAAGATAGCCTTTGGGAAATCCACGATATCTTTCACCTAGAGCATTGTCAATATTCCAACCAAGACTCAAATCAAATCTAACTCAATCTACTTTCCAACCAACATGCCCATGTACCTTGACAGTTCCGTACAGGCACAGGTACGGCCTGATAACAGCAAAGAAAACTCAAAAAAGTAGAAAAATAGTGTTTCTTTGTTATTTCCTCCACATCCATTGGTTGTTCTCTTCCAATACATCTTGGTAGTCTTAAAAGAAGCCTCAATATTTGCATGAAGTCAGGTAGGAGTGGTTGGGGGTCGAAGAAACTACCCAACCCTCGATTTCCCTTCTTGATTTTTAACTGTCACAAATAGAAACTGTCTTCTTTAGGACAGTAATAACTATTTTTGTCTAAACAATGCTTTGTTTTAACTTTTGATTAACCTTGGACAAGGTTTTAAACACCCTCCTAACCTTAGACATGCCTTTATAGGCTACAAACATTTAAATGACTCCCCTTACAAACATTAAAACTCAAATGACTCCTATGACTGTCTTTTTGCCACAAGACTGTCCTCTTGAGGACTACTACATGAAAACTAGATTCTATCTAATTAGACATAGTCCTTTTACAAATATGGCTTCACAAATATGGCTTCCAAGCCTTATTACAACAAGTAGATGATCTACAAGACCAAACAAAACAACTTGAACATTAACCAAAGCTTAAACATCTAGGTGCTCCTGTACCATACTCCCCGACATGATGAAAACTCTTGTCCCAAGAGTTAGGGGATCTACTCCAACCATTCTTCCATCTTGTAGGAATGTTCCTCTGACTGGGAAACATGAACTCTGCAAGAGTAATCTTCCTCCTTCTCCAACCTACATGGCTCTTGTAAACAGTATTAGTACCATAAAACTTGTTTTGGTGTCCTTGTCTAGGACCTTGCTGCTGCAATACTTCAGCTCTTCTCAACTGGAGGTTTGGATTCATTCCTCCCTGTACCATCTGCTATTTGCCTTCCTTCTTCTGCTTCTTTATAGGGCACTCAATGTCTCCAATCTTGACATAACTCAAGTCTCAAGCCTGCTACTCTTCAGGACTGTCATCCACCTTCTATTGTTGCAACTATTCTGGCTGCTTCCCATCATCCTTAACCTGCATACTCAACTATAGTTTCTTTCCAAAACAAATAGTAACATGTTCCTTCTCTGCATAAGGTAAAGGTATTAGTTTGAACTTCTTACCATCTTTATGCACCACATAGTTATTAGTATAACCATCATGAATTGTTCTCCTCAAGTGTTGCCATGGCCTACCCAAAATAATATGCCCACATGTCATTGGAATAACATCACACAAAACATAGTCCTGATATGGACCAATTGTAAAATCCACATATGCCTTCTTAGTAACCATTACCTGTTTCTCTTGACTCACCCAAGTGACATTGTAAGGACTAGGATGATCAAAAGTTTTCAATCCCAACTTGTGCACCATTTCCCAAGAAACTAGATTATCATGAGAACTTGAATATACAATCAACTTGCATATCTTACCATGGCTTAAACAATTAGTTCTGAAAATAGATACCTATGGTGGTTGTTGCATTTTACCTCTTTCCACCATGAGCATTTCTCCAACCATCATTGGAGATGCTGATGACATTTCTGGTTCTTCTGGCTTCTCCTCCTCTTGTGCCAAGTGAACTCTTCTATCCTTGATCTTGTCAACACCATCCTTCTTAGGACAGTTGAAATATGTGTGTCCCACCTCATTGTAGTGATAACATTTGCCTATGAACACCCCTCTACCTGATCCAAATCTACCTCCACCTCTATATCCACCTCTCTGATCTATAGACACCTCCTTACCCTTCTCATTGTTGTTCTGAACTTCAGGAGTAGGTCTGCCCCTACCTCTATTTCCTCTTCCACTACCTTGTCTTTCTTGCTTCTTCTTCACTCTCTCTTCAGCCCTGATGGCCAACTGAAAACACTCTCCAAGTGATTTTGGTACTGACAAACCAATTTCATCTTGCAAGTTATACCTAAGCCCATTAAGGTACCTTGCTAATTTCTCTTCCTCATCTTCCAATCCTCCTATAATACTAAGCTTTTGAAATTGCTCAGTATAGGACATAACATCCATGTCCTTCTGTTTCAGATTCTGCCTCATCCTCTTTGTCTGAATGGAGTAATCAGATGGAAGGAATTGGTCCTTCATCATATCCTTCATCCTACCCCAAGAAGTGATTCTTGATGCACCTCTAGCCACTCTTTCTGTCTGCACACTACTCCACCAGGTAAGTGTTGTACCTCTCAGTTTTGTTTTTGCAAACTTGATCTTCTTCTCATACTCAAAAATAATTTCCAGGGCATCTATCCACCCTAATACCTCTTCACTATCCATCTTCCCCTGATAGATAGGTAACTCAATGTTTGCCTTAGTTCCACTTCCTTGGACTGCCTTCAACAATCTCACAAACTTCTTTTCCTCAGCATCCAACTCATCCTCAGGAGGATTCTCATCTGCATCCTCATCTCCTTCTAACTCATTTTGTTCATCCCTTTTAGGATTCTTCTCTAGTGCTTCCAATCTAGCCAAGATTGATGCATTCTCTCTTCTCACTTGCCTCAACTCTCTTTCCCTTGCAACATCCTGATCTCTTCTGTCCCTCAATTCTTTTTCTCTAGCCTCTAAGGCTTCTCTCAACTCATTATTCTCCCTAGCCATCTGGTTCTTTGGAGGCATCTTCCCAACTCTCTCAGCCCTTACTATTTCAAAAGATCCTTTACTCCCTCAAGGACCTACTTGTGGCTCTGATACCACAAATGATGTAGAGCATCTATGATAGCAGAAGCATGATTCAAACTCCACATGCAACAACTCACAAGTTCACTGTTTTCTCTAGAGATTCACTCTCCTACCCATGAAGGGTCTCAACACAACCACTACCTTGTTCTTGACACACAACATGAGGAACTTTAGGACACCTATCACAAGATGTCTAACTCCACCTAAGTTCCATACAACCCAATGTGCAGGGTCTGCAGGACAGCAACACCTACCATGCCTTTCATGGACAGTCACAACCTCACTACTCCATTAATGTGACAGTCACAATACTCTTCTTATGGTGGCCTCTAAATATCCATCCCTTGCAACAACCAATTCTATAACATGCCAAACATCTAATGGCCTTTCTTGCTCAATCAATTATAAGCCAAACATACCTGTGGTCTTCTATTTGTTGTTGTCCTCCTTCAACATCCAATACATGACTTCTGCAGGGTCATTAACATGACCAACTCAGTCTAAACTATCCTCCTACTCCCCAACCTCTACAAGCCCCTACACTAGCTATCATACAACTCATTCCTTTGACCAAGGGTAGGAAGGATCAAAGGAATGAGGAGAAACTCATCAGGCTACTTAGAAGAAACCCTAGATTAGGTTTTAGGACAGTTTGTAGACAAACAACGATTTCTCTCTTCTATTGCAGTGTCAAAAGCCCAAACAAGATGCAAAGGATAGGTAACTCACCCACCTAACCATGCATTACAAACACCATTCACCCCCAGGCCATACAGGTACAGAACAATGCTGGAAACAACGAATTTCAGAAGTGAACAACAATTCTAAAAAGATAACTTTTGGGAAATCCACGATATCTTTCACCTAGAGCATTGTCAAGATTCCAACCAAGACTCAAATCAAAGCTAACTCAATCTACTTTCCAACTAGCATGCCCATGTACCTTGACAATTCTATACAGGTGCAGGTACAACCTGATAACAGCAAAGAAAACTTAGAAAAGTAGAGAAAAAGCAGAAAAATAGTGTTTCTTTGTTATTTCCTCCACATCCATCGGTTGTTCTCTTCCAATACATCTAGGTAGGCTTAAACGAAGCCTCAATATTTGCATGAAGTTGGGTAGGAGTGGTTGGGGGTCAAAGAAACTACCCAACCCTTGATTTCCCTTCTTGATTTTTAACTATCACAAATAGAAATTGTCTTCTTTAGGACAGTAATGACTGTTTTTGTCTAAACAATATGTTGTTTTAACTTTTGATTAACCTTGGACAAGGTTTTAAACACCCTCCTAACCTTGGACATGCCTTTATAGGCTACAAAAATTTAAATGACTCCCCTTACAAACATTAAAACTCAAATGAATCCTATGACTATCTTTTTGCCTCAAGACTGTCCTCTTGAGGACTACTACATGAAAACTAGATTCTAGCTAATTGGACATAGTCCTTTTACAAATATGGCTTCACAAATATGGCTTCCAAGCCTTATTACAACAAGTAGATGGTCTACAAGACCAAACAAAACAACTTGAACATTAACCAAAGCTTAAACATCTAGGTGCTCCTGCACCAAAGATGCTCAAGAATCCTTCAAAGTTGCAAAAAATTGAAGAGTTGCAAGGTCAAACCCTCATCATAATGGTGGCCAGAAGACAAGAAAAAGTAACTGAGAAGTAGAGATAATAAAAAATCTATTAGAGGCAATGCACAGTCGCGGTTTGACAAGCCTTTTGTATCTCATAGATGGAAGAGAAATCAAAAAAATATGTACCACATAGTAGCAGATGATTTCTTACCTTCGCTTCTCTATGTAAATACATACAAATCGACTCAGAGATGCTCAAGTTTCAGCTCTAAACTCTAGCATGGTGTCGCCACAGTAGAGAGCCCTCTCTCCAAACTACAGAGGTGAAAATGAGCCTGAGATTGCGAAGTCCTTTTGCCTTAGGGTTTGCAGATGCCCTAATTCTTTGTGGCATTTTATCACATTTTGAATTCATTTTTGTTGCACAAACTAATACCCCTCAAGGTATCATGTCCATCCTAGTGACTAAGTCTTAAGACTTAGAGTGGTATCAAAGCCTTAGGTCCTTGTATATTTTATGCTAAGGTTTGATACCTTAAAAAATCATTTTGGTACCTTCTAAAGATAGGTCACATGCCTTGGAGACTTTTTTGCAGAGCTAGATGGAGGGCAAGCCTTAAAGGCTTTTTTATTTTTTGTAAAAATTGTACACATATGCCTTGATATATTTTATGATTTTTTTATAGAAAAATCAAATACTATGTAATGTAATATACTTGGCAATATGTCACATATAGCCTTGTAATATTTTTACAAAAAATCAAAAATAATCAAGATATAGAATAAAACTACAATCTCAATGTAAAGTTTTGTTTTAAAGCAATGATTTATAAATTACTTTAAAATAAAAGCTATTTTATGCATTTAAAACAAATAAAACAAAGAATATCCTGTCTTCTTGAGTTTCTTTATTTTGGGGGCAAATATGGACAAAATGGAATCATTTTGGAGCAGACAAAGTAGATTTTCTAGTGGGGCCACATGGGAGGAACTTTTGGCAGTTTGTTTTCATAGTTTGGAGGCATTTTGGTGAGATTTTTGTTAGCTTTTCTGAGGAGCTTGAAAATGGATTGGTATGGTTATTTTTAGGATCTTTTCCTAGCTTTTCTCTTGGAGACCATTCTGCAGGATATATTGGAGAAAGCTAGTTCTTTTTCAGGATTGGAGATAGGAGTAAGAGATCAGAGTTCAAAGATTTGGGAGTCTTCCTCTCACATTGAGAGAGTTGTATTTCAGTTTTGTACTCATTATTCCTTCTAGTTTATAGAGTAGTAGTTTTCCTTCCCATTTGTTTACCCATTTGCATGGTTTATTTGGCATTGCATTGTGATAGTTATTTATCCTTTGTTTTATCTTGATTTTTGTGATGGGTATGCAAGTATTTTATTTGATTCAGGTTGCATGTTGTGTTCAGATGAACCTTCATGTGAAATATTAATGAATTAAGTATAATCAAGGGGTTGTGAGAGTTATAGTTCTATGAATTGATTGTGAGTAAGATCTGGTAGGAGCTTAAGTATTGGTGCATCACCTTAGGAGTTAATTTTAGTTATTTATTTCATTTGCAGTTACCCTTCTATCCCTTTTCCCTCAGCAAGTCAGTTAGATTAGAAGAATCATTATGAGAGCTAGCTCACTTTGGAGGTTCACTCCAATCTTTAGGCAACCCATAGGCCTAGGAGTGTTCCTATGTGTCAACAGATAGTTAAGTTGAACAACTTAGCATAGGGTGCATATCTAGTTGATAACAGTTACACTTGGTTTTAAGATTTTTGTAGTATAGCCCCACGGTTATACTCGGGTCTTTATGTGAATGATGTACATGCGTTGCTTTTGATCATGTGATGTGGTTAGTATCTTATAGAAAGATTTCTAACCTCTTTTCTTGCAGGAAATTGTGTGTTTGTCGAAACATTTGGTGATCGTAAAGTACATGTCGCCTCTAGGGGCATGGGCTTTGTGTGAGCTCTTGTTCCATTGTGTGTTTTCTCTCTACCTTAACATGCTTGATATCAGTACATGATATCAACCACCTTAAGGTAGGGGCATATAAGGTAAGATGTCTGATGATTTTGGTACTAACGAAGCATGATTGTAAGCCCTCTGCGGAGGTGGGATGTTGTATCTCCACATGAGTGCACATCTTTATTTTATATTGCAATCATTAAGCCCTCTGCAGAGGTGGGATATCATTCATATCCTTTTATTTTAATCCCTCTGTGGAGGCAGGATATCATATCTCTTGAGCTAGTGCATATCCTTTTATTCAAAGCCCTCTACAGAGGACAGGATGGTGTATCTCTTGAGCTAGTGCACATCCTTTTTATTTCAAAAGTCCTCTGAGTAGGTGGGGTTGGTGTATCCTCCCTTAAGCATGTCTTTGGCAGTTGTTGTGGCATAAGCCCAACCATCAAGTGTACCTATAATGTGCCTGAGATGGTGGTGAACCTAGCAATATGCTCCTTCCATCACTTGTTTGTGGTGTTTAACACATATAGCATGTCTTTGGCATGCTATACGATGCTCGTGTCTTCTGTGTGCCTTCTGTGTATTTTTTCCCTTGTGTAGTCTGAAGCTATACAATGAGATGCCCCTCCCTACACTTGGGTTTTGTATGGTGTGTTTGTTCCCAAGTATAGTCTCAAGAGCATGACCAAATGCCCCTCCTATGCTTTGGGATTTGTATGGCATGTTTGTTCTCAAGTGTAGTCTTCAAGAGCATGGTGAAATGCCCCTCCTACACTCTGAGATTTGTATTGCATGTATATTGCCCCATATGTAGTTTAAAGCTGCATGGCAAAATGCTTCTCCCTACATTTTGGGTTGTGTGTTTACTTTCTATGTACTTGCATCTGCATTCATATATGAAAAAATGAAAAAATAAATTATCACTGCATTCACTATATTCACTGTGTTTTGTGTGTCTTTAATGTTGTCTTCTCCATGTTTTGCATGCCTCATACTATCTTCTCTATGTTTTGCATACCTGTTACTGTCTTCATTGTGTTTCAAGTACCTGCAGCATGTTTTCTCTAATGTCTACCTAATACTGGGGGCTAGAAATAGTTCTCAATCTTCAAGTATGCATTAGCTCTAAGTGCATGGCATGTTTGTTGTGTTTGTTGACCGTACTTTAATGCATGTATGGGCCTTGTGTTCATGCATACATTAAAGTGCGGGCTAAATGTCACATCAGAAAATGTCTCCCTAGGACATTTTTCCTCTTATGTTTATCTCTCGGGTCCTTTAGAAAGCATTTTGATCATCTTACATATTCATGTTAACTCCCGATGAGAAAACCCCAAAGTTTTAGGACAAATAGGACCTAGGGGGTGCTATTAAGATAAGTCCTGACCTAAATAGGGAGGGAGGACATGGGTGCCCGCACCCTAGTACTACCCTATTTTAGGTAGGACCCAAATTCAAGTGTCAGTTATGTGACCATTAATGAGGTCCCATGCCAACACCTTAAGTTTGAATTACAAAATTAAAGTGGGAATGTGTTTAGTTGCATATATAAGCATGTTTAGGGATTCATTTGTAAACTAGAAGATGATTATGAACTTTTGGCACACTTATGATTTTAGAAAATTCAAAATATTCATTGTTGTAGAGTAGAATTGTCTTGTTATTGTGTTTATTATACAAATATGGCTTCATCTTCTCATGATGTGAAATATTTTCATCTACATGTGAGCTACACCTCTGAGGTGACATTTATTTGTGTTTTCAATCATTTATCAATTGGTTTTTGCCTCTATCCCACAAGGATATGAACTCTTTATCTGACAATGATGTTCAGAAGACTCGAATGTCTCTCCAGGGCTTGACCGAGGCAAGCCACTAAACACCACAACCCCCAACCCACTTTTCTGTGATTGCAGGTTATAGGTGTAGAAGCGGAAGAAGTGGAGTTGTAGGGAAGCATAACAGAGTGTAAGAATTGCAAAGTAAAGTAGAAAAGTAGGACCTAGACTTGGGCACCTGCTCATTAGTCCTCTAGATCCTGAAACACAAAAATCCCTTGAACAACCTAAATATGTTGTAGACAACTTTCAGAGATCCTAAGAGAAACTGGTACCTGGGACTAAATCACCCATTCATTAGTCCTCAACTTTTCTAGATACAGAATCTCAATATTTTAGTATGTATCTAATTTCCATTTGATATCTCTGTGTGAGCATTTGTTGTAGTTCATCCATTTATTTACAATTTTATGAAATTAGGGTTTTAAGCATAATTGAGGTTTAATTGATAAATTAATTAGCAAATTCCAAGTTTCCTCTTCATTCTAAGGGACACTAAATCTGTAGCAAATCCCTCTTGCAAAAGATTGTGGGTTGACTCAATTTATGTCCTTGAATGTATGGTGTGAAAGGAGGATTTAACCCATACATCCATTGAAATTGAAAACCCCTCTTTTTCCACTAAACAAGAAGTATAAGAGAGGCAAAATATCAGTCTATTATATTAATCATGAAGGGTAAATAACCATTACAAAGGATTAAAAGCTCAATACAGATCAAAAAAGATATAGAATGACAACCTTCCCCTCATAGTTGAACTGGAAATGAAGACAAGAGAGGTGTAGAAGAGGACACGGTCCATCAGATTCATATAGTTCTACGAAATATCATGAGGCCATGATCAAACATTAGGCACTTCAATTTGAGTAAGGACCCAGCAAAAAACTAATAGAAATACACCTCAAACATCTACCCATGCCATGGGTACAAACATTTAACATAAAAGGAGCTATAGTGGCATAGGGAACAATAAATCCTTTTTCCACAAGCAATCAGGCTCTGAAGAAGCATTAACAGTGGTCAAGAAGGTCACTAAGCACTCCTATCACACCAGGAATAGTAGAAAGAGTTGGGAAGGTGAAACAGGTCGGGCCTCGATCAATTGAGCTTCCACCGATTAGGCCTTTGAAAGGTGAAGAAGGAAAGCCCGATCTCCAAAGTCTAGAAGGAGCAATAGGGAAACTGCCAAGCTTCAAAGATCAGGCCTTCACCATGCATCGTTCTTTTGAAAAGAAGAAATGCTTGATCCCTAGCTCTAAAATACTTAGAAGAAATTATGAAGGTTTTCACGGATCGATCCTCGAACCTTCTACCTTCCACCTTCCAAAAGAAAAGAGGAAGAAGAAAACCCCCACTCCTTGAGATCCACAACACTTAGACAAATTGATGAGCTCAGTGGACCTCGATCCTTAGACCTTCAACCTTCTGCCTTCCAAAAGAAAAGAGGAAGAAGAAAGATCCCACTTGTCGAAGTCTGAGTGACTTAGACATTTTAGAGGTTCAATGAACTTTAGCAATTAGGCCTTCCACTAACCACTTGCCAAATGGAAAGAAAAGGACCGCAATCCTAGCCTCTGAGTTCCACAACACTTAGAAACATTGAAACTGACAAACCTCAACTGTCAGACCTTCTACCTTTTGCCTTCAAAAAAGGAGGAAGAGAGAACTCCCTCATGCCACCACCTACAACACTTAGGAACATTGTAGCTTGTCAGGCTTTGGTAAGCAGACCTTCCATCTACTGCTTATGGAAGAGGAGGAAGATTAACATCTTGACCTTCGATGCCTGAAACACTTACGATTTTACAATTTATGAAGACAGAGCTTTCGAAGACAATAGGAAAGGCAAGTTATGTATTTTTCTAATTGATTTTTTTAGTCCAAAATTTGATCATTTATCACTAATATTTGGTGTGTATGTCAGTGATCTCTGCCTTTGGAGGCAAGGAAACAACACATATGGTTACTCTGAATCAAGACCTACTAGTTTTAATAGATCAAGTGTTGGTATGTTTCAAAAAAATTAAGCTTTTTATTTCTAGCTCTTCAGAAATGTCAGACTTTCATAGTCAATATGTATACTCACCTCCATACTATGAAAATATCATCAACATACCTTCGTATCAACCATACCCAAGTAGCCACAATGCTGGTTTTAGTCCAAATAACCCTATTTCAGCAAGCTACCAGCTTACTCAAGGTGCTTACCACCCACCCACCCCTGCTCAACCTCCATATCAACTTTTATATACTCAAAATTATTACCAAGATCATGAAAATGAGGAGATTGCAAGCATAAAGGTTATGTTGTTTGATTTCATGCATCACTTCAACAAGCAAGTAGAGGAGATTAAGAGGCAACATGAGTATAACATGCAGCAGGAGGAACTAACTTATCAAGCCTATCTTCATGAGCAGGAGTTGGAGGCACAAGGGACATAGTTTGAGCAGGAGATGCTTACAAAAGAGGAGTAGATGGAAATTTTGCTCACTCAAACATATAGGTATCAAGTTCAAGTAGCTCCGGTTATTCCAAATCAGTCTATTCAAGAAGAGGTTCGTAAGTATAATCTTCCAAGTTTCAAGAAAAGTGAACCTCTTACCCCTTCCAAGGTCAAGATTCCTAGTTTTAGAGATCCTTTACCATTACATGAACCTAGGTTGGTACAGTCTAAATTAGTTATACTTCAAAACTAGTCCATTAACCATCAGTTTCAGTCATGTCAAGAGCCTAAACCAAGTCATCAAACTTTTGAACAACCATGGCAACCTTCCTAGACTAAATATCCTAGTTATAAAATGCCAAACATTGTTAAAGCTACCCCTCCCATACCAATCTAAAATCAAGAAGAAGCAAATGTAGTAAAATATGAACCAGTTAAGATTCCAAGTTGGTGTGGTGAATGAGAACAAAAGGTTGTAGAACCCAAACCAATCAGAATTCCTAGTTTCAGTCCAATAGTTGAAGGTTCTTGCAATCCATTGTATGCCACTGAATCAGACAAACCAGATGTGAAGCAAGAGGTCGCTATTGTTTGTGATGCATCCCCAACTAAATATGAGTTTAATGCATGTGTAGAGGAGTTTGGTTTAGGCTTGACACTAAATCCTTTGCTTTTTGATTCATTTGAAAAGTGTTCTAATGTTGTTTATAAGATGAACAAAAGTAGAGTACAGAACAAAAGCAGAGTACAGAGGTCGCAAGGTGAAAATATTTAGTTGCAAAGATAGAATGCCCAAGTTTTATTGGAGAAAGCACTGCGTGAGGAGGAAGAATCAGCTTCTTTGTTTGATCAATTACCTAGTTTTGTTGAGCCAGATGAGGAAAACATGCTCATACCAAGGACAATAGTTTCAGAACAATAGGAGGATCCTCAGCAATATGGTGAGTTGCTGAGTGAAGATCACCAATGTGATAATAGAACCTTGGATCAAGAGGGAGGGTATAAAGATGAGCCTGTTTTGGAGCCCAATAGACTTAATAAAAGCTATTATGAGGTAAAGGACATCCCCTTTTCATCAAACAACAGGAAAATTATGAATAAAATTTGGTTTTGAATGATCTAAAGGTCTCCGTTACAAACTTAGATAATGTGCAAGAAATTGGTGTTGAACCATGGCTACAACAAGTCTTGACCGCCACAGTGATGAGGACCATTTAGTTAAGGTGTTGATCTAAGAATAGATATGTGAAAGCAAGCCTAATTTGAATGATCGAGAGTTTGAGGAGGATCTATTTCAAACTGAAATTGAGATTTTATGCTCACACTTAGAGGTTATGCCAGCATCTTTGGAGGAGGGTTATCCAAAACAAAAAAAGAAAGAGGTGGAAGTGGTTGTATTCCTGAATGAGTCATTGGTTATGGAGTAGCCTAAATTTTAGCTGAATCTTGACTGGTTGGAGGAGCTGCCTTTCTGTTACATAGAAGAGCTTGAAGCTATTGTGCTAATGAATGTTTTTTTGAAAGAGGCTAGCTCATTATTTGAACACTTGCCTTCATTCATTGAAGAAAAGACTCTTATTTCGGAGTGTACCTCCTTGAGTAATAATGAGTATTTTGAGCCTAGTCCAACTCTTACTAAGAACCTTCCAAGAGTTGACAGCTTTGATGAACTATTAGCAACCCTGACAGAGGAGGATGGCCCATTGACTATGGAGGAAGAAGCAACATGGAAAACTATCATGCAAAGTGAAGGTGATGTTGTTGTTTCTAATCATTCAAATTCCTTTCCCCCTAGCCCAAAGCTTTCGAGGGGGTGTCCTATTAGATGTTTGGCTAGGTTGGAAGCCAACAAAAGGGGATAGGCTTGTAGTGACACTGTTCTAGATCATCAAGGAGGGTATCAAGTCAAGTACTCTCAGTCTACTTGCTCATTTGATCAGTTCACTAGACAAGTTAGGTGGGTAGGTGACTGCATTTTCCTTCTCAGAAAGGTGTTACAACAGTTTACTGGAGATTTGATTGTTCTCCACCTCTTTTGGCTGACTAAAAAACTTATGGAGTATTGCAAATTGTGAAGGAGGGGCAGTTATTTTCTTGAACCAGTAAATGGGTTTGTTTGACCAACCTCTTTGGCCAGTTAGAGTAGGTTAGGGTAGTGTTGTTGTTAATCAGTTCTTCTTGCACATTTCCTTTGAGTTATTTTTGTTTCCCTAAGTGCACTACTGCACATGTTTTCTAGCCACCAGGGCCTTTTAGTTTGGTTTGGTTTTATTTTCTTCTACTGTTCAGAGTAGTTTGCAGTGCTGAGTTTCAATGTTTTCTAAGTTTGAGAAGAGCAGAGTATGACTCCATGCCCAATGGATATTTAAGGTAGCTGGTCTTGATGCTTAGCAGGTAAGCATTTAGCAGAAGTCACCATAAATGTTGCCAAGTTTTCACCTACAGCTCAAATTGGCCAAATTGAAACATTTGTTCATTTTAAAGTGAAAGATTTCAATTTGTTTCTGCTTTGCTTAAACCTTTGCACATATTGAATTTTATGAGAAAAGTTTAGTTGTTTTAGTATAATGTATGTCATGAAGGAAAGTATTCAGTTTGCAGTTCAGTTGTTTAATAGAAGAGAGACAAGTAGTTCATCATTCATTACATTGAATGAAACAAAGATCGATCAAATGTCCCACACAAGCCATGGGAATAGATGAACTAGTACAAACATAAGAAATACACTATGCATCAAAAGATAAGAAGGGAAAAGCATATCCATCATTGCCTTTTTGGGGTCTTGGTTGATCTTCATTACAACTAGCTCCTCCTCGCCCCTGATCTCTGAATGAACCTGTGCCATGACAAGAAGGATTGGTAGAGATCCAGATATGGTTTCCTTTTGCCTATCAACAGGGACATAATATATTGCCTATGATGTACTATATATCAGATATCAAATCATCCATATGCAAGAGAGTCTAAAAATGGAACAATCATTGAATTTCACTGTTTTAAACTAACATGTTTGTATCCTGTGTAGGTATAGAAGAAGTTATGTTGTTGTTTAAAGACATTTCAGCATGTGGTGCAAAGTGGGCTCCCACAAGGGTTGTGCCCAGCATGCTGCCCCTAATTCTTAAGAGGGGATAGAAAAGGAGTACATGTTCTTATTGCTCAAATCAAGACATAGTCAGCTAAGGAGTACCACATTGAAGTGAGCTTCAAGCTCATTACCCATCCATGACTTCCAGTTCAAGTGGGATGAAATGAAAACCATGAAGGAGAAATGAGCTCATTCAAGACAACTAAAAAAATCCTTACATATGAAGAATAATGCAAGTGAAAGCAATGACAGAATGTAGCCTCAATAAGTGCTTATATGATAGGACAACAATCTATTGCTGATCAAATAATGTTTAATGCCAACATGAAGGTGCCTTCCAGGTGATATTTGTATACAAGGAACATCATATAAATGTTTCATTCAAGTCCTCTTCAGGGAAATAAGAGAACAACAATATAGAAAGTAAAGGTACAGATGCACAGAGACAGCCATAAGACAGTCATACATAGATGTACCAGACAGCCAAAGAAATTGTAAGGTGCACATGCAACTACAAATAATTAATGCCATGGAGTACAAGTTCAATCATGAACTACATCATCTCATGATCTAAAGGTACAACTATCAAGAAAGCAGTTTAATAACAATGAAAAAGATGTTGCTACAGGAGGTAGCATATGGAGAAATGTTGTACATAGAAGTATGTTTCCTCAGCCAAGTGGAGTAAAGGATCCTTTATCATTCCAATCTGGTATGTACATGAATTCATTTGAAAACTAGAATAGTAAGAGAATATGCTATGTTACATGCTGAATGTAATCATGTCAAGTGTATACAAGGATCAATGTCAGGTGCCATAGTCATCATATGGAACATGTACAGATGCATGACTATGTGAGTTGAAATAGCAAAAGTGAATCATAATCTTTATCTCATGTTCTTATATTTCATCATATGGTATTTATTGCAGAGCAGAAAGATAAATGAAATAGATCAACAGGGCCATCATGTGACTATAGTAAAAGATTAGATGGAGATAATTATTCATCAAGCTACTACAAAATAGAGGTCTAAACATCAAGAGCCTGTGGCTTAGTAATACCAAAGGGAGCTTCATCTTTTTTCCTATCCAGAAATGAAAAGAGCATATGAGTTTTATCCTTGGAATTTTTTTTAAAATGGATCAAGTTCTCTACACATAGCTAATGATGGAAGAATAGTAAAATTTCATATCTTCTACATACAGGTATGAGTCATTTTTAGTATACAAGATTCTCTTTGTTCTATCATGGGTCGGGCTCATTTTTGACCAAAAATGCAAGAGAAATCAAAATACATTATGTGGGTTTTTAGATATCAAGAATACATTCTCCTTCATAAAGAGTCAAAACCCAGTTCGTGTTCAAGAGACTTGCTGCCTAAGAAACATTTTCTTTTACAAAACCCTTATCATTATGTATGCACATACTTTCAGATATACGAAAAAAATGCTAGGTTTTGAACTAGGCATTAAAATGAAATACAAATGAATAATAAATGATGAATTTTTGTAATTTAAATCAGATCTAACAAAAATAATAGAAATTAAATGCAAATTAACTCAAATTATTTGAAAATACAAGCCTAAAATGTCAAATTTTTCAACTTTTTCAAAAATTTCAATTTTTTTTGTAAATTTTCAAATGCAATAGGAAAATGACGAATGAAATGAATGCAAATCTGAAGTACAACACTCAAAAAGGTGCAAAATTCAAATAAACATGGGTTCACCAAAATGTTTCATGTAAAAAGAGGGGTTTTCAAATTTAATGGATGTATAGGTTAAATCCTCCTTTCACACCTTACATCCAAGGACATAAATTGAGCAAGCCACAATCTTTTGCAAGAGGGCTCTGCTCTAGATTTAGTGTCCCTTAGAATGAAGAGGAAACTTGGAATTTTCTAATTAATTTATCAATTAAAGCCTAATTATGCTTAAAACCCTAATTTTGTAAAATCGTAAATAAATAGACGAATCACGACAAATGCTCACACACAGAGATATCAAATGACAATTAGATACATACCAAATTTCAAGATTCCATATCCAGAAAAGTCAGGGACTAATGAGTGGGCGATTTAGTCCAAGGTACCAGTTTCTATCAAGATCTCTGAAAGTTGTCTACAACCTATTTCTGTTGTTTTGGGGATTTCTATGTTTTAGGATTTAGAGAACTAATGAGCAGGCACCCAAGTCCAGGTCCTACTTTTTTATTTTGCTCTACAATTTTGACACTCTGTTATGCTTCCTTGCAACTCCACTTCTTCCACCTCTGCACATGTAACTTGCAATCACAGAAAAGGGGGTTGAGGGTTGTGGTTTTTAGAGGCTTGCCTCGGTCAAGCCTTGGAGAGACATTCAAGTCTTCCGAACACCGTTCTTACATAAAGAGTGCATATCCTTGTGGGATAGAGGCAAAAACCAATTGATAAATGATTAAAAACACAAATAAATGTCACCTCAGAGGTGTAGCTCACATGTAGATGAAAATATTTCACATCATGAGAAGATGAAGCCAAATCTACATAACAAACACAATAACAAGACAATTCTACTCTACAGTAATGAATATCTTGAATGCTCTAAAATCATGTGTGCCACAAGTTCATAATCATCTTCTAGCTAAGAAATGAATCCCTAAACATGCTTATATATGCAACTAAACACATTCCCACTTTAATTTTGTAATTCAAACTTAAGGTGTCATCATGAGACCTAATTAACGGTCACATAACCGACACTTGAACTTAGATCCTGCCTAAAATAGGGCAGGATTAGGGCATGGCTACCCAAGTTGTCCCTCCACATTTAGGTCAGGGCTTATCTTAATAGCACCGCCTAGGTCCTATTTGTCATAAAACTTTGGGGTTTTCTCATCAGGAGTTAACATGAATATGTAAGATGATTAAAATTCTTTCTAAAGGACCTGAGAGATAAACATAGAAGGGAAACGTCCTAGGGAGACATTTTCCAACATAACACTTCTACATTGTGTTTACTTGAATTTTGTAGTTTTATTCTATGGATGATTCGTCCCTCCTGTAGTTACAATTTTCTACCTCAAACTTCTGTTGAAGTTATAAGTCTGTGTGAATCCATATCAATACTTGAGATCATTGTTGTGTTATGTCAGTCCCAACCAAACACTAAATCTAGTGCATCACCATTTTCTTTTCTGTACTCTTTCTTCCCCTTTTCCTTGGTGATTAGTAGGATAGGTTTAGCTATTTTCTCTGAACCTTAAGTTTAAAAGGAGGAATTGGCCTTCTCTAGAGGTCTGATCTCATATGTAAGTTCCCACACCTTGAGATCAGTCCCAATGTGTCATTGGAATGCTTGAACATACTTCAAGTAGGGTATATTTCTAGGTGATAATAGTTTTTGCACGCCCAGTGGGATCCTCTGCTCTGAGTATGAAATGAACTGATAAGACTCAGTGTTGTTCTTAGTTCATGTGCAGCTATGAAAGAATTCAACAAGCACCATGGTGACTATTGAAAAAATCTACCGATGCAGCCAATTCAACTGCTTAAGGCTCCATCAAAGATCAAAGTTTGGTGATGCTCTTGGTCTTTTCCAACCTTCAACATTCTCAAACCATCTAGTGACTCTTTTATGGTATGTTCACAGTCTTCAAAAGAAAACCTATTACCTCTATTTTCAAAGAATATTTTGATGCAACTCTACTTATCAATGTTCTAGTATGTCAAGCTATTATGGAAGTCATGGTATTTACCCTCTTCAGGGCTTGACCAAGGAAAGCCTCTAAACACCACAATCCCCAACCCCCTTTTCTATGATTACAGGTTATAGGTGCAGAAGCGGAAGAAGTGGAGTTGTAGGGAAGCATAACTGATTGTTAGAATTAAAGAGCAAAGTAGAAAAGTAGGACCTAGACTTGGCCCACTCATTAGTCCTTCAGATCTCAAAACACAAAAATCCCCAAAACAACAGAAATAGGTTGTAGATAACGTTCGGAGATCCTGACAGAAACTGGTACCTTGGACTAAATCACCCCCTCATTAGTCCCCAACTTTTCTAGATACAGAATGTTGAAATCTAGTATGTATCTAATTCTCATTTGATATCTTTGTGTGTAAGCATTTGTTGTGATTCATTTATTTATTTACAATTTTACGAAATTAGGGTTTTAAGCATAATTGGGCTTTAATTGATAAATTAATTAGCAAATTTCAAGTTTCCTCTTCATTCTAAGGGATACTAAATCTGTAGGAGAGCCCTCTTGTAAGAGATTGAAGGTTGACTCAATTTATGTCCTTGAATGTAAGGTGTGAAAGGAGGATTTAACCCATACATCCATTGAAATTGAAAACTCCTCCTTTTCCACTAAACAAGAAGTATAAGAGAGGCAAAATATCAATCTATTATATTAATCATGGAGGGTAAACAACCATTACAAAGGAAGAAAAGCTTAATACAGATAAAAAAAGATACAGAATGACAACTTTCCCCTCATAGTTGAACTAGAAATGAAGACAAGAGAGGTCTAGAGAGGACACAGTCCATCAGATTCATACAGTTCTAGGAAATATTGTGAGGCCATGATCAAACATCAAGCGCTTCAATTTGAGTAAGGACATAGCAAACAACTAAAAGAAATACATCTCAAACATGGATATATAGCTTTTCTGATCACTATAGCAACCATGGACGTGGGGAAGAGTGGTAAGAAAGAAAAACCAGTCACCCATGCTACAATAACCTCACTTCTGTGTCCTTGGAATGAACCCACATGGCTCTTCCCTGGAAATCTATCGAAGAACAACATCTACCCATGCCATGGGTATAAGATTTTAACGCAAAAGGAGCTATAGTGGCATAGGGGACAAGAAATCCTTTTCCCACAAGCAATCAAGCTCTAAAGAAGCATTAATGGTGGTCAGGAAGGTCACTGAGCACTCCTATCACATCAAGAATAGTAGAAAGAGTTGGGAAGGTGAAATAGGTTGGGCCCTGAGATCAATCAGGCTTCCATTGATCAGGTGTTTGAAAGGTGAAGAAGGAAAGCCTGATCTCCAAAGTCTGGAAGGAGTAATAGGGAAACTGTCGGACTTCAGAGATCGGGCCTTCACCATGCATCATGCTTTTGAAAAGAAGAAATGCTTGATCCCTAGCTCTGAAATACTTAGAAGAAATTATGAATCTTTTTAGGGCTTGGGCCTTAGACCTTCTATCTTCCACCTTCCAAAAGAAAAGAGGAAGAAAAAAACTCCCGCTCCTCGAGATCCACAACACTTAGACAAATTTATGAGCTCAGCATACCTTAGTCCTCAGACCTTCCACCTTCTACCTTCCAAAAGAAAAGAGGAAGAAGAAAAATCCCTCTTGTCAAAGTTTTTTGTGACTTAGATGTTTTAGAGGTTGGGCAAAATTCAGCAATCGAGCCTTCCATTGACCACTTACCAAATGGAAAGAAAAGGTGTTGTCAATTCAAGTATGCACCCCTATTAAGTTTGCAGAAACTTAACTACCTATTGAAATATGGAATCATTCTCAGATGTGGGTCTCCTTTTATGAGAATGAATCTCCAGAGTGAGCTGGTTCTCTTATGATTCCTAAACTAATGACTTGAGGGGAAAAAGGATAGAACCTAATATGATTGAAATGTAAAATTGAGCATTTATAACTAATCTAGATGAATCTCTATCACTCACAAAATAGATCCTCAAACTTGAACCTTCACAATCCCACTGATAGTTTATCCCTTAAGTGATTTGCAACAAGGTTTGGATCAAACACAAACTACAACCAGGAAAACAACTAAGTTTTAACAACATTGAGACATAATAAAGGACAGAAAAAGTCACAATACAACATCAGATCAAGACTGCAAAATATGTGAAAAAGGATGATTTGCTATTAGAACTAGGAGTACAATGCATAAAATGAAAAAATGAGCCAACTGTCTATATACAACTCTACCTCTGAACAAGAGAGAAGAAACTGACACTAACTGATTCCCTTTTTTGAAAAAGAAACTCTTCTCCTATAAATGTCTCCAAGAGATTTCTCAAAAAAACTCCTAAAAATAGATAAAAGAATCCATTTTCAAAATCCATCAAAAAGCCTCCAAAAATCCCCTCAAACTGCGTCCAAACTATGAATAAAAGCTGCCAACTTGATGCTCTAGGTGGTCCCCACCAAATCTGCATCCAAATTTGTCCAATCTGCCTCATAAAACCAAATCTTTTGTCCTATTATGCTAAATTCACCCAAGGGAATCAAAAGAGGATCTTTCTTGTTTTAACTGCTTTAACAATTGTTTTAAAAGCAATTTATAAAATAATGCTTTAAAACATTGCTTTACAATAATTGTAGCTTTAATTCTCTAATTGGCCTGATTTGTTTTTCTTTTATAAAACAATAATACAAGGCTTATACTTTTGTTTTCTATTTTGCCAAGTATATTGCATTTACAATACTTGATTTTTCTAAAAAATATCCAGGCATGTATATAATTTTTCAAAAATACAGACCCTAATGGCTTATCTTAGCATGACTTGGCAATCTTCATGGTACACATGGCACATAACCTATCTCTCAAGATGAAAGTTTGCAAAAAACTAAGGCATGACTACTCCAAGTGGCAAGGCATATGTCATGTCCAATGGACTTGGGCAGATTAAAGGTATGGAATATTTGAGGGAGCCCTTAGCTGAACCTCACACTAAGTTATTAATTTTAGCTCCATTTCTAAGGTGAATTAATATATCAAAAGCATTAAAACCTTGAGGAAGCAAAGGTTCAACCTCACTAAGTCATAAGACTTAGGCACCATGGTAAATACTTAATACTACAAGGTATTAGTTTGGGCCACAAATAATGAAAAGAATGTGACAATAATGCAATCATTCGATTAGGGTCAGATGAAACCCTAGTAACAAAACAAAATATGTCCTAACTTTTCAGGCCACTTAACACTTTTGATTCTTGATGAAGCTACTCTGCACACCATGGCCACCACTGGAGAGAGCTAGGGTTTTTGACAGAACCCCTGGTTTCCTCTGCATCTGATGGTATTTTATTGATGCTTACTGACTGGAAATGAAGGTAACCTTCTGTATGATGCACATATAGCTTACATTCTTTGATTCTCCCTTGATCTCGGAGCAAAAATGGCTCTTAGACTACGGCCTCTGTATTGTTCTGATGAGATTTGTCTTGTTTCATTGTCACTCTCTTTCTAACTGAGGTTTGGGAGCTTGGTTCGAGCTTGTTTGGACTCAACATGAGGATAAACATGCAGCCTTTGGCTTCTGATACTTCCCTAGAATGAGAGGTAAGCTTCTGGAAAAAACAAAAGTTTGTTATTTGTGAAAACCATGAGTTCAAAAGCATCATCTCCTATATCTGCTAAGTGTATACATGGTGTTTATGCCTCAAAAATATAGATTTATGTGTTTACTCTCCATTCTCTATATTCTACATTTGTTGAATCTTAGAGATGTATATTTAATTTTGGTTTTTTTATGAGAAAACCCTTGCATCTGGGAGGCCACATCTTTATACTTCTTCCTGAGCATTGAAATCAACCAAATTTTTCATTCGGACTTGAAAACCCCAACTGGATCTACTATGCTAAGAAAAATAGGCCATTTTCTTCCTCTGGCCATGACCTGTATCTGTACATACTCTTGGTCATTTTTGCAAGAGGATACGGCTATATGGCTTTATTATCATGAGTAGGGATCTTAATCCAACTTGCATCTTCATATTGGAACTGGTAAATTGTGAAGATTAGGCAGTGGAGGTTGTAAGCACATTTGGCATTACATGTGCAGTCTTCTGCCTCTCTTTCATTTCTGAGTAATACTTCCACTGATGCGAGTTTGAAACCTTCATTCTCCTATTGAGATGACATCCAATATGGGCTCAGGGGATTGCAAGAAGATAGATCTTGTTGAATACCAACCTTTCTTTTAATTTCTATACAAAAAAAACTTTATTTTTCTATCTCTGATTGTATTTTATTCAATCCTTTCATACTACCCATGCTGAAACACTCCTATTCCTTCAAAATAACTTATACCCTCATGGTTATATCTCACATGGTGCAGAGGCATATGGTGACTCATATTGTACTCTTTATGGCTGTTCATGCACCGACATAATAATGGCAGAAAATGATAGATACCTGTTACATGGTGTTAAAATGTCTTCTTGACAGTTGTTTCTCCTTAGATGGCTATCATATTAATTTCAATTATGAATTGCAAACTCTTTATGTCAACTAAAAAGTATAAGTACACTTACCTTCCTGTAGCAACACTTTCTGGTAGTTGAAACAGTATGTATTATGAAGTTATGTTGTTCAAGATGACTTTTCTATCTACCTTTAGTAGTGAAAGCATGAAAGGATAGTATCATTGAATTCTCCTGTAGCATTGGAACATCAAATTAGACCTTGATTTTCACACAACCCTGACTCCATCATGCTTAATTTGATGAATGTGCCAGTTTTGTTCCTTCTGCATACACCTGATGAAGTGGCATCCCTTTGCTTGTAGCCTTTCTTTTATTCACCCCCTACTATCCCATCTAATGTGTGGTGATATCACGTATGGTGTTCTCTTTTGTACTACATCATTTATTTTTGCATCTTCTAGCTGTAAACTGATTAGCAACGGATTGCTATCCTCTTATGATGTACCTACTGTAGCATTGCAATATGTTATGGAGATTGCCTCATTTGAATCTCTTGTGAGCAGCATGCCTTTCATTTGATTATGCCTTGTTCATTAATGACAATGATCTCATTGGTCTAAAGGCTTCTATACTTTTATTCTTTACTGCTCTTGGATAGTGCATTGGTGAATTTTCTTAAATGATCATCTTGACTACCCTGATATTGATCATTGCTGTCCTATTACTCGGTGACTCCTACTACTCATGGCTTTTGGCTTTATAAGCATGTGATTATGCACTCAACTTAATATGAATTGTCCCTAAGTATTTCATTGAGCTGCCTTGGATATGGCATTCACTGCACTTGATAATGCACTCAGTTTTAGTTTCATAGATCTGTCTTGAATGAGTTACTCACTATCCTTGTATGGTTATCACCTCATGCTTTGAGTTGGTTATCATGGAAGGGAAATTATCTTAATCTCCTCTTTAAATTCTTCTTTAATCAAAATGTCTTAAAATATCCCTTTGAGATCCAGGGGTAAGCATAACAGGCTCAACCCTTGTGGGAGCCCATTTTACACCACATGCTGATTTGTTTTCTAAACAACAACATACTTCCACCTATTCCTACACATGAAACAAACATATTAGAATAAAACAATGGTACTTCATGATTGCTTCTTTTTTAGTTCCTTCTACATTTAGATGATGTTCATTGTACTTTATGATCTTGACTATCTCATACAATCTGTTATGTATTCTGTTTGTACTGATATAGAGGATGGATGAGATGATGTCATGAGCATTAAACCCCCCTTTTCCTCTCCTCTAATGCAGGTTATGACAGTTTTGGAGCTCAACAACAAATGGAGTAGCTGCCATATGATCAACCGACTCCAAATTCAGGCAATGATTGACATCCTCTCCTTCATATGCTTTGTCAGTTCTTTTACAGTTGCATAACATGTATTAGATATTCAGATCCAGCTACTCCCACGGCTTGTGTAGGACAATTAATTTGTCTTTTATTCTTCATTCAATGCATGAAACATTGTAATATTCTATCTATCTCATTTGATCAAATGAATGAAACATTGTAGTATGAAATGAGATAACTTTTTGGAACACAATGAATGTTAACTGATATACAGTACTTCCTATCTCTTTACAAGCAATAAGAAAGTGATAAACTAAACTTTCCACTTAAATGACTTTGAACTATGCAAACTGGTATAACATTATGAATCTTTCATCCTTAAAACAAACTGAAAACAAATCAGTTCTGCCAATTTTTAGTTGTGATAAAAAATGGTAACATTTCTGGTGACTTCTACTATATACTTGCTTGCTAAGCATTAGATCAGTTGCCTTGAAAATCTATTGGGCATTGAGTCATACTCTACTCTTCTCAGGAACACTGCAATTCAGCTCATCCTTCCAGTTCAAATAGCAACATAAAACTAAAAACAAACTAAACTGAAAGCAAACTAACAAGCCCTGATGGCCAAAAGTAACATGCAGCAGAAGCACTTAGGGAAATGAAACTAACTGAAAAGAAATGTGCATAAAGCACTTATCAATAGCAACATCTAATCTAACCTACTCTAACCAGCTCAGAAAGATGATCAAACAAAACCATTTACTGGCTCAATAAAATAGTTGCCCTTCCTTTGCAATCTGTGATACTCCTTGAACTTGTTAGTTAGCCAAAAATAGTGGAGAACAGTAAAATACTCCATAAACTGCTATATTACCTTCTCACAAAACCAAAAGTGGCTACTTACCCCGCTGTTCTATCTGGTAAACTGATCAAGTAAGTCAGTCGGCTGATTGAACTCAACTTGATACTCTTCGAGATGATCTAAACCAGTGTTGCTATGAGGTTGTTCCTTCTTAGTGGCTGCCAACTCAGCCAGATATCTGATAGGACACCCCCTAGAAGGTGTTGGATCAGATAGAAAGCATCAGTATCATCTTCATTCTGTATGATGGCCTACCATGTAAGCTCTTCCTCCATAGTCAATGGGCCATCCTCCTCTATCAGGGTTGCTAATAGCTCTTCAAAATTAGGCTCAAAATACATAACATCATTCAATGAAGAACACTTTGAATCAGGAGTCCCCTCTTCTATGAATGGAGGTAAATGGTCAGATAATGAACTAACCTTTTCCATCATACCACTAATTGGCATAACATCAACCTCAAACTCTTATGTGCAACAGAAGGACAACTCCTAAAAATAGTCTAGTTTAGACTGCCCCAGTGATTTACTTAGGAATATTGTGATTTCTTCCTCGTGTCCTTGCTATCCCAAGTGACTTTCCTACAAAGGGTTAGCCAAATATGAGCAGAAAAGCTCAATTTTAGGTTGCAAAAGATCCTCCTCAAGCTCTTGATCCTTTGAATTTGGGTTGTTTTCACAAACCTACACTT
Organism: Cunninghamia lanceolata; assembly: GCA_027924645.1. Classification (NCBI taxonomy): domain Eukaryota; kingdom Viridiplantae; phylum Streptophyta; class Pinopsida; order Cupressales; family Cupressaceae; genus Cunninghamia; species Cunninghamia lanceolata. The sequence continues at coordinate 23,545,192 of BSBN01000582.1, forward strand.
GGACCAACACTTCACTATCAGATTGCTTGGCCTCCCTCATCAACTCACCACTATCTCTATGCTATTATGAAATCGGTGTCCTTGACATGACTATGGATTCCTCATCTGGTTGAACAAAATCAGGTAACTAATCAAATAAAGAAACTGACTCCTTCACTTCATGCTAAATTTTATGTCTCCTGTCTTCATGCAGCTTTTGAACGGTGTTAGAAAATTTTCCAAATGAAACAAAATCTAGAGGGTTTGGTAATGGGTTTGAAACAAAAACCTTTTTAGATGAATAAGGGTTAATATCAGCTGTAAAAATAGCACTAATGGCAGAAAACTCCTGCTTCTCTTTTGACTTATCAGGCTGGTCATCTTTCACAAAACAAGGAGGGTCATTAGTGTAATCATCAAAAGGTTCATCAGGAGAAACCCTTGCTTGCTCAATTATTTTTTGTTCTAACCGATATTGCTCCAAAGCTACATGTAGTAAATTTACTGGCCTATCTCTATTCTGTTTGTCAACAGACTGATCTCGAATGCTGACAGGCTCCTCAGCTAAATCAGATCCTTTGAGACTTGGGATTTTGACTCTTTGAGGAGTTTGTTTGCATTCAAGACTAACTTCTTGGTAGGAAGAGGATTCTCTAGGTATCTTGAAACTTGGAATTTCCGCTTTAGAGGCATTAAGAGGCTTATCTAGATTGAAACTTGGAAAGTTATACTTATGTGCCTCTTCCTGAGAAGGTTGTTCTGGGACAGTAGGGGCTTCTTGGGCTTGAGCAAGCAAATGATTTGTTTGTACGGCCGTCTCTCTCTCAAGATTCTCTTCAAACTATCTTTTTTTTGTCTCCCACTCTTGATCAAAAATAGAGATCTCATAGGGTGGTTGCTCTGGATATTGAAGCATAATATATTCAGGCTATACCAACCTAGGTTCTTGCAAGGGTACAAGGTTCCTAAAACTGGGAATCTTGACTTTGGTAGGAATAATAGGCTCACTTTGGTTGAAACATGCAAATTATACTCACATACCTCATCTTGAAAGGGCTGATTTTGAATGACAAGAACTGTTTGAATTCACTGCCTATGCTTTTGATGGAGCAAAAACCTCATTTGTTATTCTTTAGTAGCTATTTCTTGTTCAAAATGTGCTCTTTGTGCCTCCAACTCCTGCTCATGAAGATATGCCTGATAGGCTAATTCATCCTACTGCTGATTGTACTCAATCTACCTATTGATCTCGTCTATTGACCTCATCATTTCTGCCAAGTTATCATTAATCATGTCTTTAACCTCCCTCACTATAGACTATGTTAGCTGATTAGAAGGTTGAGCAGGGGTGGGTGGGTGGCAAAAATGTTGCACATGCTGGTATGCTGTTGTTGCATGGTTGTTCGGAACAAACCCAGCTGCATGGTTGCTCCGATATAGCTGATAAGATGTTGGATTGGTAATACCATCACAATATGGTGGATGATATGAACTGATCATCTCAAAACTAGAAGAACAACATATAAAGTCACAAGGTAAGCTAGTTGCTTGCCTCCAAAGGCTAGATTCATTGATACACACACCAAATATTAGTTCTAAATGATCAAACTATGGACTGAAATAGTCCAACTTTCCCACTGGGTGTGCCAAAAACTATTGTCAATTTAAGTATGCACCCTTCTTAAGTTCACGGAAACTTAACTACATGTTGAAACATGGAATCATTCATGAATGTGGGTCTCCATTAATGAGAATGAATCTCCAAAGTGAGTTGGTTCTCTTATGATTCCTAAACTAATGACTTGAGGGGAAAAAGGATAGAACCTAATATGATTGAAATGTAAAATTAAGCATTTATAACTAATCTAGATGAATCTCTATCACTCACAAAATAGATCCTCAAACTTGAACCTTCACAATCCCACTGATAGTTTATCCCTTAAGTAATTTGCAACAAGGTTTGGATCAAACACAAACTATAACCAGGAAAAGAACTAAGTTTTAACAACATTAAGACATAATAAAGGACAGAAAAAGTCACAATACAACATCAGATCAAGACTGCAAAATATGTGAAAAAGGATGATTTTCTATTACAACTGGAAGGAGTACAATGCATAAAATAAAAAAATGAGCCAACTGTCTGTATACAACTCTACCTATGAGCAAGAGAGTCTAAGAAACTAATGCTAATTGACTCCCTTCTTTGAAAAAGAAATTCTTCTCCTATAAATGCCTCCAAGAGATCTCTCCAAAAAACTCCTAAAAATAGATAAAAGAATCCATTTTCGGAATCCATCAAAAAGCCTCCTAAAATCCCCTCAAACTACCTCCAAAATATAAATAAAAGCTACCAACTTGATGCTCTAGGTGGTCCACACCAAATCTGCATCCAAATCTATCCAATCTACCTCATAAAAGCAAAAATTTTGTCCTATTATGCTCAATTCGTCCAAGGGAATCAAAAGAGGATCTTTCTTGTTTTAACTGCTTTAACAATTGTTTTAAAAGCAATTTATAAAATATTGCTTTAAAACATTGCTTTACAATAATTGTAGCTTTAATTCTCTAATTGGCTTGATTTGTTTTTCTTTTATAAAACAATAATACAAGGCTTATACTTTTGTTTTCTATTTTGCCAAGTATATTACATTTACAATACTTGATTTTTCTAAAAAAATCATAAAAAATATCCAGGCATGTATATAATTTTTCAAAAATACAGACCCTAATGGCCTATCTTAGCATGACTTGGCAATCTTCATGGTACACATGGCACATAACCTATCTCTCAAGATGAAAGTTTGCAAAAAACTAAGGCATGACTACTCCAAGTGGCAAGGCATATGTCATGTCCAATGGACTTGGGCAGATTAAAGGTATGGCATATTTGAGGGAGCCCTTAGCTCAACCTCACACCAAGTTATTAATTTAAGCTTCATTGCTAAGGTGAATTAATATATCAAAAGCATTAAAACCTTGCGGGAGCAAAGGTTCAACCTCACTAAGTCATAAGACTTAGGCACCACGGTGAATACTTAATACTACAAGGTATTAGTTCGGGCCACAAATAATGAAAAGAATGTGACAATAATGCCATCATTCGATTAGGATCAGATGAAATCCTAGTAACAAAACAAAATTTGCGCTAACTTTTCAGGCCACTTAACACTTTTGATTCTTGATGAAGTTGCTCTGCACATCGTGGCCGCCACTGAAGAGAGCTAGAGCTTTTGACATAACCCCTCGTTTCCTCTGCATCTAATGGTCTTTTCTTGATGCTTACTAGCTGGAAATGAAGGTAACCTTCTATATGATGTGCATATAGCTTCCATTCTTTGATTCTCACTTGATCTCTGGAGAAAAATGGCTCTTAGTTTGCGGCCTCTCTATTGTTCTCATGAGATTTGTCTTGTTTCATTGTCACTCTCTTTCTAACTGAGGTTTGGGAGCTTGGTCCGAGCTTGTTTGTACTCAACATGAGGATAAACCCTCGGCCTCTGGCTTCTGATAATTCCCTAGAACGAGAGGTAAGCTTCTGGCAAAAACAAAAGTTTGTTATTTGCGAAAACCATGAGTTCGAAAGCATCATCTCCTATATCTGCTGAGTGTATACATGGTGTTTATCCCTCAAAAATATACATTTATGTGTTTACTCTCCATTCTCTATATTCTACATTTGTCAAATCTGAGAGATGTATATTTAGATTTTGGTATTTTTTTGAGAAAACCCTTGCATCTGGGAGGCCGCGGCTTTATACTTCTTCCTGAGCATTGCAATCGACCAAATTTTTCATTCAAACTTGAAAACCCCAACTGGATCTACTGTGCTAAGAAAAATAGGCCATTTTCTTCCTCTGGCCGTGACCTGTATCTGTACATACTCTTGGTCATTTTTGCATGAGGAGACGACTATATGGCTTTATTATCATGAGCAGGGATCTTAATCCAATTTGCATCTTTGTATTGGAACTGGTAAATTGTGAAGATTAGGCAGTGGAGGTTGTAAGCACATTTGGCATTACATGTGCAGTCTTCTACCTCTCTTTCATTTCTAAGTAATACGTCTACTGATGCGAGTTTGAAACCTTCATTCTCCTATTGTGATGACATCCAATATGGGCTTAGGAGATTGCAAGAAGAAAGATTTTGTCGAATACCAACCTTTCTTTTAATTTCTATACAAAACAAACTTCATTTTGCTATCTCTGATTGCATTTTATTCAATCCTTTCGTACTACTCATGTTGAAACACTTCTATTCCTTCGAAACAACTTATACCCTCATGGTTATATCTCACATGGTGCAGAGGCATATGGTGACTCATATTGTACTCTTTATGGCTCTTCATGCAGCGAAATAATAATGGCAGAAAATGATAGATACCTATTACAAGGTGTTGAAATGTCTTCTTGACAGCTGTCCCTCCTTAGATGGCTATCACATTAATTTCAATTATTACTTGCAAACTCTTTATGTCAACTGAAAAGTATAAGTACACTTACCTTCCTATAGCAACACTTTCTGGTAGCTGAAACAGTATGTATTATGAAGTTATGTTGTTTGAGATGACTTTTCTATTTACCTTCAGTTGTGAAAGCATGAAAGGACAGTATCATTGAATTCTCCTGTAGCATTGGAACATCAAATTAGACCTTGATTTTCACACAGACATAACTCCATCATGCTTGATTTGATGAATGTGCAAGTTTCATTCCTTCTACATACACCTGATGAAGTGGCATCCCTTTGCTTGTAGCCTTTCTTTTATTTACCCCCTGCTATCCCATCTGATGTGTGGTGATATCATGTATGGTGTTCTCTTTTGTACTACATCATTTATTTCTACACCTTCTAGTTGTAAACTGATCAGCAACTGATTGATGTCCTCTTATGATGTACCTACTATAGCATTGCAATATGTTATGGAGATTGCCTCATTTGAATCTCTTGTGAGCATCATGTCTTTCATTTTGATTATACCTTGTTCATTAATGATAGTGATCTCATTGGTCTAAAGGCTTCTGTACTTTTATTCTTTACTGCTCTTGGACAGTGCATTGGTGAATTTTCTTAAATGATCATCTTGGCTGCCCTGATATTGATCATTGTTGTCCTATTACTTGGTGAATGCTACTACTCATGGATTTTGGCTTTATAAGCATGTGATTATGCACTCAACTTAATATGAACTATCCCTGAGTATTTCATTGAGCTGCACTGAATATGGCATTCACTGCACTTGATAATGCACTCAGTTTTAGTTTCGTAGATCTGTCTTCAATAAGTTACTCACTGTCCTTGTATGGTTATCACCTCATGCTTTGAGTTGGTGATCATGGAAGGGAAATGATCTTAATCTCCTATTTAAATTCTTCTTTAATCAAAATGCTTTAAAATATCCCTTTGAGATCTAGGGGTAAGCATGCCGGGCTCAACCCTTGTGGGAGCCCGTTTTACAGCACATGTTGATTTGCTTTCTGAATAGAAACATACTTCCACCTATTCCTGAACATGAAACAAATAGATTAGAAGAAAAAAATGGTGCTTCATGATTGCTTCTTTTTAGTTCCTTCTGCATGTGGATGATGTTCATTGTACTTTCTGATCTTGACTATCTCATACAAATTGTTATGTAATCTATTCATACTGATATAGAGTATGGATGAGATGATGTCATGAGTGCTAACCCCCCCTTTTCCTCTCCTCTAATATAGGTTATGATGGTTTTGGAGCTTGGCAACAAATGGAGCAGCTACCATATGATCAACCGACTCTGAATTCAGGCGATGATTGGCATCCTCTCCTTCATATGCTTTGTCAGTTCTTTTATAGTTGCATAACATGTTGTATTAGATATTCAGATCCAGCTACTCTCACGGCTTGTGTGGGACAATTAATTTGTCTTTTGTTCTTATTTTAATGCATTAAACATTGTAATATTCTATCTATCTCATTTGATCAAATGAATGAAACATTGTAGTGTGAAATGAGATAACTTTCTGCAACACAATGAATGTTAACTAATATACAATACTTCCTTTCTCTTTACAAGCAATAAGCAAGTGATAAACTAATAAACTAAACTTTCCACTTAAATGACTTCAGACTATGCATATTGGTATAACATTATGAATCTCTCATCCTTAAAACAAACTGAAAATAAATTAGTTCTTCCAATTTTTAGCTATGATAAAAAATGGTAACAAAAAGAACACAACCCTGGCCTCCAAGATCTGTAACACTTAGAAACATTGAAACTGATAGACCTTAGCCGTCAAACCTTCTGCCTTCCACCTTCGAGAAAGGAGGAAGAGAGAACTCCCACCTGCTACCACCTACAACACTTAGGAACATTGTAGCTTGTCAGGCTTTTGCAAGCAGACCTTCCGTCTATTGCTTATGGAAGAGAAGGAGGAGGAAGATTAACATCCTAACCTCTAATGCCTGAAACACTTACAATTTTACAATTTATGAAGATGGAGCTTTCAAAGCCAATGGGAAAGGCATGATGAAGAGGAGAACCCTGAGCTATGAAACCCATAAAGGCAAAAAATACAAGAAAAACACTTAGGATTTTTGGACTTATCCATTTGGGAGCTTTTTTCCTTGCACTTTAAAAGGGAAAACACTTAGAACTCTCATGGATCCTTGGGCTATTTGTCCTGAAGGCAAAGAGGACAACATGACCAAAAGTAGAGAAAAGTATTAGGGCTAGCACATCGAACAATTCTAGATATCAATTCAGATGTTATTGAGAAGGTTTTTGGCCTTCCTAATAATGCCTAGTATGACAAAATAAACATGAAGGTGATCCTCAACTATTATGAAAACAAGACTTATGTTGCAGCAAACTTCATCAATGATAACTAGAGGAGGAAGTTAGCCCTTAAAATGACCAAGGTGTTGCACAAAATTGAATTCAAATAAGATGCTCATGATGCTAACACCCTACTGAGTAAGGCCTTTGGGGAAATCAATGCCAAGGATTTCTATCCTTGGATTGGTTATTTCATCTTGATAATTTCATATTTAATAAGAGGATTGGCTAAGCAATGATTATAAGTGACACCTTACATGACCAATTAATTTGTGTTGGAGTCTAATAGGTTCCATATGACTTCATACCTTGTCTACCTATTGGCCAACCATGCAAATTTTCTAGGGTTGACATAAGTAGGAACCTTGCAGTTGGGTGAGCCTTTAAAGTGTATAACCACTGCCCTTAGTTGGAACTAAAGGAGAGTTGGAAACACTATAATTTAGTGAATGATGCCTTTGTGTTTTCAATTATCAAAGGCCTTGAAAATTATTATGTAAAACAGTTGTCTTTGGAGGCAAGCTAGGAGTTGGAAAACTAGGGTAGCTAGTTCATCTAGTTCAAGGACTTTTTATATATTAGAATCGGTGGCTTCCACAAAGCACCATATAAGCTACCTAGGTATCCAAGTGATAGACTCATCCTTCTAGAGATCTGCAGGCAACATGTAGAGATCTAGAAGATGATTACAAGAAAGCACAAGGTAGGGTTTCAATTCCCCATCAACGTGGACCATGTGTGCTCATGTTCTAGCATTCAACATGCAAAGATTGTGTACTCATGTTCTAGCATTCAACATGTATAATATTTACTTTGCATGCATGTTTGTGAGTGCTCATGTACTTTAAAATACATGTTCATTTAGGATTCACATGCATCTCATAGTGGGGGCAAAATGCAATGGTGAAATTTGCATACCCATGCCAATTTCTATTTAGGTTTAGGCTCATTTTTATGGAATGGATACAATTGCATATTGACAAATGGTACACTCTTGTGAAAATTTAGGCTCATTCCCCAATTCTTTGCCCATCCCCATTCACACATAATTCTACACATTCAAACTCATCCTATCCATATCTACACTTATTCTTATACATTCACCATTTATCACACCTATCATTGCACTTATATTTATACACTCATTCCCCACTTTAAAATTTGCACCTCCCTATCCTAGTTCAATCTTTTGGCATATGGGTTTAATCCCACACCACAAGAAATTGATCCCAAAATATAAAAATTCAAATTCAAATTTTGTCAATTCTTGCTTATTTCATTGGCTATTATGAGCTAACTTGGTATGTGTTTGAATGATTTGTTTTTGTGTTGGTGTTTAAAGGAGTTCAATATGCAATAATTGACATACTAGGTTATCAAATTCATATCTAAAAATCCTGTGTTGAAAGAAGAAACAATCTAGGATTACTTCATTTTAGACCACTAAAAGGAATCTAATCTTCATCAGATTCATCTAGGAGACTTGCATGCCTAATTTCTATCTTCAATATCCTTCCATGACTATGAAGTTAATCTAATCAAGTGGGTCAACCTAGTCGAACTCGATCCTTGCAAATGAGTGATCTTCCTTTTTAATACCACCAATCCTTACACTTCAACAAATATAAGAGTTTTAGGTGACACAGTTGCAAACTATCTATAGTCAATCAGTTGAATCTCGTGATCCTTATATCTCGTGATCCTTATATCCTTTTTGCACATCAAGTTAGTATCACAAACTGTGAGATTGATTCTATATAGTGAGAATTCAATCCATATTGAATTTCACTTTTCTTATGAGCCTAGGACATTTCCCAAACTATTAGGTTCAGTTTATGTACCATCATTGTGGAATCTGTGCAAGATCATAATTATTTACCACTTTAGTTCTTAAAGCTAAGTGGCTCATCCTTCTATTTAGTTTTAAAATATTCATTACAATTTATTCTTCCAAATTGATAATTAATTAATCAATATCAATTTATGTTTATTTATGTGCATTTAAATCTAATTAGCCTAAACTAATATAAAGAAAGAATGTTTTTCTTTTTACAATAAAACATTTAATATTTATTTTATATAAAATTTTAAAATAAAATATAATTTAAATGTTTAAATATTATATTTAATTATTAATTATTAATTTAACATTTATATAATATCATAATGAAGTTTTTATAAATACAATCATTCCATTCCATTTCACCTCCTACACATCATTACAATCCACATTTGCCATGTAATTATACCTTTTAATTTAATTATTTAAGTGTAGTGTGCAACTTTACCTCCTTTCCTCCTTTCAATTTAGGTTATTTTTAAATATAATCTAAAGCTTTAATTTTGGCCAATAAAAATAGGACAAATATTTATCACATTTTGATATAGATGATGTATAAATTTGCTATTGAATGTTTGACTAATGTTCAAACAAAATGCTGAAATTATTCTGATTGACATTCAATTAAAATACATAGGCCTTCAATACAAATCCAAATCAATTATAATGTACATATAATTATATAAGAAAATCAATTAGAAAAATACTTAACTTGCCAAAGAATCCAATCATTCTCCCGACGATTTATTTACTTTTAGATAGATTTCTTGAAATGATTAACAGTAGCGAACATGGAGGCGCTGTTATTTGCAGCACAAGGTGCATTTATTCTTTATACCTACAAAGTTGCAACCCTGTGCGTATGTAAACTTCAGAAGCAAGAGTTATGCTCGTTTAAATTGCACTTTGAGGGGGTTATTATCCCTATCAATGACGAGCCATTGGTTTGCTTCTTGGTCAGTATAAATACCAAGTGACCCACATACGGGCCTGCAAATATCACAAACACTAGGACAGAAAGAGAACTCATACACATTGCTGTCATCACCTTCGCTTTTGATTATCTGGAAGTAATCCAAGTCGATTGTTGAAGAAGAGCTTCCTGTGTAAATGAAATACTTGTTCACTTCTGAATCGAGTTCGATCCTCCATCTCGTTGACTGGATACAAATTGTGAAGACAGCGAACTCCACCTTCAAATCGGCACCTTCGCTGATTGCTTTCTCATTTACATAAGGCGTGAAAACCACGGGAAGCCCATCCTCATTCTTATTGTAAGCTACATAAAGTGGACAGCTGTTATTCCGCATCTTCAAACCGAGTCCACCGCCATTGAGAGGCAGGATGTTGTATTCAGTCCCAGCTACCAGGGTTTGCCCTTCAATGTCTAAAACAACATCACCAAAAGCGAAGGGCAGAATTGTAGCCACCGCTAGTAAAGCCCTGTCAATTAAAAATAAAACAAAGCCGCTTCTCTGTTAGTGCTAAACATGACAAGACAAGGGGAGAGATTTCCCCGTTACTTTGCAATGAAATGGAAAGGAAAAATGATATATGTGAGAGAAAAGAAGAAGATAAAAATACCAGGTTGCTTGCGAGGTATACATCACCATGTTGGGAGATATCAAATTGATTTTGTGGAATGTTAAGGTATTGTTAACAACCTTCAGTGCCTGACCGTAGGCCTTGTACACGATATATATAGAATGGAAACGCAAAGAACAGACTAGCAGATTACGTGACAAATACGATATGAGAAAGAGGAATAAAATTGCTACGAGAACAAGAATACTCCCACCGTCCCACGTCATAAAACTTATCTTGTATAGATGTTGATTTTATTGTATAGATGTTGATTTTCTGGGCTGTTCTTAAATATCATCCACTTCAATAGTCCAAGGTCAATTTTAGCCAATAAAAATAAGACAAATATTTACCACTTTTTGTTATGAATGAGGTGTAAAATTGCTATTGGCTGTTTGACCATTGAAATGGATGATATTTAAGTAGAGTGCATTTTCTCATGATGGCTACCTACTATTTTGTATACATGCACAACATAATGTTGTTTCCTAATTGCCTACTCTCTCTTGATCATAAATGTTATTAATGATAGTGTCAACCGTGATCATGAGCCAATGAAACTAGAAAGGATTCACATGGTCAATGTTTGAGTCTCCAAATAATTTACACAAGAGGACCATAACATATCTAGGAATCTATTTCAATGAATTAGTGGTTAACCTTACAATATGTAGCTTCTCACACATGTTTCAAAGAAAGGCTATCAACACCCCAAATCTAATAACTCTTCTTAAAATAGGGGTAATGAAATGCATGTATTAACCATCTCACCACATTTCTCAAGAAACTAAAACACTGTGGTAGTCACATATGGAAATCAAATCACATTAATAACACAAGCATGTAGATTAAAATTAGAGGAGAGATATGTAGAAGTTTACACATGAAAAATGATATTATAAACCAAAAAGAATAAGTTCATGAAATCTAGGAATCTAGGCTCATAAGCAATTTATAACTAGTGCTTTACCTTTTAAAGGAAAGACAAATCCTAAAGATTACTTCAAAATTTCTTCAAAAATCCTTGAAATCTAATACATACCCTTTTACATGTGAGACCCACTACTTACCTCTATTGATGTGATCATGAAATTAGATCAATGTGAAGAGTTTGTCATGTCTAAGATCTCAAGTAAAAGAGACATAGTTAAAGGTTTCCATAGTCTCCTAACATATGCCATATTTCTCAAAAGATCCTTCCAAAGGCAATAATACAGGTAAAATCTAGAAATATTTAAAAATATAAACTGGGGTCTATAGAATATAGATAACCCATGATCAAATATAAATAAAGTAAACTAGTTTTAAAGGGCTCACCAGATCCACCTTTGTATTACAAAAGGACTTATGGAAAAGATAGAGCTTGTTAAAACTATATTTTTTGATGAGAAGTTCAAATAGATCAAAATAATTTGGAATCTAGTCAAACAAGATAAATAGGAAAAGAAGTTAAAGTGCCTTCAAACCAAATTTGGGTTGAAGGCGAGTTTGTAAGGTAAAATCCATTGATAACAATTGACTTGGTCTCTGAAAACATGGACCCATAGAGATTGTTAGACATGGTTGAGAAAACATCTGAGTTCCAAGAAAATTTGGGAATTAAAAGCTCTAACAAGAGGCAAGCATACATCAAGGAAAGCCAAAATGATAAACATGTTAAGAGGAAAATGCTAGATAGAAAGCATCAACTAAACCAAAATAGAAATAGGAAAAACTCAAAGAAACAGTACAACAATGAATTTACAAAAATAAAATAGTGGCCTTGAATAAGCTTGACTAATTTGGGTGTGTTGGCATAGTAGGTCACAACAAGACCCAATAGCTAACTTCTGAATAAATAATAACTAATAGAAACAAGATTTCTTAGGTTTGTTTCAAGTAGACCAAACTACGGACAATTATTTCTTCTATTTCATTTCACAAAAATCACCCATTTAATATTCATAAATAGAAATATCTTCTAAATAGTTATTAAAATATCATGTAGAGTCTGACTGATATTATCCAAAATTTTAGTATTAAAGTCTATCATATAACTTGCTTGGGAAGACCACTAGCTATCTTCACCACAAAAGAAAATGTTTTTTTGATAATAAAAGATTATAGATTTTTCCTTGATCTCAATCCATGAGACTATGTGTCTATTTCTAAATTCTATTATTGTTTAGAAATATTTTACATACCAAGCTCTCACATAATAGCCTTAGATATAAGAGGAAAACATTTATTCTTATAATGTAGACTCAAACCTATAGCTTTGAATACTTCCATCTCTCTTAGATAAGGCTTCATGTTCTAACAAAAACATTTTCACTAGTTTGAATGCTCTCCAAATACTATATAAAATGGTTGAACTTCCAAGTTTCATAAAAAGAAGTTCCCAAATAACAGATCCCAAGGATGGAGACATTTCCAATTTATTTTATTTTTGGTACATCATTACATATATTATTCTTAGCTCCATTTTAAAACTAAGGACATGTCATGTGGCTTTAAATTCTTAGCTCCCATACATTTAAGTTTTTTTGAAAGGAAAAACCAATTCCAATTGACCACATCTTTTTTTACTACATTTTTCAATCTAACCAAAGAAGATCTCTTATAATCTTATGCAATTTAGCAACTTGATAGCTCCCAAAAAGCCAAGAAAAAACATAATAAAAACTAAATAAAGAGAACACTTTTTGACAAATTTAAAACCTACTAGCAATAGAGAGAAAGTGTCCTTTCTATTTAGAGAATTTCTTTTCAATTTTTTGAACCACATAGCTCCACATCTCATGATTCAAGGAGAAATAACAAAAAAAATCTTCAAACATCTCACTAATGTATTAGGACCACCAAATCCCACCCAATTTTCTCAAATCAAGAAAGAGGGATGTCAAACCAACTGATAACCATAATTTTTTGTCCAAACAACTTACATCCTAAAGCTAGATAGTATAAGTCCAATCCTTTCAACATGTTAAAAGAATCATCCTCATCAATACTAGAAAACAAGAAAGTATCATCACCAAATTAAATATCTACTAACTCAAAGTAATAGGGAGTCTAATTCCTTTCATTGGTGTTCCAAAAGATCCATCTCTCAACAAGTAGTGTAAAACTTCGATTTCAATGATTAACAAAGAAGATGTTAGGGAACAACCTTAACTTATTAATTTCTAAAAACAAAAATATTAGACTAAATTTTATTTATATCCACAAAACTAAAATCATCTTTAAACAAAACTTCAACAATTCTACAAAATTTATCTTAAAAACTCTTCAGAATTTCAAAAACCATTCTATTATATTACAATGGTCAAAAACTCTTGGGGTGTGCCTTTTAACTACCTATTATTTTTTTGTGAAGTGTTATTTTATTTTAATAGATAACTTGTATTTTCATCCAAACAAAAAAAAACTAAATTTATTTAAGTAAAGAAAATGTGAAATGACCCATAAAACTTTACAATGGTCAATATGTTTTTTGTTAGTTTGAAATTCCAGGATCTCGTCATAGACAAGATGCATATCGCCATAAGATAAGTAATGAATTAATAAAAAAACATATTTATCAAAGTCAATAGTTGCAGCCGCCCTATAAGAAAATCAAAGTCAATATAAGATAAGATTTAAGACCGTGCAACATCCACGTATAAGCCGTAATACGGAAAGGCTATTACTCCTCTTTCTCACGTATCTGCTAGTCTTCTCTTCTTCTTCTTCCCTATCTTTCTATCTATATATATAATGGAGAAGCCCTTCTCTTATTCTCAGGCATTGAAGGTTAAAACAACAGCTTAACATTTAAGATAAAGCAGTCTCTTATTCTTACATACAACATGGTGATGTATTCCTCACAAGCAGCCTGGTATGTATTTCTCTCACATATGTAATCTTTCCTTTACAATTTCCATTCCACTGCACAATCTCTTTATTAGACAATGACTCACAACTGGCTTTGGCTTTGTGTTTTTTAATTTCTTGAATTGACAGGGCTTTTCTAGTGGTCGCTGCAATTCTGCCCTTTGCTTATGGAGACACTGTATTAGACATTTTGGGGACGCCTTTGGTAACCGGTACTGAATACAACATCCTACCTACGAATGGTGGTGGGCTTAGATTGAAGATGCGGAATAACAGCTGTCCAATGTACGTTGTTTACAATAACAATGAGGATGGTCTTCCCGTGGTTTTCACGCCTTATGTCTATGTCAAAGCAATCGGCGAGGATGTCGATTTGAAGGTGGAGTTTTCTGCGGTTACAGTTTGTGCACAGTCCACTCGGTGGAGGATCGGATCAGATTCGGAGCTGAACAAATCTTTCATTTATGCAGGAAGCTCCTCTTCCTCTTCTTCAAGAGATTCGGATTACTTTAGGATAAGCAAAAGCGAAGGAGATGGTAGCAATGTTTATGAGCTGTCTTTCTGCCCTAGTGTGTGTGATATTTGCAGGCCTGCATGTGGATCGCTGGGTACTTACACCGACCAAGATGGAAACCAGTGGCTCGTCAAAGATAGTGATATCAATCCCCTCAAAGTGCAGTTTCAGAGAGCATAATTAGTCTCATATTAGGGTTTACTATTTGCAAGTATATAGAATAAAACAGCCCCATGCTGGAGCTTGGAAATAACAGCGCCTACCTGTGCACTGCTGTCATTCATTTCATCAAATTTATGAATTAAGTGAATAAACTCTACGATATGTTGTGCAGGACGAGGTCCGACTAGGTGCGAATAAATTAGTTTGACCTTGGGATGCTTTAATTATTAATCCAACTCAACTCAAATAGATTCTATATCAACCCAAATAGTTTGAGCTTCAAACATTGACAGGAGTAATAACTATGAAATCATCTTGTTTTAGAAGTCTTTATTGATATTTATTGTAGAGGAGAACAGAACACTTTCGCTTATCTGATCTATCGAGAATGATTAATTAAAACAGCTGGGCCGATGGTAAATATCATAATAGTTTTTAGATATGTCGATGTTTAAAATTTTGTGAAATAATTCACCCTAAGTTAAGTGTAAAGCTTTCGATCAATTCTATATTGTGTGGATTTGACATCTAATTTGTTATTTTGATCTAGTGCATTGTGGAGATCTGCTATCTGATTCGTTGATATATTTGTTCCTAGATAACTATTAGGGATTGGTGATATTGAAACATACTTTAGGGAGATCGTTGACTCACAATGATAAAGTGGTAATCAATATGATCATCCAAATTATTGGAATTTTGAATTATTAGAGTAGTTCATGGCACAAACAAAAGAGGAAGCTAAAGTTCAAATATTTATTTTAAGATTTTGAAACTTAAAAAAATAAGTGAAATATCAAATCTAAAAAATGGAAATTTAGTGAGGTAGCCAAAGATGGACAGGATGTGCAAGAGTGAAAGTCACAATAAAATACAAACCTTAGGAGAAAAGATATAACAATGAAATAGTGATGAAAAAGAACAAGAAACCCTAGCAGAATCTAAAACTTATAAAGCATTAAAAAAAAAGTCTCGATCTGAAACCCTAAAAAGGCAATAAAGGTACAAAACCTAGAGAAAACCCTAGGGTAGTGTAACATTGGAACAATTTACCAAAAATCTAAAAGAAATTACACTTTCCATAATGTGATTTATCTAGACTAATTAACTAAATGCTATTGATAAATGGACAAATAACCTAAATAGTTGAGCTAAGGGTAGATATATATGTATATTAAATTAAACTAATTTAAGAAATTAAATACAAGGGATTTAGGTAATTAGCTTGTGGAAAGCTGATGAAGATAAAATACTAATGACTTGGATCCCAAGTGGTTCAGAGGACAAACCACTCCTATAAAGGATGGGGTTTATAGATTATGCAAATGGAAAATAAAATATATTTAAATAAATATAAAATTAAAGTGGATGACTTTAGCAAATGTGTTACTTCTATTCATAAACATAAATGAATAGAGTACAATAGATGTTCTACCAATAAGTAAAAATGTATGGACTCATCCCAAACCATTGCCCTTCCAACTATTTGGTTTCCTTATGGTTGAATGTTATGTTTTATGGTCAAAATCATCAAATGTAAAGGCTCATCCTAAACTATTGACCTTCCAACTACTTGTCAATTATGTTTCCTAGTTTAGTTGGAATTATTTTTTTATGACCAAAATCATCCAATTCACTAGTTGTGTGTGTAAAGATATTCAAATTCATGTGTAGTGGCATGAGAAAGGCAATGTGATGAGTCATGCATAGTGGCATGCAATCACAAAGACATGCAGAGGTCGTGTGTAATTTCACGTGATGACAAGTGTTGCATGAAACACTTCTCATGCTTACATTAGATCACAAAGGATTATTGAGGTTTAAATTATAGTATAGAAAACAATATAGGTTCTTGGATGAGATGAAAAGGGATATTGAAGCTTTTGTAATGATGTAGTATAATGTGTACATGTAATACCCTATTATTCCAGAATTTTGTGAAGAATAAGATTTGGAAAAAACTTATAGGATTTAATATAAATATAGGATGGAAGTCATGTGATTTTCTTTTAAGAAATGATATTTTTTCTTAAAATGAATTATTTATGTTAGTATACGCATATACATAATGAGGATCTAACTTGTTACAAGTATGTGAGAAGCTTGGGAATAGACATTAGCTAATTAACAAATATTTATTAATGCATGAATTATTGTAAATAATGAATAATCTATTAATTAATTTAGGAGATATCATAATGAGTAATGTCTTGATCGATAATTTGATTGTCCAAGTAGTAAGTGACAAGGATAGTTCAACCCCTAATGTCAAGAGGGTCTCATCTCGCCTCATGGTTTTCCATTGGTGTCTATTGTTGTATCTAGGTAGGTAGTGAACAGAATCAAGTAGGGGATAGATGTGAAGTGCATTGTACAAAGATACCAAGTGTTGCAAGGAATGCTTAGGAAAAGGCCAAGCATCTACAAGCATTCCTAGCTAGGGAATCCATATTGCATGATTGGAATGGTTAAAGAAAAACTAAGAATAATGTGTAGAGTAAATAAACCTAGATAATGAAGGAATGTTGGTTCCTAGGAAATATCAATGACCTTAACCAAAGTGCATCACTAAGTATGCAACCAATTAGATAGGATGAAGAATAGCGTGACTAAAAATTCCAAGGAAAAGATGATTGTGGATAAAATCAAGGAAACCGTTGAATGAAGCAATGCAATTTATAAGGATAGAGACCATGAGGCTATATAAAAGCTTGGGGAAAATGAAGACTAAAGGTTTTTAAAAGAAAAAATCCCCATGAGATTTTATACTATTTAAATGAGTAGGGAAAAGAAAGTATGAGGAAGGACCTACAAAGAATATTCTAGCAAGGTGTAATGTGTTCCCAAGATTAGTAGAATGCTTGAATCCATGTGTTAGCTAGTTAAGTGTTGTTAAGAGTCATTTTTCATTGTGTTTGGTCTTGTATGTGTGTATGTGGATTAGTAAAATGTGATGTCAAGATTGTGACATGACTCATGTGTGTGCTAATCTATGATATTGTCTTATGTGTGTATTGGCATGGTGTCATGTTTTGTTGAGTTTGTGACATAGTTTAAATATGTGAATTGATAAATTTCATGACAAAGAAGACTTTTTGGTAAAACATACTCATCAATCAAGAGGCCTTACTAGGAATAATTTAGACAACCACAATGGATAGAAGAGATCTACAACCACTAATGTTGTAGCTAGGTAGTTTGTCTTGCTATGAGCAACAAGAAGCTTCCTTGGTCATGAGAGTTGGGTTCATTGGTGAGTATAGCCTCCTAGATTATTAAAATGTACTAGAATCTATATGTGTGTATGAATTTTATGTGCACATTTAGTAAAGTCTTGATTTGATTTCAAGTAATTAGCATTACTTTTACTAATCTTGGATTGGTAACAAAACCCACATTACTTAAATGATTTTGTGTTCCTCCAGTCACTAGACATCTAATTGACACCTTGTGAGGCAAGGGACCTTACTATGATAGTGATTGGGTCAAAAAGTGTGACTAAGACATGGGGAGACCCTTGAACTAGACAATAAAGTAAGAGCAAGGTGTTATCCTCAATTTATTTTGTTTAATATGAAAATTTCTCTAACTAATCTACTCATAATCAAAACAATTCTCTATCGAACATTAGGACACTAGCCTATGAAGATGTATATTTCACCTCTATCTAATTAGGAAGGGTGAAATGGTCTAGGCTATGTCTCTTTGTTGCAATCGAATGACAAGATAGATAACTAAATTAACTAAAATTGGTAAAATATAGAGATGTATAGAATATTTCAAGAAACAAGATATAGAACTAAAAAAGCTATCGTAACAGAGAATCTAGCACCAGCAAATTGAGGCAACTACCTAGTATGATAGCACATGGCGTAGATGTTTGCACGCCACATTATAGTCTATACAATGTAGTACAACACAGATTCCATTCCTCAATCCTTGTGCTGGTCTTTTCAATCATTCATGGGATTGTTAGATTTCTCAATGAGACCTGGAAACATAGAGACAGAGGAAAAAAGGTTGGGCTATATAGGGGCTTGCCTCAGTCAAACTCCGTTTCAATGTTTCCACCTCAATAATAGCCAGATTGATAAATAGATAAAAAGTGTGTGTTCTAAATCTTAAGTGTATCTAAGATTGTAGTAAATAGTGACAAAGAAGTAAATGCGATAAATAATAATATAAGAAACCTACTCAATGACTTAGAGAAAGCTTGCACAATGATCTCTACATGTAAGAGATAAAATGGTAATGTAAACAACCCATGAAAGATATGAAATATATATCAAAAGGATTGTAAACAATCAAAGCATGAAATGAGAGCTATTAAAAATTTATCACCTCACAGCAAGGAGGTAAAGGCCACTCAGCACCTACAGCAATTCCAATCAAAATTCTTCAGAAATCATTGAGCTTTGATTGTAAGGGCGTTGTGAGAGCTTGATAAAATAACCACAATAATACTTATTCTCAAATTTTATAGAGCTTTATCATGAAAGTGAAATCAATTGCAATTTTGACAAAGCTTCGCTACTAAAAAGAATCAATCCTTTGCCATGACAAATCTACTTGCTTAAATAGAGAATGCAAGGATAAGAGTTGTTTGGGTATAGATAAGGACTTAGAAAATCTTGGTGAATTGTGCAAGTGAAAGACAACTTCTAAAAATGATCGCAGGACTGACAAAGGCTATTAGGATGTTAGCGCACGACATAGACATTTGTGCTAAGCACTAGAGTCCTAGAAAATATAGTTCTTAAAAGGTCTAATTCCCTAGGGACAAAGCCAAGATTTAGACACTTTTGTAGTTTTTGGATATGATCAGCGTAAAGGGTCAAAGCAACACAAGGCATCTCTCATGGGTTTGTTAGAGTGGTAGAGATACTGAGAGGGGGGGTGAATCAGTATCTTGACAGATTTCTGCACTTACAGATTTGTTTTGTAGACTGAAATGAATACCTTTATAAACTTGTATTTAAAACAATTAAATTCAACTAAATTCAGATGTTCTGTATCACTAAAATTGTGCTAGTAAGATAAGATGCAAGTATGAAAGCTGAAATATTTGACAACAGATCAAGAAGCATACCACAAAACTAAAGACACAGAGATTTGTCCTGAGTGGAAAGCCCCTGGCATAAAACCACTCAAAAAATTGCCTCACTGGCTTAAAAATCTCACTGATTACTGTGCCTCACTGGCTTACAATCTCACTGAATACTTTGCCTCACTGGCGTGTTAAAGATTACACAAAGTTTAAAGATATTTTTATACAGAGGAATACTCTGTTTCTCTAAAAGCATATACTGCCAACAATGTATGTGCACACCACTAACATAATACCTACACATACTTCATTTACATTATATCCTTTTATACAGAACTGATAATATTGCTTTCAAAGACTTTTTTTTTGTAGGCAGTTTCAAAACAACTGAAATAACAAAACCAATCAACAATTTTGTAACTGTGTCTGAAAAATAAACACCATTAATCTCCTTGTCCAGAAAAGCAGAGGCAGTTTGAATAAGGTAAGATAAAAAACTATTAACCCTCAATAGGGTTACAAGATGTAACTGTCAATAACCCAAGCGAAACCCTAGGGTTTCAAAATAAATAACGGCCTCCAACATTTATAAAAGATCTTATGCCACTGACAGACAAAACAAATTTGGTGGTGCCATTTGATAAAACACACAGATCTGCAAAGTGTTATTTTAAAGAATACAAACGTTTGCAGATATTGCATTCTTTTAAAAAAAACTTTGACAGATGTATTTGCCGAAAAACCCTTGAGAGAAGAAATTACTGAGTTTTAAAAAAAACTCTGCAGAGAAAGTGAAATGAGCTTTTAAGATCATACTTACAGAATTACCGTAGATCCCTCAGACAAACATCTTATACCTTGTGGCTTAATGATAATGGCACAACAGTAGACCATGAAGTCAACCTTCAATCTTTTCTGGAGATACATCAGATGCTCTTCATGAATTTCCATAATTATTTTGCAAACAACAAAGTCAGCGTTCAGATTCATCAGGCCGCATTCATGATTTTTCATCAAACCCTTCGCTGTGTGGAACAATTATGAAAAGAGATGCCAAAACACCAAAGATACAATTACTTGAGACCAGTGACTGGCTGTTCCAGTTTGCCCTAAGGAGGGCTTCAACAAAACATACAAGCAGTGACCGCTTAGAAAGGTGGAATATCATTTCAACCTCTCAAAATAGTAAACAAAATATTCCCAGCACATTCCAATAAGTCAATCAACATGTGTTTCAAAGTCAACTTGCTAGGAGGTGTCATTCAGACATATCCAAGTCATCATACATGCTGCCACTGGTGACATCATTGCCAACCAAGAAACTACCAACTGGGGTTAACAGGGTTGAGGGTAAGACCAAGGCTAGAAATAATCCTAAAAACACACTAGAGCATGGACACTAAATGAAGTGCTAAACATAACATGAAATTATGGGTGAACACAATTTATGACATTACATTTAGCCACCATTTTAGCGGGCATATGACACTACCTGCATATGCATTCTAAAGTACAGAAATGTAGTACTAAAAGTAAATAAGTAGGAAAAGGATACCCAAGAGGATATTGTAGAGGATGTATCATGTCACCAAGTGATGGAATGGAGTCCCCAACATATAAATCTACAACACCACAATGTTAGGGACCACATCCTGCAAAACCATTTGTCAAAAATCAAAATCATCCTGCAAGGTAAAAGGGTGCGTTAGTCAAAAAATTATAAGGGGAAATCAGAGGAGAAAATTGATCTAGAGTGAAAATAAGGGTAGATATGTGCCCCCTATTTCTTCTTGCTAATTTGGATGTAGAAATAGGGTAGAGATCTACCACTTCAATTTTCTGGGAAATTGTTGAAAGAAACTTTCAGCAGGGCCATTTTATAAAATAACACTAGAGTGAAAGGCATACAATAAGATGGGGGTGGAACTAGGATTTCAATGCAATGAATGGCATGAAAATCAGAGTTCGTAGGCCCAAGTTAGGACAATTTTTGTGAAGAGTGTTTCAAGAAAAGGTGAAAATTTTGAAATTTTACTATAAATATAAGAGGATTTTTCACTTTTACTATTCATTTGTAAATTTGAATTTGGTATAATTGGAAGATTTTGAGCACCTTGGAGTGCAAACATGCCTTGCAAATGAGCTTACTAAGCCCTCAGATTGGACACTTTGAGGCAACACATGGAGTAGGGTTTGTCGTTGCATGAGGTGAGTTGAAAATTTAATTTTGAATTCATTTGATTCCTCATTTTGCATGCCAAAGGGCTCACTTGGGTGCTAGTGTCCTTTTGATGCACTAGCATCCATAGGATGCATTGGCATCTTTAGGATGCACCAGCATACAAAATGGGAACTGGGGTGCATAAAAAGTGCTACCGTCCATGTTTTAAACCTAAACACTTAACAAAATTTTGGTGTGTTTTGAATTCTTGGTTTGATATGATGATATATTATTGATGATGTTCTTGATGTTGTTGTAGAGGCCTTTGAAAATACAAGAGCATGTTGGTGGACACATCTACACATTACTACATAGCCGTGTGAGTGCACTTACAACTACATAGGTCGGTCATCTTGACAATGTTGGGCTTTGGTGGGTGTATACTATGTCCACTATGAGATTTCATGATAGCATGCTGATGGCACTCATGGAGTGGTGGGATGTTGACACCTCTACCTTTTTCCTACCAATGGGAGAGATGACAGTTACCTTGGAGAATGTATACTAGATCCTTTGACTATTAGTACAAGGTCATATTGTGACGATCATTAAGCAGAGGCTAGTTGCATATGTCTAGGAGGGATAGACTTACTACCTAGGCTCGATCATGCCTACAGATGTCTCAGTTCATATCCTTATCAGCTGGCTAGAGCAGGGCATAGTGGTCACACCACTGGTTTAGCATGCATTATGATCACTATCATCGCCATGCATTACATAGGATGGGTGGGGTACTCACCTTCACAATGGCCTCATGCACACTATCAGAGCAATGGAGGAGTACATGATGATATTCACATGGGGACGTAGCATAGTAGCCCACCTATACCATGATTTAGGGCACTATGTGCATTATGAGGCATAGAGCTTGATGACCTGCACGCTTCTTCAAGTGTGGGCATTCAAGCACATTATGAGCATGTAGCCATGGGATTCCTAGTAGATGTAGTCTGGTTGGCCATGCAAGCACACACCTACGCCTCAAGGAGGCCATCACAGTTTGGTTACATGCTACAATAGAGAGTCACTTTTGACATATTAGAGAGAAGAGACGTCCTCTAGAGGCCATACAGAGACTTGAGATTCTAGATGGGGCAACAACGGAAGCTAGCACGGATGTAGAGGGATCAACTTTTTGTCAGTCGCCTCGATCACATTATAGTGTCATTTTACTATGATTAGGTCATGTGATAGTTTGGGCAGGTGCAGGGTGTTCCCCGAGTAGTGCCTACATATGTGTTCTCACATCACAACACTGTGAGGCCTAGTGATGAGGTGAGGCTGATAATAGAAAATGTCTCTTTGAGTGACTCTGATAATGAGGTCCAGGATGTAGCACTTGCATCCACTGATGATGATGTGGGGGCTTCCCCAACATATGTAGCATGGTGGGCTACATCTTGGGTGGGTCCCATTTTCCCTCCAGACCATCCAGTAGGAGATCTGAGACCGTGGGCTGATCAAGGTCTATAGGAGGCTGCTTCTAGGTTGAGGATCCATCAGAGGAGGAGGGAGAGGATGAGGAGGAGAGAGAGGAGGAGAGAGAGGAGGAAGATGAGGTAGCACCAGTGGTAGGGAGGTGTAGACATAAGGAGGAGGGCAATGGCACTATGGAGGAGAAACCTAGTACTTGATCTTGAGTGTCATGACCACTTTCAAATGTGAGTGATGTACCTACTTGGACTAAGAGAGGGGAGTTGAATGGCGTTTGCACTACAGTTCCTCCACTTGTCCCAGCGACAACAATGGTAGCCCCCACTGATCCTAATTGATAGGATGGAGACCCTGGTGAGACTTTGATTTATGTTTTGTGATTTGAGTAGAACACAATATGCTCACATTATTTTGATGTTGTACATGATATGTGATGAGGGATTTGACATGATGTTTATTTTCTTTTTGCAGTTGGCACACAAGAGTGGCTTGACTTTATAGGTCAAGTCTTAATAGAGATGGTACACCCGTGTAGCCTCTACAGCCACTGTGAGCTAGTTATAGGCCACTACAAATTTCTAGACAACACATGGACATCTTCAACCCTATTGCACAACTTCTATTTGTTTATGAGGAGATCCTAGTGTAGCTAAGCTAAGTCACACCTAAGAGAGATCAAGTTGTATCGAGAGCAGCGAGCACTGAGTAGATGCATGACACTCTACATGTATAGTTAGATCTCCTCACAATAGACTTATAGGGAGACCAACCAGTGTCAGAATCTACTGAACCTATAGATCCTCACCTATAGAAACTAACTACAAAGACCATGAGGCTACGAGCTAAGGTGGCCTAGCTATATCAAAGTGAGATGGATCTAAGGTTGGAGGTGGTAGAATTGAGAGACATCATTAGGAGCCTATAGACTTGGAGTAGATCTAGGACCCATTCTTGGTTTGTGGCCTTGTAGCAAGAGGCATCTATCACTTAGCTAGCACAAGGACCTAAGGGATCTGGTAGTTGTAGAGGAAAAGTAATGTGTTGTAGACTTGACACAATTTAGGGTTAAACCATTCTGAATAGTCCACTTGACATTATACGCCTACATTAAATTATCAACCAAGGAGCGTAAGATTATGATGGCACTTGCACTGTATGTGCCTTTAGGGCTCATATTCTCCTAAACTATCCTATTCAAACCTACTTAGATTATTCTACTGTTGCAAGTATGGGTCTAATTGGTGTTTTCATTGATGTCAACATACTCCTGTTACATTAATGATAAGGATTGGATGAGCTGTGTGCTGAGGATATTAAGAAAATTAGTCTCAATTTGGAACAGTGAAGAACAATGATGATAATAAGGTAAATGTTCAAGATAGGATGAGGATCAGAAAATGTAGATTAAAGGGTTTGTAGATATGTGTCTTAAGGTGATCCAGTAGACATTTCAGAGGTCCACATGAAGATCTGAAGAAGTTGTTACTGCTCAAGTAAAACCAGTTCCGGTAGGTGTTTAATGGTGACAGAGTGATACAGACAGGTCTGGTGAGATCCAGAAATGCATTATCCTATCCTGTGGATTTGAGGGAGTATTAAGGAAGTCTTTGTGAAGTGTCAACTCGATTGGTTCATGGTTTGAAGGTCTGCAAGCATCTATTCTTTTGTAATAGTGATGACAAACTGTGTTCTTGAGTTTCCAGATGGAGTGAAGGATTTCAGTAAGTAGATGAAGTATGGATGTTCTTGGTGATTCAGGCAAGCTTATGGAGGTCTTTGTATTGTGTCCAGTTCGTTTTGGTGCTCTACATTGAAGTTGGAGATCAGAATTGAGGAATAACTTCTGGATTATGGTGTTCTTCCTGAGACTGGCTGACCGGATGAGTTTTACATCTTGCGGATGTTCTTGTAGATGTTTGCCGACTTAGATGATTATTCCTAAGTTGATGTCTTGTATAAATAAGGGATTGCGAAGTCATTTCAAAGGTGTCTTTACAGAGATGAGTGTGTGGTAGCAAGGAGGAGAGTGAAAGGCAGAGCAAAAGTATTGGGCTTCAATGGAACTGATTCAAGCATGGTGAAGATGCTATTTTCCAGTTCAAGTAGGTGATACTTATTTCCTTGTAGATAGTGTGTCTCTTATAGGTAGTGGGCCT
Organism: Cunninghamia lanceolata; assembly: GCA_027924645.1. NCBI lineage: Eukaryota > Viridiplantae > Streptophyta > Pinopsida > Cupressales > Cupressaceae > Cunninghamia > Cunninghamia lanceolata. The sequence continues at coordinate 23,570,801 of BSBN01000582.1, forward strand.
CTTGTGAGCAGTGTGCTTAGGTAGTGAGCCTTAATTGGCATGTGCCATTTGTTCTTTCTATTCTTCTAATAGAGAATACAATCTTGGGTTAATCACCCCATGGTTTTTCCCTTAACCGGGTTTTCCACGTCAAAATCGTGGTGTCTCATGTGTTGATGTGTTTATGCTCTTGATTCATTGCATTATGTTTCCATGATTGTTTTATTATTATGCTACTAAATTGCAAAGTGGAGTTAAGTGTTTAATTGGAAGAAAGTTTTGCACAACTAATTCACCCCCCCTTCTCAGTTGTCTACCCTAAGTCTAACAATTGGTATCAGAGCCAAGTTTAAAGGAGCTTAACTGCTTGAGGAGATCCAAATGACGTCTTACAAGAAGGATAGTCTGAAGTTTGATGGAACCAATTTTAATCTTTGGAAAGGTTGCATGAAATGTCACTTGCAATGTATGGGAATGGCGTACTGGACCATGGTTACAACAAATTATACACCTCCACAGGGTGGTCCAAAAGCCCCAAATGAAATCAGAGATGTTGAAAACAATATGTGGACTATAGAAGCTCTACTAAGTGCATTATCTGATTCAGAGCTCTCAAATGTTATTGACCTACCAACTGCTTTTGAGATTTGGGAAAAACTAGAACTTTTGCATGAAGGAGACAAGTATGTTAAATGTTCAAGGCTACAAAGTCTGAAAGGGAAATTTGAAAACCTAAAGATGAGAGAAGATGAAAATATCTCTACTTTTATGCCAAGAGTAAATGAGCTTATTTGTAGAATTAGAAATGTTGGTGGAGTCTTAGATGAAAATGAGATTGTTGGCAAAATTCTCAGATCCCTTCCTGCTTCTTATAAAATTAAGGTTGCTACCATTGAAGAATTTAGAGCTCATACAACTATCACAAGAGATCAATTGGCTAGTAAATTGGCCGTATTTGAAATGACCAAGTTTGGGGATGCCCCTCCTAAGACTGAATCTACATTCAAAGCCAGTGCCTCTGTAAAAGGTAAACAAAGGTTTGATCTGGGAGAGAACTCTTCAAGGAAACTATCATGGTATGAAAAAATAAGAAAAGATCTGGAAGAAGAAGAAGCTGAAACTGCTCATCTTGAAGCCCTTATTGAAAAAAGACTACCAAGAGGATCCAGTAAGTATGAAGGAAAATTGCCCTTTAAGTGTTTTAACTGCAATAAGATTGGTCATTTTGCCTCAAGGTGTCTGAAAAGGTTTTCAAGACAAAATCCTAACAAGCCAAGGTTCCAAAAGAACTGTTACTATGTACATGAAGATGATGATAATGAAGGAGTAACAAATGATGAATCAGAGATAGGAAACAAATCCAGAAATGAATGGGTGTTCATTGCCATCAAGGAAGAAAATGCAATGTCCTCTATATCTGTCAATCATAAGACTGTGGGAAGAGCTCTGGCTGCCCAAGTTGAAGAGAAGGATGATTTGGTCATTGATAGTGGATGCTCTCACCATATGACAGGTGACAGAAATAAGTTCATAGATTTGGAGAGGTATGAAGGAGGAGTGGTAAAGTTTGGTGATAATTCTACTGGTAGAATCAGAGGAAGAGGAACTATTTCTTTTGATGGAAGGAACAAAATCGGTAATGTACTGTATGTTGAAGGTTTGAAGCAAAATCTTCTCAGTGTTGGATAGTTGGTGGACAAAGGCTATGATCTGCGATTCAAGAATGGAAAATGTAAGATCTTTGAAAGTTTCAGAACAGAGATTGCATCTGATACTCAAACAAAAGGTAATATCTTTCATTTGGTTGGTACTGGTAAAAGTTGCTTATTTGTTCAAGTTGATCAAAATTGGTTATGGCATAGGAGGATGTGTCATGTGAATTTTGATAATATCATCAAGATAAGCAATACTCAGGCTGTAAGAGATCTTCCAAAATTGGTGAAACCTACTAATAGCTTGTGCAAAGAATGTCAGTTGGGTAAGCTGAGAAAAATCACATTCAAGAGTAAGGAACTATCCTCTACTGGATTATTGGACTTAGTTCATATTGATCTTTATGGTCCGGCAAGAATTAGGAGTGTGCAAGGTGACAGATACTTCATGTTACTAATTGATGACTATCCCTAGATGATGTGGGTAACCTTTCTGAAAGAGAAATTAGAAGCTCTTGAGAAATTCAAAATATTCAAGGCTATGGTAGAGAATGAAACTGGATTAAAATTGAAATATTTGAGGTCTGATAGAGGTGGAGAATTCACATCCGGTGAATTCATAGAATTCTGTGAGAAGCATGGAATAAAGAGACAGTTGTCTGCTCCTAGGACTCCACAGCAGAATGGAGTAGGGGAAAGAAAGAACTGGACCATCCAAGAAGCATCTAGGACCATGATGATGGAAGAAAATGTTCCTCAGATCTATTGGAGAGAAGTTGTCAGCACTGCACTCTATACTCTCAATCGAGTTCAAATCAAAAACAATACCGGTAAGACTCCTTATGAACTCTGGTTTGGCATTACTCCTACTGTAAGGTATTTCAGAATCTTTGGTAGCAAATGTTACATCAAAAGAGATGAAGATCTAGGCAAGTTTGATGCTAGAAGTGATGAAGGAATATTCTTGGGTTACTCTACTCAAAGCAAAGCTACTGGTGTTATAACAAGAGACTGAGAAAGATTATAGAAAGTACAAATGTGAAGGTTGATGAAGGAATTGAAAAACCCTCAAGGTTTTATGAATACGATGAAGATGATCAAAATGGTGTTCTGACTCAAGGAGCCCAAGCCTCTTCTGAAAGTCAGATTCAAATTGATCCGGTAAATCAGGAAGAAGAGATGAGTTTTAATGAGCCTGATCAAGAATCAGAAGTGCAAGAAATTCCTAAAGTTCCAAGGTATGTAAGACTAAACCACTCTGAAGATTAGATCATAGGTGACAAAAGCAAAGGTGTACAAACTAGAAGGAGAATCGCTCAAGATTTAGATAAGTATTGTCTGATTTCAAAGATTAAACCTAAGACAATGAATGAAGCTTGTAATGATGAAAACTGGACTAAAGCAATGGAGGAAGAGCTGATGCAAATTGAGAAAAAATACACTTGGGATCTTGTTCCCAGACCTAGAAACAAGAATGTGATTGGAACCAAATGGGTCTTCTGGAACAAACTGAATGAAGTTGGTGAAGTAATCAGAAATAAAGCCAGATTGGTCTGCAAGGGCTATTCTCAAATAGAAGGAGTTGATTTTGAAGAAACCTTTGCTCCGGTGGTAAGAATTGAAGTAGTCATATTATTTCTTGTGTTTGCTACCTTCAAAGATTTCAAGGTATATTAGATGGATGTCAAGTCTGCCTTCCTAAATGGTGACTTGGAAGAAGAAGTGTACATTGAGCAACCGGATGGATTTCAATTATCTGATCATGGTGATATGGTCTGTAAGTTGAAGAAGGCACTGTATGGACTAAAGCAAGCCCTAAGAGCCTGGTATTAAAGATTGGATAAGCATCTTTTGAAGATTAGTTTCAACAAAGGTACTATTAACAATAATTTGTATTTCAAAATTGATCAGGAGAACATCTTGATTGTTGAAGTGTTTGTTGATGATATCATCTTTGGAGGAAGAGATAGTATGTGTAAAACCTTTTCAAATCAAATGAAAAGTGAATTTGAGATGTCCATGCTTAGGGAAATAAATTTTTTCTTGGGTCTACAAATCACTCAAACAAAGAAAGGAATTTTCATCTCTCAGACCAAATATGTGAAAGAATTGTTGAAGAAATTTGGGATGAAAGATTCAAAACCAATGAATACTCCCATGGCAACTAGATATAAATTGAGCAAAGATGATGACTCTCCTAAGGCTGATTAGAAAAAGTATAGGTCAATGATTGGAGGACTGTTGTATCTTACTCAAACTAGACCAGACATTATGCAGGTTGTTGGTCTTATTGCTAGATTCTAGGCTGATCCTAGAGAATCTCATGTCATGGAAATCAAGAGGATTTTTAGATATCTAAAAGGGATAGTTGAGTATGGTCTGTGGTATCCTAGAGATCATGATTTCTTGCTTCATGCATATACTGATGCGGATTGGGTAGGAGATGTGGATGACTGGAAGAGTACCAGTGGTGGAGCATTCTTTTTGGGGAAGAGATTGGTTTCTTGGCTGAGCAAGAAACATGAGGCAATATCTCTATCCACTACAGAAGAAGAATATATTGCAGCAGTAGGTAGTTGCACTCAAGTTTTGTGGATGAAGCAAATGCTAAGAGACATAAGAGTGGAGTATGAGGAGCCTATCACAATTTTTTGTGATAATTCAAGTGCAATAAATATATCTAAGAATCTGGTGTTGCATTCAAAGACAAAACACATATCCATCAAGTTTCACTTTTTGAGAGAGCAAGTGAACAAGAATGAAGTTAGATTGGAGTTTGTGTCTTCAAAGGATCAGATTGCAGATATCTTTACTAAACCTCTACCTAAGGACTCTTTTGAATATCTTAGGGAGAAGTTAGGGGTTATTACCCCTCCAGTGATGAACTAAGGTGCATTGATGTGCATCAGTCTGGTGGATATCACAGTCACATCTTGTGGTCCGGATTGATGATAGGGAGCTGCTTCTCAGAGGGAGCAGCAGGTATGATTCTGAAGTGGTGAAATTGCAAGTATGTGCCCTTTGCCATTGATGTCAAAGGGGGAGAGAAGACATGTGAAAAACAAGTAGTTACTGATCAAAAGGGGAGCAGTAAAGGGAGAAAAGACATGTGAATGGTTGTTGCTAATAGGGGGAGTTGTGACAGTAAGGAGAAGTTCTTGTCTTGATGATCAAAATAGTTTTTCACATCATATGTTTCCATCAATGACAAAGGGGGATATTGTTGCAAGTATGGGTCTAACTAGTGTTGTCATTTATGTCAACATACTCCTGTTGCATTAATGATAAGGATTGGATGAGTTGTGTGCTGAGGATATTGAGAAAATTAGTCTCAATTAGGAATAGTGAAGAATAGTGATGATAATAAGGTAAATGTTTAAGATAGGATAAGGATCAGAGAATACGGATTAAAGGGTTTGTAGATATGTGTCTTAAGGTGATCTAATAGAGATTTCAAAGGTCTGCATGAAGATCTAAAGAAGTTGTTTCCATTCAAGTAAAACCAGTTCCGGTAGGTGTTCAGTGGTGACAGAGTGATATAGATAGGTCCGGTGAGATCCAGAAATGCATTATCCTATTCTACAAATTTGAGGGAGTGTTAAGGAAGTCTTTGTGAAGTGTCAACTCAATTGGTTTGTGGTTTGAAGGTCTGCAAGCATCTATTCTTTTGTAACAGTGATGACAGACTATGTTCTTGAGTTTCTGGATGAAGGAGAGAAGGATTTCAATAAGTAGATGAAGTATGGATGTTCTTGGTGATTCAGGCAAGCTTGTGGAGGTCTTTGTATCATGTCCAATTTGTGTTGGTGGTCCGCATTGAAGTTGGAGCTTGTAATTGAGGAATAACTTCCAGATGATGGTGTTCTTCCTAAGACTGGCCGACCAGATGAGTTTTACGTCTTGCAGATGTTCTTGTAGATGTTACCGACTTAGATTATTATTCCTAAGTTGATGTCTTGTATAAATAAGGGATTGTGAAGTCATTTCAAAGGTGTCCCTATAGAGATGAGTGTGTGGTAGCGAGGAGGAGAGTGAAAGGCAGAGTAGAAGTATTGGGCTTCAATGGAACTGATTCAAGCATGGTGAAGATGCTATTTTCCAATTCAAGTAGGTGATACTTATTTCCTTGTAGATAGTGTGTCTCCTATAAGCCGTGGGCCTCTTGTGAGTAGTGTGCTCAGGTAGTGAGCCCTAATTGGCATGTGCCATTTGTTCTTTCTATTCTTCTAATAGAGAATACAATCTTGGGTTAATCACCCCATGGTTTTTCCCTTAACCAGGTTTTCCACATCAAAATCTTGGTGTCTCATGTGTTGATGTGTTTATGTTCTTGATTCATTGCATTATGTTTCCATGATTGATTTATTATTATGTTGCTGAATTGCAAAGTGGAGTTAAGTGTTTAATTGGAAGAAAGCTTTGCACAACTGATTCACCCCCCCTTCTCAGTTGTCTTCCCTAAGTCGAACATCTACTTTGTTGGAACTCACAGAAATCTAAGAATAGTAAAAATAGTTACAAAACCTAGTGGTTACGGGTACCTTTGAACAACATAAGCTATAGATAACTGCTAACAATAGGAAAATACATAACTAATCCAAAACTATTCAAAATGTTGAGAAAGCTAATGCTAACCTCCAGAGGAATAAGATAGATCAATTATTCATTTGTTCATTAACCACAACTACTGTATTTAACAAGAAGATTATTCTACTTAACCCATAATACATTTATAAAATATTGGAAAACAACTTTAACAAGAATGCATAAATGAATAAGAAAATAAATGAAGTGAAGATTAGTACCTTGAGTGGTTGGCTCAAGGGACTGACTCACTTAGCTGGAAATCAAATATAACTCAAATAATCATGCATACAACACATAGTTTCATTCATTCCATATCACAGAATACTTCAAACAGAATCTTCTTTCTAGATTACATTTAATAATTGCATTTCAACAATTCATGTCTAGAGAAAATAACTAACTAATGTATCTTCTAATAATGAAAAACAACTAACAACTGAGTAACTAAGTAACTTGGTAACTAACTTGACTCCAAGCTCATCCCCTAACTTATACAAACGGGAGAGTCTTATTCAACTACCAACTAACTACAATCATTAATCTATTCCTAGATATTAGGATACAGAGTTAAGATTAATTTATTAATTCTAACTGAACAAAGGAAGGAGAATCCCATTCAAATACGAATTCCTATGTAACAACTTATATGAGAAACACATAAGCTGCATGTAGAATTTTGGAACAAGTCTACTTCTTTGCATGTATTCCTTCCCATAGTGATTCACATTTAGCTTCCAGCTACCTACACTTGGTGGCTTGATTTCAACTTCCTTCAATTTCCTATTCTGTGACTTGCTATAAATTCTCCTCTCCTTGATACCATGTGCTTGCTACTACACAGGGGTTAATCCACAAAACATATGCATGCAAATAACCTTCATAATTAAACCATAGAATCTCATCTACATTGCATACATACTCATGTTCAAATCATTCAATTGATAAATATCATCACCATATTTCATATTAACAAAATAGGTTCAAGGTTTTGTAGAATATATAAAAAGACAGTATATCATGATGGTAATGTTTGAAAAGTATCTGGAAGATCATGTGCAAAAGGTCTGAAAGCATATAAAAACAACACAAAAGAGGCCAATATTTAAACCAATCATTGCCCCCAACTATCCTTTTGCTTGTCCTCAAGCAAAACACTTAATAAAACATCTAGGTGAAGAGATTGTAATGCAAGGTGATCTGCCTAAGGTCCATCACTTCTCTGACTCCCAACCCCTGCTTAAGATAGAAACCATTATAACATGCAATCCTATCCATCTTAACTGATTCTGCCCTCCTACATTCATCATTCTTTTCTCCTGTCTAGTGTGGTACTGGATAGAGGAGATTAGGAGGATGATAAGTAAGTGGCAGCCATTCCACTCATGTTTGTTCTGAAACCTAGATGTACTTGCGTAATCTTTCAAACATATTTATAAAATTATGGGAAGAGTGAGGCTCTTTCCTTTACAATTTTGGGGTCAAACTATTACATCTGCTTTGTACATACCTTAGGTAGTTTTGAAGGATAGGCACTACCAGCTACTATATCCTTATGTAATCTTAGAGTCTCAAATCCATGATTATCTTCCCTAGACCCTTGTGAGAAAGGAGTGTCAACCACTGAGTAAGGATTACATTGGGATTTAGTGCTTCTTTTCTGATTTGCAGTGCCACTATTTTCTCTTGTTCTTCATATTTGTCCATTAATTCACTTCTGAGTTGCTCATTCTTGAAATAGGATGATAGTGCTCTAACTTGTACATCCCCAACACAAATTAAGGGGTTCCAATATGTATCCTCTTCCATCAAATAGTTGTGTAAATAATACTAACATAGTTGATCTCGCTCCTCCAGGCTAACTTCTTTGAAATAGATGAGAAAATTATGCCTTGAATATAAAGAAATAGGTTGATCATTAATGACCCTATTGAACTAAAAACTGAGAAATTTTTCTTTTAGAAACAATGCATACACCCTAGGTGGAGGTCTACACTCAATAATTTGAATGGCTCTATCTATTACCTCTCTCAATTTTCCTTCCAACTTTTTCAACTCCAAATTCTTACCTTCCAGTGATGCACTAAGAGCTTGTTTTTCCTCCTCCCATCTTTCTTTCTCGTATTTGGATTTATTAGTAAGTTTTATCAACTTAAAACCCAAAGACAAAGTGGTGAGATATGTTGGAGACCTTGCTACAACAGTTTGTGGATTTAGTACTTTATTCTCTTTAATTTTTGTTTTACTCTCAGCCATCTGTACTAACAGATCTAAGTTGGTTCCATGGCCGTAGGTTTGGATTTTCTCCTCCAATTCCTATATTATTTTCTCCTTCTCTTTGTCCTTTTACTCATATCCTTTTACTTGCTCTTCCAATTGCTTTATCCTAACAAGAACTTCTTGAAGCTCTTTCCTTATATTCCTATCCTCTAACAGTTCTTTTTCCTTTTCAAAATTTAAACCTTCATCATCATCATCCCCAGTGATATGAAAAATTTCCTTAGCAGAGCTACTAGGAACTAACTTTCCCATCTTCTTTGCAATAAAAATATCTTCTAAATTAGACTTAGAAGATGAAGAAACATACCTTCTCCTCTTAGCAGACACATTAATATTTTTATGAACATCAGCAGGGACATTCTCAAGGGTGCTCCCTCCTTTGTCTAAATCTGTGTTCGACAGCATTGAATCATGGTGCTATTGTCCTTCTCCTTTTTCCTCCTACCCCTATTCCTCAACAATTCTTTCTTCAATATTTTTCCTTTTCAACCTTCTTGAGCACCTGGGAGTAGCAGTTTTTTGTTTAACTTCACTTCTCCTCTTCTTTTTATTCCCCTTCTTCTTTTTCTCCCCTGCATCCTCTTCTTTTATAGTGCTCTTATATTTAACACCTTTCTTATTCTTCTTTTTCTTCAAAGATGTTGAAGCAGTGCCTCTCATAGCTTTAGGGTTTGTAGAAGATGAGGGTTTCTCTGTTGCCACTGGCCTATTTTCTGGAGTATTTTCCTCAGGTGGCTTTTCTTGCTTTGGTTCAATCTCATCAGGTGCAATCTCAGGTTCTTATTTATGTTGATGTTTATCCTCTACTTCAGGTACTTCCAACAGTTTTGTGACATCTGTGCAATTTTTAAATGCATTCCAATCAACCTGTGGATGTTGAATTCTTAGGCTTCTCTTAACCAAAAGGGCTATTAAGCAGTGATGGGACAACGCGGTGTCCATTTGCTTTCTCTAATATTTGGTTGCCATTCTCTTCAACATGTTATAGAGGAAATTGGGAACATTGACTAAATTAACATGGCATAAGTGATTGAGCAACTTAAAGTGCACAGTATATAAAAAATTGTGCCGACCATCACAGGTAATGTATTTAATGATATAAGAAGCACATTTTCCCCAAAAGAATGGGAAGGCATAGTATCTTTGTACCTTGTGATGATGAGTCTAGGTTTTCTCCACACTCGCAGAACTCTTCTCTTGCTGCAGATACATCAGCATGAGCTGGATATTCGGACCATGTACGTAGCAATCCTGTAACTTGGGCAATGGCCATTTTAGAAACATCTACAACCAATCCCCTGATTGTTGCCTTATCATACTGCAATGTAGATGCAAATTCTTTCACCATTTCATTGTCATATTATGTTAGTTTCAAGAAATAATCTAGCCATCCCACTCTAGTGAAGAGTGGTAGAACATCATATCCTCTAATATTTCCTTGTGCGCAGATGGTTCTCATCTTACAACATCACCTCCCATTGTCTATGTACTCTGCAACCTCAAAAGGTTTCAATTTCTGCTCAACTTTGATTCCACCACCTTTAGAAGAACCTATAATTTACTCCCTTTTCTTGTACCTTCTTCTATTCCCCCCAACTATAACTTTTGGAGCTCTCTTGTATGCAAAATTCTGTATCTCAGCTCACTCATAGGATAATAAGTTCATAATTTGGATGAAATAAGGTAGGTCTACTATCTTTGGAAAAATGACATAGAATTCTATCTGATAACTCTAAAGACTTAGGTGGCAAAAAAAAAATTAACTAACCATTATACCTCTACCCCCAACTAATGGGTGAAGTGACCTTACTTCACATGTGAATTGACAGGGTTGAAAGAGTAATTATGAAATTGAATGGTGAAATATATTTTCGCATGCATGATTTAAATGAAGAGTAATAATGAATATAAAAAGAAATCTAAGTTAATCATTGAAAGTTACCTTTTGTACATACGTTAAGGAAGTAAATGATCAACGCACCTTGGAATTGGAGAACACATATTTGGCATAAATATTTGATGTGAGAAAAATGAAATGCATGAGAGTGAATGGTAAGGCGGCGGGTACTTCGGAAGTAATGTGAGGTGATAACTCTCAATGCTTGATCGAACAACTCATGAGCTTGAGTTGAACACTTTTGTAGTGGGCAGTTGATTTATTCAAAATGAATGAAGCATGTGTGGAAGAAATGGAATGTGTGAGAAAATAGTTTACATTTTTCCAAAGTGTTGAAGACTTCTACAAACAGGTGTTGCTATGGGTACCTCTAGTACAAGTCCCGACTGAATGTTGATATATTCATTATTTTAGGTCCCGACTATAATAGGTTCCGACTGAGACTAAAGAACAAGTCCCTATGTAGTTAACTGTGTTCACCATGGGTAGTGTCTTGTGTGTGCATGTGAAGTGCAAAGCAATAAAAATTAAGTCTCAATGATAGGGGTTGAGTCGTGCAACTCAACCTCTGCATCACTAGACATGATGGGTGGATCACTTTCTATTGGTACATCATTGTGTGTTTCAGAGCCTTCTTCAATATTACTATGAGCGCCATACTAGTTTGTTAGAGAGACAATAAAATCATCATTTTGAAGTAGTTCCTTATAAAGTTTCAGCCTATGCCCATTCACCAATAATGAAAATCTGACCTCATCAATGGTTTGTAGTTGGACTGCACCATTAGGGAATACATGTTAAATCTCATATGGTCCTAGCCATCGAGATTGAAGCTTGCCTTTGAAATATTTATATCTAGAATCATAGAGAAGGTCCCAATCACCAACATTGAACTCTTTAGTCTTTATATACTGATCATACCATTTAATTCTTTGCTTCTGAATAACCTCTATGTGGTGTATGGTTTCTAATTTGATTTCGTCAAGAGCATTCAAATGTTGTAACCTTTCCTTTTGAGCCTCTATCAAGTCCATCCCTAATTCCACTGTTGTTCTTAGAGTTTTATATTCAAATTCTATATGTAGTACTGTTGTCTTGCCATAAACCAATTCATAAGGAGTGAATCTTGTAGTTGTCTTCCATGTGGTTTTGTATGCCCAAGCAGCTTCTGGTAATTTGGAAACCCAATCTCTTATGTGGAGCTATACTATTTTTGTCAATATATTTTCAATCTCCCTGTTTGTAACCTCAACTTGACCATTAGCCTGAGGATGGTATGGGGTGGATTTCTTGTGTCCGATCTGGTACTCCACCAATTTGGTGATCAAATCTGATGTGAATTGTGGTCCTTGATCAGTCACTATCTCCCTAGGTACACCATACCTAGTGAAGATTTCCTCATATAAGAATTTTGCTACATTTCCATCTCTGGAAAACTGTAAAGCTTTAACTTCCACCCATTTAGTTATATAATCAGTGCATATCAGTATATATTCCTTGTTGTTTGAAGTGGGAGAGATGGGTCAAACAAAATCCAACCCCCACTTATTAAAAGGAGATAATTCTATTTGGGGTTGTAAAGGCATTTCTTCAATTCTTCTAGGTCTCCCCATTCTCTGGCACCAATCACAGCTTCTAGTATACTTGACATAGTCTTTATGTAGTTTTGGCTAGTAAGATCCTGTTGTCAAGATCTTGAAGGCTATCCTTTTGGCTACAAATGTCCACCGCAGGGTTCATCATGACATGCCTTCAATATGTCAAACACTTCATCCTCCCTGATACATCTTCTCATAATGTTATCTAGACCAGTGTAGAATAGGAATCTAGAAATCCAAGAATAAGGGAAGCATTTGTGAACTGTCTTTTCTTGCTTGGAGAAAAGTAACCTAGAATCTGCCTTGTCACCAAATAATTAGCTATATCTACATACCATGGAGTGTTTATGTTTAGATCAAATAGATGCTCATTGGGAAAAGAATCATCAACCACTCCTTTTGCTAATTGTGTAGGTAGTCTAGACAGAAATTAGAAACCACATTAACCTTTCCTAGTTTGTCAACTATTGTTATGTCAAATTCTTGCAATAACAACAACCACCTTACAAGTGTTCCACCCACTATTGGCTTATTCATCAAATATCTAATTGTTGTATGATCTGTATGTATGAATAATGTATAGCCAATAATGTAGTGTCTGAATTTGTTAATGGCATAAACAATAGCTAACATTTCTTTTTCTATCATTGTGTAGTTCAGCTCAACTCCCTATAGGTTTTTGCTCATATAATATATTGCAAACTCTTTATTTCCTTCTTACTAGCCTAAGACTGCTCCAATGGAAAAGTTTGATGCATCAGTGTGGATATGAAAGGGCAGTATCCAATTTGGACCTCTTAGAACTAGAGCTTGTGTCAAGGCTTCTTTTAGCTTCTCAAATGAATTCTGACAGTCTAGGGTCCATTCAAATTCAATGTCTTTTGTCAATAGAGTAAACAAAGGGGCAGAAATTTTGCTAAAATCTTGAATGAACCACCTGTAATAACATGCATGTCCAAGGAAGCTCCTTACATCCTTCAGTCTCTGTGGAATAGGCATAGTAGATATGATTTCAATCTTCTTTGGGTCAACCTGTATTCCTACACTTGAGATAAAATGTCCTAATGGAATGCCTTGTGTCATCATCATAAAACATTTTTCATTACTCAAAGATAGATTGTGCTCTATGTATGTCTTTAAAATTTTCTCCAAATTGTGTAAGGCTTCATCATATGTTTCACCATATGAGGTGACGTCATCCATGTAAATCTCCATGCTATCATGGGCAAAATCAGAGAAAATACTAAGTACTGCTCTTTGAAATATGGCTGGAGCATTACACAGACCAAAAGGTAAGATAGAATATGCATAGGTCCCCCAAGGGCGGGTAAACATTAACTTATCTTGATCCTCAGGTACAATCTTGATTTGGTTATAGCCACTAAAACCATCAAGAAATGAGAAATATTTCTTCCCTGCCAAAAGCTTTTGAAGTTTAGATTTCACTATCTCTCTTAGAGCAGGCTTCATGCATCTCTATCGATGCTGTAAAGGTCTGTGGTCATCATCAATGTAAATTTTGTGCATGCATAAGGCAGGATCAATGCCTTTCATGTCACTATAATCCCATGCAAACATTATTGAATGTGCCTGCAACACTGCATGCAGGGATTGCTTCTATTCATCAGTCAATGCATTATTAATAGTCAACATCTTTCCTGACTTGATTTCTAATTGTTTCGACATTTCTTGTATAGAGGACAAATCAAGGCTAGGTATTACTGGTAAGCATTGCTAGGGTAATAAAATATGAAATATTTGGAATACCTCCTCTGAGGAACCAGTGGGTATTATGCTTCTCAAGGGGTCTTGTAAGCAGGATAGACAATCATGTTGCTATGGGTGCCTCCCACAATCATTTTGTATAATGTGAGCTATCAACTCATCTACATCCTAGATATCCAGCAAGGGGATGCATTTAATGGTCATCAAGGTTTGAAGTGAATAGATGTCCTCATCTTTCAAGGTAGGCTAGATGGTCTACTCAAGTTCATGGTATGGTTGGGCTGGTGGATATAAGACCAATTTCTTGGTCACAATCCCATTGGATATGATCATATTTCCTGACCTGCAACCTATAAATGCATCTATTGTGGCAAGACATTGTATGCCTGGGATAAGAGGATAACCAGTAAGATTGACCTTAGGTTGTAGTACTATAAAATTAGTAGGGTATTCCTAGGAATCTAATGCAATTACCAAGTCCTCAGTGACTCATTTAGGCTTAACTATAGACCTATCAACTAATTGTAAAACTGTCTGAGTAGGCCTAAGGTTGTTTAACTACAGCATCTGCATTGTCTCCTTGGTCATTACATTAATTGCAGCACCCAAATCTTTCAAAGTGTTCTTGATTAGAGTCCCATTGATTTTTATGTCCACTATTGGACTACCTGGATTTGTATATTTGGGGACAGTTATATTCCCCAACATTATGTCAGCAAGGTTACCCAAAACTTGGACTGTCTTTGGATCCATTCTCTTTCTTCCTGGTTTCTTTATGCAGAGATCTCTAATAGTCTTAGTCTAGATAGGAATATCTTTGATAGCTTAGGTTATGGGAATCTTTATTCTTATATCTTTTAACTGGCCTATAAGGTCAGTTTCAACCTATGCTGGTTGCTTCTGGATAGCCAAGCATTCAGGGAAATGAGGCTTCAGATGTGAAGTGGTCTAAGGTTCCTGATTTGATTCATGTTCCAAAGGTGGCTTATCTAAGACTTCCTCTTTGGGTTCTTCATCTTCAAGTTCTATAATTTGGGGAGATGAAGGGCCCGCAAGTTGCTTCCCTGATCTGAGGTGAACATTACTCACCTCTACCCCATAGGTGGGGTATTGCATCACCTTGTTAGTATAAGTATGTTGAAGAGGCTTGTTGTTAGGGTTAGGTGCAGGTTGAGCAGGGAGTTGGGTAGGTCTAGGAGCTTGAGTTTGAGGAGTGGATGGAGGCATTATTGTTAGCTACTAGGGTTGAGATGGAAGCATAGGTTGCTGGTAATTTGCATTTTGCTTCCATTGCTGGCCCTTGTTCCATTGGGGTTGCCACTAATGTTGTTGTGTAGGCCATTGGAAGTTATAGTTGGAACCTTGGAATGGGTTTGGTTGTTGTTGGTTCCAACTAGGTTGTGGAGTAGGCCATTGTGGGTTTTGCCATAGATTTTGATTACTAGGCCATAGTTGAGTATTCCAAGCAGAGAAATTTTGGTTTATAGTAGGAAAGGGTGAATTAAAATTAAGTGGATTGAAGGGCATACCTTGTCTTTGCTGCCAAGGTCTCCTTTGAGCTATGTAGAACAACTGCCTGTCCTCTCCTTCAAATGGCTAAAATTCTAGCCTTTCAACCTTCTCTTGTTGGATATCGGCCACCCTCTTTCATTTACAATTGGTCTTCCTTTGTCTACAACTGGGGCAATACTCAGAAAGCATTGTATCTGCCTCTTCTTGTTTCTTCTAGATGTGAAGAGTGTCCAGCTATGTGGCCATATGGCTGATGATATCCTCCTTCATGTTGGATAGCAAGTTACTAATTTCCACTCTGGAAACCCCATTGGTAGCTTTGTTTGTGATGGATGTCCTTTCTCCCCTTGGTCATCTAATGAAAATTCTTGAATAATTTCTACAAACCTTGCAGATTGATTCAAAAGGTAATTGAGAAACATCACCTTGCCCAATGAGATTGAGGGCACCCATGCAATCAAAATTAACCCCTCTTAGAAAGACCAGCTTAAGTGATTCTTTAAACAATCTGTTTTAGGGGTTTTTCTTCAAGGCAAACTAGAATCCTTCAACATAATCTTTCAATGGCTCCTCTTTTTGTGACATCCTAAAGATCTCATCTCTCCTCTCATTATGTCCTCGGTAATAATCTTGGTATTTCTCCAAGAATCTTTCCTTCATTGTATCCCAATCTGGAATGACATATTTTCCTAGCCCCATAAACGATCTCAAGGCTACATCCTTAAGAGTGGAAGGAAAGAGTTTAAGCATGTGAGCATCTAAAGTGTAGTCATAGCTCCTACACAGGATATCAAACTCAAATAGAAACATTTCTGGGTCCTCTATCACTAGGCCATAGAAGATTGGTAATGCTAAAGGTGGAATGTTCTTCAGCACTATAGCCCTCTCCTGATTAGTGATAGGAAACTCAAACATTGCTTGCTTTGGTGGATCATCCACCACTGCATATTCCATGGTTCTAAAGGTCCCCTCTGTAGTTGTGGAAGAAGCTGATGAAGATGTAGAAGGTGTTGATGAAGATGAAAGAACGGGCCCTTCTTCTTCAGTAATTCCTATTGTATAGTTGATAAAGTCAGTAGTATCTTCTCTATCCTGATAATTTGAAGGGAGGAATCTTCCTTGGTTGTCTCTCTACCTCCGCATATAGTGGATTTGGCTTTTGTATATCAACGGTCTTGCACAATGTTAGTACATTTTTTGGTGTTTCTTGAAAAGTGAATCTATCAACCCTAATGTTGGAAGCAAAATTTAAGCTATGAAAACATGTAAAATGAGCCTATGAAGGTAGCACTGGATCCCTGGAAATAGTGCCAAAAATGTAGCGGAAAACTAATGCATTGTAGAATTGACACAATTCAGGGGTAAACCTATCTAAACTGTCCACTTGACATTATACACCTACATTAAATTATCAACCAAGGAGCATAATATTATGATGGCACTTGCACTATATGTTCCTTTAGGGCTCATATTCTCCTAAACTATCCTATTCAAACCTACTCAGATTATTCTACTTTTCTAGAACTCACAAAAATGCAAGAACAATAAAAATAGTTACATAACCTAGTGGCTACGGGTACCTTCAACATAAGTTGTAGATAACTGCTAACAATAGGAAAATATAGAACTAATCCAAAACCATTCAAATTGATGAGAAAGCTAATGCTAACCTCTAGAGGAATAAGATAGATCAATTATGCATTTGTTCATGAACCACAACTACTGTATTTAACAAGAAAAGTATTCTACTTAACCCACAATGCATTTATAAAATATTGGAAAACAACTTTAACAAGAATGCATAAATGACTAAGAAAATAAATGAAGTGAAGATCAGTACCTTGAGTGGCTAGCTTAGGGGATTGACTCACTTAGATAGAGTTATAGTTGGAACCTTGGAAACTTTGTTGGGGCCATGAGTTTGGCTACTGTTGGTTCCAATTGGGTTATGGAGTAGGCCATTGTGGGTTTTTCCATAGATTTTGATTGCTAGGCCATAGTTGAGTATTCCAAGAAGAGAAATTTTGGTTTGCAATAGGAAAGGGTGAATTAAAATTAAGTGGATCGAAGGGCATACCTTGTCTTTGCTGCCAAGGTCTCCTTTGAGCTATGTAGAACAGCTGCTCATCCTCTACTTCAAATGGCTGAAATTCTAGCCTTTCAACCTTCTCTTGCTAGATACTGGCCACCCTCTTGCATTTATAATTGGCCTTCCTTTGTCTACAGCTAGGGAAGTACTCAGTAAGAATTGCATCTGCCTCTTCTTATTTCTTCTTGATGTGAAGAGTGTCCAGCTATGTAGCCATATGGCTAATGATATCCTCCTTCACGTTGGATAGTAAGTTACTAATTTCCACTCTGGAAACCCTATTGGTTGCTTTGTTTGTGATGGATGTCCTTTCCCCCCTTGGTCGTCTGGTGAAAGTTCTTGAATAATTTTTGCAAACCTTACAGATTGATTCAAAAGGTAATTGAGAAACATCACCTTGCCCAATGAGATTCAGGGCATCCATGCAATCATCATTAACCCCTCTCAGAAAGACCAGCTTCATTAATTCTTCAGACAATGTGTTTTGGGGGTTTTTCTTTAAGGAAAAATGGAATCTTTCAACATAATCTTCTAGTGGCTCCTCCTCTTTTTGTGACATCCTAAAGTTGCCATCTCTCCTCCTATCATGTCCTTGGTAGTAATCTTGGTATTTCTCTAAGAATCTCTCCTTCATTGTATCCCAGTCTAGAATGACATCTTTTCCTAGCCCCATAAACCATCTCAAGGCTGCATCCTTGAGAGTGGTAGGAAAGAGTTTAAGCATGTAGTCATAGCTCCTACACTAGCTATCAAACTCAAACAGAAACATATCTGGGTCCTCTATCACTAGGCCATAGAAGATTGGTAATGTTGAAGGTGGAATGTTCTTTAGCACTACAGCCCTCTCCTGATCAATGCTAGGAAACTCAAACATTGCTTGCTCTGGTGGATCATCCACCACTACATCTGCCATGGTTCTAAAGGTCCCTTCTATAGTTGTGGAAGAAGCTGATGGAGATGTAGAAGGTGTTGATGAAGATGAAATAATAGGTCCTTCTTCAGCGATTCCTACTGTATAGTTGATAAAGTCAGCAGTGTCTTCTCTATCCTGATAATTTGAAGGGAAGAATCTACCTCGGTTGTCTCTCTACCTCCACATATAGTGGATTTGGCTTTTGTATATCAGCGGTCCTGCACAATGTTAGTACAATTTCTAGTGTTTCTTGAAAAGTAAATCTATCAACCCTAATGTTGGAATCAAAATTTAAGCTATGAAAACATTTAAAATGAGCCTATGAAGGTAGCACCATCCCCAGCAATGGCGCCAAAAATGTAGAGGAAAACTAATGCATTGTAGACTTGACACAATTCAAGGGTAAACCTATCTAAACAATCCACTTGACATTATATACCTACATTAAATTATCAACTAAGGAGCATAATCTTATGATGGCACTTGAACTATATGTGCCTTCAGGGATCATATTCTCCTAAACTATCCTATTCAAACCTACTCAAATTATTCTACTTTGCTAGAACTCACAAAAATGCAAGAACAATAAAAATAGTTATAGAACCTAGTGGCTATGGGTACCTTCAACATAAGTTGTAGATAACTGCTAACAACAAGAAAATATAGAACTAATCCAAAACCATTCAAAATGATGAGAAAGCTAATGCTAACCTCTGGAGGACTAAGATAGATCAATTATGCATTTGTTCCTGAACCACAACTATTATATTTAACAATAAGAGTATTCTACTTAACCCACCATGCATTTATAAAATATTGGAAAACAACTTTAGCAAGAATGCATAAATGAATAAGAAAAAAAAATGAAGTGAAGATCAGTACATTGAGTGGCCGGCTCAGGAGACTGACTCAGCTGAAAATCAAATCTAACTCAGATAATCACACATATAACACATAGTTTCATTCATTCCATATCACAGAATACTTCAAACAGAATCTTCTTTGCAGATTATATTCAATAATTGCATTTCAACAATTCATGTCTGGAGAAAATAACTAACTGTTGTATCTTCTAATAGTGAAAAATAACTAACAACTGAGTAACTAAGTAACTTGGTAACTAACTTGACCCTAATCTCATCCCCTAACTTATACAAATGGGAGAGTCTTATTCAACTACCAACTAACTACAATCATTAATCCATTCCTAGATATTAGAATACAGAGTTAAGATTGATTTATTAATTCTAATTGAACAGGGGAAGGAGAATCCCATTCAAATAAGAATTCCTATGCAATGGCTCATATGAGAAACACATAAGTTATGTTTAGAATCTTGAAACAAGTCTACTTCTGCATTTATTCCTTCCCATAATGATTCATGTTCAGCTTCTAGCTATCTACACTTGACATCTTGATTTCAACTTCCTTCAATCCCCTATTCTGTGACTTGCTACAAATTCTCCTCTCCTTGATGCCATGTGCTTGCTGTTGCACAAGGGTTAATCCACAAAAGATATGCATGCAAATAACCTTCATAATTAAACCATAGAATCTCATCTATATTGCATACATACTTATGTTCAAATCATTTAATTTATAAATATCTTCACCATATTTCATATTAACAAAATAGGTTCAAGATTTTGCAGAATATATAAAAAGATAGTATATCATGATAGTAATGTTTGAAAAGTATCTGGAAGATCATGTGCAAAAGGTTTGAAAGCATATAAAAACAACACAAAAGAGGCCAATATTTAAACCCATCAGTAATCACGATCCTAAGAGTGATTGAGATTTTGTACATGTACATCTTTTTGATGCACCACATTTTGTGATAGTGGTGATTTTGTATATCATGTATCAAGGCACTGAATGTATATATGAGGTTTTTGTGACTTTGGTCAACATAGATATATGTTATGTGTTCATATTATGATGTATTATGGATGATTTATTTAAATGCTTTTGTGATTTAATGTAAACAACTTGGTTAAATTGTTTAATTAAATGCTACAAAGATCTAAATTATGTGATATGTATGGTTAATTAAATGAAATTTTGATTTAAGTAAACAACCTAATAAGATTGTTTCGTAAATACAAAAATGATCTAATTAATATATGTGATGAATGGTTTTTGATAATCAAATTGTGATCTAATTAAACAATATAATAATATCATTTAATCAAATGCAACAATGATCTAATTAATCATGGTGTTGTTTATTTGCGATGTTTAAAATGACAACATTATCCAATTAAATATTATACAAGATCTAATCAAATAATGGAAAGGCTAATTAATTGCATCCACAATTAACTAGAACAACATGGTAAGAATGAAAGAAATTTTCACTAACTAGGAAAATTACTTGATGTTCTTGAAGACAACTAGATATGTGTCAAGAATGAAGAAACAAAATGCAATAATGGGAAGCAAAGCATTAAAAATACTAAACTATCCAATTCCATGTGCTTTAAAAAAAAACTAGCCTACCATGTAGGAAGAAACATTATTTAATTGAAATCAAACATATGAAAAGAAATCAAGCTAGACATAGAATCTAAGTAAGTGCATAGCATTAATAGGTTCTTTGAGAGACTTACCATCTATTGTAGAGAGTTGATAGCACCTAATCCATATACTTCAGTGATGATGTAGGGTCCTAACCAGTTTGGACTAAATTTTCCTTTTGCACCTAGATGAGGGTTGACATTATGTTGATTCTCATATAGGGCTAGGTTGCCTACTTCGAATGAGCGATGGATGATGCGTTCATTGTAGTTTCATGTAAAGTTCTTTTGATAAGCTTAGAGATGTTTGAGAGCATGGATGCACTATTCATTGAGCATCTCAATTTGTGAAGTCGATGAGGCCATTGAGGGAAATTCATAGTGAAGGAATTTCCAACTCCAAAGGCATGATTGCATTGGCACCATGCACAAGATTGTACAAGGTAGTACTTATAGTTGTACAAATACTCATGCAATAGGCCCATAATGCATAAGAGAGTTAAGTATGCCAACCTTTACCATGTTTGTGATAGTCTTTCAGAGAATTTATTGAATGGTTTTATTAGAAGCTTCTTCTTGGCCATTTGATTGTGGATAATATGGCATAGACAAGTGATGTTGAATGTGAAATTTCTTTAAGAACTTATTCACTTCTTTGTTCTTAAACAAGGAGTCATTATTACAAACCAAAGTAGAAGGAATCTCAAATCGAGAAATGATGATATTGAGGAGGAAGCAGCATATTACTTCAGCAATCGTGGATCAAAGTGGAATAGCTTCAACCCATTTCATAAAGTAATTTGTAGCTGTGATGGTAAAAGTGTGACCTTGAGAAGGAGGAGAAATTTTTCCAATAAGATCTAAACCCCACATGAAAAATGGCCAAGGGGATACTTGGGCATGAAGTTTCTAGGAAGGAGCTTGGATCAAATTTTTATGTTGCTAGCATTAAGGGCACTTTTTAATGAAAAAAAGGAATCTTGTTCCATGCTTTTCCAATAGTAACCCATGTAAAGAAAATTTTGAACCAAAGATCTTCCACCAAAATGTCCCCCGCAAGCACCTAAATGGGCCTCTTTGAGGGCAATGGGGGTCTCTACTTTAATATTTAAAGAACATAGAAGGAGGCCATTGTAACCTTGACAATAGAGAACATTAGAAAGAACATGATATATCTTGCAACAAGCTTACAAATATGAGCTTGAGCATTTTTGGATGAGGCAGTCAGGAAGGTACTATCATGCAAATAATTGAACATATGGGAGTACCATTCTTTTGAATCTATGTTGTAACAAAAATACATCATAAGAGCTATTAGCTATAGCTGGTGAAGATAGAGTATGAATGATGAATTGCTAATCAATAGGAGAATCTTTGAGGGATATAAGGGAGGTATCACTCGCCATTGCATCTGCATGTCAATTGTCATTTCTTGGAATTGTATCAATAATAAAAGAAGAGAAACAATTCAACAATGATAAAGCCAAATCATGATAAATTGAGATAACTTATCATGCTTTGCTTGATAAGATCCAGTAACTTGTTTTATGATTAATTGTGAATCACCAAATATGTGAAGAACATAGATATTGAGTGACAATATGGCACACAAGCCTGTAATAAGGGCTTCATACTCAATGATGTTGTTTGTATAGAGAAAATTTAGATAGCATGAAAGGGGAATCATCTTTCCAGAAGGAGGTGCTAGTACAACACCAGCACTGGAGCTAGTTTGACACCTAGATCCATCAAAGAATAAATACCATAGCTAATCGACATCTAGAGAGATGATATTATCATCGAGGAAGGATTATTGATGGGGAATAGAGAAGGGGGAGGGAGCATTAGCTAAGTGGTTGGCTAATGCTTGACATTTTATTACCTTTTGAGAGACAAACTTGAAGTCGAATTCTATTAACAATATAACCCATTTAGCTAGACACCCTAAGAGATCCATTTTTAAAAATAAATGCTTGAGAGGATCAAATTTAATGATGACATGCATTTCAAGATGGAGAAGGTAGTGTCTTATCTTATGCATCACAAATACGAGAGCAAGACACTACTTCTCTATTGAAGAATATCGAATCTCATAATCCAGTAGAGTTTGGCTAATATAATATACAACAGATTCTCTGCCTTCATTATCATTCCTAGTCAATAAAGCTTCTAGAGCATGAGAAGAGGTAGAAGTGTAGAGAAGAAAGATGTTGTTATATGGAGCCTAATCAAACTTAGAGGTTAAATTTTCCCCACTTTTGTCGGTGCGGCTTCCCCCCCCCCCCAAAGTATTTTACGGGGGAGTGCAGGGGGGCAGAGCCCCTCTTGTAGGGCATTGCCTATTATTTTATAAAGATGTCGACAATTATTTTTCTATTGGCTGCCATAAAAAACCCTATTTTTGTAACCGACATAAGTCTTGATAAAAAGGCTAAGGGTTAGGGTTTCTGTTGATAATATATCTGTAGCACATTGTAGTGGGTTTGGGTTACAAGAGATTGCTAGTTGTAATTAGTTCTATTTGTTGGATAATAATATTAGACTATCTATTGGTGAATGTAGCCCAAGTTTGAGTGAACCACATTAAAATTGTCTCTCCCTATTTTATTTTTGTGTATTTTTCATTCCTCTGTTTAATCTATATTTGCATTTAACTAACAACTTTTGCATGTTATTCCTAACAAGTGGTATTAAAGTGGGTTGTGTTCGATTATCCTCTACAAGAAGGTCTCACAGTTGAGTGAGAGTCTCGCGATTGAGTGGGAGTAATGGCAGACAAGGGTAAATTGAAGGTACATAAATTCAATGGGTAGAACTATCAGTTATGGAAGATGCAAATGGAGGATTATCTCTATTAGAACGATCTATGGAGACCATTGCAAAGGAAAGCCAAGAAACCAGTAGCAATGACTGATGAGGATTGGAAAGTTTTGGATAGAAAAGCACTATGAAGCATTCGTTTGTGCTTGGTGCCATCAGTGGCATTCAATATTTCAAAAGCAAAGACAATAGATGAGTTGATGGAGACATTGGCAAAGTTGTATGAAAAGCCTTCCACTTTGAGTAAGGTATTTCTTATGAGGCGTTTATTTAATATGAAAATGGTAGAAGGTGGATCAGTTACTGATCATTTAAATGAGTTTAACATAGTTACCAGTCAGTTGACTTCTGTAAATGTAAATTTTGATGAAGAAGTTAGAGCTCTCTTGATATTATGTTCTTTTCCTGAAAGATAGAATAGTTTGCTAATGACGATTAGTAACTATGTTTCTGGTTCAAATACATTGAAATTTGATGATGTTGTTGGTGTTATTTTGAGTGAGGAAATCCATAGGAAAATCTCAAGTGGATCCACGTCAGGCAGTGTTTTGAATGTAGAAAGCAGGGGTAGATCAAAGGAGAGAGGAAAAGGTTTTGGAGGTCATGGAAAGTCATGAGGAAAATCAAAGGACAAGAGGTCCCAATCTAGAGGAAACAAAGATTGCTGGTACTATGGGAAACTAGGTCATCTGAAGAAAGATTGCTGGTCTCGGAAGAATAAAGGAGACAAACAAGAAGGCAATAAGGAGGCAAATGTGGTAAGTAATAAATCTAAAGATGATGCTTTGATTCTTTCCCTAGATAATGCTGATGATTCATAGTTTTTAGATTCAAGGGCCTCATTTCATGCTACACCCCATAGAAGTTATTTTCTTGATTATGTCCAAGGGGATTTGAGGTTGGTTTATTTGGGAGATAACGAACCATGTCAGATTGTTGGAAAGGGAAGAATTAAGATTAAGTTGTAGAATGAGAATCATTGGCTACTACAAGAGGTAAGGCACGTTCCAAGGTTGAGTAGGAATTTAATTTCAGCAAGGCAGCTAGGTGATGAAGGTTGCATAGTTACTTTTAGTGATAAAAATTGGAAGGTTTCAAGAGGTGCCTCATTAGTAAAAAAGGTGTAAAAGTAGGCACCTTATATCTTTGTATAGGTCATACTATTCCTTCTACTTTAGTTGTTATAGAGAAAAATCAAATAGGTTTAGGAACAATTGATGCAGGTTTGCAGGCAGAGACTGAAACAGTTGCTGCAAGTTCTACGACAACACTGTGGTATAACAAACTTGGGCATATGACTGAAAAAGGTATGAAGGTACTTCATTCTAAGAAAGTTTTACCAGGTCTAAAATGTATTAATATAGATTTTTGTGAAAGTTGTGTGTAGGGAAAACAAAAGAGAGTTAGTTTTCTCAAAGATGGGAAGCAAAAGAAAGATGAAAATTTAGAGCTTATGCATATGGATGTATGGGGACCAGCTCAGGTATCTTCTCTCGGTGGCTCTCAGTATCATGTTACATTCATAGATGATGCAACTAGGAAGGTTTGGATTTATTTCCTTTAGCAGAAATCTAATGTATTTGAAACATTTAAAAAATAGAGAAGTTTGGTTGAGAATGAGATGGGTAAAAGATTAAAATGTCTCAGATCTGATAATGGTGGTGAGTATTGCAACAAAGAATTAGAGGATTATTGTTCCTTTAATGGAATTCGTAGGAAGAAAACGGTTCCAAGGACTCCACAAGAGAATGAAGTGGTTGAGCACATGAATAGGACAATAATGGAGCGTGCAAGGAGCATAAGATTGCATGTTGGGCTGCCTTTAAACATGTGGGAAGAGGCTATCAATGCCATTGTATATTTATTTAACAGAGGTCCTTCAGTTCCTTTGGGTTGTGGTAGTCCAAAGGAAGCATGGATAGGTAGGAAGGTGAGTTATTCTTTTCTCAAAACCTTTGAATGTGAAGCATTTGCACATGTAGATTCTGAAAATAGAACCAAGCTAGATGCAAAATCAAAAAAGTGTATCTTCATTGGATATGGCATTGATAAAATTGGTTATAGGCTTTGGGATTTTAAAAATCTAAAAATTGTGAGAAGTAGGGATGTTGTATTCAATGAGAAGGTGTTGTACAAAGATCAATTACAGCAGCATGAGAAGAAAGAAAAGAATTGTGTGGTGTTGGATGATACTCTAGATAGTAATGTTCCAGTGGTTCCTCATGCTCTGCAAATGCAACAGGAAATACCACAAACTCCAGTGAATGTTAGACGGTCAATAAGGACAAGTAGACCTCCCGACAGGTTTTCTACATCTTTGTATTCTATTTTGTTAATAGATGTTGGTGAACGAGAAGGGTATGATGAAGCTATGCGGGTGGATACAAAGGTTTAGTGGGAGCATGCAATGGAAGAGGAAATGGACTCCTTTCTAAAAAATTAGACTTGGGAATTATGCAAGTTGCCTATAGGTAAAAAGGCTTTACCAAACAAATGGGTTTATAGGCCAAAAGAGGAAGATGGAGGTAAGAATAGATTTAAAGCTAGGTTAGTTGTAAAAGGATTTGCACAAAAAAAAGGAATTGATTTTGATGAGATTTTTTCTCTAGTTGTTAAGATGGCTTCTATTCATACTATTTTAAGTATTGTGGTTGTTGAAGATTTGCATTTGGACCAGCTAGATGTGAAAACTACTTTTCTCCATGGTGATTTGGAGAAGGATATATATGGAACAGCCCCAAAGATTTGAGGTCAAAGGTAAGGAGAAACTGGTGTGTAGATTGAAGAAGAGTTTATATGGCTTGAAACAAGCACCTCGGCAATGGTACTTGAAATTTGATAGTTTTATGGTTGAGCAAGGCTATCTAGTCGATGTAATTTTGACCATTGTGTTTATTTTAAGAAGTTAGATAATGACAGCTACATTATTTTGTGTTTATATGTTGATGACATGCTTGTAGCGGGGTCTAACATGGATCACATAAGTGAGTTAAAACAATAGTTATCAAAATCATTTGCTATGAAGGATTTGGGGGCAACAAAACAAATCCTTGGCATGAGAATTTGTAGAGATAGGAAGAACAAACAATTGACTCTATCTTAGGTTGATTATGTTGAAAAGGTGTTGTAGAGATTCTATATGGAGAATGCAAAAGTTGTCAACACACCTTTGCCTAGTCATTTGAAATTGACTAAGGAGATGTATCTAAAGACATAAGAGGAGGCAAAAAAAATGTCTAAGGTACCATATGCTTTAAATGTAAGTAGTTTAATGTATGCCATGGTATGCACAAGACCGAATATTGCACATGTTATAGGAGTTGTAAGCAGGTATATTAGTAATCTTGGATTGGAGAATTGGAAGGCAGTAAAATGGATTATTAGGTATTTGAGAGGTACATCCAATAAATATTTATGTTTTTGGGGCTCTAATATTGATTTAACAGGTTATGTAGACTTAGATTTGGTAGGGGATATAGATACTAGATGAAGTACTATAGGTTATACATCTTTACTATAGGTGGGACAACAGTGAGTTGGATCTCAAGGTTGCAAAAGGTGGTTGCTTTATCCACCACAGAGGTAGAGTATGTAGTTACAACAGAGGCAAGCAAGAAGATGATATGGCTATAATGTTTCATGGAAGAATTGGGAAAACAGCAGGCTAATAGTTATTTGTTTACGAATAGTCAAAGTGACATACATCTTGCAAAGAATTTTGCCTTGCATTCAAAGACCAAACACATATAGTTGAGGTATCACTTCATCTAGTCGGTGTTAGAGGATGGACAGTTAAGGCTGGAAAAGATACATACAAATGAAAATCTAGCGGATATGTTTATGAAGGTGGTGACAAGGGAGAAGCTGAGATCCTCTTCAGTTTCAGTTGGCCTTCAAGATTGAAAATAATAGAATCAGAACAATAGAGTATGGGGTGCTTATTTCTAGGGGAAGCTACATGGGTAACGGTGTTTGATCAGTCTCAAAGTGGGAGATGATATGGTGTGGAGTCTGATTAGTCTCCAAGTGGAAGATTTTTGTTATATGGAGCCTAATCAGACTTAGAGGTTAAATTTTCCCCACTTTTGTTAGTGTGGTTTCCCCCCAAAGTTATTTTTCTATTGGCCGCCATAAAAAAAAACCTATTTTTGTAACCAACATAAGTCTTGATAAAAAGGATAAGGGTTAGGGTTTCCATTGATAATATATATGTAGCACATTTTAGTGGGTTTGGATTGCAAGAGATTGTTGGTTTTAATCAATTATATTTGCTGGATAATAATATTGGACTCTCTGTTGGTGGATGTAGCCCAAGTTTGGGTGAACCATGTTAAAATTGTCTCTCACTATTTTATTTCTGTGTATTTTTCATTCCTCTGTTTAATCTATATCTACATTTAATTGGTATCTTTTACATGCTATTCCTAACAAAAGGGACGTCCAAAAACTATTGGTGTTAAAATAGGAGGATTAGCCAAATAGTATCTAAGATCTTGAAAGGATTTTTGGAAATCCTCATTCTAGTCAAAGTGAACGTTATTTTTAAGATGATTGAAGGGGAGAGTCCGATCCTCCAATTGCAAAATGAATTGGTGAATATCCTGAAGCTTTCCCTGTAAAGCATGAAGATGAGAAATGTTTCATGGAGGAGACATATTCACAATAGCGTCAATCTTCGTATCGACCTCAATACCATGATGAAATACAATAAACCCTAGAAATTTTCCACTATCAACATTGAAGACACATTTATGGGGGGTCCAAGCACATGTTGTAGAGATGAATACATTTGAAAATCTGGTGGAGGATTTTGACGTGATCTTAGTGCAAAATTGATTTGGCAAAAATGTCATCGACATAGTCATCCAAGATGTTGTGAATAAAATCATAAAAGATGAGGGTCATAGCTAGTTGGTAAGTCACACCATCTTTTTTTAAACTGAAAGGCATGACAACCCAACAAAAATTACTGCAAGGTGATGTAAAAGTAGTTTTGTATTGATCCTGGGAATTTATGATGATTTGGTTGTAACTAGAGAAGTCATACATGAAAGAAAGTAAGCCATGATCAGCAATAGAATCCATTATCATGTCAATGTTTGGAAGGGGGAAATCATCCTTCAAGGATTCCTTATTGAGATCATTAAATTCAATGCAAATTTGAATATGATTATCAAGTTTAGCGACAACAACAACATTCGATATCTAAGATGAATAGTCTATTGGGCAGATAAAGCCAACTTGTAAAAGCTTCTCTATCTCAGCTTTGACCATTAATGCTACCCTAGGATTCATCTTTCAGATCTTTTGCTTGACCGCATGGGCATCGAGATATAGCACGATATTATGTGTCATAATCTGTGAGTCAATACAGGGCATGTCCTCATATCACCAAGTGAAGATTTCAAGAAATTCATGTAAAATAGAAGAGTGATCTTGTTGTTCTTCAAGATTTAAATACTTTCCTATCTAAATGAATTTTTCTTTATTTGTCCAATCCATCAAGACATCGACAATGTCTCCAACTTGGAGAGTGTTGCAGTCTAGGATATCACATGGATGAGTGGATTCTTGAGGTGTGTAGTGAGATGTTTGGATGTCATATGATAAAGTAGATGTTTCTCCAAAGTATGTGCGAGCATTTAAATAGTAGGGGAAACCTCGATTATGATGATATTTGGGTATGTGGTCATAAATACCTAAGAATTTAGCTAAAGCCTCATTTGTTGAGAAAGAGTCAAGGGAAATAGTGTTAAAACTGGAACTCACCTCGATCATTTCTAGTTAAACCTAAGAAAGAGAAGAAGAAGTTGGAGAAGAAAAAATTATCATGTTAACATTTAAAGAGGGATGATGAGAGGTGTGAGAGGGATGAGAAGGACACTATCCCAAGTCTTTGGAGTAATTGTTTAGATTAGCCTCTAAAGGGACTTTGATGCCTTTCTTCCTTCAGCCACATTCGTCACCCCTTTACCCAATTCAAGATAAGATGTGAAAACCAAAGCCATAATAAGATTCCATTTTCATAAAAGGTGTAAAATCACAATTAGTGGTGTAGTCAATATTATATATAGTCACATGTATCTACTGAAGCAAGAGGAAAAGAAGGTTCTAGTTTTTTAGAAGAAATAGGTTTTTGAAAGAGAAGTGGAAGCCACTTTTGGAATATTAGGTTTAGATGGTGGGGCTTTATATTCTCCAACAAACAAAGGAGTAAAGTACAATGAACCCTAGTCATCATCTAGATATACAATTGGAGATGAATCACTTTCCTTATCATGATTATTATCAATAGTAGAGGATTAAAAATTAACTCTTGTTGAAGATGGGATTAAGTTCTATAGTGTTTTAGATACAGTAGGTTGATTTAGGATTCATATCAACCTTAAATGTAAAGTCTTTGTTGTTATGAACAAACTTTATTGAACCATGTAGGGTAGATGGAATTGCACCCATGGCATGAATCCATAGTCTACCAAGAAGAAAGTTGTAGGCAACAGCACCGAGCATGACATGTATCACAGTAGGAAGAACTACAAGGCCCAATGCAATCGGTAATATGATTGTGCTAAGATTCTATCTGCTGACATTGTCAAAGCCACAAATTGAGAGAGTTTCAAGTGAAATATATGATGTATCTATATCGAGTCTATGTAATAGGTTTATCCCAGAAACGTTGAGACCTGATCCATTCTCGATAAGTGTACATTTTACTGTTGAACCTCTATCGAAGGTAAATCATGTTTTTAAAAGACAATATTTGAAGCAGTCAAATGCATAAAGTCTAACCAAGCTGCTACATCATTCATCTTGATGGAAGGTGGAACTATGACCTTCTATAAAGCCTCTTGGAGCATCTCATGGTATGCAGGTGACATTTGAACCAACTCCTAGAGAGAGATCTTAGTCAGAGTAGCATGAAGATTCTCTACTAGATCATACTCTCTTCTAGTGTTCTGAGGAATGTGAGGAGCTAAAGGAAGAAGAGGTGCAAAAACTAAAAGTTAAGTAGGAACAAAAGAAGATTGTTTACTCTATTTGTTAAGTCTAGTGTTGTATATGTGAGCGATCACATGGTAATGAAGTGGCTAAGACACATTTGAAGTAATTGATCTTGCAACATTGGTGAAGTAATCAGGAGGTCGAAGTGGGTTTTGAAATAGGTCACCCTTAAGTAAGAAAACATGAAACTTGTAGCACATCAGTCTTCACAATCTTGGTGGTACTCATGAATGATTAAACATTGCTTTTACTTCTTCTGAATGAGTCGGTAGGACCTACACATCTCCAAACACTTCCTGAACTCCGCACAACAAGAACATTGTGGTACACATCATCAACATTCCTTGGTTAGGTAGGCAAGAACATAACCTAGCAACACCATCATTCTAGACCACAGCTAGTTCCAAAGAGAGCAGAAAACACCTTAGAAAAAGTATCCTCAAAATCCTAGCTACTAGAGCAAAATTCTCCTCAAAATCAATGCCTTCAACTTAAGAATAGCCCTTACACACCAATCTTGTTTTATTTCTCACAACTTCACCATCTTCATTCAGCTTGTTCCGGAACACCCACTTTGTTCCTATGACATTCTTATTGGCTGGTTCGGGAACCAATTCCCATGTCTAATTTTTCTCTATTTGATTCGATTCTTCGTCCATTACCTTCAACCATCCATCATCGTTTCTAGTATCAGCAAAGGTTTTGTGTTTTACCTTTGATAATAAACACAAATTCACTTGCACACTTGCCTTTGTAAACCTTCTCCTAGTCTACACACCTTCATTCTTATAGATCCAATGATTTGTTATGTTGAATGGTTCTTTTGATTATACTTTCCTGGAGTCTTAAGGATTTTCTTTAGTTCTTGTTCCTTCTCTTCTTTCTCTTCTTCTTCTTCTTCTTCAATGCAGGGAAATATATCAAATCCACAGTCCTCTAGTTCTTGTGAGATCTAATACAAGTCTTCATCCACCTTAACATTTGTGCTTTCAATCATCTTTACCAACCTCTTGTTGTATCATCTATAGGCCTTGATTATGGTTGAGTAACCAAGAAAGATCCCTTCATCACTCTTTGAATCAAACTTTCGTAGTTCATCTTCATCTCTTTTGATATAGCATTTGCTACCAAATATCTTGAAGTATTTGATAGTGGGAGGTCTTCCATACCATAGCTCATAAGGGGTCTTAGTGTTATTGACCCTCAACTGTACTCTGTTGAGTAGGTAAATAGTAGTGTGAACTCCTTCCTTCCAATACATATTAGGCAGATCTGCATCTTTCAACATTTCCCTAGCCATCTCTTGCACAGTTTTGTTCTTCCTTTCCACTACCCCATTTTGTTGAGGGGTCCTATGAGCAGACAGATGTCTCCTAATACCATGATCTTTACAAAACTTTTCAAATTCATTTGAAGTAAACTCACCTCCTCTATTAGATCTTAAACATTTGATCTTAGCATCCATTTCATTCTCAACCATTGATTTGAAAACATTAAACTTATCAAAGGAATATGATTTTTCTTTTAAGAAAGTAACCCAAGTCATTCTAGAATAATCATCAATAAGCAACCTGAAATACCTTTCACCTTGTTAACTCTTTATTCTTGTAGGGCCACAAAGGTTAGTGTGAATTAGCTCTGGGCAATGGCATTGAAGAAGAAAACTCCTTTCTCTTGAAATTTGTCTTTGTTTGCTTTCCCATTTGACATTCCTTGCATAATGTGTTTGCAAGATTGGTTATCTTAGGCGTGTCTCTCACTGCATGAATAGAGTTGATCTTTACCATATTATCAAAGTTGATGTGTCCCATCCTCTTGTGCCACATAAACACTCACTAGATTGAACCAGTAAGCAAGTTCTTCTATTTACCTCCTTTAGATGATAGATATCACCATATGTCTTGATGCCTTCTACAACTAATTTTTTGGACCCTGCCTTCCTGATTTCACAACCTTTGGTAGGAAAGTTAAGATCCTTTACTACACATATAGATAACACTGAGAAGATTATGCTTTAGCCCTTTGACATAGAGGACATCCCCAGTCCTATTCTTCCCATCAATAGTTATAGAACCATTTCCACATATTTGTACTGACTCATCACCACCAAACTTAACAACTCCACCATTCCACTTCTCAAGGCTAATAAACTTCTCTTTGTCACCATTCATTTGGTTAGAACAACCATTATCAATTACCCAAGAATTGGCTTCTTCATTTGCATGGAAGTCAATCTATACAACAACTGATTTTTCATTATCTTGATCATTTTGCAAGGTATCAGACTTTTTACAATTCCCAATCATCCTTTTTGTCACCAACATTCAAGCCATGAAAAGTGTTTCATCATTTGAATCATCATGATCCTCATCTTTTGAAGAAAAACTGATCTCTATGGAATACATACTTGTTTTGAACTTGTCTCTGTTGTTACTACCCCTTGATTCTTTAAGAGGACATTTAGAAGAAAAATGACCAATTTTCCACAATTGAAATATTTTAAAGGTAACTTACCTTTGTATTTGCTAGTGCCCTTATTCAATCTTCTTATAATGTTTGCCTCTACCTCATCAAGGTCATCATCTTGATCAACTGCTTTATCTTTTGTCTTCTTACTCACTTTGAATGATGCTTCCTTCTTTGGAGCACCTTTGTCAAATTCTCTAATTTCAAAAGTTGTGAGAGAACCAAACAATTAATCTACTGTATATGTATCCAAATCCTGAGTCTCCTCAATAGTAGATACCTTATGATTGTAAGATTTAGGAAGAGTTCTCAATACCTTCTTCATAATCTCATCTTCTTTCACTTTTCCACCATGACTTGTGATGCCATTAACTATTTCATCCACTCAGAGCATGTAACTGGCAATGTCTTCATCTTCTATCATCCTCAAGGTCTCAAATTTGCTTTTGAGGATTTGCATCTTAGCTTGCTTCACTTTACTATCTCCTTCATAAATGCTTTCAAGTTTTACCCAGACATCCTTAGTAGATTTGCAACTCATTACCTTTAGAAGTTATGAATCAGCTAGCCCACTCATGATAACACTCTTTGCCTTGGCATTATTATCATGCAACCTAATCTCATAAGCATTTGTAGGCTCAGAAGCAAGAGCAGTGTAACCCTTCTTGATAGCTTTCAAACACCAAACCCTAGAGAAGATAGATAGTTTTCCATCCTTAGCTTCCAAAAGGAAGAATTTGTTCCATCAAACACAAGTGCCTTGTGAGATCCATTATGAGCCATCCCAGACCATCCTCAAGTAGTTAGGCTTCTTTTGAGTAACTTGGCTTTGATACCAATTGTTGAACACACCAGGATACTGAGAGGAGGTGAATCAATATCTAAACAAACTTTAAATCCTTCAAAGTAGATTAAAACTTAAACATTACAAAATCAACATAAACATGAAAGATCAACACAATGCACATCAACACATAACACTAGATATACATGGAAAACCCCAAAAGGGGAAAAACCATGGTGAGGATTAACTCACAATATATGAAGCTCAAATTTACAACTTTGTTTTAGGTCTACAACCCAAGGAAGCTACTACTCCATGTTGACTTTGTTTTAGGGCTACAACTGAAGGAAGCTACTACTCCTTGAAGAAAGGTTTTAGGGTCACTCCTAAGGAAGCTACTACTCCCTAATGACTTTGTTTTAGGGCTTCAACTCAAGGAAGCAACTACTCCCTAAACTAAGAACAAACTCAGAAGAGATTACAACATGACAGTCCTTCTACTGTCTGAAACTGACAATGAAGCTTACACCTTTGATGATTGAAATTCTACCTCTTCACTCTTCTTCTGATGATTGGATCAGTTAGGCACACTCTTCACTTCCCTCCTGTCATAAAAAATGTCTTCAAGATGAATCAAGACAACCCTTATTTCTTCTTCTCTTTCTCCTTCAGTCGCACATCATAATACATATCATATTCATATTCTACTCTTCACATGTTAATCTTTGCAATCATACCTTACCTAGATCAACTAGGTTTACAATATATACATGACATTACATTTATTTCATTACAAGTTGGCCAATACAACAAGAATATTACATTTTACAAGTCAGACAGAGTTCACACAACATGAAACATGCATAGGGCAAGCCCTATTATGAACTACACACTACTTCAGAAAGAGACACATGCCTTGCGGATCCCAACACATGCTTAGCCCGATCCTAAATAACCTTCACAGCATCATCCTTCAAGGAATAACATCCACATGCTTCACAAATTTGAAATAGGTCACCCTTAAGAAAGAAAACATGAAGCTTGTAGCACATCAGTCTTCACAATCTTGGCAGTACTCATGGATGATTAAACATTGCTCGTACTTCTTGCAGATGAGTCAGCAAGACCTACACAACATCTCCAAACACTTCTTTAACTCCACACAACAAGAACAATGTGGCGTAAATCATCAACATTCCTCAGTCTGCCAGGCAAGAACATAACCCAGCAACACCATCATTCTAGACCACAGCTAGTTTCAGAGAGAAAAGAAAACACCTTGCGGATCAATAGGAAACATCACAAGGTCATTAGGATCATCTTTCATCAGCCAATTTAAAATTTCAAGAAGAAACAAGTTGGCATGCATCATTAGCATATGTTCTGAGAACAACTAGGCATCTGAAACCATCTATATCACCTCTATCATTTCAAAACTAAACTTGCAAACCTCTAAAACACCTAAAAATACAATGTAGTGTGCATTGAACATCTCTTATCATGCCCACAAAACTGCATGAGCAATCCTTCACTTATGGAGGAATGCAAATCATTCCAAATAGCCTTCATCATCACATTATGTTGCCAAAGCACAGACCAGAACTCTATCACTTATAACTTTCACTGTGGAGGAGAAAATGACTTGAACTCTTGGAGATAACACATTCTCAACACACTGAACTTAACTTCTACACTGCATGACCATAGCTTCAAATGCGAAGGAATACAAAGCATTTTACTGAGCAGTCTTCCAGGTAGCTTCCTACAGCAGAAACCTTCACCAGCTTCTGGAGGCCAAAACCTTCATATGACATCACATACTTCCTTAGGAACAACAGGAAGGATCATACAACATGCTATAGGTCATCAGGAACATCTTCTCATCCTCAACATAGCTTCTAATCCTATCTTAATATTTCATCATGAAATCATCCCTACTGACCACAAACATGCTCAATACAACTTTGCTTGACACTAATCAAGGCATGACATCCAACCATGAACATCAGCAACCAATCATGAACATTAGGAACATCACTACATCTATGTTTCTATACTTGCGTATCATCATCACAAACTGAGTGTTGACCTCACTCTAACTGTTGACATCAATGATAACACATATTGCCAACAGGCCACTGTATTTGTCAAATGAAAGAGTTTCCACACCAACTGGAGAGGGGTATGCAAGAATCTTAGAAGATAAAGGAGAGCCTAACCATGCAAATGTAGGAGCAACATAAGGTAGCTCACTAGGAATTGATGGAAATACCTCTAGAATGGAAAATAGTATGGAATTAGTTATAAGAAAAGAAGGTGGCTCTCTTATTAAGATGAAGGTAATCTCAATGTCATAATAGACGAAGTCCAAAAGTGATGATAGAGGTAAGCTTGATATCATAACCAAGGACTCTAAATATTATAACATAGGTAAGCTCAATGTCACAATAGAGGAATCTCAACCTGACCATAAAGGTAAGCTCAATGTCATAACTAAGGACTCTTAGTATTATAACAGAGGTAACCTCAATGTCATAATAGAAGAGTCACAATATGATGACAAAGCTAATCTCAATGCCATGTATAAATGTCAAAGAAGCATGAAAGCCTAGGCAAGCTAGACAAAGGTAAATGTCGATGTCCAAGAAAGTGCACCTAGCTAAGAGAAGAATAAAGAAAATTCTATAAAGATAACAATGTGCCTCCAATAAATGTAGAAGATAGAGAAGAAACATGAACAAGAGACTCAAACTTCGACTCATTAGAAGAGGTGTGTTTAGTTTTTGTATGAAGAGAAATATATGTCGATATAAACAAAATAGGCTCCATAGCTATAGAAGGCTAAGCTATGGGAGAAGTATGTGTATGAGAAGCATCATATCCAATATCATATTCATCATGAGCAAGGAAAGTGTCATGGATTTGTGTGCATTCAAGTACCGAATCGATGTCATCATTATGTAAAGTAGGAAAAGGTGCATCATAAGATGAGACATGAATGATGCCTATATCAATAAGGTCTTGTATTATATCTTTTAATTCTTGACATTGATTGGTAGAATGACCAAGCACATTATGATACCCACAAGAAAGAAGTGTGAAATAATTATGCTTAGAAAATTTCTTGTACGTAGGAGGGGGAAGAGTGATCAACTGAGTCTCCAAGAGAGTGGATAGAATATTCTTAGGAGATTCATTGGAAGAATGTTCAATATGTATCAAAGGGGGACTTTCGGCCAATGTGACATTTTTGAAGTGATGATTAATACTAGCATGCTTACCATTATCTGTAAGAGGGAATTCATCCTCCAAGGAAAGAGGAGGGTATGAACGAGAAAAAAGTCCATCTTGGCAAGATAAAGGATCAATAAAAGCATGAGCCTCATCATCATTCAAAGAAGAGTCATCAAAAGCACTGAATCAGATTTTATCACTAGAACTTTGAGAATGATGTAGTGAAGAAATGTCATCAACCATAAGGATAGGATCCTCACAAGTGATGAAGGAAGAGAGAGAGATCTCTACATCCTTTGGGAGGTCCAAAGAGTTTGAACATGTAACCAAAGTGGGGGAGGATAGAAAGAGGTCTTCTCATCCTTAGTGATGTCCAAGGAGCCTAAACATGCAAGCAAAGAAGGGAGAGAAGAGAAAGAGATATCCACATCTTTAGTGATATCCAAGGGGCTTGGACATGCAACCGAAGGAGAGATAGAAGGTAAAGAGGTCCCCAAATCCTTAGTGATGCCCAAGGAGTTTGAACATGCAATCAGAGAATGGAGAAAAATAGGAAGAGACATGGAATCATCATGGACTATGGAAGATGTGGTAGAAGAGGAAGAAGAACTATCACCATCATCTATTTGATGATAGGTCATGGAGATGAATGTAGTGAAGTCTTCTAATATAGAAGGAGAAACATCCATAAGAGCCATGAACCTATAAAGATCAGATATACCATAAAGGATCTCATACATGGAACATGTAGAGATATCCATATCATAAATGACATCTATGTGATCTAAAGCATATGGATGAATATAAATGAAATGAGAGAATATTTCATAATCCATGAGATATGCATGCAAAGATTCTGAAGAGAAATAACTAGAAGAATCCATGATTAATAATTTTTTTAAGGAGTTGGCAATCCAGTTGAAGACTGCCATTTTTCTCTTTTAGGACTATGGAACAAGGTTCAGGGTAGCACTCTAAAAAAAAATTGTTTTGACGAAAGAATTTTTTATTTAACTTTTGAAAGAAAAAGGAAGAAGTTTTGTGCTAGAGAGGCAGGTTCACCAAAATTTAATGTAGAAAAAGTGATACCTCTACTTTTTACATTGCATTATATGGCCTGGCTACAATAAAAAGGGCTAATTTATAGGAAACTAAATATAGAATCAGAAAATTGAATTCAGAATAGTAAATAGTAGAAAAGGAGGAACCTGGAACCAAAAGATGGAGCTCTTAGTCTAGGATGCTAGCATGGTGCATGGACATCTGTGCAAGGCGCTACAATCCTTCCACGTGTTGTTATCCTAGAAAGTCACAAAACATAAGGTTTTTCCTATATTTCATACTAACATGCACAACAGGGAATAAAAACAACACAACAGTAAGTGAGGGGATACCAAAATACATATAAATGATGAAATGAAGCTAAAGTAAATAATTCAAATGAAACAATAAAATTACAAGAAAAGGGGAAGACACTTGCAAACCTTCGTGCAATTGAGTGTTTCCTAAAATACTTGTAGTTGAAACAAAAGAAAATGTTGGGGTTGTTTTTGCTTTCGGGTCAAACCCCTACTTTGGTATTTCTACCTCCATAGTAGCCAATGATAAAAAAAATTTAAAAAAATAGTATGTGACCCTATCCTACATGCATCTAGGAATTAAGATCAGTGAAAATAAATAAATTGAACTAGAAATATTATCCCTGGTCTACAGGGAGAAAATATTTTAGTGTATGAATAGAAATAAGGGTGATGGTCAATACCAAGATTTGCCAATAGAGATTGAATGAAATAAAGACAAGAAAAACTTTTAATGCTTTGTTTAAACAAGAAGGAAACTCATCCAAACAATATTACCAGCGTGATGTAGAAGGTGAAATAACACTTGTAGTTGTCCAAGAAGATTTGAGCAGCATGTAGTATCAACAATGGAGTTTTTCAACCAAGCACAACCATGAGAGAGCATTTTCCAAGAAGGTAAGAATATATGAGGGTTAGATTCAAAAATTACTTTTGCAAGAGATGAAAAGGGAAGATGAAGGGTCAGATTTGAACGATGAAAGCATTTTTCTGATGATCGAATGTTATAGTAGGCGGTGATAGACCTGGTTGAACGAGAAATCAACATTTTAAATTTTTGGCACTTATTGGATTCTAGCGTGTCATGCAGATGTCCATGTGTAGCGCTAGTGTCCTATAGAAATTGCATAAAATTTAACATGTGTTCCCAACATAGCAAGAAGAATTAGAATCTGACAAAGAAATTTGGCAATCTGGCGAAGGAAGAGGCTAAGGCTCGGCTAAAATGATCCCTAAAACATGCTAAGGGAATGGACACTAAAGCAAGCCCAAAATATAACATGAAATTGCAAGGGCATGCAATTTTCTACGCTATCTATAGGATGAATTTGGAGATTTGGTTTCCAATGGTGTATGTGAGTAGAATGACTTCAAACCATTTGGTAAAATATTTAGTAGCTGTAATGATAAACTTAGTCCACTAGAGGAAGATGGGTTTATCTTGTGAATGAGGTCGAGGCCCCATGTAGAGAATGGCCATGGTGTAGTAATTGGTTGGAGAGATTATGATGGTGCATGAATTAAGTCCCATGCTTCTGGAAAGCAACACATTTCTTGATGCACTCACATGCATCCGATTCCATTATAGGCCAATAGTATCCTATTCAGCGCAAATTTTTGGCTAAGGTCATACCACTAGTGTGAGCGCCACAAATGTCATTGTGTACCTCTTGGATTGCTAGTGCAGCTTTGTTTGAGTTAAGACATCTAAGTAAGGTACCATCATAGCCCCTACGATAGAGCATGCCACTAAGGAGGGTAAAGTGATGGGCTTGGTGATTGAGGGTTTTGCATTGTTTGGAGGAAAAATGAGGTGGGATGGTTTGGTTGTTGAGGAAGGTGTATATGTCTTGATACCAAGGGGAATTGGGACAATGATTTCACACATTATTTCAGTGTCAAGGACATCATATGTTAGGACTAGAAGCTATTCAACTAGGAACTGATAATCTTGGGTCTCAGATTCCATTTCCAAAAGAGAGTCGATTGTAGCCATGGCATCAACAGCCTTATTATTTATGTAGGGGATCAATTCGAAAGATATGACTAGGAATTATTGATTAAGCCTATCCATCATAAACTTGTAAGGTATGAATTTGTCATCCTTAATAATAAATTCATCATTCACCTATTTTACAACTAGCTAAGAGTCCTCGTAGACTTGAAGATACTGTATATTCCATTTGATAGCCAATTTGAGACCAGAAATGAGCACTTCATATTTTGTGATGTTGTTTGTGCAAGGGACCCAATCTGGAATGCTTTAGGGATAAAGTCACCTTGTGGTGTGATGAACAAAATGCCTACTCTGGAGCCGTGCATGGTAAAGGAGCCATAAAAGTATAGAGTCCATGGTTTGTGTTCCTAGACATCTAGGATCGACTCATCTGGAAAGTTGAATTCCAATGGTTGTTTGTCCTATCATGGAGCTTCTGCTAATTGGTCAGCAATGATTTGTCCCATGATCACTTTTTTATTCACATATGTGATATCAAATTCACTAAGTAACATGACCCATTTTGTCATTCTGTCGGTAAGTGTTGACTTAGATAAGAGGTACTTGAGGGGGTCAATTTTGGAAATGAGATGGGTAGTGGCATTAAGCATATAGTGGTGGAGTTTTTGGGAGGCAAAGATGACGGCTAAGCATGTTTTTTAGCCCACAACCCCTTGAATTTGAAATTTGAAAATTTTGATTGTTTTATTATTGTATTATTTAACAATATGAAAACCTACAATAATTAAACTATATAAGTGAAAAATTAACTATTAAAATTTAAAATGAAACTATATAACAAAAATAAAAAACTTAAACTATTAAAAAGTTTATATATATATATATATATATATATATATATATATATATATATATATATATATATATATATATATATAATTTAAAAGCTAAACTATTAAATTTTAAAAAATAAATTAAACTATTAAAATCTAAAATCTAAAATTTAAATATTGAACTACTAAATGATTAAAATAAGTGTATTTTTTTTTAAATTACCTTTTTTTTTCTAATTTTACCGAGCATGCCAAATGTAGTGTATAGGTTAGAATTCAAAATGGAAACAAATGTATCAAAATATGTTCCCTAATTCCAAACTCACACAAAACAAGGGTTAAAGTATAAAATGGAAAGTAAATCGAATGATGCACACTTAAAACAACATTATACCTTCCATGATGTGGTGATTTGCTTCAAGATGATTTTGATGATGATGCATGGATGTTGAGTTGCTCTTGATCTCCTCAATGTAGCAACCTATACCTATGATTTTTTATTGATGTCAAATGCTTGAAGATGGGTTGGATTTATAGACTTGAGAGGAGATGAATGGAGGGCTAGGATTCAATCTGACAGTGGAGATTAATTAGCTTCTATGGTGGAATGAGAAGATGACAAGTGTCAATTTAAGAGATGTGTAAATGGACAAGACATGGATTGAGGGAAAATGGAGGGTTGAGATAATCTAAATTTGAATGAAGGGTGGAGATTGAAATCTCTTACACGTGTGAGAAGACTCATGGAGATTTGGGATGGGACATCTCACACATGTGTGAGAGTCACGTG
Source organism: Cunninghamia lanceolata (assembly GCA_027924645.1). Taxonomy (NCBI): domain Eukaryota; kingdom Viridiplantae; phylum Streptophyta; class Pinopsida; order Cupressales; family Cupressaceae; genus Cunninghamia; species Cunninghamia lanceolata. The sequence goes on from BSBN01000582.1 coordinate 23,612,514, forward strand.
TGGGGAATGGATGGTGTAGATTCTTTAGGGATAATGGATGGTGGGGATCTAATCTTAATCTCATTTAGGATTAAGAGATAGATGGCTAGGATTACATTAAATAATTTAATGGCTAAGATTTAGCATTGATTTGATTTAAGATTGATGAAATGGATTAGAAATTGTTATTAAAATCAGTATTGACTAGGAAGTGAATTTTTAATTGGGAGAAATGATGATGTGGATTTTTGGATAAGGTGACATTAGTTTCGTTTTTTTGATACGTAAGGATGCCCTAGGCATCATAATATATTATAATTAAATTAAATCTATTTAATTAGTTGATGGAAAGGGGATTACCAAATTAATTGAATGATTTATTTAATTAATTAGTGGGGTAGATAATATGGAATTAGGTTAAGATGTGATGGTTACTTTTAGATGTCTATATCCACAACTCCTTAAAAATAATTAAGAAATCAACAGCTATCTTTTATAATTGGATTAAGAATAGACAATTGCAGACTAAAGATGCGTGCTCAAAATGAAAACAAGAGTGGTCAGACCACAGGTAGGTAAGTACCTCTATTTATTGAATTTTGTTGCATTCAATATCCTGCATATGAAAAATCTGACGCTACGAAGTTAGGGACACGGAAATTTCAATTCTATTTAAGAAACTCCAAACATTTAAAATTTATTTTCATGTGGTCGCTTCAGATTTTTATATGACCCTCTGGCAGCATTATTTGAGGTTCAAGGAAACGTGCATTGGTTTGATTAAATGTGGTTTTGTTTACAATTTCCACAGATTAAACAACTGATGGAGATAAGATATGTTCCATCAAGATATGAATAGTTTAGATTCCTTTATTTGTCGTATCTTAACAATGGAGTTGACTTTGAGGCACTAATCCTTATCCAGTTGTTAACGATTAAAGCAATCTCTATTTATCAATATGGATAGGTAGTTCATCAAGCAGATGATCGATTGTTGTAGTAGCTACTGTGGGCTATTGTGGATCACAAGGAGAAAGATATAAGATGGCAAATTCTCCTGAGCCAGAAGCTCTCATCTTCTGGAGAATTGATGCTCATGCACCACCTTACGATGCTATCAAGGAGGTCAATGATGAATTAGTTGAGGCATTCAAGAAGGTCTTAGGCAATATGTTCCGACAATGGAATGATTATGGTGATGAAAAGAAGGCGGTTTATAATAAGAAGCAGGCAATGAGTGTCCTCAATCACAATGTGAATAATATCCTCAAGGTCATCAGGTCAAATCTTCCTGATAATCCACCAAACGTACCTCCAGTTGTGGATCTGATACAAAATCCTGTAAAGGATAAGAATATGGCAATTCAAGAATAAGCCAAGACGCATGAAGCAGCCATAGTGCAAAAGGTACCCGAGGTTATTAGAATAGGTCACTTGTGGATGGAGTCAATAAGCATTGAGTTTTACTAGAAAGGGTTTCCTAGATCTTGTTAGGTTTATGATCCAAAGTGTTAATCTATAGTTGTGTTAGTTTAATAATTTATAGTTTATGTTGGGTAGTTAATAGTTGGTTCCTATGAGAAAAGTGGTTGTAAAAGTTAAAAGAGTGAAGGCGTTTATAAAGGTCATTGAATAATGTCATCAATATGGAAAACCTGAATACACTATAGTTTATATGTTCTTTACCATTTTGCAAATGTAAACTTCCATTATTATTTACGCATTTGATCTTGGTTCCTATAAATCTGAGATTATATTTCATATCATTAAAGAGTCCATCACATAAAATATGTTCTGAGCATTCACTCTCAATGTTTCTCCTAGATCTGGGATTATATCCCATGTCATTAGAGAGTCCCCCATGCAAAGTGTTTTCTAAGGATTGTTCTTCATATAACTTGCATTAGTATAAGATTGAGTTTCAACATTTATTTCTAGGAAGGTTGGCAACTGTGTTAAAACCTATCTTTAATGTGAATTCATAACCAAAAGGATTTTGATCTTTATTTACACCTGTACTTACTTTATGATGTGCTTGGTATGGTTTTGATCTGGTAGTTTGTGTCAAGTAATTTGGAAATAACAAGCATACATGTGGTATGCTATAGATATTAATACTCTAGGCAATTTTATTTTCAAGAATAGTGATGTATATTGTATCCATTTTTTTAATGAAATAGATCTATATATTATTGTATATAATTATTTTATAAATTATTCACAATAAAACTGAACAAAAGATATCGCATCCTAAAGCCATGTAAATAAGGATAAATAATGTAGGATAAAGTAGGAAAGAGCTACAAAGTTAGTAATTGGGGAAGGATCCTTGTCATTAGGTCTGAGGCAACCTCCATTTAGCAATTTCAAGCCTTCTTCAATTGGCTCCCAAGCAAAGAGAGGATTGTTATCATCATTCTCATTTCGATGGGCTATTGTTCAAGAGGCTAGCTATTTGGTAAGTCTTGTCAACAAGATTCAATTGATGTGTAGCCGATGGAGGAGACCATCCTATATGTTGTCTATCTAGTGGAGGAGGTGGCCAATGGCCTCAACTTTAAGAGCAACATTGGGAAGCACCAAAGTGACATTGTCTTTGCCCTCAACAAGTAGACTTGACTCAATGTGGTAAGGAAGGAGGAACCTAAACCAAAATATAAGGTACATTGCCCCAATGATCCAACTAGTTTTGAAGGTAAGCAACCTCTAGAGCCACCTTATTGGCCTATATTTGAATCTGTATAAACACATTGGAGACCACCAAAGATTTAAAAATTAAGTAGAAAAATGAATATAAATAGAATTATGAGCAAAAATAGACACTTTCTATTTTTACAAATAGTAAACAAAATACTTTATTGCAAACTAAATTAATGACTTTGTTCGACTTCCTACTATGTTTTCCCAACATTAAAATGTGTTTTACAAATGATTAATATATTGAAACAACACTTTTTCATTAAAATTAGCATTTAAAACATTGAATTTGAATAGTTATTTCATTAAAATTTGTCTATTTTTTAAAGTAATTTATTTTGAAATTATGGACAGCAAGAAAACATGTTGAAATTTGTAAGATTTTGTCACCAAAAGTTAGAAACTCAACTTGATTTTCTGCCCTATATGACTGATATAAATCATCAAAAATACAAATTAAATTATTCTAACATTAGTGTAAAAAAATGTAAGAGGAGGGGGGAAGAAAAGGGAAAAGAAAAATAAAAAACCAAATTCAAACCTATTCCTAATCCTCTCACATGCCATTTAGCAAATGGATGAATTTGACTCAAACCAATCTCCGCTAGATCCATTTCCACAATCCCAACATAATATGATGTAATCTTTGAAAAAAAAGTGTGTGTGGATGTTAGCAAGTCTCGGTGTGCACAAGTGTGTTCATTCGACTACATAAAACACCCTACAATCAATGGGCTATTGCTGGTTTAAACACATGTCAATTTTTTTTTAACAGAAAAAGGTGAGGAGTCACCCATAGAATTAAAAAGAGAGTTTATACAAAAAGTAAAGAGGATGCCATATCCAAATGTCCATCAAAAAATATTATAGATAAACGACCCTTAACTGACCTGATAAGGCAGTTCAAAAAATAGACCAAAAATACAACCAAACTACTAACCTTAATTACCAAGATTATCAAAGAAAAATAAACACAACCTCACTCCCACGTACCATCCACTTGACATCAAACAACTCCACCATTGATCTGCATCTGCTCCAACTACATCTACCACCACGCTGATATTTACAACACCCAGGAGGATGACCACCATCAAGCTGCGAGGTTGGCAGCTAGAAGAGCCTGCACTTGGAGCTCTACATCATTCTCGGCTTCACTTCCCTCCTCAGGGTCATCAAAGGCATCCTTGGGTATATGTGGTGCGAGGTCAGGAGCATGAATTATGAGGAATCTTATGCCTATGAAAACATCCTTGATACATTGAGCTTTCTTCTTGGAGAAGAGGAAGCTGAGCTTTTTTCTTTGTGACTGCTCAATGATTTGAGACTAGATTGCAGAGCCCTATAAATTGCCTAGTGAGGAAGTGAGGTGTGCAGTGTATGGAGATTAAATAACCCACCAATCAGAGCATCCCCTTGGTCCATGTTACATCCCTTCACTGTTGTTGCCCATCTATCCACCATATAAATATTATTATAGAAGAGACTAGATGCTAGGACATGGACGTATTCACCATCTTGCACCAGGTCCATTATATTGGATAGAACTTGGGAGACAATATTAGAATAGTTGATGATACGGCTAGTATAACCTTTTATCCATGCATGCCCTACTATGCATCTCACAGAGAACTACATCATTCTGTAGTCCCAATTTATCAGCGTCATTAAATCTTATGATTTAACCTTTCCTCTAATCTCAGGCTCCTAGTCTAGAGAGGGGAAGAAAAGCCTTTGATTAAGCTATGTATTTGCCATTAAAACCTGTAGAAAGGAGGCTGTTACAAGAAAAACAAAAGTTAGAAGGCCTAAGTAGAATCGTAGATTTAAGCAAAAATTGCCTGAAAGTCATGATTTCATCCACGTGACTGGAGATGAGAAAGCCGTCCTTTGTCGATCCCAAATCAATCCAGTGAGGTAGTCATAGTATGGATTTCTTTAAGATATCATGTATCTAAAATAGGATGACCTCCACTCACATATTTTCCATTAAGGATTAGGGTACATCTGATGCAATGTGTCAGGAAAAGATGCCTCCCAAATATAGAAAAGAAACCCGCCAGCCTTTCTTATGATCCAGCCTTAATTAACATCATAACTACTATCTGTGCTAAGATCGTGAAAAGATGTCTAAGTAAGGCCGCCTAATTCCCAATGAGAATCCACCCGTTGTCGATTTGACACGTGATCTATTAAGCTTACCAACATATAGAGGCAACAAATCAAATCTTCTCCCCTCATGCCAACCTAAGAAGCCCTTAAGGTTCAACCACCAAAGTACAAAGAATTTATATTATAGACATTGGTGAAGAATACAGCGGCTAGCGAGAAAGTTCCACCTATCAGGAGAAAAATTGCTTGGAAAGAGGTATGTCCAGGTCAACATTTAAAAGCTTGAGCAGCTTGCTTGGCAGGCTCAAATACCTAGGAAGGAAAACTTTTCCTTCTGTGTCTTGGTTGATTGCTAGGTTGGCAAGGCCATCCACCACCTTATTTCCTTCTCTAAAAATATGAGAGATCATGAAGTTATCAAGCTCATTTAGAAGGGAAACAACCTGTTGGAGAATGTAATTAACTTTCCAATTGTCTGATCCTTTAGATTTTAAAGGATTCACAATAATCTACCAATTGGAGACCATGTACCAAGGCCCAAGCTTCAGCTTCATTATGCAAGCCCTTGGGGATCTTAGTCACTTTGGCTGCTATTAGGGAGCCATCCCCCCTCCTTAATACGCACCCAGTCCCTGATACCCTAAGATTCCCTCTACATGCTCCATTAAAGTTAAGCTTGGAGAAAGGAGTTGTAGGAGGTATCCATCTGATGTAGTCTCTCTTAGAAGTCAGGCCTTTAAATAGAACCTCCCCACCTACTCCAGCTTTACTTAGATAGTGCCAGTATTTTATCAACTCTACATCCCATTTTGACCAGCTAGATTGCTTAGTGCCTATTCTTCTATGTTTTCCACAACCAGTTTTGATATGGCCTCCTCTAGCTTAGTGCAAATGTTCTTCCATGAAGTAGCTTCCCTTCTGAAAATTCATAAATTCCTCTCCCTCCACAGATGCCAAACAATCATTGAGGGGCCCAATTCCCATATACAAGCAAAGAAAGATTTAGTAAACAGGAAAGACCAATTTTTAAACATGTGGACCAATGTCTGAGATAATGGAGAAAACTAATTCAACTTCCTCATGAACTAGAGCTAGCATTCTCTACTAAACGGGCAATGTAGAAAAATATGATCCACAAATTCTTCTTCCCTACCATAGAAGACGCATACAAAGTTTGAGCCAATACCTAGCCTTTTAATTCTATCTCCTGTTAAAACTTTGGATTGAATTAAGTAAGGTTGAATAGAAAAGACACAAGTTTGGAGTTTGGAAAACTATATTGGATAGAAGAAAATGCAAAAAAATTGGAGAAAAATGAAAATTTTATTCAGATTCAAATCTTCCAAACCCTAACGATTTTTCCAATGTTTTACAATGAGCAACAATCAAGTATTTATAGCCAGTTTGGATGGGAAGGTAAACAAAGATTCCCTCCAAAACAATCACAACATGAAGAAAAAGATGAAAAGACATAGGTTGGCTCTTCGCATTCACTTCTTTCCCTCTGATTTGTCCAGCTTCATTCAAAACAATTTCCCTCCTAAATTCACATCCTCAAAGCAACCAATAGCACAAATTCTCCAATTTATTTCATTACAAAATGTTTGCAACCTCACTTTCCTTTGCCACATTTTAAATCTACATTTTCAAATTATCCTCCAATTTGTACATCTTTGTTGTCAGCTCCTTTCTATGGAAGAAAATCCACAAATTTTCTTGTTTAAATTCAATAGGTTCAAAGCCTCTTTGTAGTTTCAATGTGAATAGAAATTATGCCCCTGAGTTAATTCACAAATTTGCTTGACAAGTTTGACATGAGTTCTGTCAAACTATTGATCACCACTTGCTATGGAATCTATCAGTTTCATTATCTCTAAAAGACATTCTTGATCTATCTGGTCTACCAAGTTCTGCATTTTGATTTGCCCTACATTCTAAGCTGAATAGAATCTTACTTTTAGTTTTTATCAAATCCTCTCAAAAGCATGATTTTAAAATTTTCCTGTATTCTCATAAAATAATTTACTTGAGCCTTCCCTGCCAATTCCTTCTCTTCTATATAAATCTCCAATGCATGTTGTAGACAAATTTCCCATGCTCACAAATGTGAATGATTAATGAGTCGAGGCATATAACTTGAGGTCGCCAGGGGTAAGCAGGGTTTACTCTGGGCCTTTTACATGGAAAGAACCAAATTTGATTGAATTTATTTCTTGCTGCTTAATATAATTCTAAATGAAATGGGTGTCTCAATGAAAAATTACCTAATATCTCACCATTACTATATTTTGAGGAACCCAAGTTATCATGCTTTGAGAATGAAGGAAGAGCTTCATAGTCCATCACCTATAGTAGCTCCCTGCTGCCACTACCTTCTAAAACTTGTATTTTTCTCCTTGTCTTTTCTTGTAACAAGAGCTCAACAACTTGCCAACAGATGCTTTATCAAAGGTACTCAACCCCACACAAAGAGCAAAGACAAGAAAGCCCTTTCTAGAATACCCTGTCATCCTTAAGAGTTGTGATTCTCGAACAACATTGTATACTTCAATTAGTTCAATAGATTTCACCAATATATTGTCAAACTCATTTTGCATTCAGGTGGGTGAAAAAAGTTAGGGGCCAAAAAGTGGACAACTTTTTTTTAAAAAAGTTTCAGACATAACGTGACCGCATTATAATGTGCTCACGTTATGGCTTGGCATTGTTGAGCCCAACGCCAAGCCATAACACACTCGTGTTATAACATGAGCGCATTATATTCTACTATATTTTAAAAAAATAGTGTTTCATTTCATTATTTCACAACATTTGGCAATAAAACACGTGTCTTAGAGAGAAAACAAGCATGCTCGCATTATAAAAAACCATTTTGTCAGCTATTTCTCATCGATTCATCGTCAAAATGCCACCACGACATCAGGGAGGTCGAAGAAGTAAGTTATATTTTCTTTATTGTGTGAATTTGTTGCTAAATAGGTAGGTTAAAATAGTTTTTGATGTAAATTTCTTTAATTTATAGGAATTGATAATGCACCTCCTCCTCCTAAAAATGCACAAAATCCTCCATCACCTGAACAACAAATACATGTTGAAGAAGAACCCCAACAATAAACACCTCCATTCATTCTTCAATATGCCCCTGGAACACAAGAAATATAATGGGGCAAATTAAAAACAATAAAAAATAAATTGAGGACATAATTGCAAGGTTGAAAGAACCTGCAACTTCAACCTTGCATAGATCCATGCTTACTCAATCTTTTGAATCTATGTTATCAAATGTAGATTCAATTAGCAAGAAAATCACTAGTTGGATAGAAAAGAGGAGAGAATTTAGAGAGTTCTATGCATATAAGTTGTCCTATGAACAAGTTAAAAATGAACAAATTACAAAATTGGACTTGTGTTCTATTTTCACAAATCCACGAACAAATCAACCTCTACCCCTTACATGCAAGAGGTTCCCTATCCATTGGTGCAACAACCAAGCGATAAGGGACAATTTTGCAGAGGTGGTGGATGGTTTTTAACCATCCTCCATGCAACAATAATGAGGTCCCGCAATATTTTTTGAGGAAACTCTACTGCGAGTTTGTCAAAAATAAAGTGCCAAATTATTTTGATATGCAGGAGTTCCAGGGTAGAGGTGGGGGGTCAGCACAAGGTAGACCAGGGGCACATGTTAACCCATAGCGGCCAAGGAGATGAGCACTCGCCAGACCAACCCATAAGCATGTTTCTATCCCTTCCGTTGTGAAGGAGAGTGTTGAGGTTGAGACACTTCAGTCCATTAGTGCCTTGATCCAGAGCATCATACAGCATGCGAGTCCTACAGCACAGCATGGTCTAGGGGAGAGCTCCAATAGGGTTCCACCCCATACTTGTCAGGCTTGCAAGTCAGCATGTGGTTATGACCCCATGGATAGTCAGGATGCAGGTGTGCAGGCTACATTTGCAGATGAGTAGATGGTGATGACAGATGCCCTCCTGAGTGAGACTTTCAGGCTTGATACTCAGGTAAATCTTAGCAAGTTCATTGAATTTAAATTATTAAATTTAATTTTTGAAATTTAAGAATAATTAATTTAGCTTGATGCTTTCAATGAAATTTCAGGGTCATAGCATTAATGCAGTTTTTAGTGGTTCTCCACCGGCATATTACACTACATCATCTATTGTCAGGGTATGTAACTAGTAAACAATTATAAATATTACATGTGAATAGCATCATTATATGCATGGTATTAAAATATCTGATTTTGGTTGTTGAATAGGTTAATATTGGAGATTTCACAGTAACACCTACTAGTGGTGGTGGACTTCAAAGCTTCACAGAGGTAATAAAATAAATAGTTTAATGAATGAATTGTACTTACTAGATTTTTGTATTTTATATTCATATCGTTGGTTACATTTCATTGCACATATTTCAAACTCAAAACATTACTATACATTGCATAACTAATAACTAGATGTTGATAGATGACAAAATTTCAATTACAATATAGTTATTTGAAAAAATGCCTCAAAGAAATGTGGTCTCATGGAATGTCATGACAAGCAGATGCATAGACAAGGACATCACCATGAGACCACATTTCTTTGAGGCATCTTTTCAAACAGCTCACTGCCTTGTCTATGCTACCAATTCCCTCTTTCACCTTTACCTCTCTTATGCCTCTAAACACATTGCTACCCCAACCCTACCCCAACCCCACAACCTCTTTCTATTACTTCACCTAGTCCACTAGCTATGCCCCTATCTTCCCCACCATATATCCACCTATTACTACTTCACCTTCCTCATTGACTTCTATCTCCCCTCTAACACCCCTTGATGCAGAGTAGGGTATCAAAGATCAAACTCACTCAATCAATCCTTAGTTAAAGTCTTAACACCTCAGACAAAGTGATTTTCTTCACAATCTTCCACTATGCCTTGTAGGATAGCAAAAGGGGTATTTTTGACATAATTTGAAGGAAACAACTCAAACCCATGAACTAAGTACTATTTTGGATACCCGTTATCCTCTTACACAACATACTTCAAATGCAGATGGGGATGCTTTGTAACACAAGGGTCAAAATAGGACTGTTACGCTGTAATTTAGGTCTAATTAGGCTAGTTTAGATGGGTCACCACAGGGTTTTCTAATCCCAGACTTCAAATCTTCACACCAATGCCTTAGACATGTCAAAGATGGTCTTCCCAAACAATTCCAACCATTACAAACCTTTTCTCAAGAGATTTTCTACAAGCCCTAGCTCATTTGCACATTCTATATCCAAAAACATGAGATTTTCCACCTAAGCATCAACCAAACTTGCATCGCTATTATAGTTTTTCATAATTGAATAATGTTGTTTTATTTTCAGATGATGCAGGCTGCGGAGACACCTCCCGATGTTCACAGGGCAATGGACCATGGTGTGTCCTCTACGATTCATAGCTCCGTGCCTTTGATGGGTGTATGAGGCAAATTAGTAAATTTCAAATTACATTCATTGTTATAGTTGTTTATTTTTGAAAAATGAAATGATTATTTATTTGAATTTTAATTTCTATCTGGATGGTTTCTATAAGACATGACATCGCCACAAACTAATCCTGGTACTAAGGTAAATGAGGAGACAGATTTTTGAATAGCAGTAAGTGGTTATTTTGTTAAATGTTTCATTTTTTATAATGTAATTTCTATATATTAATGTCTATAGTTTTTATTGTAATAGATCTAGGTCCATGAAGAACTAAATAGGAGGATCATCCCTCGGGTTCGTAGTAGACCACCCTCATATGCGTCTCCATCCCCTTGAAGATCAAAGGCTGCCCATGATCTATTCTCTTCACTGCACAGAGGCCAATGACTTTTTATTGTGTTCCTTTGTTGTATGCCTATATGGCATTTGTGGACATATATTTTGTATTGCATATATTTGAGATTGCCTATATAGCATTCTTGTAAGCCTATATGGCTATTTTGAATATATGTTATACTTATATTGACAAATATTGATGCATGCCTATATGTATATTTGGTTAATACAAATCATTTTTCATGATCATTATGTAATATGGATAGGTGTAGTGTAGATCATTTTTGTATGCCTTTAGGTTTCAAAGTTTAATTGTCATAGAATCCATCCCAATTGATGGTAAGAGAATTTGAGTTTTGGGTTGAAAGTTTTAGTCTTTCAAAACTAGACATGCTCGAGAAAATAGAGAAAGGAAGATTGGTCCTGTGTGCTTGTTTTTTTAATGTTTGAATTGTATGTTGTTGTATGGTATTTATTTTGTGTGTGTGTGTGTTCAAATGCATATTTGAATTGTTATTTTATGTATGTTTGGATACTTGTGTTGTACTAAGGTTAAGATTCTTGTAGTATGGGATACATATAGTTCTACCTTGGGCATGTGTTCTTAGTAAGACATATATCCTCACCCGAAGAGAGCTTTCATAATATTAGATGTGATTATCAATTCATGTGGATTTGGATATGATCTTGGATGTATAGTTCTAAGTTAAACTTGTAGGATTAAAACGACTTGCAGTTACTATCAATGGTCATATTTAGCTTGATCATGTACTTGTATTTATTTGTGTATTAGACGCTAGAAAGGATGTGTTGATGTTAGTTGAGAAATCTATTTCCATGCATTTGAGATGTTTTGGATCCATGAATTTATGTGTATACTTATGTGTTAATAAGGAAATGAATTAAATAAGATAATCACCATTCTACCACACTTTTGAATTATGGATGGTGCTTGATCACCTTGATTTATGGATGGGGAGGAAAGGGAGATCCTTGCTTGATATCAGGTTCAACCCCTTCCTCAATTAGCACCAAGACCATAGGATTTTAGAGGATTCATTTGCAGAGTTGAGCTTGGATTTATTCAAATATTGTTTATGATGTACATTGTAATATGGCCACTTGTATTTATGGTGGGTGGTTCTATCATGTCCCCTCCAAATCGATCACTTTCATTCCAATTAAAGATTGGAATGATAGAGTAAAGAATAACAAAGACAATGTTAGTAAAAAGTCAATTACATAAGCAAAGCAAAGATAAATGATACTCACTAACAAGTGCAAAGAGATTGATTAAGGATCCCAAGACAATGATCCTATGGAAGAAAACACATTTCTTATCATAATAAATAGTAAACACTACATCAGGATTAGTCATCAATTAAATTCATCATACCTTCATATCATTGCCAAACACATATCTGCATACAATAGCCAATCAAGGAAGAAATTAGACAAGAAATCAAGAATAATATATCCACTATCATCATCAATAGAACATATCTTATTGCAATCAAACACATCAGATATCCATCAGTCTTGATTAGGCATAAGGAATCAAACAAAGCCATCAGCAATCGAACAAGGAATAACCATCGGCCAAGAGCAAGAAATTGATCAAGCATTGTAGATCATTATTACTACAGCGAATCATACCCAGATCTGTGGCATATTAATTATATCATATATAGACAGCAGCACTATATAGAAATAGGCATATACATATTGAATTCATAATTCTACAAAATTGAGGATCCAATCAAGGGAAGATACTATCTACAGTATAGGCTTATAACACATTAGAAATTTAGTTCGAATACTCCATTATAATACAAAGGTATGTTTACAATTCATACACTAGTCAATGTGAAACTAAGATGTCAAATAATCGTTAGAAGATATTCAAAATCTGAACTCTTATATTGAATCAAAAATGAATGAAAGTAATGTTATAATTAGTAAGTTTATAAATGGATTTCATTAAAGCTATATCATAGAATAAGGATATGAATATTAGTATGTAATTCTTAGATAAGGCATGATTATGGTGAAAACATATATATTGGATATAGAATTATGAGAACAATTAGAAATTATATGAAAGGCTTACTTGAATAAGAAATGTAATGTATGACTAAGTAAGGACGGAATGAGAAATGGACATCATTGTTAATCCATCACACCAAGTAAGTGAGACCCAGGGTTAGGCAATTAGCCAAGGTATTTAAGGCTCGAGTTGATAAGGCTCTAACCTTAAAAGGCAAGTGTAGATTGCTTGTCCTAAACGGGAAGAGTAATCAACTAAGAAAGGCCCTTATCTCATTTGGTGTAGATTGCCAATATGAGGTAAGTGGAAAAAGGCCCTTATCTTGATTAGTGTAGATTTCTAATCTGGGGTAAGTGGAGATGGGACCTTGTTTCAATTAGTGTAAATTTCTAACTTGAAGCAATTGGAGAAAGGCCCTTGTTCCAATTAGTGAAAATTGCTAATATGGACAAGTGGAAATGGCCCTTGTTTCTAATTGGTGAATATTGTCAATATGGGACAAGTGAATAGGCCTTTGACTCTAGTTGGTGAAGGGTGCCATGCTAGATCAAAGAAAGAACAATGGACCCATGGAAAGATTGTGCCCAAGGAACCCTCTCTTGTTGGGTGAATGATTGGATTAACATGATTGGCCCAAGTAGTAGACTCTTCCGAAGGGAATTATGATATTGTTAAGTGAAATAGAGAAAGGCATATTACATATAAGTTATGATTATAAGGTTTGATTTTATATAATTATGATTTATATAATGAGACAAGAAGGATTGAATTCTAATGTACTCTTCTATGAGTTGAAATTGCTTGCAAGGTTGTGAAAATTTTGGCTTGCAAGAAGGGGACATTATAGGTTCATGGCTTATTACATTCATTATCATTGATGATCTAGTTTTAGTATTTGACCCCTTGTATATCTTGGCTATGTAATGATGTTATCTTCAAGCTTAATAACACAGTGACCTAAAGGTGGAAGAAGATGAGTGTTTAACAACATGGATATGACAACATGAAGATGATATGAAGGTTTAATAGAGTAGCCTAACAAAGGTCTATTTCAAGCCTAATAGGGGTCTGAGATTGCAGTGATGGAACAATGCATTGAAGGACTAAAACAAACCCTACAGAGATAGTACTAGAGAACAAAGTCAAGGTGAACCAAGATAAAAGAACAAGCAATTTATATATGACTATGTTGACTACTAGAACAAGTATGTTAACAGCCATAAGATGCATGTTGACATGTGAAAACTATAACAGTTATAACAAAGACAATGTGTGAGGATATTGCTGGTACAATGTAGCTCGGACTATTTTGGCATGTTTGGGTGTGAAACATGACTATGCCTAGCCTAAAACTACCCATCCTAACATGTTGGAATAGTTGGTTTGGCCGTACGAGGAGCAAAATAAAATTTACACCCTTTGCAACTTTACATTACATGCATCTGACCATGTTTGGGGCAGCAAAAAAAATTTCACCATGGGCAAACGACTAAGAGACATAAAAAATTGAGAGAGGTTATTGTAGAAGGACTCTACATGATCCCGTATCCTTAGACAAAATGTTTCTAAGTGACACATTTTTCAAGTAACAGCTCATCAAAGATTGCTACCTTTTTACACTTTGGACTCTTTAGGGATATCGTCGGTACAATGTAGCTCGAATTGTTTTGGCATGTTTATGTGCGAAATAGGATCATACCTAGCCTAAACGTACCCATCTAGATGCATTGGAATAGTTAGTTTGGTCGCATCAGGAGCAGGACAAAAGTTAGACCCCTTTACAACTTTATACTACCTCCTTCTGACGATTTTTGGGGCAGCAAAAAACCTTTCACCATGGGCAAATGCCTCAGAGATATAAAAAACTGAGAGAGGTTATTGTAGAGGGACCTTATGTGATTGCATTGCCTTAGACAAAATGTTTCTGACATAGTTTTTGAGTAAGAGCTCATCAAAGATTACTGCCTTTTTGCACTTTGGACTCTTCAGGGATATCATTGGTACAATGTAGCTCAGACTGTTTTGGCATGTTTGGGTGTGAAATAGGACCATTCCTAGCCTAAATGTATCCATCCAAATGTGTTGGAATAGTTAGTTTAGCCGCATCAAGAGCGGGATGAAAGTTACACCCCTTTGCAACTTTACACCACCTCCTTTTGACAATTTTTGGGGTAGCAGAAAACCTTTCACCATAGGCAAATGCCTGAGAGATATAAAAAATTGAGAGAGGTTATTGTAGAGGGAGCCTATGTGACCCCATAACCTTAGATAGAATGTTTCTAAGTGACACTATTTTTGAGTAACAAGCCATCAAAGATTGCTACTTTTTTACACTTTGGACTCTTCAGGGATATCGTTGGTACAATGTAGCTCAGACTGTTTCAGCATGTTTGGGTGCAAAATAGGACCATTCATAGCCTAAATGTACCCATTCAGATGCATTGGAATAGACAAATTGGTCAAATTAGGAGCAGGATGAAAGTTACACCCCTTTGCAACTTTACATTACCTCCTTCTGACGATTTTTGGGGCAGCAAAAAACCTTTCACCACGGGCAAACACCTTAGAGATATAAAAAACCAAGAGAGGTTATTGTAGAGGGACCCTACTTGATCATGTTGCCTCAAATGAAATATTTTTAAGTGACACAATTTTTGAGTAATAGCGCGTCAAAGATTGTTGCCTTTTTGCACTTTGGACTCTTTAGGGATATCGCCAGTACAATGTAGCTCGGATTGTTTGGGTGTGAAACAAGACCATGCCTAGCCTAAACATACCCCTATGGATTCATTGGAATAGTTGGTTTGGCCGCATTAGGAGCAGGATGAAAGTTACACCCCTTTGCAACTTTACTCTACCTCCTTTTGATAATTTTTGGGGCAAAAGAAAACCTTTCACCATGGGCAAACGCCTCAGAGATATAAAAAAATGAGAGAGGTTATTGTAGAGACACCCTACATGATCACATTTCCTTAGATAGAATGTTTCTAAGTGACATGGTTTCTGAGTAACAGCTCATCAAAGATTGCTGCCTTTTTCCACTTTGGACTCTTCAGGGATATTGTCGGTACAATGTAGCTTAGACTATTTTGGCATGTTTGGGTGCAAATAAGGACCATGCATAACCTAAACATACCCAACCGAATACGTTGGAATAGTCAGTTTAGCTGTATCAAGAGCAGGACGAAAGTTACACCCCTTTACAACTTTACACTACCTCCTTTTGATGATTTTTGGGGCAGCAGAAAACCTTTCACCAGGGGCAAATGCCTCAGAGATATAAAAAACTGAGAGAGGTTATTTTAGAGGGACCCTATGTGATCATGTTTCCTTAGATGAAATATTTCTAAGTGACACAATTTCTGAGTAACAGATCGTCAAAGATTTCTACTTTTTTGCACTTTGGACTCTTCAGGGATATCATCGGTACAATGTAGCTTGAACTATTTTGGCATTTTTGGGTACAAAATAGGACCATGCCTAGCCTAAACATACCCATCTAGACGTGTTGGAACTATCAATTTGGTTGCATCAGGAGTAAGACGAAAGTTACACCCCTTTGCAACTTTACACTACCTCCTTTTGATAATTTTTGGGGCAGCAGAAAACCTTTCACTACGGGCAAATGCCTTAGAGATATAAAAAACTGAGAGAGGTTATTGTAGAGGCACCCTACATAATCATGTTGCCTCAGACATAATGTTTCTTAGTGACACATTTTTTGAGTAACACCTCATCAAAGATTGTTGCCTTTTTGCACTTTAGACTCTTCAGGGATATCACAAGTACAATGTAGCTCAGACTGTTTCGGCATGTTTAGGTGTGAAACAAGACCATGCCTAGCCTAAATGTACCCATTTGGATGCGTTGGAACTATCAGTTTGGTCACATCAAGAGCAAGACTCAAAGACTCAAACTGACCCCAAATGACAAACTAACTCAAAGACATATGAAATGGTCTTAGAAGACCTTATTACATACAATTGACTCAATCAAAACAAAATTTCACTTTTTGGAGGGGAGGCATGACAACCTATGTGAACCTGCACCATGAGTCTTTATAGTATGTATCGAGATTTTATAGACATAGTAGACCTAAGACACCTAGTCTTTATACCTTATTGTAGTCTAGACCTAAGTCACTTAGACACCTAGATTATAGTTCTACCTAAGACACCTATTATGGTAGACCTAGTTGACATATAGTACCTACTTGAGACACCTAGATTAGATTAAATACCTTTTTTCTAGTCTCTATCTACCTAGTTGACATATAGTATATACCTAAGACACAAATAGAGACACTTGTTATCTAGTTAGAAACCAAGACACCTAGAGACACCTATATTTTATACATTACCTAGATTTTATACATTATGTGGTTTGGCGAAGGATCTTAAAAGGTACTTTGACACCAAAAACTTGGATGATAATGATCCTGGGAAGGTCAAGTTTATTGCCATTAAAATGAAGTCACATGCTACTCTATGATTGACCCATAAATAGAAAAGATATCCCTCGTGTATTTTTCATCAACTATGAATATCACTTGAGTAAGCCTTGCAATAACCTTCAAACATTATTTATACCAATAAGAATGGTTAAACATATGATATTTTTTGTTCAATAGACTTGTAACATAGAAATAAGAGCATAAGAAAGAAAATAGAATACAACAAGACTCAAAAACAATTGAAACACAAGACCTTATAGCTAGAAAAACCCTAAAATGAGGAGAAAACTCCAACAAGTCTTAACCTTTTACAAGTGATACATTTCCTTTAAGGTGTATACATGGATTAAAAATTATCAATACCATCTCTTAACAACTACAACTAGTATAAACAAGTCCAAAACTAATCTAGATGCCAAGTGGTCTAGGGGACAATGCCCTAGGCAAGAGCCTAGATGTGTTGTAAGCATGCAAAAGCTATATGGAGATAAGCATTACATAAATAAGAATATTGTCCAATGTAAACAAACCATTTTATTATTTTGTGTTACATGTATATGGTTGAGTACTCTTATAGAGACATGTGGTTGTGTATTTATAATGTCTAGATACTAAATCTATTAGTATGCAACATAGAGTGCAAGCAAAGTTGTTAGCAATGCTATGTGACATGATCCTTATGTTGTGTGATGTTGCATGATATTATGGTTTACACACAAACTAAGGAGTGTCTTCTAAGATGTGCAACATGGTTCATGGTGCTACATGCATGGTACATGATGCAAGGAGTTGCATATGTGATTGTACACTATGGAACAAATTAGTGGTACACACAATTGTGCAATTATACATATATCATTCACCCCTTCTTGAAAGACAATCATCCTAATTGTGCTAAGGAAACTTGTGCAATCTGATGCAAAGACTATGACACATTTTTGACTCATGGAATCACTTCAAGAATTTGATATCTCCTACAAATCACTACTATGGTGATGCTCTAAGGATTGGCTATGTAGACACCTTTGTGATGATGCAAGTAGGGATGCCTAAGGATTATGTCACTAGAATCAATTAGTATAACATCACATACTAGATCCTCATAATAAGGATGATACCATATATGAGAAGTGGAATTGACACATCATGTATTTGGTGCTATAATGAATAAAAAAAGACAAACCTATGTAAACTTACAAGTCAATGTAACATGACTTTACAAAATAAATGTGAATATTTACAAATTAATCCAATGAACCATCCAGGTCTGCTCTACTCTTTATTGTGTCAAGAATTGCCTCATGGTCAGACTCATGCACCTTCCACAAGGTCTTGTTCAAAGGTCTACCTCGATATTGTATCAAATGAACATTGGATGCCACAACAAGGTTCGAGTAATGAAGAATCTTCTAATGCATGTCAAAGTCCTAAAACAACCAAATATTAACACTCTTATGTGGGTACCTTCTAAGCCATGTTCTAATAACAACCACTGAGCCTATAGGGTATTCAATGTTTTCTCCATTTTAATTGGGGCCTCCAATTTCTTTTTGGCCTCAATGCAACAACACAAGTAATAATCTATTCTCTCTTCATTATGATCTTCATCTACAATAACTGCATATACATGCCCTACATTGATATGTGTAGAAAATTAGATAAAATTAGTCAACATTAAAAAAACACTACAAAGTAAGATAACATTAGGAATTTCAAAAACTTTGCAAATAGATATATTACCTGGTTTAGCTAGATCTGATATGTGGTCAAAGTCAACTGATGATTCCATCTCTGTTAGTTCCAGTGCCATCAGGGGTCGATATGTGTCAAGTGCATGAAGATAACTTAACTACCATTCGTCAACACACTCCTTTGACTTGCACTCATCCCAAGCTTGAATTGCACATGAAGAACAAAAACATGCCATCTTCTGCATATGGATACTCCATGAACCTGCAATTGAGCTTATGAAAGAGTGCATCTCACTTGATCCTATTAGTGTAGAATAGTCCTCATATGGTGCAATGTTAGTATCATCTATCAGCCAAAAAAATCTACAAACTTCAAAGACTTACCTTCATTACCTAGACCCATGGAAGAATTACACCACTCGATGATTGATTTTGCATCTATAAACTTTGCATTGTCTTTATACTTTAACTCTTCTCATGCTATGGCTCTTTTGATACATGCTCCTCCACCATCATACTCCCCTTTTCCATGTCTGGCCTCACAAAAGTTCCACATATGCTGAACACATATAAAATTATGCCTCTTGCTTAGCCAATAGAAATTTTGAGTTCTTGAATTATGATGCATCATTATCTGACCATATGATACATTGACTAAATGCTATGCCCCTTCTAGCCAAATCATTGTAGAACACCTAAAAGCAACCTTGCACGAACTCCGTAGAATGTGTGCAATCATCACTAATATAGAAATGATACTCCCTTATGATCTTTCTGTCATCCTTTGTACTATCATTCACATTGATGAATGCAATGTGTACAAATATAGAAACTTGTGTTGAGTTGTAATATTGTGATTGCACCTCATGCTATGGCTATAGACTATAGTTCTCTGCAAAGTCGATGACTAAAACAATGCTACCAACTAGAAATGTGTCTTTGCATAATTTGAATTGCAAGTCCAACCATCGAGCTCTATGGGCATGTCTTGCATACTCATACACTATACTATCATGAAATATAGGCATAAACTAATACACTGGAATCTTTTCAATAATCAATTCACACCTCTCTTCTTCTTTACCATCTTTTGTATTGTATGCCACTATTTTATACTTATTAAACTCTACTAGTTCATTTCCAACCGCATGTGTTCTTTCCATATGTTCACATATTGGCATACATTGCAAGCCACTACAATGCTCACATGTGCCATCCAATCATAATTTCCTGTAGAATATTTGACCTTCCTCTCTATCACATAAAATTCTTTATATGAAGTTCCTTGAAGATCTTGGTGGGGTATGTATGCCACAATCCTGCAAAACATTGTTACTATGCAAATCTAAACATATAGACCAATAAACATCAAAATGGTTAGAAAATTCAATATGTAATCTACAACAAGTAGTCCATGTGTGATTTATCTTGACATAGAAAGGTTTTAGCATTTCAACATATCTTTGACAAATTTTAATTTGAGGATACATCTCTATAAATTTACCAAAAAACTATATTTGAGTCATATCCAAAAAATGCTTTGGATGTGGCTCACGGTTCTAACTACCAATTCTCCTTCTTACCACACCCCTTTGATTCAGAGATACCCTTGTGTAATTCTTCCAAAAGTCTTCAATTAGTGATCTCAATGTTCAACAATTGGTTTATCTTTTCATGGTAGTCTCCCCAAGAATGCCCATAATTAATTGGCACTAATGTCCTCAATTCTTTAGCACCTTCCAATGGCTCTTGATAAATTTTTCCTATTAATTCTCAAAGCTTGACTCATCTTTCTAATGAGACGAGCTTTCTTCATTTGACTACTTACTATAGTTGATGTAATCACACGTCATGTTGCATTACTATCTTTTGTGTGTGAGGTGTTACCCACACTCTCATATGCACTCATTAGATTCTTGACAATAGATTTTTCATTTGAAGCCTCTGATGTTCTCAACCCAAGAATCTTCATGATGGACCTGTACTTTATACTTCACATCATTTCAATGAATAGTTGACATCTTGCGGTCTCATTTAACTTTTCAAAGAATAATCTCCAAATCTTATGAGCATATCTTCTACAAGTGTGTTTTAGAATCTTACCTTCCATTGGCTGCAAAATATTCTCATCAATATGAGTCAAATACTTTGGCTTTCTATGCAAAATTATAGGTGGTGTTAAGATAGGTAAATTCATCTCAACATTAGGAATTTCATCAATATTTAAATGAGATGGGCTAGATGGCATACCTTCGATCGAAGATGGAATAGCTTGAGGTTTAGGTGGGAATGATGGTGCACCTCCTTCATCACATGTGAGTGATGATGTACTCTCAACTTGAGATGCGGTAGATGGTGTCCCTACATGTTGACTTGCAGTAGAGGACATGTCTCCAACTACAGTATTCAAATCTCTCATAGCATGAAGTTTTTGCATCTATTCTCTTTGTGCTACCAATACCATATCTCTTTTTGATGGTTGTGGTTCCTCTTCAATTGGCATGTCTTCATTTATCATGTCCAATTTCCTCTTCTCACAAAGTTCCCTCATAGCCACCACTTTATTTGCATTCTTAGCTTCTATCTCTTCCTATGTTGGTTTAATTCTTAATTGTTTCCTTGGCATGGCAAAGAATTTGTCTGTACAAGAGTAAATGTCAGTCAACCAAAATAGGTACAAAGCATACAAAGCATTATTGCAACCATACAAAGCATTATTGCAGCCATCAAACTACTTACACTTACTTGCAAATAGAGATCATCTCCTCACACATGAAGATTGAGCTTGTAGCCATGGGACAAAATTTAGGACACATGATACACTTGATTTTCACTTGGAGATGTCTCGTGGGCCAACACTTGTTGATAACCATCTAGTCATGAAAGGAGAGATGATTGAGATCATGGGAGACATCACACAAGGGTATGCTTTGGATTAGTGTAGAGGATTATTAATGTCAAGGCTCATTAATATGGAAATGGAAAATTCAAGTAGATAATCATGTGCATAAGCTAAATTTCCATAAAGGCCGCTGTGAAGAAGGAGACAATTTGCTGTCATAACCAACACTTAAGATAATCATATATAGGTACAAATGCCTTGCTCAAGAGTGTTGTTGATCTTTGCAATTAGAATGAAGGTGAGGATGGGTGTTGCAGAAAGATATCCTAGACAAGTTCATCGTATGGAGACATGACTGTCATATTCAGATGTAAATAAGACTATCACGGCTATGAGGATAGTCATAACAATCCTAACTATCTAAGACTATCACATCTAGTTCTAGATACAACCATTATTGTTGATCACTTCATGCACATGATAATAACTTTATTCATAAGGTTCTAAGACGATTATTTTAGAGATTTTTCAATATAGACAAAAGGTGAAAGTTTGAAGAAGATTGACCAAGTGCTCATAAAGGATTGTCATGCCATAACTGATTTATTCAAAAGGATAGTCATATTCATAAAATTTGGATTGAGTTTGATTTTATTTGAGGTAGTGTGATGATAAGTTTCACATACAACTGTCCTAACACTACAAACCATTGAAACACACATGAAGGAAATCTAAATTGCTAAAATACATAGTGTGCAATTCACAGAGTAGTCCTAGGGATAGCCATCTAGGGTTATTGTGATTAGATAATTATGGAATGATGAAGCCACTATGACATGATGAATTATACAAATCATGAAGACAATGATTGAGATACATGGAGAAAACCAAGGAGGACAAGATAAGACACAAAATTTGTGAATTTACTAATGGCAACAAATTTACTACCTAGTTGTCCTTAATTAATCCATGATTGCAAATGGATGTATTTTGGCTTCTATTGACTAAAAGTGACTTATTTATGATGAATATAATGCTTGGAACTATTTATTGCATGTCTAAGAAGTTGGAAACAAGTGGACATTAGCTAGAGCTATCTTGGAAACATGAATATTTGGAGACATACCTAGGACTGTCATAAAAATCATTAGACTAATCACTGTAATTTAGGGTATTGAAAGGTATATAGTCAATCAAGGTAACCACCATCATGTGCTATCAAAGGACAATTAGGAAATTTTGAAATATTGTTGTGTCATGTACATACAAATCATCATGAACAGGTGCATAAGGAATGTCCTAGCCCAAGACACTAAAGAGGTCTCCGCATCCTCCAACATGAAGAATAATGTAGCATAGCATGGATCATGATTGGATTAATCCTATTGGGATTTACTTGTATGATCTTGGCACCTATTCATTTATATTTTAACTTTTTAATATGACAAGATAATAGTATTTCATTATATGCAAGTAAGGGATTGTATATTTATATTTTGTAAGGATTTATTCTTGTATAGTTTGACATCACGGTATGTTAAGGTCTACTTAATTCATTATTGCACATAATTATTTAAGAACCCAAGTATAGAAAATATACATGGCACCATGTGAGATTTTAGGTTGCTTTCTTGATTGTGATTGTGTCTATTTTAATTAATGTTGACCTTTGAGATATCTTTTATTATGCATACCATGAACTAATTTAAAACATAGTCTATTATATAAACACAAAATATGGTGATGATTGTCTTTTATTATGTATACTGGATACAAGTGATATAAACATGTATGATAAATCATGATAAAGTAATTTATTTATAGAATTAAGGAAAATGTAAAGAACATGCATGTAAAGACTTGACATACCTAAAAAATAGAAATTCGAATGGAGAGAGTACCCAATTATGTAGTGCTTTTTCTTCTTGCATCAAACTCCTCAACAATTTGAGTTTTGCACCACTTGCTTCCTTTTCAACATTAAATTGAATAACACTCAAATAGAATTAGTAACAACAATACTATTAACCAATCTATAGAGTTAAATTCCTACAATTCAATCACAATTAACATTGCAACACTACAAAAATTGAAACTTGAATTGATATATATCAAATTTGATGTGAAAACTATGTTATTTCCTTCTTCTTAAGTTGGCAAAGTAGAAAAAGGTGGTGGAAAGTTCATGCAAAGGTGGTAGAATGTGAAAAATGTGCATGTGAACTTCCCAACAACATGAAAACACTTTTTTTTTGTCAGAACATGTGCATAAACAACTTGAAAATAGAGTATGTGGGCCTAGATCACGAGGGTCCATGCCTTTTTACTATTTGTATAGCAAGCCAAATTGCGAGTACATTATAACGCGCTCGCATTTTTCCTATTATAGATTGATCCATAAAATATTTGTGCCTATCCCACCTTTGATAGCACCTTTGCAATACCTCTCACCTCTAGTTCCATTAGCTCATGTTCTATCTCTTACCTATCTATATCTCACTTATCTTTCCCCCTCACCTCTCTACCTCTCCCCTCTATATGTCTCTCAGTCGCTCCTTATCTACCTCTCCATCCATCCTTATCCATGTAGGTCTCACTTAACCCTAAACCCTAAAGCCTCAACCCTTAAACCTTAAATCCTAAACCCTATCCCTCAACCCTCAACACTTTACCTTAAACCCTATTCCCTCAACCCTAAACCCTAATCCCTCAACCCTAAACACTACACCCTATCATTAAACCCTACACCTTATCACTAAACCCTCAACACTCTACCTTAACCCTAATCCCTCAACCCTAATCCCTCATCCCTAAACCCTAAATGCTATCCCTATTCCTAAACCCTCAACCCTTAACACCTAATCCCTTATCCCTAAACCCTAAACCATATCTATACCCCCTTAACCCTTAAACCTTAAACCCTAAAACATATCCCTAAAACCTCAACCCTTGACACTATATCTTAAACCCTAATCCCTTAACCGTCAGCCCTAAAGCCTCAACTCTCAATCCTTAAACCTTCAACCCTAAACCCTATCCCTAATCCCTGTACCCTCAACACTCTACTTGAACCCTATTACATTGACCCTCAACTGTATCCCTAAACCCTCAACCTTTAACCCTTAACCCTCAATGTCAAACCCTAATCTATCAACCCTAAACCCTAATCCCTCAACCCTAAACCCTCAACACTATACCTTAAACCCTAATCCCTCAACCCTAAACCCTAAACCCTATCCCTAAACCCTAATCCCTCAACCCTCAACCCTAATCCCTCAGCCCTAAACCCTAAATGTTATCCCTATTCCTAAACCCTCAACCCTTGACACTATACCTTAAACCCTAATCCCTTATCCCTAAACCCTAAACCATATCCCTCAACCCTTAACCCTTAAAACATAAACCCTAAAACCTATCCCTAAACCCTCGATGCTTGAAACTATATCTTAAACCCAAATCTATTAACCCTCATCCCTAAAGCCTCAACCCTCAATCCTTAAACCTTCAACCCTAAGCCCTATCCCTAATCTCTCTACCCTCGACACTCTACTTTAACCCTAATCCCTTTACCATCAACCCTATCCCTAAACCCTCAACCCTCAACTCTCAACATTAAACCCTAATCTGTTAACCCTAAACCCTAATCTCTCAACCCTAAACCCTATCCCTAAACCCTCAACCCTCAACACTATACCTTAAATGCTAATACCTCAACCCTAAACCCTAATCCCTCAACCCTCAACCCTATCCCTAAACCCTCAACCCTCGACACTATACCTTAAACCCTAATCCCTCAATCGTCAACCCTAATCCCTCATCCCTAAACCCTAAACGCTATCCCTATTCTGAAACCCTCAACCCTCGACACTATACCTTAAACCCTAATCCATAAACCCTAAACCCTATCCCTCAACCCTTAACCCTTAAAACTTAAACTGTAAAACCTATCCCTAAACCCTCAATGCTAGATAATATATCTTAAACCCTAATCCCTCAACCCTCAACCCTAATCCCTCATCCCTAAACCCTAAATGCTATCCTTATTCCTAAACCCTCAACCCTCGACACTATTGGTCGGTTTACATTCTGTGCTTCATTTTCATTAAATAAAAAGGTTTATCTAATTTGAAATAAGGGGCAGAGTTCACTATCATGTGCTTTTCTAGATGAGAGGCTCCATAATGTCCAAGGTTCTTCCAAGAATGGCCTGTAACAGAAATAAGTTTTCATTATACCAATCCTCCTAGTAAAGCTACAATTCAAATGCCTGGTTTGAAAGTTGAAATAAATTAAATTAGACATACAATTTTTATTTTCTTCCATTGCTTCAACATCATTGTTGTTTTCCCCATTAGAAACCAATTCATTTAGTAACTTGTTGCCCATTGGTTGACTTGAACTGCATACTCTATTAGAAGAAGGGCATCTTTTATCTGTATCAATGTTAGTATTCATAAGCTGAAGAGCATTGATATTTTTCACACATCATGTTCTTTGAAATATATTAACCTTAAAAATGACTTGGATATGTACTTGAATATAGCAAAATCTCCAATCTCCAGCCCATGATGATTCACAAAATTTTCCCAACCCTGCCTTAGAATTCTAGGTTATTTATGGTACCCCCTAATTGTACATCCCACTCCTACCCACCTGGGCCTTGCAACACCATATGTTCATCTGTGTTGTCTATTACCTATGAAACAAATACATGAGGAATGTGCTGCCATAAACACATTACACAATTAAATTTTACAAGTTCTTAACAGTGTACAGGAAATAAAAGAATGAAAAATAATGTATAGAGTTACCAGTTTTCGTGTAAAGTCTCTAAGCATAACTTTGAAGAAGGAGGCACACCCATTAAACCAATTCATTCAGCAACTTGCTTCCCATTGGTTGACTTGAACTGCATACTATGTTAGAAGAAGGGCATATTTTATCTGTGTCAATGTTGGTATTCATAAGCTGAAGAGCATTGATACTTTTCACACACCCTATTCTTTGAAATCTCTTAACCTTAAAATATGACTTGGATATGTACTTGAACACAGTAAAATCTCCAATCTCCAATCCATGATGATTCAAAAAAATTTCCCAACCCTACTTAAATTCTAGTTTATTTATGGTACCCCATAATTGTACATCCAACTCTTGCCCACCTGGGCCTTGCAACACCATATGTTTGTATGTGTTGTCTATAATCTATGAAACAAATGCAGGAGGACTACGCTGCTAGAAACACATTACACAATTAGATTTTACAAGTTTTTAATAGTGTATAGGAAATAAAAGAATAAAAAATAATGTATAGAGTTACCAGTTTTTGTGTAAAGTCTCCAAGCATAACTTTGAAGAAGGAGGCACAACCATTAAACCAATTCATTCAGCAACTTGTTGCCCCTTGGTTGACTTGAACTGCATACTCTGTTAGAAGGACATCTTTTATCTGTATCAATGTTGGTATTCATAAGCTGAAGAGCATTGATATTTTTCACACAGCTTCTTCTTTGAAATATCTTAACCTTAAAATATGACTTGGATATGTACTTGAACACAACAAAATCTCGAATCTCTAGCCCATGATGATTCACAAAATTTTTCCAACCCTGTCTAAATTCCATTTTATTTATGATATCCCCTAATTGTACATCCCTAAACCCTAATCCCTTAACTCTAAACCCTAATCCCTAAACCATAAACCCTAATCCCTTAGCTCTAAACCCTAATCCCTTACCCCTAAACCATAAACCCTATCCCTAAATCCTCAACCCTCAACACTTAAACCTTAAATCCTAAACCCTATCCCTAAACCCTCAACCCTCAACACTATACCTTAAACCCTAATCCCTCAACCCTAAAGATTTAAAGCCTCAACCCTTATCCACCCCTTTCCTCCCCTATCTGCCTCACCCCATGTCTCCCCTATCTCTCAACCCTTAGCCATCTAGGTCTCTCTCTTATCCCTAAAGCCTCAACCCTCAACCCTTAAACCTTAAATCCTAAACCCTATCCCTAAATCCTCAAGCCTCGACACTATACCTTAAACCCGAATCCCTTATCCCTAAACTCTAAATCTTCAACCCTAAACCCTATCCCTAATCCCTCTACCCTCAACACTCTACCTTAACCCTAATCCATCAACCATCAACCCTAATCCCTCAACCCTAAACGTTATCCCTAAAGCCTCAAACCTAAACCCTAATCCATCAAGGTCCTAAACCCTAATCCCTTATCCCTAAACTCTAAACCCTATCCCTAAACCCTAAACCCTAAACCTTAAACCTTAATCCCTCAACCCTAAACCTTAATCCCTCAACCCTCAACCCTGATTCCTTATCCCTAAACCCTAAACCCTTACATCCATCAACACTAAACCCTAAACACTATCCCTATTCCTAAACCCTCAACCCTTGACACTATACCTTAAACCCTAATCCCTTATGCCTAAGCCCTCAAACCTAAACCCTAAACCTTCAACCCTAAACCCTATCCCTAATCCCTCTACCCTCAACACTCTACCTTAACCCTAATCCCTCAACCCTCAACCCTAATCCCTCAACTCTAAATGCTATCCCTAAAGCCTCAACCCTAAACCCTAATACCTCAAGGTCCTAAACCCTAATTCATTATCCCTAAACTCTAAATCTTATCCCTAAACCCTCAACCCTCAACCTTAAACCTTAATCCCTCAACCCTAAACCCTAATCCCTCAACCCTAAACCCTAATCCCTCTTGACCTTAAACTCTCAACCCTTAAATGATAAACCCTTGACCCTAAAACCCTCAACCCTTATCCACCCCTCTCCTCCCCTATCCGCCTCACCCCCATCTCTACCCTCCTCTACCCTCGACACTATACATACATACATATAGGCATACATATATACATACATAAATATAGGCATACATACATACATCAATACATACATACATGCATGCATACATACATATAGGCATACATACATACATACATACATACAAGCATACATACATACATGCTTAATAACCTTGAACATAAAACATTCCAAGGGAGACATAACGTGAGAATGTTATAACACGCTCGTGTTATGTCAACATGACAAACATCGGGCAAACTTTTGTGAAAAAGAAAAAAATGCAAAACAAAACATAACACGAGCACGTTATAACGCACTCACATTATATTTTACTTTGGGAATCCCAAGCCTTAGGCTTGAGATTTTCTTTGGATTTCCAACCCAAAGGCTTTGAGTGCCTTCCCAATGTCCACAGACGTGTTTTTGCAAATTCTACGGGATTTCACATAATTTTGTTTGTGCTAACCCTTAGATTTGCAGGTGTTTCAAGGTTGAACAAATTGAACACCTGGATAATGTTAGGCTTTCTCTTAGCTATTTAATGATGTAATTTTTTCACATTTTGACAATGTTAAGCCTTTCATCTTAAATTTCTTTTGTTTGTGTGTCTGTTTTTGGGCAAAAACCAGTGTTTGGTATTTTTTCATTGTAAATTAACCGTTCATTGAAATTTAAAAAAAATACATTTTTAGAAACTAGACTCCATTCTACACATATTAAAAAAAATTGATTTTCAATTAGTTTTCAAAATTTATAGGGGTAGCACGACCAATATTCTATTTTTTAGGATGTGTCCACTTTGAAAATTAGTAAAAAATCAAATATTCATAAAAAAATTATCAAAAAAATCAGGCATAAACTACATGCTGTTAGCTAATTTCTCACCAAAGCGATTTTAAAAATACCAAAAAAAAGTTAACCTTTTGAGGGAGCCACAAGACATGCTATGTTATGTTTTTTGATAGAAACAACACCAATTTCTGTGGCTCCCTCTTTTGAACCCCTTAATCTATACCATTTTAAAAAAAAATTAGTAGTTTAGAAAGTAGACTCGGAGAACTATGAACATTGTTTTGGTTGCATCTTCAAATTTTGAGTGTACCTATGCTAAATTTCTCATCCAAGGCCAACATTTTCTAATTTCAGAAAAACAAAAGTAGACACTTAAGACCCCTTTTAGCCCCCCATCTTAAGATTGCACTTACCCATTCTCCAATTTAGACAATCAAGCAACATTTTGTGTGCTTTATGAACATTTCCTTCTCATTCCTTCAAAAATCTCTATAATATTTCCTATGGGTAACTTGGATGCATGTTCTGTATGAGTCAGAAGAATCAATAACTAACAACACCATTTGGAATCTCCGTTACAGAGGCTATGACCCTAGCTATTCATATCACTTTGCTTCAAATGGTTCATATGATGCACAACCTCCTTATCTTAATCTTTATCATCTAATTTAGCACTGATAGCAAACCCTTTGAGGCATTTTTTTCATACAGTTTGAGTGCATTCTATGCCTAGATAGGCTACAACCTCTTTGCTTGAAAGTTTTATTTTGTGGCATTTAATATCTCTAGCATTTTGTGTCCTTTAATATTCTTACGCTGCTCTTATTTGTTCCAACAAACAAACCTTTTCTCTTCAAACTCAGCGCGGGCCTCATGTGTTATGTAATTCCTTTGATACATTTTCCCAAGCATTTCACATACTCGCTCATGCCTGGCTGATTTCCACCTCACATTTGTTTCAAAATAGCTTTGACATTCCAAAATAATCCACGCACTAGCCTATAACTTAGTCCCTTTTTCCTATTGTTGTTTCTCCATTCGATTCACATTTTATCTTCCACTTTGGTGTGAAGGTAAAAGCTCTAGAATATAAACCTTAAGCTTGTATTTATGAACAAGTAGTCGCGGCTTTCTTTTATTGACATTATGTCAAATAGTTGGTTTGCAAATTCCAACAAATTGTGGCTTTTTGCTCCACCTAGTGTTGGGGATTGAAAAACAATTTGCACTTGTAAGTGCTTTAGTGCATTTCGAGATAGGAGCCCCTACTTGCAACTTGCAATTAAGGATTATTTTGGGATATGAGGAAATTTTGTAAGTTACAATTTCTAAGATTTACAAAAGTATTGTAACTTGTAATTATAGAGCACTTCTTAAGATTCTGGAAGTTCTAGCCATTTGTATTCTAGAAAATCTTTACCAATTGCACTTGCACTTCAGAGACAAAATTTTTAAAACACATTTAAATTTCTAATAAGTAATCTTTGATTTCGATGTTTGAAAAATTGAAATTTTTAAAACACATTTGAATTTCAATTTTTAAACATCAAAATCAAAGATTATGGAAAGACAAAAATCCATGCATATTTTCTCATAACAAGATGGATACTATTGTTTATTTTACTTCTAAAGCTATTATTTGTTCTAATGTTCTTATGCAGATTCAAGTGTAAGCTAACAATGTTGCACTTGAAGTTTCTCACATTCAGGAGCTGTTGGACCACTTGGGCAATGCCCCTTGCACTATGGCTCAAGTCGCCCCCTCTCCCACTTCTTCTAGGGGCCAACCACCTTCATGGGGCCAGTAGAGAAATGGCTCTTCTAGGGACTCTCGCCCCCGCTCTCAGCCTCCTCATCGTGGCTCTCACCCTCAACAATGGCGATCGTCCTCTCCCCCTATGCGAGCTACCATGGGGTGGCCTTCTAGTGGAGCTCCAAGGGGAGGAAGCAAAGATTCAGGGTGGCCTTCTAGTGGTTCCATTCTTGGTGGTGATTCTAGTTGGCCCACAGGTGATTCTAAATGGGTCCCATGTTTGGCTCCTCCTGACGTCATCCTAGACTCTGCTGCTATATAGGGTAACCCAGATGACAATGATCCTCCATCTACTGGTATTGCTCTAGCTGAATAATGGCCTTCTTTTTGATATTGTTATTACCATTTTTTCACCATAGCTCAAAAATTGGCAGAGCCAGTGCAACAAATTCATTTTTAAAGTGAAGGTAAACATTCTTCTATTATAAGTTATTTGCATAGTTATTGTGTTTCAGTGTTAATTGCAATTCAGTTGTTCAAGAGAAAAAAAGATTCCAAATCATTCATTGCATTATAGAACATTCACAAGAAAGATAAGTATTTCATTCACCACAATGATTATTCATTTACAAGTTGAAATACATAAAAGGATAAACATTGCATTGAAAGAAATAATGACATATCAAATGTCCCACACAAGCCATGGGTATAGCTGAACAAATGCAACTATAAAGAAAATGCTATGCATCTAAGAATAAGAAAGAGAAGGTCATAGCCATCATTGCCTTGAAGGTCTTCAATCTTTGAAGTTGTCTTCTGTTCCTGCTCCTAATCTCGACATGAACCTGCAAAAATGTCAAAAGGTCTTGTTAAAGCTCTGGTTATGAGATATATGTATCCTATCAAAAGAGGCATAACACTTTGTTTATAATGCATTGATCATTAAACATCATCCACATGCAGGAAGAACTGAGAAGGAAACAAGCATGCAACTTCAATGTTTTATTCTAATTTGTTTGTTTCATGTGCAGGTATCAGATAAGTCATGTAGCTGATTGAAGACATATCATCATGTGGTGTCAAGTGGGCTCCCACAAGGGTTGAGCCTAGCATGCTGCCTCCCCTTAACCTCAGAAGGGATGAAATGAAAAGAAAAGGTCATTATTCACATTACTTTAATTGCATGACAAACTAAAGAAGTAGAAAGCAGTCAGATGCATTGATGTCAAGCACAAAATACACCTATGACTGCACCTCAAAGGAGGAAATGGAATTATAAGAGTAAACTAAACTCATTCAGAACAACATTCAATGTAAAAGGACATATGTCATTACTCATATCACATATATGCATGGTGGAGCCAAATATCACATGAATCCAACAAACAAGACACCAAGATGCAGTTTTAGGTAGTGAAGGAGCTAGAATGATTTATTTGGTATGTATATGCATTTACATTTGATATGAGATACTGAATTAATAATCAAAAGTCAAATGCAATGAGGCATATTTGTTTGAAAATATACAATGCATGCATCTCAAAGCTAAACACAGATACAAGCTATCCAGTTTCCTTTCACGTTGTTAGACTTGTGTCAGAAAAATATGAGTATAGCTGCATGATTGAAGATAAATACAATGGAAGATAGCAAAACATGGAATAGCATATGTTGTCATTTCTCTTTTATGTTGAAATGAGGTACATTCATCGTATGGAGCTGTCATTTTTTTAAGCATGAGATGATCTTATATCTTGGAGAGATCGAGATAAATTATAGCAAACAGTGCTACAGGAGAAAACAAATAGAACAACCAAAAGTATGAAGTAGTTGATATCTCGTGTTCATCCAATAGGAGGGTGTTGTATCAAGTAATAAATGCCAAATGCATCCACAAAAGATACCCTGACAAATTATAGATTTCTCATTTTGTGATCATATCAAGACATGTACAGTAATCAACTTGCACATTTGTATGATGAAGAAATAATGCCAGGTGTTATCATGCTTCTGTTTGAGACATCATGTATATGTTACAGGTTATCAAACCATTTCAGGTCTGTGTCTACCAAATGCAGCCATCCACAAAAGATACAGAAATTCAAAGGAAAAGTTGATTGATGATCATCATGAAAATCATACAAAGTACACTTTATCATATGTAGGGTGTATGCAGATGTAATGCATCAGAATAGAGAGCATCTACAGGTGAAGTGAACAAATCTGAGTTTGTTTTGAAAGAATACATCAATGATACAAGTGATCATGGAGCTATGGTAAAATAGACTACAAATATCAAGTGTCATCTACCAAGTTTTTGTCATTTTTATATTAAAAAAGCATTCAGTCAAGGTAATGACAGAGAAAAGGTGCATATGTGTCATATCATGTGTAAGATATACAAGTTAATACATTGCCCAGATGGAGGTTTTCAAACCATGAAAAGATTACATCTTCATCAATTGCCAAAGCCAGATATTAAATTGAGCTAAGACAAGTGTTTAGAAATGACACATGGGGATGCATAAAACCAGTCGCGGCCTCTTAGATGCAGATATATAGAGAAGAAAAGGCAAGACTTTCAAATATGCAATGCTCAGAAAAGTGTTACAGCCACGGCCCATGAAATAGTTACTAATATATATATCAAAGAGAGAAGCTTAGAGTGGTGTGTAAGAAAATGTCATGACCTCATGAGGAAGAGTCTTGTTATATATTTAACTCAAATGCATATAGGTAGTTGTAGCCAAGAAATGGAAGGAGATACAAATGATACAAAGAATAATAAAAGGCTGCCATCCATGGTCAAAAATGAACTACATATATTCTTTTCATGTCATGAAACCCTAGGGTTTCAGCTGAAACAAAAACTCAAAAAATTTGCTAGCCATGGCCAAACAAAGAGGGACCTTTAAGTTCAAACATATAGATGCAAGCTACAGAAGAATGGGGTATGTGGCAACAAGCTCTAACTTTAAAATCTACAAAATACCATGTAAACATGTACAGAGAATGATAAAAGGTGTTACCTTATTTGTAGAAGATGCATACTGGCCACAGGTTTAGATTTCATCTCCCTCTCAAATGGAGCTCATGAATACAGTAACAACGGCCAAATATAGAGAAGTGACACAAAAACAAATGCATACAAATTCATTAGAAATAATATCATGGCCACGGCTTTTGAAGCCCTTTTCACCTCAAAACATCAAAGCAAAGTCAAGTATGAAAACCAAACATGCTTCATAATGAGTTTACCTTTCTTTCCTGCAAAAGATTCATGGAGGTCGAGCACCAAAATGCCAGAATGAAGTAGATTTTTGAGCTTGAAACCCTAGGGTTTCATTGTCGTCCATAGAGCCCAGTTCCAAAAATGCCAAAGTCATAATGATGTGAAAAAATAGGACAAGCTTTGTTTTGTTCTTAGGGTTTCTTTTTGCCCTAATCGAATGGTGGCATTTTTGTCACATTCAATTCTTTTTGCGGCATAAAATTAATACCTTCATGGTATTAACATGACCATAACATGATGCCTAAGTCTTATGACTTTGTGAGAGGTCGAGCCCATGGGTCCCTTGATTTTTTTTAATGCCTCAAAACATACTTAATCACCTTGTGATATGATATTTCCCTTAGCGACTTGGAGATATAAATGAAGTTCATGCCTTGGAGTGATAAGCAAAACCTTTCATTTTGGTATAAGACAAGTCCACATGCCACATGGATTGCCAAGTCATATGCAGATGAGTCATCAAGACTTTTTATTTTTTTTGCAAAAACTATATGTCATGCCTCTATATTTTTATGATTGTTTTTAGAAAAATCAAACATTGTAATTGCAAATGGTGAAATTATAATCCATGGAGATTTATTGTTTTGCAAAATCAAATTGAATAGGGATAGATTAAAACTTCCAAGTGTTGTAAAGTTAGTTTTAAAGCAATCATTTATACATTGCTTTAAAACTTAAACTATTTTTAGGTAGTTAGAGCTAATAAGACAAATCAAATATTCCTTCTCGATTTGTTTTATTTTGGAGGCAAATAAGGACAAAAAGTGAGATATCATGGGCAGAGAAAGGCAGTTTTGTGGTGGGGCCACATGAGTGGATCTTTTGGTATCTAGTTTTCATAGCTTAGACTCATTTTGAGTGCTTTTATTTTGGCTTTTCTGAGGAGCTTGAAAATGCCTTGGAGGTCTATTTTCAGGAGCTTTTTTCCATCTTTTAGGGGGAGATTGTTTTCAGAGGATATATGTCAGAGATTCATTTATTTTTCAGCAGTTCTAGTTAGAGTTTTACAGGATAGAGTAGAGATCAGAGTGCAGAGATACCAGAGTCTTCCTCCACATCGAGAGTGTTATATTCAGTCAATGTACTCATTATTCCTTCAGATATAGAGCAACAATTTTCCTTCATTTTTTGCCTCACTTTTTTGTAAAACTGATTTGATATTACAATGTGATAAACATTTATCCTCTGTCTTGTCTTGGTTTTGTTATAGGTTATGCAATATTTTTTACTTAATTCAGGTTGCATGTCATGTTTAATCAAACCTTCATGTGAAATATTTATGAATTGGGTAAAAGTCAAAGTGTTGTGAAGATTAATGTTCTATGGTATGATTGTGAGTAAGATCTAATAAGGTTTTACTATTGGTGCATCACCTTAGATTTCATTTCAGTTATTTACTTCAGTTTACCTCTCTCATCCCTTTTCGCAGATAAGTCATTAGATTAGTTAAAAATCATAAGGAGAACTAGCTCACTCTGGAGATTCCCTCTCTACATAGATCACCCACATCTAGGAGGGTTTCCATGTTTCAACAAGATAGTCAAGCTTGACTTGGCTAGTCGCACAATCTTGATTGACAACTATTTTTGGCAGGCCTGTTGGGACCCTGAAAGTGATTTTAGAGAAGTTTTATACCCTCACAACTGTTGTTTTGGTATATGCAGCAGTATTCCAGCCTTTGGAGGCTTTCACAATATACCTGGGGACTCATTTTCTTGGGTCTTGCATGTAGATTAGTGTTATCAGCTTATGAAAACTAGATCCAGTTCTAATCCTTTTGAATATTTACAACTATCCCCACCAAGAAGAAGAGACAGATCAGCAAGCAGAGAAGCCAATTCAACAAGGAGATCAAAATCAACACCTCCAACTTCAACATGAAGAAGCAAAAGTCCAGTGCTGACAGTTCAAATACCCATAATGGCTAGGCAGTATGCATTTGCCACCTTTAATGGAGGGAGCCCACTGCAACTTGCTCAGCATGATGATATTCTAGTTGCAGCCCTTAAAGGACTGCCATATTTTACCAGAGAAAACCATACTACAACTGCTGAATGCATTCAGGATGTGGCAATTTGTTCAGTACGTAATGTCACTCAAGAAAATGTGGCAATCAAACTTTTGGATGCATCATTAAAAGGGAAAGCCTTACAAGGGTTCAGAGGACTTGCTGAAAATTCAATAAGATCATGGGATCTACTGGGAGATGGATTGCACAAGCACTTCGAAGACAAATCTAATCATCTCTCATTGCTAGAGCAGTTGAGCGCCATCAAAAGGGAACCCCACGAACACATGGTAGATTTCAACTATTGATTTCAGAGAACCTGGGACATAATCCCTGCAATGGTAAAACCCTACCAAGGCATACATTTTAATTTTATCTTAAAGCTTTGAACAGTGAAATTTCTATAATGATCCAATCTATGGGAGGAACCACCCTTCCAGATTCTTTTGAGATTGTTGTTAGAGTAGAAAACTACCTTATCCAAGTAGGGAAGATAGCCCCGAGGCCTCCCTTACCCATTTTCCCAGAAATCTAGCCATCTGTGCCAATAGCAGTGCCTCCTTTGGCTGTTGTCCCACCTGTTCTAGTAATAACCAATTAGCCTACATTCCAAGAACCCACTACACCATTTCAGGATTTTCAAACACTAAATAATACACAGAAAACCCTTAGTAATGAGATTGTTAATATCAAAAGCAGTTTGGTCAAGAGTACAGGCCTTACCAAGCCCTGTACCAAACCAATTAGCAGTATAGGTAGCCTTTTCAAGTTGATCCTCAGGGTCAAAGAAGAAACTACAACCCTTGAACCTTCAAATCTTACAACCCAAATGCTACTAGCACCTCAAAGGAGCTTGTACCCACATAGAATAACTTAGCTCAAGATAGTGACTGGTGTTATACATGTCACCAACCGCATAATCAAGATGTGTGCACAAATGGAGTGAGAAATCAGGCACTCATGGTGTAGAATAGTTATGCAAGTTTGAAAGGTGCCCCTGGTGAAGTTTTAGCTCAGCCAAATAATGTTGATGTGGCCTTGATGAACTAGCAAGAGAGTGATTTCTGTGGTATAATTTACCATCAAAGCCAAAATCAGCAATACACACCTGTTTCAGCCAAGACGAGGTCAAAACAGAGAGTTGCAGATATTAATCAGCATGCTGCAGTGGTACAACAACAGCCTATGAAAGACAAAAAATAGACCTTTCTATCACAAGCTGCCCCTATATCATGGTAGAAAGTGCAAATTCTACAAAGGGATCAAACTATACCAGTAAAAGATCACTCCAAAGTTCAATCACAACCTTCACAAAAGCAGAATGATGTTGCTGCTGCAAAAGGACAACAAAAGGTAAATAATGTTTCTTTCAACATAGTAGATCATCTTAAGAAAGCTACAGTGAGCATGTCGGTTATGGATGCATTGCGCATTCCTAGCCAAAAGAATCTACTATAGGAGGCATTGGCTGAACTTTCAACTTTTTAGTGTTCTAATCAAGGAAAAGCCAAAGTTGTACTTGCTAATAGCTTAGAAATCAAGGGTGGATAGCCAGCAAAGGGAGGTAAAACCTCCTTTTTACTTAAGTCTGATTATTCGTGACAAACTTGTTCACAACTGCATTCACTAGGATTAGTTTATGAGCCCCTTGCAAAAGGGGTAGTCCAGTTAGACAGGTCTACACTTAGTACTATAGGAATAATTAGGAATCTGCCACTTACACTGCATGCTTGTCCTAAGTTTGTCATCCATCAGGACATTTACATCATTGATCTTCCACTT
Source organism: Cunninghamia lanceolata (assembly GCA_027924645.1). Classification (NCBI taxonomy): domain Eukaryota; kingdom Viridiplantae; phylum Streptophyta; class Pinopsida; order Cupressales; family Cupressaceae; genus Cunninghamia; species Cunninghamia lanceolata. The sequence continues at coordinate 23,650,618 of BSBN01000582.1, forward strand.
AGCTTTGCATTGTGCCTTTCTAGAGAATTTACTGCCAAACTAGGTGGGCTTTTATCCTTTGATTGGTCTCACTTATTTTTTAGAACAAGATATGGCATGAAAGTGACCATACAATCTGAACCACTTGCAAAAGATCATGTTGAGCCCTATGTTCCCAGCCCAATAAATGTTAACCTATACATCACCTGCAGGCAGTAGGATGAACCCATGAGCCTAGATCCCAATGCACCTATAGAAGACATAAACTTAGATGATTGGGTAGCTGAATATCATGAAAGTGACCCTTTCCATCACACTGATGAGGTAGGATTAGGCATCTATATGATACAAGAACCTGATTGTATAGATCATCACAGTGATTCCTAATCTGATTAAGGACCAAAGTCAGTTAGAACAACAAGAAGATCAGCTTTGGAAGCTGTACTTTGATGGATCTAGGACCAAGACAGGTGCTGGTGGAGATAATGTGTTGATTTCACCTGAAGGGGACAAGTACTATGCAGCCTTGAGGTTCGCTTTCAGTTGCACGAACAATGTGGCTGAGTATGAGGCCCTGATTCACGATTTAGAGTGGGCCTAGAAAAGAGGTATCAAATCTGTCTAAGTTTATGGAGATTTTCAATTGATCATTAATCAGGTTAGGAATTTGAATGTCACTAAAAATGACCTGCTCAAAAAGTACAAGTATAGAGTGTGGGATTCAATTAAATTTTTTGATGCATTTAATTTGTTTTCAATTCCTAGAAACCAAAATAAGTATGCAGATAAGATTGCAACTTTGGGATCTCAATTTGAGGTTCCTAATCAAATTCAAAATATTGAAGTATAGCCATATGTCAAAGTAGTTGTCAGGCCTTTTGTACCTGACAATAGTGTTTCCTAGCAAGTATTTGATAGTGATGAGCAAATCTTAAGTTTTTTGAGTGCAGAAGTTGAATTTACAGATAATAATCAACATAAATACTAGTAGCAATTTGTTGGCAAGAGACACTATATGGATTCATGGTTGTTGTCATTGATGGCAACAAAGGTCATCCCACATATCCGCAAGTCATAGTGTGCCTCTACCGGAAGTCAGAATGAAGATTGTTGTGGTCTGGGGAACAAGAATAGAGCATGTGGCAAGGTCCGACAGATTGGTCCGAATCTCTCAGAGGAAGTATCTTGGTGTAGTGCAAATTTGGGGAAGTCAAGAGGACTACCTTGAGTAATAGATTCCAAGGATTTAGCCTCCGGTGATTGACAAGGAAAAAGATATGAACAGTTGAATACCGGATTCCTGAGTAACAGTGTGAACAGAAGAAGAACTGACTGACAGAACATCAGATTGCTTTCCAGATGTGTTTTTGATAGTGGTAAAGGTTATGAAGACATAGATTGTGTTTGGCTGACATGATTAATGATATCTACAAGTATATGCTTGATCCACATTACTTGATGAGCAAGGATTCAGCCGATAGAACAGAGTTTGTGAGAAAATAGACTGTTCTGGATGCTGACTAGAAAGGTGATGAAATTACTTGTGCGGATATATATGCACGATGGATTTAGTTGTGAGAGTTGTTATAGTGATGATGATATATGTGAATAAGTCCAGAGCAGAGCAGAAGTAGTAGGAAAGATCCGGTATGTGAAAGGAAAGCAAAATAAAGAGAAGAGGAAAGATGAAGTGCAGCAGATCAGTGTACTGAGCCTAACCGAAACTGAACTCCAGCATATGTGGATGCTTCCAATCAGTTCAAGTATTGTATAACATTCTTTTGTAGACAGTGTGTCTCCTTGTAGGCAGTGTGCCTCTTTGTGAACAGTGTGCTTGGGCAGTGAGCCCTAATTGGCAAATGCCATTTTGTAATTCCTTATTCTTCTAATAGAGAATAATCTTTGGGTTAATCACCCCGTGGTTTTCTCCCTTAACAGGGTTTCCACGTCAAAAATACTATGTCATGTGTTTCTCATTTCATGGTGATGTTTGTTTGTTTGATTCAATGCTGCATTGATTAATAAGAAAGTTCAAAAGAAGAAATAATTAGGATAAGTGATTCACCCCCCCTCTCAGTTATCAACAATTGGTATCAGAGCTAAGTTCCTCCTAATAGAGCCTAATAGCTTGAGGAAGATCTGGGAGTTCAAATGGATGCATATGGTTTAAGGGAGCAACTCAAGACTGCCCTTGAGGATCTTGAATAGTCAAACTCTGAAGTCAATGAATTAAAGGAAAGACTCAAACAGGCTGATGAATTCATGAGAGAACTAAAGGACAAATTAAGTCTCTCTATGAAAAAGAGAAAGGAGCTGCTCCAACAATTGGCAAGATAAAGTGAAGAAAGTAATACAAATGGAGAATTGACTGAGAAAATCAAGTTATGTGAAAAGTTATCAAAAGAAGTCATTATGGTAAGACATGAAATGGAATCAGGAGTTATAAAGTTTACTCAAGAGATTGAAGAGAAAAGAAAAGCTGAAGACAATCTAAGACAATCTCTTAAAGAGAAATCAGAAGATTGCCACTAGATGGACAGGATTATCAAACATCTTGAATCTGATCTTGAAGATGCAAAAGATAATGAAGAAAAACTTGAGGATCAAATTGTCTCTCTCAAAAGAGATCTTCAAACAGCAAATGAATATAAAGAGAAATTCAAGATAAGTTTTGCTCAACTTGAAGTTCTTCTTGGAAGTCAAAAGAGGGCAGATGACAAGTATGGTTTGGGATATGAGAAAGGAGAAAGCTCCGGATCTGGTCAAAAGAATTTTGGATCAGAAAATCCAAGGAATAGGCCTAGAAGACCTCCGGTAAGATAGCCCAATGCTCAAAGATATCCATCCACAGCTGCAATCACTTTGGTCACAAAGCTAATCAGTGTAGAAAGAGAATGAATCAGACTAATTCATCCTTCTCCGGACAGTGCTTTAACTGCAAAAGGTATGGACACAAGTCTCATGAATGTAGAAATATGCAAATAAACAAATCATTCAATGGTAGATGCTTTGCATGCAATAGAGTAGGTCATATGGCTAATCAATGCAGATCAAGAGGTTATCAGTTAAATATGCAAGGAAATGTTATTTGCCAAATCTGTAATAGGTGCAAAAGTCTGCAGAAGCAAGAATCAGGACAAAAGAGGTCCGGTGTATAATCAGAATCAAGACAAGGGTAAACAAAAGATGAATGCAGATGAAGTTAGGAATCAGATGAACAAGATTTGGGTGAAGAAAAGTTTAGAGAATGTAGAGGTTGGATCCGCACCAGACTCTGGTGCTGATATTCCTTCTAGAAATTAAAAGGTGAGCTCTGGCTCAGGGGGAGACTCAAAGAAAATCCTGTTCCCCCAGCCAATCAAGTGGTGCCGAATGTGGCACAAGATGTGGAGTAAAGGGTTTATAGATATAAGTCTTGAGATGATCCAGATAAGATTTCAGAGGTCCGCATGAAGATGTGAAGAAGTTGTGATCGATCAAGTAAGACCTGTTTTGGGAGATGCTCCGGAATGACAGAGGATTACAAAAAGGTCTGGAGAGATCCAGAAGTGCATTGTCTTATTCTGTGGATTGGACAGAGTGTTTGGGATGTCCTTGTGATGTGCCATCTTGATTTGTTCATGGTTGGAAGATCCGCATGATGTTCATAGATCAGGACTGATCTAGTTCTTCAAGTTATCCGAATAAGGCAAACCAGAATAATGTAGGTCAAGCATTTATTACCATCAGATATTAGGGTTTGCGGAGCAATATAAGGGATTTCTCATAAATCACTTTCTCATTCTGCACTCAAGAAGAAGTGAAAAGTGGAGCTCTGCAACAAGATTCATCAAGTTCACCAAAGATCTCTTGCAGAAGTCATTACATATAGAAATCAATCCAACCACTCCATGTAACCGAAGGCGCATAAGGTATTTTCTGTTTTTGATATCTTACTACAAATCTTTTGAGAAATGGCTACTCCAAATATAGTAAAGATCTCAGATAGGCCCCGACCTGAATTTAAGAAACACCCATACAAGTCATTGGAGGTAGATCCCTTAGGAGCATTCTCTAGTGTTCCTCATGGTGTTTTACACACAGAAGACATTAGGGTTTACATACATGCAAGTATTGAGGAATTCGAGGAATTCAAATTGAGAGATTTCTATCACAAACAACTGATAGACAATGCTTTTGAGCTTAAACCAGAGTATAAGGGTATCTAGAAGAAACAGTTTGATCAATTCATTCATTTCCCCTACTTTGAAGAAGATGAATGGGTCCAGTATGTATTGAGTAGGATGCATGACAACTTCCTATGGCTAGATAGACCCTGCAAGATCACAAAAGAGGCAATTAGGGCAGTGACTAGTCTATACTCTTCCGGAGGGATACCTATCCTCAAATCCGTCAAAAATAACATTGTAACTGAGGCCACCGGATCAAAACTTGATAAGAGGGCAATGACCATTGAAGATATCTCTGACCCGGATATCAAGTTTGCATCCATGATAATAGGATACAAGATTTATCACTCCAGTAGGGAGAATTTTGTATCTAAAACTGTAGTATATACTGCCTATGAGATGCTAAGGAAGAATGCAGATTATGACCTCTGTGAACTTCTTTTAAGTCAATTAATGGAAAATATACAAAAGATCAAAAAGGACAAAAAGAATTCTTTCAAGTATGGTACACTTATATTATGTCTATTTTTCTATTTCATGAATGAGCTGCTCAGATCAAGTGGATGGGTATGGCAGAATGACAAACCTGTAGCAGTCCAGATCAGAGATTACTTACATGGACTTGGGGATGCCAAAGCAAGAAATACAGCTCTGTGGGGATACTTCAAAAACTTCCAGAGTATGATGCAAGCAAGAGAAAGAATTCCCCAGTCTCTTGTTGAAAAATACAAAGACTCAGTTTGCTTTATGGTTGATACTGATCAGTGCCTAATGGAGGTAGTTGAGCCAAGGACAGTCTGGATCATGCCCATGGGGTATGAGGTTGATGAACAGATTGTGGAACTGCATGTTCAACACATGCTTAGTCAACCCAAAGATCCAAAAGCAGAAAGGTTTGGAACCTTTGAGGAGCTGAGTGTGAAGATCCATGTGGAACTCAGAGAACCTGAGATAAAAAGGAAAGTAAGAAAAGAAGTTGAACATATTGCCCAAGGCCTAGGCATCCCAAAGGAGGCACTTGATGCCAACCAGGAAAAGAGGAGAAAGGCTGAGGAAGAAAAGAAAGAGGTAGAAAAGAAAAGCAAGAAAAGTGCTCTGGTGGAAACCTCAACCCAGACCAGATCATCAAAAGGATCTACACCTGTCAGAACCAAAAGCTCAAAAATATCTAAACCGGAAGGTCAGACATCCGATAAAGGAGAGAAAAGGTCTAAAATAAAAGCCACAAGGGCTTATGAGAGTCAAAGAGATGAAGAGGAAACTGAATCAGATGAGGGAGTAAAGGAAATAAAGAAGCAGAAGAAGAAAGGATTCGGTAAACCCTCCACAGGCCAAGACAAGGAAGAAATGGTACAGAAATTTGTTGAAAAGCCCACCCTATCTCTAGACAGTGTAATCAAATTAGTCACTATGGATGGGAACCTTCAACCAGTGGCCAAATTCTATGATGACTACAATGAGGCCGACCAAAAGATCCTGCAGGAAGCTACAATCAGGTATCTAAACATTTACAATAAAGCTTTTATTGAGATCATCTCCAAAATTCCTAAGAGTCTAGAGAAGGAATTAGAAATAAGAAAGAACAATGCCTAGGCAAAAGATCTTGAGATCTAGGAGCAGATAGCTATTCAGCTATACCCTCAAATTGATCCCAAGATAATGAACATAATATTCAAAGACTGCAAAGATGAGTTCAGAAGTAAAGCAAGGATGAATAAACTCATGCTTGGTGAGACTGACAAAGTGGCCATGGATACAAAAGAGATCCTCCAGAAGGCATTCAAAAGGTTTAATCTTCCTATTGTAGAGGACTTAGGTGCAGAAACAGCTGTGGACTTGGAATCCTCTGCTCCGGAAGAAGTGGCCCTTGAACAGACTAATATCTCTCCTCCAGTTTCCCCTACAGTCTCCGAATCCAAAGAAGAAGAGAAATTACAAGAGAAAGGAGCAGCAGAGAAGGAAAAAGAAGGTGACAGTGCAAAGATTACAGAAGGACAAAAGACTTCACCAGAGAAAACCACAACTGTCAGTGGTGGGAATGTAGAGGGAGAGAAAATTCCAAAGGACAGCTCCAAGACTGCAGAAGAGAAGAAACATCTGTCTCCGGCAAGAGACACTGCACAAACTATCCAAAAATTTCTGAGCAAAGAAGCAATAGAGATTGATGAACCGGAGCTTCTACAAGGTCCATTCAACTTTTATTCCCTCTCTCCGGTGTAGACAATGAAGATAGCTTCATTTGCAAATGCTAAGGCAAATGAAAAACTCCTAAAGTCTCATATGGAAGACTGTGAGTTGCTAGAGGCTGCTTCCAGAGTGCTTGAGAAGATTATGCCATTGGTCCAGAAAGATCCCACAGCCTCCTCTTCCAGTAATCTCAAAACCTTAGTCAGCAGTGTTGGTACACATTTTGAATCCCTAGAAAAATCAGCTGAAGAAAAGGTCTAGAAGGAGGTTTTGGATAAGAGATTCTCAGAGGTACTAGAATTAATCTCAAATGATAGGAGAAATATGAGTATTGGAATAAAGAGCTTAGAAAATGCTCTTAAGGATGGCAGTGACATTTACAAATTTTGTATTTCCTAGTCAAAAGCAACAGTAGAAATTGAGAAGAAAATAAAAGAGGAACAGGACAAACTACTGAGTTTGTCTCAAAGTTTTGATTCTCTCTCTTCCTCCATAGTAAATCAAGAATGTCAAACTATTGCAATCACAAATGCAATAAAGAATCTTGAGAAGGAAAGGAAGAATATAATCAACCAGATGGGAGAACTTAGAAGGATTATTATCCCTAAGTTAGAAACCATGCATGAGGCCATAAGTGATGCCAAGACTACTGCCCAAACCAATGATCCGACAGATCTTAAGAGGGCAGAAGCTTTTGCATTTTTGTTGAGTGGTCACATTTCAATTTTGGATAGAATGAAGCAAAGTTGGGCTACAGAATTCATCCAATTGAAGACATCCTTTGCAGACATTCTTCAATTTTTGTGAATATGTAATATACAGCCAAGTATAGTAAAATTTTTTGAAAATTTTTGTGTGCGGATCCTACCCTTTGCCATTGATGTCAAAGGGGGAGTGAGGAGCAATGAAAAATAAGGAATCCAACTAAGGGGGAGTTCCAAATATTGTATATAAAGATAGAGCATCAGCCAAGGGGGAGCATAGTGTAAACACTTAGTCATTTTTCACTAAGTGTTGCCATCAATGCCAAAGGGGGAGATTGTTGGCAAGAGACACTATATGGATTCATGGTTGTTGTCATTGATGGCAACAAAGGTCATCCCACATATCTGCAAGTCATAGTGTGCCTCTACCGGAAGTCAAAATGAAGATTGTTGTGGTCCGGGGAACAAGAACAGAGCATGTGGCAAGGTCCGACAGATTGGTCCGGATCTCTCAAAGGAAGTATCTTGGTGCAGTGTGGATTTGGGGAAGTCAAGAGGACTACCTTGAGTAATAGATTCCAAGGATTTAGGCTCCGGTGATTGACAAGGAAAAATATATGAACATTTGAATACCGGATTCCTGAGTAACAGTGTGAACAGAAGAAGAACTGACTGACAGAACATCAGAGTGCTTTCCAGATGTGTTTTTGATAGTGGTAAAGGTTATGAAGACATGGATTGTGTTTAGCCGACATGATTAATGATATCTACAAGTATATGCTTGATCCGCATTACTTGATGAGCAAGGATTCAACTGACAAAATAGAGTTTGTGAGAAAATAGACTGTTTCGGATGCCAACTAGAAAGGTGATGAAATTACTTGTGCAGATATATATGCATGATAGATTTAGTTGTGAGAGTTGTTGTAGCGATGATGATATATGTGAATAAGTGCAGAGCAGAGCAGAAGTAGTAGGAAAGATCCGGTATGTGAAAGGAAAGCAGAATAAAGAGAAGAGGAAAGATGAAGTGCAGCAGATCAGTGTACTGAGCCTAACTGGAACCGAACTCCAGCATATGTGGATGCTTCCAATCAGTTCAAGTATTGTATAACATTCTTTTGTAGACAGTGTGTCTCCTTGTAGGCAGTGTGCCTCTTTGTGAGCAGTGTGCTCGGGCAGTGAGCCCTAATTGGCAAGTGCCATTTTGTAATTCCTTATTCTTCTAACAAAGAATAATCTTTGGGTTAATCACCCCATGGTTTTCTCCCTTAACAGGGTTTCCACGTCAAAAATATTGTGTCATGTATTTCTCATTTCATGGTAATGTTTGTTTGTTTGATTCAATGATGCATTGGTTAATAAGAAAGTTCAAAAGAAGAAATAATTAGGATAACTGATTCACCCCCCCTCTCAGTTATCAACACAATTTAAAGACCAGATTGTACAGTTGAGATCCAACAAGCTTCCCTAGGGACTAGTAACATTAGAATCAATGTTCAACATAGATGATCAATTCAGAAAAGACAAGTGCAGCATGATGGTGAAACAAGAACACTATGAGGCAATGGAGATTTTCAAAGATAGGTTGTTGAAACTTAGAAAGGTATGCACTAAAGAAGAATAGCAATCATTTATTTAATTATGTCAAGATTTTTCTAATGTTTTTGCATGGGAGTATAAAGACTTAAGGGGGTTTGATCCTGGTTTAGCCCAGTATACCATCGAATTAGAGCCTAATGTCAATCTTGTTAGGTAGAAACAAAGACCCCTCACTCCAAAACTTGAGCATTTAATGAAGGCTGAGTTAAACAAACTAATTGAGAGCACTATCATATTCCCAATAAAATATACCTCTTGGGTTTCCAATTTGGTCGCAATCAGAAAAAAGAAGGGAGAAATCTGACTTTGTGTCAATTTCTGTGATTTGAATTAGGCCTCATTGAAAGACCACTACCCTCTTCCTTCCATGGAACAAATATTGTAAACTATTTCTAGTTCTGATAGATATTCTCTGTTAGATGGTTATTTAGGTTATAACCAAATTCTGGTCAAAGAGGAAGACCAATATAAAATAGCATTCACAACTAAGTGGGGTACCATGGCATATAGGAAGATGCCATCCAAGTTGTCCAATGTAGGGGCAACCTTTCAACGGGCAATGGACATGGCCTTCCATGGCCTTATGAATAGAATAGTGCCAGTGTATTTAGATGACATAATAATTTTTTCCAAAGATACTAATGATTACTTTGACCACTTGAAGTAGATTTTTCAAAGGTGCAGAGAGTTTGGAGTCTCATTGAACCCCAAAAAGTGTATATTTTCAGTTCACAAAGGTAAATTTCTTGGCCATATTATTTCAAAACAAGGTATTTCTATTGACCCTGAGAGAGTTTCAGCTATTCTAGATTTACCATTGCCTGCACACAAGAAAGGCTTGCAGAGCTTTCTTGGTAGAATTAATTTTATGAGAAGATTTATTCCAAACATTGCAACTTTGTTACAACCCCTCACTGCCATGTTAAAGAAGAATGTGCCATTCAGCTGGACTAAGGAAGGAAAAGGAAGCTTCGAGTAGATCAAAGAAGCTCTCATTGCTGCCCTACCCTCATTAATCATAACTTTGAGAGGGATTTTATTTTATATGCTTTTGGAGGTACTAACACCATCTCAGCAATGTTATTTCAGCAAAACGATGAAGGTTTAGAGCAGCCAGTGGCATTTTTTAGCCAGGTACTGCATGACTACAAGGTAAAGTACTCTTTTGTTGAGAAGCATGTTTTTGCTATTGTTAGGAGTCTCAAGAAATTCAGACACATGTTGTCTAATAACATAATTCATTTAATTGTTGCTCACCCCACTGTTAAGAGTTTTTTACTTAACAGAGATATAAATGATAAGAGGGCTGGTTGGATAACCAATGTCATGGAGTTTGATGTTGATATCAAGGTAACCAAGCTAATCAAGGGCAAGGGGTTATGTGAGTAGCTTACTAAAAGTGAAGATCATAGTCAAGAACATGAAGAAGACATAGAAATAGTACTGAATAATAGTGTATCAGCCACTGTACCAGCTCCTACAAACAGTTGGGTGTAGTAGATGATGCACTATTTATAGTCTAGTCAATGCCCTGAAGGTTTGGATAGGGTAGGAAGAAGGTATTTCAGGTTACAAGCTACTCCTTATGCCTTCATTGATGGTATTTTGTATAGGAGATATTTTAATGGTGTATTTCTGAGGTGTATTGGACCTGATCAAGTTGATAAGCTATTAAAGGAGTTTCACAATGGACCTTCAGGAGGTCACTTTGTAGCTAGAACAACTACTTTAAAGATTATGCAGGCTAGTTATTATTGGCCTGACCTATTTAAAGATGTTTTTTCTTGGGTGAGAAGATGTGAGAAGTGTTCATTATTTGCAGGTAAGCAAAGGCTTGCTGCCTTACCCCTACATCCTATTAAAGTTGAACAACCATTTGCAAAATAGGGTCTGGATTTTATAGGACCAATAAACCCACCATCAAGTGTAGGCCACAAGTGGATCTTGACTGCCACAGACTATTTCACCAAGTGGATCGAGGCTATTGCTTTAAAAGAAGAAAATAAATCTATTGTTCTAAGTTTCTATCAAAATTCGGTACACCAGATTCAATTATCTCAGATAATGGTTTGGCTTTCATTGGATTGATAATTTTAGATTGGTCAGTTAGAAAAAATATCTTTTTGAATACTTCTTCTAACTATTACCCACAGGGTAATGGGCAGGCTGAATCTACCAACAAGAATCTAATAAGAATCATCAAGAAGACTATTGACGACAACCAGAGAACATGGAACAAGAAGTTAAAGTTGTCTCTTTGGGATGATAGAATTACACCAAAGAGAGCTACTAGTTCTTCTCCATATGTGCTTACTTATGGTAAAGAGGCTAGGTTGCCTATTTCAGTTGAATTACCCACATTGACTTTCATCAAAGAACTCGAGCTGTTAGAGGAACAACCTTTAGTAGTCAGACTAGCTCAGCTCATGGAGCTAGAAGAGACTAGGAAGGAAGCCCTAAGGAAGCTTGATATACATCAAGCTCAAATGAAGAATACTTTTGACAAGAGGGCAAGACCGAGGAGATTCATTGTTGGTGATTTGGTGTTCAAATGGAATGAACTAAGAAGCAGACCTAGAAAGTATTCCAAGTTTGAGGTAATTTGGGATGGGCCTTATGTTATCACAGAGAGCAAAGAAAACAATGCATTTTAGTTGTCCAAGTTAAGTGGAGAGGTGTTGTCTATCTGATGCAGAGTAAAAGAGAAACAACTCAACTTCTTACTAGCATATTTCATGACAATGTCTTGGAATCCCACAAGTTCATCAATTTTTAATGAAATCCTCACAACTCTGACCCAAACAAGGTTCACAAGACCTCAAACCTCATTAGTAACCTCAGTCTACCCACAAAAAAACCATTTTCAAGTCTGTCCATTCATCTTTTCATCATTCCTTCATGACTGTTCTTGATGTGCAACTATGGCACTCACCAACTATCACAACTCCAACTACTTTGCTCTCCAAGACATAAACAGTGATTCAATACTTGAGACAACTTTCATAGGGTAATTACAACATGACCAACAAATGGTCTCTGACCCAATAACTTCATTCTACTCCTCTCACCAAGACTCCACTAAACTTCTATTCAACCTACTACACAGGGTCTGTAGGATAGCAGCCTCCTAGACTATCACCATGTCCACCTTGGAATGCCCTCAATCTTTACAAACTCCACCTCTTTGCAATATACCAAACCAATCACATGCCTAACTCCCTAATGCCTTCATGACAAAGCAAACAAACTCACCAAACTTACCTTTTCCTTCTTGGTTAAGACAACTGTCCTTCTCTCTGAATACCTAACACTGATTCTGCAGGGTTTCTCACATGCCCACACTCACCATTCCCAATCTCCTACCCCTGCAACCTTCACAAGGCTATGGACAAACTATTTCACATCCCCTTCCATTGATTAGAAACAAGGAAAGATTAGTAAAAAGAAGGAATACCCATCGAGCTGCTCATAGATACCCCAAATCAGGGTTTTGGATAGTCAATGGAAAACCAACGGTTCCTCCCTCCTAACTTGGTGTCAAACCTCCAAACAACTTGTAAAGGCTAGATGACTTCCCCTACTAACCAACCAGCACAAGCTTCATCCACCACTAGGCCGTACAGGTACAGTTTATTGCAGAAAACAGTGAGTTTTTGAAAGGAACAATAGAGTTTGGGACAACCTCCAGAAGAATAGCGATTTCTCCCTTCAAACTCAATGTCAAGACCTCACACCATGCTCAAATCAAAGATGACTTAGTCTACTTTCCATCCCACATGCAGATGGTCCATGATGAATCCGTACAGGAGTATAGTATAGCAGCAAATAGTGGAAAACACAAAAAAAATAGAAAAATCAGGAAAACAGAGATTGCTCTTCTTCATTTCACTTTTCTCAAATCTGTCTATTACAATGAATCCCTCCTAGGTTCAAATAAGCCTCATACAAAGCATGGAGTGGTTGGGGGTCGAAGTAACTACCCATTCATCGGACTTTTCTTGCTTTTTAACTGCAACTCTAAAGATAGAGTTAGAAACTGTCCATCTTCACCGACTGTTTTGGTGTTTAGAATTCTTTTAACAAGTGGTCTAACCTTGGACAAGGTATTAACAAACTTCTAAACCTTAGACATGCCTTTATAGGCTTACAAACATGGAGGACTTTAAATGACTTTAATGACTGCCTTTTTCCCACAAGACTGTCCTCTTGAGGACTACAACTTCAACAAGAAAATAGCTACTAGCTTTTTGGACATAGTCCACTACAAGCATGACTACAAGCCTTATTACAACTTTTAATGGTCTCAAGGACCTCATTAAACAAATCAAACATCTTGAAGATCAAATAAACCCTGATGTCTTGGTGCTCCTGCACCACTATCCCAGTCAATGGGATCCACCTCAAGCATTGCCTCTAAGGATAAGTACTGCCTTTGTATATAGTAGACTAGAGTTGCAGTTAATAAGTGTTCATGCACATTTCCTTTTAGTATTTTTGTTTCCCTAAGTGTTGTTACATAGTTCTTTTGGCCATCAGGGCCTGTTAGTTTGTTTTTAGTTGAGTTTGTTTTCAGTTTTCTATTGTTGTTTGAACTGTTGGAGTGCTGAATTGTGGTGTTTTCTGATTAAGGAGAGCAGAGTATGACACAATGCCCAATGGATATTCAAGGCAACTGATCCAACGCTTAAGCGTATAGCATAAGTAGCAAGAAATGTTACCATTTTTTCACCATAGCTCAAAAATTGGCAGAGCTGGTGCAACAAATTCATTTTTAAAGTGAAGGTTAACATTCTTCTGTTATAAGTTATTTTCATAGTTATTGTATTTTAGTGTTAATTGTAATTCAGTTGTTCAAGAGAAAAAAAGATTTCAAATCATTCATTGCATTGTAGAACATTCACAAGAAAGATAAGTATTTCATTCACCACAATGATTATTCATTTACAAGTTGAAATACATAAAAGGATAAACATTGCATTGAAAGAGATAATGACATATCAAATGTCCCACACAAGTTGTGGGTATAGCTGAACAAATGCAACTATAAATAAAATTCTATGCATCTAAGAATAAGAAAGAGAAGCTCATATCCATCATTGCCTTGAAGGTCTTCAATCTTTGAAGTTGTTTTATATTCCTGCTCCCGATCTCAACATGAACCTGCAAAAATGTGAAAAGGTCTTGTTAGAGATGTAGTTATGAGATCTCTATATCCTATCAAAAGAGGCATAACACTTTGTTTTATAATGCACTGGTCATTAAACATCATCCACATTTAGGAAGAACTGAGAAGGAAACAACCATGGAACTTCAATGTTTTATTCTAATCTATTTGTTTCATTTGCAGGTATAGGATAAGTCATGTAGCTAATTGAAGACATATCAACATGTGGTGTCAAGTGGAATCCCATAAGGGTTGAGCCCAGCATGCTACCTCCCCTTAACCTTAGAAGGGATGAAATGAAAAGAAAAGATCATTAATCACATTACTTTAATTGCATGACAAACTAAAGAAGTAGAAAGTAGTCAGATGCATTGATGTCAAGCACAGAATACACCTATGACTGCACCTTAAAGGATGAAATGGAATCATAAGAGTAAACTAAACTCATTCAGAACATCATTCAATGCAAAAGGAGAGCTGTCATTACTCATATAAGATATATGCATGGTGGAGCCAAATATTAGATGAATCTAATAAACAAGACACTAGGATGTAGTTACATATGGTGAAGGAGCTAGAATGATTTATTTGGTATGTATATGCATTTGCATTTGATATGATATACTGAATTAATAATCAAAAGTTAAATGCAATGAAGTAGATTTGTTTGAAAATATCCAATGCATGCATCTCAAAGGTAAACACAGATACAAGCTATCTAGTTTCCTTTCACATTGTTAGACTTGTGTCAAAAAATATGAGTATAGCTGCATGATTGAAGCTAAATACAATGGCAGACAACAAAACATGGAATAGCATATGCTATCATTTCTCTTTTATGTTGAAATGGGGTACACTCATCATATGGAGCTATCATTTTTTTTAAGCATGAGATGATCTTATATCATGGAGAGATCAAGATAAATTATAGCAGACAGTGCTACATGAGAAAACAAATAGAACAACCAAAAGTATGAAGCAGTTGATATCTCATGTTCATCCAACAGGAGGGTGTTGTATCAAGTAATAAATACCAAATGCATCCACAAAAAATACTCTTACAGATTATAGCTTTCTCATTTTGTGATCATATCAAGACATGTACAGTAATCAACTTGCACATTTGTATGATGAAGAAATAATGCCAAGTGTCATCATTCAATAGTGTTATCATGCTTCTGTTTGAGACATCATGTATATGTTACAGGTTATCAAACCATCTCAGGTCTATGTCTACCAAATGCTTCCATCCACAAAAGATATAGAAATTCAAAGGAAAAGCTGACTGATGATCATCATGAAAATCATACAAAGTACACTTTATCATATGCAGGGTGTATGCAGATGTAATGCATCAGAACAGAGAGCATCTACAGGTGAAGTGCACAAATATGAGTTTGTTTTGAAAGAATACATTAATGATGCAAGTGATCATAGTGTTGTGGTAAAATAGACTGCAAATATCAAGTGTCATCTGCCAAGTTTTTGTCATTTTTATCTTAAGAAAGCATGTAGTCAAGGTAATGACAAAGAAAAGGTTCATATGTGTCATATCATGCGTAAGATATACAAGTTAATGTGTTGCCCAGATGGAGGTTTTCAAACCATGAAAAGAGTACATCTTCATCAACGGCCAAGGCCAGATATTAAATTGAGCTGAGACAAGTGTTCAGAAATGACACATGGGAATGCATAAAACTAGTCGCAGCCTATCAAATGCAAATATATAGAGAAGAAAAGGTAAGACTTTCAATATGTAATGCTCAGAAAAGAATTATAGCCACGACCCATGACAAAATTACTAATATATATATCAAAGAGAGAAGCTCAGAGTGGTGTATAAGAAAATGCCATGACCTCATGAAGAAGAGTCTTGTTATATATTTAACTCAAATGCATACAGGTAGCCACAACCAAGAAAAGGAAGGAGATACAAATGATATAGAGAACAATAAAAGGTTGCCAGCTGTGGTAAAAAATGAACTACATATTTCTTTTCATGACATGAAACCCTAGGGTTTTAGCTAAAACAAAAACTCAAAAATTTTGGTAGCCATGGCCGAACATACTTCAAAAGACCATTTCATTTTTATTGAATAGATTTAGGTACAGAACAAAGAGGGACCTTTAAAGTTCAAGCATACAGATGCAAGATACAGAATAATGGGGTATGTGGATGCAAGCTCTAAATTTAAAATCTACAAAATGTCATGTGAACATACAGAGAATGATAAAAGGCATTACTTTATTTGTAGAAGATGCATAATGGCCATGGATTTAGATTTCATCTCCTTCTCAAATGGAGCTCATGAATATAGTAACGATGGCCAAATATAGAGAAGAAGTGACATAGAAATAAATGCATACAAATTCATCTAAAATAATATCATGGCCGTGGCTTTTGAAGCCCTTTTCACCTCAAAACATCAAAGTAAAGTCAAGTATGGAAACTAAACATGCCTCAGAATGAGTTTACCTTTCTTTCTTGCAAAAGATTCATAGAGGTTGAGCTCCAAAATTCCAGAATGAAGTAGATTTTTGAGTTGGAAACCCTAGGGTTTCATTGTCAGCCATAGAGCCCATTTCCAAAAAATGCCAGTCATAATGATGTGAAAAAATAGGGCAAGTTTTGTTTTGTTCTTAGGGTTTCTTTTTGCCCCAATCGAATGGTGGCATTTTTGTCACATTCAATTCTTTTTGTGGCATAAAATTAATACCTTCATGGTATTAATATGACCATAACATGATGCGTAAGTCTTATGACTTAGTGAGAGGTTGAGCCCATGGCTCCCTTGATTTTTTTTAATGCCTCAAAACATACTTAATCACCTTGTGATATGATATTTGCCCTAGCCACTTGGAGATATAAATGAAGTTCATGCATTGGAGTGATATGTAGAACCTTTCATTTTGGTATGAGACAAGTCCACATGCCACATGGATTGCCAAGTCATATGCAGATGAGTCATCAGGACTTTTTATTTTTTTGCAAAAACTATATGTCATGCCTCTATATTTTTATGATTTTTTTAAGAAAAATCAAACATCATAATTGCAAATGGCGAAATTATAAGCCATGGAGATTTATTGTTTTACAAAATCAAATCGAATGGGGATAGATTAAAACTACCAAGTGTTGTAAAGTTAGTTTTAAAGCAATCATTTATAAATTGCTTTAAAACTTAAAATATTTTTAGGCAATTAGAGCTAATAAGACAAATCAAATATTCCTTCTTGATTTGTTTTAATTTGGAGGCAAATAAGGACAAAAAATGAGATATCATGGGCAGAGAAAGGTAGTTTTGTGGTGGGGCCACATGAGGGGATCTTTTGGCATCTAGATTTGCACAGCTTGGACTCATTTTGAGTGCTTTTATTTTGGCTTTTCTGAGCTTGAAAATGCCTTGGAGGTCTATTTTCAGGATCTTTTTTCCATCTTTTAGGGGGAGATTATTTTCAAAGGACATATGTCAGAGATTCATTTCTTTTTCAACAATTCCAGTTAGAGTTTTACAGGATAGAGTAGAGATCAGAGTGTAGAGATACCAGTGTCTTCCTCTCACATCGAGAGTGTTGTATTCAGTCAATGTACTCATTATTCCTTTAGATATAGAGCAGCAGTTTTCCTTCATTTTTTCCCTCACTTTTTTGCAAAACTGATTTGATATTACACTATGATAAACATTTATCCTCTATCTTCTCTTGGTTTTGTGATAGGCTAAGCAATCTTTTTTGCTTAACTCAAGTTGCATGTCATGTTTAATCAAACCTTCATGTGAAATATTGATGAATTGGGTAAAAGTTAAAGTGTTGTGAAGATTAATGCTCTATGGTCTGATTGTGAGTAAGATCTAATAAGGTTTTACTATTGGTGCATCACCTTAGATTTCATTTCAGTTATTTACTTCAGTTTACCTCTCTCATCCCTTTTCCCAGATAAGTCATTAGATTAGGAAAAAATCATAAGGAGAACCAGCTCACTCTAGAGATTCCCTCTTAACATAGATCACCCACATCTGGGAGGGTTTCCATGTTTCAACAGGATAGTCAAACTTGACTTGGCTAGTGGCGCAATCTTAATTGACAGCAATTGTTTATGTCATATTTTTTTAGTTCTGGGCTTAGGCCATGACACTTTTTGGGCTCTGCCCATGTGACTTGGGGGTGTGCTTTTTTACCACCCATCCTTTCATTGTGAATGTGTACTATATTTTCTTATTAATATAGATATAGTTACCTATTCATAAAAAAAAGATTACTTATTAGATTTGACGAAAAACTTCATTTTTAAATGATTAAACATTAAATTTTTTTTAAAAAATTAATATTTAATCTTACATTGGAGTTTAAAACGAAATTCAAATTTTAAATGCTTCCAAATATAAACTTTAAAATTTGGCAAAAAGTTTAAATTTGAAAATAATTAAATTAAACCTTTTAATATTCAAGATTTGAATCTTTTTGCAACAAGAGATGCCATAAACAACCAATTTCATGAAAATTGATAAAACCATGTCATACAAATACAAGAAAATAAGATTATGACAACAAAGCACAATGTGGCAAAGCGTGACAAGGAAAAAATGTGAAATGAAACAAGTCACCCAAAATGCAAAATGTGACATGACAAAGTATGACATTTTATGTGACGAAAATGCAACAATAAAGTGGAATAAAGTGACAATTGCAAGAGGCAACAAAACCATTTTGCAAAGATAAATGATGCAAGCACAAGGTGACATGAGGGATGCTAGAAACACAATGTCACTCAAAAAGATTCTATAAAGGAAAGGGTCCCCAATTTGGTGAAAATAGGGGTGTGTTGTAACCCTTAACAATGTGACCCTTACCATGATAAATTTTATTATTTCAATAAGACTAAGGGTCACAACAGTGAATCATGTAGAAAGCATAATGGGTTTTTTTAAAAACTCTCTAAGGAACACCAAACTTTATTTTAGACAAGTTCATTTGTAGCAAACACTCAACCAAAATAACAATCAAGGGCTAGTTGGTGTGAGGCCCACCCTTGTACAACTAGATTATTTGCACTTTTAGACCATGTTGATTTGCTTCGCCAAGCTAAGGGTTTGATTTATGGGAGTGTGACCCTATCTTCAAGGCTATGTAGTGTTGTTGTGGACCTTTTGTATAAGGTGGTTGTGTTAGTTTGGGTAGGTGTATGTGTTGCACACCCTAGCTGGAATTGTTTGGATTATCACCTATTGTTTTTAAACTAGAACCTTTAGTGTTGTAATGCGAGGCTACAATGTGTTGTACTTCTTATTTTATTTATGAGACTTATTGTTCAGAGTATCCTTGTCATGGAAACATTTTAGGGGTTGTTGACCCTGTAGATTCAAGCATTCATGGACTTACCTCATACCTTGATTTGAATTATGGATTATGATGTGATGATGTTATAGCTATGCATGTGAGATTACAGTTGATTCTATGATGTTTAATACGAGGTTAATTTTATGCAATTGAAATGTTGGTTGATGGGTACATTGATGAGATATGATGTAGTATATGATCCTGATTTGATTATGTGAAATGCGAGTGATTTGAGAATTATGCAAATGTTAGCATGTGTTATAATTGAAGATATATGTGATTAAGCAACTCTCTATGTGTGTTCACTTCCTTTTGCTTCCGCTATGATGAACATGTGCTATTGATCTGTTTGTGGAAGTGTGCAGGTAATTTTCCATGCCCATGGAAAATCGGAGGTCACTCCAGTAACCCTATGTGATATGCATGTTTAAGCCAACCTAGTCCCAAGATTTGTAATGTTTGTATTTGATGTTTAATTTTGATTAGGGTTCACCCTTTTTAATTAATTTATTGATGTGTTGTAAATTGTAATGTTTGAGTTATACTATTTAGATGTTTTTTATTTATTGGGCCTTTTTATGTGAATTTATGGAGCTCTTGGTGTTTATTTTGGCCAAATAATGACCCTAGGTCATACCCCTAGGGTCTAGGACCAATTTAAACATGTGAAACCTTAGTTTAACCTTATTTTGGTCACCTTAACTTGACCCTAAAATTAAGTGACGAAATTTGAACTTGGGTAAGGTGGTGGACAAGTCAAGAGTCCACCATGACCAACTCCACATCCCTAGGATATGGTCTCCCTTATCTTGAAGAATTGGTAATCTTCCAAGGTCCTCAAGTGTGAGAGACCTCATTCCTATGTTCTAACACATGTGTGAGAGAATCCTTGAGGGAATGGGCTTGCCTTGTTGATTAGGAGAATGACATGTGTCTTATCCTTATCCTTATGGAGTCCTCTATATGGGATTCCCCTCTCCACTATGCTCTCACACATGTCTGAGAGCATTTATGAAAGAGTGTGAGGCTTTGTGGGATGGGAGTGTGACATGTGTCACCTCCTCATCTCTCAGGGTGTTATGAGTGGGTTGTGAGGAGGAAGGAGAAGGTGGCATGTGTCACCTTCTCATTCCTTAAAGCTTTTTAGTTTAGCCTATTAAACTCCATCTTTGAGAGATGGAGAGGGTTCTTCATTTTTGGTTTTCTTTGTAATTATTGATTTAGGGGAGATAGCTAAAGTTGGATTATTTTAGATGCAAGGAGATTGGAAGGAGACTTGGGAGCTCTTCATCAAACTCTTGCCATATTTGGGCTTATAAGGTAAGCATCCAAGGCTATATGCTTTCCTTATGTATTTAATTTCATTTATGTGATGATTGCTTAGTGTATTTTTTGAGTTTTTGTGTATGTGTTATGTGGGTTTCCATTTTGGGTGTTTGATGATGCTCTCCATTGAGAAGAGTTCATCTTGTCTTGGGGTGGGAGAGGAGTGAACCTCCTTAGGGTTAATCTCACTATATTTTGGAGGTGTGGTTGGCCATAGGAGTGCATTGTGAAGTATTTGAGATTTTGGTGAAGGTAAGAGTGCCTTGGAATTTTTGTGACATTTGAAATATTTGGTGAAGGAAAGAGTGCCTTGATATTTTTGACATTTTGTGATATTAAGGCAAGAGGCCTTCTGATTTTTTAGCATTATTATGTTTTGGTGATTCGGGTTTCCCCCTTAAGTTGAGAGTAGTCCACTCTCCTACCCCCAAAATCCAAGTTATAAGGATTAGTCATGTGCAATCTTTGGGAGGGTGTATTTATGTTTTGTGTGAGTGATTTTTTTGTTAAATCCTTGTTGTGGTTTGAACCCATTTACATGGGTGACCTCCAAGTGCGAGGGTGACTTGGTTTGGAGTCTATGGTTGGGAGGCGAGCTCCCATGAGCATTTAGAAACCTTCTTGTGATTTTTGCAGGTTTTGGGTGATTAATGGAGTTTGGAGAACTTGGAAGAAATGTGTTTTTCTTTATGTTGGAAATTTTATGGAATTCTTGTTGCCATGACCCATTTGGGTTTGTACAAGTTATTGTGTTTGAGAGTTAATCTCTCCCTTGAACCTATGTTGTAATGAATCTTTATGTAAGCATATTTGAGCACTTCATTATTGAATGTGTTATAGTTTTACTTCATTGTGCCTTGGAAAGGAATATATTCATGTGGAAGATAATCTCTCTCCCCCTATCTTGTGTTAATACTATATGCATGAGAAATATTGCTTGTTGAAAATGAAAGAGAACCTATGTTTCATTTGCAGTTTACAAAAGGAAATAATAAGAAAATGTATTTGTGTATTTTTGAAAAGGAAAAGAATCTTGTGATAATAAATCATGTAGATGTTCATATATATATATATATATATATGGGTGAAAACCTATATTTTTTCTTGCTATTTTAAAATCTACAGCCACTATTTTCTTTTAAATAGAAAGAAAAAAATGTATTGAGCAAATTTTATATATATATATATATATATTTGGGTTCCCTATGTTTTCTTTTAAATGAAATTTACTATGTGATTGAGGGCCAGCAGTATATATATATACACTTACCATAATTATATTTTATAAATCGAATCACATTTGAGAAAAGACATAGAAATAAAGTTATACATTCAAGCGGATTAGGGAAACGATGCCCTCTATTTTTTTATTGAAGATTTCTTTTAATAAAAAAAATAGCAGAAGAAGAAAACAAGGGCGGTGGTCTGTTACTTAGTTTCTTAAGGACGGTGGGGGGGCGGATGGGGGGGGACGGACCCCCGTCCACCCCTCCACAAATCTCTGTGGAGGGGGCATGGTGAGGCTGCCCCTCCTCCCATGCTATCTTGTCGTGTGTCGCTTAATATCTAGTGCCGCTTAAAACACAGTCTGGCCTACAATTTTTGAGACCGCCGCTTGGATTTATTTGGCCCTGTTGTGCATCGTGTGGCCTGCAACATGTGATATATATATCAATGCATAGTTTCACTCTGTATATAGATAACAATAGGATATAATATATACCTGCAACATGTGATATAAATATCAATGCATAACTCCACTCTATATATAGATACAGAGTGGAAATAGGGTTAGAAAACACGAATGAAATTTTAGAAGACAAAACAAAAAGAGTTAAACAAAATATTAATGCATGTACCTTCCTTCTCTCCCCCCTTGATTTTGAAATCTAAAAAAAAACAAATGAAATGAGCTAAATGACATTTGAGCACTTAAACCTTTTTATTGTCTTTTAAAACTATTAGGGTTAGTGGGAATTAAAATAGGAATGATGGTCTAATTATATCCCAATCTATTTTATCTTTTGAACCCACACTAAGTGGGAGGGGTTATTATTTTAGTGGGGTTTTGGTGTGGGGAATATTATTGTTTTATTTGAAAATAATTTCTTTATCCCTTCAACCCTTTTACTTGTGCAAGACCTTATGTAATTTTAGTTAATTGATCTAATTAGTTAATGTGAATGTATTTTATTTTTATTGCTTTGAGTGGATGATGTAATGTTGAAATAAATTATTTTGATAGGTATAATTAGATTTGATTACAATTTATATTTTTGAAAAGGCGTTTAGTGAAGGATAAAAGGGCTAGATTTATTTAAATGACAAAAAAATAATAATAATAAATGCCTTGTGAGGTTGAAGATAGTGCTTTATAAATCTTTTTTTGCCTTTTCAGCAAACCTAATTTTAAGGGAGTTTTTTTTTATAACCTTGTATTTAGTTATCTAATTTAAGCCTTTTTGGGAAAGTGGAGTAATTACTTTATTGAGTTTATGAGTGGGATTTTAGTTATGGAATTATGTTTAAATTATGTAAATCTACCTAGTTGACTTAACCATTTGATTTAATTTTAATGTGGAAAAACATCTAATGTGTGTTTGAGTTAGATTGCATTATTTAATTTATTTAAAGGGTTAGGTTAAGTGGAATTATATAAGTGGGGTAATAAAAACCTTGGTAGTACATTTCAGAATAATTAGTTTATTTAATTTTATTATAGTTAGATTGTTGAAATGACATTTGGTGTATATTATATTCTATTTTCTTTTATTATTATTTTATTTTATTTTCTGTACTCCCATGATTGTTGAGATGGCGTTATGTTGTCAAAATTTTCCTAGATTAGTGAAAGGAATATTAAATGATTTATTTCATGTTCTTACTTTATTGCCTTAATTATAGTTGAGTACTTTAACTATTGGCTTAGATGGAATTATTTTAAAGTTAATTATGTTAGTAGTTTTCCTAGGGTTAGATTTTGATATTTATCAAAATCACTCCACCTCATCTAGGAACCTTAGGATTAGTTCCAAATTTGGAATCTTTCCCTCTTAGTGACTCTCCTCGCATTGCACAACCCCCTTAGTAGGCTTACTTTTCATAGGGGTTACAAAAGGTGTTTGCATTCCCCCGACATTTGATTGATATTTTACACCTTTGTGCGTATGCCACCAAGTGCACATGTTGTGCGCAAGGGGGTTTTAGTGTAGCATGGAAATTTTTTTGATATTTCAAGTCATGACCACATGACAAATGTGGACATGACATGTGTGTTGTGTGTCATGACCACATGGGAAATGTGGGCATGACATTTGGTATCAAATCCCATGTTTCAAACATTGGGATCTCTGGGTGTGTATAATTGCTGAGTTGGGCCAATAAGAGAATCATGCTTGTTTTGTGTGTCTAACTCTAACTTGTGTAGTAATGAGTTTGTAAGACACCTTGCATGGGAACAACTTGTTTCCCTCAATTTTTTATTCCACTAAACCCCATGGATGAATTGGTGTCATAGGTATTTGGGGAGTGTATTCTTGATGAATAGGTAATTGAAGAACCATGGAAGTCATGACTTTGAAAATTTGTCAACTTTTTGATATAGTGCTATCCAAAAAGGATTTTTGGTGGAGTTATGCTATGTTTTTCATCCTAGCTAATCCTTGCTCCTTGACCTTGTTGATGAGGCCTTTTGATGCTTTTTTAGGGACCATGTCAAGCTACTATAAATGTACCCTTGGACAAATGTCATTATGATAGAGTTTTATCCTTATGGTTACCTTGTAGGTTTCCCTAGTGAATGTTGAGGGGTACATTGCAAATCATGAGTACCATCGCATCATTTGAGACCTGCCCCTTTTCTGAGAATGTTGAGTATGTTTATCCTACCATGTTGGAGGAAAGAAATGCATTAGAGTGGTATGCCATCTTGGACAAAGACTTATTTACCTTGTCCTTCTATTCTTCACCTTATGTCATTTAATTAACCTTTGTATCATGGGGTAAGATGGGCCTTGTTTCGACGACCCCTCTAGTTGGGATGCGAAGAAGTTGTGGACCTTTAGTTGTCCTTCGCCTTGATGTAGGATTAAGTTATCTTGATAAGTAGTTGTCACTCGAAGAGTGGATAAAATGGTATATTCTCTTATAAGAGTCACTTGGTACCCTCTTCTTGAGAATGGTGTAGTGGATGTTAAAAGAATTTGGCATGAAAGGCCTTTTATGGCTATTTTATTGGGTAAGTCTCTTGGGTTTAATGAAAGGATGTGTAGTAGCTTCAAGGATCACTTTGTGGTTGTGAATCTTGAGACATTTGTTGCACCATGATGAGTTAACCTTTGTGTAACATGTTGGTACCTAGTGGATAATTAGGCTATGTGTTGCCTTCGCATTAAATTGTAATGTGCTTTGTTCATTTAAATAGTACCTCATTGGTTAAGGGTTTAAAGGTAGTGTAAGTGCACAGGGGTTGAAATAGTTTATGATAGTCGAGCAATAAGATCTATTTGTGAGTATAAGCTTGTATTGTCTTATCAAATAGTAACCTAAGTGCAACTTGATCCTTTCCTTGCCACTTTGTTGAATTGGAATTTGCTTACCTTTAGGTCTTGATAGGGTGATGAGTTCTCCTTGAGAGTAACATATGTCTTTGCGCTTAGAAGGCTATAGTGAAGCCTTGTGATGGGTTGTAATAAAGAAAGTTAAGATTGAGTTATGTTTTCCTATTGGGTTAATGTGGAGACCCTCTAAGTGGTACCTTCTTGAACTTTTAGTTGTTGGGTTCTAGTGACTCTTGAGGTGAGTCCCTTGTACAACTGATTGCATGATTCTTCAAAGGGAATCCTAATGGTTAAAAATATATTATTTTATAGAATGTAGTAATTCTAGATGTGGAATTGGTTAAAGTCCCACACACCTTGCTTTAAGGTAATGAATGTGGTTTGTCACTTGTGTGGTTATCTTAGAAGTGTTAGGGATTGTAAGGATGTGTTAGGAAGTTGAGTTCATTTTGGGGGTAATGGTGAGTTGGTTGTGATACCTTTTGGGAGTTAGTGGTTAAGTGTTGTGATCAACTTGTATGATCGACATAGATGCATCCGATGGGTTGTTTTTGGGATGATATTAAGGCCTCAGTTTTGAACTTGCGAGTAAATTGTGAACCACCTTGGGTAATTTTAGAAGTATGGAAGTAGTACTTTTCAGATGGTTTTGGTAGTATCCATGTAGATTTGGTTTCCTGTTCCTTCCAGGAAGTGCGTAGGGCCCACTTTGAAGGTGACTCTTAGGATACATGACTTTAGGCAATCTTTTCCAAGCATGTCCTAGGTTGCCTAGAAGTTGTGGGTGTATGTGTAGTTGGGGTGTTTCACAACCTTAGTTAAGAATGTGACCACTATCCATCTCCTATCTTTTGTAATTATGTTATATATGTATAATGATGTAATGTGGAATTTTGGTTAAATTGTTGAAGATAGTCATCTACTTATTGATGAATTTTTATTGTTTTCAAAACCAATAGTTTTGAGTCTATTTATTTGGGCTACTTAGCCAACCTACTTTCTTGTAGTCCTCTTACCTTAAGGACTTGTTTTATTATATACAAATTAAAATTTGAATGTTGAATTTGGCACCACTTTTGAATTTGACTTATCTTTTAAATTTGAATTATCTTTTAGATCTTAATTCTTTTGAATTTTATTCGTTAAACTTATTCAAGGCTTACCTTTGTAAGATTTTTATTTTGAGAATCTTTGTTATTGTTGGTATTGCTAGTACCTATGTAGTGTTGTGAACTATGTAACCTATGTTACCCATAAAGGGTACTTGATGAGAGGAAGATGGGAATAGTCAATCTTGGTTGATGTCATAAGCTTGAGGTTGTTTAGTGGATCACTAGTGGTGGTTCAGAATTTCCTTGTTGACCTTGTCTCATGTTGAGTAATGTGTTGGTGCTTCCCCGTTTTGGGAGACCAAATCTTTAAGAATCAAGAGATGGGTGCTAGTGAGGTTCAAAGGAGTAGATAGGTTGGAAAGACCTTAAGATCCTCCTGTCATTGTGTGGACCCACTGTCCTCAAGATTTTAGCCTGAGATGTTTAAGGAGGCTTTGTGTTTTCTCTAATCCTTTTGAAGTTGAACCGTGAGTTTTGTAGTGGCATGGGTGTTTAGTTTCGTTCCTTGATGCTAGGGATGCTTGGACATGTTTGGTTCCTACCTGTTCTGCAAGTTTGATCTAGGCAATCTAGTGGGGACCTGTTAATAGAAGGGGCAGCCGAGACTTGAGAGTCTCGTGCTTTTTTCTTGGAGTATTATGTGTTTTAGCTTAGCAGCGGTGGTAAGTTGAGTGAGATGCGTGTTTGGGGTTTGTTTAGAGGCTTCATGGCTAGTTGTTTGGATAGGCTTCCTTTTGGCTACTTTATGTTAGTTAGGTTTTTGGATGGCCTTATGATTCAGTTGAGTTAGTGTTTAGTAGGACCTCTCATAGTATTAACCTTTAGGGTATGTCCCCACCTCACGTGACCTTGAAATACTTGGTGGTCTATCTTAGGGCATCTAATGCCCCAATGCCTTTTGATGCTTGTAATGTGCTTGGAGTATGTGTTGTGGTTAGATTCTTGACCCCTCCTAGTCAAAGGAGGGTATCTTTGAGATTATTGCAATGCGATTACTTATTAAGTTCGTATTGCTCCCTTTCTTTTATGTTGATATCAATCTGAGTTCAATGCCAAATTGGAATGGCTTGTAGGTGGGTTACTCTACAATACTTCCATGTTAATGTCCAGGAGGAAGTTTAGCTCTAGGGGAGGAGGATGTGAGGCCCACCCTTGTGTGACTGGATTAGTTGCACTTTTAGACCATGTTGTTAAATGCTTCACCAAGATAAGGGTTTGATTTATAAGAGTGTGACCCTATCTTTGAGGCTATGTAGTGTTGTTGTGGACCTTTTGTATAAGGTGGTTGTGATAGTTTGGGTATGTGTATGTGTTGCACACCCTAGCTGGCATTGTTTGGATTATCACCTATTGTGTTTAAACTAGAACCTTTAGTGTTGTAATGTGAGGCTACCATGTGTTGTACTTCTTTTTTATTTATGAGACTTATTGTTCAGAGTATCCTTGTCATGCAGACATTTTAGGGGTTGTTGACCCCGTAGATTCAGTCATTCATGGACTTACCTTATACCTTGATTCAAATTATGGATTATGATGTCATGATGGCATAGCTATGCATGTGAGATTATAATTGATTCTATGATGTTTAATACGAGGTTAATTTTATGCAATTGAAATGTTGGTTGATGGGTACATTGATGAGATATGATTTAGTATATGATCCTGATTTGATTATGTGAAATGCAAGTGATTTAAGAATTATGAAAATGTTAGCATGTGTTATAATTGAAGATACATGTGATTATGCGACTCTGTGTGTATGTGCACTTCCTTTTTCTTCGGCTATGATGAACATGTGTTATTGATCCATTTGTGGAAGTGTGCAGGTAATTTTCCATGCCCATGGAAAATTGGAGGTCAGTCCAATAACCCTATGTGATATCCATGTTTAAGCTGACCTAGTCCCAAAAGGGGCTAAGGCCATTTGTGATGGAGCATGATGATTTGTAATATTTGTATTTGATGTTTAATTTTGATTAAGGTTCACCCTTTTTAATTGATTTATTGATGTGTTATAAATTGTAATGTTTGAGTTGCACTATTTTGATTCTTTTTATTTAATTAGCCTTTTTATGTGAATTTATGGACCCCTTGGTGTTTATTTTGGCCAAATAATGATCCTAGGTCATACCCCTAGGTTCTAGGACCAATTTGAACATGTGAAACCTTAGGTTAACCTTATTTTGGTCACCTTAACTTGACCATGAAGTCAAGTGACGAAATTTGAATTTGGGTGAGGTTGTGGACAAGTCAAGAGTCCACCACATGACCAAATCCACATCGCTAGGATATGGTCTCCCTTATCTTGAAGACTTGGGAAGCTTCCAAGGTCCTCAAGTGTGAGATACCTCATTCCTATGCTCTCAAACATGTGTGAGAGAATCCTTAAGGGAATGGGTTTGCCTTGTTGGATAGGAGAATGACATGTGTCTTATCCTTATCCTTATCAAGTCCTCCATGTGGGATTCCCCTCTCCACTATGCTCTCACACATGTGTGAGAGAATTTGTGGGAGAGTGTGAGGCTTTGTGGGATGGGAGTGTGACATGTGTCACCTCCTCATCCCTTAGGGTGTTGTGAGTGGGTTGTTAGGAGGAAGGAGAAGGTGACATGTGCCACCTTCTCATCCCTCAAGGCTCTTTGGTTTAGCCTATTAAACTCCATCTTTGAGAGATGGAGAGGGTTCTTCATTTTTTATTTTCTTTGTAATTATTGATTTGGGGGATATGGCTAGAGTTGGAGGATTTTGGATGCAAGGAGATTGGAAGGAGACTTGTTAGCTCTTCATCAAACTCTTGTCAAATTTGGGCTTATAAGGTAAGCACCCAAGGCTATATGCCTTCCTTATGTATTTACTTTCATTTATGTGATGATTTATTGGTGTATTTTTTTGAGTTTTGGTGTATGTGTTATGTGGGTTTTCATTTTGCATGTTTGATGATGCTCTCCATTGAGAAGAGCTCACCTTGTCTTGGGGTGGGAGAGGAGTGAAACTCCCCAGAGGTAACCTCACTATATTTTGGAGGTGTGGTTGGCCATGGGAGTGCATTGTGAAGTATTTGAGATTTTGGTGAAGGCAAGAGTGCCTTGGGATTTTTGTGACATTTGAGATATTTGGTGAAGGCAAGAGTGCCTTGAGATTTTTGACATTTTGTGATATTAAGGAAAGAGGCCTTGTGATTTTTGAGCATTATTATGTTTTGGTGATTTGGGTTTCCCCCTTGAGTTGAGAGTAGTCCACTCTCCTACACCCAAAATCCAAGTTATATGGATTAGTTATATGTAATCTTTGGGAGGATGTATTTATGTTTTATGTGAGTGATTTTGTTGTTAAATCCTTGTTGTGGTTTGAACCCGGTTACATGGGTGACCTCCAAGCTCGGGGGGTGACTTGGTTTTGAGTCTATGGTTGGGAGGCAAGCTGCCATGGGAATTTGGAAACTTTTTTGTAATTTTTGCAGGTTTTGGGTGATTAGTAGAGTTTGGAGAACTTGGAAGAAATGTGTTTTTCCTTATGTTGGAAATTTTATGGCATTCTTGTTGCCATGACACATTTGGGTTTGTACAAGTTATTGTGTTTGAGAGTTAATCTCTCCCTTGAAACTATGTTGTAATGAATCTTTATGTAAGAATATTTGAGCATTTCATTATTGAATGTGTTATAGTTTTACTTCATTGTGCTTTGGAAAAGAATATACTCATGTGGAAGATAATCTCTCTCCCCCTATCTTGTGTTAATAGTATATGCATGAGAAATATTACTTGTTGAAAAGGAAAGAGAACCTATGTTTCATTTGCAATTTACAAAAAGGAAAAAATAAGAAAATGCAGTTGTGTATTTTTGAAAAGAAAAATAATCTTGTGATAATAAATCATGTAGGTGTTCATACATATATATGGGTGAAAACCTATATTTTTCTCTTGCTGTTTTAAAATGTACAGCCACTATTTTCTTTTAAAGTGAAATTTACTATGTGTGATTAAGGGCCAGCAGATATATATATACACTTACCATATTTATATTTTATAAATCAAATCACATTTGATAAAAGGCATAGTAATAAAGTTATACATCCAAGCAGATTAGGGTAATGATGCCCTCTATTTTTTTTATTGAAGATTTCTTTAATAAAAAAATAGCAGAAGAAAAAAACAAGGGCGGCGGCCCATGGCCGCCGCTGTTACTATGTTTCTTAAGGATGGTGAGGGGGGACTCACCCCCATTCACCCCTCCATAGATCTCTATGCAGAGTGGGACAAGGAGGCCACCTCTCCTCTCATGCTATCTGTCATGCGCTGATTCATATCCGGTGCCACTTAAAACATAGTCTGCCCTGCAATCTTTAAGACCGCCGCTTGGATTTATTCAGCCTTGCTGTGTATCGTGTGGCCTGCAACACGTGATATAAATATCAATGCATAGCTTCACTTTGTATATAGATAACAACATGATATGTGTGTGTGTGTGTGTGTGTGAGCAAATATATATTTAACCCTGCATAGAAATCATTTGAACAAAGAAACCTGAGAGCCTCCATGACCAATCTTCAAACCTTGCTGTAGAAAACTAGAGGGAGTTAGAAAGAAGTAAAAGAAAAAGATAGGGTTAGGGTTTGAAGAGGAAGAAATAAACTAGATGAGTAAAAGAATAGAATGAAATAGGGTTAGAAAAAAGAATGAAATTGTAGAAGACAAAACAAAAAAGAGTTAAACAAAATATTAATGCATGTACCTTCCTTCTCTCTCTCCCCTTCATTTTGAAATTTGAAAAACAAAACAAATGAAATGAGCTAAATGACATTTGAGCACCTAAACCTTTTTATTGCCTTTTTAAATTATTAGGGTTAGTGGGAATTAAAGTAGGAATGGTGGTCTAATTATATCCTAATCTATTTTATCTTTCGAACCCACACTAAGTGGGAGGGGTTATTGTTTTAGTGGGGTTTTGGTGTGGGGAATATTATTGTTTTATTTGAAAATAATTTCTTTATCCCTTCAACCCTTTTACTTGTGCAAGACCTTATGTAATTTTAGTTAATTGATCTAATTAGTTAACGTGAATGTATTTTATTTTCATTGCCTTGAGTGGACGATGCAATGTTGAAATAAATTATTTTAATAGGTGTAATTAGATTTAATTACAGTTTATTTTTTGAAAAGGCTTTTAGTGAAGGATAAAAAGGATAGATTTATTTAAATGAAAAAAAAAAAAAAACAATAAATGCCTTGTGAGGTTGAAGATAGTGCTTTATAAATCTTTTTTTTTGCCTTTTTAGCAAACCTAATTTTAAGGGAGTTTTTTTTTTATAAACTCACATTTAGTTATCTAATTTAAGCCTTTTTGGGAAAGTGGAGTAATTGCTTTATTGAGTTTATGAGTGGGATTTTAGTTATGGAATTATGTTTAAATTATGTAAATCTACCTAGTTGACTTAACTGTTTGATTTAATTTTAATGTCAAAAAACATCTTTAATGTGTGTTTGAGTTAGATTGCATTATTTTGTTTATTTAAAGGGTTAGGTTAAGTGGAATTATATAAGTGGGGTAATAAAACCTTAGCAGTACCTTTGAGAATTATTGATTTATTTAATTTTATTATAGTTAGATTGTTGAAATGACATTTGGTGTATATTATATTATATTTTCTTTTATTATTTTTATTTTATTTTCTCTACTCCCATGATTGTTGAGATGGCGTTATGCTGTCAAAATTTTCCTAGAATAGTGAAAGGAATATTAAATGATTTATTTCATGTTCTTACTTTGACTATTAGCTTAGATGGAATTATTTTATTGTTAATTATGTTAGTAGTTTTACTAGGGTTAGATTTCGATATTTATCAAAATCACTCCACCTCATCTAGGAATCTTAGGGTTAGTTCCAAGTTTGGAATCTATCCCTCTTAGCGCAACGCTCCTCGCGTCGTACAATCCCCTTAGTAGGCTTACTTTTTGCAGGGGTTGCGAAAGGTGTTTGCATTCCCCCAACGTTTGATTGGCATTTTGCGCCTTTGTGTGTATGCCACCGAGTGCGCATGTTGCACTCGAGGGGGTTTTAGAGTAGCGTGGAAAACTTTTTAATATTTTGTGTCATGACCACATGACAAATGTGGACATGACACGTGTGTTGTGTGTCATGACCACACGGGAAATGTGGGCATGACGGTTGGCCCTCAAATTTTGAATCTAATTTAAAATTTATCAAGATCATTTCCCTACTCACAATCAAAATAATATCACTCAACCTAGTGCTTCAAGTGATTCCACTTTTAGGTAATAGTTATCTCTAATCTAGAAGAATTGAATCTCTTAAATCAATTGGGGATAAAGGGAAAAACTAATATGTTCAGATTGATAGATAGTGAAATTCAACAACATCACACTCACTAAGCAAACAAAACAAAACAAAACACACACATTATTTCTACTATTGACCCAATAGGAACACATTTTATAAAAAATTTATACATAGATCTCTTAAGGAATTATCCTACTCATTAGGCAATTCTTCTAGGGGCAACCAATATAAATATCTCCATCATATAACCTTGCCCACTGAAAAGCAAATAAACCAAGT
Organism: Cunninghamia lanceolata; assembly: GCA_027924645.1. NCBI lineage: Eukaryota > Viridiplantae > Streptophyta > Pinopsida > Cupressales > Cupressaceae > Cunninghamia > Cunninghamia lanceolata. The sequence continues at coordinate 23,683,334 of BSBN01000582.1, forward strand.
CGATCTAGACCTCAATCCTCTTAATGTTAAACTATAGGACCTGTTAGGTCTCAAAAACGTAGGTTGTAAACCTTAAGAGGATGCCAATCTCTCTTAACATTTTTGGCTAACAAAACAAGGTTGAAATGATTGAAACCCCCTTCTCTTGAAGCTCTGCTAGACCTAGGCAGGTGTACCTTGATAGTTGAGGTAGATTTGTGTGACCTTAGTGATCTACTCACAATGGCATATTGATGTGAGATGGATATAAGGCTAAAAGTTATTCCTACTAAAGTTGAGATTTTGAATATGTGAATAAGGTTTTGAAATGTTTTGTAATGACTAGTGCTTTATCTATTATGGGCAATGGAGTCAGGATGTGTATAATAGATGTGTCATCCTTCTTAGCTTAACTCAAATTATTTGGCACTTTTCAAATGTTTATACTTTGTATAAACATGCAAGAATATTGGTTATGAGGCTCTTCTTATTGTTCCCAATGATATTTTTCAAGGTTATTGTGATCAATTGAAAGGACTTTTATTTCTGGTGTGAAGGAAACCAGCCGAGATGATTTATCTAAAGGGTTTTAACTCCTAGAAGAGACCAATAAACATAAATCACCTAGGACATAAATCAACTTCTCATAGAAACCAATCAAGCAGATCACACAGAAGCAACAAATGTGCCCTGATAAATTAAGTATATCCTTGATATATTAATTTAAATAACAAAGGAAAACCATTCTGGGGATAGCACAGATAACACATATGAATGAACATTAATAAATAATTGAACACCAAATGTTGGACATCATGTTATAATATTCCTTCTCTATTAAATTGCTTCAAAAGATTTTCTAATTCACGCTGGAAGTCTTTATTTTGTTATTTCCTAATCTACTAATTGATGCCTCTAATTATTGATTCTTGCTCCTTGATATTGATTATTCCCCCATTTATACCTTGTATTTTTAGGGTTGTGACCCTTCACACATCTGTCTGGTGCAACTCTTTATTTAATTAATTATTTTTAGTAGATCAAAATATTTTAATTTTAATCTCTTTGATCTTTGCACTCCTATGAAAATAATTTTAATGACTATTATAATCTTTCCTTTGCTGGCATTTGTCATGTTCATTTTTACCCGTTTTAGCAAAATGACCTTTGGGTAAAAATAATTACCCATCCCATAATTTTATTTTCTTTTAACTCTCTAGTGGAAATATTTTCACCTCCCAATGAAAATATTATAATCCAAATGAAACTTTTATTACTTACACCTTAATATTTCTTTTTAATAAACCTTTATTTCATACTTTTCACAGGGCACCCAAATTACACCTTTTACCATAATCTTTGCTGGAAAATAAGTTTGATATTTCTGATTAATAAATTTCTTTTAAAACATAAGGTTCTCACCATTTTTTTTATGCAAGTGAAATTTTATTTATGTTTTGTTGTCATTGGAGGGTCGACGGACCCATATTATTGTCCTACCGAAATTAATGTCTTTCTTTGATAAATCCCTCAAACCAATGGTTTACCTTTTCAGGATACTAGAGGGACTCCAAACATCATTACCCTGATATGGAGAAGTCCTACCAATTTTAGGGTTTCTCAATAGTGAGCTTCTTTTAACATGCCCAAATCCATTGTGTGCATATTCTGTAATCATCGTAATCCATGAAACCACATTTCTCTGAAAGATCTTGTCTAATAGTTCATTGTGCACTGGCAAATTTTTAAAGCCTTTTCAACAAATCTATTTTGTGCAATTTTTGTATGAAAGTGCCATTATTACAGTCCAAGAGATCACATTTCTTTGTGGCAGCCCTCAAACAGCCCTTGTGCCTTGTTCAAGAAAGCTCCACATTTGGCTTGCATGTCTATTTTCAACTATGATATTTGATACAAATCCCCATTCTGTTATGCTATTATAGATGTTCATACCCTTTTCTGAATCACGTATTTTGGCACAGATGGGGAGGATGCTAGAGAAGGTGAACTGATCAGGTTGAACACCTGATCTTTGCATTATGCAAAACACTATTAATGCCAAGTGAGAATGCTCATATCTTTGGTAAGCAACAATCATCATATTCCATAAGATGCAGTCTTGTTCTGTCATTTTGTCAAACACTTTGCTAGCTTCAACCAATCTACCACACTTGACATACATGTTGATCAAGTTAGTTTGGAAAATATGGATGTAGCAACTACAACTTCCTTGTCAGTAGTAAGCACATTATGTAGAGCCTCCTTCAACCGAAACTCTCTACACCATACTTTGAATTTGAGATTGAGATGAGTAGAGGATTATAATTGAAGTGGACTGTGTTGTTGTTCATTGTAATTCTACTTCCACTATAGTGATACCCATTATTACTGCCTTTTTCCTTAAACATGGTGTTATTATAGCCATTTATTTGTTCAATGTGAATCAAACCTCACCCAATACATGGCTTGCCATTGCTAATATCATTCTCCTGCACTTCAATTTTCAATGCTAATTTTTGATTGCTCTGTATTTTCATTTTCTCATTGCCTTCCCTAATTTAAAGCTAAAGTTGCATTTCCTTGGAGAGGCTCCAGACTTTTATTTCTTTAGGTTTTAATATTTTCTATGGGTTTCCTCCAATCCCCATTCATGGTAGTGGCAACTTGCACAACCATACTAACTGGCAAACTATCCATTTCATGGCAATAATTATGGGTGAGGTGTAATTGGCCACCATTATTCTCAAAGCGGTGATGTTATTTTCTAAATTCATGACAGCTTTAGTAAAACCATCTCCATATATAATAACTTCCTCTGGTGGTAGTTTCTAGTGAGGGTGAAGGAAATAGTCCACGAAATAAGTAGCATAAGAATTGGCAAAAATGAATGTGTATGGAATCCCTGCCTCCTTAGTTGTCCCACGAATTATTTTCCTAATATCATTATTCTCTTGAAAGGGAGGTAGTGTTTTGATTTTGTTCACTTTGTTTCCAAATTATGATGGCAAGAACCTCTTTATATTTCTTACTTCTTTGATAGCATTTATAATGTTGAGCTTATCTAAATGCTGAGGAATGGCAACTTTAGATATTACTATATCTACTTACTTGACTATATTGACATGGCTATTATGATCATCTAAAGATCCCTAAAGAATGATGATACCATCATCTCTGAATTGTTGGAGTAATTCTGACTTGGAGGAATGAGGAGCTACATTGGAAGGACACATGAAAGCAAATGTTGGGCAGCCAAGTGAGATACTGACTTTCGCCATGTATTTGCCAATGTACCTAGTTGCTCCAATTATCAATAATCTATTCATCTTTGTAGCCTCACCTTCAACAAATTTAATTCACTGTTAATGTGTGTCTTTGTTACCAATCAATAAATTATGTAGCATACATATCTCCATACCCTCATTCCAAAAGTTGTTCTACCATCAACTATGTAGCCTCATATATCTTCCTTCTTTTGAGAATAGCAGAGACAAAATTGAGTTATGGATCATTTTTTAGAATTTTGTGCACAATAAGCTTGTCTCTCATTACCAATAAAGATAATATGCAAACAGTAACCCTAAAAAGTCCTCTACCTTAGCTTCCATAAGAATTTCCATGAGCTGATCTACAACTGCTACTTTCAGCAGTGTCAATTTAGCTTCTATTTTGTTTTTTAAATTTGCCCACAAATATTTGATTGTCAAGATAGATTTTTCACATTTTTTGATCTCATCTGAAGTGTATAAGATACAAACAGTCTGTTTGAATTCAACCTCTTTTTCCAATGCCTTACAATAGTTGTGTTTATTTGAGTTTCCTGATTGGCAAACATTAATATTATCTGGAAAATCCAATTTTCTTCTTGCAGATTTTCCCAACTGTTTCACTTTTGCAATATCCAAACACCTTATAGGTTTTGACAAATGATAATCAAAGAGTCTATCACTAGTAAAGTAAGGTATTCTATTATCATGGGTAAATTGTGCTCTAAAGTCTGGCAGTGAGTATTTTATTTGCTGTAATGAATCAAGTATTTCTGATCTACACTGATCCAACCATTCTCTAGTCACATTTTCAATTATTGTTTGAAGATCTAACTTGACATATTTTACTTCTTCACTACTTTTCTTGTAGGACTTTCTTCCAAAATCAATGTCTGATTTTGTGCTTTCTAACTCACATTTTTTAGCATTATCAAGCAGAGTTTTACTAGCATACCCCATCATTTGGAGAAGATCAGTAATAGGATAGTCTGTGTGAGCATTTCCTATCCATCATAATACTGTGTACCCATGACCATAACCAAATGTGGTGATAAAGACAATCCCAACTCATTGAACTGCTTGCAACATACACCTAAATTACTCCTGGGATAGATTGTATAGGTGCATTTCTGAGTGCCAAGCAATCAAACTTTTCATCATGGGAACCTAAAATTTTGCAAAAAATTGAAGGAAATTTTAGGTCCCAACAGGACCCAAGTTTCCTTTTCAACCTTAAGAAAATTCCCTCAAAAATAGAGCTAATGAGACTTGGAAGGACCTTTCTCTACATATGCAAGTGTGGATTTTTGACACCTACATAAAAAGAACTCTTATCAATGGTGGAGCCATAGTAAACATCAAGTTTATTTCTCCCTTCTAGAAAGGATGGGATTTGGCCATACGAACATCATCTCTTGTAGTGACATGCTATGTGGATATGATAATTTTCAAGTGACCATAATAGGAAACATTATTATCCCAATGAGTTTAGGACCTAAGATGGCGTTGACTACGTTCTGTATCATCGACAATGACACTAGCTATAACTTGCTATTGGGAAGACTATGGATACACAAGATGAAAATAATTCCCTCTTCTCGCTTTCAAGAGATTTGATTTCTACACTTGGAAAAATAATTATGTGGCTAAGGGAGACCCAAAGCCATTTAGTATGCTCAAGAAAGACCTAACTAATAAGAGACTAGGAATTCCCATTAACTATGAATTACCCAAAAAAAGATTGCCATGCTAGAACTTGCAATTCAAGCTATCTAGATAGAAAAGAAGGATGAAACCATGAAATCCATCAAGGATTAGAAAATCCTATGTTTAAAAAGGGAGAAACCTCTAAGGTGGTTGTGACTATTTAAAAAAGGGAACAATTATTTTTTTTCTATGATTGCAAGAATAATGAATTCTTGGAAGGAAATGCACCATCTAAATTTCATTTTGATGCTTACTTTACACAATCCCTCATAACTTTTAATCTAGTAGATATCCCTTTTGAAGGGGACATTAAAAACCACACAATTAAGCTTAATGGGAACAAAGAGGAAGCTAAGCAAATCTTGGAAACATGTCATAGTACCATACGCAATAGACACTTTGGTCATCATGTCACAAGAAGGAAAATTCAATGATTGGGCTATTTCTGGCCCAACTTTGAAGGAGATGTGATAAAATATGTAAGTAAATGCCCTAAATGCTAGATCCTTGCACATGTACAATATTCCCTTACAAGGGATCTCAAACCTATTATTACTCCTTGGTCATTCTCTAACTAGGGACTATATCTCATTGGGAAAATTTCACCACCATCAATTGATGGTCATACCTTGATCAAAAACTACAACTGAATACCTCACAAAGTTAGTAGAAGTGATGTCCCTTAGTACCATTTTAGGGATGGTTATCACAAAGGTTGTATTGAACCATATCATTTGTAGATTCAAAGTTTCACAAGTCATTACCTCAGATAATGCCTTGTCATGTACAAATCCATAGATGTGAGAGCTATGTGAATAGTTTTGTGCCACTCATAGTTTTTCTTTTGTTTACTACCCATAAGAAAATGGGTGTGCCAAAGCCACCAATAAGACATTGAAATCAATATTGATTAAAATTGTCAAAAAAACTAAGAGGGTTGGCATTTGCAACTATACTTAGCACTATGGGCTTATATGACTAGTGAGAACTCCCATGGGGGAAAATCCCTATGAGGCCGACTATTTTACCTCCCATATTTTGATCATTGTGCTATCCAGTTGTGACTATGTTTCATTATGCAGACTTGATGTTGTATCTCACTGATTTGATATATGTGATTTAATTCGGTCATTTTGGATGATATGTTGAGGTTCGACGTATGGGACATATATATTAGATGTTATTTTACTATGAGATTCTAGTTGTTTATGCATGGATTAATTGACATATGATTGGATAATGCAGTTTAATTTGTAGTTATGTAATTGATGTTTATTTCAATTGCGTGGAGTTCATTTCAGTTGCTTCAGCTATCACTTTCTGATAGGACTGACACTTGATTGAGATGTGCAGGTTTCATTTCCCTAGCCACGGGAAATCGGAGGTAGGATTCACACCATGTTATTCCCGGTTAAGCCGATCCGTTCCCAAGAGGGATAAGGATCAAGGGTGAAAATTGCATGACGATTATTTGTGCTTGGTTTAAATTTTAATTATTTTTAAGCCTTAGTACCCCCTCTCTTTCTTATTTTGATTAATGTTAAGTGTTGTAAAATTCTAATTGTTTTATGTCAATTGGTATTTTTATTATTTCTTTTGGGCCATTTATATGTGGATTTTTGACCCCTTTCATGACCCTTAGGGTCCCAAAAGTTACCCTAGGTGGTCAACCTTGAGTCTAGGGTCAGCTTGGACCACCTAACCCTAGTTTTGACTCACCTTAGGTCACCCTAAACTATGGTGGAGTAAGAGTGACGAAATTGGGAAGAGGGGAGATGGGGATGGGCCTTGCCTTGGGAAGAGCGCCTCTCCTATCCCTAAGGTTTGGGAAACATTCCCAAGGAAGACTTGGGAGTTCTCCAAGAGTCCTCCCAAGCTCCCAAGTGGGTGGGAGCACCACTCAAGGCCATTATCTTGTTGAAGGGTGAGTGGGAATCCAACTCACCATTTGTCCCCCTCCCACTTGTGTGGAAGCACAAGTGGATGAGGTGGAGATGGAGGTGAAGGGAGAGGAGGACACTTGTCATCCTCCTACCTTCTCTCTATTCCAAGTGGCTTTGGTGGAGGGAAGAGATGGTGACAAATGTCACCACCTCATTCTCTCAAGGCCAAATAGAAGGCCTATAATAGCTCCTCTTGTAGAGGAGTGGGGGTTCTTCCATTCCATTCTTTTTGCTTGCATTTTAGAGACTTCTTGCAAAATTTGGATTTCCTTACTAGTTTGGAGGAGTTAGAGAAGGTTGGGAAGAAAATCTGAAAGGTTGGAAAGCTTGGGAAGGCTTGGAGCTCTTCACCAATTCCACTTCTATTGCCAAGGTCTTGAAGGTAGGCCTCTGATCTTGTTTTTGCTTTGCTATATGTTGTTCCATGGTTTGAATCTTGATTGTAAGTTGTTTGCATTGTGATGCTTCCTTTTTGCATTTGATGTTGGGTTGGGTGTCATGGTGAGAGCACCTCCAATGGAGGAAATGCTCAACTTGTATGGGTAGGGGAGAGGAACAATCCTTGGAGGCTCTTCCACAGTTTGTGTTTATGTGTTTATTGCCTTCAGGGCCTATTATCTTTTGAGGAGGAGATATCTATATGGCAAGAGTGCCAAGCAAATTTGTGTGAGATTCTTGTGGATTGAGGTTCTAGGATTTTGGCTTAAGGCCAGGTGTGGAGATTTTTCAGTATTTTTGGGAGCCCCTTTAAGTTGAGAGGTCTATTCCCTACCCTCACCAAACTCATTTACATGAGTTGAGTATTGTGTTAGGCCTTGGGGTTGTTTTGAGTGAATGTGTTTGTTTACTGTTGTGGATTGATACATCTGTGTGAAATTCCCTACCTCCCTAGCTCGGGGGTGACCCACTTGCGAGTCTACGGTAGGGAGGAGAGCTTTTCCTTCCTAGTGGTTGTTTTCTGTTGTCTTGTTATTGTGTAGTTTGTAGGTCTTTGAGTGGTGAGATGAAGTAATTATGGAGCTCTTGCTAGTGTTTAATAGTCTCCTTGAGATGGTTGTTTGGAGCCATGGTCATTATGGCCTTAGTGTGTTCAGTTTTCTTGGTATAGGATTACAAAGACATCTGCCATAGAGATGGCTGGAATAAAAAGAGAAGTGTAAACCATTATGTTATTCTAGTCAATGTTGTTTAATTCATGTTTTGTGAAGTTGATTATCAAAACAAATTGTGTATGAAAGCAATGTTTTCATTCTATTAAATACAGTTTTATTTTCTAAGAGATGGGTTGAGTATAGAGCTTTGTATGAGAGATAAACTTATGGTTACTGTTAGTTTTTTTTTCATTATGCATAAAGGAAAGAAATGCAATTTTTGTTCTGTGTGTTGTTCCAAAAGAAATAAAAGTAAAAGTAGTTTCTATTTTGAGTTTGAGAAGGCTTTATTGTGTGTTACAGAAAATAAAAGTAAAGATGTATTGCTGTTAAATAAATTTGCCTAAACAAATGCTTGTATTACAGTCATTGTATGAACAAATGAGGATAATCAAGTTTGGTACAAAGTTTTCCCATTTAATTAATTTTAAGGAAATATAGAAGATATGCTGCCCTTGAAAACAAAATCATATTATGCATTATATTTGTGCCTTTAAAAAAATACTATAAACAAGAAGGTGTTATGAGAGTAAATGTGTTTTATTTACAAGTCAGTTTCTGTTCTAAACATTTTGAAGGAAGAACCACTATTTGTTAATTTTTCTGTTATCTATTTGCAATTCAAATGGGGAAGTAGCTTTCTTTTTATTTTATTTTTAAAAAAATAGGTATTCAAACAAAAAAAAAAGAGAAAACGTATCTCTGGTAATTACAATATAAGCTTAAAGTTTTCAGATATATATAAATATATATACATATAAATATATATATATACTTTTAAATACATTTATCCTTTGTAAGTATCTTGACAAATGAAACTATATAAAAAAAAATTTATATTAAAAAAAAAAGAAAGGAAGAGAGGCATGGGGGACGGTGGCCATGACAGTCGCCGCCCACCATACCTCCCACGTAGAAGATACAGGGGGTGTGGGGTGGGGGCTCAGCCCCCTCCCCACACCCCTTACCCTCTTGATAACCTGTGCAGGCTATGCTCCGTGGACACCCCACACTCCATGCCCTTGGTAAACACTACCCCACCCTGAGTCTCGGCCATGCTCAGCGCACGCCCAACCGTTACCTTCACCGCCGCTAGCTACCCTGCCAGCCCTGCGACCTAAACCCTCGGTCCGTTACCATCTCCTCAGACCTCCGCCTTCCTTCAGCCACGGTCCCCCACAATCCCTTTACCACAGGCATTGGCCATTCCCCAACTTTGTTTGTCTTCAACTTCCCGCCGCCGTCACAGTTTCTCCTCCTCAACTCTGTAGCAAATTTTAAATCTATTCAATCCTCCATGTTTTTGTTACTACAAAAAATAAAATAAAATAAAATAAAATAAATATCCATATATTTATTTAGTTATTTTCTGGATGTATTCAGATAATAGAAGCCATTAGCATTTGGAGTGCATACCTTCGTGGGAGGGAAAGGAAGATCCTCCATGGCTGTAAAAAAAAACTAACCTGCAAATAGGGAACACAAACAAAACATGAGGATAAACTAAAGAGAATAAGAGATGAGAAGGAGATTAGGGTTCATGAGGAAGCAAGAGAGGAATAAAAGGAAATTAGGGCACAATGAAGGTGAGCTTAGATAAAATAAAATTAGGGCTCTTTTTATTTTTGTTTGAGAGTTTATTTTCATTGAGAGGGTTTTAGAATTGTGAAGTGTGCTTTAATCCTTATTTTGAAGTCTTCGATTTTCTTTTCTTTTCTTGTGATTTATTTCAAAAAAAAATTGTCTTAATTTTAAATTTAGGGGGTAGTATTTTAATTCTATTACTTTGAACTTTCATTTGACCTTGCCTTGTGGTGTATTTAGATTCTTTTGAAGGAGTTGTTCCCTTGATCCTTTTTATTTTAACCTTTCCCTAGAGGGATTTTAACGTTTGTATTAAAATCTAGTTTATTGTTGTTTTCCTTGGGATGAGTCCTCATGACCTCCCTCTACCCTCTATATAAAAAAAAAATGAATTTGTAATAATATTGGAATAGTCAAAAATTGTAATAAATGACACACTCAGTCCCTCGGTTGAAAATTAACCGATGTCGTGTTGTTATGGATCAATTATATTATATTACATTTATCGTGGTTTGTGTCCTAAGCTAATTTTAATTTAATTTAATTTTTATCTTCTTTATTTATTATGTTTTTATTTATTTAAACACTTTAATGGACTTATTTATTTATTTTTGTGTTTTGATAACGTGTTACGCTATCGACCTTTCCCTAGATCCCTAGGGTTGATTTTAGTTTTCACTTCACCTAGGAAAAGAGGAACTTAGGGTTTAAACAAATTTAGTCTAACCCTAGTAGCGGCATCCTATCTGTCGCATACACCCCTAGACAACCTGCACCTCATCGATTATGTGTTCGTGTTCACGCCCCAGACGTGTTGCCACTGAGCATGCAAACACGTGCGAGGTGGTTTCTAGGGTTAGGGAGGAAAAAAATTTCACGGCCCATGTCGTGACCACATGGCGAATGTGGTCATGACACGGGCATTTGTGTGTCGTGTCTGCATGGGAGATGCGGGCATGACTATCCCTATGCGCTCACATTCAAATTTGAGGTAGTTCTACCTTTAGAAGTAGCAATACCTAGTCTCTACAATTCTCTACAATGTCTTCTAGATCACAAAGAGTACTGAGTGGCTAGGTTTGCTAATCTTGATATGTTGTATGAGAAGTGGATTAAAGCAATTCAAACATAGGAAGCTTACCTAGAACATGTAATCCATTAATACAACAAGAAGGCCTCTCCTCAAAAGCTCAAGTTTAGAGTTTTTGTGCAAGTAGTATTGACAATCTAATTTATAAAAGGGCTAGTGAAGGCTATAAATTTAAACCAAATAGGATAGGCACATACCTAATCAAGGAGGATGTGGGGAATGGGAATTTTCTTTTGTGTACAATGGAAGATGAGGAATCTAGAAAAAATGGTTAATGCACTCAACCTTCAAAAATACTACACAAAAATTAAAAAACATAAAATTTCACTTGCACTTACATTATGTTCATCTCATTGTGCTACATTCATTTCTTTATTTTTTCCAATTGCCTAGTCAATCTATAGATTGGTAATAACATTTTGTCCTCACTAAGTCATGAGATCCCATAATCCTATTATACCATTTATCACTTTGCATCTCTAGCTATTTGACTGAACATCATGTGAGCATCAAATTGATCTTTTCTTCAACTAGAGATACTACCTAGCTCTAAGTCTCATTATGTAGTTTAATCTACAACACTACCTAGAAGCTAATAGGTTAGCCAAGTCCCATTCTTTTCCTTAGCAAGGGAGAAGTCTTAGGTAGAAATAGGTACCCATAAGGTTGTACTTATCCCTTTACTCTCTTTTCCTAATACTTAGTGATGAACCCTCATCTCTTACTAGTGGCATGGGGCTAGGTTAAGGGGGTCTAGTACTCAAATATGTTGGGAATTAAGGTGTCTCAACCTTTACAAATTCCTAATATTGTATTTATTTATCCCATATTGAGTTAGCATAGTCAGCACCTTGTGTATATGTAGCAGGGTAAATTTTGGTGACTTTGGCAGCCGCGGTTTCCCCCTTGAATAATTAAAGGGGGTTTGGGGGCAGTGCCCCCAAGATAGGGTCAAACAATTTTTAATTAATGACAAGTGTTGGTGAGTATCTCTGCACGAGAGAAAGGCATCTTTGGGCGGTCAAGGGAGGTTATGACATGTAAGAGGAATATGATATTTTTAGTCAATGTATGGCAGATTCTATGACAGCTGTAAGGTGCGTAATAGCATCTGTCGTAACCTATCTTGGGACCAAGTGCCCACTTCGGGATGGGATGTTGGACAAGTGTCCTTAGGCGTGGGTTTTGGGGCATGAGTCCAAGATGGACACCCATCTCTAGAAGGTTCCATATTTGCCTTGTAAACTCTATATAAATAGGTGCTTGGATGGGAGATATATAACTTTGGTACAAGTACTGTTATGTTGCCGGAATATCTCCAGATTCGACATTCGAAGACTCCTAAAAGAGCATTGGCTCTGAAACTGTATTGTAATCTGTTATTGTTTACTATAATACATTTGAGCTATGTTTTGGAGTGTGGGGTTTTTCACCCGTAAGGGTTTTCCCCACGTATATCTTGTCTCTCTTCTTCTGTATTCTTTCTAGTTCTTTTGTTTTGCTACAATATCTCATGTTAATGGTTTAACATTGCTGTAATAGTTGGGATAAAGTTGAATTTGCATAGCCCTCTCCTCATTAGATTAGTGTAGGAAGCGTTTTCCGCACACCTAGCTTCCTTTCACAATAGAAAAGTGTCAAGAAAAGAGAAAAAAAAGATATATAAAATTTGCACAAAAGTTCATACTTTTGTACTTTAATCCAGGTTATGAGGGTGACATTAAAAGATGGGAGTTATTAAGAAAAGCATGCACATGCACTAGCTAGATGAAACAACCAAGATTCCTACCCCTTATCAAAATGCCATCCTTGTTGTGGACATAATCCTTTACCCTAGGTTTGACCTATTGGCCACTTCTTGTCTAAGTCTGTAAAGTGTTTATAATGTTTGTCACTTAATGTTACCAAAAGTTAGTCTAATAGTTGAAATTGAATTTGCATCAATTCCTTGCCAAAGTGAGTTTACTTTGGATTATCTCCTCCACATTTCGCATGCCCACTTGCCTTCCCCTAAATCCTATATTTCAATGTTCTAGTGAGTCAAATATGTTCTAGTTAATCCATGGTCCTCAAGGTAAAAAATTATAGAAGAGCAATCATAATGTTGTTATCATATGTACATTAGAGTGTGTTTTAAATAAGTTAGTAATCATGGTGAAGTATAAACATTTTTTCATATAGCACCATGTTTACCATTTGATTATCCATGCATCCATCCTCATATGCATACATGTTAAACATAAAATATAATATATATACACACACATACATGGTTTCCTAATAAAAGATAAATCTAAATCATCCATTTGAACAAAAGAAAACATATTATACATTATGTCTAATAAGATGAGGCGTGAGTCAAATCAATCATAAATATAAATAATACATGTATAAAAATCATCAATGTCAACATTTGTAATGTCCTCAAAAACACTATTATAATATTTTCAAATCTAAAATATTCAAATGACTTTTAATAATTGAATATAAAACATCCTGAAATCTAAAATACCCACAACAATTAAAAAGAGATATGCACTCAAATCCAATCGAAAACTAGACATGCAATATCATGACCCAAACAAACTATTTTTTTCTAAAATCTGATTTGAAATTGTTATGCAACCAAAAAAAAATAATCTAATAAATATTTTAATCAATTTCTAATCACCAAGATCCCATGAAGGTGAGGTGAGAGCATACAATGATAAAACAAAATAAACTATGTAGATTTTCTCACAAAAACTATGCTAGAAAGATAAACAATCTTTACACACATAAATAGAAACTTCACAATATGTTAGAGCTAATTATTATTAATTAAATGTATATGAAATACTAATATATATCAGATATTACAACTATGCAAATAATGGATAAATTTGAAAGAATAAACTATATTATGAAGCTCCCTTCTATGTAATCTTGCAATACAAAGTATTAAAAATATATATGTTGAACATCTAGATAAATATTTGAAGTAAAAATACAACCTCTGAGTGTTATTGCCCTTAAGAAACCAAAGGGTTCTTTTCCTCTGATCTCCAAGAACCCAAGGGGTTTCATCCTCAAATCCTATAGTTGAACACAAGTGCTTGAGCAATGAAGAAAATTGATAAATTGGCAGAAGATATCAAGTGAAGAAATTACGTAGATTTTTTTTAACTTTCATATATATTACTAATAAGAGAAAATACATTAGCTAGCTAAGGGAGCCACACTAAAATACATCTTATATCATGTACCTATTTATAGGGACTACAAGTTAAAAGTTAAAAGCAAATTACATCAAAATATACAAGTCTATTCTCATTTTATATTTTCTATTCTCTTGCTTCAATGGTATCTGCCTTTGTTTGTCTATTCAAAATGCCTTGTGCTTGTACCATTCTATTCTAGCTCTGTAGTATTAGACTGATTCTGGTTCATCCCTATCTCTTTGATCTCTTGATTTATGTTATCAATGTTGACAAAGGAATCCCATTCTTTGTATGTTCCAATCTTTGGTGAAGTTCTAAGTAAATTGTTGTCAACATCAAAGTTCTGGCATGCATATTCCATTGCATCCATTTTGTGATAGGTGTTATCTTCCACCATATTCTAAAACTACTCACTTCCTAATACACTTTATAGATCTATATATATGATCCTTAAGCTCAAAGATTCCTCTGCGTTGGCCAAGAAAGGTTACAAACTCCAATGAAAGGGTGTAACGTGTAGAAACAAGTAGGTCAGCCTAAATCCTCTACCAATGCTCTGCAAAAGCATGAGTCATGGTATGGACCTCAACGAAGGTCTATCTAATCCTTATGTGTCATGTATGATGTGTCATTAGTCTCTGCAAGTCACGGGAGTGTTCCACAAACCTTCTTCTTCAGATGATTGTCTAAATGCTTTGTTCTATGAGAACTAATGATCTTCTGATAGCGATAACTTTTAGCAGACAAGTCTAAATGACCTAAAATTTGGATATGATGTAGATGATGATATGTAGATGCTAAGTCCTGCTCCATGAGCTCTAATATGAAGATGCAGCAAAATGTGGTGCAAAATGTTGAAACTACAACTGACTAATCTGAACTGAAAATGAAAGAAAAGAAAGAATGAAAATGTTTTTGGTTGATGCAAGATTGCTCTACAACCTGGGATGCTCCTGCATCAATAGATCCAATGCCTTCTCTATAATTTCTTGCTTTCAACAAGTTAAAAATATATTTTTTTCCTTTATCCCCTTTTGATAACCAATTCATCTTTGCTCTAACTTTGGCCCCTTGATTTTTAACAGTCTAAAATTTCCTTAATTTGTACTTTGCTTCCCCTAGTTCTCTAAGAATATCTTCATCTTCCAGATTATCTTGTAGTTTACTTTCATATTTCAAAAATATTTCTTGTAGCTCCCCTTCATCTCTCCTCTTGTCTTTTGCATATTTTTTCCCTACTATTTGAAATAGTACTTTACAATTTTCAATCAATGCATTCCAGTATTCACACCTTGTTGAATTAGTATATAAGGCTTTTGTAATGTTTCTCAAAATAATGATTCCCTCACAATAGTCATTGTCTTGAGGTAAGGCATTTTTTAGTTTAAAGAAATTTTCTTTTTTAATTCTTCCCCCAATTTGTTGTTCTTTCCACCTAATATGTGCCTCTACTGGATGGTGATCTGAGAGAGTGGATGGAAGAATTTCTACACAATTAGTTTCTTTTTTATTGAGGAAGTAGAAGTTGTCTTCACTTGAATAGAATCTATCTAGCCTTGAGTAGATTTTGTTTCTTCCCTCTTGGCTATTACACCATGTAAACCAAATGCCACTGCTTTCATTTTTCTTCCCTTCTAAAGGGTCAAAAAGTTTAAAAGTTTTTTTAAATTTATACCAAAAGAAGAATTCATTGCCTTTCCACCCCTATTTAAGGCCACCTTTTTTGTCTTCTCTGCATTATGTCATATAAAAATCACCTCCTACTATCCATGGAATCTTTTGTAGGTTATAGGCCATCCATTTCCAGAGTTTAACTCTATAGTTATATTCAATTGGAGCGTATACAGAGAAAACTCCAAACAGAATATTATCCTTCTAATAATTGCCCATAAGAATCTATTACAAGGAGAGTGCCCTTTTTGGATAATTAGTTTAGACCATTTCCTATCTATCAACATTGTTATCCTCCCTTTACCTTTTTCATGCTCAGTGAAAAATAATCAACATCTTTCCAAATAAATCTCAAATTATTCTCTAGTGTGAAACATGTGGCCTTCACCTCCTGAAGCATAAGGAGATTTAGATCTTTTCTCTTATTACAAAAGTCCCTAACAATGTATTCTCTATCAGGAGACTCCAAGCCTCTTATATTCCAACTACAACTATTCATAATTTTCTAGATTAGAGGTTTCCATCTTCCTTTTCTTATATAACTTCTTAAAGTAGTCAAGAACTTTTTCCCCTTTTTTATTATTTGTTTTGGAGATTTTCTTTACATATTTCCTTTTTTTCTTTTCTTTCGTTTTGGTTTGTACTAATGAGGCTAGCAGGTCCATCAAGCTTTCCTCATTTTTGTTAAGACTGGTCAGACCAACTTCTTTAGCTTGTGCACTAGGGGACTCCATTATCAATCCCCTCAGATTCAATTGTAAAAGTTTGTTTTCCAACCAAAATACTAAAATTTTCATTTTTTTTCTTTATCTTTGTTTTCTTTCATTTGAGCCCTAATTTTTTCCAAGGCCAGTTCTTGGGCATTTTTCTTTCATATTACTAGATCTTTAATTTTTGGAGCCTGAGTTTTAGCTCCCTCATTTGCCTCTAAAGTTGGGTCTACACTAAAGGTTTCATCAGATATACTATCTTAATGAAATAAGGATGGAGAGACATTTAAATCTTTATATTCTACCTAGCAAACCAATCCTTGGAGGGCAACTTCATTTGAGACAAGGTTATAGTCAGGCATGTCTTTCACTTCAGAATCAATGCCAGTCATACTTTGACTATAATCTCTTTTGTTTGGGAAGGAGACACTCGCATCTCCACCATGGGTGATGAAAAAACTACTTCATCTAACCCTTTCTCACCTACAACTTCCCCCTCTTTCAGACTCATTTCATTGAGTTTTCTTTACACAATAGATATATCAATATCTTCTTCTACTCTATCATTAACTGCATTGTCAACAACCTTCATAGGGCTATCATTATCAAAGGGCTCACCAAGAGTGGTGTTATCCATTTCAGGCTTTAGGTCATTTTTTCCAACAGAAGCCAAATTTTCATTTTTAGACATAGAGGGGTCCGCCTGATTTTCCTCGAGCCTCTTTCAATTCTTATTAAGAATTAGGGATGATTTTTTGGTGACCATCACATTTACAAAGGAAACAAGCATTAAGCCCTCCCAAACCTATAATATTGCACTGGACTGGCCTCCCTAATCCTTCTATTTCTATCCACTTAGGTATAACAGCCCCAGGCTTAATGGAGATCAAAACCCTCACGTCCATCTAAGGTAGGGTGACTTTTGCTTTCTCCACCCTTAAAATTTCACCCATATGGCTTAGCATTTATGTAATAAAGTGCCATAACTTCTCAGGAACATCTTTAACCTTAAACCATCTAGGTGTAAAGCAAAACATAATTTCTTAGAATTATCAAGGTTCGAGGGGTGCGCCTTAAACATTGTCTAGCCAATATTCCAAAAATTTCACTCTAAAACTTTTTTTTTTGCATTTTATGAGATTTAAAA
This sequence comes from Cunninghamia lanceolata, assembly GCA_027924645.1. Taxonomy (NCBI): domain Eukaryota; kingdom Viridiplantae; phylum Streptophyta; class Pinopsida; order Cupressales; family Cupressaceae; genus Cunninghamia; species Cunninghamia lanceolata. The sequence goes on from BSBN01000582.1 coordinate 23,700,782, forward strand.
AAGACAACAAACAACTCTTTTTGTATCATTCTACAAAAAATTGATTTGTATACCCATTTTTCTTTCCCACATAGATGCAATCCAACCATCAAAAAAATTCCTTGATGGAAGCTTATCAAGATCAAGACAAACCAGAAAAATGGCAACATTTTTTAATCTTGTTTCCTCCCTTTTAATAGCAATTAGTACTTCATCATTTGGGACTAATGTAAGACCAAGAGAAGGAGAAGAAGACTTACCCATAGTTTCTACTCTTCCCACCTCCTCGCAACCTCCTCTGGTGGATATTCCACTATAGGCTTTGATGACAAGGTCTTTGCTGATAACCTGGAACTGCCCATTTTTTGGTAGAGGCGTGGCATTGTCTGTAGAAATTACTTCATGGTATGATTTCCTTCTCTCATCCTTATCACCACACCCCCAACTAATTACTCCTTATGTTCCACTATTAAATTCCCCATTATTCTCTACTAACTGAGCCATAAATGCTCAGTCCGAAGAAGCCACACAACATTTTGTTTTTTGCACACATTAAATCATGTAAGGATGTCAGAGCCCTAGGTTGAGCAAGATTTCTCCTGCCCAATTTTGAATTTAAAAAGGAAAGAAAAAAAGACTTTTCACAGGTCTGCAACCCAAGACTCACAAAATAATAAAATAAAAATCTTTATTCTAATGGATATAGCAGGCTGGCAAACACAAATAGATTTGTACAAGACTATGAAAATATGCACCAGTTTAGGGAAAGAATACTAGGGCTCCTACTTTATTCCTAGCTATTTTTAGCTAGTGAAGATGCTCTTTTCCACCCACTTACAACTGTCATAAATAATTACGATACGCTCCTCCAAGATGAAAAATACTAATATTTTATTTATTCAAGATGCTCGCCTAGAAATATCTCTTTGTAACTCCAATAAATGCCAACCATAACTCCCCATTTATAAGTTTTCATAATTTATCATAATTAAAGATGACAAACTGCTTTGGGAGTTACCACATGATCTATTTATGAATTCCCACACCCCATGTGGGCAAATAAACAATATTTAATATTTATTCCACTCATTTTCTAAATATGCAAAAATATAGTTAATAATAGCGGCCAAATTTAATAATTATTTTCCTAGCATTTCCCTTTAGCCCATGAGAAATCTTGTAATGAGTTTTTGGTACACAAACATAAATTAATTGAAAATGGAACATTACAACATTTTAGTAGATGATCTCCTATTCAAGAGATATAAAAAGAATCGATGATTGCAACAAAATTCCATGGCATATAAAGCTCCCCATGCAAGGGGGCATCTTGAATGTAAAAAGAAGTAAAAAAGTAGTCTTAACTACAATAGCTCCAATCAACTCTACTTGGATCATAGGGTCATGCACTCCTCCTTTATTACCTCCCACTCCACTATCTTAGATCTAACAAGGATCATCTCTATGTCTATGTGACTCGGAGCTAACATGTCTCAACTCATGACAAGGAATGTACTATTGAACACAAGGAATACTAAGAGGGGGGGTGAATCAGTATTCTACAAAACCATTTCTTAGCATGTTCTTTAATCCAATTACCAAATTCAATAACATGAAAGCAAAATAAACATAGGAACAACAAACATAAAGACATAACACATAGACACTAGGATTTTTATGTGGAAAACCCAAAAGGGAAAAACCATGGTAAGTGTTATCTCACAATAAATTATGATAGCAATACTGAATTACATAAAGCTCACCACCATGGGGCTCACTACCCAAATAAATCATCACTGCAGGTGGACTCACTGCCCAAGTAGACTCACTGTCCACTAAGAAAGAAAGATAGAAATAAGGTGGCTCACTGCCAAGAGAGAAGCATTGTTAATGCATCTACAGAATGTTGGATTACAGTTCCATTGATAGCTCAATATACAAATTCAAAGCTCTTCATCATGACTGCTCTGATTTTCTACTCTATCTACATATAATTTGTTCTTCTCCTCCCTATACTCTTATTGCTCTTGTCGGATCGCAAAAAGGGTGTTAGATCACACACACATCTACTTCGCAACTTGTTCCTTACCTTCAAAATTGAATTCCATCAAGTATATATATCTGCAACATGATTTAAAACTCACAACTAGGTCAACATGCTAAACATGAGACGTGTACACAAAGATTATACCTTGTTGGCTTGACCCTTTGTACAATTAGCAATGCGAACCCATACAATTACTCAAGAATCTTCATATACATCTGGACCTATTATAGAACCACTTAGATTGATGATCCAAACAATATACCTTTACCACACATTGATTCAACTTGCATGTCGGCTTCATCTTTAAATATACATGTAACCAAATAAACTAGCATACCATAACTTCTACTGCCGACCACACAGGATTTCAAAATTCATACCAAAAATTCATTATGCATCACTCAACATACCTTTGGAACCATAGGTCATACTATTCTTATGTGGCAAATTGCATACCTCTGAACTACTGACTCTATCATTGTAGAACATTGTCAATCTGAATGTCGATACTCAATAACTTGTAGATAATACTCTGATGAACTTCAAACTCCACAAATCTGGAATTAGATACTCCTCATATGTGTTTACAATACCTCCAAACCACAAATTGAGATACTCAATAGCAGAGGAATGCAGAGTGAATTGCTCAAGTGTTCTGCATTGTTCCTTATTGCACTCTGCTTACCGAACTTAGGTAATTTACAATATGATTTCCAAACATTGTCAAGACATGAAACTTAAGATACAACATTGTATAACATCTAAGTATAACATACTAGAACTGCATAGTAGGATCTTCATCTGCAGAGGAGTACCAACTGAATCACTATCACTATCTTGGTAAACTGCCAACACTTAGTCAATTTTGGCTAAGTTAGTCTTTCTGGACCAAAAGGCTACACACAAATTTGTCTCAGGAACAGTTCGAAATCATGTATGATTGTTGCCATCAATGACAACATCAAGTCTCCAACATATCAATAGTGTCTCTTGACCATGTTGCCAACAATCTCCTCATTTGGCATTGATGGCAACACTTAGTGAAAAATGCTCACACTGCTCCCCCTTACTATGTACACTCTATTTTTCTTCTTCCCTTAAGATTTTTGGCCATTTTTCACTGGTTCTTCTTCTCCCCCTTTGACATCAATGGAAAAGGTGTATGTACAAGTAACAAAATGGTGTCAAAATTGCAAAATGTACAGGTGCAATCTTTCAATTTAGTTAGTTGTGGGTGAAAAGATATTATTGTAAATAATCTTTAATTGTGCTAGTTCTCCATCCCACCTATTCTTAGCACTATTCAGAATTTGATTGTTACCATTAATCTGAAAACTAAGTCTTCTACCTTCTACACACTAGTAGGTATATCAGTTATTGCCTTAACCTTTAAGGCTTCAGTAGCTAGACTTGTCATTGAATCAATTTTAGGGCTTATTAACCCTCTCAATTGGCACATTATGCTTTTCATTTCTTCCTTTTCACTCAACAGACTACTTATGTTATTATGAATATAAATTACAACTTGTATTTCCTTATTGCTTATGGAATCAACTATCGGATCATAAGACTTAGAAATATTTACTAATTGAAGTTCCATAGCTTTGATCTTTTCTTCCATTTCCTTAGTGGTCTCAAGCCATGATAAGAAAAATTTGTATGTGTCACATGCTTCCTTAATAGCACTTTCTATATTCTTGATTTTATTATCGAACAAAATTTTATCACTGTCTAGTTTAGCCTTCAACTAGATGCTAATCTTTTATCATCAAAATCCTTCCTAACCTTTATATCAACAGACTTCTCAAAAGATTCAAAATGAGTACCTACTGAGTTTATCAAGCCTTGGAGCTAATCAATTGATGATAATGATGTATCCTTTTGGTATGTAGGCATCAGCTTCTCCAGAATACCGGATGCTTCACCAATGAGTTCATTGTCCTATATATGTGATTTTAGCATCTCTTCCTGAGCCTTTGCTTGGAAATTTGTCCCAAATTTCAACTTTTGTAGTGCAGACATGATGGCCAGATTGATAGGACCTTGTAACAACTCATTTGACTCCAAAATTTGACTTTCCTATTTCTTAAGAAATTCCCTTACCATCTCAACAAGGTCCTTGGTTATGGTATCAGCAACAATGTCTCTTATCATTTCATCAGACACGTTATCATCTATAGTCTTCTCCTTGTTTGCTTGATCATCAGTTTGCTGATCCAGAGGACTTGTCCTTGTTTGTTTCTTGTCAGCTTTGTCTTGATCATCATCAATAACACAGGCTTGATCAAATGCAGGGGTTTGATTATCTTCTTTCTCCATCTCTTCATCAGTTTTGTCCAACCCTTGATCCAAGCTGACTTCTGGAATAGATGTGTCATCTCCAACACTTGTATCTTCTTTATCATATATAGTTGGGATGTTAAGATCTTTCAGGATATCAAGTATTGTTTGCTTTGTGTCCTTCACAAATTTCTTTGTGTTCCTTGACATCAGAGTATTGATCCTCCTCTTTATTTCAATTTTATCTCCAAGGATCTTGAAGACCTTGGTTCTCTCCATAGGAGTCACATCTAGGCATAATTTTAGCAATGTATTTTCTCTTACCTTCACATATTTGACCATTGCTGCTTCCTTCTTGGAAGATATTATGTTTTCCAAGCTATCTGGGAGATCAGTAACTACCTCAATGAGGGCTCTATTGTATATCTCCAAATATCTGATTACAACAGCCGCAATGATGCCTTTGTCTACATCATCATAATCATCATACAATTGAGCTATAAGCTTTAGATTTCCATCAACTGTTATAGCCTTCAAGACATCTTCCAACCTTATTGTAGCTTCTCCTTTCTCAGTCTTAGCTTGTCTTAGCTTTTTCTTGATTCTGCCCTTACTGGAAGGCTTCCCCTTTTTTCTCCTAGAGGCTTCAGTAGCCTTAACTTTCATTTTCTTTACCTCCACATCCGATTTAGTTTCCTCTTCATCAGTTCCTATACTAACATGCATTCTTTTGGATTTTGTTTTTATTCTCTTGTGCTCTGTTGCAAGTGCTTCCACACTCACAGAAGGTGTGGGACCTGAGGATATAGATGTAGTTTGTGAAGTTGAGGTTCTTGTTCTCTTCTTTGTTGGTGCAAGCTCCTTTGTTCTCTTTTTAGGTTCTTCTAGAGCCTTGATTGGTTCATCTTGTTGTTTCTATCTTACTGCCCTCTCTGCTTCAGCCCTTGTCCTTGTTTCTGTAATCTATTCTTTTGTAAACCCATGGCTCTTGGCATATTCCTCTACCATTTTCTTCATCTTTTTCTGAGTTTCTGGCTTTCTCAATTCAACATGAACTTTTATAGATAATTCCTCATAGGTACCAAACCTTGCCTCATTGGTGTCCCTGGGTTTTCTCAACATGAGCTTAGTATAACCATCTAGTATATTTTTAGCTACTTCATAACCCATTGGAAGGACCCAAACTCTCCTAGGCTCAACATCCTCCATCATGCATTGATCTTTGTTTACAATAAAACTAATGTCATTCTTATATTTCTCAACAAATGACTTAGGGATCCTTTCCCTAAATTGCATGACTTTTTGGAAATTGTTGAAATAGCCCCCATAGCTTCCTATGCTATTTAAGTGATTCCTATTTTGTATGGCAACAAGTTTGTTGTCAAACGAGATCAAGTTCTTCATTTCTGGCAATTCTTGCGTAAAATAGAAGAATAAGTAGATAATTAACATACCAAATATTAATGGATACTTGTGCTCCTTTGTCTTCTTGAGGTTTTCCATTAATTGTTGCTGAAGCAACTCACAGAGGTCATAGTCAGCATTTTTCTTCACCATCTCAAAAGCAGTGTAAATGGTTGTACTAGAGATAGAGTTTTCCCAGTTTGTGAAATAAATCTTGTAACCAATTACCATTGAAGTGAACCTTACTGCATGGTCTTCAATATCATTAACTGTCAATGCCCTTTTGTCAAACTAGGCTCTGGTGGCCTCCATCAAAGCGCTATTATTCAAAGTCTTTAACACAGGCACCTTCCCAATAGAGTTCAATCCTGTAACAGCCTTTATCACATCTTTTGTAATCATGAAGGGTGTGTTGAGCCACATAAACTTATCATGAATTCTACTTGGCACATACTGGACCCATTTGTCCTCTGCAAACGTTGGGAAATCTATATATTGAATGAATTTCTTCTCTTCCAATGCCTTATATTCTTCCTTCAAATCAAAATTATCATCGCTTAGATGTTTTAGATACAAATTTGTAAATTAGCTATTGCCATGTTCTTCTAGGGCAACATGGATGTATGCCCTAATGTCTTCCTCGTGCATTACACCATACGGTACTCCTGAAAATGCACCATTAGGATCGACTTCTGTACATTTGAATGGATGTTTCTTGAATTTTGGTTGAGATCTCTCAATGATATCAATTACTTGTGGAGTTGTCATTTCTGCAATAATTCAAACAAGATCACGATAGGGTTTCAAACTGTAAGTACCTCTTTTGCCGAATTAGAGTTTTCTTGACTAGAAATTATTGAAGTCGCTTAGAATTCTACTTTAGTTCTACTTGGAAACTTGATAGCTTGAATGCAAAGTGATTACTCTTTCGAATGCACCCCTTTTTAACCTTGTTGATAAAAACCTAACCGCCATAAATGTTGTTTTCCAAAAAGTTGTCAAACACTTCACTGATAAGCCTGGTCAATTAGGATTACTCCGTAATGCACTGTATTAGATGGGTTAAAGCAAGAAGTTGAGTATACATTTTGCGGAAGTCTCTCGTGGATGAAAATGCTGCTTGGAATGGGTACTTGTTTTGAAAAAAATGAGTATCTTTTTAGGATCGGGCTCCCGAAGAAAAATGGGTACCTATTTTGAAACAGGCACCCATTTTCAAAAAGTATTTTGTTGTTTTTTTATATGCCTATGGCTAATTTTTTTATTTTTTAGAAACGGGTACCCGTTATTTTTAAAACGAGTACCTGTTTATAATGGGCACCCATTATGAATAGGCACCCATTTATAACAGGTACCCATTTCTAAAATTTTAAAATTTCAAACCCGCCAATTTGCATTGGTTTTAGGCTTGGAAACCCAAGCCTTAGCTTTGGGCCTACAACTAGGAGACCATGAAAACAACAAGAGAAAAGAACTAGTTTCACCACTATGGCTAATGACTTTTTTTAAGAATATTTTAATGAAATTAAAACCCATTATAGATCTGAAACTCTAGTTTTCAAATATGTAATTTTTTCTACTATTGAACATAATTTTCTATTTATTATTTATTTTCCAAACAAACTAACTCATAAACTTGAAATAACATAGGTTACTATTTTTCTAGTAACTTTTCATTTTGAAAGTTTCTTGAAAAAAAGATGTCTGACCAAACTAGACATCATTCTCTATGTGATAAAAAAAATTTGATGAGTTGATTAGTTTAGCTCAAATTATGTTGGCCATACATGAGGGGTTTTAAAAAACACTAATTACATCCATTATAAAATTAATAAAAAAAATATTTATCAAAAAATTACAAAAAATACCCTGACCAAAATTCAACATCCTAAGAATCTTTTCATAAAAGGAATTAGAAAAATAAATTAATTTAGGTCAAATTATGTTGGGTGTACACATGCATGCTTTTGCAAAAAATAGGGGACTTTTTAAAAGCCACTTTTTGTATATCAAATAAAAATCCAACTTACATCATTTGGGTATTAGAAACAATTACATATTTGAAAACTAGAAACAAAATCCTACATTTCTTGTTTTTACATCATCTTAATATTTTATGTGCAAGTGCTTCAAATTGTCACTCCAAGTATGACAAAATTTGAAAAATAGGAAAAACACTTCCACTTTTTGGCCAAAAAGTGAACTCATCTTCTTGCACTTACCCAGATCTTTTTCTGTTGGTTTCTTCTTCAAAAGATTCATTAAATAAATCCTCAACTCATATCCTTGTATTGGATCTCAACACCAAATATTTGTCTAGGGGATTAAGATTTTCAATAAGAGCTCCCCCTAAGCCAGAGCTCCCAATTTACTTCCCAGATGAAGTATCTGCACTAGAGACTGGTGTGGATCCATCTTTGACCTCATTTACATCCTTCTTAATCCATACCTTGCTCATTTCCTTCTTGATTTCTACTAGATCAACTTTGTTCTTACCTTTATCTTCCCTCTGCTCTGTTTTCCTCTTTTCTGCAAGATTGTTTCTTTTTACATTCTTGCTTCTACAGAATTTTGCAATATGTCCAAGTCTATTGCAATTGTAGAAAACAATATTCCTCCGTCCTTGATTCCTTCCATTGATTAGATTCATTCTTGATCTACATTGGTTAGCCATATGCCCAAATCTATTGCATGTAAAGCACTTTCCATTGAAAGATTGAGTATTCCTTACATTGTTTAAACCATTCCTTACCAGACTTCTGCATTCATTTGATCTGTGACCAATTTTCTTGCAATTGAAACATTGACTAGAAAAGGATGGAACATTTTGATTCCTTCTACTCCTACACTAAGTAGCCTTATGACCAAACTTATTGCAATTAAAACAATAGCCATTGAAAGACGGGCACCTTTGAGCATTTGGTTGCCTAACCAGAGGTCTTCTAGGTCTATTTCTATGATTCTAGACCCAGTTGCCTTTGACTCTCTTCATCTCAATGTTAACTTGTCCTGATTTAGAGCTTTCTCCTTTTTAAAAACCCAAACCTTGCTTATCATCTAGACTTTTCTGACTTGCAATCAACTCATCAAACTTTGTAGAGCTTATTTTGAACTTTTCTTTATAGCTATTAGCTACTTCCAGAACAAATTTTAGAAGCATAACATCTTTTGCCAACTTTTCACATTCTTCAAACTTGTCTTTCAAAACTTGATTTACATGCTCCTCAGCCTTTTCCTTTTCTTCAATAAGCATTGATAAATCATTTAGGGTTTCATTTGTTGTTTTTAATTGTTCACTTAGCTCTTTTCTCCTGTCTTTAGATTTCTTGACTTGCTCTCTTAGTTTGAGGATGCATTCATCAACTTCTTCAAGATTTTCCTTCAAATCCCAGATATCAGCTTCATACTTATCAAGATCTTTAAGAGCAATTTTTAGTTCTTGATTACTGACATATGTACAATCATCAATTGTGACACTGCCTGGAGTAGGATACCTTCTGGCTGCCATGTGTACACTTTCCTAGATCTTCCTCAAGCTATTAGGCTTCTTCCAAGGAACCTTTCTCTGATACCAATTGTTGAACACAAGGAATACTGAGAGGTGGGGTGAATCAGTATTCTACAAAACCATTTCTTAGCATGTTCTTTAATCCAATTACCAAATTCAATAACATGAAAGAAGAATAAACATAAGAACAACAAACATAAAGACATAACACATAGACACCAGGATTTTTATGTGGAAAACCCAAAAGGGAAAAACCACGGTGAGTGTTAGCTCACAATATATTATGATAGCAATACCGAATTATATAAGTCTCACTACCATGGGGCTCACTGCCCAAATAAATGCTCACTATAGGTGGACTCATTGTCCAAGTGGACTCACTATCCACTGAGAAAGAAAGATAGAAAGAAGGTGGCTCATTGCCAAGAGAGAACCGTTGTTAATGCATCTACAGAATGTTGGATTATAGTTCCATTGATAGGTCAATATACAAATTCAAAGCTCTTCATCATGACTACTCTAATTTTCTGCTCTATCTACATATACTTTGTTCTTCTCCTCTCTATACTCTTACTGCTCTTGTCAGATTATAAAAAGGGTGTTAGATCACACACACATCTACTTGGCAACTTGTTCCTTACCTTCAACATCAAATTCCATCAAGTATATATATCTGCAAATGATTTAACTCACAACTAGGTTGGCATGCCAAACATGAGATGTGTACACAAAGATTATACCTTGTTAGCTTGATCCTTTGCACAATTTGTCATACCAGAACTTCTACTGCAGACCACACAGGATTCCAAAATTCATACTAGACATTCATTATGCATCACTCAACATACCTTCAGAATCGCATGTCATAATATTCTTATATGGAGAATTGTAGACCTCTGAATTACTAACTCTATCACTGTAGAACATTGTCAATCTGAATGCTGATACTCAATAACTTATAGATGATCCTCTGGTGAACTTCAAACTCCGTAAATATGGAATTAGATACTCCTCATATGTGTTTACAACACCTCCAAACTACAAATTAAGATACTCAATAGTGGAGGAATGTAGAGTGAATTACTCAAGTGTTTTGTATTGTTCCTCACTACACTCTACTTATCAGACTTGGGCAATTTACAATATGACTTTTGAATATTATCAAGACATGAAAATTAGGATACAAAATTATATAACATCTAAGTATAACATACCAGAACTGCATAGCAGGATCTTCATCTGTAGAGGAGTACCAACTAAATCACTATCACTATTTTGGTAAACTACCAACACTTAGTCAATTTTGGCTAAGTTAGTCTTTCTGGACCAAAAGGCTACACATAACTTTGTCTCAAGAACTGTTCCAAAGCATGTCTAATTTTTTCCATCAATGACAACTTCAAGTCTCCAACATATCAGTAGTGTCTCTTGACCATGTTGCCAACATGTGCATGATGTCCAATGCTACTACTAGAAAACTCCCTCAAAGCTAGGACCTCTATCTCTAGCTCTCTAATCCTCATCTACATGGTCATGATCTTCTATAAAACATATGGGAGAAAAAACATCTATATGTTGATTAGCTACCAAGGGTAGATTGTCATCTATTGTAATATTATCTTTTCTCCTCCTCGAGATGTGGAAAAAACATTTGGCCATGAGGCCTTGATCACATCTCTCCACATGCTAACTATGCTTGCATCACCAAGTCACAAAGAAAGAGTGATGTTAGTACCATGTTAAATCTCAAATGGTAAATTATTCTAGGGTATCAAAGGAAGATGAAATAAAATCCCAGAGAGCAATAAAAATAATAAATCAAATGAGGTACTCATGAGGGTCTCCAAGATACCATGTGGGATCCACCACCACCATCCCGTCTTCACTCAATTGGGATAACAAGTCATCCTACATGGGAGAGACTATATATGTCTATTGGCCTCCTACGGAAGTGTATCTCCCTCTCCATCATGTTCACCTCCACCCTATACTCTCTAGGTAGTTCTCCCCTCTCCTACCTCCTTTGTGTGTAAGGTCTCATCCTCACTCTCCAACTCCTCCTTTCTCATCTTGAACTTCTCATCATAATCATTGGATTCCTCCTTTCCTCTAGTAATTGCCAACTAGCATGCCTCCTTAGGCTATCATCTAGGAAGCCTACTATGGTTCATGTGCTATTCTCAAAACAACCCTCATAATATAAACTCTTGACATGAGGGGGTGCCATTGTGACACCCTATGAGGGATCTCTGAGGTCTCTCTCATTCCTTTATAAATTGGACCTACTAGGGGAAAATATATAAGGGGGGCCTCTCAAGATCCAACAACTTCCACTTCCCTCAATGAGACACTTGCCTCCCAAGCAAGCATAGAAGATCAAACCAATAATACTCCTCTGCCATCCATTATTGACCAAGCTACAAATCCTCTACCATATATCCTTGGTCTTACTACCTTCATGCATGAATGTTCTTTCTTAGAACACCAACAACCATTATCCGCTATCTCATCTTCTCCATCTAATAAAGAACTTGTGTCTAGTGTTCCACCTACACATAATCCTGTTGTCCACCACATACTCCAGAAGATGAACTATCAAGGTAAAGGCTTAGGCCTTCATGAACAAGGTATTTTGGAACCTATTCATGTCAATGTTCCCCCACCTTCATACGGCCTTGGATACATACCCCAAGGTGAGCAAACTCAAGATGTTGGTACTTCCTCCACTCCTCCTAGGTTTACCACTTTCCATCACAAACCCTATCATATCCCCAAAACATATGTCGCCATTCCACCTCCATCATCCTACAATTGTCAAAAGCATGTGACCATACACCTTCCACCATCCAATCTACCTCCGCTACTTCCAAATCCTAACACCCCTCCAAACAAGGAACTTTCACCAACCTCACTTCTACCATCCCACGGAGATTCAATGACAAATATGTGGATGCCTCTACCTATAAAGTCAAAAATCCTAAGAGTCCTCATGGCCTAGGATATAAAAACCAAGAATCAAAGAATTATCCATATCAAAAGCTACATACACCCATACACCTCAATGCCAAAAACAAAAAGGTATGGGTCCCCAAGCAACAAATGATAACTCTAAAAGCTAAACAAAAGCTGCATACACCCAAACCCATACCTCCACAGGTACTATCTAAAAACAAAATGGTTTGGGTACCTAAGAAAAAATCCCTCATGATACATGAGGCATCCACCTCTCAAGAATCTCAACCACCTACTTTCTCCCATTCCATCCAAAAGTCTCAAATTATTCCATCCCATATGGCAAGCAAAAATTAGAAAAATACTAAGTCTATGTGGGTCCATAAATTCCTAAATCATTCATCCACCAAGAAAAATTCTCCATTGCTTCCTACACCACCCTCCTATCATCAACTTCAATGTTTATCACGATACATGCAACTGTTGGTCATGGTTCCCTTCCATTCCACAACACTTCCATATAACTCCATCTCCCCTCCCTTCCACTACTATCCTACATATCTTCCTCATCCTATGGTCCATGCTTTTGCATAAACCTACCTTCCATATTTGGATAAGTCCTTATGTATTCTGCATCATAATCCACTATCTACCTATGCCATATCCCTTTCATACGATCCCCTACCAACATCTATGAGAACACTTGACATTGTCCAGGTGACGACATCCATCTAGTGGGACTGTCACCTTTCACGAAACTAGATACTTGAGTATCTCCTTATCTATATCCACCTTCTCCAATCTAAGTATTCAAAAAAAAAAGTAAAGAAAAATCCCTTCATCCAATGGTGAAAACCAGACAAACAGGCGCCTTGGATAAGTACCATGATGAAAACCTAGCAAACAGGTGTCATGTGTAAAGTTGATCTTCTATGTCACCTACACTTGGGGGCACCTTGTCTCATCGGCATATCACTTTTCTCCTACCAGTTTCCTTCCATACCATTTCCTATCCTATCCTCTATCCATTACATACCTATCTTGTCCCATCCATCCATCCAATCTTCCTTTCCTCTATTCTTTGGTCTTGATAAAGATTGGGGGCACAATGTTGACAAATGTTCTAGATGTCTCTTGACATAGCTTATCCCTCCAAACCATGCAAATCATTCATTATCCTCCTATCCTCCTATCGTCATAAACATTGCCATGAAAAATCCTAAGTACTCTACATGCAATGGGGCATGTTTTTCTTATGCGACATAGTCCTTGGAGATCACATCCTTGGTTCCTTCTACCTACCTGTTCCATTCACCCATACATCTACCTATCTGTGGTACTTCCTTGTCATTAGTATTATCTGTTCCATATCTGAGCCATATCTAGTCCATATCGTGTCTTATCTAATCCATGTCTATTCCATATCATGTCTCATCCGATCCATATCTTAGGTCCATTAGGGTTCTTGTCAAACTATGTCACCTCTGAGTTATCACGTAGGCAAGGCCATTATCAATGCACCCCCGAGGCTCCGCTTCCCTATCCATCTCATATCTTGTTGTCTATCCTCTAGTCCATCCATGGTCCAAGTCCATGAACTATGTTGCCTCTGCATCGTCACATAGCCAAGGCCATTATTCTCATGCGCCCCTGAGGCTCCCACTTTCCCATCCATCCCATGTCTAGTCCTTCTATCTACCTAAGTCCACTCCACTTTCCCATCCATCCCATGTCTTGTCGTCTGTCCCTCTACCCGTCCGTGTCTGCACCTTTCGCCAAACAAACAAGAGCAGCAAAGCAAGCTACCAAAAAAAACAAAAATCTCGATGCAAAAACATCAACTTGTCCTAAACAAAGCATCGCACCATACTAAAACATTCAAGCTAATTCTATATCAATTATGGCAAAAAGACACATCTAATGCAAGAATATTTTGTAAATAGGTTAACTTACAAAGTCTTAGATTTTTGTCATTATATCTTTCTATGCTACTCAAGGATGCCAAAAGCTAGAGATGCTATGATGGGGGCATAATATTTTTCTGTCTGCTACTTGTGGATCAAACTCTAGTAATGTGACGACTTCTGTCTAATGACATGATCAGCAAAAGATCATCGAGGACTCTGAGGTCTAAACATGAAAAGGGGCAATCCTTGTCTATTGAAACGCAAGAAGTACTTAGGTCATCTAGATTCAAGTTTGACTAGATGCTTGTATTAACTTGCTATATCAAAATCCATGTAAGTGATACTCAGTTCATCTCGGTTTAATTATACCTAGATGCTTGTATTTTCTTACAACATAATAAAGCCCAATGATGAAAGCGCTTCAAAATACTTGCTATATCAAGGTGACAAATATCCATTTCCATATCCATACCGTATCCAATTGCAGTTCATATCCATTTCCATATCTATACCATATCCAATTACGTCTCATATCTGTATCCATATCCATATCCATACCGTATCCAATTGCAAGTCTATCCTTAATCCATGCCAATGAAGTCAAGTCAATCTTCTCAAATGATCCAATCATGATCAGTGGTCTTGATCCTTGTCTGGCTGTAAACCAACTCGATCAGTTAATCAATCAATTGCCTTATACAGGATGTTGCATTGTTGAAATTAGACCAACACACGCATCTTACACGACATGCTTCATTTCCTGAAACCAGACACTATCCTTCATGTTGCTCTAGGGATCCATCATTCCCCACCATGACAACACACCTGCCGTGTTGGTCTAGGGATATATCATTCCCCACCATGACAACACTATCATATCAAATGTCTTAGACAAGATGTTGCATTGTCCAAACCAGACCCCGAGTCTTATACAACATATTTCATTCCTGAAACCAAACATCATCGATCTATATCCTAGGTTTACCGCTTGACAGGGGCAATACCTTGTTTGTGCTCGTATCATTTGTACATACTTGCTTCTTGCTTGTGTCTGTCATCTTTTTATCTTGCATCCTTTATCATTCACCTCTTTCTTCTGCATCCAACCATTTCATCTCCTGTCAACCTATCTCATCTAAGATTGTCCATCTCACGCCATCCGCCTTCTCCTCGTCCAATCTCCTGAGGGGGAATCCTATCATCATAACCTGTACCAGGGGCAAACTGGGGCATGTATCATTATTAGACTATTCTTATTCTTTGAAACAATGTGATAAAACACATTGCTTCAAAGAGGGGCAAAATGTATACACCTAAAATTGGCTCAGGTTGAATTAAGTAAATATTCTAATATTTATTTTAATTCATATTTTCTTCTATCAATTAAATAAATATTATAAGTTTATTTGATTGGTTCATTACCCCATAATTAAATAAAGTCATTTTATTTAATTAAATTCCCTAAATTCTTCTAATGTCTCACATAAATTAAAATCCTAAATCCCTCTATCCTAAGTCCTAAATCCACCTCACAAAATCCACCTCATCAATCCACCTCACCTTTTCCACCTCACCATGTTGCACATATAATTAAATATTCTTAATATTTAATTAGCTAATATCCTCCACCCCTCCACTAATTGAATTGAAAATTCAATTTGTCCTCTACTAATTGAATTGAAAATTCAATTTGTCCTCTACTAATTGAATTGAAAATTCAATTTGTCCTCCACTCCTCCACTAATTGAATTGAAAATTCAATTTGTCCTCCACTCCTCCACTAATTGAATTGAAAATTCAATTTGTCCTCCACTCCCCAAAATGAATCTTTAATTCATTTTTGTCCTCCACTAATTGAATTGAAATTCAATTTGTCATAATCCACTCCCCAAAAAAATGAATCTTTAATTCATCCACTATGAATTTAAAATTCACAAATAATGAGAGCCCTTGATCTCAACTCTTGATCCTCACCCTCCATTCTCTTTTCAAAAAATCTATAAATGAGACCCTTCTCTAAGCCATTAGAGGGACTTCTTCCAAGCATCCTTACCATGCCCAATTTCCTCTAAGGGGACTTCTTTTTGGGATCCTTATCATGCCCAATTTCCTCTAGGGACTTTTTTCTGGCATCCTTATCATGCCCAATTTCCTCTAGGGAACTTCTTCTGGCATCCTTATCATGCCCAAATTCTTCTCAATTCTCCTCTTCAATTCTCCTTTCCATATCCTTTGAATGCATTGAGCTATCATACCATCCCATATCCTCCATTATCCTTGTGTTTGAAGTTCATCTTCAACACAACAAGTATCACAGCCATTCCATTCTTGTCACCTTCAACAAGCAAAGGAAGCAAGCTCCCTGAGGGCCAATCTTCATCATCATCAAGGTCAAGAACAGATAGGTGAACTATGGAAGACGCAAGGCGAAAGGTTGTAAGTATCAATTGCTTGGTCATTTAAATCTCCTTTTTCCTTCATATTCTATAGATGTTTGAGTTTTATTATCTTTATTGATCAAATCTATTTCACCCATAACACTACTATATAACTTGAGAAATAGGATGGACCTTTTCTAGCTTCCTCCTATTTATTAGGAGAGTTTCACATCTACAAAATGTCCTCACCCTATAATCACTAGGACACCATCTCTTTGTAAGGATCCCTAATCATGTGTGCATTTCTGATGGTGGCCCCAATCCATGTATTTACATCAAAGTACCCAATAATTTAACATCTAGCTACTCTAAGGCCATCTAATCTATAATATGTATTCCCTTCTAAAAGGGAATAATGTGCTAAAACATTCACCCCATAATCAAGGAGGGGTGGATAAACGACTATTCTTCATGTTGGCTATCAAAACTATAACTCCAATCTTCTAGAAGAACTTATTACCAATGCAAGGGGAACAATACTACATTGGGAAAGAGGCAAAGTTCATCAACAAAGAGTGGATACCTTTGGGCCAATTAAAAGGAGAGGGAACCTCCTCTTCTTCTTTAGGCTTTACTAAACATAGGAAGTATTTCCTCGAGGTTACAAAAAGATAATGGAAATGTAAAGCTAAATCTTGACTAAGCATGCCCTAATGGAAACCATGAACATGCCTACTTTACCTCAAGCTAAGAAGATTGAAACAAGTATGCACATGAAACTAAAGATGTCACAAGTATGCATATCACCATTCATTAATCCCTTATCACTATATACACATATGCAACTTGGAATCCAAATGTGCACAACTCTCTAAATATATTTTGCATATGAACTCTCAAAAGATATGAAATATTTTATATTATTGAACTTAAGCACATTAGCAAGACTGAAATTATAATGCCACAAACTTTCACTCAAGCCATTAATGGACTGAAATTGACTAACCATTTTTTCCATGAAACAAAAGTGGTAATAAGAAACCACATAACACTCTAACATGCCCAAGGTGTCATAATAATCTATGATGACAATCTTGGCATGCACAACAATGTATAATGCAAAGTGATATAAGTGAAAGACTTAATGATACCATGAGACAAGACACCATGGTTTGCATAGAAATGAGGAATGGAGGAGGAACAAGAATTTTAAAATCACTGGTAAACAATCACAACACCTTTGCAAAACCATCCCTCTGATCTCATGGAGTTACAAAAGGTGGAAAGGCCAAAAATTGTCAATTTTAGGTTTCTAAAGGCACTTGTACTTGGGTCAAGTTTCAAACCTGAGTTGCAACTTGCAACCTACATATAGGCTTGGGTTCATGTTTTAGGTCACATTTGCAAACTGCACCCTCATGGACCTTGAGTTCCCTTGGCTTAGTTTAAATGTAAATGACATATTGACCTTGGACTCCAACCTACAATTCACTTTAGGCTCCAAAAAACTTCTTTAATTTGCATGCTACAAAATGCACGTAAACTCCAATTCCTAGGCTCAAAGGGAAACTTAGACTTTGGAAACCTCTTGTAATTTACACATCTACCAAGTGCAATCAAGCTCCAAACTCTAAACCAACAACACTTTATATTATGAGATCCATTTGCAATGTACAAATGTACTTCAAAGTCTAAACTACCTATTGTTGGAATAGGTGTGTTGTACACCTTGCATAACATTGATATATTTTATTATCTAAAAATAATTATTTATTTGTGGTGCATTTTAATTGATGTGTTTAGCCACATTAGATATTTATTTCAGTGCCACTTGTATACGTTGTATGTAACATTGGGTTAATTATTTTATGTGTGTGGGACATAGAATAATTATTTATTTATTTGGGAAATTATTTAATATTGGGCATGAAGTGAAAACTTAGTTGTAAATATTCAATGAGGGATCAATGGTTTTGTGTATCCATGGTTTTGGAACACATGGTTTTTTCCATGCTATATCTTGTATTTGTGTGAGCTTGATTCTATAAAAGCAAGCACATGGTTAGTAGTTGGGGTTGGCTAGTTGGTTGTTGGTTGTTTTGGCTATAGGTTGTGTGAGAGGTTGTCATTGTATTGAGCATCTCTTATGGGTTGCATGTGTGAGGATTTAAAGCATGGCATGGGATGTGTGGTTATATGCTTGTTCGCATGGAGTACATGTAGAGAGCTTGATGATTAAGAAGTATCCATGGAGGCCATGTATTGTAATGTTTATTACTAAATAATACAATGGATATGGATGCTTTTGGAGGCTGGGTTTTTCCCTCATGGAGAATTTTCCCAGGGTATATCATGTGTCAGCTTTGATGATATGTTGTTTATTTCTTTTGCATATGGATTTTTATTACTATTTGCATAAATATCTCTCATAGGGTTATGAGTAAATTGTCTATATGGTTGTATATTTCCATCATTTGGTATCAGAGCTTGGTTACCATGATTTGGGAGGATATCCCTATTTTTATGACTCTTTCTATGAGTGGATTTTGTGCATAGTTGAATCCATGGACTTGCAAGTTGAGAATGAAGGCATTTTCAGGGTTACAAGGTTGTTTGCAGACTTGGGTTGTTGCAGATCTAGGGTTTGATGGAGATTTGGAAAGTGGGTTTTCAGTTTAGGCTCTTTGTATGAGGTTTTCAAGGGGTGAGCTTTGTTGGCAAGAGACACTATATGGATTCATGGTTGTTGTCATTGATGGCAACAAAGGTCATCCCACATATCCGCAAGTCATGATGTGTCTCTACCGGAAGTCAGAATAAAGAATGTTGTGGTCCGGTGAACAAGAACAGAGCGTGTGGCAAGGTCCGACAGATTGATCCGGATCTCTCAGAGGAAGTGTCTTGGTGCAGTGTGGATTTGGGGAAGTCAAGAGGACTACCTTGAGTGGTATATTCCAAGGATTTAGCCTCCGGTGATGGACAAGGAAAAAGATATGAATAGTTGAGTACCGGATTCCTGAGAGACAGTGAAAACAGAGGAAGAACTGACTGACAGAGTATCAGACTACTTTCCGGATGTGTTACTATTGATGATAGAGGTTGTGAAGGCATGAATCATGTTTGGCTGACATGATTAATGATATCTACAAGTATATGCTTGATCCGCATTGCTTGGTGAGGAAGGATTCAGCCGACAGAACAAGAGTTTGTAAGAAACTAGACTGTTCCGGATGCCGACTAGAAAGGTGATGAAATCACTTGTGCGGATATATATAGAGGATGGATTTAGTTGTGAAGGGTGTAATGGTGTGAAGATATATGCGAATAAGTCCAGAACGGAGCAGAAGTAGCAAAAAGGATCCGGTATGTGAAAGATAGCAGAATAAAGAACAGAGGAAAGATGAAGTGCAGCAGATCAGTGTACTGAGCCTAACCGGAACTGAACTCCAGCATATGCAGATGCTTCCAATCAGTTCAAGACTGTGATTCTTATCACTTTGTAGACAGTGTGTCTTCTTGTAGGCAGTGGGCCTCTTGTGAGCAGTGTGCTCGGGCAGTGAGCCCTAATTGGCAAGTGCCATTTTTTTGTAATCTCCTATTCTTCTAACAGAGAATAATTTTGGGTTAATCACCCCGTGGTTTTCTCCCTTAACAGGGTTTCCACGTCAAAAATACTGTGTTATGTGTTTCTTATTTCATGGTAATGTTTTTGTGTTTGATTCAATGCTGCATCAATCAATAAGAAAGTTCAATAAGGGAAATAATTAGGATAACTAATTCACCCCCCCGCTCTCAGTTATCAACAATTGGTATCAGAGCTAAGTTCCTCCTAATAGAGCCTAACAGCTTGAGGAAGATCTGGGAGTTCAAATGGATGCATATGGTTTAAGGGAGCAACTCAAGACTGCTCTTGAGGATCTTGAACAGTCAAATTCTGAAGTCAATGAATTAAAGGAAAGACTCAAACAGGCTGATGAATTCATGAGAGAATTAAAAGACAAATTAAGTCTCTCTATGAAAAAGAGAAAGGAGCTGCTCCAACAGTTGGCAAGACAAAGTGAAGAAAGCAATACAAATGAAGAATTGACTGAGCAAACCAAGTTATGTGAAAAGTTATCAAAAGAAGTCATTATGTTAAGACATGAAATGGAATCAGGAACTATAAAGTTTACTCAAGAGATTGAAGAAAAAAGAAAGGCTGAAGACAATCTAAGACAATCTCTTAAAGAAAAATCAGAAGAATGCCACCAGATGGACAGGATTATCAGACATCTTGAATCTGATCTTGAAGATGCCAAAGATAATGAAGAAAAACTTGAGGATCAAATTGCCTCTCTCAAAAGAGACCTTCAAACAGCAAATGAATATAAAGAGAAATTCAAGATAAGTTCTGCTCAACTTGAAGTTCTTCTTGGAAGTCAAAAGAGGACAGATGACAAGTATGGTTTGGGATATGAGAAAGGAGAAAGCTCCGGATCCGGTCAGAAGAATCTTGGATCAGAAAATCCAAGGAGCAGGCCTAGAAGACCTCCGGTAAGACAGCCAAATGCTCAAAGATATCCATCCTTCAATGGATACTGCCACAGCTGCAACCACTTTGGTCACAAAGCTAATCAGTGCAGAATGAGAATGAATCAGATTAATTCATCCTTCTCCGGACAGTGCTTCAACTGCAAAAGGTATGGACACAAATCCCATGAATGCAGAATTATGCAAGTAAACAAATCATTCAAAGGTAGATGCTTTACATGCAATAGAGTAGGTCATATGGCTAATCAATGCAGATCAAGAGGATATCAGTCAAATATGCAAAGAAATGTTATTTGCCAAATCTGCAATAGGTCCGGTCATAATGCTAAAGTCTGCAGAAACAAGTATCAGGACAAAAGAGGTCCGGTGTATAATCAGAATCAAGACAAGGGTAAACAAAAGATGAATGCGGATGAAGTTAGGAATCAGATGAGCAAGATTTGGGTGAAGAAAAGTTCAGAGAATGTAGAGGTTGGATCCGCACCAGACTCTGGTGCTGATATTTCTTCCGGAAATTAAAAAGTGAGCTCAGGCTCAGGGGGAGACTCAAAGAAAATCCTGTTCCCCCAGCCAAACAAGTGGTGCCGAATGTGGCACAAGATGCGGATTAAAGGGTTTGCAGATATGAGTCTTGAGATGCTTCAGTCAAGTTTTCAGAGGTCCGCATGGAGTTATGAAGAAGTTGTGATCGATCAAATAAGACCTGTTCAGGGAGATGCTCCGGTATGACAAAGGATTACAAAAAGGTCCGGAGAGATCCGGAAGTGCACTATCTTGTTCTGCGGATTGGACAGAGTGTTTGGGATGTTCTTGTAATATGTTACCTCGATTTATTCATGATTGAAAGATCCGGATGATATTCACAGATCAGGACTAATCCGGGATACTCCAAGCTATCCAGACAAGGCAAACCGGAATAATGTAGGTGAAGCATTTATTGCAGACAGATATTAGGGTTCGCGGAGCAATATAAGGGATTTCTCAAAAGTCATTTGCTCATTCTGCACTCAAGAAGAAGTGAATAGTGGAGCTCTGCAACAAGATTCATCAAGCACACCAAGGATCTCCTGCCAAAGTCATTGCATAAAGAAATCAATCCAATCACTTTGTGCAAATCAAAGGCGCATAAGGTATTCTCTGTTTTTCATTACCTCACTGCAAATCTTTGAAGAATGGCTACTCCAAACATAGTTAAGATCTCTGATAGACCTCGCCCCTCATTCAAGAAACATCCTTACAAATCATTGGAGGTAGATCCACTAGGAGCCTTCTCTAGTGTTCCTCATGGTGTATTGCATACGGAAGATATTAGGGTTTACATCCATGCGAATCTTGAAGACTTTGGAGAATCAAAAATAATGGATATCTATCACAAACAATTGATAGATGACTCCTTTGAGATCAAACCTCAGTATAAAGCCATCCAGGACAAACATTTTGCACAGTGCATTCATTTCCCCTGTTTTGAAGAAGATGAATGGGTCCGGTATGTACTAAGTAGAGTACATGACAACTTCCTATGGTTGAACAAGCCCTTCAAGATCACCAAGGACGCAATTAGGGCTGTAACCAGTCTGCACTCATCCGGTGGATTACCTGTTCTCAAATCTGTCAAAAATCAGACAGTCAGTGATGCAACCGGATCCAAGTTTGACAAGAGAGCTATGACAGTTGATGACATCATTGAACCGAGTGTCAAATTTGTAGCTATGATAATTGGGTACAAAATCTATCACTCCAGTAGGGAAAATTCAGTACCGGGAACTGCAATCTACACAGCCTATCAGATGTTAAAGGAGAATGCAGACTATGACTTGTGCGAGCTTCTAGTAAACCAACTCTTTGAAAATCTATAGAAGATTAAGAAGGACAAGAAAAACTCCTTCAAATATGGCAATCTGATCCTTTGTCTCTTCTTTTACTACATGAATGAGCTTCCCGGATCCAGTGGATGGGTATGGCAAAATGACAGACCGGTTGCCATCCAAATCAGAGACTATTTGCATGGACTTGGGGATGCCAAAGCAAGAAATACAGCTCTATGGGGATACTTCAAAAACTTCCAGAGCATGATGCATGCAAGAGAAAGAATACCCCAATCCCTTGTAGAAAAGTACAAAGACACAGTATGCTTCATGGTTGAAACAGATCAGTGTCTAATGGAGGCAGTAGAGCCAAGGACTATTTGGATCATGCCCATGGGGTATGAAGTGGATGAACAGATAGTAGAGCTGCATGTTCAACACATGCTAAGCCAGCCCAAAGATCCTAAGGCAGAAAGGTTTGGAACCTTTGAGGAACTGAGTGTAAAGTTACATGTAGAACTCAGGGAACCGGAGATAAAGAGGAAGGTAAGAAAAGAAGTTGAGCATATTGCTCAAGGCCTAGGCATCTCAAAAGAGGCACTTGATGCCAGCTGGGAAAAGAGGAGGAAGGCTGAGGAAGAAGAGAAAAGTAAAGAAAGTGTTCCGGTTGAAACTCCCACCCGGACCAGATCATCAAAAAGATCTGCACCTCCCTCAACCAAAAGTTCAAAACCGGAAGTCCAGGCATCCGGTAAAAGATCCAAGACAAAAGCCACAAGGGCTTATAAAAGCCAAAAGGATGAAGAGGAAACAGAGTCAGATGAGGGAGTAAAAGAAATAAAGAAGCAGAAGAAGAAAGGATCCGGTAAACCCTTCTCAGGACAAGACAAGGATGAAATGGCAGAGGTATCTGTTGAAAAGCCCACTCTGTCTCTAGAGAATGTAATCAAGTCGGTCACGGTGGATGGAAACCTTCAACCAATGACTGAATCTTATGATGACTTCAGTGAGGCTGACCAAAAGACTCTGCAGGAAGCCACAGTCAAATATCTGAACATATATAATAAGGCTTTCATTGAGATCATATCTCTTATTCCTAAAAGCCTAGAAAAGGAATTGGAAGTAAGAAAGAACAATGCTCATGCAAAAGATCTTGAGATCCGGGAGCAGATATCTATTCAGCTATATCCTCAAATTGATCCCAAGACAATGAACATAATCTTCAAGGACTGCAAAGATGAGTTCAGAAGTAAAGCCAGGATGAATCAACTCATGCTTGGTGAGACTGACAAAGTGGCCCAAGAGACAGAAGAGATCCTCCGGAAGGCCTTCAAAAGGTTCAATCTTCCTGTTGTAGAGGACTTAGGTACAGAAACAGCTGAGGACTTGGAACCCTCTGCTCCAGAAGAAGTGGCCTATGAACAAGCTAGCATCTCTCCTCCGGTTTCCCCTACAGTCTCCGGATCCAAAGAAGAAGAGAAATTACAGGAGAAGGAAGCAGTGGTGAAAGATAAAGAAGTTGACAGTTCCAAGACTGCAGAAGAAAAGAAACATCTGTCTCCGGCAAGAGACACTGCACAAACTGTTCAACAATTTTTGAGCAAAGAAACTTTAGAGATTGATGAACCGGAGCTTCTAAAAGGCCCATTCGACTTTGACTCTCTCTCTTCGGTACAAACAATGAAGATAGCTTCATTTGCAAATGCCAAGGCAAATGAAAAACTCCTGAAGTCTCATATGGAAGATTGTGAGTTGATAGAGGCTGCTTCCGGAGTACTTGTAAAGATTATGCCATCAATCCAGATAGATCTGACAGCCTCCTCTTCCGGTAATCTAAAAACCTTAGTCAGCAGTGTTGATACACATTTTGATTCTCTAGAAAAATCAGCTAAAGAAAAGGTCCGAAAGGAATTTTTGGATAAAAGATTTTCAGAAGTATTAGAATTAATCTCTAAAGATAGGAAGATTGTGAGCATTGGAATAAAGAGCTTAGAGAATGCTCTTAAGGATGGCGGTGACATCTACAAATTTTGTATATCCTGGTCAAAGGCAACAACAGCAATTGATAAGAAAATAAAAGAGGAACAGGACAAGCTACAAAGCTTATCTCAAAGTTTTGATCCTCTCTCTTCCTCCATAATAAATCAAGAATGTCAGACTATTGCAGTCTTGAATGAAATAAAGAATCTTGAGAAGGAAAGGAAGAACATCACTAACCGGATGGGAGAACTTAGAAGGATTATAATCCCTAAGTTGGAAACTATGCATGAGGCCATCAGTGATGCTCAGACCACCGCCCAAACAAAAGATCCGACAGATCTCAAGCGGGCAGAAGCTTTTGCATTTTTGTTGAGTGGTCACATTTCAATTTTGGATAGAATGAAGCAAAGTTGGGCTACAGAAATGATCCAATTGCAGACATCCTTTGCAGACATTCTTCAGTATATGTGAGTATGTAAATATGCGGCTATGTATAGAAAATTTTTGAAAATTTTGGTGTGCGGACCCCACCCTTTGCCATTGATGTCAAAGGGGGAGTGAGGAGCAGTGAAAAATGAGGAATCCAACTAAGGGGGAGTTCCGGAAATTGTATATAAAGACAGAGCATCAGCAAAGGGGGAGCATAGTGAAAACACTTAGTCATTTTTCACTAAGTGTTGCCATCAATGCCAAAGGGGGAGATTGTTGGCAAGAGACACTATATGGATTCATGGTTGTTGTCATTGATGGCAACAAAGGTCATCCCACATATCCGCAAGTCATGATGTGTCTCTACCGGAAGTCAGAATAAAGAATGTTGTGGTCCGGTGAACAAGAACAGAGCGTGTGGCAAGGTCCGACAGATTGATCCGGATCTCTCAGAGGAAGTGTCTTGGTGCAGTGTGGATTTGGGGAAGTCAAGAGGACTACCTTGAGTGGTATATTCCAAGGATTTAGCCTCCGGTGATGGACAAGGAAAAAGATATGAATAGTTGAGTACCGGATTCCTGAGAGACAGTGAAAACAGAGGAAGAACTGACTGACAGAGTATCAGACTACTTTCCGAATGTGTTACTATTGATGATAGAGGTTGTGAAGGCATGAATCATGTTTGGCCGACATGATTAATGATATCTACAAGTATATGCTTGATCCGCATTGCTTGGTGAGGAAGGATTCAGCCGACAGAACAAGAGTTTGTAAGAAACTAGACTGTTCCGGATGCCGACTAGAAAGGTGATGAAATCACTTGTGCGGATATATATAGAGGATGGATTTAGTTGTGAAGGGTGTAATGGTGTGAAGATATATGCGAATAAGTCCAGAACAGAGCAGAAGTAGCAAAAAGGATCCGGTATGTGAAAGATAGCAGAATAAAGAACAGAGGAAAGATGAAGTGCAGCAGATCAGTGTACTGAGCCTAACCGGAACTGAACTCCAGCATATGCAGATGCTTCCAATCAGTTCAAGACTGTGATTCTTATCACTTTGTAGACAGTGTGTCTTCTTGTAGGCAGTGGGCCTCTTGTGAGCAGTGTGCTCGGGCAGTGAGCCCTAATTGGCAAGTGCCATTTTTTTGTAATCTCCTATTCTTCTAACAGAGAATAATTTTGGGTTAATCACCCCGTGGTTTTCTCCCTTAACAGGGTTTCCACGTCAAAAATACTGTGTTATGTGTTTCTTATTTCATGGTAATGTTTTTGTGTTTGATTCAATGCTGCATCAATCAATAAGAAAGTTCAATAAGGGAAATAATTAGGATAACTGATTCACCCCCCCCTCTCAGTTATCAACAAGCTTTTGCAAGAAGTCTCTTGGGAAAAAACAAACCCTGCCATTAGATCCAGGAGGCTTGAGAAGTGAAGAAAAATATATAATTCAACTATGTCTAGACACAGAACAATTTGCCATAGTTTACCCTAGATGGAATCTTTGACGAATGATCTGTATAGTTCATACGACATTATTGCAAGTATATAGTCATCAAAGAATATTCCCTTTTGCATAGGGATGGTATCATTTAGGGTATGAAGTCTGCAGTTTTTTTATTTTAAAAATTTTTAAAATATCCTAAAGTCTGCTAAAAAATTTAGGGTGGGGGGGTCGTACCTCCCATACCTTGCACCTAGCCTGCTAGTGCTGAGCATTGTTAGTGTTAGCCTCCTGTCCCCGGACGATAAGGTTGCCATGGCCAGCGGGCCTTAGGCCCCTATTCCAATGGGCCAGGGCCCACCCCCAACAAGCTTCTAATTTTAAAAACACAAAAAGGAAATTATTTATAGTTTTGAGATCTGCCACCAATCCATCACTAGCGTGTTCCCAGGCACCACTGATATGCCACCACCACCATTGGACCACCCCTAAGCCACCCAGCATCCATTGAAGAGCCACCAAGGCTTGGTCTATAAGAATAACTGGGTAGATTTTTTCCAGAGGGCATAACTTTCGCCCATGAAGTTGTAAATTCAACTTCTTATAGTCAGTGAAAAGCTCTTTCCATGTACTATGTAGTGGTGTCAGAATGTTTTTCCAAATTTTAATGTTTTGATCAGAATTTTCCAATTGGAAGGCAAATTTGTGTGTTGAGCTTGGACAAGGCATAACTTGTGCATACGGTGTCCAATTTTGGACTTTTATAGGCATTGGAAAGGTATTTTTGAGCACTATCTATTGCACATATGTTACCTAAGGTTGTGATGTGGTTGTCATTGATGTCAACACTTAGTTTGGGTTGTCATTGATGCAAGGTTGTGATGTAGTTGTCATTGATGTTAACACTCAGTTTGGTATACTATGATAGTGTGGAAGCAATGATGTTGTTGATGATCATGGTTGAATATCATGCCTTGGTTAATGTAGTATTGAGTATGATGATAGATTAAGATGGGAATTAGAAGCATTTGTCAGCAAAGATGATATCAAGATAAAATGTTAATATGGGAATTAGAAGAATTTGTTAGCAGAGATGATATTAAGATAATATATTAAGATGATAATTAGAAGCACTTGTCAGCAGAGATAACATCAATATGACATATTAAGATGGGAATTAGAAGCATCAAAATGAGGATTAGAAGTATTGTTGATGCTAGAGAGTTGTTCTTGATGGTTTGTAGCATGTTGTATGCTCTTTCATGTTGTTCCTAAAGAAGTATATGTTTCTACAAGGAGGTTATGGTCTCTAGATGTTGGTAAAGGTTTCTACTACAGGAAGCTGCTTGGAAGATTGTTTGGGAAAATGCTCCTCATTCCTCCACATTTACAGATATGATCATGTGGTTTAGAAGTTAGATTTAGTATGTTGTGAAGGTATGATATCCAAAGGTTCATATCATTTGGACCTCCGCAAAGAAAGTTGTAAGTGACAGAGTTTTGGTTTGTGCTTTGACAGAGTAAAGTGTTGATGAAGGCTTGATGAAATGCTCCACATTCCCCTAGAAGTGAAGATTTGTCCATGTAATTTTGTGGACATGTTCAAGGATGTTCAATGCATGCTACTTTGCAGTATCAAGTGATTTGGTGGTCCACAAGTTCAGGTTTTCATATGACAATGTGTTATAGAAGGTTTCAGATGCCTAATTGTTCTCAGAACATATGTTGAAGATGTGTGCCACAGTTGTGAGGTGTTAAAGGAGTGCTTGGAGATCTTGTATGGGTTATGCCGACTCATCTAGGAGAACTACAAGTAATGTTTAATTATCCATGTGTACCGCCAAAGTTGTAATGATCATTGTGCTACATGCTTCATGTGTTCTTGCTTAAGGGTGACCTAATTCAATTGTGTGAAGCATGCGAAGGTTATTCCTTGAAGGATGATGCTGTGAAGAATGTTTAGGACTAGGTTAACTTTGTGTGGGAATCCACAAGGCGTATTCCTCTTCCTAGTGTTGAGTGTAATTTATGCTTAGGGCTTACCCCCTACACATTTCATGGTGTTTCATCTCTGGCTGACTTGTAATTGTAATATTTTTGTTATCTCTAGCTGATAGGCAATGTAATCAATGTAATATCATGTATATATTGCAAACCTAGTTGATCTAGGTGAAGTATGATTGTGAATATGAATATGTGAGGATCAGAATATGAATATGTAATGCATTATGATGTGAGATTGAAAGTGAAAGAGCAGAAGTGATAGATCATGTCCAGATTCATCTTGAAGATATTTTGTGATAGAAAGGAAGTGAAGAGTGTGCCTAACTAAATCAATCATCAAAAGAGGAGAAAAATAGATAGAATTGTAATCATCAAAGGAGTGAACTTCATTATCAGTTTTAGATAGTAGAAGGATTGTCATGCTATAATCATTTCTGAGTTTGTTCTCAGTTCAGGGAGTACAATTGCTTCCTTGGGTTGTAGCCCTAAAACAAAGTCTACAGGGAGTTGTAGCTTCCTTGGGAGTCACCATAAAACCTTTCTTTAGGGAGTATACCAATTTCCTTCGGTTGTAGCCCTAAAACAAAGTCAACAAGGAGTAGTAGCTTCCTTGGGTTGTAACCCTAAAACAAAGTTGTAATTTTGAGATTCATATATTGTGAGTTAATCCTCATCATGGTTTTTCCCCTTTGGGGTTTTCTACATACATCTGGTGTTATGTTGTCTTGTGCATTGTGTTGATATCTTATGCTTTTATTAAAGTTGTAATGTTTAAGTTTTGATATGCTCTGGAGGGTTTGAGATTTGATTGAATACTAATTCACCCCCCCTCAGTATTAGGTA
Organism: Cunninghamia lanceolata; assembly: GCA_027924645.1. Taxonomy (NCBI): domain Eukaryota; kingdom Viridiplantae; phylum Streptophyta; class Pinopsida; order Cupressales; family Cupressaceae; genus Cunninghamia; species Cunninghamia lanceolata. The sequence continues at coordinate 23,730,271 of BSBN01000582.1, forward strand.
TGTCCAACACTATCCAATGGGATAGGTTTGGAGATGATATTCTAAGGTTTGTTTAGTTTGTTTCAATTTGAGCTATTTTTGGTTCCTTTGACTTATGGTGCTTTTGTGAGTTGATGAAAAATCAAATCTGAGGTGATTTGGTGTTTGATTCATTGAAAAATTACATGTTTATCTCTGATTAACCTCATTTGACATGGTTACCATTATATTGTTGAATTTTCATATTACATTGTGAGATCTACAAGTTGTGTAGTGTTTTAGGTTGTCTGTATTTACAGGTTGCATATATAACTTGGATGTGGGTTGTCTATGCCCATATGTTTTAGTTTTGATGCAGATTCTAATTTGTGGCTTGGTTTAGTCACAAGTTTCATTGGTTTTCTTGTCATTATGAGGTGGAGAGATGGTACCTAGTACAGTCATGATATGGGACCTATGCTTGTTAACTATATGGTATAGTTGTGTGAGAATTGATGGGACTTTGGTGCAGGTACATTGAGTTGTGATCATGGTGTCATGTATGTTACTTGTATGGTTGGGACTTTGGTACAACATGATTTTACGTAGGTGCATTTTTGGTGGTGTTGGATTGATTCTGTTTACAGGTGGTTATTCATCTTCTTGGTTTGGAGATTATGGTTTACTCAAACCTTTGGGAGATGTTGTCGTTACAGTGGGATTCTTTGATTGTGTTAAGTCCATGGATGATCTTCATTTAGGAGATGGTTATCATGATGTCATGGATACCTAGGTTACATGATTCAGTGGGAGCTTTTGATAGTGATGGTTTGATGTTTATCATGATGCCATGTATAGTTCGGTATCACACTTCAGTGGGAGCTTTTAGCTATGATATGGATTCATCATTTAGGTGATGGATGATCTTATGTAGTGGTTGTTGGTGTCATGGAGGAGCTCTTGTATCCTATTTCTTCTATGTAGTGAGAGTTCATTCACATCTTGGGTTCTATTGACAAGAGATGATTATCTTCATGTGAATTGGAGATGTTGACATCTTGGTGCATGGAGGACTCTTTGAGTCTTTGGTTGAGGTGTTGGTTATGGTTTGTCAATTTTGATAGGTGATCCTTACTTATAGGATCATTGGTATTGTGTCTTGATTTACTCTTGATTGTGTATTAGAATGTTGGCATGATACAAGTGCTCTTTGGAGCAAGATATGTTCTTATGAGACATAGATCTTCCTTTGAGGAGATGATTAGATCATGATTTGTTTCTAGGTTATGCAGACGTGCAATGAGAGCTTTGATAATGATCTTGTTGGTTCTCTTGGTATTGAGTACATTGGTCATGTGCTTAGGAGCTTCATGATAGTGTGGTGTTGCATTTGGAGTTTAGCATGGATTAATCATGGAAGATCTCATGGATACTTGGAGACTTGGGTGAGACTAGAGATCTCTTGTTCTTGGAGATCATGTGTTGAGATGATTACTCTTTGATGAGATTCAGCAGCAAGACCGAGGATCCTACACCTGGATATGAACGTGACTTCATTATGGACCTAGAGGAGATTGTTCTTGGAGAGAGTTATTGTGGTTTGGTGTATCCTGGAGGAGATTTCTCATTCCCCACTCTTGGTCTACTTGGTGGATTGTCATCTATGAGGTATTTCCCATCCTTTTAGATGCATTTTTTGCTTTATTTTTTATCTTCTCATGAATATGGATCTTGAGCTATGGTTATTGGTTCTAGATGGTTCATTTGAGGAATGTTAGCATGGTTATCTCCTTGTTCATATGGTTTGATTTATGATGTCCATTATGAGGAGTTTAGGAGATGTGATTGGGCTTATTCCTGGTTATGGAATGGTATGAGTTTGATCTAACTTGGTTAAAGAGGCTTACATCCATGTTGGTTACATGATACATATGTTCATTTGATCTATGGTATTGAATGGTTTGGTGTTGCTTGTTAGAAATGAAAGAAACACTGCTTCAATGGAAATCTGATTCAAATAAATTTCTGTAATCTTTTAAGTGTGTATTATTGATGGAGATTGTAATAAGAAACGAATCTATACTTCACAAAAATGCAAAATCAGAAAATTGAACACATAACATAATTTTTAACGTGGAGAAAACCATTTTGGGTAAAAAACTCCACACATGAAAGAGGCCCAATTTTGTATTAATGTAAAAATGATTCACATTAATACAACAACACCACCAATCTCTCCTGCAGTCTTCAATCCGACAGCATTCTGGCAGCACCTGAGTACCTAAAATTTGTATTGCAGCAACAAAGTACATAGAAAATACTTAAAGAAAATTTTTCCTCTTCACCCAAGGCATCCACACTCTCTCTCCTCCAAGTGTCCCACATGCAAGCCTCAAAATGGCACCAACATGCAACTTACAAGTGTCAAAAGTTGACCCATCCAAAGTTGGGCACCCATATCCAAGAATGGCATTTTACAACATCTTATGATGTGTAATAACCATCATAGGTACCTCCAACATGTATCCTTTCCAAGATAGGCATTTGGGGCTAAATATAGCAAATATACAACTAACATATCCGTCATATGCATCATAGAATCTCAGAATCTTATGACAACTTGCAGTTGTCATAGATTCACTTACCAAACATTATGACAGTTGTCATACATGCCAAAAATAGCAAATTCTCCAAAGGGAATGCCTACCCTCATTTACCATGAGTTTTACACTTTCCAAACAGTAAATGTTACATCATAATTACCTCCGATGACTTCAAAATTACCCCTGTCAGTGAAACTAGTACATCTCCTTATGGATAATTACAAATTACAAATAATAAATGGAATAAATACAATATTGGGATTTACAAGGTTAATGGTACCCACCTTGTCCCAACATTCTCCCACTTGACATTATACATTGTAAATCAACCCATAGGAAATTAAATGAAAAATAATTAGGCACTAGAACAAAGCCCATTACCTCTCTGCACCACACGAACTTCTCTATGCTCACATGCTTAATCAATGAATCTACAACATTCTCTTGAGTGTCTATCTTCTTCAGTTCAATCTCTCCATTTGCAACCAACTCTTGAACAAAGTGATACTAAACATCAACATTCTTAGTCTGAGCATGATACATGGGATTCTTGGCCAAACAGATAACACTCTAGCTATCACAATCAATCTAAATGATCCTACAATCAAATCCAATACTTGTACATAGTCTCCTCAACCAAAATGCCTCCTTAGAGACATGAGTTGAAGCCTTCTGTGGTGGACAAAGTAATTGTGGTTTGCCTCTTACTCATCCAACTCACTGCACCTCTAAACAGAGTAAACACATAGCCACTAGTGGACCTTTGACTATCCAAGTCAGCTACCCAATCTGCATCAACAAAACCCTATATGTCCAAAGATTTATCAGCACTATCAATACAAGAATAAACCAAACAATGATTAGGAGTACCTATAAGATATTTAAACACCCTCTTCACATAATTCCAATGCTGTCTACCAAGGTTAGACATAAATCTTCTCAAAACTCCCACTGCTTGGGCAATATCTGGTCTAGTGCAAACCATTGCATACATAAAACTCCCTACAACACTAGCATATGGCACATTAGACATATCCTCAAAATCATCCTCATTCTTTGGGCACATTTCTAATGAAATATTAGTACCAATGGGTAAAGGAACTCTAGCTGGATTATTGTCCTACAAACTAAACCTCTACAAAATAGTATTCACATACTTTGTGACAAACAAAGATTTATATTACCTCTGTCTCTTCTAATCTCCATTCCCAGAATATACCTAGTAGCTCCAAGATCCTTCATATCAAATGCACCTGAAAGTTGGGCTTTAATCTCACTGATCATAACCTTAGTATTGCTAAAATATAACATGTCATCAACATACAAAGAAATAACCAATATAGAATCATCAATACAATGAATGTAAACACAATGATTCTCCTCACTTCTAACAAAACCTAATTTCAACACAAATGAATCAAACTTTTGATACCACATTTTGGGGAATTGTTTCAAACCATAGAGAGACTTCTTTAACCTGCAAACCCAATGTTTTTTTGCTTTTACCTCAAAACCTATAGGTTGTTGCATATAAATTTCTTCTTCAAGATCTCCATGCAAGGACGCAATCTTAACATCCAGGTGCTCAATCTCCCAATCATAAACTATAGCAATGGATAAAATAAATCTAATAGAAGTCAATTTAGCAACATGAGAGAATATATCACCAAAATCAACTCCCTCTCTCTAGGAGTAGCCCTTGGCTAATAGTCTAGCCTTGTACTTCTCCAATGACCTGTCATCTCCAAACTTCTTCTAGAAGACCCACTTACAACCTATGGCCTTTCTTCCTTTGGGAAAATGAACTAGATCCCAGATGTTACAAGAGTCTAAAGCCATCATCTCCTCATGCATGGCTAATTGCCAAGACTCACTATCATCTACAGAAATAGCTTCCCTGTAAGATCTAGATTCATCGTTAGTACTCAATAAAGCATATACATAATGGAAATCTGGTGGTCTATACCTACCAACTAGGTTCCATTGTCTTGTGGATCTCCTCAAGGGTGGAGTAAGGGACACTACTTGTTCTTCTGCATGATCATCTACACCAAGTTCTTCTATAATAATAGACTCATCTTTATCAAAACTACTTGAATCTTCTTCTTCTTCTTCACCCCCCAATCCATCATTCTATTCTTCCTGAGGTGCATCTTGCTTCTCTAACTCAAAGTGCACTTTATTTACCTTTTCATCTTTTTCTTTTGGTTGCTCAGGTTCAGAAATAGCTCTAAGTTCCTTGAAAATAACATCTCTAGAAAAGATAATCTTGCAGGTTAGTGGATTCCAAAGCTTATAAGCTTTCACATTATCAACATATCCAATGAATGTACACTTTTCAACTTTTGGATCCAAGTTAGATTTCTTTTCCTTAGGCACATGAGCATAATCCTCATAGCCAAAAACCCTTAAATATGAAATAGAAGGTTCTGTACCTATCCACACTTCATAAGGTATTGAATCAAGAGCCTTACAATGAGATATGTTTATCAAGTAGCAAGCAATACACACAGCCTTTGCCCAAAAGCATTTATCCAACTGTGCATCACTAAGCATACTTCTGGATCTTTCCATAATTGTTTGGTTCATCCTTTCTGCAACCCCATTCTGTTGTGGTGTATACAAAATTGTCTTTTGTCTGATTATACCTACATGCTTGCAAAATTCATCAAATTCCTTAGAGAAATATTCCCCTCCAATGTCAGATCTTAATATTTTATCTTTAAACTTGATTAGTTCTCTACTAAGACTTTGAATTCCTTAAACTTAGTGAAAACTTCATATTTATGTTTCATAACATAAATCCATGTAAATCTAGATACATCATCAATGAAGGTGAAAAAATAACAAGATTTTCCAATAGATTCATTATCCACAGGTCCAAACACATCCATATGGATAATTTCTAATTTCTCTTTTGCTCTATTGCTTCCTGAAGGAAATGATTTTCTATTTTGTTTACCAAATACACAATGCTCATAGAAATCAAAGTGCTCATTAGAATAAGAGAAATCATCCAACAATTCTTTATTCTTAATAGTTTTTAATACATTATTGCTTGTGTGGCCCAATTTGCGGTGCCAAAACATACAAGTTTTTTCAGAAGCCTCAGAAACATAAGAGGCATTACAAACTGTAGTGGCTTCAAGCTTAAACAATTTTCTGAATTTCTTCCCTTTCACTACCACCAAGTTCCCTCTCACCAATCTGCAATCATGCTTGTCAAATATCACATGCATTCCCAAATCATTCAACTTCGAAACTAAAATCAAATTTCTAGCTAATCTAGGAACATGCAAAACACCAGGGAGGGTTTTAATCCTCCCATCACTGAAACACAACAATACCTTTCCTTTCCCAACAATCAGATATGAAGAGTTGTCACCAAGGTAGATATTACCTCCATCATATTCTTCATAAGTGGAGAACCATTCCTTATGTGGGGTCATATGAAATGAGCATCCTAAGTCAACCAACTAGTGATCATTAGAAACAACATTACATGCATAAAGTAAAACATCTTCACCTGCATTCGAGGACTTATCCGAAGCACTCTCCCACTGTTTCTTGGGGTTTTTGCACTCCTTCATATGTCCCCTTTTACCACAGTTCCAACACTTAAATCTATTCTTTTTACTAGGAGTCTTAGACTAGCCCTTGGACTTGTCCTTAGCCCCTTTCTAATCTCCTTTCGGTCTCCTTTCCTTAGACCTTCCCTTGATACTGAGAGTATCACTTGAACTATTTGAACTCTTCTTCCTCAGTTCCTATGCCAGTAAAACTGCAACAAGAGCATCCAACTTCGGATCTATGAGGTCAGCAGTGATAGCCAAAATGACATTTTCTCATGATTCAGGTAAAGAACAAAGAAGCAAGATACATTTATTTATCTTCCTCATCAACTTCAACATCTACTAAAGCAAGCTGACTCATCAACAAATTAAAAGAATTTAAATTCTCTACAATCGAATCACCCTCTTTCATTTTTAAAGAAAACAACTTACTTTTTAAATAGAGTTTATTTACCATAGTCTTGGCTTGATATATCTCACCCAACCATTTCCATAATTTGTGTGTGGTCTCTTCCTTTGTGACATTCAACATGACAGAATCTAAAAGACACAAACGGATGGTTCCATGTGCTTTCTTATCCAATTTTTCCCTCTCATCCAAAGAGATATCATCAAGTTTCTTCTCCTTTTCAATAGCCAACCATTGGTTTCTTTCTTCCAACAAATCTTCTATTTTCAACTTCCACAACTCATACCCTATTCTGTTGAACTTCTCAATGTCCAATTGAGAGGTTGATGCAATGGTGGATGCAGCCATAATATTAACACAAGATCTGCAAAACAAACACAACCAAATCTCCCACTATAGCTACAGCTTCCACACTACCACCCAAGAGTCAAAGCTGGCTAGGCTCTGATACCAAATGTTAGAATGAAAGCGACACTACTTCAATGGAAATCTGATTCAAATAAATTTCTGCAATCTTTTAAGTGTGTATTATTGATGGAGATTGTAACAAGAAATGAAACTATGCTTCACAAAAATGCAAAATAAAAAAACTGAACACATAACACAATTTTTACCATTGAGAAAACCCCTTTGGGTAAAAAAACTCCACATAGAAAAGAGGCCCAATGTTTGTACTAATCTGAAAATGATTTACAATACAACAACACCACCACCAATCTCTCCTTCATTCTTCAATCTAATAGCATTCTAGAAGCACCTAATATTTGTATTGCAGCAACAAAGTACATAGAAAATACTTAAATAAAAATTTTCCTCATCACCCAAGGCATACACTCTCTCTCCTCCAAGTGTCCCACATGCAAGCATCAAAATGGCACCAACATGCAACTTACAAGTGTCAAAAGTTGATCCATCCAAAGTTGGGCGCCGATATCCAAGAATGGCATCTTACAACATCTTATGATGTGTCATAACCATCATAGATACCTCCAACATGCATCCTTCCCAAAATGGGTGCTTGGGGATAAATATAACAAATATACAACTAACATATTTGTCATATGTGTCATAGAACTTCAGAATATTATGACAAATTGCAGCTATCATAGATTCACTTACCAAACATTATGACAGTTGTCCTACATGCCAAAAATAGCAGATTCTCCATGGGGAACACCTACCCTCATTTACCATGATTTTTACACTTGCCAAATAGTAAATGTTACTCTGTAATTACCTCCGGTGACTTCGAAATTACCCCTGTCAGTGAAACTAGTGCATCTCCTTATGGATAATTACAAATTATAAATAATAAATGGAATAAATATAATATTGGGATTTACAAGGTTAATGGAACCTTATCCCAACATTGTTAAGGCTTTTTCATTTGGGGTTGTAAGGAGATCATACTTGACACAACTTAGCACTTTGAGGTGTTGGTATGTGTGGATCATTATGATTGTTCTTGGTACTACATTAGCCACACCTTGGTTTGAGTGTTGATTGGTAGACTTGGTATACCTTGATCTATTTTCAAATTTGACATTACCCATGCAATGGGAGTTTTTGGATGTGTACATTCTTCATTGACATGATTTATACATAGAGCTCGTGGTTGCGGTATATGGGTTTGATAAGTTGTTGGCATGAGTTTACTGATGTTGTTGATACCTATGAGGTATGGATGGTTGGATGTATTAGCATATGTTGTGGGTTCTATTTCTGATCATGTGGGTTTTTTTCTTTTGATAGCAACTTAGAGCCTTTGTTATCACTTGGATTTGATTCTTGTGTTCTTTGGATTGGTGCATCTTCACCTCGGCATGTTCCTCCTCTTCCATAGGTTGCATGTTGGAGGATGAGAGGAGTTCTTTCTTGAGATGGTGGTTACTTTGATTTTATTGCAGGTATCTTGATGGAGCACAAGAGCATGTTGGAGATTCATGTTGTTTCATGTTTGCCTATGATGATGTATTTCATTGGTTGGCCCTTACGCAATGCATACAAGTGGGAGAATGTTGGAATAGGTGTGTTGTACACCTTGCATAACATTGATATAATTTATTTATGTAAAAATAAATATTTATTTGTGGTGCATCTTAATTGATGTGTTTAGCCACATTAGATAATTATTTGGGTGTCACTTGTAAACATTGTATGTAACATTGGGTTAATTATTTTATGTGTGTGGGATACATAGAATAATTAATTATTTATTTGGGAAATTTCCTAATATTGGGCATAAAGTGAAAACTTAGTTACAAATATTAAATGAGGGGTCAATGGTTTTGTGTATCCATGGTTTTGGAACACATGGTTTTCTCCATACTACATCTTGTATTTGTGTGAGCTTGATTCTATAAAAGCAAGCACATGGTTAGTAGATGGGGTTGTCTAGTTAGTTGGTTGTTTTGGTTGTAGGTTGTGTGAGAGTATATCATTGTATTGAGCTTCTCTTATAGGTTGCATGTGTGAGGATTTGAAGCATGGCATGGGATGTGTGGTTACATGCTTGTTCACATGGAGTGCATGTAGAGAGCTTGATGATTCATAAGTATTCATGGAGGCTATGTATTGTAATGTTTATTGAATAATACAATTGATATGAATGCTTTTGGAAGCTGGGTTTTTCCCTCATGGAGGGTTTTCCCAGGGTATATCTTGTGTCACCTTTGATGGTATGTTGATTACTATTTGCATAAATATCTCTCATAGGGTTATGAGGAAATTGTCTATATGGTTGTATATTTCCATCATCTGTGACCTTAGACTTCGGAAGCCAACTACAACATGCACTTTCAAAGTGCTCCAGGTTTTTTAACTTTGAACCTCCTACACTTCCAAGTTTCAAGAACTGACTGCAAACTTGCAATTTGGACTAGTAAACCCAATCTCAATATATATTAGACTATTTAGGTGACTTACAAAAATAGTCCAGAAAGTTACAAAGGCGTGGAAAATAGTAGTGTTATTTCCCACACTCTACAAGGTGTAAATTCCTTGATTTTAGAACTATTTAAAAATAACTAGTTTCAAAGTATGTTCAAGAGATCATGGGCTCTAACTTGGCCACACAAGAGCCTCCTAAAGTGTATGGATCTTGGGAAATGGGGTGGAAGTTGAATTCCACACACAAGACTTTTAAGAAGTAAATACATAAACTAAAAGGAAATAATGGAATTACATCTATTTCTAAGGACTCACCGTGTTGTCAATAAGATAAAAGCTCTCAACACAAAATCCAAGTATTCTAGAGATCTCTAAAGACCCCAATAGTAGACATGTATGTGAAATGTGGAAGCACAAACAAGTAACATGAGTTGTTTGATAATATTCCTCAAAAAGATGTTCAACCTCATTGACCTATCAAAATAAAAATAAATAAATTAGAATTCTTGTTAGTGGATTTGGATTTTGTTTATATGATGACTCTAGATGCATAAGTATTTGATTTGTTTTTAGGTTCCAAATAGAAAGGATTTTGAGCATCTTTTTGGTTTATTCTTATCAAATCAACAATGTCAAATAGACATCTATGTGAAAGCCATTAATTTTGAGGTCCCCTTGTGAGTTACGATTGCTTCAAAGTCTAAGTCAAGAAAGTGGAAAATCAACAGTTTTGAAAGGGAATGAGAATCAATGTGAGATGATTGATGGTTATCCATATTAAAGCATTAATAACAATAAAATCATAACCACTCCAATGGATATCAATTCCCCATCATCATTTCATACTTACTTTCAACCTGAAAGTACTATGAAACTAGATATTGCCATGTCTATTTGAATGGATCCCATGCACACAAAACATATTTTTCTCTTAAAGAAAAAAATAGTATTACTTAGTATGATTTAGGGAACTTTGACAGGCCATATCTTGTGCAAATGGACTCCTTTTTGGGTCCAATATTTTTGAAAGTGTGTATTTTCTCACATACTTCATAGTGGATTTATTAATTTCCTCTCATTTAGTAGTAGAATTTTATTTTCAACATATAGTATTTTTTAGACATTGTAAGAATCCATATTATGTATTTTTGGATTTGTAGATACACTAAAATAAAGTGCCACATATTGTAAGTTTGTATTTTGGGGATCTTACACATCATGTTGTACTATTGTTGTACTCACACTACTTTATAAAGTGTAATGGGGGATTTGTTGTGTGCACCTTGTACTTGCAATCAAAACCTTCTCTACCTTCATGTTAGTGTGCCTTATTTTTTGTACACCCTTTATAACAACATCCATGCGAGTAATTATTTTTGAGTTGTAGGTAGTTCATCTTGGCCATTTTGATGTTGCTTCTTCACCTTCTTGCACTACATTGTGACACACTATTTTAGTAGAGTTACCATACCTCTCCCTTTTCAACATTATGGGGGGGTATCATACTATTTGTGCTAATGTTTCCTTTGTTTCTCTTTGGAGTGAGCTATGTAGATCTGGTTTTGTTATATACTAGGTAAATGCAACGACTAGTTACCCATGCATTTTAGTGAGATGGAACACATACCATATAGACACTCACATTCTTATTTATGGAGGTGACCTAACTTATTCAATTGATCAATGTTGTTGAGACTATTGCTACCTTTTTCTATGCCATCTGCATCTTTGACTATTAGATTGTTGCCTTGTTTTCCATCTAAGCTTTCAAGTAGTGCCATTGGGGTCACTCATGTATAATTGTACCTCTTTGATCTTAATCATCCTACTGATGTTAGTGGAGGTTCTTTAGTTTTAGTACTATAGTAGTTGTTCTTTGGTAGTTATTTGCAACTTCTTCATGGTTAAGTGGAGTTCTTCATGTTCCTAATCTTTTTGGGATACTTTTAGGGAGGCTTCTTAGTCCTTGTCGTGTTTTCTTTCCTATGGGGGGGATATCTATTGTATCTTTGTGACAAATGTAGTTCTTGGGGGGTTATGTCGAGTCCTCCTTCCTTCCTTCACTTTGACATGTTTTCTCTCTTTTGGAGGGTTTTTTCCTATGGTTTTTTCTTCTTTTCTTCGTTCATGAGAGTTTTTTTGTAAATGGGTACCTCATCAAGCCTAGTTGTTGGAACCCATCTATGCATCTTTCCATTTGTTTGGTCCTCCCTAATTTGCACTTTAGGGGAGTGTTGGTGTGAACATGGTATATTACCTAACTAGTTTTACATTAGGTCCTATTCACACTTGCATAGTTAAGTTTACTTAGGGATTTTCTATCAGTGTCTCATGTCATAGGATTAAGACACTTGTCATGATCATAAATTTTCCTAGGGTTTTATCCTTTCCTATATAAGCAAGGGCTCTTTATTCATCTTGTATGTGTTGTATTATTTAGCAATATATTATTTTTTGATTGTTTCTCTCTTGTGTGGAAGTCATTTGGTGTTGCAAAGGATCTTTGGTTTATATGAGTCCTTTTTGTGACTTTTGCAAAGGTAGAATCTCTACTTTAGCTATTGAGGAGGTCCACTTGATAGGGACAACAACCAAATAGGGATACTCCTAATTGGAGATGTATTTTTTCTTTGATTACTAGTACTGATGATCCTAGAATTATGAAGGAGGCGATTGATATAGGTGATTTTTAGTCTTGAAGAGTTGCCATGAATGAGGAGATGATTGTGTTGAAGAAGAATGACACATGGGACTTGATACTATGTCTACAAGAAAGAAGCCCTATTGGATGTAAAAGGGTATTCAAGAAATAGATCAATTCTTATGGTAGTATTGAAGAGTACAAGGCAAGGTTGGTTACAAAAGGTTATTCCTAGGTTGAGGGGATAGACTTTGGTGAGAATTTTTCCCTAGTTGCTAAGCTAACATCTATTAGGTTATTACTATCTGTAGTAGTAGCTTTTGAATTAGAGATAGAATATATGGATGTGAAGATAGCATTCTGGGATGGTGACTTGGATGAAGAGATGTGCATGACACATCCTAAGCACTATGTGACTAGAGGTAAATAAACTTTGGTTTATAGATTGAAAAAATATTTGTGCGGTCTCAAACAATCTCCAAGGATGTGGTACCATAAATTTGATTCATTTGTGTTGGGCTTGGTATTTTTGAGATCTAAATTGATCATTATGTTTATTATAAAATAGATAGTGATAAATTCCTTGTTATCACATTATACATAGATGATATGTTATTTTTGGTAATAGTAAGGATGTGATTTATGATTTGAAGTCTTAGCTTTCAGCACAATTTTACATGAAGGACGTGGGTGCTACAAAGTATATCTTGGGTATAGAGATCAAAAGAGATTTAAATCTTTGGTTGGGCCAAAATAAGTATGTGAACTCTATGTTCAATAGATTCAGCATGTCAGTTTGTAAACCATTGAGTGTTCCTATTTCAATGGGGACTAAGTTATTTGTAGATTGTCCATCTACACCTAGTGAGATGGAGGACATGACTTAGGTGCCTTATTCTAGTGTTGTTGGGAGTTTGATGTATGCTATGGTCTATTAAATACCAAACATTGCCCAAGTAGTAGAATTCCTTAGCCATTTCATGGCTAAACCTAGATGAGATCATTCAGATGCAGTTAAGAGGGTCTTCAAATATACAGGGTACCTTTAAGTACTTTATTTGTTATCATTATGATTCTTCATGGGACCAACACTCGATGGATATTCATGGATTTAGATTGGGAAAGATATGTTGACAATAAAAGATCCATGAGTGGATATGTATTCATTTTATTTGGTGGTGTTATTAGTTGGATAAATAAGAGATAGATTGTGGTCACTTTATCCACTATATAGGTTGAGTACATGGAAAAAATTCATGCTTGTAAGGAGGCCATCTAGTTTAAGAGATTATGTTCAAATGTTGGGTTGAATCAAGGAACTATCAAAGTTCTTTATGATAGTCAAAGTGGCATATGTCTAGAAAAGGACCCAACCTTTCATGTGAGGATAAAGCACATAGATGTCCAGTACCATTTTGTTTATGGCATTGTAGAGGATGGGAGGGTAATGCTAGAGAAAGTTAACAATTTGTAGAATTTTGTAGATGCATTAAAAAAGCCAATTAGTATAGAGAAGTTCAAGAGGTGGAGTAAGTCTATGGGCCTCTCAACCCCTAGCAAATAGTTGACATTGTTGGTATTCACTTTACTCTTGCAAGGTGTTTGACAAGTGGCAGAATGTTAAGAAAGGTGTCTCCACCTTGAATCCTAATGCTAAGAACTAAAAAATGTAATTTGTTGGTTCTAGAACACAAATTTTTTATTTTTTAGGGCTCTAGAGATCTATTTTGGCCCCAACAAATGTCAAAATGGGTCTTAACAAGATAAAAATAGTTACAGTGACATGGATCTTATTGAGATCTTCATTTTTTTAAAAAAGGGGGCTTAATGGAATTCCCAAATTAAAAGTTATGGCCTCTAGAAGTTGGGCCTCCCACATCAAAAATGTAAGAGCAACTATGATGCATAAGAGAGTTGTAAGAGGGAGTTAAACTTATTGATCAACTTATGACAGGTCACAAGGCATCTTTGATTGGAAATAATGGACATGTTTTCCTTTTTTCCTTCTAGCCAAATAGTCCAAGGATCCATGAAAATTCTAAGTGTTTCCCTTTTGAAGTGCAAAGAAAAAAGCCCCCAAAATGGCTAAGTCCGAAATCCCAAGTGTTTTCCTTGTGTTTTCTGCCTTTTTGGAGTTTCAAAGTTCAGAGTTCTCTTCCTCGTCATACCATTCTTATCAGCTCTAAAATCCACCTTGTTTCCTTTGTAAATCACCTAAGTGTTTCAGGTGATGGATGTCAGGAGTTTCCTCTTTCTCCTTCCTTTCAGAAAGTGGTATATGGAAGGCCCGCCCACCGAAGCCCACGAGAGATACAATGTTTCTAAGTGTTTTGGGTGGTGGCAGGTGAGAGTTTCCTTCTTCCTCTTTTCTTTTGGAAGATGAAAGATGGAAGGTCCGAGGCCCAATCTTCGTCAAATTTCATAGTTCCTTCTAAGTATTGCAAAGGCTAGGGATCGAGTGCTTTTTCTTTTCAAAAACATGATGCATGGTGAATTCCCAACCTCTATAGCCTGACGATTTCCCTATTTCCCTTTCAAACTTTGGAGAGTGGGGTTTCCTTCTTCACCTTTCAGGAAGTTTGATCAGAGGAAGCCCGATTGGTTGAGGCCTGACTATGGAAGATAAAAAGAAGGGAGGGAGGATCGGCTAAGGCAATGGTTTGTAAGATAGAAGTTCACAGACTAAAAGAAAAGCAAAGTCACCATGATTGCAAGATCGAGTCAACCCCAGTTGGAAGAAGTCATTGTGCATTTATTGTGCAGGTTGATGAATCAGATATTTTCTTCAACTACTTCATTCAAGATATTTTCTACACTTATGTTTTGTAGAACAGATGTATACAGACATTCATTTTGTAGGAATTTCTTATGACAGGCCCATAGGGCAATTTATTGCAGTAGATGAATACACTATCAAAAAATGCTATATACATGTAAATCAGATGTATTTTTGTTGGTTGTTGGTCTTAAAAAAGCCACATCTTGAATCAGCTATAATATTGCCTCCATGATAAATAAACAATACATTTTACCTTCTCATACAAACTTTGCATTGTGTAGCATGGATGTTTGAATCTCCATTTTGTGAATGTTTCTTTCCTAGTGGGTTTCAATTAGATTTCTTTACCTCTACAAATAGTTTATGAGTTGTGTATGTACATCTATTGTTTGATATTATTCTATGCATAAATGGTTTATCTGAGAGCCAAACACATTAAACTTGGTGTATCACCTTTCCCTTTTCAGTTTTCTCCTTCTTCCCTTTTCCCAATAGTGTTAGATTAGGTTTACTTCATAGTTTTCTCTGAATCTCATATTCAGAAAGAGGAACCAGCCTTATCTAGAGGTTTGATTTCATTTGCAGGGTCCCACACCTCGAAATCACTCCCATGTTTCACTAGATTGTTGCAGCAAACGGGCTTCAACACAGGGGGGTCATCCCACAATAATGGGTTACACTTTTTGGCCAAACTTGATATTGAAATCAACATTTTGAACTAAATCCTCACTTTCTGACACCTATAGCCGCTAAACCATTAGGAATTTGAAGATGATGCGAACTAGTGATTTGTGATATTTTGTTTTTAGATTCTAAATATATATTTTTAAAAAAATTTAGAGTTAAATTGTAAATTTTTTTGCGTCTCCTTTGATAACTAGTTTTTAATAATAAAAAACATTTTTTTAAAGTGATGTGTATTCCGTAGCACATAACTTTTTTTCTACAAAGGGTAAAATTTTGATTCTTTTGAATTTAGATTGGTAACACCGATATATAGGACATGCATTTGGTTTCATAATGTTTTGTTGAATATTTTTAAATTAAGTTTTAAAGTCAAACCAATTATAATTTAGACATAGGTGTATTCCATAAAACATAACTTTTTCTGTATGTATCAAAAATCAATTTTTTTTGTTGAAACAAGGACATTAATAAATAGGGCATAGATATTTTTTAGAATTTTTTTCACCGATTTACTAATTTTCCTTACATGTAGAACAGAGAACTTGATGTTTGGTGAAAAACCTACATTCACGAGAATTAAAAAATAAATATAATAATCAAATTAAATATATTTAAAACTATACTTTTTAGGAAGCTTATAGTAAGGACTACATGCTTACAAAACATAAATTTTAAATGAATTCATTTGATCCCCCAAAAGGTAAATCAAAAGTAGTTTTTTATTAGCATTTTGATAGGTGTAGAGGAGACTCCATTATAGGTATGGTTTAAAACTAGCGGGGTTCTATCCAAGGGGGTTTAAATCTAAGAAGGTTTGATCAAACCTTCTTCAATTAAAATCCTTTAAATGGAACCTTTCAAGGCTTAAATCATTATATTTTCTAAAAATATGTGATTTCAGCAAAAATCAGTATGCCCCAGAAAGTGTAACCCATTATTGTGGTAGCACTATGGGTGCAAATCCAAGTGACAACAAGACCCAAAATTGAGCACTCAAGTTGGTGAGTGGATTATAACAAGCTTATGACAAGTGAAAGAAATATGTTTTTTGTCTATGGACTCATCTTGGGATTTGGGTGTTGAGTTTTGACTAGGGATTTGGGTGTTGAGTTTTGATTAGAGATTTGGGTGCCACATTTTGGGTAGTTTTAGCTCATGGTTTCCTAATTACCATTTGATGGTTTCATGTATTGATTCTCCTATTTCTTAGGTGCTTGATATGGAGGTTTCACAGTGAATTTTGTAGGTACTATTATTCTACCAAAATTGCTCTAGATCTCTTATTGGTGATACTCCTATTTTGACTCTACAAGTGTTTTGTAACCATTTTATTACTAAATAATACATTGATTTGCTTTGAAGTGTGGGGTTTTTCTCCCAAAACGGTTTTGCCACATAAATCATTGTTTTATGGTATACTATTTTTGTGTTTATTTCCTTATAAATTTATGATCAATTTAATTTTTTGCACATACCTCCTCTCATAAATTAGTGTAGGAAGCATATTTGACACCTTTGCTTCCTATCACTAGTTATTTGTTTTCAACACTATCTATCTCCTTTCCTTTTTCAAATAGGCTTAGCTAGAATAGAAAGAACCAACATGCTTTAGAGATTGATTTGTTGAAGTTGTCCCACATTGACCAAACTTTCCATGTTGCCATAAGTTGTAGGTGTAGAGGTGATAACTTTTGTGAACAACAAAATAATTTGAGTATACAATAATGTTCAAGTTTCAATGCTACCAAAGTAGTGTTTTTTTCCTACAACACAACTATATTTACAAGGAAAACTATGGCAAAAACCAATCATTGAATCAAAACTTCTCTCTACCAAAGTTTTTTTTATATATGTTCCATACCATTCTAAGCCTTCCCAAGCATCTATGACCTCTTATTATATACTTAGGGAACTTTTTTGAGTTATGTTTAATGAAGATTCAATAGAAATTGAATTAAATATTAGTTTTATTATATTACTGGGGATGCATGCATTCCTCTAATCTCATCTTTGGTGTTTATGTGCCCTTCATGAAGGAGGTAAATCATAAAACACACAACAATAGAAATAGCACACATAAAATAGAATATTTCTTTATTGATTTGGACAACTTATTACATTACAGAAGCTCAATTACAATAAGAGAAATCAATCCTCTATAGGCTGCAACACACTATAGCTACCATCACCAGGCTCTGGAATCTTTTGCCTTCTATAACCCCAAATCAGCTAGGGCTTCTATTTTCCTGTCTATTCTTGACTCTACACTTTCCCCCCTTAACTCTACTACTCCCTAGAGTTCTCAAAAATGGTTGTTAATAGCTTTTTTGGCGGCCAACAACCTAATTTCAAAATTTGCATCTCCCTCCAAAAATAGGTCAACTTTCAGGAGCCATAACTTTTGATTCGAGCATCCGATTGATAAACCATTTTATGCGTCAGAAAGCTTACGGACTACTTTGCACGCTAAGAACCTTCTCTACTAGTTCCAATCATTTTTGGGCTCGTACAAGGCCATTTAGTGCCTCAAACCTGAGTTTGAATAATTTTCAGGCATTTTTCAGGAAACAAAAATTTTAATATCTTTCAGCTTGCAAATGATCTTTGCGTGATTCCTTCACCAAAGGTCTTATTTTTCAGTTACGAAGCTTCCTGTAAATTTTCACTTTAATCTATGCCCAAATACAAACTTTCCTAAAATAGCAAGTTGCTATTTTTAGCAGTTTGGAAAAAGTGAAAGTTCTATATCATTATTCAAGCGATTATGGAACCAGAACCTAAAATTTTGAAAAGAAATGGAAAGAACATCAATGATTTTGAAACACATCTTTTTTTGGGGTGATGCAAGATTGCCCTTACACCATTGGATGCTCCTGCATTAGACACCCAAGGTAATTTAAGAAGTGATCCTATCACGTCTCAGGTGTTTGTGTGAGGAAAACCCAAACAGTCAACCTCTACCTTAGACAACCAAGAAGAATCTTCAACATGCCTTCCTTTCCATTTCCCTAAATATTCTTCATATTGCCTGTTCCAAGTAGTTCTTCCCACATGGCTATCCAAGATCTCTTCTATCTCCTCTATTGAAGTAGATGCCAGAATACTCCACTGCTCTTCTATTGGTCCATCCTCTATTCCACCTTCATGATATTCTGATAAATCAGTAATGTTGAAAATAGGGGAAATGTTGATCCCACTCGACAGCTCCACCTCATATGCATTTCCTGAATCATGTTTCTTCAAAATTCTGCATGGTCCAAATTTTTTCATTTTCAGCTCATTATATGTTCTAATTGGGAACCTTTATTTTCTCAAGTGAACCATGACTTCATCTCCTACCTGGAATTCCTTATATCTCCTCTTCTGATCTGCCTTGAATATTCATCTTATTAATGTGCTTTTTCACCTCTTCATGCAAGTTCTTCATGTGTTCTGCAAAGTCTTCAGCCTCGGCACTTATCTTTTCTCCTTTGTCCAGATTCCTTAACTCTGAAGCATTTCTTAGACTATTCCCATATATAATCTAGAATGGTGATTTACCAGTACTCCTATTAATAGAATTGTTGTAAGCAAATTCTACCTATGGTAAAATCAAATCCCATCCCTTAGGATTATCTCCTACTAAACATTGTAGTAGGTTACCCAAACTCTTATTCACCACTTCGGTCTGTCCATCAGTCTATGGATGGTGTGCAGAACTAAACTTCAAATCTGTCTTCAACTTCTTCCACAATGTCCTCCATAAATAACCAATAAACTTGGTATCTTGATCTGAAACTATGCTCTTAGGTAGACCGTGTAATCTCACCACCTCCCTAAAAAATAACTCTGCAATATGACCTGCATCATTAGTCTTCTTGCAAGGAATAAAATGTGCCATCTTTGAGAATTTGTCCACCACCACAAAAATAGAATCATGTCCTCTCTGTGTCCTTGGTAAATCAAGAGCAAAATCTATACTGATATCATTCCATGGCTTCTCTGGTATATGTAATGGCTAATATAGCCCTATATTCTGACTTGTTCCTTTTGCCATCTGATACACTCTACAACTTTGTACAAATTTTCTCACATCCTGCTACAACTGTTGCCAATAATAATTTTCACCAACAATAGCAATGGTCTTATCTCAACCAAAGTGTCCATCCAATCCTCCACTATGCTTTTCCTTAATCAAGTTCTCTCTCATGGAACTCCTTAGAATGCACAACTGGCTTCCTCTAAACAACATGCCATCTTGGATTATGAAATCCAACCATTTTGTCATGTCTAAAGTAATAGGTTCCAAACAAGCTTTCCAAGCCTCTGCAAAATCTGGATCTTTAGGATACAAATGTTTGAGCTCATCAAACCCAACAACCTCTATCTTCATTTCTGTCAACAAATTTTGCCTTCTACTCAAGGCATCTGCAACTCTATTGGACTTCCCACTCCTATGCTTAAAAAAAAAGTATAGCTCTACAAAAACTCAACCCATTTTAAGTGTCTCTGGTTCAACTTTCCTTGACTATTAAGATACTGCAAAGCTTGATGATCAGTATATAAAACAAACTCCTTTAACAATTGTTACCATTTTTTCACCACAACTCAAAATTAGCAAAGCTGATGCAACAAATTCATTTTTAGAGTGAAGGTTAACATTCTTCTGTTATAAGTTATTTGCATAGTTATTATGTTTCACTGATAATTGTAATGTTGTTCAGGATAAGAAAGAGAAGGTCATATCCATCATAGCCTTGAAGGTCTTCAATCTTCAAAGTTGTCTTATGTTCCTACTCCCGATCTTGACATGAACTTACAAAAATGTGGGAAGGTCCTATTAGAGCTTCAGTTATGAGATCTCTATATCCTATTAGAAGAGGCATAACACTTTATTTATAATGCATTGATCAATGAACATCATCCACATGCAAGAAGTGCTGAGAAAGAAACCATCATGCAATTTCAATGTTTTATTCTAATCTATTTGTTTCATGTGCAAGTATAGGATAAGTCATATAGCTTTCTGATGGCATATCATAGCATGTGGAGTAGAATGGGCTCTCACAAGGGTTGAGCTTAGCATGCTATCCCCAAGTGTTAAGAGGATTGTGGAAAGAGTCTAAAAGACCAACAGTGTCACATAAAGACCCTGCAAAATAAAGACAAATCTCACGTGTTTTGATCATATCTCAAAACATATGATCTGGGTTTTTGATATTTTTGAATAAAAATCTGACAACAATAAAGCACAAAAACCCTTTAAATTTCTCACCAACCCTATTTGTAGTTTTTGAAGAAAAGTCAGAGGCACAATACATAGTAAAATGAAGATATAGTTGCGTGTTTTAATCAATCTCACAAACTATGATCTGGGTGTTTGAGATTTTTGGATATAAATTAGAAGACACTAAGATGCAAAAACCCTGTAAATTGATCACCAACCTAGTTTTTAGGTTGTGAGGAAAATTTAGAGGCACAATACACAGTAAAATGAAGATACAGTCGCGTGTTTTAATCATATCTCAAAAAATATGATCTCAGTTTTTGGAATTTTTGGAAAGATATGAGAAGAATATAAGGCACAAAAACCCTTTAAATATCTCACCTACCGAGTTTATAATTTATTAGGAATCTTCACAATGCCGGACCCTCTTTCTTTTTAAAAATTTAAGGCTACAAAAAATTATTGTAAAATGATATTTAAAGCAATATCCTATGAATTGTTTATAAATATTCATTATTTATGCAATTAAAACAAAGTAAAACAAACAAATTTTTTTTTTTTAACTCTGCTTTCTTTTGGGAAGATATGGACAAAAATAAGCCTTGTATTATTGTTTTGTAAAAAAAAATAAAAAGAGGTAAGATTAGGCAAATCAGAAGGAAAAGTTGCAGGACCTATTGTAAGACAAATATTAAAGCAATGTTCTTTATAAATTACTTTTAATATTTCATCATTTTATGCGGTTAAAACTATTAAAGCAAATCAAATATCTTTTTCTAGATTTACTTTATTTTGAGACAGATGAGGACAATAAAAAAAACTAAGTTTTTATTGAGCAAATAAAGCTTATTTTAAAGCAGATTTTGGTGAGGTCTACCTTGAGGAAGATTTTGGCAGCTTTCATATATAGATTGGAGGTGATTTGAAATCTTTATTTTTGACTTTTCAGTGGAGCTTGAAAATGGATCAAATTTGCTATTCTAGGAAGATTTCTCAGCTTTTTCCTTGGGAGATTTTTGGAGTTATAAATAGGGGAGAAAGGCTTATTTTTTGGGGGTTAGCATCAGTTTCTTCTCTCTTGTTCACAGGAAGAGTTGTATATAAACAATTGGCTCACACATTTTATTTCCATACATTGTACTCCTTCCAGTTCTAATAGTAAATCATCCTATTTCACATATTTTACAGTCCTGATCTGATGTTATATTGTGACTTTTTCTATCTTTTATTATATCTCAATACTATTAAAAACTTAGTTCTTCTTGGTTGCAGTTTGTGTTTGATCCAAACCTTGTTGCAAATTACTTAAGGAATAAACTATCAATGAAATTGTGAGGATTCAAGTTAGAGGATCTGTTTGTGAGTGATAGAATTTCATCCAGTTCAGATTCTAGAGTTAGTTTGTATTTTAATTACATCCTTCTATCCCTTTTCCCCTCAAGTTAGTAGTTTAGAAATCATAAGAGAACCAGCTCACTATGGAGATTCACTCTCACTATAGGAAACCCACATCTTGAGAGTATTTCCATATGTCAACAGGTAGCTAAGTCTTCTATGAGCTTAGCAGGGTGCATATCTGATTGATAACAGTTTTTGGCATGCCTAGTGGGACAAAAGCACATTATTTTCTTTGTTGTTTGGTATGCGTAGCAAGGTATTCAACCTTTTAGAAGTAAAATCAGCATACTTGGTGACTCAAATATTTGGTTTTTACTTGCAGATCCAGTGATCAACACATGAAGAACAATACATGCTGAAGAATCATGTGTTTTCTTCAGTATCAACCTTTGGAGGTAAATTTTTTTTTAACATCCTTGCAACTCTAAATAAATGGCCAGGCCATATCCTTTTGTTGCATTTAACGTGGGCAGCCTATTACAACTTGCTCAGCGTGATGACATTCCAGCTGCAACCCTCAAAGGATTGCCATATTTCACCAGAGAAGATCATATCACAGCTGTTGAGCATATTTAAGATGTTGTAACTCTATGTTCGGTGCATAATATTATCCAAGAGAACGTGGTAATCAGACTCTTGGCTGCATCATTGAAAGGGAAAGATTTGCAGTGGTTTTGAGGACTCACAGTAGGCTCAATCACATCATGGGATCTACTAGGAGATGGATTGCACAAGCGCTTCGAAGACAAATCTGATCTTTTCTCTCTGCTACAAAAATTGAGTACCATCAAGAGGCACCCGCATGAACATATGTCAGACTTTAACTATTGCTTTCGAAGAACTTGGGATAGAATCCCTGTGACAGTAAGGCCTACACCACAACATGCCTTTCTATTTTATCTTAGAGCTTTAGATAGTGAAATATCTATTATGATTCAGGCTTTGGGTGGATCTACCCTTCCCGATGCTTTTGAGATTGTTGTTAGAGTAGAAAATTGCCTTATTTTAGTAGGAAAAATACCCCCAAGGCCTCCCTTACCCATTGTTCTACAAATCCATCCACCTAAGCCCATGGTAGTTCCCTTTTTGACTATTGTCTCAGCTGTTCTAGCCATAGAACACCAAGCTACTACTCAAGATCCTGTTGTTCCAACTCATTCTCAAGAGTTTCAAGAGGGTAGAATTATGCTGCAAGCTGTTGGCAAAGAATCTGTTAATATCAGGAGGCAAATCAGTCAAGAACATAAGTCATACCAAGCCTCGTATTAGTCTAATTAGCCAAGTAGGCCACCCTTCCAAATTGATCCACAAGCCCCAAGAAGAAGTTGTAATCCTGAGGTGGTTTTTATGAATTGGCAAAGCACTAATTTTTGTGATGTGAATTACCCCCAAGGCCAAGAGATGGGCTTTGAATGCAAACAGACTCCTCAAGAGATTAAAATCCCAAGTTTCAAAAGTTCTAATCTACTCAGGAGCTTGTCTACATTCAAAACTAGTCCATTAGTCCTCAATTTCAGCCATATCAAAAAACCAGACCGATTGAAATCACAAATGTCAGGCCAGCATCTGAGAAATCAAATAAAGAACAAGAAGCTTCTGTTGTTTGTCCTGCAGCCTCAACTGATTATGAGCATAATGAATGTACAAAGGAAGTTGATTTAAACTTGATCCTGAATCCTTTTTATTTTTATTCTTTTGACAAGTTTTCTAATTCTTTTTATAAGATGAATCAAAGTAGGATGCAAAGCTTGGAGGGTGAAAGTCTCCAATTGCAAAGACAAATTACCCAAGTTCAAATGGAGAATAAACCAGAAGAGGGAGATGATTCAGTTTTCTTGTTCGATCAACTGCCTGCTTATGTTGAGGATAATAAGGACAACATGCAGGAATCCCATTTATTAGCTAATTTGGCACAACTAGAAGGTGTTGTAGAGAGTCATGTGTTGTTGTTTCCTGAAGATCGTGACTACCAGGATGAACACAAGGTTGATTCAAATCAGATCCTTTATGAGGATGAGACATTCAGTTTATTCTCAGAGCTTCCATTGTACTATAATGAAGAAGCTGATATGAACAGGACTAAAGCAGCTTGCCTTGTCGAGCAATCAAGTCAACCGACTAAAAATGATCAAGTTGTCCAAGATAACTTCATGATTGATTGTCAGGATCCTGACTGTTTGACTTGCAGAGAGATTTCCACACTGCTAATTTCTTGCAGTAGTCAAAAGTCCAAGCCAGTTGATGATAAGGATAATAAGTAGTTTGAAAAGAATTAGTTAAGCAAGATACAGATTCAAGAAGACTCCAATAAGAACAGCCATGACACAAAGGAGCTTGAAATTGATGTTATGCTATTTGATGGTATGTTGAAATAGGTTAGTTCATCATTCAAACATTTGCCTTCATTTATTGAAGAGGAAATTCTTGTTTCTGAATGTTCTTCCTTGGTTAATAGTGTGTGTTTTGAGACTGGTCCAACTCTAGTTAAGAGCCTATTTAGAGTTGATACCTTCGACAAGCTGTTAGCAACCCTGACAGAGGAGGATGAGCCATTAACCGAAGAGGAGGAAACCAAATGGCAGGCTATCATGCAAGGTATTCAAACCTTTGATTGTATTCTACAAGTTGCAGTACTTCATTTTATAAGGTGCATTCTTGTGTTTTGCTCCTTATTGCCAGTTTGTAAGCATGAGAAGCATCCTGAGTTGATTAGGAAAGGCTGTTATTTCACACAATCCATGAATAGTTTTGTTTAATCAGTCATTCCACCTGGTTAGAGTACGTTAAAGTAGTGTTTTCAGCCAATAAGTGCTTCGGTGCACATTTGCTTTCAGTCAGTTTTGTTTCCCTAAGTGCAGCTGCATAATTTTCTAGCCATCAGGGCCTGTTAGTTTGTTTTTAGTTTTCTGTTGTTGTTTGAACTAGTTGGAGAGCTAAATTGTAGTGTTTTCTGAGTTTGAGAAGAGTAGAGTATGACTCAATGCCCAATGGATATTCAAGGCAACTAATCTGATGCTTAGCAAGTAAGCATATAGTAGAAATCGCCAGAAATGTTACCATTTTTTCACCACAGCTCAAAATTGGTAGAGCTGATGCAACAAATTCATTTTTAGAGTGAAGGTTAATATTCTTCTGTTATAAGTTATTTGCATAGTTATTGTGTTTCAGTAATAATTGCAGTGTTGTTCAGGATAAGAAAGAGAAGGTCATAGCTATCATAACCTTGAAGGTCTTCAATATTTAAAGTTGTCTTTTGTTCCTACTCCCGATCTTGACATGAACTTGTAAAAATGTGGGACGGTCCTATTAGAGCTCCAGTTATGAGATCTCTATATCCTATTAGAAGAGGCATAACACTTTGTTTATAATGCATTGATCAATGAACATCATCCACATGCAGGAAGAGCTGAGAAAGAAACAATCATGGAATTGCAATATTTTATTCTAATCTGTTTGTTTCATGTGCAGGTATAGGATAAGTCATGTAGCTTTCTGATGGCATATCATAGCATGTGGAGTAGAATGGGCTCCCATAAGGGTTGAGCTCATCCTGCTGACCCCAAGTGTTAAGAGGATTGTGGAAAGAGTCTAAAAGAGCAACAATGTCACATAAAGACCCTGCAAAATAAAGACAGCTGTCACGTGTTTTGATCATATCTCAAAAAATATGATCTGGGATTTTGAGATTTTTAGATAGAAATTAGATGACAATAAGGCGCAAAACCCCTTTAAATTTCTCACCAACCTAGTTTGTAGTTTTCGAAGAAAAGTCAGAGGCACAATACACAGCAAAATGAAGACATAGTCGCGTGTTTTAATCATTTCTCCAAAAATATGATTTGGGTTTTTGGAGATTTTTGGACAGATATGAGAAGAATATAAGGTGTAAAAACCCTATACATATCTCACCTACCTAGTTTGTAATGTTTGAGGAATCTTCACAATTGTGGGCCCTCTTTCTTTTTGCAAATTTGAAGCTACAAAAAATTATTGTAAAATGATATTTAAAGCAATATCCTATAAATTGCTTATTAATATTCATTATTTATGCAGTTAAAACAAAGTAAAGAAAATAATCTTTTTTTTTTAGTTTTCTTTCTTTTGGGAAGATATGGACAAAAATAAGCCTTGTATTATTGTTTTGTAAAAGAAAATCAAAAGAGGTAAGATTAGGCAAATCAGAAGGAAAAGTTGCAGGACCTATTGTAAGACAAATATTAAAGTAATGTTCTTTATAAATTGCTTTTAATATTTCATTATTTTATGCAGTTAAAACTATTAAAGAAAATCAAATATCTTTTTCTGGATTTACTTTATTTTGAGGCAGATGAGGACAATAAAAAAAACTGAGTTTTTATTGAGCAAATAAAGCTTATTTTAAAGCAGATTTTGGTGAGGTCTACCTTGAGGAAGATTTTCGCAGCTTTCATATACAGATTGGAGGTGATTTGAAATTTTTATTTTTAACTTTTTAGTGGAGCTTAAAAATGGATCAAATTTGCTATTCTAAGAAGATTTCTCAGTTTTTTCCTTGGGAGATTTTTAGAGTTATAAATAGGGGAGAAAGGCTTAGTTTTTTGGGGGCTAGCATTAGTTTCTTCTCTTGTTCACAGGCAGAGTTGTATACAGATAGTTGGCTCATACATTTTATTTCCATGCATTGTACTCATTCTAGTTCTAATAATAAATCATTTTATTTCACATATTTTGTAGTCTTGATCTGATTTTATATTATGACTTTTTCTATCCTTTATTATGTATCAATACTGTTAAACACTTAGTTCTTCCTGGTTGCAGTTTGTGTTTGATTGAAAAACTTGTTGCAAATTACTTAAGGAATAAGCTATCATTGAAATTGTGAGGATTTAGTTTAGAGGATCTATTTGTAAGTGATAGAATTTCATCCAGTTCAGATTCTAGAGTTAGTTTGCATTTTAATTACATCCCTCTATCCTTTTTCCCCTCAAGTCAGTAGTTAGAAATCATAAGAGAACCAACTCACTCTGGAGATTCACTCTTGCTATAGGAAACCCACATCCTGAGAGTGTTTCCATGTGACAACAGGTAGCTAAGTCTTCTGTGAGCTTAGTAGGGTGCATATCTGATTGATAACAGCAACAAATAATGTCTCAATTTCTTCAAAGCCTGAACTATTGCATAAAACTCCTAATCATAAACATAATACTTTTTCTTGGCATCATTAAGCTTCTCACTAAAATAGGCAATGGGCTTACCTTCTTGGCTCAAAATAGCTCCTATAGCACTACCACTAGCATCACAATCTACCTAAAATACCTTATTAAAATCTGGAAGTGCCAAAATAGGTTGCTCTATGACTTTCTGCTTCAATGTATCAAAGCTTTTATCTACTCTTTTAGTCCATCTAAACTCTTTTCTATCCCTCCCATTGTCTCAGTTAGGGATGCACAAATGCTACTAAAATTTTTGATAAACTTTCTGTAAAAACTTGCAAAACCATGAAAAGATCTTACCTCAGAAGCACTCCTTGGCATAGGCCATTCAATGATAGTCCTCACCTTTTCTAGGTCCATCTTAAGACCTTCCTTTGAGACAACAAATCATAGGTATACCAACTCCTTTGCAAAACTACATTTCTTCATATTGATCAACTTCTCCTCCCTCAGCTTTTCAAAAACTCTTCTGATATGCATCATATGCTCATCCCAAGTCTTACTAAAAATCAAAATATCATCTAAATAAACAATAACAAAACTTCCCAAAAATTCTTTCAATACCTCTTTGATGAGACGCATGAATGTGCTCGATGCATTGGTTAGCCCAAATGGCATGACTAACCACTCATACAAACCTTCCTTTTTCTTGAAGGTTGTCTTCCACTCTTCAGGTCAACCTTTGTGAAGTACTTAGCTCCACTCAAACAGTCCATTATGTCATCCATTCTGGGCAATGGAAATCTGTACTTGATCATGATCTTATTGATGGCTCGAGAGTCTATACACATTCTCCACTCTCCATCTTTCTTTGGTGCTAGTACTGCAGGTACCACACATGGACTTAGGCTCTCTCTTATCAATCTCTTTCTCAACAACTCTTGAACTTGTCTATTCAACTCTTCACTCTCTGCTGGAGTCATTTTATGGACTGCCTTATTTGGCAAACTAGCTCCTAGTATCAAATCCATTTGATGACTTATCTTCCTCACTGGTGGTAAACCTTTTGGTACATTATCAGAGACAATATCTTGAAATTATTCCAATATTTCTGAGACTTCTGCTGGTACATCTTCACATTTCTCTTGACTAATCTTAGGAATCAATGTAAAGCAATGACGCTCATGCTTCATACCCTCCAAAAATTTTCTACCATCTACCAAGAGAATTCTTGTAGTACTACATACCTTTTCTTCCACCTCCTTTAAGGGCTTCAATTTATGATGAACTCCATCCTTTGTTAGGGAGTATGTGTTTGCACATCCATCATGGACAATGCTCCTATCATACTGCCATGGCCTCCCCAATAATATATGACATGCATCTATTCGTATGATGTCACACAATACCTCATCATGGTAGTCACCAATCTTAAACTTTACTAAACATTGCTCATTGACCAAAGCTCTATGGTCCTTCTGCAATGATGCAATCCAATATGGATGCGGATGCTTTCTTCTTATCAACTTCAACTTGTCAACCATCTCCTCTAAAACAAGATTATCAGTGCTTCCACTGTCAATAATAATATCACAACACTTACCTTCACATTTGCACCTTGTGCAAAATAAACTCTTCCTCTAATTGGGTTCTTTCTCCTCATTCAACAAAGTTCTTTTGACAACTAGGGTTTCTCCCCTTTTAGTATCTTTAGAGCACTTAGATTGCACATCTTCATCGACATGTGCAACTTATGCATTACCTTTAGGTCTTCTATTTGTCCTTCCTTGATGTTGTGGAAACTCGTATGCTTGATGTCCTTCTTCGCCACATTGGAAACAGGTTTCTCTGAAACCTCCTCTTCTGGGTCCTTGCCCAGGTTGGCCCCTTCCTCTTCCTCTTTACTCACCATTATTTTGGTCACAAGGGCAGTAGGCATTATCCCCTCTCTGATTTTGACTAGTTCCAGATTCTTCACTTTTCTTTTGATCTTCATTATGGCCTCCATAGGGTCTTCCACCAGCCCTTCCACCTTGACCTCTTCCCCTTTGCTTTCTATCAAATCTTTTATTTAGCTTCTCTTCCACCTTCAGGGAAAACTAGTACACATCTTCTATGGTGGTCATTTTGACCAGGCTTAGCTCCTCTTGAATACTTGGCCTCAACCCATTAATGTAACAGGCTACCTTCTCCTTGTTGGCCTCTACATGACTAGTTCTAATAGTAATCTTATAAAACTCTTCTTTATACTCCTTAACAGACTTGTTGACTTGCTTCAATCCTTGCAGCTTCTTCAACAACTCCATCTCATAGTCCACAGGAATGGACTGCTTCTTCAGTTTCTCTACCATCCGATCCCATTTGGTGATATTTCCTTTTCTATTCCTCTCTAACTAGACCTCCTTTCACCAAATATTTGCATGGCCCTTCAACTTTATTTTTGCAAACTTGACCTGATCTGGGTCCTCCACGTCTTCATACTCAAAATACTCCTCCATGTCATTGATCCAATCAATAAGCTATTCTAGATTCAAATCTCCAGAATATGTAGAAACTTTATTCCTGGGCCTCTTTCCAATTTTAGAAATGGCCCTCAACAACCTAACTTCTGCATGATCTCCTGCAACTTCTTATTCTTCCTCAGATAGCTCTTCTTCAGCTTCATCTTTTCTTTCTTCTCTTGTTCTCAGCTCAAACCCTCTTTGTAGCTCCTCTTGCAATGCATCGATTTGCCTTTGCAGGGATCTAAAACCCTCTTCCATCAAAGCATTCCTCCCAATATGATTTCTTCATGGAGGCATCTTAATCTCCGTAGCAAACCCACAACCTCAGGTCTTGGTGCAAACTGCCTCATGGTCGACAGTTTGTCTACACACTTAGGAACCCTTGCTCTAATACCAATTGATGAAGGGGGTAAATCATAAAACACACAACAACAGAAATGGTACACAGAAAATAGAATATTTATTTATTGATTTGAAAAACTTATTACATTACAGAAGTTCAATTACAATTAGAGGAATCAATCCTCCACAAGCTGCAACACACTACACCTACCATCACCACGCTCTAGAATCTTCTACCTTCTGTAACCCCAAATCAGCTAGGATTTATGTTTTCCTGCCTATTCTTGACTCTACACTTTCCCCCCTTAACTCTACTCCTACCCAGGGTTCCCAAAAATGGTTATTAATAGCCTTTTTGGTGGCCAACAACCTAATTTCAAAATTTGCATCTCCCTCCAAAAATGGGTCAACTTCCGAGAGCCATAACTTTTGATCTAGGCGTCTGATTGACAAATCATTTTATGCGTCAAAAAGCTCGCGGGAGTGTTCTACGCACTAAAAATTGCTCTGCTAGTTCTATCTATTTTTGGGCCCATATGGAACTGTTTAGTGCCTCAAACTTGAGTTTGAATAATTTTTAGGTGTTTTTCAAGAAATGGAAACTTTAATATCTTTCAGCTCGCAAATAATCTTTGCTTGATTCCTTCACCAAAGGTCTTATTTTTCAGTAATGAAGCTTCTTGTAAATTTTCACTTCAATCTGTGCCCAAATATAAACTTTCCTAAAATAGCAGGTTGCTATTTTTAACAGTTTGGAAAAACTAAAAGTTCTACATCATTATTCAAGCGATTATGGAACTGAAACCACAAATTTTGAAAAGAAATGGAAATAACATTGATGATTCTAAAACACAACTTTTTTTGGGTGATGCAAGATTTCCCTTACAGCACTGGATGCTCCTGCATCAGCCCTTTTTGTTAATGTATTGTCTCAAGAATTATGGTCTTTTCTATCTCGGAGTAATTATCTATAGAAATTTCAACCTCAAACTTGATCTCTCAAATTTTTCTAATTAGTCCATTGAATTTTATGTGGACTCAATCTCAATTCTCCCTTCTGCTAGCTTAGCAACTACACGTCCCTACCTTAGGAACTTGTTGGCCTTTATCTCGAAACACATGGTAATTTCTTGCTTAATCAAGATCTTGAAAACTACACAAGTTGGCAACAAGAAAGGCCTAAATTTGATGGGCATATGGTCATATTTAAGCATTTTTGCCATGAAATACAATTAAAATTTTAAAAAGACTATATCATTTAAAAGGAGAGATTTTGAAAAAACCATCAAATTTTGTATATAGTTATTCTTATATATAATCTATATATTTTTGTTTTAAAATAAAAGATACCTTAACATTTGAAATACAACTTCAAATAAATAATCATCATAAAAAATTGCTTTAAGTTGGACCATCAAATTTAGGCCCTTGCAACAAGAGAAAAAAAACCATGTCAGAGAACCACTGACTAGAGGGATAATCAATTGTGACTTTATTTCCTTATGAATCCATTGAAGACCCTAGGGTAATGCATTTATGAATGTATAAATTATGGTTTTATTGCACCTTTGAAGTTCAATGTAGAATAAATCCCTAACAAACCAAACCAACCAACTAAAATTAGGGGTTTATAAAATCGAGAGTTGCACATTACTATCTTTCATCTTTAGTTTTTCACTTCAAATATTCACTATATGAGTATAAACATAACAATATGTAATGTCCTCTCTAAAACCATTCAAGTGTTGGGATGAGGAATCCATGAAAAAGTGGCAAGGGTTGAAATTTCCACCAAACTATAATCTAAATAGTACAAGCACAAAGGCCAACCGAGAAAAGGTGAAGTGGTTCCCTCCTCCTGCTAAAAGATTGAAAATAAATTTTGATGGTTCTACAAATGGGAACCCTAGTGTGTCTAGCGCTAGGGTGGTTATTGTAGCATAGAAAAGAGGGACTAGCCCAATAGATCAAAGCCTCTTCTACAAAACATTGGGGCACAAACTAAGCTTGGCTTCTACCCAAGAAGGAGAGCCAAAGTACAGGGGTTCTACCCTTTTGTTGTATAGAGAAGAAATCAACCAAATCTAATCAATCAAGATAGAGTGAAGATAAGAAACCCTAATTGACAAATATCAAAGTAAAACAGACTGTCAGAAATGAAAACCCATAAACCAAATGAACAATAGAGATCAAGGTTGAAGTTAAAACCTAGATCTAGAGGTAAAACTACCTAGGACAAGGGTGCTTGGACACCCTGGTCCTATAAGGGTTTACAAAAACTACAGTCTTTGCTGGGTTTGTACCAGTAAGCTTTGTCTTCTTTCTGAAGATCAGCTCCCGAAACCTATTCTTCTGATCTACACACATGCAAGAAGGAAAATGGTTGGGTGCTATTTAGGAGCTTGCCTCAGTCGAGCTCTGTGAATGGTTTTTCCACCTCCACAATAGAAAAGATGATTGATAATGAGTGTGTACTTTAGGAGGGCAGAGGTAAATTTGAAGTAAAATGGAATGCTAACACAAAGCATGAAGGAAAGAAGTCACCATGACCATGGAAACCCTAGCATGCTTGAAGCAAAATCACAGCTTGACTCAAGAAGTTGGTGTAGCCCAAAGATCTTCACAAGACCTGCAATAAGTTAGTGTTGTAATAATAATCCATAATAGAGAGCTTTAGAGAAGAGTAGAGAACATGAGAGATAAGTAGAATCCTTCAAGAAGTTAGAGATCACTTAGAGATGTTCAAATGAATGATTTAACTTGCTTTTATCTACATTCCTGTTGATTTTTGGAGAATTAAACCACATGAAGCCAACATTGGGAACCTTTTGAGAGGTCCCAAGCTAACAAGCCTTTAATTACACCAGGGCCAAAAAGGGGACAAGGGCACTTGGGTGCCCTGGTCCCTTAGCCCTAAAATCTTGGGATAAGACACTTAAAGAGTGCTTAGCCATTCCTTATAATCACTTTTCTGGGTTTGGTGCATTGGGATCAAGAATCACACGCTTAATGCTCAAAAAGGTGTTAGAATAGATCCTAATTAACAAGTGTAAACATTCTAGATCCACCCGGGTGCTAAACTAAGTGTAAAATGGTGGTGTGCACATTTTACGATGTTACATTTAGCCCCTAATTTATTGTGGGTATGAACTTATGTTCGAACTCATACTAAAGGATGGATTAAAACACAAGACATAGAAACCCAAAGAATTCCTCCAAGGTTGAGGGGTGATTAAGCCCCCAAGCTTAGGATTCTAAGGTTGCAAACATGTAGCATCATAGAAGCCATAGAATGTCACCAAAATTGAGGGGTAATCAAGCCCCCAAGGTTAGGATCTTAGGAATCTATGACAAATTTCATACACATAAGATACCTGACATAATTCACTCATACATGAAGTACCTAGCCAACATGAGATAAGACAAGACATACACAAGGCATACACTTGAGAAATCACAATGTATACATGCAATACACAGAGCATAGATGTCATACACAAAGTATACACACCATAGATAAAATATACATGCTTGACACGAAGTATGCACATAAGGTATGCAATACACATGGAATACATGATGAAAATGCTCAAGGAGAATACATTCATAGAGAAAAACATAATAAGGAAGACTTTTAGTCAGCATGTTAAAGGAGACCTCGATCTATGTGATGTTTCAATCACCATGCATTTTTCCCCAAGATGCAATAAAGAAGAATGCTAAGGGGTTAGTTAGAAATGAGAAGCACAAGAGAAGTAAAAACACATTATACACACCATCTCAAAAGGAAAGTGTTTCCACTCAACGAAATACACCAAGCTACCTCCTACAAGAGGATTTTCACAAAGTCTTGTAGAATAAGAAGGCAAAGTGACCTTACTACCAAACTCTAGTTGGTGGAACAACCCTTCTCCCAAACATGCAAGGAGCTTCAACTTAAGAGAACAACATAGACTCAAGATCTTGTTTCCAAGTAAGCCATAATCCTTTCCAAGAGATTGTAATATCAAAGATAATCAACAAGTGTTTAGATAGAAAGAAGAGAGTAAGGCTCATAGCACGATATATGCCCCCACCTTAAAGTGATTGCTAACTCCATAAGGGAGCAATTGGCTTTAAGGTAGAGTGAGGAAGAAATATGAAAACAAGCATGAGAGATTTCTAAAGGCACATGTCCCAATGACTTGTGTTTTCCAAAATCTACATTGTAACAAGGGGTTGCCCCCAAGATGAGAAAACCAATGCGATGCTTATAGGCATGATACACAATGGCTTGTGTAGTCATGGTATGACACTAAGCATTGCTACAAGGTGTCACATAGATAGAAGAAAGATCACATACACATAAATTGAATCAATATGAAAGGATGCTAAATCATCCAAGGAAAAATAATGAAAATGCACATCACAACATATAGAAGAATGAAGATAGGGTAAGTGCAGGAAGATGGGGGGCCAAAAAGGGGTCTTAAGTGGTCACTTTTTTTTTGAAATCAAGAAATACTGATCTTGGATGAGAAATTGAGCATAGTTACACTCAAAATTTTAAGATGCAACAAAAACAAAGTGCATAGTGCTCTGAGTCTACTTTCTAAACTACTAATTTTTATGTCAAAAAAACATAACATAGCATGTTTTGTGGCTCCCTCAAAAGGTTAACTTTTTTTTAGGTTTTTAAAAATCACTTCAGGAGAAATTAGCTAACAACATGTAGTTTATGCCAAATTTTTCTGATAATTTTTTAATGAATATTTGATTTTTTATTAATTTTCAAAGTGGACACATCCTAAAAATAGAATTTTGGCCATGCTACCCCTATAAATTTTAAAAACTAATTGAAAATCATTTTTTTTAATATGTGTAGAATGAAGTCTAGTTTAAAAAAATGTAATTTATTTGAAATTTCAATGAATGGCTAATTTATAAAGAAAAAAGACCAAACATGGTTTTTACCAAAAACGGACACACAAACAAAATAAATTAAAGATGAAAGGCTTAACATTGTCAAAATGTGAAAAAAATTATATCGTTAAATAGCTAAGAGAAAGCCTAACATTACCCAGGTGTTTGATTTATTCGACCTTGAAACACGTGCAAATCTGAGGGTTAGCACGAATGAAATTATGTAAAATCCTGTAGAATATGCAAAAACATGTCTTTGGATGTTGGGAAGGCACTCCAAGCCTTTGGGTTGGAAATCCAAAGCAAATCCCAAGACTAAGGCTTGGGATTCCCAAAGAAACATATAATGCAAGCGCATTATAATGCCCTCGCATTATGTTTTGTTTTGCATTTTTTCCTTTTTTGCAAAAGTTTGCTCAATGTTTGTCAAGTTTGACATAACGCGAGCACGTCATAATGTGCTCATGTTATGTCTCGCTTGGAAGGTTTTGTGTTCAAGGTTTTTAAGTATGTTTGATGTTTGTATGTTTTTATATATGTATGCATGCATGTATGAATGTATGTATGCATGCTTGTATGTATGTATGTATGCCTGTATGTATGTATGTATGTATTGATGTAGGTATGTATGTATGTATGGTTGTATGTATGTATGTATGCATGTTTGTATGTATGTATATATGTATGCATGGTTGTATGTATATATGTATGTATGTATGTATGTAAGGGTTTTGGGTTTAGGGTATATAAGGACTTGAGCCCATATAGTTTTTAGGGTTGAGGGTTGAGGTTTCTGGGTTTAGGGTTTAAGGTATAGGGTTGAGGGTTGAGGGATTAGGGTTTAGGATATTGGGTTTAGGGTTTACGATATGGATTGAGGGTATATAAGGCATAGGGTGACTTGGGTTGAGAGTGTATGGTTTAGGTTTTAAGTATAGGGTTGAGGCACAATATTCAAGGTTTAGGGTATAAGGGTGAGGTTATAGGGTATAGGGATGACGGTTTGTGAGTGTAGGTTTCAGGGTTTAAGGTATAGGGTTGAGGATTGAGGGATTAGGGCTTAAGTATATGGTTGAGTGTAATGTGTTGTACCTATTTGTAAATTTTTAAAATCTTTTTATGTGTTATTTTTATTTTATTTTATTTTTAATGTGGTGTTTCAGAACTAGACAGGAGAATGTAGAAGGGGTTTTCAGTTGTCCTACAAATGTGTTGTCAAAGCATACAAAATAGAGCATATATGGAAAACCCAGTAAATATACAAGGAATTTGAAGAAACTAATGGATACCTAGATAGTGAAATGACCAAATATTAATTACTATGGCATACCCATATTGATTTTTGCAACTTGATACATATGTTGAGAGTGCACCAACAAGTGGGTATCATAGAAATCACCTTGAATCTCCCAAGGTCATGAAATATAATGCATACAAGAGGTATCAGCAGCAACCATACTCCAAAATGCCAAGAATGAGTGAGAAAAAGAAGCTAGAATTAGATATTTGTGAGTGCAGAAGGACCCATGTCCTCTATGAAAGTGTACGACCTAGTTGCAAGTAAATATAACTCAGAATAGCTGTAACTCCTCCCTTAAATCCTCTGAAAATGGTTGTCTTCAGCTACAAACCCTAGGTGACCAAGTGGGAAGAGGTATTATGCTCAAATATTAACTCAAATAGCTACAAATAGAGGTATGGACAACACAAGGAGGGTATGGCCAGCAAGTAGTGACTGCAACAATCTCAAATCTCTCCTCAAATGCTTCAAAAATTATCCCAAGTATGTAGCAATCTGATGGCTATCAAATTTGCAAGTGTAGATAGTAATGAAACCTCAAACCATCATCCAACAAACTCCATTTCGGCACAACTGTGAACACTGGATGCATTCACCTCAAGAGTGATGCATGACAGGGGTGGACATGTCAAGATAACCCTCATAAAACCAACATGCAAGTTTGAACCTTCAACTAGTTGACTATTCCAACCTAGGCCTCTATAAGCCTTGTAGCCCTGTTTTAGGGGTTTTCTGAGCATAACCCTCCAGGAAAGACTCAAACCCACCTAAGGCTTACCATTCCAAGTACCCATTTGGCATTTTCACAACATACCTTGATTTGGGTAGGGTTATTTTGGAACAAAACCCCCAAATTTTGACTGTCCTACTATTTTAAGGGGTAATTAGCCCTGTTTTACAAAGGAACTATGAACAATACTCAACCAAAAACTCAAAACCCACTTTTATGAGCTTCCTCACATCCTAGCTAGATCACTTTTGTAGGTTTTGTCACTTGCATGCATGGTTTTCTTACCAAACCAATAACCACCTATGCTACCTAGCCTCTTTTGCCTAATACATTAAGATATTAGGCCCAAATCTTCTCCTATCTAGCTTTGGCGACCACCCCTACTCCTACAATCATATAGAACACAAAATACATCTCTTTTACTTCCATTCCATTGATTTGTGAGAGTTGACACTGGTGGAATGGCTTAAAAAGCTATATTTTCCTTCACTACTAACCCTAGTTCAGGGTTTAGAACAATTTTCAGAAAAAACTAGAATAAAATCCTCAAAATGCAATGACAAGTTATAAAACTAAAACAAATATATTGCTAGCTCACCCCTCTACCACATGCATTTGAAGTTTGTGCAGTACTAGGCCATAGCTAACCGTACTAGGCCTGTTTCAAAGTGAAAAACAGTGAAAAATACAAAAAAAAAAAATTCTTTTTGTTATTGACAGCAAAAACCAATTCTCCACTATGGATTCAATCCACCAAATAGCTGAAAAACATCTATTTACATGCCCCATTGAATTTTTTGATGTTTGGGCTCCCAAACTCTTCATCTTCTCACGCAAAGGCCAAAATTTCTAAGTTATAAAGCTTTTTTTTCTATCTCTTGGACAACTAACTACAAAAGCACAACTAAATCCTTCTAATTACATCATATTGGTCTAATTTAGACCTTATTACACCATGTCCATGATAACACACCAAAAAAAACTTGACAAAGACACTTATTTACATCACTAGGCTATAGATTGACAAGGTGCCCCTGCACCAAAGAGGCACCTTTGGGTGATCTTCCACAAATGTAGAATGTCGTTACTCAGGGAGGTTTTCATCTCCAAGAGCCTGGTTTGAATCCTCAAACCTTGAAACCCTAGTAGAGCTCACAAAGACAAATTCTCAAACATAGCATTACACAAATGTGAAAGGAAGCTAGGTGTGCGGAAACGCTTCCTACACTAATCTATTGAGGAGAGGACTATGCAAATTCAAATTTATCCTAACAATTATAGCAATGTTAAACCATTAACATGAGATTTTCCAGCAAAACACAAGAGCCAGAAAGAAGACAGAAGAAGAGAGATAGAGATTTATGGTGGGGAAAACCCTTATCGGGTGAAAAACCCCACACTCAGAAACCTGCACAATGTATTAAAAAATCTGAAAGAATGTTTACAATACACTTGCATTGCAAGCTTCAATGGTCTTCGACACTCGTGTCTAGAATCAATCTGGCAGCATAACAATACCTATAAACCTGTGATACAAACTCCATCTCCAAGCACCTGTTTAAATAGAACATATAAGGCAATTTTGGACCTTTCTTGGAATGGGTGTCCAATATGGCATCTTGGACCAAAACCCATGCCTAGTGACACTTGGTCAACATTGTAGAATATGTCTAACACTTTTCCATAGCTCCCATCCCAAAGAGGTCACCACTTTCCAAAATGGGCTATGACAGATGCTCTTACGACACTTACGACTGTCATAGAATCTATCATAGCGGTTACAACTTACAGCTGTAAGAGAATCTATCATACACATGCTATTAATATCATATTCTCCTACAACACACCATATTTCACCTTGGGACACCCAAATATGCCTCATTCAAAGATGCTACATGACACATGTCATTACCTGTCTTACAAACTTCTATTCTCAACTCTTACATGTCATAGGAATCCGTCATAACCGTTTCAATCAAACATTCCTTACACAACATAGAAGATGCCGACACATGGCAGAATATTCCTACCACTAAGTGGGACACCTATCTCCTCATGTGAGGACAAAATACCAAGTTGTCATAATCCATGTAGGATTGACACATCACCGTGCCACATCCCACAGTATGACAAAGTGGAATTTCCAATTATTTACAACATAGGCAATGAATAATAAATACAAACATTACAAATGCAGAGAATTACCAAGGTTGAGACACCTTAATTCCCAACATTCTCCCACTTGTCGAACACCTTGTAACAGCCAATAGAAAAACAAGATTTAACCGCTATAGGCTGAGAGGCCCATAGACTCCGAACACCATCTGAACTTCTCTATGCCCACTGGTTTTGTCAATGCATCTGCAACATTCTTCAAATTATCTACCTTCTCCAAATTTACCTTTCCATCCTCAACCATGTCCCTCACGAAGTGAAACTGAACATCAATGTGCTTGGTTCTAGCACGGAAAATTAGATTCTTTGCAAGGCAAATTGCACTCTGGCTGTCACAACTGATTGTGATCTAACCCGCATCAACACCAATATCGGAACACAATCTCTTAAGCCAAATGGCTTCCTTACAAGCATGAGTTGCTGCCATATACTCAGCTTCTATTGTGGACAAAGCAACAACAGGTTGTTGCTTACTCATCCAACTAATAGCACCACCAAACAATGTAAAAACATAAGCACTAGTGGATCTCCTGCTGTCAATGTCACCTGCCCAATCTGAATCCACAAATGCACGAATATCAACAGAATGTGGAGGTCCTGAAACATTACCATGATAACAAATGGAATACTCAGAAGTACCCCTCAGGTATCTGAACACTCGCTTAACTACATCCCAATGAACCCGTCTAGGATTAGCCATAAATCGACTAAGGACTCCCACTGCTTGGGCAATGTTTGGTCTTGTGCAAACCATAGCATACATCAGACTGCCAACAACACTAGCATAAGGTACTCTACTCATGTCCTCCACCTCACTAGGAGATTTTGGACAATCCTCAATAGACAACTTTGTCCCCAAGGAAACGGGAACACACAATGGTCTACAATCTCTCATACTGAATCTGTCCAACACAGTCTTAACATACTCTGACTTAGCCAAAGTTTTCTATTGGTTTTGTCTCTTTTGATTTCCATTCCCAGAATGTACTTGGCTGCCCCTAAATCTTTCATTTCAAACTGAGCTGACAACTAAGATTTAAAATCAGAAATCATATTCTTACCCTTCCCAATGAGAAACATATCATCAACATACAGTGCAACAATGAGAATACGATCACCATCAAACTTATAATAAACACAGTGATCCAATTTTGATCTCACAAATCTAATTGACAACACAAAGGCATCAAACTTCAAGTACCATCTTCTAGGGGATTGCTTCAAACCATACAAAGACTTCTTAAGTTTGCAAACCAAATTTTCTTTACCTTTTACCATGTAACGCTCTGGCTGTGACATGTAGATTTCCTCCTCCAAGTCACCGTGAAGGAAAGCTGTCTTCACATCCATCTGTTCTACCTCCAAGTCATAAGCTGCTGCGAGAGACAACAAGAATCGAATGGATGTCAGCTTTGTAACAGGAGAGAAGATCTCACCATAATCTATACCCTCCACTTGTGAATACCCCTTCACAACCAATCTGGCCTTATACTTCTCAATACTACCATCTGCACCAATCTTCTTCTTGAACACCCATTTGTATCCAACAGGTTTCCATCCAGGAGGCAAAGGCACCAAGTCCCAAGTTTGATTCTTTTCCAAAGAAGCCATTTCTTCCTCCATGGCTTCCTTCCAGGAACTTGCATCCTTCATATCCAAAGCCTCTGATACAGTTCTAGGTTCATCACTGTTAGTGAGCGAAGCATAAGCACAACTAGAATCAAGCAATGTAAAACCAAACTTTTCAGGTTGCTTCCTTATCTGTGTAGACCTCCTCAAGAGCTGAGGTTGAGGTTCAGCTTCTTCTTCTAAGCTTTCAGAGCTACTAGAGCTCTCCTCATCATCAGGTCCAACATTGTCTTTATGTTTAGTCTTCTCAGGGGTGAGAGGAAACTGAACAACATCCTCTTTCTTTTCTTTTTCTTCTGGCTATAAAATAGTGGAAGAAGGTGTAAACTCTCTGAAGATGACACTTCTACTATACAACACTTTTTCAGCCATGAGATCCCAAAGCTTTTATCCTTTCACACTAACAAAATAGCTGATGAAGATACACTTAACAGCTTTGTTCTCCAACTTTGATGGCTTCTCCTTAGGCACATATGCATATGCCTCACAACCAAAAACACGAAGATGCCTTACTAAAGGCTTTCTACCAGACCACACCTCCATGGGTGTCTTTCCAACAAGAGCTGATGTAGGAGATCTGTTTACTAGAAAGCAATAAGTGGCAATAGCTTCAGCCCAAAACTTTTGTTCTAGACCAGCTCCACAAAGCATACTCCTAGCCTTCTCCATCAGTGTCGTATTCATCCTCTCTGCAACTCCATTTTGTTGCAGTGTGTATGGAGTTGTCTTATGTCTTTCAATCCCAAGTTCCTTGCAATACTTATCAAATTCTATAGAACAGAACTCACCACCATTGTCAATTCTCAAACATTTGATCTTTTTACCAGTCTAATTTTTAGCAAAGGCTTTAAACTCCTTAAACTTGCTATAGACTTCAGATTTGCTTCTGAGAAAATAAATCCATGTCCTACTATAATCAGCTATAAAATATACAAAGTATATAGATTTTGATAATGAAGGAACATTAATAGGACCAAACACATCAGAATG
Organism: Cunninghamia lanceolata; assembly: GCA_027924645.1. NCBI lineage: Eukaryota > Viridiplantae > Streptophyta > Pinopsida > Cupressales > Cupressaceae > Cunninghamia > Cunninghamia lanceolata. The sequence goes on from BSBN01000582.1 coordinate 23,772,117, forward strand.
AATGAGGTCCAACACACTAGAAGACTTATGAGAACTCGAGTAAAACTAAACACGGTTTTGTTTTCCATAAATGCAATGTTCGCAAAAGTCAAACTCAAGATTACAATCATCTAACCCCTCAACGAGGTTCTTATTTTTTAGGGTACGCAGACCCTTCTCACTAATGTGGCCAAATCTCTTATGCCATAACATTGTCTTTTTTGTAGGAAATTTAACTTCCAATGCACAATTACAACCATCAAGATTAGAAACAACAAATTTCTTCACTGCTCGTTCAGATGATGGGGATGAAGTGACTGCTGCCCTCTTCCTTGAGTTAGAAGAACTATTACATTATGCAATTCATGCTTCCATCTAAAACAGAGTACCTCTCCGAGTACTCTTAGCAAGCACCATAGATCCTCTTGTCATCTTGCATCCTTCTTTCGAAAAGACAACCTACACACCTGCATCATTCAAACTACTTACAGAAAGCAGGTTCCGTGCTAAGCCTAGGATGTGCACAACCCCAGAGATCCCCTTCACTCAACCATCAGGGAATCAGATAGAGACTCTTACACAACCAACAATCTTCAGATGAGAGTCATCACCTAGATACACCTTTCCACCATCGAACTCCTCATACTTAGTGAACTAGTCTCAATGTGAGGTCATGTGGAATGATGCACTAGAGTCAATTAGCCACACATCATCAAATGCATGGGTTGCCAAGGCTATGATGAAGGCATCACCATCATCTTGTGATTTGTCAGAATCTGAATCAGGAGCTTTCTTCTTTTTCTTCTTCTCCTCTTTGCATTCCTTTCAGAAATGCCCGGTCTTGCCATAGTTCCAACAAAGAGCCTTGGACTTTCTAGGAGATTTGGATCTCCCATGGGATTTGGATCTACCCTTCTCAGCTTTCTTGTCCTTCTTCTTCCCTTTCTCCTTGGGTCTTCCATGAACTACAAGGGCTTCTTTGGTTGCCTTAGAAGACTTTCTCTGCATCTCTTTAGATAACAATGAAGAAACCACCTCTTCCATTTTGAATGTGGATGTGGTGCTTCTGATTGCCATGACAAGATGATCCCATGAGTCCGGCAGAGAACAAAGTAGGGTCATACACTGATCCTTCTCCTCCATCTTTACACCAATAGATGTTAATTGTGCAACCAGCATATTAAAGGCATTCATATGCTCAGCCATGGATCCTCCGTCCTCCATTCGAAGAGGATACAACTTCTTTCTCAGGAAAAGTTTATTGACAAGGGATTTGGCTTGATACACATCTCCCAACTTCTTCCAAAGGAGTGTTGCAGTAGCCTCCTCATGGACATTTAACAACACAGAATCAGCAAGACTAAGTCTTATGAGACCCTTAGCCTTCTGATCCTTGAGATCCTAATTAGCTTGTGACATTGCAGCTGGTTTAATTCTATTCACACTTTCCCAAAGGTCTCGGTTAACTAACATGTCTTCCATCTTGAGCTTCCATAGCTTGAAATTACTGCCGTTGAACTTCTCTACTTGAAACCTTCCTGATGTGCTTGCCATCTCCTTGCTGCAATAAGATACAGAATGCTCTGCATAGAGTCCCACTCAACCTAACATTAGCTCAAAAAAACCCTACCCTACAACTAGGACCAAAGGTGATCAAGCTCTAATACCAACTAAAAGGAAGCTAGGTGTGCGGAAACACTTCCTACACTAATCTATTGAGGAGAGGACTATGCAAATTCAAATTTATCCTAACAATTACACTAATGTTAAACCATTAACATGAGATGTTGCAGCAAAACACAAGAGCCAGAAAGAAGACAAAAGAAGAGAGATAGAGATTTACGGTGGGGAAAACCCTTATCGGGTGAAAAACCCCACACTCAGAAACCTGCACAATGTATTAACAAATCTGAAAGAATGTTTAAAATAAACTTGCAATGCAAGCTTCAATGGTCTTTGACACTTGTGTCTGGAATCAATCCAGCAGCATAATAGTACCTATAAACCTATGATACAAACTCCATCTCCAAGCACCTGTTTAAATAGAACATACAAGGCAATTTTGGACCTTTCTTGGAATGGGCATCCAATATGGCATCTTGGACCAAAACCCATGCCTAGTGACACTTGGTCAACATTGTAGAATGTGTCTGACACTTTTCCATAGCTCCCATCCCAAAGAGGTCGCCACTTTCCAAGATGGGCTATGACAGATGCTCTTACAACACTTACGACCATCATAGAATCTGTCATAGCGGTTACAACTTACAGCTGTAAGAGAATCTGTCATACACATGCTATTAATAGCATATTCTCTTACAACACACCATATTCCACCTTGGGGCACCCAAATATGCCTCATTCAAAGATGCTACATGACACATGTCATTACTTGTCTTACAAACTTCTATTCTCGGCTCTTACATGTCATAGATTCGTCATAGGAATTCGTCATAACCATTTCGGTCAAACATTCCTTACACAACATAGAAGATGCCGACACATGGCAGGATATTCCTACCACTAAGTGGGACACCTATCTCCTCATGTGAGGACAAATACCAAGTTGTCATAATCCATGTAGGATTGACACATCACCGTGCCACATCCCACAATATGACAAAGTGGAATTTCCAATTATTTACAACATAGGCAATGAATAATAAATACAAACATTACAAATGTAGAGAATTACCAAGGTTGAGACACCTTAATTCCCAACAAAATGAGCCTTTTTCCATCTTTTATTTCCCTCCTCAAGTTGGGTGTTGGAATTAGAGAGGGAACATTATAATTTTAAATTCACTTTTCACTCCTAGGGATGGGCGCCCAAGGTCAAGACTTGCCTTATGTCTTCATTTTCCAAAAAGTCACTTTTCCTTAATACTTACAAAGTCCCAATTAAAATCTAATATTAACCATCTTTGAACTTTAAAATAAATATGAAGACAGTGTTGGAATGCAATGATCTATGGTTCGTCGGAAAGCCCTAGATGAAACAAATCTGACCCCACTCTGAAAATCCCAAACTGACACAGAGCCCAAACTTACTAAAAATAGTAAGTAACGACCAAGAGCAAAATGGACCAAATCTGAGGGTGCCAATTAGATCCACTGAATGTGAACCATCTCTCCATCACCAACAAATACCTCCAAGGCCAACTAACTCCAATTCCTTACCCAAACTGCTAGTCCATGGGAACTAAATGATTGACTAACCATGTATCTAGAAGGGGGCATTATAGTCTGCCCTCCCTAAGATTGCTTGCCTCAAGCAATCTCAGATCAGGATGCTCCAATATCTGCTCACTCTCCCAAGTAGCATCCTCAACTGGCAGGTTCTTCCATTTAACTAGGTACTCTTTGATAATCCTCCTCCTCAAATTATGTTCCCTAGTGTCAATTATTACTTTAGGTACCAATATCAATTTCCCCTTTTCATCAAGACGAGGCAACTCAACTGATGGTGTCACATTATGCCCCAGTGCCTTCTTGAGGTGAGATACATGAATCACATTATGTACCCTGCGACCTACTGGAAGTTCCAACTCATAAGCCACTTCTCTAATCCTCTTGGAGATCCTAAAAGGTCCATAATACTATGGCTTCAACTTCTCTACTCCACTCTTCTTGAGAGTGGATTGTCTATACAACTGCAACATGTTAGGAACCTATGTTTAACCATTCTCTTTACTTTGTTAGTATATTACATTTGGATGCATATGCTTTGTAAGTCGTCCCGTGAGTATATTGTATTATCCCACATTCATGGGAAGTAATAGTTGTTTCAATTAGACTTAGTATATAAGTACATGTTGAGGCCAATGAAGCATCCACAAATTTATTGTATTGAGCTTGCTCAAAGGAGGTTGCCCCCTCGAAGTGGCCTGCGATCAATAAATTCCTTCTGTGTTTCTACTATTTATATATTTCTACTATTTTCATGCATTTTTCATTATATTGTTGCAAGAGGTTCCTCTCATCTGGTATCAGAGTGCTTTCTTGGGCTCGCTGAGTGGAATTTCTGCTAAAAAAAATTTTCTGCAGTGGCCTCCAGTTGCTGTGATTATTGTAGGAGTTCTTTTTCTGCATCTGTATTGTTCATTTCAATTGTAGGTTTGGATCAGGGAATAATCCCTATCTGCTTAACTGTGGGAAGTGCCTAGGCATAGCCCTAAAACTCATTGTGAGGAGTAACACAGGAACCCTGAAGTAGTTGGCCCATTAAGAGGACCTGCCAGTGAAAAGGGCAACGGCCCCTACCTAATTGACTAGTTCCCATCCGTGAGGTAAACCAAGAGCTTTCGTTTGTGGCAAAGTGGTTATCAATTTTACCTGAGCCATGGAGTGAAGGGTATTGCCCCAATACGCAAGCCGTTAGACTACATTGGTAGCCAAGTGAAACCCTTGAACCTTTAGGAAGCCAAACATACTTGGGGCCCATATCTATTGATAGCCGACAAATCATAGATTGAATCTGTCCAAAGTAGTTTGCAGATCGTTTCCACAAAAAAAAAAATCTATTTTTTCGCCATATCTTCCTTGCTTTAGCTTCATTTCCTCTCAAAATTCACTGGATCCCCTAGAATTTCATTCTGCATATTTCCTTCCTTCAAAACCCGACCCCAAATTCCACTTATTGAAGCCAGAAATCCCACATTTGTCTATTTTTAGGGTTTGCCATAACTTCTTTGATTCTCACCCAATAGCCTTCAAATTTTGCCACAGTGTTCATTTCCTATTTCTGCTCCTTTGTCCCTCTAGGACAAATTTTTCCATTCTTTCACCCCGCTTCTAAAATCCCCATTTTTTGCTTCCCTATCCCTGAGAAAGTGTCCAAAACATAGTCAAACCCTAATTACCCATCAGAGTTTTTCCCAAATCCAAATTTTCCTTTACTAAAAAAGTTTCTATTTTTATTTTTCTACCCATTCCCCCAAAAAAAAATCCTAGTTATGGTTCTCACCTGTGTAGGAGCAAAAAACATGGAGGAGGAACATGCAACCCTCAAGACCATACTCCAAGATCTAGATGAAAAAATTCTTGGGCTCAATCTTTAGCATTCAGCCATGAACAATAGATGACAACCAGAGTCTTCTGCAGATATAGGGTTTTCTTCTTCTGACAATTTTTGTGGACCGCAGCTTGATTTTCCTCGCTTCAATGGTGATGATTCGACTAGATGGATATACTAGGCATAACAATATTTTAGTCTACATAATACTTTTGATATCAACAAAGTCCCACTTGCCTCCTTTCATTTGGAACATGAAGCCCTTCAATGGTTCCGTTGGTACATCAAGGCTCATAAAGAGCCAAAATGGATAGATTTTTGCAAACTTGTTTTGCAACAATTTGGCCCTAGTGCTTTTGATGACTTCACAAGAGCACTCACAAAACTATGCCAAACAGGCACTGTGAGAGAATATCAGACATAATTTGAAAAATTGGTCAATCACATAGAGGGATTGTCTGATGAATTCTTCAAGAGTTGTTTTGTCAGTGTTTTGAAGGATGCAATTCACTCTGAGGTTAAAATGTTATGTCCAAGCACAATGATGCAAGCCTTAGGGTTGGCTAAGTTGTCAGAGGACAAGATCATAGCTCAATAACACTCCAAATCCAATTTTGTTCCATTTACAAATATGGATTCCCAAAGCCCTCAAGTAATACCAGCTCCTAAAACAACTCCTATCAAGCATTTAACTAAAGCAGAGATGCAGGCACGTAGAGAAAAAGGGCTTTGTTATAATTGTGATGACAAATTCACTCGGGGACATAGATGTGTTGAGCAAAAGCTCTATCTCTTGGATGTGGATTCTCTACCTGAAACTGAAGTTTATGCAGATGCTCAGGATATAGTAGTTAATCAGGTTGAAACTTAGTAATCACCTGTTGACTCTACTTCTCAGGAAGACCACCCAGAGATCTCTCTCCATGCTGTAGCAGGAGTCACCACCCCACAAACCATGTGGGTCAAGGGTTACTTCAAGAAACTCCTTCTTACAATACTCATTGATTCTGGTAGCACTCATAACTTCATTGACCCTTGAATAGCCAAATAGGCTGATTGTTTTGTTCATCCTTGCTCGAACTTTGAAGTCATGATTGCCAATGGGGGCACATTACCTTGCAAAGAGAAGTGTCACAATGTGTGTATCTCTAGTGGAGATTATAACATGTGCTCTGACATGTTTGCCTTGCCCTTAGGAGGATGTGATGTGGTTTTGGGTGCCTAATGGTTACGCACACTTGGACCCATCTTATGGGATTTTGCTAAACTTTGGATGCAATTTTCAGACAATGGGCACAAACACACATTGAAGGGCTTACAATCAGGGTCTCTCAACATCATAAGTTCACATCACATGGAAAAACTTCTTAAGAAGAATTCACATGGTGTCATCACTCAGCTTCACTCCATTCAGATGCAACCATCTGTGGTCTCCACTACTCCTTCGACTCTACAATGAATAATGGCTATTTTGCATGCAGTATAGAAGTGGTGGCCATACCTACTAGGGAATCATTTTTGCCTCAGGGCTGCTCACCAAAACTTAAAATATTTCCTGGAACAATGGGTCTCCTCCCCAGCACAATAGAAATGGATCAACAAAATCATGGGTTATGACTATGAGATCACTTATAAGAAGGGTAAGGATAATATTATGGCGGATTCTCTTTCTCACACATGTGATGACCAAGCTTCTCTTTCATCTATTTCTATGCCTATTCCAAATTGGTTGGAATCTATCCAACAAGTTGTCTTCTAAGAACTCTATGTTTCTCCATTGGTAGGGCACTCTGGGTTCCTCAAAACTTATGAGCGGGCATGGCGTCACTTCTTTTGGAAGGGAATGAGTAGGGCAATTGAATAGATTGTGGCTATATGTAGCATAAAAATATGAATATCAAACGGATTTCAAATACTTCAAAACCCTAAACTCATATTTAATGCCCCATCACAAGACAAATTAAAGTTAACTATAGAGATGAAAAATTAAATGCAAAAACCAAATAAGATGTTATCGAAGGTGTCAAATGTGGTTGCTCGGAAGATAGATACATAACTCCAATGTCAATTTTGCCAGGCCTGGTAATTGGAAAATAGCTAGGTTTTTATAAAAGTTAGGAAAACGGTTCTAAAGTGGTTTGATCGGTTGAACTGGAAAAGGTAGGTTAATAACGAGTTTTTGGTTATGTGAACCGTAAATAATAAATTAAGTTTATTAATCTTAATTTATTATTTATGGAAGGATTTTAGGTTTAGTAAATAATAAATTAATTTTAATTTATTATTCACGGGATATGGTAAAAGGTAAAAAGATTTAATTCAATAATTAAAATTAATTAAACTTTAGGGAATTAAGGGCGGATTAAAGATAAATTGAAATTTAATTAATTAATTAAAATTAATTAAATTTCATGTGAAGGGAGGAATTAGGAAATTGATCATAGGTCAATTTTTCATGTCTACATTTTGCCCCTCTTTGAGACAATGTTGCAAAGCAATGTCATTTCAAAGAAGATTAAAACATAGTTTGGAATGGATAAAATGGGTTGGATTGTCTTGGATGGGGCTCATAAAAATGAAGGATTGGTAAAATAATGCCCTGTCAAGAGGCTATGCAGGGATGAAGGAGATGGATAGGTTCTTGAAAAAGGAAACAGAGGGAAGGAGGTGGCGTTATGCTAATAAAACTTTGAGCAACCTGATGTTTGATATAGCACCTGACGTTATGCACCAAGGTATAAAGACCAAGATGACGATGTGTCCTGTGCCCCAATGTAATACAACCTTGTCTAATGTATGAGGAAGTAAACTTAGAGCACAAAAATCCTAATGCACAAAAGGTATGATATGACCTTAACTACAAAGGAGAATGCAAAAAGCTATTCCAACAAACACAAGATATGAATGTTAGCTGGGATGATATCGATGTGATTCAAATACAAGATGAAATGATGACACACCAGAAAGAAAGCAAGCATGCACAAATAATTCAAAAACAAACAAGATATTGCCCCTGTCAAGCTGAAAACTAATGATCGATTGGATTGATTGATGTCGATAATGATTGATTGATGGTTGATAGCGTCGATGATGTGGGAACGATTTATCCTGAGAACAACGTGAGGATTGTGTTGTTGATATTGGAATGATTTATCCTGAGAACAACACTAGGATTGTGTTGTTGATATGAGAATGATTTATCTCGAGAACAACACTAGGATTGGGAACGATGTATCCCATTGATGATGATGATTGATCGATCATGTTCACAACCAAGATAGGAACCAAGATCATGGATGCAATTGGATAATTTGACTTGATTGATTGACTTGATTGGTATGGAGTAAGGATTACTTGCACGTGGATTATTGCTTGGATTGACTTGATTTGATGATTTGGAGGAAATGATTGCTTGGAAGGATTGATTGGGTGATGATTTGAGTTGAATGACTTGAAGAATTGATGTGATCAGATTGAATGTGGATTGATTTTGTGTTGGATATTTGGTTTTTTTGTATTTTCAAATGTTTTAATTTTTTTTGAATTTTTAAATGTTTTGTTTTTTTTGGATTTTTGATTTGTTTTGGATGTTTTAGCATTGGATTGTACATCTATAGCCTTCAGATAGATACCAATGACAAGGAAAAAAACCAAACCAAAAGGCAAGGAGAATGATAGGATGCGGATGAGAAATAATGGATAGGATGGATAAAATGATTAGATGGATGGATAAGTAGATGGGCGATAGGAGAGAAGTAGGACTAGATGGATTAAAAATATTGGTAGTAGGATTGGATAGGTAAGAGGATGGACAATAAGATAAGCATAGGAATATGAACGGATACACGGTGTGGTGATAGGATAAAGGTAGGAGTATGGACGGACAAAAGGAGTGGCAATAGCATAAAGGTAGGGTGGATACAAGGAGTGGCGATAGAAGGATAATGGATGGGAGATATATGATAGATGGATGAAAGGAATCGAGGATGTGATCTCCAAGGACTACATTGCATAGGAATAACTTGCCCCCACTCTAGATATTATACTTGACAATTTAACAAGATGATTTTGATTAGGATGCATGATAGGGATAATGGGTGGAAGGGATGAATGGACTGAGGATGTAGATGGATGTATGGAGGATAATTTTAGAAACAAATGGATGGAATTTGGAGTATGACAAGAGGTGTCTAAAAGCATTTTTCAAAATTTTTCCCCTATCCTCATCAAGATCAAAAAGGAGGAAGGGAAGATGGATGGTGCAATGAGGAAGGTACAACATATATGATGGGTAAGGATGTCAAGATAAGATGGAAAATGATAGGATAGGATATGAGATGGGTAGATAGGATATGAGATGGGATAGATGTGACAACATGCCCCCAAGTGTAAAGCACATAGATAATCACCTACGCATGATGCCTGTTTGACAGATTTTCATCACGATACTTATCCAAGGCACCTGTTTACCAAGTTTTCACCATTGGACAAAATGATTTCTCTTTACTATTTTGAATTTTTTTTTTTTTTATTGTGGTAGGGGATAGGATGGAATAGATGGAAACTCAAGATTTTATTCTCATAGCAAGGTGTTAATGTCACACGATGGATAGAAGTCACTCAGAGACCATGTCAAATGTCGTTTTGCTCATAGATGTTGGTAAAGAATTGCATGAGAGGGAAATAAAGTAAGGAGATAGCATAGTATGGATGGATAGTGGATTATGTATGGATCATTTATAATGAATTATGATGGGGATTAGGATGGAAAGATAGGGAATAGTGGGTTATGATGCAGATTATGGATGAATTTATGCACAAGGATGGATGGAAGGTTTATTCAAAAGCATGGACCATAGGATTATGATGGAAGAAATAAGTAGGATAGTAGATGGGAGATGGGAGGATGGAGGTATGTGGGAATGTTGTGGAGTGGAAGGGAACCAAGACCAATGGTTGCACACACCGAAATGGATTTGGAAGCTTGGAAGGGGGATTTGGGAGTAATGGAGATGTTATCTTAGGGATTTACCTATTTAGGTCTTTAGGAACACAAATGGACTTATGAATTTTAGGATTTTGTGATAGGGAGGGGGATGTTTGCAATTTTAGCATTGTGGATGCTCCATTTGAACTAGGTACTTTTTTCTTGGGGACCCAAACCATTTTGGTTTTGAAATTATCTTTTTGAGATGTGGACTTGGGTAGCATTTTTGAATTTTGATTTTGCTTTGATTTTGTGAATTGGTGCCATGTGGCATGAGAATTACTAGGATATTTTGCTTTATGGTTGGAGACATCCAAATTTTTATTTTTGAATCCCATGGGGGTGTTTAGGATAGCTTCATGTTTATTCAATGTGTACATTTGTTGATCATGATTAGGAATTGCAGGGGATTTATGGGAATGGGATGTATGAATTAATTTGTGGCTAAAGTGATAAGGAGATTGGAGGATGGGAATATTAGGAGTTGGAAGAAGTGGAGGTAAAGTGGATGGAGGGATGTTTGGAGTTGGAAGAAGTGGAGGTAAATTGGATGGAGGAAGATGAATGGTCACATGCTTTTTGGGTTCATAGGATAATGGAGGAGGAATGGAAACATATGTTTTATGGGTGCGATGAGGTGCACCTAGTTTGGGCAAAGATGGAGTGGATTTAGGAGGCGGAACTATGGTACCAACATATTGATATTGATTACCTTGGGGTGTATAACCAATACCATATGGTTTTCGGGAGACTTTGACATGGATGGGTTCAAAGTTACCTTGCTCATGAAGGCCTAAGCCTTTACCTTGATAATTCATGTTTTGGAACATACGATGCGCAATGGGATGCTTATTTTTGAGAATACAAGACACGAGTTCCTTATTAGATGAGGAGGGTGAGGTGGTAGATATAGGTTGCTTCTCTCCTAGGGAAGAACATTCATTTAGGAAGGTAGTAAGAATAATAGGACATGATGGTGGATTTGAAATGGTATCAGTATGAGATGGTGAAGGAGAAATAGGATCTTGATTATGCTCATTATGCTCATGAAGATTCAATGTATTTGTTTGATTATCTATGTGCTTGTGGGGACCAAGTGTCTCATCAAGGGAAGTGGATATTGTGGGATGATTGATAGGAGTGGTGGAGGTTTCTTGAACATGGATAGTATTGGGACTGTGAGTGGAAGGAGTGAGAAGCTCTTGATCACAGATAATATATTGATCATAGAAAAGATATAGGTTATGAATAGGTTGAAAGGAAGGGTTTTGATCTTGATTTGGTAAGGAGCAAAGTTGATCATGCTTTAGATTTGACTCTTGACATAAATCTTGAGTTTGGACAGGAATGGAGGTTTCTTGGATAGATTCAATGTCTAGTGGAGAGTGAATTGGGCTTATAGTAGGTAGATCTTCAAGAACATTTGAAGGTTCTTGCATACTTTCAAGTATATGCATTTGATGGCATGAGGGTGGTAGTTGATTCCTTGCTAGTATCCAACAGATCACATCCTTCATTAGTATATGGGTAAATGGACAATATAATGGATGGATAATGAGAGTGGAAGTTGTAGGATTAGAATGCAATGGAGGGATAATGGGATTAGGTATGATAGGAGTGGGATTAGGATCAGGTGGATGGACAAGAGGATTGGATATAGTAGGATTGGGATTTGGGTTAGGTGCGAGGATGGTAGGATTGGCTGTGATAGGATCAAGACTTGCATTGGGCTTAGGTTGATGGATCATAGGATTGGGTGTAGGAAGAGTTGATGGTTTAGACTTTAAGTGTGAGGATTGGCTTAATAGATTAGGATTTGGAAGGTTGCAAGGATTATATGATGGAGGTCCCATAGGAATGGATGGATGAGGAGGACTAGTGGATGGATTGGTGTATGAATCCAAACTTGAGATGGTATCTCCCTTGTCAAGAGTATCATTAAGATGACTTGCGAATTGTTGATCTTGGTACAAGGAGGGATTAGTTCTAGTATGCTCATGTTGTGAAGGATTTTGAGATGGATATTGAGGAATATTCATGAGATTGGTTGATGTGGAGGGACTAGGTTGGCATGATGATGGGGGTGAGTCATAGAATTTAGGTTGAATTTGTTGATGTTGTATGGATGATGGTGGTGAAGGTAATGTTGATGATGATGTTAGTCATAAGCAAACATAGAATAAAAGTTACACAACAACCTTTACTCATCTTGAAAGATAAGATGAACTCAAAGAATTCATGATCCCAAGTCTCTGTTAATTAGTTCATAATCTACTGACGTTACTCAGTGCTTGATGTGTGTTGCTATTTCCATTCGGGTGCCTTACGTTTGCTTATCAGTAGGATTCTATTCCTATAATGATGCTACACAGAAAGGTTACTCTACACAGTTATTTCTTCAAATAGTGTGTCTATACTTGAATCTTTGCATGATATTTATCAATAGTACATGCTTTAACTTCAAATATGCTATAAATTTTTAGTTATCTATGAGATGTCTGCATATTTCATGTAATTTTCTTTTGATTATCTATTATTTGCAATTGTGATGGTGAATTTATGAAATTAAAAGAAATTGAAAAGAATACTTCAAATTATGATGAATCTTCAGCTATTGAGTCACATACACACTTGATACTATCATTAGGAGAAGAAATAAACCATATTTTCACCAGGATATTCCACAGCTAGATACAAATGATGCAAACTTTGAAGGATAATGAATGAAGACAATACATGCAGTCTGATGAGCACTCCAAGGGACACAACAAATCAAAGCATGTATCAAGAATTCAAACACAGACTACTCAGGATTTACGATGATTTGTAATCAAAATGGTCTTCTCTTTCATTAAGTATGCAAAAACATGTATGTTTATAATAACTTTGAAATAGGCCCTGATATTTCAGCAAACAAATTTCAATTAAGCTTCTAAATGTTTAAAACAAGGCATCCCTGCACCTTTTATAGAATAAGGTGAGGAAGCAGTTACAAATGATCTACGATCAGATTTATCAATTAAGATCAATGGTGTATATTCCTTTTGACTTGGTCAACTGTCTCTCATGGCACAGGCTGCCAGCTAGCAACCATCTAGGTAACTTATTTTCTTCTAAGTACTTGATGCATATATTTCCCTTGTGGTGCATCTTCATTTACTCCTTAGGTTCTTCTTCTTCATCATCATGATCATCGCTTTCTATGTCTTCATCACCCTGATGAATATCGCCTTGTATATCGATTTGCATTATCATCCTGATATTTTCATATGCTTCTACTATTCTTTCAATTTCCCTGCCATCCTAAGTTTTGGCTTTACTGATGATGTGCTTGTGGGATTGAAATTTATCTCTGATGGTCTCCAATTTACCCTTCCTGTTGCTCAATGTTTCATTGTAGTTCTTTACCCTGACTTTGATCCTCATGATCTTGTTCATTGCTTCTTCTGTCAGGTGGGTGAGAAGATCATCAGCCATCAGCTGGAAGTTATCACGTAGAGCTTTTATGGCAAAGTTCACGTCTTGGTTTCCAATTTTCCCCTCTACTTTTCCCTCTAAGGCTTCCAAGACTTTTGCTTCATAGGACATCATGTTGTGCAGTTTCACACTAATATCTCTTAGTTTACTATTGCACTTCTTTAGTACATCACATTCAAACTTGATGTCTTTATACCAAATATCCACTAGCGTGGCAGTGTTATTATCCAGCACCTAATAATTTATCAGGATCTAAGGATTAATCCTCTTTATTTCACTCAGAGCACCCAAGGTTTTCTCTAACTAGAACGACCTTCTTCCGACCTCATTCTGTAATTTATCAATCTTCTCCCTTGAGATACTCAAAGAATTCCACCTCTGCAAAGAGGCTCTCACTACTTCCTCAACTCCTATTAGTGTTGATGACATCCATTTCCTCATGATCACTGATTCATGCCTCATAAGGTCTAATTTATTAACCTCCTCTTGAGAAATTGTAGTCAATGGGACTGCCTGATCTGATGATGTATTGTCAGGGTTAATGAACCCTTTTAAGTATGAATGCAGTTGAGCAATGTGCTCTTTATGCTACTTATTCCTCTCCTTTTCTTTCTTCACCCTTTGGGTTAAAGAATCAATTATATCCTTCCCTTCCTGACCCTCTTGGTCTTCATTGGCAAACCCCAAGTCGACTGTGGTGATCTGGAATTCTTCTAGGGCAATTTTGCCTTTCTCCTTTTCAACAATGGGAAGTGCTACCTGGGCGGTCCTTCTACCTGTAGCAAGATCTCTCCTAATTGCAGATGTTAATCTAGCTTTCCTCTTAGGCTTCATGATGGTTTCTGAAAACAATGTTGAAACATCAAATTCTTGAATCTCAAAACCTGATTCTGTACCTATTTCTTTCTCAAGCCATTGAGGTACTTGATCTCTGGATCCTTGGTGTCTGTCATCGTCATCATGTCCACCCTGATCTCTAGCATCTGTCTCTATTCTCAACAGAGAGGGTGACTTCCTTATTTCTTCCTCATGATATTCTTCATGAGGGGGATCCTTTTGTATTTCTTCTTCTTGAGGAACTTCCTCTTGCGGGGGAGGATCATGTTGTGTATCTACATGCTGGTCCTGGACCTGATCTTTTACTCCCTCCTTTTGTGTTTCATCCACTTTGGGAATTTCCTCATCCTGAGGTATATTTGTATCTATGGATATCATTGTATTTGAACTAGGTGCATCTACCTAATCTTGGATCACATTTTGCTCCACACCTGATGTATCTACCTCCTAGGTCTTAAGGTCCTCATAAACTGATGTTTCTTTATCACATGATATTTCTTGAATCTGGGGGGCATCATCACCTGATGTGTCTTTATCATTCCCACCCTTTTGTTGGACTTCAACTATTTTGGGCTCAGCAGGTATTTATTGTTGTTGCTGACCCATATCTGGAATATTGCTCTCTGTTTCCGCCAACTTGACTTCCTCAATATTTTATGTTTTCTCAGGTGCACCTACTTGATGTTCAGGACTTACATCCTCTCTATATGTTAGGTCTATCACTGCAGGGCTGGTTACCTGATCAACTAACTTATCAAGCCCTATTTATTGGGCTACCCTCTCTGGACTATTTTCTTTCTCTTTCTCTATTTGCTTCAACTCTTTTAACATCACCATCTGTGCTGATGGAGTTCCATGTGGGGTCATGCGAGTGTTAGAAGAAAGGGTCTTCATCTACTAAGAAGCTATGTTTTATACCACCTCATCATCTAATAGATCCATAGTTTCCTCCAATGAGAAAGGACCACCTTGGCCTGCTCTAGTGGCTTCTTTTGCTTGCTCTTCAGCCTTCTCAGACTTAAATTGAATGATGGTAGGAAGTGGCACATCATGTTACAATTCTTTCCTAAATACTTCACTACCAGCTCCCCTTAATACTATAGGGTCATGTCTTATCTCACCCCTCATAGATGTTTTCTGTCTTTTAGGTGGTGATGCCACCAGTGGTGCCTTCCTCTTTCTTGTGACTATCATGGGATCATATTCTACAGGCTCTTTATTCACTGGATCCTCCTCAAGAATGATATCCTTTTCCATATTTTGCTGTGAGGTTTGGCCCTTATCTTTTACTGCTATAGTCTCCACAACTGGCCTTAGGATTCTTTTTGTACTTGGTTTATCCACCAAAGGCTATGTAGATGAGGCTAACGCCTGTCCTGATGCAGATGCACCTTCAGCTGGTATATCAATTCTTTCAATTATTACCCCCTTAGGTTCACTATCAGTCTTCCTTCCTCTGGGGGGTCTTTTACTTTGTTTCTGAGGTGGCAGTCTTTCTCCATTAGATTTTATCTTCTCAACAAGAAAGTCATCATATTCTTCATCTAGAATCTCCTGTCGTTTCCTCTTGTTATCTACTATGATAGCCACACCTTTCTTCTTCAGTGTATTGATTTGTTCATTTACCCATGATTGAGTCAACTACAGCACCCCACCTATAAACTGATCTAATGAAGTGTCTTCAGGTTGCATTAGGTCAGGGGATGAAATAGTGTCATTATACACCTTTTTATCTTCATACTCATTGGATATGGTCTTTCCACTATCTTTCTTTAATTGTGCAAGCACTGGCATGTAGTCAAATGTCCTAACCTGATTGAGGGTGAGTCTCTGATATTTTCTTCTTCTAACTTTAGCTTCATCCTCATAGTCAGTCTAGAAATCCTCTAAGTTCTTTTGATGGATGGGCTTCCCTATTATCTTTTGCATTCTTCCATAGGGGTCATATGATCTGGCCAATGGGAATGGTTGTAAGTTCATCAAGTTCAGACCCGCTATGGCCTTCTTTATGTTTTCGGAATCAGGGCAGATGTACCACCCTATAGTTACTAGAAATAATATTGGATGTATTTTCTTGTTTTCCTTATATGCATCCAGTATAGTTGATATCTGTCTCAGAAATTCCATCAGGACTACCCCATCAGTAGGGTACCTAGGTAGCATTAATGGCTGTCCTTCAAAACCTTCTATCCTGATGTAAGAAAATGTGGCAAACTAGATGAACTAGGCACCATGCTTGTATATAACTTCCTGAGCTTCCATGCTCAGTCTTTTGGTTCTATCCTCCTCCATTGTTCTAACTAGATGCATAGAAAATGCATCATTCACCAATTTGTAGTCAAGGAGATAGTTTGTTCTCTGCAACTGAGGATAATAGTCCCATATATGGGCATCATTTAAACTGCCACCAATCTTTCCAACAATGGTAAGTGCATCAAATGTACCCTTGTAAGCACATGAATATACAACATATGAAGTCATGTAAAATGAACACTCCAGGCCTCCTGGGTTCATCATTTGTTCATCTAAAGCATCACTGATGATTTTAGCCCATAATGGCTTGTTATCTATATAAAGACACATCATGATGACTCCATACATCCAATCCTTGAAACTTCCAGCAGTAGGCTAGCCTGTTACCCTGCTGAGTAGGGCAATCATATACTAATATTCATCATCAAAATCAAATTTGTGCAGATGCACTGGTAATTTGGTAGATGCAGTGTAGGTGTTGTTCTTAGATCTCCACTGATATATCCTCTTTCTTGCAGTCTTTTTATTATTTTCATATTCAATCTCTAGTTTGTGCAAGTCCATACTGACTACCTTCTTCCCAACTGGGAGATTGAAAGTAGACGTAATTCCTTTTATTGACAAATTTGCATAAACCCTGCCATGTTTTTCTACCCGCCTCATCTGAGGGTTGTAATTTCTGGCACATTCTATTATAAATTCTAGAGTTTCCATGGAATAGGGAAATCCAACCGCATACCACATTCCTAATGTAAATATGGCATCTAGTATGGTACTATCTTTATCATCATGCATCTTGGACGACCATGCTACCAAATCTGTGTTTCCCTGATGAGTATCTCTGATGACACCATACTTGAACTTCACTTCTTCAAGTTGAGCAAACATCAGCTTAAGAAATTCAGACTCAAACCTATTCCTCCTAATGTCCGCCATGGATTCTTGCAATGAACACAACTAGTCTTACCATAATATTCTTATGCATGCATACAACATTATATGTTTCCAGCATCATGCATATTATACTTATTAATCTCTATTTCATCATGATATGCATAATTACAGTTTCAAAACACTAGAAAAGCATACTACCTGGACAAGCAGAAAATGACAACAGGAGGGTTTTTAATTACTTACCTGATAATGCTTATCTCCTTGATTAAGGTGATGATTATAGAAAAGGGAGCCAAATGATGATGATCACATGCTCTATTATACTGTATGTTGTATGTCTATTCACAGGTAGCTCGTATGAGGATTTGAATGTCTACTCTGTAAATTCTCATTTCTTCACAAGGTAAGTGCAAAATGACCTCGTAAATTCACTTTTAACCCCATTCATAGGGCAAATTAGGGCAAAACCAGGTTAAATTGATCAAAACCATTGATCCTCTACCATGAATTTACAGATGTTGCTAGGTGTTCATATTGTATTCGCAATCGGCAAGAATCCACCTACTACATTTATGGTCATTAAATGTTACGAGGCAAGAGGAGGGGGGTGATCTTCAGAAGATCAGGTGATATTTGGAATATCAGGTGATATTCGAAATATGACCCCCTCTGTGTAATATGACCTTCCACCTTTGAGTGGGAAAACTGATGTCAAAGAATCAGGTGATGTTGAGAATATCGGGTCATGTTTTAAAGATCGGGTGATGTTTAAAATGTCGGGTGATATTTTTAAGATGACCCCTCAAAACTAAAGTGACCCCCTTTCGAAAGATCAGGATGACGTCATCGGCATATTGGCACTGGGGTGATATTTTGCAATAGGGTGATATTTGAAAGATCAGGTGATATTCAAAATGTCATGTGATATTCAAAATATGACCCCCGCAAAATATACAAAGCTGTTTGACGGGTAAATACCACTATCATGTAAGATTGACATCCGAAGCTCCAGACCAAATGATTATCGGGTGATAAAATTGGATCGAGGTGATCTTACATAAGATGACTGATGTTAAGAAATATGACCCCCCCTAGAATATCAAGTTTGACCAGGACTTTGACTTGTCATAACTTTCATTCCCTAAGGAATATCAGGGTGATCCAAAAGGCAAACCTGCATGAAATTTTGTACTCTTTCCAACCATGAGGTTATTGACATGAAATATTAACTTTGATGAACTGATCTCATCATGATGACTTACCCAACTCCCTTATGCAAGGTCACCTACATGACTTACTTTTACCAGACCGTTGGAAAGCAAAAAAAAAACACAAGCCAAGCCAAGCAAAAGTTGGTTCCCTGTTTTGTCAAGTCAAAATAGGGAGTGTTATGTAACCACACAACAACTTGCCACCAAAGAAAACAACAAAATTCTAATGATTCAAGTGAGGTGATCACATTCATATATAGTATTCTAACTCTCTCTAAGTATAAGCATCATAATCTTTCTGAATGATAAAGTTTTCATCATGGCAACAATGCTAACAAAGGATCAAGTGTGTGCAAATGATTAATTATGCTCATCTTGAAAGCAAGTTGAAAACATGAGTAACTGATGTTAAGCTACATAGTTTGGGAGCATCCCTCATAGCCAACCTAGATAGAGCCTTGCTGCTAGCAGTTGTCCATAGCCCCGACAAGGTTATCTATACAATCCCCCTAAGTAGAGCCCCACTGCCAGTAGGCATCTATAGCCCCAGTAGAATTACTTAGATGGCCTAATTTTATTTCTTTTCTAATTTTTCAACATTTTATATTCTATAAATCTGATGTCATCATGTAAGCTCAGTGTGCAAGGTATGGTCACTTGCTGATTTAGATTGGAGATTGTATTGGTAGCAAGGGAGTCCCTTTAGATTTTTCACTTAACACCTATACTTGTGTGTTCAACAAACCCAAGGTTGTTAGGTGAGTCATTGTGAAAGAGTCACTTTGGTCAAGAAAAGGCACCCTGATGAAAAGATGTCATAGACCTGATCATAAGTACTTCTCAGAATGAGTCGTAATCTATATGTAAATTTGTTCTCATCACTTGAATCCTAACAATTTAGTTATTTTCTAGGGTGATGAGCTGCATCATCTTGATTAATCAAAACAAAACTCAACAAGAAAACAAAACTAAAACTAAAACAAAACTGTACAAACAACTATACAAATATACACACTATGATACACATGACTGTCATGAAGCTAACTTAGGCTTGGAAATAATGTTTAAGGAACTGTCCATTAACTGGTAATGGAACATCCTCACCTGTCAAGTTTTTAAGCCTGTAAGTACTGTCTCCTAGTATTTCATAAATTTGGAAGGGACCTATCCAAAGTTTATCAAACTTACCATGATCTCCCTTCCTCTCATGTGTTGTGTCCCACATCAAGACTAAATCTGAGATCCTAAAGGCCTTAACCCTGGCTCTTTTGTCAAACCAGCATTTGACAATAGCCTGATGTTTGGCAAATTGATCAATTGGCTGACTTATTTTCTCTTCTAGGTGCATCAATTGAAGCAACCTAACTTCCTATTTATTGTCTATGCCTAGGTACTCTTGTGCAAACTGTAGTGTAGGAATCTTTAGGTTAACAGGGAGGATGGGATCCACCCCATATACTAAGTGAAAAGGTGAGTTTCCTAATGCAGCCTTATTCCTGGTTCTATCTACCCATAAGGCATATTTCAGAAGGGTGTTCCACTCCCTTGAGTTCTTTTCTATTAACTTTTTTATGATGTTCAGCAAATTTTTATTGGTGGATTCTACTAATCCATTCCCTTGGGGATAATAGTTTGAGGAGAATTTCAATATGATCCCATAATCAAAAGCCGAGCTTGACAGTCTTCTTGATAAAAAAGTAGGCCTATTATCAAATAACAAAGCATAGGGAACTCCATACCTGCTGACTAGATTACTTTCCAGAAATCTGATGACATCTTTAGCATTACAGGTCTTGCTACTAACTGCTTCAGTCTACCTGGTACAGTAGTCAGTAATAGTTAAGACATACCTGTGGTTTGAAGATGATGGACGATTAATTGGTCCTATGAAGTCCATGCCCCATTGATCAAATGGGCACATCTCCATCACTGGATGCAAAGGTTGAGCAACATATCTTTCTCTATTAGCAGCAACCTGACACACATGACAGTATTTAATATGTTCAGCAGTATCCTTGAAAATTGTGGGCCAGTAGTATCCTGCCCTGAGGATAATGTGAGTAATGGCCAAGGATGACCCATGTGCTATTCCAAATTTGTCATGTAACTCTGATAGCACCTTGTCTGCTTCTGGCCTTTCTAGGCATCTTAGGTATATCCCTTCATAATTTTTCTTGAAAAGGACTCCCCCTTTCATCATATACTTCTGTGACCTTATTTTTAGGGCTCTCCTTTGTGTGGCCTGCAGTCTTGGAGGACATCTTCCAGTAATCAGGATGTGCCTGATGTCTGAGTACCATTCTCCATTGTCCTTTGCATTAATAACATACTATTGACTCATGATATTGGGGTCAATCTCTGATATCATTTGGCTTAATGCATGTCCTCTTACTAGCTTCATGGGTCTAATGTCCATGTCATATTCTTGTAGGACAGTGATCCACTTAGCCCTTTTCTCACCTAGCTTGCTCTGCATTAATAGCATCTTCACTACTGCATCAGGTACTATAGCAATCACTTTACTTCTTAGTATATAGTGCCTGAACTTCTTTACTACTCAAACCAGAGAAAGTGCCTGCCTTTCAACATCCATGTATCTCAATTCTACATCTTTGAAAGGGCATCTCATGAAGGCTATGGGCTTTTCCTCTTTTTCTTCATTTCTTTGTGTCAGCATTGCTGTAGAGGTATGCTCTAAAGCAAATGAATAAATGTAAAAGTCCCTAATGTAACCTGGACTGATCAAAATTGGAGCATCAGATATAGCTTTTTTAATGTCTTCAAAAGCTACTCTAGCCTCTAGTGTCCACTCAATTTTAGCATCCTTCTTGAGCATGACATTTAAAGGTCTAACAATTTTTGCAAAGCCAGTGATAAACTTCCTAACAAAATTAATCTTACCCAAGTAAGATTTGAGCTCCTTTTTGCTTCTAGGAAGATGTATTTTCATGATGGATTCCACCCTGTCAGGATCAATGATAATCCCATTTTCAGTTATCAGGTGGCCTAGTAATTTTCCTATGGTTACCCCAAATATGCATTTCTTGGGGTTCAGGGATATCCCATATTGTTCACATTTTTTCAGCACATTTTTGAGATCTTCTACATGGTTTCCTCTATCTTTAGAGAACACTGTTAAGTCATCCATGTATATGACTATGCATTTTCCTATTAAGCCTCTAAAGGCTATGTCCATTGCTCACTAGAATGTTGCTCTGCATTGATTAACCCAAATGGCATGCACTTGTAGGCGAATATCCCCCACTTTGTGGTGAAGGCAGTTTTCAATCTATCTATTTTGTCCACCATCACCTAGTTATAGCCTGAGAAACCATCTAGAAATGACATCATTTTGGCACCGTTCACAATTTGTAGGACCTCATCCAGGGAAGGTAAAGGATAGTTATCCTTCTCAGATGCTCTATTTAAATTCCTGAGGTCCACACATAGTCTGATGTCTCCATTTTTCTTCCTCACTGGGACCAGGTTTGCTACCCAGGTGGAGTACCTCACAGAAAATATGATCTTGGCATTTAACAGTTTCTTAACCTCCTCAAAAATAATGGGTTCCAGCAAAGCATTGACAGGCCTTTGCTTCTGTCTGAAAGGCTTGGCATCTGGCTTGAGGGGCATGGTGTGAGTGATGACTAATGTGTCATACATTTTTAGCTCATTGTAAGTCTAGGCAATGACATGGATGTAATCTTTGAGAGCTTGGGTTATTCCTTCTAACTCTTCTTCTGTGCAAACTTTTCCGATCAAGACATTTTTCTTTTCATCATTCTATCCAATATTAACCTATGAATATTGTCCTCCATCAGCTTTTGGAAGATCCTTCTATTTCAACATGTTGTCCAAATCAAATGCTCTCTCTAGTTCTATCATTCCCTGGAATTTTATTGCTGGGCAACTCTAAGATTTCTTCCTCTTCCCAGACATGATCCTCTACATTGTTCTCATCTATGATCTCTACATCAAATATGTCCCTATTAGAGATGAAATCTAGGATATGATGATCATCGTCAAATACTTGGAGGTTGGTTACATTGTCAGGCACAGAAGGTACTAATACCAAATCTACTAAAAGTATTTTCAGACCAGAAATAGACAGTGGCTCTAAAGTGCTAGTAGCCTGGGCTAAAGCATCTACCCTATCATTATGTTCTCTAGGTACATGGGTGATATTGAATGCATCAAAATCTTCAATTAGGTCCCACACCCTGTGTCTGTAATTGGGTAGTTTTTTATAATTGCAGGAGTAAATTCCTCTTACCTGTCTCACGACTAATTCTAAGTCTCCATAGACATACAAAATTTTGACTTTCTTCTTAAGGGAAAATAGTATCCCATGAATTAGAGCTTCATACTCTGTTACATTGTTGGTGCAGGGGAACTGCAGTCTGTATGTTGCTAAGTAGGATTTTCCTGATGGATCAACAAGATCTATCCCTACTCCAGCTCCTTGTTTTGACTTGGATCCATCAAATCTAAGGATCCATGGCTTGTCTTCAGCCAAAGGCTTATCCAAGCCTTCCTTTTTCTTTGCAGCTCTGGTAGCTGCACCACTTGATATCCACTTTAGCTTTGGTATCTCAGCTTTCTCAGACTTCATCTTTCCTTTCTTATGTGAAGCCGATGTCTCTTCTTTCTTTCTATCACCAGAAGGTAAATCCTCTGGACTAGGCAATGTCTATCTTTTCAAAATATGTAAACACAGTGAACAAGAAGTTTTTGAGTGAGGTGCCTCATGTAACCTACACCATCTTTCAATTAAGGTATCCTGTGGAGACCTCTGCTGTTGTGTCATCTTCTGAATCTCTTTTGATAGAAACTCTTCAAATTTGGATAGATTGCTGCCTCTGTCCTCATCATATAACACATAATCTGATTCAACCAAACAATCAGTCCTTGGGGTGATTTTCTTTTTCCTCTTAACATTACTCTGGTTGCATACCAACATTTCTTCTGTCATCTGAATATGACCTTCATCCTACTGTATAGATTCTCCTGTTCCTACAGGAAATAAACAACAATCAATGTCACTATCATTATCATTGTCTGTAGAACTTACCTCTGATGATGATGATGATTCTGATTCATCACTACATGCTTGTTCCAGCTCCAGCATGTCTATGCATGCTTCACAAGTCTTCTTAGAATGTGACTCATTATGCAACCTGCACCAGCCATCAATTAGAATATCATTAACAGGTATCTTTAATAATTGACATCGCTTTACCTATTTGGATAAGTGCATCTCAAAATTCCTGAAATGATCTACCTCATTTTCATTCTTAGGGTTACCATCAGATTCTACAATTATTTTATCATCCTAAGGGTCATCATCATGATGATGAACATCGTATATCAAGATTTCTTCTATCCTGACAGTTTGTGGCCTAATGGAGTAAACTCCAGGTTCCACATCCACATACATGATCTCGTTGGTTTTGTTATATTCAGTGATCATGTGCTTCATGTGAGGCTCAGCATCAATTCTTATTTGATTTGGTATCCCTTTCCAGGGCAACCACATGTGACTGAAATCTGTGGACATGTATCCATTAAAGGTTTTAGACTAGTCCTTGCTGAGTAACATCCCATAGGTATTAGGTATATCAACTACCTAAATATCAATATAATATTGGATTCTAGGATCAAATGCTAGCTACATGTGAATGTGAGTTCTACCACACTTACCTCTGTCTTGTCTAGTTGTGTCACTTTCTTTAATGATTTAGCAGGATGCAGGCCTAAAGCATTGCATATGGATAGGGGCATTACATTGGTAGATGCTCCTGAGTCTACTAAATAGTTGTGCATTTTTTTACTGAACATCCTTATGGTAAGGATGAAAGGAGGTGACTCACTCTTGTCTCTATATAAGGTCATGTGGGAGGTCTCTGCAGCTTGAACAGTAGCTAGGACTTTGTGTTTGACATTGGTGTCCCTAGCAGCATGATCTTTACTACCAGACTAACTTGAGGGATGACTATCCTCTTTTAGAGCAGGATCATCTAGTGATTTCATGAATGCTTTCTTTATGGTGGGAGTTTTGAGCAATTCTGACAAGGATAGGCTAATTTTAATCTTTTTTATCTCATCAGCTAGATAGGTGACTAACTTGTCAAATTCATGAGGCAGATGCACAACCTTTGGAGCTGTATTTGGTGATGTTAAATATTGAGCATTGACCTTGGGGAATCCAGGGTTGTTACTCACCTTGGGATTAGGAGGTGTATTGAAGTTGTTCAGAGGCAAGGAAGTGGTCAAAGGACTAGCTAGCCTGTTTGCATTATTTCTCAGGTTGTAGTTATGCTTACCTTGATATTGCTATTGATATGCATGTACCTCCTCATGTTCATTTGAGGGCTCATTTTCATCCTCAAAGGGGAAAACATAATTTGACTCAAAATCCATGGCTGATTCCTCACAAGCCAGGGTGTAATCTTGGTGCGCAGGCACTGTCTGCTGATAAGGATGCTGCATGTAGCTTTCTAGTACTAAGGCAGAGTCATATCCACAAGGAACAAGTTCATTTCCTTCTACATGAGGTTGATTTCCTAAAGTATTGGACACTTTAGCCTGGAAAATACTAGCAACAATTCTAAACTGAGGACAGTCTAACTCTGCATGTGCATTGGTTTTATGAATTCTGCACCAGTTAGTGAGGGCTGCTTCTACAAGGTTGACTCTAGTGGTCTGTTTGGGTTCCCCATGAGGCAAATTGTCTAGGGGTGATGGCAAAGAACCATTGTTTGGCCTAGTGTTCCACACTCTAGGCTATCTGGGAGGATTATTATTGTCATTGTTGTTATAGTTATTGTTGTACCCCCTATCAAGATAATTTGGTCTATCATTGGTATAGCCTCTATTCTGATTAGGCTGGGAATAAAAGTTTTGACTCCTCAAGTGAGTGATCTCAGTAGTAAGTTTCCTTAACTGAGCTGATATTTCTTTGATTTCTTCTTTCTCTTCCTGAACCTTGGCCACTACATTTTCTGTCAAAGGCTTGAAAAAGGAAGATCTATTGTTCTGATTATTTTGGTCTACAACCTGAGGTGCTTGTATTTGTCCTGGATATTATATCATCTGGCCATTTCCATTTGGAGGTGGCATGATACTCAGTGGAGGTATCTATAGTGGTGCTGGCATCATAGCTGGAGGCATCATGGATCCATTAGGTTGCTGCTGGGCAAGATATGTTGGATAACCAAGAAGTGTGGGAAAGGCAATGTTTGATGTTGGAGCAGGAACTAGCTACTGGCTGACCTTGATAGCTTCTTGGAAAGCTAGTGTCAAAGTTGTGCCATTAGGATGTGCTCTCTTGATAAACATGGAAGTTAAAGGATCTAGGGTTGAATAATATATGCTCCTAGCAGCTTCATTAGTTACAATATAAGGAGTAACTAACTTAGATAACATTTTCTAAAACCTAACATTGAAGTTGGCAATAGGTTCTCCTTCAAATCATTTGATTGTGGCAAATAAATGATAGTTCATTGAAGGATCCATAGGTATTTTGAACCTACCAGTGAAAGCTTTCTCTAGGATAGCCCATGATCTGACTGAACCCTGACCAAGACTAATATACCAATTATAAGCTTCTTCCCCTAAGGAAAAAGGAAATAACCTACATACAACGTCCTGATGCTCAATTCTAGCCCTACATAAGGCTTCTTTGAAAGTTCTAATATGATCATCCGCATCCTAATATGGATGATATTTTGGACAAATTTCATCAAGATTCTTTGGCAAAGCATGATATGCATTGAAAGTTAAAGGCGATTCTGTTGCAAAGAATGACATTGCAACCGGTGGAGGTTGAACCTGAGGTATGACTGGTTGAGGTTGAACTTGAGGTGTGACAGGTGATCCTGTAGGTATTTGTAAACCAATAGGAGTTATAGGAGGATGTTTTGGTATGCTCCTGATGCACTAGAACTGGGAGTATGATGGATGTCTACAGTTCTAGGTCTAAATACTCTGACAAGTAACTCTTCAAAAAGTCTGGTGGATCAGGACCTGGTATTTGACGTGAGAGCTAGGATTTCTCAAATTTAAGAAAAATTGGGTGGTTGAGTGTAAATATCAGTTGGAATTTACCAACGAAGGTAGTATTTATGGTCAAAAAGTGAGACTGACAGGATATTTATGAAATATTTGCACGAACAATGCAAATATGAGGTGATATTGAGGTCTGGTGACACTTGCAACCGGATATCAAGTTTCTACAGCAGATTACCTCAAATCTTTAACAAATTTACCTGAAATAAGACATATCTTTGCAAATTCATGATGATTTATGACAAAGCTTGCAATATTTATGATTAATTTTGAAAACTTCACGACAGATTAGCATGCACAAGCTTAAAATAGTAAATCTTTGCGTATTAATTGAAATCTAGAGGTATTTTAGTGTTACCTTACTATCTACATCATCAAATCTGATAAAACCTACTGATGATGAGCTTCTAGCTTCAGGCCCTCCTTCTAGCACCAATTTATGTTGATGATGATGTTAGTCATAAGCAAACATAGAATAAAAGTTACACAGCAACTTTTACTCATCTTGAAAGATACGATGAACTCAAAGAATTCATGATCCCAAGTCTCTGTTAATTAGTTCATAATCTACTGACATTACTCGGTGGTTGATGTGTGTTGTTGTTTCCATTCGGGAGCCTTACGTTTGCTTATCAGTAGGATTCTGCTCCTGTAATGATGCTACACAGAAAGTTTATTCTACATAGTTATTTCTTCAAATAGTGTGTCTATACTTGAATCTTTGCATGATATTTATCAATTGTACATGCTTTAACTTCAAATATGCTATAAATTTTTAGTTATCTACGAGATGTCTGCATATTTCATGTAATTTTCTTTTGATTATCTATTATTTGCAATTGTGATGGTGAATTTATGAAATTAAAAGAAATTAAAAAGAATACTTCAAATTATGACGAATCTTTAGCTATTGAGCCACATACACACTTGATACTATCATTAGGAGAAGAAATCAAACCATATTTTCACCAGGATATTCCATAGCTAGATACAGATGATACAAACTTCGAAGGATAATGAATAAAGACAATACATGCAGACTGATGAGCATTTCAAGGGATACAACAAATCAAAGCATGTATCAAGAATTCAAACATATACTACTCAGGATTTACGATGATTTGTAATCAAAATGGTCTTCTCTTTCATTAAGTATGCAAAAACATGTATGCTTACAATAACTTTGAAATAGGCCCTGATATTTTAGCAAACAAATTTCAATTACGCTTCTGAATGTTTAAAACAAGGCATCCCTGCACCTTTTATAGAATAAGGTGAGGAAGCGGTTACAAATGATCTACAATCAAGATTTATCAATTAAGATCAATGGTGCATATTGCTTTTGACTTGGTCAACTGTCTCTCATGGTACAGGCTGCTAGCTGGCAACCATCTAGGTAACTTATTTTCTTCTAAGTACTCGATGCATATATTTCCCTTGTGGCGCATCTTCATTTACTCCTCAGGTTCTTAAGTATTCTTCATCATCATGATCATCATGATCATCGCTTTCTGTGTCTTCATCACCCTGATGAATATCGCCTTGTATATGGACCTGCATTATTGTCCTGATATTTTCATATGCTTCTACTATTCTTTCAATTTCCACGCCATCCTAAGTTTTGGATTTACTGATGGCATGCTTGTGGGCTTGAAATTTATCTCTGAGCGTCTCCAATTTACCCTTCCTGTTGCTCAATGTTTCATTGTAGTTCTCCACCCTGACTTTGATCCTCATGATCTTGTTCATTGTTTCTTCTATTAGGTGGGTGAGAGGATCATCATCCATTAGCTGGAATTTATCATGCAAAGATTTTATGGTAAAGTCTGCGTCTTGGTTTCCAATTTTACCCTCTACTTTTCCCTATAAGGCTTCTAGGACTTTTGCTTCATAGGACATCATGCTATGCAGTTTCACACTGATATCTCTTAGTTTACTGTTGCACTTCTTCAGTACATCACATTCAAACCTGATGTCTTTATACCAAATATCCACTAGCATGGCAGTGTTATTATCCAGCACCTGATAATTTATCAGGATCTGAGGATTAATCCTCTTTATTTCACTCAGAGCACCCAAGGTTTTCTCTAACTAGAATGACCTTCTTCCAGCCTCATTCTGTAATTTATTAACCTTCTTCCTTGAGATACTCAAAGAATTCCACCTCTACAAAGAGGCTCTCACTACTTCCTCAGCTCCTGTTAGTGTTGATGACATCCATTTCCTCATGATCATTGACTCATGCCTCATAAGGTCTAATTTATTAACCTCCTCTTGAGAAATTGCAGTTAATGGGACTGCCTGATCTGATGATGTATTGTCAGGGTTAATCAACCCTTTTATGTATGAATGCAGTTGAGAAATCTGCCCTATATGCTACTTATCCCTCTCCTTTTCTTTCTTCACCCTTTGGGTTAAAGAATCAATTATATCCTTCCCTTCCTGACCCTCTTGGTCTTCATTGGCAAACCCCAAGTCGACTGTGGTGATCTGGAATTCTTCTAGGGTGATTTTTTGCTTTCTCCTTTTCAACAATGGGAAGTGCTACGTAGGCGGTCCTTCTGCCCATAGCAAGATCTCTCCTAATTGCAGATGTTAATCTGGCTTTCCTCTTAGGCTTCATGATGGTTTCTGAAAACAATGTTGAAACATCAAATTCTTGAATCTCAGAACCTAATTCCATACCTATTTCTTTCTCAAGCCATTAAGGTACTTGATCTCCAGATCCTTGGTGTCTGTCATCATCATCATGTCCACCCTCATCTCCAACATCTGTCTCTATTCTCAATGGAGAGGGTGACTTCCTTATTTCTTCCTCATGATATTCTTCATGAGGGGGATCCTTTTGTATTTCTTCTTCTTGAGGAACTTCCTCTTGAGGGGGAGGATCATGCTGTGTATCTACATGCTCGTCCTAGATGTGATCTTTTACTCCCTCCTTTTGTGTCACATCCACTCTGGGAATTTCCTCATCCTGAGGTATATTTGTATCTATGGATATCATTGTATTTGAACTAGGTGCATCTACCTGATCCTGGATCACATTTTGCTCCGCACCTGATGTATATACCTCCTAGGTCTTAAGGTCCTCATGACCTGATGTTTCTTTATCATGTGATGTTTCTTGAGTCTAGGGGGCATCATCACCTGATGTGTCTTTATCATTCCCGCCTTTTTGCTAGACTTCAACTATTTTGGGCTCAGTAGGTATTTCTTGTTGTTGCTGACCCATATCTAGAATACTGCTCTCTATTTCCACCAACTTGACTTCCTCAATATTTTCTATTTTCTTAGGTGTACCTACTTGATGTTCTGGACTTACATCCTCTCTATATGTTAGGTCGATTACCACAGGGCTGGTTACCTGATCAACTAAATTATCAAGCCCTATTTGTTGGGCTACCTTCTCTAGACTATTTCTTTCTCTTGGTTTGTTTGCTTCAACTCTTTTAACATCACCATCTGTGCTGATGGAGTTCCATGTGGGGTCATGCGAGTGTTAGAAGCAAGGGTCTCCATCTGCTGAGAAGCTACGTTTTGTAGCACCTCATCATCTAATAGGTCCACAGTTTCCTCCAATGAGAAAGGACCACCTTGGCCTACTCCAGTGGCTTCTTTTGCTTGCTCTTTAGCCTTCTCAGACTTAAATTGAATGATGGTAGGAAGTGGCACATCATGTTGCAATTCTTTGTTGAATACTTTACTACCAGCTCCCCTTAATACTATAGGGTCATGTCTTATCTCACCCCTCATAGATGTTTTCTATCTTTTAGGTGGTGATGCCACTAGGGGTGCCTTCCTCTTTCTTGTCACTATCATGGGATCATCTTCTGCAAGCTCTTTATTCACTGGCTCCTCCTCAAGAATGATATCCTTTTCCATATTCTACCATGAGGTTTGGCCCTTATCTTTTACTGCTACAGTCTCCACAGCTGGCCTTAGGATTCTTTTTGTACTTGGTTTATCCACCAAAGGCTGTGCAGATGAGGCTGATGCCTATCCTGATGCAAATGCACCTTCAATTGGTACATCAATTCTTTCAATTATTACCCCCTTAGGTTCACTATTAGTCTTCCTTCCTCTGGGGGGTCTTTTACTTTGTTTCTAAGGTGGCTGCCTTTCTCCATTAGATTTTCTCTTCTCAACAAGAAAGTCATCATATTCTTCATCTGGAATCTCCTGCCTTTTCCTCTTGTTATCTACTGTGATAGCCACACCTTTCTTCTTCAGTGTATTGATTTATTCATTTACCCATGATTGAGTCAACTGCAGCACCCCACATGTAAACTGATCTAATGAAATGTCTTCAGGTTGCGTTAGGCCCACTGATAAGCAAACGTAAGGCCCCCGAATGGAAATAGCAACACACATCAACCATTGAGTAAAGTCTGTATATTATGAACTAATTAACGGAGACTTGGGATCATGAATTCTTTGAGTTCATTGTATCTTTCAAGATGAGTAAAGGTTGTTGTGTAACTTTTATTCTATGTTTGCTTATGACTAACATCATCATCAACAGGTAACAAAGGGATTGATGAATGAGAAGGCTGGGGGGGCATTGGATTAGGATTGAAATTAGATGGAATTTGTTGTTGTTACATGAATAAAGGTATGGAGGATGATGTATTAAATGAAGGTTGTGGTTTTTGGGCTAAGATTTGTTGTTGTTGAATGAGGGCTTATTTGTTTTAACTCTTTTGTTGAAGATATAAGGTGAGGGGACTTGGTATGTGTGAAGATGAAGCATGGGTAGGGATCTAGACCTGTGAGGTTTGAGGTAAAGTTATTGTTGAATAGGTTTGAGGTATGGATGTGTTGGGTTGATATGAGTGATAGATTGGTTGTGAGGTTTGAGGTAAAGTTATTGTTGAATAGGTTTGGGGTATGGATGTGTTGGGTCGATATGAGTGGTAGATTGGTTGTGATAAAGATTCATAAGAGGTGGATGGAGATGACTTATAAAGTTGGGATGTTGATGTGGTAGAATGTTGAAATTGTGAAGATAATTTAGTTGTGTCAATTGAAATCTAAGATCTGCCTCTTGTTGTAGTGATTGAGTTGTTGTGATTGGACAAGTTGCTATTGTGATTGGACGAGTTGTTGTTGTAGCTGAAGGACTTGGGGATTAATGGATGTTGAGGTTGAGACCTAGGTAGGATTATAGTTTTGTGAGGTTGAGGGCATGGAAGGAAAATCTTAGGTTGTGTTAAGATAATAAAAATGTTCTTGTGGATAATGATCATCATAGATATGTTGAAGCTCTTGTATTTCCTCATGTTCTTGGGATGATAGTGATGTTAGTGGAGGCCAATATTGGGAGATATATGGTTCATGGGTATCAAAATATGCATCATGATCTACCAAATTCTCATCATTATTAGAGCCAGGAGGGCCTCCACGAAGTATGAGTTTTGGTTTTTGATTTGTCCTAGATTTGTTGATGGTCACAACCATTTTGACGATTAAGGATTGGACTAAGTTAAGGATGGAATGTGAGTAGGATGATGATAAATGAATTAGGTGGGAAATGGATGGATCAATTGAAAGAGCTTCTTAGGATTCAAAGTGACAAGATTCTTCTTGAGATGTGACACTGAAGGATGATAGGTTCCTAATTTTGAAGACCAAGTTAATGATATAGGGGACAAGTTGTAGTGGTGATTAGAAAACACAATATGATGATTTGAAATGAATGGATGAAAAGAATGTCTACGGGTGATGATCAGGCAAGCACACATGTCAATCATATAAGACACACAACAATCAGATTGGTTGTTTTGTTTTGATGATATCTTGATGTTTTGCAAACACTTGTAAACATGCACAATCCTAGGCTAGGAAAGGACAATACTTGCTAAGTTCCCACTTGGTTTTACCTAGCTGGGCTTACTTATGGTGTATAGCTCTAAGAACTTGGGCACGGGCTCCCCCTTATAGTGCACTCACTTCTCAGGCACACCAAGTTCTAGGTCCTAGGACACGTAGATCCTAAGGTACCTTGCTATCTCTGCCATAAGTCGTGAAAATGTGGGACGGCTATTAGAGTTTCCTCCTGTATCAACAAGTAGAGTGTTTTTGGCCACTAAACAAAGGTTCATAGTGAATATCCAAGGGACCAGCACCCCATGAGTATCCAGCAAGCCACTTAAGGCTCTATCTAACCCTACTAAGAGTTTAATATACACTAAGGTACGCCTCCTTTCGAGCTAGCACTATATGGTGAGTGCTAATATTGGTTAGACTTGGATTTCACCTTATCCTCAATTTATATAGCGGGCCGGATGAAAGTCCCACTTGGGGTCACAAATGAGTTCTCCTTTCAGATGTGTCTCAAGGGCAGGCCCACTCTAAAGGGTAACAAAGGCAAGGAAGCATATTGTTTTTGATCTCCCAGATCGCACAAAATGCAAGGAGAGAGCATTCACAATGCCTTTGCCTCACACTCACATGGGGTTCATTTAAATTCAAAATCAAATGTGTGGGTGGTTATACAAAATGTCAAAGGAATGCTTTTGATTCTCAAGATCATCGAATGGCGCAAGAGAAGAGCATACGCATTCAATGACAAAATTGCAAGCCACAAGACATCTCAAACACTTGTTAATTTTAACCCTTGCTTATGATGTGATCTAATCTATGAAAATAAGACACGATGTTTCAAGATTAGATTCTCTGACAATAGAACCTGCAACACACTAATTAGTAGTTTGCAAAAATTTGTCTTTGATAGGTGTAAAGCTGTAAGGAAATGATAGACCAGGATGAATGATCCTGCAAAAGTCCACACGAAATGTTAAATGTGAGATATTTGATGCTTTCAAATGACTGAATTTAAAATGATTATAATAGAAAATCTAAGATGAATTTGAGAAAAATTAGCTTTTCGATGGCTGCAAAAATGTAAAAATCTGATAAAAAAAAGTTATGTCAGTTTGATAAAAACAGCCTCCTAGGGCTAGACGTGGGCACTTTGGTAGTTAAAATTTGTCTCTGGCAGTTTGATTTATGTTTGGTCTCGTAGGATCTGTATGGTCTACTTTGATGGTTAAGTGTATTGTTTTCAGCTTACCAAACGATTGAAGAAAAAGTTAATATTTAAACTGCATGTCATTGCCATGTTTACTTGAATGCTTACTATTGACTAACAACTGTGAATTGTTTGTAATCATATATGTCAAGAAGTATCCATGGCTATGAAGAGTTTTAACCTAGAAATAGTTTACTATGTCTGAGTGTGCAGAATGTGCCAAAGTTAGCACTAAAATCATCAATCATTGAAATTCCAATAAAAAATGCTTAATAGTCAAATTACAAAAAGTGAATGCTTCAAAATTCAGTACTTAAAAAGCCACGATTAAGTAATTGAAGATAGTCAAGCACTGCGAATGCAACCAACACCATCACCAATGACAATAATTGAAGGATTCAAGATAGAAGATCAAAAATATATCAACCATAGATGAAAAATACACCAGCTATAGTAAGTGGCAGTAGCAGTTCCATGGTAGTTATAGTGGGGTTTGAAATGCTCAATGGAAACCACATCTATGTTTTAATTCCACATTTTCCAAACTTGCCTCAAAGGATAACGCTCAGTAGTCAAAAAGCACCTGAGACACAAGGCAACAAAAATTAGTGAGAAAGAGAATACAAAAACAAGAAACAGTTGAATCGGTTGAATGAGAGTTACAATATAGCCATCGGTTGGGGATCCTCACACAATGACAAACACTTGAAAGTAATCCCTTGTGGGAAGAGAAAATCATGTCTGTATAAATGCGCAACAATCATATGCTTGAAATAAAGGTGCCTCAAATACAGTTCCTACATGCCAAGGAAGGAGCACTGAAATGAATGTTATCAAGCACAAACTGCTTCAGGAGGATTTCTCTAGGCCATAAGTCTTTAGATGCAACAAATAAAAGTCCATTTCAGTTCAAATGTGCCTCCATTCTAGAACATTCGTGCCTCCAAATCCTTTTAAATGCTCCATAGAGATGAATCTCATTGGATATATGGTAATCTACAGGTAGTTAGGGTTCTTTGTTTCAATGACCAAGCAGAATGTGTGGAGAAAATCACAGTGTGTGTGGTTGAATATATTGAAATAGCAAAATGCCAAGGCCAAGAATTTCAAAAGGCTGCTTAAAATAGATAAAGACTAGCTAAATGGACTTGCAAATTGAACCTCAAGATCGTTCCAAAAGTGTATCAAAAACCTACAAAAAAAAACTCAACAAGAGCACTTGCAAAGCAATGGAGTAAGAAGGAGGGTTCACGTCAGGTTCACCATTGTATGTAGCATAAAAATATGAATAGCAAACAGATTTCAAATACTTCAAAACCCTAAACTCATATTGAATGCCCCATCATAAGACAAATTAAAGTTAACTATAGAGATGAAAAATTAAATGTAGAAACCAAATAAGATGTTACCGAAGGTGTTAAATGTGGTTGCTCGGAAGATAGATACATAACTCTAATGTCAATTTTACCAGGCTTGGTAATTGGAAAATAGCTAGGTTTTTATAAAAGTTGGGAAAATGGTTCTAAAGTGGTTTGATCGGTTGAACGGGAAAATGTAGGTAAATAACGAGTATTTGTTTATGTGAACCATAAATAATAAATTAAGTTTATTAATCTTTATTTATTATTTATGGAAGGATTTTAGGTTTAGTAAATAATAAATTAATTTTAATTTATTATTCACAAGATATGGTAAAAGGTAAAAAGATTTAATTAATTAATTAAAATTGATTAAACTTTAGGGAATTAAGGGTGGATTAAATATAAGTGGAAATTTAATTAATTAATTAAAATTAATTAAATTTCATGTGAAGGGAGGAATTAGGAAATTGATCATAGGTCATTTTTTCATGTCTATAGTGGCTGCATGTGATACCTGCCAATGTAAGAAGGGTGAAACGAGACTCGTTGGATTGCTCAAACTCTTGCCCATCCATACACGGATTTGGATAGATATTTCTATGGATTTCATTAAGGGGCTTCCTAAATTTAGAGGGAAGATAGTGATCTTAGTTTTGGGTGATCACCTCTCAAAATATAGTCATTTTTGTGCCCTCAGCCATCCCTATATCGCCTCCTCAGTCACACAAATTTTCATGGACCAGATCTTCTGTCTTCATGACTTCCCTTCTTCCATTGTCTCAAATCGTGATGCAACTTTCATCAGTCATTTTTGGATAGAACTATTTCACCACACTGGCACCAAATTGAAGATGAGTTCTAGGTATCACCCACAAATAGATGGTCTGACTAAAATTATCAACAAATGTTTGGACACTTATCTTTGTTGCTTCACCTCATAACAACAACATCAGTGGGTAAAGTGGCTCCCTCTCACTTAATGGTGGTACAATACCTCCTACCACACTGCATCTAACATGACTCCATATGAAGCAGTCTATGGTCAAGCACCACCAGTGCTCCTTCCATACTCCCCTAGTAGTTCATGAGTTTAGGCAGTTGACACGGTTCTCTACACCCAGGATCAGATTGGGCATCATAAGCTGGCTCCTTCTTCCCGTGTTCATCCAGTATTTCATGTCTCTTGTCTAAAGAAATTTCTTGGCACCAACGACAGAACACAAACTATTTTACCACAACTAGATAATGAAGGATCCATCCTTTTAGAGCTAGAGGTAATCCTTAACAGGTGCACTCGTCATCTTTGCTCCCAATCCATCACAGAGGTATTAATTTAGTGGCATGGAATGCACCCAGAGATTGCTACATGGGAACCACTCCTTCAGATTCAGTAACAATTTCCACATCTTACGCTTTGAGGACAAAGCTTTTCTAAGAGGGAGGAGATGTTAGGAACCCGTGTTTAACCCTTCTCTTTACTTTGTTAGTATATTACATTTGGACACATATGCTTTGTAAGTCGTCTCGTGAGTATATTGTATTATCCCGCATTCATGGGAAGTAATAGTTGTTTAGATTAGACTTAGTATATAAGTACGTGTTGAGGCCAATGAAGGATCCACGAATTTATTGTATTGAGCTTACTCAAAGGAGGTTGCCCCTTCGAAGTGGCCTACGATCAATAAATTCCTTCTTTGTTTCTGCTATTTATATATTTCTGCTATTTTCGTGCATTTTTCATTATGTTGTTGCAGGAGGTTCCTCTCACAACATTAGATACACCATGTCACCTACCTCAAATGATCACTCAGTTCTCTACTGATCTGCATACTACTTCTGTTGATTTTGAGCTTTCTGTATGTTCTCTTTCAAAGACCTCATAATATCCTGACTCTCCTAGAGAAGGTCTTTGGCCTTAGGCACTCTACTATCACCAAACAACAAATCAACAAACCTTAGTGCCTCATACTTGTACAATGCCATAAAGGGTGACATCTGAATGGACATGTGATAAGTGGAGTTGTAACAATATTCTCCCAGGTGAAGCCACTTTATCCATGTCTTATGCTGCCCTAAGACATAATTGTGAAGATATCCTCCACCCATTTATTAACTATCTTTGTCTAACCATCTATCTGTGGGTGGTAGCTCGTGCTAGGGGTGAGCTCTATCCCTATCAACCTGAAGAGCTCCTGCCAAAAATTACTAAGGAACCTGTTGTCCCTATCACTGACAATATTCTGTGGCAACCCATGAAGTTGAAATACCTCACAAAAGAACAACTCTACAACCTGAGCTACAGTGAAGGTGGTAGGGATGGAAAAGAAGTGTGCATACTTTGTCAATCTATCCACTACCACAAAAATACAATCCCTACCTTGGACTTTTGGTAACCCTATGATAAAGTCCATCAAGATGCTATTCCAATTCCTCTCTGGAATGGGTAGGGGCTACAATAATCCTTCTAGAAATGAGTGCTCCTGTTTATTCTGCTAACATATCAAGCACTCT
Source organism: Cunninghamia lanceolata (assembly GCA_027924645.1). Lineage (NCBI taxonomy): Eukaryota > Viridiplantae > Streptophyta > Pinopsida > Cupressales > Cupressaceae > Cunninghamia > Cunninghamia lanceolata. Next base: position 23,809,738 of record BSBN01000582.1, read on the forward strand.
CTCACAGACTGCATCACTTCTATCTTGAGGCCCTTCAAGGTGAACCTTTCTCTAACCTATCTATAAGTTTTGAAGTATCCTGCATGCCTTGCCATAGGCAAATCATGGAATGCCCTCAAAACTTTCTTCTTCATCTATGAACCTAGCACCAAGAAGATCCTATCCTTGTAAATGATCAAATCATTTACCACTGTGTACCTATCATCCTTGATCGTGCCATCAATTATTCTAGTATCCCAAGCATCCTTAGCATATTCAGCAAATATAATCTCCCTCCAATCATCTGCAATGGCACCTAATGAACACAAATGGGGCCTCTTGGATAAAGCATCGGCAACAACATTTTTCTTACCTTTGACGTAAAAATGTCAAAGTCATAGGCTTGTAACTTGTTGACCCACTTCTGTTGCCTCTCATTCAAATCTTTTTATCCAAGGAAATGCTTCAAACTATTATGATCTATCTTAACTACAAATTTGCTGCCCACCAAATATTGTCTGAATTTAGCCAATGCATGCATTATGGCTAACATCTCCTTGTCATAAATACTATAACTTTGTTCCACACTCCTCATCTTTCTGCTCTCAAATGCTATGGGCTGCTTATCCTACATAATCACGGCACCAATTCCTTCTCCTAAGGCATCACAATGCAACTTGAAGGGTTTGCTAAAATATGGTATGGCCAACATAGGAGATGAACTCATAATCTGTTTGAATTTGTCAAAGCACTCCTATGTACCCCCTATGCAATTAAAAGCATCCTTACGAATCAAATCTATGAGGGGTGCAACTAACTAAGAAAACCCATTCACGAACCTGTAGTAATATCCACATAGACCAAGGAATCCCTTCAACTGAGTGAGATTCTTTGGTGGTGGCCAATCCACTATTGCCTGAATCTTCTCCGGGTCTATCTTCACGCTGCCAGCACTGATAATATGACCCAAGTAAAGCAACTCGGTCACCCCAAATTTGAAAGGAAGCTAGGTGTGCGGAAAATGCCTCCTTCACTAATCTAATAAGGGGAGGAGAGTACAAATTCAATTTTATCCTTACTATTACATCAATGTTAAACCCCTAACAGAGATATTGTAGCAAACACATAAATAAGAAAGTGAGATAGAAGAAGAGAGACACAAGATATACGTGGGGAAAACCCTTATTGAGTGAAAAACCCCACACTCCAAAACTTGCACAATGTATTATCAAAACTAAAATGGTTTACAATACACTTGCAATGCAAGCTCTCAGAAGTCTTCGACACTTGTATCTAGAGACAAACCGGCAGCATAACAGTACCTATCAAACCTGTAATACATCTCTCAAAAGCGCCTGTTTATATAACAAATACAAGGCAAATATGGCTCCACATAGGGATGGGCATCCAACATGGCCTCATGGCCCAAAACACATGCCTATGGACACTTGTCCAACTCTGTAGGATGCTCCTAACACTTGTCAAGTCACCCCATCCCAAGGAGGTCGCCAGATGCTCTTATGACTCTTACAACCGTCATAGAATCTGTCATAGTTGTCATAACTTATAGTGGTAAAAGAATCTATCATACACATGCTATAAATAGCATATTCTCTTATAACATGTCATAGTCCACCTTGGGGTGCCCAAAGATACTCTTCGACACATGTCTTCACCTATCATAGAATCTCCTATTTCTGACTCTTACATGTCATAACTTTGTCATAGGAATCTGTCATGACCATTATGGTCAATATTCCCTTACACAACATCCAAGATGCCGACACATGGCAAAATATTCCTACCACTAAGTGGGATGCCTATCTTCTCATGTGAGGACAAAAATACATGTGGTCATATGCCATGTAGGATGACACATCACCGTGCCAACTCCCACAATATGACAACATAGGATTTACATCCAATTAATACAATAGGTAATTAATAAATAAATACAATGTAAAAATACAAGGAATTACCAAGGTTGAGACACCTTAATTCCCAACAAAATGTACACTTTGACATTTTTGCATAAAGTGACTCTCTCTCTAGAATGCTCAACACAATGTCAATGTGTTTCAAGTGTTCTTCCCTTGTCTTGATGTAAATCAAAATATCATCAAAAAATATCAAAACAAACCATCTTAGCTGCTCACAGAAAACTTTGTTCATGCAAGACTAGAAGGTGGCTGGTGCATTTGTCAAGCCAAATGGCATGACTAGGAAATCAAAGTGCCCATAGTGACACATGAATGTTGTCTTCTCTACATCCCCATCCTTGACCTAGATTTGATGATACCCAGATCTCAAGTCTATCTTGGAGAAGTAACAGGCCCTAGGCAACTCATCAATCAACTGATCTATCCTTGGAATAGGGTACCTGTTCTTAATTGTTTTCTTGTTGAGTTCTCTACAGTCGATGTACATTCTAAGAGTCCTATCCTTTTTCTTCACTAACACCACTAATGATACAAATGGACTCTTACTTGGTCTGATATGTCCCATCTCGAGAAGGTCTTTGATAGATTTCTCGATTTCATCCTTATATCTTTTTGGGTGCCTATATGGGGTAGTAATTACTGGCTTTACACCCTCCTCCAACTTGGTCACATGCTCAATACCCCTGTCAGGGGGTCTACCTGGTGGAATATCACTAAACACTTTGGTGTGTTTATTCAAGAGAGCCTGTATGTCAGGTGGGTACTCTCACTTCTGTTGCTCTGAAACTGCAAGCATCACCATCACCTCTACTGTCCACTACACCTGATCATGTTGAATCAATCTCTCCATCCGCTTGAGAGAAACAACTCTCAACCCACCATCTAAAATGCCCCTAAGCATATGTCAAACTTCGTTCACCTCAAACTTCATTTCCATCATCCTCAAGTTGAGGGTGAACTCACCTATCTCATGTAACCATTTCATACCCAACACTACATCTATATCACCCATGCTGACAACATAGAACTCTGACTGGCAAGTGTAATTATTTAGCTGGATGGTCAAATTGGGTATCCTCCTCATGCAAGTGAGTATGAACCCATCATCTACCTTCACCTTAAACCCCTCGAATTCCTCTATCTTCAATCCCCTCTTTGCAACCAAGCCCTCATCTATGAAGTTATGAGTGGCACCTCTATCCAACAATGTAATGCATCTCTGTCCACCCAACACTCCTCGGATCCTAAATGACCCTTCTCTCTGAATGCTCGAGATATGGGCTGTAGGTAGAGACGTCTCCTCATCCTTATCTAATACTTAAAATGCAACATCGAACCCTGAATCATTGTCTTTTGTATTCTACTCTAAATGTGTCTTCGACTCCACAGACTCATCGGCTGAAAAAGTACTCAATTTATTTTACCTTTCCTAGGGCAACACACTTGTGCTTAGGATCCCAAGGCTCTCTGTAGTGAAAACATAGTTTCTTCCTTCTGAGATCATTCAACTAGTCATTATCTAATCTAGAAGAACTCTTATGTGGCTGGTGTCTTGAGTCCTTATGGAAAGGTTTCCTATCTCTCTCCTTATCCCTCCTATGCTGGAAGTTCTTGTTCCAAAATTTTCTCCTCCATGCGGAAGACTCCATATCACAGGCCTTCTTCATGGCCTCCTACAATGACATAGGGTCCAAACCCTTCACCCATCCTCGTAGAGGATCAAACATACCATCAACAAAGAGCATGATCAACCTCCTTTCTGATATATCTAAAACCATGATGGAAAGATCCTAGAACTCTGAAATAAATGAGTCCACTGAACCACTCTGTCTCAACTGTGTTAGCTCCTTAAATTGCAACTCAGGGTCTTTCTTGTCGAGCCTATATATGAGTCTAGATGTGAACCCAACATATGATGTAATCTAGTCATGTCCCAGAGTTACCTTCCCATTACTCCACCAGTTGTATGCACTGCTCTCCAAGTGCAAGGTTACATATGTGATGGCATCAATCTCTGGCATGGGGCTGATCTGGAGATAACTGTCTAACTTTTGGATCCAAGCTCTTGCTGAAATTTTTCCTGAACCATCAAAGTAAGGTAAATTCATTTTACTGACTTTCTTTTGGAGCTCATTATTCTGCTACCTGTTACCTCCTCTGGGTCTATGCCTCATCCTAAGATCTAAATAATCCCTGAAAGTCATCTCAGCCTAAAACTCTATACTAGAAGCCTGCCAATCTCTAAAGATCTTATCCTGAAATTCCACCTATGTAGCATCCCATTCAGGAATCTCATTCCTTGGCACAAAGATGGGAATGCCTAGTCTATCAGCAGTTGTGAGCTGTGTAGCAGCTTGGTTATTCACTGAAGCCTCTCCACCAAGATTCATGTATCTATTCCTGTCACCATTATTTCCATTTCCATTCCATTCTCCATTACCTCGGTCTCTATGTCTGTCTCCGTCATTCCGATCCCTATTTCTGTCATTTCAATCTCGATTTTGGTCTCCATTATTCCTGTCTCTGTTATTCTTGTCTCCATTATTCCTATCCTCATCCAACTTAGGGAATAAATAGGTGAGAAGTCATGTGAGTGCCTCCTGGGACTTGTCCATCCTATTAATCAACTGCTATTGTCCTCTCGTGAAGCCATTAAGAATATCTCGTGTACTAGGCTCTCTGATTTCCCTATCTCCCATTTCTATAGGATGTTCTAGAAGCACACTAGAAAAATGATTTGTTCTTGGAACTTCAAGATTTTCCTCACTATACAATACTAATGGCTGCTCCCTAGCAGCTAGAATCTCTGTATCTGATTCAAATGGATCAACCTATGATAATTCTCCTTCCTGTATTCTCTACGGATTCCATGTACCTAGTATGGGTCTAAAGTTATATCTGTCTATATGTTGCATGTCTCATTTTTATCATCTACATGTCTCACAGGATGGCAAGATCTTTAGCTCTGATACCACTGTAATGTGTTGTACCTATTTGTAAATTTTTAAAATCTTTTTATGTGTTTTTTTTTTTTTTTTTTTTAATTTTTAATGTGGTCTTTCAGAACTAGATAGGAGAATGCAGAAGGGGTTTTTAGTTGTCCTGTAGATGTGCTGATGGAGCATACAAAATAGAGCATATATGGAAAACCTAGAAAATATACAAGGAATCTGAAGAAACTAATGGATACCCAGATAGAAAAATGACCAAATATTAATTACTATGACATACCCATATTGATTTTTACAACTTGATACATATGCTAAGAGTGCACCAGCAGGTGGGTATCATAGAAATCACCCTGAATCTCCCAAGATCATGAAATACAATGCATACAAGAGGTATCAGCAGCAACCATACTCCAAAACACCAAGAATGAGTGAGAAAAAGAAGTTGGAATCAGATATTTGTGAGTGCACAAGGACCCACATCCTCCATGAAGGTGTACGGCCTGGCTGCAAGCAAATGCAACTCAGAACAATTGTAACTCTTCCCTAAAATCCTCTCAAAATGGTTGTCTTTAGCTACAAACCCTAGGTGACAAAGTTGGAAGAGGTATTATGCTCAAATATTAACTCAAACAGCTATAAATAGAGGTACAGCCAGCACAAGGAGGGTATGACCAGCAAGTAGTGACTACAACAATCTCAAATCTCTCCTCAAATGCTTCAAAAATTGTACCAAGTATGTTGCAATCTAATGGCTATCAAATCTGCAAGTGTAGATAGCAATGAAACCTCAAACCATCATCCAATGGACTCCATTTCGGCACAACGGTGAACACTAGATGCATTCACCTCAAGAGGCACCTTTGGGTGATCTTCCACACCTATATAATGTCGTTACTCAGGGAAGTTTTCATCTCCAAGAACCTAGTTTGAATCCTCAAACCCTAGCAGAGCTCACAAAGAGAAATTCTCAAACATAGCATAACACAAATGAGCCTTTTTCCATCTTTTATTTACCTCCTCAAGTTGGGCATTGAAATTAGAGAGGGAACATTATAATTTTAAATTCACTTTTCACTCCTAGGGATGGGCACCCAAGGTCAAGACTTGCCTTATGTCTTCATTTTCCAAAAAGTCACTTTTCCTTAATATTTATAAAATTCCAATTAAAATATAACATTAATAATCGTCAGACTTTAAAATAAATATGAAGATGGTCTCGGAATGCAATGATCTATGGCTTGTCAAAAAGCCCTAGACGAGACGAATCTGAACCCACTTTAAAAATCCTGAACCGATACTAAGCCTAGACTTACTAAAAATAGTAAGTAATGACCAAGAGCAAACTGCACCAACTATGAGAGTGCCAACTGGATCCACTGAATGCGAACCATCTCTCCATCACCGACAAATATCTTCAAGGCCAACTAACTCCAGTTCCCTACCAAAATTGGTAGTCCACAAGAACTAAATGATGGACTAACCATGTATCCAAAACGGGACATTACATTGAGGGTATAGGGTAGAGGGTTGAGAGTTTACAGTTGAGGGATAATGTTCAAGGTTGAGTGTCTAAGATATAGGGTTCAGGGTTTAAGGTTGAGGGTATAAGACATATGGATGAGGGTTGGGGGTTTAGGGCATAAGTATAGGGTTGAGGGTATAGGGTATAGGGTAGAGGTTTGAAGGTCGAGGGATAATGTTCAAGGTTGAGTGTCCAAGGTTAAGTGTACAAGGTATAGGGCTTAAGGGTATCTAGGGGTTGAGAGTTTAGGGTTTAAGGTTTGAGGGATTAAGGGTTTAAGGGTTGAGGGATTAGGGTTTAAGGCATAGTGTCAAGGGTAGAGGATTTAGGGATAGGGTTTAGAGTTAAAGGTTTAAGGGTTGAGGATTGAGACTTTAGGGATGAGGGTTAAGGGATTAGGGTTTAAGGTATAGTGTTGAGGGTATAGGGTTTAGGGATATGGGTTTAGGGTTTAAGGTTTAAGGGTTGAGGGTTTAGGCTTTAGGGATAGGGTCTAGGGTTTAGGATTAAGTGATTAGGGTTTAAGGTATAGTGTCAAGGGTTGAGGGTTTAGAGATAGGGTTTAGGATTTAAGGTTTAAGGGTTGAGGGTTAAGGCTTTAAGAATAGGGTTTAGGATTAAGTGAGAGACCTAGATGGCTAAGGATGGATGGAGAGGTAGACAAGGAGTGACTGAGAGACATAGAGAGGGGAGAGGTAGAGAGGTGAGGGGGAGATTAAGGTGAGAGATAGAGAGGTGAGGGGAGAGATAGAATAAAATGAGAGAGTGAAGTTGACAACTTGAGGGAAAGATGGGTGAGGAGGGAGAGAGGTGGCGAGGAAGGGAAATATATAGAGAGCCCTAAGAGATATACAAGTGAGAGATGTACAACCTAGGGAGAGAGGGGTGAGAGACATAGGGGAGAGATGGGGGTGAGGCAGATAGGGGAGGATAGGGGAGGATAGGGGTGGATAAGGGTCAAGGGTTTAAGGCTTTATGGCTTAAGGGTCAAGGGTTTAGGGTTTAAGGGTTGAGGGATTAGGGTTTAGGGTTGAGGGATTAGGGTTTAAGGTATAGTGTCAAGGGTAGAGTGTTTAGGGATAGGGTTTGTTGCAAGTATGTGCCTAATTGGTGTTGTCATTGATGTCAACATATTCTTATTTTCATTGGTGTCTACTGCATCTTATTCTATTACTTGTTTAGAAGACTTGTATGTTGAGGATATTGAGAAAATTAGCCTCTTCGGAAGAAACTAGTGAGCTATAGAGAAGTGCAATATAGACAGTGAGTTGTATGCTGAAGAATAGTCTGGTAAACTACTCTACATTTATTTTTGTTTGAAGTTCATGGTCTATGGATTGGAAGTAAGTTAGAGGTATGACTAAGGATGCTACATTTTAGGTTTAAAGCCTCTGCATGAAGATCTGAGTGAGTTGTGTTCACCAGAGTGAAACCTACTTTTTCTATAAGTTCAGTTGGAACAGGAAGAAAGTATTCTTTCCACATTCCTCTGCAATAAATTATTTTTCTCTACAGTTCAAGAGGGAAGTCTGGGATGATGATAGGTGCCTACATTTGCAATGGTTCATGGTTTCGTGGTCCACAAGCTATATTTCTTTTATGACAGTTGAAGACAGTGAAGTTCATGTGTTCCGATGAGAAGATTCCTATGGATAAAGTGGTTAAGGTTTGTGTGGTTGCTCCTTATGATTATAGTATGCTTGTGGATGTCTCCTAATCATGTTCCTATCTGGACTTTGGTCCATGTTAAGAAATTGAGATTGTGTTTGAAGATTGTTCCCAGATAATATAGTGTGTAACCAATCTTGGCCAACCTGGTTAATCCCAGTGATTGCAGAGATCTCCAGAAGATTGTGGAAGCATGTTGTGGCATGGAAGATTATGTTTGAGTCCCATCTAAGGCATGGCATGATCTGCATTTCATTTCCTTTGCACAATGTTGTAATAGGTCATGACGTATTTTATAAATGTTTGTACTACTGACCTTGGAGATTGTTCTAATGGTTGATGATTGTGATGCAGACCTTGATGATCATTCCAAGGTTGATGTAGTGTATAAATACTTTTAATTGAGTCATGGAAAAAGTGTCCTTGACCGGAAGTGAAAAGATATTAAGAAAGGTCCAAAAGGCAGAGCAGAGAAGAGGCAGAGGAAAGAAGAGGAAGAGCAAAGAAGAGGAAGAGCAGAGCAGAGGAAGGGTAGAGTAGGGGAATTATTATACTTCAGTCACAAATATAGAAATGTGTTGATCATGGAAGTGAGTCTGGTAGTAAGATGCTAGTAGGGTTTAACAACCCTCAAGGTTTAACAACCCTTATTGTAATCTTGCTAAGTTTAGGGTTGAGGCAGTGAGCCTTCTAGACCTAGTTATTCTTCATGGTAGTAAGCTAGTATGTTTTGGCCCGTGGAGTGACCAAACCTGAACATCATTATTTCATGATTGCAATATATATTGAGAGTTAATCCTCTCTATGGTTTTTCCCCACCTTGGGGTTTTCCACATAAATTTGGTGTCTCTTGTGTTTGATGTTTTATCTATGGTTAAGTTTCTGATTTCATGCACTCATTGTTAAATCATAATAATTGTGGATAACTGATGAATGTTTAATTGCATAAAGTGTTTAAGTTTTTGTGACAATTGATTCACCCCCCCTCTTAGTTGTCTGGTGTATATCAACAATTGGTATTAGAGCCAAGTTCCTCTGAAGAAAGTTTAACAGCTTGAGGAAGATCCAAAATGTCTTACAAGAAGGAAGCACCACATTTTAATGGAACGAATTATGTTCTTCGAAAGGCTCGGATGAAAAGCCATCTTCTTTCTCTTGGTTACAAAGTTTGGAAAGCTACAAAAACATAATACACCATACCTCTAAATCATCTGACGACTGAAGATGAAATCAAAGAATATGAGATAGATATCAAGGCAAAAGATGCTTTGCTAATCTCATTAACTGACTTAATATTGACAAAAGTTGTGGATCTTGAAATTGCAAATAAGGTATGGGAAAAGTTGAAAAATCTATATGAAGGAGATGATTCTATGAAGGAAGCCAAGTTACAAAGTTTGAAAATAAAATATGAAAGCTTGAAGATGAATGATGATGAAAACATATCAGCCTTTATGCAAAGAGTTGATGAACTTGTTACATGGATAAAATCCATAGGTGGAACTCTCAAAGAAAAGGAAGTTGTTATGAAAATTCTTAGATCTCTACCCAAGTCCTACTGTCACAAGGTAGCCATGATTGAAGAATTCATGCAAGTAAAAATGGTTAATAGGGATCAACTGATTGGTAAGCTTACTTCTTTTGAAATGAGGGAGTTAGATGATGCTCTACCGAAAGTTGAGATGGCCTTCAAAGCCAGTACTCCTAGAAGTACTTCCAGATCAAAAAAGTACAAGGTAGATTCTGATGATGAGTTAGATGAAGTTGAAGCCAACTTTGTGGAGAGACTGCAAAGAGGATCTGGTAAGTATAAAGCCAAATTACCTTTCAAATTTTTTTCCTATGGTAAAGTAGGTCATTTTTCTTCTAGATGTCCTGAAAGAATTGAAAGAAATAGAAGAAGATATGAGAACAAGCATAGGACCCAAAAGAAGTGTTATTATGTTGAAGATTTTGATGATGATGAAGGAGTATCAGATAATGGTGAACCAAATAATGCTAGTTCCTCTGTAAATGAATGCGTGTTCATTATTATTAAGGAAGATCCCATGTCTACTAATTCTTCTAGCTATGTGAAGGAAGAAAAACCAGTGCAAAGTGCTTTGGTTGCTCAGGTCATTAAGGACAAGGATGAATGGTTTATTGATAGTGGCTGCTCGCGCCACATGACTGGTGACAAAAGTAAGTTTGTGAGTTTGGAAAGATATGATGGTGGACTGGTTAGGTTTGGAGATGATACAGCTAGTAGGATTTGTGGGAAAGGATCTATTTCTTTTGATGGCAAGCATAATACTGAAGATGTCTTGTATGTGAAAGGATTAAAGCACAATGTTTTGAGTGTGGGTCAGATGTGTGATAAGGGATTTGATTTAAGCTTAAAGGAAAATGGATGCAAGATCAAGGAAAGCTCCAAAATAGTTAGTGCAACTGGTAAGAAGACCAGAGGTAATATCTATCACTTGAAAGGAACTGAGAACTATTGCTTATTGACTCAAACTGATGAGAGTTGGTTATGGCATAGAAGGTTGTATCACATAAATTCTGATAATATTATGAAGATAAGTACTGTACATATTGTTAGAGATTTTCTTAAGCTTGTGAAGCCTACTAATCCTATTTGCAAGGAGTGTCAATTTGGGAAACAGACAAGAACAAGTTTCAAAACCAAGGACCAATCGGTTGGAGGACTACTTGAGCTAGTGCATACAGATTTGTGTGGACCTACCAAAGTAATAAGTTTGCAAGGAGACATGTATTTCATGTTGCTCATTGATGATTATTCTAGAATGACTTGAGTCACCTTTATGAAAGAGAAAACTAAAGGTCTAGATAAATTCAAGATATTTAAGGCAATGTTTGAAAATAAGATGGATTTGAAAATCAAATGCTTAAGGTCTGATAGAGGAGGAGAGTTCACATCAAATGAATTCAATTTCTTTTGTGAAGAACATGGAATAAAGAGACAACTATCTATGCCCAAAACTCCACAAAAAAATGGAGTTGTTGAAAGGAAAAATAGAAGAGTTCAAGAAGCCGCTAGAACCATGATGAAGGAAGCTCATCTTCTGGAAGCATATTGGAGAGAGGCGATTCACACCAAAGTATATATCCTAAACAAAGTTCAAGTAAAAGGTAACAGTTTAAAGACTCCTTATGAATTATGGCATGGTAGAGTTCCTACTATGAAATATTTCAAAGTTTTTGGTAGCAAATGTTACATCAAAAGAGAAGAATATTTAGGCAAGTTTGATGCTAGATGTGATGAAGGAATCTTCCTTGGTTACTCCACCAAGAGTAAGGCCTATCGGTGCTATAATAAGAGGCTGAATAAGATCATTGAAAGTGCAAATGTTAAAGTTGATGAATGTGAGGAAAGGTCTTTGTAATCAAATGGATATGAGTTAGATGATCCAAATGTTTCAAAAGTGGTGCAGCATGAAGACAACACAGATGAAGAAGAACAAGCTCCGGTAAGTGCTACCAAAACTCCAAGATATGTAAGAATCAGTCATTTTGAAAATCAAATCATAGGAGATAAGAGCAAAGGGATCTTAACCAAAAGAAAAGTTATAGAGGAACAAGTAAATTTCTGTCTAATTTCTAAGATTGGGGTAAAAGAAAGAAACTCGGTCCACATGTAGGGGAAGTCACGTGGGGAAAAAGAAAGCCGCTAGGAATTGGTACCCATTTTCAAAGAAACGGGTACCTGTTTAGGAACAGGCGCCTGAACCTAAACAAGTACCCATTTAGTAATGAGTACCCGTTTAGTAATGCGCACCCGAGCCTAAACGGGTACCTGTTTAGCTTCAGGTGTGCGTTACTAAATGGGTACCCATTACTAAACAGGTACCCATTTTCAAAAAAGTATATATTTTAAAAAAATAGCCCTGCAGGCTCATTTTCTTCCACTCCAGCCAACAGCGACAGTGACAGCGGAGGGCTCAGAACGAGTACGTGTTGTTGAAGGTTAAACGAGCACAACCCTAGAGTTTTTTTGCCCTCTCACCTCCTCCCACCACCTCGTCACTACTGAGCTCTTCCAGGTTGGTTCTCTACTAATTTTTAGCTTGTTTTAGATGTTTTTTTTCTAATTGTAGGATTAAAATAAAAATTAGGGTTTTACTTGTTATTAGAGTTTTATGATTTTTTTGTGATTGTCTGTTACTGCAAACCCTAAAACTATGTTACTGCAAACCCTAAAACCATGTTACTGCAAACCCTAAAAACCTAAACTATAAACCCTAAAAAACCAAATTACAAACCCTAAAACCATGTTGCACTGCAAACTTTAAAAACCTAAACTATAAACCCTAAAAAACTAAATTATAAACCCTAAAACCATGTTGTACTGCAAACCCTAAAAACCTAAACTATAAACCCTAAAAAACCAAATTATAAAGATTTAATTTTGTGTGAGTATGATTTGAATGCATTCAAATTTTCAATGACTTCTAACGGGAACGTAATAGCATTCAAAAGAAGCTTTATGAATTGAATTGTTGTGGTCAAACAAAATTTTATATTGAATTGACTTGAAATTCCAAACAACCCACTCTTCCATCCTCCTAAAAATGCAAACTACGAATAAAAAAATCTTATAATTACTTTACTATATATATCTTCATCATCATTTACTAGTATTCCATTTATGACCTCTACAACTGTTATTGCTTTTGAGGATTCCATAGTTTCATTTGAATCTCATGCCATGCCCATTGACTACACAGTTCTCCATCTCTTAGATTCTCTCCGCTTTAAGCATTCTTTTCCTCCTATTAATTCCATTGCAACCACTTTCATTATCCACATTTCTATTATCATTATTCTTACTAGCATATTTTTTGTATTTATTACCTTATGCTATGTAGAATTCCATCATTTGTCCATGCTTGTATTTCTCATCTCACTTTCCTAATATCAAATCCCACTTTTGATTCCTATACTTGCTTGTAGGTGGATCTTTCATGTTTTCATTCATCAAGTGTTGAGTTCCAAAGAGTTAGCTTACCATGAGCCACATTGAAAAGAAATACATTCTTCAAAAGTTATTAACTCATCTGCATGCATACCCATCTATCATGTCATTACTAGCCTAGTCTAATCTTTAGTGATGAGCCCTTGCATATTACTCTAGTTGCATGGGGTTAGACCTAGGAGGTTGTTGGCCCATGCCCCAAAGTGCAAATTTTTATGTTTCTTATGTGCCTTATTGCTTTGGTAAACCCTACATTGACAAGTGATTGGAAATATTATAATAGAGAAATGGGAAGAATACACTTGGCATGGGCCATCATGCACTTTTAAATTGCGATAAATAATGTGATAAATTATCAAAGGAAATAATCAATGATAGTTAAACAAACAAGACAATGGAAATAGAAATTCACACCGGATTAGGAAAAAGTAAACTATAAATACAAGGGTTCAGATGCACTTGTAGGAGATGGTTACCACTACAAATGGACTCAAAATAGACATTAACTAATAAATTTTTGGGTGTGTTTAGAATAGTTTACTAATAACTTCTCTATCTAGAAACCAATCAAGACAAAAAGTAGAAGATGGTGCAAAATAGTAAAATATGTCACAATTGAGCTTAACTAAGCTAGAAGTAGGATAATAGAGAAATGCGAAGAATACACTTGGCTATCATTCACTTTTCAATTGTGACAAATAATGTGATAAATGATCAAAGGAAATAATCAATGATAGTTAAACAAACAAGACAATGGAAATAGAAATTGACACCGGATTAGGAAAAAGTAAACTATAAATACAAGGGTTTAGATGCATTTGTAGGAGATGGTTACCACTACAAATGGACTCAAAATAAACATTAACTAATAAATTTTTGGGTGTATTTAGAATAGTTTACTAATAACTTCTCTATCTAGAAACCAATCAAGACAAAAAGTAGATGGTGCAAAATAGTAAAATATGTCACAATTGAGCTTAACTAAGCTAGAAGTAGGATAATAGAGAAATGGGAAGAATACACTTGGCATGGGCTATCATGCACTTTTAAATTTGGACTATATAAGGTGTCAAAATGTTTCCATTATAATTTTGAGAAAAATGATGATAGGACAAGGTTGTTAGGCTAGAGTGACACCTTGGGTGTCACATGGCCCTCTCCTAGTACCTTGGTGTATGACTAGGACCTAGAAGGCAACCTTGTCCACTATGTGAAAATGATCTAAAAATTTGAACATAGCTTCATCTTGTGATTTTTTGCATAACTTCCTCTTGGCAATTTGTGAGATTTTTTCTAATTATTCCATAATTTATCTATAAATACCAATTCTATAGTTCAGAAACCCTCTAAAAAATGGTTAAAGAGGAATGAAGTAGGAAGGAGAATATAATATTTTAGGGAAATGTTGGATTAATTTAAGGAGACATTGGTATGAAAAACTAAAGCTAGGTTTAAACCAAGGTTTGAAGGAGAAAGAGGGAATTTAGGAGATGAAAAAATAAGACTCAATGAAAAAAAGTAAAGGGGAATAATATGGATATAGAGAGGACTAATATGTGAGAAGAAAAGAAATAATATGAAAGATACTTGATGAAAAATAAAGTAGAAATGAGAATCTAAAATGAAATTGAGGAAAGAAAATGGTTTAGAAAGAGGTAAGTCCAGAAGGAATGTGGGTTTGAAAAGGGAAGATAAAATGTATAATAGAGGAAGAATAGAGTTAAAACCAACAAATATAGTAAACACTAACATTCCTACACTTATTCAAGAAAGATGGCTCCAAAATAGCAATCAAGTGGAAACTTCACAATTTTTCTATGTTCAAATGGGGAGAGGGAGGCCTATTTTATATATTTTCATACAAAAATAGAAGTCCAAAGAATGTGATAAATGATCAAAGGAAATAATCAATGATAGTTAAACAAACAAGACAATAGAAATAGAAATTTGTGCACCGGATTAGGAAATAGTAAACTATAAATACAATGGTTTAGATGCACTTGTAGGAGATGGTTACCACTACAAATGGACTCAAATGGTTTAAATAAGGGTATACAAGATATATTTAGGGTTGAGGCATCATCATTTGATCATATTATATGATAAACTTGTGCATGTTTAATTTTCAAGTATTACTTGCTCTCTAAATTCATGGATATTTTAAACTAAATTTCATTTATAGATCTATTAGATTAAGTTTAAATTTATAGAGATTTGTTTGTAAGTTTTCGATATGTATATATCTGTGAAATTATACATTTGTAAGTTTTTAATATGAATACATATTTGGAAATTTGCAGGAGACATCTAATGGATGACCAGAGTCTAGATGAATTTTTAATAGATGACATTCTTTATGAAAACCCCCCACCCCGTGATCCACCTCAAAACACCCCACCCCCTCCACCTCAAAACCCCCCACCCCCTCCATTTGATGAGGCCCAATTGCGGCAAAACATTAATGAAAATATTAATGCAATTGAGGAGAACATTAGTTTGATTAATAATCAACCTCACTTGATGCCTCCTCATGTGGTTTAGTTTGCATCTTCAATGCAAACCATTATTGATTCTGTTAGGTCTATCGATGCAGACCTAAATAGATTTCAACTTTGGTGGGAGGAGAGGAGGCAATTCTATGCAGATGGTCTTTCATATAAAGACATCCATGACCTCCACATAACAAAACAAACATTAGCCCCATTTTTTCGTCACCCAAAAACTAATCAACCTATAGCTGCAACGAAAAAAAGAATATCAATTAAGTGGTGTACGCATGAGGTGATTTCGAGACATTTTTGGGATTGGTGGTGGATGGTGTTTGATCACCCACCACATGCTAATTGTGAGGTACTAGTATATTTTTTGAGAAAATTATGGGTGGAGTTTCAATTGCGTCAAAAACCCAATTATTTTGATATGAGAGAATTTCAGGGTGTTGGTCGTGGCATGCCACAACACAGACCAGGGGCACAAGTTGACCCCAATTGACCCGTTCCTCCTGCTCCTATGGTTGCTCCTATTTTGCCCACGATTCTTGCACCTATTCAGCAGCAGACAGTTTTGTTGACATTAGGAGCATTGAGTAGACTCTCGGGTAATCTCACTGAACAAGCTGCCCACATGGCAGCTGAATTCAGTGGTGGAGAGCATCATGGAGGAGTCGATGCATCTCATCATAGAGCCTCAGGCATGTCAGGGGCACATTTGTGTACAAATTGCAATCAACCATGTTATGGTCCTGCTCCTACATCCACATTAGATGCAGCTACAGCAGAAGTGGAGTCATACTTGGATCTACTATATTCAGATGATAATCCTACACAGGTACATTGACCACATTTTATTGAATATTTCAAGTGCATAATTTGAACGTATCAAAATTTATATAAATAATTTAATGAATTAATATATAATTGTGAACTATTTGTTGTACAGATCTCAAGTCGCTCTAGGGCCACATCACGATTTGATACATTGAGTTTTGCATCGACAGCTGTAGATATTGGCACACCTTACAGGGTAAACCAATATATCTTAACCCTAAAACCATATGTATCTAATTCTAGTTTAAATTTTCTTCTTGAAACTTATCAATATTATATTTTAAATTAACAAGTGTATAAGTAAATAAATAACTATATGTACATGTATGTGAAACACTATACTATTGCAGTGAGGCTTAGGTCATGTGGTAGTTCCCATGTCTAACTGACCACGTGGCTCAGGTGTTTCTTCCACTGATCCTCCATTATCAGCTATTATGCCTGAGTATTCCCTGGCGTGTGTTTTAAAAAATTGTACTAAATTCGTACTAAGTTTCTTTTTTGAGTTTAAATATAAATTTATATATGCACCCATATATATGTAAGTGCAGGATGATAGGAGTGAGACTATTGGTCAGGTTGCTAGTCAAGGACAAATTCATGAGCCATCTACACATTTTGAGGTCCTAAACTTTACTAAATTTTCTATGTGCAATTTCTAGGTCTTTATATGCTAAATAAATTCTAACTTATTTCAAACTTGCTTTATTTGAAATTCTATCAATTAGCAGGTCAAACTTTTGGTCAAGAAGATGAAACAACTATACCACCTACACAACAAAATGTGGGAGTAGATGAGCATGTTTGCACGGTAATTTAAATGCACACTTTAAAGCCTACATTTAAATATTTAATTTCATATGTCATTTTAAAAAAATTTAAATCTGATTGTAAGTTTCTTTCTCTTGTGTACAGCATGAGGTAGATCCATCTATTTCACGAGGAAGAAAGAGGCCTCTTTCAGATTTGAACTTGAGTGATGATCATCCCTGACATAGATTTTTATTTCATAGATTGAACTGTATGATGTGCACATTATTTTTTATATATGTCGTGCCAGGACTTTGACTATATATGTCAAACTTGCTATTACATGTACTTCTAGATATATTTCAATATTTCATGAACTGTGATTTGTATTTATTTATATACTGATGATGAGTAGATGTTTTAGTACACATTTCATGGGTCCTACCTATATTTTATAGTATTTCATGGACTTATCTAGATAGATCTACATGTATATATTATTGAGTATATGCTAGAATGTATTTTAGTATGCTAGATAATATGTTATTTAGATAATATGTTAAATATGCTTCATTGTTTACTTCTAGACTATAAATTATTTAATTGAGACATGTTAGAAGATTTCTCTCTACTACATTTTTTAATTTAAGAAGTGATTATGCATTATGGTTCAATAGTTCTTCTTGAAATAGTGAACAATCTATTAACTGCCTCACAAACCTAAATTAAGTTAATTTACATAGTGGAATAGATAGGTTTGGTGTTACAATTATCTAATAGATAAGTTTGGTGTTACAATCATCTAATAGATAAATTTAGGGCACTTTATATAACAAAGTAATTTACCTCTAGGATAAACCTACAAAATCATGATAAAATGATTTAAGGATGTTAGACTTACTTTGATAGTGTCCAAACAAAATCTTCCTTAAAAAAACATTCAAAACATGATTCAAATGAAGCATTCAATTCTTCTAGAGAAACTAACTCTTTAGAAGAAACTAGAAGGAAATTCAAATCTTATCCACACAATATAAGCTACAAAAAAATTTATCACAATCCATTTTCCAATTTTTCCTATTTTTGACAATCCATTTTCCGCATTATGGTTCAATAGTTCTTCTTGAAATAGTGAACAATCTATTAACTGCCAAAATTAATTAAATGTTTTCATTTATATTTATATTCAAAATTCAAAATTCTTTAATACATCACCTCATAAACCTAAATTAAGTTATTTTACATAGTGGAATAGATAGGTTTGGTGTTACAATTATCTAATAGATAAGTATAGTGTTACAATTATCTAATAGATAAATTTAGGGCACTTTATAACAAGGTAATTTACCTAGGATAAACCTACAAAATCATTATAAAATGATAAGGATGTTCTAGACTCACTTTGATAGTGTCCAAACAAAATCTGAACCTTAAAAAAAAATTCAAAACATGTGATTCAAATGAAGCATTCAATTCTTGTAGATAAACTAACTCTTTAGAATAAACTAGAAGGAAATTCAAATCTTATCCACACAATATATAAGCTATAATAGATAAGTTTGGTGTTACAATTATCTAATAGATAAATTTAGGGCACTTTATAACAAGGTAATTTACCTAGGATAAACCTACAAAATCATGATAAAATGATTTAAAGATGTTAGACTCACTTTGATAGTGTCCAAACAAAATCTTCCTTAAAAAAACATTCAAAACATGATTCAAATGAAGCATTCAATTCTTTTAGATAAACTAACTCTTTAGAAGAAACTAGAAGGAAATTCAAATCTTATCCACACAATATAAGCTACAAAAAAATTTATCACATTTTGAAATTATTCAAGAAGTAGCATAATTTCTTGTGAGGGTTGTGGTGATCAGAAGTAGCACTTGCAATTAATACATCTTACAAAAATCCACTTTCAATTATGCTTTGATGAATTCTCATATGTACATGTGAATTTATCTAATGTGTAGATAATTTTGAATAGATAGTATATTCCTTATCAAGGCCCCTTCATTTTTCCTATTTTTGACAATCTATTTTCCACTCTTTCCAGAACTTCCAGTTTCATGTGTTTAGCTTTAGTAGCCTTCTCCAAGTGATTTCTTCTTTTATTTATACATTCTCTTGAGATCTTCTCTTTTATACCTTATTGGTTCACAATGTTGGTGCATTAATCGGGCTTCTAATGATTACTCAGAATGTCTCTAGTGCTAGGGAATTATTTCATTTTTGAGATTCCTTTTGCTATGTAGATTCTTGTCTTGGTTTGATTTGCCATTCTCTTAGTAGTTCTATTGAGTGGGTATTAGGGATTATCTTCAAGTTCTTAATAACATCTTTGATTGGTCATGAAGGCAAGTGGCTATTAGGGACTGTTATGACAATCATATAGGTGTTTGGATGACCACTTATGCATTTTACAGTCCTCTCTTGTTTCATTAGGACAATCCTATAATTGGTTTGGTAGCCTCTTATGAATTTCATGAAGGCCACTTGTTGCCATAAATACATGGACCTATCTAACTATCATATGACCATTTAGAATGATATAAGATTATCAATCACTGTGAAAACCTCTTGACTAACATGATTACTTTATTGTTTCATGAGTGTCCTATTTGTTTCATGACTATCCTATTTGTTTTATTATTATCATATGGATTTTTGCAATGGACTTTAGATGATATAACCTTAGTATGACTGATTTTTAGATTTGAATTGCTCTTATGAGAACATCTCAATGATTTATGACAGTCTAGATTAGATATGGCAATAATCTTCATGCATGACAATAATCTTCTATTTGCTATGACAATGAGTAACCTTTATGGTAGTCATTTAGTTTGAAATAATGACTATTTACTACCTTACCTATTCATGATAACCCTCATTATTACCTTAGCAGTTGTAAATAACTCTACAACACCAATGACTACCCCTAGGTAATATGATAGCATAGTCCCATATTTATTAGTGATAGCATTATACTATTCAAGACAATGATTGAAGGATATAGAGGAGGACCATGGCATTCATAGAGGTGATATTAAACCATGTTTCAAATATGTAAACTATCCTAGGACTATTTCCCTTTAACTATCATGACACTACTTTTCAACTTTTGTGCATTTAAATAATATAAAATAAATGCTAAATCAACAAATCTTAAAACATAGCTAAAGTGGGTACAAAAATGATAGGAAAAATACAAACTATATACTTATTGAACCTCTACACTAATATCATTTGTGGCAATCATAAAATAATATTCAATCCATGAAAATTAAATACATAGATCATAAAAAGAGTCTCAAAACAAAAAATAGGTCCATTATTAAACATATGAGTATATCTATACAATTAGCTTATAGGTCTATGTTATTAGTTTGACATGACTACAAAATTGATCAAGACCATTTACATTATGATGAAATCTTGTAGTGGCAATCATGGAAAAATCTACTTGTCGGATACACCTGCAAGAAATAATGAATGTAAATGAGAATGAAAGAATATGTACCAAAAACACAAAATATTAATGCAATATGTAACTAAATAACACAAAAGAGGATGTAAGACGATGTCTTAAGGGGAGCTAAGAGGATGTCTTAAGGGGATACATAAGAGGATGGCTTTAAGGGATGTGTAAGAGGATTAATTAAAAGGGGAGCTAGAAGAGGATGTCTTAAGGGGATACAAAAGAGGATAGCTTACTTGGAGAGATGTACACGAGTCAATTTACAAAGTATAAGATAAAACTTGATGGCTTAAGGGGATGTAAGAGGATGGCTTAAGGGGAGCTAAGAGGATGAATTAAGGGGATGTACAAGCGGGTGTCTTTAGAGGATGGATGAGAAATATATGAGTATATATATATGTAATTACCTAATTTGCGTTCACTTTTAGTTGAAGACTACAAAATTGACCTCACATACTTGTATGGTGAAAACTTCTATTGACAATCATGCAAATTTGACTACTTGTCTAGGGTACACCTGCAAAAAGTAATGTTCAAATGTACAAGTAAATTAACTATATATTTACATGAGTCGATACAAAATTTAAGACAAGGGGAATAATATAGAAGCTAAAATGAGAATGAAAGAATTTATATACCAAAAACACAAGACATTGATGCATTATGTAGTTCTAGATAACATGTTGAATGTGAAAGCCATAATTTTTAAGTATATACAATTACCTAATTTGCGTTCACTTTTAGTTGAAAACTACAAAAATGACCTCACATACTTGTATGGTGAAAACTTCTATTGACAATCATGCAAATTTGACTACTTGTCTAGGGTACACCTGCAAAAAGTAATGTTCAAATGTACAAGTAAATTAATTATATATTTACATGAGTCAATACAAAATTTAAGACAAGGGGAATAACATAGAAGCTGAAATGAGAATGAAAGAATTTATATACCAAAAACACAAAACATTGATGCATTATGTAGTTCTAGATAACATGTTGAATGTGAAATCCATAATGTAAGTATATACAATTACCTAATTTTCGTTCACTTTTAGTTGAAGACTACAAAAATGACCTCACATACTTGTATGGTGAAAACTTCTATTGACAATCATGCAAATTTGACTACTTGTCTAGGGTACACTTGCAAAAAGTAATGTTAAAATGTACAAATAAATTAACTATATATTTACATGACTCGATACAAAATTTAAAACAAGGGGAATAATATAGAAGCTAAAATGAGAATGAAAGAATTTATATACCAAAAAGACAAAACATTGATGCATTACATGTAACTAGATAACATTATAGGATACATTTAAGAGGATGGATTTAGGGGATGTAAGAGTATGGTTTACATACCTAGAAATTTATTCCATTGTACCATCTGCATCCTCACTTTTTTGTAATGCATCTATAATTGACTCATGTTCTTCCATCGAAAGTGTCCATAACTATTTATTAGAAGGTTTACCTTGATATCTGACTAGTTTTATATTTGTTGTCACAACTAAATGTGAGTAGTGTATGATCTTCTTATGTGTTTCATAATCTTCAAATGCAGGCAAACCATTCCTTCTTATTAGATATTTTCGTAGCCAAGTGCCAACAACAACTACAGAACCTGTTGGATACTCCATGTTATCATCATCTACTCTAGGATGTAACAACTTTTGTTTTGTTGCAACACATCGAGCCAACCAATACTCGGTTTCCTCTTCATTGCCCTTAGGTGCAACAACAACATACACATGTCCTACAAAAAAATTATGTAATTCAATAAAGTGTGACATGTATCTAAATCACATAAATTTGTGCATGCATACATATATAATTAATTATATATAGATGTACAAAAAAATGACAATAAAAAAATATTTAAAATAAAAGTACCTTCTTGTACAAGGTCTGAAAATCGATCATAGTCATCTGATGCAAACATTTGATTATCATCTTCAATTGTTGTTTCAAGTTGATCTTGTATTTCTATAGGTGTCAAGGATCTTTGTTTCCATTCTTCAACCCATTCTGTATTTTCACATGCTCCCCAATCACCTGTAATACAAAATTGACAAAAATATGCAAGCTCCCTAGTCCATATAGTCCATGTGCTTGCATTTGAACTCTTAAATGAATGCCATTTTGTTGATCCAGTTATTGCCTCACAATCAAGTTGAGTAGGAATATTCTCTTCTTCAACTAACCAAAAGAATCGTCGAATTGTAGAGTTCTGACTTGATCCCGTAGATAATTTTTCATTACACCAATCCACAATTGCACGTACATCTCTAAATTTGGCTGCATCCTCAAATTTTAGTTGCTCTCTAGCAAGAGCTCTTTTCACACATGCTCCAGCTCCATCATGTTCTCCTTTACCATGTCCAGCTTCAAAAAACTTCACATATGTTGGATATTGATTTCTTTGTGAGCCCTACATAGCCAATAAAACATTCTTACATTTTTGAATTGCCCTGTACAATTATCTGACCATATGAAATGTTGTGCCATCTGGATTCCTCTTTCTTTTAAGCTTTCATAAAATTTTGTGAAATAATATTGTACAAACTCTGAAGAGTGTAATTGGTTATCACTCAAATAGAAATGATACTCCCTCAAAAATTTTCTCTGTACTATCATCTGCATGTCTGTATACAATATGAACAAATATGGCCACTTGCACTGAATTATAATACTGAGATTGAATTTCCTCTTGTGGAGCAAGAGTATAGTTTTCTGCAAAGTCAACCACTGATAAGATAGTTCCAATTGGAAAGGTGTTTTTACATGAACAGAATTGTCCATCAAGCCACCAAGCATATTGGGAGTGTTTGACATATTTGGATACAATATTATCCTTAAAATCTTTGATGAATGCATGCACACAAATTTTTTCAGTGACTAACTCACAATGCTTTCCAATTTTTCCATCCTTTAAAGAATATTCAACATTCTTGAATCTTTTCACATCCACTAATTGTTGTCCAAATCCATGTGAAATATTTTCATGCATACATTCTACTAACAATGAAAAGTTGCCACCTCTATTGCATTGTCTAGAAATACATGCTTTTGAATAAAATAAGTATCCAGTAGATGTTTCACAAAACAAACCTGCTACAAACTCCTTAATTGTTTGAGGTGGCATATTAATACCACAATCCTGCATAATTTCGTCAGTATGCAAAGTAGAACGTATATATCGAAAAACATCATAATAATAACAAAATTGCACATGAGTTTTACAACAACAAGAGATTCGTTGTTTATTAATGTTCACATACCAAGGTTTACATTTCTCAAAAGATCTTTGGCTTATGGTAATATTAAATGGTTTTAACACTAAATCATCTAAAAATTTTTTATATAATTCAGTTTGAGTCATATCTAATAGATGTTTTGGATGAGGATCACGAATTTTAGACCCCACTCGTAATTTTAAAACATCTCTAACATTAGATGATACCCTTGTATTATCATGCCAATATTTTTCAATTAAAGATTTGATTTCACTATTTAATTTCATGTCATACCTTGGGAGTCTACCACTGAAACTCCAACATTGGTTAATTGGATCTTTTTCAATAGATTCTCTTCTCTTTGTTGCTCTTCTCAAAGTTTTAGGATTTATCTTTAGAATTTAACTTGTCTTACTTATCATTCTTTTATTAGAAGATGATTTATTGACTAAAGTAGTTGTTATAGCTCTTCATGCTGCATTGATATCTTTAGATCGACTCTTTTTACCAATAGAATCAATAGCATTAGCAACACTAGATAAAACTTGTTTGATTGATTCATTTTTTTTTAGGTTTTACAAAGATGCCTAACTTTTTCATTGCTTTTCACAATTTCCACATCTTCATCAATTGCATCATAAGTTGACATTGAAATCCAAGACTTTTTCTATAATTTTTTTTTTTTTATAATCTATTTGCATGAGTTCTCATTTGCCTCCAAGAAATCTTACCAGGAAGATTATCTAAGACATTTCTTTCAATCTCAAATAAAACATTTTCATTTTCACTCCTAAAAGGGATATCATTCTCATTCATATCATCAATAGGTGGGTTTGAAGACATACCTGGATTTGTTTCTATAGTCGTGTTTTCCATATCATTGAAAGTTGGCTCTGAAGGCACACCTGGATTTGTTTCTATAGTTGTGTTTTCTATATCATTGAAAGTTGGCTCCAAAGACATGCATGGATTTGTTTCTATAGTCGTGTTTTCCATATCATTTAAAGCTGGCTCTGAAGACATACCTAGATTTGTTTGTATAGTCACATTTTCCATATCTTTGAAAGTTGGGTTTGAAGACATACATGCATTTGTTTCTATAAACATATTTTCTTCCAAATTCACCATTTCCACATTTGCATCATCTACATTCATCCCATCATTTATAGTCTCTTGAATGTCTTTCTCTTCAATACTCATGGAACTATATGCTTTAATATTCTTCATCTCTTGAATCCTTACTCTTCTATCTCTTTGCCTTTTTGCTTCCTTCTCTCTATTTGCTTCAATTTCTTGAGGTGTCATTACCCTCTATTTTTTTTCTTTGACGTTGATTTGATCCCATGATTACCAAACCCTCTTGATAAAATAACAATTGATACTCAATCCAATTTCATAATTGATGTCCTTATTTGAAATTTTGAAGTAGAATTACATGTAGATCCTTTGTTCCATAGATTTTGAAGTAAAAGGTAGATGTAAAAAGAAAAACCTTCTTTCTCTATTCCTCTTGAAAATAGTTCATGCACTTGATTTCACTTCAGAATTGTTAATATGATTGACTCCTTTCAAAATTTGAATAGAATATGACCTGTCAAGAGATTCCACAAAACACTTATAAGTAAAAAAATGCAGAAATTGTTGTTGTCGTGCCATACTGATCAGACTTGCAAGTTGTAGGGATATAATAATAGTATGTTTTTCCCTAATATGGGAAATAACAAGTATAATAGAAATGGGTACCCGTTATAAAATGGGTACCCATTATTTGAAATTAGAAATCTTCGACCACCTTTTCCTTTCCCTTTCCTTGGGTTTTAGGCTCGGGATAGGCATGGTTAGCTGACCTTGAGCCTTGGACCTGCAAATATTTTTCTAAGTACAGAACAAGAAGAAACATTGAGTTTACCTATATGGCTAAGGACCTTTTTTTCTGAATTTTTTTACGAAATGAAAACCCATTACAGATGACATTGTCTAGTTTTCAAATATGTAATTTTTTTTATTTTTGGACATGTTCTATTTATTATTTAATTTATGAGCAAACTAGTCCAAAAACTTGAAATAACAGGTGTTTGTATTTTTTTAATAACTTTTAATTTTTAAATTTTTTTAAAAAAAATTATATGTCATCAATCTACACATCATTCTTTACACAATGAAAAAAAAAATTTAATTTTATGATTTTTTTTGCTCAAATTATGTTGGCCATACACGAGGGGTTTTCAAAAGTACCAATTAGGCCTAATAAAAAATTAATAAAAAAAAATTATTTGGAAAAAAATTATTAAAAAAATTCTCATCAAACTTCACTGTACTACACATCTTTTCTCAAAAGGATTTTGAAAAATAATTTTATTTAGGTCAAATTATGTTGGTCGTACATGTGCATGGTATGGTTAAAAAAAGTGACCTTTAAATAGTGGTTTTTAGAAATGCCTATTGAAAATCAATTTGCATCAGCTGGGTATTGAAAAATATTACATATTTGGAAACTAGACTCTGAGTACTACATTTTATATTTAGTGACTTTTTAAAAGATTCCATCTCTAAGTGCTTCAAATTTTAAGTTCAAATGTGACAAATTCTGAAAATCAGGGAAAACACTTCCACTTTTTGGCCAAAAAGTGGACCCAACTTCTTGCACTGACCCATTGAACCTAAAACTATGGATGAGGCTTGTAAAGATGAGAATTGGATAAAGGCTATGGAAGAAGAATTGATGTAGATAGAGAAGAATTAGACTTGGGATCTTGTTCCTAGACCAACAAACAAAAATTTAATTGGTACAAAGTGGGTCTTCAGAAACAAGATGAATGAGAATGGTGAAGTGGTGAGAAACAAAGCAAGGTTGGTATGCAAAGGATATGCTCAAGTTGAAGGAATAGAGACTTTGAAGAAACTTTTGCTCCAGTGGCAAGGATTGAATCAATAAGAATGTTTCTTGCTTTTGTAGCATACAAAGATTTCAAGGTTTATCAAATGGATGTGAAGTTTGCCTTCTTAAATGGAGAGTTGGAAGAGGAAGTCTATATAGAACAAACGGAAGGATTTCAGTCATCAGATCAGGGTGACATGGTACATAGATTGAAGAAAGCTTTGTATGGATTAAAACAATCTCCCAAAGCATGGTATGCATGGTTGGATAGGCACCTAATACAAATAGGGTTCAGTAAAGGTACTACAAATAACAATCTCTACTTCAAGATCAATGATGAACAAACCCTGATTGTTGCAATTTTTGTTGATGATATTATTTTTGGTGGGAATGAAGGTATGTTCTCAATTTTTTCTGGAGAAATGCAAAGTGAATTTGAAATGTCTATGTTTGGAGAGATGAACTTCTTTTTAGGTCTACAAATAAGTCAATCAGATAAAGGTATCTTCATTTCTCAGTCTAAGTATGTGAAAGAGTTGTTAAAGAAATTTGGGATGGAAGACTCTAAACTAGTATGCACACCAATGATAACTAGTTGTAAGTTGAGCAAAGATGATAACTCACCCATGGTAGACTAGAAAAGGTATAGATCTATGATTGGAAGATTACTTTATTTGACTCAAACTAGACTTGACATAATGCATGCAGTGTGTCTTGTGGCAAGATTTTAGGCAGAACCCAAGGAATCACATGTGATGGCAGTCAAGAGAATTCTAAGATATTTAAAAGGCACAATAGATTTTGGTTTGTGTTACCCTAAGGACTGTGACTTTACTCTTAGTGCATATACTGATGTAGATTGGGCCGGAGATGTGGATGACAAAAAAAGTACAAGTGAAGGTGCATTCTTCTTGGGAAAAAGATTAGTATCTTGGTTGAGCAAGAAATAGGATTCAATATCCATGTCTACTGTAGAAGCATAATACATTGTAGCAGCATGCAGTTGCACTCAAATGTTATGGATGAAACAGACTTTGAAGGACATCAAAATTGTGTATGAAGATCCCATTGCAATCTTTTGTGATAACACAAGTGCCATAAATATATCAAAGAATCCAGTGATGCATTCAAGGACAAAGCACATATCCATCAGGTATCATTTTCTGAGAGAAAAGGTGATAGAGAATGAAGTCAAGTTGGAGTATGTTTCTACCAAGGATCAGATTGCAGACATTTTTACCAAGCCTCTGCCTAAGGATACTTTTGAGTATCTCAGAGAAAAGTTAGGGGTTATTACCCCTCCTACTCTAAACTAAAATACATAGTAGTGCATCAGTCTGGAGGTTCTTAGAGGTCTGGATTGATGTTTTTAGGGCTACTTCTTAGGGGGAGTAGTCAGAGAGTTCAAAAAAGAGATTAGATCAGAGCAGATGAGTGCAAGTATGTGCCCTTTTCCATTGATGTCAAAGGGGGAGAGAAGTCATGTGAAAAACTTAGAGTGCAAATGTGTAAGAGAAAGGGGAAGAATTTTGGAGAAAGAGAGAGTGTAGGTGTGTAAAGAAAAAGGGGGAGAATCTTGTCTTGATGGCTGTTGCAGTTTTTCACATTGTATGTTGCCATCAATAACAAAGGGGGAGATTATTGCAAGTATGTGCCTAATCGATGTTGTCATTGATGTTAACATATTCTTGTTGTCATTGGTGTCAACTGTATCTTATTCTATTACTTGTTTAGAAGACTTGTATGTTGAGGATATTGAGAAAATTAGCCTCTCCGAAAGAAACTAGTGAGCTACAGAGAAGTGCAATATAGACAGTGAGTTGTTTGCTGAAGAACAGTCCGGTAAACTACTCCGTATTTATTTCTGTTTGAAGTTTATTGTTTATGGATTGGAATTAAGTTAGAGGTATGACTAAGGATGTTGCATTTTGGGTTTGAAGCCTCCACATGAAAATCTGAGTGAGTTGTGTTCACCAGAGTGAAACCTACTTTTTCTATAAGTTCAGTTGGGATAGGAAGAAAGTATTTTGCTCCGCATTCCTCCGTAATAAAGTATTTTTCTTGACAGTTCTAGAGGGAAGTCTGGGATGATGATAAGTGCCTACAATTGCAATGGTTCATGGTTTCGTGGTCCGCAAGCTATCTTTCTTTTATGATAGTTGAAGACAGTGAAGTTCACGTGTTTTAGTGAGAAGATTCTTATGGATAAAGTGGTTAAGTTTTGTGTGGTTTCTCCTGATGATTATAGCGTGCTTGTGGATGTCTCCTAATCATGTTCCTATCTAGACTTTGGTCTATGTTAAGAAATTAAAATTGTGTTTGAAGATTGTTCCCAGATAATGTAGCCTGTAACTAGTCTTGGCCGACCTGGTTAATCCCAGTGATTGCAAAGATCTCTGGAATATTGTGGAAGTGTGTTGTGGCATGGAAGATTGTGTTTGAGTCCTAGCTAAGGCATGGCATGATCCCATTCCATTTCCTTTGCACAATGTTGTAATAGGTTAGGACCTATTTTATAAATGTTTGTAATACCGACCTTGGAGATTGTTCCAATTGTTGATGATTGTGATGCCAACCTTGATGATTATTCCAAGGTTGATGTAGTGTATAAATACTTTTAGTTGAGTTGTGGAAAAAGTGTCCTTGAGAAGAAATGAAAAGATATTAAGAAAGGTCCAAAAGGCAGAGCAAAGAAGAGGCAGAGGAAAGAAGAGGAAGAGCAAAGAAGAGGAAGAGCAGAGTAGAGGAAGAATAGAGCAGAGGAATTATTATAATTTAGTCACAAATATAGAAAGGATTTGATCATGGCAGTGAGTCTGCAGTAAGTTACCAGTAGGGTTTAACAGCCCTTATTGTAATCTTGCTAGGTTTAGGGTTGAGGCAATGAACCTGCTAGACCTAGTTGTTCTTCATGGCTGTAATATCCAAAATAAATCCAACTCTATAATCCAATTTTACCATGAAGTAAAATTTGAAGAGGTAAAAGGTTCATAAAATTTCTTTCACTTTTTCAAACATTGAAGTTTAATCAACAACTTATTTAATCACAAAAGGGTCCATTCATTTTCAATGAATCAACAATATGATATTTATATAAATTATTCATAAGGAAAAATTTATAAAATAAAAATCACCAAGAGATCACTGCAACTCAATTGTCATCCTCCATGTCACAAGCCTTGGCTGGCTACCTTCTTGTTGAAGAGAGAGAAAGCATCGTCACAGAGCTTTACCTCCATCCACAGACTGATGGTCTCCCGCACACCTTCCTAACCAGAAGTGGCCCTACCCTGCACGAAGAGTATAGACCTAGGATGACCCATGGTATTTGCCATCAAAGTACTGGGGCTATATCCTATGTAACACTATTGATCATACAACCCTAGATACCCTCTAGCTAGGTATGATCATCCCAATAGGTTACGTCATCCTAGATATGGTGAACTATGTTTATATCTATAGTTTATCAATTCTAAATCAGTCTTTCCATCTTCAACAAGTTTCCAAATATTGTCCAAGTTCTATAATCCTTATAGATTAACTTTCCATAAAAGGATTCTCATTGCATCTTTGCAATACCCGAGATCCAAGACTTATCAACACTTAATGGGGTTTAAGTCGATTCATTATAGCTAAAATGGTTACCTTACCTAGGTTAAGCATCATAGTCAAGGCAATTATCTCTTTCATAAACATAACTAGGGTCCTTACCCTTTCATTTAGTTACACTAGACACAAACTTGTCTAAACGGTAAATCCATTCCAATCAATCTGACTTAGATCAATCCTTAATCTAGAATATATTTACAATATGAGTCAGTGAGAATCATATAATTTTATTATAACTCTTAGTACCATCATTCTTGGAACCTTATAAACAACCTTCTGGGTTGCCCCAATAGAAAATGTCATCCTTAACAACATCCTGCCATTTTTAGGTCGATATCCTGAGAAAATCATAGAATATATACTCCAGTAGTTTGGGGAGGTAAAATCATCCTCTAAGTGGTCTTTAGTTTCCAAAAGGATTGTTGACATTTTGATTAAACATGACATAGTTCTACAATTATAATAGAGTATTATGACTCCAATGGTAAAAACCCATTTTTGAAACCAACACTAAATATACAAGAATGGTTGCACCATTACTATTCAAAATTAATAACATTTCTCAACCGGTCATAAGAAAATCAAATAATAGTAGTCATTATAACATTTCATGTGATTGGTTTATATAATGAACCAATATCTATGTATAGATAATCAATGAGTAGAATAATTCCACATGTAAGGATGTGTATGTGGATCCATCATAGTCATCAAATAATAATTCTTCACTAAGATCTATAATGTCATTATGTTATAAAGAATAACAATCAATCTCATCAAATCAAAACATCAATAGTTGAGAACAATAATCTCATGCCCAAATGACAATATTTTAAATAGTCAGGGTATAAACACATTGATCGATGAAGTCATAATAAGTAGTGAACTCGCTCATTGGGGCATACATATCTCTACTAACCCTACCAAAAGTAATATTTAACATATTGAGATATCAATCAATCTCATCATATAATAACCATTAACCTTTATAGAGGTTGATATCATCATTATCCAAGGCCGATAATTATATACAATAGAGGTTGATGACAATTGATGACTTTAGAGGCCAAATACTTTCAGTGAGCCAAAACAATAGAACAATTCTAGGTCGACACCATTAAATTTGACCAAGCTGACAGTTATCATTATGTGCACATGGTTGACTTCTATACTCGCATTGGCTAGCTTGAGGACTCTTTAACTTTATCACAGAAATGCTAAATAAACCTATGGTAGTTATGAGGATGTGTTTTCTCAATGCCCAAAGATCATATGGGAACACAAACTTAGGAGCATTTACATCGATGTTACTTCTTGATGGAAAAGATACGTGTCTTATGTTCTTATCTTAAATATCCATGCATAAATTAAATGATTCTTGGATGTGGTTGGTTGGCTTGTGTAAAAGATAGATCACTCCCGTAGACATAGGAGATCTATACATGGTAAGGCATACAAGTTCTTCTTTGTCGTAAAAGAGTTGATTTATATCAATTCTTATGGTTAACCAATAATATAGTCAATGGTAAAACTATTTCACACTGTCCACCTTTATTTAGTTCTATGGGTAAGAATATAAATAAATTTCTAATAGGTTTTAACTTTTGTCAAGAGGAGTCTATTAGTCTACTTGTCAACATAGATACTTTAATTCTTAACCAAAAAGAGGATATCAACTTTAGTTTTTATCCAAAAGAGCATATCAAGTATCTTTATAGAATTCTTTATTCGGTAATATGTAAATATATATTTGTATTAAGGCACTGAGTAACCTTTTCCTTGGGTATTAGGTTCTATATTTCATTGTTTTCACTATGCTCTAAAAGTATGGAAGAATGCCATTATTTCATAGGTCTAAATGGCATAGCAATAATCAAGCTAGTTGAGCAACCCTTGGGCATCTATCTAAAGTCTTCCTACCATCACAGTCTATTTGCCACTTAATAAATACTAAGTTTTGCAACCATGAACAAACTTGATACCTGGTGGGTATGACTACAGGTTATAGTGATAATGTATAACATTCATAATTCATACGTTCATTCTCTGTTTTGACAAGAAGTGAGCTTGATCATTCTTGTTTAAGCTATAATCACTAATGATGGCTCTCATAATGGCATTATGGTCTCCTCTACATTATGCATTTTCACTACTTTTTTTGGTGTACTAAGAATCATTTTCCTCTGTTAAAAACTAACTGCAACATGAACTCGCATGCGAGTAATGAAACAAAGGCTACATTCTTGAGTTGAGTTGAGGACATTTAAAGTTTTAAAGAAAGAATTAAGACATATGATACCACTTCCAGAATTGATTGAACATCAACAATTTATGGAGAAACAACATTCAGTATTCCATTTCACAGCCAACGATATATAAATATAGACTTCATATTTAAATGGATGCAAAGTAAACAAAAGAGCATGGAACTTATCGCTGAGCCATGACTTCTCCTACTCAAGCTTCTCAGCTTATTTCCTATCACTCTATCCTGCACCTTGATCTCATGTCTTGTCTTTCTGCTCTCAAGATGATAATCCTCCTACTCAAGACTCTCGCATAGTTCTTATTGATATGAATGGATAATTGACTCCCAAACCTAACTAATTCACATCTCTATCCAATTTGATAAGCAATAGGCTCGTTCAACTACCATTTTCCCTACATGGCAATCCACTAGCATGAGCTTTGGGTGTTTTATCTGACATGCCACCGTGGTTTTCGAAAGGTGGTGAAATCAGTTAGCAAGGTGGTGAATTTAGTTATTGGCATCATGAAATATTAACCTATTACAAAGCCTTTTCGAACCAAAGCTTGATTACCAATAACACTTAGTAATCTTTATTTTTCTCTTGGTGATTATTATAATTATATATATTTTATTTATACATTACCACTACGATTATAATCGATGGTATAACACTTGACATTCAAATAGGCTTAAGACATTATGTAAACCTATTTCACGACAATATCCTTAACGGTATTAACTCTACGTCCATCATAATCCCAAAATACAACATTTACATTGCACACATGTAAGGTGTTACGACAACGATGATTTGGAACAAATATACAATCGCAACCATAAAGCAAATGATTGAAAAACCACTCTCAATGTTTTACGTCGAGTAAACTTAATAAGACATAACATACGACACATTCCTGACATTTATATCTGTCGTCCATAATTGGTGACATGAACTCATGATATAATGATGCAATTGTCGATCAATCTTACTCATGGTGACAATGATGTTTGGACAAGCAACGTTGTTCTTCCACAACGATGTAACAAAGAGTGACTTACCCTTACAACTCTTAACGACTTCATCAATAACTTGACTTAAGCAAAATCAAAGCTTACCACAAGATGCTAGGTTTCAGTGTCCAATATCCGTTCTCAGTGGCAAATACCTTTTGGTGATCCAAAGTCTATACTTCCCTTCCATGAAGATGCTTTATCTCCCCTTTTCTTCACGAAGAGTCTGATCCACCTGTTCCTGTCAAAACATTCTCACATACAAATTGTGTTCAACGTACCAGTATCCCAGTCAAAGCATAATACAATCATAACATTTCTCTTTTCCATGTTGTAAAAGACTTTTTAATTCATTTCATTGAATTAATCATATTTAAGAGATATATAATCATGATTCCATAAAATTATTTCTAATCATAACATTGTTTCCCATGAATTTAAAACATATTCACATGTCTATTCTATCCATGAAACAAGTAAAAGTAAATAGTAAAAATGAATCCAAAAGGGGGATATAACAATGGCAGTAAGCTAGTATGTTTAGGCCCGTGGAGTGACCAAGCCTGAACATCATTATTCAAGATTGCAATAAATATTGAGAGTTAATCCTCTCCATGGCTTTTCCCCACCTTGGGGTTTTCCACGTAAATCTGGTGTCTCTTGTATTTGATGTTGTATCTGTGGTTAAGTTTCTGATTTCATGCACTCATTGTTAAATCATAATAATTGTGGATAAGTGATGAATGTTTAATTGCAGAAAGTGTTTACATTTTTGTGACAACTGATTCACCTGCCCTCTCAGTTGTCTGGTGCATATCAACAGGGTTAGGGTTTAAGGTTTAAGGGTTGAGGGTTGAGGCTTTAGGGATAGGGTTTAGGGTTAAGGGTTAAGGGATTAGGGTTTAAGGTATAGTGTCGAGGGTTGAGGGTTTAGCGATAGGGTTTAGGGTTTAAGGTTAAAGAGTTGAGGGTTGAAGCTTTAGGGATAGGGTTTAGGATTAAGTGAGAGACCTAGATGATGGATGGAGAGGTAGACAAGGAGTGACTAAGAGACATAGAGAGGGGAGAGGTAGAGAGGTGAGGAGGAGACAAAGGTGAGAGATAGAGAGGTGAGGGGAGAGATAGAATAAAATGAGAGAGTGAAGTTGACAACTTGAGGGAAAGATGGGTAAGGAGGAGGGAGAGAAGTGGAGAGGAAGGGAAATATCTAGAGAGCCCTGAGAGATATACAAGTGAGAGACCTACAACCTAGGGAGAGAGGGGTGAGAGACATAGGGGAGAGATGGGGGTGAGGCAGATAGGGGTGGAGAGGGGTGGATAAGGGTTGATGGTTTAAGGCTTTAGGGTTTAAGGGTCAAGGGTTTAGGGTTTAAAGTATAGTGGCAAGGGTTGAGGGTTTAGGGATAGGGTTTAATGTTCAATAATCTTAGAGGAGAATAATGTTCAAAATTTATATATTTACATGTATATAAAGGAAGAGTGCATGTAATATAATTAGACTTTAAATATTTGAAGTAAACCATCTACAAATATCCATTGAAGCGTGGATTTATAATGTAAATATGGACACCATCAACAAAAAAGATGTGTATTAATCAAATATCCATATAAGCATACATCAATATCTATCGATATAAGTATAACATATATACAAAATAGCCATATAGGCTTACAAGAATTCCATATAGGCATACAATGTCAACTATATGCAATATAAAAAATATGTCCACAAATGCCATATATGCATACAACAAAGGAACCCAATAAAAAGTTATTCCCCTCTCGATGAAGAAAATAGATCACAGGCAGCCTTTGATCTTCAAGAGGATGGAGACACATATGAGAGTGGTCTACTTCAAACCCAAGGGCTTCTCCTATTTAGTTCATCATGGAACTGTAGTTGTTACAATAAAAAGTATAGACATTAATATATAGAAATTACATTATAAAAAATGAAACATTTAACAAAATAATCACTTACCACTGCTAGATAATTTCCCTCCTCATTTGCCACAGTAGTAGGATTAGGTTGTGGCATTGTAATGTCTTATAGAAACCATCCAGATAGAAATTAAACTTAAAATCAATAATCATTTGATTTTTCAATAATAAACAACTATAACAATGAATGTAATTTGAAATTTACTAATCCGCCTCATACCCCCATCAAAGGCATGGAGCTATCAATTACAAAAGACACACCATGCTCCATTGCCCTATGAACTTCATGAGGTATCTCCACCTGCATCATCTGAAAATAAAATAACATTATTCAATTACAAAAACTAGAATAGTGATGCAGGTCATTGCTCCTAACATACACAAATGTTCACCTAAACATGGAAGTACACATAATAAAGCACACAAGTCACATGCATATATACAAATTAGATGAAGATTCATATGATGATTCATGACTATTGTGCCAGTATAAGGGTCAACAAAGGAGAGACCATAGTAGCATCAAGAGAAGTAGAAAGGGGACAATTTTTAGATGCAACAAGATCAATGCCCTCCTAAATGTCTATAGAAGGAATAATGGTCACTGAACGAGTGAATATTACTGATAACATGTGTTTTAATATATCAGGAAAAGATTGGTTATGGGAATGAGGGGCAGAACAAGGGATACAATAATGGCACTAGAAATCACATAGACATTAGGTAAGTTTATGGGTTTACGGGAAGGAGGAATATCAAGAGTTTGTGGGATAATAGGAGGGAGGAAAGATAGGACAAGAAAAACCTTATTTAAAAATTTTCTTATCATTTTCTTTGTCTTGAGGTTTGTCAGGGGGTAGAAGAAAACTAGATCTGGGACATTTGGTAGGGGTAGATTAGGAAATAGCTAGGGTAGATATGGGTTGGTTAGTAGGTTAGGTGTAGTGTTGGGGAAGTTTCTTAGGCCTACTTTTAGAAGTGGATGGGAAAAGGTCCTACACTTTTTCTTTTACTTTATCTTGGAGGGGTGTTATAGGGAAGATAGAAGTCAATGAGGAATGTGAAGTAATAATAGGCAGATATATGGTGGGGAAGATAGAGGCATAGATAGAGGAGTAGGTGAAGTAATAGAAAGAGGTTGTGGGGTGGGGGGAGCAATGCCTTTAGAGGCATAAGATAGGTAAAGGTGAAAGAGGGAATTGGTATGAGGTTGAGGTGGACCATAAGGGGTTGACAAAAAATAATCTAAGGAGAAGTGTCTTAAGGTAACAAGTAGTTGGTATGGTCTATGAGAAATGGTGAAGACATGACCATCATGGGGGATTTAAGGCACTAGTGGATGACAGTTTAGGGACAACCCACATTGCAATGAGCCAAGGATGACCTAAGAGAATAGATAGTGGTCTGAGGTGGGGATGATATGACATGAGACATCTAGGCATTTAGGTCCTACCTAGATTAGTATGGTGAGGGAGACAAAAGTAGGTATAGAAGTGTCATTATGTGTACACTAGGAGATATATGAGGGGGATAAGAATCTCTTTGCAACCTAGTGATGTATATGTGTTCCTCTATAACTGCATTAATAAGGCTCAAAAGATCCACCTTCATTCAACTATCATTTTATAGTGTACTTGTACCTCAATCTATAGAGGATCATTATAATCATCAGTAGGCACATTGTCAAGCAAGAAGATGATGGCAAGTGTAGGAGTGGGTTCAACAATGAAATTATAAGGTTGAATGTCTAACGTGCCTATCATATCAAAGAATATAGTAGTATTAAAGGAAGGGCCCACATTAGACTTAGGTGGGTTAGATGTAGGATCAAAAGTAGGGATGGAAGAAATTGAGGCAATAGGATTGACATAGTTTGTAGCAAAATGGGTTAGTGTAGATTTGAAGATTTTGGTTAGGAGTGGCTTGTTGCCCCCATAATTAATACCTAAAACCTAGATGATGTTGGAGTCAATCATATGCTATATAAGATGTCATAGGCTCGTGTCCCTCTCTAGTGTCATGTCCTGGGACATGGTGATACTAGAAAAAACCTTTGGGATCATATGTATTTAAAAGGGGAAGATATATTTCAAGGAGTCTAATTGATGGTAATTGTATGAGTTTTTTAGAAAGAATTTGTCGAAGAATAGTGTGGAGGGGCTCAACAAGATTTGGTAGACATGTATGGAGAATGTGGTAGCATAGACAAGGCAATGAGCTGTTTGAAAAGATTCCTCAAAGAAATATGGTCTCATGGTGATGTCCTTGTCTATGCATTTGCTTTTCGTGGCATTCCATGAGACCACATTTCTTTGAGGCATTTTTTCAAAAAACTATATTGTAATTGAAATTTTGTCATCTATCAACATCTACTTATTAGTTATGCAATGTGTAGTAATGCTTCGAGGTTGAAAGATGTGCAATGCAATGTAATCAACGATATGAATATAAACTACAAAAATCTAGTAAGTATAATTCATTAGTTAAACTGTTTATTTTATTACCTGAGTGAAGCTTTGAGCTCCACCTCCATTGGGAGGTGTTGCCATGAAATCTTCAAGATTAACCTATTCAACATCCAAAATTAGATATTAGAATACCATTCATATAACAATGCTATTGACATGTAATATTTATAATTATTTACTAGTTACATACCTCGACAGTACATGTTGTAGTATAATACGGAGGTGTAGAACCACTGAAAACTGAATGAACTCTATGACCCTAGAATTTCATTACAATCATTAAACTAAATTAGTTAATCTTGCAATTTCAAAAATGAAATTTAATAAATTAAAATCAATGAACTATCTAACATTTACTTGAGTATCAAGGCTGAAAGTCTCACTCAGGAGGGCATCTATCATCACCATCTGCTCAGCTATAGATGTAGCATGTGCACCTATGTCCTGACTATGTGTGGAATCATAACCATAGGCTAACCCACAAGCCTAACAAGTATGGGGTGGAATCCTACTCCTCGAAGTCTCCCCCAGCCCACACTGTGCTGCAGGACTGGCATGATCTATGATGCTCTAGGTCAAGGAACTAATGGACTATAGTGTCTTGACCTCATCACTCTCCTTCACAATGGAAGGGATAGACACATGCTCATGGGTTGGTCTGGCGAGTGCTCATCTCACTGGCTGCTGTGGGTCAAGACATGCCCTTGGTCTATCCTATGCTGACCCTCCACCTCTACCTTGGAAGTCCTGCATATCAAAATAGTTTGGCACTTTATTGAGGACAAACTCATAGTAGAGTTTCCTCAAAAAATATTGTGGGACCTCATTATTGTTGCATGGAGGATGGTAAAAAAACCATCCACCATCTCTACCCAAAATGGTCCCTTATCTCTTGGTTGTTGCACCAATGGATAGGGAACCTCTTGCATGTAAGGGGTAGAGGTTGATTTGTTTGTGGGTCTATGAAAAGGGAACACAAGTCCAATTTTATAATTTGTTCTTTTTTGACTTGTTCATAAGATAACTTATTTGCATAAAATTCTCTAAACTCTCTCCTTTTATCTGACCAACTAGAGATTTGCTTGCTAATTGAATATACATTTGATAACATAGATTCAAGAGATTAAGCAAGCACGGATCTATGTGAGGTTGAAGTTGTAGAATCTTTCAACCTTGCAATTATGTCCTCAATTTACTTTTTATTATTTTCAATTTGCCCCATTAAATTTTCATGTGTTCCAGGGGCATATTGAGGAATTACTGGAGGTGTTTTTTGTTGGGGTTTTTCTTCAGGAAGTATTTGGTGTTCAAGTGATGGAGGATTTTGAGGATTTTTAGGAGGAGGAGGTGCATTATCAATTCCTATAAATTAAATAAATTTACATCAAAAAACCACTTAATCTACCTATTTAGTAAGAAATTCACACAAAAAAACAAATAGAACTTACTCCTTTGGCCTCCCTGATGTTGTGGGGGCATTTTGATGACAAATCAATGAAAATTTGGTGACAATCTAGCCTCCAATAATGCGAGCATGCTCTCCCCTATTTGTAGGCCACAGTTTCACAGGAAAACAAAGATAGAAGAATAATAAAAATGCTACTTTTTTATAGTAAGTTATAACACGCTCATGTTATTTATTTTTTAAAAGTTTTAAAAAAATTGGCCACTTTTTGGCCCCCCATCTTTTTGTACCCATCTGATAGATATAGAGGAATGACACACCGTTTTCTTACTCTTTATACCTTTGTGCTAAGAAGGGTGCCAAGGGAGAACTGTTGGAATTAGGTCAGACAACTGAGAGGGGGGTGAATTAGTTGTCTACAACTTAATCTTTTCTACTTTTAATCTTCTTTGATAACTTACAAACATTAAACCGTGAATTAACAACACATGAGCAAAAACAAGATGAACACATATAACACCAAAATGTTTATGTGGAAACCTAGTTAAGGGAAAACCACAGTGTGGGTCAACCCACAAGATTTGTACCTTGTTAAAAGTACTTAAAAGAAATGGGAAGGCACTTGCCTTCAGGCGCACTACCTAAAGCTCACTGCCTACAAGATTTTATGTTTAATACAGAAAGAATGAACTGAGAAATAGCATCTTCTTCATGCCTGGTTCAGTCCCATTGAAAGCTCACAAAACTTCTACTCTACCCTCAAACACTTCTTCACTATCTCTTCATACCTTACTACTCTTGTTCCTCTGCTCCTCTTCTCTGCTCTCCCTCTATACCTTTCTTAGGATTTTATCATTTTCGCACAAGGACAACTTTCCACAACTCATCCACAAGTATTTATACGCTTCATCAACCTTGGAATGAACATCAAGATCATCTTGACTCAATGCGGATCAATGTACTATCACCCAAACATAGTTGGGACTTGAATCTTCTTCGATCAACACGCTACGCTCTAGAGAATTTCTCTTAGATCATCCACAACACGCTTGAATCATCTAGTTGGCCAAGACTAGGAAGAACAGCAACACCAAGGAGGAAATCTTCAACAACAAGCTCAATCTTCAATGTGGACCTCCAACATAGCAGGCACACGATCCAGAGACCTCCACAAGTACATTAAATTCAACAACATCTGTACTACTCCAAATCATCAGAATCACTTGCATCTTCATATGGTACCTCAAGAACACTGTCTGCCATGACTGTCACACTAGAAAGATTGCTTGCGGACCTCCAAACCACAAACCACTAGACTTGAGGATACACACTAATTTCCCAAACATGCCTCTAGATCCATAGATCATAAGTTTTCATTGCGGAGCAATTCAGACCAATTTCCTATCACTCTATCTCTTTTGAGCACCACAAAACTCGGTTCTACTCAGATGGCCATAGCTTCTTCAAATCTTCATGTGGACCTCTCAAATCTTAACTGGAGCTACTTCAGAAAATCCTCTACATAGCCATATGTTCTGTGTACTTTGAACTTCATTCCTCTAGAAATGTGGAGCAATCTACTTCACTGATCTGCACTATTTCCCTTGTTTCTGACAAAGAGATATGTTGACATCAATGACAACACATCATAGGCATATATTTGCAACAATCTCCCCCTTTGTCATTGATGGCAACATATGATGTGAAAAACTGATTCAACCATCAAGACAAGGATTTCTCCCTCTTTCTCTTATCACTTCTACAACCACTTTCTTCACTGCTCCCCCTTTCATCAGCAACTAGTTTTTCACATGACTTCTCTCCCCCTTTGACATCAATGGCAAAGGGCACATATTTGTAATCTTTTCTCCCCCTTTTTGTTTCAGACTGATCTCTAAAATTTGCATACTGACTACTCCCCTTGAGTAGTGTCTCCTTAACATTAGTCCAGATCACAAGATATGACTGTGAATTCCTCCAGACTGATGCACACTACTGCATCTTAGTTCTGAATAGGAGGGGTAATAACCCCTAGCTTCCCTCTGAGATACTTAAAAGTATCCTTAGGTAGAGGCTTGGTGAATATATCTACAATCTGATCCTTTGAAGAAATAAATTCTATTTTGACTTCATTCTCACTTACCTTCTCTCTCAAAAAGTGAAACTTGATGGATATGTGCTTTGTCTTTGAATGCAACACCGGATTCTTTGAGATGTTTATTGCACTTAAATTATCACAAAAGATTGTAATAGGATGTTCAAACATAATTCTGATATCCTTCAACATTTGCTTCATCCACAAGACTTGAGTACAATTGCTTGCTACTACTATATACTTTGCCTCTACAGTAGACAGAGATATTGCATCCTACTTTTTGCTCAACCAAGAAACCAATCTCCTTCTCAAGAAGAATGCA
The DNA here is from genome assembly GCA_027924645.1 of Cunninghamia lanceolata. NCBI lineage: Eukaryota > Viridiplantae > Streptophyta > Pinopsida > Cupressales > Cupressaceae > Cunninghamia > Cunninghamia lanceolata. The sequence continues at coordinate 23,851,556 of BSBN01000582.1, forward strand.
CCACCACTAGTACTTTTCATGTCATCCACATCTCCTGCCCGATCAGCATCTATATATGCATGAAGAGTGAAGTCATTATCCTTTGGATACCATAAGCCATAATTAGATGCTCCCTTTAGATATCTGAAAATTCTTTTAACTGCTACAACATGGGATTCCCTAGGATCAGCTTGAAATCTAACAACAAGTCCAACTGCATTCATAGTGTCAGGTCTAGTCTGAGTCAAATAAAGCAGTCCTCCAATCATTGATCTATACCTTTTCTGATCTACCTTAGGGGAATCATCATCTTTACTCAGCTTGCATCTAGTTACCATAGGAGTAGTTACTAGTTTTGAATCCTCCATTTCAAACTTTTTCAACAATTCTCACATACTTGGACTGAGATATCAAGATACCTTTATCTGACTGAGTGATTTGTAGACCTAAGAAGAAATTCATTTCACCAAACATGGACATCTCAAATTCACTTTGCATCTAATCAGCAAATTTCTTACACATTTTCCATTTCCACCAAAAATGATATCATCAACAAATACCTCAAAAATTAAGATTTGCTCATGAACAACCTTGAAATAAAGATTACTATCAGTTGTGCCTTTGCTAAATCCTAGCTTTAGCAAATACTTATCTAATCTTGCATACTAGGCTCTTGGGGCTTGTTTAAGTCCATACAAAGCTTTCCTCAATCTGTAGACCATATCTTCTTGATCAAACAACTAAAATCATTCCAGTTGCTCAATGTAGACTTCTTCCGCTAACTCTCCATTTAGGAATGTTGACTTGACATCCATTTGGTAAACTTTGAAATCTTTGAAAGTAACGAATGAAAGAAATAATCTGACTACTTCAATTCTTGCCACCGGAGCAAATGTTTCTTCAAAATTAATTCCCTCTACTTGAGAATATCCTTTGCATACCAATCTTTCTTTGTTTCTCACAACTTCACCATTGTCATTCAGTTTATTCTAGAAGACCCATTTGGTTCCAATTACATTTTTGTTTTTAGGTCTAGGAACAAGATCCCAAGTATGATTCTTTTCAATTTCCATTAATTCTTCTTCCATTGCTTTTACCCAGTTCTCATCATTACAAGCTTCATTCACTATTTTTGGTTCAATCTTTGAAATCACACAATACTCTACTTGATCTTCATCAATTCTTCTTCTAGTTTGAACATCTTTATTCTTGTCTCCTATGATTTGATCTTCAGAATGATTCAACCTTACATACCTGGGGGTTTTGGGAGTTTCTTGAACTTCTGATTCTTGAGCTTGTTCCTCAACATCTGCACTAAATTCTTGAGTCACTGGATTTTCCAGATCAATCTGGATCTAAGTCTGGATTTGAACTTGCTTTCCTTGACTTTGACTTTCATATTGATCATTTGAATCATATCCACAAGTTTTGGAAGGTCTTTCTTTTCTCTCATCAACCTTGACATTAGCACTTTCAATAATCTTTTTCAATCTCTTGTTGAAGCACCAGTATGCCTTGCTTTGACTAGAGTAACCCAGAAATATTCCTTCATCACTTCTTGCATCAAACTTGCCTAGATCCTCATCTCTTTTGATATAGCATTTTCTACCAAAAACTCTGAAATATTTCATAGTAGGGGGATGACCAAACAATAGTTCATAAGGTGTCTTACCAGAATTACCTTTGATCTGCACCCGGTTAATAGTGTAGACAATAGTACTCACAACTTCTCTCCAATAGACTTGTGGAACATTTGCTTCCATCACCATGGTCCTAGCAGCTTCTTGAATGGTCTGGTTCTTTCTTTCCACAACTCCATTCTGCTAAGGAGTCCTAGAAGCAAATAATTATCTTTTTATTCCATGATTTTCACAGAATGTATCAAACTCACCAAAGGTAAATTCTCCACCTCTATCATATCTTAGACACTTTATCTTCACATCAATCTCATTCTCCACCATAACCTTGAACACCTTGAATCTGTCAAGAGCTTCTAATTTTTCTTTCAAGAAAGTTACCCACATCATCTGGGAGTAATAATCAATCAGCAACATAAAATATTTGTCTCCTTGCACACTTCTAATTCTAGCAGGACCACTAGATCAATGTGCACAAGTTCCAACAGTCCACTTGAAAATTGTTCTTTACTCTTGAATGAAGTTTTGTTCTATTTACCCAATTGACATTCTCTACACATGCTATCAGCAGGTTTCACAAGTTTTGGAAGATCTCTTACAGCCTGAGTAGAACTTATCTTGACAATATTATCAAAATTCACATGATACATTCTCCTATGCCATAACCAACTCTGATCAATCTAAGAAATCAAACAACTTTGTCCAATACCACTTAGATGAAAGATCTTACCTTTAGTTTGTGTACCTGATGAAATCACAGTTCCGGAGCTTGCTAATATTTTACATTTTCCATCCTTGAATCAGAGATCATACCCTTTGTCAACCAATTGTCCAACACTGAGAAGATTATGCTTCAATCCTTCTACATACAGAACATCATTAGTGTTATTCTTACCATCAAAAGAGATGGATCCTCTGCCATGAATTCTGCCAGTTGAATTATCTCCAAACTTCACAATTCCACCTTCGTATCTTTCCAAACTTATGAACTTACTTTTATCGCCAATCATATGATGAGAACATCCATTGTTAATCACCAATTCATCCTTTTCTTCAATATGAAAAGCTAAGGCACTTTCCACATTCACATAGCTAGTAGATTCAGTAGACACCAAATCTTCTTCTTTGATGGTAATGAACACCCATTCATTTCCTGAGTTACTTCCCTTATCAGATTCATCATCAATGACACCTTCTTCATCTTCTTGGACATAGTAACATTTCTTCTAAGCCCTTGATCTATTAGGGTTTGGCTTTGAAACCCTCTCCAAACACCTTGAGGAAAAATGACCAATCTTATTACAAGAAAAACATTTGAAATGCAGCTTTCCTTCATACTTACCGGATCCTCTTGGCAATCTTTTGGTAATAAGGGCTTCAAGTTCTGTAGCCTCAATTTCATAATCTTCAAGATCCTTTCTTACCTTCTCAAATCTGTTTGATCTTCCTGAAGAGCTTTCACCCAGATCATATCTTTGTTTTCCATAAACACTATCCTTAAATGCAGATTCAGACTTAGGAAGAGAATCACCAAACTCACTCATTTCAAATGCTAAAAGCTTAACAACCAATTGATCCCTTGTAACAGTTGTCATAGTCCTAATCTCTTCGATGGTAGTAACTTTATGCTTGTATGCCACAGGTAAGGATCTGAGCACTTTGGCAACAATCTCTTATTCTTCCAATATTCCACTAGCACTCCTAATACTGGTCACAAGTTCATTCACTTTCTGCATGTAGGAAGCAATGTTTTCATCTTCACTCATCATCAACCTTTCGTATTTACCCTTCAGGCTTTGTATCTTGGAACATTTAACATATTTATCACCTTCATATAGAGTTTCCAACTTTTTTCTAGATTTAATGAGCAGTTTTCAATTCTAGGACATTTGTTATTTCTATATCAGTTAGGGCACTCAACAATGCTTCTTTAGCTCAAATATTGTATTCAGCTTCCTTGAGTTCATCTAGAGTTGAAGGGCCATTCTTTAGAATCTTGTACTCATCCTTAGTTATCAACCAAAAGGCATTACCCTTCGATTCCAAATGACATTGCATGCATACCTTCCAAAGGGAGTAATTTGTTCCATCAAATCTCAGAATTTCCTTTTTGTAAGTTTAAAAGTACTTAAAAGAAATGGGAAGGCACTTGCTTTCAGGAATACTGCCCAGAGCTCACTTCTCAAAGAGGCTCACTGCCTACAATATTTTATGTTTAGTACAGAAAGAATGAACTGAGAAATAGCATCTTCTTCATGCTTGGTTCAGTCCCATTGAAATCTCACAAAACTTCTAATCTACCCTCAAACACTTCTTCACTATCTCTTCATACCTTACTGCTCTTATTTCTCTGCTCCTCCTCTTCTTTGCTCTGCCTCTGTACCTTTCTTAGGATTTTATCATTTTCACACAAGGACAACTTTCCACAACTCATCCACAAGTATTTATATGCTTCATCAACCTTGGAATGAACATCAAGGTCAGCTTGACTCAATGCGGATCAATGTACTATCAGCCAAACACAGCTGGGACTTGAATCTTCTTCGATCAACATGCTATGCTCCAGAGAATTGCTCTTAGATCATTCGTAACACGCATGAATCATCTAGTTAGGCAAGACTAGGAAGAACAACAACACCAAGGAGGAAATCTTCAACAACAGGCTCAATCTTCAATGCGGACCTCCAACATAGTAGGTACATGATCCAGAGACCTCCACAAGTACATTGAATTCAACAATAACATCCACACTACTCCAAATCATCAGAATCACTTGCATCTTCATCCGGTACCTCAAGAACATTGTTTGCTATGACTGCCACACTAGAAAGATTGCTTGCAGACCTCCAAACCACAAACCACTGGAGTTGAGGATACACACTGACTTCCCAAACATGCCTCTAGATCTATAGATCATGAGTTTTCATTGCAGAGCAATCTAGACCAATTTCATGTCACTCTATCTCTTATGAACACTGTAAAACCTGGTTCTACTTAGATGGCCATAGCTTCTTCAAATCTTCATGGGGACCTCTCAAATCTTAACTGGAGCTACTTCAGACAATGCTCTACGCAGCCATATGGTACATGTACTTTGATCTTCATTCCTTTGTAAATGTAGAGCAATCTACTTCATTGATCTACACTGTTTCCCCTATTTCTGACAAAGAGATATGTTGACATCAATGACAACACAACATAGGCACATATTTGCAACAAGAACAAATCATCACAATATGGGGATAACAATACATATAAACATAACATGACTAAGAAAAAGGGACCACTCTTGTGAGTCAACCTATAACAAATCATCCTCCCCCAACTTGCTTTATAAAATAGAGGGAGGACAAGGTGCTCTAGAGACTACATCAAGCAAGGTGAGAATTGCTAGAGCCAAACCTTGTTCGAAGTTGTTGAATTTTTCTACTCAAGACTCAACATTCATTAGTGGAATATCCAAGTGTTTGATGATACACACAATAATGAGTTGGATTATTATCTTGTTGAATCTTTTTGTGTTTTAGAGGAGAAAGAGTGATTAAGTGGTCTTTGAGTAGACTCAACAATATACACTCTTGTTGAGATAGAAGAGAAGATATAGGGGGAGTAGGAATTAATCTTTTTTGTTGAGAACATGGTGGAGAGAATGTAGGAGATTGCCAAAAACCCAAACCTACTTTAGATAAGTGCAATGTTGGTTCCAAAGGTACCTTAATTCCTTTTTCTTTGCATCCTAACCCATTTCCATTGTATCCTTGTTTTGAAAGAATTTTGAATCCACGCCCATAACACTTCTCCAAATATAAAGGAAGAAGAGAGGTCATATGATGAGCTTTGTTGTTTTTTAGAAGTGTGATTATATGTTGAAGAAGAAGGATTATTCTATTTATCACAACGAGGAGGATCAAACTATGTTTCAACAAGCCCATGGGGGTTGAAATCTAAAGAGACCACTTCATTACCAAGACATATATTAGAAGGAGATGATTCAATAGATTAAGATGATAATTTATCACAAGTGGCCGCCATTTCTATAGAAGTAGGTAGATCATCATCAAGATTAAAAGTTTCATCAACATTACTGTTAAGTTTAAGTTTCTTAGGTGTTGAAGAAATTGTATTTACATTCGAGATCTTAGCATTTGAGGGTGAGACTTTATACTCACCTACAAAGGAGGGTGTAAAGTCTAATGAACCCCAATCATCACCAATAAATGTCTTTGAAGGACCAACACTATCATGACCAACACTGTTATTAGCAGTGAAGAATAGTTGTAAAGAAGGGATCAAACTACTTAAAGGAGTTTGATGTCTCGCTTCTATTTTTGAGAAACTTTCCAAAAATGGATCAACTTTAATTGTACATGCACTTCACTTAAAAGATGAACTTTATTGAATGGTGAAGGCTAGACGGAACCACCCCCATGGCATGAATCCATAGTCTACCAAGAAGAAGATTGTATGAAAGAGTGTTAGGCATGACATGAATTTAAGAGTAGGCAATGTCTTAGGTCCAACCTTAATATCTAAGGTGATTGTACCAAGTGATGTCCTACTAACATTATCAAAGCCACGAATGTTGATTTTATCTAGTTGCATTGAAGATTTATCAATATTGAGTTTGTTTAACAAATCTATTCCACAAACATTAAGACATGATCCACCATCAATCATAGTGTGTCTTATCCTCATGTTACTAATCATGATGAATATCATGAGAGGCTCATTTTCATCTTGAACTTGGGAGGTAACTCATGTTGAAATGATATATCAGTTGTTGTCGCATACATACAATATAACAGAGATTCTACATCATTCAGTCTAAAAGAAGGTAAAACAACTACCTTTTGTAGAGCCTCATGGAGCATGTCGCGGTATGTACGTGATGTTTGTATTAAATCAGAGTAGCGTAGAGCTACTCAACAAGATCATATTCCTTATCAATATGTGGAGGAAGATGAGGCACTTGAGGTAGGATAGGCTAAGAAGGTGGAAGAGAGATGAGCACACTTGGTGTGTGCCTACTTTTATTGTGGGTGTTACATGTGTGAGCAACCGTGTGATGTTGTGACACATTTTGAACACCTTGATTCCTTTGAGTAATTTGTTTTGCATAATTGAGATAGCAACCTAGGCGTTGAGGTGGTGTTGGATCACCTTGAACTATAATCATTGGTTTTAAATGAGGAGGTGTATTAGGTGCCTTATGCACAATGATCTTAGGAACACTAGTACAGTTATTCACTACCCCTGTAGTGGGTGGAATAAGTCTATTAATGATGATTGAATTGACATTGTTTTCTTTTTGAGTAAGCTCAACATCCTTCCCCAAGGGATTTAATGTGAGAGATCACTCCTCATCCACTAATGCTTCATCCTTTGAAGAGAGAGCATTGGAATAAAGGAGAGTGAAGTGTTGTTAAGACAATTGTTGATGATTGTGTCCTTGGTGATGTCCAAGGAGCTTGAACATGCAACCAAAGGAGAAGTATCCAAGGTCTTCACATACTTAGTGATATCCAAGGTACTTGAACATTCAACCAAAGGAGGAAGATCAAGAGTCTTCACTTCCTTAGTGATATCCAAGGTATTTGAACATTCAATCCAAGGAGGAAGATCAAGGGTCTTCAATTCCTTTGTGATATCCAAGGTATTTGAACATTCAATCAAAGGAGGAAGAGTAATAGGATGAGCCATAGAATTATCACGTGTTATGGTAGAAGTAGAATAAGATTCATCATCATCATGAGATATATCATACATGGCTGCTATGTTATCTAAAATGTGAGGATGTATATTAATATTTTAGACCATTTTTCAAAATCTATGTTATGTGCATGCAAAGATTCCAAACAAGAAGAAGCCATAATGAAATGTCTTGTTTATTATATGCAAATATGATATAGAATAGCAATGCACAATACCAAGCACCACCAATATCAAGATACAATTACAAGCACAAGTGCAAGAGAAGCAAGGTCTTCTAAAAATGTGTGTTTTTGGTAACCTCAACAACTAAGTCTTGCAAATGTGAGATGTGTAGTATGTGCAAAAGATGTGCTTAAGTAATGTATCCACTTGAATGCAACAATGATTTACAAAACTTTGCTTTGATGAAGATGCACTAGATGTAAGATAAGCTAGGGTTTACCATCAAAACCCTAGATTTTGAATCCTTACTTCCTAAACCACAAATTTTAAATGCAAGAATTCTTTGTGAACACAAATGATGTTTATGGTATGATACAAAAATGCAAGATCAGATTTTGTTAGAAGTGAAGGTGCAAACCACACAATGGAAATCTGATTCAAACCTTATTAATGTCCTCTAAATAATGTAGAATCAATGGAGATTGCAACAGAAATAAAGCCCATTACATAAAAATAACATGCATCAAGAACTGAACACATAACACAGTATGTAATGTGGAGAAAACCCTTTTGAGTAAAAAACTCCACCAAGAAAAGAGGCTCCAAGTATTATCTTCAAATATGAGATTACAATACATGCACTTCCTCTTCTTCTCTAGTCTTCAATCTAGTGGCCTAATTAATTACATAGGATTTAGAGGGTTGATAGCACCTTAATCCTAACATTCTCCCACTTGAAATCATACATTGTAAATACCCATAGGAAAACCATAAAATAATTAGGCACTAGAAGCAAGGCCCATGGCCTCTCTACACCAAACAAATTTCTTTGTGCTCATAGGCTTGGTCAAAGCATCTGCAAAATTCTCCTGAGTGTCTACCTTGGTCATCTCAATTCATCCAGTTGCAACCATTTCTCAAACAAAGTGATATTGTACATCAACATTCTTAGTCCGAGCATAATACATATGACTAGTTTGGCCAAACAAATACCACTTTGGTTATCACAACCAATCTGAATGATCCTGTAATCAAAACTAATATATGTACACAATCTCCCCAACCAAATTACCTCCTTAGAGACATGGGTAGCAGCCATATACTCTACTTCGGTGGTGAACAAACCAACCATGGGCTGCCTTTTGCTCATCCAACTCACTACTCTGCCAAACATAGTAAACACATAACCACTAGTGGATCTTCAACTATCCAAGTCACCTGTCCAATCTGCATCAACAAATCCCTATATGTCCAAAGTTTTGTCAGCACTGTTAGTACCAGAATAAACCAGATAGTAATTAGGAGTGCCTGCTAGATATCTAACCACCATCTCCACATAATTCTAATGCTGTCTACTAGGGTTAGACATAAATCTATTCAAAACTCCCACTTCTTAGGCAATATCTGGTCTAGTGCAAACCATTGCATACATCAAACTCCCTAAAACACTAGCATATGGAACATTAGACATATCCTCTAAATCATCCTCATTCTTTGGACACATATCTAATGAAAGCTTAGTACTAATGGGTAAAAGAACTCTAACTGGGTTACAGTCCTACATACTAAATCTCTATAAAATGGTATTCACATAATTACTTTGATACAACCAAATCTTTCTGTTACCTCTATCCCTTTTGATCTCCATCCCCAAAATATAGCTAGCAGATCCAAGATCCTTCATTTCAAATGCACCTAAAAGTTGGGCTTTCAACTCACTAATCATACCCTTAGTATTACTGAAAAATAACATGTCATCAATATACAATGCAATGATCAAAATAGAATCATCAATACAATGAATGTAAACATAGTGATCCTCCTCACTTCTAACAAAACCCAATTTCAACACAAATGAATCAAACTTTTGGTACCACATTCTGGGGGATTGTTTCAGACTATAAAGAGACCTCTTCAATCTACAAACCCAATGTTCTTTCCCTTTTACCTCAAAACCTGTAGGTTGTTGCATGTAAATTTCTTCCTCAATATCTCCATGCCAAAATGCAGTCTTAACATCAATTTGCTCTATTTCCTAATTGAAAGATGCAACAATGGATAAGATAAATCTAATAGAAGTTAATTTAGCAACAGGAGAGAATATTTCACCAAAATTAACTCCCTCTCTTTGGGAGTAGCCCTTGGCTATCAATCTAGCCTTGTACTTCTCTAATGAACTATCTGCTCCAAACTTCTTCTTGAAGACCCACTTGCAACCTATGGCCTTTCTTATTTTGGAAAATGAACAAGATCCTAGGTGTTGCAAGAGTCTAAAGCCATCATCTCCTTCTGCATGGCTAAATACCAAGACTCACTATCATCTGCATGAATAGCTTCCCTGTAGGATCTAGGCTCATCGTCAGTACTCAATAAAGCAAATACGCAATAGAAATCTGGTGGGCTATACTTGTCAACTATGTTCCATTGTCTTGTGGATCTTCTCAGAGGTGCAGTAATAGACTCTTCAGGTTCTTCTGCATGCTCATCTATACCAACTTCTTCTGTCACAAAATATTCTTCCTCATCAGAACTTTCACTCGAGTCTTCTTTTGCTTCTTCATGTTGGAATTAATTTGGACAATTGAGAGGGTGGGTGAATCAATTGTCTTACAAATTTAACCTTTTCCTCTTTCAACCTTCTTTATCAATTTGCAATCAGATTAATGATGTAAACATTAAAGTATGAATCAACAATACATGAGAAGAAACAAATTGAACACACATAACACGAGGATTTTTACGTGGAAACCCAATTAAGGGAAAACCACGGTGGGGGTTAACCCACAAGATTTGTACCCTATTAAAAGTACTTAAATGAAATGAAAAAGGCACTTGCCTTAGGGCTCACTGCCTAGAGCTTATTGTTCAAAGAGGCTCACTACCTACAAGAGGCTCACTGCCTATTGAAATTTATGTTTGATACAAAAATCATGAATTGATAAATAGCATCTTCTTAATGCTTGGTTCACTCCCATTGAAAGCTTAATTAACTTCTACTCTGCTCCTAAACACTTCTCAATTGTCTCTTCATCCTTTGTAGTCCTTGTTCTTTTGCTTCTCCTCTTCTCTGCTCTACTTCTGAACCCTTCTTAGGATTTGAATATTTTTGCACAAGGATGTTTTTTCACAACTCATCTTCACGCCTTTATATCCTCCATCAACCTTGGAATAAACATAAAGGTCGGCATTACAAACATCTGACTTAATGTGAATCACTAAGCTATTGGCCAAACATAACTAGGATCCAAATCTTCTTGCATCAATATGCCACTCTTCATATGACTCATCTTAGATCATCTGCAACATGCTTGAATCATCCGGTCAGCCAAGACTGGGAAGAACATCAACACCAAGAGAGAGATCTTCAATAATGAGATCAAACTTCAATACAGACCTCCAACATAGTAGCCACATGATCCAGAGATCACCACAAGCACATTCAATTCAACAAAAACATTCACATTCCTCCAAATCATTAGAATCACTTGCATCTTCATCTGGAACCTTAAGAACATTGTTTGTTATGACTGTCACACTAGAAAGATTGCTTGCATACCTCCAAACCATGAACCACTTGAATGGATGATACACATTGGCTTCCCAAACATGCCTCTAGATCCGTAGATTATCATTTTACATATCCAGAACAATCCAGACCTCTTTCCTGTCAGTCCGTCTCTTTTGAACACTACAAAATCGGTTCTACTTAGATGGCCATAGCTTCTTCAAATCTTCATACAAACCCATCAAATCTTAACTAGAGCTTCTCCAGACAATCCTTTATTCAGCCATATGGTGTGCATACTTTGATCCTCATCAATTTTCTCAATATCCTCAACATTCTAGTCTTCTAAAATAGGCAACAAAATAGGATACAGTTACACCAATGGCAACAAGGATATTGACATCAATGACAACACCACTTAGGCACATATTTGCAACAATCTCCCCCTTTGTCACTGATGGCAACATATGATGAGAAAAACTAATTCAACCATCAAGACAAGAACTTCTCCCCCTTTCTCTTATCACTTCTGCAACCACTATCTTCACTACTCCCCCTTTCATCAGCAACTAGTTTTTCACATGACTTCTCTTCCCCTTTGACATCAATGGCAAAGGGCACATATTTGCAATCTTTTCTCCTTATTTTTGTTTCAGACCAAACTCAAAAATTGCATGTAGACTACTCCCCCTGAGTAGTGCATCCTTAACATCAATCTAGATCACAAGATATGACTTTGAATTTCACCCGACTGATGCACTCTAGTGCATCTTCATTCTAATCAGGAGGGGTAATAACCCCTAACTTCTCTCTGAGATACTCAAAAGTATCCTTGGGAAGAGGCTTAGTGAAAATATCTGCAATCTAATCTTTTGAAGACACAAGCTCCAACTTGACTTCATTCTCATTTATCTTCTCTATCAAGAAATGAAACTTGATGGATATGTTCTTTGTCTTTGAATGCAACACCAGATTCTTTGAGATGCTTATTGCAGTTGAATTATCACAAAAGATTGTGACAGGCTCCTCAAACACAATTCTGATGTCCTTCAACATTTTCTTCATCCACAGAACTTGAGTACAATTTTTTTTTGCTACTATATACTCTACCTCTACTGTAGATAGGGATATTGCCTCCTGCTTTTTTCTCAGCTAAGAAAGCAATCTACTTCCCAAGAAGAATGCATCACTACTAGTGCTTTTTCTGTCATCCACATCTCCTGCCCAATCAGCATGTATATATTCATGAAGAGTGAATTCATTATCCTTTGGATACCATAATCCATAATCAATTGTCCCTTTGAGGTATCTAAAAATTCTCTTGACTGATACAACATGGGATTCTCTACGATCAGCTTGAAATCTAGCAACAAGTCCAACTGCATTCATGATATCAGGTATGGTCTAAGTCAGATAAAGTAGTCCTCCAATCATTGATCTATACCTTTTATGATATGCCTTAGGTGAATTATCATCTTTACTTAACTTGCATCTGGTTATCAGAGGAGTACTTACTAGTTTTGACTCCTCCATTCCAAACTTTTTCAACAATTCTCTTACATACTTAGATTGAGATATGAAGATACCCTTATCTAACTGAGTGATTTGCAAACCTAGGAAGAAATTCATTTCACCAAACATGGACATCTCAAATTCACTCTACATCTGATCAGCAAATGTTTTGCACATACTCTCATTTCCACCAAAAATGATATCATCAACAAATACCTCAACAATTAGAATATTCTCATGATCAATCTTGAAGTAAAGATTACTATCAACAGTGCCTTTGCTATAACCTTGATTTAGTAGATACTTGTCTAATCTTGTATATTAGGCTCTTGAGGCTTGTTTGAGTCCATACAATGTTGTCCTCAACCTATAGACCATATCTTTCTGATCAAACAACTGAAATCCTTCTAGTTACTCAATGTAAACTTCTTCTTCTAACTCTCTATTTAGGAATGCTAATTTTACATCCATCTGATAGACCTTGAAATCCTTATAAGTAGCAAATGCAAGAAATAGTTTGACTGCCTCTATTCTTGCCACTGGAGCAAAAGTTTCTTCAAAATCAATTCCTTCCACTTGAGAATATCCTTTTCATACCAATCTTGCTTTGTTTCTTACAACTTCACCATCTTCATTTAGTTTATTCTAGAAGACCCGTTTAGTTCCAATCACATTTTTGTCCTCAGGTCTAGAAACAAGATCCCAAGTGTGATTCTTTTCAATTTGCATTAGTTCTTATTCCATTGCTTTTATCTAGTTTTCATCATTGCAGGCTTCACTTACTGATTTTGGTTCAATCTTTGAAATTAAACAAATCTCTTCTTGATCTTCAGCAATTCTTCTCCTAGTTTGAACACCTTTATTTCTATCTCCTATGATCTGATCTTCAGGATGATTTAGTCTTACATACCTGGGAGTTTTGGAATTTGCTTGAACTTCTATTTCTTGAACTTGTTCCTCAACTTCTACATTATCCTCTTGAGTTACTGGGTTTTTTGGATCAATCTAAATCTGAGTCTGGGTTTGAACTTGTTTTCTTTGACTTTGACTTTCATCTTGATCATCTGATTCATATACGCAAGACCTGGAATGTTCTTCTTTGCTCTCATCAACTCTAACATTTGCACTTTCAACAATCTTCTTCAATCTTTTGTTAAAGCACTGGTAGGCCTTGCTTTGAGTAGAATATCCTAGAAATATCCCTTCAACACTTCTTGCTTCAAACTTCCCTAGATCCTCATCTCTTTTGATACAGCACTTACTACCAAAAATTCTGAAATACTTCATAGTAGGAGCATGACCAAACCATATCTCATAAGGGGTCTTCCTAGAATTGCCTTTGATCTACACCCAGTTAAGAGTGTAGACAGCAATACTCACAGCTTCTCTCCAATAGACCTGTGGAACATTTGCTTCCATCATCATGGTCCTAGCAGCTTCTTGAATGGTCTGGTTCTTTCTTTCCACAACTCGATTCTGCTGAGGAGTCCTAGGAGCAGATAATTATCTTTTTATTCCTTGTTTCTCACAGAATGAATCAAACTCACCGGAGGTAAATTCTCCACCTCTGTCAGATCTCAGAAACTTTATCTTCACACCAATCTCGTTCTCCACCATGACCTTGAATGCCTTGAATTTTTCAAGAGCTTCTGATTTTTCTTTCAAGAAGGTTACCCACATCATCCAGGAGTAATCATCAATTAGCAACATGAAATATCTATCTCCTTGTACACTTCTAATTCTAGTAGGACCACAAAGATCGGTATGCACAAGTTTCAACAATCCACTTGATGATTGTTCTTTACTCTTGAATGAAATTCTATTCTATTTACCCAATTGACATTCTCTACACATGCTATCAGTAGGTTTCTCAAGTCTTGGAAGATCTCTTACAGCCTAAGTGGAACTTATCTTAACAATGTTATCAAAATTTACATGACACATTCTCCTATGTCAGAGACAACTCTGATCCACATGAGCAATCAAGTAACTTTTACCCAAACTACTTAAATGAAAGATGTTACCTCTAGTTTGAGTACCGGATGCAATTTCAGTTCCAGAGCTTTCCAAGATTCTGTATTTTCCATCCTTGAATCTAAGGTCTCCTTATCAACCAATTGTCCAACACTGAGAAGATTATGCTTCAGTCCTTCCACATAGAGAACATCATTAGTGTTATTCTTACCATCAAAAGAGATGGATCCTCTACCACAGATTCTACCAGCTGAGTTGTCCCCAAATTTTACAATTCCACCTTCATATTTTTCAAAGATCACAAACTTACTTTTATCACCAGTCATATGATGAGAGCATCCACTATCAATCACCCATTCATCCTTTTCAACAATCTGAGCAGCCAAGGCACTTTCCACATTTGCACAGCTAGCAGATTCAGTAGACACTGGATCATTTTCTTTGATAGCAATGAACACCCAATCACCTTCAATGGAACCTCCATGATCAGATTCTTCATCTGTGACTCCTTCTCTAGCTTCTTAGACATAGTAACATTTCTTTTAACTTTTATATTTCTTAGGGTTTAGATTTAAAAATTTCTCCAGACATTTTGAGGCAAAATGACCAATCTTATTACAAGAAAAACATTTGAATGGCAACTTTCCTTCATACTTACCGGATCCTCTTGGTATTCTTTTGGCAAAAAGAGCTTCAAGTTTTATAGACTCGATTTCATCATCTTCAATATCCTTCCTTGCCTTAGCAAATATGTTTGATCTTCCTGAAGAACTTTCACGATCATATCTTTTCTTTCCATGAACACTGGCTTTGAATGCAGATTTAGACTTAGGAAGAGTATCACCAAACTCACTTAATTCAAAAGCTAAAATTTTGCCAACCAACTGATCTCTTGTAACTTTTGAGACAGTCCTAATCTCCTCTATAGTAGCAACCTTATGTTTGTATGAATCAGGTAAAGATCTAAGCACTTTTACCACAACCTCTGATTCTTCCAAAGTTCCACCAACACACTTGATACCACACACAAGTTCATTTATCTTTTGCATGTAGATTTTGATGTTTTCATCTTTACTCATCCTTAGATTTTCAAATTTTCCTCTCAGACTTTGTAGCTTGGCACATTTGACATATTCATTGCCTTCATAAAGATTCTCCAACTTCTTCCAGATTTCATGAGCAGTTTTTAATCCAAAGACATTTGTCATTTCTGAATCAATTAGGGCACTCAACAAGGCTTCTTTAGCTCGAAGGTTATTTTCCATATCTTTGAGTTCATCTGGAGTTGATGGACCTTTCTCTGGAGGATTATACTCATCCTTAGTTATCACCCAATAAGCATCACCCATGCATTGCAAATGGCACTCCATGAGACTCTTCCAAATAGACTAATTTGTTCCATCAAATCTCAGACTATCCTTCTTGTAGATCAACATCCTGGATCTCCTCGGGTGGTTAAGCTCCTTTTAGAGGAACATTGCTCTGATACCAATTGTTGGAATTAGTCCAGATAACTGAGAGGGGGGGATGAATCAGTTGTCTCACAAATTTAACCTTTTCCTCTTTCAACCTTATTTATCAATTTGCAATTAGATTAATGATGTAAACATTAAAGCATGAATCAACAATACGTGAGTAGAAACAAATTGAACACACATAACACCAAGATTTTTACGTGGAAACCCGGTTAAGGGAAAACCACGGTGGGGGTTAAGCCACAAGATTTGTACCCTATTAAAAGTACTTAAATGAAATGAAAAGGCACTTTCCTTAGGGCTCACTGCTCAAAAAGGCTCGCTGCCTAGAGAAATTTATGTTTGATACAGAAATCATGAATTAATAAATAGCATCTTCTTCATGCCTGGTTTAGTCCCATTGAAAGCTTAATTAACTTCTACTTTGCTCCCAAACACTTCTCTATTGTCTCTTCATCCTTTGCAGTCCTTGTTCTTTTGCTTCTCCTCTTCTCTACTCTGCTTCTGAACCCTTCTTAGGATTTGAACATTTTCACACAAGGATGCTTTTTCGCAACTCATCTTCACGCATTTATATCCTCTATCAACCTTGGAATAAACATCAAGGTTGGCATTACAAACATCTAACTTAATGTGAATCACTATGTTGTTGGCCAAACATAACTGGGATCCAAATCTTCTTGGATCAATATGCCACTCTTCATATGACTCATCTTAGATCATCAGCAACACGCTTGAATCATCCGATAGGCCAAGACTAGGAAGAACATCAACACCAAGAGAGAGATCTTCAATAAGGAGCTCAAACTTCAATGCAGACTTCCATCACAATAGCCACATGATCTAGATATCACCACAAGCACATTCAATTCATCAAAAGTATTCACATTCCTCCAAATCATCATAATCACTTGCATCTTCATCCAGAACCTTAAGAACATTGTCTGTTATGATTGCCACACTAGAAAGATTGCTTGCGGACCTCCAAACCATGAACCACTTGAATAGATGATACACACTGACTTCCCAAACATGCCTCTAGATCCTTAGATCATCATTTTACATATCTGAAACAATCTAGACCTCTTTCCTGTCACTCTATCTCTTGTGAACACTGCGAAATGGGTTCTACTTAGATGGCCATAGCTTCTTCAAATATTCATGCAAACCCTTCAAATCTTAACTGGAGCTTCTTCAGACAATCCTCTATTCGGCCATATGGTCCGCATACTTTGATCCTCATCAATTTTCTCAATATCCTTAACATTCCAATCTTCTAAAATAGGCAACAAAATAGGATACAGTTGACACCAATGGCATCAAGGATATGTTGACATCAATGACAACACTTCTTAGGCACATATTTGCAACACTTCATCCCCCCAATCCATCATTATGTTCTTCCTGAGGTGCATCTTTATGCTCTAATTCAAAATGCACTCTCTTAACCTTTTCTTCTTTTTCCTTTGGTTGTTCAGGTTCTGAAATAACATCTCTAGAATAGACAATCTTTTGGGTTAGTGGATTCCAAAGCTTATAACCTTATACATTATCACCATATCCAATGAAAATACACTTTTTAGCTTTTGGATCCAACTTAGTTCATTTTTCTTTAGGCACGTGAACATAAGCCTCACAACCAAATACCTTAAATGTGAAACAAAAGGTTTCTTACCTATCCACATTTTATAAGGAGTTGAAACAAGAGCCTTACATGGAGATCTGTTAACCAAGTAGTTTGCAGTACACACAACTTCAGCCCAAAAGCATTTGTTCAACTATGATTCACTTAACATACTTCTGGCTCTTTCCATTATTGTTTGATTCATCCTTTTTGCCACTCCATTCTTTTGTGGTATATATGGAGTTGTCTTATATCTAACAATACCTGCATGCTTACAGAATTCATCAATTTCCTTAGAATAATATTCCCCTCCATTGTCAGATCTCAAAACCTTTATCTTATGGTATGATTGCTTTTCAACTAAAATTTTAAATTATTTAAATTTAGTGAAAATTTTAGATTTGTGATGCATAAAATAAATCCAGGTAAACCTTGAGGCATCATCAAAGAAGGAAACAAAATATCTAGATTTTCCAATTGATTCAACATCCACTAAACCAAAAACATCTGAATGAATAAGTTCCAATTTATCATTAGATTTATTATTGCCAGAAGCAAAGGGAGATCTATTTTGTTTTCCAAACACACATTGTTCACAAAGTTTGAAACTCTCATCAAAATAGGATAAACCGACTAACAATTTTTTATTGAAAATAGTCTTTAAACTAGACTGACTTATGTGACCCAATCTACGATGCCACAACATACATGTATTTTCAGTATTAGCCTCAGATGCATAAGAGGCATTACAAACAGAAGTGGCTTCTAGCTTAAAAAGAGTTCCCAATCTTTTTCCCTTCGCTATAACCAAGTTTCCTCTCACCAATCTATAGCCATGCTTATCAAATGTGACAAGCATTCCCAAATCATTCAACTTTGAAACAAAAATCAAAATTCTAGACAATCAAGGAACATGTAAAACACCAGGAAGGGTTTAATTCTCCCATCATTGAAAAACAACATTACCTTCCCTCGTCTAACAATAGGATATGTAGAGTTGTCCCCAAGGTACACATTTCCTCCATCATACTCTTCGTATGTGGAAAACCATTCTTTATGTGAGATCATGTGGTATGAGCATCCTAAGTCAACCAACCAATGATCATGAGAAACAACATTACATGCAAAAATTAAAACCTCATCACCTGCATTCGAAGACTTGTCAGTAGCGAAATCCCATTGTTTCTTCAGGTTTCTACATTCCTTTTTCACATGTCCTCTCTTTCCGCAATTCCAACACTTGAATCTTTTCTTCTTTCTAGGAGTCTTAGAATGACCCTTAGACTTGTCTTTAGACCCCTTCTAATCTCCTTTTGGTCCTCTTTAGATAGACCTTCACCTGACACTAAGAGCATCCCCTGAACTATCCAAAATTTTCTTCCTCAATTCATGTGATAGTAGAACTCAAAGAAGAGCATCCAACTTCAGACCTATGAGGTTAGCAATGATAGCCAAAATAACATTCTCCCATGACTTAAGCAAGGAACAGAGAAGCAATATACATTTATCTTCCTCATTCACCTCAACATCTACAGATGCTAGTTGACTCAATAACAAATTAAATGAATTCCAATGCTTTGCAACCGATTCATCCTCTTTCATTTTCATGAAAAATAACTTACGCTTTAAATAAATCTTATTTACCATACTCTTGGCTTGGTAGATCTCACCCAAACGCTTCCACAAGCTATGCGCAAACTTCTCACTCACAACATTCAATAGAATAGAATCTATAAGACACAACCAGATGGTTTCCTGTGCCTTCTTAACCAGTCTTTCCCATTCATCTGGATCAATATCATCATGTTTCTTCTCCTTAGTTATAGCCAACCACTAGTCTCTTTCCTCTAGCAAGTCCTCCATTTTCAATTTCCATAATTCGTACCCCATGCCATTGAACTTTTCAATGTCCAACTGAGAGGTAGAAGCAGCAATGGATGAAGCCATGATATCTACACAAGCTCTACAAACAAACAACAACCAAATCTCCCATTGTATCTTAAAAACCTTCACACTATCACCCAAGAATCAAAACTAACTAGGCTCTAATACCAAATGTTAGAAGTGAAGGTGCAAGCCACACAATGAAATTCTGATTCAAACCTTATTAATGTCCTCTAAATAATGTAGATTCAATGGAGATTGCAACAGAAATAAAACCCATTACATAGAAATAACATGCATCAAGAATGAAACATATAACATAGTATGTAACATGTAGAAAGCCCTTCAAGTAAAAAACTCCACCAAGAAAAGAGGCTCCAAGTTGTATTATCTTCAAATATGAGATTACAATACATGCACTTCCTCTTCTTCTTCAGTCTTCAATCTAGCAGCGTCTATTACTCTCAACTTTTCTAAAAACATAGTACAAATATCCTTATAAAAGGGATTTACCTTCTAGGGCAAGAAAACTGACATAATATCGATCATTATTTCTGTGACCTAATGATGAACAGTCCAGATTTACAATGATAAAATTTGGCTCCGAGGGCACTGATCCTGAGCCCCCATTGGGGTACGTGGCCCCCGGATCCTCTAGGATAATCTTGTTAGACCCCTCGCAAGGGAAAACCCCCTGCGACTCCCCATCGTGGACGAATTAGCGTCGGGGACTGAATATAAACATGCGGCTGAAACAAGATTGCTGCATGTGAAACCTTTCATACCTTATGGGTTAATTACAAACAATATTAGGAGTAATTAATTACATAGGATTTACAAGGTTGATGGAACCTTAATCCAAATAGACTTGACATGTAAATGATAGCATCAAATTTGAAACAAGATTTTGATTACAAACCCTAGGTTTTGAAATTGACTAGGTTCTTGAAAAATGCACCTTTTTTTGTCAAAACCCTAACAAATGAGAGTTTTAAATGCAAGATGCAACAATATGAAATGATTATATACAGAAATATCAATCATATCTGATGCAAAAATCACAGATTTAAACCTTTGTATGATGATCTACAACATATGCAATGAAAACAATGCACAAATATGCCTCTTTAAAAGCCTAAAATGCTTGATTTTTTTCACTCTTTTCAATGTAAAAATGCAAAAATGTCTTAGAACAGAAAGGATGATAGGGTACAAAAAATTAAATCCCTTTAATCAACCCAATAATGCAATAAGATCTGAAATAACATACTAATCTACAAACCCTATCTTGAAGATTAGCTAGATTTCCTAAAAATGCAAGGTTTTTTCAAACCCTAACAATGGAATCATGCAAAATTAAGCTATGAAAGTATGCCAAATGATGAGAGAATTGAATCTAATTAGATCTAGGGTAGAAAATAGCTCAAATCTGATGCAAGAAGGATGCCAAAGTGCAAGAAATGATAGGTTCACCAAAATGTAGCATAGAAAAGAGAGACTAGCTCAATAGATCAAACTAGGTCAAACCCTCTTCTACAAAACATTGGGGCACAAACTGAGCTTGGATTCTACTCAAGAAGGAGAGATAAACTACAAGGGCTCTACCCTTTTGTTGTATAGAGAAAAAATCAACCAAATCTAATCAATCAAGATAGAGTGAAGATAAGAAACCCTAATTGACAAAGATCAGAGTAAATAGACTGTCGAAAGTGAAAACCTAGAAACCAAATGAATAGTAGAGACTAGGGATGAAGTAAGAATCTATATTTGGAGGTAAAACTACCTAGGACAAGGGTGCTTGGGTACCCTGGTCCTAGATTAGGGTTTACAAAAACTATAGTCTTCACTAGGTATGTACCAATAAGCTTTGTGTTCTTCCCAGAGATCAGCTCTCGAAACTTGTTCTTCTGATCTGTACACATGCAAGAAGTAAAATGGTTGGATGCTATTTAGGAGCTTTCCTCATTCAATCTTTGTGAATGGTGTTTCCACCTTCACAATAGCAAAGATGATTGATAATGAGTGTGTACCCTAAGGGGCAGAGACAAATATGAAGTAGAATGGAATGCTAGCACAAAGCATGAAGGAAAGAAGTCACCATGACCATGGAAACCCTAGCATGCTTGAAGTAGTCTCACAACATGACTCAATAACTTGGTGTAGCCCAAAGATCTTCACAAGACCTACAATAAGTTAGTTCTGCAACAATAATCCATAATAGAGAGCTTTAGAGAAGAGTAGAGAACATGAGAGATAAGTAGAATCCTTCAAGAACTTAGAGATCACTTAGAGATGTTCAAATGAATGACTTAACTTTCTTTTATATGCATTCCCATTGATTTCTGAAGAATTAAACCACCTGAGTCTGACATTGGGAACCTTTGAGAGGTCCCAAGCTGACAAGCCCTTAATTAGGCCAAGGCTAAAAAGGGGACAAGGGCGCTTGGGTGCCCTAGTCCCTTAGCCCCAAACTCTCAAGATAAGGCACTTAAAGTGTGCTTAGCCATGCCTTATAATCACTTTTCTAGGTTTTGTGCATCAAGATGAAGAATCACACACTTAATGCTCAAAAGGTGTTAGAATAGGTCCTAATTAACAAGTGTAAACATTTTAGGTCCACCTAGGTGCTAAACTAAGTGTAAAATGGTGGTGTGCACATTTTACGATGCTACAGTTATAAGGAATGACAAAGGAGAGATATTTGATCTATTACCAAGAAACCACTGATAGGCACCAATAATGAGGCTGAATTCTTGGCACTTCTATATGATCTCATGCAGTGCAAGAGAGAAAATTTAGTGGATATAGATATTGAAGGGGACTCACAAGTATGCATAAATGCCATCAAATCCAAACATGTCATAAAATAGAAGCTCAAGTACATATCATAATCAATTTGAAATTTATTGGAAGGCATGAATTTCTCAATTAATCATGTCTACCGAGAAGGGAATTGCACAGTCGATTACCTTACGAATATTGCTTGTGATCTACAGGAAGAAGAGATCATTACTAACGACATGTCAAACTAGAACAACATCTTGATGTGACAGTACTGGCTAGCTCATGTGGTAGATCAAACACTATTGTAATGTTAAAAATATCATCTTTAGTAGATCCTAAAGCAAATAATCCATATGCTCGGTGATAGTTTTGGGGATCTCTTCCCATCCTTGAAACATTGTCATCCAAGCTAATCACGAGATTTGAAATAATAACTTCAAAAGAAGACAACCCAAAATCACAATGAAGATTTACTCCATAGAGATTCTAGGGCTAATCTATTCTGCTCCTCATGAGCTCCCTATTACAAGTTATAAGTATAGATAGTGAGGCTTTGCAATTCACACATGAAATGACACAAATAATGGAGTTTGATTGCAAGTGCACCTGCAACAAAGAGCTAGAGGAGCCAGAGGAGGAAGAAGAGAATAACGAGGAACCAAAGGAGGAAGAGGATGAGGAATTGGTGGATGACCAGATTAGATGAATCTTCAATGTCGATAGGGAAGGGGTGGTCTATGTGATTAAGCAAGTGATTGGATCGCATGTTTTCTCTGGCAATCATATTCATGATAGCACCCTTTATGAATATTTTCTTATGCCAGTATTTCTAATAATGGGAAAGAAACAAAGTGGGAAGTTGATGGCCCACACTTTCGTGAAGAAGGAGATGCACGGAAAAGCATATGAAGCAATCTTTGTGTTTGATAAAAGGCCCAAAATAGGCATGTTAGGGGGAGTGTTCAGTGCAGCTGCTGCAAGGAAGAATAAGATCACTATTGAGGCCTTAAGTTTGTTCCATGATGGAATTCACAAGAACAACATGGAAACCTTTAATTTCTATCTCAACCATCATGGTGAGCTTCTTTCCCCAGCCCAGGTTGAGAGAGCATTTGAGCTCTTTGAAGGGCTCTATTTTCTTTGGCATTTGAGGATGCCAAGTGACTGATCCTTGTACCATGCATACTCTGTTAAGCCATACTAAATATATCTTTTTTTCTACTAAAGTATAATAGAAAGGGAGCTACCCCCATGGTAGCAACTTATCTACCAAAAAACACAATGTCAAATATATATAGATCAATATACAATATCAAATATGTAGACATTTCACTTAACACATTCACAGTTTAGACCTTGTTGACATTCCTTCTGAATCAGCATTAGGGTTTGCCACTTCTAATGCACAGGCAGATTCAGGCCAACTGAATACAGGAGGTTGCGTGAGCTCCTCCCCTTCACTTCTGGTTCTGCCGCACCAAGGGGGGTATCCCTATAACTCAAGATGTAACCTTGACTAGCTCAAAGATAGAAAGATATAACTTGACAACAACAGGCAGAATACTCTCATGTATGGACCAAGATCTGCATGATAGATCACAAGGCTGGCAACATTCTTGGACATGATGTCTGGTTGGGTATGAGAGCATGCAGGGGGTTCCTAATCCTACTCCTACAACTAACAGGTGGAAGTATGAAATGTTTTGATATGAATTTGGATGCAAAGCTGGACATGGTGTATAACACAAGAACACAGCATGATTGGTGCCTATCCAGGGCTTGGAGTCGGTAGACATACACCTGTGAATGATCAACATGAATAGCTAAAACTGGATTTCAGGGGGATACACATGATATCTGCCTTACAGATATCTCCCAATATAGAGTGTTGAGCTATCTCTACTTATGGCATCCCTACTGCAGTATACCCTTCCCAATGTTCAACCTGAAAATAGTTTAATCTGCCCCTTGAGCAGAGGTTAAAAGATCAGACATTCAACATAGGAATTCTATGCTCTAGAATCTAAACATAAGCAAATATCCAGATCCAGAAGAAGAATACATGCAATACTGGAGACAGAATTAACACAACACATGCTAAGATAGCATTACTCATATAAGATCAACCATGAAACCAGTGGATTCATGCCAAGTCCTACAACAGGAGATACATAAACTCACAAGAAAACTGTACAGAGCAACCAGATCAGCTGGTTATGGATTACAGAGCCAAAAATCATCAACTTTCAACAACCTTGAATAAATAACACCCTCTGCATTATATAGCAGGAGGATGTATTCAGCATTAACTACCAGGTTGACCAAAACTCCCGCCAGATATACAGTAACAGAGGGTGCTCAAACTTGAATGCAACAGGTAGGGGAGGAGACAGGAAGATTTCTCGAGCCTTGCGCCGCCGCCTAGGGATTCAGATCTTCAATCAGGTACTACATCAGCCCACGCCATCGCCCATACCTCTGCAACAATCGCCATTGATGGCGCACCAACCCGCGGCCTCGGGAAGAACATCAGACAGTTAATCGCAACCACTTCCCGCCGAGACTCATCATCATGATAATTCAAAAATGCAGGATAACATTATCCCACATGCACCCCGCGATGACCTCTTTAACACTTTATATACTAGGTCATGAGCATATATCATGTCGGCGCTTTTGCTCCTGACGACACTAGTATAAGACTTCATCATCATCATCCTCCAGCAGCATGATATCCTGTTGCCCGAAATATCACCCTGACGTCATCAT
This sequence comes from Cunninghamia lanceolata, assembly GCA_027924645.1. Taxonomy (NCBI): domain Eukaryota; kingdom Viridiplantae; phylum Streptophyta; class Pinopsida; order Cupressales; family Cupressaceae; genus Cunninghamia; species Cunninghamia lanceolata. The sequence continues at coordinate 23,876,573 of BSBN01000582.1, forward strand.
CATATCGCAATACAAACTGCATGATATTCGCCTTCACCCGCACAACCGGATCCATCGGAGGAACATCCTCCTGCTGAGCTTATACCACAAGTCTGGCCGATGAACATCCTGATGACATCATCATCATATCCTGCTGACGTCATCATGATATCTGCCTACTGTTGGTCATGATGTTAGTCATTCGCAAACATAGAATAAAAGTTACACAACAACCTTTACTCATCTTGAAAGATACGATGATGAACGTGATCTTCTGGACTCAAGGCCCTCCTTCTAGCGCCAATTTATGTTGGTCATGATGTTAGTCATTCGCAAACATAGAATAAAAGTTACACAACAACCTTTACTCATCTTGAAAGATACGATGAATTCAAAGAATTCATGATCCCAAGTCTCCGTTGATTAGGTCTTAATCTACTGACGTTACTCAGTGGTTGATGTGTGTTGCTGTTTTCCATTCAGGGGCCTTACGTGTTTCTGCACTGTTCATCATCATCATCTTCAAATATCCTGCTCTGGATGTTCGCTCTGCATAAGTCTCCAACAATTCTACCTCTGCACTGTAAATTTAGTCAAATAATGTGCCTACAGGCTGATATTTGCATGATTGCTACCATTATTTATGATTCTTTGCATGATATTTTCAATACTACATGCATTTAACTCAAATATGCTAAGGATCTTCAGTTACCTACGGGATTTCAGCATATTTCACTGTTTCTGCTTGTTATTTATCATGATTTGCAGTTATGGTGATGAATTAATGAAATTGAAAAAAGGAAAAGGGTTAGAGAGTGAGATTCCCAAAATTACTGGACTTAGATCACTGATCCACATACAAGCTCCCATACTTGCAATGAAAAGAAGGAAAACTAGAAATCATACTTCACCAGGACATTCCACAAATCCGCATGATCTAGTGCAAATCTTCAAAGGAAAGTTGACAACAACATGTAATGAAATGAAAGCGCTTCCAGTTGAACACAGCATTCACCAGTACATATCCAGAAATCAACAGAAGATTACGTAAAATTTACAATTAGGATGTAATCTGAAACTTCATATCCATTCAATATGCTCAAGAACAGGTACATTTACAGTGATCTGAAGAAAGAACTTTGACATTTCAACAATTCTATCCTCATTAGTCTCAGTAATCCGATCTCCTAATTGATCCTACAGTAATTCACTTTTTGCGCCAGATGCGTCTGTGTATTCTAATGTATATCTCTCCTTTAAATGACAAGCTCTGTTCCTTATATAGAACAACCGCCAAAAAAAAATGGTTACAACGATCCAAAGATTAGGATCCTCTCATAACAAACAACGGTCCAGATGAAAAGCACATGCTTCGCCAGTTGGCAAATGTACAGCTGGCACAGAATATTCCAGCATCTTCAACTTGATTCGGTCTCCAGCTGGCGAACAGCATATTTGACAATATCCTCCTCATTTCTGGCCCATGTTGACTCCATGCGTAACTTTGTAATTATCAGCTTCAGCAGCATCATCATGATTTCAACGCTCAGCTTCAGCAGCATCATGACTTCAATGTTCAGCTTCAGCAGCATCATGACTTCAATGTTCAGCTTCAGCAGCATCATGACTTCCTGCAAATAAACAGACAAACATTAAGTTCATCATCATGTGGATAAACAACAGGAAGTAAACATTTTATTAAACATACCTCCCCATGTGCAGCTACAGGCAATCAGGCTTTACCTGTGGAAAATATGCACTAAATGCATAAACAGCATAAAAACAACCAGGTCAACCCTCGTTGACCAAAATCAGGCAGTCAGGCTTTCAAATTTCTATCGCTTCATGTTTTTGCCCATTTTCTTGTATATCGGGTTCAAATATGATCAGGTATGTCAAAATATACAAGGAAATAACTACCCCTAACAAATTACTTCATACTTGGCCTCGCACGCTCTGCTTGAAGTTTCGGGTCATCATCATCATGTTCGCATCAGTGCGACCACATATGATCAGGTTGACAATATTGGACTTGGTCGACGGCAACAGTTATACCTATGCCGAAAATCATGATGATGCCCAACTCTATGTCTTGTATCTAGCCGCAGGATATTGTGAAATATGATGCTCTTCGCCTCCGAATGCTCTGAGGAAAAGCACATCAGGATGTTTTGTTTTTGCATATTCGGGGAAGAAAGACATCATCATCATCATCATGATGAAGACAAACAGGAGGACTTGGAAAATGATCCTACCGCTGAGGAAAAATCATGATGACGTCATCGTCATCATCAGGCTTCGTTAAAATGCAAAGGGATGACGTCACCGTCATGTTCCGTTAAGATCAGGAGATAACTGGAATATCGGGTTCCCCCCAAGGAAGATGATCGGGTCATGAAAGCAGTATGACCCCTTTGTTGGCTAAGGTGATCCTCTTAAAAGATCAGGATGATGAACATCATCATCATCATATACGCACTGGGTGATCTAAAATATGATCCTGCTGAAAGTCCTGATGACGTCATCAGGATACCCGGGGCTTGTGTTAATCTTCGAAGATAACGTCATCGTCATCATATTGGCGAAATGGATCACGCCTTGGAAAATATCCTGCCGAAGGACAAAGGTGATGGTGACGTCATCGTCATCATCATATTTGCAAAAGGTTATACTTGTCGGCAGGATGATACTACGAACTGTCGGGAAAGACTAACAAGATCATGATGATCTTGTTCAACAAGGTTTCGGTAAGGAAAAATCACCCTCCGTTTCGAAAGATAAGGTGATCATCATGATCACGCAAAAGGAGGTCAGGAGGATATTAGGAAATGTCGGGTCCTGAAATATCATGATGATGTTGATCACCAAGACCGTCGTGCGCGCGCTAATTATGCAGATGGCAGATTTCTCTAAGTAAGGTGATGATAATTCATCAGCATGATATTACAATATGCTCGCGATGTTGGAATATCATGATGCTCGCTATGTGAGAATATCATGATGCTCGCTTGACAGGTAAAACACATTCACTTAAGATTGACGTCAGGAGGTTTCGGGACTGCATGATTTTTATCAGGTGATAGAGTAAGATCATGATGATGACCCTTGGCGATACAAAAGACCGCTCGACAGGAAAAGATTACAACGACTTAAACTTGACGTCCGGATGTTTCAACCTCAGGATATTATCGGGGGGCATTTCAAATATCATGATGATGATGTTCATACAGCAATTATCAGGTTTGACCAAAACTTTGACTGTTCACAACTCCCTCATATGGATGAATTTTCGAGTGATGTAAAAGGCAAACCTGCATGGAATTTCAAGCTCTTTCTAACCATGAAGTCATAGAAACAAAATATGAAATTTGACAAACTAACCTCATGATGATGACCTACCTCATCCTGACCTTCATGATGATGATGCACCTGACTTATTTTTACCAAACCGCCAGAAACAGACAACACAAGCCAAAACAAAAGCTGGGTCCCTGTTTTGCCAAGTCAAAATGGGGCGTGTTGTGTAACCACACAACAACTTGCCACCAAAGAAAACAACAAATTCCAATGATTCAAGTGATATGATCACATTCATCTATAGTATTCTAATTCTTTCTAAGTAAAATCATCATGATCTTTGAATGATAAAATTTCATTATGGTGATAAAGCTAACAAAGGATCAGGTGTGTGCAGATGATTAATTATCCTCATCTTGAAAGCAAGTTGAAAACATAAGTAACTGGTGTTAAACTACATAGTTGGAGATCATCCCTCATAGCCAACCTGGATAGAGCCTTGCTGCCAGCAGGCGTCTATAGCCCCGGCAAGGTTATCTATACAATCTCCCTAAGTAGGGCTCCACTGCCAGCAGGCGTCCATAGCCCCGATAGAGTTACTTAGATGGCCTAAGTTTATTGTTTATATATTTTCTATTTATATACTTATATTTGATATCATCATGTCAGCTCATTTGTACAAGGTGTAGTCACTTGCAGCTTTAGGTTGGAGATTGTATTGGTAGCAAGGGAGTCCCTTTAGATTTTTCACTTAACACCTATACTCATATCTTCAACAAACCCAAGGCTGTTAGGTGTTTCATTGTGTTTGATTCACTTTGGACAAGAAAAAGTACCCTGATGAAAAGACATCATAAACCTGATCATGAACATTTCTTAGAATGAATCATAACCTATATTTAAACGTGATCTTATCACTTGAATCCTAACAATTTAACTATTTTCTTAAGGTGATGAAGTGCATCATCCTGACTTACCAGAACAAGGTCCCAACCAACAAAACAACAACAACAACAAGCAAACACTGTACAAACAACTATACAAATATACAATATGATACACAAGACTGTCATGAAGTCACTCAGGCCTGGAAATAATGTTTGAGGAATTGTCCATTGACTGGCAACGGGACATCCTCACCTGTCAGGTTCTTAAGCCTATAAGTGCTGTCTCCTAAAATTTCAGAAATCTGAAAGGGACCTATCCATAGTTTATCGAACTTACCATGATCACCTTTCCTTTCATGGGCTTTATCCCACATCAGGACTAAATCTGATATCCTGAAAGCTTTAATTCTGGCTCTCTTGTCAAACCAGCGTTTGACAACAGCCTGATGTTTTGCAAATTGGTCAACATTGAAGTCATGATGCTGCTGAAGCTGAGCGTTGAAATCATGATGATGCTGCTGAAGCTGATAATTACAAAGTTACGCATGGAGTCAACATGGGCCAGAAATGAGGAGGATATTGTCAAATATGCTGTTCGCCAGCTGGAGACCGAATCAAGTTGAAGATGCTGGAATATTCTGTGCCAGCTGTACATTTGCCAACTGGCGAAGCATGTGCTTTTCATCTGGACCGTTGTTTGTTATGAGAGGATCCTAATCTTTGGATCGTTGTAACCATTTTTTTTTGGCGGTTGTTCTATATAAGGAACAGAGCTTGTCATTTAAAGGGGAGATATACATTAGAATACACAGACGCATCTGGCGCAAAAAGTGAATTACTGTAGGATCAATTAGGAGATCGGATTACTGAGACTAATGAGGATAGAATTGTTGAAATGTCAAAGTTCTTTCTTCAGATCACTGTAAATGTACCTGTTCTTGAGCATACTGAATGGATATGAAGTTTCAGATTACATCCTGATTGTAAATTTTACGTAATCTTCTGTTGATTTCTGGATATGTACTGGTGAATGCTGTGTTCAACTGGAAGCGCTTTCATTTCATTACATGTTGTTGTCAACTTTCCTTTGAAGATTTGCACTAGATCATGCGGATTTGTGGAATGTCCTGGTGAAGTATGATTTCTAGTTTTCCTTCTTTTCATTGCAAGTATGGGAGCTTGTATGTGGATCAGTGATCTAAGTCCAGTAATTTTGGGAATCTCACTCTCTAACCCTTTTCCTTTTTTCAATTTCATTAATTCATCACCATAACTGCAAATCATGATAAATAACAAGCAGAAACAGTGAAATATGCTGAAATCCCGTAGGTAACTGAAGATCCTTAGCATATTTGAGTTAAATGCATGTAGTATTGAAAATATCATGCAAAGAATCATAAATAATGGTAGCAATCATGCAAATATCAGCCTGTAGGCACATTATTTGACTAAATTTATAGTGCAGAGGTAGAATTGTTGGAGACTTATGCAGAGCGAACATCCAGAGCAGGATATTTGAAGATGATGATGATGAACAGTGCAGAAACACGTAAGGCCCCTGAATGGAAAACAGCAACACACATCAACCACTGAGTAACGTTAGTAGATTAAGACCTAATCAACGGAGACTTGGGATCATGAATTCTTTGAATTCATCGTATCTTTCAAGATGAGTAAAGGTTGTTGTGTAACTTTTATTCTATGTTTGCGAATGACTAACATCATGACCAACATAAATTGGCGCTAGAAGGAGGGCCTTGAGTCTAGAAGATCACGTTCATCATCAGTACTTTCAGGTTTGATGATGCTCAGAGCAAGGTAACTTCAGATCGTTTGTGAATTTCATCATATTGCGTAAATATTTGCTGTGACAAGTTTGTATTTGCACATTCTATGTAAAGATTTCCAAATCTCACATAAATATTGCAAGCTTTACAGTAGATTTCTTTAAATTCACTAAATATTGGCCAAAGATGCATAAATTTGTTCAAGCTTTGAGAATTTGAGCCTTAAACACGTGGAATCTGGTGCTACTGGTCGGAATATCCCAATATCCTGTCTATTTGTAGTGTCTTCACAAATATCGTGTAAATATTCAGTCTGATTTGCAAGTTGACCACAAATATCACCTCGTCCGGTGGAATCCAGCCAATATTTGCAAAGTTTCAGCTAATTGGCCTCCAAATCGAGAAATCCTGGCTCACAGGATAAATACCAGGTCTAGACATAGTGAAATTTTTGAAGAATTGCCTGTCAGAGGTTTTAGACCTAAGACTGTAGACGTTCACCATACTCCAGAGTCTAGTGCATCCAGAACTTCACCAGGACCTCCTCCTGTAACTCCTGTTGGTTTGCAAATACCTTCCGGTATACCCGTGACACCTTCTGTTCAACCTCAAGGTATACCTTTAGTCCAACCTCAGCCAACTGCACCACCAGTTCAGCCCCCTCAGGTTGCAATGTCGTTCTTTGCAGCGGAATCACCATTGACCTTTAATGCGTATCATGAGTTACCAAAGTATCCAGACAAACTTTGTCCAAAATACCATCCTTATCAGGATGCGGATGATCATATCAGGACGTTTAAAGAAGCTTGCTGCAGAGCCAGAATAGAGCATCAGGATGTGGTGTGCAGATTATTCCCTTTTTCCTTAGGGGAAGAGGCTTATAATTGGTTCATCAGTCTTGGTCAATCTTCTGTAGGTTCGTGGGCTGTCTTAGAGAAGGCCTTTCTTGACAGATTCAAGGTCCCTATTGATCCATCCATGAATTACCACCTGTTTGCCACAATCAAGAGATTTGAGCATGAACCTATTGCAAATTTCAATGCTAGGTTCCAGAAAATGTTGTCCAAGTTAGTTACCCCATATGTGGTGGTTGATGATGCTGCTAGAAGTATTTATTATTCAGCCCTGGATCCATTAACCGCCATGTTCATCAGGAGAACACATCCTGAGATCACCACATTAACAGGAGCTTTTCAAGAAGCTATCAAGGTAAATCAGCAGCTGATACCTGCTCCTACTCCAAATATGGCATTCCCTGCTTTGCCTGGCATGCAGTCACAATATCCAGCACAGTATCCTGCAGCTTATCCTTCACAATACCCTGCACAATATCCAAATGGAGCAGTGATGCCCCCAGCAATCATGCCTGCACCTTTGCAAGTACCTCCATTGAGTATCATGCCTCCTCCTAATGGAAATGGCCAATCGCCACAATATCCTGCACATGCTCAGACACCTCAGGGTACAGATCTATCTCATAATAACCATGGATCTTCCTTTTTCCAGCCTCAGCCTGAAAATGTAGTGGCCAAAGCTCAAGAGGAGAAAGAGGAAATCAAAGAAATGTCTGCTCAGTTGAGAAAACTTACCACAGAAGTAACACACTTGAGAAACCAAGGGTTTTATTCACAGTCAGGTCAGAATAGGAGTTATTCCAATGACAGACCAAATTACCCTGACAGAGGATACAACAATAACTTCAACAGTAGTGCTGCAAATAACAATAATCCTCCTAGGCAGCCCAGAGTGTGGAACTCCAGGCCAAATAATGGTTCATTACCATCACCCCTAGACAATCAGCCTCCTGGTGAAGCCAAACAGACTACTAGAGTCAATCTTGCTGAGGCAGCCCTTACCAATTGGTGCAGGATTCACAATACCAATGCACATGCAGAATTAGATTGTCCGCAATTTAGGATTGCTGCCAGCATCTTTCAGACTGAAGTGTCTAATACTTCTGGAAATCCACCTCAGGCAGAAGGAAATGAAATAGTTCCTTGTGGATATGATTCAGCTTTTGTGCTGGAAACATACACTAATCAGCCTCATCAGGAATATAATCAGACCGGTGAAGAATCTGCCTTAACCTTTGAAGCAAACTATGTCTTCCCTTTTGAGGATGAAAATGAACCTACAAGAGAGCATGAGGAAGTACATGCATACCAGCAGCAATACCCTGGTAAGCATAGTTATAACCTGAGGAGTAATGCCAACAGACCTGCCGGTCCATTGACATCATCTCTACCTCCAAACAACTTCAACACACCTCCTGATCCTAAGGCTAGCAATAACCCTGGGTTCCCTAAGGTGAATGCTCAATACTTGTCTCCTCAAAACACAGTAACAAAAGTCACAAATGCACCTCATGAGTCTGACAGGTTAGTCAGCTATTTGGCTGATGAAATGAAGAAAATCAAGATCAGCCTGTCCCTATCTGAGTTACTGAAAACTCCTGCCATCAAAAGGGCATTCATGAAGTCGCTGGATGATCCTGCTTCTAAAGAGGATAATCACCTTTCGAGTCAATCCAATAGCAGAGACCATACTGCTAAAGATAACACTGTCAAGCCCAAAGTGTCAGCCACAGTCCAAGCTGCTGAAACCTCTCACATGACCTTGTACAGAGACAAAACTGAATCACCTCCGTTTCTCCTCACCATAAGAATGTTCAGTAAGAATTTGCACAATTGTTTAGTTGATTCAGGAGCCTCAACTAATGTTATGCCCTTGTCAATATGCAACGCATTAGGACTGCATCCTGCTAAATCCTTAAAGAAGGTCACTCAACTGGATAAGACAGAAGTAAGTGTCGTAGGAGAACTCACTCACATTCACATGTAGCTAGCGTCTGATCCTAGGATCCAATATTACATAGACATTCAGGTAGTTGACATACCTGATACGTACGGGATGTTGCTTAGCCGGGACTGGTCTAAAACGCTTAACGGATACATGTCCACAGACTTCAGTCACATGTGGTTGCCATGGAAAGGTATACCTAATCAGATCAGGATTGATGCTGAGCCTAGGATGAAACATATGATCACGGAATATAACAGAACAAATGAGATCATGTATGTAAACGTAGAACCTGGAGTTTATCACATCAGGCCGCAAACTGTCCAAATAGAAGAGGTCCTGATGCTTGATGTTCATCATCATCATGATGACGATTATCATGAGGATTTGCCAGTTGCAGAACTTAATAATGATCCTGATAATGACAACGAAATAGATCGCTTCAGGAATTTTCAGATGCATTTATCTACTCAGATAAAACGTTGTCAATTATTAAATATACCTGCTAATGGTATTTTAATTGACGGATGGTGCAGATTGCATGGCGAAGCACACTCGGAAAAGACTTGCGAACCATGCTTAGACATGATCATGCTGGAGCAAACATATAGTGAAGCATCATCATCATATTCTGAGGTGAGTGCTACATCTGATGATGATGATGATACTAATTTTTATTTGTCTTCTGCAGGAACAGAAGAGTCGACGGATCCTGATGAGGATCATATCCAAAAAACAGAGGAGATCCTGGTGTCCAATCAGATGAATGATGCGAGAAAGGAAAAGATCACTCCTGGTAGTGATTGCTTCATGGAACCTGATTACGAGTTGTCTGATGAGGACAAAGGTAGTGACCTGACAAAGTTCGAAGAATTCCTGGTGAAAGAAATAGAAAAGATGACACAACAGTGTAGATCTCCCCAGGAGGTTTTAATTAAAAGTTGGTGTAGGCTGCATGAGGCGCCTCACTCAGAAACCACTTGCTCACTGTGCTTACACATTTTGAAGAAGCATGCAGCTGTATGTGCTGAACATCATCCTCCTGCTAGGATGGAAGAGAAAACAGAAAAGCCATCAGGCTCATCCGATAAAGGAAAGAAGAGGCTTGAAGATGACTCACCTAAGTTAAGGTGGATATCAGGCGGAGCAGCAGCCAGAGCTGCAAAGAAAAAGGAAAGCTCAAGCAAATGTCCTGCTGAAGATATGCCTTGGATCCTGAGGTTTGATGGATCCAAATCCAAGCAAGGTTCTGGAGTAGGGATTGACCTTATTGATCCATCAGGGAAATCCCATTTAGCAGCTTACAGATTACAGTTCCCCTGCACTAATAATGTCACAGAGTATGAAGCTCTGATTCATGGACTGTTGTTTGCCCATAAGAAGAAGGTGAAGATCCTGCATGTCTTTGGAGATTCAGAACTAGTTGTGAGACAAGTAAGGGGAATTTACTCTTGTAACTACAGAAAGCTGTCAAATTACAGGCATCGTGTGTGGGACCTGATTGAAGACTTTGATGCCTTCAACATCGTTCACGTGCCAAGAGAACAGAACCAAAGGGCAGATGCACTTGCTCAGGCCGCCAGTACACTGGAACCACTGTCTATATCTGGTCTGAAGAGATTTTCAATAGAATTGGTGTCAGTACCTTCGGTACCTGACAATGTGACTAATCTCCAAGTGTTTGATGATGATCAGCACATCCTGGACTTCATATCAAACAGAGACGTATTTGAAGCTCAGATCATAGATGAAAATGGTATGGAAGATCATGTCTGGGAAGAAGATGAGATATTAGAGTTGCCTAGCAACACAATTCCCAAAGGTATGATTGAATTAGAAAGAGCCTTTGATCTGGATAATATGCTCAAACATAAGGATCTGCCTAAGGCAGATGGAGGTCAATATTCACAGGTGAATATTGGACAGGCTGATGACAAGAGGAATGTCTTGTTGGGTAAGGTTTGTACACCTGAAGAGTTAGAAGGAATAACTCAGGCCCTTAAGGATTATATACATGTAATTGCATGGACTTATGACGAGCTAAAGACGTATGACACTTCTGTCATAACTCATACTATACCTCTCAAGCCAGATGCAAAACCTTTCAGACAGAAGCAGAGGCCAGTCAATGCTCTGCTTGAGCCCATCATCCTTGAAGAGGTCAAGAAATTGTTAAATGCCCGGATAATATTTCCTGTAAGGCACTCCACTTGGGTGGCAAATCTGGTACCAGTCAGGAAGAAGAATGGAGACATTAGATTATGTGTGGATTTCAGGAACCTGAACAGAGCATCAGAAAAGGATAATTATCCTTTGCCCTCTTTGGATGAGGTTCTGCAGATGGTAAATGGAGCCAAGATGATGTCCTTCTTGGACGGTTTTTCAGGATACAACCAAGTGATGGTGGACAAAATTGACAGATTAAAAACTGCCTTCACCACAAAATGGGGGATATTTGCATATAGACGTATGCCATTTGGACTGATAAATGCTGGAGCTACATTCCAGTGAGCAATGGACATAGCCTTCAGAGGCTTAATAGGAAAATGTATAGTCATCTACATGGATGACCTGACAGTATTCTCCAAGGAAAGAGGAGATCATGTTGCTGATCTCAGAAATGTACTGAAGAAGTGCGAAGAATATGGAATATCTTTGAATCCCAAGAAGTGCATATTCGGGGTCACAACAGGAAAGTTACTAGGCCACCTAATCACAGAGGATGGGATTATCATTGATCCTGACAGGGTGGAATCTATTATGAAATTACCACTTCCAGGAAGCAAAAGGGAGCTTAAATCTTATTTTGGTAAGATAAATTTTGTGAGGAAGTTCATCACTGGCTTTGCTGAGATTGTCAGACCACTGAATGCCATGTTGAAAAAAGATGCACAAATTGACTGGACACCAGAAGCCAGAGCTGCTTTTGAAGATATAAAGAAGGCCATTTCAGATGCTCCTGTCCTCATTAGTCCAGATTATACAAATGATTTCTACATCTACTCATTTGCTTCAGAACATACTTCTGCAGCAGTGTTAACTCAAAGAAATGAAGATAAAGAAGAGAAACCAATTGCCTTCATGAGCTGTCCTTTCAGGGATGCTGAGTTGAGATATGTAGATGTTGAAAGATAGGCACTTGCATTAGTCAGAGCAGTAAAAAAGTTCAGACATTATATACTGAGAAGCAAAGTGATTGCTGTGGTACCAGATGCAGCAGTAAAGATGCTGCTGATGCAGAGTGAACCTGGTGAAAAAAGGGCCAAATGGATTACGGTACTACAAGAATATGACATGGAGATCACACCCATGAAGCTAGTAAGAGGACAGGCTCTGAGCCAGATGATATCTGAAACTGATCCAAACATCATCAGTCAGCAGTATGTAATCGATGAGAAAGACAATAAAGAATGGTATTCAGACATCAGGCACATCCTGATCACTGGAAGATGTCCTTCGAGGATGCAAGCCTCACAGAGAAGAGCCTTAAAGATGAGATCCCAGAAATATATGATGAAGGGAGGAGCCCTGTTTAAAAAGAATTATGAAGGGATATACCTGAGATGCTTAGAGAAACCAGAAGCCAATAAAGTCTTGACAGAGTTACATGACAAGTTTGGAACTGCCCACGGATCAGCGTTGGCCACCACACATGTAATCCTCAGAGCAGGATATTATTGGCCTACAATTTTTAAAGACACAGCTGATCATGTTAAATGTTGTCATGTTTGCCAGGTTGCTGCCAATAGAGAAAAATATGCTACACAACCGTTGCAGCCAGTGATGGAGGAGCGCCCATTTGCACAATGGGGCATGGATTTCATAGGACCAATCAATCCTCCGTCTTCTTCAGGCTAGAGGTATGTCCTAACAATTACTGATTATTGTACCAGATGGACTGAGGCTATCAGCAGCAAAACTTGTACTGCTGATGATGTCATTAAATTTCTGGAAAGCAACATTGTCACCAGGTATGGGATTCCTTATGCATTGGTAAGTGATAATGGTTCTGCCTTCATTTCCACTAAATTGTCAAGTTGGGCTTTTGATCATGGGATTATACTTAAGTTCTCATCCAATTACTATCCCCAGGGAAATGGATTAGCAGAATCCACCAATAAGAATTTACTGAGTATCATAAGAAAATTGATAGAGAAAAATCCCAGGGAATGGAATTCATTTCTGAAATATGCCTTATGGGTAGACAGAACTAGAATGAAAATTGCACTAGGAAACTCACCCTTCCAGCTAGTATATGGGGTAGATCCTATCCTCTCTGTAAACTTGAGAATTCCTACTCTGCGGTTTGCCCAAGACTATCTAGGCATAGATAATAAACAGGAAGTCAGGTTGCTTCAGTTGATGCATTTGGAAGAAAAACGAAGCCAAGCGATTGACCAATTTGCAAAACATCAGGCTGTTGTCAAACGCTGGTTTGACAAGAGAGCCAGAATTAAAGCTTTCAGGATATCAGATTTAGTCCTGATGTGGGATAAAGCCCATGAAAGGAAAGGTGATCATGGTAAGTTCGATAAACTATGGATAGGTCCCTTTCAGATTTCTGAAATTTTAGGAGACAGCACTTATAGGCTTAAGAACCTGACAGGTGAGGATGTCCCGTTGCCAGTCAATGGACAATTCCTCAAACATTATTTCCAGGCCTGAGTGACTTCATGACAGTCTTGTGTATCATATTGTATATTTGTATAGTTGTTTGTACAGTGTTTGCTTGTTGTTGTTGTTGTTTTGTTGGTTGGGACCTTGTTCTGGTAAGTCAGGATGATGCACTTCATCACCTTAAGAAAATAGTTAAATTGTTAGGATTCAAGTGATAAGATCACGTTTAAATATAGGTTATGATTCATTCTAAGAAATGTTCATGATCAGGTTTATGATGTCTTTTCATCAGGGTACTTTTTCTTGTCCAAAGTGAATCAAACACAATGAAACACCTAACAGCCTTGGGTTTGTTGAAGATATGAGTATAGGTGTTAGGTGAAAAATCTAAAGGGACTCCCTTGCTACCAATACAATCTCCAACCTAAAGCTGCAAGTGACTACACCTTGTACAAATGAGCTGACATGATGATATCAAATATAAGTATATAAATAGAAAATATATAAACAATAAACTTAGGCCATCTAAGTAACTCTACCGGGGCTATGGACGCCTGCTGGCAGTGGAGCCCTACTTAGGGAGATTGTATAGATAACCTTGCCGGGGCTATAGACGCCTGCTGGCAGCAAGGCTCTATCCAGGTTGGCTATGAGGGATGATCTCCAACTATGTAGTTTAACACCAGTTACTTATGTTTTCAACTTGCTTTCAAGATGAGGATAATTAATCATCTGCACACACCTGATCCTTTGTTAGCTTTATCACCATAATGAAATTTTATCATTCAAAGATCATGATGATTTTACTTAGAAAGAATTAGAATACTATAGATGAATGTGATCATATCACTTGAATCATTGGAATTTGTTGTTTTCTTTGGTGGCAAGTTGTTGTGTGGTTACACAACACGCCCCATTTTGACTTGGCAAAACAGGGACCCAGCTTTTGTTTTGGCTTGTGTTGTCTGTTTCTGGCAGTTTGGTAAAAATAAGTCAGGTGCATCATCATCATGAAGGTCAGGATGAGGTAGGTCATCATCATGAGGTTAGTTTGTCAAATTTCATATTTTGTTTCTATGACTTCATGGTTAGAAAGAGCTTGAAATTCCATGCAGGTTTGCCTTTTACATCACTCAAAAATTCGTCCATATGAGGGAGTTGTGAACAGTCAAAGTTTTGGTCAAACCTGATAATTGCTGTATGAACATCATCATCATGATATTTGAAATGCCCCCCGATAATATCCTGAGGTTGAAACATCCGGACGTCAAGTTTAAGTCGTTGTAATCTTTTCCCGTCGAGCGGTCTTTTGTATCGCCAAGGGTCATCATCATGATCTTACTCTATCACCTGATAAAAATCATGCAGTCCCGAAACCTCCTGACGTCAATCTTAAGTGAATGTGTTTTACCCGTCAAGCGAGCATCATGATATTCTCACATAGCGAGCATCATGATATTCCAACATCGCGAGCATATTGTAATATCATGCTGATGAATTATCATCACCTTACTTAGAGAAATCTGCCATCTGCATAATTAGCGCGCGCACGACGGTCTTGGTGATCAACATCATCATGATATTTCAGGACCCGACATTTCCTAATATCCTCCTGACCTCCTTTTGCGTGATCATGATGATCACCTTATCTTTCGAAACGGAGGGTGATTTTTCCTTACCGAAACCTTGTTGAACAAGATCATCATGATCTTGTTAGTCTTTCCCGACAGTTCGTAGTATCATCCTGCCGACAAGTATAACCTTTTGCAAATATGATGATGACGATGACGTCACCATCACCTTTGTCCTTCGGCAGGATATTTTCCAAGGCGTGATCCATTTCGCCAATATGATGACGATGACGTTATCTTTGAAGATTAACACAAGCCCCGGGTATCCTGATGACGTCATCAGGACTTTCAGCAGGATCATATTTTAGATCACCCAGTGCGTATATGATGATGATGATGTTCATCATCCTGATCTTTTAAGAGGATCACCTTAGCCGACAAAGGGGTCATACTGCTTTCATGACCCGATCATCTTCCTTGGGGGGAACCCGATATTCCAGTTATCTCCTGATCTTAACGGAACATGACGGTGACGTCATCCCTTTGCATTTTAACGAAGCCTGATGATGACGATGACGTCATCATGATTTTTCCTCAGCGGCAGGATCATTTTCCAAGTCCTCCTGTTTGTCTTCATCATGATGATGATGATGATGTCTTTCTTCCCCGAATATGCAAAAACAAAACATCCTGATGTGCTTTTCCTCAGAGCATTCGGAGGCGAAGAGCATCATATTTCACAATATCCTGCGGCTAGATACAAGACATAGAGTTGGGCATCATCATGATTTTCGGCGTAGGTATAACTGTTGCCGTCGACCAAGTCCAATATTGTCAACCTGATCATATGTGGTCGCACTGATGCGAACATGATGATGATGACCCGAAACTTCAAGCAGAGCGTGCGAGGCCAGGTATGAAGTAATTTGTTAGGGGTAGTTATTTCCTTGTATATTTTGACATACCTGATCATATTTGAACCCGATATACAAGAAAATGGGCAAAAACATGAAGCGATAGAAATTTGAAAGCCCGACTGCCTGATTTTGGTCAACGAGGGTTGACCTGGTTGTTTTTATGCTGTTTATGCATTTAGTGCATATTTTCCATAGGTAAAGCCTGATTGCCTGTAGCTGCACATGGGGAGGTATGTTTAATAAAATGTTTACTTCCTGTTGTTTATCCACATGATGATGAACTTAATGTTTGTCTGTTTATTTGCAGGAAGTCATGATGCTGCTGAAGCTGAACATTGAAGTCATGATGCTGCTGAAGCTGAACATTGAAGTCATGATGCTGCTGAAGCTGAGCGTTGAAATCATGATGATGCTGCTGAAGCTGATAATTACAAAGTTACGCATGGAGTCAACATGGGCCAGAAATGAGGAGGATATTGTCAAATATGCTGTTCGCCAGCTGGAGACCGAATCAAGTTGAAGATGCTGGAATATTCTGTGCCAGCTGTACATTTGCCAACTGGCGAAGCATGTGCTTTTCATCTGGACCGTTGTTTGTTATGAGAGGATCCTAATCTTTGGATCGTTGTAACTATTTTTTTTTTGCGGTTGTTCTATATAAGGAACAGAGCTTGTCATTTAAAGGAGAGATATACATTAGAATACACAGACGCATCTGGCGCAAAAAGTGAATTACTGTAGGATCAATTAGGAGATCGGATTACTGAGACTAATGAGGATAGAATTGTTGAAATGTCAAAGTTCTTTCTTCAGATCACTATAAATGTACCTGTTCTTGAGCATACTGAATGGATATGAAGTTTCAGATTACATCCTGATTGTAAATTTTACGTAATCTTCTGTTGATTTCTGGATATGTACTGGTGAATGCTGTGTTCAACTGGAAGCGCTTTCATTTCATTACATGTTGTTGTCAACTTTCCTTTGAAGATTTGCACTAGATCATGCGGATTTGTGGAATGTCCTGGTGAAGTATGATTTCTAGTTTTCCTTCTTTTCATTGCAAGTATGGGAGCTTGTATGTGGATCAGTGATCTAAGTCCAGTAATTTTGGGAATCTCACTCTCTAACCCTTTTCTTTTTTTCAATTTCATTAATTCATCACCATAACTGCAAATCATGATAAATAACAAGCAGAAACAGTGAAATATGCTGAAATCCCGTAGGTAACTGAAGATCCTTAGCATATTTGAGTTAAATGCATGTAGTATTGAAAATATCATGCAAAGAATCATAAATAATGGTAGCAATCATGCAAATATCAGCCTGTAGGCACATTATTTGACTAAATTTACAGTGCAGAGGTAGAATTGTTGGAGACTTATGCAGAGCGAACATCCAGAGCAGGATATTTGAAGATGATGATGATGAACAGTGCAGAAACACGTAAGGCCCCTGAATGGAAAACAGCAACACACATCAACCACTGAGTAACGTTAGTAGATTAAGACCTAATCAACGGAGACTTGGGATCATGAATTCTTTGAATTCATCGTATCTTTCAAGATGAGTAAAGGTTGTTGTGTAACTTTTATTCTATGTTTGCGAATGACTAACATCATGACCAACACCTACTGCGCACCTCCTCATATCCGGATGATGTCATCATCATGTTTGCAAATGTCGGGAGATCTCGTCAAGATGATCAGTGTTAGAAATATGCCCCCCCCCCGGGACCTCGATGACGTCATCATCATATTAACATCATCATGATATTCGGAAGACAACTGGATATTTGGAAATATCCTCCTGATGTGCAAATATCAGGTTGCACTGTAGCTCCACTATAAGATCAGGGCGAAATATGAATATGATGATGCTTGAAAAATCACCCCCACTTGATAATGCACGAAGCCAGCAGGCGGATATCTCCTTGATATCAGCATCATCATGATGCTGGAACAAACGCACACTCGAGTGATATGAAAATATCACCCCCTCCTTCGGAAATATCATGATGCAGATAGGCAGAGAAAAAGATATCACCCTGATAAAAAGATGACGTCAGCATCATCAGGATGACAAAACAACGAACAAGAAGTGATACAACATCATCAGGATGATATTGACTAAGATCATCCTGACGTTCAAAATACGATGACCCCAGCGAGTATCGGATCACACGTAGAACTCTTCAACAACATCATCAGGATGATCATAACCAAGATCACCCGATGATAAAAATATCACCCCGGCGAATTATCATGATGCAGGTAATATGATGACCCCCGCAAGCAGCAGGATGATAACTGGAAATATGATGATGATGACGACGACCCTTAAGAAAGAACAAGTCAGGTCGAACATCTCAAAGAATAACCCCTTCAGAAAAACGGGGCAACATCATCATCATGCTTGCGCAAGGTGATAAATGGAAGATCACCGGAGACTTTGAAGACTCACCCTCGCAAGCAGATCAGGGCGCACTGTAGCACATCAGCATCATCAGGATAAAAACTAAACATCACCCGATATTTCAATATGATGATGACGATGAGAAACGGTCGACGGAGAACATGATGATGCCGACCATCATCGAAACAAACATGATGATGATGACCTCCTCCTCAAGAAATTATGATGATGCAGCTGAAAAATGCTGAGGAGGTCCATTACTTGGAGCATTTTTTGGATACTTAGGGAGAGTGCCTGAATGAAAATTGCTCAGAAAACTACCAGTCAATTCAGGCACTAACAGACCTGATCTCAATATTGTTTTGAGTTGCATATAAACATTATGTCTATAATAATAATGATGATTTTACATGAATTTCCATTAGACTAGATGGGTTAGAATTCAATTTAAAATTCATGCAATTGTAGAAACAATCTCTCATTAAAATTGGTCAACAAAGAGATACTTAATATAAATACACAATCAAATATTTTGCCATTCAAAACCATTATTGTTTGATGCTAGTGTACTTTCTAGATCTTGTCGTGTGATTGTTACCGTTACTAATATATTGAAAAAGAGTACTTAGAAATTGTTCATCAAAGAGATAACTTAATACATGTTAAGAGTCCCAGTACAATAAAAATATGGATAATGGCCTCTTTGTTCAATTATCTAGAGCTCATTTGTATTGTAATTTCTTAATACACCTACTCCTAATGATAGAGTAGTCAATTACTTTGTAACTGGGAGATTTTTCCATCTTGTTCTACTCATCTTTGTGCTTAGAAGCTAGAGTGGAGTGGTGAACAATTATTTCTTAGATATGTCCCTATTTGAGTTGTTTGTTAACAAAGTGGCTAACTTGCAACAACTATTCTTAAACATCGTCCACTTAAATAGTCAAAGGTCAATTTTGGCCAATCAAAATAGGATAATTATTTACCACTTTTTGTTGTAAATGAGGTGTAAAATTACTATTGACTATTTGACCATTGAAGTGGATGATGTTTAAGTAGAGTGACCTTGGACATGCCAGAATTGTTTTCCCTGAAATTGGTTTCTATTGTAAACAAAGAAAAGAAATTAAGTTTTATTAGAGTAGTCTGTATTTTGCGACAATCATGGAGACAGTAATAAAAATTTATCCACCCATAATCTTAGAGAATTTTACTTCTCAGTTCACGGTGTTGTACCCCTATGAAAATTTCAAGGATAAGTCATGCATGATTCATCGTGTTTGTCTACCAAAGTGTTGCATGTATAAGGGTTGAATGTCATGATTCATGTCTAAATGTTTGTCTAACTCTATAGTAGTTCAAAGAAGGTAATGTATGGGTTTAAGTGATTTAGATGGCAGAGATAGGTGCATCCTTGTGTTTTAGGTGACAAAGGTAGTTCAAATGAGCACTTGAACAAAGTATGAAAAGCTTTAAGTAGACCAAACTGCTGATATGAGTGTCTGAGAGAGTCAATAAAACACTTAAGTGATACAAGTAAAGGAAAAGAATGCCTAAATGGCATAAAGCATCTTAGGGGTCAAGTAATACTGCATCACCCAAAAAATTTAATGTTTATTTATTTTTTGTAAATTTCCTTTGTCATCACAGTTATTTTGTTAGATTGCCACAGATATGTGTTCTCCTCTAGTTGTGCATACAGAGTTACTAACAAAACTTGTGTGTCATACCACATATTATTTATGAAGCCTTCAAATTGTAATCAAAGTATCATAAGGGGACTTTGAACATATTCTATTATCAAATCTAGTATTTTGTTCTCTTATTGTAAGTTGTGACGTATTCTTATGCCAAAATGGACTGATTTATGACTATGTGCCAATGTGTTTGAATTACACACTAAAATATAAGGCCATATATTTAAGTATTTGATGTAGTCATGATAGGAGGGTCCAATGAATGATTGTTAAGTCATGTAGCCAAAATAAATAAAACACACACACAAAAATAACTCACAACACGATGACATAAGATATACCCTAGGAAAACTCTCAAAGAGGGAAAACCCCAGCCTCCAAAAGATTCCTCATTATATTGTTTAATTTCTCAATCAAAGTTACAATCTTCCACAAGGGATTCTTATTTTCTAGGATGCAACCTTTCGATTACTAATATGGAATTTATTGCAATCTAATACATTCGCTCCCATCTACTTCCCCTTCTTCAAACTCCATCCTAAACCTTCATCCTTATACTTGCACTCGAACCACCAACTCATGTCTCAAATTCCTTCTAACTCTTTCCTTGATGAACTTCCCAAATAATCATGGTAACAAATATATATCAATCTCAAACCTTCTCAATGATTTGTGTCAGTCGCTAGGTGGCGCAAAGTTCACTACCTGAAATGTGTAGTTGGGTAATACAAGCTAAATCCTCAAACCAAATAAAGGTAATAGGAAAGAAATTTGTATGGTGCTTGGTTTTTTCTCCCATGGATCCACTAAGTCTTCACATTCATTCTTTAATTATCACAAAAGTTAAATTCTCTGGTGCCAATGGCAATTTTATAACTATGGCAATCTGTCAATCTGATATAGGTCCTAAAGTTCAAATACATCATTATATGCACCTAGTCCTCCCCAAATGTGGATATGACATCCAAATACTCCTTTAGAACATTATACCAAAACCACAAGGCCAAAATGTAAAATGCTACAAAATGCGATGACTTCTACAACTGAATAGTAACTAAAATTTTGAAAACAAACAAAAGCAAGAAAGTAAATGGCCAATGTATGATTGCTCTTAATCCCCAAGAATGTTTTTGCATCAAACACTTAGGGTAAATTTGGAAAGTGAGTACCTCACTTTCCAATGACTAGAGGGAAATTGAGATAGTCAACCTTAGCCCTAGAAATCTAGCTCGAGTCCTTTTTCATCGTTCCTCTCCATTTCACCAAATATTCCTCATATTGTTTATTCATATCTCCTCAATCTCTTCTTTTGGTTGTGGTGGTATGGGATTTTCCCAAGATCCTCTATATTTCTTCCTTTTGAGTCCCCCTCATGATACTAATACAAGTCTATAATATTGAACGCTAGGGATATACCTAATCCTTCTAGTAGCTCAATCTCTAATGTTTTCCCAAGTCAAACCTCTTTTTAATTGTACAAGGACCAAAATTCTTCATCCTCAATTTATTATATGTTCCAACTAGAAATTTTTCCTTTTTGAGGTACACTATTACTTCATCTCCTACTACAAAATCTTTGTGTCTTCTAGATTTATCATTGTTTTGTTTGTACTTGTCATTCATCTTCTCCAAGTGGTTCCTTACTTCTACATGCACCTTCTTTATTTGTTCAATGAAGTCCTCTACCTCTGTACTCATGTTCCTTACTGATGTCCCTTATTTTTGATACATTCTTTGGACTATTGTCATTCCCAATCTAGAATGTTGTCTTTCTAGTACTCCTATTTACTGTATTATTGTACACAAACTCTGCTTGTGATAAGACCATGTCCTAATTTCCTACCTTTTCTCCAATCAGGCGTCTCAATAAGTTCCCTAAGCTCTTATTTATAACTTGTGTTTGTTTATCAATCTATGGATGGCATGCTAAGATGAAATTTAATTTTTTTCATCTTCTTCCACAAGATCCTCCAAAAGTATCAAACAAACTTAGTATCTCTATCTGAAACTATGCTCTTTGGTAAACCATGTAATCTTACTACCTCTCTAAAAAATAAATTAGCCATGTGTACCACATTATTACTTATCTTACATGAAATGAAATGCCCCATCTTTGAAAATATGTCTACTACTACTGGTGGTACCCATCTAGGTTTAGGGTTTTGAGTCAATTCGTATCATGTGTTTTCCTTATATTTCCTTAAAGCCCTAAGTCTTATAGTCATGGTTTTACTTTATGTTATAATCTATTGTTGATTGTCTAGCCTAAGTTACCAGTTACTTAAGTTATAACCTTGATTCTATTTTGTCATGAAGTGATTGGCCCCTAGTCCTAGTGTTTACCTTATGTCGCTCATCGAAGTCATGTTTTTATAAAGTCTTTAAGTCCTAAGTATTTGTGGGGGGCCAAAGGTGCCACATGGCAAGTTGTTGCAAGCCCGCGGACCGCTGATACTGATGTCATATCTTCACCGTGTGGCTGTGAAATGATGACAGGTGTATAGTGCATTGTGGCCTATAGCCATAAGATTGAAGATTCAGTTGAATGAAGTTGATCATGCCAAGTGTCGAAAGATGAATGAAGAAGTGGGGCCGATAAGGATCAGATGATAGCATGATCTCGCAGAAGAATCTTGTCAGAAGGGAAGATCCATTGCGTGGCTATGAGATGAGGACACATGGCTTGTTATTTAAAGGAAGGAAAAGGCTTATATAAAGGGAGCCACATGGAAGGCTTAAGGCAATCCCACAAAGCCAAAAGGAGGTGGCCCACTTGCTACTACGTGGCTGTGAAATGAAGCCACATGGCCATGTAAGACAAAAAAAGGTGGAAAGGTCAGAAAAAGTGACATTCAACATGGAGTAATATGATTGGTCGATGATTTTTCACATAAAAGATCATATTTTCAAATTTGGCAGGTCAATCATAACTATTGATCGCATAGTTTGAAGGCTTCATTGACGATCCAAATTCAAATTTTCTGCCTAGACATTAGAAATTACCCCTGCATCATGAAATCATAGTAATGGCGTAAAAGACTCACATTAATGAATTTGGCCCTAATCTTAAAGTTTGATAAAAGTAGAAATAAAGGGTTTTCTCATCATTTTTTACAAGCATGAAGAAGATTCCAGTGCACAACAAGCATTTGGTTGATGGAGTATTAAAATTCAAAGCCTCTACAAAAAAACCCAATAAGTTAAATCTTTGCTAGTTGTGTCCATTTTAATTGAAGTTATTGTCTTGTTCAAGAAGTTGTGCATTGTTAGAAGAGAAAAACCCTAGTTTGGTAGGAAATTGCTTTCAAAATGAGTCACACAAGCTAGCCCTCAACTTCAAAAAGGAGTTTAGATGAAGACTTGATGGTTCAGTTGCCTAGGTCATCAAGGAGACCCACAAATGTGCATGATCCTGGTGGGCTGAATGACAAATTTTTGGACCTATGCTCTGAGTGTCAAGATGCTCAATTACCTGTACCTAGAAGGATTTTGTTTAAACATTGGTACGACAAGAGAGAGTACAAAGCCCCTATTTGTAATGCTTGGAACCTTGACATGGAAAAATTAATATGCCCTAATGTGTTCGTAAATCCAGATTTTGTAAGGGCGATTGCACATAGGTATGATCTTGTTGCTAGAGTAGTTAGGGCAGGAAATAATACTATCATGATCAAGACCACAAAATCCTACATCTTAAGCGTGTTTGTCTTAAACCCTGCTACCAGTAAGAGAATTGATCTTAGTGCTATGAAGGATGAATATAAGAATGTTCAGTGTGAGTATAGAGATTTTAAGTTACCCAAGCACAGAACAAGAGGAATTCATATAAAATTGGTCAAAATCTCAGACTAGGAGGAAGAGCCTTTTGATGTGTGACAATTCATGCATTATTTTGTGAAAACATATCATACTCTGTGCTAGGTATTGGGAAGAGAGGCACTGGACAAAATGCTAATTTCCTTGATGATGTTAGCTACAAATATATAGGATGTTTCAACTTCAAAGCCCTATGACTATGCAACATATATAGGAGAAAAAATGCATAAGCAACTGATTGATATCAATAATAAATTGTATATTGTGGATGCAAAGGTGGATTTTAAGTGGTATTCAATGATGTGCCACATGTTTTTGTATGCTGGATTAGGGTTGTGGCATAAAGACTTGCATGTTAAAGAAGTTGATCCAAATGGTACTCTGCTCCCTGTCTAGATGTGGACTTGTGTGATGGACATGCATTGTACAGATGTTGATTATGTAGTTTTTGAGGAGCATTTTGTCAAAAGATTGTTGGGTTTTCTAGAAATTGAAGGTGAGAGGATTCACCCAGATGTTCTTGATTTTCTGAGACCACTGGACATGACCCCTGAGTTGGGAATTCAACACAACTGGGGAGATTGGTTTTTGCATACTCATACCACATGTATCAAAGTTTATGGGAGCAAGGCTGCCCCATACATATTGCCAAAGTATGTACCAAAGAGAATGGAATTTTTAGAGATCATAAGGCAATTGAATGACTCTAATAAGGAACACCTAATATTGTAGAAGAAGGGGTCTTTCTTCCCTACTTCTATCAAGTTTTGTGACTTTTGGGCCACTAACAAGGATGCTCTGGATCAAATTGATTCAGTGTTGATAGTTTACAGGATGGGTTTCAAGCAGCCAAGGGTATTTGACCCAGAAGGATTCATTAATAAAGTGAGGCTTGGCATCAGAAGGCCCCAATTCACCCACCAAGTTGTGTTTGATGAAGATACAATAAGAAATTGTGCTACAATGGAGGAAGTTCATTTTTTGAGGAAAAGGTGGGAAGTAGTAATGGAGGGAGAAAGAATGAGAAAGAATTTGAATTATGCATATCTTGGGGTATTTGTAGATGAGAGTGATCCAATAACAAGGATCTAGAAGATTTTTGACAATGCAGATGACTTGATTAAAGGTGCTCCAATAGGTGAAGAGAGTCCTACATATAATCCAAGTGGTCCAAGCAGGACATACAAAAGAAGAAGTGAATCACCTGATTCACCTCCAACCAAAAGGGTGAAAATTATTGACTTGGAGCATGAAGAGGAAGTGAAACTGATAGATTTGGAGGAGGAAACAAATGAACAAGAATAAGAAATCTCCCAACAGGTGAATTCATCTATCAAAATAAGACCTTATACCTCTCCTGATAATAGATTGATAAGGTCAGTTTCTATTCATCAGATAGATACAAAGGATATCAGAGTGTTGGCTTGTTCACAGTTCTTGGAAGATGATGCTTTCATCAATACCCCAGAATTTATGGGTTATGTGTTGAAGGTAAAGAATGAAAATTTTCAGAAGAAGGTAGAGGAAGCCAAGAGCAGAGCTGATCTAGAAAAATATGAAGAAATAACTCAGAGGGTATTGAATGATGTAAGTCAAGATATTAGCAAGATGATCCCTGATGAGGGAAGAGCTTTGGTGGATAAGAGTGGTCTCTTATTGCTTCCACATTGGACCTTAGTAGATGTAATTACTTTTGACATTGTCACAAGGAGTGACACATATGTCTCTGATGACCAAGTGGACAAAGCACTCTCTAGTTAGGGTTTAACCCTAAGTTTGAAACCCTGGAAATATGGGCTCTGGCCCCAAAAAATAAAATTCCAAGGGCCGGTCTAGGAGAATTGACTAGTGATGTAATAATAAAGAGAGTGTTAGACACTCCAGCCTCTCAAGCAACAAGCTTGAGTGTTCATAGAACCCAATTTGCTGAGGCTATTACAAATAAATTGAAAAGAGATTATGATGAGCTTCTATTGAAGTATGGGCAAGCCATATCAAAATTGAATAAATGCAAGGAGCAGATGTTGTTGGTTCCAGGTACTTCAGTTCAGAGTGTTCCTGCTCTTATAGAGACTGTAGAGGCATTTCCAATAGACAGAGAAGCACTACTTTCAGAGATCAAGGAGTTGAAAGAAGAGGTAAAGAAGCTGAAGGATGAGAAAAAGAGCACTGTCAGAGAAATGGTTACCAATTTGATCAATCATAGGTTATCTAAGATCACAGCCAGAGGTGATGACACATGGATGTCTTATTCAAATTTGAAGACAACTCTGGTTAAGCATGAAAAGGACAAGGAAATCCTGAAGGAGAAGCGTAGAGTGTGGCTACCAAGAACTAGAGACATAAGGGAAGTCCATAGATGTTCAAAGTTTGCCCCTGATGCCCCACCAGAAATAAAGCTGACTCTAGATATGTTGATTTTGTTAGAAGAGGTGGTGGCTTTTTAGCTAAAATTGGATAAAGTTTTGAATGAGAAAAGGCAATCAATAGAGAATATAGATAAAAATTTTATGCCAAGCATATTGGAGGATGATGGACAGATCAAGAGTTTAGATAAATGGAAGGCTGATTTTGAAAGCATAGTTTGGTAACTAATATCTTCCAATTGTATAGACAGTGACCTAAGCATGAAGATTTTAAGTCTTACACTTGATACGTTACATGTGTTGGAGGTGAATTTTGAGATATTTTATAAGGAATAAAAGTTTTTATTGGATGCAAGGTATACATCGCATAATGAAAAGATAGCAAAATTGATTCCTTTCTAATGGCTATTAGAGAAGTCATGTGTAGCCTGGATGGAGAAATATGGGTAAATGTGTCCAATCATGTGATAAGTCTTCCTCATCATTGGATAAATCATCTCCAACAGTTTTGTCATCTCCAAGATAAATTGTATTTTTGTCTTTTCTCTTTCATATGTAATTTGAATTAGTTTCCCAATGCATATGGATGGTGGCTTGTAATGTAAGATTTTGTAACTGACATATGGTAACGAGTTTTTAGGCAAATGCTCTTGTGTCTATAAAAGAGCATGTTGCACTACTTTGTAAAGATGGTTGAAAGATTTGGGAAACTTTGATAATGAAATACAGAGCAATTCTGGGAGCTTGTCCATATTTCTGAGTTGTAAGTTCAGTTTCTTGCATGTTAAATGTATGTTCTCTATAAGCATTTAATTAGTTTTAGATTGCAATGTATGAAAAATGCCTTTGAGCATGTGTTTCCAATAATTGTCTCTTGCGTTGTTTCCATTCCTCTTTTGAATAAGGATACTAAGGGTTTTTGAATTCATGAATATACATTTGCTATATTACATGTCTGGTTTGTTGCTTCTATTCAAGGAATAGATTAAAATGATTTAAGTCAGATATGAAGAGAGTTGCTTTCCAATAAGGATATATGTAAGATGAGTTATTGGAAATACCCATTCTTGGATTGTTTTCTATAAGGTAGGGACATAGTAAATCCTCTGAATCTGCATGTTTGTAATGCTTATGAGAAGTAATATGCATTTGTAGGGAATTGACTCCAAACCCTAGGATTGGCATCGATCAGAGTTGGGCTTATTTTCACAAAATACCCATAATTAGACAATCACACACATAAAAGGAAAAATAAATCAACCTTTTTTAGTTTTAGGAGTAGGGTTTAGTTTCATGTTCTCTGAGCCATCTAATGAAATAATTTCCAAAGCTATCCACTTTGAAGCAATTATACAGTTTTGGTTTGCATATAAGAGAACATATCTACTTTTGGTGTCAATATCCAATGAAATAAGGATTTGTCATATAGATATTGAAGTAAGGGAATACCCCCTAGGTCTAGTAGAGCCCAAAGTGTAGAGGAGAACAAGAAATTGTCTCCTATTCATTGGCCACTGACCTGAGGATCCTAAGCATAAAAGATGGCAACTTTTTAGGGAAACTTAGACCATTAGTTGGAAACACCAACAACTGCCATGATTGAATCATTTCCCCTCTAATTCCTTGGTAGACCCAATACAAAATCCATACTTATGTCCTCCCATGGATTTTGTGGTAATAGCAACAGATAATATAACCCAACATTCGAACTATTTCCTTTGGCAACCTGGAAAGTCCTACAACCTTGGATGGATTTCCTCACATCCTTGTATATTTGTGGCCAAAAAAAGTTCTCACTAATCAAGGCAATTGTCTTGCCTATCCCAAAATTGTCTAGCCAAACCTCTGTAATATATTTCTTTGATCAGATTCTCCCTCATGTAACTTCTTGGTATACATAATTAGCTTCCTTTGATTAACAACATTTTTTGGATTAAATAGTACTCTAACCATTTACTCCTATCCATGCTTACTAGATCTTTGTGTATGCAATCAAATGTGAACCATGCTAAACAAGCTAGAATGAATCTAACCTATTCAATCCACAATTAACTACAACCTCAAGATTAGACTAAAGGGTTAAACACATAAAATACTATAATTTGCACCCTAATGACTATGCTAAACCCTTGATATGTCCTAATTGACTATGCTAATTGCTATGATGTTAAGTGCTCAAAGAGGCAGAATTTCTTTGCATTCAAAAGTGTTATGAAAATGAGGGGGGTGAGCTCCAATTTATAAATTTTTGGATGCCAAGATGGAGGGCTAGGATTTGATTGAAGGATCAAGGGCTCACATTGCTTGAGAGCTCTCAAGCAAGGAGAGACGGACAAGTGTCAAGAGGAGATTGCATGAGAGGAGAGCTCCAAGATTCAAGGGGAGATCAATGGTGGAGATTGCAAGTTTGAATGGATGGATGGATAGGATTGAGTAGGTGGATGAGGTGTAAGGACTCATTTATGAAAAGGTATGGTTTGTATTTTGTGGAGAATTTAAAATTGGAAGGAGAGGACAAGTGTAATTTAAAATTGGAAGAATAGTGCCACTTGAAATTTTAAATTAGGTGAATAGTGACACATGAGGTGGGTAAGAGGACAAATGGACTATGTGGAAGATTTTCCCATGCTTCCAAAGTACCACTTGTCATGTACATGTGTGTACATAGAATGATAAATGGACTTCTAGAAACATGGGGGATGTAATCCTAGGTTAATTTTAATTAACCTATGTGCACATGTTTAAGAGAAAAATAATGAGGATTACAAAAAGTAATCAAAAGTGGATAAATGAGGAATTAAATAAATAGGTGAATTTATTTAATTTTTGGGGATGGATAGGAGCTATAGTCTTTTAGGATAAATGTTTGATTTTTAGACTATAGCAGAGGAAAGTGGAATGATAAATAATTTTTGGGATGAAACGGGACAATGAAAAATATTAATTAAATAAATAAAAATTATTTAATTAATATATGTGACAGGTGAAATGGAGAATTGTTCGATTTAGGTTGGCCAATTATGTAGATGAGGTTGGAAAGTGGTGTGACCATTTTTAGGTGTCTACACTTTGCATGCCTTCCACACCTCTGTAAAATCTAGATCAACCTCATACAAATATTTTAGCTCCTTAAAACCAACTACTTATACCCTCATTTATGTTAGCAGATTATGTCTTCTACTCAATCCATCAATAACCTTGTTTGACTTCTCACTCCTATGTTTTAGTATAAAAGTGTAACTTGCATAAATTCCACCCACCACATATGCATTTATTTCAATTTACTTTGGATATTCAAGTATTGTAGTGCCTCATGATTAGTGTACAAAAAAAAACTCTTTGGGTATCAGGTAATGCATCCACTTCTTTAGCACTTGTATTATGGCATAAAACTCTTGGTGATAGACTAAATATCACCTTCTGGCATCATTCAATTTTTCACTGAAGTATACTACTAGTCTCCCTTCCTAGTTTAGGACTACTCCACTTGCATCACAATCAACTTGGAATACCTTATTGAAATCTAGAAAGGCCAACACTAGTTGTTATATGACCTTTTCCTTCAACAACTCAAAGCTCCTATCAACCCTCATAGTCCATTTGAATTCCCTCTTGTCCCCTCTCATTGTCTCAGTCAGTGGTGCACAAATGCTACTAAATTTTTTGATGAAATTTCTATAGAAGTTGGCTAGTCCATGAAAATATCTTACTTTCCATATGTTCACTAGTGTAGACCACTCCACAATGGCTTTGACTTTCTCTGGATCCATCTTTAAACCTTTAACTAAAATTACAAACTATAAATACACCAATTTTTCCTTCATGAAGCTACACCTTTTCAAATTAATCAACAATTTTCCTCTCCCAACCTTTGTAGTAGAAGATTGATGTGATCCAAGTATTCCTCTTTAGCCTTACTAAAAATTAGAATGTCATCCAAATAAACTATCACAAACTTACCCAAAAACTTCCTCATTACCTCATTCGTCAATCACATAACTGTTCTTAGCACATTAGTCAATCCAAAAGGTATAACCAACCACACATACAACCCTTCATTAGTCTTGAAATTTGTTTTTTGTTCATCCTCTTCTCTTACCCTGATCTAGTGATAACCACTATTTAGGTCAATCTTAGTAAAGTACTTTGCTCCACTTAGGCAGTCCATGATATCATCCATCCTTGGTAATGGGAACCTATATCTTACAGTGATCTTATTGATTGTTCTAAAATTAGTACACATTCTCCACTTACCATCCTTATTGAATGCTAGTACTGTGGGTATCAAACATGAGCTTAGACTCTCTATGATTAGGCCCTTAATAACTCTTACACCTGCCTATTTAGTTCCTTAATTAGTATACATTCTCCACTCACCATCCTTCTTGGATGCTAGTACTATGGGTATCAAACATGGGCTCAGACTCTCTATGATCAAGCCCTTAATAACTCCTACACCTGCCTATTTAGTTACTCATTTTCTATTGGTGTCATTCTATGTGGCACTTTATTTGGCAAGATAGCTCCTGAAATCAGGTTTGTGTGATGATTGATGCTCTTTATTAGTGGAAATTTGGCATGTTGTTTGATATGATATCCTTGTGTTCCACCAATAACTCTAAACAATGTTTCTCTCTTCATATGTGGCATTACATGCCTTGGGAATCAATACAAAACAAACATTTGCATGCCTCAATCCATCCAAAAACTTCCTTCCATCCACCAAGCATATCTTAACATTGCTACAAACTTGATCTTCTTTATCTTTCAGTGGCATTAACTCATGTCTCTGTTCATTCCTAGGTATAGTATATGTATTTGCTCTTTCATCAAGTATAGAATATCAATCAAACTACCATGGCATCACCAATAGTAGATGTCACACATCCATTAGCATCACATCACACAAGACTTCATCATGGTAACCTCTTATTTTAAATCTTACCCAACATTGTTCATTGACCATTACCTTATGTTCCTTCTACAACCAGGCAATCGCATAAGGGTTTGGATGTCTTTATCTTTTCAAGTTTAACTTTTCAATCATTTCTTCTAATACCAATGTATTTATGCTTCTACTATCAATAATTACCTTACAACACTTCTCTTTGGCTTTGCATCTTGTTCTGAACAAGTTCTTTCTCTACATTGGTCCTTCCTCAGGGTGCTTCAACAAAGCCCTTCTCATCATTAGTGATTCTACATTTTTAGGGTCCTCATTCAAATCACATGATCTATGGGGCTCTTCCTTCCCAAACATAGTTCTAGCACTACCTTCTACTCTCTTTCCTTGAACTTGAAAACACTCCAATGCTCTATGCCCTTCTTCTCTACACTTGAAACATGTTCCCCTAAAAGGTAACTTCTCATTCCTCCTATATCATCCCCTTCCTCCCTAGTATCCATCTTTGTGGTGTGCATCTCCTTCCCTATTGTCTTTGTGATAGTATTTTCTATCTTCCTAGCATTTACGGTAAGTGTCGTGACTTCTTTCCTCATTGCGGTAGGTACCATTATCTCTACGGTAGAAATTAATCCTCCTATCTTCCTAGTAGGTTCTTCTATCATTACACCATGATCTTTCCCTCTGGGGTCTCTCCTCTTTTCCTCTTTGTTAGTCTTATCAACTCTTAAATTTCATGTTCAACTTTTCCTCTACTTCAATTTCAAATTGGTATGCTTCCTCTATGGTCATTAACTTGACTAGGCTTAGCTCTCCTTGAATACTTTATCTCAACCTGTTGATATATCTTATAACCTTTTCTTTCCCTACCTCACTATGTCCTAACCTGATAATCAATTTGTGAAATTATTTGGTATATTCTATTACATCCCACTTGTGCCCTAGATATTTTGATATTATTTTTCAAGCTTAGACACATATATCGTTAATCAGATTGATGAAAAGAGATATGCAATATATTTAGAAAGTTGGATTTAATGTTCTCATATTTACTTGAATGCAGATGCAAAGATGATATGAGATATCAGACTAATTACTTGTAATTGACCTAGTGATTGTAGGAAATATCACCTCCCAAGGGGGGAGGAAAAATATCATCAGGTACAAAGAGTAATCAAAGAAAAGTCTAGTGCCATTTGAAACCTAACCTATAAGTCGAGACTGTAATTAAAGTTAGATTGGAATGTCAAGATCCAGATGGTAAGGTAAACCCTAAGTTGACCATAGGCATTAGACTTCCCTAACTCAAGTCGTTGGTTGAGCAGCGTCACCTTATTATCTTCTCTCAAAAATAATTTAATAGTCAATCATTTATAAAGGAACTAAATGTATTACCTTTCAATATTTTCAAACACTCTAAATTGTTAAGACTCTTTTATGCGTAATAACTTGTTGGCAATCGTTTTATTTCCCAAATGCATTAACCTATCCTTATCGTTGGCCTACATCATAAAGAGTATCCGCTTAAATCAAAAAGGTTCATATTTTAGGTTGAAAACATTGATGATCGTGGGGAAAATGAGAAGGGAAGATGGCGGAGTACTCACAGAGGAGAGAGTTAACCTTGATCGAAAGTTCTTTAAGAGGAACCATTTTTTGAACGACACAAAAAAGGGGTGAGATCATACAAAAAAAAGAGGAAAGAAGGCAGAAGGATAGAGAAGAGAGGAGCGGTTTTAGAGAAGAAAGGAAATGGTGAAAGTTTCAGATGGCACAGGGCTTTCTAAGTAGAGTGAGTGAGTGCATCAAGTTGGGAGTCATCTAGAGCAACTAGTACATGCCAGCTACAAGAATCGGGAGTTCAATATCACCACTGTCATGTTCAGACCTCTCTTAGAAACTTTTTGTATGCATAAGAAATTGTCATGAACAAATTAGTTGCTTGCATTCACAATACCGTGAATGATATAACTTGAAATAGATAAATTTTATTAGCATTAGAAACTATATGGGTTGTGTAAATCTAAAATAATGTTTAAATATTGCAGAAGAAAAATCTTAAAAAGAATGTTGGGGAAGGTTCAAACCCCTGCATAGTTATTAGCTGACCGGGAATTGTAGCTTAGCTCAAAAACAAGACTCAACACTTTCAAATGATTATTACCAAATTCCAGCATAGAATCTTGAGGGTGATGTTCAATAACTTAGCTCAGAATCATGTAACTGTAACCAATGGTTCTAAAGGTATAAACCCTTAGAGAGAAATTTCTATCTCAATCAGCTTGCTCATCAATCCACCAATCCTTAAAAAGAAAAGTAATGAAAGCCTGGTTTAGTCTCTAACTACAAAGATATATATAATATTCATTGAGTTAGTTAATGAAGGTTAAAGTCTTTTAGATTATACAGTCTTGAATAAAGATTAAATATAGCGGAAAGAAAATAATGGAGTATCACTGTTGATAGGACTAAACCTCTATGTAGTTAACAGTTGACTGTGACAAAAAGTGTAGTCTTTCATTTTGAGCAAAGTAGCTTAGAATTCTTGTGTCTTCATGAACCATGAACTTTAATCTTTCTCATCGAGAAGAAACTTTACGTAGTCAGAAAACTAAAGTTGGCAAATCCATGAACGGAATGTAATTAAAATACGCCTCCCTTCATGATTAATATTCAAAGACCCTATGTCTAAAGGATAAACATAAGAATTTGGACATTACTATGGTGTTGGTATGTAGTTGCATAAGGGACATCCATGCAAGTAAAAGTCTCCATTAAATAACTTCATGCCAAGTAGGGTGATAAACTTGACTACATGACTTCATTGTGTCATGTTGCGCACCTTTGAAAACCTTGGCCAAGCTGATGCAACAATCTAATAGTGTCAGTTAGTTTCTTTTCTCAGATACACACCTGATCAGAGGTCATGCTAGTTAGCAGTTGCCTATAGTGTATGACTGACTAGGGATTGTGTAGGGTCAAATACCAGTTCTTAGATGGCATTAGATTTTTTTCTTCCAATACTTCTCTGTGGAGGGTCGGGTCTTTCCAGTAGGAATGACATGGGGGACTTGTAAGTCTGTGGATGGGCGGATAAATGCCCCAATGATATTTTTCCTCCTTCTCCTTTCAGCTGCAAAGGATGAATAAAGTTCCAGATGGATTAAAATGGACTTCACAGAACACTGTAATTCCAAACCCTCTATGACAATGAAATGGTATTTACTTAATAAGTTACTTCTTTCAATTATCATTTTTATGCATGGAAAAGGAAAAATTAGTTCATAGTTCTTGATTTATTTTTCAAAAAAAAAAGTATATAATTATGTTCTTTGTGCCATTTTATGCTTAATGCACATGAATTAATTGTTTAGTTATAGTTTATTTCAAATATGTAAGTTGCATGTCTTTTAACTATATAATTTTAGTTGTAACATATGGTATCAAAGCTATCGGGTTTGACATTGAACCTAGGGCTCATCACCACAAGAAAAATTAGGAGTAATAAGAACTAAAACGAAGAATTTTGGTTTTTACCAGGATGTGGATCCATACTACTAAACATAAAAGAGCTCGAAATCTAGTTTATTCTCAATTTGGGAGAGTATCAAGTTTGAAATATGATTATTCATGTTGACTCCACCCTTAGATAATGAAACACTGGTTGATGCACTTAAATGGCTAAAAAGAGAAAGACAACCTTGGACATCTCCAAGAAGAAATGTAGTAAGAACAACCATCATGGTTAATTAGGATACCTAAAACTGGAAACAAATATGTAACCTCTATTGAACACAAAAATGTGTCTGATGATTCAAAGGACCTTTGTGTACCCACTCCTAGTTATCGACTAATTCCTTATTCTGCATTTGAAGGGTAGGAAGAGCCCATAACTGGAAGTGACAGTAGATCTTAAATAAGGGCTCTGAGATGTAAATCATGTAAAAATGTAATATAAAAATTTTGTAGTGTTAATAAAATATCAATTTTGTTGTGTGTGACCTTGAAATTACATATATGAAGTAAATAATGGAATAATAGAGACTAAACGAGTGCTTATTCATTCAGGTAAATTGTGTAATGTAAAGATGTCTCATATGCAAGAAAGTGGAGGGGATATGAAACCCTCAGAGACTTCTACAACTAAACTAGACAGGCTTTTACGTATGATGCAAGATACCCAAGTCAAGCTCCAACATTTGGAGCAGAGGGAAGATAGACATACAAGAACTCAGAATAAAGAACATGAGTCTCAGTTTAGATATAGAAATACCGAGATAGGCCACACACATCAAAATGGCAATGAAGAACATACTTTTTCTTAGTCTAGTAAAGAAAGACAGTACGAAGCATCATTTCTAATGACATGAAAAAGGTTAAACCACCTCAGTATGATGGGTCCAAGGCTGGTGATGCAACTAAGGCATGGTTAACTGGAATAGAAAAATATTTTGAAATCTGGGATTACACAGAGAATATGAAGTCAGTATGGAGAGCTTACTAGCTGACAGGAGAGGCTACCAGTTGGTGGGAAAACAAGAAGGCGGAATTAGGCTTGACATCCACCAATGTGTCTTGGGAGAAATTTGTAGAAATATTTAGCAACGGTGGCTGCCTCAGTTGTTCTTTGAGCAGAAATTAACAGACTTTCAAGAATTGAGATAGGGAGAGCTTTTTGTACATGCTTACTGGGAGAAGTTTACCCATTTGCTCAAGTACATTCTATAATTTCAAAAAGATGAAAAGAACAAAATTAGAAAATTTATTATGGGACTCAACAACCATATTGGTGGATCTGTAGACATATTGGCACCTACTACTATGAATGAAGCCTATGAGAAAGCTATAAGATAGGAACACAAGCTCAAAAACGATGACTCCATTAGAGATAGGAATAGGAAGAGGAGAAATTGGTCGTAGAATTCACGGCCATTTAAGAAGAAAGGAGATAACTTCAGTTCCAAAAACAAAGATACAAAAGGGTATAAAGGAGGACGTCAGGATCATCAAAGAGATAGAAGAGGATTTGATACATCCAAAAGAAGAAATGAGAAGAATAACAGAGGAACTGAGAGGAGAGGACCCCCAAGTGGATGTTATTTATGTGGAGGTGAACATTACACAAGCCAGTGTCCTACAAGAAGTCAAGGGGGATAGCAACAGAGGAACCCTTTACCTTCCCAATAGGCAGCATTTCAGCAAGAATCCATGCAGTGGTGGACAATAGATAGGAAGAATACTAGTTTACTCTGATAGAGACTCTAGGTATGCTATATGGAAATCCAATAACTCTACTCATAGACACAAGAGCTATAGAAAATTCTATTTCTCCTAAATTACTGAGCAAATTTCCTAAAAGAGCAAGATTTATGGCTAATTCTTGGACTATTGAGTATGCCAACCAATCAAGAGCTCAGGTAGAGTAGTATTTATTTGAAGCCAAGGTTGAGCTTCCAGGCCTTACCACAGAAGTATATTTATCTATAGCACCCCTACGCACATATGATGTCATTCTAGGCATGAACTGGTTGGGGAAACACAAGGCCAAGGTTGCCTTTTATGACAAAACAGTCGAGTGTGAGGATGATCTAGGAAATAAAGTGCTAGTGCAAGGCACTCATCATGAAGTCAGGCTGTGACGACTCTCCGCTATGCAATTAAAGCAAAGTGGAAGGAAAGATTGTCAAATTTTTGCAGTAAAATGGAGGAAATTAGTGAAAACAAAGAAACTCCTCACTATGATGACTTAATGATTTGAAGGAAATTGAGACAGTATATGAGAAACCAAAGGAATCCTTTGAAGAAAAATATCCTTATCTCTGGGATTATCAGGATGTATTTCCTAAGGAGTTACCCAGGTTACCATCAAAGAGGATATTTGATTTCTCCATTGAGTTAGTACCTAGAGCTGCACTAGTGTCAAAATCTCCCTATCATATAAAAATAGTTGAACTTATGGAATTGAAGGCCCAATTGCAAGAGTTACTAAACAAAGGTTTGATCAGACCTAGTGTGTCACCATGGAGGGCACTGGTAATATTTGTTAAGAAAAATGATGGGACCCTTCGACTTTGCATAGATTACAGAATGCTAAACAATTTAACCATCAGGAATAAGTACCCTCTACCCTGCATCGATGATTTGTTTGATCAGATGCATGGAGCAACAGTTTTCTCTAAGATAGCTCTTTGGTTAGGGTATCACTAGTTGAGGCTTAGAGACGAGGATATCCACAAAATAGCCTTTAGGACTCGTTATGGGCATTGTGAATTCACGGTATTACCATTTGGACTTACCAATGCCCCAGTTGTATTTATGAACCTGATGAACATCGTGTTCCATGACTGCTTGGATAAGTTTGTTTCGGTATTCCTTGATGATATTTTAATTTACTCTAAGAATGAAGAAGAACATTAGTAGCATTTGCAAATTGTATTACAATGCCTGCACGAAAACAAGTTATATGGGAAGTTATCCAAATGCACTTTCTTTCAGAAAAAAATACAATATCTGGGTCATATCATCTCAGAAAAAGGTATTGTTGTAGATCCCGCTAAAATAAAGGCGATAACAGAATGGCCCATCCCCAAGAATGTACAGGAAGTAAGAAGCTTTATGGTCTTAGCAGGCTACTACTGGAAATTCGTAATGAACTTCACATATAGCATACCCAATCACATCACTTTAAAGGAAAGGGAAAAGCTTTGTATGGACAGAAAAATGTTAGAAAGAATTTGAACTTCTTAAGGAAAAGCTAGTCACGA
The DNA here is from genome assembly GCA_027924645.1 of Cunninghamia lanceolata. Lineage (NCBI taxonomy): Eukaryota > Viridiplantae > Streptophyta > Pinopsida > Cupressales > Cupressaceae > Cunninghamia > Cunninghamia lanceolata. The sequence goes on from BSBN01000582.1 coordinate 23,914,388, forward strand.
CACCAATATTGAAAGTACCAGACCCTGAAGGACAAATCTTGGTAGAAACTAATGCATCAGGGGAAGGACTAGGTGGGGTACTTATGTAGAAAGGATAGGTAATCGCCAATGAATCCCAGAAACTCAAAAGTTATGAATGGAACTATGTATCACATGATTTAGAGCTTACTACTATAGTACACGCTTTACAAATGTGGTGTCACTACCTACTAGGAAAACCCTTTGAGCTCAGATCAGATCATCAAGGGTTGAAATATATATTTATCCAACCTAATCTCAATGTGAGACAAAGGTGATGGTTGGAATTGATATCAGATTATGACTTTGAGGTTAGCTACATTAAAGGGAATGAAAATCGGGTAGCAGATGCTTTAAGCCGCTGAAGACATGTTAATGTAGTAACCATGGTGCATTCAGATTTTAAAAACTATGTGCTTCATTAGTTAAAGGATGACAGATACTACCAGCATGTAAAGATGGCTCTACAACTCAATCCTAAAGACCCAAGGTGCGAGGGGTTCAGAATAGAAAATGACGGGTTACTAAGATATCAAGGTAGAATGTATATTCCCGAAAGCACCGAACTTAGAAATTTGATTTGGAAAGAAGTGCACTCTACACCATACTCCAAACATCCTAGGGTTACTAAAATTATGGCAGATATTAAACCCCTATATTTCTAGAGAGGAATGAAAAAGGATGCGGCAAGATTTGTGCAAGCTACTTAGAGTGCCAGAGAGTTAAAGCTGAACATCAACACCCCACTGGATTACTGCAACCCAACATAGTACCTGATTGGAAATGGTAGATAATCAGTATGGACTTCATCCAAGGATTACCTATGTCTCAAAACAAACATAATGCCATATTAGTAGTAGACAAACTTACCAAGGTAGCACACTTCATACCAAGAAACTTAATAGATGGTGCACCCACTATTGCCTATAAATTTGTGCAAGAAGTATTCTGATTACATGGAGTACCTGAGAAAATAATATCCGACAGGGATGCCAGAATACATCCATATTTTGGCAAACCTTGTTTACATCCTTGGGTATGCAACTGAACATTAGTTTTGCCTACCATCCTAAAATAGATGGTCAAACAGAAAGGGTCAACCAAATACTAGAAGATTTTCTCTGAATGTACTACATGGATCAATAGTACAAATGGGAAGACTATCTTCCCTTAGTTGAATTTGCATATAGCAACTCCTATCATTCATTAGTAAAAATGGCACTGTTTGAGGTACTATACGAAAGGAGGTGTAGAACTCCTATCAGCTGGGATAAGTTGGAAGATAGGATAACCCTCGGCCCAGAAATGCTCTTAGAAATGGAAGAGCAAGTAAAGTTGATCAAAAAAAGGTTAGCAAAAGCTAACGATTGATAGAAAATCTATGCAGATGCAAAATGAATTCCCAGACAATTTGAAGTGGGAGAGAAAGTGTTTCTTCATGTCAAACCTCAAAAAAGTGCCATAAAATTTGGAAAATCAACCAAACTTGCACCCTGATATGATGGACCATTTGAAGTCCTAGAAGTTATCAATCCGATTGCTTATAAAATTGCTCTACCACCAGCTCTCACCTGATTGCATGATTTTTTCCATGTTTCCTATCTTAAAAAGTATGTATATGATTTTGCACATCTAATTGATTGGAACTCCTTATAGGTACAGGACCCAGGGGTAGTCATGATCTAGCCAATCAGGGTGCTCGAGGTACCTAAGCATCACTGACATAATAGAGAAGTTACCCAGTGGAAGGTCTAGTGGGACCAGTACTCAAAAGACAGTGCCACCTGGGAAGATTTTACTGAAATGCATTAGAAATTTCCTCATCTATTCAATGCTTATAATAGCTGAACTTCTTTCTTTTATAGATAAACTATGAAAAAAATTTGTTACTTATTTGATACTCTAAATCATCGAGGATAATGATTCACAAGGGGAAGGATATGTTACATCCCACTTGTGCCCTAGATATTTTGATGTGTGCCCTAGATATTTTGATGTGTGCCCTAAATATTTTGATGTTATTTTTCAAGCTTAACTATGTATAGACACATATATCGTTAATCAGTTTGATGAAAAGATATATGCAATATATTTAGAAAGTTGGGTTTAATGTTCTCATAATTACTTGAATGCAGATGCAAAGATGTTATGAGATATCGGACTAACTACTTGTAATTGACCTAGTGATTGCAGGAAATATCACCTCCCAAGGGGGGAGGAAAAATAACATCAAGTATGAGGAGTAAATGAAGAAAAGTCTAGTGCCATCTAAAACCTAACCTATAAGTTGAGACTATAATTAAAGTTAGGTTGGAATGTCAAGATCCGGATGGTCAGGTAAACCCTAAATTGACTGTAGGCATTAGACTTCCCTAACTCAAGTCGTTGGTTGAGTAGCGTCACCTTATTATCTTCTCTTGAAAATAATTTAATAGTCGATCATTTATAAAGGAACTAAATGTATTAGCTTTCAATATTTTCAAACACTCTAAATTGTTAAGACTCTTTTATGCATAATAACTTGTTGGCGATCATTTTATTTCCCAAATACATTAACCTATCCTTATCATTGGCCTACATCATAAAGAGTATCCACTTAAATCAGAGAGGTTCATATTTTAGGTTGAGAACGTGCAAAGCTCGAAGGATGAAATAAAATATAGAATAAAAATAAACTATGCGGTCTATCGACCCCTCTTCAAATGAGTACAAGATCTATTTAATATATGACTTTTAAACTTTTGAAGATATATATATATATATATATATATATATATATATATATATATATATATATATATATATATATCTATTGAGCAAAGCTTGAAGACGAATTTAAATTCTATCATGATCGGAGGAGGCGAAAGTTCTTTTCAATGATAAAACATTGATGATCATGGGGAAAACGAGAAGGTAAGATGGCGGAATACTCGCAAAGGAGAGAGTTAATCTTGATCGAGAGTTATTTGAGAGAAACCATTTCTTGAACAACACAAAAAGGGGATGAGCTCATACAAAAAGGAGAGAGGAAAGAAGGTGGAAGGATAGAGAAGAGAGGAGTGATTTTAGAGAAGAAAGGAAATGGCAAAAGTTTTAGATGGTAGAGGGCTTTCTGAGTAAAGTGAGTGAGTACATCAAGTTGGGAGTTATCTAGAGCAACTAGTACATGCTAGCTATAGGAATTAGGAGCTCAATATCACCACCATTAGGTTCAGACCTCTCTTAGAAACTTTTTGTATGCATATGAAATTATCATGAACGAATTTGTTGCTTGCATTTGTTGTTATATGGAGCCTAATCAGACTCAGAGGTTAAATTTACCCCACTTTTATCAGCGTAGTTTCCCCCCAAATTCCTATGGTGTTAAGGGGTAGCGCCCCTTACGGAGTCCAGGGGCAATGCCCCTAGCATACTCCCTGTCGTGATATAGGGCAGGGTCAAGGGGCAGCACCCTCGCGGGGGCTCAAGGGCAGTGCCCCCAAAACCTCACATAGTTTTTTATTATTTTATTAAGGCATTGGGAGTTATTTTTTCATTGGCTGACATAAAAAAACCCTATTTTTGTAACCGACATAAGGCTCGATAAAAGAAGCTAAGGGTTGGGTTTCGATTGTTGTATTGTAGCATTTTGCAGTGGTATTGAGTTGCAAGGATTGTTAGTTGTAATTAGTTTGATTTACTAGATAATAATATTGGAATCTCTATTGGTGGATGTAGCCCAAGTTTGGGTGAACCACTCTCTATTATCTCTCGTTGTTATTATTTTTGTGTATTTTCATTCCTCTGTTTAATCTTTATTTGCATTTAATTGATATCTTCTGCCGGCTAACCCTAACAGTATTCACAATGTCGTGAATGATATAACTTGAAATAGATAAATTTTATTAGCATTAGAAGTTGTACAAGTTGTGTAAGTCTGAAATAATGTTTAAAGATTGCAGAAGAAAAACCTTAAAAAGAATGTTGGGGAAGGTTTGAACCCTGCATAGTTATTAGTTGATCAGGAAGTGTAGTTTAGCTCAAAAACAAGACTCAACACTTTCAAATGATTATTACCAAATTCCAACATAGTATCTTGGGGGTGATGTTCAATAACTTAGCTCAGAATCATGTAACTGTAACCAATGTTTCTAAAGGTATAAACCCTTAGAGAGAAATTTCTATCTTAGTTAGCTTACCCATCAATCCACCAATCCTTAAAAGAAAAACAATGAAAGCCTGGTTCAGTTTATAATTGCAAAGATATAGATAATATTCATTGAGTTGGTTAATGAAGGTTAAAGTCTTTTGGATTATACGGTCTTGAATAAAGATTAAATATAGTGGAAAGAAAATAATGGAGTATCACTGTTGATAGGACTGAACCTCTATGTAGTTAACAGCTGACTGTGACAAAAAGTGTAGTCTTTTATTTTGAGCAAGGTAGCTTAGAATTCTTGTGTCTTAGTGAACCATGAAATTTAATCTTTCTCATCGAGAAGAAACTTTACGTAGTCATAAAACTAAAGTTGGCAAATTTGTGAACAGAATGCAATTAAAACATGCCTTCCTTCATGAGAAATATTCAAAGACCCTATGTCTGAAGGATAAACATGAGAATTTGGACATTACTGTGGTATTGGTATGTAGTTGCATAAGGGACAACCATGCAAGTAAAAGTCTTCATTAAATAACTTCATGTCAAGTAGGGTGATAAACTTGACTACATGATTTCATTGTGTCATGTTGCACACATTCGAAAAACTTGGCCAAGGTAATGCTACAACCTAATCTAGTGTCAGTCAGTTTCTTGTCCCAGATACACACCCGGTCAGAGGTCATGCTAGTTAGGAGTTGCCTATAGTGTATGCCTGACTAGGGATTGTGTAGGGTCAAACACCAATTCTTAGATGGCATTAGATTTTTTTCTTCCAATGCTTCTCTATGGAGGGCCAGGTCTTTCCAGTAGGAATGACATGGGGGACTTGTAAGTCCGTGGATGGGAAAATAAATGCCCCGATGATATTTTTCCTCCTCCTTTTAGCTGCAAAGGATGAATAAAGTTCCAAATGGATTAAAATAGACTTCACAGAACACTGTAATTCCAAACCCTCTATGACAATGAAATGGTATTTACTTAATAAGTTACATCTTTTAGTTATCATTTTTATACATGGTAAAGGAAAAATTAGTCCATAGTTCTCTATTTATTTTTTAAAAAAAAGTATATAATTTTCTTCTTTGTGCCATTTTATGCTTAATGCACATGAATTAATTGTTTAGTTATAGTTTATTTCAAATATGTAAGTTGCATGTCTTTTAATTGTATAATTTTAGTTGTAACATATTCCTTCACAATTCTATCCTTTGCCTCAGGATTTCCAACTACTTTAGTAGTTCCAACTCATAGTCCATTGGTATGAATTGTCTTTTTAATTTTGCAACCATCCTCTCCCATTTTTTTATTCTTTCATTTCCCCTCCTATTTATTTCTTGTTGTACCTCCTTCCACCAAACAAAAATGTGTCCCTTTAACTTGGTCTTCACAAACCTAAGTCTCCCAAGATCTTCAATCTCCTCATACTCAAAATACTCATATATCTCATTTATCATATCCATCAGTTCTTCTCGATTCCAATCACCACAGTAGGTAGGAACTTCCATTCTAGTTTTCTTATTGATACGAGAAATGGTTTTTAACACCTTCACCTAGTATGACTCTTCTTCCTAATCTTCTAGGTCTTGCACATCCTCTCTAGCATCTTCCTCCACATCACTCTCATCATCATTCCTTAGGATTTGGTCCCATTGTCTATCTTCCTCTAAGGCTTTCAACTAGTTTCTATTCTCTTTTATCTCTTTCAAAACTTCATCCTGTTAGATTTGGGATAGACAACTGAGAGGGGGGGTGAATCAGTTGTCCAAAAACTTTCCTCCAATTAAACATTTAAATCCACTTTGTAATTCAGCAGCATAATAATAAATCAATAATGGAAATACAATGCATTAAATTAAAAGCAGAAACACATTAACACATGAGACACCAAGATTTTGACATGGAAAACCTGGTTAAGGGAAAAACCACGGGGTGATTAACCCAATATTATATTCTCTGTTAGAAGAATAGAAAGAACCAAATGGCACATGCCAATTAGGGCTCACTACCCAAGCACACTGCTCACAAGAGGCTCACTGCCTATAAGAGAGACACTGTCTACAGAATAATAAGTATTACATACTCGAACTGAAGAATAGCATCTTCACCATGCTTGAGTTAGTTCCATTTAAGCCCAATACTTATGCTTTGCCTTTCGCTCTCCTCCTCTCTACCACACTCTCATCTCCACAAGATCACTTTGAAATGACTTTACAATTCCTTATTTATACAAGACATCGACTTAGGAATGATCATCTAAGTCGGCAAACATTACAAAGCAAATACATAAATACGTCATGACTGATTACAAAAGACTTCACACAGATCAACACACTATCGGCCACACAGATCTGAGACTTCAAACTTCTTCTAGGAACATGCCAAAATTCACATAACATCTTCAAGATCATCCGCAGGATGTGTAACTCATCCAGTCAACCAGACTTAGGAAGAACACCATCATCCAGAAGTAATTCTTCAATTGAGAGCTCAAACTCCAATGCAGACCACCAACATGAACTGGACACAATTCAAAGACCTCTACAATCTTTCTTGAATCACCAAGAACATCCACACTACATCTGCTTACTGAAATCATTCTTTCCTTCATCTAGAACCTTAAGAACACAGTCTATCATTACTTGTCATATTGGGATAGATGCTTGCGGACCTCCAAACAACGAACCAATTGAGTTGACACTTCACATGGAATTCCTAAACACTCCACCAAATCCGCAGAACATGATATTGCATTTCTGGATCTCACCAGACCTATTTGTATCACTCTGTCACCTCTAAACACCTGCTAGAACCGGTTTTACTTAAGTGGCCATAACTTCTTCATATATTCATGTGGACCTCTGAAATCTTTGCTGGATCATCTCAAGGCACATATCTACAAACCCTTTGAAGCGCATCCTTTGATCTTCATCTTAACATGGATCTTTACCTTATTGTCTTCACTATTCTTCTTTGTTCCTGATTAGGACTAATTTTCTCAATATCCTCAGCAATCCTTATCATTAATGCAAAAGGAGTATGTTGACATTAATGAAAACACCAGTTAGGCCCATACTTGCAACAATCTCCCCCTTTGTCATTAATGGCAACATATGATGTGAAAAACTATTTTAACCATCAAGACAAGAACTTTTCTTTACTGACACAACTCCCCTTATCAATCAACAATCATTCACATGTCTTCTATTCCTTTACTACTCCCCCTTTGATCAGCAACCACTTGTTTTTCACATGTCTTCTCTCCCCCTTTGACATTAATGGCAAAGGGCACATACTTGCAACTCCAACACTTCAGAATCATACCAGCTGCTCCCCCTAAGTAGCAGCTCCCCATCATCAATCCGGACCACAAGATATGACTGTGATATCCACCGAACTGATGCACATCAGTGCATCTTAGTTCATCACTGGAGGGGTAATAACCCCTAACTTCTCCCTGAGATACTCAAAAGAGTCCTTAGGTAGAGGTTTAGTAAAGATATCTGCAATCTAATCCTTGGAAGGCACAAACTCCAATCTGACCTCATTCTTGTTCACTTGCTCTCTCAAAAAGTGAAACTTGATGGCTATATGTTTAGTCTTTGAATGCAACACCAGATTCTTAGATATATTTATTACACTTGAATTATCACAGAAGATTGTGATAGGTTCTTCATACTCTACTCTGATATCTCTTAGCATTTGCTTCATCCACAAAACTTGAGTGCAACTACCTGCTGCTGCAATATATTCTGCTTCAACTATGGATAGAGATATTGCCTCTTGTTTCTTGCTTAGCCAAGAAACCAATCTCTTCCCCAAAAATAATGCTCCACCACTGGTACTCTTCCAGTCATCCACATCTCCTACCCAATCCGCATCTGTATATGCATGAAGAGAGAAATCATGATCTCTAGGATACCACAAACCATACTCAGTTGTCCCCTTAAGATATCTAAAAATCCTATTGATTGCCATGACATGAGATTCTCTAGGATCAGCTTGGAATTTAGCAACAAGACCAGCAACATTCATAATGTCAGGTCTAGTGTGAGTGAGATACAATAGTCCTCCAATCATTGACCTATACTTTTTTCTTATCAGCCTTAGGAGAGTCATCATCTTTGCTCAATTTACATCCGGTTGCCATGGGAGTATTCATTGGTTTTGAGTCTTCCATCCCAAATTTCTTCAACAATTCTTTCACATATTTGGTCTGAGAAATGAAGATTCCTTTCTTTGTTTGAGTGATTTACAGACCCAAAAAGAAATTCATTTCCCCAAATATAGACATCTCAAATTTACTTTTCATTTGATTTGCAAAAGTCTTGCACATACAATCACTTCCTCCAAAAATGATATCATCAACAAACACTTCAACTATTAAGATATTTTCATGATCAATTTTGAAATACAAATTACTATCAGCAGTACCTTTGTTCAAACCAATCTTCAAAAGATGCTTGTCCAATCTTTCATACCAGGCTCTTGGGGCTTGCTTCAGTCCATACAGTGCTTTCTTCAACTTGCAGACCATATCACCATGATCAGGCAATTGAAATCCATTTGGTTTCTCAATGTATACTTCTTCTACCAAGTCACCATTCAGGAAGGCAGATTTGACATCCATCTGATATACTCTCAAATCCTTGAAGGCAGCAAAAGCAAGAAATAATCTGACTGCTTCAATTCTTGCCACCAGAGCAAAAGTTTCTTCAAAATCAACTCCTTCTACTTGGGAGTAACTCTTGCAGACCAATTTGGATTTGTTTCTGACTACTTCACCATCTTCATTCAGTTTGTTTCAGAAGACCCATTTGGTTCCAATCACATTCTTATTTTTAGGTCTGGGAACAAGATCCCAAGTGTGATTTTTCTCAATTTGCATCAGCTCTTCCTCCATTGCTTTAGTCCAATTTTCATCATTGCAAGCTTCATTCACTGTCTTAGGTTCAATCTTTGAAATCAGACCATACTCTTCTAAATTTTGAGCAATCCTTCTTCTTGTTTGTACACCTTTGCTTTTATCACTTATGATCTGATCTTCAGAGTGGTTCAGTCTTACATACCTGGGAACTTTGGGAGTTTCTTGCACTTCTGATCCTTGAACAAGTTCATTCAAACTTATCTCTTCTTCTTGATTTACTAGATCAGTTTGAATCTAAATTTCAAAGGGGGCTTGGACTTCTTGAATAAAAACATCATTTTGATCATCTTCATCATATTCATAAAACCTTGAGGGTTTTTCAATACCTTCATCAACCTTCACATTTGTACTTTCCACAGTCTTCCTTAATCTCTTGTTATAACACTGATATGCTTTGCTTTGAGTAGAATAACCCAAGAATATTTTTTCATCACTTCTAGCATCAAATTTTCCTAGATCTTCATCTCTTTTAATGTAACATTTGCTACCAAAGACTCTAAAATACCTCACAGTAGGAGTGATGCCAAACCAAAGTTCATAAGGAGTCTTACCGGTATTGCTTCTAATTTGTACTTGATTGAGAGTATAGACTGCAGTGCTTATAGCTTCTCTCCAATAGATCTGAGGAACATTTACTTCCATCATCAGGGTTCTAGATGCTTCCTGGATGGTCTGGTTCTTTCTCTCCACTACTCCATTCTGCTGTGGAGTCCTAGGAGCAAACAACTATCTTTTTATACCATGTTTCTCACAGAATTCTATGAACTCACCGGATGTGAATTCTCCACCTCTATCATACCTCAGACATTTAAATTTTAATCTGGTTTCATTCTCTACAATAGCCTTGAATATTTTGAATCTCTCAAGAGCTTCTAATTTCTCTTTTAGAAAAGTCACCCACATCATCTGGGAATAGTCATCAATTAATAACATGAAGTATCTATCACCTTGCACACTCCTGATTCTTGCCAGACCACATAGATCAGTATGAACAAAGTCCAATAATCTAGTAGAAGATTGTTCCTTGTTTTTGAATGAGACTCTGCTTTGTTTACCCAACTGACATTCTTTGCACAAACTATTTGTAGGTTTCACCAATTTTGGAAGATCTCTTATAGCCTAAGTGTTGCTTATCTTGATGATATTATCAAAATTCACATGACACATTATCCTATGCCATAACCAACTCTGATCAACTTGAACAAATAGACAACTTTTACCAGTACCAACTAAATGGAAGATATTACCTTTTGTTTGAGTACCGGATGCAATCTCTATTCCAGAACTTTCAAAGATCTTGCATTTTCCATTCTTGAATCGAAGATCATAGCCTTTGTCCACCAATTGTCCAACACTAAGAAGATTGTGCTTCAGACCTTCAACATATAGTACATTATTGGTTTTGTTCTTTCCATCAAAAGAAATGGTTCTTCCTCTAATTCTACCAACAGAATTATCACCAAACTTCACCACTCCTCCTTCATACCTTTCCAAGTCTATGAACTTATTTTTGTCACCTGTCATATGGTGAGAGCATCCACTGTCAATGACCCAATCATCTTTTTCTTCAACTTGGGCAGCCAGAGCTCTTTCCACAATTTTATGATTGACAAATTCAGAGGGCATTAGATCTTCTTCCTTGATGGCAATGAACACCCAGTCACTTCCAAATTTGTTTCATGTCTCTGATTCATCATCTGTTACTCCTTCATTATCATCATCTTCATGAACATAGTAACAATTCTTTTGGAACCTTGATTTGTTAGGTTTTGGCCTTGAAAATCTTTCTAGACACCTTGAGGCAAAATGACCAATCTTATTGTAGTTAAAACACTTAAAAGTCAATTTTCCTTCATACTTACAAGATCCTCTTGGTAGTCTTTTTGCAATAAGGGCTTCAAGTTGAGCAGCTTCTGCTTCATCTTCTTCTAGGTCTTTTCTTTCTTTTTCATACCATGATAGTTTCCTTGAAGAGTTCTCTCCCAGATCAAACCTTTGTTTTCCTTTTACAGAGGCACTAGCTTTGAATGCAAATTCAGTCTTGGGGGGCATCTCCAAACTCAGTCAATTCAAATACAGCCAATTTACCAACCAATTGATCTCTTGTGATACCCGAAAAAGATCTAAATTCTTCAATAGCAACAACCTTGTATTTGTAAGAATCAGAAAGGGATATGAGAACTTTTCCAATGATCTCATCTTCATCCAAGACTCCACTAGCACATCTAATGCCACAAACAAGCTCATTTACTCTTGGCATAAAAGTAGTGATATTTTCATCTTCTCTCATCTTCAGATTTTTGAATTTTTCTTTCAGACTCTATTGCTTGGCACATTTAACATACTTGTCTTCTTCATGTAGAAGTTCCAGTTTTTCCCAAATCTCAAAAGCAGTTTGTAGGTCAACAACATTTGTTAGCTCTGAATCAGACAAGGTACTTAGAAGAGATTCTTTAGTCCGTAGATTATTTTCAGCATCTGTGATTTAATCTATGGTTCTTGGACCATTCTGTGGAGGAGTATACTTCTTTGAAGCCATGGTCCAATACTACATTCCCATACATTGCAAGTGACATTGCATGCGACTTTTCCAAAGAGTAAAATTGGTTCCATCAAACCTTGGACTATCCTTCTTGTAGGACAACATCCTAGATCTCCTCAAGTAGTTAAGCTCTTTTAGAGGAACTTATCTCTAATACCAATTGTTAGATTTAGGACAAACAACTGAGAGGGGGGGTGAATCAGTTGTCCAAAAACTTTCTTCCAATTAAACACTTAAATCCACTTTGTAATTTAATAGCATAATAATAAATCAATAGTGGAAATGCAATGCATTAAATCAAAAGCAGAAACACATTAACACATGAGACACCAATATTTTGATGTGGAAAACTTGGTTAAGGGAAAAACCATGGGGTGATTAACCCAAGATTGTATTCTCTGTTAGAAGAATAGAAAGAACCAAATGGCACATGCCAATTAGGGCTCACTGCCTGAGCACACTGCTCACAAGAGGCTCACTACCTTCAGGAGACACACTGTCTACAGAATAATAAGTATTACATACTTGAACTAAAGAATAGCATCTTCACCATGCTTGAGTTAGTTCCATTTAAGAACAATACTTCTACTCTGCCTTTCGCTCTCCTCCTCGCTACCACACTCTCATCTCCACAAGATCACTTTGAAATGACTTTACAATTCCTTATTTATACAAGACATCGACTTAAGAATGATCATCTAAGTCGGCAAACATTACAGAGCAAATACATAAATACGTCATGACTGATTACAAAAGACTTCATGCGGATCAACACACTATCAGCCACATAGATCTGAGACTTCAATCTTCTTCTAAGAACATGCCAATCTTCACATAACATCTTCAAGATCATCCGCAGGATGTGTAACTCATCCAGTTAGCCAGACTTAGGAAGAACACCATCATCCAGAAGTAATTCTTCAATTGAGAGCTCAAACTCCAATGTGGACCACCAACATGAACTGGACATGATTCAAAGACCTCCACAAACTTTCATGAATCACCAAGAACATCTACACTACATCTACTTACTGAAATCATTCTTTCCTTCATATGGAACCTCAAGAACACAGTCTATCATTACTTGTCATATTGGGATAGATGCTTGCGGACCTCTAGACCACAAACCAATTGAGTTGACACTTCACACAGACTTCCTAAACACTCCACCAAATCTGTAGAATAGGATATTGCATTTTTGGATCTCATCGGACCTATCTATATCACTCTGTCACCTCTGAACACCTGCCAAAACTAGTTTTACTTAAGTCGCCATAACTTCTTCATATCTGCATGTGGACCTTTGAAATCTTTGCTAGATCATCTCAAGACACATATCTACAAACCCTTTGAAGTGCATCCTCTGATCTTCATCTTAACTGGGATCTTTACCTTACTATCTTCACTGTTCTTTTCTATTCCTGATTAGGACTAATTTTCTCAATATCCTCAGCACACAGCTCATCCAATCCTTATCATTAATGCAACAAGAGTATGTTGACATCAATGACAACACCGATTAGGCCCATACTTGCAACACATCCAACTTTGCAGCTATGTTGATAACACCTGGGACTCTTTGCAACGACATCTTTCCTATGATCTAGTGTAAACTACCTTAGGTTGGTGGTCTACCTATAATCACTCCTTGCAATTGCCTCTCCTCAGTGATATGTTGGCAAGATTTTTGCAAGTTGCCTCAACTTAGGTGGTGTATTCACAAACAAAACCCATGGAACACCATTTGCCTTCCTCAATATTTGAACCTTATGCTCTGATACCATTTTATGCGGCCACAATAGGAGGATCTAATGAAGGACTATCTTAGTTGTGCAACCAAAACAAATAAAATGAACACACAACAATAATTCACAACAAGATGACACAAGACATACCCTAGGAAAACCCTCAAAGAGGGAAAAACCCAACCTCTAAAAGTTTCCTCATTATATTATTTAATTTCTCAATCAAAGTTACAATTTTCCGCAAGGGCTTCTTATTTACTAGGTTGCAGCCCTTTGATTACTAATATGAAATTTACTAAAATCTAATACATTCACTCACATCCCCTCACACTCAAACCACCAACTCTTGTCTCAAATTCCTTTTAAATCTTTCCTTGATGATCTTCCCAAATGATTTTGGCAACAAATATATATCAATCTCAAACCTTCTCAATGATCTATGTTAGCTACTATATGGCACAAAGTTCAATACTTCCTGAAATGTGTAGTTAGCTAATGCAAGATAATTCTTTGAACCAAACAAAGGTAATGGGAAAGAAACATATGTGGTGCTTGGTGTTTTCTCCCATGGGTCCAATAAGTCTTCACATGTATTCCTTAATACTTCAATTCTCTGGTGCCAACGATAATTCTGTAATTATAATAGTCTACTAGTCTAATATAGGTCCTTAGGCCCAAATAAGTTGGTATATGCATCCAATCCTCCTCACACATGGATATGACATATAAATACTCCTTTAGAACATATACCAAAACCACAAGACTAAAATATAAAATGCGGTAAAATGCAATATTGACTACTTCTACAACTAATTGGTAATCAAAAACTTGAAAACAAACAAAAGAAAGAAAGTATATTGGCAATGAAAGATTGCCCTTAATCCCTAAGGATGATCCTACATCAATATTGTTCCTAGGGAGGTTTATAGTGGAAGCCACATCAAATTTTAAAGTTGATAACTAACCACACCCATGTTAATGGGGGTCATTTTACAAGCATCAAGGGAATGTGTCTAATCCTAATAAATAAAAATAGATAGAATCATTTGATATTGGTCCCATGGTTGCTACTACATGTGCATAGGGCATTGTACTACATTTTTTGTTAGTGTTATCATACTATAGTAAGGAATCTCTATAAGGTAGCAATTCTTTGAAGAAGGGAAATAGAGGAAGGCAAGATAAAATAGATCAAAAATCAAAGATCTAAATTAGTGGTGGATCTTGGCATGTACTATTTAGGATGTATTATGTTTTATCTAATTTAGATGTATTTCTTGTCATAGTGAATAAATACAAATAATCTGATGTTCTGTGCCATCTTGTTCTTTATTCTTTTATAAGAACTTAGCTTGCATTCAGTTTTCAATTTCTATGTTTGGGTTTCATGGATAGATAATTTTTCAGTGGATATTTTAGGACCATATAAATTGGTATTAGAGCCTAATTTGTTTCTAGGCTGTTGAAGAGCTAGTGATAACCCCATAATAAAAGATTGTGCATTGTTGCATTGCAAGTGATCCATAGGAGAAATGACTCATAGAAGAAGAGGTGGTAGGAATCAAAGAGGACAACATGATACTGAACTCACTAACATGATGAGAGATATGCAAGAAAGGCTCAAAGCCCTTGAGACTGAGCAAAGGTGAGGAATTATTATGGCAAAAGATGTCAATGATGATGAAAGACCAAATCAAGAACCACACATGTTGAAGATGCTTCGAGTTCTGATGATGAACTAAATGTAATGGGTAAATTTGTTATAGCATTAGTGAGAGAAACAAGTATGCCAAGATTTGATCTCCTTTGTTATTCAAGAGGTTTTCATCCTAAATATTTGTTGGACTAGATCAATGATTTAGAGAAATATTTTGATTTTTGAGTCTATTGAAGACTTGAAGAGAATAAAGTATTCAACCACCTAGTTGAAAGGGTATGTTGCCTTATGGTGTGATTATATGCAAAAAGATTGGGTAAAGAAGAATAAGTTGAAGATCTCTAAGTAGATCAGATGGTTGTAAAGTTGAAAGTTAAGTTTTTGCCTACCAACCATAATTTGGAGTTGTTTAAAAAGTTTCAAATTTTGTGACAAAGAGAACTATCTATGAAAGAGTATACCAAGGAGTTTTAACACCTCAATATCCACATTATTCATGTGGAAGATGATGCAAAAAAGGTTTCACAATATGTGAATTGTTTGTGTGCCACAATCCAAGATGAAATATGTTTGTTGTAAATTCAATCTATCAAGGATGCCTACCAACTTGCACTTAGGAATAAGAGAGAAGTTGTCCCACAAAGAGCAGAGAGTGCAATATAAGGGAAAGGGAAAAAAGGGAAAGCACAACTATAAACAAATATATGTGCAAAGGGACATCACAACACCCAATGATAAGGCACAGGGCTCTAAAGAAGAACAAACTTCCAAGAAGAAGGAAGATAAAGGAAAATGAGGTCATGGAAAGACTTATAGTGGTCTGCGTTACAAATGTGGGGAAGCAATCCCCAGGTGTTTGAGTGTTCAAAATCTATGAGAGAACAAGGATGCACTAAAAAAGAGAGTGCATTGCACAAGGTAGTGAAGAATCAGGCGATGAATTGGAGAGTGTAACTCCAAAATGTTGAGAGGACTTGATGCTGCACAAGGTTTTGCTTAAGTCCACCAAAAAGAATAGAGAACCACAGTTGAGGAAGAGTATCTTCTACACTAAGTGTAAATCAAGAGGAAAGTGTTATAAAATTATCATAGATGGATGAAGCACTAATAACTTAGTGTCCATAGAGATGGTAGATAAATTCAAATTGAAGTTTGTATTGCATCCTAATCATTACCATGTTTCATGGTTGAAAAAAGGTTGACAAGTGATTATGAAGGAACAATGATTGGTTGCCTTCCATATTAGGGGTTATTTTAATGAAATCTGATGTGATATGATTGCCATGGACACTTGTCTTGTATTGTTTGATAGACCATGGATATATGATATTTGTGCTATCCATAATGTGAGGAAGAACACTTCCATCATCACCAAGGGTGAAAAGAAGTTTGAGCTATTGATGAAAGCTAAGGAAGAAACCACAGATAGTAAGGAAATGTTTTTTTACCACTAAAAACTTTTTCAAGAAGGTTGAAAACTTGTAATAAATCTATGTGTTGGCGGTTAAGTCAATATCAATGGAGTGAAGCAAGCCATGTAGTTCAAAGGAACCAAAAGTGAAAGCACTACTAAAGGAATTTGACGACATTATGGATTGTGGAATACTTGAATGTCGTCAACTCACAATATTTCACATTATATGGATCTTTAATTCTAGGATTGATTTTACCTAATAATCCATCTCATAAAATGAGTCTCAATATGGGTCCTAATGCAGAGCATCTATGATAGCAGAAGCATGATTCAAACTCCACATACAATAACTCACAAGTTCACTATTTTCTCTAGAGATTCACACTCCTCACCATGAAGGGCTTCAACACAATACTAACTTGTTCTTGAGATACAACATGAGGGACTTCAGGACACTTATCTTAGAGTATCTAAGTCAAATCAAGACTCCATCTAACCACCATGCAGGGTCTGCAGGATAGCAGTCTTCCCAATGTCTTCAAAAGACAGTCATAATCTTCCTATTCCAATGGAATAACAGTCACCATATCCTTCTCATGGTGATCTCTATGAGGTCAATCTCAACCTCACACAACATGCCTAATCAACAACAGGCCAAGCATACCTAATGCCTTCATTGACAATTCAACAACATGATAAACAAAACTTACTATCTCCTTGGTATTGACTATTGTCCTCCTCCAACTTCCAATACAAGACTTCTACAGGGTCATCTACATGACCATCTCAGTTCAAACCATCCTCCTGCCTCCCCAAACCTTCACAAAACATTGTATCACCTAGTATACAACCCATTCCATTGATCAGTAACAGAAAGGATCAATGGAATGAGAAGATTACCATCGGGCTACTCAGGAAAAACCTAGTTCAAGGTTTCAACCTGCTCTCAGATCAAGGAGGAATACAGAGGTCTGGAGGAATGTCAAGAGCCCAAATAGCTCACAAATACAAGGTAACTCTCCACCCTATCCAACCATCACCAACACCATCCACTTCTAGGCCGTACAGGTACAGAATATTACAGAAATAGTGTATTTTGAAAGAAACAATACAGTTTAAGATAGTCTGCAGTAGATCAGCAATTTCTTCCACCTAGGACATTGTCAAGACCCCAAACAAGATCCAAAACAAAGCTACCTTAGTCCTCTAACCATCCATTACAAACTTGGACAATGAAAAATCTGTACAGTCGCAGGTATGGTCTGGTAACAGCAAAGAAAAATAGAAAAGGTAGAAAAAAAAAGCAAGAAAACAATGTCTTTTTGTTATATTTTTCAAATCTATTGAATGTCTCCCTTTACAATCGACTTGGTAGGCTTAAAATAAGCCTCAACATTTGCATGGAGTGGCTGGGGGGTTGATGCAACTGCCCCAACCATCAAGCTTCTTCAAGATTTGTAACTGCAGCTATAAAACTATTTTTTTTTAGAAACTGTCCATTCTTGGACTACACCGGTGGTTTTTTATGTTCTAACAATGCTTTCTAACCTTGGGAGAACCTATGACAAGGTGTTAACCCATCTTCAAACCTAATACATGCCTTTAAAGGCTACAAATAAGAAGACTTTAAAGATTGTCCTAAATGCCTCTATAAAGGCTTACAAATAAGGAAATTTTAATGACTGCCCCCTACAAAAAGACTATCCTCTAAGGACTACAACATGAAGAAAGATTTTAGCTATTTGGACAAAGTCCATTTACAACATGGATACAAGCCTTATCACAACATGTAAATGGTCTCAGAGACCTTATTAAACCAAAACAACTAATTGAAGATCAAGTAAAAACTAGACATCTTGGTGCTCCTGCACCAGGTCCTAAGTTGAACAAACAATTTGAAGAATTGTTGAAGTGAAGTCTAATCAAGGAAAGTATGAGCCCTTGCAATGTACCTACAATACTTGCACCAAACAAGGGAGTAGAATAGAGGATGTGTATAGACCATTATGTTATCAGCAAAACCACCATCAAGTATAGGTTTGTATTGTTAGACATGCACGAATTAATGGATTGTTTGAGTGGAGTATGCTACTTTCTCAAAATTGATCTCAAGAGTGGTTACAATCAAATTAGAATTTGTGAAGGAGATGAATGGAAGACAAATTTTATAACCAAGGATAGACTATATGAGTGGTTGGTCATGCTATTTGGGCTAACTAATGTGCCAGGTAATTTTGTGAAGTTGGTGAAGTCCTAAAGCCATTTTTGGGTAAGTTCGTAGTTGTTTATTTGGATGATATTTGTTATTTAGCAAGACAAAAGAGGTTCTTATGCACCTACACTAGGTTTTAGCATAGTTTAGAAGTTGTTTGTGAACCTAAATAAATGTACTTTCATACAAAAGGAGTTGATTTACATGGGATTTGTGATATCTTGAGATCGATTAAGAATAAGAAGGTTAGAGCAATTGTTAAATGGTTGGTATTGCAGAGTGCTACAAAAGAGAAGTTTCCATAGTTTGGTAATTTTTTACAATAATAGACATGATATTTCCACAGTCCATGGTATAAGATAAAGTGCTTCTGGATGCAACTGTGTGTTGCTTTTTTGGATCGACATTTCGGATAACACTCTGTGATCCATCATCAGGATGAAAAGAAGAGAAATTAGTGAGTTGTGATTATAGAGATAGTTCTATAAAAAGAGATAAAGGGGGGGGGGGTGTGGGCACAAAGTTCAACTAAAGGAGAGGAAGCCAAGAGATGGAAAAGATTAAATAAAACAAAGGAGATAAATGACATCAACAAATATACTATAAATAAAACCCTCATTATTATGTTCCTCTGACACATTGCATGTGAAAGCATGGGGAGCATGTAAAGAGTTAGTATGGACATGAGTAACTAGCTTGATTACATTGACGATGCCTCTAGATACACTTGGATTTATTTTATTCATTCTAAATTTGAAGTTTTCACAAAGTTCAAGGAAGTTAAAGCCTTAGTTGAAAAGCAAATAGATTATAAGATAAGAGTGTTGAGACTTGAGTGGACAAATGCTACTAATAAGAGTTTTGAACTTTTGAAGAAAAAGATCACAAAAGAGTTAGTGTTGGCACTTCTGGACTTTGAGAAAATCTTTCAAGTTGATTGTGATGTTAGCAGTAAAGCCATTGGTGCTATATTAATTCATGAGTGTAATGTCATTGCTTATTTTAGTGAAATTTTGAATGAATCTAAGTAAAAGTGTTTAGTTTATGATCAATAATTTCATGCTATTGTTCAAGATTTATGAGGCATTATATGTTGCCAAAGGAATTTGTGTTATATATAGATCATCCAACATTGAAGTCCATTAATAACCAAGCAAAGTTGAACCAAAGACACATGTGGTAGGTGGGATGCTTGAATGGGTTATTCTTTTGTTCTCAAACATAAAGTTGGTATAATAAACAAAATTGTAGATGTGTTGAGTAGAAGACAAGCATTTTGTCTACCATCATAATTGAATGGAGGTGATGAAGGAATTGTATGTTGTAGATCCAAAATATGCAAATGCATGGAGAACATGCATGGAACTTTAGGTCATAGATAAATATTCATTTGAAGATTATTTTGTCCAAGAACAATATCTATTCAAAAGAATACAATTATGTATACCACCGAGTTCAATGAGAGAGAATATCATCAAAGAAGTACATAGTGGAGGACTTGGAGGATACTTTGATGTAGATAAAACTTTGGCTATGTTGGAGGAGAGGTACTATTGGTCATGTTTGCACTAATATGTCAAACGATTTGTTAAGAGATGCAAAACTTGTCAACTTGCTAAAGGTATTGCCGAAAATTCTAAACTATATAAATCATTACCATACCAAGAAGACCTTGGGAAAAACTTTCCATAGATTTTGTCTTTGGACTATCGTGTACTCATAGAGGTAATAATTCTATCTTAGTAGTTGTAAACAAATTTTTTAAAATGGTGCACTTCAATTTTTGTTAAGAGGTGAATGGTGCATCTAGCACAATTATAGATTTATTCTTCAAAGTAGTCAAGTTACATAGGTTGCTCCAAAGTGTCACTTCAAACAAAGATACTAAATTTTTGAGCCATTTTTGGCATACATTATGAAAATGTTGGGTACATAGTTGAATTATAATTCTGCACACCATTTGTAAATAAATGGTCAAACTAAGGTTGTCAACAATAATCGTGGTAATCTCTTAAGAAGTTTGGTAGGATATAGACCACGAAAATGGGATTCCATACTAGCACAAGTTGAATTTGTGTTTAATAACTTAGTGATTAGGTATACAATCTAAAGATATCATGTTAGATTGTTGATGGAATATCCCCTAAAAGTTTTACAGACCTAATGAAGATTGTAGATGGAGGTGCATGCACAAGATAAGAAACAATTGGAGATGAGTAGTGCTAAGTATAAAGCCAATGCAAATGAGCATAGAAGAGAGAAGACTTACTTAGATGGAGAGTTGGCCATGGAACATTTGAGAAAAGAAAGGTTTCCTAAAGAAACTTATAATAAGTTAAAACCCAAGAAGATTGTTCCTTGCAAAATTTTGCACAAATTTTCTGAGAATGTGAAATTTAGTTGGTAGAAAGTTTGGATATCTCACCAATATTTGATATTCCTAATTTATATATTTATCACAAATATGAAGACATTTCTAGTAGCACACCATTACTACAAGTGCCTAGGAAGTAACAAGAAGCAACATTGCAAGTTTTAGATATGCACATAAACTAGAAAATCGGGAAAAAGGAGTACAAAGAATATTCTCATATTGAAGGGAAAAAGACCCAAGCAAATTACATCAATTTCTAAAGAAGAAATAAGCCAACTTAGGTGACCAAAACAAAATTCCTTGCTTTCTTAATTTTGAATGCACAACTCAAATTTTTTTTACCTAAGGTGTCTGATGCAAGAGCATCTCAAGGGTCAAGCAATCTTGCATAACCCAAAAATATTTATTTGATATTTGTCTATATTTTGTTAGTTTTCTTTTTTGTTGCAGTTGTTTTGTTCTTGTCACAAATCTACTTTTTTGTTGACAATCATCTAACTATGTATGTAGACTTACTAACATAAATTCTCTTAAGCAGTACCACATATTATTCATGAAGTCTCCAAATTGTAACTAGAATATCATGGGAACTTTGGATGTGTCCAATTGTCAAATCTAGTATTTTGTTCCCTTATTGTAAGTTGTAGTGTGTTCTTTTGGAAAAAATGCCTTATTTTAGGACTAAGCACGAATGTACTTGAATTGTAAGCCAAATTGAAAGGTCACATATTTAAATATTGGTCCTAGGGAGGTTCATGGTAGAAGCCACATCAAATTTCAAAGCTTATATCTTATCGCACCCATGTTAAAGGGGATCATTTTACAAGCATCAAGAGAATGTGTTCAATCCTAATAAAGGATGAGAGTTGGAATCATTTAATATTGGCCCCATGGTTACTACTAAATGTGCATAAGGCATCATACTACATTTTTGGTCAATATTGCCTTACTACACCAAGGAATTTCTATAAGGTGGCATGTAATGCCTCAAATTTCTAGAACATAATAGATCACTTCCTATTTATTAAAATAGGTAATTATATGGTAGAATCATTAACATTCAAATTATGCCCTAAATGAAATAAAGTGTATAAAACTAAACAATGAACATACGTTTATCAAATCAGTATTACAATGCACAATGGAATATAATCTAACTTATAAATAAATAATTTAACAAATAATTGTATTAATTCAATTTTATCAACGCAAATGAATATATTAAACAATGCAAATAAATATATAAATTTAGTTTCAACAATTGGTATAACTGAGCAATAATACTTATATGTATGTAATCAAAAAGAATCCAAAGATTGTTGGAATGGACCCTGGTTTAGCCTCTTCCGTCTGTGAGCAATATGGGAGAAATAAGCATACTTTACCATTGTACATGAGTGCTAGTTCCTCTGGAACAATGCTCAACACTGATGCAATACCCAAACCCTGGCTAGGACTGTCCTGAGTGCACCTTTGTACCCTAGGTTGGACACGCTCATAAGATGTCCCCCCTTCTCCATCTTGCTCATAGCCTGCTAACCTAGAATCCTATTCCCACAATGTGCAGTGCTTGATTACTTCCTCTTTCTTTTCTCTTGTTTGTTTTCTTTTACATTATTTTCAAGGGTTTAATATTAACCCAAAGAGTGGTTCCAAATATCACACCCTTTAATAAATAATATTGCAAATAACCTTTTAATTGTAACTTCTCGTGAAACACACTCCAATATGAGTGTACTTATTTAACCTTTATATATATATATATATATATATAGTTACTCTTTAAAGTTTTTACAAACTTTATTTCTTTAATTCACTTCTCGGGGGAAAAGTCCCATAACAATTCTCCCCCTATAGCTTAGTTGTTGTCCTCAATAGCTTATGGAGAATCTATAACAAAACATGCAAAATCATTTAGTTAAATAAATGTGGATGTAGCACTATCAATATCATGCTATGAATTCATTTCACTTAACTTCATCTATAATTCTATTTCACAATTTTTTTGTTATTTTCACTAATACTTTTAATGTAATTTATTCACAAGGAGATTCAACATGAAATTTTTGTATTCAATAACCTAATCATACTTTTATATGAAATAGATCATGAATTTGCAATTACAGAGTTAATTCAATTCTATATACTAAATCCCCTAATAACTTTTCAATTTGGTCACTCCTATACTACTTAATAAATAACATACATATCTCATACTATGCATTCACCCACCATTCACTTACATACTCATATATTCCAAGATGATAATTATGCATTCCGGACTACATGACTATCCTCTCTTTCTATATAATATTGCCCAAAGAACATGTATAATGTTATTGGGTTGATCAAGTCCAATAACATAACACAATAAAATAAAAGGTAGTAAACATAATCCCATAAGGCATTTTAAAAAAACAAGGCATTACTCACATAGATGGATTGTTCAACCACCTAATTATGTCTACTCCTATAAAATAAATGGATGATATCATCTCAATTCAAGATCTTTGGATTGGCCATCCAATTCCAAATCCCAAATAATTATCTAAAACTCGATCTTAAAATGGGTTACCAATTTGTCTACTCCCTTAGAGCCTTCAAATTGCATGTCAATTACAATCGTGGATTAAACAATACAATATAAACACATCATACTAAAAAACAAGGCATTACTCACATAGATGGATTGTTCAACCACCTAATTATGTCTACTCCTATAAAATAAATGGGTGATATCATCTCAATTCAAGGTCTTTGGGTTGGCCATCCAAACCCAAATCCCAAATAATTATCTAAAACTTGATCTTAAAATGGGTTACCAATTTGTCTACTCCCTTGGAGCCTTCAAATTGCATGTCAATTACAATTGTGGATTAAACAATACAATATAAACACATGTCATATTAAAAAATAAGGCATTACTCACATAGATGGATTGTTCAACCACCTAATTATGTCTACTCCTATAAAATAAATGGATGATATCATCTCAATTCAAGGTCTTTCGGTTGACCATCCAAATCCAAATCCCAAATAATTATCTAAGACTCGATCTTAAAATAGGTTACCAATTTGTCTACTCCCCTGGAGCCTTCAAATTGCATGTCTATTATAATCGTGGATTAAACAATACAATATAAACATATGTCATACTAAAATGCCCAAAATCCACCCATTCTAGTTATAAGTCTACAACAACAAAGTATACATTAAATAATGAGAAACAATCAGTAGCGACTATGTAACAGCTGAATTGATAATTTTATAACTGCAATGACTATTTTATTTGGATAAATTCATCTTATACCTTAGCCTTGGGAATAAAGTTCTTGTCTTTTCTAATTATCCAACAAGAATTCCTTTAAATATCCATGTACTTATGACATGTAAGTTGATTAGGTCATAGTTACAATAAAGAGCTCAAGTATTTTATTCTTTTGACCTTTGACTATGTTTGTGTGATTGATTTGGTTTGATTCAAACTTTTAGTTTTGTTTTGTCAAAAATACTAATAAGTCTTTAACAACCTAGGTTTGGTCTAAATTTCTTAAAAAAATATAAACATTCTTTTTAAAATTGTTTTTAAAAGAAGCATGTGGAAGATATAAACATTCTTAAAAAAAAATTCATCTTTGTACCATGAACTATAGTGCCCCTCATTTTGGCTTTTGATAGTTGATAGTATTTCAGTTACACTTAGACATTATGAGACATGTGGATGATAGACTTTTTGGTTATACTTAGTTATTTTCTTTATGGATTATGAATTACTGATGTGGTTGTTGACATTTGTTATGATCATTATGATGACATTATTTATATTATAGTAAATGATGTGTTTTGACATGATCAGTTGATGGTTAGTTGATTATACAGAGTAGAGTTATCATGTTTTATGTACACCTAATTGTTAGTTACAAATATTTATGTTATATGTCATGCTTTCAGAGCAGGGACAATGTAGTACTACTCATTACGAGCACCCTACTATGTTGCGACTCCCTGACTATGTGTGTTTGTTATATATGTATATGCTCATTTGCAACATCTTATTTTGATGCAGGTTGCAGGTACCGGGCATTGACTCCACCTGACTTAGTAGGTCTGAGCATGCCCTTACACCAATGGATAATGTTGATGGGAGATAACATGGGGTTCCCTATGTCATCTCTTGTCTTCAGTTGTGGTCGTGGGTCTAGATGTTACTCAGTGGTACTTACCTCAGGTATTGGTTGTCATGTGGTATGTAGTTGTTATTGATTGAGTTTTTGGTTGATAGTTTATGTATTGTTGGAAATGCATTAATTGTTATAGCAATGATAATAATAATAATTTTAGGTATAATAGTATTTATTTAATTTGTTAATAAATAATGTAAACTTGGAGAATATTGAATAAGTATCTTTTAATAAAAATTAAATTAATAATTAGTAATAATGCTAAATAATCATGAGTAATTAATAATATATTAGTTGATTTAATTAGTATATGGTTTTGTTATTTTATTGTAGTGTGATTTGTCACTTTAAATTCCCTAATTAGAGAATCTTCCGGATAGTGGATTCTCTGTAACGGTCACGGGAGAGGGAAATTAATTGAATTTGTCTTTTTTTGTAATTTGGGGAGCTAATTTGTGGGGGGGAGGAATTCGGAGAGCAGGGGAGACAAAAATTTGGGGAATTTTGGTAGAATAGAGGATAGACAGAAGGATTTGGGAAAAAAAAGAAAGGAATTGGATCGAGAGGGGATTCTTAAGCTAGAGGTCATAATTCTGGGTATTTCTATATAATGAAATGAATGTTTCTGTGATAGTCATCTTTTGAATGTAAACAACTCTCTTCAGCTATTTGCCTGCCTAGAATTCATCTCTGTTTGCTTGACAGTTTTCACAATTGTCCTTAAATATGCTTTAATCATGTTCTAATTTTCCTGTTGCTTTTTGCATCTAAGGGTTCCTTGTGCATCAATCCTATCCACCTTTGCTTTCTTTCAGCAACCAATGAAGTTAGTAAATTGTTTTCAACTGTGGTAATCCGGCGATAATTCCTAAGCATTTGCTTTTTTTTGGATTATTTTAAAGTTACCAGTTCACTCAAATGTTGAGTAGACGATTCCACAAAAGCATAGTAGTCACCTCTCTATTGATTTTGAAGCCATGTCAATTTTGAGCATACCCTACCATCACGTCATTTCTTGAGGCTTTGTATCTTCAGACAGGCTATTAAAAACATTAAATAGACCATGCACCTCCTTCTTTTGGTTCTACATCTGCCTATTACCTTTGGTAGAAGTTCTCTTTAACATTTAGGATTAACACATCCTTACCCTTATCCTACTCTCTAATCTATACCCGAATCCAAGTTATATTCTTTTCACGGGCAAGATAGAGATTGGTAAAGCTTGAGGACTTATCCTTCCTCCTGCCACTTACATTTTCTTAATAGTTCTAAATCCTTGTCTTCAAATCTATTTGGTGCAAATCGTGCAACCATTGCATTTCACCAAATAGTTGTATTTCAGTTCTATGCTTCCTCAAATTGTTTGCATTCCTTGAGACTATTTTCCTATGGGGTTTTCAGATAAACATTTCATATGGCTTACCTTCATAGTGTACGGCATTTGAAAGCCTTTTCTAAAAATCATTTGGCAATTATTCTGCAATCAAAAACAAAAAAAAATGTTCCATGAGACCACAGCCCATTGGCACATTATTAATAGTTCACTTTCTTCCTAGATGATGCATGTTACCTTAAATACTTATACCTATCTGTTGGGTGAATGTTTTGTCGTTAACTCGCTGATGGCAAAATGGGTATATCAGCCACAGCTATGATGAGACAAAGTCTCTCCTCTCAGCAAGGGGAGGTTCCCTCTAATTACTTAACTTTTGCAAATCAAACAACTTATCAAATTTATGTACACTAAAAACTATGTTTGTGGTGGTTCCATCTCATCTCATTCTCTTTTTTCAGAATAGATGTTTATATTTCAAACTCTTGATATAAGACTTATAAATTATCACAAAATCATAGAAACACTAAGTTTTCTGTTACCTCACTTACTACTTGTAAACGGAACTATTTGAAGTAGAATGCAGCCCAAAGTCTTCACTCCTCTTCAAGATGATAAAAGTAAATCAAATATAACAACTTGCAGCACAAAGTCTCCAAACTATTGTATTCTCACAAACATGAACATATAACCCACAACTGATTTGATAACACAAAGTTTATCAGAATCAAATTAAGAGCGCTCTTCAATCACTTGAAACAAACTCCACACTTCAATTATTATCAAATAAGATTATGATAGCAAGACGTAAGAACAATACTATCACAACACAAATAATCCCAAGACAAAGATTGGATTTGAACTTGCTTTCTTGTATTGATAAATATTTGAATATTGATTTTCACAAAAAGCACAAAGTCTTGATTTGCTTCTCAATTTGCCAGAGTTTTCTTGCAATAGACAAAAGATAAATATTTACAAAAAAGGCCCCCTTTATTTATAGGGAAAGGCCTTGAGAAAATTTAGGAAAAACCTAACTACTTTGACTTATTCAAAAATAGGAGTCCTTATTGACTTGGGACTTCCTATATTTTTACATGTAATTACATATTAAAAATGTACATGTAAAAATGTCCAAAATTATTTTGAAAGTACATGTGAAAATCAGAAAATAAACTAAGGGAAAAAACAGCTGCTTCAATTTGTATCACCACTTTTTCTCATGTGGTGATCATACATAGTGAAAGCCGCTTGCATTTCAATGCTATCTGGGTTGAATGCATTTTTTAACATCATCCTGGCCCTCACTATGGCATCCCTCACTGTAGTGATTGATTTGGCATGATTAGTTAACCTGGTTTTCAAATTATCCAAGGTTAACTGGTTGTCTAGAATGTTGTCCACAGAAGTTATTGAAAATGCTTTATCTTCAAATTCTTTCTGGAAAATGTCTTCAAATTCTTGAATCATTTCTTCTGCAGAAAGAAATTGATTGTCTTGTGATACCAACTTACAAGGTAACTCCTCCAACTTATGCAAAAGATTGACATCATTTTCTTCACCGATTTCCTTTGCAGCTTCAAGATCCTTGATCAAATTTCTTAGCATATTGCTCCTGTACATCAGAGCTTCCTTTGTTTCTGTGTATGAATCCCTGTTGGAAATAGCGCCAATTGATATTAGGGTACTTATTTTTAGCTTCCTCATTTCCACCCATTTATCATGAGTATCCTCCGTGCGCTCAATATCTTGAGAGATAGCATCAATGAGATCATTAAGTTCTGCCCTTACTTTCCTCATTTTATCCGTCTTCTCAAATACATCCGTGAGCAAAGAGATTCCTTGCGCTCGCATCCTGTCTAAGTACTCTTCAAGTACTTTTCCTTTGAGGTGAGTCTTTTCTGCTTTCAAAATGACGGGGTCTTCTACAGATACGACCTCTGGAGTAACTGCTTCTGAGTTCAAAGTGATTTTTCTTACCACTGCAGTCAGCTGTTCTACCTTTGCCTTGTAATAATCTTTCATTTCTTTTTCCCTATCAAACTTCTGGATCAGGATGTCCATGGCTAACTGCATATCATTTTTAGCGCTTTCATGGGTGATTTTGCCCAATTCAACCCTAGAAATAGAATAGTCATTTATATCAAAATTTTCAACAGTTGCATCCTGTGGAGATTTTGCTACCTCCAGAATTTTATGTCCCTTATCTTCAAGTACCCTGGAAAGAATCTTCAGTTTCTTCGGGGCCTTAGGTTTTGCAGGTACCAACTTAGTGAAATCAAAATCATCTGGAGAGATGACTTGCTTTTTCCTCTTTGGCGTGTAAGCTGATAACCAAGGTGGGAGCAAAGAAGTACTCACATTGGGATCCATTCCTACTGCTGGTGTTCCCAGAACTGGGCTTGTACTGGTAGTAGAAACAATAGGCGGGGTGTTAGTAAAAGCCACACTTGTTACATTTGCACTTGAAACTTACTCAGTATTCATCACAAAATGATCAAACATGGATGTATCCCCAATATCAAAAGATGAAGAAGACAAACTAAGAATTGACTCAGAAGAATGGAGAACATTTTCAAAAGTGCTTTGGGGATTATCAAAAATTATTTTAGGAGGAGAGGGAGATTCAGAGGAAGGAATGTTAATAGGAGAAACAGACACAAGAGCTGCGACAGGTGTATTTTCATGTGGAGACAAAGCCTCCTCGTCTTGTTGATCTGAATTCCTGTCTTCAACATCCATCTCTTCTATAGCTGGCTCTTCAGTCGTTGGCTCCTCAACTTCCATATCTTTCGTTTCAGGTTCTTCCTCAACAGCTTTTGCTTTCTTCGTTACAAATCTGATTTTAGGCTTGTGTGTTTTAGAGAATGATGGAACATCACTCTTGTTCTTCATTCTGTTTTCCACCTTTTTACCAGTCTTCTCTTGAATTTTAGTTTCCGAACTAGTGAGGAATTCTTTCAGCGTAATTCCTTTATCTGCCAGCCATTTATTGGTGTTAGCCAATATAGGCTCAAATCTCTTCCTTAGTGAAGTCAACTCCTTTTGGGACCATTGGATTGGAGGGAGAGGAGTACTAGCTATCTGTTCTGCATCGTACCTGGCATCAACCAATTCCCCATCATCAACAAGATCTTCTGGAATATCAGCAAGTCCCAGATATTCAATTTGTTCTAGAGACAGTCTGTTATAGTCCAATTTCCTGATATCTTCCTCCGTTCTCAAGTCTATCTAGACATCTTCCACCATGGGTTCATGAAACTGAGTTTTCCTCTTGATTTTATCCTTTACGCCCCGGTAGTCAAATTTTGGTCTCCTCTTGAATTGCTTCATGGTGACCAACTGCATTTCTATCTCCATAGCCCTTGCCTTTGCAGCAGTCAATATTGAATATCTGTCGATTTCCACTGGAAATCTGAAACCAGGCTTCTTGAGTTCCATCTGTTTGTTATGCATGACAATCATTTGTCTGCACAACTCCATCAAGACCAGTTTATCTGAAGGAAATCTAGAAAGCATATAAGGGTAGCCTTGGAAAAAGCCAACCCTCAAGTATGAAAAAGATGGAAATTGCAAAAACATACAACCGAAGTTATTAACCACTGTCCATGCCTCATCTGAAATTCTTCTCTGCTCCCATTGGGGATCAAAAAGACACAAGAATATAGCAAAGAATGCATCATTCACCCTCCTGAAATGGTGAATTAAACCTTTCAATGTCAGCTGAGAATAATATCAGTATACTGGGACTACTCTCCTATCCCCTTCTGATGATAATCCCAGAAAAATTCTCATGGAGGCTGCAATGTATACCAGATAGGAAGTCATGTAGAACTTGGAGGTAGTGGATACCTTCATCAGTTGGTCATGCAAAGCGTTACTAATTTGTTCTCCCCAGAAAATAACTTGCTTGCCCTGGAGTATGACCTTAATGAAAGGATACATCCATTCATGAAACTGTGAAGAGGAGGACAAACCTCTTATCCTGCTGAGAAGAGTAATCAAGTCACCAACTTCTTCTACAAAATCACTTCGAGGAAAACTACGTGGCCACCTTGACAAACTTGACCTTGCAGTCTTCAACCATTTGTTGTTGATCACTTTCTTTGCTTTTTCTAGATTTTTTTCATATTCCTTCTGAGCTTCAACAAAGTCAAGCTTCAATACCTCTGTCGCAGGAGGACACATGAACACCTTGTCAATGAACTCAGGATCCAACCTGATTATCACATTACCACTGGCGTCCACCACAACTCTAATATCTTTGTTATAGAAATGGGCACACTGAAGAACAAATTCTGTATTGTGAGCCGCCACTGGGAAGGATGATACTAGATGAACATTACTCTCCACTATCTTCTTCATCATAGCACTGGGGTTGCTTGACTTGGTTCTCTCTACAAACTCAACCATATCAACATGGCCAATCTCCGTATCTCTAATGTCCTCAACATTAGAATGGACTGAGGTGATTGGGAAAACACCTTGATATTTGTACTTCATTGCTTTTGACTTCTTCGGGGACAAGTCAGTCATTTGGATGAACTTTCACTGAGAAGAAGTCTGATGTTGAACGAAGCTCCACAGAAGAAACCGTCTAAAACTTGAAACCCTAGGTTTGATGGCGATGGATTAGGTCGATCCCATTGACGGCACGATCAAACGATGTTGGAGAAGCCTGGAGGATAGCTCGGAAGAAAGAATGAAATGGTAAAATAAGCTGTCGAAACACATTAAATAACTCAACCACAAATGCTAAGCAAGTGGCACGAGTGACCATTAATGGCACTGAGTGACCAAGATTCCAAAGATCTCGTTCGAGCGAAGATTTCAGCCGACAGTGCACAAAAGAATAAAACATGTAAAGACATCAAAAATCACCGACTTCACAGGTTTAAATGAAAAAATGCATGTAATGGCGGCAAAATATGCCGCCTTTACATGAAATATAAAAACCATATGCAAAAGCGGCAAAAAATGCTGCTATTGCATGTACAAGAAAAATGAGTCAAAAAGAGATATGCAGGAGCGGTAATTTTTGCCGCTCTTGCATATCAAGATTTCAAATTTTACTAACTCTTAAAAACGACCCAAATTGACATTTTTAGTGATTTACAACTTGAACGATCTTCACGTATATCGAGAAACCAATTCAAAAGGGATGTCATAAACTGGTCTAGAATGTCAAACGACTTCACGCGAGATCAAGGGAATCTTGTCTCAATCCACAAGCTTAGAGTGTAGATTCACGAAACGGACAAATTTCGTGGGGGTTGTCTACAAAAACGAGCGTAGCTGATTTTGAGAACAACACTATCAAATATCCAAGATTGAATTTGTTACTCTCTTCTACCTGGTTGTACTTAACATTGTGCAACTCTGGAGCCTTCTTATATTCGATCTATATAACCATAAAATTATACCCATCTTCTGCAAGGGCATTTTAGTTAACTTTGCTTATACAATTGTTGTGTATGAGGAAAATTGACTAAATTAAACTATATAAATCAAAAACTCAATAACATAAAGAAAACTGATCTAAATAAAAAAGCCATTAATAACAAATCAATGAAATACAGAAGCTTTTACCGAGATTTGTATTGTTTCCTTTGGATGAATGTAGATTGCTCAATAGTATTGCAAAACCATGGTTGCAACAAGCAAGTAAAGTGCTCAAAGATCAATGTTAAGAGATCGTGAAGTTTCTCAATCGATGCGATGTATGCTCAAAGCGTTGTTAAAGGATGCCTGAGAATAAGTGATTGAAGAGAGAGGTAATGAAGGAGATGAGGGGGGTTTATATAGGTTTCAATGAACATCGATCAATGGTCTAGATAATTTAGAAGAATCAACGGAGGAGAACAGTTGAGGAACATCCAACGAATAAGAAGAAGACAAGTGTCACCCAAAAGCTATTTTATTTGAGTTAAACACTTTATTTTCTAAAGATAAGACATGCTTTTCATAAATTAGAAAGTTTTTTTCTAATTTAAGAGAAATTGATAAAAACAAGGTTGAGTGAATAGATAACTCAACTTAAGCTTTGCTTTTGCATGATTTGAGGGAAATTAAATAATTAATTATTTAATTTTGGGTGCATGGAGAAGAATTATTTTTAGAAGATTTGAAAGATATTTGAAGAATTTGAAGATAAGAAAGTAAATTAAATAAATAAATTTATTTAATTGTTGTGCATGATTTGGAAGAATAAATAAAATATTTGATTTATTTTATTTTTTAGAGATTGAGAGAATTTAAATAAATTTGATTTGATTTATTTAAATTTGGAAGAATGAATTTGATTTAATTAAATAATTAGGAATTATTTAATTGTTTGGATAAGAGGGAATTTATGATGAAATAATTAAATAATGGGATTCATTTAATTAATGTGGACTTGAGATTTGGAAAGAGGATAATGATCAAATTAAATAAATAAAATTATTTAATTGTGGAAGAATAATAGAGGAATTTAATTTAATTAATTAAATAAAGAGAATTTATTCAATTAATGTTGCAATTGTGTGATTTAGAAGAATTTGGTGATTTTGGTGAATTTAATTAAATAATTAGATTATTTAATTAATGTTGAAATGTAGGTGTTTAGACAGATTAGATGAAAAGCCAGTGATATGAAGACTTGGTCATTTTTGGGTGTCTACATTTTGCCCCTCTTTGATGCAATGCAATTTACAGCGTTGCATCAAAGAAATCGATTGTTGAAGATATGATACAAACTTTTATGCCCCAGTGTAGGTAGTTGCCCTAGCGTATGCCCCCTCAAGAGGAAAGACAGGGAAGCGACAAAAGGACTGGGTTGACGCTCAACTAGACGAGTGCATGAGGAGGTAGAAGAAAAAGCAGAATGGGGTGGGGAAAATAAAATGAGGGTGGGAGACTATAAATAGGTCCCATGGGGACCACAATCCTCATTTGTACACTAGGAGCTTCTAAATTTAGAGAGTAGAGCCTCCAAACTTAGGGTGAGAGAGTTGAGTGGAAGGAGCTGACAGCGAGGAGAGATGCTGATTCCAGCACACAGGCATCAGGCAGAGCTTGTGCAGACATATGGGAGGCCAGCAGGAGCTCCGACAGCGGTAAGTGTCCAAAAACCTCATTTGAATTTGATGTTTTAGGGTGGTTTAGGGCTAGGTCTAGGTAGGGTTTTCAGTTTTACCAAAAGCGCTTTAGAGTAGTGCAGTGCTACTGGGAGTCGCACGTCTGGTAGGGTAGCTCAGGCCTGTGGCAAAAACACAGTGCTATTGGTTTTAGTTCACCGCACGGCATCGTGATTGGTATAAACCCGCAGCGCTCTTGGTAGCGCAGTGTAGTGCGGATGGGGGAGTAGGTTAGCACGGTTGGTAGGGAAGCAGGAAAAAATGCATCATGTTTGGTAGCACAACGTGGCGCGTTGTAGGCGAAAGGAAGTGCCCTTGTTAAAAACAAGTCACGTTTGGTACAGAAAACAAAGCACCTTTATAGGGTTAGGAAGGCGCATCTGGTAACACAGTGTAGCGCCCCTGAGGAAATCAAGGCGCCCTTGGTTTAGATAGGGGAATGGGATAGGCAAGGTTGATCGAAGGGTTGACTACCCTAGTTTAGAAAAGGGGAGCATTGGTCTGAGGGCTCATAGGATAGAATAGAAGTAGATAGGAGTTGGGGGATATGATATAAAGAACTGACAAGTGGTTGCTTGATTGTAGAGGATTATGCCACCATTGATGTCGCGAGAGCGACACCACCCTAGAGCACATGAGGTAGTACAGCTGACGTGGGAGGAGGACGCATTCCTAGAGCATGTGGGATTGTGGCATGTGGCACACTTGACCCACATTAGGGCGAATCTCACCCTAGTGACAGTAGTGGTAGAGAGGTTTCACAGTGAGACAGGCTCATTTCACTTTCTGACAGGGGAGGCGACAGTGACTTTGGAGGATGTATACTGCATCCTGAGGATTCAGATTGATGGGGAGAGAGTGGACTTTGACTCGATGCAGGGAGAGGCAGGCATGGTAGAGGTATTTTACACATATGATTTGCGGATAGATGACGGAGAGATTCGGTGGGCAGACGTCCCGAGACTCTACGACAGGATCAGGTGGATAGTGTCATCATTGATTGGCGGCTTCCTCTGTCCAGACAGGAGATCTAGAGGATTATCAGTTAGCTGGGGCACTGTACTATCAGGGATGTTCACACATGGTATTCAGTATGCATGGGGCCCATGTGTGCTGGGACAGTTGTACCATGATATGCACCACTGCATGTACAAGAGAGGCAGGAGTCTCTCAGCAGGGGTGACTCTTCTATAGGTGTGGGCATGGGAGCATATCCCAATGATCAGACCCATGACACAGCGCCACCGGGATAGGGGAGAGCCATACGCATTCCTATATGAGGGAGTGATTACACAACGGAGGCTAGGATCTATTAGCCACTGGAGGCGGCAGATCGATGAGATGGACCTATTTGTTTGGAGGCCATGGTTACTATGCGAGGAGTGGGAGGACGAGCATGAGTAGTTGATGTACTGCAGACAGGCCCAGTATCTGTTTGGGAGATGGACAAACACTATTGAGAGATACATTCCAGAGCGGGTACTAAGACAGTTTGGACTGCCACAGGGGTTACCAGTTGGAGAGGTGACCCATGCCAAGACATGGCGGGAGGTTGGGGACTGGGATGCAGAGATTCCAGTAGTGATAGCATTGGCAGAGGTACGGGGACTTGTCCCCGTGACATGGGATTGGGATACAGAACTGGCAGACCCAGGTACACTACCAGAGTATGACAGGTACTGGCAGACACATAAGCCGGTGAGATTGACTACACCAGGTGTGGCAGGGGCAGTAGGGGAGGTACTAGTCCTTGGTGTAGAGGCCAAGATCAGATGACAGGCTAGAGCGGCCAGACAGCAGGCAGTTGGAGAGGCTAACGGGCAGCAAGTAGATGTGGAGATGGCAGAGGAGGGGGAGCCAGCCGTAGAGACTGATGTGGAGAGGGCTGAGCGGTTATTACAAGAGGAGATAGCTCGAAGGACTCAACTAGAGCTCCAGATGGTACGGTTGAGGAGAGATAGGGATACTACGAGGGTCGAGGCGAGATAGGCCGAGGCCTTAGCCCAGGTGTAGACACAGGTAGCAGCAGCAACACAGATAGCCCTGGCACACGTACAGGCATAGCTATAGGTCCAGACACAGGCACAGATACAGGTACAGATATAGCCGCTAGCCGCACCAACAGCTAATGACGGGCAGCTAGCCCAGGTGACGAGGGAGAGAGATGCATAGGTACAGCTATGGCTGATAGTAGAGGCCACACTCCATAGAGTGAGGCGGGAGAGAGATGAGGCACGCCATGCACTAGGTGCAGATCAGAGGACCTTATACAGTGAGCTCATCCACGTGTAGGGAGAGCTAGTGTCAGCTGGGAGAGAGGTAGAGTACTACAGGGGGCTCTATGCAGGTGTGGTGCTAGCAGCTCAGCAAGCACCCAACTACAGAGACAGGAGCAGATCCGAGGCATCCAGGTCCCACAAGACAGGGCAGTCATTGTCCTTAGTTAGAGGACCAGGGGTGCCACCAAGGGGAGGAGGAGCAGAAGGGGGACCTACACCGAGTACAGGTGGAGACCAGGGGCCACAGCAGGAGGGCAGCTCTACCCACTAGAGCATGTACATATGTATATTATATCATTTTGTATCATTTTGGACAGATGCCTGTGTGCGCCCTGATGTATATTTTGTAGGCTCTTGATAGCCTTGATGTACTATATTGATGTATACAGATGGCCTATTAATGTAGACACATACATTTTGTATTTGATGATGACCTTTACATGAGATATATGATGATTGATTCTGCTCACTGATGTTCATGCTGTTGTGTATGCACTTCTTGATGTCATGGATGTGATGATATGTATGTATGATTATGGATTTATGTGATGATGTATATTATGTATATGATGCTTATAGATGTCAGGATGCTTATAGATGTATGATGATATGAGATGTATGATGCTATGAGGTGCTATGACTTGTGATGACAGGATGCAGATGCTATGACTAGTGATATCTAACATGTGGGTTTTGCAGATATGCACCAGAGAGAGAAAACGAGGAGATGCTATGAAGCGTGATATCTAACATGTTGGTTCTGCAGATATGCACCAGAGATATGAAAAAGAGGAGGTGGAAGATAGAGACTGTTTAATCGATCTTTGCAATGAAAAATGATATAAAGGATGTTGTGAATGGATGGAGGATGAGCTTGTTGCATTAGTTTCACAATTGTATATAAAGAGCAATCCTTATTTTTGATATAGCACATGGATGCCTCGCCACCAAGGTATAACAAGACCAAGGTGCAGTAATATCCGAGTGCATGGACGTTGACTCTGCAAGCAAGCGGTTTGAACTTAGATCCTTTAGACATAATATGACCTTCTTGGAATATGTGAATGAGCCATAGTCTTGAACATAAAATAAACTTCATTACATGTAAATGCAAGAAGAGTATTAAATATGTAAGATGCTAGGTCGTAACACACACAAGATAAATATAATGCTAAGAAAGATGCAAAAGATCATTCCTCAAACACGGCACACAAAAGCAATGACTATGCCCCCAATCCGTACTGCATAGATAAATCAAGGCAGCCTTAAACAGGTAATGGAAAAGGAACAAAAAGATAAACCAAAAAGTAAATTGACTGACTTACAAAGTAAACATACAGCCAACATATTCTCTTGCCAAAGAGGTTGCTCAGGGTAGATGGGATAGGAAAGATAACAGCCTTATCGTAGGAACTCTATGTCCGTTAAAGGGTGCTATCTACCTAAAAAAGACAATGTCTCGCTGCAGGAAATGCCACATGTCGCAGGAGACGCGTGTGTAGGTCTCGACAATGGAACACTCCTCAGAAGACAAGCTTGTTGATCTAGGGCTTTGGTTAAGCAGGAACTAGCTGATGTTGGCAATCAGAATAGTTAGGACAGTAGATGACTCCGGAAGAAAGTTGCTTTGCTTCAGGTTTGTTAAGGACTTTTGCTTTGAAAGGATGCGCTAGCTTGCTACTTGAGCTAGTCAAGTCGAGGTGAAATGGATTTTGACAAATGGAAGACCAGAAAGGTGACACGCTAATGGATTGGGGTGGGTGGAGAATGATGAATCGTATGTGCCTGAGTACTGGATACATCCTTCGTATTCCAGATTGCCTACATACCTTGTATCCACGGGATCAAGGCACATTACGAGGAATGATGAAAAATAATAAATATGTAGTTCTGGTTAGAGTGATGAGATTGATCGAGGTGGAGAGGAGGGGATCTTATGTACCTGAGTACTGGAAACTTCCTTCGCATTCCAGACTGCCTACATACCCATATCCATGGGATCAAGGTACCTTAAGACTGAAATGAGATGATAATATGTAGTTCTGGTGGGTGTGATGATGTAGAAGCACTGAGAAGATAACAACCTTATCGTAGGAGCGATGTGTCCATTAAATGGTGTTATCTATGGAAAGAAGAAAAGATTGAAGAGTTTGCGAACCACGAACAAGGAACCTCTCCTAGACCTAAGTTAAAGAAAGAGTTGCCCCCATTCCGGTAGAGGAATTTGCATGGGTGACCGATGGAGGACATAGAAAGTCGTGACCTAGGACAAGACAATGCAAACTGTTGACACAGATCAAGATGTGGGATGACGATGATGGACATTGACAAATTTCCAACCTATACTAGATAGGGAGATGGAAATGCAAACAAGGTCAATGGTTTTATTATGGATGGAAGGATGAAGTGTGTTGTGACAATAAAAAATAAACAAGACTCAATAGACAATGGGTGCTGACTCTACACATAGCGCCCGTTTGCCAGGTTTTCACTATGGTTCTTATCCAAGGTGCCTATTTGCTAGGTTTTCACTAGAGGACAGATTTTTTTAGATTTTTTAGTTTTTTTAGTTTTTTTTTTTTGAGCACTCTGAGGATCAAGCATAGAACTTCTTGAGATGGACCCTATTAAGTGGCTCATCTAGAGGAATGCCATCAGGTGTAGCTAAAGTATAAGCTCCTTATCCATATGCTGCTATGACAATAAAGGTACCTAACTAGTTAGGCTCAAACTTGCCCTTCTTTTCTCAGTCTACCTGATTTCTCTGATTCTCTTTGAGGACAAGATCACCAACTTGAAACTGTCTTTCTTTGATCTTTTTGTTGTAATTACGCCGAAGGCAGTTTTGATAGACATGGAGATGATTAAGCGCGGCAAGGTGCCTCTCATCTAATAATTCCAGCTCAGCTAATCTGGAAGTACGATACTCTTCTCTGCCGATCAGGTCCTATGTGGATACTCTGTGGGATGGGATCTCGACCTCTATAGGTAGGATGGCTTCAGAACCATAAACCAAGGCATACGGTGTGGCACCAGTGGGTGTTCTAATACTAGTGCGGTAGGCCCATAGGGCGGGATTGAGTTGTAAGTGCCAATCACAACTAGCCTTATTGACTGTATTCTTGAGAATTTTGAGAATGGTTTTATTGGAAGCCTCAGCTTGGTCGTTACTCTGCAGATAGTAGGGAGTTGAAAAGTGATGTTGGATATTGTATTGTGTGCACAAGGCATGGACATCTTGGTTTTTAAATGGTCTCCCATTATCAATGACAATGGCTTGGGGAATACCATACTGGCATATGAGGTAGTTAAGGATAAACTTGGCTATTTGTTTACCGGTGATGTAGGTCATGGGAATGGCTTCAACCCACTTCGTGAAATACTCAGTGGTAGTAATGATGAAGTTACGACCATTGGATGAGGATGGGTGGATTTGTCCTACGAGGTCAAGACCCCATTGAGAAAAAGGCCATGGAGTTGTTACAGGTTGTAGTTCATGAGCTCGTGCGTGAATTAAATCTCCATGTTGCTGGCATTGTAGACATTTCTTAGCAAATTGTAAAGCATCATGCTCTATTGTAGGCCAGTAGTAACCTGTTCTGAGTATCTTCTTAGCGAGATTAGGACCGGTAGAATGTGTGCCACAGACACCTTCATGTATGTCTCGTAAGGTAGCTTCGGCTTCTTCCGCGTTAAGACATCGTAAGAGGATACCATCAAGACTCCGGCGATATAGTGTATCACCCAGAATGATGTAACGGGAGGATCGACGGATAAAGGTTTTGCGTTGGGTGGATGATAGGTCAGGGGGAAAGGTATTGTGTTTAAGGTATTCATAGATATTTCATACCATGGGGAATTGGGACCAACAAGTTCGCAGATGATTTCAGTAATGGGAACATCGACGGTGGGTATCAACAATTGTTCGATCAAGAATTCACATTTCTATGTATTTGCAGGCATGTCGATAAGTGACCCTACAGAAGCCATAGAATCTGTAGCTTTGTTATGCTCTCTTAGAATTTGCTCAAATGTGATGCTAGAGAAGTGCAGTTTGTAGGCATCCACTAGTTGCTTGTAGGGGACCAACTTTTCATCTTTTGTTTGGTACTCATCTGACTTGGCGAATGACTAGTTGTGAGTCTCCATATACCTATAATTCTGTGATGTCTCATTAAACTCCTGTATTGAGACCTATGAGGAGTGCTTCATACTCAGCAATGTTGTTGGTGCAAGGAAATGCTAGCCGGTATGACTTAGGAATATAGTCATTTTGAGGTGTGATAAATAAGATGCCAGCCCCTGACCCATGCTGTGTGTAGGAACCATCAAAGTACAACTTCCACATTATTGAGTTGGTAAGAGTGAATAGATTCTCATCCAGAAAGTTTGCTACCATAGGGTGTGTATCTGTCATGAGAGCTTCTGCTAGTTGATCTGCTAGGGCTTGCCCCTTGATTGCTTTACGATCCACATACTCAATGTCAAACTCACTAAGGATCATGACCCATTTAGCTAGTCTGCCTGTGAGAGCTGCTTTTGCTAGTAGATACTTCAATGGATCAATTTTTGCTATGAGATTAGTGTGTTGGTTTAGCATGTAATGCTGCAGCTTTTGGGAAGCGAACATGACTGCTAAACAAGCCCTTTCCATCAGTGAATAATTGAGTTCAAATCCCACCAAGGTTCGACTGATATAATAGATTGCATGCTCTTTCCTATTTCATCATTTTGTGCTAGAAGAGCCCTAAGGGCTGAAGTTGTAGTTGAAATGTATAATATCAAAGGTTTATCAACAACTGGTGGAACCAATATAGGAGGTGTAGCCAGATACTCTTTGAGCTAATCAAATGTTGCTTGATACTTATCGTCCCATCGAAATGAGACATCCTTTCGGAGTAAGTGTTGAAATGGTTGACATTTATCTGCTAGTTGTGAGATGAAACACCTAATGGACTGCAACCTTCCCTGAAGACTCCTTAATGCTTTGAGGTTCTTTGGTGGAGGCATCTCCAATATAGCTTTTACTTTTGCGGGGTTGACTTCGATGCCTCTACGAGATACAATGTATCCCAACAGCTTCCCTGATGTCACAACAAAGACACACTTCTTTGGATTGAGTCTTACTTGGTATTTCTCGAGCCTATCAAATATCTGTCCTAGAACCTGTATCTGATTTTCCCTAGAAGATTTAGCTAGTATGTCATCCACATAGTCCTCTATGATATGATGAAAGAGATCATGGAATATCACTGTCATTGCTCTCTGATAGGTTGTTCCTGCATTCTTTAGACCAAAGGGCATGACACACCAACAATAGTTACCCCAAGGACAAGTAAAAGTTGTTTTATGTTGATCTTCTTTTGCTATCCTTATTTGATTATAGCCTAAGAATCCATCCATGAGTGAAAGCATTTCATGACCTGCTGTCAAGTCTACTATAATATCAATGTTTGGTAATGGAAAGTCATCTTTGGGATATGCTTTATTAAGATCTCTAAAATCATTACACATGCGGATGCGCCCATTGGGTTTAGACACAGGTACAATGTTTGATACCCAGTCTAAATAGTCAATAGGTCGGATGAACTTTGCAACTAACAGCTTCTATATTTCTACCTTTACCAAGAGAGCTATCTGTGGGTGCATCTTCCTCAACTTTTGCTTGACTGGTTTAACTTTTGGATCAACTGTGAGATAGTGAACAACTAGCTTAGGGTCTAACCCTGGCATATCAGCATAGGTCCATGCAAAATTGATGGTTCTCTGTAAGAAGAATGTGTTAAGATTCCTGTGCTCTGTTTCTGAAAATGATGCTGCTAGGAATGTGGTCTTTGGATTTTGCTCTGTGCCAAGGTTTATCTCTGTAGAATCTTCTACTAGAAGAGATGACTTCTCTTGATACTTAGATGGTAGGGGAAGGTCAAATCCTCCATCCTCAGGTACCACAGTTGGGTTTTCACCTTTGGATATGTCCTTTGTTTTTACTATTTTGTGATCAGGAGGTGCCACAGTGTGGTTTTCACCTAGAGATCTTTCTTTATTTTTACTTTTGTGACTGGAGGATTTGGCATTCTCACCAAAATAAGTTGTTGGCTCTAGTTCCATTACAAAACCTGCTTTATGATCGCCAAGAGGGATACCTTCCTGAAGTCCCATGAACTTAGCTAAAGCTTCGTCATTCTGAAATACATCTATAATGAGGGACCCTTGTTGGTCCCATTCGATAAGTTCAGGGTAGACAAGTGTTACATTCTGGGTGTTTGTGGTGGAGGTTAGGGATACGAAGGATAGCATGAAAATGGAGGATTCTGCAAATAGGTTGGTCATATGGAGGGAAGAGTCATCAATGATATCCTCAGTAGATGTCGAATCGGCGAGGAAAGTTTCAACCACCTCGTCGAGGATATACTCGATGTCCAAGGCGTGCGGTACCTTTCTACCAAATCCTAATCCCTTGTCTAGTTTCTTTGTCACACTGATGGGTTCCATTGTTCCTTGATTCTATTTCCCAAGGCCCCCTTTGCCTTTATAGCCCATGTTTTTTACTATCCTTAAGCCATTGCCATATTGCTTGACTGGTATTGTGACTGGTTCTTTCTCCTTAGAGAGCCAAGAAGAAATGTCCTCAATAGTTTCCTCTTCCAATAGTTTTCCCTATTGGAACTGGGTTAGAAATGCTGGGGGAGGAATAGCTGCTTTTTTAGTTACTTTGGCAATGGGCGATTGGCCGTAAGATTTAGGGGATAAAGGCATCCGCCCTACACAACAAGATTTTAAGATATCATACGTTCCAAAGCCTATATCATGGATGTGAGCTTTGATTTCAGGAAGAGGATTAGGTTCACTTGTAGATGCTTGTGTCAGATTTTCAGGATCGACATATAGTGGGGACTCAATGGCTTTTTCATTTTTAGGCACTTGGTTGCAATTCTTATATCTACCTTGCAAGACACGGCAGAATTCAAAGGGATTGGGGTCTCCTGGGATAGTGATCTCTGTACCATTGTATGGGAATGAGACTGGTGGTACGTGGAGGGAACAACTTTCATTGCATGGATCCATGGGTGGCCTAGGATAATGTTATAAGGTAGCTCATTATCAAGGACTTGACACCTAGTTTCAAGCATGACAGGGCCCAGTTGTATAGGCAAATGAATAATACCTTTTGAACGGCATTTGGCATCATCATATCCCTTGATTGTAATACTTTGATCAGTGTTGACATGATCCTTAGAGTATCCCAATTGCTTAAGTAACTTTAAAGAATAGATGTTGAGACTAGCACCACCATCTATGAGTATGCATTTGATTTTGCGCTTATGGATGAGAACCTCAATATGAAGGGCATCATTGTGATATGAATCATGGGATGGGAGGTCCTTTTCAAAGAAGACCACATTGTAGGGTGAAGCAATGCTACCTACTATAGCTCAAAAATCCGCGACCGCTATGTTGTTAGGAACTGAAGACTCTTGGAGGGCTTTTTCTAGCACGACTCTATGTGCGGGTGATGACTGTAGAAGGTCCAAGATAGAGATCTGTGCTGGCATTTTCC
This sequence comes from Cunninghamia lanceolata, assembly GCA_027924645.1. Lineage (NCBI taxonomy): Eukaryota > Viridiplantae > Streptophyta > Pinopsida > Cupressales > Cupressaceae > Cunninghamia > Cunninghamia lanceolata. The sequence goes on from BSBN01000582.1 coordinate 23,957,881, forward strand.
CTAGATGTTCGATAAGATTATAATCAGATTGAGCTGGAAGATTGGGTGTAGGACCACGAATGGTGACACGACCACGACGAGTTGTGACAGCGCAATCCGTAGATTTGCCTTTGATTGTGAGGGTAGATACTCGACTCTCTTTAAAACGACCCACAATGGAGTCAAAAGAAGTGGAAGCACAATTGACACCTTTACCTTTATCCTACAGAGGGGGTGGACCATGATGAGGGAATGGTTCCTTGTACATGTTGAGGTCTTTGTTCGTGTGTGGAGCTGGTGGTTCATCCTTAAAAGTGATTTGGTTGCCTTCGATGAGATTTTGGATTAGGTGCTTGAGTTTCATGCATGATGCAGTTTTGTGCCCTTTGCTCCTATGGAATTCACAATATCCATTTTCTTTGTATCATGCAGTTTTGTAAATAGGTTCGCCATATGGGGGAGCATCCGGTAAGGTGATGAGCCCTTTGTGTAAAATATGTTGTAGGACTGACTCTATAGGCACTCCCAAGGGAGTGAATTGATGGCACGGAGGGTAATCTTGTTGAGGTCACTCCTGTTGTCATTGTTGTTGATTTTGATATGGTTGCGTTGTTGTTGCTGTTGGTGAGGTTGACTTGGTTTGGAGAGTTGAAGCAGTGTTTGCAATGTTTGGACATGTTTAGAATCGACCACACCATCATTAACCACATTTTTATTCTTGTTCCAAAACTTGGGTTTATCATTTGGCTGTTGATGAGGAGCGTTGTCTTTCGTTTCTTTGAAGATTTTGACCAAACCCTTAGCAATGAGGGCCTTTTCGATGTTGATTCCCTTCTATGTGATTTAATCGAAGGTTGTAACACTAAGAATTTGCAAATGGGAACCTAACTCTTGGTTGAGGTTCTGCACAAATATGCTAACAAGCTGTTTCTCAGGAATCTTGAAAGGGAATTTGCTAGCCATTTGTCTCCATCGTTGAAGGAAAGAAATGAAAGTTTCACCATTTTTCTATTTATTGTTGCATAGATCAGTCATGGAGATCTCATGCTCTGCGTTGTACAAAAAATGTGTGGCAAATTTCTCTGCTAGTTCGTTAAAGGACTTGATGCCTGTAGACAAGTGTGAGAACCATTCTATAGCTTGACCTCCAAGACTACGAGGAAAGAGATGCATAAGATATGTGTCGTTATGTGAGACCTCGAAGCAAGCAAGGTAGAATTCCCTAAGATGGTCTTTTGGGTCACCTTTTCCTTTGTATTTATCAAACTTGGGAATAGTGAAATTTTGAGGAAAAGGGATCATCGGTAACGACCGATCAAAAGGATAAGGACACACTTCTTCTAAAGAGAAGGTCTTCTTGGTGTGGCCAAACATAAGATCAAATAGCTGTTGTTGAACTTCCATGATTTTTAGCTCCATCGCCGTGGGAGGGGTTGGAAACATCTCCTGTTGTCCTAGAAGTTGTTTTTGTTGCCCATAAGGAAGATTGTAGTGTAAGCCATGAGCACTGGTGTTATAAGTGTCGTAAGATTGGTTGGGGTTGTACGCGTTGTATGTTGGGTTCAGATTGGGTTGAAATTAGATGTTTTGATTCTGAGGAGGTGGAGGTGGCGCTAGGTAAGAATGTTGGCTTTGTGATGGTTGGAGAAAAGAATTGGGTGGAGGAAAGCTAAAGTGCATTGGATTAGGTTGCGATGGTGGCAAATAGCTTTGGGAAACTTGATGTTGGGGAAGTTAAGGGTGGCTAGGTAAGGTGTTGAAGAAATTTAGTGCGGATGAACATTATGGTGGGGGAACATAGATAGAAGTGTTATGTGATGGTTGAGGTGGATTGATGATCAGAGTAGAAGCATGTTGTGGTTGGGATTGCATGACTCTAGTTGGTTGAGAGACATGAAGGTTTGATGATATAGGAGGTGGCATTTGTTGAGACCCTTGTTGCATGGCTACATAGTTGTTCCCTAGATTGTAATTGGGTGGGAAACCTATTCGTAAAGGGGTAACCAAGATTCCACTTGCAATTGGTGTGGACATTTTAGGAGTTTGTTGTATATTTGATTGAGCTAAGGTGGCTTGCTTAGATAGCTCCGCTTGACGTTGGAGAGTTTCTTGTTGATTGTTGTAGATCTCCATGGGAGTTAGAAGCAGTGATACGGCCCTCTTTCCTGTTGGGTTTTGATAAAGGGGATTCTTAATCGTTCTCCCTTGTATGCTTTGTTCAAAAAAGGTGTGGTCACTGTTGACATGGTTTGCACCGCTTGTATGGTGTCTTGGGTGTTGTTAGGCTCGCTAAACGTGGATAGATCAAAACCTTTGGGTAATTTAGCTCCTTGCTCTGCTAGCAAGCAAAAGAAATGATCTTGGTTTTCGCTAAGGATTTTGTTAAAGGCGGCTATGGCTCTAGGATCTTGTATGAATTCATCAAAATCTTGCCCATCTTCTTGAGAGGATTGACCTATTTCAAAGTGTCACTCTTCTTGAGATGCGTCTAGATCTGCAGTATATCCTTGCGGCACAAAATCTAGAGGCAAGTCGGTGGTATAGTGAGGTGTGCTTTCTAAAGGGACCCTACCTTCCTGAGATGGGATTTGATCAATAGTATATCCTTGTGGCACAAAATCTGGAGGTAAGCCAGTGGTATAGTGAGGTGTACTTTCCAAAGGGACCCTACCTTCCTGAGGAGTGCTAGGGTGGTCCAGCTACGGCATGTTGGGAGTATTGGTAGATCTTTCCACAGGTGTTCTAGGAGTAACCTTGGGAGTAATGTTGAGTCGACCTGATTGCAGTGTGTGAGGAGGCGATTTGCGCTTCCTAGGGACAACTTGCTTGGACTTCATAGTTTGCTGGAGCCTAGTGGTTACCATGGAATACACTAGGACAAAAGGTAATGCTGAGACTTTGCTTGTACTTTTTTGAGAAAGACAAACTCTTGATGCACAAATCACTGGACCAAAGGCGCTATACTGTTTGATCAGAGGTGCAGGACTGTGCAACCAAAAGCGTGCTACTATAATACCAAAGGTGATGGACTGAGCTACCAAAGGCGAGGTACTGCTATACCAAAGGCAAGCTATGGTTACCAAAAGCGAGCTACTGTACCACCAAGGGCGAGCTGCTGTAATACCAAAGGCGCTGAAGTAGTGTCTGATGCTCAAAAAGATAAAATTTGATAGATTTGGTTCTATTTATGATTGGATTGGTTTTGGCAAGAGAAAACATAGCAAACAAAGTTGGCAACAAGGGACTGACACAATAGATAGTGTATGTTTGAGGCTCACAAAAAAGCCTAATGTTTCCACAGGTATAAGATAATTGCAATCAATAACAAGCACTTTTTATCCCTAGAGACAAGGTTTCATTGCAATAGATCAGCTCACAGCTTAATACTCCGTCAATAAAAATATCATTCCATAAAGGTGTCAGATATTTTGTATCTTTGCGAGAGACAATAGGTAGGGATATCTAACCCTCCCCATGGAAAGCTCAAGTAGGTCACAAGAGCTTTATGGCCAAGGGAATACTATCTCTTCTCAAGGGAGCCAATGGTGAGTATCTTAAAGGCTTAAATCGATTCCCCTTACACTGATGATTACCGCAATGTTCAGAGGTATGTCAGGTAGTCTCTATCTAGAATGGTTCTTAGTAACTTTGAGGGACCAATGCCTTACAAGCAATGTGACAAGCTAATAAAATCTTTAACCAATCCTACTAAGAGTATCAAACACTTCGCTCAATGTGAAAATCGTTTCCACAAAGAGCTAGTACACCTCTTTTCAGTTTGGCACCACAAGGTAAGGCTGACATCGGTTAGGACTTGGCTTTCACCTTATCCCTCTTATATAGCAGTTCAAAAGAAAACTCCACTTAGGGTCATCCCTTTTGGATGAAACGTAACCCAAAAGCAAGCCCTTTAAAGGAAGTACTGAAAATGTAAGAGCAAGCACGTCAAACAAAGGTTCAATTGTCCCGTTATAAGAAAAATAAGGTGCAACTAAATTAGGCACACACACGTTTGTAGTTGTCAATTGTCCCTTATGAAATTGAAGTGCTTTGGCATTCATGTCCATTGTCCCTTAGAAAATTGAGGTGTTTTCGCATACATGTCCATTGTCCCTTAAGAAAAGTAGTATGTTCCTAAGACTTAGATTGCCGAAATGATTTGTTCAATTATCCCTTAAGAACGCAATGTGTTTCTAACACTTAGTGAGATAAATCAATATTTCTTCAATGCTCGTCCTGCATGAACATATTAGAAAAACCTTTTTGCTCTGTGTGAGTGATAAGAAGCTGCAACAAGCCAGTTAGTTCCACCAAAACTCATAAGTTAGCAAAAAAATAAATAATTTGACCAAAAGGCGCTGTACTGTACTACCAAAAGTGACTTACTGTGATACCAATAGCGTCGCACTGTGTTTTCTAAAGCGCGGTGATGCAGACCAAATGTGACTCACTGTGCTATCAGAAGCACTGAATCAGAACCAAAAGTGCGGTACTGTGCTGTCGGAAGCACTGTACTATGTGACCAAAAGCATTGTTCTATCTCAAATCCAAAAAGGGTTATACTTTGTCAAAATAACTAGGTTCAAATAGGATTTCATGATTGATCTAATGTTCTGAGAAGTAATATCTACTAGATCTGTATCCTGCAATCAATCAAACTCAAAAAAAAAGGTGTCGCAAATAGATAGGTTAACTCAAATATCGAAAATATCCCTAAATAAGTCAGCTTAGGAAGTATCAAAAAGACAGTTTGAAAGACAAATAAAACAGCTTGTCAGACAAATCCAAGATATGCATATGAATTAAACACTGCAAAAACACCAACCAAATGTCAGAAAACCTACTTTGCCAAAGGCATTGAACAATACTACCAAGAGCATCGTTCTGTGTTACCAAAAGCGCTTCTCTGTGCTACCAGAGGCGCTATAGTATCACCCAAGGGCACTGTACTGTGCTTCCAGAAGCGCTTTAGGATACTACCAAAAGCGATTTTCTGTGTCTTTTGCACTGTTCCGTATTGTAACTTTAAAAAAAAATTCAAAGAAAAAGAGGGATTAGTGGGTCCCACCGGGCGTGCTAGAATGTGTATAAAGAAAATTGACTAAATTAAACTAATTAAATCAAAAACCCAATAACATAAAGAAAACTTATCTAAATAAAAAGCTATTAATAATAAATCAATGAAATACGAAAGCTTTTATCGAGATTTGTATTGTTTCCTTTGGATGAATGTAGATTGCTCAATAGTGTTGCAAAACCATGGTTGCAACAAGCAAGTAAAGTGCTCAAAGTGCTCAAAGATCAATGTTAAGAGATCGTGAAGTTGCTCAATCGATGCGATGTATGCTCAAAGCGCAGTTAAAGGATGCCTAAGAATAAGTGATCGAAGAGAGAGGTAATGAAGGAGATGAGGGGAGTTTATATAGGTTTCAATGAAGATCGATCAACGGTCTAGATAATTTAGAAGAATCAATGCAGGAGAACAGTTGAGGAACGTGCAACGAATAAAAAGAAGACAAGTGTCACCCAAAAGTTGTTTTATTTGAGTTAAACACTTTATTTTCTAAAAATAAGACATGTTTTTCATAAATTAGAAATTTTTTTTCTAATTTAAGAGAAATTGATAAAAACAAGGTTGAATGAATAGATAACTCAACTTAAGTTTTGCTTTTGCATGATTTGAGGGAAATTAAATAATTAATTATTTAATTTTGGGTGCATGGAGAAGAAGAATTATTTTTAGAAGATTTGAAAGATATTTGAAGAATTTGAAGATAAGAAAGCAAATTAAATTAAATAATTTAATTGTTGTGCATGATTTGAAAGAATAAATAAAATATTTGATTTATTTTATTTTTTGGAGATTGAGAGAATGTAAATAAATTTGATTTGATTTATTTAAATTTGGAAGAATGAATTTGATTTAATTAAATAATTAGGAATTATTTAATTGGTTAGATAAGAGGGAATTTATGATGAATTAATTAAATAATGGGATTCATTTAATTAATGTGGACTTGAGATTTGGAAAGAGGATAATGATCAAATTAAATAATTAAAATTATTTAATTGTGGAAGAATAATAGAGGAATTTAATTTAATTAATTAAATAAAGAGAATTTATTCAATTAATGTCAGAATTGTGTGATTTAGAAGAATTTGGTGATTTTGGTGAATTTAATTAAATAATTAGATTATTTAATTAATGTTGAAATGTAGGTGTTTAAACAGATTAGATGAAAAGCCAGTGATACGAAGACTTGGTCATTTTTGGGTGTCTACAATTGCTGCCATGGATTCCAACTTTAGGGCCGCACACTATAGAGTAAATCAATTGATATTATAAGTTGTATTAGTGCGCTCCTGATGCGTTATCTTGAGTCAGGCCAATCTAAAATCTTGTGTATGTCATTTTTATTACCTGTTGCTCCACTACCTAAAGCTGCCCCATTATCGTTGGTGTAAGTTGTCGACCTCCTTATGCGCGTCATCTTTAAAACTTGATTATTGTCATCTCTCTTGCAAATCTCCTTTAGGGTGCAACTCACGGCCCTATGGTGGCACGACAATCCATATAGCATGCCCAAACCATCTTTGTATTCTTCGTCCCACCACCCTCTGATTGGTTGAAAAAAAAAAAATTGTTTAATTTGCTCAGAGCTTGAATAATTGATAGGGTTTCCAACAATGGTTATGGTAAATTTCTTTGTTTATATCATTAGAGGTTTTAGTAACTCGGGTTTCATAATAGGAAGTTTCTATAAGATATTTGTAACTATTAGATTTTATTTAAGCTTGCTTCAGAAATGATAATTAGAAATATATATATTATTATAGCCAATTCTAGATATTAGAATGTTCATTTTCCAAATTTGTGGTGTTGGTTAAAGAATTAGGCACATCGTAAATTTAGTTAATTCTAGAAATTAAGGGGTGCTATCTTTTTAATAAATGTGTTGTCTTGGAATTAGTAAATCCATAGTGATTGTAGACAAGATAATTTAATTAAGCAAATTAAATAGGAATCCTTATGCTATAGATAGACAAATCTAGGAAATTTATGTAACCAATAGTCATTAGAGTATAGGTTCAAAATTATTAAATTATTGAATTGTTCTATTCTTGCAGATTTATGTTATGGTTAAATTATTGAATGTCTTGAATAATTCGTGTTATTAACCCTTAAACCCAATTGTCGTGATTCTTCCAAATTGTTGGTGATGTGTGTAAACCCGTGTTGATTTCTTTGGAAATTTTGTTTTCTCATTACTTGTATGTTATGAATGAGAGTCAGGATAAGGGACTTTGGTCTTCCTCTTTCATGGTTTCTATGGATTGTGTTACCTATCCAGAGGCTTGTTTACCTTGAACTTTTGATGACTTTGAATCCTGGTATTCTAGAGAGAGAAAATTATTTTTGGTTCATTAAATTTGGACTTTTGCATGCCTCAAGTTAATATTGGCTTGTTATAAGTGTTGGAGGTATGTCATGTGTGTCCTTGTAATAGTACGTGTTTAAGTTGGGTCAACTGAGTGCAGGTAGGTGAGTGGCCTCTGATGTGGGGCCGGCACCCAAAGTGGTTGTCTGGGTAACCCATTGAAAGTGTTTAACAAGTGAAAACATAATAATTAACTTAGGGGGAAAGGGTAAAATTTCACATTAAGCAAGATAAATAGATGTCCTTCCCCACACCTGCAGCGCTAGTTTAGGCTAAGGGTGGGATGAGAGGGATGGTTCCGCATGTGTGACCTATGGGGTCAGCGCCTAGAGAGAGGCTGTCAGGGTAACCATAGATGGGGGCCGTTATCTAGAGAGAGACAGTCAGGGTAACCCATGTAGAGCCATATGATGACACTTCTTCCTACTGCACTCCATCTTGCCCTGTTCTCTTGCCTCTAGATGTTGATTGTTGTGTTCAATGTTGTTTGCATGTGAAACCTAAGGTATTCTTATCTCTAGTTAGTCCTATTTTTGTTTGTGTTAGGGGACCTCACTGTTATCTCCTAACTTGGGGGGTGGACCTCAAGGTTCCACATGGTTGGGTGGAAGAGCTTTAATCCATTGGTTTTCTTTAGCATCTTGGTTCGTGTTCATGGCAGATTTGTTCCATCCTATTCCAAATCTGTATTTGCATTTGAAGATTTGTATTATTCTTCCAGAATTGTATAGTCATGATTTATAATGTAATTTGATGTAATCAGTCAAGAGGCCTTGTAATTATGTAATCATGTATTTGACCTCATTTGTATTTATACTTAACTTGTAAATGAAAGATGTATTCTTCTCGTGATGTATCAGATTTGCATAAGGACATTTCTTAAGTATTATGTTGTTAAGGATCCATGTTTATAATTACTTGATGCAATTATGTTCCCTAGAGATGTTAGACGGTAAATGATTTTATTAATGTAATTAATTGTTATTTTATCTAGCAATTATGCATCTACTTCTTTTTTTTAAAAAACCCCATATTTTATTGTTCTTTTAGCCTAACTCTCTAGGGTTGCATGACGAGGCATCACATTTAGTATCAGAGCCAGGTTTAAACACTGGGTACTCTGGTTATAATTGAGTCCATTATGTGACCTAGTGCTTAAACTCTGTAGATTAAAATTCATTTCCTTTTTAAGTATTCCTTGTTTTGAATATGTCCCTTGGAGGTATGTATGTGTAGGAAGATGCCTAGAGGTAGGGGTCGAGGTCGTGGCAGAGGTAGGGGTTGAGGGAGAGGTGGTGGCGATACACCTCCTCCCAGTTCTCCTCATGAGAGTGCCCATGAAGGTGGGGGTCAGAATATGGAAGGACAGGGTCAGCCTGAGGGAGCTCAGTTATGTCAGTTGCTTGAGGAGGCCCTCACCTGTTTTGGCCCTAGACAAGAGGTAGAGCATCCAGGAGGGGGACAAGAGGTAGATCAGCCAAACCTAGGGAAAGAGAGAGATCACCTAGGTGGAGAGAATTGACAGCTAAGCAAGAGGCCACTTTAGCCAGTCATATGAGAGATCTTCTTAGGGCACACCCTCCCACCTTTGATGGAGCTAGTAGTGGTTTAGAGGTAGAGACCTGGTTACTTGATTTAGGCAGGGGTTTCGCCATGCATCCGTATGGTAGCAACACCAAGGCTAGATGTGCTATTTTGCATCTCAGAGGGTTTGCTTCTACCTAGTGGCGTTTAGAGGAGCAGAAGTTGCATTTGGACATTAGTACTATTTCTTGGGAGTTGTTCTTAGAGAGATTCAGAGCTCGCTTCCTATTGGATCATTGGAGGCAACGACGCACAGATGAGTTCCATGAGCTGAGGCAGATGGCTATGTTAGCAGAGAAGTATGAGCGTAGATTATATGAGCTCAAGCAGTATGCGGGTATCAGAGATGATGAGACTATGTTAGTGCAACATTTTATCAAGGGCTTGAACACTTGAATCAGTGGAGGGGTTCGTGTCTTTGAACCTAAGACTATGGAGGTAGCAGTGGAGAAAGGCCGATTAGTAGAGGAGAATCTAGAGATGGCACTTAGAGGGCATACAGGTGTGCATATGGGTAGTGCACCTTCTTTAGGTGTTGGACCTCATGGTGGTCAGACTCAGGTAGCTAGCTCTTCGAGAGACCATCATGCACCCAACAAGGGTGAACAGTAGCAGCAACAGTGTTCTCAGTCACAACCAAAGAATTCTTAGCCTTAGTAGGGTAATAGATCTCAGAATAGGAAGGACCGGTCTTGGCAATGTAATAAGTGCAATCTTTTTTATCAGCCAGCTTAGAGTACGCAACCTACAGTAAGTAGAGATAATTTTCAGTAGTGTAATGCTTTCTCGAGTGGCGGAGGTTTCGATAGAGGCACAGGATGTTTCTCTTGTGGACAGCAGGGCCATATAGCCAGGTAACGTCCACAAAACACTTCTGGATTTGGTCAAAGGCCAGAAGCTTCAAAGCCAACCGTAGGTGATGCAGGGAGGTCTCATAGAGTGTTCACAGCGATTAAACATCATCAGGTAGAGCATCAAGGGATAGTCTTGGAGGCTGCAAGTAGGGGACGAGCAGCTTTCTTTGGAGATTGTGCGCATGCTGCAACATCAGGAGTAGACCCTCATGGGCAGACACATGGAGCAGGTTAGGGTCTAGTGGGATCCTAATGATGAGGCTTCTGCTACCTGGGAGGATGCACCCAAGATGTGGGAGTTATACCGTTACTTATTGGCAGACTTCCAGGAGTAAGCCTAATTCTGGGGGGAGGATGTAGTGCCTCTCATTTTGGCTTTTGATAGTTGATAGTATTTCAGTTACACTTAAGCATTATGAGACATGTGGATGATAGACTTTTTGGTTATATTTAGTTATTTTCTTTATGGATTATGGATTACTGATGTGGTTGTTGACATTTGTTATGATCATTATGATGACATTATTTATATTATAGTAAATGATGTGTTTTGACATGATTAGTTGATTATGCAAAGTAGAGTTATCATGTTTTATGTACACCTGATTATTACTTAGAGATATTTATGTTATATGTCATGCTTTCAGAGTAGGGACAATGTAGTACTACTCATTACGAGCACCCTACTACGCTGCGACTCCTTGATTCTGTGTGTTTGTTATATATGTATATGTTCGTTTGCAACATCTTGTTTTGATGCAAGTTGTAGGTACCGGGCATTGACTCCACCTGACTTAGCAAGTCTGAGTGTGCCCTTACACCAATGGATAATGTTGATAGGAGATAACATGGGGTTCCCTATGTCAGTCCTTGTCTTCAATTGTGGTCGTGGGTCTAGATGTTACTCAGTGGTACTTACCTCGGGTATTGGTCGTCATGTGGTATGTAGTTGTTATTGATTGAGTTTTTGGTTAATAGTCTATGTGTATTGTTAGAAATGCATTAATTGTTATAGCAATGATAATAATAATAATTTTAAGTATAATAGTATTTATTTAATTTGTTAATAAATAATGTAAACTTGGAGAATATTGAATAAGTATCTTTTAATAAAAATTAAATTAATAATTAGTAATAATGAAAAATAATCATGAGTAATTAATAATATATTAGTTGATTTAATTAGTTTATGGTTTTACTATTTTATTGTAGTGTGATTTGTCGCATTAAATTCCCTGATTAGAGAATCTTTCGTATAGTGGATTCTCTGTAACAGTCACGGGAGGGGGAAATTAATTGAATTTGTCTTTTTTAGTAATTTGGGGAGTTAATTTGTGGGGGGAGGATTTCGAAGAGCAGGGGAGATAGAAATTTGGGGAATTTTGGCAGAATAGAGGATAGACAAAAGGATTTGGGAAAAAAAAGAAAGGAATTAGATCAGGAGGGGATTCTGAAGCTGGAGGTCATAATTCTGGGTATGTCTTCTGTATAACAAAATGAATGTTTCTGTGATAGTCATGTTTTGAATGTAAACAACTCTCTTTAGCTATTTGCCTACCTGGAATTCATCTTTGTTTGCTTGACAGTTTTCACAATTGTCCTTAAATATGCTTTAATCATGTTTTAATTTTCCTCACTTTTTGCATCTAAGGGTTCCTTGTGCATCAATCCTATCCACCTTTGCTTTCTTTTAGCAACCAATGAAGTTAGCAAATCATTTTCAACTGTGGTAATCCGGCGATAATTCCTAAGCATTTGCTTTTTTTTTTTTGGATTATTTTAGAGTTACCTACTCACTCAAATGTTGAGTAAACGATTCCATAAAAGCATAGTAGCCACCTCTCTATTGATTTTGAAGCCATGTGAATTTTGAGCATACCCTGTTGTCACATCATTTCTTGAGGCTTCGTATCTTTAGACATGCTATTAAAAACATTAAATAGACCATGCACCTCCTTCTTTTGGTTCTATGTCTACCTATTACCTTTGGTAGAAGTTCTCTTAAACATTTAGGATTAACGCATTCTTACCCTTATCCTGCTTTCTAATCTATACCTGAATCCAAGTTATATTCTTTTCGCGGACAAGATAGAGACTGGTAAAGATTGAGGACTTATCCTTCCTCCTGCTGCTTGCATTTTCTTGATAGTTCTAAATCCTTGTCTTCAACTCTATTTGGTGCAAATCTTGCAATCATTGCGTTTCACCAAATAGTTGCATTTAAGTTCTATGCTTCCTCAAATTGTTTGCATTCCTTGAGACTATTTTCCTGTGAGGTTTTTAGATAAACATTTCATATGCCTTACCTTCATAGTGCACGGCATTTGAAAGCCTTTTCTGCAAAGCATTTGGCAATTATTCTGCAATCAAAAACAAACAAAAAAAACATTTTATGAGACCACAGCCCATTGGCACATTATTAACAGTTCACTTTCTTCCTAGATGATGCATGTTACCTTAAATACTTATACCTATCAAATATCCAAGATTGAATTCATTATTCTCTTCTACTTGGCCGTACTTAACATTGTGCAACTCTGGAGCCTTCTTATATTCGATCTATATAACCAGAAAATTATACCCGTCTTCTGCAAGGGCATTTTAGTTAACTTTGCTTATACAATTGGTGCTGTGGATTCCAACTTTAGGGCCGCACACTATAGAGTAAATCAATTGATATTATAAGTTTTATTAGTGCGCTCCTGAGGCGTTATCTTGAGTGAGGCCAATCTAAAATCTTGCATGTCATTTTTATTACCTGTTGCTCCACTACTTGAAGCTGCCCCATTATCATTTGTGTAAGTTGTCGACCTCCTTATGTGCGTCATCTTTAAAACTTGATTATTGTCATCTCTCCTGCAGATCTCCTTTAGGATGCAACTCACGGCCCTCTGGTGGCACGGCAATCTAGATAGCATGCCCAAACCATCTTTGTATTCTTCGTCCCACCACCCTTTGATTCGCTGATTTTATTTTTTTTGTTTAATTTGCTTAAAGCTTGAATAATTGATAAGAGTTTCCAACAATGGTTATGGTAAATTTCTTTGTTTATATCATTAGAGGATTTTAGTAACCTGGGTTTCATAATAAGAAGTTGCTATAAGATATTTGTAACTATTAGATTTTATTCAAGCTTGCTTCAGAAATGATAATTATATATATATATATATATATATATATATATATATATATATATATATATATATATAGCCAATTCTAGATATTAGAATGTTAAGTTTCCAAATTTGTAGTGTTGGTTAAAGAATTAGGCACATCGTAAATTTAGTTAATTATAGAAATTAAGCGGTATCTTTTTAATAAATGTGTTGTCTTGGAATTAGTAAATCCATAGTGATTGTAGACAAGATAATTTAATTAAGCAAATTAAATAGGAATCCTTATGCTATAGATAAACAAATCTAGGAAATTTATGTAACCAATAGTCATTAGAGTATAGGTTCAAAATTATTAAATTATTAAATTATTCTATTCTTGCAGATTTATGTTATGGTTAAATTAATGAATGTCTTGAATAATTCATGTTATTAACCCTTAAACCCAATTGTCGTGATTCTTCCAAATTGTTGGTGATGTGAGTAAACCCGTGTTGATTGCTTTGGAAATTTTGTTTTCTCATTGCTTGTATGTTATGAATGAAGAGTCAGGATAAGGGACTTTGGTCTTCCTCTTTCATGGTTTATATGGGTTGTGTTACCTATCCAGAGGCTTGTTTACCTTGAACTTTCGATGACTTTGAATCCTGGTATTCTACAGAGAGAAAATTGTTTTTGGTTTATTAAATTTGGACTTTTGCATGCCTCGAGTTATTATTGGCTTGTTATAAGTGTTGGAGGTATGTCATGTGTGTCCTTATAATAGTACTTGTTTGGGTTGGGTCAACTGAGTGCAGGTAGGGGAGTGGCTTCCGATGTGAAGTCGGCGCCCAAAGTGGCTGTCTGGGTAACCCATTGGAAGTGTTTAACAAGTGAAAACATAATAATTAACCTAGGGGGAAAAGGTAGAATTTCACATTAAGCAAGATAAATAGATGTCCTTCCCCACACTTGCAATGCTAGTTTAGGCTAAGGGTGGGATAAGAGGGATGGTTCTACATGTGTGACGTATGGGGCCAGCGCCTAGAGAGAGGTTGTCAGGGTAACCATAAATGGAAGCCGGCGTCTAGAGAGAGACAGTCAGGGTAACCCATGTAGAGCCATGCGATGACACTTCTTCCTACTGCACTCTAGCTTGCCCTATTCTTTTGCCTCTGGATGTTGATTGTTGTGTTCAATGTTGTCCACATGTAAAACCTGAGGTATTCTTATCTTCAGTTAGTCCTTCTATTTTTGTTTGTGTCAGGGGATCTCACTGTTATCTCCTAGCTCGGGGGTTGGACCTCAAGGTTCCACATGGTCGGTGGAAGTGCTTAATCCATTGGTTTTCTTTGGTATCTTGCTTCGTGTCTGTGGCAGATGTGTTCCATCCCATTCCAGATCTGCATTTGCATTTGAAGATTTGTATTATGCTTCTAGAATTGTATAGTCATGATTTATAACATAATTTGATGTAATCAGTTAAGAGGCCTTGTAATTATGTAATCCTGCATTTGACCTCATTTGTATTTATACTTAACTTGTAAATGAAAAATGCATTCTTCTCGTGATGTATCAGATTTGCATAAGGACATTTATTAAGTATTATGTTGTTAAGGATCCATGTTTATAATTACTTGATGCAGTTATGTTCCCTAGAGATGTTAGATGGTAAAATGATTTTATTGATGTAATTAGTTGTTATTTTATCTAGCAATTGATGCATCTACTTCTTTTTAAAAAAATTCCCCGTATTTTATTATTCTTTTAGCCTAACTCTCTAGGGTTGCATGACGAGGCATCACATGAGCTACTTTCTCTTTTCAAAATCAAATTTTTATAATTGGTCTATAGTAATATATAATAATCATAGATCATCTCTCCCCCTGTAAAATTTGACGTGTCTCGAGATCTTAAAAGAATCTTTTCGATTTCACATTCTATAAAAATATTGTTTCATTTGAACTATCACATTCAAATATCATATTTTCTTAAGTTTAAGATGTGAAATGATTTTAGAACCTGCGAGTTATGGGCCCACAATGTAACCTAGGTTATATTTTAGGTAATAAATCTAGATGTAAATTTTTTTTCTAACACTAAGCATTTATCACTACCTTATCCAACTAATTAATTAACTTTACATAGTTTCAAGGAAAACATATGCAACAATCGTGCATCTAACATTATTCTTTGTTTGTACATATTTTCTTCAAGTCACAATGTCCTATCTATTTCAACATATTTTATTGGTCATTTTATTAGGTTGTGTTGAATTAGATATTGTCATAGTCAGTTCTTAGTCCTAATGTTCTTTAAGTAAAATTTTCTATATATTTAAAGTGTAGATTAGTTGGTGAAATAATTTTGTTTTTCAAAGTATAATTTATTTAATATGCATTTCTCTCTTTTTTATTCACCACCTATAGACCTATTAACCTTAAAATAAATTTCTAGCTATTGACACTAACTAAAAAAATTATTCCATAAAATAGTGGGCAGAAGGGCGGGCACCCTATCCACATACAACAAGTGGAAGTGTCGTTCTTGATTAAAATCAAATGTTATCCAAGTCATCATAGAACTGAATGACTGGATATTCAATGTAGGCAAAATAAATTTTATTAGGGTGGCAAACGTATTAAATGTAGCCTCACACAAGGAAGGCCAGACTAAGCCATGACTTACCATCATGATTGAATACATTGCGGAGAGCATGGCGAAGCTATAATTTGTTTCTAGCTTCTTCGACAAGACATCGACGTCAAGAACTTTCTAGTGACATTTTCTTTTCTCATTCCCATGCAAATCCCCATTCTCCTTTCCCTCCTCTCACAGAGTTCAGCTTGTGATAAACCCTAGGCTTTAATGGCAGGTAATTCAAGATTCATATCCCACATTGCAATTGAAGGCATGGCGAATTTGGGATTAGGTACTCCAATTCAATTAGAGAGTTAAGTGAGACAAATGGCCTTTAAAGATGAGATTACTGATCAAAGACTGAAGAGAGTCTTGCGTCTCCACGATGATCTCACCCTGGCAGCGGTCAAAATCATTTTGGGCAACAGGTTCATGGACGCAGGGGAAACATACAGAGTAGACACTAGCATCTCTTTGAGATTTCTTGCTTCATTGTTGGATGCAGGGGTTCCCAAGGCCGAAGGCAGAGTGTTAATCACTAGGCTCTTCAAAGCTAATCTCCTAGGTGGCCTTGAGAAGATTCTTAGTGCAATTTTTATAGGGATTGGAGTTCCTCAACCAAGAGATATTCCTCTACCTCAGGACCAAGGCCAAGTGGTAAAATTCTTTCCTTTTATTCTTGACATGAAAGGCATGGTGTTGCTAGAACACAAAGAAAGGGTGGAAAAAGCAGTCTCCTTCCTCAAAAAGATGATGCAGATGGAGGCGTTGGATGGACAATTTGAATGGGTGCAGTCTTTCTAGGTTTTCACGCAAGAAAAGAATCTTATGTGACTTCGTTGGCCCTTCTTCAGGTAAAATTTTGGCAATGTATATAGGGTTTTCAGTTTTTATGCTATCGATTGGCTAGAAAGGTAGATAGGCATATATGTTACATAGATGAAACATAAAGGCCATTAGGGCAGTTTTGGTTCACTATGGCACTGAGTGGCATCTCTCTAATTTTTGAGACCCTACGTGGTCAGCTAGAGATAGTGTTGTTTCTTTTGGTAATCTGGCTATAGCAACCCATGTAATTTTGATTTTCAATATATATATATATATATATATATATATATATATATATAT
Source organism: Cunninghamia lanceolata (assembly GCA_027924645.1). NCBI lineage: Eukaryota > Viridiplantae > Streptophyta > Pinopsida > Cupressales > Cupressaceae > Cunninghamia > Cunninghamia lanceolata. Next base: position 23,974,597 of record BSBN01000582.1, read on the forward strand.
ATATATATATATCCTTTTTACGTACCAAAAAAAATATTCCATAAAATAAATCATACACTTAAATTTCACAATTAGAGTATACTTAAATACATAAATATAAAATAATATTAATAGCCAATATAATATACAAAATTATGTTACTCTAATCAATCCATTCAGAACTTTATATTCATATTCATATTAATAGCATATCATATGAATATAAAATTAATAACTGAAAGGGCTACAACTTAGTTATGTATAATCTAAGTTTCTCATATACTTCCAAGCAAAACCAATAGGTAATTCAATTATCACACATTAAAATTATAATATAGATAATTATAAGGGAGCATGCCTATGAGCAAGCAAAAATAATTACAACCAATTTAGTAGTCATTTTTTTCCTTTATATATAATATATACTTTTCCTAGCCAATATTTAGAGTAGCCCTATTAATTCTATATATTAATACTTGGTTATAAATATTTAATATTGGTCTTTAATAAATTACCTTTTAAACCCATATCTATAAGAATAAACAAAACAAGGTGAGAATATTTCTTATGGGTGTTTAAGTTTTTAAAATACACATTATCTTATATATTAGATTTTCTAAATTTATATAATAGAATAATGTAGTTTCTAAATTTAAATAATTTTTTCAATACCTTAACATTTTATTTCATTATTATTAAAGCTATTTTAAATTTTATTCTTCATAAAAAAACTATTAATATGAATAATTATAGTGATATGATGATTAACCCTTATCTATTATGATATAATATTTATAATAATATAATTGAAATAGTTATTTATTTAAGATATGTAATAAATAATTATTAAATAATGTTTGAAAATAAAACAACTCTTAAGTAATAATAAAATTACTTTAAGTAATTAAAATAGCTTTATAATATAACATTGTTATTTTTTTTAAGTTATTTTTTTTTTAAGTTCTCATACATTAATATATTAAACGCATTTATTTTTCAACTTAATATTATTTTATATATCATATTATATAATATTACCTCTAATAAATTCAATTAATATTTTATGAAGCATAAATATATAAAATAAAGTTTATATATAGATAGATAGATTTTCAAGAAATGTATATAACTCAAACTCTAAAAATATAGATATACATATAAACAATGATCCATGTATTTATGTATTTGTAATCATAAGAAACAATGGGATTAGACCCACATTCCTATTAAACATAGCTCTATTTATTATTATTATCATAAAATATATGTAACCATTTTAACAACAACATGACCTATACTATTTTAAAATCTAACCTAGGACTTATACTATAGAAACATCTACTATATTTATAATAAATGAGGGAAGCCAAGAATATATATGTTTTGCCCAACTTTATTAATTTTAGCTCAAGTGAAGTTATATTTGGCTTTACACTTTTTCACTTGCTTAACTTAATGGTTTTCTACTTTTTCAATTATATCATTTCTTTTTACCATATATATAACAAGAGATGCATTGCGTAAGGTTCCTGCCTCCATGTTAAGAATGTTGTTGTAATTTATCATTAGGGAATATAAGTTGAGTGAAGGTAAGAGAAATGAAATTATGAAGTGATTTGGTTTAGAAAATCCAAGATTAGGAATGGACAAATTGCAAGTAAACAATGGTAGGTAGAAAATTTGGTCGGAAACAATAGAGTTTGACATTGGATTGTATCTGTGGCTTGCTGGAAATCTAGAACCATGTAAAGGCTAGAACCACAAACACTTAGGAATTGACAAATAGCAATCGTAAGGGTTCTCCAATATAACAGTTTTGATTTTATGCCAAGTAGGCTCATGTTGTTTCATTTACAAGAAGCTTGCATCAACAAGAGAACATACAATCAAGTAATTGAATGAATAATTTTAAGCCAGGATTATCATAGATTGACTTTGTTCAGCAAAATGAAAAGTATTTGTAATAATACTGATAGGAACCACAACAGCAAATCAAAGTCTTCATGGATAGAGTGCCCTTAAAACAAGCATGCAATTTAGTAAAATGAAGTATAAAATAGGGCAGGCAGTTACAACAGTTTTGTTTTTTAAGGAGAGCAAGCCCCCAAGGACTCTCAGTTGTTTGGATCGACAGACAAATCAACTAGAAAATTAAATAATTCCCCTTTTTTTGTGTGACACAGGATTGCACAATCACGTGGATGCTCCTGCATCACTCGTTCATGCTTTGCTTTGCCAGTGTCTACACACTGCCCCCAATTCATACAAGACGTCTTCACTAGATGACACAGCATTGAGAACAATGCATAGAATAGTTCCCACTTTGCAACTTCTAGTTCTCTGCTTCAACACTTGCAGCTCCAGGTTAAACACAGCTTTGTCCACAGACTTTACACCCAATTCAACAAAATCCCAGTCCACAGATCACAGCCCACACAGTCTACAGCTCACCAACACTAAATGTCAGCCTTCATAAATAATGCTCAACCATGAAAAGTAAAAAATAGAGACATACACACAGATATTACATGTCTAGTATTTGGCGCTGAGCGATTGGAGCTCCTCCTATTTTTATTTATGGGCAAATACATTGATTGATTCACAGTTCACGTTGCATAGCAGTTGCTTGAACATCTAAAGGTTCAGATAACAGCTTTGAGTAACTTAACTTGCAAAATATTTGAATGCCACCAGCAAAAATCTCAAGAAGCAAAAATTCATCTACCATTGATCACTGGCCATGGTAAAATAAAAAGTTGACCATTGTTGATATTGTACCATAAGCAGTTATCACAAATAGCTTTAAATTTCAAAACAGTCCTATGTGACTGCACTGATCAAGGATATAAAAGTTAAAAATTTGTCTTCACAACTCAGAGTGACTCACCTGAGAGAATTGGCTGTTATTTGTACTAGTAGTATCCGGAAAAAAAATTATATTTTATTAATTTAAAGCTGGAAAGTTCATTTACTGATCAATTTTTCCTCTTGAATTTGTATTTCAGATCCTTTGGAAAAAATTTGGTTCCAGATTTTTTAGAAAAATCAATTTGGTTCTTTCAAAGGGTCTATCTGCATTACCATGAAATAATTGATGTTCTTCAATGAAATTATAGTTCTTGTTCACCATCTACAATTTGATTCTTAGACTAAACCAATCGGATTCTAGCACTGTTAGTTGGATGCTTAAAAGAGTAGACACCCATCAAAGTTACATGTGCTCTGGAGATTATAGTTAATGATGTGAAAGACAAAAATATATGCACACTAGAAAAGTTATCTATCACGGCATCAGCAGAGGATCCCTGAAAACATAATGGTGTATGGCTTCAAAATCCTAAATTCAAGAGGAACCCATCAAAATTTGGTTTGTGGCATGTAGAAAGCCATTATGCCAATCCATTCTAGTCACATGTATGCAAAAATGCCCTAAACAAAAATATTCCCCATTTGGCAGCCAGCATGGATATAGGGTTTCCTAAAGCAAGTTTTTAGGATTTTCAGGCGTTCATAACACAGTGGTCCCATCTATGCAAAAATGTCTCAAACAGAAAAAAATAAATCCAAACCGATGTTTTAGTATAAGATTTTCTAGTTCAAAAACCAATTATCCCACATGGATCGGCAATTGGTAGTGGTAGGTAGTTGAGTATTATATATTGTAGGCAAGAGAGTCATGTGAGATATGTAAAGAATATTGTATGTGTTTGGAATCTTTTATGAGACAGAGTGTGGAGTGGCTTCTTCCAATAAGGAGCACTGTATGGTGTTGCCCTACCTCAAGAGTTTATTCTATTTCTAAATATATTGGAGCATTTCTATATTTTTAAGGTTCTTAATAGTCCTCAATACCAATTAATATGTCCTCATAAGAACAACAAAAGGAAAAATTCAAAAAAAGAATAAAAGGCCAAAAACTATTAGTGATGATGTACATTCTTCATGAGCAAAGAATGAATAGATTTACAAGGACAGGATAATTGCTAGCTGGACAAGAACAAGCACACGCAAAATGCCTGGGAACTAAACATGTAAAGACACCTCGATCAGTCGATCATGCATGCAGTCAGGTTCAAGTGAACTAGGCCAAGCATAAATGCAGATGTTTACAATGATAGTGATATTTACAAGAAAGGACATCACTGCATGAGTGATTTGCATCAATCAGAAGTACAAAAACATTGTAAGTTCTGATTGCAGCAAAATTTTATCCTCCTTTTTCAAGAGTTTGTCTTTTTTGCTCAAAAGGTCTTAAATGTTCCCCTTGTGCACAAGGGGGCAACTAAACCATTACTCCAACAGTTTGTGAGTGTAGAAGGGATGAAAAACCCTTCAGAAGTTGTCACCATTCATGCAGCAGTACAGCAAATTCATTCTATCTATTTATCAACTATTTTCCAGATTTCTTGGGCTAGAAGGTTGCGACTATAAGTTTGCCAAAAGGCCTGCAAGTCTCCTAGACAAAATATGGATTTGTTACTTTGATCAGATAAGCTCTCAATTCAGGCAAGAATCAGCCAAGACGTTTTGGTTAATTTTGGTAGTCTTAAGTCTAGTTTCTTTGGTGCTCTGAAAGAGTATTGCTCTATGAAGATTTTTCTTGACTACTCTCAGTAGTGATTGGCAAAGTTCTTGACCTGAGTAGACTGGCATTCTCCAGGTACTCAAAGGAACCAAAGTAGCCAGGAGTCGGATACTAATTCACTCTAGTTTAGGCAGTTGCATTCTCCTGAAAATTCAAATGTTCTCACCTAGCTTATCCTTGGTACCTGAAGATTGTCATCAGGCTCATGTTGCTAGGGTGGTAAATTATTGTCAATCTTAAATTGGTTTCACCAGAAAGAGTGTTCAGATAACTTGTTCATCCTTCCCTGTTTTATCTTGCTTTAAATTATGCAAGAAAAGGAGATATTTTATTTATTATTTTCATATGTTCCTTGTTAATGCACGAGAAAGAAAATGCGTTTTCTAATAATTGTAAGTACTTGATTGTTGAATGAATACACTTCTTGTTGAAAGATTCACGTTATTAGTTGTTTTTTATATTATATTCTGATTTTGAACTTGGAAGAGGATTGTTCTTAATTTTATGAAGTCTTTGATCATGTGGTGCCAATCACAATTGAGATCCTACTATCGGCTGTGGAATGTCAAAAACCAGAATGAGAATAACCAACATAGTCTGACCGCATATTGTGAAAGCATATTCTTTAGGTGGTATACTTGGTGCCAAATAAAAAAAGATGAGTTATAAAATATCATGCACAAAGTAAACTTGTTGCACCATCCAAGAGGTTGTTGCCAAGTTCTCTTGCACTCACGCATCATCAGTGAAAAATCAATGATCACATAATTAGAAGTGGATTGTGCATCAATTCACTTCCATGACTTCGTTCATAACAGGGCTTGCTTGGTAATCCACAAACATTAGTAGGCCAGTAGAGAGCTTTAGTAGAAACTGCTATTTTATTATCCAATTTACACTAACTTTACCTACTGTTTCTCTGGTTATGTGCTTGCTGATAGAAAGTTGCAAATATTTTCTTGTTGTAAATGACAGGGCATTACAATATGAATAAAATCCATCAATAAACCTTTTCTGGGTAAAAGATCATCAAAAGGAAGGATTGGTACAATAATATTAGATGGACTGAATGAGAAGGTAACTTTAATCACAAGTTAGTTAATAACAAAATCTTATAGCCACTACATGTTGGTTACCCATTTGCCTTTTTCAAGCCCTATCTATTCTTTGTATTTCGTCAATGAAATATTTTCCAATGAACAAATAGGTCTTGCACAAATTCCAAAAGCACGAATGAAGTTCAAAATGCTAACTACGAAGGTACTAACCCCCTAAACAAGAACCAGTACGTGAAAATGAACAAGAAAAGAAATGAGAGAAATGCAATATAACCTGATTGCTCAAAAAAGGCACTAACTTTTTCAATTATGTCCTACTTCTGCATTGTAATGGAACATTCTGAAAGAAATGTTCAAGCTTGATGTAAGCAAATTTTCTAAGCTATTTTGACATTTTATTTATTCTGATTTTCCTAAAACTTTTAACTGCTAGATCAACTTTTGTTTACTTGAGAAGAGAAGAGAAGAAAAAAGAATCTCAAAGCAATAATCTAGATCTCAATTTTGATTCTTCTTATTGAATCTTAACATTAGTTATCTAGTGTAGTTTTACTTCTTTTTGACATATAGTTAGCGAGGAATGACAATGAGGTCGCCAACAAAATTGTAATAAAATGTATTACAAAAGATATAAAGAAAAACTAGAAGCACAAGCCCCACGGACGAAGACCTTACTTGCAAGAGGGTCTAGACAGGCAAACTGTCATTCTATTACCAACAAGATCAGAAATCGGATTGGTAAATTGCAACTCATCTGTGACATAAGAAAGTGGCGTATTCACCCTATGTCCATGTCAAGCATATAACATAACCCGTGAACAAAAGACATAATAAGTATGGAATTGGCTTGCAATAGAAGGGGGCATGGATTAGACCTTTCATGAACATAAGTACGGAATTGGCTTACAATATAAGGGGGCATGGATTAGACCTTTCATCAATACCATAAGAAATACATAAGTGTTTCTCCCCTCATGATGAACCTAATGGAAGACTCAAAATGTCAGTGATATAAAGATATACACGGCTTGGTCCAGAGAACTAACATGCAACACTTCAAATACGGCTTCAAAACTCCTAACATACGAAATGATTGCTCATTTTCAACATTACAGAAGCATACTCTTTCACGTCTGTCTAATATGAAAGAAAAAAAAATACAATGGGTCTATCAAAAATCTCAAGATATTACATTGTAGACATGTATCCTAAAAATGTGGTGGAAAGCATGGCCCTTCCAGTATGATGAGAAATCGTATAGTTTTAATTGTCTTCCTATACAACTATTTTGACTTTTGCATATTCATAATCTTTGAACAAATCACTTTTGATACTCAAACTAAATATGTTATCCATAGGGTACAAAAGATATATGTATTTGATATTATTTCCCAATGGAATTTCCCTCGCTTGGTTCCCCAAATCAATCATTAATTCAGACGTCTGACAAATCTGAAAATTAAGGGAGAGGCTTAAATTTGTAAAGGCAGAAGTTATCAAGCCCCTGAGAACCCTCAAGGCGAGTAGCATATTAACTCAATTCAAAATACTTTCAAAGTTTTGAATAACCCATAGTAAATTCAAAAGCATTCCCAAATCTTGAGTAATCTGATAATAGATACAGAATGGTGACTAAATGTTAGTAAACAAAAAGAACCTTCTAATATCAATCCAACTGAAATCATGTGCAAGTTATAACAATTTTCCTTACAAGCTTAACAAAATTCAACCCAATAAATAGAAGCAAGACAGCATGCCAAAAAATAAGATAATTGTATATTTTCCTCATAGCATATTTAATGCATGCAACCTTAAGATTAACTAGTCCAGGTCTGAAAAATAAAGATTCCAAATGCTGCAAGAATGCAACTTAGTATCGATCAATTGCCGTTTTCAATCCAATGAGAAGAAATTAGTTTTTTTCTAAGTTGCAAATTCCCCTCCCATAATCCAATAATAGAGTACAAGACAAAACAACGCTAAGAAATGCTTTCAATACCTTGGATTTTTTGAAGTTGTAACTCGATTGCTTCTTAATGACTGAGACGTGCCATGGACCTCTTCCTCCCCTGAAGCTTGAGGCACTGATATTGCTGTGTAAGGGGCATTTTGTAGAAGAGTGGGGATAGAATGGGAAGCAATGGATGAGGGCGAAGGATCTTGATCTGGCATGCGTACATACCGATGCTTATAACGCCAATATAGAAGAGGAAGTGTGGAAAGACATCCTGAAGCATAACCTACAAGCCAAACAGATAATGGGGTTTGGGGATTTTCATTCCTTGAAAGTGACAAAACAATAATAGAAGCTATTATCTGACTAACTGTTATGGTAAGCTCAATGGATTGTCGTCCACTATGATGACCCGTCTGAGATCGCGCCCAAGCAGAGAAAGATCCTTCACAAACCCGCCCTCACTAGCTTGTGTGCACGAATCTCATAGACGGTGCTTGATGGCCCTGATTCATAATCTTGCACAACCCTGAAATTTGGCGTGTAACAGGAAATTTGAGCCAATTTACTCAATTCTTTAACGTTTCAACTACTAATTGGCGATCCGAGCTGGTTTGCAGTCTGGCTGTACCCTGAAAGCCTTGTTTCCATTAATGGTGAGTACAAATAGTGCCAACATGGTACTTATTTATTATTTATTATATATGTATTGAATATTACAAACACATATTATATATGCATTGAATAATGTAATTTAAAAAAAAAAATTCATTTTTCACCATTAGAATTGACCAATAGAAGAAAAGATAAATTGTATTTATTAAATCATTAAATAAAAAATAAGTTTCAACTTTAAGAATTTTGTCAAATAAATTTAATACTTAATGCTCATTGGTCAAGTTGAATTAAATGCACGAACTAATAATAATACATATGAATTTATATTCATGTTTTAATTATTTATAATTTATTTTTAGTTCTCTTTCAAATTTAAAAGTCAAAATAACTCTTTTCTATTACTTCTAAAAATAAAAGTCCTCACATTGTAATTCTTCAAAATATTATTAAAGTTTTAATCATAAAATAAAATTAAAACTTTGTGCCTCTAGAGTTTTCTAGAAAATCACTCACTATTTTACAATAGAGATAAATCATTTTTCAACCATTTTTTTTTTTTAGCCAATCACAATAGAGATGAATCATATTACAAATAACTTTTTAATTGTAAATTCCGGTGAAACACACACTCCAATACGAGTGTACTTATAAATAAAGTTCTTTAACCTTTGCTTTAACTCAAAAGTAACTTCTTTTTTTCCTTTCTTTTTTTTACATTCCTTCTTATTTTCTTCTATTTTTTTATATATATTTATTTTTACTCTTTAAAGTTTTTACAAACTTTATTTATTTAATTCACTTCTCGGGGACTCCCATAACATAGGCAATTCTTTGAAGGAGGGTGGCAGAGGAGCCGAAGATAGAATAGATTGAAAGTCAAAGATCTAAATTTGTGGTGGATCTTGGCATGTACTAATTGGGATATAATATGTTTATATCTAATTCTAATTTAACTCCTATCATAGGGAATAAATATAAATAATCTAATGTTTTGTGTCATTTTCTTCTTTGTTCTTTTATAAGAATTCAACTTTCATTATGTACTCTTGCATTGAGTTTTTAGTTTCTATATTTAGGTTGCATTAAAGTCAACATGAAAGCTATTCAAGTGGCAATAGTGACCAAAACAGGGCCCTAAGAGGACAAAAGATCAACCTAAGTGGCATAAGGGATCAAAATAGGTCCCTGAATACATCCAACGAAGTATTAAGTGGCAAACTTGAAGGAAAAGAGCACCTAGGGCTATTTTGAGACTTACATGGCATGAGTGACATAAAAGAGTGCCAAAGTGATGCAAGACAATGCTTTAAGTAGAAAAGTGTATCTAATAGGGTTTCTTCCATTATCAAGGTTTTCCAATTTGCATGACAAGAAAGAACAATGTATGATAACAATATATTAGTGGTTTTAAACAATTAGGACAAGTTTGCAGGGCAATTTGTTATCATTTGGAAAGGGAAGGTCAACAGGATGTTGTAGCCAATGTCATGGTTAATTTTTATGTTTGCACCCACCTTTTGTGACCAAATCATCAAATTCTAAGATGGGAACCAACAATTATGGTTCCAAAGTGGTTTCATCAACAAGAAGACTAAGAGTTTGGAAGACTAATTTTGTTTTGTTTCTGTAAACAAATTCAAATTCAAGTCATCAAGATGTTAATGACGTTGTCAATTAATTAGTGGTTAGGGTTTCAATACTTTTCAAATGATCTACCATGTTTCAAAGCAAGAGCTACATCAAACTCATAGAGGTCATTCCTACATTAAACTGTTATTTTAAGCCACACCTATCTTCAACAATTGTTATTTCAGAGGTCCTCTTATTGGACAGAGAGGGCATATTTTTAGGTTATTGGAAAGAGGGAATATTTTCAGGTCATTTTTAGTTTGATTTTATTTATCCTTTCTTTAGATTAATATTTTCTTTAAAATATATACATATTTTTTTAAGAACTTTAAGCATTTGTTATTTAAAACAATGATTTTTTTATAAAACAATTATCCTAAATCCCAAGAATTCAGTATCTTGTAACCTATTAATAAATGCAAAGCATACAAGACATAAATAATGATACACTACACTTATTGTTGTTGAAATTGTTATTAAATTGAATTTGAATAAAAATGTCAAGCTTTGTATTGAGATTATTTGTTCATCTAAATAGTAGCTTTGCATGCAACTTAACTCTTTCAGTTTTTGAAATCATAAGTTGTTTTGAATTGAAAGAAGAAATCATGTGTTGTTTTGAGTTGAAGTTAGCCCATTATTTTAGCTGAGAATAGTCAGAAGCACAAGTTAGCCCAATTGCCACCTTATGCTCCAAAGTGAAAAGGTGTTAGAAAAACAAGGCTTCCCACACAACAGCCTCAACTAGAACCAGCACAATGAAAATATGCATGAAAGTTTGGTTTACGGCCAACCCTGCCAATGCCCACTCTCTTTTACTCGATTGGTTTCAAGCAAGATATCTGAATATGTTAGGATTGTCTTCATCACGCTCCAAATATTCCCGTGAGATCAAATATTCAATCTGCCTTTTGATTGCCTTGAAATCCGGCTGCCAGCCATGAGTTCATTAGTTTTGTATAGTTGTATGAAATGATCGGACTTGAACAGAAAATTAACCATTCTAAAGGGGCTTACCTTGAACATTCGTCCAAGTTGCTCTACACACTCTGTTACTAGTTGTGTATGAGATAAAACCTTCCTACTCTTCATAATTCGAACAATAGAAGCATCAATTGCATAACGTCTATCTTTATCCACATCCTCAATTACTTTCTTTTTCTCATCCACGGGAGGAAGTGGAATCTACAGCCAAGAAATCTTGTAATTGTCAGGATATATTTTAATTTTGTGATTTTTAAAATGCTAATCCAAATAATTTCAGCTACCGAACCTTAATCCTCTTCATTTTGTCGGTAAAATTTGCATTGAATTCGAAATAATCAGTTTGTGTGACATTTTTTGTATTTGGCTCCTTAACAAGGATTTTGTATTTTGCACAGGCAAGTGAATGTAGCAACCTCACGATATCTTCATCTGTCAAATTCAGCTGTAATTTGATTTCTGCATAGCTCAATTTTTCTGAAGAATTGAACAACAGCAATACAGCCGCCTGGCCATTAACACATAACCAGAAACAAATAAATTAATGCTTGAAGTTGAACAATCAACTCTGCCAATCCAAGCCATCTAAGTCTGAAATTAATAACCTAACAAGTCAATGGCCCAAAAAAATATCAAATAGACTGCAGGAATTAATATGTGAAAAAATAGAAACAAAAATAAAGCAATTGTTAACATTGCAATGATCTTGCAAAAATACGAATGCATCAGCACGAGTCAGCAACATTATCTTCTGATACTTTCATTCCAATTCATACAGTGGAAGTAGTAGTATCTAAAGCAGATGACAATAATTATAGCACAGGAAACTCACACATCATCAATATGAACAAAGAATATGCCTACCTGGTATGTTGTCACAGTAAGGTCCATCAGCTTCGGATTAAACTTTCCAGAAAGATTGCATTGCCCTAGAGAGTATATCCATGTAAGCTTTCTATGTTTAGTTTTTGTCTGGTAGAACTCTCTGAATACCTCTACACACTTCACCTACAAAAGAAGAGAAGAATGAATTAGGTTAAATTGTTAAACATACTTGAAAAGTTGCAACAATTTATATACAGCTCAGAAACATAGCAATTAATGTATTCCTTAAAAAAGGAAGGGTTAATGTGTGAAGACCCAAAGCTGGGTTTAGCAATGTAAAATTATAGCTGCATCAGTGAAGTGACACCACTGCTGCATCTTGTTTGTCCAGATCAGCACTTGACATCGTGTATAATTTAATATGATTTGGTATTTTATCGAAAAAAAAAAGTGATGACCGAAATCAAGCACAGTACTAGTTCCCCAGAATTTACTAGTCTTTCAGCCACTAAATCACAATAAATAGCAAACTACCTATTAACTTTAAAATATCTTCTAAGAAAGAAATTGTATTCATATCCATGGATAAGCAAAAAAGGTCAATGGGACTCAAAAGCAAAAGCAACTAGAGGTAAAAATAGTGCATAAAGCATCTCCCATCTCAAAAAGGAATAGAAGGGTTTTTCAAGAAAAATAAAATGTAATTCCTGTGAATGCTTTTACATTACATTTCACTAGGTCTATAGCTTTTACCTAAGATTCAGAGGAACTCCAAAAGTGGGATGACACTATCACAAGTAAACAAAATCCAGCATACGATTAAAATATGTACTACTCCCACAGAAAAGAAACAAAAGCAAAAGAGAAGTAAAACTCCGCTCAAAAACCAAATAATTAATTTAAGTCTAAGAATGTCATTTGGTAAGGGACCCAAGCTGAGATAATTCTGCATAGCTACTCACAGAGGCATTAAAGTTCTCCTCGAGGGACAAGAAGACAACTCTCCTTGACAGTCATGGCTGAAGAACTCTTAGAATAACCAAAGCTAGTTATAGAAACTCAGTCAGAAGATAAGAAAAATAGCACCTGGACATATATCAACAGCTATCTGTATCGGTCACATCCACCACATATCTGGGTACATGTACAAACTACATGTATAAGTATCAGATGGTTCAAAAATCTCTTCACATAGCCAGATACAACATGGATACAATCATATCATATCCAGATAGGAACAACCCTGTCCAGGATGTATACAGGTTCTACCCATTGTATTTCATGATTTTTGTTCATTATCTCACCCCTGAACACTCTATAGGCTCATTCGGCCTTCCATAAAATCAGTGTCGTGTCAATAATTGACTGCCAACAAATGTTCCCAGTCTACTTGGCATCTATACAACACAGGGAATGGATAAAATATCTAGCTGCTTGACAGGCTCATAACCAACTTAGCCTCCAATGATAAGTTATTGATCTTTATCCTCTACACAAGCCTTTTGCAAAGATGGCCAGCATCAAGTTAGCAACTAATTATCAATTCAACAATATTATCTACTAATTGATGTTGCATATCAAAACTGTTACTTACCTAGGCATATTGTATTCTGATGTAAATGGGGTTATGGAGTAGCCAACTTGTGGTAGACAGAACACAAGATTCAAATACAATGAACCAAATTGGTAACTTGTCTATTGGGTTACACTGTAATTGGTAACGAGTCAGCCGAATGTGTATTCGGTGGGCTAAGGTTTCACCCTAACCCTAATTAGATGAGGCTATATATACAGGCATTTAACATTTTCAAGAATGATCAATAGATATTATATATGGTTTGGGGTACATTGCAGGATATTTGGAATATTCCTTGTATCCCTACCTGAAAGGTATTCTTCCATAGAGCATATTGAGTAATATTATATTAGCATTATATGTTAATGGTTCTGTCCCCATTCTTCTACCTGGTTCAAACCAGATCCTAATCTCAAGCCAGTTTACATTATGAAACATCCTGGATATGTTCTATCTTGATACTCTGGATGTTAGTGATTCTGCCCCACGCTCATACTCATACCTGGTTCAAACTGAATCCTGATCTCAAGCCAGTTTACATTATGAAACATCCTGGATATGTTCTATCTTGATACCCTGGATGTTAATGATTCTGCCCCACACTCATATTCATACCTAGTTCAAACTGGATCCTGATCTCAAGCCAGTTTCATTATGAAACATACTGTGTTGGAATGTTTGTCATTGATGTCAAAGGTAGACAAGGTTGTCAAAGAGTTTGTCATGGAGATTGTTGGTCCAAGATGTATGGACGAGAATGTCAAGATAAGAATGAAGAGATTGTCACAATGACACTGATGTCAAATATGCATGAACAAGATTATTGTCATTACTATCAAAGACCGAGATTGTTGGATTAGTTGTCCAAGATGTATGGACAAGAACTTCAAAATAAGTAACGTCACTGATGTCAAAGCAAATAAAAGTCGTCCGTTATACATTCCTATTGGAGAGCAAAGCAAATAAGAATTTATCCATTATACTTTACCATTGAAAAGATTGTGAGGCAGATATGTTTAAATTAAAGATTTAAACATAATATAAGAAAGATGTTGGAGAAAGGTGGAATAGTTTTATTAATATGGACTGACCCTTATATTATTAGTGCCAAGAATGAAATTTAAATTGATACTCTCAAAGGAAGCCGACAACCTTATAAAAAGAACAAAAGACTTATACCATATAAGACAAAGTCTTATTTAAAAGAGAAAGGTATGCGATTAATGAATAAGACAAAAATCATAAGGAGCGATTTATGAGAGAACACAAATATTAGCGACTTATATTGTATTCAAAGGCAGCAATTAGCATTCTACATGGTACGATTTGTTAAAGGAAATTAATAGGCTGCGATTCCATTTGTCAAAGGGCAGCGATTCATTTGTGAAGGGACAACAATATGTTTTGAAGTATTGTATCTTTTGTGAAAGGTGGTATTCCTTGTGAAAGGGTGTGTCCATCACCCATATTGAAGAGATATAAAAGGTAAGAGAAAAGGTGAATAGAAAGCATGAAGCAATTCAATGATATATTTCTTAGTATAAAGGAAGAGGAAGAGAAGAAGAATGAAGTGCAAATCAGACTTATATTAAATAGATGAAGGGGATGTTGATATGGTGAAAGAAAAACAAATGATACATCATTAGAGCGCAGAAAATTTGAATGAAGACAGCCATATTTGTGATCATATGTTGAAGGAAGATTGTGCATGATTGTAATCAGATTTGTGAAAGGAATTGGTGCATAAGTTAGATCAGATTTATGAAAAGAGCATTGTGTAAAGGGTGTGATCAGATGTTTGAACAAAAGATTGTGTGAAGTGCATGATCAGATTTGTAAGGGAAGGAAGTGTGTGATCAGATTTGAAGGGAAGGAAGTGTGTGATCTATGAAAGGTGTAAACAGTTTTGTGAAAGGAAGATCTTGTGGAGAAGTAAACTATATCAGCCATTGAAGGATTAATAGGTTGGAGCCTATCAAATAGAGGTTGGAGCCTCTTGCTGGGTTGGAGCTCAGTTTGTGTTGGGGTTGGAGCCTCCAATAGGTTGGAGCCTATCAAATAGAGGTTGGAGCCTCTTGCTGGGTTGGAGCTCAGTTTGTGTGGGGGTTGGTGCCTATAATTCTGTCAAGTGGAGATTGGAGTCTCTAGTAGGTTGGAGCCTACAAGAAGAAGAAGAAGATCAATCTATAATATATAAGCAATATTTTTCCGTGGTTTTCTCCCGAAAGAGTTTCCGCATAAATCGTGTGTTATCATTGTGTTCTTAATTGCTGGATCTTGCATATGTGTAGTTGATGTGATTGATTGAGTTTAGAAAAGTAAAAGTTTGTATTATACTGATTCACCCCCCCTTTCAGTATAACCGTGTGCTCATCATCCTAGATATGTTCTCTCTTGATACTATATGCTCAAAATCGCGACCTTGGTTGCCTGGGGTTGTCAAGTCAGATTTCGGCATGCACATGGACCCTTCCCTCCTTGTCACGGGGCGAAACGCCACGTCACTCTCGCTCTCGTGGAAGTAGCCAGTCGAGAGGAGGCGAGACACGGCGCTGGTCTGGAGAGCTGGAGAGATGGACTTTGCGGAGAGGGGTGGGCACTTCCTGGGGCCTTTGTTGTTGTGTGCTTATGTGTATGTTTCGTTCGATGATTGTTGTTGTCGAGATAACCCTATGACCCGAAGGGTCACTAGTTACTCTTCTTCTATTAGGGTTTCTACTGTTCCACCTTTCTGTGGGTAAGCTATTACTTTTGTTGATGGCTTCTTGTCTTTCAATTCATTGAATGATCGCACGTTGTATTTGAAGTTGTCTAAATGCCTCTAGTTGTTGTAAGACGAATGAATCTTGTTGAGGTCTTGGATTGTTTTCCTCAATCTCACCGAGGACTGCCCTCACCCACTCACCTCTTAATCCTGGGCACATTCATGAGCCAAGACAAGGAATAGGTGTATGTGGACTAACCTTAACTAGACTTAGGGTTTTGACCTAGGGTTTTGGTTGACCTAGGGTTTCGCTGTGTGTTGACTTTTGTTACCTTGTGATGATATCAAGGGTTTGACTAGAGCATTGACTTTTGTTGACCTTGTGATGGTATCAAGGGTTTGCAATGCATCTAAGTGCCTAATGTTTTTGTTCTTTTCTATATTTTTATGAGTGCAACTATATGACATGCAGAACTTGTTTTTTGTGTTTTTTTGGTATTTTTGGAAATAAAGATGCTTTTTAATCTAGGAAAGGAAATATGAATGCATTTAGAATGAATTTTATGTAATGCAATTATTCTATGTTTTTGGGATTTTCTAATGTTAATCTAGAAAAGGAAATTGCAAGTAATTGAATTAAACTATGAATGCAAATTACTTCTAAAATACTAGATCTAGCTATTCTATCAAGGAAAAAGCAATAAATTACTAATCCCAAGAGCAATTTCAATTTTCTAATTACTACTAAGTGACAAAAGCATAAAGGAACTTAAAATAATGAAGATTTGTGAGACTCCACTACCCTCAGAGATCCTTGATGGCAACCTTGTATCCGCTTGAAGCAACGGGAAGACCTCTTGGCGACAAGACAACACAAAGAAGCAAAAGAAGCTTTGGAAGCTTTATGGAATGAGCTCAATGAGAGTTGTTGATGAGCATAGTGGCTTGATTGAAGCAGCGTAACGATGCTTGAAGAGATTTATGTGAAAACTTTCATGAACAATGAACAAACAAAAGGCACCTTCATCCTATGTGAGCATGAGAATGCTAATTGGAGAGCAAAAACTTAGCACGAGCTGTGTGCACAATGAATTTGCCTCCCTCTAGAAATGTCTTGAAGCTATGCAACAATGAAATCTTTGAAGCTTTGGAGAACTAAAGAAAGAAATGAAGAAAGAGGCTCGAAGGCCTGTGAAGAAGCTTGAAAAAGCTTGTGAAGATGAGAAGAGTATTCTCCACTTGCTCAACTTGGAAAATAATGAAGAGGCGAGGGATATTTATAGGTTGGAAGAGGGTATGAGAGGTGGAATTGATTGAGAAGTTAACTCGATTGAAGAGTTAACAAGGATTGATTGGGGAGTTGTTGATGTTTGTTTTTAGACAAGTCAACAATAGAGTGAAATACAGAGTATCTAACTCTCTCTTGAGCAAAGCCTCTCGAATGCTGAACAAAGTGATCAAACAAGATGACTCCAAGGTTCCTTTCTCATGATTTTGTAAGAGATAGCTCAGTGACTTAGTATGATTTTGCTGGTAAACACAAAGGGACTAACACAATTGTTCAACAAGTTGTTAATTCAATGAAGGAGAAGCTAAATACTGAAATATCTACGTACTACATGTTGATGATTGTTTTTGGACAAGTCAACAATTAGAGTGAAATACTAAGTATCTGACTCCCTCTTGAGCAAAGCCTCTCGAATGCTGAACTATGTGATCAAACAAGATGACTCCAAGGTTCCTTTCTGATGATTTTGTAAGAGATAGCTCAGTGACTAAGTATGATTTTGCTGGTAAACACAAAGGGACTTACGCAGACTCTTCTCAATTCATGTTTAACTTGTTCCTCCTTTCAGTGTGGATGACATATATACAGAGTCTCAATGATAAAGAAAAGTAAAAAGGATAAGGGTTCAGGAAAACTAATCTAAGGTCAATGAAGCAATGATGTTGTATGAATAGACAAACTCCCTAATTAACCGAACTTCACTTCGCCAAGGATGCCTACAACTACATGAAGTTGGTGCAATCTCCTAAGGTTTGCGAATGGTTTTCAAATCATGAAGGTTCATATGAGCACCCAGTGAACGGCGCAGCTCAAACAAGCATCCACAATCGAACTTAAACAAATTAAGCTCAGACTAGCTTTACACAACACTTCACCGACGATGAATGTTAAGAGCATGAGCTAGGAGTTGATCAAATATTCAGTACGAACATACATTACATCAAAGAACTTCTAATCTACTTTGAAACACCTCTCCATTTTCATTAAGATACAAGAAATCATGTTACTCCACAAGATAACACTTAACACCAAACAAGTAGCTCCAATGTCTTTGCATTAACCTTGAGAAATATTTACAACAATTTCAAGCCCTCTCAGAGAATTTTGAGAGTCTCTTTTATTCTATTCTAATTTCTCCTACCACTTAGCTACTGAATTACAAATGAGGCAACAAGGCCTTTATATAGAAGTCCCAATTACAATGAATGGCTAAGATTAATTCAATAGCCAAGGGTCTAGATCGTGCCACCTCATAGGTAGTTACAACAATTTGCTATTTTTAGCATAAAAGAGAGAGGCAATGAAGGCACATTTTCCAATGTGATAAGGTAAGGCGAAAGCATTTAAAATATTCCTCCACATAGGAATCCCTTTGGCTTCTTTCATTAAATGATACATTTAATGCATTTAATAATGCGGCTAATCAAAATTGAATGATGTGTACTTGCCACATAGATGCCAACTCAGCATACTTTGAAGATTGTATCATCTTTGTGTTGATGTATTCAATGTGATTGTTTGAACTTGTATGTTTAGGAATACATCTTGTGGATCTTGCCTTGTTTTTTCTTCTTGTAGACTGGATGTATGTTACTTGTTACTCATTTGACTAACACTGTGATGTTCCTTCTTCTTGTAGGATTCATGATGATCTTCTCTGGATGCAACTTCTTGAAGGGTAATGTATATGATGATGCTGCCTCCTTCATCATGTAAGAGTAGATGATGAAGCTTCATAGATGACATGAAGTAGAATATATAATGATGCTTCATTCATGAAGAGTAGGAGATTTCTTGGACTTGAAAATTGTAGAGTCTTGAAACTTGGATGGATGAAGTGCATTGCTTGATGATGCCATTGATGAAGTATACTTGAACTTGAAGTGATCTAACATGATATCATTGATGTAGAGACTTGAGGTATGATCCTTTGGAGTGGTGTTCCCTCTGCAAGGTGAAAGTGATTCAAACACTTGCTCTTGATGATCATGATGTAGTTGATGAAATGCTTCCTTGAAGATGATCTTGAAGCTCGAAGGAACTTGAGGTAGATTGGATGTCTTAGAAAGTCTTGATGAAGATGATGTCCTTCGGATGGATGTCTTCTAGACAATCTTAACTTGATGCCACTTGATGAAGAATTCCAACACAAGGATGATGAAAGGTTCCTTTGAAGCAGCTACATGATGCTTGAAGTGATCACTTTGAGCAGCTTATGATGCCTTCTTCTTGAAGACTGCTTCCTGACTTTCCTTCCTACATGAAAGTGTTTCTAGCCTTTAGCTCCTGCAACACAAAGAAAGAAATAATATCAACCTTCTCGATAAACATGATAATATTTGATTTATAACATATAAGAATGCATTTCCAAGCCAAGCGCACTAGATGACAAGTTCTTGATCTTCATTGAAACTCTTAAAATTTGCATTCTAACACTTAGAACCTGCCTTTCCATCTTGATGCATTGCTTCAAGATTTCAAATCCTCTCGAAAGGTGTTGAGCACATTAGATCAAGGTCATTGGATCTTCTCTTGAAATTTACCTTGATACTAAAATTTAGCCTCATTATGGAAGTGGCGTATTGCTTAAGGTATCTGAAATCTTCTTCTAACCTTCACCTTAGCGGATCACTTTCACCTTGGTCGCATTGGTTGCTGATTTTGAGATCTTCTTCTACTAGGCTCTTTGGTTGAGGGTTTTGAATTCTTCTTGTTTGTCCTCAAAAATCTTAAACTAGACCACCCTCCACTAGTGGCACATTAGTTCAAGGTTTTAGTTTCCTCTAGAAATTTCATAAAATTTTGCACTTCAACACTCAAAACTTGCCCTTCCACCTTAGTGCGGTGGTTAAAACATTTGATTTCTTCTAAATTTTGCCTTTTCTACCTTGGCCGCTTCGGTTCAGCAATTCAATTTCCCCTAAATGTGGCGGATTAGATGGCACTTTGAAATCCTCTAGATCTTTACCTCTTGGCGCTTTAGATCAAGTTTTTATTTCTTCTAGCATCTCCCTTCCTTAAGCGCTTTAGATTAAGTGTTTAAAATCTTCTTTAAAAACCCTATGCTTCTCGTCATATTGGGCGCTTTAGATGAATGCTTTAAAATCTTCCTTATGATGCTTTAGTTTGGGCGCATCACTTCAAGGGATTGATTTCCTCTAGTGATAGCAGATTGGTTTGAGGAATTAGGATCCTCTAAAATTCGCATCAATGTAGCGCATTACTTCAAGGCGTGGAAATCTTCTAAAAATCGCATTAGTTGAAGTCTTGGAATCCTCTTAACTTTTTGTCTCCCTTTATGGTGCTTTAGTCTGGGCGCGTTGGATCATCAACTTGAAATCATCTTGAAAGCGGCGTGATTTATGAAGATTTTGCGCCACCTTAATATCCCATCGCATTGGATCAGCTTTTTGAATCCTCTGGAAACTTAGGCGTTTATCAGGGTTCGTGAGGTAAAGGTATATTGAAAAATATAAATTTCTTGTACTTTAAATATTTTTTAATATACCTTTCAAGATGTTTGAGATAGGTCTCAAATCCACCGGATTTAACATGCAAAATCTAGAATTTGGAGGATTCACCAGATTTCAGACTTAGCCAATTTTTCAGGATTTTCAAGATTTCAGGCTCTAGACTTAGTCTTTCAGGATCTCAAACATACATCAAGAAGGGTCTCATTATTCATTACTTGGATAGAATTCAATCAAGAGTCTTCATCACTGCAAGTTCATCCTCCAAATAAGACCTCCAGTTATAAAGCAAAAATCTCCTAGAAGAGAGACTTATTGGATTGGCAGAGGAAATGAACCTAAGACATCATCTAAGATCTCATGCAAAACATCGGAGCTCAAAAAAAAAAAAAAAAAGGGGGTCCCCATTTGCAATGGGGCGATGTGTGATTTAGTCACAACACTACAGCTTATGACATGATATTGCATTGATGTTCTTGATCCTAATCCTAACCAAACTGATAAAAAGAACAAAAGATGAAAGGTTCAGTAACACTAATCTAATCCTAGATGTAAGGTGCAATTACTGCTCGAGTGAAATCAAACCAAATCTTGCTTCGCCGAGTCAGACAACTACACAAGATTGATGCAATCTTCTAAGGTTTTACAAGATGTTTAAATCACTTATACTCATGAAACATTCAACAAGCATAGAGATCAAATTGAAGTTCAGTTTCGTTCAGACTAACCATACACTGCAATTTGCAAGCCACAAACTACAAATGGTGTGAACACAATGATTTCACCACAAACAATAATAAAGCCTTCCACCAACTAACATATACTTAAAGAAAACTTAATCTAATCTTAATACTCGCTTGAAGAAATCCAAACCATGCAACACTTAGAGACATATATAGAGTCACCAAAACAATGAGTCTTATATTATCTCAGAGAGCTCTTGCAACAATTCCAGAGTCTTCAATCGTACAAATGAGAGCAACAAGAGCCCTTTTATAGACTTCAAAATGAACGAAGGGTCAAAATCGGTCGGCCAAGCAAATGGACCAGATCAAGCCACATCACAAGTAGTTGTAACAAACTTATGTCTTTATTAAATGAAAGAGGCTGACTTTAATAAATGAAAGAGGCAATGAAGGCACGCTTCCCAAGAAGATAAGGATACCACATCATATCCCTTTCACATGATAGTACCATGAGATGCAATGAACCTAGACACAACTTGAGCAACATCTCCCATTGGCACACTTGTCGCAGCATTAATGGATCCTTCTGCCACTGCCACATCTGACTCATAGACGCCAAGTGTCTTCTCCCAATCATTTATCCAAGACTTCTTTGCTCCAAGATGAAATGCAAGTGTGAATATGCTATCTATCATGTCCCTATAATGATTGAATTGTTTATTTAAATAATAAATTAGCCTTATATAAATTAATCTAATTAAAATATAATATATAATATATTTATTTAAAATATATTATTAATATGTATTATTTAATAAATAATATTATTAATTTAATATAATTTAAATATTATAAGATATATGAAATATATATATTTAATTAACTAGATATATTATAAATATAAATATTTTAATATAATATTTATGTGAATAATTAATAAGATATATTATTATATATAAAAATAAATATTACGAAGAGTCTTACCCATTAAAGTTAGAAAGTAAAGTAATTTGGAATAAGGCAAAGTAATACGGTTAAACAAAAGGTCAAATTCAAAATAAAATCATATAAAGATAAAAGTTGAATAAAACAAAAACATTATCCCACCATATTATATG
The DNA here is from genome assembly GCA_027924645.1 of Cunninghamia lanceolata. Classification (NCBI taxonomy): domain Eukaryota; kingdom Viridiplantae; phylum Streptophyta; class Pinopsida; order Cupressales; family Cupressaceae; genus Cunninghamia; species Cunninghamia lanceolata. Next base: position 23,997,071 of record BSBN01000582.1, read on the forward strand.
CTTGAATAAAATAAGATAAAAGAGCTCCCCTACTTAATAACAAATATATTTATTTATACGATATATATTATATATAAATAATGTACTTTAAAAAAGATTATTTATAAGTGCAGCAATTAAGTTGGTTGACACCAGCGATCACATTAATAAATAATATATTATAAATTATCTAATAATATAAATACAAATATTATTATTATCTTATATATAATAAATGATATATGATTTATATTATATTTGAATTTCTTATACTTTAAATATTTTTCAATATACTTTTCAGGATGTTTGAGATAGGTCTCAAATCCACCGGATTTAACATGCAAAATCTAGAATTTGGAGGATTCACCAGATTTCAGACTTAGCCAATTTTTCAGGATTTTCAGGATTTCAGGCTCCAGACTTAGTCTTTCAGGATCTCAAACATACATCAAAAAGGGTCTCATTATTCATTACTTGGATAGAATTCAATCAAGAGTCTTCATCACTGCAAGTTCATCCTCCAAATAAGACCTCCAGTTATAAAGCAAAAATCTCCTAGAAGAGAGACTTATTGGATTGGCAGAGGAAATGAACCTAAGGCATCATCTAAGATCTCATGCAAAACATCGGAGCTCAAAAAAAAAAAGGGGGGGGGGGGGGGTCCCCATTTGCAATGGGGCGATGTGTGATTTAGTCACAACACTACAGCTTATGACATATGATATTGCGTTGATGTTCTTGATCCTAATCCTAACCAAACTGATAAAAAGAACAAAAGATGAAAGGTTCAGTAACACTAATCTAATCCTAGATGTAAGGTGCAATTACTGCTCGAGTGAAATCAAACCAAATCTTGCTTCGCCGAGTCAGACAACTACACAAGATTGATGCAATCTTCTAAGGTTTTACAAGATGTTTAAATCACTTATACTCATGAAACATTCAACAAGCATAGAGATCAAATTGAAGTTCAGTTTCGTTCAGACTAACCATACAGTGCAATTTGCAAGCCACAAACTACAAATGGTGTGAACACAATGATTTCACCACAAACAATAATAAAGCCTTCCACCAACTAACATATACTTAAAGAAAACTTAATCTAATCTTAATACTCGCTTGAAGAAATCCAAACCATGCAACACTTAGAGACATATATAGAGTCACCAAAACAATGAGTCTTATATTATCTCAGAGAGCTCTTGCAACAATTCCAGAGTCTTCAATCGTACAAATGAGAGCAACAAGAGCCCTTTTATAGACTTCAAAATGAACGAAGGGTCAAGATCGGTCGGCCAAGCGAATGGACTAGATCAAGCCACATCACAAGTAGTTGTAACAAACTTATGTCTTTATTAAATGAAAGACGCTGACTTTAATAAATGAAAGAGGCAATGAAGGCACGCTTTCCAAGAAGATAAGGATACCACATCATATCCCTTTCACATGATAGTACCATGAGATGCAATGAACCTAGACACAACTTGAGCAACATCTCCCATTGGCACACTTGTCGCAGCATTAATGGATCCTTCTGCCACTGCCACATCTGACTCATAGACGCCAAGTGTCTTCTCCCAATCATTTATCCAAGACTTCTTTGCTCCAAGATGAAATGCAAGTGTGAATATGCTATCTGTCATGTCCCTATAATGATTGAATTGTTTATTTAAATAATAAATTAGCCTTATATAAGTTAATCTAATTAAAATATAATATATAATATATTTATTTAAAATATATTATTAATATGTATTATTTAATAAATAATATTATTAATTTAATATAATTTAAATATTATAAGATATATGAAATATATATATTTAATTAACTAGATATATTATAAATATAAATATTTTAATAGAATATTTATGTGAATAATTAATAAGATATATTATTATATATAAAAATAAATATTACGAAGAGTCTTACCCATTAAAGTTAGAAAGTAAAGTAATTTGGAATAAGGCAAAGTAATACGGTTAAACAAAAGGTCAAATTCAAAATAAAATCATATAAAGATAAAAGTTGAATAAAACAAAAACATTATCCCACCATATTATATGCTTGAATAAAATAAGATAAAAGAGCTCCCCTACTTAATAACAAATATATTTATTTATACGATATATATTATATATAAATAATGTACTTTAAAAAAGATTATTTATAAGTGCAGCAATTAAGTTGGTTGACACCAGCGATCACATTAATAAATAATATATTATACATTATCTAATAATATAAATACAAATATTATTATTATCTTATATTGTAATATAAATATAAATAATATAATATAAATCATATATCATTTATTATGATATAAATGATATAATATAGATAATATACAATAAATAATATATCATTTATTATAATGATATAATATAAATACAAATAATATAAATAAATAATAAGATAAAATAAATATCTTTTAACCTATTATCTTATGATACGGGAGTTACGTATGGTTAGAACTAGTTTTACCACAAAAGGGAATTAATATAAAGTAATAAAAATTATAAGAGATGTGCCTCTTCAAATATATCCCTTGAAAGAAAAATAAATAAAGGTTGTGAGATAGAAGGAAAAGATCATCGGAAGAATGAGTATCGGATAAATACATCAGCAGTAAAAGTGTGTGAAATATATATTATAAAATATATAAATGACAACAACAATACAATAAAAATTATATTACGGCGGCATAGGTAAGAAATCCCAGGGAAAGCTCCAACAGGTAAGTAAGTATTTATATTTAATTGGCTACAATTAGTAAAAATAAATGATAAGATTATTATATATAAAAGAATAAATATATGAAATGAAATAAGAAAGATGATCATAGACTAATATAATAAATGTCAATGATATATGTTCAATTTTGATATAAGGCCATGATGTCTCATATAAGGCATCGTGTGTTAAACGATAATAAGAACAATTATGATATCTATGAAATCAAATAAAAAGATAAGTTGGTGGTATGCTTGGAGCTGACTCAGACTCTCCCTTTAACCCCTCTATCACCTCTAAGGTATGACGTAGTTGAAATAGTTTATTTTAGCCTACGTATCTCTCGACTGGACGTAAGTCCCTCGACCAAGTGATGAGGAACCCCATGTGTGGGTGAAATCCTTGGGCCTGGAAGAACTTGTAAAAGTTAATTTTGCTCTATGGATGGTGACTCTTGTCTGGATGAAGTACTCCGTGTGTGAGTGAAATCCCACGAGCCAAATGGTGAGGGACTCCGTGTGTGAGTGAAACCTTTGGGCCTCCGTAAAAGATGGAACTATTTCTTAATGAAATCATACTTGGTGATCTAGAGCTGGTTAACGCAAGAGTCCACCATAAGTCCCTCACAAGACATATCACGAACCAATGATAAAAATGAATAACATATATATGAATGTGCTTATAAATTGAATGCATGATGACCAAACAAATATATGAACTTAATGTGAATATAATCTAATATGTTATAGTCTTAATGAGTATATGTTGAAGGAAATGATTAAAAGATTACTAATGTTCTCTTTTACTAAGTTGAAATTGTGCAAGGTTGAGAAAAATTTCGGCTTACTAGAAGGGGACATTACACTATCAAGCTGCCCTTCATCAACTCCATCATCCTGAAAGTAAAATGCCTTAACTTGTTACTTCATGTTTTCAATGGTAATATCTCTATAAGGATTACATATTGTTGTCAATGCAGTGTATACATGATTTTCTATCCTTAGAAGAACACTTCTTATTTTAGACATATCCACTTCAATTTTATCAACCAGTTGCCCTTTGTTGTGAAAGGAAAAATACCAAGTGGTGAAGTCATGTGGAATATTCTGATCAACTGCCTTATCATGAATTAGATCTTCCATTGGAGTTTCCATCAAACCCTTGAGATGTGGCATGTATTGCTCCTTAATAGGTCTGAACTCAGCACATATCTTTAGCAAAGCTTGAACTCTATCCTTGAGATTAATGACTCTGTCATAAACTTGCACAATTTCTTCAAGGTAAGTATATGCTTTCTCTTCCGTCTTTTCTATCCATCCTTTCATTATCTGAGATGAAGTTCTCATATTTTCAACTTGAGACACTGTTTCTTGTGGAAGAATAGATGAAGGTATTAAAGTGGCTTCCTTCTGCTGGATAGGCTGCATAACTTGTTGAATGTATTGCTTCAGTGTATTGAAATCCTGTTCAACCTTTAACTTAGCTTCTCTTTCCTGCTTCAGCATGATTCTTACACTATTCACTGATTCTTGAAGTTCCTCCTCTATTTGTTCCCCTGTGATTGGACCCATGCCAATAGTGGTCACATTATAATCTTCAGGTACCATGTCTTCTAGATCCTTTTCAATTCTAGGAACCGCTACATGTACCTTTCTATTTCCAGAAGAATCTTGAGTAATCTTGGAAAAGACAGTTGCTTTCTTCTTTTGATTACTCTTCTGTGCATTTACAAGCAATTCTTCAACTGGAGCAAGCTGATACATTTCTATGATTGTACTTTCTTCAATTCTCTGTCTCAACCAAGGTGGAAACGCTGAAAGATCCTGTTGTCTTTGTACTTGATTATGTTGTGCACGTGTGACTTCTTCATCAGATTCTGCTTGACCTTCCTCATCTTGATCAACAACATCATCTTCCTCTATTACAATAGTTGGACTTGAATGGATTTCTTCGGATGGAATCAAAGCAGTTTCTTCCACTACTTCAATCTTTTGTATTGAATTCTGAATATCTGAAGTACCTTCCTGTAGACTGAATAAAGTCGATGAATTATTCTTCCTTTTAGGTCTTTGGCTTGATTCTCCTTGATCTTGACTAGGCCTTTTCCTTTTTCTAGTTGGATTATCACCTTGATCACTTCCACTATGTTGGAGTCCACTATGTGCACTAGGTTGTCCTGGTTTTCCATCATCCATCTTGTTGTAGGTAAGAACTCGCCCTTCATCATTCATCTCTTGTAGTAGTTGAGTTATACATGCTTGTGTCATGGCTAGGACTGGCTCCATCAACTCTTCTTCAGATACATCCCTTTTTGACCAATCAACTTTATAAGGCAAATCCTTTATCCTTTCGAATTCATCTATCAACATAGTATCATCCTTTGTGAACTGATCTAGAATTCTGAATACTTTGGATGCTCTAACTAAATCCCATGTAAGTCTTGAACATTGCACTGTTCGAAGATCATCTTCATCTTTTACACTGGCCCAATGGTCTTCCAACTGCATGACATGCTTGTATTCTCTGTTGTATTTCCAGCAAACTTGAAAAGGATCAAAATTAAGCCTCTTGGTGCCATGAGTTTGTAAATGATATGCCTGAAGTTCTATCTTAGAATACTCAGTTGCTGGTAATGACAGACACTCTAGATTTTGCCCAAGAAGAAGTGGAAACTGAATCCCAGCTTTCTTTTTTAACTTTTGGAGCCTGATGAGTTTGAGGAGTTGCCTTGAAACTTCTAACATCACCATCATGTTAGTTGGGTATCTTGGTAACCTGTATGGATACGAGGTGAAACCTTGAATTCTTAGGTAAGTGTACCTTTCATGCTGAGTATACCAATGTCCATATGCTGCAATGAACTCCCTTGCTGCATTTGACAACCTTTTATGAAACTCTCCTCTTAATTTCTTCAAAATGAACATAGCAAATGCATCATTGAACCTTGTATAATGATTGATATTCTTGAAATGTAACTGAGGGTAACACTGATGCGACAAATACTTATTAGGCCCAATTCCAACTTCTCCTCTTCTAGTCAGACCTGAATAAACTTCATTCCTTGCTAGAAGGTACACCACATAGGAACTCATATAAAATGACTTGGTCTTACAAAAATTGATGAACTGTTCATATATACTTTGACTGATGAGCCCAGCCCAATCGATCATCTTTCCTTTGAGAACCAACTTGATGAAAGAGTACATCCATGATTGAAAGGTTGCAGATTGTGGCATTCATGTCACTCTGTTGAGGAACATGATCAGGTATCCGATTTCAGGATGAAAATCTGACTTGTGAAACTGTGGAGGATTATTCATATTGAACTTCATGGATGGATTGGCCATCCAGTCTCTCTTCATTTCCTACAATTTCTCTTTGAATCAACATTATATTCTTGTTGACCCTGCTATATAGAAATGCTGATCATCCTGTCCTTAGTTGGAATGTTGAAGGTCTCTCCGATTGCCTCCTTTTGCAAATAAGCTAACACTGTTCCATCCTTGGCTATAATTTGCCTATTATCCATGTCATACCTTTTAACACATTCAATGATCATCTCTAAACAAGGTAGAGCTGGTGGAAGACAAGCAGCTTCAATAGCTCCACTCCTCATGATGGCTCTAGCAAGACTACCTCCATTGGGTTCCTTAAGGACTGACTTAATGTCTTCTAGGTTGTTGTTGCCCATATTCATGTCTCCAACGTTTGTCCATCTTGAAACGAGCTTCGATTCTAGAATTTTGCCCTTAGCATCCATGCGGATCCTTGCTTGTCTCTCCTTCGAAGTCATTGCCATGATCTTACAACCTCGACATGAATAAGCAACCTCAAATATAAATGACCAACACTCTACTTCAACTTCCTTAATGCATTGAACTTCTGATTTTACCCTTGTAATATAAAATTTTGCAAGAAAGAATGACATCTAAACTCAAGGAATTCATCATAAATTCACTTATCTTCTTAATTTTTACCAACACTTGGACAATTTTCAAAAAAAAAAAAATCAGATTAGTTGTGTTCAGATCAGACTTACCTAATAAGCTGTCTTGAATTGATACCTTTGAAATTTGATCAAATTCTAACTTAATCTTTGATAAAATCAGATCTGTACTTTGAAAAGATCACCTTATTTCTGCTCCTTAGAGGCAAATCTCCTCCTTAAAGGCAAATCTGCTCCTTGATAATGATGAAAATGAAGGAAATAGCAGCTATAAATACAAAATTTGCTTTAAAAACTCACCTAACTACCTAGGCCGACCTTATTAAATGAGGTGAAAATCATTTAATTTAATCTTCTCTTTATTCAATGTAATGAAAATTCCAATACAAAACTTGCTTTTTCTAGAAAATCATAAGGCGCGGTAGTTTAGTGTTACGAATTTCCCTTTGAGCGCATTAGATAAGGATTTTAAATCCTCTAGAGGTTGGTGCATTAGATGAGGATCAAGAGATCGTCCTTCTACATGTAGCGCATTGGTTCAATGTTTTGAAATCATCCTGATAAACTTTCACATGCCTAGCAAGCTTCTTCTATATGTGGCGGCCCATTAGATAGACACTTTGAAATCCTCCTTCCCATCTCCCCTCTTTGGCGCACTAGATGGACATATTGATTTCTTCTTCTCATCTCCCCCTGGCGCATTGGATGGACATATTGATTTCTTCTTTTAAATGCCCATTATATCCTTGCAAATTAGCCCTGGCGAACTTCTACCTTGGTCGCATTGGTTGAGGGTTTTGATATCTCCTTGTTTGAGCGCATTGGATGAGAGTCGTTGAATCTTCCTCACTTTTGCTTTTGGTGCACTAGATCCAACGTTAAGGTTCTTCCTCTCTTAGACTAATTACCCCTTTCAAAGATGGCGCAATGGATAAGAACTTTACTTTCCTCTTGAATCCTTCATAAATCTTCAATTTAACCTCACATTAGGGTGTTAGCATTAGGTATAGCGCATTAAATAGGGTGCATTAGATCAGAATTTTATACTTGTCTTAAATCATCATAGAATCTGCATATTGATACTCAAACAGCCCCCTCCACCTTGGCACATCAAATAAGACTTTTGAAAAGTCCTTCAAAGTGTATCAAAGCCTTCCCACATGTGGCGCAATGGATGAAAGGTTTGATTTCTTCTTACAACAAACGCATTTGATGATGACCTTTGGGTCTCCTAAAGGCTGGCGCATTGGATGAAAACATTGAGTTCTTCTAGATTGAGATTTTGATACCAATTACCCCTTCTTTCTTGGATGGCGCACTAGTTCAAGGTTTCAAATCCTCTAGAAACATTATAAAATTTGCACTTTACCACTTAAAACCTGCCTCTTCATCTTGGCACAATAGATGCCTATGTTAGAATCTTCTGAGATCAACAACATCATACTCCCAAGCCTCCTCTCCAAAGGGGGCGCATTGGATCAAGGGTGAAGGATCTTCTTCAAGTTTGCGTAGTAGATCAGAATTTCAAATCCTCTGGAGTAGTCAGTTATCTTCAGGAATCTCAACCATACATTAGGATTAATCTCCATATTCGTGAATTGGACGGAATTTGATCAAGACTCTTCATTATTGCAAGTTCATGTTCCAGATGAAACCTTCAGTTATAGAGCGAAATCTTCTAGAAGAGGAACTCACTGTTTGATTGGCAGAGGAAACAAACCTAAGACATCATCTAAGACCTAATGCAAAACACAAGAGCTAAAAAAGGGGGGTCCCTATTCCTAATGGGGTGATGTGTGTTTTGGTCACAACAGGAGTGAACTGGATTGATTACCCAGTGAACTCAATTGATTAGAGAGTAATGAAGCAATGATAGATTATCACTGAAGAAGAAATGGAGTTAAAAGAATGCATGGGAGAGAATCAGTTGTTAATTTTAGATAAAATGGAGCTAATTATGCATGTGTGGGTGCATGGAATAGTCAACTCCATATTAGGCATCAAAAATCATGCAAACTGGAAGAAAAACGGGCGAAAACAAAGCTTTTTTGAGTTAGAAACTCGAGTTTTTCCATGGTTGAAAACACGACAGGGTCACCCATGGGTCGCCCCTATTACCAGTAGGGTTGCCCATGGGTCGCCCGAGGGGTGACCCTGTTGTACAACAAGGTCTCCTGGGGGGAGATCCTGTTGCACAAGGGGAGATCCTATTGCTTAGGGCTCTAGGTGAAAATTAACAGTTGGAGAATGATTCTGGAGGGATAAGGAAGCTGTTAGGCCCCAGAAACAAGTCAAAATGATGCAAATGATGTGGTCGCCCCTTTTATCAATCCAAATCGCCCAGGGGGTGACCATAAACTAATAGAGGGCGACCCTAGAACAGTATTTCTGAATTGGTCATAGAACTTCCGGGAGCTCGTTCAGGCACATACACACTCCTTTTTAGGTGCTTTTTTTTTTGAAAGTGCATAATTTTTCGAGAGCTACGCAATGGTGCCATTAGTTTTTCTTGAAAGTGTCACGAAGTTATATTTCAGACCATTTTTCTCAAAGTATCTTGTCAGTCTCTCAAGCCCTAAAAAGTTCGGTGGCCAATTGGAAGGTGAGTTGGATGGGTGAGGAAGAAAGAATGGATGGGAAAAGTCAATTACAACAAACAGATGAATACAAGGCTTAGGGACTAAGTTGCAAGCACAGAAAACAAGAATCAACAAGTGTTGAAAGCGGAGAGAGAAAAAGCGACAAAGGGGAAACAACACAAGACGAAAGAAAAGACACGTCACCAAAAGAATTGTTGCTTAGAGAATATTATTTCACACTTACATGTATGTGACAAGGATTATATATCATCATAGGCGTCCTCATGGAGGCTGTGTGTGATTTTTGTGCTTACAGATACCCTGGATGTTAATGATTCTGCCCACTCATATTCATACCTGGTTCAAACTGGATCCTGATATCAAGCCAGTTTACATTATGAAACACCCTGCACATGTTCTATCTTGATACCCTGGATGTACCTGGGCAGGGTAAACCATGCCCTGCTCAAACCTGGTCCAAACTGATGCAGGAGCATCTGTGGCCCATCTGGAATCCTGTATCACCAAAAAATATTTGGTTCTCTTTCCTTTGTTTTACTCTGTTTGTAGGTTTCTTTATGTGCATCTAGAGATAGAGTCTGTGCTGTCTCCTGTGTATTTTGTTGATTTTTTGTTCCAGAAAAACATCACAGATTGCTAATGGTCATACTCTTAACAAAAGAATCCAATTGAAATGATTCCGTGCTAATAGAAAAGAAATTTTGGATTTCTCCGAACAAATGATCACAATAAAGAATCTGAGCAGTATTGAGGGTTTTATGACCTCAGAGAAATGGCTTTTGAGTATTGTTACTATTGATTTTCCAGTCACAACTTGAAAAAAGAGGAAACACCTTCATCTCTTGCCATCAAGGTAAGCATATCAAATGTTGTTTCTACATTGCAAAGGAAAGTTTCAAATTTACTTGCCTACATGATTTTACTGTTTACATTCATATTTTCAGTAAGAAAATAGATTCATTGAACGTAGGAATTTTTGGAACCCTGACTTCTGTTTGAAGTGGGATTCATAGATATAGAAAAGTTATAAATAAATTTACCTAGATTTTCTAAGAAGGAAGATATTGATGCTAAGATTTGGTGGTATAATATTTAATATGTCCATTTTGAGAATGTTTATAGTTCAATGTATCAAATCAATAATTTCCATTAATTTCCATTCTTGGGAAGCATTGGAATGGTAGAAAAAAAATTCAGATAAATCATAAAAGAAGCTTATTCTTGGAATGCAATATAAGAAAAATCATCAGATAGAAGGGAAAAGAAATTAGACGAACAAAAATAAGATTCAAATGATGAAGAAAAGGAAGAGGAGAAAAAGAAAATCCTATCCTTGGATCAAGAAGAACAAGAAAGATATTGAAGTTTTATGTTTCCAACGAAAGAAGCTTCAACATTGCAAATTCAAGGATGCATTCAAATGGAGCAGGTAATTTGATGCATAAACTCTAACTGCTGGTATAACATCATCTACATTGACTAAGCTAAGGCTTGCACGTTTAAGTAACGTATATTATAGTAAGCACGAGTATATGAAATTTTTGAAAATTTGAAGGTCAATATGCAAAACTATGCTTTGCATGCAAAGTTGCTTGTTATATCTATGGGTGGTTTGGATATTGTTAAGAACCTGTGGGAACCGTTAATCTTAATAAACAAAATAAGTTCAATGAAGCTTTAGCACAGGAGTAAGAAGGTAACATTGTAGAGTGTTAGAAGGCATTGGGAGCTTGTCAAGATTAAGAACGATGTTATATACGAGCTACAAGATCAATGTTAGAAAGGTGAGAATCAAGGAAAATTTACAAAGCTATGAAACAAGGAATATGAAATTGAATGAGTACAATGGTAACATTGAAAGGTAATACAGAGAACACAGAACCAGTCAATATAAATGACAAGGTTGTGTGAGAGCTACTCGATGAAGAATATGAAGAGCATAAAGAAGAATCTACAAAAAAGAATGAAGAACATGGAAGAATTTGAAGGTGAACAGGAGGACATGTGTACAAGATGGAATGACAACCCTTCAAGGACTGCTAAGCAAGGGTTTTAAGTATGGCTCCAAAGGTCTTAAATTTTCAACATAGCGAGATTCTCATTATTATGAGGTAATTGTCATGAAAGCTTGCTAGGAAGCATCATATTTGCAATAGTTTCTGGTATACTTGAAAACCATGGAACAACAATAATAGGTACACTTAGAATCAAAGAGACAACAATGATAGATACACTGATACACATATCATAAGAGTAGCAAACCTATCAAGATAAAGAACAATGTTATAAATGAGCTACAAGATTAACGTTAGAAAGGTAAGCATCAAGAAAAATTTACAAAATCTATGAAACAAGGAATAATTTGAAGGTGAACAAGAGTACAATGGTAACATTGAAAGGTAATACAGAGAACAAAGAACTATTGATGATGTTTTTGTGACAACAACAACAATAGAATAAAACACCAAGTACTCTATCCTCTCTTGAACAAAGCCTCTCAAATGCTAAACTATGTGATCAATCAAGAGTGCTCCAAGGTTCCTTTGATGTCAGGTCTTGACTTGCACGTGGATAGCCTCAGTGATTTGATGTAATCTTGCTAATCACAAAGGGACTTATGCTAAATTCCTCCTTCACGAACACGGATGAAATTCCTTACTCCTTAGATGTGAATGAATGCAACTTCTTCAATCAAACTTAAAAGAAAATGCAAAAGATAAGGGTTTAGAGAATCTATTCTAAGGATAATGAAGTAATGAATGATGTCAAGATAGACAAATTCCTCATGAAACTAAACTCCACTTCACCATGAGAACCAACAATTACACAGAGTCAGTGCAATCTTCTAAGGTCATTCAAGGATTTTCAAATTATAAACCTTCATCCAAACACCCATAGCTGGCACAGTTTGAACAACTACTCACAATCGAACTAAAGCAAATGTGGTTCAGGCTAACTTTGCAAAATGACTTATCATCGACAAATCATGAAAAGTATGAACTAAGAAAGAATTCATCAAATATCTTTGCATAAACTCATTACATCAATGAACTTCTACTATCTAAGCTACTTGGAAACATTTCTCAATCATCTGCGAGAATTTGAAACCATGCAAACTTTCCATAATCACACAAAATCACCATGAAAAATCAACAATGAGCTTGTATTGATCCAGGAAGTATTTTTTACAACAATTTCATAATATCTCTTCAATGACTTCGAAGAGCTTCCTCTACTCTACTTGCTATCCTACTCTCCTACAACAACTCTAATATCTAATGTCTTACAAATGAGAGAAGTGAGCCTTTTATAGACTTCAGAAATTACAACAAAGGTCCGAGATTGATTTTGGAATCAATGGCCAAGATTTTGCCACATTAGGGGGCATTACAAGCATGCATTACAGGTACAGGATCCAGAAGTGGTGCTAATGGAGCCCATCCAAATTTCGGAAAGGTGCAACGTTAAGTTGCGTTATAGGCATATTGTGCAGTACAAGTTATGAGTGGCACCTGTGTCAAGTAGTGTGATGCATCGTTGTCCACCCAGTACTCCTCTTACCCTGAAAGATCCCTCTCTGAATACTCGAGAGATGTGCTGTTGGTAGGGTGGTCTCCTCTTCCTTATCTGAAGTCTCAGATGCACCATCTATCCCTGAGTCATTATCTTCTGATTGTTGCTCTGAATGATGATCGGACTCCACAGACTCATCTGCTGAAAAGTATTCCAGCTGCTTTGCTTTTCCCTAGGCAACACATTGGTGCTTAGGATCCCAAGGCTCTCGACAATAAAAACATAGCTTCTTCCTCCTGAGGTCATTCAACTGGTCCTTATCCCACATGGAAGAATTTTTGTGCTGCTGTCCAAAATCTTTATGGATGGGTCTTTTGTCCTTCTTATCTCTCCTATGCTGGAACCCCTTAGACTAAAATTTACTCTTGTAGGAGGAGTATTCCATGTCCTTAGCCTTTTTGATGGCTTCCTATAAAGTAGGTGGATTAAACCCCTTGATCCAACCCCTCAAAGGCTTGGCTAGACCATCAACAAAGAGAACAATGAGCCTACGCTTAGAAATATCTATGACCTTAATTGACAATCTCTGGAAGTCAAAGATATATGCATCTACTCCACCATACTGTCTAAGTTGCGCTAGCTCCTTAAAGTGCAACTCAGGATCTCCCTTGTCGAATCTATCAATCAACCTCTATGTAAACTCTGAATAAGAGACAATCTGATCATGGCCCAGTGTAACTAATCCGTGATACCACCATTCATGCACCTCACTGTCTAAATGCAAAGTTGCATATTCTATGGCATCCCGTTCGGTAGAAGGATTATGGCATAAATATGTATCCACTTTCTGGACCCATGCCCTAGCTGATCTCTTCCCCGATCCATCAAAATTAGGAATGCTCATCTTTCCTTTCTTCTTCTGGAGGTCCTATTTATTTGGTCTTGCTCCCGTATCACCTTGTGGCCTACTGCGTTCCCTGAATGTCAAATAAGCCTGGAAAGGCATATCAGTATGGAACCCTATATCCATCGCTCTCCAACCCCGCCAACACTGTGCATGTCGAGCCGTATCATTTGGTTTAGGTGCTCCCTCAAGTGAGTTATCCTCTCGTAAGAACTGAGGCATTAATGATCTCGTGTTGACTGAACTTGCAAATGTACGTTGCGGTGTAGCTCTATTATTCATTGAATGTTCCCCATTGTTGCCATTATTCTGATTATTCTCATTGTTACCTCTTGCATTATTTTCAGCTCCTCCATTATTATTTCCATTATTTTGACCCGGTATCAATCGGACTAAAATCTATGTCCACTTTGTCTGAGATTTATCCATCCTTTCAAGCATCTCTCGCTATCCTCTCGCCAAATCATTAATGGCATGTAGCATGCTATTCGCATCTGTCCTGTCATCACTAAATGGGTCTCTGTTTGACCTACCCTCTCTATCTCCCATGTTTTCTGCAATATTTTCCTCTTCACGAAAAGATGGTACTGGCTGCTCCTCGTGTTCCGAAGGCTCACTGTAAAGGACTAAAGGTTGTTCTTCTAGTTCTGAAGGCCACTCTTCCCACTATTCCTGTTTAGCTTCCCTTCTACGAACTCTTTCCAAATATCTCTATTCTCTAGCACTACCTCTCATAGATTTTTACACCAAATCACTGTCCGGCCATCAAAACTGACATGCAACTGAAGAACACCGACATGCAATTGAAGAACACCAACATGCAACTGTAGATATGTATTTCACAGGCTGGCAAGAAAACCAACTCTGATACCATTGTAATGTGCCGTACCTATTTGTATTTTTTAAAAGATCTTTTATGTGTTATTTTTTTTTTTGTGTTCTTATAGACTAGACAAAAGATGCAGAAGGGGGTTTCAGTTTTCCTGTAGATGTGTTGTCGTAACATACAATATACAGCATAGAATGGAAACCCAAAAAAGATACCATAGATATGAAGATAATAACAAATACCCAAATCATAAATGGGCCAAATATGAATTACTATAACATACCCATATGGAGAAATGCAACTTTGTATTAATGCTGAGTCTGGACCAGCAACTGGGTATAGCCAGAATCACTCACAACTCCATGAAAATACAAGAAATGAGCATACAATAGATATCAGCAACTAAAATAACCCTAGATGCCTCCAGATGAGCACATATGCAGCAAGAAACAATGAAGAAAGTCTCCTTCAGACCCCCACATCCCTCCAAATGGTTGTACGACCAGGCTGGGAGGTTGTATCAGCAGCAAACAACTTCAAATCAGCTTGGAAAACTTCTGTTTCTGATCTGCATTCATTTATGAGGTTAGGCGACCAAGATAGGGGAGAAAATATGCATCCATCACCACCAAAATGCACTCCCAAGAAGGTACGGCTGGCTGGTGTAGTACGGCCAACAAGGAGGTACCAAAACAGTCCACAAAATCTGCCAAAACTCACTCCAATCTGCCCTCACAATAGCATCAGCTCCTCACACAATGACTTCAAATGATATACCTCACAACCCACCAACTACAAGATTCTCAAATCCCGAACCGACACCAAACCCGAACTTACTAAAAATAGTAACGGCCAAGAGCAAACAAAGCCAACTCAGAGGGTGCCAACTGGATCCACTGACCACGAACCATAACTCCACCACAGACAAACACCTCCACGGCCAAACCAACCACAGTTCCCTAACCAAACTGCTAGTCCACGGGAACTCAATGATGGACTAACCATATATCAAGAAGGGGACATTACATCCATCCAAAACAAGGGTCAAAAGTATATAATTGATTTGGAAAACCAAGCAAAAAGAAAGGAAGCAACTTCCTCAGATTCCACGGATTCGTCGGATTCAAACTCCGAAGAAGAATGGATAGAAAAGCATGATCAGGGTCCGATGGAGCCGAATGACAAAGGAATTTTGGAATTACAGTCATGTTCGAAGGATGAAACAAATTCTCTCTGTAGCTTGTTTCACTAGAAAATGGAGGACTATGAGGTATTCTCGTCGAACTGTAATTTTATTAAGGCTATAGAGATCATCGAAGAGCAATAGATGAAGAATGGTTTCGAAAAGTTGAATACTTTGTCTATGGAACGTAGTACAAGGTTCGCAAAGGTCAACAATTCCCTCTCCTCATTGATCAATTAGTCTCACATTTTAGCATCCCGAAAGGTCTCTTTAGATAGATATCCAAATTTCCTTGGTTGGGGTTTGAAGGGTTCTGAGATCTACATGACACAAACTAGTTGTAAAACTCTTTTGGCAAAAAACCTAGAAGTTAAGAACTCTAAGCTTTGGAAAAGGGTCTAACATCCTAAATGTTGGCCTAAGGTTAATGCTTCCATGTGGCTTGCAGCTTTAAATAAATTTCTTCGTCATGATAATCTTTGAAAATGAGGGGTTTTTGGTCCGAATAGAGATGTATCCTCTGCCTTCAAGACGAAGAGTTTGGTAGACATCTTCTTTTAGCTTCCCCCTTTGCCACTTTCCTTCACCGTTTATGGTGTGATTTGTTAGGAATTTCATGCAATAATTATGAGTCTATCTAAGACTTCCTTGTGAATTAGCCACAATCTTCTTTGAAGCTAAAAGCCCTTAATTTGTTGCATGATATTGATCCTGAACTTATCTACTAGAATATCTGGTTAGAACGAAATCAGAGGATATTTGGAATGGTAGAACAGGGCATATAAGTCAAGTTTGGTTCAAAATAGTAGCCAATCTGAAAGCAACCTATCAAGTTTGGAGGTGGGAATTTAGAGTTTTGACACAACTTGGTATTCATGTGGCTTCTCCCTCTTCTGCCTCTTCCAATAGTAACCCTCGGGAATATCAACTTACTAAATGGGAACGTCCTCCTCCGAGCTTGGGTAAAATAAATGTTGATGGAGCTTCAAAAGACAATCCTGGAAATATTGGCATGAGAGGTTTTTGTCATGACCATAATAGCATGGTCAAGTTCCGATTTTCCGATAGTCTTGGTGTTGGTTCTAATAATTTTGTTGAGGCTATGGCCATTCACCAAGCTCTTTTAGAAGCTAAACTAAGGCATTTGACTCTAAAATCTTGGTTAATCATTTCAAAAGAAAGTCTTTCTCTCACTTCTAGCAGTGGTAGCTGAATGAATGTAAGAAAGACATCAACATCCTCATTCATGGTTTCAATGTTGTTAACTGGAATCATACTAGAAGGGAAGGAAATTAGGTTGCTTGGTTTTCTGCTAAATCAGCTTCTAATTGGAATGACATCAAGGTTGATACTGCAAATAACCAAGACTACCCTGCCTGGGACTTAAGCAGAGACTTTATTGATTTTGTGAATGGTGACTACAATGCCTCTTTGTGTAAGATACCCAACTAGTTCTACTAAAATTTTTCCTTAGACAAATTTACTTGCACTTAACTCATCAACTACTCAACAACTTAATGACATACATCAAAGATAACAACTTGAATGAATCAATCTTGAAGCTGGGTACTTGTCTTATTACTTGATTCAACTTATTGCAAATGTCTTATTACAAAAGATAATGCCTTCAATAGCATGATTATACAATCTTATTCAAATGGATTACAAGAGAGGCCTTGAAGCCTTGATGTTTACAATAATTCCTCAATTGATCAACTCTAGTGAACCCAATGATGTCAACTAGATGTGAAAACCTCACAATGCAACAAGGGAGCATCACCTTGTCAGTTGAGGGAGCATCACCCCAACACTTGAAACTCACAGGCCTCAAGATCACAAGCATAAAGCTTTGCAAAGAGAAATTTGCCAAAAGATTAAGATAACAAATGAATGAGAGAGCTCTTCCTTTTATAGGCATTCCAAAGGCAATGAAGGCACGTTTTTCAATGCACAAAGAGGAACCAAGGCACGTTTCCCAAGAGCATATTCCAATGGCATATCCCATTTGATGACTCCCCTCTGAGGTGGCAACCTTATCCAATGAACTGGAACGAATCACGATGTTACCACTTGGACCAATAGGAGACCAACGACTCCAGGGGCCAAAATGAAGTCATAATTGCAAGATTCTCAAGGCTAGGCGCCAACTGAAGGTAGTGGGGACTAGGATAGGTGCCTTTCCAAGCTAGGTGCTTCCTTGAGGTGGCAGAGACTTAGAAAGTGCGCCTAAGGTGTTTAGATGATAAACCTTCATGTGTGAAGCATTTAGAGTGTCATAGCAACCTTCTTTAATGAGCGCCTTGATTGGAAAACTCAAACAAACATCTTCTAACCCCTTTCTTAGCTAGGCGCATTCTGGAGGTGAAAACAGGTAGGAAGTGCGCCTTGCACGCAAGATGGCTTTCTTTGCCAATTCTTCAAGTCTTGTTGTTTTGGAAGGTAGAATGCCTCATCCTGAAGTGAGCGCCTTACTTTTCTAGTGACCTTAACATGTGAAAATGTTCATTGAAGGTTCTCTGACAACGTTTGATGCTATTTCCATGTCTAGGCGCCCATTTGAGATGGTTTCTGCATGAAACTGTGCCTCACTATAGCTAGGCGCCAATTGAAGGTTGTAGAGCCTTGGAAGTACGCCTCACTCTTAGAAAGATGACTTTGACAACCAAACCTATCAAATCACCCCTTAGGCGCTCTTTAAGATCTCAGAGTGTATATCAATTCAAGGCGCACATTTGAGCCAGTTGAGATGAAAAGGTGCGCCTTCCCTTTCTAGGCACAAATTATGGGTAGGACAAGAGGCAAAGTGCGCCCAAACTTCTTGTCGTTACTCCTTGCCAATTCATCATCCAAATCTCACAGATTATCCTCCTTTTGAACAACTTTTAACTTAATCACTTGATGGAATCACAGCTGCATTTGAGGCGCATTCTTGAGGGTAGAATCTAGGCGCTTATTTGGAGTGGTAGATCATGATATTTGCGCCTAGAGTTTTCTTGGCCAATTTCTCCGTGGATTTGCAATGCATGAGTCTTTTTGAGGGCAAAATACTATCACCTATGAAAGTGCTACTAATTGGAGTTGATTTGAAGCTCATTTCCCTTTTAGGCACAAATCTAGGATTGTAAGCTCAAGCAATGGCGCCTTGATCTCTAGGCGCCAATTCGAAGTTGTATAACATCACCCTAGCTCCTTAAGTTCTCCTTAACACAACTTGATGATTTAATCACTTAAACAAATTCACTTTGAGGATCAATCATTATTCCTTAGCAAGGTGCCATGACTGATATGAGTAATGTGCTTGAAGCGCCTTCCTAGAGACTCAAATTATGTTGCTTATTTGCTAGGCGCAAAAATACAGTCTGGAAGAGTGAGGAAGTGCGCCTAACCCACCTTGGGCATCTTTTGGACTTCAAATCCCCTTGTTAGGTGTGGAGCTTGCTCAAATATTGTTTCTCTTAACACCTTTCACTTCCAACCCTTGATTAAAGACCTCAGATCCTTAGGTGCTTATTTGGAAAGTCTGATGTGAAATTGGCACCTAGACTCCAAAGGTCAATTTCCTACTTACTTGGCTACCAAACTTAGCCAAATTTTGAGTTTCTGACTTTGTTCCTACAAAACAATAAGATTGAGTTAGTCAAAAATCAATTCATTCCCTCATCAGTTAGAATTAGCCTCCGGGAATGAAGAATAGGTTAATCCATTCTTTACTTGATGATCACGCCGGAAACGGGGACATGACACTTTGGAATCATGATTTTTGCTGTTGTGTTTCTTGCTGGTGTGCAAGTTCTTATGGTGTTCTTCCTGTTTATTACCCTATGGCTAACTTTATTATTACTATTTTTAAATGATTTTCCTATTGGTCCAATTATTTTAGGTTTTTTATACAAGGGCAAACATTACTTCTAATACTCGGAGCATGTAAAATCTTCAAGGGTATAAGGTATTATGCCCTATCTATGAGGTTTGGAGGGTTCCTCCTGTCTTGCTGATTGTCTATTTTCAGTACCTCTGGATTTTCTTGATTCTCCATAATTGGTGTGCCATGAGTTTTTTTAAGACTGGCGGACCTACTTTGTAATCAGTTGTTTTAATATATTTTTTGCCTTTATGTTAGAAAAGGAACATTAATCTTCTAGCCTCCTCAGATTAGACGAGCACCCCTACCACTAAAGACAGTAAAAGACATGCCACAATGTATCACACAAGAAGAGAAAGAAGACAGGTTGCCAGTAGGCTGAAATCCCTCACTAAAGATAATCCACCTTCTTTAGGCTTAGATTAGATGAGCAATTCTGCAGTTAAAGCTAGCACTAGATATTCCACAACATATCAAACAAGAGGAAAAAAATATAATCCAACAAGGACCATCACTTGGTTGAAATCCATCGCTCAAAGACCCTCCACCAGCTGCATATGCATACAGCTGACCTAAACATGTCACAGTATTTATGTTACGCTTCTTAACTTGTGGCCTCCATATTTTTTCTGTCCAATCTATTTGGAAACCAGTGTTCAAATGCATTTATGGTTCTGTTTTGCATCTCTTTTTCTGTATCCTATTGGAAAAGCATGAAAAGCCATGAGCCATCATTGTGCCATTATGACAAATTTTGTTGAGTAAGCTTACACACATATTGATGCTTCTTTTGGGATAGCGAGTTTGTAACAAATAAATATAAGAGTGTTTACACAAAAGAATAACATTTTAACATGAAGAATTCAGAATGTATGAATATTTTAATAATCTAACTATGGTATCAATATGAAGTACAATGCAAGTGGTCATAGCGAAGATATGGAAGACCCAAATCATTATTTGATTTAGGTGAACTTCAAAAGAGGCTTAATACGACTTCATTGTCCATTTGACCCATTCAATTCTGCCTAATATGCAAAATGCTACTTGTTGGTTTTTCTTCTGAATCAGCATTAGGGTTTGCCACTTCTAATGCACAGGCAGATTCAGCCAACTAATACAGGAGGTTGTGTTGCTCATTTGAAGGTTGTTGAAAACTGGACATTTTGGCTCTGTAATAAGATACAACTAGTTTTGGTTGCTCTGTGCAGCAAAACTTGTGAGTTTATGTATCTCCTGTTGTACGTTTTGGCATGAATCCACTGATTTCATGGTTAATCTTATATGAATAATGCTATGTTTGCATGTGTTATGCTGATTCTGTCTCCAGTTTTGCATGTATCTTTCTTCCTGCAATAGGGATGCCATAAGTATCGACAGCTTAACACTCTGTATTGGGAGATATCTGTAAGGCAAGTATCATGTGTATCCCCCTGAAATCCAGTTTTAGCTATTCATGCTGATCATTCACAGGTGTATGTCTACCGACTCCAAGCCCTGGATAGGCACCAATCTAGCTCTGTGTTGAGGTTATACACCAGGTCCAGGTTTGCATCCAAACACCATTTTTAAACCATCTCATCCTTCCACCTGTTAGTTGTAGGATTAGAAGTAGGAACCCCTGCATGCTCTCATACCTAACTAGACATATATGTCCAAGAACGTTGCCCACCTTGTGATCTATCATACAGATCTTGGTCCATACATGAGAGTATTCTGCCTGTTGTTGTCAAGTTAGATCTTTCTATCTTTGAGCTAGTCAAGGTTACATCTTGAGTTATAGGGATACCCCCCTTGGTGCGGCAGAACCAGAAGTGAAGGGGAGGAGCTCACGCAACCTCCTGTATTAGTTGGCTGAATCTGCCTGTGCATTAGAAGTGGCAAACCCTAATGCTGATTCAGAAGAAAAACCAACACTACTTATAAACTTCTTTTAGTTATATGACCACCTTGTCCATTTCTAACTGAATTATTACTTAGAC
The DNA here is from genome assembly GCA_027924645.1 of Cunninghamia lanceolata. NCBI lineage: Eukaryota > Viridiplantae > Streptophyta > Pinopsida > Cupressales > Cupressaceae > Cunninghamia > Cunninghamia lanceolata. The sequence continues at coordinate 24,018,605 of BSBN01000582.1, forward strand.
TCCTCCCTGCATTTGCTGATTACTCCAATTGTACAAGAAAGATATAGACCAGAGTTTGTACAAGAAAGATGTGCTTTTGGGTATTGTACAAGCACTGTCATGGAGTACACAATAATTCAAGTCACAGGAGAGTCCAACTGATATGATTTCACTTTTATGTGCCACATCTTTTTAAAAAGCACTTCTCTTAATTTGCAAATGGGTTATAAAGATGCCGCAATAAACAAGTTCTAAGCTGTTTTGAACTGAACGGTAGCTTGAATAATAGTTGTGCTCACATTTGAGTATAATGAGGAATTTATGGATCAATTTCTTTTCTTTGTATTCAAAACTTCTAGTAAGAGGAGATATGGAGAGTCCACCAAAACAGAAAATTGAGGATAAGCAAATAAGAATTAATAAAAGAGGATGTGGTAAAAGATAAAAGGTTGCATGCCTCTCCATCCTCCTTTATTAATTCTTCTTTATTTATTTTTTATTTTTTAGTTTCATTTGATCTTTTTATATTTTTTTGACCTCGATAGTTATTTAAGGAGTAAAATGTATAATCTAATACATCGTTTTAGACTCCTCCCTACATGTGCTGATTACTCCACCCGAGCCATCAACTGTTCACAAAACTAGCTTAAAAATATTTCCAACCAATATGGTATTATTCTATTTATAGTATTTAGTCTGTGAAAACAGAGGCAAAATTTAGAAGTCTTACCATCTCAGCAGGCAAATTGAGATCAGATGACTTGTAGCTGGGCCAGAATCCAGTAGTCAAGACCGTTACAGCCATGTCTATTCCAGGATGTATATGTTCATTATCAGGATCCCTAAGATATTCTTCAAACTTGGATTGATTCTCCTTTGCAAGCATCAAATCAGTAACCTGAGAAAAAATATACAAATCGAAAGAACAGCATGTCAACCAAGTTTCCAGCTTAAGAACAGCTTTGAGTTCTCCCCAAAGTTTCAAAAATTCATAGATACACATATTATACATAAAAGATCTTCTGTTTGGTCCATGCAGTGCATGCCAAGATTTAATCAAATGGTCACCTACAACATACCATTCCTTCCATCTTTGAAGTGAACTGACCTCCAAATTGCTGCTTTAGTTTTGTTAAGAAACTCCGTTCATGATCATCATTTGCACTTTTATCAAATAGAAGCCTGCGGGCTAGTTTTTTCCTAAAAATTTGGAAACAATTAATACACTTATTGGCAGAATGAATAATAGAGTTTAAAGAAACTCTATACCAATTGTGATGCCAATATCACATAATCCATGAGACATTCTGTTTTTAAAATACACTACATCAATTGGCTTTAAGTTAAAATATACTAAAGGAAAACACCTTTTTATGACACATGAAAAAGAAACCATGACTCCAGAAAAGATATATGTACAGTATGCAATTGAACCTTGTCAGTGACCATCAGAATTCTACCTTTCGGGTTAAAAAACATTTTAGGAGTATGTTACTGATATAGAAGAGAAAAACAAATGTTTATTTTTTATTTATATTTAAAATAAAAAGAGTTGTTTCCACAACAAAAGGTAATGTCACTGGTACAAGTATTGTATATCTAAGTTAGGTGAAGGTATGAACAGGTGTAAGTTAGGACACTTGGCAGGGATTTTTCTGGAAGACTGAGAAAGCATCAGGCACAAATGTGTCTGTAACAAAACACCAATTCATTTTCCAAAAGATTGGAGTAATATTTTCCAATAATCCTGCAGGAAATGTTTTTGAAACAATCCAGAGTTTCAATTTCAAAATCTCTCCCACATAAAAATGCAATTGACTATCTTAAAAGAAATATGTATTTACAAGTACGAACATGTTCTTGTGCAGATGTGCACACAATATTTCTCACTACTGTTTGTCAATCAAGAGCTACCGAACAATCCCAATCAGTAATATATAATAACAGCATGTCAGAATAAGGAAACAATATATGTCTTTCCATCTACTCCTTAAACAGGTTTTCCATCATTACATGGTATATTCAAACTTGATACAGACTAGGCCAGTCAATTTTGGACTCGGTATTGGATTCAGCAAAAAAAAAAGGGCAATTTTGAGTCGGTTCTAAAATTTAAATTGTTTTATTTTTAATTGGTTCTTTTGTTTTTTTTTCTGTTATTTTTTAGCACACGGTGTCGAGATTCACAAGTTTCTGCAGACTCCTGAATCCCAACAGAAAGACACACCAAGTCTGCAAGTCACTTCATTTGAGCTAACAAATCCCTGCTTGACTCGTGAGTTGGCAAGTATTCACCTATTCTTGTGTCTAATAATTATGGTCCATGTACACAACTTCAACCTCTTTCCACAAAAGAAAGTTTAAATAAATTGGAAGCATTTTGGACAACTGTTTTGTTTAGATGCTCAAAGAATACTGAAAAATTTATCATAGGTTAGCTTGTATAGCCAATGGATTCAGAAAATGAATTTTAAATCCTTCAGAAAGTATATGTCGGAGAACATACCTATAAAATTCTGCAAAGAGATCTTTATCACTAATGTATGCAAGAAGCTTTACCACCTGTAACATTTATAAGTGATGCAATAAGAACTTGAATAACATAAGTACTTTGTAACCTAAATAGTTCAGAATAAAAAGAAGCCACCTTCTCAAGTGTGTCTTCAATGGCTTCATTGCTTAGTTTTTCACTGCCACCTTTTTTTAATATGTTGTCACAAAATGTGGCCAGCAATTCTGCACTTGTGCTCCCTGCAACTCCTTTATTGCAAAACACCTCGAATGCTTCTTTTAGTGCCTAATCAAGTTTAAGAAAATAATATAATTCAGGTATAGCACATCAGTAAAGAAATTTACTCTAAAACAAATACAAGTAAAGAGAAGCGCAGTAAATAATCATAGGCTCAAACTAACCTTGTGAAAAAGTGAATGGTTAACAAAGCACATACTGACATACTGCATGTACTTGTCATGTAATTCAATAACCTCCCACACAAATGCCTGAAAATCAATTGAGAATTAAAATAATAAGTAGACTTGAAAACCTTACTATTATAAATTTATAAGTGATACAACAAACAAAAAAGACTACAATATATTATTTCCTATGAAATACTGCTTAATTTTTCTTTACAATGAAACTAAGCATATCATTGTCCAAAACCAGCAAATCTGTAGAATATGTATATTGAAGGTGGAAACTAAGGATCAAGTGATCACCAGATGTCAAATAAATATTGGAAATTAAAGTCTGTTTATAAAGTCGTTGATTATTTATTTAAAGTAATCTTGTGATGTTCCTTACTTATATTCAAGCCACAATTATTAAATATTCAATGCCAAAAATAGATCCACGAAATAAGTATCAAACTGAAAATGAATTTAATGTCTTCACTAATAAAAGATTACAATGCTGATGTAAATATGCCAACACATATGGATATTTTCAGCTCAATGGCTGATACAATGCAAGATTACTATCTATCTCCAAGTCGCTGTCCTAGAAGTGGAGGTCGCTGCCCCGTAACAGCTCCAAAGAATGATTTGCCACCCTCCAAAGGCTCTCTCCTAGGGTTCACTGCCTCCAGAAGGGCATTCGCTGCCTTAGAAGAGGGTTCGCTGCCCTTGAATCTGCTATGTCTCCTCCAAATCAGGCCTCAAAACAGGTTCGCTCCCTCTGCAAGTCTTCTCCAATGCATTCACTGCCCTCAAGAAGGTGATTCACTGATCTCCAAGGGTTTATTGGCTCCTTCAACTAATTCGCTGCCCTAGAGTAATCTTCAATAACTCAGATCTGCAATTTGGAACTGTATCATAAGCAAAGAAAGTCAATGATGAATGCCTTCTCCTTATTGCTGTAGCTCTGAAATGATGCCTCAATGGCTGCTCTAAATCAGATGAAAAGAGTGCTGATGCTTCTCCAAGCCAATTGCACAATCTGCCCAAGTATAAGGCTTCTTCCAAGCTGATCTGCATTAAAGCTCCATGGATGAGGTCATCTCCATCATTCTTGAGGGGCCATCTCCTCAAGTAGACCAAAGGATTCAATCCCTTAGACTTAACTGTAAAAATCAGACTGAAACAAGTCCATGTGATGATCCAAATAAGCTCTCCACAACTTGTATTTATATGCCTCCTCAAAGATCTTCTAGAGAATTCTATATGTAGGAGCCAACATCCTCTAGGGGGTTGGCCTTCTAGAAGGACTACTAATTTATGTTAATTTTCCCAACATAGGCAAACCTCTCCAAGGCAAGTAGGTCGACCAAGGGACCACAAACGCAAGTCATACTTATTTATTGAATTTTCTTTGAGCCACAAATGGAATTCTTTACCAAGTCGGCCAACATGAAGGATGAGTGCCAAGAGTCTAGGTCGGCCAAGATGGGAGATGAAACCAATGCAAAAGCATGCCCTCCAAGTCGGCCAATATGGACAGAGTATGGAGAATGAAGAAATACCATCACCAAGTCGGCCACCCACATGAATATATGACATCGGGCAAGGAAACCACATGGAATGAGTCATCAAGTCGGCCTCAAAAGGATACGAATGCATGAAAATGGACCCAAGTCGGCCTCTTGAAAATGGGGACATGACAGTCCTCCCCTCCCGAGATTGCTTGCCCTCAAGCAATGACAAGTGTGTATACTGTAAACTCTCGTGAACTCGACCATGTCTCAATGATACAAATGTGAACTCCATGATTGCCCCAGTAACCCTGACGATGGAATCTCCAAAACACCAAAGGTGTACTGATGCAAAGTATCCAAATGATGAAATCCAAATGCCAATGTGAAACCATGTGAGGCTCCGGAGAATATGAATTATCCAAATCAGGTACCATGAAGTGATAGCATCTGTGTGTGTGTGAAGCTCAAGCCTTGGCCTTGAACTCCCGTGACAAGCTCTCCAAGTGAATGAATCCAGAGAAGATAATATGCGGAAAACAATATGCCCAGATGTTACTCTATCTCCATAACCCATGAGATCCTTAGACTGTCCCAGAGTGAGATAAAGCACAGGTCGGAGACCATAAGTGACCATTCCCAGAATGGGGATATAACAGTCCCCCCATCTCAGGAATTGCTTGTTCTCAAGCAATGACAAGTGGGAATACTATGAGATAATGTCAAGTGACAAGTACCTCCATCGTCTCACATGTCTGGCAACTGGTCTTCCAAACCACGGGTGGTTGCATCCTCCATGAAGCACGTGCGCAACCACAAGCACAATGACCTCCAATGCTCCCAAGGTGCCACCTCCTGAGAGATAAAAGCAGGTCCATCTAGGAGTGTGATGCAAAATGTGATACTTCTGCTATGCTACTCTTATATGCTCATCAACACTCCAATGTAGTGTGCCAACCATGTCACCACCCGGATCCCAAGTCATCCAGTCAAATATGAAGAGGAAAATGCATCTCATAGTGTGATCATCAATCCAAACTTCCTTTAGCCTCACATCAAAGTGCAATATCCTCAACCTAGGCAACTCCATGTATGAAGTGACCCCTCCAAGGTAACTAGTGCGAACTAGGACAGCTAGCTCCTGGCTGAAAGTCTCCAAATGGCAACCACTTATTCCTCCCAAAATAGATGGTGAAGAAGTACCATCCAAAGACGACTCTCCAAAGATGCAGAGGTAGTACAATACCCAAGCAAGGACCAACAACATGAAACCCATGCACCATGCAATCGTGTCTATCCTCCAAATGTGCCAATCAACATCATGTGCTAGGACATCACACATACCCCCGACTCTAAACCCTAACACCTCGAAAGTAGACATAAGAACAACCTCATACCTTGGTGCAAGTGTCACACATACCTCTAAAGTGTACTCTTCCAATACATGAGTCTCCATAGACAAATATAGGGCAAGTGAAATCCTGATATGAGTGGCTGATCCACTAATTGTAGCCTCCAATGCAAGTACCTTGGTGTCATGCTTCAATAGACCCGGATATGGGGCAGCCTCCAAAGCTACCAAAGAATCCATAGGATAGGAGAGTTGTTCCATAGAAACATTCGACTCTACAGCTCTATACTCCTCTGTTGTTTGAGTGAATAATTCATGATGCAAATCAGATGCAAAAATTTCTGAGTCATCCCTTTTAACTTGCCCATTCAAATCTGCATTGTCTTTATGTCCTCTTGTCTCCATGCACTCCTCCTTTGGAAGGAAGAAGGATCTCAGGTGTGCTTCACTTTGTCTCCTTACTTGGTTCAGCTGTTCCCATTTAGCCTTGACCTCATGAAGGTGCTGTCTTGCTTGGGCAGAGACTAACCTTGCTTCCTTTGCTCTTTGCACCCATTTGTCACACAATACTTGAGTCCTCTTGACATCTGCCCAGGTCTGATATAGAAAATCAGAACTATTATGACTAGAATTTCTTACAAACTCCTCATGTTCAACTCCCAAATTGAGAGTGTCAACATTGGAGAGTTCATTCATATCCTTTTCCTCATGAGTGGTAGCTGAGATCTCATGATTTTGCCAAGTTGTAGGGCTGTCATCAAACCAATCAGTTATAATGTCATACCACACCAAATAGTAGTCTTCCATTTCATTTGGAGCTGATCTATCATGAGTCTCCCAATGAGAATCATTTTCCTCCAGGCTGATCCTTTTGGTTGTCACGTTGTGATAAGGTGAAATACTGCTGTTACAATCAGAGCCCTTTCCTTCACCTGTATTCTCTTCTTCATGTAAAATATATGCCTCATAGCTGATCTTTTCTGTGTATGCCTGATTATAACAATCTGAAATCTCCTCACCCATCATGGCTGATGTGTCTTCAATTTCAACCTTGGAATCATCTTGGAATGCATCAAATTCTTCATCTCTTGCTTGCCCAATAGTCTGATTTTCTGATTTGTTCTTTGAGTAGTGAAGTATGCTCAATTGTAGGGAAAGATCAGCAACCTTCCTAACTTTGTCTTGTACCAACTTGACAGTTATGTCCCTTTCTTGGAGTAATTGCAAGTAGTCTTTTCTTATCAGCTCTAAAGCTTCTTTAGAGGAATGCAAAGGTGTATAAGAAATTCTTCTTGCCACCTCATCTGCACCTTCCTCAAGTGTGAATGTCCACAAAAGGTCTTCGAGTTGCCTTTGAGCAGAATCTATCCTGGACAATGCATGGATTACTTTGTCTCCAGTCACCTCTAAAGGATGAAGCCCGTGAGTCCCATCATCTCCCTTTGATATTTCTGACTTGTGACCATGATCACACTGCTCCAAATCAGTTCCATGAGTGAAGTCTAAATCATCATTAGGTTTGGGCAAGGGATCTCCATCAAAGTAGTGAGTGGAGTCTACAACCATGTGATCTTCCATGTGTAATTGAATATCATCAAGAGTAGATCCTTCTTTTTCCTTTGCAGCATCCATCTTGGATGATGAGCAACATGCCATTCTTAGTTGTTCACATAGATCACCAATTTCCATCTCCTTTTCTTCAATTACCTTGGTGGCTTGGTCTCTGTCCTTGAGCAATTGTAAGTATTCCTCCTTCGTCCTTTCAATTGCCTCTTTGATAGGCTGCAACTGTACATGAGATACTCCAGCCTAAATCCTATTGTGTTTTTCCTTCCGTTGTGCTTCCCATATGAAGACTTCAAGAGCTGTGTGAGTACTATCAATTCTTGTCAATGCTTGTACAATCTTGTCATCCGAAATCACACTTTGATCCTTGCAACCTTGTGATGCCATAAGCTCATAATCAACTCCATTTGAATAGCTTGTGCTGCCACCTAAGGAAATTTCTGATTCTTCTTCATGGGAATCGTTAGTGTCCTCATGCCCTTTAACTTGTTCATTACAAACTGAAATTTCTGGTTTATGTGTATGAACATAACTACTTTCCACTCCATTCACATCACCAAAGGAATCGGGATGAAAAGATAGTGAAGCATTATTGGACTCATCATAAGAATGCATACCTTCAATCATGGCTGGTTGGTCTTCACTTTGTACTTGCTCTTCACCTCGGCCTTCAATGGATAAGTTTTCTTCATCTTGTGATAATTCTTCAACCTTGTCCTCATGTGGTGGAATTGGGACTGTGTCTTCTTCAGGGCTGGAAGCCTATTCTTCAAACTCCTCATGAAGATTCCTAACAACCTCCTGGCCAAACAGCTCATCAGCTATCTTGTGATATTTCTCCATTGCATATTCAGTCTTGAATCTATTTGTAGGGTGCATATCTATGAATGTCTTGAAGGATACTTTGTCCTTGACACGCTGGGGCAGATTATGAAATTCTTCAATCAGTCTGAGTACTAAGGCTACATCCTCTCCATGCCATCTTGTTGGTAACCTGGTATCATGAGTACTTTCCTGTGGCCTGTATAGGTCTTGATTGTTGTTTGTCTTGTTCATCCAAGTTCTACACATCCTCTCAAGCTTCTCTTTAGACCTCATAAGATCCCGCCATATTTTCTCCACGCTCTCTTTGGGTGTGCCGCCATGTCTTCTATCTTCCATGTCTGCAGATTGTTTACTGCCTAATGATTCTACTAGTATCCATACAGAGTAAACAAGAAAGATATTTGCACTATCATAGTGTACTAGAATGAATTACATTGTACGAGAATGACAACATAGAATTGATATTCAGAACTTCAACTGCATATATTGATTCAAAACAGCAAGTACAATAACAATCCAAAAACTCCCTCCCCCTACAATGGACTAACTGTTGATGTGTTTTTTGTGCACGTGCAAACTCAGAAAAAAAATACCGATGTATTCTATCCTCTCTTGAACAAAGTCTCTCAAAGGCTAAACAATGTGATCCAATGAGACAACTCCAAGGTTCCAGATGTCAGGTCTTGACTTGCAATGGATAGACTCAGTAGTTGATGTGATTTGTTGGTAATCACAAAGGGACTTACGCTGAATTTACTCCTTATTCCAACCAAATGAGTTATTTTCCTTCTTGTGAAGTGGAATTGACTCTAACTGACTACGAAAAAAGAAAAGGACAAGGGTTTAGAAAGCTATTCTAAGGACAATGATATAATGAAATATGCCAAGATAGACAAACTCCTCATGAAACCAGACTTCGCTTCGCCATGAGAACCAACAACTACACGAAGCCGGTGCAATCTTCTAAGGAAACTCAAGGATTTTCATGTTGCAAATCTCCATCCAAACACCCACAGCTGGCGCAGCTTGAACAAGCATTCACAACCGAACTAAAGAAAATGAAGGTTCAGTCTAACTTTGCAAAGTGGGTTGCCTTTGACAATCCACGAAAAGTATGAACCAGAAGAAGTCATCAAATATCTTTACATATATTCATTACATCAATGCACTTCTAATCTATTTCTAAGCTACTTGGAAACATTTCTCCATCATATTCAAGAATTTGAAACCATGCTAATATTCCATCACCACACAAATCACTATGAGAACCAACAATGAGCTTGTATTGATTTTGGAAATGTATTTTTACAACAATTTCATGTCTCTTCAATGACTTCGAAAAGTCTCCTCTAATCTAACTCTACTCTAACAGCATCTACTCCTACTCCTTCATTCCTACTTTCTCTGATAATCTCCCCCTTACAAATGAGAGAAATTGGCCCTTTTATAGACCTCAAAATTACACGAATGGCCAGGATTGATTTGAGAATCAATGGCCAAGATTTTGACAACAATGCAGTTTGTTACAAAATTTGCTATTTTTAGAATCATTGGATGCAGACGGATGATGTGGCAGACTGTGATTGCATCAATGTTGTGCACGTGCCACCTCAGCATCGAACAAACTGGTTTGATTTTCTTTGTGTTCATATTGCTCAGAATGTTTTCCCAGATTTTGTCATCTTTTGGAGTAGTATTCGAATTTGGATTTTCAGCTCTGGAACTTGGCTGCTTTGATATTGAAAACTTGAGGAAATTTGTCGAATTTCTTGTTGTCAATCATGCAATTGTACTTTATGGATTTATGATGTACTTGCTCATTTCTCTTCTTGCAACATTCTTGTTTTCATGAAGGGTCCTAGCTCTGGATGGTGCAAGTAGAAGATGCTTTATACATGAACTCTTGGGGTAGATTTGTATGTGCTGGATGTTTCCTATCTTTGCCTTGGAAGCTTGAACGTGCAAGATGCGGTGGATACCTGGATCATGTTCCTCCTTTTCTTTGATGCCTTTTGATCCTTTTTGAAGTGAAGTCTTCTCCATGATTTTGAGTCATACTCCTCCATCTTTGGAATTTTCTTTATGCAAACTTTTTGCTACCTCGGCAACTTTGAAATAGCCTCCTCGCCCTACATAATGAAACATCACAAATTATCCACATAATAATGCTTGATAACATCATCGTGTGAAATTTGCTGACTTAGATGCATGTGGGAGATAGCCTAGGAAAAGCACAAGTTTCATGTAGGCATGTGTAAAATGTGAATTGCAAAGGCTTAATAAATCTGCACCTAAAGTCATCTAGGTTGGCTTTTTTTTTTTTACAATATTTTTAAGTTTTCAATGTTAAATGTTTATGATTTAGTCCTTTCTAGGCCGACCTTTCCACAAGCTTGGCGCTGATTGTATGTGTGTTTGCATGTAGGAGAGAAAGCGCATATTTTAGACTGAGGTGCACAAGGAGAGGAGGCACACATTTTGTGTATGAGTGTACTGAGTGGTTTATGCAAGAGCATGTTAGAAGTGCGCTTAAAAGGGGAAGCGCTGGTTTTATGTATTTGCACACTCAATGTTTATACAGAGTCTTAGTGAAGGTGTGCATAAGATTAAAGCGTTGATTCTCTGCATGTGTATAGTTTGCTTTATGCATGGATATGCTAAGAGTGCGCCTGGAAGAGGAAGCGCTGATTTGACAGGAGTATGTATGGCGTTCAACTTTTACACCTTACAAGGTCTTTGATAAGGTGCGCTTTGAATGGCCCTTTTAGGTGATCATGTATAATCTGAATTTTGACTATTACAAACCGACTTTTCCCTTGCACTTGGGCGGATCCTCAGTCCATTAAGGATGATGTGGCAGATACATTTAGACAAACATCACAAGTTTGCAAGGTTTCCTTGAATATGCATTCATTGCGAATGACGTTTGGAAAATGCGGATTACAAAGGGACTGTGAAAGTCTGCTTGAGGCAGAAGTTTTAGAATATCATGATGAAAATGCGTTTAAGCAAACTTTCAAATGCTCTATGTATAGTGTCGGTGATGCAGAATGAGTAGACGTTTAAATCAATCTCGTGCCTAAGCGGGCCTTTCGAATCTTTAAGGAATGATTCTAAACTTAGCAAACACTGGCCGATTTCAAATTTGTGAGCAGGCTTTTAAGACTTCCGCGGGCATTGGAAGAAAATGCGATTACCACTTTTAAAACTTTAATGAGCACTGCCTAAATTGGTCATATCTCCATTGCACGCTCGTTTCAACGGATCATTATGCATTCTGCGGTGCAACTAAATTTAGCAAGATAACCAGAATAGCCTCTTAAATACTCTAAGGACCCTTTAAGGCGATGAGCAGACATTTTGAAGCTCAAGGCATAATGGGAATAATTCCAACGGGTTTCTTCAAGCGAAACTTGTGGGGCGAATGAATAATCTGATATGCTATGTAATACTCTGACCACCCATACGCATTGCAAGGTAACCCAAATTGTCTACTCAAGCGGGCATTTTGAAGCTCAAGGCATTAAAGTAGCGAATACATATGCAAAGGACACCAATAGGTCCGCTTGAGCGGAGATTAGAAACTAGTGCGGAAAAAGAAAAAAAACGAATATTGCAAAGGGCTAACTAAAGTCCGCTTGAGCGGAGAGTTAAACATGCTATGCATACATATCGACCTTTGATCACATACTTCGAAGTGAACCCTTTTGACCGTTCATGGATGCTGACCATAAGATTGGAGCGGAAATTTCAACGCAGTATGCATAAACAATGTTAGAGCAGACCTTTGACCAAGCACGCTCACGCAATATTCTCAATGCTTAAATATTAAGAAGACCTTTTCCCTCCCACACTAAGTTTCAAACCTCAAATTCCCACCTGCTCCCTTATTTGCCGGGAAATCTGTGTAAAACAATACCCAAAACTCAAAATTGAGGAGGTGTCCCTATCAACGATGGGGCGATGTTGAGATGACGTCACAACATCTAGCACCAATTCGAATAAATGTTCCTAAACATTTCAACAATAAAGACCCAATCCAAACCCAGAAACGTCAGACAATACTTTTAAAGTCATCAACCCTTTAGGAAACGCACTCAAAAGGGAAGAAGAATCATAGATTGGATCGAGACACTTCATAGTTAAATATTTCCAGAACAGTGATTAAAATAAAATCTCAAGTGTTCCAAAGATAAACAAGAATCACAACTTCAAAATTCCTGCGTACACCCACACATTAGGCAAAATAAACATGCATACTTGATCAAAGAGTCAAAATCAAAAGCTTAGCACAACCATTCATATCCCGAAGATCCAAGTGTGTGCAATTGAGTTCATTCCCACCCATCAGCAACTAAGATCACCTCAGTTCCTCCGCATTAAGCTACGTGATTAGTACACACCTCATGAACTACCTGGACATGGCCTCGCTGCCAACGAGTGTCTATAGCCCCGATAGGTTTGTCTCGTAATTCCACTCAAGCAGAGCCCTACTACTGGTCAGGCGTCCATAGCCCCGGTAAAGATTACTCAATTGTCCATCTAACTGAGTTATAGTGTGTGATTTGTGATTTTCTTTTCATTTCTTTTCTTTTTCTTTTCTTTTGATTTTCAATAAGCTTTTACTTAGAAGAGTACAATGTAGTACCGCTACGTGATAACTCAGCTAGCTGGGTGTGGACTTACGATGGCGGCAAAGGTGGACCTTTAGATTTTTCACTTAATGCGAGATCACAAAGATTCACTTAGGTACCTCTAGATTTTTAAAGCGTGAAAAGATATAAGATCTCAAAACAATTCAAGTCCTTCTAAATAGTCGATTTATCTTCCAAGAACAAGCAACATGCCATTCAAACACTAACAATGGAGTCCACAATGAATCCATCCATCTGACGCAAGTTTCTCAAAGGAAAACTAAGAGGTTAATAAACAGATTAAGATTTGGCATTTTAAACATGATAATCACAAGATGTCAGTGTGAAGACACAATATATGATTCCCTTCCGAGTCAAGTACAAATCCTAACTAGTTGATAAAGCTAAAGAAAATCACCTTCGGATTCCAAAGAATTTCATGAACATTTATCAAAGAAATGAACTAACACTTGATAAGAATCAGGCTAAATGTGCTTTCAAAGATAACAATGCCCATTTCACTAACGAGAAACCCACGAAAGAAAACCTAAACTAAAGCAACAACCTAAGCTACGGAAAGCAAACTAAACTAGAGACTAACAAAACACGGCAAACTACTCGAAAGCAACAGAAAGGAAAACCTACTCTAAGAAAGCTATGTACAAAGAGCAGACATGACTCAAAAGACCCAGATATATACAAGACCTCGAATGATTTCTCAAAATGAAAAGCAACAATAAGGCACACGTGATAGTTCAGATTTTGGCAAATTTGTCCTTGAATTTGGAGAAAATTCTCTCACAACACAATCATTGAATTCAGAAAAAAGTTTGCACAAAATCAGCAGTTGTGGCGACTCATTCGGACCATGATTAATCCATATGCAAGTTGTTTTTCCAAAATTTCCATAATCAAATTCATACTCTTCACATTCACAATTTGGAAATTCATGATCTTCAAATTCGTAATCTTCATCACTAGGAGCAGGGAAAGATACAACCTCATGGTCTTCATCCTCAAGTAGCAATTCTCGTTTGTCGCTCATCAACGCGTCGGGAGGTCGAAGTTGATGATGGATCATCCCACTCGCATTCGTAACATGCAAATCAACATTATAATCAATAGTGGGCATATCAAAATGAAAAGGTGAAAATAATGGAAATTTAGAAGCATGGAACATTTCACCTGTTAATTCATCATAGATTTTCAGCAACGGATCCAGCATCAATTTGAATTGTTTTGTATATTTGGCCTCCATTTCTTTAACTTGTTCATTTTGGGATGACTTTGGCTGTACTTCATCTATGAGAGCGTTGAGCGTCCCTTCGAATTGCACTTGATTGTCAGGCTTGTGGATGATGGTTTGCAACACATCTTCTTGATCACTTCCCTTATCAAGGCTTCTTAATACTTCTTGTAATTCCTTCTCAATGATCTTTTCTAGCAACATGGATGAATATGTAGCAAGGAATTCTTCTTCTTGCAATGAACTTGATTCACTTTCTTCTTTGATGGAGGAATCAACATCTTGTTCTTCAATTACCTTTGTTTGGATGTCTTCTATTACTTTTTCAACTTCTTCTGCAGGAGGTTCGTTCTTACTTGGAAGAAGGTATGCAAACGGACCCTCCACTTGATTATTAAGTTCACTTGTGCTATCTTCACTTATGAATAACATGGGAACATCTTCTTCTTTGCGTAGTGAATTGATTTCTTGAAGACATTTGCTCCACGAGTCGTCTAATCTCAATTGCATTTTGGATTCTTCTTCCAACCTTAATTCTTCCTTCACTTGATGAACAACTTCCTGACAAGATGAACACATGAGTTCTGAATGAGTGGTGTTGTGAATCCTGCACCAACCACCTGGAATCAACATTTCTTCTATGGGCAGGTCCTTCTCAGTACTTAGTCTCTTCTTGATCATTTCCTTAAAACTTATGAAGAACTCTCTTTCATCAAACAAGGCTTCGGGAAGCATCTTTGTAGAAACAATTGGCTCATGTACCTGTGAGAAAGAAATTTTTTCTTGCAATGCTAATTCCATCCTTGATAGAAAAGTTAGGCAATACAGTTCCTTGTGTCCATTGGTAACATGAATTCTACATCTCTTCCTTGATGCGAAGTCACCCAAACTCTTAGGATAGAGTTGTGCATTCAAAGTCCACCAAAGCTGAAGAATATCATCTTGAGGATGATCATATTGCTGCCCACAACCATGAAACTGTTTCTCATATGTTGAGAAATCCATCCTTGTTTTTGGTATTTTTCAATTTTTTTTTTTACTTTTTTGGTTTTTTTGAAGTTTTATACTCTTTTTTTTTTAAATTTTTGGCATAAAAGAGATCTAACAAATCTCAAATTTGGCTTTGAAAGCTCACCTAGTTCCAATTCCACAATTTGGAGTTCGTTCGCGCACTCGGAGTGAAAGAAGTACTATAAATTTCTTGTTCGTGCCCTTTTATCCTGAGTTGAGATGTATGAAATTCTTTGTTCTGGCCTTCTCCTCACTGAATTTTGTTGAGCAATGAATGATAAAACACCAGAATATGCTTGGAACAAATGCAGCAATTCGCTATTCTCGCCCTCCTAGCGCTAATTTTGTTGATGTGTTTTTTGTGCACATGCAAACTCAGAAAAAAATACCGATGTATTCTATCCTCTCTTGAACAAAGTCTCTCAAAGGCTAAACAATGTGATCCAATGAGACAACTCCAAGGTTCTAGATGTCAGGTCTTGACTTGCAATGGATAGACTCAGTAGTTGATGTGATTTGCTGGTAATCACAAAGGGACTTACGCTGAATTTACTCCTTATTCCAACCAAATGAGTTATTTTCCTTCTTGTGAAGTGGAACTGACTCTAACCGACTACGAAAAAAGAAAAAGGACAAGGGTTTAGAAAGCTATTCTAAGGACAATGATATAATGAAATATGCCAAGATAGACAAACTCCTCATGAAACCAGACTTCACTTCGCCATGAGAACCAACAACTACACGAAGCCGGTGCAATCTTCTAAGGAAACTCAAGGATTTCCATGTTGCAAATCTCCATCCAAACACCCACAGCTGGCACAGCTTGAACAAGCATTCACAACCGAACTAAAGAAAATGAAGGTTCAGTCTAACTTTGCAAAGTGGGTTGCCTTCGACAATCCACGAAAAGTATGAACCAGAAGAATTCATCAAATATCTTTACATATATTTATTACATCAATGCACTTCTAATCTATTTCTAAGCTACTTGGAAACATTTCTCCATCATATTCAAGAATTTGAAACCATGCTAATATTCCATCACCACACAAATCACCATGAGAACCAACAATGAGCTTGTATTGATTTTGGAAATGTATTTTTACAACAATTTCATGTCTCTTCAATGACTTCGAAAAGTCTCCTCTAATCTACCTCTACTCTAACAGCATCTACTCCTACTCCTTCATTCCTGCTTTCTCTGATAGTCTCCCCCTTACAAATGAGAGAAATTGGCCCTTTTATAGACCTCAAAATTACACGAATGGCCAGGATTGATTCGAGAATCAATGGCCAAGATTTTGACAACAAGGCAGTTTGTTACAAAATTTACTATTTTTAGAATCATTGGATGCAGATGGATGATGTGGCAGACTGTGATTGCATCAATGTTGTGCACGTGCCACCTCAGCATCAAACAAACTGGTTTGATTTTCTTTGTGTTCATATTGCTTGGAATGTTTTCGCAGATTTTGTCATCTTTTGGAGTAGTATTCGAATTTGGATTTTCAACTCTGGAACTTGGCTGCTTCGATCTTGAAAACTTGAGGAAATTGTCGAATTTCTTGTTGTCAATCATGCAATTGTACTTTATGGATTTATGATGTACTTGCTCATTTCTCTTCTTGCAACATTCTTGTTTTCATGCAGGGTCCTAGCTCTGGATGGTGCAAGTAGAAGATGCTTTATACATGAACTCTTGGGGTAGATTTGTATGTGCTGGATGTTTTATATCTTTGCCTTGGAAGCTTGAACGTGCAAGATGCAGTGGATTCCTGGATCATGTTCCTCCTTTTCTTTGATGCCTTTTGATCCTTTTTGAAGTGAAGTCTTCTCCATGAATTTGAGCCATACTCCTCCATGTTTAGAATTTTCCTTATGCAAACTTTTCGCTACCTCGGCAACTTTGAAATAGCCTCCTCGCCCTACACAATGAAACATCACAAATTACCCACATAATAATGCTTGATAACATCATCATGTGATATTTGCTGACTTAGATGCATGTGGGAGATAGCCTAGGAAAAGCACAAGTTTCATGTAGGCATGCGTAAAATGTGAATTGTAAAGGCTGAATAAATCTGCACCTAAAGTCATCTAGGTAGGCTTTTTTTTTTTTTACAATATTTTTAAGTTTTCAATGTTAAATGTTTATGATTTAGTCCTTTCTAGGTCGACCTTTCCACAAGCTTGGCACTGATTGTATGTGTGTTTGCATGTAGGAGAGAAAGCGCATATTTTAGACAAAGGTGCACAAGGAGAGGAGGCACACATTTTGTGTATGAGTGTACTGAGTGGTTTATGCAAGAGCATGTTAGAAGTGTGCTTAAAAGGGGAAGCGCTGGTTTTATGTATTTGCACACTCAATGTTTATACAGAGTCTTAGTGAAGGTGTGCGTAAGATTAAAGCGTTGATTCTCTGCATGTGTATAGTTTGCTTTATGCATGGATATGCTAAGAGTGCGCCTAGAAGAGGAAGTGCTGATTTGACAGGAGTATGTATGGCATTCAACTTTTACACCTTACAAGGTCTTTGATAAGGTGCGCTTTGAATGGCCCTTTTAGGTGATCATGTATAATCTGAATTTTGCCTATTACAAACCAACTTTTCCCTTGCACTTGGGCGGATCCTCAGTCCATTAAGGATGACGTGGCAGATACATTTAGACAAACATCACAAGTTTGCAAGGTTTCCTTGAATATGCATTCATTGCGAATGACGTTTGGAAAATGCGGATTACAAAGGGACTGTGAAAGTCTACTTGAGGCAGAAGTTTTAGATTATCATTATGAAAATGCATTTAAGCAAACTTTCAAATGCTCTACGTATAGTGTCGGTGATGCAGAATGAGTAGACGTTTAAATCAATCTCGTGCCTAAGCAGGCCTTTTGAATCTTTAAGGAATGATTCTAAACTTAGCAAACACTGGCCAATTTCAAATTTGTGAGCAGGCTTTTAAGACTTCCGCGGGCATTGGAGAAAAATGCGATTACCACTTTTAAAACTTTAATGAGCACTGCCTAAATTGGTCATATCTCCATTGCACGCTCATTTCAACAGATCATTATGCATTCTGCGGTGCAACTAAATTTAGCAAGATAACCAGAATAGCCTCTTAAATACTCTGAGGACCCTTTAAGGCGATGAGCGGACATTTTGAAGCTCAAGGCATAATGGGAATAATGCCAACGGGTTTCTTCGAGCGAAACTTGTGGGGCAAATGAATAATCTGATATGCTATGTAATACTCTGACCACCCATACGCATTGCAAGGTGACCCAAAATGTCCGCTCAAGCGGGCATTTTGAAGCTCAAGGCATTAAGGTAGAGAATACTAATGCAAAGGACACCAATAGGTCCACTCGAGCGGAGATTAGAAACTAACGCGGAAAAAGAAAAAAAAATGAATATTGCAAAGGGCTAACTAAAGTCCGCTTGAGCGGAGAGTTAAACATGCTATGCATACATATCGACCTTTGATCACATACTTCGAAGTGAACCCTTTTGACCGTTCATGGACGCGGACCATAAGATTGGAGCGAAAATTTCAACGCAATATGCATAGCCAATGTTAGAGCAGACCTTTAACCAAGCACGCTCATGCAATATTCTCAATGCTTAAATATTAAGAAGACCTTTTCCCTCCCACACTAAGTTTCAAACCTCAAATTCCCACCTGCTCCCTTATTCGCCGGGAAATCTGTGTAAAACAATACCCAAAACTCAAAATTGAGGGGTCCCCATCAGCGATGGGGCGATGTTGAGATGACGTCACAACATTGACAAGTACATATAAAGTCCATGGACGGTTGCCAACCGTCGCCAACCGACGTACCGATCGGGAGTAACTACTCACTGATACAACTAACAAACATAAACATACTTCCCGATGCAACTAATCCATGCCGAAAAGGTACTAAACTAATAAATGTAAATTACGCCTAACATCATCCCCCCCAAAAAAACTTGTCTTCTAGATGACTACAAAGCAAGATCCAAAAATAACTAGGAAGAACGAGGGTCAATGAACGTCCCTGGAGGTGTGGATGCCGTCCATGCTGAACCAAAAGTCTCCTGCTGAGGTAGAACTAATCGCCGAAGCCTGTAAACCTCCTCAGTCCTTTGCTTCAGATGTGATGTGGCAATGATGTGCTTGTCTCTGGTGAAACGTACCATCTGGACAGCCTCAGTCCACTGTTGTTTTGTTCTTTCCTATGTTGCCTGAGATTCGGCCAACTCCTTTGTGGCCTCTAGTTCTACTCTGAGTGCATCGGCCTTGTTCCTTTCTAACTGTGTGAGCTCAGCTTCCTGTGCCAGCTGCCATTGGAAGTGCACCTGTTGCTCATCAATTTTCTCCCTTAGCTTCTTACTCACAACTGCAGCCTCCTCTAGTTTTTTGTTGCACTGTGCCTCTTTCTGAAAATCCTCCTATCTGACATAATATGATGCTCGAAAATGATCCTTAATGCTATGAAGGGCTGTCAGTATCTCTCTATCGGCACCTCCAACTCCAAGATCTGGTCTCTCTGGTTTCCATGCCCTCTCCATCTCCTCAGTAAGCATTCCTGGCCAACCCCTATTGCAAAATACTCACACAAACTCTATCTCAGCATTCTTGACGAAATGTTCAATTCTTTGTACCTCTGCAAGTACTACTAGTGAAAAGTAGTGGGGATTGACTCTAGTAGCAATATCAGACACCCTCTGAAGAATGGCTCCCATAGACCCTAAATCCTGTGCATACCTGAGAATGGTGCCCAGAGGGTCACTCTCATCTGGCTCCCCCATTTGTACTGTCAATCCTGTCAGCTCAGCCAAGCGAGAAGTATCCTCTATATCATCAGCACTCCCTATCATACTGGTATCGGTGCCTTCTTCCTCTGACCTACCTATGGCTGTTCCTTCCTCCTTTGCTTCAGAGTCACTAATCATTATAGAATCTTTTGGTACATCAACTGCTTTCTCCTCCTCTAGCTATGTCATCTCACCTTCGAGTGCAAGTGGTGGCGGTAAAGGAGATCTAGAGGGGCTTAGTGGAGGAATGTCTGCCAACTCTGAAGGCATGCCCAGTAGCTGAAGCCAAGTATCTACTTGTACTGAGCTGTCCACCTGTGCCATACTCTTGGGAGACCTAGTCTCAAACGAAGTGATCTGCCCTGATGGAAGAGGAATTGGTACGGTTTCATCTACCTTCATCCTCATGATCTGACCCCAAGAGACATGAGTGGTACTAGGCTAAACGGGAATCTCCGCCTGAGTGCATTGTCCAAATGCAAGTGTGCGTGCCTCTTCCCCAGCGTGACATCCCATCTGCTATCTCCTATTGGTACTATAGGGCTAGGGCTGGCGGGAGTGGCGGAGGCTGACGAGGCCTCCATGCAATCCTCCTCGGCACCTTCTGCACTATATGATGCTTCTAACGAAGACTCGGCTACCTCCTGTTGTTTTCTCTGTTTGTTGCTCTTCGGCTCATCTCCCTTCCCACCTTGAGCAGGGGCCTTCAAGTTTCTCCATCTGAAGACAGTTGGCCATGCTGGGTCATAATGTTCATCAGGCTGAAATGGGTCACGTGCCAGTGAGGGGACCTGAGTGCAGATGGCATCTAGGAATAATGCGATGGCCTGCTGAGTCATCTTCAGGAACTCATGAATCCTATCTCGCCGAAGTAATTTATGTTGATTTTCCCAACATAGGCAAACGTCTCCAAGGCAAGTAGGTCAGCCAAGGGACCACAAAGGCAAGTCATACTTATTTATTGAATTTTCTTTGAGCCACAAATGGAATTCTTTACCAAGTCGGCCAACATGAAGGATGAGTGCCAAGAGTCTAGGTCGGCCAAGATGGGAGATGAAACCAATGCAAAAGCATGCCCTCCAAGTCAGCCAATATGGATAGAGTATGGAGAATGAAGAAATACCATCACCAAGTCGGCCACCCACATGAATATATAACCTCGGGCAAGGAAACCACATGGAATGAGTCATCAAGTTGGCCTTAGAAGGATAGGAATGCATGAAAATGGACCCAAGTCGGCCTCTTGAAAATGGGGACATGACAAATCTAGTTCAAACCTCTAAAGCCATTGTCAATAAAGTTGTTTATAAAATCAAGGTTTACCTATTACCTTTGTCTCAAATGAATACTAAAGATAAGCAACTCCCTTCATTGGAAGCTTGTTCTAGCTTAAGAGATACCTTCTAAATAAACAAATCTTGGGAAAGACATTTGCTACTTTCCATGAATTCCAATGGCCGAGTATAAATACAATAAACTACTATTTTGAGTCAAATTGTCCACAAGAAGACACAAATCTTATCGCCTATGATTATGTTCACTCCTTGAGCTCAAATTATTTTCCCATATTTTGTTTTTGATAAAATTATTTCACATTTTCTTTATCCCTTATATGTTCGCACACTCTGTGTTTATCTTTAATGCCATAATTAGCTATGCATTTTGGTCCATGCCCATGCAGTGTGCAGTACATTGCCAGTATGTACAAGCCTAGAGGCTAGAACTGATTATGTTGTCTGACAGGCATTGAGAATTTTATGGTCAATGCAAAAAGCATAAAGTTTCACTTATAGCAAAGTATGTATAGCACTTAACCTTATTAGCCAAACCCAAGAACATGGACACTTGTCCAACACTACAGCATGGTCATGACACTTGTCAGATCACCCCATCCCAATGAGGTCGCCTATTCCCAAGTTGGGCAATGACAGATGCTCTTACGCACCTTACGGCTGTCATAGAATCCGTCATAACTAACAGCTCCTACAGCTGTAAGAGAATCTGTCATAACTGCCTAAAAATAGTATATTCTACTTACAACACATCATCACCCTCCTTGGGGCACCCAAAGATGCCTTCTTCCAAGATGCCTTGTGACATATGTCTTCACCTATCATAGAACCTTCCATTTATGACTCTTACGCGTCATAGATTCTGTCATGGAATCTGTCATAACGGTTTCGGTCATGATTCCCTTACACACTAGTCAAAGTGTCGACACATGGCAAAATACCTCTACTACTAAGTGGGACGCCTATCTCCTCATGTGAGGACAACATTACATGTGGTCACCTTCCACGTAGGATAACACATCACTGTGCCAACTCCCACAAGATGATGAAACAGGACTTGCATCCAAAATACATTAATAGGCAATAAATAAATACATACAATTAATTAATACAAGGAATTACCAAGGTTGAGACACCTTAATTCTCAACATTCTCCCACTTGTCGAACACCTTGTAAGAGCCAATGGAAATGATAGGATTTAACTGCTATAGGCCGAGAGGCCCATAGACTCCGAAAACCATCTAAACTTGTTTGTGCCCACTGGTTTCGTCAATGCATCCACAACATTCTTCAAAGTGTCTACCTTCTCCAAATTCACCTTCCCATCATCTACCATGTCTCGCACAAAATGAAACTGTACATCAATATGCTTTGTTCTGGCATGGAAAGTTGGATTCTTTGCTAGGCAAATCGCACTCTAACTGTCACAACAAATTGTAATCTATCATGCATCAACACCAATATCTGAACACAATCTCTTAAGCCAATGGCTTCCTTGCAAGCATGAGTTGCTGCCATATACTCAGCTTCTGTCGTGGACAAAGCGACCACAAGTTGCCACTTACTCATCCAACTAATTGCACCACCAAACATAGTAAACACGTAAGCACTGGTGGATCTCCTGCTATGAATGTCACCCGCCCAATCAGAATCCACAAATCCACGAATACAAACAGAATGCGGAGGTCCTGTAGGATTACCATGATAGCATATGGAATACTCGGAAGTACCCCTCAAATATCTGAACACTCGCTTTACTGCATCCCAATGTACTCGTCCAGAATTAGCCATAAATCGACTAAGGACTCCCACTGCTTGGGCAATGTCTGGTCTTGTGCAGACCATAACATACATCAAACTGCCAACAGCATTAGCATAAGGTACTTTGCTCATGTCCTTTACCTCAGAAGGAGATTTTGGACAATCATTAACAGATAACTTTGTCCCCAAAGAAACAGGAACACACAATGGTCTACAATCTGCCATGTTGAACCTATCCAACACGGTCTTCACATACTTACTCTGGCTTAACCAAAGTTTTATGTTAGCTCTGTCTCTTTTGATTTCCATTCCCAGAATGTACCTGCCCCTAAATTTTTCATCTCAAACTGTGCTGACAACTGAGACTTCAAATCAGAAATCATATTCTTACCATTCCCAATTAACAGCATATCATCAACATACAATGCAATAATGAGAATGCGATCATTATCAAATTTATAATACACACAATGATCTGATTTTGATCTCAGAAATCCAATTGACAACACAAAGGCATCAAACTTCAGATACCACATCCTAGGAGACTGCTTCAAACCATACAAAGACTTTTCAACTTGCAAACCAAATTTTCTTTACCTTTCTCTATGTAATGCTCTGGTTGTGACATGTAAATCTCTTCCTCCAAATCACCATGAAGGAATGTTGTCTTCACATCCATCTGCTCCACCTCTAAGTCATAAGCTGTTGCAAAAGATAGCAGGAACTGAATAGATGCCAGCTTTGCAACGGGAGAGAAAATTTCACCATAATCAATTCCCTCCACTTGTGAGTACCCCTTTGCAACTAGTCTGGCCTTGTACTTTTCAACACTGCCATCTGCACCGAATTTCTTCTTGAACACCCATTTGCATCCAATAGGTTTCCGTCCTTCAAGCAAAGGCACCAAGTCCCAAGTTTTATTCTTCTCCAAAGAAGCCATCTCATCTTCCATGGCCTCCTTCCAGGAACCTGCATCTTTCATGCCCATAGCCTCTGTCACAGTTCTAGGCTCATCAGTGTTAGTAAGCAAGGCAAAAGCACAACTAGAATCAAGTAATGAATAACCAAACCTATCAGGTTGCTTCCTTGTTCATGTAGACCTCTTCAAAGGCTGAGGTTGAGGTTCTGTTTCTTCTTCTGAACTTTCAGAGCTACTAGAACTCTCCTCATCATTAGGTCTCACTAGGTCTGTTGGTTCAGTCTTCTTAGGGATAGAAGGAAACTGAACCACATCCTCTTTCTTTTCTGTTTCTTCTGGCTGTAGAACAACAGAAGAAGGTGTTAGCTCTCTAAAGATAACACTTCTGCTATACAACACTTTTTCAGCCACAGGATCCCAAAGCTTGTATCCTTTCACACCGACACCATAGCCAATGAAAATACACTTAACAGCCTTGTTCTCCAATTTTAACCTTTTCTCCCTAGCCACATGTGCATATGCCTCAACCAAAAACACGAAGATGTCTAACTGAAGGCTTCTTACCTGACCACACCTCCATAGGTGTCTTACCAACAAGAGCTAATGTAGGAGACATGTTTACCAGGTAGCAAGCAGTGGCTATAGCTTCAACCCACAACTTTTGTTCAAGGCTTGCTCCACTAAGCATACTCCTAGCCTTCTCCATCAGTGTCCTGTTCATCCTCTCTACAACTCCATTTTGTTGTGGGGTGTATGGAGTTGTCTTATGTCTTTCAATCCCTTTCTCTTTATAGAACTTATCGAACTCTGCCGAACAAAACTCACCACCGTTGTCAGTCCTCAAACACTTAATCTTTTTACTAGTCTGATTCTCAACAAAAGCTTTGAACTCTTTGAACAGACTAAAGACTTCAGACTTGCTTCTGAGAAAATAAATCCATGTCCTGCTGTAATCATCTATGAAAGATACAAAATATACAGATTTGGAAATCGAAGGAACACTAATAGGACCAAACACATCAGAATGAATAAGGTCCAACACACCAGAAGACTTGTGAGAACTAGAGTAAAACTGAACACAGTTTTGCTTTCCATGTATACAATGTTCGCAAAAGTCGAACTCGAGATTACAATCATTTAACCCCTTAATGATGTTTTTTATTTTTCAGGGTTCTGAGACCCTTCTCACCAATGTGGCCAAATCTCTTATGCCATAACATTGTCTTTTCAGCAGGAAGCTTAACTTCCAGAGCATGAGCACCCTTGGGTACCCCAAATGGACTACCATTAGAATTTGATACAACAGATTTCTTCACTACTGGTTCAGATGGTGGGGATGAAGTGACTACAGCTCTTTTCTTCGAGTCAGAAGAACTATTGCACTGTGAAGTGCATGCCTCCAGCTGAAACAGAGTACCCCTCCGAGTACCCTTTGCAAGCACCATAGATCCTTTAGTCATCTTGCATCCGTACTTCAAAAAGACAACCTGCACACCTGCATCATCCAACTTACTTACAGAAAGCAGGTTCCGTGCCAAGCCTGGGATGTGCATGATCCCAGTGATCCCCTTCACTCGTCCATCAGAGAATCGGATTGAGACTCTTCCACGACCAACAATCTTCAGATGAGAATCGTCACCTAGGTACACTCTTCCACCATCAAACTCTTCATACTTCGTGAACCAGCTTCAATGCGAGATCATGTGAAATGATGCACCAAAATCAATCAACCACACATCATCAGACGCATGGGTGGCCAGAGCTGCAATGAATGCATCACCATCATCTTGTGACTTGTCAGAATTTGAGTCTGGGACATTCTTCTTCTTCTTTTTCTTTACCTCTTTGCATTCCTTTCGGAAATGCCCAGTTTTTCCACAGTTCCAATAGAGAGCCTTGGACTTTCCAAGAGATTTGGTTCTCCTACAGGATATGGATCTACCCTTTTCACCTTTCTTGTCCTTCTTCCTTTTCTCCTTGGGTCTTCCACGAACTGCAAGAGCTTCTTTGGCCAACTCGGTTGTCTTTCTCTGCATTTCTTCAGATAACAGTGAAGACACTACCTCATCCATCTTGAAGGTGGTTGTAGTGCTTCCGATGGCCATGACAAGATGATCCCACGAATCCAGCAAAGAACAAAGCAGGGTCATGCAACAATCCTCCTCCATTTCCACACCCACGGATGTCAACTGACCAACAATCATGTTAAAAGAATTCATATGGTCCGCAACAGATCCTCCGTCTTCCATCTTCAAAGCAAACAACTTCTTTTTCAGAAAAAGCTTGATCACCAAGGACTTGGCCTGATAAACATCTCCCAGTTTCTTCCAAAGATCTTTCGCAATCTTCTCCTCATGGACATTCAATAGGACAGAGTCAGCTAGACAGAGTCTTATGAGACCCTTAGCCTTCCGATCTTTGAGGTCCCAATCAACTTGTGGTGTTGCCGTAGGTTTTGTGCCACTAATGGTTTCCCATAGGTCTCGATCAACAAGCATATCTTCCATCTTAAGTTTCCACAACTCGAAATTTGTGCCATTGAACTTCTCCACCTCTACTCTTCCGAATGTGCCTGCCATCTCCTTCCTGCAACAAGATACAAAATACTCTGCACAGATTCCCACTCAACCTAAGATTAGCTCAAAAGACCCCTACCCAACAACTAGAACCAAAACTGGCTAGGCTCTAATACCAACTGAAAGGAAGCTAGGTGTGCGGAAATTGCTTCCTACACTAATCTAAAGAGAGATGAGTGCAAATTCGTTTTAATCTTTACAGTTACAGCAATGTTAACATAACAACAGAGATATTGCAGCAATACACAACACAAGAATGTAAGACAGAAGAGAGAGAGGCAAGATATAATGTGGGGAAAACCCTTACGGGTGAAAAACCCCACTCAAAAACCTACACAATGTATTATCTAAACAATGAAGTTTACAACACACTTGCAATGCAAGTCTTTACAGGAGTCTTCGACACTTGTATCTGGAGACAATCCAGCAACATAACAATATCTGTCAATCACATAATACATCTCCTCTCCAAGCACCTACTTAAATAGAAGTTTACAAGGCAAAAATGTACTTTCCTTGAGATGGGCGTCCAACTTGGCCTCATGGCCCAAAACCTACACCTAGGAACACTTGTCCAACACTGCAGCATGGTCATGACACTTGTCACATCACCCCATCCCAATGAGGTCGCCTATTCCCAAGTTGGGCAATGACAGATGCTCTTACGCATCTTACAGTTGTCATAGATCCGTCATAACTGGCAGCTCTTACAACTGTAAGAGAATCTGTCATAAATGCCTAAAAATAGCATATTCTACTTACAACACATCATCACCCTCCTTGGGGCGCCCAAAGATGCTTTCTTCCAAGATGTCTTGCGACACATGTCTTCACCTGT
Source organism: Cunninghamia lanceolata (assembly GCA_027924645.1). Taxonomy (NCBI): domain Eukaryota; kingdom Viridiplantae; phylum Streptophyta; class Pinopsida; order Cupressales; family Cupressaceae; genus Cunninghamia; species Cunninghamia lanceolata. The sequence continues at coordinate 24,045,808 of BSBN01000582.1, forward strand.
CATAGAACCTTCCATTTACGACTCTTATGCGTCATAGATTCTGTCATCACCGCTTCAGTCATGATTTCCTTACACACTAGTCAAAGTGTCGACACATGGCAAAATACCTCTACCACTAAGTGGGACGCCTATCTCCTCATGTGAAGACAAAATTACATGCGGTCACCTTCCACGTAAGATGACACATCACTGTGCCAACTCCCACAAGATGATGAAACAAGACTTGCAACTAAAATACATTAATAGGAAATAAATAAATACATACAATTAATTAATACAAGGAATTACCAAGGTTGAGACACCTTAATTCCCAACATGTGAAGCCTAACCCGCACTTGTCTAAAGTAGGTTTGGGTTTCCGGCCTTTTACGTCCTCGCCACCATGTTCACAACAAAAAGGTTTGCTTCCTACTCTTATATCTTCTATGCTATCTCAACAAGAGTGTATGTTGCAGAGTCTACTCAAAGACTGCTTAATCACTCTTCCTCCTCTAAAACACAAAAAGATTCAACAAAATAGTCATTCAACACATTATTGTGCATATCATCAAGCACTTGGCTATTCCACTAATGAATGCCAAGTCTTGAGTAGAAAAATTCGACAACTTCGGACAAGGTTTGGCTCTAGCACTTCTCACCATGCTTGATGAAGTTCCTAGAGCACCTTGTCCTCCATCCACTTTTATAATCAAGTTAGAGGAGGATAATTTGTTATAGGCCGACTCACAAGAGTGGTCCCTTTCTCTCACTTGTGTTATGTTTGTGCATCATGTGATCCCTGTATTGTGATATGAGTTGTTGGTTCTCCCTTGACACCCTTTGTTAGCACAAAGGTACAAGGAATTAGAACGCATTGTTTCATTCTTCTATATGTATCTTCATTCTCCTTCTTTATGTTGTTATGTGCAATTTGGTTATTTTCTCCTTATATGATTTAGCATCCTTTCGTCTTGATTTAATTCTTGTATATGTGATCTTTCTTCAGTCTATATGGTACCTTGTAGCAATGCTCGGCGTCATACCATGACTACACAAGCCATTGTGTATCATGCCTGAAAGCATCGCCTCAGTTTGCTCGTCTTGGGGGCAACCCCTTGTTGCGAGGCAGCTTTTGTAAACACATCATTTCAGCATGTGCTTTTAGAAAGCTCTCGTGCTTGTCTTATGTTTCTTTCTCACTCTACCTTAAAGACAATTGCTCCCTGTTGGAGTTAGCAATCGCTTTAAGGTGGGGGCATGTATAGTGCTATGCGCCTCACCTTCCTCTTGCTATCTAGACACTTGTTGATCATCTTGGTTACTCCGCTCTCCTGGAAAGGATTATGGAAAGCTTGGAAACAAGATCTTGAGTCTATCTTGTTCTCCTAAGTTGAAACTCGGAAGCAAGATCTTGAGTTATCTTGTTCTCCTAGGTTTGAAGCTCTTTGTATGTCTGGGAGAAGGGTTGCGCCACCAACCTGAGCTTGGTAGTAAGGTCACTTCGCCTTCTTATTCTACAAGGCTTCGTGTAATCCCTCTTGCGAGAGGTAGCCTTGTGTATTCCCTTGAGTGGAAATACTTTCGTTCTTTGAGATGAATTATGTATATGATGTATCTGTACTTCTCCTATGCTTCTTATTTCTATCTAACCCCTTAGCATTCTTCTTTATTGCATCTTGGGGAATGATGCATGATGCTCGAGACATCACTTAGATTGAGGTCTCCTTTGTCATGCTGACTCAAGATCTTTCACATTATGTTTTTATATTCTTATTCTATATGTGTATTCTATGTGTATTCTGTGTATACCTCATGCCTTATACGTGTATGCTTCGTGTATACTTTGTGTATGGCATGCGTGTGTTGTGATTTCTTGGGTGTATGCCTTGCGTATGCTTTGTCTTCTAAATGTTTCATATGTTATGTGTCTTATGTGTATACCAATCATCATAGACTCCTAGAATCCTAAACTTGGGGGCTTGGCCACCCTTCATGTTTAGTGTCATTCTATGTTTTCTATGTTGTGTTTGAGTTATGTCTTCTCCATCCCTTTAGTATGAGTTCGAACATAAGTTCGTACCCACGCTAAAGTGTGGGCTAAATGTAACGTCATAAAATGTGTACACCACTATTTTACACCTTGTTTAGCTCTTAGATGGGCCTCAAATGTTTACCCTTGTTTATCAGGACCTATTTTAGTACCTTTTTGAGTATTAAGCGTGTAATACTTGATCCCGATGCACGAAACCCAGAAAAGAACTGTTGATGGGTGTTTTATGACCAGAGCAACATTAGAATAAAGACACAGTGTTCTATCCTCTCTTGAACAAAGCTTCTCAGATGCTGAACTTTGTGATCGAATGAGACTGCTCCAAGGTTCCTTTTGAGTCAAGTCTTGACAGGCATGGGGTAGACTCAGTGAAATGGCGTGATTCTATTGGTAATCACAAAGGGACTTACGTGAAATTGCTCCTTCATAGACAAAATTCACTGCTTACTCCTGGGGTTGGTGAATGAATGGAACTTCCTCACAAATGGGCAACTTGGAATTCCCAACTTCCACTCTTGAAAAGGTGTATAATTTGGCAATGAAGCTCTAGAAAACTAATCCTAGCAAAGATCTAAAAAAAAATGCAAAAGAAAGATAAGGGTTTAGGAATCTAATCGATGGAGAGGACTATTGCTGGGGATAGAAACTAGAACCACGCTTCTGCTTCGTCATGAGGTAACAACTAGGCAAAGATGGTGCTATCTTCTGAGGGCAAGTAAGGATTTTCAGACTGCTCCTGCAAGGGACATGGAACTAAAACGTGCAGAAACAATCGAAGTTAGACTTGAAATAAGTTCAGACCAACCATACACTGTGATTTGCAAGCCACAGATCACAAATGGTGTGAACAATCAGTTTCAATCATGCATCAACAATAACAAACTCCATCATTCTAACTAATAAAGCTAAAAGATAAAAAGAAATAAGACAACTTTAGAACTTGGAGCTTAAGATTTGCTTCAAAGAAATCAGGAAAACCATGTCATAATCCAAGAATGCCATGAACACCAATCCACAATGCTCATATTACTGATTTGGAAAACGTTTTACAACAATCTTGCTAATCCTCTGAAGTTTCCTGCTCCAAGAATGGAGTGATACAAAAAATGGAACTAAGTAACTAGCTGCTCAAAGAGCTTAAGAAAAATGAAAAGAAAAGAGGACCTTTCAAATGATGCGCCCAAGCCTTTATATAGGCAAGCAAAGTACATGGAGGGGGGAGGAAATCTGATTTTCTCGAAATCCACGCCAAACCCTAAGATAGTCAGAAACCCTAAAAGTGGTAGGTGGCGTCACCACCTTGCCTGAATGAAAAGCTGCCACCTGTCATGGGCGCCACCTGACTAGGACCTCCTGCAAGGCAAGGTCTAGTCATCCACCACCTCATCCTGTTCCTTGGAATTCTGGCTCTGTGTTGTGTACTTTGGAATTGGAATTTCGTCCTTGTACTGCCTTTCCCTTTGGATTCCTGCACTGGCACGAATTCTTGTTCTTGGATTTCCAAGGATTGATCCTCTTGTCCGAAACTGAAGTTCCTGATGTGGAACTTGAAGTGTATCATGCTGTCCTTGATCCTAGCATTCTTTGTGTCATTGAAGTCTTGAAAGGATTTTCATCTTCCTTTACCATTCCTGTGAAGTCTCCTTGACACAAAACTGGAATCCCTAACATTCCCTTCCTTGTGCCAATCATGTTGAGTGTTAGGGGGAGGAAGGCGGGCACTGGAATGGAGTGATGTTTTGTTCTAGATTTGTGAAGTCTCTTTGACATAGGATAATCTCCTTCTCCGGCCTCTGAAGCTCTCTGCGTCTTGAATGTCTTGGATCAACGAGCACCTTCCTCATGGAACTGATCCTTGTCTTCAACATCTGCAAAAGAAAGAGAACTCTTGAATAGCAAAGGCGAATGAAATCCTTAATGCAACGTAATTTGAAATGAAACATGAATGATTTTACAAGATTTGATAAATTTGACTTATGAACTCTTGAACAAATAAAGGATTTTCCTCATTTTCTAGTATTCTTCACACTTGGACTAACTTTTCCTTCATTCCAGGGTTACGAGGCATGCACAAGAAGAGTTTCCAGGGCAGGGCGCATATGAAAGGTGGAGCAGGATTCCTTGGACAGGAATTCGTCAGCCAGGAATTCTAGGTCGCAAAATCCAAGAGGTCATGGATTCTTTAGTCTTGGACTTTCACTCCACGATCAAGATTTCCACTAAGTTATGGAATGCTTCATCCTTTGGAAGAGATTTTTACTAAGAAATGAGCGAGATTTAGAAGATAATTCCAAGTTGCAATTCTTATGTTGTTGTGGAAATTTTCCTTGGTCTCACATCTTGCTAGGTTGTGGAGTGACTCCAAGTCGCACTTTTCAACATGCCCTAGAAAAAATTCCATCCTTGAGCGCATATTTCATGACTTCAGGATGAATTCTTGGATCCAACTTTGGGTTTTGGATGAATTCCCGCTCCTCTTATAAAAATCTTTGCTTTTTAAATGGAGAAATCTGCTCTTTCAGGAGGATTTTTCGCTTCTACTTGATGGATTTCTGTTCCAATTTAATGAATTTCTGATCTTTCCAATGGATTTGTTGTTGTTCTGCAGTTTGCCCAGCCCTAATTCATCTTTGGAGAAGGAAAATAAATGAAGAAATCTTCCTCTTCCTTCAGAAATTGCTGCTCCTATGAAGGATTTCGCTTTGGAAATGCTAAAATTTGCTTGCTCCTTGATGAAATTCATCCTCCTAATGGTGAAATCTGCCTCTTGAATGTTGAAACCTGCCTTTTTAGTGTTCACTTTTGCTTTTTTCTGCTTGGATTTGCTTCGGACTTGGTTTGAAATGGCTTGGGTGCCCTCCCTTATATAGGCGCTCAAGCCACCTGTCCACTTGGTCGACTGGGAATGGCCGACCTTCAATTTTGCCTAATTTTTTATTACTAACCGCCATAAATTTGGCCAACATGCTATTTTGTCTTTTTCCTCCCAAGCGGTGGCGCATTTCTAGGATTGTTGGGGATTTCAGCATGTTATGGATTTCCTCCTTGGCTTGGGCACATTTCTGATGTGGTCGAGGATTCTTGATGGTCAGGGAATCATTATCCTTGTCACAACTTCTAAATGGTCTTGGATTTTGCACCTACCCTTGTTGCATTTTTCACTTGGTTCTGGATTATTACTTGTCCTGGAGAAATTCCTTGACTTGGGCACATTTTCCACTCCCTCAGGGAATTTCCTTGTTGGGTGCAAATTCCACTGTCCTCAGGAATTCCTTATCCTTGGCGCATTTTGAGGGGGGTTCTGGAATTCTTTGTCGTGGAGAAATTCTTCCTTGGTGCAAATTCTAGAGGGTCAAGGATTTTGCGCCTGAGGAATCAGGGTTTTAAGGGCATTGTTGATGTTTGTTTTTAGACAAGTCAACAATAGAGTAAAACACTAGAGTATCCCACTCTCTCTTGAATAAAGCTCTTCAAAGGCTGAACTATGTGATCCAGTGAAGTAACTCCAAGGTTCCTTTCTATGATTTATGATGGGTTAACTTAGTGATTACATGTGATCTTGCTGATAATCACAAAGGGACTTACGCAGACTCTTCTTCTTTCATTCAGCTTATTCCTCCTCCAGTGTGGATGACATATGTACAGGATTTCAATGATAAAGAAAAACAAAAGGTAAGGGTTCAGAAAACTAATCCAAGGTCAATGAAGGAATGATAATGTATTGAATAGACAAACTCCTAATTTAACCTAACTTCACTTCGCCAAGGATGTCTACAACTACATGAAGCTGGTGCAATCTCCTAAGGTCACGCGAAAGGTTTTCAAATCATGAAGGTTCATATGAGCACCCATTAAACGGCGCAGCTCAAACAAGCATCCACAATCGAACTTATGCAAATTATAAGGCTCAGACTAGCTTTACACAACACTTCACCGGCGATGAATGTTAAAAGCATGAGCTTGGAGTTGATCAAATATTCAGTACAACATACATTAGATCAAAGAGCTTCTACTCTACTTTTAATCTACTTCGAAACATCTCTCCACTTCATTAAGATACAAGAAATCATGTGATTCCACAAAATAACACTTAACACCAAACAAGTAGCTCCAATGTCTTTGCATTAACCTTGAGAAATATTTACAACAATTTCAAGTCCTCTCAAACAATTTCGAGAGTCTCTTCTATTCTACTCCTAAAATCTACTCTCTACTACTACTAATGATCTACTGAATTACAAATGAGGCAACAAGGCCTTTATATAGTGTCCAGGATTACAATGAATGGCTTAGATTAATTCAATAGCCAAGGGTCTAGATCGTGCCACCTCAGAGGTAGTTACAACAATTTGCTATTTTTAGCACAAAAAGAGAGAGGCAATGAAGGCACACTTTCCAATGTGATAAGGTAAGGCGAAAGCATTTAAAATATTCCTCCACATAGGAATCCCTTTGGCTTCTTTCATTAAATGATACATTTAATGTATTTAAAATGAGGTGGCTGATATAATTAAATGATAATAGGTACACGCCACATCAGCAAACTCAAATTGTATCAACTTGTAGTGATGTATTCAATGTAATTGCTTGAACAACTTGTTGATCTTCATCTTGTACATTTCCTTGCAACTGGATGTATGATACTTGTTGCTTCACTTGACTAACTTCATGATTCTTTCTTCTTCTTGTAGGCAGGTTGATGTGAATGTTCTTTGATGATGCTCTTTTTTGGAGAATGAAGTAGCGTAAATAATGACACTTGATTCCTTCATGAAGAGTAGGAGATCTCTCTTGGACTTGAAAATTGTAAAGGCTTGAAGCTTAGATGGATGAATGCCTTGTCTTTTGAACATAACGCCACTTGATGAAGAGTTCCAGTAGATTGATGAAGAACCAGCTGATACTTAAAGTGATGTAGATCTCTTGAAATGATGCTTCCTGGAAGATGATCTTGAATGAAGTAGAATATATGAAATGCTCCAACTTGATGATAACACCTTCCTTATGGTGGAGCAGCTAACTTCCCAAGGATACTTGAAGCTTAATGACATGAGGTTTCCTTGAAGTGAAGTAGTTGATACTTGAAGTGACTTCTTAGAATAGCTACTTGATGACTTCTCCACACGACAACTGGTTGACTTCACTCCTAGCATGAAGGTGCTTCCAACACTTTAGCTTCTCTACTCATCATTCACACTTCTGCAACATAGAGGAAGAAACAACATCAATCCTTCGGTTTTATAACATAAATACATAAGAATCATTTGCTTAAGCTCTAAAGAAAATCAAAACGTGAAAGCAAAATAGAAAGTAGAACATTGAATGGAGTCTTTAAATCTAACTTCAAACCCTTAAACTCTTCCTTCTTGATACAGCAGATATGGATATCTTGGAGCAGCAGATTGAAGTTTGAATTTCTTCTTGAAATCTTCACAAAAACTTACTTTAAATTAACTTCTTCCAATTGGGATATGCTGAAAAGGTGTATGAGATCAGGAATTCATCTTTTCCTTGAAAAACTAAACTTTTCCTTCACTTTTGGCGCATTAGATTACAGTTTTGAGTACCCCTCAATCAAGTCTTCATGTTCTTCATCACCCTTGACGCATTGGATCAGGTTTTTGAAATCTCCTTGAACTGCTTTCAACAACCTTAAATCTCACCATCCAAAAGGCCTCGCATGGGATAGGATCTTGATTTTTTTTGCTTGAAGTTTCTTCTATCAGTCCTTTTGATCTAGGCGCAGCAAATGGATAGTTTTAAAGTCTTCTTCTCATCACTTACAAACTTGAATTCTTCTCCTCCTTTAGGCATATTGGATCTAGATTTCAAGTTCTTCTTGAAATACATACCTTGGATCAAACTTTTATATCCTCTAAGGGCTAGCGCATCGGTTGAGGGTTATGAATTCTTCTTGTTTGGCCTCAAAAATCTTAAACTAGACCACCCTCCACTAGTGGCGCATTAGTTCAAAGGTTTAAAATCCTCTGACAAAGGTGTTTAAACTTGATCAAGATTGGTTGTTCACTTTGAAATTTGCCTTGAAACTGAAATTTAGCCTCATTATGTGAGTGGCGCATTAGATCAAGGGTGTGATTTCCTCTAGAATTTCGCTTTAAGCGCGGTGGATAAACACTTTGAGTTCCTCTTGGATAGGTTGCAATGGTTGAAGGTGCCAAAATCTCTTAAGATTGCGCATTAGATGATACCTTTGAAATCCCCCAACATTGGCACAGTGGTTCAAGAGTGAAGGTTCCTCTGGAAATTCCAACTTGATAAGCCTTTAAACTTTGATCTAGACCACCTTATCACTAGTGGCACGTTGGATGAGGTATTTACAATCTTCTAGGATTAGCACCTTCAAATCTCTCTTCCAATTACCTTCAAACGGCGCTTTAGACTAACAATTTGATTTCTTCTAGAATTTCGCATTAGTTGCCCATGTTGGAATCCACTTGACTTTAGCATTTCAAAATCCCCTTGAATTTGCTTTGATTCAACTCCTTTTCATCCTCATACAGCTGGCGCATTAGTTGAGACATTAAGAATCTTCCTTGTGAGTCGCATTGGATTAAATGTTTGGATTCCTCTTGAAGGTAGCGCAATAGATAGTACTCTCGAAATCTTCTAGACATTGTGGAATGGATCAAGGTTCTAACATCTCTTAACATTGGCGCACTTGATCTATTTTTGGAATCCCCTTACCTTCTCCCTTCACTAGCGCATTGGTTTGAGAGCTGAAAATCTTCTAGACATTGGCACATTACTTCAAGGATTCAATTTCCTCGGCGCATTGGTTCAAGGATTCGATTTCCTCTGGCTTTTGTCACACTAGATAGGAAATTTGCGCCCTCTCAGAAAATTTCGTTTTTTCAGGGTCCTTGAGGGTAAAGGTATATTAAAAAATATTTAAGTATAAGTTGACAACTTATACTTTAAATATTTTTCAATATACCTTTCAGGATGTTTGAGATAGGTCTCAAATCAACCGGATTTAACATGCAAAATCTAGAATTTGGAGGATTCACCAGATTTCAGACTTAGCCATTTTTTCAAGGTTTTCAGGATTTCAGGCTATCAGACTTAGTCTTTTCAGGATCTCAAACATACATCAGGATGGGTCTCAATATTCATTACTTGAATGGAATTTGATCAAAAGTCTTCATCACTACAAGTTCATCCTCCAAATAAGACCTCCAGTTATAAAGCAAAATCTTCTAGGAGAGACTTATTGTTGGATTGGCAGAGGAAATGGACCTAAGACATCATCAAGACTACATGCAAAGCATCAGAGCTCAAAAAAAGGGGGTCCCCATTTGCAATGGGGCGATGTGTGATTTGGTCACAACAGGCATCATGGATTTTCCATTACATTGACAAGTATTTCCTCACTTGACAAGGAATTCTTCGTTTTGTCACTTTGCAAGGGTGGAATCATGAATACTAAAACTCGGAGTCTTGGATGAATCCTTGAGCTGGGCTTTGACTAAACTATAGTCTGCTTCACCTTTGACGATTTGAGCAAGTCTTACCTGAGTTGGAGGTCACTCCGTGAACTTCACTTTTCCTGAGTGTGGGTTCCTACTCTTGTTGCATTTTCCACTTTGTACTGGAATTTCTATCCTAGAGGAATCTTTCCCAGACCAAGGGCGCAAATTCCACTCTATCCAGGAATCTAGCTCCGAGTCGCCAATTCCAGATTGTTCAGGAATCCAATTCCTGGTCGCAAATTCCTGCTAGTCATGGATTCCTGTATCTAGGTCGCATATTCCAGTCTGTCCAGGAATCCAGTTCCTAGGCGCATTTTCCTGAGGGTCAGGGATTTGTTATGCTGGAATTCCTTCTTGGAGCATGGGTTTTCCTGAGTTGGAATTCCTTGGATTGGATTTTCCCCGAGTTGGAATTCCTTGCCCTGGATTCCTGAGTTGGAATTCCTAACGCATACATCCCCCATTTCCATGGATTTAGACTTAGCTTCTGATGGGGTTTTATCTGAGAACTTCCATTCCAGAGTCTAGATTTCGTGGTTTCGACAAGGATTTTCCAAATTTTGCTAAGGATTTCCTGAAGTTGTGTTGTGGAATTCTTTTTGAGTCAGGAATTTAGGATTCTTCAATGGAATGATGAACTTCGACATGGAATGACAAGCTTTGTCACATTCAGGACCTTGGTTTGGAATTTTAGAACAGGAATCCGGATAGACCTTGGAATAGGAAACTGGATTGGACTTCTGGATTGGAGCTTTGGATTGGAACTATGCACAGGGACTCCCAGACTAGAACTATGGACAGAGTAAAGGATTTGGACCTTTCGTATGAAATGGGGGACTTTTGCCATGGATTGACCAATTTGCTAGGGTTGCCTTCATCCTTAGGAAATTCATCGTTTTCTTCACTATTTCAAGCATTCTTCATGTTCCCTGTGAGCTAAGTGCATGGAAATCCCTCCCGAGCCTCATGGATCTAGGCAAGAAACTGCAAGACAAAGCAAAATGACGGCAAAAGCGAGAGAAAAAAAAAGGGGGGGTCCCCATTTGCAATGGGGCGATGTGTGAAAACGTCACAAAAAGAACTATAAGGTTGGGGTAAGAAGGCTTTAAGAGCCCCTTTTTGGGAGTTAAGTGGCTAAAGGACTAGGGCACCCAAGCGTTGTAGGCCTTCATTTAGCTCTCCCCAAAATTTGTGCCTTATCGGTTTAGGCCCTTTAAAACATTCCTAATGTTAGCCTTGTGTGGTTTAATTCGCTGGAATTGGACGGGAATGCATATAAAAGTAAGTTAAGTCATTCATTTGAACATACCTACGCTCTTGCTAACCTCTTGGAATATTCTAATGTTCTTCTATGCTCTATATTCTGCTATCAAGCTCTCTCTTATGGATTATTGTTGCGGCATTAACATATTGCAAGTCTTGTGACCCGCATCCAGTACCCCCCAAAAGTCCCGCATCCAGTACCCCTCGAATTCCCTTAATTCACCAAAAAGGGCATAAAAACGTGTAGTGACAATTTCCTATGACTTCCAGATGGGCATAGAAATGTTCCAAGTCACCACTAATGTGAAATGGGTAGTTGAAAATGATGAATTTAATGCAGTTGGTTGGGTTGTTAGGGTTTTCCCTCCCATTCCATCATCAAATCCAAGTTTCCAAGGCTATAAATAGAAGATTGAAACTCATTTCAAGGGTTGGTCATTTTGGGCAGAATTTCTCTCTACAGGTGTTGGGCGTCCAAGGCAGTTAGGGCTTCATCTATTTTTCAGTTTCAATTCTTCAGGAAGCATTTGACAAAGGTGTATGTGGATTATATTGTAACTTTGATATCAATCTTTTTTTTCTCCACTGTTGTAAGTGTTCTTTTAGGAAAACCAGTGCAGTTACGGGTTTCTCTTACCATATTTTGTGGTGTGAATGTAATTTCTGATTTGAATGAATATGACAGTTCTTAATCCATTTCAAGCTTTGTAAATGGTCATTTTAGAGTTATATGTGGATGAATGTTGTATGGTGTTGGATTAATAAGTATTCTCATGGTTTGTTATTGACTTTTGTGCATCTAAATTTATCAAATAGGTAGTCATACACCCTTTTACTAGTGTTTTCCTTTGATAAACATGAAACTTTGTAGTCCATTGGATAGGCACCGATTTGAGAGCCATGTGATCACCTACACTCATTAAAACTCAAACAATATATCAACTGAAATGTGTAGTTACACTTTGTATGTGTCCTTGTTCTGTGTTGATGTCAGGCCATATATTTTGGAAAAGTAGTGTTTTATCCTGTCAGAACATGCATATATACCTACATCTTGCATTACCGCGATGATGTTGTTTTCAACTTAAAGACAGGTTATTTCAGGCAGTGAGCTTTTGTCTAAACTAGTGACAATTAGACGGTTTAGAATAGCATTTCGGGTATCACTGCCCTTGTTGTCCAGTATATCTTTCGCATGATAGTTGATCCCTGGTTAGGGATACCTCTCAAAATACCCTCCATGGTTTAGTTGAGCCAAAAGCGAAGAGGAGATACCACTCCTACCATATAGCCCTTAATCATCTTCATCCTATTAGCTATTTTGGGACCCAACAAGGGGGACAGCAACAAGGGGGGTAGCGAAATACATATAGTACTTGAAAAATTAGTTATAAAAAGATGTATAAGGATTCAAGAATAAGTATAAGAATCACAAATGAAACTTTGGCATACTAAGTAAACTACTAAATAGTAAACACATTGCCATGATTTCATTGAGAATTTATATTATAATTATATTCAAAATTTCATAATGATGATTCATGATTACAATGTTCAAAAACAAAATACAAATGAATCAACTACTAATGGTCTAATGCCTCTAATCATCCCCAAACTCCTCATCACTAGAACTATTGGACTCCACAAACTCAAACTTCTCCAAACCAATACCAACCAACCATGTTTGTGTAGGCATCATCATCAACCTATGCTAGATTCTCTGGATCTACATCACATCGGGCTACTGTACTATCCTTGTATGTGTGTTGCAGTCAATGAGATGCAAAAGCATTATGTACATCCACAATCTTCTCTACCCTCCTAGAGGTAAGCATGTTCCTCTTAATGGAGTGGATGAAGCTATAAGTAAACTAGTTCGTCTCAACAACAAAAGATATAGAAATGTAGGACAACAAATGAATGGCTAGAGTGGTAATCAAAGAAGTAGGCCCATGCATGATCCACCACAAAATTGGCTCCTCTTGTGCCATAATCTCCCTGTCTATCTTGGCCTTTTGAATATCCCCTATGAGTGGCAAATTTTGTCCACTCGGTACAAATGATGTTAGCATATGTAGAATCATACATCTTCTGAATAGCCTTCTTGAACCTTGCCTTCACCTCAGCATCCTGTATAGGTGTAACTCTACCATGCCTTTGCACGTACCACTTCGGGTTCAGTGCATAGGCAACCATGTGTAAGGGAGTGTTGAGCTTCTCCCATTTGTGATGAATGATTGGCTGAAAATCTTTGATGTAGAATTGCAACGTGGGGTCTTTTTGTCATACAACAACCTTCATTTGGTCAAGCATAGTATCAATGCACGCATACACCTCTCTTCTAAGTGTAGGTGCATTAGCATCCCCATATCTAAGCACTCTAAAGACTAGAATAATGATGGAGACAATATATTTTGCATCAGCCCAAAAAATATTACTCTTCACCACCTCTTTCACCCTCTTCCCCTACTTTGTCTTAGACTCAGGCCACCGATTCCATTATGTTGTCATAACCATTAGTTGCAATGTCTCTTGCAACTCAAAGATCCTCTCCAAGAGAATGAAATATGATGCATATCTAATCTCTACAGGTTTCAAGAATTCCTTCTTGGAGAAGGTCCTAAAGAGTGCACGTGAAGTGTAGTGGTTGCAGATAAACATCTTTTGTTTGCACATCTCTAGCATCACTAACAACTACTTTGATCCAACCGATTTTTCCCATGTCCTTGAGTACATTATTCATGGCATGCACACAACAAGGAGTCCACCAAACATGTCTATAGGCTACCTCAATTAACTTCCCTGCAGATTTGCATACATGGGCCGCATTGTCACTACTTGCACCACATTTTGTGGCCCAACCTCCTCCATAATATCTTTGAGGATTTGCAACCGAAAATCAACATCCTTGTGATGATCTAAACAATCAACAACCCTAAGGAAATAAGGGCCCTCTATACATGTAACCATGATATTGATGAGTGTAGAATGCCTAATGTTTGTCCACCCCTCCATGACTATGCTGCATCCACTTGTGACCCAAGTATCCTTCATTTTCTCCATTAAAATAAAAATCTTGGATTAGTTCTTATCCAAGATTGTTGTCCTCAATTTAGTCTCCCCTAGTGGCACATATGGCGATCCCACCCTTATTATCTTTGCCATAACCTCCTTATAATAAGGAGAGTGAGCCACATGGAAGGTAAAGTCATTGGCAAAGAAGAATTTGCCAATGGCATCATCCACCTCATCCTTTACTTGCACATTGAATAGTTCTGCCAATGGGTTTGAGCATCACTAGTCACCCTATGTTTCCCCTTGGGCTTTGCTACCCTGAAACTAGATGGAATTTGACTATGTGCCTGTGGCCTTTGCAAAGTAGTAGAAGTAGTACTCTAAAGACCCCTCCCCCTTAGTGGTAAAGTAGCAGATGTAGGTGCATTTTCTTCACTAGCACCCCATAATTTACTTATCTCACCCTTATATTTGAGGTTTTTTGTCAACTTCACACATACATTTACACCTTTGCCACGGATATGTAGGAGGTGGGCATTAACTCTAGTAATGCTGCCATACGGTTCTAGTTTACAAAAGTAACACTTCCAGAACCTAGTGCCCCCAGATGTCCCAAGCTTTGCTGGTAACTTAGTGTAAAATTGTCTTAAAGGAGACTTTGGATTGAAGGGACCCTTAACATATTTTTGCAGCATTTTGAAAGGGCAATTATAATTTGCACTCCCACTAGAACAAGTTGTTTCACCCCTCTGCTTCTATACTTGGATCATCAGGGGCATAATCAAATTCAGTTTCAATTTTAACTTCAACCTTTTGAGGCTCACCCTCATCCTCACTCATGCTGTGAAAACTCATAGTGACACTACAAGAAACTATAATAAAATTTATAAGTTTATAATTTAGAAATTAAAATTCAAACCATGCATAATGCAAGGGATTAAGACACGGGGATTTTCTTTTTGTTTTTCTTACTTCAAGTGACACGAAGCATAGAAGAAAAGGATACAAAAAAGTTAAATCCTAATTTGACTTTTAAATTTTATGATAGATTTTACTATTTAATCAAATATTTATGCATTAATTTACAAAAATAACTTTAGAAACGACTACAAAATATATTAAAAAACCTAAATACTGCTGTCATAAAATGACAATTGTAAATAGTTAAATACTTAAATGGTCAAACAAAGATTCCACTTTGTTTTCCTTACTTCAGGTCACACGAAGTGCAGAAGCAGAGGATACACAAGATGAAATCCTAATTTGACTTCTAATTTTGAAATTGAAAACAATGCTACAAACCAAAAAAAATTTCAGAATGAACTTATTAAGAATTAAGATTTAAAAATGAAATTAAAATCCAAAAATTAAAAAACTAGAAATGAGAAATGAAGCAATCACAAACACCTACTTTGTGGCTCGAATGATGCGTTGAATCTAGAAAATGCTTTCAGTCTTCTAAGTCTTCTTGTTGATCTCACTTTCCTTCTCCTAATGCTCTCTCACTCTTGCAATCTTCTCACTCTTGGCTTGTTGCCTCTACTTCCAACTTTCAACTTCACTCAATGAACTTCTTTTGTGATTTGGACTGAGCTTGAAATGTCTTTTTTATAGGTTTTGTTAGGCCTTGGGGGTGGGGGTTGCACCCATTAACCATTAGGGTTAGGGCTATCGGCTCTACACTCTCATATGGAGTGTCCCAAACTGAAGAACTCATGCCACTATCATCCACCTGAACTGGGACTGCCAAAGATGATTGTACTTCAATTGTGGATGAAGAAGCTCGTGCAATGCTCAACTCCAAACAAAGTTCTTCAATCTGATTTTTTGTTGCTTAAAGAGCCAACTGAGTGCTCACCAACGTACCCTAAGCAACCTCAAGCTCACGAATTAACTTATCCACTTCTTCTTCCTTCTCACTCAATGCCCCTGAATAGATTTCAGCTAGATCAAGGAGGTGATCTCAATCGGAGAGGAGATGCATATAGTTTGATTTCATTGCAATCAAAGCCTCTTTGATTACCAGTAAGTGAGGTTGGGAAGATTCTTCTTCGTTACCTGTTTGACTCCTCACAAGCTGATCATGCCATAACTGATTTTCAATCAGCTTGTGGTTACTATCAAAGTGAGTCAA
This sequence comes from Cunninghamia lanceolata, assembly GCA_027924645.1. Taxonomy (NCBI): domain Eukaryota; kingdom Viridiplantae; phylum Streptophyta; class Pinopsida; order Cupressales; family Cupressaceae; genus Cunninghamia; species Cunninghamia lanceolata. The sequence goes on from BSBN01000582.1 coordinate 24,061,739, forward strand.
TGCAGCCTCAATCTGGTCTTCATTGACTTTCAATTGTGTTTCCAAACTGTGAGAGGAATTGGCCTTTTGAAACAAAGCTAATTCACACACTAAATCCTCACACTGAGCCTGGAAATCTTGTCTTGTACTGCTGTCCACATTCATGATGTCAACTAAACTAACAGATTCAACACTCTCAATGTCATCTTCATGGTACACTTGCTGATCTGGAACTTGGGCAGCGGTAATTCCAATCAAAGGATCATCAATGTTTGGTGCCAAAACACAATCCAGCTCACTAGTCACTGTGTGAGCATCACCAAACACACCTAACTCAACTGTAGATGACAAAGATACTTCATAGAGTGAAGTAGGATCAGCAGTAGTATCACTCACCGAATCAACCAAAGAATCCATCTCATCACCTGATTTGTCAAGGAAAATCTCTAAGTTGCCCACAAAGAAACTCGTGAAGCTATTACCTATAACTTTATTGGATTCTTTGTCAACACCACTAGTTGTATCTTCCTACAAAAATGACACAACACACAATCCATCCTCAGTGTTGTTAGCCAAAACACTTGAAGAGTCCTCACAGGTAGGCTGAAACACATCTTTGTTCTCTTCTTCCACCATAGGGCTGTCATAGGCTGACTGATTTTTGTCTTTATCATGAACATGGATAGGCTGAAACAAATCTCCTTTCTTTTCTTGTTTTTGCACATTTAACTCTTCACACAATGCATCATTCTGCTGCAATGAACCTGTGTTGCTTTCCTCATTGTTTGACTCTACTTCTTGATCAAAGCCACACCCACACTTTTGTTCAAGCCTTTCTGGTACATCTATAAGCTGCAAATCATCTTGTAGCAATTCACTTTTCATCCCTCCTTCCTTTCCTTCCTTCCTTCTCACAACTTCTACTTCCTCTTCTTCAGGTCCACCCAAGAACTAATTGAAGGTGCGAACATCTCGGATTTTCTTAGGAAGAGATTGATATTCAATAAATTTGGTATAAATATAACTATGAAACTCCATTACCTCCATAGTTCTAGATGTAGAAGGCATATCTATCAACTGCTAACACCACAGGCTGGCAGGATCAAGGGCTCTGAAAAAAAACTAACATGCAACTACTGATACCACACATGCCACCACTGAGCATTGACATGCAACCATTAAAACTGACATGCAAGTGCTGATCACTAACATGCAACCTCAAAACTTGACATGCAACAAGAAATCTCTGACATGCAATTTGATTAACCCGACAGGATGGCAAGAAACTGCTCTGATACCACTGTAATATCCCTTGCTCAAACTGACTTCTTGTAACTGATTTTTGGCTCAAGGAATATCGTCAAACACTTTGCATACAAAGTATGTTCTTGCTGTTTTTGTATTTCAGTTTGCTTTGCTTGATGAAATTGGAACTGTTGTCTCTCAGATTTGCACCCTTGCTGAGTTGTAGAACTTGGCAATCTGGAGAAACATGGGATCTTTCCAGGTCTGTGGGTCACCTGTGATGGAAAGAACCTCCGGAGAAGGCCGGCTTCCTGCTGATACTCCACCTAAACTACTTCTACTAAGGTCTTTGCAGAGAAAAGAGTAAGAAAGATTACATGAAAATGAAACCTACTGTCTAAGGTGATGCACCAAAAGATCATCAGGAAACACACATGAAATGACACACTTTAGAACCAGTAATAATAAGAACCCTCACACAACCTAGCAAAATTCATAACCCTTGCATCAATGTTTTGTAAGAAGGCTAAATAACAGCAGTCTTGTAATGGAGGAAGAGGTTTTCTCACTACCCACAAGCTGATTGTTATCCTTTGCACATCTCACAACCTGCAAAAATTATAAAAGAAACCCCTGCATAAAGGCACCAACATGAAAGACAGCTCCAAGGACAGAGAAACATCACCAGAATCTGTACTAACACTGAGGACACACAATATCAGAAGAAATAGGAAGGTATGAACTGCTTATTACTGCCAAAAGAGTGTTACAACACTGTATATCTCTGAGAAATGTGTTACAAAATTGTTCACCTCTGCAAAAGAACTCTGAAAATTACAATATACAGGATAGTGAATAGCCAGAACCCCCTGAAAAATGAATAAGGAAGAAGGATATATACTTCCTAAACAGCTGCAAATAGATAGACATCCACCACCTCCATTCCCGTGCATCTCATAAATGCCCACAAAATATCTCTCTAAAGTCCTCCAAAGTGTGCTCACAATGCAAAAAAAAAAGTCAAGGGATGCCATCTGCAATCATAAAGGCACCTGAAAATGTCATAAAATGCCTTTAAATGCCCTCTGCGGTTTCTGACATACGTCAGATCTGTGTCATAAGTCCTGCAGCATCATAAATAACTGAAAAATATCCCAATAAAAGACATAATTACATATTTTCTGCATCTAATAAACATTTAACTAAGAGGTTTATAACTCCACCACCTTAGTAAATGTTTTTACAATTCAAGATTAAATAATCCTTGCAGAAAATAAAGATATTAAAGTTAAAAATCCCTTAGCCGCTTTAACAAAATGACGTGAGTCACATTTGCATCATATCTCAAGGTTATATCAACACGTCTTAGCATCTTGAGCCATCTCCATTTCATACATTTTTCCCCTTATGAAGGTTCAGTGCATATGTTTTAAAAACATCTCTCATTATGTACCTATTTTGCACTTTCTATACCACCTTGTATTTTTTAGCTTGTATGTTTTACATAATACATTTCCACCTTATAACTCCCAGCCACCCAGCCATGTGCATATTTCATTCACTTCATAACCTACCTTGGTCGATTAAGAAATCCGACCCATTACCTTTTTACAATACATTTTACTTTTGAAACATCAGCAAAAAGGCATAAATGCCACGGCCTTTCTCATGTATGATCGCTAGTTTTTTAAGACTTTTATAAGTCTTTACCATAGCGCACAAATAGATGAAAAGGATATTTTTTAACAAAAACAAAAGAAGGAAATACATGCCAAAAATAGGTCATTCGACCTAATGAGACTCTTGGCATTATTTTCATCGACCTCACTTTTCCCTTCTTGCTGCCGGCCGCCATCTGCGAGGGTTTGGAGAAGAAAACGCCATTCTGGGCCGTTTTTGTGCTTGCTATTGGTCGATTCTTGACCATATGCAAGGTAAATTGCATTCCTTACTATTTTACCTCCATTTGTGGTCTTTTTTGAGCTGATTTGGCCTGCGTTTGGACTGCATAGTAATGGATTTTCGCTGTTTTTTGAATGGCCGACCCTTATCATTTGCACTGGCTATATGATGCCACGATCTGAGAGGTTGCATGAAGAAATCTATGTGGTTTTCACACAGCAACAAGGCAATAACACGAGGTAACTCCTTCATTGTTGAGCTTTCTCCATTCTTCTGAGCTTTTACACTAGCATATGGCTGTTATGCATGCGATTTGTGAGCATTTCTTATCTTAAAATGAATTAAAACTGTCCTTTTCCCTTTCTGCTATTCGAAAATAGTTCAAAACCCCACTTTTCCGTTGCTGTGAATCCTATGGCATGTAAAAAAAAACTCCGTATACTCGCTGCCAGAGGACATGATTTTTGATATTTTCTGAGTATTTGCTGTTCAATACACAAAAATCGTCCTCTTTTCTTGCTGCTGTTCACAAAAAATGGCTCAAAACTCCATTTTCTTGTTGTTGGCGCATCTTATGGCATGTAAACATGAAAAATATCTGCATTTTTTTGGTTTCATTTGCTGTTAACAGGCACAATTTGACATTCTGTGATGTAAAATGAGTTGAAACTTTACATTTTTCCTATTTGCCATTCAAACTTGCTGTAAAAAAACTGTATTTTTCTTTAAAATCCGCTGCCAGAAAGCACTATCAGACATTTTTTTGAGTATGAATTCTTGAAATAAGTTGAAAAAACGTACTTTGTCTTCTTTCTATCTGCATTTTTGGCTGTGAATACACTCCAGTCTCGACAAAAAGCTTGAAAAATAGCAAGTATACCTTACTGTTCGATAACTGTATGTCTTTCAATGGCAAGAACCTCTGAAACATTGAACTTAAACATTGCATTTTTCCTGTCATTTGTTCAAATGTGAAAAGAACATTGCATCTTTCTTCGCCAATCGCTGCCAGAAGGCACGATTTTTGGAATTTGCTGTGTATATGTTTAAAAATGAATATCAAACACTTACTTTTCCTTCATTTCTGCTATTTTTTTGGCTGTGAATACGGCTCAGAAACCTTAGAAAGATGGCAAGTATGCTTTGCTGCTCTTGAAAACTCTGCATTACTATTTTTCTTTCCTGCCAAAAATGTCTGTTGCTGCCTGTGAACTGAGAAAATTGTATTTTGAATGGCTGTTTGCTGCCAGAAGACAGTATTTGTTGATCTTTTCTGAGTCTACATGTTTCAAATGAGCTGAAACTTTGTAATTTCCTTTTTTGCTGTTCGCTGAGAGCTCAAAATCCATCTTGTATAGACCCTGCTGTTCTGTTTGAGTGATAAGGTGTCAAATATCAGCTGAATGCCGTCATGCGACTGCTATTCTGAAAACTATATTTTCCGTCAGTTCTGAGCATTGTTTTTCGCTGTTCTCCGACTGTGATTGTAACAGTCATCTTGTATGCTCTTGCTCATCTCGTTTCTTCGCCATTATGGGCTGTCTGAAACTGCACTTTGGTCACTATCTCTTTAATACGTGGTAGTTGTTTGCTCCATGGTGATTTGTGACTGTCCTTCAGATTTATTGCTCTACCTTAAGATTTATTGCTCTATTTGTTGTTGGCTGATCTGCCGTCTCTTGCTGTCCTGTTTTGAGTGTTGGCTATTCTTTGTGGTTTTCAGCTATTCCTATGATTTTAACTGTGGCATTCTGTACCCTTGCTGTCCCGCTTTGACTGTTGGCTCGACAGCTGTATCTGTTTTCTGAATGCGCTCTTGGAGTTATGCCTTTGCATGTGTTCATTGCATCTGAAATGTTCTGTAAGAGCTATGAGCTGGGCTCAACCCTTGTGGGAGCCACATTTCCTCCACTCATAACGCACTTATCTTTGTATCTGCACATGAAGCAAACTTGTTAGAAAAATAAATGCGTGCTTTCGGTTGATATTTCTGATTTGTCTTCTCAACAGCTTCTGACGCTAACTGGTTTACTGCTTTCTGAAAATACAAATTATACGTTTATAGTTGTCTATCATATGATGTATGATGCCCCGTCATTGCTTCTAACATCAGTTTTAAAACTTTTTTGCAGATGACGGGATAGCAAGGAGACAGCGGCTGGAAGCGGGAACACCAAACAAGCTAGGATGACACAACATGCGGCAGCAACAAGAAGGCTCGTCATTCAGGCAATGACGAGTCACCCTACTTCATTTGTTTATTCATCTTTTCAGTTTATAAATAAATGTATGGTTTGTGTTCTCATTTTGCTTTAAACCAGTTAGTCTCATGGCTTGTGTGAGACCTTATACACCTATTTTTAATACATATTGCTGATTTTTGAAAAGAGTTGTACAATCTCTTTGAATGTTTCTGAAAACATCTGAATGCAAACACAATTTCATCTTGATTGGTCTCAATGTATTTGGTTTGAACACAGCAGAAATGTACCTTTTGCTCTTTTAAAATTGTAAAGCTTTACCTGATTGAGCTAGTAGCGAAATCTAGGTAACAGAAACATAAGATGATGCAAATGCCTTGAAATAAATGCTAAATGACTAAACTACAAGTATAGCATGAAATGCAAGTGTCTTTGTATTTTCCAAATGCAATAGATGACTTATGCAAGTATAAATCAACACCTACAGCCAATTGACATTTTGTCAAACAGTTGGCGTGCCTACTATAATGCTATCAAAATGATCATTACATTCAATATATGACTCCCAACTTATTACTCCTTATTAGAATGCAATCCTCAGGTACAATGCTAGCATGAATTCGCCAAGACTCTTGGCTTTGCAACTCCTAAAGTCTGAGTCCAAGTGACATTATAAATCTGATATAAAATGTGCATCTACAGCTACCTTATGACAGCCACCATTACAATGCCAAATGACCAATTTAAATGATGTAAATTTAATGTAGAAGCTGATATACAAATTGCCCTTGAGTTGAGAAGTCCTAGTAGCCAAAATCCAATGCATATACTCATCAACATGCACCAAGTTACTATAGCAAATTGCTGTTCACATCACTGTAGCAGCCATCAACAATTTCAGATCTGCAACAAATATTCTTGAAACCCTTGAATAATTTCTGTATTTCTTCCTCGAGTTAAGCACAATTTGACTCCTGTATGAAGCCAACTCTCTGGCAATGATTCAGCTGATCTTTCACAGCCTCAAGATTGCACAAACAATGAAGAGTTTTTGTTCTCCAATGCTGATATGAAGACAATCTGTTGAAACCCTTGGTCTCATGCACAAACTTCAAGAAATTCTCCAAAGCAAAATCAAATGATCATCAATAATGAGGTTGATTTGCTTTTTGATGCCCTTTTATAACTTCTCCAAATGAAGTGTATTTAGTTTGCCTTTGAAGTCCACTTTTTAGGTTTTTAATAAAAAACTTTATTATAAGTCTCATAAATGGGTGCTCCAATCCATGAAATATTAAATGTACTTTAAGTGATTTTAATGATGGGTCATGGCCTCATTGAATATAAAGTGACTTCAAAAACTTTATAATATAACTTCACTTGAGCGCTTTAATCCATGACTTAATTATTTGACTTTAATATCATTAAATGACCCCCTTATAATAATAATTAATTATTATTAAAGATTACCTTTAACAATAATTAAAAATCACTTATCTCCATAATTAGACATCATTTCTCAATTCTGTCTGAACCTGGGGTTTCACCATGACACCCTCTATGCATCCAACCATCTTACCAAAAATAGCAAGAGCCTCCAATATGGGACCAGAGACCTCTAAACAACCTTATCACCAACTGAAACTAGGGAACAACACTAAAATCACCACATGACCAGATACCCTGCTATAAATAGAAACTCTGGAAAGATGACTTACTATAAATAGTAAGTGTGTAGAACTGAGTCCAACGAAGGCCAAACCTGAACCCATACTGAGCTCTGATGGAGAAAACACACTGATCTCTGCCAAAAGGGACCCTCTAACCATCTGAGTTAGCCTACGAGGCCCAGTGATAGGCTAAACCATCATAAAACAGGATCATGCTAAAAAGGGGACATTACACCTAGGCATAGAGTAGATCTACAAATATAAATAAGTAAGCGGGGGGGGCAGGGGGTCCTCCAAAGGAAAATAAGGGTAACAACACCAAAAATCCAATGAAGATCAAAATGAAGCCTAGGAAGAAAACTCCTGCAATCTTATGTTTGTACCAAAGCTCAAAGCACAAAGAAAGCCACTAACATTAACCACTGCCACCACAACCAATACAACATCTAGTAGTAGCCATAAAAGAATGCCCCAAGCTAAGGGAGCTTGGTTGGACAACTCTAGAAGGAAGCACAATACTTCACCTCAAACATGTCCTATCATCTAAGGAAAACAGTGTCTGTAGATGGAAAGAACTAGTGTTACATGCCTACCTCTATATTCTAGCTACAAACTAGAGAACTACAAGGCCCATAGAACTAGGATATCCTAGTAACAACAAGCAAAGGTAGATATTGTCCCATTTGTGCGGACTAGTCAAACCAAAGGGGCGATTAATACCATCGATGTTCAAAACTAGATGCAGAAAAGAGGTAATCAACTTAGTTGCCTAGACATGCCCAATATTATCCTTAGTTCGAGGGTGACAATTTCCTAAAACAAAAAAGCCAAAATTTCTATGGTCAAGATAGAAGGAGGTGGATAAAGAACCTCCCAAGCCTTAAAATGATAGTACCTCCCATGGAGAGAACAAGGCTGACAAATCCTATCTCCACAAGAGATATGGTGGTCTAACTTGACTCATAGTGAGTAGAAATAGACCCTCAATTGTCCAAGAGCTATACTCAAGCCATGAGACCAATAGTGCAAGAGATAGTTGGGCAAGAGACCAATCCCATCAACAATTTGTAAGAAATACTCAGGTTAAAAATCATTGTTACATAGATTTTCGGGGATAGGGGACTGGGGAACGTCAGGGACGGGTCTTTGAGATGGGGGGACCTGTTGATGATTGTTTTTAGACAACTCAACAATAGAGTAAAACACTAAGTATCCCACTCTCTCTTGAGTAAAGTTCCCCGAAGGCTAAGCTATGTGATCCAATGAGGTAACTTCAAGGTTCCTTATTTATGATTTATAGTGGATGAACTCAATGACTTGATGTGATATTGCTGATTATCACAAAGGGACTTACACAATCGTTCTGACAACTTACTTGTTTCACTTGCAAGAGGCAAACACTTGAGATTTCTAAGTACTACAACTTGTAATGTATGATTTTGCAATGACGTTCTTGATTCTAATTCCTAACAATGATGGATAAAAAAAGTGCAAAAGAGATAAGGTTTTAGGGAACTATTCTAATCCTAGATGCAAGAAATGATTACTGATTAGGTGAAATCAACCAACTCTATTTCGCCAAACTAAACAACTACACAAGGTTGATGCAATCTTCTAAGGTAATACAAGATGTTCAAATCACTTGCGTTCATGAAAGTTCAACAAACACAAACAATTGAAGTTAAGCTCACTTTGTTCAGTCTAACCATACACTGCAATTTGCAAGCCACAAATCACAAATGGTATGAACATATAGATTTGACCACGAAACAATAATGATTACTTCCATCAACTAACATAACACTTGAAAAGAAAACTTATTCTAACTTAATATTCGCTTGAAGAAATGGAAACCATGCAACACTTTGAAACATAGACAATATCACCAAGCCAATGAGTCTTGTATTGTCTCAAAGAGTTCTGCAACAATTTTTCCAGAGTCTCAAACTTACAAATGAGAGGAAAAAGAACCCTTATATAGCCTTCAAAAACACATGAAAGGCTAGGATTGATTGGTAGAGCCAATTGTCAAGATCATGCCACATCGGCAGTTAGTTACAACAAACTACTATTTTTAGTACATGAAAGAGGGAACAAAGGCACATTTCCCAAGAAGATAAGGATGTCACATCAAAGCCTATGAAGAATCTCCATGTGAGGCATATTTGCTGCTACTATGAAGTGCAATGAATCTGGACACCACTTGCTTGATATCATCGAAAGGTACACTTGGCACATTCCTAATGGTTCCCTCTGCTTCAAGTACATCAACTGTATAAGCGCCAAGTGTCTCTTCCCAATCGGTCATTCGAGCTTTGTTGGCACCAAGGTGGATGGCAAGTGAGAATATGCTGTCAAGTCTCTCATCAGAAATATCATCCTCTCGGAAGTAGAATGCTTGGACTTGTTCCTTCATGTGATCAACAGTCATCTCTCCAAATGGATTACATATCTTCAACAATGATGCATGTATACTATCTTGTATCCTTTGAATGACACTTCTTACTCTTGACATGTCCGTTTCAACTCTATCAAGTAGCTGACCTTTATTGCGAAAGCAATAATACCATGAAGATAAATCATATGTCATTCCTTCTTCAATCACCTCAGCATATATCAACTCATCAACTGAAGCTCCCATCAAACTCTTCAAATGTGACATATATTGTTCCTTGATAGCTCTGAATTGGGCACAAGTTGTCAACAATGCAAGTACTCTTTCCTTGAGTTTACTGACCTTATCATATACTTGCATGATATCTTCAAGATGCTCATATGTTGTCTCTTTCGACCTTTTCATCCAATCTCTCAACCTGTGAGATGATGATCTCAATTCTTCAAGATGTGCAACTGTATCCGGCGGAAGAATGGATGGAGGAGTAGAGATCCTTTCCTGTTGACGGATAGGATGCATTAGGTGCTATATGTAGTGTTCTAATGCTTGACATCTTTGCTCAGCTTTTATCCTTCCTTCTGTTTCTTGTCTTATCATAGCTCTAGCATTAGTAACTGAATCTTGAAGCTCTTCCTCTACTTGTGCTCTAGTTAAAGGACCTGTTGTGACCAAGTCACACATCGCCCCATTGCAAATGGGGACCCCCCTTTTTTTTTGAATTCCAGTGCTTTGCATTAAGATTTTGATGATGTCCTTCGTTTGTTTCATGATGAAGTCAGTGGTGTTTGAGTCTTAGAGCCCCCTTGATGACCTGATCCTGATGTTTGAGACCCTGAAAATGACTAAGTCTGGTATCCTGATCCTAAAGATCCTAAAAATTGGCTAAGTCTGAAATCTGGTGGATCCTCAAAAATCTAGAATCTGCATGTGAAATCTAGTGGATCTGAGACCTATCTCAAACATCCTGAAAGGTATATTGAAAAATATTTAAAGTATAAGAAATTCAATCTCCAAACTTCTACTTAAATATATTTTTTCAATATACCTTACCTCGGGCACTGTCAGTTCTGGGCGTGAAATTGCTCTATGATCACCTCAAAATTCCGCCTAGAACTTAGGGCGCCTTTCATCATCTAGACAAACTCACATTAGCGCCTAGAGGAAGATCAACTTCCACACGACCCAAGATAGGGCGCCTTGATTGAAATTGGCATAAGAGACCTTAAACATCAAAATTTTGGACAAATGAATGATTCCAGAGTTTAGGCGCCCATTGCATGTTCAGAGGATCTCAAGAATTGCGCCTTAGGTTAAAGTAGATGAGTTTTAGCGCCTATGCCTTGTTGTTATTGTCTTTAGGTGCCTTGATGAGAAATAAGATTTAAACTATGGATTAATGGCGCCTTCAAAGAGGTAACCTATTTTGACTTCCAGAATTCATCTAATATGTTAAGAAAGTTTAGGCGCCCTTCACTTTCAAAGTACCTTGCTTTGGCGCCTTGGTGTAGAGTACTTTACAAGTACAAGTTGTAGAGGTTGAAAGTGAAAGGGGTTCTCATTTCACTTAGGCGCTAATTCATACCAATATCATCATCCAATAGCGCCTATTATGGAGAACCCTCTAGAGGTGGGGGATGTTTAGATTTGCAAATCGCCTCACTTGAGTCTAGGCACCCTTCAACACTCAAAATGGTGCCTAAAACTTGGAGTAAGTGTTCTTAACTCAATGAGCGCCTAACCTCAAGGAGTAATTCATCAAGTGATTTGAAGGTGATGGAGTCAACTATTAGACCCTTGGCATTAGATTGAAGTCGTTGAGTGAGCAATATGAAAGATAGAAAGGCGCCATTTTCCTACTCAGAACAATCCTTATGTGGCGCCTTCGGAAAGGGTCATGAATGGACACCAACAAATGAGCATTTTGAAGTGAATGAACAAGGCGCTCTTCTTGTGCAAGTGAACCATTTTAGGCGCCTTAGAAGTTAAAAATTATCATTTTAAGCGCCCAAGGTGTAAGTAAATCAAATCAACCTAAAAGTGGCACCCAGTGATAGGAGTCTTCTGGAAGTGGAAACTTGAAGGTTGTTGTAAAGGCGTCCTTACTCATTCTCCCAATCTAAAGTGGGCGCCTTATAAAAGAAGGCTTGGGATCTTGAAAATATGCTAAGTCAAATGGGCGCCTTAGGAGGAAAGAGTATGAAATCCTTGATGTATGTTTGAGAAGATCCTGAAAATGACTAAGTCTGATAGCCTGATATCCTGAAACACTAAAAAATTGACTAAGTCTAAAATCTGGTGGATCCTCCAAATTCTATAATCTGCATGTGAAATCTAGTGGATCTGAGACCTATCTCAAACATCCTGTTGGTGCATGAATTGACTGTCAGTTCTTGAACAATTTTTATGCAGGCACCATCCCAAAAAATCCAAAAATTTTTTCCAGTTTTGGCACCCCTTCAGTGTTTTGTAGCATCCACATCATCTTTCTTGATGGAAGGGGTCATCATGTTCTACCCATCGGCATGAGTTTTCATGTGTCTTGGCGATCATATCAATAGCATGGTGTGTTCTTTGTATATCGCCAAGAGCTTGGTTTATCGGCGAAGGATATTGTGGTTCCGCCGACGGTGTTGGTCATGCCGATGGGGGTATCTCATGTGTTCGTCGGCGAGATTTGGCTTATCGGCAGAGGTTTTTTGTAGTTTGCCGATGGAGGAAGTCACCCCGATCAGGAGTGCCATCAGGGTGACTTGGTGCATCGGCATAGGTTTGAGGTGTTGCTCCGACGGTGTAAGTCACACCGACGGAGGTGGGAGGCCTGGGTGTTATCGGTAAGACTCTTGAGGTCGGCAAAGGAGTGTTCAGTTGCTCCGATAGTGTTGATCTCGCCGATGGGAGCGAGGAGTTTGGCCGTCGGGGGCTCGTCGGTGTGTGTCTGGCCGATGAGAATTTGGAGGGTGTCATCGGCATAGGTCACACCGAGAGGGGAGCATGGAGTGGTCATCGGTGTGAATGGTATCATCGGCAGAGGATGTTTCTGCTTGGCCGACGGTTGAGGGTCTCGCCAACAGAGGATGTGTGTATCGGGGTGAGCAGTGTGGTCGGCCAGGGAGTTTCTCGTTGCTCCGATGGGTAATGTCTCGCCGAGGGAACGACTTGGCAATGTTTTGGATGGCCATCGGCGTAACCTTTGACATCGGCGTAGGTATTTTGTTGCTCGCCGATGGTTTTGGTCTCACCGACAGACAAGGAATGTGAAATAGGCGTCGGCATAACCTTTGAGGTCGGCAGGAGATTTGTGGAGCTGGCCGATGGTTCTCCTCTGGCCGATGGGGATGTTGGTGACTTGTGGAGATGTTGCGATCGGCGAGACCACTGTGGTCGGCAGGAGATTTGTGGGGTAGGCCGATATTGTATGTCATGGCGATGGGCTGTGGGCGAAGGGTCGTGTGTCGAGCGCGGCAAAATGCTCGACACTTGGTATGTATGCAACTATGTTTTTAAAGCTCCGAAGTTGTCTCTTTGCCGTGCATGTGGGATTTTTCTTCCTACAGTTTTGAACTTTCAGTGAAGCACATTTTGGCGGGAGGCTTCCGTTTGAAGGTTGCGACAGTTTCCAAGTGAAGTGCGGGTGGTTGAGCCATCAATGACGGTCGTGCAGGGGTATGGGCGACGGTACAAACGGTGAAGCTGCCTGATCGTGGATGAAGACTTTCAGATGGCGGCGCAAAGCTCGAGATTCCCCCTGTCTGTCGCATTTAATCTGTGAAGGCCATTTTCAAATGGAAGGAATGTATCTGGCGAATTTTTGACTTCTGGCCATGTAATTAATTGCTGAATGTACACGGTTCTGTATAAATGGTTTTGGCTGTGTTACTTTTTAGTGGTTGGATGTTTTTGGACTTTCTGCTCTGACTCTGAACATAAGGTGTTCACATTTTGAAAGGCATTTTTTGCTACAGACTCGGCCCTTAGTCTGGTGTACTAATCTATCTTGGATTGTAAATGATGATTTTCTCTGTGATGACCTTCTATGCAGATTGATTTTAAATGAAAAACACCTATGTGTGTATTGTTTCTGATTGTCTCCTGTATGTCATTTGTTTTCCTTTCAAACAAGGTTGTCAAGGGCTTCCAAGTTTTTCAGTATATGCATACTGTGTGTTTGATTTATTGTGTCTGCTCAAGGAGTGGTTAAATAGGCTTTTGATCAGATACAAAGGAAAATAGATTGCATCATAGGATCTGTTAAGTATGATCATTAATGATACTCTTTCTTGGACATGTTGCTGTTAGGCAGTAGCATTATTCTTAGGTCCTCTGGATATGAATTTATGTTGTCATGGGGAGACATTTACAGTCTTAGATATGACTCTGCTGCCCAGATAAGGCACTGGTTTGGGAATCTGTCTGTTCAATGGGTCTAGGAAAGTCCCATCCCTCCAAACACCATTTCAAACCATTTCATCCTTCCACCTGTTAGTTGTAGGAGTAGGATTAGGCTCCCTGCATGCTCTCATACCCAACCAGACATTATGTCCAAGAATGTTGCCAACCTTGTGATTTGTTATACAAATCTTGGTCCTTACATGAGGGTATTCTGCCTGTTGCTGTCAAGTTAAATCTTTCTGTCATTGAGCTAGTCAAGGTTATACCTTTATCAAATAGGGACACCCCCTTGGTGCGGCAGAACCAGAAGTGAAGGGGAGGAGCTCACGCAACCTCCTGTATTCAGTTGGCTGAATCTGCCTGTGCATTAGAACTGGCAACCCCTAATGCTGATTCAGAAGAAAAACCAACAAAATGGCGACTCCGCTGGGGATTGAGAAGTAAAAGTACTATCTAATCATCTCCAGTAATATATCTTGTGACCCATCCAAGTCACCAACAACAAAATGGCGACTCTACTGGGGAGTCTTTCATGTGAATGATGATGCTCTGCTGGTGGTATGAACTCAGAAAAATATGTGTTGAGCTTTCAGCTGCTGTAAAATTTTGTCCTCTCTGGAGAGGTGGCGACTCTGCAAAAGACCTGAATGCACATGAAAGTTGATGTGTGTTGTGACAGAAAATGTGCTTTTCAGACTTCAACATTTGTATGAGAAAAGGTACCCTGTTTCCTCCCACTTATATTTATTGTTCTACTGCATAAGTTAGATGCTAGGGGAGGCTATAGGTCTTAGGAATGCAAAGGATGCCTGAAAATAGAAATTTCATGAATCCAAGTATGAATTATCCCATACTCAGTCAGGAAGGGAATGATAAAAGAATAGAAGAGATAAAAAATAGGTTGATATTTTTAGAGGCTAGGCAGGCCCAGTTAAACAGTAGTAACCTTGTTGTGTCTGCCAGTCAGAAAGCTAAACCTCCTGTCAGCCCTTTTGATCCTTTGTATGACCAACTGGATTTGTCATGGGTTGATTATAAAGTAGAAACTATGCCTGCTAGGATATATCGTCAGATGCCTAGATTTAGTGGTCACAATGTGTGTGATGGGAATGCACATATCCAAAATTTTCACAGTTTTATGGGAAAACATTCATTTAGAGATGAGGATATGTGGATGAGGTTTTTTGTTAGGTCCTTTGATGCAAAAGCAAAATACTGGTATTTGAGCCTTCCAAAGAGATTTTTTGCTTGTTGGGATGAGCTTGCTGACTGTTTCAAAGAAGAATTTGCAAGAGAACCTGCTGATCTTGTTGCAGAATTGATGAACATCAGAAAACAAGATGAAGAGCCATGTGTTGATTTCAGTCATAGGTTTGCAGTAGCCCTTCACAGATCCCAGAAGTCTTCAGACCTGATATTTCAGCCTGTGTTGGCATATTCTTTGAGGCTTTTGAGGAGGGCTCTAGTGCAATACTGAGGGATTTCAAGGTAACAGGTATGCAGATGGCATACAAATTTGCTGAAAATATAAAAAAATTTAGAAATGGGCGCCTGTTGATATCCCTGTCCCCAGGCCTTGGTGTGAAAAATAGTTGTGAAGCTGCAAATGACCAAATAATTAAGGCATCATGTGCAGATGAAAATGAAAATGAAAGCATAGAGGTTGAGACTGCTGTATTTGAACATAATGCTAACAATACTGCTCAACTGGATTGTTCACCAATTGAGAATGCCAGTGAAAGGACTAGTGAGGATTCCCATTGCAATGATGAGGCAGCTGGCCATGAAAACAACAACGAGGTTGTGGACAGTAGTGAGCAACTTTTGGAATGGACATGTGGAGACAATTGTGAGTATTGTACTCAAGACAGAGAAGGTATAAGCAAACAGAGAAACAGTTCCATGTGTGACCCACTGCCTTCATTTCAAACACATGGAGATCATGAAGAGCAGTCAGAAATTGAAATAAGTGCTAGTGCAGAGCATGATTGTTTTTCATTTGATGGTTGTTTTGCTTATGACACACAGGCTGATACTCCTCCACAGAGTGAATCCATTGGTGATGGAGATACGTGCTCTGCTGCCCATGAACCAATGGCATACTATGATGAAACTGATGCACCTGGGTCACCCATTTATGACACATGTGATGATGAGGATCTGTCTGAGTATGGTGAAGATCTAGACACTATTTTTGGCTTGGATTCTGTTTCTCATCCTGATGAAAGAGGAAACAACATGCATCAGGTAAGTGACTGTGAAAATGTGCTTGATTTGAAAGAGGTGCCAGAGCCTGATCTTTTCCAGCTTGGTGCTACTATTGGTTGTGTACATGATGTGCACAATTGTGAATTTGAAAGCTTTTCTTTTGAGAGGCCAGCATATGAGATGAGCTCTGATCTTCCTAGCTGCATGGTGGACTTTGAGTGTTTTCAGTTTTCAATCCAGCTAGGAGATCATTTTGCAATGCATAATGCTGATACAAATGATAACATGTGTTATATTCCATTTGAGTATGCATTGCCTGATACATTCTGCATCCACTTGTTGCCGGATGCTAAAGGTTATCTGCACAGGGATGATAGTGACAAGCTAAATCAGAAGGTTGAATGTGCAGATGACTAGGTTTGTTTATGGTCAGATCATGGTAGCATTCTCAGGCTTGACCCAGTGCATGCAGATGAAAACAAGATATTTGACAAAGGGAGATACAGGTTTTTCTTTTCTTGGTGGCCTTAGGCCATCAAGAGTGTTTGGTGATGCAGATCATTATAACTTCATGACTCTGTGCCCAATGGATAGGGGACTGGTCTGCATCCCAGAGTTCTGTGGTTCTTGCCATGCCTACAAGAGGCATGCATCCTCAGACAGAGCCACTATTGGTGCCTGAATTGACTGTCAGTTCTTGAACAATTTTTATGTAGGCACCATCCCAAAAAATCCAAAAAAATTTTCCAGTTTTGGCACCCCTTCAGTGTTTTGTAGCATCCACATCATCTTTCTTGATGGAAGGGGTCATCATGTTCTGCCCATCGGCATGAGTTTTCATGTGTCTTGGCGATCATATCAATAGCATGGTGTGTTCTTTGTATATCGCCAAGAGCTTGGTTTATCGGCGAAGGATATTGTGGTTCCGCCGACGGTGTTGGTCATGCCGATGGGGGTATCTCATGTGTTCGTCGGCGAGATTTGGCTTATCGGCAGAGGTTTTTTGCAGTTTGCCGATGGAGGAAGTCACCCCGATCAGGAGTGCCATCGGGGTGACTTGGTGCATCGGCGTAGGTTTGAGGTGTTGCTCCGATGGTGTAAGTCACACCGACGGAGGTGGGAGGCCTGGGTGTTATCGGTAAGACTCTTGAGGTCGGCAAAGGAGTGTTCAGTTGCTCCGATAGTGTTGATCTCGCCAATGGGAGCGAGGAGTTTGGCCGTCGGGGGCTCGTCGGTGTGTGTCTGGCCGATGAGAATTTGGAGGGTGTCATCGGCGTAGGTCACACCGAGAGGGGAGCATGGAGTGGTCATCGGTGTGAATGGTATCATCGGCAGAGGATGTTTCTGCTTGGCCGACGGTTGAGGGTCTCGCCGACAGAGGATGTGTGTATCGGGGTGAGCAGTGTGGTCGGCCAGGGAGTTTCTCGTTGCTCCGATGGGTAATGTCTCACCGAGGGAACGACTTGGCAATGTTTTGGATGGCCATCGGCGTAACCTTTGACATCGGCGTAGGTATTTTGTTGCTCGCCGATGGTTTTGGTCTCACCGACAGACAAGGAATGTGAAATAGGCATCGGCATAACCTTTGAGGTTGGCAGGAGATTTGTGGAGCTGGCCGATGGTTCTCCTCTGGCCGATGGGGATGTTGGTGACTTGTGGAGATGTTGCGATCGGCGAGACCACTGTGGTCGGCAGGAGATTTGTGGGGTAGGCCGATATTGTATGTCATGGCGATGGGCTGTGGGCGAAGGGTCGTGTGTCGAGCGCGGCAAAACGCTCGACACTTGGTATGTATGCGACTATGTTTTTAAAGCTCCGAAGTTGTCTCTTTGCCGTGCATGTGGGATTTTTCTTCCTACAGTTTTGAACTTTCAGTGAAGCACATTTTGGCGGGAGGCTTCCGTTTGAAGGTTGCGACAGTTTCCAAGTGAAGTGCGGGTGGTTGAGCCATCAATGACGGTCGTGCAGGGGTATGGGCGACGGTACAAACGGTGAAGCTGCCTGATCGTGGATGAAGACTTTCAGATGGTGGCGCAAAGCTCGAGATTCCCCCTGTCTGTCGCATTTAATCTGTGAAGGCCATTTTCAAATGGAAGGAATGTATCTGGCGAATTTTTGACTTCTGGCCATGTAATTAATTGCTGAATGTACACGGTTCTGTGTAAATGGTTTTGGCTGTGTTACTTTTTAGTGGTTGGATGTTTTTGGGCTTTCTGCTCTGACTCTGAACATAAGGTGTTCACATTTTGAAAGGCATTTTTTGCTACAGACTCGGCCCTTAGTCTGGTGTACTAATCTATCTTGGATTGTAAATGATGATTTTCTCTGTGATGACCTTCTATGCAGATTGATTTTAAATGAAAAACACCTGTGTGTGTATTGTTTCTGATTGTCTCCTGTATGTCATTTGTTTTCCTTTCAAACAAGGTTGTCAAGGGCTTCCAAGTTTTTTAGTATATGCATACTGTGTGTTTGATTTATTGCGTCTGCTCAAGGAGTGGTTAAATAGGCTTTTGATCAGATACAAAGGAAAATAGATTGCATCATAGGATCTGTTAAGTATGATCATTAATGATACTCTTTCTTGGACATGTTGCTGTTAGGCAGTAGCATTATTCTTAGGTCCTCTGGATATGAATTTATGTTGTCATGGGGAGACATTTACAGTCTTAGATATGACTCTGCTGCCCAGATAAGGCACTGGTTTGGGAATCTGTCTGTTCAATGGGTCTAGGAAAGTCCCATCCCTCCAAACACCATTTCAAACCATTTCATCCTTCCACCTGTTAGTTGTAGAAGTAGGATTAGGCTCCCTGCATGCTCTCATACCCAACCAGACATTATGTCCAAGAATGTTGCCAACCTTGTGATTTGTTATACAAATCTTGGTCCTTACATGAGGGTATTCTGCCTGTTGCTGTCAAGTTAAATCTTTCTATCATTGAGCTAGTCAAGGTTATACCTTTATCAAATAGGGACACCCCCCTTGGTGCGGCAGAACCAGAAGTGAAGGGGAGGAGCTCACGCAACCTCCTGTATTCAGTTGGCTGAATCTACCTGTGCATTAGAACTGGCAACCCCTAATGCTGATTCAGAAGAAAAACCAACACATCCTGAAAGGTATATATTTTTCAATATACCTTACTCGCTTGGACTTCCAAATTTAGGCGTGAATTCACTCAAAGAAGCTTAGGCGCATTTTCCCATTTACAGAGATCCAAATTGGCGCCTTAGGTGGAGGACAAGTTTCAAACACCTCATTCAATTGCGCCTTGAATTGAAGTAGGCGCACCTTCTTGTTATTATCACCTCATCCTAGCGCCCTACATCTGGATGGTTGGAGGGATGACATATTGATGCCTTGGAGTGCATGGTGAGGTTGGAATTCAAGATTAGCGCCTAGAGGGAGATTGCTTCCAATAACACTATTGATGAGGCGCCTTGCAAGAATGGACCATTGCAAGTCATCTTCACTTGTTTAAAGCATGACAAACTCCAAGGAGGAGGCTATTAATCTTAGGCGCCCTTTTGTTCCTCTGCAAACTCGTATAAGCGCCTAAGAGGAGACTTTTCTAAACACTTAACATAGAGCAACAAGTATGAATAGTGAAGGTGCTACTTTCCACTTGAATAACCTTCATTGGCGCCCAAGGGACAAATGACATTTTCAAGAGTTTAAGCGCCCTTTGTGTTTGGAAACTCATTATTTTGACGCTTAGAGAAACTTGATTGTTTAAAAGAGTTTTGGTGTTTAGGATCACTAGAAATTGGGCGCCCTTTGCCTCCAAAACCACTAGGCGCACTTTCACTTATCTACCAACCTAGATGGGCGCCTAAGGAAGAAATTGTGTTGAAAGATACCTTTTGGGTGAACCTTATAGGGGATTGACCTTCTTTAAACCTTTACAATTGCTAGAAATCATTTGAAATAATGAATGTGGGACTAAATGATGTTAGGCGCACTTTGTTCTTATTTTTACCTATATTTGCGCCTAAGCTTGAAAAGGATTATTACATGTTTAAAGTTGTTTTTGATATATTGTTTATCTTGTCTTGTAGGATCATCAATATGCTAAGGAGTTATCCAAGGAATCACCTTCAAGCAAGGAGTAAGGAGCATCATGCTAGTCCCCTTTGAAGATCATCAAGTTGCATCATTGAGAGGAGGAGTGTTGATGAAGTCAAGGAATCATCAAAAGCAAGTACTTGAGTCACCTTCAAGCTACAAAGGGAACACCACTCTAAAAGATCACACCTCAAGTCTCCTACATCAATAACATCATGTTGGATCATATCAAGTTCAAGTGTACTTCATCAAGAGCAACATAATTTGAAGCATTCATTCATCCAAGCTTCAAGTCAAGATTCATCAAGTTTCAAGTTCTTCCAATGCCTTCAAGTCTCCTTGAGAGGTCATCTACTACACTCTGAAGGATCACTTCGAAGATCATCGTTCAAGATCACTTCATCAACTTCTACATCATGTCAAAGACACTTCATCTATCAAGTTCTATTCAACCTTCAAGTCCAAGAGAGACTTCTACTCCATGTCATTAATGAAGCTTCATCATCTACTCTATTACTCACTTTTCAAGAAGGAGCATCATCAAAGAAGATCATCATATCAACTTACCTACAAGAAGAAGAAAGAATTGTGAAGTTAATCAAGTGAAGAAACAAGTTTCATACATCCAGTCTACAAGAAGAATGAACAAGGCAAGATCTACAAGATGTATTGCTAAACATACAAGTTCAAGCAATCACATTGAATACATCACACGAAGATGATACAATTTTCAAAGTATGCTGAGTTGGCATCTATGTGGCGAGTACACATCATTCAATTTTGATTAGCCGCATTATTTAATGCATTAAAAGTATCATTTAATAAAAGAAGTCAAAGAGATTCCTATGTGGAGGAATATTTTAAATGCTTTTGCCTTACCTTATCACATTGGAAAACATGCCTTCATTGCCTCTCTCTTTTATGCTAAAAATAGCAAATTGTTGTAACTACCTGCGAGGTGGCACAATCTAGACCCTTGGCTATCAAATTGATCTCAGCCATTCATTGTAAAACTGGACACTATATAAAGGCCTTGTTGCCTCATTTGTAAGAGATAGAAATTAGATTGTAGGCAAGTAGGAGTAGAATAGGAGACTCGAGAAATTTTCTGAGAGGACTTGAAGCTGTTGTAAATATTTTCAAGATTAATGCAAAAGACATTGGAGCTACTTGTTTGGTGTTAAGTATTATCTTGTGGAGTAACATGGTTTCCTGAATCTTGATGGAATTAAGAGATGTTTCAAGTAGATTAGAGCTCATCGTTGTAATGTATGTTGTATTGAATATTTGATCAACTCCTAGCTCATGCTTTTAACATTCATCGCTGATGAAGTGTTGTGTAAAGCTAGTCTGAGCCATGTTTGTATAAGTTCGATTGTGGATGCTTGTTTGAGCTGCGCCGTTCAATGGGTGCTTGTATAAGCCTTCATGATTTGAAAACCTTTCGCGTAACCTTAGGAGATTGCACCAACTTCATGTAGTTGTAGGCATCCTTGGCGAAGTGAAGTTAGGTTTACTTAGGAGTTTGTCTATTCATACAACATCATTGCTTCATTGACCTTAGATTAGCTTTCTAAACCCTTAACCCTTTTCATTTTATTTATCATTGAGACCCTAAATACATCATCCACACTGAAAGGAGGAATAAGCTAAACAAGTATGAAGAAGAATCTGCGTAAGTCCCTTTGTAATTATCAGCAAGATCACATGTAATCACTGAGTTAACCCATCAGGAATCATAAAAAGGAACCTTGGAGTTACTTCATTGGATCACATAGTTCAGCCTTTGAAGAGCTTTATTCAAGAGAGAGTGGGATACTCTAGTGTTTTACTCTATTGTTGACTTGTCTAAAAACAATCATCAAGGTGAATGTGAGCGCCATTGCAAAGTGAAGTTATGCGCCTAGAGTAGATGTATGCGCCTAGCAAGTTCAGAGAGGAGTAAATGCGCCTTTGATGGAGTGTGTGCACCTCGGAAGAGATAACATCACTTTGAAATCACATGGTCTCTTTTGCGCCTAAGTCTGGGACCCTCAATTGGAATGCCTTGAGTGATGTTGGAGCGCCCAAGAAGTGATATGCGCCTTAAGGTGAAGTCAAGTTATAAGAAATGAGTTTTGGCGCCTAGGTCTTGTTAAGGAGAATGAACTATCAAAATGCGCCTAGATTGGGAGGTGGTGTTTCTGGCGCCTAGGGAAGAAGGATCTAAGTTGAATCACCTTAAGGTATTAAGCGCCTAAAGTTGAAGGAGTCATCATCTTAGAATGCTTCAGGATCATCAAGTTGCATCCTTGAGAGGAGTGTTGGTGAAGTCAAGGAGTCGTCGAGAGCAAGTACCCAAGTAGCCTTCAAATTGCAGGAGGAAACATCAATGACATCATGTTAATCATATCAAGTGGACTTCATCCAAGCTTCTAGTCAAGGGAGTTGGAATAATATGTGCCTAAATGGGGAAGTTAGCGCCTTGGTTGACATGTTGAAGAATGTCTGAGTGCTTAGAAGTGGCGAGAAGCGCCTTTGGGAAGGTTCCAAGCGCCCTAGAGGTAAGTTAGAAGATTTTGGACACCATGAAGATTCATTCAAGATTATCAATGCGCCTTTAGGAGAGGACTCCTTGAACTTGAGAATGGTACATTTGAGCACCTGGATTGAAGTGTTTTGAGCGCCTAGTCTTGAGGTGGAGGTTTTGGCGCCTTGGTCATATAAGAAGTGACTTGAGCACCTTCAGTTGCCTTGGACAAGGTGGAGCACCTTGAAGGAGGATTCACTAGGGCTTTTTGCAGTGGAAGGAAGGATGATGGGCGCCTAGTGAGGATAAGTGCAATTAGCGCCTTCATCTAGTGGAGTAGTGATTGATGATGAATGTCATGTTTTGCGCCTTGTGTTGCTCTGAAGGTGAAGTTGCGCCTAAGAGATATATGCGCCTTACAAAGGATGCAAAGGTTTGAATACCTTAAAAAGTGTTTAGCATCTTGATCAGTGCCTAAATGTGGTATGAAGCGCCTTTGGTGAGATAATGTGAGCACCTTTAAAATGAAGACCTTGAAGTAAGGATGGGGCGCCTAGTAGAACCTCATCATGTTTTGAAGTGCCTTAAAGTCTTTGAGCACCTTGCTCCCTTGGTATCTGGTGCCCTAGCCCTAGTGGTTTTGATTTAATGCCTTGATTAGGTGATTGGAGATGAGGAGTATATGCGCCTAGGATGAGAATAATAGGGAGAGTTTTAGTGCACTTAAGGTAATATGCGCCTTGAAGGAGTAGTTGTCCTACTCACCAAAATGCGCCTTGGTGTGATGATGGAGCGCCTCAGAGAAGTAAGTACCTTGGAGACATCAAATATGCGAAATTACCCCTAGAAAGTTAGGCGCTCTTTTGCCTTGGTGTTAGAAATGTTTGAAAGAGAGATTGAGCGCCTAAACAATAAGGTAAGGTGAAAGTTAGTTGGATGAAGTGTTGACCATTGAACAAGGTTGGCGCCTAGAAGTCAAGCTATCATCAAGAGCAAGTTCTCCCCACCTTCAAGTCCCCTGCATCCATGACATCCTATTAGATCGCATCACAAGTTCAAAGTATACTTCATCCTTTGCATTAGGTTCAAGGATAAGGCGTTCCCCATCTAAGGTTTGTCAAGCTTCACAGTTTCTTCTAGAGGTTATCGATGTCTACTTCACATCCAAGGAAGATGTTATCATCTACACTCCAAAAGGGTCACTTCGAAGATCATCGTGCAAGATCACTTCATCGACTTCTACATTGAAGACACTTCATCTATTTTATTTCAAGTTCTCCCCACCTTCAAGTCCAAGAGAGACTTCTACTCCAATACATGATTGAAGCATCACCATCTACAAGTTGAGAGAGTATACATCATCATCATCTATTCTATTACTCACTCTTCAAGAAGGAGCATCATCCAAGAAGATCAGAAGGAGAAACATCCACTTTAGGCGCCCAAATGTATGTGAGCTATCCACTTTGGCGCCCAAAGATGTTTTTTTTTTAATTTTAAAGTTGCAAATATTAAATGCTAAGTGAGGCCGACTTGCCTCTAGCCGACCTCATTTAATAGAGTGTAAATTTCCTATTTAAAGTGGCATTTCCCCTTCATTAGCATCATTCACATTAGGAGCAACGAATTTCACATTAGGGACAGCGAATTTCCTTTTGGAGGTAGCAATTTCATCTTAGAGGCAGCTAATTTCCTTAAAGAACCTGCAAATTTAGCCAAAAGGTGAGTGAAGTGCTTCAAGAACATACTGAAATTTAAAGAAAAAGCAGAATTTTCAAGGCAGACTTGCTTTTAGAAGGCTGATCTCACATTTTTATTCCTGATTTTTTGACATTTTCTAACTGATTTGCATCATTCAATCCAGAAATTTGCATTTTCTAAGGCAGAAATTGGACACAAGTTGCGTCTTGATCACTTCTACTTTGTAAAATTACCTTGTTTGCAGAGTTATATTCAGAAATCAGATAATGTTTTGATGAAAAATGACTTAGAATATGTTGCTTTTCATTCATAAAACCTCTTATACTTGAAAAATTGAATTAAGACATGATAACATGATAATAGTGATGTAGAAGATTCGTAAAATCCATTATCCACTTATTCGAGTCTAGTCTCGTAGGTAAATGGGAATGACGGCCAAAGAAAGACAAGTCCTTATCAAGAAGGATGCCAAGTCCAACATACCGGAGTCCAAGCTAGAAACACAGTGGAAAGATGTCGGCGACACCAACATGGGACATGTCAACCTCGAGGAGGTGAAGGATTTCTTGCTCACCATCACCAGAAATGAAGATATCAAAGCCATCGCGAAGAGCGGGATTGTACAAGCAGCTTGCTTTCCACCTGCCTTGCCAAGCGCCAAGCTAGTGTTGGAGTGTGTTCAGTACTATGACAAAGAGAAAAGACAGATTATAGCAAAGGATGGAATTGTTCTCGCCTACCTGCAAAGGGAAGCCATTCAGGAGATCTTCAACATCCCCGAAGGCGAAAGGAGTCTTCATATGCCCTAC
This sequence comes from Cunninghamia lanceolata, assembly GCA_027924645.1. Taxonomy (NCBI): domain Eukaryota; kingdom Viridiplantae; phylum Streptophyta; class Pinopsida; order Cupressales; family Cupressaceae; genus Cunninghamia; species Cunninghamia lanceolata. The sequence goes on from BSBN01000582.1 coordinate 24,086,813, forward strand.
AACTACTCAAATGACTTTCGAAGGCAACTCAAAGGTCTACATGCAAGAAATCAGGAAGAAGTGGATGAATGATGCCTCGATAAAGATATACAACTCCGAAGACCCCAAGTATCATAAGGTTGACTTCAAGCAAGAGATAAGTTACTTGATCATGTTTCTTAATCGAGTAACAAGTAGGCCACAATCATCTACTTTCGAAGGATGGATGTATACTTATTTTGATCATATGTTTACAAAGAACAAGATGATTGACTGGGCTGGCCTTATAAGCCACTGCCTGGATGAACAGTTTGAAAACTTTGATGAAACGAAGTCTTTTTTCATGACTTCATACCTTGTGTATATCTTGGCAAGAAATGTAGTCTACAAAGGACTAACAGCTAAAGGGCAAGTAGGTACAAAGCCGGGACAGATTCTCTCGCATCAGTGTTATCCTCAGCTTCACCTGAAGAACATTAATCACTACAAGAGATTCAATGATGTTTTCGCCATGTTCATAGTGAGGAAGTTGAGAGGTGAACTGCATCGGAGACTAACAGGTGCTGCCAGGAACTTCATCAAGCAATATGGAAGGTATTACATCCAGTATGATAAGTTCACCTATATCAGGATTCAAGGATTTACATCATTCCCATATAGACTGCCTAGATACCCTTCAAACAGGATGGTATTGCTAGAGGTTTCCAGACAACTGTTAGAATTTCATAAGATGCAGAAAGCAAGGAAGAAAGCAGGAGTTCAGTTTCCTCTTCAACTAGGTAGGTACTATTCTTGTCCATTATTACAGGCAGCTGAGCATTCAGAAGTTGAGCTTCAGGCTTATCATCTGTATCCACATGATTCGAGGAGAGAAAACTTTGATCCACATGGAGCCATCAAGCAGTCTTATTCTTCTTACAAGCATAAAGAACAACTGGAGGATCACTGGGCTGATGCTATAGATGATGATGACATCAGGATGCAAAAGTGTTCAAGATTGAAATGGGACCTGATAAGAGCTACAAAGGTACTAAGAATTCCTGATCAGTTAGAAGGTGAAAGAGCTCTTCTTGGAGATGAATACGATAAGATCCGCAATTTGCCTTGTGAAGTCAACTGGGCAGATAGAGAAAAGGTCGATGACGAAGGGTTGATAAGCCCTATCATTGTTATCACTGAAGAGCAGATAAATAAACAAGTACAAGCCTTGCTTGATGAAGGAAAGAGACTCACTTATACTAAGATGGGAGAAGTGGATCAGAAAGAACAACATAAAGCACCTAGTAAAGATTCACGAAGCAGAGGGAGTGAGAAAGATTCAGAACAGGGAAAGAAAAGAAAACAGCTTGAGATTGTTCAGGGAGAATCTAGTAGAAAGAAGAAAAGGATAAGTATTAAAACTGCTTCTTCTAGACAGCCAGATGACATCCCACTGAATCAAGACTTAGTGATACCTGCTGAGAATATAGTTCCAGAAGCTCCAATGGAAGAAGTGCCTTCTAGCCCACATGATACTGAGATCATCGACGAAGCTAATACCGAGGATAACGATGAGGCTGAAGAGGAATCATTGCCTGCACAAGGAAGACAATTACAACAGCAGCAAGATCTTTCATCATTGTCAGAGTGGCTACAGGAAAGAATCAGAGAAAATTATGAAGTGGAAAAGTGTCCTCCCCTTCCAGTTGATGAGTTACTCTTGGACATGTCGAAAGAGAAACCAAAAAGGAAGGCAAATATCCTTTCAAAGATCACTAAAGATGAAACAGGAGTAAGGAAAGTGCATGTAGCAGTCCCTAGGCTTGAAAAGAATATAGAGGATGTAACACCTGATGATTATGACATCAATACAATCAATCTAGGTCCTTTGACTGGAATGCAAGTTGAAGAAGAGCTTCAGGATTCGATTGATAATGCTCGAGCTATCATAAGACAAGAGACAGAAGGCAGAATCAAAGCTGAGTAAAGATGTTGAGCCTTAGAGCAATACATTCAGCATTTAGTGATCCTATTCATCAGCAGGAAAGAGTAACTAGACCTCCATCTCTCCTTCCTCCTGAAACAGTTGAACACCTAGAAGAATTGAAGTCTTCATCTCACAGAATGAAGGATTGGATGAAAAGATCAAAGGAGGCTACATTTAGACATCTGAGAGATATTATGCAAGTAAGTGATAAGATTACTAGTCTTAAGGAGAGGGTACTTGCACTTATGACATCTTGTGTTGAATTCAAAGACCTCAAGGATCAATACCTGCCACACTTGAAAAGCTTGATGGAAACATCAGTTGATGAGTTGTTACATGCTGAAGTGATTGAAGAAGGTAAAACATATAACTTTTCTTCCTGGTATTATGGCTTTCGCATCAAAGGACAGTTGCTGGATAAAATAGAAATAGATATGTCGAGAGTTAGAAGTGTGCTTCAAAGGATTCAGGATGGGATACATGCCTCTTTGATGAAGATCTGTAATCCTTTTGGGGAGATGACCCTTGAGAATCTAAAAGAACAAGTTCAAGCTTTCTATTTTCAGGAAAATGATGTTACAGATGAGAGACTTGATAGTATATTTTCACTTGCTATCCACCTTGGCGACAACAAAGCAAGAATAACTGATTGGGAAAGGACACTTGGCCTTTATTCAATTGATGTACTTGAAGCTGAAGGAACCATTTAGAATGAACCAAGTGTACCTGTGGAGGAAGTCAAGCAAATAGTGTCCAAGTTCATTGAATGCCAAGCTTCTAGTGATGGATATTCACAAGGGGATTCTTCATAAGATAATGATATATCATTCTTATCTTCTTGCGAGGCGTGGCTTTGTTCTTTTCTTCATAGCCTCCCTCATTTAATACAGATAACCTCCTTCATCTAATAAAGTTAGTCTCTTTCATTTAATAAATAAGAGTTTGTTACAACTACTTGTGATGTGGCTTGATCTAGTCCGCTGGCTTGGCCGATCGATCTTGACCCTTCATTCATTTTGAGGTCTATAAAAGGGCTCTTGTTGCTCTCATTTGTACGGTTGAAATTTCTGAAATTGTTGCAAGAGCTCTCTGAGATAATAAAAGATTCATTGCTTTGGTGATTCTATTTGTGTTTCTGAGTGTTGCATGGTTTAGATTTTCAAGCGAACATTAAGTTATAAGTTTTCCTTAAGTTTATGCTAGTTAATGGAAGGTTTCTTTATTGCTTTGTGGTGAAATCTATAAGTTCATACCATTTGTAGTTTGCGGCTTGCAAATTGCAATGCATGGTTAGTCTGAACGAAATTGGACATCAATTTGATCTTTATGTTTGTTGAATCTTTCATGAACATAACTGATTTAAACATCTTGTAACCCTAGAAGATTGCATCAATCTTGTGTAGTTGTTTATCTTGGCGAAGCAGGATCTGGTTTGGTTTCACCTAGAGCAGTAATCATCCTTACATCTAGGATTAGATTAGTGTTTCTAAACCTTACATCTTTTGTCCTTTTTTTACCATTTAGTTAGAATTAGAACCAACAACATCAATCGCCAAATCATACGCCATAAGTTGTAGTACTTAGACTCTCCAGTATTCGCTTCTGTAATCATTGAAACAACAGTTTATTTGAGCAATTGCGTAAGTCCCTTTGTGTTTAAACAACAAAATCATACTTAGTCATTGAGCTATCTCTTACAAACTCATCAGAAAGGAACCTTGGAGTCATCTTGTTTGATCACATAGTTCAGCATTCGAGAGGCTTTGCTCAAGAGGGAGTCAGATACTTAGTATTTCACTCTAATTGTTGACTTGTCCAAAAACAATCATCAACAGGACCCAAATCAATTTTGTTGATATCATAGTCTTCAAGCACAATGTCTTCTACATTCTTGTCAACTCTTGGAACAGCTACATGAACTCTTCTTATGCCGGCTTCATCTTTAGTTATTTTAGAAAGAGTTGTTGTCTTCTTATTTTGCTTTTCCTTAGATACATCAACAAGTACCTCGTCAATTGGAATAGGTTGATATTCTTCTACTTCACAACTCTCTTGGATTCTTTCTTGCAACCATTCCAGCAATGATGAAAGATCCCTTTGTCTTTGTACTTGCATTCCTTGCATAAACAATGCTTCTTCTTCGGCTTCTTCTTGATTGTTAGTATTTCCTTCATCAATTACTTCAGTGTCATGTGGACTTGAAGGTATCTCTTCAAATGGAATGTCTTGCCCTTCAACTTCATCTTCATGTAGAACCATGTCATTATTCCTTGGAGTACCTCCGGGCTATCTAGACGAAGCAGTCTCAACACTTATCCTCTTCCTCTTTTGACTTGACTCCCCTTATGTATATTCAAGTCGTTTCCTTTTCTTTGCTTGACTTGAATCTCTTTCATTCTCTTTACTTTGTAAGTCTCTATCAAGTGCACTATGTTGTACTTGTTCTTCAACTTCTCCCATTTTCCTGTATGTGAGCCTCTTTCCTTCATTTATCAATGCTTGTACTTGATCCTTTGCACGCTCCTTAGTGATGGCAATGATCGGTTTTATCAACTCATCATCATATGCTCTTTCTCTTTCAGCCCAATCAATGGTATATGGAAGATTTCGGACTTTGCTATGCTCATCCTCGCAAAGAGTCTCTTCATCATCTAACTGATTAGGTATCCTCAACACTTTTGTAGCCCTCACTAAATCCCATTTCAACCTTGAACATTTTTGTATTTTGATATCATCATCACCAAGTGCATTTGCCCAGTGATCTTCAAGTTGCTCCACATGTCGATAAGTAGAATATGATTGCTTGATTGCTCCATGTGGATCAAAGTTCTCCCTCCTTGAATCATGAAGGTGCAAATGATAGGCTTGAAGCTCAGTTTCGGAGTATTCAGCTGCTTGCAATGATGGACATGAATAGTATTTCCCAAGCCTTAGAGGAAATTGTACCCCAGCCTTCTTCCTTGCCTTTTGCATCTTATGGAACTCTAACAGTTGTCTTGATACTTCCAACATCACCATCCTATTAGTAAGATACCTTGGCAATCTATACGGATAGGATGTGAAGCCTTGAATTCTTATATATGTGAACTTATCATATTAAATATAATATCGTCCATATTCTTCAATGAAAGCCATGGCAACATTTGTTAACCTCTTTTGCAACTCTCCTTGCAATCTCCTTACTATATGCATGGCAAATGCATCATTGAACCTCTTGTAATGATTAATGTTCTTGAGATGGAGTTGTGTATAGCATTGGTGTGACAGGACCTGATTAGACTTAATGCCAACTTGCCCTTCGACAGTCAATCCCTTGTAGACGACGTTCCTTGCCAATATATAGATGAGATAAGAACTCATGTAGAAAGACTTGGATTCATTGAAATTTTCAAATTGCTCATCAATGCAATGACTTATAATCCCGGCCCAATCAATCATCTTATTCTTTGTGAAAACATGATCAAGATATGTATACATCCATCCTTCAAAAGTCGATGATTGATGCCTACCTGTCACTCTATTCAAAAACATGATGAAATAACTTATCTCTTGCTTGAAATCTGCCTTGTGGTACTTTGGATCCTCGGGATTGTATATCTTTGTTGTCGGATCTGCCATCCACTTCTTCCTTACTTCTTGCATGTATTGCTTCGGTTTGGCTTCGAATGTCTTCTATGCAGTTGTAGGGCAAATGAACACTGTCTTTTGATTTGGGATGTTGAAGACCTCTTGAATGGCTTCTCTTTGCAAATAAGCTAGAACAGTCCCATCCTTAGCCACAATTCGCCTTCAAAATCATAACGTCTAGTGCATTCCAACACCAAATCAGTGCTTGGCAAAGCAGGCGGGAAACAAGTTGCTTATATGATTCCACTCTTGACAATAGCCTTGATATCTTCATTCCTTGTTGGTGCGAGCAAGAAGTCTTTAATCTCCTCCAAGTTGGCATGTCCCATGTTGGTGTCGCCTATGTCCTTCCAATGTGTCTCGATTTTGGACTCCGGTAAGGTTGACTTGGCATCCATCTTGATCATCACTTGACGTTCCTTCGTAGTCATGCCCATCTACCTACAAGACGAACATACCTCAATTAGTAAATTCAAATAATAAATTATCCTTATAGTACTGATTTTTGTATGATAAAGCCATGGAAATCTGAAAATCAGGCAAGTAAAAGGCAGATTTATGGAGTTAGGGCAGCTGAAACATACCTCTTAACAAATTTTCAGAATAAATAAATGCAGATTTCTGTAGGAAATAATGAAATATCAGCTGCAAATGACAAAAATCAGACTTCTAAATCTGCTGGTCTGCTAAAAATCGCTGCTCCTCTCCTCTAAAATTTGCCCCTAGAATGAATTGTGAAATGAATGATCCAAAATGAGAAGGGCGTTGATGTTTATATAGGCAATTTGCCTTGAAAAATGGGCTGGTTGGCCAGGTAGAGGTCGGCCATCTCTAGCACTTATTTCATTTTTTGAAATTTTCAAAATTTAAAACCATTCGCCTATTTAGGCACCCAAAATGAGTGGTGAAGGCATGAAATGCGCCTTGTCTCATAGGCCATTTACCAATGATTTCAAACATGTTTTCAACTCCTAAAAACCTTTAAGACCCTAGGCGCATGTTAAGAGTGATACAAGTATGAATTGGCGCCTAGTGTTAGATGAGTGTCTTCTTGATCTTAGGCGCTGATTTGAGGTAAAAAAAGCTGAAATGTGCGCCTAGATCACTTCATGCTTGTTGTTCAACCTCCAATGACTTCAACTCCATGCTTATAATGTTTAGAAAGCTTCCCATCTTAGGCGCCATCCTCTTGATGTCCAATTTGATGCTCTTTTAGTAGGGCGCTCATTAAAATGTCAATGAATTATGCTTCTTTAAGCTAGGCACTAATTGGAAGTTAAAAGAGCTGAAAATGGCGCCTAGGTTGCTTCATATGATGAATATTCCTTTCAAAGTTAGGCGCTGAATTTAGATGACATAGGTGAGAATGTGCGCCTAGCTCTCTTAACCTGTTTCTTAACCTTCTAACACTCTCAATCACTCTTCTAAACTTCCAAGAGATCCTCTTATCACTTGCATGCTAGATCTCAAGGTTTGAAACTTCTTTTGTTCAAGGCACCAAAAGTGGATGAAAAAGATAGGGAAACGCGCCTTGTTCTTGGAAGATGCTCACTTCATTTCTCATGTATTCAAACTCTTTTGTAGTTTCAATAGAAGTGCCTTAATACTTAAACTCCTTCAAACCGATTGATGAAATGTCCTTTAGTGCTAGGCACTCAAACTCATTTCTCCAACAATCTACTTCCTAGGCGCCCAAAATGACTAGAACAGCAAGAATTTGCGCCTAACATAGATATAGCATTTACTTCAAAATTTCATGATCTTCAGAACTTATATGGGCTCTTGTGAACTTGTCCAACTCCATTACCTTCAAGATTGATAGATTCCAACATAGTTTCTCTCTAGGCGCCCAAAATGAGCTCTTCAATGGTTGAAATGCGCCTAGACTTTTTGACTTGTTCTTAAGTATTGTGATGATCTCAAGTCTCTCTTCACCAAGGCATTGTTATTTAGAGACCTCTTACTCCAAGGTGATGTTAAAACTCAAGGTTCTTGGCCTCCTATCTCCTAGGCGCATCTTGATGACTATTTGAATGTGAGTTGGCGCCTAGACTAGATGAGGACTTCCTTCACTTCTCTTGTGCTCAAATCATTGTAGTGGCTCTTAAAAGACTTCATCAAAACCAAAAACCTTCAGGACTTATATGTTCAAGTTGATTTCTCTTTGGGCGCATCTGTGATATCCTAGGAGTGACAATAAGCGCCTTCACCAAATTGACTAAGTCTAAACCTCCAAAACGTTTCTTAGCACCAACTTGTCATCATCAATACCAACTTCACCTGTTCTTAACTTAGGCGCACCTTTGAGGTCTTATAGATGACAATCTGCGCCTAGTCAACACTTAGTCATTTTCTCTGAAGATCTTTACTCACCAAAGCATACTGAGTTCAAAATACCACTCACATAGGGAGCCTTGATTTGAAGTGTTTGGAAGCTAGTTTGGCAAAGGCATTCATACTCAGCCTACCTGTGTTCACCAAGTTATCAATTCATACTCTTACCGAACCCCTTCATTGGTGACCTAAGGAATGCTTTATACTACACTTGCAAGCTCATTGACTGACTAACTCTGAGATAACACAAACAACTAACCCTAAAACAACTAACCTATGAAGAAAACTGGGGGTCCCCATTTGCAATGGGGCGATGTGTGATTAGGTCACAACAGGACCATGGACCCAAATTTGGGGATGGCAGGGGTATGATGGATAGTAGCGCAAATATAAGCAAGTGTAGGGCTTTGGGGGCAAAGACCCCAACAAGGTCAAGGGGCAGTGCCCCTCACGGGGATCTAGGGGCAGCCATTTTTCATAATTTTATCACTATGTTTTCTCCAACACTAAATCCTCATTATTTCTGACCAAATCTGCATTTTTCAGAGAACTAACGGTGAAGTTGGGGAATCTGAGTGGTCTAAACAATGAGGGCTGCACACTTGAAGACATGAATATCATAAGTCTTGAATCTTTTTATTTATTTTCTTCTCTGTTTTTGTCATGTCCCCATTTCCAGAGTGACTTCATATGGAGCTGACGATTAGCCTATCATCCATTCCTATAGGCTAATGTATTGGTAAGGGAATGATTTTCTAGTTTGAGCTTATTTCTATACATGGAGAACCGGAAAGTTGGTATACATGGAGAACCGGCAAGTTGGCTCAACTAGTATGTTAGTGGATTGTTGGAAAATGCAATATTGAAATTGTATTTTCAATCATTCGATTTATTTTGTTAGATAATGGAATAAAAGGGAAAATGAAATCTTTAATTGCATTTTCTCTAATCTATTTTATGGAGTTTTGTATGGAATAAGCCAGTTCGCCCAAGTCAAAGACATTTAAAATAATTGCGTGAAAATTCAATACTAACGCCTTGTGCAATGAGGCGATTCCATTGGATCATGTGCCCAAGAGAAGGATCGATTCAAGCAAGAGGTATGTTAATGATTGTATGAAGATTTTAAATGAGATTTTGCTAGTCGTCAATCATGAAGAGGAAGATTTTAAATATGTGTTAGCACTTGCTTATGGATCGATTGAGCATCTTGAAGGATTTTAAATGCCAACGCCTAAGTGGTTGAGGATCGCCTAAGCTATGAGAAGAGTTTTAAATGAAAAATGAAGATTTTAAATGTTTGTGTACAAAGCATTTCCAACCACCGCCATGCTAAGGAGTTCATTGCTAAGGGATCGATCCATATGAAAATAGATGCATTTCATTTAAAACAATTAAAGATTGATTTTAAATGAATGAGTTTTAGTTGCAGCTCATTTCCAATTGTTCAAGTTTCTTGCTCATCATTGGTGGAACTCAAATTTCATCCAAATTTGCTAAAGAGGATGCCTATCCTTGGAGAGGATAAATAGAGAACTTGAACATCAATTTACAACTATTGATGCATTGATATCTTTCTTATTCTATTGTTTTTGACTGAGAATTCCGATTTTCATGTCATTTTGCAAGGTGATGACCCCTTGTGTTTGTATGGAGATGACCCCATACTCTATGTGAGGTGATATTATTCAGATATTCACCATTGAGCTTGAATTTGCAAGTTTAGGAGAGCTATTGGAGTTTATTTATGATGCTATGTTACCGGATTCGCCAGAGCTCCGGCTGGATCTGAGTCCGGTTCACAATCCGGTTCGGTTCGGCCATCCGGTGCGAACAGGGTGAAATTCTGCTGCTGCACTTTTAAATTTATTTTTTTATTTTTAAATCCGGTGCCGAGCCCTTAGGGGGTTCAAGGAATACGATGATAGGACAACCGACAAGTTCAGAAATTTTTCCGGCGTGAAATTTTTAATGGCATGAGACGATTTTCAGAAGATTTTCCAACGTGAATGTTCAGCGTGAATTATTTGACGGCATGAGACAATTTTCCGAGCACTATAATGCTCAAGCCACATTACATATAAAAGCCTATCGGCTAATTATTATATCTTATATCTTAACATTTATATATATTATTAATATATATTATAATATTTAATATTTATAAGATATATTATATATTTATGTATTATATTATTAATATTTATATTTTATAATTTTATATTTGTGTATTATATTATTAATATTTATATTTTATAATTTTATATTTATGTATTATATTATTAATATTTATATTTTATAATGTTATATTTATGTATTATTATTTATATTAATATATTATAATATGATTTATTATTATATAATTATATATATCATATTATAATATATTATATATTAATAATATTTATCATATATATTAATATTATATTATATAACATGATATATAATTATAATAATACAATAATATATCATATTATAATATATTAATATATATTATAAATATATATATATATATATCGAACCCAAAAACGAACCCAACTCCAAAAAATTTTTTGGCCAAATCCACGACCCGAACCCGAACCCGAACCCGAACCCGAACCGGCAACTTAGGATATCATATTAAAGCCCTTGATCCATTGGAAGCACTATCAAGGTAGTTATTAGGGCCTATGGTATCATTGGAGTGAGATTTATACAATTTGCAGGGTCTGAATTTTCATGACAGCAAGATATTTATATTGTTTCAGGGCTTTTTGAACATATTGGATAAGTCTACAAGGTCACAAGGAGTTGCAAGTTGCATAAGGATCCCATCGCTTGGCTTGGGAGTGGGTTTTGAAGCATTTGAAGGCACTTTTGCATTGACTGGGCAAATTATACACCTACAGCAGTCATAACAGCCTGCTGTTCATTTATAGCAGTCAATTATATTTGTACTTCCAGGGCTGTAGTGATCAATTTCAGACTTGAGGACATTTGCCTATTGTTTGTATAAGATCATAGATATTGTAAAGGGCATTTGATTCACATTTTGTTCACATTTTCATGATGATATCAGGTCTGATATGACTGATACAATGACTGAAATCTTATGACGGCAGTATGTTTTGTGATGTAATTTCATGATCAATCAATATGAATGCAAGGAGTTACAGGCTTCCATATATTGTGATTTGTGTTGATGTTTTCCTTTGATTGTTGCAAGAAATCTTATCTAAAATTGATCAAATTTTCAGTCATATATAATAGGGTCTCTTACAGTTTTTAGAAACTTCTTACAGCAGCCAGCAGAAGCAAAAACAGTAACAGCTAAGAGAGTGTGCATCCAAGTATCAATAAACAAAAACAGTAACAGCTTTGCCTCTAATACCATGTATATATCCCTTCATTCTTCCAAGGTCAACCATTTGTACATGTCATCATGTTATTTGTCTATTCAAAGCTTTCACACAAATCAAAATCATTAGTATGACATAAAGAAACTTTTTTTTCTTAATGCTTTATCAATTAAAAAAAATGACTTTTATGCTGCCCAAGACATGGGGGCTTCCCAGAGTCTCTGAGACAGTCAAGTGACTTCTCTAAATCCTGAGGATGCCCTCAAATTTCAATGTCCCCAACAGGGGAGACATCCCAAACTGGGCATCCTGGAAATGTCGCCATCCCCATATCATGAGGATGTCCCAATTTCCAAAACATGGCATTTTGAGAGGGGGGGGGAATCCCTGTGCAACTATGTTAAAAAGCAATATTGGAACCAAAAGGTTGTCGAGGAGAAGTTGAAGTGACCTAAATATGTTGTCAAAAATGTCTTCTATAACAAGTACAACTCTATTAATCGCATCCTTCAAGGAAAGAAGTCAGAGAAGCATTGGCTAAGTATCTTAGTGTAGGAAGCCAATTAAAAGGGAGGCCAAACGACCATAGGAGCAAACTACCCTCAAAATACCAGCATAGTGTAGTAATCCAACAAAGTCCAAGGAAGAAACCCTCTCTAAAGAACTGCCTACATAACAATGCTTCTCCAAATTTCAGTCATGAAGGGACACTGTTTTGAGGATAGCAAAAAAATCTCCAAGTTTTGGGGACAGCTAAGGGATGGCTGTTCAAATAATATTTAAATGATTAAAATACAAATAAATAAATTAAAATTGATATAACTGTCATTTGTAATGTTTAAATTAGTTTAAACTTGATGTAAGATAAATATAGGGTTTTGTGCTAAATGCTCAGAACATAGGTTTATGCAGAAAAGACTAATCATCCTCAAAACAATAAGAAGGTTCTAGGGTTTTGTATAGAATAGGTTTTTATTGTTTTTTTAGTATTTTCTTTCTTTAAGTGGTCAGGTTGTTGGGAACATCCCCTGGTCATCCTGGGGGCACCAAGGCATCCCTAAAATTCAGGAAAAAAGGTGGTGCCCCCTAAAAATCCCCTTGTCTCAAACATCCAACACATAGTGTAGACCCCTAGAGAAATGCTCCAATGGACCACTACTATGTACAATATACAATATGTACAATAAAACTATACACAATATTAGAATGCATATAAGAAAAAAAATAATCAGAAGGAAACAGTAGGAAAAGAGGAGAGGTGTAAAGATCCACAAAACAAAAGTTAGTTTCCAGTCATGATCAAATGCTTTTCGAGAGAGGATTTTACAGAAATTTAGTGTAAAAGGTAGAAACTATTTAAAAGGAAAAATAATTTAGTTGGAAAAAAATCATAATCCACAGAAAGTAATGTTGTACAGAGTTTGCATTAGATTTTGACCCATTTTCTTAATGATGAAATCATAAAGACTAAAGAGTAATTCCAGAAGAGACAAGTTTGCTGGAAGTCGCATAAATTCTTTTTGGGAACCAGTTAACAGAAATGCATTCTTATTAGTAAACCCCGCATGTGGTCCTCAAGCACCCAGCTAAAAATAAATTTCTTCTAAATGCCAGAAATTTTTGCATCAACTCGCCCATTGATTTTTTAAGATTAAAAAGGTCTGCATTAATGAAAGGATTTTTTCCAGCAGTCTAGTTTAAATGTTTTTGATTGTTGGAAGCATTGATCTCTCAATTAGAGCATTTTTCATGGTCGCCATGTTTAGCTCAAAGTTCAAAGGGGTTTCAGAAAATATTTATCCTGGCATATAACCGCTGCATGTTTTTGTGTATTCGTATATGACTATTGTGTTATAATTTCTTGGTCTTGCAACTTAAAAAAAAATTAGATCATAATATGTTTAATTCCATGTATTTGGTTTTAGGTAGTGCTACTGCTGACTCTGAGAAGTAGATTGCATCAACATAGCAACTAACAAAGCACAAATGTGTACACACCTGCTCTTGTGCCCCAACTGTGTCTTTTTTTTCAGCCTGCCTCACAACAAAAAATATTTTTGTTAGCATAATCGTTGGCTAAATGCTAAATAATTTTCCACAAGTTTCCATGCAAATAGAAAGCCCGTGAAATGGTCCATGGTTTGTGAAGATACACAAACATAATAGCACTTGGCAGCCCACAAAGAATACTTTCATTTCTTACACTCAATTAGACGTTATCACATAGCATTTTAAAATATTTCACCTTTCTATTGCTGGCTGCATCTTCTGCTTGTTTGACAAGCATTGTTCCCTCATCAGTAACATGCTGAAAGGCAAAGTAAAATAGTCAGGACTCGGAAATAATGGTTAACATACCTGCAAAATGTCCTATTCTCTTATTAACTCATTTCTTTTTTTAAGAAGATCACATCTGGGAAGTTTCAATCATAAACTAGCAAAGCAGAAAGGAGAAATACCTGTTTAAATATTTGAGCTACTGGTTCCAAACCTTTTGGTATCTTATGAAACAACTTATACATCCTTGAAAGGTCTTCCACCTGCAGAAAATAATCAATTTCAATTCAAATCATGCATCATAAGTATACATAATAGAAAACAAGGTCAAACTTAGCACTGATCGATAATTATACCTTGTCATCTCTAAGCAAGGAATGACACCCTGAATGTTCCTTTTCCAGAAGTTGACTTTCATACCGGGAAAGTACTTCATGTTGTACTTTCTAAATAGAAACATCCAATAAAAAAGAAAAAAAAAACAGATACAAAGTCAGTATAAAGCAATTGAGTCACTTTAGGTGTTATGTTGACATAGATTACTGAAAACTATGAAAATGAAAATATTTTTATTGTGTGCAAACTCTGTAACTCATAGAATGTATCACACATAAACTTCTGAAAAGGAACCCCACCTCCAATAACTTTTTCTCACTCTCTACATGCAAATAATGATTAACTCTTTCTTTCTCCCATTTCAAACATTCTTCTGCCTGTAATCAGTTGCAATTTTTCCTTTTAAATTTGACTTCCAAGGGCAGTTTATCAGGAAAATTAGCATCAAAAATACCAAATTTAACGACCTTTAGCATATAATCTGGACATGAATCTTCCAGAATCCATGAAGCAGCCTTTCGAGAATAATATGCAGCACTATCTTCCAACATGGCTACTTCAAAGTCGGTCTCATAGCAATTTATAGTCCCCATCCCAATCTCCACAAAAATGCCCAGAACATTTTTTAGTAGAGCACGGTCTATTTGTTCTCCTTCGCGTTCTCGATCAATCTAAGACAGTCAAAATGCCCAATAATTTTAATGCAGCCAAATCACAGTGAAATAGCATAAACAACCAATAAACAAAGCTATCACTTGACCATGTGTGGTATAAGATAGAATCTAGACTATACAAGTCTACATACCAATGCAATAACTGCATCTCTTACATTAGTCTTCATTTCCTGATAAACCTGCAAGGAGAAAAAAATGAATGGAAGTTTCCATTTCTAGCTGTCATTTACAGTTCTATTACTTCACATTTCATAGTTCTGGAGACTATCAACGATGCCCACTTGTTCAAATAATCAGAAATATCACGTAAGTAGTAGGCTAAGAAAGACAATAAAAAACTTGTCTATAAAAAAACGATTACCAGTTCACGAAAACATATAAGACCAACTTCATTAAGAGCTGGAAGGGAACTCCTTGCAATGAAATAACGATCCAGATAGTTAAAGAAACGAGATAACCATCGGACCATTATTTTGTGGTTATCCCATCGCCTCAAAAGCTCTCTCAACATAAACTTGTCATGTTTTTCCATTAAAGTGGGTAACACCTGAGTACAGCCAAGAAAGTTAACCAAAATCAGCTCTTATCCAAACATTAACTAGCTGCCAATACAAACTCTCAGAGAATGTCAACAGAAATTACAATTTGCAAATATCATGCAAACATTTCCCAAGTAAAAGAAAAACTTGGGCCTCATATTTGTAGGTGAAAAACAGTAGAATCCACCAAATCTCTAGAGGTAGAATAAGCAGCAGAATAATTAAAAACAACCTCAATAATCCCAAGCAGACGTCTTTTCCTCAAATATATGTTTAATAAATTTAACCCCTATCTCTACCAAACAAAGACGAAAACAAAGGCACAGCCTACAAATTTAGATAACTAAGCAATGTCGCAGCTTCATCTTGCTAGGTTCCCTTTGATCATCTTCAAGAGTTCATCAAATAATATATTGTGTTGTTTTATGATGCAAATGATGAAACAATCTCTAAGGCATCTTGATCTCAATTATCAGCATGTTATTTTACTACCTTCTACGATATAGAGAAAGAGAATGAGAGTTGTCATTAGTTCATATTCAAGGGGATTGAATATTTTTGTTCAAGAGGCATTGAAAAATAACATTCTCAAGGGTCATTTACATTTTGCAATTACAATCTGTACTTAAAGCAATAAACAGAGCATTCTTGTCAAAGACTTTGGAAGTCAGATCCTTGATTGTTAAAACAAAGATGCAGTCATAAAAAAATCGTTCAAGGTTGTAGATTATTTACGCATACTACTTTTCTTTTAAAAAAAGAATAATAACGAACTACAGAGCCTGTCTGTTTGAAGGGTCTATCAGACTAGTCAGATATGCCCTATATGCTCTTACTAGGTGTGGTTGTAGTTAACAATGCCATCAAAATAGATGATTATGATTATGATATTTTAATATTAAATGATTATGATTATGACACTATCCTTTTCAGAACATACATGTATACATGCATCTTGCATTGCTGCAATGACACCATTTTCAACTTAAAAAGAGGTTATTAGACGCAGTGAGCTTTTATTTAAACCAATGACAGTTGTAAGATTTAGAACAACTTTCGGGTATCACTGCCTTTGTTTTTGTCTAATAATTAATCCATGCTAAGGTGTCATGTTCCCCATAAATCGATTTTTCCATTCAAATTAAAGATTTGAATGTAAATATAGAAACCACAGATCTCATTGATCATTACATTCCAAGTACCGCTCTGCAATGAAGGCAAGAATATAAGGCTACATTGCTCTCATCTGCCGATCCCCATGTATGTCAAGATACGCACAAGATGATTTGAAATAAGAACGATTTTTGTAATGTGTCGTACCTGTTGGTATATTTTTAAAATCTTTTATGTGTGATTTTTATTAGATTTTTATGTGGTCTTTCAGATAGACAAGAAGAATGCAATAGGGGTTTTCAGTTTCCCTGCAAATGTAGTGTCAGAGCACACAATATATGGCATATAATAGAGACCCAGAAAATATACAACAGATATAAGGAAACTATCAACTACCCAGATAGCAGAATGGCCAATAAACAATTATCAAAACATACCCATATGCAGATTTGAAACTTCAGTTTTTGTCTATTGTCGGACCTGCGAAGGGTATGGCTGAAAATCACTCCAAACTCCAAGGAAAGACAAGAAATAATCATACAATTATTAGCAGCAAGGAATAGGGCTCCAAACGCCTCTCTAAGACTCACACAGATGTTACAATGTATGAAGAAAGTCCTCTAAAGGACCAACGTCATGGCTGGAGCAAGTATGGCCATGGCTAGAAATGCTAACAGCAGCAAACAACCTTCTCTAACACACTGAAATCTGCCCTCTAATCCTTTCTTATCAGCATACATCAACAATGAAGAGAGATATATCAATCAACTCCAAACAAACTTCGAATAACTCCATTGCAAGCACATTTGTGAATGCTGAATACATCCACCTTCAATGGCACCATTGGGTGATCTTTCACACCTGTGGGCTACTGTTACTCAGGGAGGTTTCCGTCTCCAAGAGCCTCTGGTTCGAATCCTCAAACCCCAAACAACATGAAACCCTGGCAGAGCTCAAATCAGCAATATCATAAACATAGAATAGAAAGAAATGAGCTCCCAAAACTCCTTATATTCTCCCTCCAAGATGGGTGTTGGATTTCAAGAGGGGATTTTGTCTTTTAAAAACATCTTTTACTTACCTAGGGATGGGCGCCCAAGGTCACAACTTGCATTAAGTCTTTATTTTCCATAAAGTCACTTTTCCCGCAAAATATAATAAAGTCCATATTAATATCCCATTAATAAATCTTCGGACTTTAAAATAAATATGAAGATGGTGTCAGAATTCAATGATCTATAGCTCACCGGAAAGGTCTTGACGAAACGCATCTGATCCCACTCTGAAAATCCCGAACCAACACAGTACCCGAACTTACTAAAAATAGTAACAACCAAGAGCCCACTGAGCCAACCACAAGGGTGCCAACTGGATCCACTGAATGCGAACCACAACTCCAACACTGACAAAGACCTCCAGAGCCAATCTAACCACAGTTCCCTAACCAAACTGCTAGCCCATAGGAACTCCATGATGGACTAACCATGTGTCTAGAAGGGGACATTACAGTCCGCCCTCCCTAAGATTGCTTGCCTCAAGCAATCTCAGATCAAGATGATCCAATATCCGCTCGTTCTCCCATGTAGCATCCTCAACCAACAAGTTCTTCCATTTGACAGGTACTCTCTGATAATCCTCCTTCTCAAATTGCGATCCTTGGTGTCAATAATTGCTTCGGGTACTAATATCAACTTCCCCTCTTCATCAAGAGAAGGCAACTCAACTGATGGTGTTACATTGTGCCCCAGTGCCTTCTTGAGGTGAGAAACATGGAACACATTATGTACCTTGCTCCCTGTTGGTAATTCCAATTCATAAGCCACCTCCCCAATCTTCCTGGAGACCCTGAAAGGTCCATAATACCGTGGCTTCAACTTCTCTGCTCCACTCTTCTTGAGAGTAGACTACCTATAAGGCTGCAGCATGAGGTAAACCATGTCACTGACCTCGAATGATTGCTCAATTTTGTGCTGATCTGCATACTGCTTCTGCTAATTCTGAGCCTTCTGTATATTCTCCTTCAATGACCTCATGATATCCTGATTCTCCTAAAGGAAGTCTTTGGCCTTTGGCACTCTGCTATCACCAAACAGTAAATCAACAAAGCTCAGTGCCTTATAACCATACAATGCTATGAAAGGTGACATCTAAATGGACATGTGGTAAGTGGAATTGTAGCAATACTCCCCCATGTGAAGCCACTTAACCCATGCCTTCTGCTGCCCTGAAACATAGTTTCGGAGGTATCCTTCCACCCACTTATTAACTATCTCCGTCTGACCATCAGTCTGGAGGTGGTAACTCGTACTGGGTGTGAGCTCTGTCCCTGACAACCTGAAGAGCTCCTGCCAAAAATTACTGAGGAACCTACTGTCCCTATCACTAACAATATTCCGAGGCAACCCATGGAGTCGAAACACCTCACGAAAGAACAACTCTGCAACCTGAGCTGCAGTGTAGGCAGTAGGAATAGCGAAAAAGTGTGCATACTTTGTCAATCTATTCACCACCACATAAATACAATCCCTGCCTTGGACTCTAGGTACACCTGTGACAAAGTCCATAGAAATGCTATCCCACTTCCTCTCAGGAATGGCTAGGGGCTGAAATAAACCTCCTAGAAGTGAGTGCTCCTGCTTGTTTTGCTGACATATTGGGCACTCTCTCACATACTGCATCACCTCGATCTTGAGGCCCTTCCAAGTGAACCTCTCTCTGACCTATCTGTAAGTTTTGAAGTATCATGGATGCCCTGCCATAGGCAAATCGTGGAATGCCCTCAAAACTTTTTGCTTCATCTGTGAACCTGACACCAAAAAGATCCTGTTCTTGTAAATGATTAAATCATTTACCACTGTGTACCTGTCATCTTTGATGGTGCCATCAATCACTCTAGTAGCCCACTTATCTTTGGCATACTCTGTTGAAATCAATTCTCTCCAGTCATCTGCAATAGCACCAAGTGCACACAAATGGGGTCTCCTGGATAGAGCATCGGCAACAACGTTCTTCTTCCCCTTGACATAAACAATGTCAAAGTTGTAGGCCTATAGCTTGTTGACCCACTTTTGTTGCCTCTCGTTCAAATCCTTCTACCTGTTGGTTTTTCTTCTGAATCAGCATTAGGGTTTGCCACTTCTAATGCACACGCAGATTCAGCCAACTAATACAGGAGGTTGCGTGAGCTCCTCCCCTTCACTTCTAGTTCTGCCGCACCAAGGGGGGTATCCCTATAACTCAAGATGTAACCTTGACTAGCTCAAAGATAGAAAGATCTAACTTGACAACAACAGGCAGAATACTCTCATGTATGGACCAAGATCTGTATGATAGATCACAAGGTGGGCAACGTTCTTGGACGTATATGTCTGGTTAGGGATGAGAGCATGCAAGGGTTTCCTACTCCTAATCCTACAGCTAACAGATGGAAGGGAGAGATGGTTTGAAATGGTGTTTGGATGCAAAGCTGGACATGGTGTATAACCTCAACACAGAGCTAGATTGGTGCCTATCCAGGGCTTGGAGTCGGTAGACATACACCTGTGAATGATCAGCATGAATAGCTAAAACTGGATTTCAGGGGGATACACATGAGACCTGCCTTACAGATATCTCCCAATACAGAGTGTTAAGCTGTCGATACTTATGGCATCCCTATTGCAGGAAGAAAGATACATGCAAAACTGGAGACAGAATCAGCATAACACATGCAAACATAGCATTATTCATATAAGATTAACCATGAAATCAGTGGATTCATGCCAAAACGTACAACAGGAGATACATAAACTCACAAGTTTTGCTGCACAGAGCAACCAAAACTAGTTGTATCTTATTACAGAGCCAAAATGTCCAGTTTTCAACAACCTGAAAAATGGTAACACAGTCTGCTTATAACAGCCAGAAAGTGTACCACAGCAATTAATTACATGGTTGACCAAAAATCCCGCCAGATACACAGTATCAGAAAAATGGCGCTCAACGCATTACCAGATTGGCGCCCAAACATGAATGCAGTAGGTGGGGAGGAGACAGGAAGAAACCTCGAGCCCTGCGCCACTGTCCGTTGATGTACACCTTCAATCGGGTACCAGATCCGTCCATACCTCTGCAACCTTCGCCATTAATGCTCATCTACCTCGCAGCCATCGGGAAAACATCAAACAGTGCACCGCAACCGTTTCCCGCCAAAATACCTCATCGTGATATTTCAAAATATGCAGGATACCAATTATCCCACATGCACCCCGCGGCGACCATTTCAACACTTTATATACTAGGCCACGAGCATATATGATGTCGGTGCTTTTGCTCCCGACGACACTAGTATAAGCCTTCATCATCATCCTCCAACAGCATGATATCCTGTTGCTTGAAATATCACCCTGACGTCAGCATCATCATCGCAATATCACCTACATGATAATCGCCTTCATCGGCACAACCTGATGCATCGGAGGAAGATCCTCCTGCTTAGCCGATACCAAATGTCTGGCCGATGAACATCCTGATGACGTCACTGTCATATCCTGCTGACGTCATCAGCATATCTGCCTATCGCGCACCTCCTCATATCCGGATGACGTCATCGTCATGTTTGCGAATATCGGGGGATCTCCACAAGATGATCAGTGTTAGAAATATGACCCCCCCGGACCTTGATGACGTCACCATACATCGGCATCAGGATGATATTCGGAAGATAACCGGATATTTGGAAATATCATCCTGATGCACACATATCATGCTGCACTGTAGCTCCACTATAAGATCGGGGTGATATATGAATATGTGACTGATATTTGAAATGATCACCCCATTGGACAATGCATGAAGCCGACAGGCGAATATCTCCCTTCGGAAATATCATGATGCAGACAGGTAGAAAAACGGATATCACCCTGACATAAGAATGACGTCAGCATCATCAGGGTGATAAAACAACGAACATGAAGTGATAAAACAACATCAGGATGATCTTGACTAAGATCACCCGATGTTCAAATATGATGACCCCGATGAAGATCGGATCATACTTAGGACTTTGCAGCAACATCATCAGGATGATCTTAAGTAAGATCACCCGATGTTAGAATATCACCCCAGGGAAAGATCATGCTGACAGAAAATATGATGACCCTCGTAAGCAACATCAGGGTGATGTCTGGAAACATGATGATGATGACCTCCTCCAAAGAAAATATGATGCTGATGTTAAAACATGCTGAGGAGGCCCAAAGACTTAGAACTTTTTTGGATTTTTTGGGAAGGTGCCTGCATGAAAATTGCTAAAATAACCGACAGTGAATTCAGGCACCAACACTACCCAAGGATATGCTTCAGACTGTTGTGATCCATCTTAACCACAAATTTGTTGCCCACAAGGTACTGTCTAAACTTAGCCAACGCATGCATGATGGCTAACATCTCCTTGTCATATATGTTGTAACTCCTCTCCACACCCCTCAACTTCCTACTCTCGAATGCTATGGGGTGCTTATCCTGCATGATCACCGCACCAATGCCTTCACCCGAGGCATCACACTATAGCTCGAAAGGTTTGCTGAAATCAGGTACAGCTAACACAGGGCATGTACTCATGATCTGTTTGAATTTGTCAAAGCTTTCCTATGCCCTATCCGACCAACTGAAAGCATCCTTACGAGTCAAATCTGTAAGGGGAGCAGCCGACTGAAAGAACCCCTTCACAAACCTGTGGTAATACCCACAAAGGCCAAGAAATCCCTTAAGATATGAGAGATTCTTTGGCGGTGGCCAGTCCACAATTGCTCGAATCTTTTTCGGGTCTACCTTCACACTACCAGCACTAATGATATGACCCAAGTACAACAACTCGGTCATCCCAAACTCACACTTTGACATTTTGGCATACAATGACTCCCTCTCTAAGATGATCAAAACAATGTCAATGTGTTTTAGATGCTCTTCCCATGTCCTATAAATCAATATATCATCAAAGAAAATCAGCACAAATCTCCTCAACTGCTCTCTAAACACCTTGTTCATGCAAGACTGGACGGTAGCTGGTGCATTGGTCAAACCAAATGGCATGACCACGAGCTCAAAGTGCCCATAATGACACCTAAATGTTGTCTTCTCCACATCCTCGTCTCTGACCCGAATCTGATGGTAACCGGATCTCAAATCAATCTTGGAGAAGTAACAGGCCCCGTGCAACTCATCAATCAGCTCGTCTATTTTGGGAATGGGGTACCTATTCTTGATTGTTTTCTTATTGAGTTCCCTGTAGTCAATACACATTCTGAGAGTCCCATCCTTCTTTACTAATACCACGGATGATGCAAACGGACTCTTACTATGTCCGATGTGACCCATCTCGAGGAGCTCTTTGATAGCCTTCTCAATCTCATCCTTATACCTCTTTGGGTGCCTGTAAGGGGTAGTTATTACTGGCTTAGCCCCCTCCTCCAACTCGATCACATGCTCAAAACCTCTATCAGGAGGTTTACCTAGTGGAATATCACTAAACACTTTGGTGTGTTTAGTAAGTATAGACTGTATGTCAGAAGGATATGTATGCTTCTGCTGATCTATTGCAGGCATCACCATAATCTCTGCTGCTCACTCCACCTAATCATGACAAATCAATCGCTCCATCCGCCTGAGAGAAACAACTCTCAACCCACCATCTAAAATGCCTCTGAGCACATGTCTAACTCCGTCCCCCTCAAACTTCATTTCCATCGTCC
Organism: Cunninghamia lanceolata; assembly: GCA_027924645.1. Taxonomy (NCBI): domain Eukaryota; kingdom Viridiplantae; phylum Streptophyta; class Pinopsida; order Cupressales; family Cupressaceae; genus Cunninghamia; species Cunninghamia lanceolata. Next base: position 24,109,727 of record BSBN01000582.1, read on the forward strand.
GCAAGTTGAGTGTGAACTCCTCAATATCATTGAACCACTTCATACCCAACACAACATCCATCTCTCCCATGCCAGCAACATAAAATTCTAATTGGCAAGTGTATTTGTTCAACTGGATTGATAGATTGGGTATTCTCCTAGTGCAGGTGAGTACGAAACCATCCGCAACCTTCACCTTAAATCCCTCAAACTCCTCAGTTTTCAGCCCTCTCTTAATGACCAAGCCCTCATCTATGAAGTTATGAGTGGCACCTGTGTCAAGTAATGCAATACAATACTGCCCACCCAATACTCCTCTTATCCTGAATGATCCCTCCTTCTAGATACTCGAGATACATGCTGTAGGTAGGGTTGTATCATCCTCTCTATCTGATGCTTCCTCTAGGCCCTCTGATTTTGCATCCTCGGCCTCTGAATGGTAGTCTGAATGGGGCTCTGCATCAACAGACTCATCGATTGAAAAATACTCCAACTCTCCAACTGTTTGGCCTTCCCTTGGGCAACACACTTGTGCTTAGGATCCCAAGGCTCATGGCAATGGAAACAGAGCTCCTTCCTCCTCAAGTCATTCAACTGATCACTATCTAATCTGGAAGAACTCTTATGTTGCTGTCCCGCATCTCTCTGGAATGGTCTCCTATCTCTCTCCTTATCCCTCCTCTGTGGAAACCCTTTGGATTGAAACTTGTTCCTCCACACTGATGACTCCATGTCTCGGGCCTTCTTCATGGCCTCTTGGAGTGTAGTAGGGTCAAAGCCCTTAACCCAACCACAAAGTTGATCTGACAATCCATCAATGAAGAGAACAACCAATCTGTGCTCAGTAATATCTGGAACCATAACGAATATGTCCTGAAAATCAGCAATGTAGGAGTCTACTAATCTGTTTTATCTCAACTATGTCAACTCCTTAAACAGTAATTCTAGGTCCTTTTTATCAAACCTGTCGATCAGTCTGGCTGTAAACTCCACATATGAAGTGACCTGATCGTGACCCAATGTGACCTTCCTGTTACTCCACCATTTGTGAGCAGTCCCCTCCAAGTGTAAAGTTGCATACATAATGGCGTCCTCCTCTAGCATGGGACTAATTTGCAAGTAGCTATCCAATTTCTAGACCCAAGCTCTCACGGTGGTCTTACCCAATCCGTCGAAGTAGGAAAGTGTCATCTTACTTACTTTCCTTTGCAATTCTTGGTTCTGAGGTCTACCTCCCCTATGAGGTTTACACTTAAGCCTCATTTCAAAATATTTAGCAAATGTCATCTCATTTCTGAAATCATCACTGGATGCTCTCCAGTCCCTCAAAATCTCCTCCTGAAACTCCGCCTATGTGGGATCCTGTTCAGGAACTTGGTTCCTGGGAGCAAATATAGGGATGCCTGGTCTATCTCCCGCAGTGAACTGCGAAGCCCTCCGGTGTGTCACCAATGCCTCGTCCTCATCATCTTTGTCCCTGTGATTCTGGTTCCTGTCTCCATTATTCCGTTCTCCTCGATTCCTGTCACCGTTGTGTCTATCACCTCCATCATTCCTATTTCTATCTCCACCATCGTGTCTATTTCTATCACCATCCTGGTACCTATTCCTGTCACCTCCATTGTACCTGTTCCTGTCACCTTCGTGGTACCTGTTCCTGTCACGATGATTTTCCCTGTCATTACACAACCGTTAGATGGCATGTGTCATCTCGGCCTGTGCCTCTACCATCTCTCGTCGAGACTCCCTCATCTCTCGAAAGAGTGCAATCAAAATGTCACGCGCACTAACTTCTGGTTCTTCCCTGTCACCCATCTCTCCTGTAGGACATGTAATTGGTGGAAGCTCACCAGAAAAGGAGTTTGTTCGTGAGACCTGCCAATCTTCCTCAGTAGCAGCAACTTCTACCTCTGTATCTGTCTCAAATGGGTATACTGGTGGTGCTGGACTTACTGGTTCAACCTGCTACGAAACCTGTGTTGCTTGTTGTAACCTGTTTCTCCTAGTATTATAAGGATGTGACGAAGATGATGAAGGATTCATATCTCAAACATAAAGCATACATGCTTCATTTTTATCTGTATGTTCATTCTTTCAACTGCATGTCTGTTCAACCTCACAGGATGGCAAGATCATAGCTCTGATACCACTATAATGTATCGTACCTGTTGGTATATTTTTAAAATCTTTTGTGTGATTTTTATTAGATTTTTATGTGGTCTTTCAGATAGACAAGAAGAATGCAGCAGGGGTTTTCAGTTTCCCTGTAGATGTAGTGCCGGAGCACACAATATATGGCATATAATAGAAACCCAGAAAATATACAACAGATATAAGGAAACTATCAACTACCCAAATAGCAGAATGGCCAATAAACAATTATCAAAACATACCCATATGCAGATTTGAAACTTCGGTTTTTGTCTATTGTCGGACCAACCAAGGGTATGGCTGAAAATCACTCCAAACTCCAAGGAAAGACAAGAAATAATCATACAATTATCAGAAGCAAGGAATAGGGCTCCAAATGCCTCTCTAAGACTCACACAAAAGTTACAATGTAAGAAGAAAGTCCTCTAAAGGACCCACGTCATGGCTAGAGCAAGTACAGCCATGGCTGGAAATGCTAACAGCAGCAAACAACCTTCTCTAACACACTGAAATCTGCCTTCTAATCCTTTCTTATTAGCATACATCAACAATGAAGAGAGATATATCAATCAGCTCCAAACAAACTTCAAATAACTCCATTGCAAGCACATTTGTGAATGCTGAATACATCCACCTTCAATGGCACGGTTGGGTGATCTTTCACACCTGTGGGATACTGTTACTTAGGGAGGTTTCCGTCTCCAAGAGCCTCTGGTTCGAATCCTCAAACCCCAAACAACATGAAACCCTAGCAAAGCTCAAATCAGCAATATCATAAACATAACATAGAAAGAAATGAGCTCCCAAATCTCCTTATATTCTCCCTCCAAGATGGGCGTTGGATTTCAAGAGGGGATTTTGTCTTTTAAAAACATCTTTTACTTACCTAGGGATGGGCGCCCAAGGTCACAACTTGCATTAAGTCCTTGTTTTCCAAAAAGTCACTTTTCCCACAAAATATAATAAAGACCATATTAATATAACATTAATAAATCTTCGGACTTTAAAATAAATATGAAGATGGTGTCGGAATTCAATGATCTATAGCTCGCCGGAAAGGTCTCGACGAAACGCATCTAATCCCACTTTGAAAATTCTGAACCGACAGAGTACCCGAACTTACTAAAAATAGTAAGTAGCGACGAAGAGCCCACTAAGCCAACCACGAGGGTGCCAACTGGATCCACTGAATGCCAACCACAACTCCAACACTGACAAAGACCTCCAGAGCCAATCTAACCATAGTTCCCTAACCAAACTGCTAGCCCATGGGAACTCCATGATGGACTAACCATGTGTCTAGAAGGGGACATTACAATTTCCTTACCAACGGCCGACATGGAAATGGATGTTCACACATTAACTATAAGAGATAAAGTTTAATTGTATGCAATGATCGACGGGGACCAAAGTCAACGAGCTAAGAATAAGACAAGAGAAGATAAAGAAAAACGAGAATAAGACCAAAGTGATAATCAGCAAACTCCTCCTAAGCACCGGTTAACAAATCCAAGATGATCAACGCCCTTAACAAAGGCAATTAAGGAAAGGCTACCAATCAATTGAGGTGCGATCCTTGAAGAGACGTGCCTGTTGCTTTCTTTTCATCATATAAAATGCGGCTCGTGAGGAAGGCAAGAGACCATCCAATAAGCATCTAACACTCAACACAACAATTCTAGCGATCAAGAGAACTGAAATCATAAAAGCATCATCAAAGGAAATAAGCATCATAGGATTCCCATCCGATTGGTTCTGCATAGCACCAAGTCATCTGCAATATTACATTCCGCAGGAAATCATAATTAAAGCATTCACCGACTCAGCGGCGATCGTATAGAGGTATGTAATCTCTAATAAACAATAGCAATTGAATTGTTAAGATTGCATATAGGAATCGACTTAAGTAATTTGCTGACATTTAATGATGATCATGTATTTTAAGTTATAATCAGTTTAGCGTAGTTATGAATGCATGGATAAACATAGAAATTTAATCCCAGAATTAAGCTGATCATGTTAAGAAATTGTTATGGGAAAATAATGCAAATGATATAGTAAGAAAATAGATGAGTATACATGTTAAATAACCAATCTAGAATTAAAGAGGATAGAATCAAATATGAGGACTAAGAATATCAAGTATATGCATGGAATGAATGAAAATTCAATATGATGATTCAAGTATGATAAAGGTATAAACATTGCTTATATAATGAACATTATTCTATAAGGAAGCAAGATAGAGATTGTTAAAGGATAAGTCTCAAAAAGGATAGTCATGAAAGACCCGGGATGAGAAGTAGGCCTCATAGTTAATTTACCAACACACCATAAGTGGGACTAAGGGTTAGGGTAGGCAATAGGCTTAATGATGGATAATGCTCAAGTTGGTGAGATATCACCCCTCTGAGACAAGTGAAGAGTGCTTGTCTCAAGCTGGTGAAATATCACCCCTCTGAGCTAAGTAAATAGGCCCTTATCTCAAGTTGGCGAACTATCACCCCTTCGAGATAAGTGGAGAGGCCCTGGTCTCAAGCTGGTGAACTATCACCCCTCCGAAACAAGTGAAGAGTGCTTGTCTCAAGCTGGTGAAGACATCACCCCTCTGAGACAAGTGGATAGGCCTTTGACTCAAGCTGGTGAAGTCCTTCACCCCTCTGAGTCAAAGGAAAGGAATATTGGACCCATGGCAATATTGCGCCCTAATAAACCCTCTCTTGTTGGGTGAGTGGTTTGATTAACGTGTAGGCCCAAGTATGTCTCTCCCAAGGTAATTCATGAAACATGTCAAAGGTAGAATGCATATAGATTATGATTATAAGGCTTGATTGAATATATTTTTGTGGTTAATATGATTAGATAAGAAGGTTTGAATTCTAATGTACTCTTTCACGAGTTGAAATTGTTTGCAAGGTTGCGAAAATTTTGGCTTGCTAGAAGGGGGACATTTCAAGTGGTATCAGAGGTTCGACCTGCCATCCTGTGAAACAATCTTATGCAAGCTTACACTAGGAGGAACCATCAACTCTTAGAAGAACAAATGAACAACGACATGAAGACCTTCATGGAAATGACCACCAAGGCAATGATGGACCAAAATGAAAGAACTGCTAATGCACTACTAGAGCAAGTAAAGACAACTCAAATACTCCTAGAAACACTCCAAAAAGTGGGTAGCACCGTGGATCAGCTCAAGGCTCCTTCAACTCATGGGAGGGAAATGGTCTCTAACCAAGCTGAAAATAGCAATTCTTCTTCAAGCTCAAGGATTCTGCTACCTTCCTTTCTACCTAGTGAAGAAACTTCGAGGGAAGATGAAACTCCACAAGACATGAGCACCGAAGACGTTGCTAGAGCTTATGCAAATCTAGAACCAAGAAGGGTAGTATCCTTCAATGATTTTAGTAACTCAAAGAGGAATGAATTATCAAGAAGAGAAAGAAGACCCATTAACAAGGATTTAAAGAAAAAAGCCAACAAGGTGAACCTTCCAATCTTTGATGGAACCAACAAGATCACCCCACATGGATGGCTTCAAAAGTTGAATGACTACTTTCTACTTAGCCCAATGACCGAGAGGGATGCCCTCCAATTTGCCATCCTACACTTGGAGGGATTGGCCTACAAATGGTGGCATAATGGGAAGCATAGGCCATGAATACATCACATCCTATGTGCAATTTTCCAAAAAGTTCATGAAGAAATTTGATCGACTGTAAGAGACCTTATTATATATGATTGAAAATGATGTCTACTTTAGATAAGAAGTCTTGCACAATATATCACTATAGATGAACACCCAATTGAAGATACAATAAGATACATATGAGATTATGATCAACCAATGAATATATCATGAAAAGAGCTCCAAATAACTTTATTTATTCACTGCTGTTACAAAAATCAATCACTCTGATATTCAGATCAAACCATTATAAATCAAGTTTTCCACATCAAAATGATATCCAATTGTCTCTTTCTTCTTCAAGTAGGACATGTACAAACACTTGGCAATTGATTCCAAACCAAAGATTGAACAAAACAGCCTTGGAGATGAAATTATAATTGACTGATATGAAAGTATAGTTTGCTGTCCCAACTGCTGAAAGTGTACTTTTTGCCCAGCCAATAGAAATATGCTTCCAAACCCTCAAATCTTCACTCCTAAGCCAAATGATGATGTTCCTTTGCAATTTTCAGCCCTTGGAATCTTTGAAGAATATTCAAAAAGCCCTGAAACAAAATGAATATCTCGCTGTTATGAAATTTCAGTCCCTACAACATACAAAAATCTCATTCCAATGATGTAATAAGCCCAATTGCTACCTTGATAGTGACACCAATGAATCAAGGGTTTCAATACATTAATCAAATAGCTCCAAATACTTGTCTAAACCTGCAATATTAAGCTCAATGGTAGATATTAGAACAATATCACCTCACACATTGTATGGGGCCATCTCCATACATGATCAAGGGGTCATCACCTTAATAATTAAACTGAAAATCAGAATTATCAGTTTAAAATGAAAAGATAGAAAACATACCAAAGCATCAAAAGTTGCAAATTGATGTTGATTTGCTCTATTTAAAGACTCCATGGATAGGCGTCCATCTCCTTGGCAATTTTGAATTGAAATTTGAATTCCACCAATGAGAATCAATGAACTTGAACAATTGCAAATGAATTACAATCAAACTCTTTCATTTCAAACAATCTTCAATTATTTTAAATGAATTACAACTCCTCCAAATGGATCGATCCAATAGCAATGTACTCTCCTTGGTTGCTTGTGTGCAATCATTAAATATTTTGATTTGCATTGAAAATCATTCCTTGCCTTGGATGACCACTAACCACTTCATGAAATGCATTAAATAAACCACTCTATCCAAATGCAAGCATTTAATATCCTTCAAAGCATTTAAAATCTTGATCCTTGACATAACTAACTTGGCATTCAATTTATGAACTTGCATTTAAAATGCTCCTCTATTCTTGCATCGATCCACAACTACCTCATGCGCATGCATTAAATGATAATATTTATTAAATGATAATATTTGCATTTAATAAAAACCCTCAACCACTCCAATGCAAATATTTAATAAATAAAATTTGCATTTAAAATTGTCTTCTTTACCTCAAACGTCAACTATGCTTAGCATTTAATTTTTCTTTGTATTGGATCGACGCCCCTTTTAATGCACAAATATCTTTTTAAATGCCTTTATTTCTCTTGCATCGAATCCTTATGGCACATGATCCAATGAAAATCCTTCATCAACAAATCCAATCGCTCAAATATGATAATCGTTGGATTTAGCTGGGACCTATTCTTTCTTTGGGCGAGCACATCACCTTATTCATATTTACAACTCATAGAAATCGATTAGAGAAAATGCAATTAAATATTCCATTTTCTAAAATCTATCAAATAAAAATGAAAATACAATTTCAATATTGCATTTCCCATGTAGCTCAAAATTTGGGACATTACATCGACGACATCCACAACAAGATTTCAAGGACTTGACCCTAGTAAGACAAAGAGGAACCGTGGCTGAATACATAAATGAATTTGAGAAGATAGCCATCCGAGTTTTCGGAATTGAGGATGAAAGACTAACATTCCTATTTATTGAAGGTTTGGACGAGAAACTAAGAGGATTAGTGGGGTCACTTAAACCCACCACACTTGATGATGCCATTAAAATGGCAATTCAACTAGAGAAGAGCAAATCCTCTCAACCGTCCACTAAACCCTTCCATAAGAAAGGAAGATTTGATAAAACATCCCACCGCAAGGATGAGAGAAGGGATAAAAATTCATGTTACAAATGTAGAGAATCATGGAAACCCGAACATGTTTGTCAAAACTTACGAGATTTGAAGGAAAAAGGCTTATGTTTCAAATGTAAGGATAAATGGGGACAGGATCACAAATGTGGGCAGGTTCGCATCATAGAAGCCTTGTCCGATGATGAGGAGAAAGAAAACCCAACTAAAAGGAGAAAGTATGAGCCCGAAGAGAAGGTCACCCTAGCTGCTATATCCAAGGTATCTAAACACCATCCCTTTAGGCTTAGGGGCTACCTTAAAGGAAACAAAGTAATAGCCTTAGTGGACAGTGGGGCTACACATAACTTTATAGATGAAACCATAGTTGGAAAACTAGGCTCGGCAAAAAACGCGGCAAGCCAATTTTTGGAGAGTCAAAAAAAACTCGGAAAAATCTCAATAAAAAACTCGAGAAATTAAAAAATTGCTAAAATTTCATTAGAAACGCATTTTTTTTGCAAAATTCAATGACAAGATGAATCCAATGAGTCCATAATGAGTACAAAAGTGTTTTCTATTAAATTTGATTGACTTCAATGCAAATTGATTACAAAATCGCATTCTCATGCAGAATCCTGATGGCTGAAAGCCTGATAGTCTGATACAAATTACAATAGATAGTTAAAAATGAAAATAGTAAAACTAGAGTCTAGAAGTAAATACTAAAAGTAAACACAACATATTACATCTTCCTCTTCCCTAATTTAGCCAAAGCTAGGGAAGAGGCAGATGCTCTAGTCCTGCGAGTGCGTGGTGCCGGTGGCTCCTCAATTGGCATGGAAGGCTGTGGCTGAGGCTCAACCACCATCCTGGAACTATCTGGCTCTGGCTCTGGCAATGACTCCTCATGCCATGAATGTCCTCCAACCCTACATCTCCTATTGCACCTAGATCCTCCATTGCCTGTCTCTCGAAATCAAGAATCTCATCTACGGTAAACAATGGAGGCTGCTCATCCTACCATGTCCAATCACTGTAAGGATCTATCTCATCCAAATCAATAGGATCCAGTGATTTGTCCTCGACCTTTTTTGTGCGCAACCGAAGGTTGTATTGCACAAAGACAAGGTCATTGAGGCGCTTTTGGGCTAGTTTGTTCCTCTTCTTCGTGTGAATGGCCTCAAACAAGCTCCAATTCCACTCACAACTGGATGCACTACAAGGCTGACATAGTATGCAGAGCTAAAAAAACAAATTTCTGATTGTCATTTCCTTTTTCTGGCCGCGGAGCACTTTATCTCTGATGCCCGTGAGTTTTCAGTAAAGACTCGGCGAGTTTTTGAAAAAACTCGCCAAAAACTCGGCGTTGACTCGGCTTGACTCGGCAGAAAAACTCTGCGAGTTAAAGTCAAAAAGACTCTTTTCAAAAAAAACTCGCGAGTTTTTAAAAACTCGGCGAAATCTCTGCAAGTTTGCCAACTATGGATGAAACCTTTGCCAAAAGAATAAAACTAGACACCCAAGATTTTGAAGGATTTATGGTATCCTTAACCGATGGATCCACAAAGGGTTGTTCAAAGATGTTACCCCAACTAAAATTGACCCTAGGAAGGCACCCCGTTCAAGATGATTTTTATGTAGTAAATATGGGAGACTCGGACATGATCCTTGGCACACCATGGTTGCACTCGCTAGGTCGAGTCACACTAGACTTTCCCAAATTAGAACTTTCCTTTGAAGACCAAGGAAAAAAGGTTACCCTACACGGCCTATCCGATGGATCACCTCGAGTAATCTCTTCAAAGAGGATGGAAAGGACATTTAGGCATAACCAAGTAGAATTGATATTAGACAAATCAACTCCAATGGGAAAAGCCATCCAAATTGATATCCAACCTATCCTTAAGAAACATAAAAAGGTATTTGATTACATACCACCAGGTTTGCCTCCCAAACAAGGGTTTGAGCACATAATTGAAATGGAGAAAGATGCAAAACCCGTTATCACAACCCCCTATAGGCATCCCCAAAAGTTTAGGACGAAATAGAGAAAACAATCAATGAACCTTTAGAGATGGGTCACATACAACCAAGTTCCAGCCCATTCGCATCCTCCGTGGTATTGGTAAAGAAAAAAGATAGGACCATGAGGATGTGCGTGGACTATTGAGCCTTAAATAAGCAAACTATCAAGAATTAGTACCCTATACCAAGAGTGGACGAGTTAATCGATGAATTACATGGAGCAAAGTATTTTTCAAAAATTGATTTAAGATGGGGATATCATCAAATCCGAATGAGGGAAGAAGACATTCCAAAAATTGCATTTACATGTCACTATGGTCATTTTGAATTCCTGGTTCTACCTTTTGGATTGACAAACGCTCCGGCCACCTTTCAATCATGCATGAACCACACATTCCGAAAGCAATTAAGGAAGTTCTAGCTGATATTCTTTGATGATATTTTGATCTATAGTAAGACATGGGAAGATCATCTCAAACACATTGATGAAGTATTGTCCATTCTCGAGCAAGAGTCCTTATATGCAAAAGCATCCAAGTGTGAGTTTGGGATGGAAGAAATCCTCTACCTAGGACGTAAGATAAGTGCTCAAGGAGTCCAAGTAGATGAAGAAAAGATAAAAGCTATTAAAGAGTGGCCAAAACCAAGATCATTGACTCATATCAGGGGATTCTTAGGTTTGTACAGCTATTATAGAAGATTCATCAAAAACTTTTCTAAGATTGCAGCTTCACTCACCAATTTGACCAAGAAGGGATCCTTTCTATGGAATGAGAAAGCACAAAAGGCATTTGAAAATTTGAAAGAGGCAATGAGCACTTGCCCCGTACTTGCCATTCCGGACTTCTCACTCCCCTTCGAACTTGAATGTGATGCATCCGGCGAAGGCATCGGAGCTGTGAACTAGTGCAAGATAAACATCCTATTGCCTTCGAGAGTCGCAAGCTATCTTCAGCTGAAAAACTATATTCTACCTATGATAAAGAGATGTTGGCTATTATGCATGCCCTGGCAAAGTTTAGGCAATATTTGGTTTGTGGAAAGTTCGTGGTAAAAACCGATCATAATAGTCTCCAATTTTTCTTAAAACAAAGGGATTTGAATGATCGAGAACAGAAATGGGTGAGTAGATTGCAAGCCTACAACTTTGACATTGCCTATGTAAAAGGGAAAAACAATGTGGTTGTTGATGCATTATCTAGAAGGCCATCATTGTGTTCCATGTCAAGTATCTCACCAGATTGGAGAAGCATTATTATAGCCGGGTATGTTAAAGACCCTCTCACCAATAACATACTTGAAGGAAATATACCCAGTGAGGAATTTAGAATAAGGGATGAGATTATCTTCTACAAGAATAGAGTGTATGTTGCAGCCGGATCCAAATCAAAGGAGAAAATCATCAAAGAGTTTCATGATAATCCCTTGGTCGGGCATCAAGGATATTTTAAGACATACAAACAGGTTAGAGAAAAATTTGCATGGAAAGGTCTAAAAGGTGATGTACTTAAGCATGTACAAGAATGTGATTCATGTCAAAGAAACAAGATTGAGCATACTCATCCAGCAGGGTTACCTCAACCTCTACCTATTCCCGAACAAAAATGGAATAGTATCTCCATGGACTTCAAAACTGGCCTTCGTAAGGTACAAGGAAGAGATTATATTTTTGTGGTAACAGACAGGCTCACAAAGTATGCCCACTTCATGGCCATAACTTTCGAGTATAAAGCACCCCAGGTGGCCAAGATTGCATGGATTACCAAAAAATAAAGTCAGTGACCGAGATAACCGTTTTATGAGCTTGTTTTGGCAAGAATTATTCCGATTGTCTAGAACTAAGTTAACACCCAGTACCAATTATCATCCTCAAATGGACGGACAAACAGAGATCGTGAATAAATGGATTGAAAGCTATCTACGAAATTATGTCACTGGACATCAAAAAGCATGGATAAAATGGCTACACCTTGGAGAGTATTGTTATAATACAACACACCACATGTCAATTGGTATGAGCCCCTTCAAAGCTCTGTATGGATATGAAGCCACTTCCTTTGGGAACCTAATTCTCCAAGAAAGCTGAGTTCCTAAAGCCAAAGATTTCATTCAGCAACATGAAGACATTATGAGAGTTCTTCAAGATAACTTACACCATGCTCAAAATCAGCAGAAAATATATGCCGACAGGAAACGTGTAGAAAGGATATTCGAAGTGGGAGACATGGTGTTCCTAAGATTGCAGCCTTACAAACAATCTTCCATCAAAACTAGTGGTGCCGAGAAGCTCAAACCCCGGTTCTATGGACCTTATAAGGTACTAAGGAAAGTTGGGGAAGTAGCATATGAACTAGACTTGCCCATGAATAGCAAGATTCACAATGTATTCCACGTCTCCCAGCTTAAGAAAGTGCTTGGTCAAACAATCACTCCATGTGAAGAACTACCTCCTCTCGATAATGAAGGACAATTAGTCCTAGAACCAGAAAGAATATTAAGTAAGAGAGAGAGAAAGTTAAGAAGTAGAACTATCGTGGAATATCTCGTTCAGTGGAAAGGATTACCCGTAGATGATGCCACATGGGAAGGAGCTAAAGTTATGAATCATCGAAACCTGCAAATTTCTTGAGGACAAGCAATCTTGAGAAAGGGGGCCTGTCATGTTCCCCATAAATCAATTTTTCCATTTAAATTAAAGATTTGAATGTAAATATAGAAACCACAGATCTCGTTGATCATTACATTCCAAGTATCGCTCTGCAATGAAGGCAAGAATATAAGGATACATTGCTCTCATCTGCCGATCCCCATGTATGTCAAGATACACACAAGATGATTTGAAATAAGACCAATTTCCTTACCAACAACCGACGTGGAAATGGATGTTCACACGTTAACTATAAGAGATAAAGTTTAATTGTATGCAATGATCGATGGGGATCAAAGTCAGCGAGTTAAGAATAAGACAAGAGAAGATAAAGACAAACGAGAATAAGACCAAAGTGATAATCAGCAAACTCCTCCTAAACACCAGTTAACAAATCCAAGCTGATCAACGCCCTTAACAAAGGCAATTAAGGAAAGGCTACCAATCAATTGAGGCGCGATCCTTGAAGAGACGTGCCCGTTGCTTTCTTTTCATCATATAAAATGCGGCTCGTGAGGAAGGCAAGAGACCATCGAATACGCATCGAACACTCAACACAACAATTCTAGCGATCAAAAGAAGAACTAAAATCATAAAAGCATCATTAAAGGAAATAAGCATCATAGGATTCCCATCCAATTGGTTCTACATAGCACCAAGTCATTTGCAATATTACATTCCGCAGGAAATCATAATTAAAGCATTCACCAACTCAGCAGCGATTGTATAGAGGTATGTAATCTCTAATAAACAATAGCAATTGAATTGTTAAGATTGCATATAGGAATCGACTTAAGTAATTTGCTGACATTTAATGATGATCATGTATTTTAAGTTATAATCAGTTTAGCGTAGTTATGAATGCATGGATAAACATAGAAATTTAATCCCAAAATTAAGCTGATCATGTTAAGAAATTGTTATGGGAAAATAATGCAAATGATATGGTAAGAAAATAGATGTGCATACATGTTAAATAGCCAATCTAGAATTAAAGAGGATAGAATCAAATATGAGGACTAAGAATATCAAGTATATGCATGGAATGAATGGAAATTCAATGTGATGATTCAAGTATGATAAAGGTATAAACATTGCTTATATAATGAATATTATTCTATAAGGAAGTAAGATAGAGATTGTTAAAGGATAAGTCTCAAAAAGGATAGTCATGAAAGACCCGGGATGAGAAGTAGGCCTCACAGTTAATCTACCAACACACCATAAGTGGGACTAAGGGTTACGGTAGGCAATAGGCTTAATGATGGATAATGCTCGAGTTGGTGAGATATCACCCATCCGAGACAAGTGAAGAGTGCTTGTCTCAAGCTGGTGAAATATCACCCCTCCGAGCTAAGTAAATAGGCCCTTATCTCAAGCTAGTGAACTATCACCCCTCCGAGAAAAGTGGAGAGGCCCTAGTCTCAAGCTAGTGAACTATCACCCCTCCGAGAAAAGTGGAGAGGCCCTGGTCTCAAGCTAGTGAACTATCACCCCTCCGAGACAAGTGAAGAGTGCTTGTCTCAAGCCGGTGAAGACATCACCCCTCTGAGACAAGTGGATAGGCCTTTGACTCAAGCTGGTGAAGTCCTTCACCCCTCTAAGTCAAAGGAAAGGAATATTGGACCCATGGCAATATTGCGCCCTAATAAACGCTCTCTTGTTGGGTGAGTGGTTTGATTAACGTGTAGGCCCAAGTATGTCTCTCCCGGGGTAATTCATGAAACATGTCAAAGGTAGAATGCATATAGATTATGATTATAAGGCTTGATTGAATATATTTTTGTGGTTAATATGATTAGATAAGAAGGATTGAATTCTAATGTACTCTTTTACGAGTTGAAATTGTTTGCAAGGTTGTGAAAATTTTGGCTTGCTAGAAGGGGACATTACATAAGGCATACCTCTAGGAATACCCTCCTTGGTTTAGTTGAACCAAAAGCAAAGAGGAGATTACCCACTCCTACCAGTTGGCCCTTAATCACCTTCATCCTGTTGAACCCCCTTTTCACCTCCTTGACGACATCCCTAGTCTCGAAGATTGAATAAGTGTTCTAGGGATTGGGATTAGCTATTTTCGGACCCAACAAGCATCATGAAAAGATGTCTACTGTTCATTTCTTTGTGACATATTAGGTGGTGTAGGATGCTGACCAGCATGATGTGTTTCAACATTTTGATTTGGCATGCCAAAGGTCCACATGTTTGCCTTCTAGGTCTATCACTACTTCCCCTACCAATAAGATTTTCATTTCTTTGAACTTCATATTCATTTCTATTCATTCTTCTATTTATCCTAAGTATGTTATCAATAGAATCTTTTGATGTATATTGGTATTGATTTCTTAAATCTACAAATGCATCATTTCTTCCAGATGTTCCTACTTGATCTAGAGCATTTAGTCTAGAGGACTCACCAGTATTTCTAGATCTCCATCTGTTTCTTTGACTTCTAGTGCGACCTAAGGAATCTTCATGTCCCAATTGATCTTGGTATCGTGTCCTTCGTTCCATTATAAACTCCTTCAATTCTAAACTAATTTCTCGGTTGGCTGAAATAGAGTCGCCACTCTTCGCTTGGAAGAGATTACTTTGTAAGCTTTTCAAATTGGCACTACTGTAACCATATTAACTTTACTAAATTGTAGAACTGTGAAAAATATAATCAGAATCAAACTGTCCTCGACAACACCATTTTGTTGGGTCCTGAAACCGCAGATCCACAATCCTAGAGTATATTCTCACCTTCAAGGCCAAGGGGTGTCATCAAGAAGGTAAAATAGGGGCTCATCAACAGATTAAGGATGCTTAAAGGCCAATTGATGAGAGTGTATAATCTCTCTTGCACCTTGAGCTCAACTAAACTTGGGAGAGTATTCCCAGAGGTACTTGTTGATGTGTTTTTTATGCACATGCAAACTCAGAATAAAATACTAAGTATTCTATCCTCTCTTGAATAAAGTCTCTTAAAGGCTAAGCAATGTGATCCAATGAGACAACTCCAAGGTTCATGATATGTCAGGTCTTGACTTGCAATGGATTGACTCAATAGTTGATGTGATTTGCTGAAACTCACAAAGGGACTTACGCTGAATTGACTCCTTGCTCCACTCAAATAGGTTATTCCTCTTTATGGAACGGAACTCTACAAACCAACTAAGAAAGAAAATGAAAAAGGACAAGGGTTGAGAGAATTCTAATCTAAGGACAATGGTATAATGAAACATTTTAGGATAGACAAACTCCTCACGAAACCTGACTCCGCTTCGCCATGAGAACCAACAACTACACGAAGCAGGTGCAATCTTCTAAGGTAACCCAATGATTTTCATATTGCAAACACACATCCAAACACCCACAGTTGGCGCAGCTTGAATAAGTATTCACAATCAAACTAAAGCAAATGGAGGTTCAGGCTAACTTTACAAAGTGAGTTGCCTTCGACAATCCACAAAAAGTATGAACCAAGAAGGAATTCATCAAATATCTTAAACATATTAACATTACATCAATGAACTTCTAATCTATCAACTAAGCTACTTGGAAATATCTCTCAATCATCTTCGAGAAATAAAAAATCATGCTAACATCCCATAACCACACAAAATCACCATGAGAGCAACAATGAGCTTGTATTGATTTTGGAAGTGTTTGATTACAACAATTTCATAAGTCTTTTCAATGATTTTGAAGAGTCTCCTCTAATCTACTCCTATTCTACTTCTATTCTTGAGAGCTAACAACTTCTACTCTAAAAGGTCTTAACCTTACAAATGAGAGAAATGGGCCTTATATAGGCCCCAAAATTACATGAATGGCCAGGATTGATTTGCAAATCAACGGCCTAGGTGAAGACAACAATGCACAACTGCCCAAAAGAGAGGCAATGAAGGCACATTTTCTGATATGGTAAACTTGAAATGGAATCATTGGAGCATCTTCCACATGGGCGCCATCTTTAGCCCCTTGCTTGATGTACATGTATTGAACTTGGACGAATAATGTGGCAAAATGTGATTGATCCACAATGTGCACATGCCTCCTCAGCAACTTCTCAAGCAAACTAGTTTGATTATCTCTGTGTTCACACTGCTTGGGATACTTTCCCAAATTTTATCATTTTCTTGGAATAGTCTTTGAATCTTGGATTTTCACCTCTGGAACTTAGCTACTTTCGAACTTGAAAACTTGGGAAATTTTGAATTTATTCTTGTTTTCTTGGTGTAATTCATGAAATTTCTTGATATAGATGCTCATTTCTCTTCTCATGACATTCTTGTCCTCATGTAGGATCTTAGCTTTGGATGGCGCGAGTAGGATGTCTTTGCTCATGACTGCCGAAGTGGACCTGCAGATGATGGATGCTCTTCTTCTTGGCACATGAAATGGATGACTCTGTATTCTTGAACTCCTGGATGCTGAAGTGATGATTCTTGAAGTCATGCAGTGGACTTTCTCTGATGATGACCTTGGTGTTGGATTCCTCCTTGCCTTGTTGTGACGTGCTTGAAACCCAATCATCTAGACTGGCTCTCCTGGATATGGCTATGATGTCTTCCTCCATGCATGATGAAGTGATGCTCTTCCTCCAGTCAAGCATGACCTTGATATATGACTTTGGCACTGGAACTTGATCATCTTGAATGAACTCTCCTCCATCTTGAAATGAACTTGAACTTGAGCAACACTCCTCCATCCCCTTATCTTTCCTCGCGCAAGCTTTGTCATTTTCCTTTCCATTACCTACATAAGAGAAACATTTATCAATATAAAGGCATTTGATCATCAAAAACATTTCATTACGAATTCCTAACATGCTTGCTTTATGCAATGAAGAAGGCCTTATTTTCATGTTTTAACCTTGCCTTTTATCTTTTCATGGCCGACCTGACCCAAGCTAGGCGCATTTGATGGATGTTAAGGAAATTCCCTCCAAGGTAGAGCGCATTCGGTGTTTGTTGAGGAAATTTCTCTAGGTTTGGGTGCATTTAAGGCTAGGCAAAGAAATTTTCATGATGGAGGGCGCATTTAGAGGCTCCTAAGGAAATTCTTCCTTGAGGGCGCATGTAGAGGTTGTTGAAGAAATTCCCTTATGATGAGCGCACTGGAGGTATGCAAAAGAAATTCCTCTTTAAGAGGTGCCTTGAAACTTTTGAACAACGTCCTAAAGCAAGGAGCGCATTTTAGACATGTTAAAGAAATTTCTCTTTGAGAGCGCAATTTCAAGTGGGAAAGGAAATTTTCCTGAGGTTAGGGCGGACTTGATGAAGCTTGAAGAAATTTTCTGCGAGGAGAAATCCCTTGTGTTGGAGCGCATGTGAGTATGGTTGAAGAAATTTCCTCTTGAGCATATATGAGTGTGTTTGAAGAAATTTCTTCTTGATGGAGCGCATCCAAAGGTAATGGAGGAAATCTCTAGGGCGCATATGACGAGGGATGAAGAAACTTTCACCAAGCTGAGCACATTTGGCATGGGGTAAGGAAATTTCTTGTGGTTGAAGCGCGAATGCCAAGTGTTGGAGAAATACACGAAGGAAAGCGCACATGCTAGATGTTGAAGAAGTCTCCTCCAAGGAGAGCGCATTCCTTGAGTGAAGAGGAAATTTTCTCCAAGTTGGGCGGATTCCACTAGTGTTAAGGAAATTTCTTCAGTGAGGACGGATTCCACTAGTGCAGAGGAAATTTTCTCCAAGTTGGGTGGATTCCACTAGTGCAAAGGAAATTTTCTCCAAGTTGGGAGGATTCCACTAGTGTTAAGGAAATTTCTTCAGTGAGGGCAGATTCCACTGATGGAGAAGAAATTTTCCATACTTAGCCACTTTTCAGTGCCCAAAATCAAGTATATTTCAAAATATATTTATACTTTAAGTATTTTAAAATATAATTTCAGGATGTTTGAGATAGGTCTCGGATCCATGAGATTTAACATGCAGATTCTAGATTTTTGAGGATTCAGACTTGGTCATTTTTCAAGATTTTAGGACATCAAACTTCAGGACATCAGACTCAGTCAATTTTTAGTATCTCAGGGACATGCTCAAGTATTCTCAATTGCACCTTGTTAAACTCACTTGATTCATTTCACATTGCTCTAGAGAGGCTCATTCTTCATTTCATGGAAGAGACTAGGTCCGACAACACTTCCTAAGGATCCTACAAGCTCAAAATTGCAAAAAGGTGGGTCCCCATTTGCAATGGGGCAATGTGTGATTAGGTCACAACAGTACTCCTTAGTAGAGTTTTAAACTGATTAAAATAAGCATGACTGAAACGATGGTAGCTATAACCAATGTAGACTTGACCCCTATATTTGTCACTAGGTAAAGACAAACTAGATACATATAAGACCTCTTATTAAATTGAAACTCCAACCTTGCATATGCACCTATAGATGATAATAATATTATAATTCCCACAAGTGAATCCACTTAACACTTCATACACAACAACAATGTGCAAATATGCAATAACATGAGTCTATGATGATTTGAACACTGAAAGTCACTTATGATTGTTCATTGGTTTGCAATAATGAATCATGAACAACATATGAAACCCTAATATAATTCTACAGCTAATAGGACACAAGATTATAAAATGAAGAGTGTTTGATCCTTCACCAATCAAACCGGTGCCTACTCCATTGGACAACAAAGTCACATAATGCAAGGCAGAAGGAGATACATTTACAAAACATCAACAAAACTAGGTATGCATTCACATACAAATCATAGATAGCACTACATATAATGGACATTATTAATAATCCATAACAAAACTGCAATAACCCATGTGAAATGAAGAGACCATTACAAAAGCCTCGCAATGCATTAGATGCAATCACAGATACATCAAATCCTCATTTCACTCATACCAGCAAATGTGGCAAAAGGAAATACATAGCTACAATTACACATTCCCTTGAATCATTACAAATTGCCCTGGAGACATACCATTTCAAGTAAATGCATGTTGAAATCCTTTCCTCAGAATTACAAGATGTATTCCTTCCTTTCGCATACCAAACTAGCAATATTTGATGCCCTAGATCCACTTGAAGCACTTGTAGGTCCAAAACTGGCTCAATGATCAACCCTTCGAATGAGAGATGAACTTATATTTATAGCCATTGAAAAATCATGCCCAAATCTGTCCACAAGAATTCGGTGCATGACTGGAGGTCCAAAGTCAACCACCACATTGAATGCAAATAGAGAGAAATCTCATGAGATCCACCACAAGCCACGTACAGATCGAGCAAAGAGACTTGAAAAATGTTTTCCGGCTCAAAATGGGTAGTTGCAAGAGTCAAATTGGCCATTAATGTCCATCTTGGAAATTGTTGGCGCAGTCTGGGGTGTTTTAGAGATTTTGCAAGGTTTCAAGGTCTAAGGGTCCGAGGAACCTTGGAACCAAGTAAAAAGGTTCCAAAAAGGTCAAGCCCACATGGAGGAATAAGAATTTTAGAGGTGCGGGAACCAAGAATAGAGAGGAACTGGGGACACAAGAACAAGGAACATATGGTTCCAAGGTTCTAGGGAATATAGGGATACAGGGAAATGGGAGCTAGGGTCCAAGATCCGAGAGGAATCGACAACCTGAGGACATAGGCACATCGGGCTCCAAGGTTCGGGAAAAATTTGGGATTCGAGACCAAGGGAAAGGGGCACAGGAAATCAAGATCCCGAGGGATTTTCGAATATTAGAATGGGATAGTGAGGTCCACGGTTTTGGGGGATTTGGAACTTCGAAACAATGTAGTGGGGTGTGGGGTCCAAGAGGATTTTAGGACCAAGGAATAGGGACATGAGAAAGATCAGGATCCGAGGTCCAAGAGAAACTTGGGACCAAAGGAACCAAATCCAAAGGGTGGGGATGCGAGGTATCAGGGTTTCAGAGAACCAAAGAACACAAGGACCTAGGAACCAAGTGAAAAAGTCCCAAAATCCCCCAAGAACCTAAAAACTCAAAAAAGAGAGAAAAAGTCAAGATAAAGGGGGGCATGGGATTCAGAGGGACAAGGGATGTGGGAAAAGAGCATCGCAAGGTTTCCCAAATTTCAAGGTTTCGGGGAACTAGGGAACCTAAGGACATAGGGACAAGGTGCAAAGGTTCCAAAAACCCTCGAAAACCTGCAAAGGCTAAAAAAAAAAGGAAAACCCCCCAAACCTAAGATTTTTATGGATTTTTGCAATGTTCCACACATTTATAGGATCACGAGGGAAGTCAAAAGGAAAAACATAGGCAAAATGCACCAAATAAGCAAGGACCTAGGTGGTTTTGGAAACTTTTAGATTGGGTCCCAACAGTTTTGTTGGTTGAGAAATGTTATTCATGCATCTTTTGGACACCTTGTGCTATCCACTCCCTCAACCTTATGCTACAAAAGATTGGCACCAAAATTGATTGGATCAAAAAGGTGTATGCATAGGCTAAAGAGATATGAATGTTCATCACCAACCACCACATGTTGCAGGGCATATTTAGAACATTCTCGAAATTGAAGCTGCTAAAAGTAATTGAAACAATATGAAAATTTATGTTTAGCTTTAATTACTTAGAAATTTATTATTTTTAACTGAATTTAATTATCTTTTATTCTTTGACGTTTGTTTTTAATTATTTTATTTTTACTTTTGAATAGGTTGGTGAGACTTATTTCACCTCCAACACAATAATATTGAGACAACTTGTGAAAGTTTGGGAGACACTTTCTAGCATGGTCATAGCCAAACTTAGTCCATATGGAGGCAAGCCAACACTAAGAGGGCAACAAATATTAAGCTGATGATCCTAGATGACACTTGATGGGATCGTGTAGAATATGTCCTTAGTTTCACCAAGCCCATTTTGGGTATGATTTGTTACACCAACATGGAAAAGTCGTGTTTGAGATAGATATATGATGGCATCAACTCAATGATTGGAAAATGAAGGCCAACATAAATGAGGAGCAAGATCCTAAAGAATGTTTTTTCAAACAAATGCACAAAATTATTGTTGAGAAATGAAACACAATGACCACTCCACTACATCTTCTTGCCTTTGCATTGAATCCAAGGAGATCCTTTTTGTGCCGATGATGGTTGCCCCATATAGAGATTTTGAAGTTAGCGAATGGTACAAGTAATGCAGCAGCATCCAACTGGAGTCCTTGTGGGGTCCACTCCTAAATTCTATGGTAGCAGTTACATTGTGCTAGGCAATACCATTTTAAATCATGGAATTTTAATCTTCCCTGCTAGGTGTTGTTATAAGTCATGTTGGGTCTCACCATATTTCTCTGTGGGGTCTCCTTGTCCCCTGGGCGGTAGCATTATTCCTAAAGACAACTGACATGACACATATATGATGACAAATTTATCCTTATTCTTGGCAGCTCCTATAATTTGGATCGTGGGAATTAATATAGTTTCATTTAATTTACCTAGATGCTAAAATGAAGTCATAGACTTGTGCTAGAGACAAATATTGAAGTCTTCATCCTTTCGTGATTACTTGCCTATGCCCAAGCAAGAATAGATGTGGGAGATTTATAAGTCAAATCTAGGAGCTAAGTAATGGAGTCCACATGCTCGACCTCTTTCCTTGCTAGCAGTATCATAAAATCCTTCCAATAAATCCACTAAATGGTGTAGATGGTTAGCAATTTCAAATTTATCATTTTGTCATTGTCGGCTTGTGGTAGAGGCAGCTGACCTGATGCCTTGCTAGTTCTAGGTCCCATCTTTATTACTCAAAATAGTGGAGCCATGTATCATTTCCTATTTAGACGTGAAGGATCAAATTACTGAAGCAAAAGAACCCACAAGGGAGTGGGAAGTAGGAAATAGCAGAGATAATCAAGTCATGTCAGTTCATTTTTTAAGTCTTTAGTAGTCACACTAGTTCATCTTGGATGGAGTTCGTTGCTGATGTCCTTAGTCACAAAAGTTGGAGTCTTGAGGAAGCCGCAACTTCTGGTAGACTTTGTTTTTACTTTTTAGTGGTATCAGTCCTAAAGGGAGTCTTAAGTTCGGGTAGATATCTTAGTGGTAACAGTCCTGAGTTATAGTGTAGTTTTCTTTTAATGCTTCAGGACGATTGTTGGGCCGTGTAAGGAGATATATATGTATTTTGTAGGTGCATATGGAATTATGTATGTAGTAAGGATAATATGTATAGTGTCCATGTATGTCGTAGTTGATGTCTTTAAACATTTGGTAATATGTATGTAGAGAGGATAGTATGTGTGATCTCCATATATGTCCATAGTTGGTGTCTTCAACATTTGGTATAAGCCATCAGTAAGCTTTGTCCAGGTTATATTAGCCAGTGATTGAGTTGTGGTAATTGTTGCATATAACTTATTTCTAGTTACCTGTTCAATAAAATATTATCAATTTTTGTTGGTGTGTGTGTTCTTAAATTAATGATTGACTGTAGACATTGGTTGTCTTTCATTGGGCATCCCAATCCGGCTGCATCAACAAGGTAGCATTTGCGAGATGTAGTCAGAAGTAAGTTCATTGATTTTGTACACTCCAATGGTCAAAGTATTGAAGCTCTTTGTGACAAGTTCAAGAGGGACACACACAATCAATGGTACTTCCATGGCCAAGAATTCCAACACCTACAACCTTTTGTCATCAAAGTTTTATTGCAAGTAAGTTTTATAAAAAAAATTATCTAATATTAACAAACTAGAATGTTTTCAAGTTTGAAGTTTCATTTATAATTTTAAATTTTCTAACTCTATCTAACTTTGATTGAATATGTTGCTAGTCCGTTTCCGTCTAAGAAGAATTGAAGGACATACTCCTTCATCCACTTATTAAAATGTAACCAATTGCACCCAAAAGACACAAAGGACTTAGTGTACATGCATTCCGACTTGCACCTCCTTTCACGTTTGAGGGGACACGAGGTTGTGGGCCATATAATCAAAGCATACTAACTTGGATGCTTGCACTTTCCAACAAGCTACATTTGAGGAATATTTGAGGGGGATTCAGATAGCAAGCACACTTTTAGTGTGAGTACCAATGGTACTAATTGAGGTTCTTCTGATCTACCTACATCATCTAAAATAAATGATGATGATGTTTTTGAAGACCCATATGACACTGAAGCTTGATTGTTGCCATTATTAATATAATACTGATGTTTAAACAATGAATGTTTATCATGACATTCAATTTTTACTAATTGACATTAAAGTAGTGTTTTTAATTTTTAATATTTATGGTGGTTTGTTTATTATATGATGCTATATGGTATTCTAATCTTAATTCCTGCTTTTAGGCTGCAAATATATATATATATATATATCAAGGTTGCACGGAGACCCGTCTCCGACCCCCTGAGACACATCTCAGAGACTGGTACACGTCTCCCGTCTCGGAGACCTGACTGGATACATCTCCCTTCGTAGGAGACTTTTGGTCACGTCTCCAGGTACCCTGCATCAATAAAAAGGTGTCTCCACTTTTTTTCTTTTTCTACCTTTCATTTTTTCCATTGTTTTCGCACAAGCTCAATGGATTCTTACTCCTACGGACTTCAAACCTCAATACTAGTGTCTACAGTAATATATATACATTAAGCTATATTAAATTGTTACAAGTAAGCTATAAGCCTATAAGTAATATATATATAGTAAGCTATATTAAATCGTTACAAGTAAGATATAAACTTAAACTTTACCAGTTCTCTTGTTTTGAAAGTTCAATGTCATGATATTTTCAGTTTGAATGTTAGCATATTAATAAATTAATAAAAAATATTAAATTATATTTAAAAAAATGGCATCTGCAAGTACTCCCGTCTCCTATTTTTCAAAAAAATACGTACCAGTATCGGTACCAGTCTCGTGTACCAGTACCAGTACCAGTCTCCATGCAACCTTGATATATATATATATATATATATATATGTTTTTCATATGGACAAACCCAAAATAACCAAACCTACAAACCCAAACCCAAACCTGAATCTCAACCAGAACCAGCAACATTGCAGAATTTTCATGATTTCCCAACAGAAACCAATAAAACCTTCATAACAGCTAGAGTTTCACGGATAGAACAAGAGATCAGTCATAGAACAGGGATAAAATGGCAGGTTTCAAGCTCCATATATCTTTCTACGATGGATCCTCATCACCTATAGCTGAGTTTGCTGATAAAGCCCTGAAACAACAAGTTTCCAATCTTTCAAAGCATTTAAAAAGTGTTTTGGGTTCCTAGGGTTTCAAGGGATTCATGTTGTGAATGTGGTTAATGACAGTTCAGATTTCATCATCACAAACGGCAGTTTTTAGTCCCAAAATGGCCGGTTGGCAGATATATGGCAGCATGGATTTTTGGTCAGTTGTAACAGCAGTTTTCACTTCCTAATAACAGCAGAAATTTTGGTCAAAACAGCAGTGATTCTCAGGCATAAAAAGCAGATCTTTGAGTTTGACTTGGCATGTTTCAAGTTTCCCTTGGCATAAAAAGTAGTTTTCAGTGGCAGAATAGTTGGGATTTCAGCGTAAGAACATCAGATTTAAGTTTATAGAAAGGCATTGGGTTTGGCCCTAAAGAATAATTGATTAGTCATATAACATCAGATTTTAGGGACAGTGAAGGTTCAAAGAAAAAACACAGGATGGAATATTATTTGCAATCCAAGGAATATTATTACAGATTCAGCGGGTTCATGTACTCTTGTCTACCTCCTTTACCTTGGGTTCAAAGATAACCACAAGGCAGATGCAAGTGCACTTGTGGAAAGATTTAGACTTGCTAGATTGTTGGGCATTCAAGAGCTCACAGTTAAGGGAGATTCACAAGTCAACATAGACATTGTCCAAATGCCATTGCAGGATTGGCTTATCAATGTAATTCTATAGGAGTGTTGTCTTCTAGCATAAACTTTTGCTACCATCGGTAGGTCTCATATTTTATCACAAAAGAAATATAGCAGCAGACCACCTTCAAATCACAATATCTCAAAATTATGTCTCCTTAACACTCTTCACCTTTGTTTTGGCCAGCGCTTGCATACATCATCTATCTAAAGCTCTCACCAAAGACAGTTGCAAAAGTCAATTAAAACCAACTGATGTAAAAATTATCAGCTTTAATGCCTGGACAAAGTTTTATGATGAAATGAGTGTCCAAGTGCAAGCATGTGACAACTCATTTGGAGACTTTGACACTCAATCACTAATTCACATGAATTTTTTCCTTCGTTTGTGCACTAGCTTTTCATCCTGTCTTGTGTGTTTTCTCTTTGTTTGTCCATTCTTTAGTTAGCAACTCGGTTTTTTGGTGACTTTTCATAGCATCAAACCATGAGTGGGCTGTGACCACTAAAGAATTGAAGCAAGTCTTCAACATCTTTGACCGTGTTACTCTTAAATTTGTGCATGCAATCCTAGGACATTATGGGTTATGGCTTCATCACACCATCAATGAGCTGCATGAGATCTTTTGCAGAAATCTAAATAGGGCAACTAAGAATGCAACAGTTTTCAGTTACTCTGCCATATTTTTCTTCATGCCTTCCAATTTACAAGGTTCAACAGTTGACCTTTGTATAGGACAACAGAGCAACTAAAAATGCAGCAGTTTCAATTTACTCTGCATGTTTTTCATCTTGACATGTAGGGTTCAGCAATTGACATTGGTATAGGGAATCCAAGTGCCTATTTATAAGCAAAGGAATGGAAATGGAAATGGATCCTTTTATAGTCCACAATGTTGGGCGGCCTGTTTTTGGCTCTACAGGTGGCTTATAACATATGGGACTACCTCATACTCCAGAATGTAGGAGGCACCTAACTGTGCTTCAAATATGAGCCATACATACCGTACCCCATGCAGGATTTGAACTTGTGACCTCTCTTTCAAGAGGGCAAGTTTTTCACCAACAGGCCAACTCAGGAACCAGATTACTATGGGCTTGAAGCATTTCCTTCTTCTACCAAGCAAAGCTACTCTTGCATCACCAATGGATAATCTCAAAAAATTGACCAAGCTGCCTGAACACGGGCATGGATGCCCCAATACCATGGATGCTCTACTCAAAAAGGTCAAGGAGTAGGAATTGCTTGCAGTTGAGCTTGAACATATTAATAGTTTGGATATGCCTATTGGACAAAAGTTATCTTTGTCTAACTTAAGGTTGTATGTACCTTTTGTAGCTGAGTTAATATATATAAACATTTTTTAACTATTAAAATAAAATAAAGTTCAACTAAAGTGCATAGCTTCCTAAATTATTCAAACACAGTAAAGCACTAGAGTTGGTCCTTGAATTGAGATAGAACACGCTTGACCATTCTGGCTTTAACTTTTAACCATACCAGAAGAATAATCAATGTGAATATTCTTCGGATGTTTGTATGGGAAAGTCACATTACGGTGAATGTTCTTTGATTGATTGTAAATGAAATTAACATTACAGTGAATATTCTTGGCAAGTTTGAAGTTTGTATAGGAAAATCGCATTAACCATTATAAATTTATAAGAAGTATGTAAAATAAATTGGAGACTATAGAAAACTAAGTCTACTTATTACTTACTATTGAATTAATATATTCTTCAAAAGACTCTCTATATCTGTCATACAGTTGTTGCGAGTAGTCATGCGGAGGCCTCTGTGTGCACATGTTGTAGATAGTTCTTAGAACAAGTAAAGGAAAACTTCCACAACCCAATTGACCAAAATAAAAACTTAAGATGCTTTAAGTAAGCTACCGGAAGCATATCAATCTTTCAAAAGGATACGTGTAAAGGTGTGCATAATGTTCTGAATTGAAAGGCTGCTCAGGTATTCCCTCTAATATGTTCTTTAACTTTGTAATACCATTGTGCATAAACTCCCATCCTTCCTCCAATGTTATAATTTTGCGCTCACTCATTGTCAATCAAGTCTCCGTATTGATCAATTTCAGTTAGCCCTCCTACCAAGAGATTCTTGCCCCGTTTTCCAAGACCGAGAGCTATTTTTGTACAACAGTGACTTCTGCAAAAGCAAGAGACCATCATAATTCTGTCATCACAAGTCATAATTAAAATAACAGTTGTATTTCTATAGTACTTCCTTTGTAAAAGCAATGAGAACATAATAACCAACATCAGAAGCCTATGACAGATAACATAAGTGATCAGTGGGGAGAATTTGCTATATGAAGGTTAATGGTTCAAACCAAACGAAGCCATTCTGGTCACACAGTTTGAAACTATGCGAAATGAGATGACTTAAATATCCTTTAGGCCAAATTGATCTATAGACCCATTAAAATGAATTTTCTTATTCATGTGATTGTTTCTCTGGTTGTTCAGTTTTAAACTAAATTCTTCAAGCTTTGCTCGATTGTCTTGATTTGAGATTCTATGTACTAGGTTGTTGACTTTTAAAAAAATCTTCAAGATCTGTTTAATTGTCGCGATTTAAGATCTCATGCATGACAGGGTTTATACATGTACCACGAGCTATATGAAAAATAAGAATAACAGACTGAATAAGCTCAGTAAAGACAAATCAAAAAAATAATTGTCAGTATTTCAAACTAAATGAAGCTATTCTCTCAAGGTTTATAACTATGGGAGATAGATTACTTTTAAGGCCCTCTAGAAAGTGCGTCTGCTTGTTTATATGATGGTTTCTAAGGCTGTTAGGTTTTTAAATAAATTCTTCAAGCTTCATTTGATTATCTGACGTAGGATTTCATGTAGCAGGTTGTCAGATTTTATATTTGTATCACAAGCCATGTGAAACATAACACAATCTGAATAAGCCCAGTAGAGATAAATGGTAGTTAACTTTTTAAGAGTCCTGTTGGGTGTGACAATATAGACAAACTAGTATGCCTGATCTAATGGGTGATTGGCGAGGAAGAATTTACCCAAGAGTGGTTAGTACTTCAGACCATGTGAAGCTTTTTCCTCACACAGTTTAAAACTACAAGAGTTGAGCCAACTTTTGGCATCAATTAGGCCATATTGCTCAAGAGGGCCTATCAAATTGCATGTGGTTGTTAATATGACAGTTACTATGGATAATTTTTTTTCTCCAATCTGTATTTGATTGTCTCTAAGATTCCACATACTGGGTTACCAATGCAAACATATGTATGGTTGTTCCTAATATCATCATATTCTGAAACGTCATTAAGCGAGGCCTGTTTAACTCTATTGATAGATAGCCATCATTGGCCAGATATAATATGCCAAATCCCCTACAGTTAATATGCTGGTATCTGTAGACCAGTATATAAATCCATTAAGTGCTTCCAAGTCCACTTATGATACCCATTGAACAGAAATGAATAAGGGTTATCAGATGTAAAGAAAGACTGTCTGAATCCCTAATCCAACAGAGCCCTCGCCACACACAATGACAAGAAGGCCGTAATCTGACATGGGCAATGCACCCAACTTTTGATTTCAAACAAAACAATACGAAACTGAAATAAAAATAAAAGAATGGGGTTACTCAATTGTATTATATTGTGGACTTGAATCCAATCATTTCTGCCATGGAAACAAACTGGGCATCCACACAACACAATCAATCTTCTTCGTCTATAAGAACCTTGATGCTAGCCTTCAAAATCATTGGTTCCTTGAATTTTTGTTTATACTCGCACTTTCTTTATTCTGTTTCTCCATGACAAAATATATGCCGTGTCTTGTTGGCTTGCTACATTGTAAGTCTTGGATAAGTCTCTTATAAAATGCATAGTTAGTGACTGAAAAAGAAAAGACTAATAATAAGATTGTAATGCCCCTTCACACCATGTAAGTCCTTAAGAAAGAAACCAGTCAATAGTGCTCAAGCAAGAGTTTTGTAATGTGGCGTTGAAAATGGGACAGATTAATGCGGCTCCTGAAATGCCCTGAACTGCTACTGCATCTTCTTTTCTTCACTTGATGGGGGCTTAATGTGTTGGTGCTGGGTCCCTTAGACTTCGGATTTCGTGGACGTTATTAAAACTCATTCATTCACCTGTCTAGGTTAGTTTCCCTCCCTTTATATTTTCTCATTAGTCTAGACTCTAAGTGGATACCATCCATTCGAAGGATGGAAATTTCTTTGAGAGGAAATGTATTTTTTATTCCAGGAGTTTGCTTCCATTTAATATTAGTATAATTATTATGTTTAATAAGTCACTGTTTTTTATAGTACTAGAGGAAGCCAAACTCCTGTCAACGTTTTGGAATAAATAATACATTTCCTCTCAAATCAAATGCACCTAAAAGTAAAGATCTTCAAATAACGTCTACAACTAAACAATCGTAGAGAAAGCAGAGTGAAGTTATTGATTTCTAAAATGTAGGGTCCGCAGTCCTTGTCTAACGTAAAGCAATCTTTTGACATTTAAAGAGTTCAACTTCGAACCGGAGCTGAGCCTGAGAGTATGACCAAACCTACCCAAATATATAACTCTGAGGATTTGAAAATAAAAACAAAATTATATCTTGGCAGTGAACGCCCAGTTTGTTTCCATGGCAGAAATGGTCATATCCAAATTTTAGTCCAAACCAAACTGGGCTTGTCAATTTTTTCAAGTCCAAACTGGGGATTTAAAAGTAAAAACAAAATTATATCCAAATTTTATCTGCATGTATCTCTGATTTTTGTAGCTGTATTATGATTTGTGTCTGTTGGCAGTGAATTCAAGTCCAGGACTATGCATGCTTTACAAAGATGTTGCCTCTTGTATGTACGAGGATGTTAGTGTAATGTGGTTGATTCTTCAACTACAAAGGGTGGCTTAAGTCACTTTCACAAAAAGGTAAGATGAAAGTTGCAACTTTCAAGTTGTGGACTTTACTAAGTCACTTTCCATTTCCATTTGCTCCATCTTGGTGGTTATCTCTTCAATTGCTTTATTTCTATGGCTGATTTTGTTGTTAATTTTAGCAACGCAAACATTGTTCTTCTGATTGTTTTTCTATCAATTTGTGTAGAACATTTGGCCCTAGGATGAAACATGAATAAAATCTGCTTATTGTTAAAAAAATTTATAATAGTTTTCTGGTTTTGTTTTCTTTTTTCTTTTAATATTTTTTTCCACCTGCAACGATCAAGAGATTATCATACATCTTTTTGGAAGAAGTAAAATTAACAAGTAAACCAAACTCGTCATCCCTACAAAACTCTTCATTCATATATTTTGGAGGTTAACAGAATTGGTTTCTCCAACAGGGTCTACTATGGAGAAGGCGCAATTATTAGATATAAGCATTAAATTTCAATTATTAATGTTTACCACCCTATTCCACTTCTATCAAACAGCCAATCAGAAACCCAAGATAAAAATAAAATAAAATACAAAATGAAATTACACAGCTAAGCTTATAATGAATGTGGAGGGTTGCCTGGCTGTAAAGATTTTTGTTTTTCATGCAGTGCAAAAAAATAAGTGAATCCAGGCATGCATTCTTCCGTCTCTTGCAACATCTACCATTAAACACGGCTCTGCGAAATGATTAAAGAATTTGGTTTGTGAATTTATCTACTACAGTGTAGAACAAGCTTTTGAAAGCTTTCAGATCTTTCTAAATATTTCTCCAGACAAGACGGGGGTTTTAGTCGGCAAGATATTGATGGATAATAATGTATTGGATGATATAATATGAGGACTTTACTGCAAGTGCAAGTGACAGAGCGAGAAATCCAGCAACTCTGTCAAGATTATACATCTGAATAAAAATATATAATCTTAGGTTTATATCATTCCTGTTTAGATTTGATAATTTTTGTCTTTATTTTTAGTTTTCTTAATGTTTTGTTTCTCTGTTATTTATTTAGGTTTTGATTGTTTCATTTTTTATTAATAAGTCGTGTTATCAAGATCCTCAAACCTGTCAAGAATAAGAAGGTTTTTAAATTTATTAATTGCTTTCACATGGTTCTCCTTTTTTATTATTTTTAATTTAGTTCTTGGCTAGGAGAGCTATGAGATCTTGGAGTAGGATAGAAGGTTTCTAACTTAACTGTATTTCAATAACCTTTTCTAAAAATTTATTTTTTTTACTAACTTTAAATTTCACTTTCCAAGTTTAGGACACTCAAGATTTCCTTTGGTCTTTTGAATAAAAACTTGCGCTCTATGATATTCAAGGAAGGCTGGACATTTGTCACGGTGGTAGAGAGTCTTTTGTATGCCTAAACTAATAGGGCAAGTCTTTTGTATGATGAGGCGTCAAGCTAACTATTAGATCAAAGCTAACTATTAGATCAAAGCTAACTATTAGATCATAGCTGGACTAACTTTTTTGAGTAGTAAATTCCCTTCATGCGTGTCCTCCTTAGATGCCATGATGGAGGGATGTTATTTCTGTCAAATTCACCCTAAACTTGTACCTGGCTTGTTAGTTAGGGTACAACATGCCAAGTCTTGGATCTAATGATTTTACTGTGATAGGTGAAATTTGATATGTAAACATAAACGAAAGATAAACTAAAGCAAGTACGATTTACCTCTCTGCACTCAATCGATTTCTCTTTACTCTTCTTGATATGTGGATTGCTCTATAGCTATAACTTAATTATGATCTCCCAAAGAATGAAAATAACAACATGAGTCTACTAAAAATGAGAGATGAGAGAAATGGGAAAAGAGGTCATTTTTATAAACTTTTGACAATGGAGGGATAAGGATTTGATTTTGAAGATAAGATTTCCCTTTGCTTTATTTGTTCGAAAGAGGAAATAAAACAAGTAGATGAGAAGATAAAAAAGATAGAAAGAATTTGATTTTCTATTTTAAATCCTAAAAAGGAAATAAATCTTCCAAAGGATAAGAGGATAATTAATGAATTTCAATTTGAAAAGAAATGAAGAAGATATGATTTTATTAATTAAATAAATATTGTTGGATTTATAATTTAATTAATAAATTATTTAATTAACCTTAGAAGAAAGAAGGGATTAATTAAATAATGTTTGGAAGTGGGGAAAAATAACTTAATTAAATAATTAATAATTATTTAATTAATGTGGCAAAATAAGGTACAGCGAGTGATGGTGAAATTGAAGTCAAATTTAGGTGTCTACATTTGCTTTCAAGAGTTAAAAGTATTTAAAGATATTCCATTTTTAGCACTGCATTTGTGATAGGAATTGTGCAAGAGGGATCCTTAAGATTTCTATGTTTTTGTTTTTGATTGATTTTCTTTCCTTTGTTCTTTGTGAGATGTCTTCTCTACCTTGGACACTCTTGACAATGGAGCCTTCTAACCATCTCCATCCACGGCCATGCCAAATTATTAACTCTCTTCACTAAAATTGAGAGTTTTGTCCAACTTTAGTCAAGAAGGAACAAAAATAGTTTAGACTCGACACATATAAGTACAGAGATTTTGGAGCCAACCCAAGTCAATTTTGTACCTCAAAATGTGCCCCCATAATTAAAAATATAGCAACTCTTAAAGAGATCAAATTTCAAATATATGTCAACCAAGTAGGCTCTATAATGTATTAGACAATGTTTATGATGATTAAAATAATAATATTACCTTTTAATGTTGTTTCAAGTTATGTTTGTGAAATTTGCATGGATAAGTTAAATATAAGTTTGTTTTGTATTTTTTCTATCAATAGACCAGTATGAGGAGACTTAATGCAATGCTAAAAAAAATTTAGATTATAAGCACTTGCATTGTTTAACAAGTAATGCACTTGGATTTAGCAGGTATCAAATGAAGTGTGGATTTAAGAACCAAAAATCATTGATTAAATGTTTTAGACTTGCACAATGTATCAAATGTTTACTTTGAGACTTAGGGAATTATTTGTAGTCATCTTAAAAAAAGTTACATATAAAAGGTCATTTAACTTTTTGAATTGTAAAGTGTAAAATCAAGAAAAAGAAGATTGTAAGATTAATTTTAAAGCATGGAAAATATGTAGAAAATGGTACTTTTTTCATTGTCAAAGTAGGGAGTTGTTAAGCATGGAACTAAAAAGTAAGGGATCATTTAATTGTTGTATTGTAAATTGTGGAAGTGAGGAGTGAACTCTATTGTTAAATTTTGATGTTATTTATTTTACTCTGATCATTTTTTAAATCTGCCTAGTTGCTCTGGTTCAAGAGTTTTTGGTATTCAATATTCTTACCAAATTGAGTTTTTGCTTAAAGATTTTCATATCCAATACCACAAGCTGTTTGGTATTCAATCTTCTTCCCAAATTGAGTTTTTACTTAAAAATTTCATATCTAATGTCACAAGTTGACTTGAGTTCCACATGCCACACTTTCAAAAGGTAAAATATTTCAACAAGAAATTAAACCCTTTTTGAAATGAACTTGATGGAAGTGTGGAGTAAAATCTATTGTTAAATTTTGGCAGTATTTATTTTATTCTATAACTTCATGAAATATTTTGGTTCTAGAATCTTTGGTATTCTAATACCAATCTTCCTACCAAATTGAGTTTTTTTTTTTTGCTTAAAAACTTAATGTCTAATCCCACAAACTGACATAAGTTACACTCGTCCAACACTTTCAAAAGGTGGAATATTTCAACAAGAAATTAAACTTTTTTTTTTCTGACATGAACTATGTGTCCTACCATACTATTCAAACGTTCTATTTATGAATTATTGTACCATCTGATATTTACATTATTTTGTGCGTAAATATATTTATGGAAGGATAATGATTTTAGGGTTGAGTTGGAATAGTGTGGCAACAATTAAATATCACTATTTAATTTAATATAATCTCTAGTATTAATATTAATATGATTATTTAATATGTATTCATAGAATATATGTATATTGATATTAATATTTTAAATATGAATAAAAATTTTAATTTCAATTTATTTTAAATTTAAATATTAATACAACATTAATTCATTCAAATGGCCATACACAACTATAAATTACAAAACAATTGTTATATTATTAATGGAAATTTTATTTATACACATTATTGTTTCAATAGTTTTTTTTTTAAATTGTTGGGTTAAAAAAAAAAATTTCTAAATTAATATTTTTTTAACTTAAATTAAAAAAAAATTATCAATAAATTTTGGGATCAATTTGGCATGTATGTATGCACTTATATGTTGATGCAACACATTGCTGCATAATGATGTTATGACAAGATTGAGTATATCTATTTCTTTTTCTGTACCCTGGCTAAATAATGCAGGAAATTATGAAATAGAGTTTAAAATGGAAGTTAAATGTTAGCATTAAGCTCAATTTTTGACTCATTTAGTGTGGCATGTCATTTGGTAACTGTTGCAGTAGATTGATATGAATTATGGTTTGCTGTAGTATACGCAAATGTGCTGATTATGGAATTGATAGGGTCAACTTAAAGAATACCAAAGGAATTTTATGAGGTTTATACTAACACTTTAACAAGTTGTCTTGTGTGGAAGTGTATATTGTAGTGATATGTGTGGTATAGGTCAACAGGGAATGGGAGTAGGCACTTCAGAAAGAGATAAATGATATCTCCAATACAGCAGATCCCCAGGTGGATAAGTTCTAGTTAAAGGTCCCTGCAGCTAATATGAATTTGAACAGGGAGCACACTGGCAAATCCATATGATCCTCACTTAGCATTATATGTAATGTATATGGCATTCCCCTATTATCTTCAAACTGGGGTGATTGTAATATTATATCATTTTTTTTTAATTTTGGAGCAATACGGGGAGGTTTTATCCGGCTGACTCTTTCCTCTTGGTGCTACCAATGAGTCGGTCTGTAATTAGGTTTAAACATTAATAAAATTATATGACTAAGGCTTTTTACGGAGCAAAAAATAAATAAAATTTAGGATAAATTTTCTATAGATGTTAAGCTAAGATTTTATCATTAATTAATATAAAATTTATAAAATAGTTTAAGCTCTTAAATTTTCTGAATTGCCATCGGTTATAAAATTTAGGTAGCTCTCTACTAAACCATAACATTATAATATTATCTTATGCAACTACTTATAACTTATGTTTTAAGGTATAATTGAATAATCAAGATTTAACAATTTTATGGTTTAAAAATTAAGCTCTTCATGACTAGGTAAACAAATGTAGGTAAATAATTGTGTTGATATTTCAATTAATATATTAATTAATATTAATATTGATTATAAAAATTAATATAGATAATTATATTGTGTTTATATTATATTGTCTTATAATCAGTATAATGATATTATATAGATATAATTTAATTACTATATTAATTGACATAATATATTATATCAATGAAATGAAATTACTACAATTCTCATTCTAATAATACAATATTGCAATTTATGTTACAATATTTATTGTTACCTACCTTTAGAGTATAAGAAACAAATAATCTTTTTGGCCTATTTGTATGAAAATTTCAACATTAAACAAATAAAATAAATAAATAATAAAAACTTTTGATTGACTAATAATAATACATTGTTATACATGATTTACTAATAATAATACATTCTTATATATTGGTTTGAACAATTAGTTATTTATTCCATCACAAACTTATTAAATTACCACTAATATCTTCAATTCAAATGTCCAAAAAATACAAATTAATATATAAATATATTTAATACCTCACAAAGAATTATATTATATACTATTAAATTAGCACAAATGTGTTCGATTCACATACCTAACAAATATAAATATTTATTATAACAAATAAAATCAACTTGAAAACTATTATAACAAAAAAAATTAATTAATCAATTTAACTTGCAAGAATCAATTCGTCTCTAAAATGTTCTTTAACAACTATATTTGTAAGAGCAACCCCTCTCTTACTCTCCCTCCTTCATAACCATTCACTATTCACTCCATTGTAGTGTATGTTAAGTGAATAAATATTAAATCAAACTCAAAATTAACTAATCAATTTATGAAAACTATTCACTAATAAATCATTTCCTCATCAATATTAAACATATATTTAATCTAAGAAGCAAATTTTAACTACAAAACACATACTATTATTACAACACTACAAAAGCAGGTACTACCTACATTGTCTATTATTATTTAGAAATTAAGATATATATTTGTTTTGTTTTATATTTATTTTATATTTATGTGTTATTTTTATATTTAATTATGTTGGTTATATTTTAATTTTAAAGTTTTAGTTTTTTAAATATATTTTAATTTTATAGTTTTTATTTTTTTAAATATATATCAGTTGTGCTTTGACTTTTTTATGTACATAGTCACAATATGATACTCCATACCTTACTATTGTATGTAATTAAAATATAAAAAAATTGACCTTATATGAAATTTTTTTTTTTTTAAATAGTCTAAGATAGAAATGAATATTTATTGTAGTGGAGAAAAGTGTGTATCCTTATTATTATTATTTTTTTTATGTCACTTTGTGTTGATGACTTTAGTACATGACTCTAGCATATTTGTAGGCTCTTTTGACCAATTCACTATCTCAAAGCTCATTTCAACACTTTGGTATGGTTTGTTACTTTCTCAAAACTTTCTTGATACATTTCTCAAAACACTTCTATCCTTAATAGAATTATGATCTCATCCCCTTATTTTCCAAAATTCAAATAATTTGCATTCCATGGCTACAATCCTAGACATGATTGTTACCTATTAACATGTGTGCCAAAAAATTTAGATTGTGTGTAGAGCATTATTTAAAGAAATCATTCCTAAATAGTTTTAACTATCAAAAAGATCAACAACTAATCCCTCAACCTTAACCAATAATCCCAATTGTTATCTTACCACCAACTCAACAAATGGTTGCTCATGATGCATGATTAGGAGGAGGAAAATCCCATTGAGCATAGAAGGTGCAGCTCATGATTTACCTACAAAGCCTAAAAAATCCTGTCCAAAATATGTACATGGTGGAATTTGAGTTCAACAAGAAAACATATTCAAGCCTTTGAGGATGCAGTAATGAGGACACAAATTCAACATGAAGATGTAGTATGTCCATTAAATTCTCATATGCACAAATGAGGTTTCTTATAATTGGTACCTTGGCCTACCTAATGCATTTGTAAACCATTTCAAAGTGCCTATAGACCCTATGGTCTTATGTCATAACCCACTTTTTTAGAATTATTATTTACATCAATGACAATAACTAAAAATAATGGCACTAATTAGAAAAATATTCTTTTATTAGTTTAATTTGATAAGGATATAATTATTGAAATGGATTTATTTTCTTGAGGATAATTAAATTAAAAATTGATTTTTATATAAGGTTAATAAATTAAAATTCATTTCATTTTTTTTACTATGGATATATTGGTTTAAGTTATGAAATTAATTTCATTAGAAAATTATAATTAGAATATTTGAGGTCTATGTTATTGAAATTTATTTTATTAGAGGTCAATAGTTAGTGTGCTTGATTTATTGAACTATATACTAGCACTTGTATTGAAAGGAGGTGCAATGGTTACGTTGATAGAAATTTATATGTAAGCTAATATATTTGAGAGTATGATTCCATTAGTGCATTAGAAGATACATTATTTTTATTTACCAATTTTTGTATATATAGAAAGTAGAAGACCCCCTTGTGACAACATTTTGATTTAAAGTTGAGCAAATAATGAGAATGATAGAAAGTCTCTACTTCCAACTTAGGGGGGTAATTTTATGTATGGTGCATAAGTGATCACTATTGACAATGATTTAGGCACAAACATATTTGGATGACCATTTACTCAATTTACTTGTTATATATGAAAAGCAAGATGTAGAATTTAAAACCATAGATGAATTTGATGTCTTCTACATTAGAGGTTTCATGTTGTTCTTGGTTTGACTCAATGTGGGGAGTACAATGCCACATGGGTGTTGCTTGCCAACTTTTTCCAAGTCTAATTCCCCTAACCCTAGTTATCTTTATCCAACAAAATCAAGTTAATCACTTGTAATGGGGAAATATGAAATTCTAAAGTAATCAAACTAGATTTCAATTCAACACATTACATTCAAGACCTAACCATCCACTAGGATGATTATATTGCTACTATCCAACCAGAAAGAGCAAATACAACCCAACTAGGCCTAATTGGGTTCTTTTCCTATAAGATCTAATAATTCAAGTAGGAAAGAACTATAGAAATGAACAGAAAAGCACTATCTATAGAAATTCAGAAGCAATATCAATAAGTTGATAGCAAAATAGGAAAAGGAAATAAAGAGGAACCTGATACTAGAGTATAGAAGCCTCAGCCTTGGATGCCAACACATGGCGGTGATATCTATGTGTGGCATTGTCATCCTTACAATAATAAAACTCAAGAAAATCATAAAATAGAGCTTTACCAAAATCTATGACAACACCCAACATACATGAAAAGATAAAAGAACATTCCAGAAAGAGAATCTAACTAAAATATGCTCAAATATGGCATTAAACATGAAGAAAAGATAGATGAGAAATAAGGAAAAAGAGAATAAACTCTCATGCGTTTGATATCCTGCTGCAACCTGCATAATACACAGCTAGAAAAACTTGTTCAGATGTTTTAGGGATTTGCCTTGGTCAAATCCCCATTTTGGTTTTCCAACCTCCATGGAACAACATATGGAATAACAAAATATTGTGTGCTCTTATCCTAAGTGCATCTAGGAAGGTAAGAGCAATAGTAATAAAACAAATCTATAAGTATTGCCCTGGTATACAGGGAAATACCCTAGTGTGCATAAAATCAAGTAGGTGGTGGTCTATACCACAAATATTTTCCAATACTTGTAGAACAATGCAATAAAAATCTTAAAACAACATCATTTCTTGATGAAAGAACAATGGTACCAAGCTTGTAAGATCACACGGGTGGCTGCGAACTCCTTGAAGCTTGAAGCTACAAAAGAATGGCTTCAAAGCCCTTAGAAGATAGCCAACATGAAGAACACACAATATCAACAATCCTCAAGGTATTATCCACGATCCAAGAGAGTTGTATTTCTTCAAGAATATGTTCTAATCCCTTGCAAACGTGAGAGAGAGAGACCAATATTTTTCCAGAAATCACCTGTTCATAGAGAGAGGGCTTCCAAGAGGAAGTTAGAGCCAAGAGAGGATATATTTTCTCAATCTTTCTCTTTTGCATGCCAAGAGGGAATCTCCTAGGGTCGGGTATGCTGCAAGGACTGTTTCACTATCGCTTGATCATTACCTTCTGCATGATTCCAAAAAATGAGCAAGAGAAGCAACACTTAAAATTTTGGAATAGGATGCTAGCGTAGCGTGTAGACATCCACATATAGTGCTTGTGTCCTAAGAATATTCGTCCAAATTTTACACGTGTTCTCATAAAATTAAAACAAACAATTGCTTAAAAAAAAAATTGGCAAATATGAGTGATGAGGGGAAATTAGGCTAAGGATCTAGGTTAAAAGGTCTTAAAAACATGCTATGAGCATGGATGCTAAAGTGAGTTAAAACGTGTCATGAAATTGCGAGAGGTGCACAATTTTCTATGCTACATTTTTCCTCCACTTAAATAGCGGGTTGATGACGCTGGGTGATAAGCTATGCTAAAGTATGAAAATGAAATGTTGAAAGAAAATAAGCATGTAAAGGATACCCAAAAGGATACTGTAGAGGATGCCAAAATTTTCCAAGTGGAAGAACGATGCCCCTAGACTAAAGATCTACAACAACACAGTGTTAAGTACTGCAAACCTGCAAAATTACCTTGTTAGAAAAAAACAATCTTGCAAGATCGAACACATGTGTTAGTTTGAAAAATATTAAGAGAATGATGATGAGAAAAAGGAAAAAATAAAACAAAAATAAGGGTGGATAATCGCCCCCCATTTTTATGTCGGCTTGCTAAATAAAGAGGCAAAAATAGGGAATAAGATCCACCACCTCAAAAATTTTGTTAGTGATGAAAATTCACTTCATAGGGTTATAACACTGGAGTGAATGTTATTATGAGGATAACAACAACAGAACCAAGATTCCAAGGCAACAAACAGTGCAAAAATCTGAGTTCATATGCTGAAGTTATGAAGATTTGAATGAAAAGTGCTTCAAAAAATTTATTTTTTTTTACTTTTTTACTATTCATTTGAATTAACAAATTATAGAATTTTTTAGTACCTAGGTGAATTTGAGAGATAAAATGCCTCGCAAACGAGTGTACTGAGCACCATGACTGGATGCGTTGAGGACGCGAGTGGAGTAGGGCATCTTGATGCGCAAGGTGGGAAATTTTTCATTTTTCACTTAATTTTTTTCTAAATTTTTGTGCAGGAAAGAAATATGCGGAGTGTTAACATCCTTTTTGGGTGCTAGCATCTGAGCTAGGCACTCACATCCTTCGATCTTGTAGGAATCCCAAAAGGGCACAGGTGTCTAAAATGGCGCTTGTGTTATAAAAGAATTAGGATAAAAAAATTTGAATCTTGTAAGGTTTGAGAAATTGATGAATTTTTGATAGAGGACTGATGAAATGATTGTTTGATGATTTCAATACACTTTGACTATGCAAGAGCATACCAATGGTGCATTTTACGTATTATTGAGAGATCGACAGACCACTCTAATACTCGAGGAGGCGACACTTCTGCGAGCTGTTGGATTATGGTGGGTGTATACTATGCCACAAATGTGACTTCATGATTAGATGCTCATGGTATTGATAGAGAGGTGGGACATGGACACCTCTGTCTTCCATCTTCTGATGGGAGAGATGATAGTCACACTCAAGGATGTGCACCAAAATTTACAGCTACCTATACAAGGATGAGTCGTATCTATTGTAGAGCAGAGACCGACAAGATACTTGGCAGAGGGGCAGATGTATGCTTTGGGTCACACCATCCATGGGATCTCTCAAGGAACATACATTTGTACTGGTTGGTATAGGGAGGAGATGTAACCCCACTAGTACGACATATTATGATTGTCGTAGTAGTTGTGCACTTCACCTGTGATGGTCGAGGTGGATAGTTCCATGGCAGCCTCATACACAACATTAGGGCCATGGATTCACATAGGACCATATTTTATGGGGTTAGACCTACACGATACTATAGGTGTGGGATTTTGAGTACATCACATGCACGTGGCTAGTAGGTGGACCCATGACTAATACATGGATGGAACCCCAAGCACATGCCTATGGTCTTAGGAGGCCATGGAAGTTTGGGAACATATTATATTGGAGACTGGCTTTCGACAAGCTACAAACATTATATGGCGGCCCTATAGACAGATGTAAATATGGGCAGGATATGTACATTGGTGAGGATGCAGAGGGACCATTTTTTAGTTATTCGTCTCCATCATATCATCATGTCCTTCTACTATAATAGAGTCACTAGGCAGTTCAGCTAGGTACAGGGAATCCTGCAGGTGCCACCAACATATGTGTGCTCTCATCACAATGCAATGAGACCAGAGGATCTTCCCCACCCCACTATCGTAGATGTAGAGGTCAATGACCTTGAGGTAGAGGATATTGACCGAGCACCTGTAGATGATAGTGACGATCTGGGGGTTACTCTAGGATTTGTAGCATGGTGGGCCACATTTATACTAGTACCCATCTTTCTTGATGACGCCCCTGTTGGAGATGCTCGGCTACTCACAAAGTAGGGGTCAGATGAGGAGATAGGAGAGAGGATAGAGAGTGATAGAGAGAGTGGAGATGAGGAGGAGGAGGATGAGCTTGCACCTGTTGCAAGGAGGAGACAACAACGAGGTGTTGGTCATATGACCACAGAGGAGAGGCTGAGAGCCTGGCCTTGGGTGGCATGAGCCACACCCTTAGCCAGCGGCATACCTATCTAGAGGAAGTGAGGGGAGTCTAGCAATGCAGCTACTAGGATACCCACTTTGGCACTAGTGGCAGTAGTAGCTATGATGGTTGTGGTCACTCCTACCATGACAGCAACAATTCCTTTAGATCCTGATTGGCAAGTCAGTGATCTAGGTGAGACTTGTGATCTATATTACATTCATTTGAGTAGAATACAAAATATATTGTTGATTTAATTATATGATGAGATATTTGACATCATTTTTGTTTTCTTTTCACAGTGCGCACATGGGAGTGGCTTGACTACATTGGTCGAGTGCTAGCAGAGATGGTACCCAATATGTAGCCATAGCAGGGTGTGCAGGCTAGTTATAGGTCTTAGTAGGTTGTCGGGTGGCACATTGAGATATTTGAGCTTGTGGCGCAGCTGAGAGCCACATATGAGGAGAGCCGGATCAATAAAGATCGGGCTACTACAGAGTTAGCTAATGTGATTGTTGAGCAAGATCGAGTAATGATGAGAGACAAGAGTACAGAGGCTACACATGACACTCTACAGAGCTAGTTAGAAGCTCACATGGAAGTAGCTACAGGATTGGATCATATGAGGGTGCAGAGCTTGATGGATGAGGCTAGTCAGCTGTGAGCTCAAGTCATACAACTTCAATAATGAGTCTTAGATACGACGACAGAGGCGGCGGAGCTGAGGGACCAGGTGAGAGGCTTATGGTCGTGGAGTCAAAGCCACTCACGATCAACAACATATCACCAAGAGTCATTTGTACAGTAGCCACCACCAGGGTTGGAGGGATGAGGGAGTCACGACCCTGATGTATGATGCAGATTTTTGTATTGACATTTTGATATGCCACATTTTGATGTAGTGGCCATTTTTGTTTATGATGTACTTAGAGACATTCGAGATATATATATGATGATATATTTTTGAGTGATATTGTTTTGTTATGTGATAATGATTATTTAATTAAGTGTTATTCTAATCTAATTAAACTTGTTAAAAGTGTTTAACTAAATACGAGAATGATTTAATTAAACAATAATAAATAAATTTTACATAATTAAATACCATGAAGATCTAATTGGTAAATGAATAAAGAAAGTTATCTGATTAAATACTTGTCATAGATCTAATTAAATAACCGGAGGAGAATAATTAATTTTTTTTCACAATTAAATAATCAACATAGTAAAGAATGTGGTAATTTCTATTTTATAATGAAAACTAAAACCAACATTCAAGACAACATGAAATGCGTCAAGAACATAAGCAAAAAGCATGAGAGAGAGAGAGAGAGATGCAATGCATTACTAAAGAAATAGATATAGTGTTGCTTTAAAAGAAAAATTGCATATCTATCTAAATATACAATTTAGAAAGGGATCATAACACGAGAAAGGAAATGTGTTAATGATCGAATGACATAAGGAAAGCTAGGAGTAATGTGTACTCAAAACCTATCTATAAAATGTCACATAAGTGAAGAAACTAAGTATAAAAATGACATAAATTTATAGCATTAATGGGATCTTTAAGTGGCTTGTTATCCATCGTAGAGAGACCATATGCACCAGATCGATATACAGAGGTGACGATGTAAGGTCCTAACCAGTTTGGGTTGAACTTTCCTTTCGAACCAGTAGGAGCATTCACATTTTGCTAGTTTTCATACAACACCAAGTCACCTATGTCAAAAGATCTGTGAATAACACATTAATTATAAACACAATTTAAAGTCTTTTGGTACAGTTGAAGGTGTTGAGAGCATGAATATGTTGTTCATCAAGCATTTAAAGTTGTAAAAAATGTTGATCATGATAGGTATTGTCATCAATGAGGCCTTGGAGGGAAACTCGCGACGAGGGAATTCCCAACTCGAGAGGCATGATAGCATCAGTGCCATAAATGAGATTGTGCATGATTGTTCTGGTAGTTGTACGAATGCTCATGCGATAGGCCAACAATATGTAGGAAATTTGAGTGTGCCAATCTTTACCATGTTTATTGACTATTTTTCAAAGAATTTGGTCAATAGTTTTATTAAAATTGTTTGCTTGGCCATTTGATTAAGGATAGTATGGCGTAGAGAAGCGGTGTTGAATATGAAACTTTTTTAGAAACTACTTCACATCCTTGTTCTTAAATGATGTGCCATTATCAGAAACGAAGGCGAAAGGAATTCCAAAGTGATAAATAATGTTATCTAAGAGAAAGTGACAAATGACTTCAGTAGTAGTGGATCAAAGTGGAGCAACTTCAACCCATTTTCATGAAGTAAACAATAGTTGTGATGATAAAAGTATGACCTTGAGAAGATGGTGGTGAGATTTTTCCAATGATATCCAAGCCCCAAATAGAGAATGGCCAAGGTGGTACCTAGGCACATAGTTCCTGCGTAGGAGCTCGAATAAGGTTGCTATGTTGCTAACACTGCACACTCAAAAACATGACTTGGTTGCATAGGACAGTTGAGTCAGGTTTGATGAGCACATGAACCCTTCTCTTTGCCATGAGGAGAAGCTCCACGTTACTCTTGCTCTCATGGAAGTAGCCAATTGAGAGGAGGTGAGACATGG
Organism: Cunninghamia lanceolata; assembly: GCA_027924645.1. Lineage (NCBI taxonomy): Eukaryota > Viridiplantae > Streptophyta > Pinopsida > Cupressales > Cupressaceae > Cunninghamia > Cunninghamia lanceolata. The sequence goes on from BSBN01000582.1 coordinate 24,154,641, forward strand.
GGGCAGCCTTGCTCGCTCGAGAGTTAGACTTTGTGGAGAGTGGTCGACCGGTCCTATGGCCTTTCTTAGGTATTGATTTTGATATGGTGCTCTATGACCATTATAGTTGAAATAACTATATGACTCAAAGGGTCACTAGTTACTATTCTCCTATTTGGATTTCGAAGATTCCAACGTTGAGTGGGTTGTCGATTGTTTTTGTTTATGTTTATGTCAAGTTGGAGTCGCTCTTTAAATCATTGTATGATGACTCATGTTTAAAGTAATCTTAGCATATGTTGTTATTCGTGAATCGTCAATTGATCGTGTTGTGGCCTTAGGTGTATCTCCTCAATCTCTTTGAGGATCGCCCTTACCCACTCACCTATAAGCCCAGGGCACATTCGTGAGCCCAAACCAAGAGAGAGTTGGTTGGAGTTGACCTTGATTTGACTTAGGTTTGACTTAGGGTTTATGACCTAAGGTTTAACTTGCTTTGCTTTGTGTTGGTTGACTCTTGTTGACTAATGTTGACCTCATGATGAAATCAAGGGTTTACTTGAGTTTTCATCTTGCTTTGACTTTGGCTAACCTCATGATGAAATTGAGGGTTTGCAATCTTCATGTGATGCTTGTGGTTTTGTTTATTTTTGTTTTTGAATGTATGCATCCTATATGTATGCAAGACAATATTTTTGTGCTTTTTGTGGATTTTTATGAAAGGAAAGTGCTTTTTTAATCTAGAATTTGAAATATGTATGCAATCTAAAATAGGTTTACCTGATGGAATCTGATCTGTTTTTTTTTTCTTGCTATTTTTGATCTAATCACTCTAAGAAATAAAATTTCTTTAAAACCAACTAAGCTAATGATGCAAAGTACTTGAACTAAACTAATCTAACAAAAGAATTATATTTATCTTATCAAGGAAATTGCAACATCTAATTACTATTCCCAAGAGCAATTTTGAGATTAGCCAATTACTAATGAAAAAGTACTAAAGAACTTGGAATGTGAAATGCATGAGCCTCCACTACTCTCAGGAATCCTGTGTCAACAACCTCTTCATCCTCTTGCAGCAACATGGATCTCCTCTTAGAAATTATAGGGAAGTGATACAAAATGGCTTTAGAAAGCTTGAAATGTGAGCTCAATGTGAGATAAAAGAGCACTATGGATTCCAAATGGGTAGTGTAACGATGCGATGAGAAGATTTTAGCATAGCTTTGGTGAAACAACAATGAAATAAAAGGCTCATAAGTCCTGTATGAGCATATGGATGCTATGTAGAGAGCAAAAACCTACAAAGATTAGATGCACAAATGAAATTGTGGTGCAGTCATGGCAAGAGGGTTCACAAAATGAACTATCCGGACCGTGTAGCAAGAATAAACACAACGGAAACAACTTAGAGAAATAGAACAAATGTAGGTTCAGTCATTCAGTATATCATAGAGTTCAAAGAGAGATCGATCAGCAACATGAGGGCTTACAATTAGGGCTCACAAGCTTGATTACATACATGCGCAAGATAAAGCTTTGACGCTCCTCGTAGAAATCTAAACTATCAGACACTACTATGTGAATCACTACTTGATAACTACTTTCCTAAGGATCTATTACATCAATATATATCAAGTCCGGATCATAAGGTTCCTCTGCGTTAGCCAAGGAAGATCACAAATTCCAAAGAAGAGATGTAACGTGTGTACACAAATAGGTCAGACCTAAATGCATAGAACACTTCTGAAAAATGAATGAAATGGTATGCAGATCTCCTAGGAAGTTTGACCATGAACCAAAGATCATTGAATGATGTGTCATTAGGCTTCGAAGATCGGGAAATGCTTCCGCAAGTTTCTCCTTCAGCTGGTTGTCTGTGATTATCCAGATGTTCTATTCTAAGAACAGTCAAAGCAATATCTTTTCGGTATTGATGTACAGATCTCTAAATTCTAGATATGATGTAGATGAATGAATGTAGATGCTAAGTCTAGCTCCACAAGGTCTGAAATGCAACTAGACCAAAAAATACAAAAATTGCTTCTGACTGAACTGCCTGAACTGAACTGGAAAAGAAACAAACTAAACTACAAACAAACTGAAATGCAAATATTTTTGGTTGATGCAAGATTGTTCTTGAACCAGTGATGCTCCTGCATCAAACATCTAGGCTTATTGAAAAAGTGAGTCCCTCACGTTGTTGGGGCTAGGGGACAACCAAGATGGTCCACCTCAGCCTGAGAAATCCATTATGAATCTTCTTCCAGTTTTCCTTTCCAATTCACAAGACATTCATTGTATTGTCTTCCTCTAGTGTTTCATCCAAATCTGCTGTCCAAAATGTCTTCAATCTAATCCGGTGCTTGTTGTGGTAACTGCTTCTTCAATTCTTCTTCCATGCTATCACTAAACTCTGCTTCATGATACTAATATAGGTTTGCAATGTTGAAAATAGGTGAAATACCCAATGTCTCTAGTAATTCCACTTCATATGTATTCCCTAAATCAAATTTCCTAGGTATCCTACAAGGTCCAAACTTCTTCATCTTCAACTTGTTATATGCTCCAACTAGAAATCTTTCTTTTCTTAAGTACACCATCACTTCATCTCCAACTTCAAATTCCTTATGTCTTCTCTTCTCATCTACCTTTTCCTTATACTTACTATTTATATCCTCTAAATGCTTCTTCACCTAATTATGCATTGTCTTCATATGATCTGCAAATTCTTCTGCTTCTGCACTTCTCTTTTCTTTCATTCTAATATCTCTTAATTCTGCTACTCCTCTAGGATTCACTCCGATAACAATCTCAAAGGGTGTTCTTCCAGTACACCTGTTTACTGAATTATTGTATGCAAACTCTGCTTTTGAAATAATCAAATCCCAACTTCTAGATTTCTCTCCAACCAAACATCTCAACAAATTTCCCAAACTCCTATTCACTACCTTTGTCTGTCCATCAGTCTATGGATGAAAAGTTGAACTAAACTTCAAGTCTGTCTTCATCTTCTTCCAAAGTGTCCTCCAAATTATCCAACAAACTTCATGTCTCTATCTGAAACTATGCTCCTAGGTAATGCATGTAATCTCACAATCTCCTTGAAAAATAGGTCTACTACATGCACTGCATCAGTTGTCTTCTTACAAAGTATGAAATGAGCCATCTTTGAAAATCTATCCACCACTACAAATATTGAATCATGTCCTCTCTATGTCTTAGGCAATCCCATCACAAAATCCATGCTTATGTCTTCCCAAGGTCTCTCCGATATTGTCAAAGGTTTATACAATCTAGTATTCGAACTACTTCCTTTTGCATCTTAACAAACTCTACAAGCCTACACAAATATCTGAACATCCTTATGTATATGAGGCCAAAAGTAATTTTCACTCACCAAAGCCACTATCTTATCAATGCCAAAATGTCTTGCTAATCCACTACTATGCTTCTCCTTGATCAAATTATCTCTCATTGAAATTCTAGGTATGCACAACTGATTTCCTTTGAACAACATATCTTCTTGAATGAAATAGTCCAACCACTTACTCCTATCTGTCACAATAGGCTCTTTACATGTTCTCCAAGGTTCTACAAAATCAGTGTCTCCCTCATACATATTCTTCAATTCATCAAAACCCAACACCTCAACTCTCATCTCTGTCAACAAGTTTCTTCTTCTACTCAATGCATTAGTAACTTTGTTTGATTTTCCACTCCTATGCTTCAACACAAAAGTATAACTCTGCATGAACTCTACCCATCTCATATGTCTTTGATTTAATTTACCTTAACTGTTCAAATATTATAAAGCTTGATGATATGTATACAACACAAACTCCTTAGGCAACAAGTAATGTCTCCACTTCTTCAAGGATTGAATTATGGCATAGAACTCTTGATCATAGACTGAATATCTTCTCCTTGCATCATTCAACTTCTCGCCGAAATAAGCTACAGGTCTACCTTCTTGACTTAATACTGCTCCAACTGCATTCCCACTTGCATCACAATCTACTTGAATACCTTATTGAAATCTGGTGATGCCAAAATAGGTTGCTTTGTCACTTTCTGCTTCAATAGTTCAAAACTTTTATCTATTCCAGATGTCCACTTGAAATCCTTTCTGTCACCTCTCATTATCTCTGTCATAGGGTTAAAAACTGAACTAAAATTTCTGATGAACTTCCAGTAGAAACTAGCCAATCTATGAAATGATCTAACTTATCCAATGCTCTCCAGTGTTGGCCATTCAATAATTGCTCTCACTTTCTCAGGGTCCATCTTCAATCCTTCTATAGAAATCACAAATCCCAAATATACTAACTCTTCCTTCATGAAACTACACTTATTGATGTTTATCAGTAATTTCTCTTCTCTCAACCTCTACAAAACTTGTCTAATATGCCACAAATGTTCCTCCTTTGTCTTACTGAAAATCAAAATGTCATCCAAGTATACAATCACAAACTTACCCAAGAATTTCTTCAAGACTTCATTCATCAATCTCATGAAAGTACTAGGTGCATTTGTCAATCCAAAGGGCATCACTAACCACTCATACAGTCCGTCATTTGTCTTAAAAGCAGTCTTCTATTCATCTCCTTCTCTGATTCTAATCTGATGGTATCCCCTCTTCAAGTCTATCTTTGTGAAATATTTTGCTCCACTCAAACAGTCCATGATATCATCCATCCTATGTAAAGGAAATCTATACTTAATTGTGATCTTGTTTATTGCTCTAGAATCAGTACACATTCTCCATTCTCCATCTTTCTTTGGTGCAAGAACTGCAGGTACTACACAAGGACTTAATCTTTCTCTGATCAAACCTTTCCTCAATAATTCTTGTATCTATCTATTCAGTTCTTCATTCTCTGCCGGTGTCATTCGGTGTGCTGCTTTGTTAGGCAAACTTGCTCCAGGTATAAGATCCATGTGATGACTAATACTCCATATAGGTGGAAATTCACCAGGTACATTATCTAATATGATGTTTTTATATTCTGTCAACAACTCCTTTATCTCCTCTGGTTGTGAATCTTCAGTCTCTTTCTTCAATGCTTCAGGCTTCTTAGGAATCAAGGCATAACACATATTCTCATGTTTCAAACCATCCAGAAATTTTCTTCCATCTACCAAATAGATTCTAGCATTTCCACATACATCTTTAGGATCATCCTCCAAAGGAATCAAAGTAATTCTCTTTCCATTTGTTGTTATAGTGTATGTATTCTTTCTCCCATCATGTATAGCTTTTCTATCATACTGCCAAGGTCTACCCAACAAGATATGACATACATCCATAGGCATAATATTACACAAGACTTCATCATGATAAGATCCAATATAAAATTTCACCAAACATTGTTCACTCACCAATACCTTATGATCATCCTGAATCCATGCTATCTGATATGTCTTAGGGTGTTTCAATCTTTCCAACTTTAGCTTAGTCACCATCTCCTCTGAAACTAGGTTATCTGAACTACCACTATCAATCACAACTTTACAACACTTACCTCTGGATTTGCATCTAGTTCTGAACAGACTCTTCCTCTGTGGTGGTTCCTCATTTGTCTCTATTTGAAATAGTGCTCTCCTCATTACAAGTGATTCTCCTTTCTCCAGTTTGTAAATTGAATAGGGGTCATCTAGTTCAACAGGTTCCTCTTCAACATAGGCTACTCTTCCACTATTTTTTGTCCTCTTACTTGTACTACCTTGATTACATTCAAATGCTCTATGTCCTTCACCTCCACACTTGAAACAAGTACATTTGAATGTTCTCTTATCAAATCCTCTTCCTTCTCTTCTGTACCCTTCATGCTGGTATGAATTATAGTTGCCTCTGGGATAAAAATTTATGTCATTTCTCCAGTATACATTAGTATCTCTGTCATCCTTCTTAAATGGGTTGTCAAACTTGTTTTGCTCTGGATGTGATCTGTCTCCTTCAGAATAAGTCCTACCTCTCTAAAATTTGCCTCCTCTTCCTCTCTATCTCTGATCATGCCTCTTATTCAGCTTCTCTTCAACTTTCAGGGCAAACTGATATGCTTCCTCCAAAGATGTCATCTTTACCAAGCTTAGTTCTTCTTGAATGTTCAATCTCAGTCCATTGATGTATCTAGCCACTTTCTCCTTGTTTGCTTCACTATGTCCTATCCTTCTGATCATTTTATGGAATTCTTCAGTGTACCCTTCATAGATTTCTCCTTTTGTCTCAGGTTTTGAAATCTTTTCAACAACTCCAACTCATAGTTAGCAGGTATAAACTAATTCTTCAACTTTGTCACCATCCTATCCCATTTTGTAATCTTTTCTTTTCCTCTTCTATTTCTTTCCGACTGAACTTCTTTCCACCATATAGCAGCATGTCCTTTCAACTTTGTATTTGCAAATTTCACCTTCTCCAGATCTTCAATTTCCTCATATTCAAAGTATTCTTCCATATCATTTATCCAGTCAATCAATTCTTCAAGGTTCAAATTACCAGTATAGTTCAACACATCAACTCTAGGTCTTTTTCCAATTTTTGAAATAGCTCACAACATCTTTACTTGATTTGATTCTTCTTCTTCATCACCTCCTAGGGTTTCGCCAGTTTGTTCAACAAATTGAAATTCTTCTTCATCATCACTTTCAACATTAGGTCTTGGTGTCAATCCTCTTCGCCTATCTTCTTCCACAACATCCAATCGAATTTGCATTGTTTTCATTATCTCTATTATCTCATCTATTCTACTAGCCATTATTCCAATAGTAGTAACTCTCCTCAGTGGCATTCTTCCTAGGATCAAGTGTAAACTACCTCAGGTTTAGCGATCGGGCTACAAGGTGACAAATGCCTCACAATCGGTGATCAATTGCAACATAAGTAACCTGCCTCAATTTGGCAATCTATCCACCACAAGATCTTATGGAATTCCTTTGCCAACTTCACCCAATTTGCTCCCAAAGATTTGAACTTTCGCTCTGATACCACTTGGTGTAGTCATGGCAGGAGGGTTCACAGAATGAACTATCCAGACCGTGCAGCAAGAATAAACACAATGGAAACAACTCAGAGAAATGGAACAAATGCAGGTTCAATCATTCAGTATATCATAGAGTTCAAATAGAGATCGGCTAGCAACTTGCGAGCTTACAATTAGGGCTCACAACCCTGATTACATACATGCGCAAGATAAAGCTTTAAAGCTCCTTGCAGAAATCTAAACTATCAGATACTACTATGTGAATCACTACTTGATAACTGCTTTCCTAAGGATCTATTACATTAATATATATCAAGTCCAGATCATAATATTCCTCTGCGTCAGCCAAGGAAGGTCACAAATTCTAAAGAAGAGATGTAACGTGTGTACACAGATAGGTTAGACCTAAATGCATAGAACAGTTCCAGAAAATGCATGAAATGGTATGCGGATCTCTTGGGAAGGTCGGCCATGAACCAAAGATCATTGAATGATGTGTCATTAGGCTTCAAAGATTGGGAAATGCTTCCACAAGTTTCTCCTTCAACTGGTTGTCTATGATTATCTGAATGCTCTGTTCTAAGAACAATCAAACTTCTGATAGTGATATATTTCCGGTATTGATGTACGAATCTCTAAATTTTGGATATGATGTAGATGCTAAGTCTAGCTCCACAAGGGCTAAAATGCAACTGGACCAAAAAATACAGAAATTGCTTCTGACTGAACTACCTAAACTAAACTGGAAAAGAAACAAACTAAACTGCAAACAAACTGAAATGCAAATGTTTTTGGTTAATGCAAGATTGTTCTTGAACCAAGGATGCTCCTACATCAAATTGGCTCCATTTGTGCTTGAGGGAGGGGGTATTTATAGGTTGAAAGGGGTCATAAAAGGTGGGAGAGATTGAAGAGTTAACTCCCTTGATTGGAGAGTTAACTCATTTGACTAGGGAGTGAACTGGGCTAATTATGTAGTGAACAAGCCAAGATAGCTTATCATTGAAACAAATATGGAGTCCTCAAGAGTGCATGAGATGAGAAGTATAGATTAAAAGGAGCTAATCATACATGCTTGAAGACTTGGAATAGTTAACTATATGTTTAGGCCAAAAACTCATGCAAACAGGAGGAAAACAGGTCAAAACAAAGTTTTTTCACGTCCAAAACTTGAGTTTTTCTGTGGTTGGAAATGACAGCAGGGTCACCCATGGGTCGCCCCTTTTGCTGGTCGAAATTGCTCAAGGGTGACCCTGGGTCGCTTGGGAGCAACCCATGGGCGACCCACAAAGAAGTGGACTGAGTTGATATGCATGATGGGAGATGGTATCTTAGGTGATGAGGAGGTGAACTGCTTCTAGAAACCGATCAAAAGATCGTCAAAAACCAAATCTCAACTTACAAATGTCAAATCTCCCAGGGTGAAAGTTAAAAGTTGTGTCACACTTTTATAAAGGAAACAACCAACACTGATCTAACTTTTTAACTTGAATCACTACAAAGTGGCATAAATGTTTTAAACTTTAAAATGATGTAAACTAATAAAATGTATATTTTTTAGTGTATTTTATGTGTGTAATTTTTAAAAAAAATTTAAAAATCATTTAAACGTATTTATAAAATTGACACTATAATTTAGTTGTTGATAAAATGCTGAAAAATAAGGTTGAATGGGACGTCCCACTTTATATAGTAAATTTCATTTATTTTCCTTCTATATTTTTTGTGTATTCATAAATCAAGACTTTAGTGCATGGATTATTTTTTTCCTCAATTTGATAAATATATATTTTTAAATAAATATTGGAAGTTGTGTGTAATGAAAACACAATTGTTTCAATGGGATGTCAACTTTTGTCTTGATTATTTATCCAAAATAAGAAAAAAATTATATCTTGACAAGGAATCTCTCCTCTAGTGCATCATATTTTTTTGATAAACTTTACTATTTTTTCTTGAGAGGACAATCAACACCATATTTTGGTGTTGATGACTTACTTTTAGTAGAAATTAAAAATAAAATATAAACACTAATTGAAATGTTTTAAAAAAAATATTTTTACAAAGTATACTTATAGATCTACAAAAGGGTATTTTTAGATTCTTTTAAAATGATTATTTGCATGTGTAGGAGTTGTTATAACATCAAGTTTTTCAAATAATTTATTTTTTTTGGTAAATGAGCCTCAAAGTGATGCTACGTATGTTTTTAATGGATGGTTCCAATTGGAAAAGTTGTGGCCTAGATCTAATTTAGCTAAAATGAATCCAAATAGAACATCGGTTTCACCAAAATTGAATTTTAGTTGAAAATATTTAAATTCATTTATGTTGATAAGTTGGCCCAAAGTGTGACAACTTTGAACTTTTACCCTCCAGGGGAGATCCTGAAATAATAGGGAGAGATTTGTCCTGGTTGAACATAACTGAAAACTGAAAGGTGGAGATGGCTTGGGAGGTCCTCTAGAGGGCTCCTATGAGTTGGGTTGGATGAAAAACACTGGGAAAAGGTTAAATTACAACAAATAGATGAATAAAAGTCTTAGAGATGAAGTCACAAGCATAGAAAGCAAAAATTGACAAGTTTCAAAAATTGTCAAAAGCGAGGGAAAGGTTAGTACAACAAATGGGAAACAAAAAGAGAAGTGAAAACCGATATGTTACCAATAGAATTGCTACTGAGAGGACATTATTTCATGCTTACATGTACATGACAAGGATTATGAGTCATCATGGGGTCCTCGTGGAGGCTATGCATGATTTTGGTGCTTACATATTTTCCCCCTCAGGGACGGTAGTCTACATGAAGGGTACGTACCGTTCCTAAAATAAGCCTTATCTGTTGTCGATTTCCTGTAATATTACCTACAATAACTAGCATTAGTTCAACATTTAGATATATCAAAACAAGTAATGAAAACTAAAATGACCGAACATTCCATAGATCTGTGAGTTTGCCTAGTTGTTTGTTTTTGTCGAGGAGACCTGTAGGGATGAAAGCACGCAACAAGGGTGCAAGAGCACTATGGAAATAAAACACATTCTAAGCTAGAGAGAAGAACAAATTCTCCTTTTATTTCATATTTTGAAGAACATATTCTATTTTTAGGGATTTCCAAGGTTTTACAATTTTTTTAAGTTATTTGATTTTTCTAATTTTTACGGTTTTTTCTAGAGATTTTACAAAGGTTTAATTTGACACTCCTTGAGGTCTTTGGAAGACCTATATCTAAGAGATTTACACCCTTTCCACCTTTCATGGAGAGACTTGTGCACTTGATTACACAATTTTGCTCTTTTGACTTGTTGGAAGAGTGACTTATGCTCAGACATTGTTTGCACTTATTGTTACAAGAACTGATTGGATGAAATCTATACATAGCTTTAGTTGACATCTTGTACTTCACTTTCCCTCTTGTGCATATGGTTGGCTAGAGATTTTATTTTTCTTATGAGAATGCATACCTAAGATGATCACATATGGATGATGTAATTTTTTTTGTCATTTTATGATATGAATGGCATGCAATGTGTTTGAATGTGATTCACAAATATGAAATGCAAAGTACTATGTTCTAAGTGCTATGAATTCCATGATGTTATGACATGTTTTATTGGTTTTGATTTTCTGTGATAGCATGTATGTGGGTGGAACAAACAATGTGACTGCTCTTAAGTAGGATTTTTGACCTAGGGGATTGCGAGTTAACTAGGTAAAAATAGACTTATTGATCTTTGGGATGGGATTAGGGACTCAAGTGGGAGCGAGGAGGAGATGGAACACTTCTAATTTTTGCCTTTGCTAGAGGCTGAACATTGATCCTTATCTAGATAAGGCAATTTGACAAGCTTTCAACTTGGACAAGTAACAAATTTTATTGGTGTTCACTAGACTTAGATCATAGATGGAAAGCAAGATAGACCTAGGGTAAAGGAAAATGGGAAAGAACAAGGGTCCCTAAGTAGAAAACGGTCCTAAAGACTACTAGATTGTTGGCTTTTCTCAGCTAGTGTAATGTGTTCTTTGCGCCTTTCTCTTTTATTTCCTCTAATAGAATGTCGCCCTTGAAGCTTCGAGCTTAGATTTATATCCACCCAAGAGCACGTGGACACTCAACAATCTTCTCTCTATCACTCTTTTTTTGTAACTCTCTTTTTTTATACTTTTTCTTTTTTTTTAATATTTTCTAGAATGCCTCACTTGATTTTCTCATTTTTTTTGAATTTTTGACTTTTATGGAAATGAATGCTTTTGAGCTTTGGATATAAAATAACTTTGATCTCTCTATTCTCACTTTTCTTATCACTCTTTTTTATCTCATTTTTTTTATTCACTTGTATTTTAGATTACTTCCTTCAGATTTGTGATCCTCTTGACATTTTTGGCCAGGAAAGATAAGGGGCTGAGCGCCACCAAAAGTTTTTGTAATCCAATCGAACTTTCTTTTTACTAGGGAAGAATTGGGAAGGTCTACTAGCAAGCTTCATTTGAACACCATGGGTTTGAATATTGACTTTACTTAGACTCAACATCATGAATCATTAAGACTGGGATCAGTGTAAAGCTAAGAGCTAGGATTTGATTAGAATCACTAGAAATGATGCCCGGGAGAATGGTGATAAGTGGTAAACATGAATTGTTATGGGATCTCAAAGGCTCAAAGGGTCAATCTATACCTAAGAAACCTTAGACTCCTTACTAAGACAAAGATCAAAAAAGAGCATGACACTCACAAAATGCATGATGTAATAGAATGAGGAATCCAAAATTTTGATTTTTCACGATTTTATGTTTTTTATGGATTTTTGAATTTTTTTTGGATTTTATAGGCTTTTACAATGTTTTTGAGATGTTGAATTCTTCATCTTCCATAATGCACAAGAAGAAAGCGTCATTTCTGACGTCTTCCTTAACTACATATGGACCTATCCAATTTGGTATGAACTTCGCTTGAAAGTCTTTGCAAGGACACTTGAAGACTTGGTGTAAAAATTTCTTTACATTTAGTGAGGAGCTTTGTGTACTCACATGTTTCATTATTTGATGATTTTCCCCTAGCTTTATCATTTTTTGTTCTTGTGTAGTTTCGTTGCTTGTTTTGAACTTTTGAGGGGCAAATGAGGTTGGTGTTGACTCCCCTAGTTTTTGTATGGGTTTTGATTCTTCTTCTTTAGTCATTATTTCAATCATATGCATGTTTATGTCTAATTCAATTGTAATGGTCACTAAGTTGAATGGAGCATAAGACTTTGTTGAGTGGGGATTGAAGGGGAATTCTCCTGTTGCCTCCTTTCCTATACATTTGGAGTTTTTGGCTATGTTTGCAATTTATTTTGATGTCTCCTTTTTCAAAAGTGTTTATTTTTTGGGACATTAGTGTTTCCATGGTATTTCCCTTATTTTTGACTTGTTTAACTCTATAAAGGCTAAAAAGATCAGGATCTCCTTTGATGACATGGGTTTGTCCCATGTGTGAGAACTGTATTTCTTGAAATAGTGTAGAGGGAATGGCCCTCATCCTATGGATCCAAGGCCTTCCTAGGATCATGTTGTAATTGGTTTCTTCATTGATGACATAAAAGTCAGTTGGGATGGGTTACAGACCTAATGTGATTTGAAGATTAACCTTACCCATGGTTTGAATGCCTGGGTTATCATGAATTCTAAGAATGAAATTTTCTTGTGTGATTTGAGTTTTGTCATAACCCATTCTTTGAAGAAGAGAGAAAGAGGCTATGTTGATTGCAAACCCATCGTCGATCATTAGACATTTAACAGAATAGTCCTAAACTTGGACTATCATATGGAGGGAAAGATCACCCTGTTTAGCTATGTCATTGTCTGAGGGTAACTTTTCAAAATCAAATGTTAAAGAACACTTTTCACTTGGAGTGTTTTGAACTAGATGGCTTAGATCTAAGGCATCGAGGAGAGAATTCTTGTGTGTAGGAGAACTCTTGATAAGCTCTAGCATGTGAGAAAATTTTGATTTGTTGGAGGTGTCATCTGGTCATTCTGGTCCTTGGGTGACACAAACTTCTTGATCTTTATGTAATTCCACAAGGCCTAAGGTGTTTTGGTCAAAGTTGTTGGGACTAAGTTCTTCATCTTGTGAGAATGTGTCCATGAATGCTTTTTATTGACGTTTTGGGAGATTTAATATGAAGTGATGGTATCCCCAACATGACTTGATCTCGTGCCCCCTTCTCTTGTGAAATGAGCAATATTTATCATTATTATGATCTTAAGGTTTATGATGATTATTGTATGACTGCTTGTTGATTCTCAGGGGATAGTTGTTGACATTTTGGTTCCCCAAATTTGTATGACTATCATAGTCACAATTGTTGTTCCCCAATGGTGAAGTGTTTGTTGACCCATCTATGTTATGATTGTTCATCGAGGATTTGTTATTTCTATCATGGTTTATCAACCTTCTTTTGACATCATAATCCCTTCTTCCACTATCAATAGTGGCTTGATCAATTCTAAGGGCACTTTCGAGCTCTTCTTCATATGATTTGTAATGGAGTTTTTGAACTCCTTCTCATATGTTGTTGTTATGAGCATGTAAGAAGAGATCACAAAGTTCTTTTTGATCCATGTTTGGTGCACTAGTTCAAGAATAGAGAACTTTCCTCCATCATGTGATAAAATGTGCAACTGACTCATTGGCTTCTTGTTTGATTGTTAAAAATTCTTGTATTCATGTCTTGACCAATTTGTTTTGTCAAAGGCAACCATAAATTGATCGATGAGTTGCCTAAAAGAATGGATCGATGCTTCTGGAAGTTTATAATACTAATCCAGAGCGATACCCTCTAAAGTATTTGGAAAAATATTTTCTACCACCCTATCCCAATGAAGGAGTTCTTATACTACTATGATGTAAGCCTTGATATGAGAGTTGGGATCACCCTCTCCTTTAAATTTTGGAAGCTCAGGGAGAGGATGTGGTAGTATTACTTGACAAATGTTGTAGTAAAGAGGCTCTTTTAAATACTCAAGGTATATTTCTAAGAGGGGGTTATGTGTATAGGGTCTTATTCCTCCAAAAATTAGCCCTTCAGGTGGAGCTTGTCATGCTTGTTGAATGGGTATGCTAGATTGTTGATGTCATGAAAAAGTTAGATTACTAGATTGTGTCATGTTTATGTTTTGAAGATTGGGTGGGATTGTTTGTGGTTGATTTTTCTTCATAGGAATTCCACCTATTTGATTGAAAATTATTGTGTTGGATGATGAGGGAAAGGGAGGCCTAAATGTTTCATGGAAGTTTAGATGAGGGGGATTTTGTGTTGCCCCCTGGTTTGATTCGATCTTGTCAATGAAATGATTTCCCTATGCCCTAGGTTTTTCCTTAATTTTGTTGTGGCCATTTTTTTCAACACTCTTTGCCTCAAGGACCTTGATTCATTGGACCAATCTTGCTATAGGGTCTATGGGTGAGGTTTGTTATAAATGAAAGGCACAAATACACATAGAAATATGATTCAAATATTATTTTTGTAATCTTAACTATGTATTACCAATGGAGATTGTAACATGCAAATGAAGATATGCAAACCCAGAAACATCAAAATAGAAAACTGAACACACAACATAGTGTTTACGTGGAGAAAACCCTTGCGGGTAAAAAACTCCATCAGGAAAGAGGCACAAGCTTGTATTAATTTGTAAAGATTTGTACAATACAATCACTTAGCAACTCTCTCCACCAGTCTTCAACTTGACAGCATTCTGGCAACACCTAAGTACCTAAAACCTCACATACAACAACAAATACAATGGAAAATATTTATAGCCCCTCCAATTTGGGCATCCACTTTCTCTCTCCTCCAACAACCCCACATGCAAGCATTAAATTGTGTCATACATGCAACCACCAAGTGGCAATAACTTGCCCATGCAAGGTTGGATGCTTAGGTCCAAGAAAAGTATGTAAAATCATCTTATGACGCATCATAACCATCATACATACCACTAACAAAGAATCTTCCCAATATGGGCACCTGGGTCTAATAATGGCAACCACAACTAATAATGGGTGTTGCATGCGTCATACATGCATGTAATCTTATGACAACTTGTAGCTGCCATAAATCCACTTACACCACATTATGACAAGTTGTCATACATGCCAAAAATAGTAGATTCTCCAAGGGGAACACCTACATTCATTTACTCATGAGTTTTACATTTGCCAATCAATAAATATCACTCTGTAACTCCCATCGGTAACTCCAAAATAACCACTGTCAATGAGACTACCTCATTCCCTTATGGGTAATTAAAAATAACAAATAATAAATGGGATAAATACAATATTGAAATTTACAAGGTTTATGACACCTTATTCCAACATTCTCCCACTTGACATTATACATTGTAAATCAACCCATAGGAAAACAAATGAAATATAATTAGGCACTAGAAACAAGGCCCATGGCCTCTCTACACCACACAAACTTCTTTGTGCTCACAAGCTTGGTCAATGAATCTACAACATTCTCCTGAGTGTCTATCTTCTTTAGCTCAATCTGTCCATTTGCAACCAACTCTCGAACAAAGTGATACTGAACATCAATATGCTTAGTCTGAGCATGATACATGGGATGCTTGGCCAAACAAATAGCACTCTGGCTATCACAAACAATATGAATGATCATCCAATCAAATCCAATACCTATACACAATCTTGTCAACCAAACTGCCTCCTTAGAGACATGAGTAGCAGCCATATACTCTACTTTTGTGGTGGACAAAGCAATTATGGGCTGCCTCTTACTCATCCAACTCACTGCTCCTCCAAACAGAGTAAACACATAGCCACTAGTGGGCCTTTGATTTATTAGCACTATCAGTACCAGAGTAAACCAAACAATAATTAGGAGTACCTGCAAGATATTTAAGTACCCTCTTCACATAATTCCAATGTTGTCTACTAGGGTTAGACATAAATCTGCTCAAAACTCCCACTACTTGGGCAATATCTGGCCTAGTGCAAACCATTGCATACATCAAACTCCCTACAACACTAGCATATGGCACATTAGACATATCCTCAATATCATCCTTAGTCTTTGGACACATATCTAATGAAAGCTTAGTACCAATGGGTAAAGGAACTCTAACTGGGTTACAGTCCTACATACTAAATCTCTACAAAATGGTATTCACATACTTACTTTGTGACAACCAAAGCTTTCTGTTACCTCTATCCCTTCTGATCTCCATTCCCAAAATATACTTGGCGCTCCAAGATCCTTCATGTCAAATGCACCTGAAATTTGGGCTTTAAGCTCATTGATCATACCCTTAGTATTGCTGAAAAATAACATGTCATCAACATACAATGCAATAACCAATATAGAATCATCAATACAATAAATGTAAACACAATGATCCTCCTTGCTTCTAAAAAAACCTAATTTCAACACAAATGAATCAAATTTTTGATACCACATTCTGGGGGACTGTTTCAAACCATAAAGTGACTCCTTTAACCTGCAAACCCATTTTTCTTTCCCTTTTACCTCAAAACCTATAGGATGTTGCATATAAATTTCTTCCTCAAGATCTACATGCAAGAATTCAATCTTAACATCCATTTACTCAATCTCCCAATCATAAGTTGCAGCAATGGATAATAGAAATCTAATAGAAGTCAATTTAGCAACAGGAGAGAATATGTCACCAAAATCGACTCCCTCTCTCCGGGAGTAGCCCTTAGCTACCAATCTATCCTTGTACTTCTCCAATGACTCGTCTGCTCCAAACTTCTTCTTGAAGACCCTACAACCTATGGCCTTTCTTCCTTTGGGCAAATGAACAAGATCCCAGGTGTTGAAAGAGTCTAAAGCCATTATCTCCTCCTGTATGGCTAACTACCAAGACTCACTATCATTTGCATGAATAGCTTCCCTATAGGATCTAGGCTCATCGTTAGTACTCATAAAGCAAATACACAATGAAAATCTGGTGGGCTATACCTATCAACTGGATTTTGTTGTCTTGTGGATCTCCTCAAGGGTGGAGTAAGAGTCTCAACTTGTTCTTCTTCATGATCATCTGTACCAACTTCTTCTGTAACAACAAATTCATCTTCTTCAAAACTACATGAATCTTCTTCTTCTTCTTCACCCCCAATCCATCATTCTATTCTTCCTAAGGTACATCTTTCTACTCGGGTTCATAAATAGCTCTAAGTTCCCTGAAAATAACATCTCTAGAATAGATAATCTTACAGGTTAGTGGATTCTAAAGCTTATAATCTTTGAAATTATCACCATATCTAATGAATGTACACTTTTCAACTTTTGGATCCAACTTAGATCACTTTTCCTTAGGCACATGAACAAAAGCCTCACAACCAAAAACCCTTAAATGTGAAACAGAAGGTTTCTTACCTGTACACACTTCATAAGGTGTCGAATCAAGAGCCTTACAAGGAGATTTATTTATCAAGTAGCAAGCAATACACACAACCTCTGCCCAAAAGCATTTATCCAACTGTGTATCACTCAACATACTTCTGGCCCTTTCCATGATTGTTTAGTTCATCCTTTCTGCAACGCCATTTTGCTGTGGTGTATACAAAGTTGTCTTTTGTCTGATAATACCTGCATGCTTGCAAAACTCATCAAATTCCTTAGAGCAATACTCCCCTCCATTGTCAAATCTTAATATTTTTATCTTCAAACCTGATTGATTCTCTACTAAGACTTTGAAATCCTTAAACTTAGTGAAAACTTCATATTTGTGTTTCATAAAATAAATCCATGTAAATATGGACACATCATCAACGAAGGTAACAAAATAATGAGATTTTCCAATAGAATCATTATCCACAGGTCCAAACACATCCATATGAATAATTTCTAACTTCTCTTTTGCTCTATTGATTCCTAAAGGAAATGACATTCTGTTTTGTTTACCAAACACACAATGCTCATAGAAATCAAAGTGCTCATCAGAATAAGAGAAATCGTCCAATAAATCTTTATTCTTGATAGTTTTTAAAACATTATTACTTGTGTGACCCAATCTACGATGCCACAACATACATGTATTTTCAGTGCTAGCCTTAGATACATAAGAGGCATTACAAACTGTAGTGGCTTCAAGATTGAATAGGTTTCCCAATCTCTTCCCCTTTGCTACCACCAAGTTCCCTCTCACCAATCTACAACCATGCTTGTCAAAAGTCACATGCATTCCCAAATCATTTAACTTTGAAACAGAAATCAAATTTCTAGCTAATCCAAAAACATGATAAACATCAGGGAGGGTTTTAATCCTCCCATCACTAAAATACCTTACCTTTCCCAACTATCGAATATGTAGATTTGTCTCCAAGGTAGATATTACCTCCATCATATTCTTCATATGTGGAGAACCATTCCTTATGCGGGGTCATATGAAACAAGCAGCCTGAGTCAACCAACCAATTTTCATTAGAAACAACATTACATGCAAAAAGTAGAACCCACTATTTCTTTGGGTTCCTGCAGTCCTTCTTCACATGTCCCCTTTTACCGGAGTTGCAACACTTAACTTTGTTCTTCTTCCCAGGAGTCTTAGATCAGCCCTTGGACTTGTCCTTATTCCCTTTCTAATCTCCTTTCAGTCCTCTTTCCCTAGACCTTCCCTTGACACTTAGAGCATCCCCTAAACTATCTGAACTCTTCTTCCTCAATTCCTGTGACAGTAGCACTAAAACAAGAGCATCCAACTTAAGATCCTTGAGGTTAGCAGTGATAGCAAGGATAGAATTCTCCCAAGACTCAGGTAAAGAACAAAGAAGTAAGATACATTTATCTTCCTTACTAACATCAACATCTACTGAAGCAAGTTGACTCAACAACAAATTAAAAGAATTTAAATGCTTTGCAACTAAATCACCCTCTGTCATTTTCATGGAAAACAATTTTCTTTTCAAATAGAGTTTCTTTACCATACTCTTGGCTTGATAGATCTCACCCAACCAATTCTACAACTTGTGTGCAGTCTCTTCCTTTGTGACATTCAATAGGACAGAATCTGACAGACATAAACAGATGGCTCCTCATGCCTTCTTATCCAACCTATCCCACTCATCTGGAGAGACATCCTCATGTTTCTTCTCTTTTTGAATAGCCAACCACTAGTTTCTTTCTTCCAACAAATCCTCCATTTTCAGCTTCCACAAATCATACCCTATTCTATTGAACTTCTCAATGTCCAAATGAGAGGTTGATGCAACGGCAGATCCAGCCATAATATCATCATAAGATCTGTAAAACAAACACAACCAAATCTCCCACTGCAGCTACAACTTCCACACTACCACCCAAGAGTCAAAGCTGGCTAGGCTCTGATACCAAATGTTAGAAATGAAAGGCACAACTAGACAAATGGAAATCTGATTCAAATATAATTTCTACAATCTTAACTGTGTATTACCAATGGATATTGTAACATACAAATGAAAATATGCAAACCCAGAAACATCAAAACATTAAACTGAACACACAACACAGTGTTTATGTGGAGAAAACCCTTGTAGGTAAAAAACTCCACCAGGAAAGAGGCACAAGCTTGTATTAATCTATTAAGATGTGTACAATACAATCACTCAACAACTCTCTCCACCAGTCTTCAACTTGACAGCATTCCAGCAGCACCTGAGTACCTAAAATTTCACGTACAACAACAAATACAATGGCAAATATTTATAGAGGAGTTTTTCCTCCAATTTGGGCATCCACTTTCTCTCTCCTCCAACAACCCCACATGCACACATTAAATGGTGTCATACATGCAACCACCAAGTGACAATAACTTTCCCATGCAAGGTTGGGCACCTAGGTTCAACAATAGTATGTAAAAGCGTATTATGACATGTCATAACCATCATAGATACCACTAACAAAGAATCTTCCCAATATGGGCACCTGGGTCTAATAATAGCAACCACAACTAATAATGGGTGTTGCATGCGTCATACATGCATGGAATCTTATGACAACTTGCAACTACCATAAATCCACTTACACCACATTATGACAAGTTGTCATACATGCCAAAAATAGAATATTCTCCAAGAGGAACGCCTACACTCATTTACTCATGAGTTTTACATTTGTCAATCAGTAAATATCACTCTGTAACTCCCGTCGGTAACTCCGAAATAACCACTATCAATGAGACTACCTCATTCCCTTATGGGTAATTACAAATAACAAATAATAAATGGGATAAATATGATGTTGAAATTTACAAGGTTTATGGCACCTTATTCCAACAAAGTTTTGTTTATTATTTGAGTTTTTACACCTTGCGGTGGATTATTTTTCTCTAGGGTTTGAGTGACCCTGTTTGTTCTTTCTGATGAAACTTTACATGTTGTGGACTTTTTATCTTGATGTGCTATGTGAAGTGAATTTTGTACCTCCTTAGCTTTTGTAAGTTCTTCTCTTGAAAACACACTTCATTGTCCATTTCGGTGGCCATTTTTCTATGGCTTGTTATGGGTTGATCATCTTGATAGATCTCAAATTGAATTCTCACTGGTCATGTTTTGATTTGGTCAAAGTTGTGGGGATTTCGTTGGATCCCTTTTGGATTTGTAATTTTATTAGAGGGGACATTCCCTTGGACTTTTTTCATGAAACATCGTGAAATGTGCAAAAATGTGAAAGAATCCATCCCAAAAAGACTTGTTGAAGCAATAGAAACAGAAAAAACCTCTATCAAAAGTTTTGTGTTCACATCGGGTTCACCAAAATATGTGGTGAATCCAATGTTAGGTGTGACAGTGATGATGTAAGTGGGATCTTGCAATGAAATGCAAAACACTCAACCAAAAGGTTTTGCCCTTCACATCGAGTTCACCAAAATATGTACAATCAAAAACATGGGTTGGTTGCATAGGGCAGTCGAGTCAGCGTTGATGAGCACATGGACCCTTCTCCTTGCCATGGAGTGAACCTCCACGTCACTCTCATTCTCATGAAAGTAGCTAGTTGAGAGGAGGCGAGACACAGGGGTTGTCCTGCTTTCTTGAGATCATGACTTCATGAAGAGTGGTCAGCCGGTCCTGGGGCCTTTCTTGGGTATTGATTCTGATATGGTTCTTTGTGACTATTGTAGTTGAAATAAATATATGACCCAAAGGGTCACTAGTTACAGTTCTCCTATTTGGATTCTAAAGATTCCAACATTGAGTAGGTTGTCGATTGTTTTTGTTTATGTTTATGTCAAGTTGGAGTTGCTCTTCAAATCATTGTATGATGACTCATGTTTGAAGTAATCTTAGCCTATGTTGTCCGTGGATCGTCAATTGATCGTGTTGTGGCCTTGGGTGTATCTCCTCAATCTCTTTGAGGATCTCCCTCACCCACTCACCTCTAAGCCAGGGCACATTCGTGAGCCCAAACTGAGAGAGAGCTGGTTGAAGTTGACCTTGATTTGACTTATGTTTGACTTAGGGTTTATGACCTAAGGTTTAACTTTCTTTGCTTTGTGTTGGTTGACTAGTGTTGACCTTGTGATGAAATCAAGGATTTACTTTGTTTTTCATCTTGCTTTGACTTTGGCTGGCCTCATGATGAAACTGAGGGTTTTCAATCTTCATGTGATGCTTGTGTTTTTGTTATTTTTTTTGTTTTTAAATGTATCCAACCTATATGTATGCAAGAAAATATTTTTGTGCTTTTTGTGGATTTTTACGAAAGGAAAGTGTTTTTTAATCTAGAATTTGAAATGTGTATGCAAACTAAAATGGGTTTACCTGATGTAATCTGATCTATGTTTTTTTATTAGTTTTTCTTGATATTTTGGATCTAATCACTCTAAGAAATGAAATTTCTTTAAAACCAACTAAGCTAATGATGCAAAGTACTTAAAGTAAACTAATCTAACAAAATAATATTATTTATCCTATCAAGAAAATTACATCATCCAATTACTAATCCCAAGAGCAATTTTGAGATTAGCTAATTACTATCACAATGAAAAAAAGTACTAAAAAACCTAGAATGTCAGATGCATGAGCTTCCACTACCCTTAGGAATCCTTGTGTCAGAAACCTCTTCATCCTCTTGCAGCAGCAGGGATCTCCTCTTGGCAACAATAGAGAAGGGATGCAAAATAGCTTTAGAAAACTTGAAATGTGTTCTTAATGTGAGCTAAAAGAGCACTATGGATTACAAACGGGAAGCATAAGAATGTGATGAGATCCTTTTAGTAAAGATTTGGTGAAACAACAATGGAATAAAAGGCTCATAAGTCCTATATGAGCATATGGATGCTATGTGGAGAGCAAAAACCTGCAAATATTGGATGCACAAATGAAATTGCCTCCCTTTGTGTTGGAGTCCAGGACAACACTGAGAGGGGGGGTGAATTAGTGTTGTATAAACTTTTACAACTTTTTGCACCTTTTAACTTACAAGATAAAGAGAGATGAAGACATCAATGATCTATTAAACACATATGCACAAGTATGATAATGAAAGGTATGAATCAGAACTTTAAGAACAAATCATTAGGTCACATGAACACATGAAGACAAACAAGAAACATAACACCTGATTTGATGAGTGGAAAACCCTCAAGGGGAAGAAAAACCACTCTAAAATGCCTCATTGGCTTAATCAAAAACCTCACTGGTTACATTCAAGCCTCACTGGCTACAAACAGGTCTCATTGACCTTACAACCCTCACTGACCACAAAGAGGTCTCACTAACCATACAAGCCTCACTGGCTACAATAAACAATCTCAGAACAATACAAAGAATACAGAGGGTTTCTCTATTTCAATACAGTGCACACAACCACATATCATTCTTAGTCTAGAAATCAATTGCTCTGCATATGTGCTACATAATGTCTTCTCAATGCTCTTGAGTCACCTGCAATATCATCTCATATACTTCTCAATCATCAGACAAAAACATATTCTCTTCCCTTTCTATTTTTCTCTTCAAAAACCACATATCTCATCACATCATCTTCTTTCAAAACATATCTCCCACTACATATATCATTCCTGCAAAAATATATATCACAAAGCACCTACAATAAAATCATAAATAAAATGACCCTTGACATTTCTTTTCTCTACATATTCATCTTCACCATTTCAAGAATAAAAATAATTCTATATTTGATAAAAAAAATTATATCATCTGACTATCTTCTCAAAAATAATATTATCTCTCCATCTTCTCTGCAAACAAAAATAATATCATCTGTCTGTTGCAAATAAATCTCCATTCTTCATATAAATCTCTTCATATTACTTCTTCTACAAAAACCCTTCATTTTCTTCTTCTTCTCTCTGCAAATATCTTCACCTATTAAAAAATATAAAATAATTCCATCATATTCAATAATATCTTAACCAAACTGCCCTTTGTAAGAAAAAAATCTCTTCCATATTCGGATTTACTTTCCATCTATATGATAATAAAAAGCCTTTAAATATTACTCACAAAAAGGCATTAAATCTTCCACTTCCTTCTTTTTAGAAAAACAATTAAACTTTACCTTTTACCTTCAAAGGAGTTTAAACTTAGAAATAACTCTTCTTAATAAAGAAGCTTTAAAAACTCAAAAGATTCTGCCTTTTTGGAAGGCTAAAATAGCCTTTAAAACTCATCTTCTCTACAGTCATAAGATATTGACGTTTCAGAGACTGTCAAAGTAGATACAGGGAGGTGAGGAGCAAAGTTTGAATAATAGCCTTTGATTTCAACCTACCCGCGCATATAACTTTTAAACAAATCCATTGATATCATATTTCGCGCCTATCACAAAAGGAAGAGACTGCTGCCATTGGTAAAAGGATAGATGGGGCCGATCAATAGAATGTCTTAAGACATCTTCAGTAGGTTATGTTAAGTGATATGACTTGCGATCTCAAGTCATCAACTCAATAAAACAAAAAGTGCTTTTAATCATATGATAGGCAGGGAAGGGTTTAGGAAAGAATAGGAGTGTAAGTTAAGACAAGGCCTTTTTAGGGATTTTAGAGACTTTGGAGCAATGAGGGAATAATAAATATAATCCCTAATTCTATTTTTACCCCTGGCATGCCATTTTGGATCAAATAGGACTTCATTATACTTCAATTCCAACATCCCTTAAAAACTATACCTCACCTTTGCAAAGCTTTGTAGGATAACCATCAAATCAATGATCATCATAATAACACACTAGGTTACCAAAGGAAAAACCATCAAGTCTAAGGGAAGCACTGATATATGACAGAGTGTAGATCATCACAAAATGATCATATAGAGGCTTTGCAACACCAAGAAGAATACTTGAAAACCTACCAACACATAGATCAAACATTACTTGATCAACTCCTTCAAACACCACTGCATTAGATACATAACATCCTGATTTGATAACACTCTAATTTCAACAAGAATATATATATATATATATAAAGCCCAAGTAGTTTAAGTGGAATACTAACAAAAACCTTTCTCATCCTGCATCTTATTTTTGACATATTCATTACTCAACCTAATGAGATAAAGATTACTATGAAATCCTCTTGCTCTTGTCAGACATCATCATCACTCCTATCACTTGATATTACAACTTCTAAAACCTTTAAGCCATGATCAACAAGAAGTAGATCTAGAAACATGAAGATGATCGCCAAGTTTTGATATGATCATTGACATTAAAGCTATGAATGACAAGATAAGATGATCCAATCAAGATCAAGTTATCACATGAACTCCATCACTTGTTTGATATCTCTACCACATGTTTTTGTTGCAAGTATGAGGTAAACCAGTGTTGTCATTGATGTCAACATACTCATATTGCATTGACAAGATGGATTGGATGAGCAGTGTGCTGAGGATATTGAGAAAATTAGCCTCAGTCAGGAACAGTGAAGAACAGTGATGAGAAGAAGGCAAATGTACTGTATAGGATGAGAACCAGATGATGCGGATTAAAGGGTCTGTAGATATGAGTCTTGAGATGCTTCAGTTAAGATTTCAGAGGTCCGCATGAAGATCTGAAGGAGTTGTGGCTGTCGGTGTAGAACCGGTTCCGGCAAGTGTTCAGAGGTGACAAAGGATCACAGAAAGGTCCGGTGAGGTCCGGAATTGTATTATCCTAATCTGCGGATTGGAAGGAGTGTTTGGGATGTCCTTGTGATGTGTCATCCTGATTTGTGTATGATTTGGAGGTCCGGAAGTACCTTTTGCATTATGACAGTGGCGACAGACTGTGTTCTTGAAGTTCCGGATGAGGAAGACAAGAGATTCCAGTAGGTAAAGGAAGTGCGGATGTATCCGGTCATTCAGGCAGGCTTGTGAAGGTTCTTGGATCATGTTGAGGTTATGTTGTTGGTCCGCATTGATAGTAGAGCCCGAAATTGAAGATATTCTTCCGGATGAAGTTCTTGCTCTGTTTAGCCGACCGGATGAGTTGTTCATCCTGCGAATGTTCTTGTGGTGGCCGACCGGATGTGTTATTCATCTTGCGGATGTTCTTATGGTTGTTTTCCGACTTAGATGTTTGTTCCTAAGTTGATGTCTTGTATAAATAACGGTTTGTGAGTTCATTTCGTGTAGAGGATTGTGTGGATGAGTGTGGTATAGTGAAGAGAAGTGCGAAAGGCAGAGCAGAGGTTTTTGGGCTTAAATGGAACTAATCCAGACATGGTAGAGATGTCATTCTCCAGTTCAAGACTGTGATTTTTATCACTTTGTAGACAGTGTGTCTCCTTGTAGGCAGTGGGCCTCTTTGTGAGCAGTGTGCTCGGGCAGTGAGCCCTAATTGGCATGTGCCATTCATTCTTCTTTATTCTTCTAACAGAGAATAATTCTTGGGTTAATCACCCTGTGGTTTTTCCCTTAACCGGGTTTTCCACGTCAAAATCTTGGTGTTCAATGTGTTGATGTTTATCTGCTCTTGTGTTTATGTATTATGCTTTCATGGATGATTAATTGATATGCTGCTAACTAACAACGAAGAATCAAGTATTTGAAAGAACAAGAAGTTTTATACAACTGATTCACCCCCCCCCTCTCAGTTGTATGCCCTAGATCCAACAATTGGTATCAGAGCCAAGTTCCTCTGAAAGGAGCTTAACCGCTTGAGGAGATCCAGGATGTCGTCATACAAGAAGGATAGTCCGAAGTTTGATGGAACCAACTTCACTCTCTGGAAAGGTCGCATGAAGTGTCACTTGGAATGTATGGGAAAAGCATACTTGGCTATGGTTTCAAAACCATATGTACCTCCACAAGGTGGTCCGACAACTCTGAATGAAATCACAGAAGCTGAAAACAATCTGCAGACCAAGGAAGCTCTTCTAAGCGCATTGAATGACTCAGATCTCTCGAATGTTATTGACCTACCAACTGCATATGAGATCCTGACTAAACTGGAACTTCTGTATGAAGGAGATGAGTTTGTCAAAAGTGCAAGGTTGCAAAGTCTGAAAGGGAAATTTGAAAGATTGAAGATGAGAGATGATGAAAACATCACTACCTTTATGCCAAGAGTGAATGAGCTGGTATGTGGAATTAGAAATGCTGGTGGAACTCTAGATGAAAATGAGATTGTCTGCAAAATCCTAAGATCCCTTCCTGCTGCCTACAAAATCAAGGTTGCTGCCATTGATGAATTCAGAGCCCACACAACTGTCACAAGAGAACAACTGGCTGGCAAACTAGCTGCATTTGAAATGACCGAGTTTAGAGATGATCCTCCCAAGACTGAATCTGCTTTCAAAGCCAGTGCCTATGTGAAAGGCAAACAGAGATTTGATCCGGGAGAAAACTCATCAAGGAAAATGTCATGGTATGATCAAGCAAGAAGAGACATGGAAGAAGAAGAAGCAGAAACAGCTCAACTTGAAGCCATCATTGCAAAGAGACTGCCAAGAGGATCCGGTAAGTATGAAGGAAAACTACCCTTTAAGTGTTTCAACTGCAATAAGATTGGTCATTTTGCTTCAAGATGTCTGGAAAGATCTGCAAGGTCTAATACCAACAGACAAAGGTTTCAAAAGAATTGCTATTATGTTCATGAAGAAGATGACAATGAAGGAGTAACAGATGATGAATCAGAACTAGGAAGCAAATCCGAAAATGAGTGGGTGTTTATTGCCATCAAGGAAGAAGATTCAATACTCTCTGAATCTGTCAATCACAAAGTTGTTGAAAAAGCTTTGGCTGCTCAAGTGGAAGAAAAGGATGATTGGGTTATTGACAGCGGATGTTCTCACCATATGACTGGTGACAAGAATAAGTTCTTGAATTTAGAAAGGTATGAAGGAGGAATGGTAAAGTTTGGTGACAATTCTGCTGGCAGAATCAGAGGCAGGGGAACTATTTCCTTTGATGGAAAGAGCAAAACAGGTAATGTACTATATGTTGAAGGATTGAAGCACAATCTTCTTAGTGTTGGTCAGTTAGTGGACAAAGGCTATGATCTCTGGTTCAAGAATGGAAAATGCAGAATCTTTACAAGCTCCGGAACTGAAATTGCATCCGGTACTCAGACAAAAGGTAATATCTTTCATCTGGTTGGTTCAAATAAAAGTTGTTTGTTTGTTCAAATTGATCAGAGTTGGTTATGGCATAGAAGAATGTGTCATGTAAATTTTGATAACATCATCAAGATAAGCAATACTTAAGAGATCTTCCAAAATTGATGAAACCTACAAATAGTTTGTGCAAAGAATGTCAGTTAGGTAAACAAAGCAGAGTCTCTTTCAAAAGCCAAGATCAGTCTTCTACCGGATTGTTGGAATTAGTACATACTGATCTCTGTGGTCCGACAAGAATCAAGAGTCTGCAAGGTGATAGATATTTCATGTTGTTAATTGATGATCATTCCCGGATGATGTGGGTTACCTTTCTAAAAGAAAAATCAGAAGCATTTGAGAAGTTCAAAATCTTCAAAGCTATGGTAGAGAATCAAACCGGATTGAAACTAAAGTGTCTAAGGTCTGATAGAGGTGGTGAATTTACATCTGGTGAGTTCATTGACTTTTGTGAGAAGCAGGGTATAAGGAGACAGTTGTCTGCTCCTAGGACTCCACAACAGAATGGAGTAGTTGAGAGAAAGAACCGGACCATCCAGGAAGCTGCTAGGACAATGATGTTGGAAGCAAATGTTCCTCAAATGTTTTGGAAGGAAGCTATCAGCACTGCAGTCTACACTCTCAATCGAGTTCAAATCAGAAACAACACCGGTAAGACCCCCTATGAACTCTGGTTTGGCATCACTCCTACTGTGAAATATTTCAGAGTATTTGGTAGCAAGTGTTATATTAAAAGAGATGAAGATCTAGGAAAGTTTGATGCTAGAAGTGATGAAGGAATTTTCTTGGGTTACTCCACTCAAAGCAAAGCATACCGGTGTTACAATAAGAGATTGAGGAAGATGATAGAAAGCACCAATGTGAAAGTTGATGAAGGAATTGAGAAGCCTTCAAGATTTTATGAGTTTGATGAAGATGACCAAGACAGTGTTCAAGGAACTCAATCCTCTCCGGTGAGACAGAGTCAGCCTGATCCGGTAAATCAGGAAGAAGAGATAGGTTTGAATGAGCCTGCTCAAGAAGCAGCAGTGCAGGATACTCCCAAAATTCCAAGGTATGTAAGACTGAACCACTCTGAAGATCAGATCATAGGTGACAGAAGCAAAGGTGTACAAACTAGAAGGAATGTTGCTCAAAATCAGGATGAATGTTGTCTAATTTCAAAGATTGAACCTAAAACAATAAATGAAGCCTGCAATGATGAAAACTGGACCAAAGCAATGGAAGATGAATTGATGCAAATTGAGAAAAATCATACTTGGGATCTTGTTCCCAGACCTAGAGACAGAAATGTAATTGGAACCAAGTGGGTCTTCCGGAACAAACTAAATGAAGCTGGTGAAGTAATCAGAAACAAAGCTAGATTGGTCTGCAAAGGCTACTCTCAAATAGAAGGAATTGACTTTGAAGAGACTTTTGCTCCGGTGGCAAGAATTGAAGCAGTCAGATTACTTCTTGCATTTGCTGCCTTCAAAGACTTCAAGGTATATCAGATGGATGTCAAGTTTGCCTTCCTAAATGGTGATCTCGAAGAAGAAGTCTACATTGAACAACCAGATGGATTTCAATTGTCTGATAATGATGATATGGTCTGCAAGTTGAAGAAAGCTTTGTATGGATTAAAGCAAGCCCCAAGAGCATGGTACGAAAGGTTGGATAAGCATCTTGTGCAGATTGGATTCAACAAAGGTACTGCTGACAGTAACTTATATTTCAAAATTGATCATGAAAATATTTTGATTGTTGAAGTGTTTGTGGATGATATCATTTTTGGAGGAAGAGATAGTATGTGCAAAACTTTTGCAAATCAGATGAAAAGTGAGTTTGAAATGTCTATGCTTGGTGAAATGAATTTCTTCTTGGGTCTGCAAATTACTCAAACAAAAGAAGGGATCTTCATTTCTCAGACCAAATATGTGAAAGAATTGTTAAGGAAATTTGGTATGGAAGACTCAAAGCCTATGAACACTCCTATGGCAACCGGATGTAAGTTAAGCAAAGATGATGATTCTCCAAAGGCAGATCAGACAAAGTATAGATCAATGATTGGTGGATTGTTGTATCTCACTCAAACTAGACCAGATATAATGCAGGCTATTGGTCTTGTGGCAAGATTCCAGGCTGATCCTAGAGAATCTCATGTTATGGCAATCAAAAGAATTTTTAGGTACTTGAAAGGAACAGTTGAGTATGGTCTATGGTACCCTAGAGATCCGGATTTCTCTCTTCATGCTTACACAGATGCAGATTGGGCAGGAGATGTGGATGACCGGAAGAGCACTAGTGGTGGAGCATTCTTTTTGGGGAAGAGATTGGTTTCTTGGTTAAGCAAGAAACAAGATGCAATATCTCTGTCTACAACTGAAGCAGAATACATTGCAGCAGCAGGTAGTTGCACTCAAATCTTATGGATGAAGCAGATGCTAAGAGACATTAAAGTTGAATATGAGGAGCCTATCACAATTTTCTGTGATAATTCAAGTGTAATTAATATTTCTAAGAATCCGGTATTGCATTCTAAGACTAAGCACATATCTATCAAGTTTCACTTCTTGAGAGAACAAGTGAACAAGGAAGAAGTCAGATTGGAGTATGTTCCCTCCAAGGATCAGATTGCAGATATCTTTACTAAACCTCTTCCCAAGGATTCTTTTGAATATCTCCGGGAGAAGTTAGGGGTCATGGCCCCTCCGGTGATGAACTAGGATGCACTGATGTGCATCAGTCCAGTGGATATCACAGTCATATCTTGTGATCCGGATTGATGATGGGGAGCTGCAACTAAGGGGGAGCAGCTGGTATGATTCTGATGTATGAGAATTGCAAGTATGAGCCCTTTGCCATTGATGTCAAAGGGGGAGAGAAGACATGTGAAAAACAAGTGGTTGATGATCAAAGGGGGAGCAGTAAAGGAAGAGAAGATATGTGAAAAGTTGTTGTTCATAGGGGGAGCTGTGACAGAAAGGAGAAGTTCTTGTCTTGATGGTTTTTCACATCATATGTTGCCATCAATGACAAAGGGGGAGATTGTTGCAAGTATGAGGTAAACCAGTGTTGTCATTGATGTCAACATACTCATATTGCATTGACAAGATGGATTGGATGAGCAGTGTGCTGAGGATATTGAGAAAATTAGCCTCAGTCAGGAACAGTGAAGAACAGTGATGAGAAGAAGGCAAATGTACTGTACAGTATGAGAACCGGATGATGCGGATTAAAGGGTCTGTAGATATGAGTCTTGAGATGCTTTAGTTAAGATTTCAGAGGTCCGCATGAAGATCTGAAGGAGTTGTGGCTGTCGGTGTAGAACCGGTTCCTGCAAGTGTTCAGAGGTGACAAAGGATCACAGAAAGGTCCGGTGAGGTCCGGAATTGTATTATCCTAATCTGCGGATTGGAAGGAGTGTTTGGGATGTCCTTGTGATGTGTCATCCTGATTTGTGTATGATTTGGAGGTCCGGAAGTACCTTTTGCATTATGACAGTGGCGACAGACTGTGTTCTTGAAGTTCTGGATGAGGAAGACAAGAGATTCCAGTAGGTAAAGGAAGTGCGGATGTATCCGGTCATTCAGGCAGGCTTGTGAAGGTTCTTGGATCATGTTGAGGTTATGTTGTTGGTCCGCATTGATAGTAGAGCCCGAAATTGAAGATATTCTTCCGGATGAAGTTCTTGCTCTGTTTAGCCGACCGGATGAGTTGTTCATCCTGCGAATGTTCTTGTGGTGGCCGACCGGATGTGTTATTCATCTTGCGGATGTTCTTATGGTTGTTTGCCGACTTAGATGTTTGTTCCTAAGTTGATGTCTTGTATAAATAACGGTTTGTGAGTTCATTTCGTGTAGAGGATTGTGTGGATGAGTGTGGTATAGTGAAGAGAAGTGCGAAAGGCAGAGCAGAGGTTTCTGGGCTTAAATGGAACTGATCCGGACATGGTAGAGATGTCATTCTCTAGTTCAAGACTGTGATTTTTATCACTTTGTAGACAGTGTGTCTCCTTGTAGGCAGTGGGCCTCTTTGTGAGCAGTGTGCTCGGGCAGTGAGCCCTAATTGGCATGTGCCATTCATTCTTCTTTATTCTTCTAACAGAGAATAATTCTTGGGTTAATCACCCCGTGGTTTTTCCCTTAACCGGGTTTTCCATGTCAAAATCTTGGTGTTCAATGTGTTGATGTTTATCTGCTCTTGTGTTTATGTATTATGCTTTCATGGATGATTAATTGATATGCTGCTAACTAACAACGAAGAATCAAGTATTTGAAAGAACAAGAAGTTTTATACAACTGATTCACCCCCCCCCTCTCAGTTGTATGCCCTAGATCCAACAGTTTTGCCATCATATGTTTGATGTCTCTTCATGACAATCACATCAACATCCATGTGAACAACATGACTGCATGAAGCAACACTTTGTCAACCTTCTTATGTGTGTCCAACCAATATGAACATCTCACTGAGGTATGATGATGAAGACTAACTAAAACAAGGCATTAAGAAACATACCAACTTTGAGCATCCATGTCAACTTTCTTCAAGTCAACAATCATGATCATCATAACATAAAGAATGGTGAGCATCATAATAACAATGGTGAGAATCATGACAACAACCAAACCTTGCCTTTCACACACTTCTGACATAAATGACAAAAAACTCAACACCTTTTTGACATCAATGACAATCAATCGCCATCAATTTGTGCTTGAGAGAGGGTGTATTTATAGGTTGAAAGGGGTCATGAAAGGTTGGAGAGATTGAAGAGTTAACTCATTTGATTAGGGAGTGAACTGGGCTAATTAGGGAGTGAACAAGCCAAGATAGCTTATCATTGAAGAAAAAATGGAGTCCTCAAGAGTGCATGAGATGACAAGTATAGATTAAAAGGAGCTAATTATGCATGCTTGAAGGCTTGGAATAGTTATCTCTATGTTTAGGCAAAAAAATCATGCAAACAGGAGGAAAAATAGGTCAAAATGGAGCTTTTTCATGTCCAAAACTTGAGTTTTTCCATGGCTGGAAACGATGGTAGGGCTGCCCATGGGTCACCCCTTTTGCTAGTCCAAATCACCCGAGGCTGACCCATGGGTAACCCACAAAGGAGTAGATCTGGGTTGAAATACATGATGGGAGATGGTTAGTTAGGTGATGAGGAGGTGAACTACCTCTAGAAACTGGTCGGAAGGTGGTCAAAAACCAAATCTTCACTTGTAAATGTCAAATATCCCGGGGTAGATCTTGAAATAATAGGGGAGATTTGTCCTAGTTGAACATAAATGAAAACTAAAAGTTGGATATGGCTTGGGAGGTCCTCTAAAGGGCTCATATGCATTGGGTTGGATTAAAAACATGGGAAAGGTCAAATTAAAACAAAGAAATGAATAAAAGGCTTAAAGACAAAGTCACAAGCACAAAAAGTGAAACTCGACAAGTGTCAAAAAGTGTTGAAAGCGGGGGAAAGGTTATTACAACAAAGGGGAAACAAAAAGAGAAAGAAAACACATATGTTACTAAGAGAATCACTGCTGAGAGGGAATTATTTCATGCTTACATGTATGTGACAAGGATTATGAGTCATCATGGGGTCCTCATGGAGGGTGTGCATGATTTTGATTCTTACAGACACTGAGGACACTTTTTAACAAAAGCAAAGGAATCTTGTTTCATGCTTGTCCAATAGTAACCCATTCGAAGCAATTTTTGAACTAGGGAACATCCACCAAAATTCCCCCCACAAGCACCAAAATGGACCTCATCACAAGAAACAGGGATTTTAGTCTTAGTTAAGCAACGTAAGAGAAGACCATTGTAGGATCGATGGTAAAGCACATTAGAGAGAATAATATAGTGTATGATAGGCTTTTCAATGCAAGTTCAAGCACTTTTTGAAGAACCTAGGGGGAAAGTACCATCACTGAAAAAAGTGAATATATGGGAGTACCATTCCTCAGAGTCTACATTATGATAAAAAAGAGGATTTAGTGATGTAGAATCACCAACAGCTGGTGATGAAAGAACTTGAATTATAAAATGATAGTTATATATAGAATCATCACATAGTACAAGGGAAGCAACGCTTGCCATTACATTAGCATGACGATTATCTTTACAGGGAATATTATCGATAGAAAAAGAGGAAAACTGTTGAAGTAGTGATAAAGTTAAGTCACGATATTGAGATAATTTATCTTTTCTAACCTAATAGGATCCCGTAACTTGCTTTATAGTCAACTGTGAATATTTTGTATATTAAAAGATAACACGACACGCAAGCCAACTATAAGGGCTTCGTACTTAGTGATATTATTAGTGCAAAGAAAATTCAGAAGGAACAAGAGAGGAATCAACTTGACAGAAGAAGGGACTAATACAACACCCACACCTAAGCCAATTTGACATATAGACTGTCGAAGAACAAGTCCCATGGTGGATCATCTTCTAAGGATAGGATATGATCATCATGGAATGAGTCTTGATTAGGAATAGAAAAGGAGATGGGGCCTCAACTAAATGGTTGGCTATGGCTTGTCCTTTTATCACCTTTTGTGAGACAAATTTAAGATCAAACTCCATAAGTAACATAACCCTTTTAGCGAGGTGACCTAAGAGATCATTT
The DNA here is from genome assembly GCA_027924645.1 of Cunninghamia lanceolata. Lineage (NCBI taxonomy): Eukaryota > Viridiplantae > Streptophyta > Pinopsida > Cupressales > Cupressaceae > Cunninghamia > Cunninghamia lanceolata. Next base: position 24,188,788 of record BSBN01000582.1, read on the forward strand.
TTAGAGAACATATGTTTAAGAGGATTAAATTTAATGATGGCATGCATCTCTGCATGGAGGAGGTAATGTCTAAGCTTATTTTTTGCAAAAATGAGAGCAAGACATTGCCTTTCTAATAGTGTGTAATGAGTTTCATAATCGAGTAGGGTTCAGATGATGCAATATACAATGCGTTCCCTACCTTCATCATCATGTTGGGCTAATAAGTCTGCTAAAGCATGAGATGAAGTTGAGGTATGAAGAAGGAACATATGACCATAAATATTCAGCATGAGAATATGAGGATTAGCCAAATAGGACTTAAGATCCTCAAAGGTTCTTAGATAATCTACATTCCATTCAAAACGAACATTCTTCTTAAGAAGATGTGTTACAAATGGAAGAGTTTGGTTGGTGAGTTGTGAAATAAAATGATGAGTATCCTGAATTTTACCTTGCAAACTTCACCTATGAGATATGTTCTTAGGGGGTGGCATGTTCACAATAGCGTTGATCTTTTTAGTATCCACCTCAATACCATGATGCGAGACTATGAGCCCCCAAATCTTGCCTGAGTCAACCCCGAAGACACACTTATGAGGGTTTAGTCACATATTGTAGAGACACATATGCTCAAAGATATGATAGAGATTATGTACATGATCTTGGTGCAAGATAGACTTGGCCAAGATATCATCGACATAGTCTTCCATGATATTGTGAGTAAAATCATGAAAGATTAGGGTCATAGCATGTTGGTAAGTTGCACCAGTATTCTTTAGTTTGAACGACATGACCACAAAACACTAATTACTCCATGGTGATGTAAAAGTAGTTTTAGGTTGATCCTTAGGGTTAATTAGAATCTGATTATAACCTAAGAAGTCATCCATAAAAGAAAGCAGGGAATTTTTGGCTGTGGAATAAACTATCATATCGATATTAGGTAAAGGAAAATCATCCTTCAAGGATGTTGTAATAAGATCACAAAAATTGATACACATTTAGATGTCGTTGTCAGGTTTAATGAAAGCCACAATATTTGAGAGCTAAGGTGAATTGTCAATCAGGCGGATGAAACTAGCTTGTAAAAGTTTTTCAATCTCAATCTTGACCAATAAAGCCACTTTAGGATTGATTTTATGAATTTTCTAGTTTACAGGTTGGGCATCAGGATATAGCACTATGTTATGGACCATGATATTAGGGTGAATACCAGACATATCTACATATGACCAAGAAAATAACTCAGAAAATTCATAAAGAAGATTGGAATACGTATGTCTCTCCTCGAGGGACAAGCATTGCCCAATCTTAATGAATGTATCCTTTACTTGAGGATCCATCAGAACATCAAGAGTTTCTCCAACAAGGAGATTACTATGTTCTGGGAGATTTGATGAAGGTACACTCGAGAATTTCTAGGATATGAGAGGATATCATTTGACGAAGCAACATAATACCTAAAGTATGCTTGTGCATTTAAACAAAAGGGAAACCCCCGATCGTGATGATATAATGGCATGTGCTCATATACCCCTAGGAATTTAGCAAGCGCTTCATCTTTAGAAAAAGAATCCACAGGAGGAAAATTAGAAGAAGTTGAATCTTGAGATATGAGCTCAGGATACAGAAGAGGTAGAGAAGGAGAATATAAAGAGGCATAAATAATATTCACATCTAGGTAGTCTCAATAAGAGGCAACAGAGGATTGACAAGGGCGGTATCCAAGACCCGACACAGAGCCATGTGGATTAAGCTCTAGAGGGCTCTTGATACTCTGTTCACATTTACCACATCCATTTCCTTTATAGCCTATGCTAGAGAGAATTTGAAAACCATGGCCATAATGGGATAACATCTCCTTAAAACATGGAGGATCACCATTAGTGGTGTAATCTATACATGAAGTGTAATCACACGTCTCCTTAGTAGAAGGAGAGGAAGAAATCTGTTTAGATGTAGAAGAATTGTTTGTAGATGTAAGATTTGAAGATTCTTTTTGAATGTCAGAGTGAGGGAGGTCAATTTTATACTCTCCAATGAAGGAGAATGTAAATTCTAATGAGCCCCACTAGGACATGTTTTAAGGGATGAGTCTACACCATGATCAACTTTGAGTGCAGGAGTTGAAAATGAGGAATTATCCTTAGCGGACGATGAAGGAATTAAATTTTGAAGAGTAGGGGAAGTATGAGACTAAGTCACAGAATCCTATGTAGTACTGATAGGATCCAGATCAACTTTAATCATATAGGTCTTATTTTTAAAGATGAATTTTATTGAGCCATGCAAGGTAAACAAGACTATGCCCATGGCATGGATCCATGGTCTACCAAGAAGAAGATTATAAGATAGCGCACCAGGCATGACATGGACAAGAGTAGGCAAAGTGTCTAGGTCCAATTCAATTGGAAGTGTGATTGTTCCTAGTGTTTGTCTACCAACATTGTCAAAACCATGGATGGAAAGTGTAGTAGGGGATATCAAAGACATATGATCAATATTAATATGGTTTAGAAAGTCTACCCCATAAATGTTAAGAATGGAATTGTTATCAATAAGGGTAAGTTTCACTCTAAAAGTATTAATTCCAACAATAATGAGTAGAGGATCATTCTGCTTATGTACCTCCAAAGAAGGTAGCTCATATCAAGTTGAAAGATAATATCGATAGTATTTGTGTTAATAGAATTAAGCAAGGGAGATACATCATTTGGCATAGCAAAGGATGTAATGGTGATCTTTTATAGGGATTTTTGGAGCATACATTGATATTTTAAAGAAGTCTAAATGAGTTCCCAAAGAGAGATCTTAGCAGGAGTAGTTCAAAGCTGCTCAATTAGATCATACTTTGTTGGGGACTTATTGGATATTTGGGGAGGTGGAGGTAGAGTTGGAGAAGAAGTGGGAAGGGAAATAGGGGTAAAGGGAGTCTATTTGTTTCACCTAGTATTATATGTGTGGGCTTTCGCATGATAATGAGGAGCCCCTGTAAAATTTAACTTTATGGAATTAGCAACATAGTCATCAAGTTGGGGTGTGTTTGAAGCACCCTGAATAGTCATGACTAGTTTATTAGTTGTTTCTATATCAGATCTAAGATGTACCATTATTTTTAGTTTCACAAGCTCTTTTGACAAGTCAGAAATGTAAATTGTGTCAATCATATTAGGGGAAGGAATAGGTTTTTGTTTAAAGAGGAAGATTTGTCATGGACAAAGTCGTCAAGGGATTCGTCAAGCATGTCAAAATCTTCACTACTGAAAGGTTTGTCAAAAGAATTAAAGGTTTGAAGAAAGAGATCTGACATTATCAAATTCTACTTTCTGTCAAATAGGAAAGAGTATAAAAGAAGGAGAAGCAGGGATATGCTAGTGAACATAATTTGGGTTCACCAAAAATATAACTGGAAAAATGAAATTCTAAAGTACAATCAAACTAGATTTCAATTAAATACATTACATTCAAGACCTAACCATCCACCAAGAGGATTATATTGCTACTATCCAACTAGAAAGAGTAGATACAACCCAACTAGGCATGATTGGGTTCTTTTCCTAAAAGATCTAACGATTCAAATAGGAAAGATCTATATAAATGAATAGAAAAGTAATAATCTACAAAAATTTAAAAGCAATATCAATAAGCTAATAACAAAACAAGAAATAGAGGAGAACTTGATACCATAGTATGAAAGCCTCATCCTTAGATGCCAACATGTGGCGGGGATGTCTGCACATGACACTCTTGTCCTTACAGTAATAAAACTTGAGAAAATTTTACAATACAACTTTACCAGAATTTGTGACATCACCCAACATACACAAAAAGATAAAAGAACATTCTAGAAAGAGAATCTAGCTAAAATATGCTCAAATATGGCATTAAATATGAAGAAAAGATAGATGAGAAATAAGGAAAAAGATAATAAACTCTCATGCATTTGATCTCCAGCTGCAACTTGCACAATACAAAGACCAAAAAACTTATTGGGATATTTTAGGGATTTGCCTCAATTAAATCCCCATTTTAGTTTTCCAACCTCCATGAAAAAACATATGGAATAACAAAATATTGTGTGTGTGCTCTTATCCTTAGTGCATCTAGGAAGGTAAGAGCAGTAGCAATAAAACAAATCTATAAGTATTGCTCTGGTCTACGAGGAAATACCCTAGTGTGCATAAAATCAAGTAGGTGGTGGTCTACACCATAAATATTTGTCAATACTTGTAGAACAATGCAATAAAAATCTTAAAGAAACATCATTTCTTGATGAAAGAATAATGTTACCAAGCTTGTAAGATCACATAGGTGGCTGCAAACTCCTTGAATCTTGAAGATACAAAAGAATGGCTTCAAATCCCTTAGAAGATAGCCAACATGAAGAACTCACAATATCAACAATCCTCAAAGTATTATTCATGATCCAAGAGAGTTGTATTTCTTCAAAAATCTGTTCTAATCCCTTGCAAATGTGAGAGACCAAATATTTTTCCAAAAATCACATGTTCATAGAGAGAGGGTTTCCAAGAGGAAGCTAGAGCCAAGAGAGGATCTCTTTTCTCAAAATTTCTCTTTTGCATGCCAAGAGGGAATCTCCTAGGGTCAAGTACATTACAGGGACCATTTCACTGTCGCATGAGTGTTACCTTCCATGGGATTCCAAAAAATGAGTAGGAGAAGCAACGTTCAAAATTTTAGAATATTAAGGATGCTAGTGTGACGTGTAGATGTCCATGCATAGTGCTTGTGTCTTGAGAATATTCATCCAAATTTTACATGTGTTCTCAGAAAATTAAAATAAACAATTGCTTAATATGAATTTTGGAAAATATGAGTAATAAGGAAAAATTAGTCTAAGGCTCTAGGTTAAATGGTCTTTAAAACATGCTACGAGCATAGAGGCTTAAGTGAGTGAAAAAGCGTCATGAAATTGTGAGGGGTACAAAATTTTCTATGCTACATCACCAAAAAGTTTAGTCCAAACCGAGCTTTGTCCAAGTCCAATTAAACATGGTAACTATGTTAAATCCATCTTCAATATAATAAAATTGTAAAAGAGATTTATGAAAATGCACAAGCTTTAGCCAACTTCAGTTTTTCTTCCATCAACCTTATTGTCAACTTTATAAACTATCATTGACCATGCCACAAATCACCATGACCAAAACTATTCTTGTTAAAAGGAGCTAATTTAGAGAAGCAAGCCTTTAAATACTCATAAAGGAACAAATCAATCAATACTATACATTAAAAAATCCTTTAAGTTTGTACGTAATGGTCTTTCAAAGAAAACACATCACAAAAATGAGTTGTAGGCAAATCATGGTCTCTAAGCATGCCTATAACTGTATTAAATAGACAAGACCAAAGTGTTTTCTGAATTTTTTTTTATTGATGAATTGAAGTAGTATGCTTTAATTAGGTTGTAGCTATGGGCATACTACGATTTAATTGAGACTTGTAAAGAATTTGGGAGTTTGGGTTTTTATTAAATTTTTGTTATCTATAATTAAGATATGTTCATTATTAAGTTGCAACACTTGGAACTCAAGATAAATAAAAATGGTATTTAACAAATTGGGTTCTAGAGGATTAGGGTTTGTAATAGGTGTTGTGATCTATGGAGCCGTGCTTTTGCTGATTGGCAGGGTACCCATTAGTTGTTTTAATAGAAAATACCTGGAATTGTGGAGACCAAATGTTGATGTAGATTCCAAACAATTATTTGAGAATCAAGTAAGATAAGTCAAAAAAATAATGCAAGATTTTTGGTATCCTTTATTGGATATATATTTTTTGCATCTATATATTTTACATCAATTTTTTAATGAAAGTGGAAACTGACAAAGTTGGAATGCATGTAATTTAGGTACAAGACAATACTCATCTTAAAAAAGTGCCTCATCTATGCTTCCACAGTTTGCATACATGTCTATTGAGGCAATTGCAACTATAACATCTAAAAAAAACCTCCTTCCTAAATATCCTTTGATAGATGTCCATACCATGTTCCAAAGCTCCCATTTTGGCACAAGCAAGCAGGATGTTGGAAAAAGTTGTGAAATTTGGCTTTACACCTATTAATTGTGCTTTCTTCAAAATTTGTGAAGCCTTTTTAAAAAATTCATTTTGTGTATATCCTACAATCATGGTATTCTATGAGACCATGTTTCTTTCAGGCATTTTGTCAAATAGTTCACTACCTTGTCTTTGCTTCCACATTTTGTATACATGTCTACTAGAGTATTCCTAACTATAATATATGATAGATATCCCCATTCCATTATGCTTTGAGGGATGCCCATACCTTGTTCCAAAGCAGCAATTTTAGCACAGGATGGGAGGATGTTGGAAAAGGTTATGGAATTTGGGTTCACTCTTCTAGCAGATCTATGTGGTCCTCTTTTCCTTCCCAAGTCACTCCCATTGCTAAGCACGCTTCTTTCTCATGAGATCTCAAATCCTCCTTTCGCACCATTGCTATGAAGGAAACTAGGTTGGGTTGATCTGTGTAAGAGTTTGGGTGGCCTCAAAATCATGGCTAATATTTATAATAATTTTGGTTTTATGGTGCAGGAGCACCTACCTAACAGCTGGCCTCCATGAGGCAGTTAGTTTGTTTTGAGTCTTGTTAATGTTTCAAAGAAGGTCGTATAAGACCAATGCATGTAATAAGGTCATGTTGACCAGACTTTACTATTTTTAGCTAGTTTGTTAGGACAGCTGTTATGCTGTATGTCCGGTTGGATCTCCCAGCCGCTTGGAATCGAGTGGTAGTACTCGCAAGCAGATCCTATTTATGCATTAGGATCGATTGGTTTTAGATATAGTATTGCAGAAGAGATTGAGCAGAGGAGTTAGATTGCAGAGAGAGACTGAATATTGTACTTGCATCTTTTATCAATAAAGAGATCTTGTTTGTGTCAACTTTCTGTTTGGATTCCATTGTGTGATCGATTTGCTGTTTTGGTGGTTACATGGATTTACTGATCCATTCCACCGGTTGATTCGTCGAATCGGTGGAATGGCTATGTACAGTAGTTTAGGATTTAGTTTGCATTTTCTATTTGTTCATGTGCATGTTTGCAGGATCATCGTCGAGAGGTGTTGAGAACCCTAGCATGGGTATGTGCTAGGTCGTGTTGGTTGTTAGAGTCTGGAAAGTTGTCCAGGAAGCAGATCGGGTCACCTCAGGAGGTTCGGCGGATCGAAATTCGCTAAGGTTGGGAAATCCATCGCAACGGCATCATCAGGATATTTCTGTGTATATCCTGCAGTTACTTCGGGTGTCATCCGAGTAGATGGAGGTGAGCATGATGCAATTGTTTGCATAAGGGAATGTGCATTGGGGTGATCATCATCAGGTGTTGCCGAGGAGGAGTGTATCGGCATAAGTTAGTCGATCGGGTTGATAAAATCATCGCGGGCCGATAATGTTAAGTTTGGCCGACAGCAGGATATTGAAGGAACTGCATGTGACGTCATCGTCATCAGGATAATCGTCATCAGGATATCGGGGTGACGTAAGCATCGAAGGAAGGTTGCATGAGGTTGTCGTCATCAGGATATATGGAGGGAACCGGATATTTTATATCCTGCTGATGAGCATGATGTTGAACATCATGATGCTGAAGATAGAGGTTGTCGGTAAGGTGAACAGTGAACATCAGGAGGATGTTTGCGCTTGCTGAATATGATGATGCTGCCGATAGCCGGATATGATGATGCTGCTGACAGGTGAAAGGATGAAGGTTTGTCTGCAGGAGGATATCGGTCGGCAGATAAAATATGATGATGCTGACAATGTTAGCAAGAAATATGATGATGATGATGGGTTGTAGACATACATGCTGTATGTCAAGGTTTTAGTGTGGATGCCTCTGCATCATAGTGGTATCAGAGCTCAGCAAAAGGTCTGGGCTGTTGTGTGTTGATTCTGTCACCGAAAGGGCAGAGGTAGAGTTGATTCTGTCACTGAAAAGATAGAGGTAGAGGAGTGAGAGGTTGACAAAATGCCTCCGAAAGGTAATGGTACTGCAAGGGAATTACAGGAGATGAAGGAAAAACATGCCAGAGAGATGAGGAAGATGAAGGAGCTTACTGAAGCACTTCAAGCCAGGCTTGTAGCCTTGGAGAAGAACAAAAAGAGGGAAGTGGAAGACAGTGAATCTGAAGAAGATGAAGATGCAGTTGAAGAGTATGAAGAGGTAGCTGAAGATCTGGATGCTGAAGACCAGAGATTTGCAAAACTGTTAAAGGCAGTGCAGAGTGATAAACCTAAGGTAAAGGTTGATGTTTCCAAGTATAATGGAAGTTTGAATGAAGATGAGTTACTGGATTGGATTGCTGCACTTGATAATCACTTTGAATGTGAAGATGTTGCTGAGGATCAGAAGGTAAAGATTGCCAAGACCAAGTTAGGAGGTCATGCTTTGGTATGGTGGGATTATGTACAATCCGAGAGAAGGAAACAAGGGAAGTCAAAGATCACTTCATGGGATAAAATGGTAGCAAGGATAAAAGGTAAATTCTTGCCTAGGGATTATGAAATTCAGATGTTTAAGAAGCTACAATTTTTAAGGCAGAAGGAAATGGGTGTGAAGGCATATACTGAGGAGTTTTATAAGTTGAGTATGAGATCTGGTCATCATGAGAATGAGGTAGAAAAGGTGGCTAGGTACTTGGCTGGTTTGAGATTGAACATACAGGATGAGTTAGTTTTAGCTAACCCTAAGAGTGTGGAGGATTGTTACCAAATGGCAATCAGGATTGAAGAAAAGATGAATAGGAGACAAGATAAGTCCATGAGAGGAAGAGGCAGCAATATGAGGGGAAGAGGATTAGCCCCTACAACAAGGCAAACCAATGAGGGTCAAGAAGACACTGGTAAAGGACAGGGACAGTCTGATTTCAGAGGTGGATGGAAAGGTAATAGAGGCAGATTTGGAAGTGGTAGAGGTTCTACTACATTTTCAGGAAAGTGTTACACCTGTGGTGAGTTTGGTCATCCATTTTTCAAATGTCCAGAAAGCAAAGGTTCATCATCCAGAGATGATAGAACGAATGACAAGAGAGTACAACTTGTGCAAGAAGAGAAAGTAGAGCAAAGTGTGCAAAGTTCAAACACTTATCAAGGAGACAGAGTTCCTGATGGTTATGGGTATCCTGAGGAGGGAGAAGCATTGATGCTTAGGAGAACTAGTTTGCAGACATCAAAGGATATGATGCAAAGAAGAGCTCTTTTCAAGACCACATGCAAGAGCAAAGGTAAGGTATGTAAGGTTGTCATTGATACTGGTTCAACAGACAACATGGTATCTCAGGAAATGGTGGATAAACTGCATTTGGAAAGGATTCCACACCAACACCCTTACAAGGCATCTTGGGTGAGTGATAGTCAATCACTTTTTGTCTATGAACAGGCATATGTTGATTTTCAGATTGGAGCATATCAGGATAGAGTTTTGTGTGACATTTTGCCCATGGAATGTTGTCACCTACTGTTGGGTAGACCATGGCAATTTGATAGGAGGGTACTGTATGATGGGTATGCTAATACCTACACCATCAAGAAAGATGGGAAAACTATTATGTTGATGCCATTGCAGGAAGATGCTGCAGCACAGGGGGCAGCCAAAATCATTTTAGTGGGAAAGAAGGAATTTGTGCAGAAGCCTATAGGAGCAGGCATAAAGGCAGTTGAGGACACTGCAGGGAAAGGAGTTGTTAAGGACAACAATTTGAAGAAGGTTTCAGTTTTGACTGACAGAGGTCAGCAGCAGGTTCAGAAATAGGTTTGCAAACAGCAACCAGTTGAGAGGAATGACAAGGATGTTGTCATAGTTGGGACTATTGTTTGTCCTATAAAGGTTGAAAGAAAGACAGAGTTGAACATTACAGAAGTTCAAGAGGCAGTTCAGACAGAGGTTCTGGTCAGACAACCTGACAAACACAAGGTATGTGAGAGAAGGGCCTACATTGACAGGCATGAGGATTTACTTGCAAGAAAGCAAGTTACGGTTCAGAAGTCTTGGAGCAGCCGAGAGCCAATAGAAGATAAAGCTGGAACAGGTCAAGACACTGCAAAGGCAAAGTGTAAAGGTGGAGGACTTCCACAACCTAACTCATGGCACATGAGTTCTTTTCTGTTGAGGAGTATGGTGCAGGAGCACCTACCTAACAGCTGGCCTCCATGAGGCAGTTAGTTTGTTTTGAGTCTTGTTAATGTTTCAAAGAAGGTCGTATAAGACCAATGCATGTAATAAGGTCATGTTGACCAGACTTTACTATTTTTAGCTAGTTTGTTAGGACAGCTATTATGCTGTATGTCCGGTTGGATCTCCCAGCCGCTTGGAATCGAGTGGTAGTACTCGCAAGCAGATCCTATTTATGCATTAGGATCGGTTGGTTTTAGATATAGTATTGCATAAGAGATTGAGCAGAGGAGTTAGATTGCAGAGAGAGACTGAATATTGTACTTGCATCTTTTATCAATAAAGAGATCTTGTTTGTGTCAACTTTCTGTTTGGATTCCATTGTGTGATCGATTTGCTGTTTTGGTGGTTACATGGATTTGCTGATCCATTCCACCGGTTGATTCGTCGAATCGGTGGAATGGCTATGTACAGTAGTTTAGGATTTAGTTTGCATTTTCTGTTTGTTCATGTGCATGTTTGCAGGATCGTCATCGAGAGGTGTTGAGAACCCTAGCATGGGTATGTGCTAGGTTGTGTTGGTTGTTAGAGTCTGGAAAGTTGTCCAGGAAGCAGATCGGGTCACCTCAGGAGGTTCGGCAGATCAAAATTCACTAAGGTTGGGAAATCCATCGCAACGGCATCATCAGGATATTTTTGTGTATATCCTGCAGTTACTTCGGGCATCATCCGAGTAGATGGAGGTGAGCATGATGCAATTGTTTGCATAAGGGAATGTGCATTGGGGTGATCATCATCAGGTGTTGCCGAGGAGGAGCGTATCGGCATAAGTTAGTCGATCGGGTTGATAAAATCATCGCGGGCCGATAATGTTAAGTTTGGCCGACAGCAGGATATTGAAGGAACTACATGTGACGTCATCGTCATCAGGATAATCGTCATCAGGATATCGGGGTGACGTAAGCATTGAAGGAAGGGTGCATGAGGTTGTCATCATCAGGATATATGGAGGGAACCGGATATTTTATATCCTGCTGATGAGCATGATGTTGAACATCATGATGCTGAAGATAGAGGTTGTCGGTAAGGTGAACAGTGAACATCAGGAGGATGTTTGCGCTTGCCGAATATGATGATGCTGCTGATAGCCGGATATGATGATGCTGCTGACAGGCGAAAGGATGAAGGTTTGTCTACAGGAGGATATCGGTCGGCAGAGAAAATATGATGATGCTAACAATGTTAGCAAGAAATATGATGATGATGATGGGTTGTAGACATACATGCTGTATGTCAAGGTTTTAGTGTGGATGCCTCTGCATCATTTTAGTAGTTCCCATTTGAACCATGATCTAGTTCCTTGCTCATTTTCCCCTTTCTGTCATTATGTCACTCTTGTGGCAAAGGTGAAGGGTTTTGTGCTCACTAAAACCACTAATCTATTTGCTCATGACCCCTACCAGGAGGCTCTCACAACTAAGCATGCCATTAGCTTGGTGTTGGGTTCAAATGGTGAGAATGGGCTCTTAATCAATAATTTTGCTTACACTACATTCATGGGCAAATTTTATTCGATTTTACAATTAGAAGTTTTGATTGAAGATTTGATATAGTAGGTAGAAATTTGCTACGATCAATCGCTATACTAATGACTAAAAAAATAGGCAATATTTTTACGGAATAAATTTATCTTAAAAATATATTATAAAATGAATAAAAAATTACAAATAAAATCATATAACAATTATATTTAAAAAGTCTCTTGAAATTTATAGAATATAACTAAATGTAAGATAAAATAAATGTGAATATAAATTTATGATTGTTATCAACAAATTTAACTAAGAATATATTTTTATAGAGGAAAGACAAATTTAAACTAATTTAAAATAAATTACAAATATAAAAACTAATTCTTTCAATCTTTAGTCCACTAAAAATACAATGCATACAATCAAAATTCTTGTGTACATCAATGTACAATGTGTATTGAAATGGTGAGCACAAATATGATATTAAAGATCAAACCATAGTTGCATAAACAAATAATATAGAATAATATTTTATTGCATTTGGATTGATCTCTCATTACAATGCAATGGCTTTTTAAAGCCTTACAATTTCCTGTGAATAACCAATAACCAACTAACTTCTTCTATGGGAAAGTAACTCCCAAACATTTATTTAATTACTAACAAGAAACTAACCTATATTTATAAATTAACATTTATATGTTAATTAATTAATTTATTATTATTCTAAACTATATAGTAAACTATACTGATAATGTAATAAATCCAACTTTCTCCCCTTATTACATCAATTTGAACAAAAGAAAGAGCATTGCAAGGACTGAACACAACAACCTTCTAGAAACTTTGATGAAGCACCTTCACCAATTCTCCTCGCTCAGCAAGGAAACACCAAACTGAACTCACCAGCGGATCTCTTGACTGTCAAACCTACAAGTCCTATGTACAACATGAGATAACATAAATATTCCTATCCTCCATGCACAATGAGAGAACAACTCTCCTCCAAGATTCCACATCTCCTCCGAGTGTGTCAAAATCCCTCCTTAGTGTTGCATCTGAGAGAAGAACTCTCCTTCGAGAGTCCACATCTCCTCCGAGTGTGTCAATATCCCTCCTCAAATGTGATAAGAATCAAATCCCTCCTCTAGTGTACAAAAAGAACTAAACCAATGTGAATACACTAATCCCACCCTATTTCAGAGATTACACTAAATTCATAGACTGAGTAAGTGCAAATACACTAAACCTGCCCTATTTCAGAAGTTATACTATCCACACATACTTTCAAGAACTGCCAAGACCCCTTGCTCCATGAAGGGACACAGATTGATGGTGCTTTTTATATACTGGATCATCTTTGAGCGAGAAGCTAAATCAAGATGAGAAAGACCTCTGGCCTCCATTTTCCTCCAACCTCCAATTCAATGTGCTTACATTTTATCTGCGTGATGTTACATGTGAGCCTTTTGTTCAAAGCCTTGTCAAGTGTAGCAAAAATGACCCTAAAATCACAAGCAATGTTTGATACATGTTTGGACATAACTAAAAGAAAAAAATTGGGTGTCGAATTCAATTGATAATACACCCTTACAATATTAAATTTGTTTTCTTCAAAACAAGAATCTCAAAACTTCTATTACATAGAACATGTATCCAGAAATAATATGATATGTTAAAAAATAACTTTGTATTTTTTGAACTTGTAACCTCTCACACCAATTATTAAATCCTTTGTCAACCAACTCATCTACATATCACCTTTGAGATATAATTTCACATATTTATATATAGATCATAGTCTAGAATGTGTGTCTCAAAATAGTAAAATGCAGGTGAAAACAATACATATCAATATTTACCTGGCAGTAGCAACATTTATCCACTAGAAAAGTATGGTGCCCAACCTGAAATGAAATAGAATCCACTTTGATTTGCAGCCCATAAACAAACAAAAATGAAGGTTTTTTAAATTTCCAGCACCTAGCACATTACCTCAAAACCCAACTCATTCAATCAACACCCAATATCTTTTTCCAATGCTAGAATGATTAAATGGTAGAACTTTAGAAAAGTGAATAATAAAAAATCCATGTCACTATTTTGTTGCTCACTCTTTAGCTTCAAAATTCTCATCAAACACTCACAATATCCTCAAAAAATGTGGGTTTTATTACTCTCTTCGTTATCTTTCCAAAACACTTTAAATTTTTAAGTTTCAATATAAAATGAGAGAGATATTGTAGTTTTGGTGAGACTGTGTTAGACTGTTTTTAAAAACATGATTTTAAAATCAAATCAATTTACCAACAAACAAAAAGGCACTCATACTCTCTTGAATTAAAATATGTTTGTCACTGGTCACCATGACTATTACTTATGGCTTCTTCACAAAACTCCTTTCCAACTCCCATAACCTTCTACTATACAAATATGATATTAAAGATCAAACCATAGTTGCAGAAATAAATAATACAAAATAATATTTTATATCATTTGGATTGATCTCTCATTACAATGCAATGGATTTTTAAATCCTTACAATTTTCGGTGAATAACTAATAACCAACTAACTTCTTCTATGAGAAAGTAACTCCCAAACATTTATTTAATTACTAACAAGAAACTAACCTATATTTATAAATTAACATTTACATGTTAATTAATTAATTTATGATTATTCTAAACTATATAGTAAACTATACTAATGATGTAATAAATCCAACAATGTGAACATACCAAAAACTACATGGTTCCTAATCTTTCTACAAAGAATGATTACTTGTTTGAAGAATCTAGCATCTATTGATTAAACAAATAATTAGAAAAACAACAAAACAACTACTACTATTTTGCACATGACCAAATTTGAAGGAACAAACTTTCTTGACATTGTAAAATAGTATGAGTATTTAGTTATAAAAGACTTTGATACCTTTTTTTAGCATGTTATGGGCAATCTATTGTTGAAGTGATAGAATAAAGTACCTCAATATATTTAACTATTTTTGTACCAATATGGGGAAAAGTTTTTGAAATACTAAATTTGGAAGATTTGTTTGGCATTCAAGTTCAAGTTCATTTTGGGGTTGCATTCTATGAATCTATAAATGAGTCGAGCTATTCACAAATTGATATTATGTCCTTACAATGTTTAGTACATTCTCATTTCCAAAATAAAATTGAAGGGGAAATATCAGCTCAAAAAATTAGAAAAGAGCCCCACAAACAGTATAAAACATGCTAAGACAATTTTATTATTTATCATCAAACGCACCGCAGTTAGTTGAATTCATGCACAAGTCATCACTCTATGAACCTGTTTTTTTTCATACGTCAATTTTATCACGCACCTAATATTATTGGCAAAAATTTTCATCTCAAAACTATGGGTACTCATCCGAGTTACCTGAATCAATTCAGGTTGAGCTTGTCCTCCGGCATATGTGTGTAAGATCATAGATCATTCCATGAAAAGAGGCATAATTTGCTCCATATAATCTTATCCCAATAGTATATGTCCCAAAACATTATTAGTAGCTACCAAGGGTATATAGTATTTTATTTTAATCATTTGGGATATGATTGCACCCTCACCATTGTTGGAAAGAAATGGCAGGATACCAGTCTAAAGATCTGGTCTTCAGTCAAGTCTATAACTCTAGTTTATACCCCACTTAGACAATGAGAGAAATATGAATAAACATTAAGGAAATATACTATGCAATACAAGATAAGTAAAGCAAAGCATCATAACACATATACAATGATATCATAATCCTTATATCTCCATTATATTCATTTATCCTTAACAGGTATATACATATCCATATCGGCAGGTCTGAGTCTCTTTCTTATACATATTACTCACATACACTCTTACTCTCTTTCACTCGTACTTTATATTTCTTTGTATGTATCTCCTATATATCTACATAGAAGTGTGTACTTTCCTAGAATACCTCTTCATGTGTCAGTTATACCCTCTGCATGGCCTTTGCGGTAACCTTTGGTAGGTTTTGCTTGATGCCCTATTCTCTGCCAACATCACTCCTCCTTTTAAAAGTATGTCTTGTCCCCAAGACATGGTCATCAGTTTGAAGGTAGGATGTTTTTGTAGATTACCCCAATTTGAGCCAGAGTACTATACCACTATTTCTTTATAGATGTCAAAATTTGTATCTGGCTTTCAAGCTGGATATATGTATCCTCTGCTTCTCCCAAGGTAGCCAGTACCTAAACCTTCTGTGTAGTTTATTTAGCCTTAGTGAATACTCTGGTTAAGGATGCCAAACTTAAGGTTATTACTTCTCTTAGCTACTTGATCTGTGATTTTGATGCAGGTCAAGGTCCAGGAGCTTTGACAAGCTACTGAACCAAGCAGTAAAATGAACAATACACAACAATGAAATAGTTCAAACTCTTTATTCTATGATGCAATAAAAAAAATTACAACAGGAGTGCAATGGTCTTCATACATGCCTTGGCCTAAGACTTACAATCATTCCAGTAGTCAGATCAGACTAACCTAGCTTTCCTCGGAAAACCCACAACAATCTTCCAGCAGAAGCCAAAAAGCTCACTATGGAGAAGTTAACCTCTTTTAGTGTGAAATTCCCCTATTTATAGGCATTTGAGGCAGCCACTACACTCATCACATGAATAGGACACTTGTTAGTCATTAAATGGCTCTTGGATCGGCCGTACCGATGGTTGAAAACTATTTTTGTCACTTTCTGGATGCTTTCCAGTGGAAAAGTGGGAAAAGTGACCCTACTAGATATTGTAGGAATTTTGGGGTTTACTAGATATTGTGAGGATTTTGGGGTCTACTGGATATTGCGGGGATTTTGGAGTCTACTACATATACCCTGTTGCAGAGAAAAGTGTTGCATATATCCTATTGAAGGCCAAAGTTCTGCCTAAGCATAACTTTCTAAATTTTGTTTAGAATCTTACACAACTTGGAATTTTGGACACCCATTTGGCTTTTTAACAAGATGACATCATCACTTGAATTTTTGTGGGATTTCAAGGACCATCTGCATGTATCCTGATGGTAGGGAAAGTCCCACATATCCTATTGACACTGAAAGTCCCACTTTTGCATAACTTGTCCAATTTAACTCAAATCTTCACCAAAATTGGAATGTGAGTACTCATTTGGATTTTCTTCAAGATCAAGTCAACACTTGGTCAAGAATTCATAGGAAATTCTCCATAAATTTGATCATCAACTCCTGCAGTAAAACAAGAAGGAAAACAGAGATTGTGAACAACAATTTGATGGCGTTCATTTTTGCTTCTACAAGAGTTGAGGTAGGGCATCCGAGCCCTAGCTCGTGATCAGTCTTTCTGGCTCCTGCGCTGATTGGGTGGGTTTCGTCTCGTGATTTCGGGGGGGCTGCTTCTTTTTATCTACTATGTGCTCCTTGTTCCAGGGGTCGCGATCGAGTTGGCTCTGGTTCAGCGTTCACCATCTGCCCGGGAGTCTCCTTGGCGCCCTGCGTGGTGAGTCTGCCCCTGGTGGTTCTGCGGTGGTGTTCGTTGGTTCATGCACGATTTCGGCTGCAGCAGGGTGGTGCTACAGGGTGCATAGGGAGAGTTAAGCTTGGGGTTTTTGTTTGTAGGGTTTCTTCTCCTTTTCTGGTGTGGGTAGGGCTGGTTTGGGTGGTGGTTGCTTGTACTATAAGCGGGCGGAGGAGGTGGTGTGGGGTTGCCCCACACTTGCCCATTTATAGGCTATGCATATCTGTTTAGGGCTTGATGGCCTTTTCGAAGGGGGAGGCTTCAGGGGTATCCTTTGATTTGGACTTCCGGGCAGCGATAGGCTCGAAGTCTCCGGATCAAGGCATGAAGACTTTTGACAATAATCTTTTCACTCCAGAATCAGGGTTTCATGGTGCGGATGCGCTTAATGGTGTGCGGATCCCTAAGGTTAACGGCTGTCTCGAGCACTGCAAGGAGAGGCCCAAGCTAGTCATTCCGCTTGAGATGATTGCCAAAGACATTGAATATTATTCTAAACACTCATTATATTGCAAATTTTTGGGGATGAGGACATCGCTACAGTTTTTGGAATCTTGGGCCCAGAGAACTTGGGCACCAGAAGGTGAAATGGACATTACATTGCTAGCAAATAGCTATTTTATGGTCACTTTTAACTGTTTGGCTGACTGCAATAAAGTCTTTGCTGGAGGCCCTTATTTCCATAACCAGGTGGGGTTGTTTATCAAGCCCTGGCATGCAGGCTTTATCCCCTCAGAGGAGTTGCCAAATCGTGTTTTGGTGTGGGTTCGTTTACCCTGGTTTCCAGTGGAATGTTGTCAAGAAGAAACTTTACAGTTGCTAGCTTCGCTGCTAGGAAAGCCAGTTGGTTCTTCACTGTCAACCTTAGGGAGAAAGGTTATGACTTATGCTCGCATATGTGTTGAAATTGATCTCAGTAAGCCCCTGCTCGATGCGGTGGATATGTGTGTGGGATCTTTCTCCTAGGTGCAGCAGTTGGACTACGAGACTCTTCCTTTCCACTGTCGTCTTTGTCATGGCTACGGTCATCTACAGCGGAGGTGTCCTAAATCAAAGCCCTTAGACTCTCAGCCTTCTCAACTTCCTCACAACCCCCTTGGGGCTGATAAGGGGAAGGGCCTTGTCCCTGATGAGGCGGTTGATGCAGAGGGTTTTGTTCCGGTCAAGGCCCGTAACAGGAACAAGGGTCTAAAGCAGAAAGACAGGATGAGGATTCGTTTAATAGGTTTGAGATTTTGGATGATATCAATCAGCAGGAAGTGAACCCGAGGTTGATGAGTGTGGATCAGGTGGTTGAGGGTCCAGCCCAGGAGATCAATATTTTTGGTGCTTCTATAGAACCACAAGATGATGAGGCTTTGCATATGGATACGGATCAACAGATGGTGGTTCCAGTGGTGCCGACTCCTTCTATGGATGCCTCGAAAGTTGTTGGGGATTCTTCTCTTTCTGGGAAGCCCGGGGGTTCAGGTGCTGCTAGGAGTAGTAAATCCATTCCTCATTTGGGCCTTATGCAAAAGGACCTTAAGAAGGGTGGGGCGGAGAAATCTGTCAAACCTGGTAGAAAGAAGGATCTGGAAAAGATCAAAATGATGGGTGAGACTTTGGTGGAGTCAAGGTCAGTAAAGACTCTAGATTCTCACTTTTCGAGCCCCTTGAAATGATTGTGTTATCATGGAATGTAAGGGGCTTGAACAACAGTCCCAGACAAAAAGTTGTTCATGATTTGGTTAGAAATCAAGGTCCTGATGTTCTTTTTCTACAGGAGACCAAGCTTACAATTGAGTCTATGTTCAGTCTGGCACCTAAGTTGTGGCGAAACGGGGATTGCCAATGCACTGGGCCCATGGATCTTCAGGGGGTTTAGCTTGCTTTTGGAACCCACGGAAGATATGTCCTCTTTGGTGGCTATCTTTTAAGTTTGCTATGACTATGATTGCTTCCAGTTTTGAGATGGGGAAAGTCTTACTCCTCTCTAATATCTATGCTCCTACTAACTTGCGCGGTAAACATTCTCTATGGGCCCATATCAGTTTTGTCTGCAGTTTGGTTCCTCTCCATCCTTGGATTTTGGCTGGAGATTTCAACGCTATTTTAGAGCTGGCTGAAAAGCGTGGTGGTACGGCAAGGCTAGATTCCTCGGCGCTGCTTATGCACAATAACATTGATGCTTTGAATTTAGTTGATATCAAGCCCAGTAATGGTCAGTTTACTTGGAACAATCGAAGGGTTGGGGATAATTGTATTGCTGAGAGATAGGATCATTTTTTGGTTTCTTGTTACTAGGTTGGGGGCATGTGGTCTTCGTGTTTTGAAATCTTGGATTGGAGGGGTTCTGATCACTAGCTTATCAAGCTTACTAGTGTGTCTTCTTATGTGCCTCGTTCTCCTTCCTTTAGATTTCAACTCATGTGGTTGCGAGACTAGTCTCTGTTTGATTGTGTGGCCAATTGGTGGCAATGGGGTAGACCTGCTTATGGTACGGCAATGTATACCTTTTCTAAGTTGCTGTAGTATGTGAAATATAAGCTCAAGCAGTGGAATCATCAATGTTTTGGAAATGTTTTTCATGTTAAGGCAGCGGCTCAGGCTAAGTTGGATGGTATCACGAGACTGATAAGGGAGGATGGGGTAACTGAAGAATTACTTCAAGATGAAGCTCAGGATCTAAAAGCTCTGGAGGAGTGTGAGCTTCGGGAGGAACTGTTTTGGAAGCAAAAGGCCCGGATAGAATGGCTTCGGGAAGGGGACAAAAATACCACTTTTTTCTTCAATTTAGTGAAAGCTAGGAGGCATGGAAATTCTATCTCAGTTCTGGTTAATAATAGGGGTGAGCGGCTTTCCTCCTATCCTGAAATGTCAGGTGAGGCGGTGCAGTACTTTTCCTCTCTTTTTAGGGAAGCATCGCATGGGGGGTCACCTGAAGAAGCCCAGGTTCTCTTCTGTATTCCCCCTCTGGTGACTAGAGAAATGAATGAGCTTCTTATGAAGGATATCACTCTTGAGGTGTTAGAGGAGACTATTTTCCAGATGAAGAAAGGGAAAGCCCCTGGTCTTGATGGCTTCCCGGTGGAGTTTTACCAAGAATTCTGGGACATTATCAAGTTGGACCTCTTAGCGGTTGTCCAAGAATCTCAACAAAATAAGCGAATACTTAGGGCTTCAAATGCGACATTTCTTGCCCTCATACCCAAGTGTGAAGGGGCAGATAGGCTAAGTCAATTCCACCCCATTTCTCTGTGCAATGTTATTTATAAAATTATTTCTAAGATCATTGCTGATAGGTTAAAAAGGGGGCTAAAAGAGCTGATTTCTAAAGAGTAGAGTGGCTTTGTGGAGGGAAGGCAAATTTTGGATGGTATTGTTATTGCTACTGAGTCCATCTACTCTATGGCCAGCTCCAAAGATAAGGTGATGTTCATTAAGTTGGATATGGCTAAGGCCTATGATAGGGTCAGCTGGTCCTTCCTTCGGAAGACTCTAAGTGCCTTTGGTTTTGGGGAAGATTGGATCCAGTGGGTTATGAGCTGCATTACTTTTGTTTCCTTCTCGGTGCTTATTAATGGGGAACACATGGAGTTATTTGGTGCTTCTAGGGGGCTTCCTCAGGGAGATCCCTTGTCTCTGTATTTGTTCCTTCTCCTTGCTGAAGGTTTGGGGAGGTTGATTAGAAAAAACCTAGAGGATGGTCTAATTCAGGGTTGGCGGTGGGGTGGTGATTTGCCTCCGCAGTCTCACGTGCAATTTGTGGATGACACTGCTATGATGGGCATGGCTATAATGAGAGAAGCTGTTAATTTACGCAGGGTGTTGGATGTTTACCTAATGGCTTCAGGTCAATTGATCAATGAAGACAAGTCTTACATCTTCATCTTCAATACTCCGGACCCCATCCAGCAGAGGATTGCTTAGACTTTGCATTTTCAGATTGGGACTCTCCCTTTGGTCTATTTGGGTATTCCCATCTCGGTTTGTTGTTTACCCAGGGAGTCATGGCAGAATATTTTGGATAAGTTTAGGGTGAAAGTTAATCACTGGACTCATCAGTGGTTATCCTTTGCTGGGCGTGTTCAGTTAATTAAGTTGGTGGTGCAGGCCTTGCCCATTTACAGGTGTATGCTCCAGGTAGCCCCGATGGGATTTGTTAAGGAGTTAGATTTGGTTGCTAGAAAATTTATATGGGCTGGTAGTCTGGCGTCTTCCAAATGGAGTTTGGTTAGATGTGAGGTTGCTTGTAGCCCCAAACAGTATGGGGGTCTTGGTTTACGGTGGTCAGACTTGACTGGAGTTGCTCTGGCCGCGAAGCTGTATTGGCATTGGTGCACTGAACAAGACAAGGCATGGGCCAAGATTCTTTCTCAGAAGTACTTTCCAGGGATCCCTCAGTGTGATATTCCTTGCTACTCCCTTATGGGGAAAGGCTCAGTGATTTGAAGTACTCTCAAAAAAGGGGCGGCTCTTATTAAGGAAGGCTTCTTCTAGATTTGTAAGTAGGGCTCCAAGGCTCTTTTCTGGACTGATTCTTGGGATGGTTATCCTCCCATCATCTCTCAGTCTCCTAATTTGCTGAATCTTTGCCAGAGATTTCTTGAGATGGGATGATCTCGGGTGAGTGACTTTAAATCCTTTACTTCCTGCAGACAAATGGAGGTGGCTAATTGGAAGTCTCCTGAGGCTTGGCCAATTGTTGGTTCTCATGAGGAATGTGCCAAGTTGCTCAGTGCCCTCTCTAGTCGTCGGTGTAGTTCCCTCTAGGAGGATGATGTGCTTGCTTGGTCTCCCAATCCTAAGAGAGTCTATACTGTTGCCTCAGGATATCAGGTCTTACTGTATCATAGAATGGCTAGGGAGGAAGTTCAGTGGTGGAGGAAGGTCTGGAACAAGTTCTCCTAGCCAAAGTGCAACTGCTTTGTTTGGATGCTAGCCTGGAATAGGTGTTTGACCTAGCATAATATCCAGAAGAGAGGCTTCCAAGGGCCTTCTATTTGTGTTATGTGTGGGGCAGTCGAGGAAGAGTCTGCTCCTTGTTTTTTTGCTGTCCTTTTGCTACTCAGATTTGGCATTTTTGGTGGGATGCCTGGCAGAGTTCCTGTGTTCATGCTTCCTCCTTGATTGATTTTTGGAATGGTATGGGTAAATCCCCTTCTATGGCTTCTTTCTTGTAGGAAGTGTGGTTTGGGGTGCCTATCTTCATGTTGTGGCAACTTTGGCTTGAGCAGAATTGGCAGATTTTTTGTGGCGAGAAGACGTTGGTGCAATAAGTCTAGCAAAAAATTTTGGGAATGATTTAGGAGATGGTAGAGGCTAAGAGTGAGGTGAGTTTTCCTTTAATTAAGTGGGATGCTGAGGTGGTGGAGAGATTGGGGCTTCAGGGGCTGTCTGTGAATTCAGCTTATGTCAAGAGAGGATGAAAGGCTAATCAGAGAATTCACAGGATTGGTCGGTGGCAGCCTCCTCCCGTTGGGATTCTTAAGATTAATACTGATGGTTCCTCCAGGGGCAATCCCGGGCCAGCTGGTATTGGGGGGATTGGTAAGGATTATGTTGGCTCGGTAAACTTCTTTTTTTTCGTCCCTAAGGGGAGGCAGACCATCAACATGATGGAAGGGCAAGCTATTCTCTATTCTTTTGAGAAGGCTCATGCTTTGGGCTAGAGACAGATTATTTGTGAATCCGATTCCCAAGTTTTGGTCAATTTGCTCATTAAGTAGAAAGTGTTGGATGTCAGCTGGCATTTGGCTTTGATTGTGTAGCAGATTTTGGAGGTTAGTTTGTTAATGGATATGGTCACCTTTGTTCATATTCTGCGTGAATGGAATAGGGCTGCGGATTGCTTGGCAAAATGGGCGTCTGAACATTTAGATGGAGGGAGAACTGAGGAGTGGGAGTTGGTTCCTCCGGTGCTTCACCTTGATTTGGATAGAATTTTGGATGAGTATATGGAGGGTTATGGTGATGGTTAACTCTGGTCTTGTTTAGTTCTTCTGCCTTTGTTGTTTCTTGGGTCTTTGGTCCCCTACTTTCTTTGTAATGCTCCTCTTTGATTTTCAATAAAGTTTTTACCCCTTGTTTAAAAAAAATAAGAAGGAAAACAAGCAAGAAAGAAAGCAAAGAAATCTTTTTGGTTAATGAGGATTGCTCGTGGACCCTGTTAGTTATTTTCCCAGACTGGATGCTTGTTCCCAGTAATCCCTACAAGGTAGCCATCATTGATCAATAGGATTCCTGGGCCAGGGGCCAACAGTACAGGAGATAGACTCTATAAATATCTCCTCTTCTTCTTTAGGCTCTGCCAAACCAAGGGGGTATTCCCTATTCAACATCCATGAGATATGCTTGTGGATTGACTGGGATGTTGATACAAAGCAGATAAATCCTCCTTTATGCAAACCAAAACTGTGGGATAAGAGCAAAGGAGCTAGCTTTGGGCTTATGTTCAGTTGTGAATCAAAGGATTTTAGTCCTAAACTACTTCTAAAGTCCTAATGGTTTGATTTAAAGTTTAAGTTTGATTTTATGTGTGGATGCAAAACTAGGACCTTGGTTGTAACCTCGATACAAGACTGGATCGGTGCCTATCTCAGGGCTTGGAGTCAATAGACATACACATGTGAATGTACACATAAACTTATGTTAATGACTGAGTTTCAAGGGGATTGCTTAATATCTACCTTACAGATAATTCTCAAAAATTGAGTATTCGGTTACCTCTGCTTAGAAGATCCACTGCAACATATTCTTCTTAACACTTAACCTAAAACATTTTAATCCACTCCTTGAGTAGAAGTAAAAGACCAAGCATTCAATATAGCAAATCTATATTCACAAATCTTAGACAACCCTTAGCTATTCAGATTTAGAAGAAGAACACATTCAATTTGGAGACAAGCAACAGAACACATGCTATGAAGCATTACTCATATTAATCAACATGAAACTAGTAAATTCTATGCAGTAAACATACAACATGAGATTCATAAACTCACAAAAACATCCAAAACAAGGCCACCAATGAAGTTGTATCTTATCATAGCACCAAAATTCATCCAATTTTCAACAACCACAAATGAGTAACACAGTCTGCTTTTATACCAAGACTGTGTACTCAACATTAATTACAAGGCAAAAAATCAAAATTAACGGCTAGATACAGCGCACCAAAAATGGCACCCAAAATATTGAAGGCAGCCGGGGAAAACAAAAGAGAGGGCAGGTGAGCTTGGGATCTGCACCGCCGTTTAAAAGTCTTCGTCATAAACCTGGTAGTTGGTCATTTGACCATCGGCCCATGCCTTTGTATGTTGTCGTTAATGGCACAACTACCCGCAACTCCCCTTGGAGATCGCAGTAGAGCACCCATGGAGTTTTCCTGCTCAAAAATTAACCACAGACACAAGGAAAAACCCACACTATAACTTTAAAACCTAGCCGTTGATCTATATTCCATCACTGAGATTAGACGGCCCAAAACTACAAAAATCTAAGAGCCAATGATTACGTGCCACGTAGGCACTCCATGTTCCTATCGCTGACTTTTTGCCATCTCCATTTTTCCATTTCGCCCCTTGTATATGCAAGAACAAATGCATATACAAGCACCACTGTTTGCCTTTGAAAATCCTTTGTATATGCAAAATGCATATACATGCAACAACTTGATATACAAGGCGGACCCCAAATTGCTATAAAGCAAGTTGCAATCACCATCGGGTCCACGTTGTATCCCTTTTTCTTTGTACATTTCCTTGTATGTCGCATTATACAAATGCGAGATACATATAATGCGGATCCCTACCACTTATCCATTGGATTTGAAAAACCTTCAAATCTGGACTTTGTAAATCCGCGATATACAACACACACATACATACAAGTAGCGGACACCAGGGGCCTATAGAACAGATTTGAAATATTTTTGGATCCGGCTTGCATCCTATCCTTTGTATATTTGGATGTATGTCTAAACATACAACCGCAAATATACAAGTGGCGGGTCCCTGCAATTGTATATCAGCCTTGGCACATTTTCGAATGTATATCACATATACATTCCCCTTTGTATATAAGATACAAAGCCCTTTGCATGTGAGGCGGACCCCACCAAATGTATCTTTTCTTTGCATATTTTTGAATATACAAGGCCCCTTGTATATTTGCACTGTAGCGAATGTATATGTGCCCCCTTTGTATATCTGCAATGTATATTCTCGAGGAATCTGCGATAGATTCCCTTTTTGTATATGCAACCCGATATGCATCTGGAAATGCATATAACTTAATTTCTTATCATTTTTTGGAGGCCGACTGAGATTCACAAGCCTGCCAACATACAATTCACCCTTGCATATACAGAACTTAGCATTCTTCCCATGTGTGGTAGAAAAAGGTGGTAAAACACTACATGCAGGTCTGGGAACAATTTAAACCAAGGGACCAAGGGCTTGAAAAGATAAAAATAGAAACCTGCAACATAATTCTCGATCCCTAATCCTAGGTGAACACCACGAGACCCGAATGCTCTTGCATCAGATTTTATCTATTCTCTTTGATCCTAAACTTGCTGCAGCTGAGAGTGTAAGGTCTCTACCTACGCCCTTATGTCTCCATTAGTATCTTGTACTGAATCATACGTGTTGGTCACTTGTGTTATTTGTGTTTCTAATGCCTCTATTTGATCTTTTATATTTTAGTAGTAATAGACCATTGGAAACAAAACTGGTAGAGTACCTTGGCCTCTTCCACACCCTATTGAATGCTCTAGTCCTCAGTCAACATAACCAAATGTTGGCAAGAAATGGGAGGATACCAGTCTGAAGGTCTAGTCCTCAATCAAGTCTGTAAGTCTAGTTTATACCCTAGTCAGATAATGAGAGAAATATGAATAAATATTAAGGAAATCTACTATGTGATAAAAGATAAGTAAAGCAAAGCATCATAACACATATACAATGATATCATAATCCTTATATCTCCATTATATTCATTTCTCCTTAACAGGTATATACATGTCCATACCGACAGGTCTAAATCTCTGCCTTATACATATTAATCACACACACTCTTACTTTCTTTCACTCTTACTTTACATTGATTTGTATGTATCTCCTATATATCTACATAGAGGTGTGTCCTTTACCAAAATATCTCTTTATGAGTTTGCTATACCCTTCACATGGCCTTTGTGGTAACCTGCGGTAGGTTCTGCTTGATGCCCTGTTCTCTGCCAACAACCATCACCATCGATGAAGGTATCGACATAGATTAATGTGAAGTGAGGCTTGCCTTGCTATCATTGCCCCATAATCTATCTAGATCCTTCCACTTTTTCAATTTTCACTGATGATAATATCCTCTAGTTGATTGATGCCATGATTAGAAAGAAAATCAACAATTATATTACCCTCTTGATAACAATGGTTAATGGAAAATGAAGGGAGGTTGTTTAATAAAGACCATGCTTCATTTAGAATATTTTGGATCTTCCAATTTAATAAATTATTATTTTAATGAAAAGAATGATTACCATTGAGTCGCCTTCAATTATAATGTTATTGGGAGAGCAAGACTTTATCAATTGTAGCCTTAGTAATAGTGCTTGTGCTTCAGCATCATTATTTATCCTAGGGCTAAGTTTCTTTGAAGCTACTTTAATAAAATTACCAAAAGAGTCATGGATGACACATCCCACCTTAGAGGGACATCCCATTACCATGGGAAGTTCCATCGAAGTTTATCTTCCGTGTTTCATTCAAAGGAGGGCTCCATTTGATTTTTATTTATCTATAGAATTAAGATGAGAAGAGGAAACCCCATGAATGAAGAATTTGATCAAATTAATTGTTTTATAAAGTCAGATTAATTAATTTTGAAAAAAAGTTTCCCTATAACTTGGATTTAAAAATTGGTTTCTTTATACAAGATAGATTCCTTGATTTGATTATATCGAATCTTTGATTATGATTAATTTTAATATTTAGTTAAGATTTGAATAGATTATGGACTATTGTTTTATATGCCTTACTTATCATCAAAATACAACAATTAGTTAAATTAAGTAGATCAATAATACCTATTAAATCTTATTTCAAAAAATAAGTTAGTTTTTAAGTCCCATAAACAAATCGTACAAATCTAAAATAAATTATAGCATTTAATATATAAGATGGCTCTAGTTCATGTTTACACGTAAATCCATTGCGATTGAACTATAGCATCTAATTCCTAATGTAGCTATAATAAAAATGCATGTGGCTTCATCCCTCTAATTCACCAAGGAGAAATAAGGATATCTTATATTTTGTTTGTTTCAAGTGAAATAGGAAATCTTCCTTAGGATAATCTTTGAACACCTATTTTTCCTTTTCAAACTTAAAAGTTACGTAAGCCAAAACTTATAATGGAAATGAGGCTTAGAAATCTAGTAGGTGTCATTGCTTTATCCAAGTGGGTAATAGTTGATGGGAAACTATCTAGGGAAACTGGGCCTTGGAAAATTTTGTGTACCCACTTATAGTCACCCAACTTTGAAATGCAAAATTGTTAGAAATAGCATCATCATGTAAGTATTAAAGGTTAATAAAGATAGTAGTAACATGTATTTGGGTATAATTGTGGAAAGTATTTAATTCTAATATTTTAAATCTTTTGAGAGGGTAGAATAAACTTACTCTAGAAGTTTTTATTAACCATCTTCTTCCAAATATATGTTAAAATCAACTTATTTTGATCATTAGTCCATATTAAAATCATAATATAGCACAATCATGTTAAAATATTGTATCTTAACATTTGATTGGATGATGGGAATCATTATAGTCACAACATGACATTGATTAAAGTCTCTCCTCTCTTATGTAATTCAAACGGGGGTTGAATCAAAATAATTTAGTAGTTAAAAATTAAAGCCAATGATCCTTGTGGCAAATGGATTATAACCCTATGGATACTAGTTTAGTTGAATCTTGAGTCTTAATAAAATTATTGAATGGTAGGTGCAATGGTTAATCCTTCTTGTAAATGATACATAATAGTTTTCCTTCTTGTGGTAAAGTAAGATTTATGGGTAGCCTTTTAGGCTTTAGTAATGAGAATATATGATTATTGATTATGTAGTCTTGAATGATTTGTTCCTTTACGGACCAAGTCAATTATAGTTGTAATTGTCTAAAATGTACAAATCTTTAGAATGAGATCAAATCTATGAATAATTTTTAGAAGTAACTAATAGATGACCTTGGATTCTAAGGTAAATGGTACTAGTATAAAGCTAAGGAAAACCATCATAAGATTCCTCTTATGGTTAGGTAAGAAAATTGGTGATTAATACAATTTGTTTTAATATGTTATCTAAAATGGGCTGAGAGTTGATTGACCATGTGATTGCTTGCATTAGAATGGTCATAAATTTAAGTAAGTAGAATTAATTGTAAACCTGCATTAGGAATGCTTGATGTCACTCATCCTTTGGGACAATTGAGTAAGGTTGAAAATTCAAATTGATGAACTATGGCACCTCTGATTCCTAATGCATAGGCAAGGTCATTTTGTATGAGCCCCCGAGGACTAGTTCTAGTCCTTACTATTTGGTTGTCACTTTCATATTGCAAGGGGTTAGTAATTATTGTCATAATATATCATTTAAAGCTAATTCACTTACCTAGTTTTGTAAATTCATGTCATTACGTAAATCCACTAGGTATGATTAATTGTTTACTTGTTTAATTAGATTGTCCATTTATGTTCTACTTTTAAACCAGACGATTCATTGATGGAAGCATGACTAATATTCAAGATGTAACTAATTGTTTCCTACTTGAGATTTTGCAAGATTAAAGGTAAAATGATTCTCCCTAGAATAAATTGAACCATACCACTAGTGAGTTTTAATAGATGGTCATTTCCTTCCTCATCACTCTAAATTTAGCATTAATAATTAACTAAATATTAAACAACAAATTTGGTACTCAGAATAATCTAGCGAATGGATTTTCTTGGCTCCTTCAGGCTTTAGACAAAATTTTGAGGTAGGAATCAAGCCATTTTATTTTACATCTCCTAAAAGATGGTAACCTTGGTGCACTTCCATTAGATAATTGCAGTGATTCAGTGAGTGACTCAGGACCCATTTGGCCCCAATGAGTCAAGTATCTAGCCAAAGCACTTTTCCTTGTCTTGTTGGGCATATGCCTATTTCATGAAGGAACAGATGCCTACTATAGGAGTGGATGGATGGTTCTTGTAGGACATAAGATCCATTGGGATTAATCTTGCATGAGTATCTTGCTAATTAAATTTATGTGATGTTAATAAATAATGAAGTTAGAAAAAAATATTGATCTAAATTTAGTTGAGAATTTAGAGAACAATACCTAGCATTGAGCCTGAGTATTATGAAAATTCATAGGATCTCAATGTGCAAAATTCGTAGAGAGTTGTAGGCAACCAAAGAGAACTTTATTTGCATCAAAATGAGTTTATATACAATGAACCAAGAATTTGAAAAGTCGCCTTATCCATGGAATTTGAAATGGATAGTTGTAAGGTGACAAAAGCAACTAACTAACAAATTTTCAAATTTTCAAAGTTTCCAAAAATTATGAAATTCGGAACCCCAACTTGACAGGGTCATAACTCCTAGCTAGCTAGTCAGAATTCAAACTTCTTGGAATCATTAGAAAGATCTCCAAGAGAGCTAGATTGAGTTGCACCAACTCCTACTTGTGGCTACCACTCCATGAAACCGATGAAAGTCTTGACCCCAAATTCCACTCCAAAGGTCTCCAGAAATGCGATTTAGTGAGATGTAGAAAATTCTAAAAAAAATACTGAAAATATGAAAAACTTAGTTACCTATACAAATGCCACCCTAGTGCTCCTGGATCTATGTGGGATCATTCATTCCCCCTTGAGATGAAATGGGCCCCATTGTACCTATGTGTTGCAACATATGAGGAAATTGATTCTCAATTTGGTCCTTACTGAACCATTTTCTCTAATGAGGGAATTGTTGGAGTACAGGACCACTGAGAGGGGGGGTGAATCAGTGGTCAAGAAAAACTTAACAACTTTTTTCACCTTTCAATATACAGACTGGAACATGATAAGGACATCAAGAATTCATGCAAGTACAATGATTAATAGAATGAACAAGACCTTTAATCAGTTATAAGAGCATTAGGGCACATAAACACATGGAGACAAATAAGAAATATAACACCTGATTTGATGAGTGGAAAACCCTCATAGGGATAAAAAACCACTCTGAAAATGCGTCACTGGCTTAATCAAAACCATCCCTTACTGGCTACACAAAATGCCTCAGTGGCAAGTACAAATACCTCATTGGTAAAATATGCCTCACTAGCTATCAGGTGCTTCACTAGCTATCAAGTGCCTCACTAGCTATCAGGTACCTCACTGGCTATTAGATGAACATGAGAAAGAAAACATGATTCAGGGGTTTGCCCTGATTCTCTACAATGCAACAACATTTCACAATCTTACACCTCCTTATGTTTACAACCAATATATCCTTCAAGTACAACTTCCTTAAACACACATCTGAACTCATTTGCCCTCTCAGATAAAAGCATATAAACATTTATGTACTGCAATGATCTCATTAGCCTCTGCAACTCATTAACTCAGACATCTGCAAAATTGATCAATCTGAACTTGCATTCTTCATTCATCTCCTAGATCCCTCCTTTTGGTATGCTCTTACTCATGAGAAATTTGCCTTCTTAAAACATTATATCTTTACATAAAAATTATGTTCTTATAATTCCAATACACACCCTAATGCATCCTACTGTGTAGGTATATCTCTCATGAATATATCAAACCAATATACATTGTATGTTTTCAAAACCCTTATTGATTCATTGAGAAAACCTCTTCAGCTATAAGCCTTTCAAAAACATAATTTTCCTCACCAAATCTTGCAATCTGCACATGGTTATGAAGATATAACTCTCTAGTATCCAAATGCACTCATCCTTTTTAACCATAACTCATCTCAAGATGGTTTTAATAAAATTTCCTAGCCTCCAGTTCGGTTAAAATTCTATTACAAGGCAGTTTTAGGATGGAAAACAAAGAGGTGCCCATCAAATTTAGTAACAAAAGGTATCCGTTTCTTTTTAAAACTATTTTGAATTTAAGCCTTTGATTAGGATTTTTCCACCTACTTAGATTTTTAATCTTAGCCTTTGATTGTGATTTGAGCACCTAGGTGACTTGAAGAGCCCGTAACCAAGAGAATGGGGCTGGTCAGGGGAATGACTAACAACCCTTAAGAAGGTCACTCTTAAGTGACATACCTGCTATAATGAGTCACCATTAAGCTAAGACATAAAGTGCTCTTTACTCATGATAGCCTAGGGTAAGTGTTAAAGATTTAGAATGATTTAGGGTTTTGAGACTAGTTTTTAAGAAATAAAAACCTCAAGAAGGAAACCCTAAGTATAGACTTTAACTAATATTGGTTTTTAATGCCAGACTCTAAGTTTTTTGAGCACCAAGGTAAAATGGAGACAAACAAAGTATGAACATAGCATGACTACCAAATCAGACCTCCTCCCACTTGAGATCAACACTATTGGTCATTGACTCACAATGATATCTCAAACATGAACATGAAGATAACTCATGAGCACTATAACATAAAGACCTGAATTACATGATCTGAGAACACATTAAATTTTGACATCTCTCTGCTATCAAATACAAGCTCTAGATGACATCACTTGTGGTTGCAAAACAAACTTTACATGACAAACAATTCCTTCACAATTCCTGATAGGATGTGACATATGGTCATCACCTTGCATGAGTACCTTATGACATTTGAAGTGACATTTTGTCATGTCTTGCATCAAACTTGAAGATCAACATAACACATAGCATCATATCAATACCATGTAAACTTTGTGACCTTGAAGCAACTCAATGAAGACACATTGTGCTCTTGTGCCCTTGAAGACACATCATGAAGAATTGCATCTTGCATCCTGAGCATTGATCATCCTAAGCATGAACCTGAGCATGTAACATTGTCATGATCAAATCATCTCCTGACAACTGAACAACTACAACTTAACCTTTGACATCAATGACAACTATCACAATAGGAATTGTCCTACCTGTACCACCTGATAAAGATGAATATGTTGCTTCTTCAATGTTTTGACCAAAAAATCAATAATCTGATCACATGTGAGAGGGACAGTAATGTTGGGATTCAACTCTATGCTACTTATGTGTTCTGTAAGTTCTGAGGTGTCCAACAATGGTGGAAAATATGGATGCAATAACTCAACATTGAAAACAGGGTGCAATCCAAGAAAAGATGGTAGATTGAGTTCAAAAGCATTCTCACCAACTTGTTTGAGGATGGTGTATGCCCCATACCGAATAGGACAGAGTTTCCTATGTGGCCCTTGAAATCTTTCTTTTTGGAGGTGAGGCCAAACCTTGTCCCCAACTTGAAATTGATGAGGTGTACGATGTTGATCATGTATGTCCTTGTATTTCTAATTGTTGTGTTGCAGTATCTCATGAACTTGTTGCTGAATATGGTGTATCCTCTCAACAAACTTAATTGCTTTATCTGCCTCCTTCTTTGAATGTGTTGATGGGTCACTTAGCATGGTTGGTAATGCCACATCAATTAGAGCCAATGGTTGGTACCCAAGACACACGTCAAATGGACTATGCCATGTGGAACCATGCAATTCACGGTTGTAGCTATGTTGTACATATGGAAAATTTCCATCCCATGTGTAAGGATGTTTGGAATGATACATCCACAAAATGTGAATAATCGTTCAATTCACTACCAAAGTTTGCCCATCTGTCTGTGGGTGGAAGGCAGTGGATTTTGTCAACTTTATGCCATCAAGGCCTAGAGTGCTAACTAGAGTTTGCTAAGAAATCTACTATCCCTATTAGAGATGATACTTTGTGGCAATCCAAATTGTATCCAAACATTCTCAAAGAAAAGGTTGGTAGTTTCTTCCATAGAGACTCCCTTCTTGTAGGCCACCATGACAACCATTTTTGAAAATATGTCTACCACCACATACACACAATCATGTCCACATTTTGTAGAAGGGAGGCCAGACATGAAATCCATCTAAACTGAATGCCAAGGTTTATCAGGGATCGGAAGTGGTGTATACAATCCTTGCTTATGGTTGGAAGGCTTTGTAATGGCACAAGCAGTACAAGCTCGAATGTATAGAGTGACATCATGTCTCAATCTGGGCCAATAAAAATACCTCTAAATTACAGCAATAGTATTCTCCATCCCAAAGTGTCTTACAACAGGACTATAGTGTGCCTCCCATATCGTCTTCTATCTCTCCCTAGTTGGAACACATATGTCCCCCATGTGACAAAGAATCCCATCATGCAAGTAGAAATTAGGAACTTGTTTACCCTCTGCTAGTCTGGTGTAGATGTCAGCAAAATCAGGATCTATTCCATACAACTGAGGCCAATCTGTTGTATAGTGGCTACAAGAATCCAATACCACTGCTAGGGCTATGATCGAAGGTCTACTCAAGTAGTCTGCAACCTTGTTATTACTTCCCTTCTTGTGGTAGATGTTGAAGTGAAATTGTTGCAATTAGGTAGACCATCTTTGATGCCTATCATTCTATAGCTTCACTATTGTTTGTAGGAATTGCATAGGCTTGTGGTCTATATGGATGATAGTCTCTTTTCCTAGAATGTAGTGTTTCCATTGTTTGTAGGCCCAATCAATGGCATACAATTCCTTATCATATGTGGGATACTTGTACACTATTTTAGAGAAAGTGTCACTATGGTATGCGACTAGATGCCCATGTTGCATGAGCACTGCCCCGAGTGCATACTCTAAAGCATCTATTTAAATTTAAAAAGATTATTATAGATCCGGGAGTGCCAATATTGGGGCAAAGCATAACATCCTCTTCAGCTCCATGAATGCTTGTTGTTGTTCCTCTATCCAGAAATATTTTTCTCTTGCTCCTCCCCTAAGTGCATGATTCATAGGTCATGCCAAGTGTGAAAAACCAAGCACGAACCTTCGATAGAAATTGGCTAGACCACAAAAAAATACGAAGTTCTATGAGGTTTTTGGGAGATGACCAATCTTTGAGAACTTGTATCTTTTTAGGGTCCACACTAACACCCGTTCTATCCACAATGTATCCCAAATACTGAATGTTCTCCACACCAAAGGAACACTTATCTTTGTTAGCATAGAGTTTGTGTTACCTCAAGGATGAGAGTACTTGTTGAACATGCTACAAATGGTCATTCCATGTTTTTCTAAAAATGAGTATGTCATCCAAATAGACAACAACAAAAGAAATAGTGAATGGTCTGAGGACATCATCCATCAACCTCATGAAGGTGGCAGGAGCATTGGTTAGGCCAAAAGGCATGATTAGAAACTCAAACAAACCTTCCTTAGATTTGAAAGCAGACTTCTACACATCTGATGGCTCAATTAGAACATGTGTTACACGTGTTGTCATTGATGTCAATAGTGGTATGGAGCACTGCAGTGTGGAAGAGTGTAAGTGATGTCACTAGATATGTCAAAGAGAGATTGTAACAATATGGTGATTAATGAAGACATTATAGAATAAGTGACCTGAAGCATTGTGAGGAAGAAAGCAAAGAAATGTACATATGCAATGTTCATCAAAGAAGCAAGGGAAGTTGATCAAAAGAGTTATGAAATAAAGGAGATGGATCAATATCATTTATACACAGTCATACCTTATCTTCTAAAGTCATGGGTAAGTTTAAATCTTTGATATGATTATGTTTGAAGTCTATGATGAGTAGAGTTTGATTCTTGCTATGGACTCATGATGCTTGCCACATGATAAAGAAAGTTTTAATAGATTGAAGGAAATTGTCTAAGTACAAGTTAGGGAAGGAGTTACAGCCTCACAAGAAGGTACCACATTCTACTGCAGTCAAAAGTAAGGGCATGTGGATCAGACTAAAGGCTAGGTATTGTATACAGGTACCTATGTTTCAAGTTTGAGGTCATGAATCTTACCACAAGGTGTTTTAGAGATAGAAGTGTGAAGACAGTGTTGAAACAAGGTAAGTGCAGTCACAGGGAGACGGGAGAATGCTTCACACTTCTCCACAAATGAAGATATGATGTAGTTTGGAGGATAGGTAGATATGAGTATTAGGTATACATGTTTCAAGATTCAAGTGTTAATATGTACCACATTTGTTTCTTCAGAATCAACAGTGTGATGATATGCCTTAGTGTTAATTAAATTAAGTAGAGGGAGATTGTTGAGGTCACCACACAATGTTATTTGGCCCTATTGATTGAAATATAAACTCATATGGCTGGTTGGTATGTACAGTTCAAGTCTCAAATGTTTATGATCACCGCAAGTATGTTTTTTAGTGTTTTTATCTTAAGACTGTGTAAGCAGAGTTTGTCAATGACACTGACATCAAAGTTCAAGTGTTTGTGCCAGCATGATATACACTAAGATGACAAAAGAAGTATACAGGAATGTCTTCCAAGACATATAATGTTTATTATATGGTCTGTATGATATAATTTGTCTCCTCTGCTATTTTTAGTCTCGAGCCAAATGTAAGGAAGAATAAGTGTTTGTTGTGCCAACTTGATATATGATGATGGTTATGCCATATGTTTTGGAGAATGCACTAGCATGGAAGAGTGTACCGAGGCAAGATGGGACCTAATTATGTTCTTCTCTTGAAACGCATTGAATTTTACTTACCGCATATGTTTGGGAGCTGACTATTATGGCCATTACACATTTCATGCTACACTTTTCATCATGGCCAATCAAGGAGAAAGTTTTTAAAGATGGTGGAGGATGTATATGAAGAATCAAAGTTGTTGAGGGATGTATGAGTTATGAGTATATAATAGAATTGATATTGTGTGAATATACTTACTGCAGTAGAAGATTTCATGATGAAATGTGGAAAGGACCAGTTTATGTAATGTGATATTGTTACAGAGGAAAATGTTGAAGTAATGACAGAGATAAGTTTCTAAAGTTATTTTTGTCGTGGTGGAGGTTGATATTGTAGTTTTGTAGAAATGAGATTGTTGTACAGAAGCTGAAGTGATCAACTATTAGTTTAGTCATATAAGTATTGTGTTATAGAGATTAAAGAATAGTTGTGTAAAGATGGTAAGTTTTGTATCTATTCAGAGAGCTGAAGCTTCCTTTGGTTTGTATCCCATAAATAATATTGTAATCTTGTTTTATTTGTGAGGCTAGATTTGGACAGTAGATCCAAGTAGCTTGCTCACCATGGTTTTTCCCTTCTAGGGTATTCCACGTAAATCTAGTGTTATGGATGTGTGCTTCTATGTACTTGTGCTTTTCATATCTTAATGCCTATGTCAGGTTGAATATTGTTGGATGAAAAGAATTTGATTTATTACTAATTCAACCCCCTCTCAATACTTCTCTGTGTTCAACAATTGGTATCAGAGCCAAGTTCCTTGTATGCATCCTAACAACTAAGATAGATCTTGGAGTGGAACACATGGGAACTGAAGTACTGTTTAATAGAGAGAATTCTCTAGAAGATGATGAAGACATGATAGCCTATAATCCTGAAGACTATGTAGTTGATTTTGAAGGAGAACTCATTTATGCTCTAGAAGATTTGAATGCAGCAAGAAGTGAAAATGAAGAATATAAGATTAAGCTCAAAGAATCAAGAGAAGCAATTTCAAATAAAAGCTCAAGTTGAAGAAGGTAAGAAGGTTGTAGATTGTCTGAATGCTAATCTCAATGACAAATCAGTTGAATGCTCCAAACTTGAAAAAGAAATCATCCTTTTGAGGAAAGAATTGGAAAAATCAAAGGATCAAATAGACAAAGGTCTAAAACTAAAGAAGAGCACCAACATCCTTGATGAGATAATCATTAGTCAAAGACCTCTAAAGAATAAAGGTGCCATTGGATTTGAGAAAGGTTAGAGTTCTAAAACAGACATACCTGAAGGCATGTTTGAAATGAAAAGAGAAGTGCCCTACTTTGAAGACCCTGAGGAGACCAAAGATGAGGAATAGGAGTTAGATGATAATAACTTCATACTGGTCAGCAATAAGAAGAAATATCTCAAGAGCTCTCCTCCTATACAAACAACTAATCCCAGGTTCTCTCAATCCTTCTATGGTTACTATTTTTCTTGCAATAAATTTGGACATAAGGCTATTGATTGCAGAACCAAGGCTAGAAGATATGATAACATGAGGAAGAATTCATTTGTGCCTACAAAATATAATGTTGTGATCTCTCATTCCTTCCATGGCTATTGTTATGCATGCAATAAGTTTGGTCATAGGGTTGTTGAATGTAGAACTAAAGTAAGGAGAAATGGTATGACTCCCGAATACAAGGTTTTTAGCTACAAGTGCAACAAATTTGGGCATAAAGAAAGATTCTGCAAGAGTGATTTTGTGAAACCACTTGTACAACACAAGAAGATAGAGAAAATTGTGACTCAACAAAAGAAGGAAGTGGCAAAGATATGGAGGAAGAAGACAAATCAAGGTAATGAGAAGAAGGAAGAGTTTGTGCTTCTACCTAGTGCAGAAGACTTCATTGTTGATTAAGAGAAGGCATAGGGTCAGGGGGAGCTAATCAGGGTATATATATTCTTCCCCCCTTGAATATTTGTAGCTTCTACAAATGGATGCTAAGCACACAGATGAGCTGGAATGAAATCAGCTGGTGAAGATGTTGATAAGACAATACAGTTTCTTTACCCCAAATTTTTGGAGCAAAATAATATGATGTGGATGATTGTAGAAGAAGGTTCTTGAGTCTCTATGAGTTTACAGAGAAAACCAATAGCAACTTACCTAACTAGACAAAAGTGCATTAATGAGGAATGTTAGGGTAAAATTGTAAAGTACTTCTACTTTCTTTGGATGATCAAATCTCATTTGAAGACAAGGTTGTTGCATTTAGAGCTAAGAAGAGAAGAAGACTTTTAGGTCTCTTGGCGATTTGTGCTGAAGGAAAATCTCAGATTCAGAGCACTCAAATTTGGAACCCTAGTAGAACAAAGGTATTTATCAAAAACACTAAAACCCTAGTTTTTTAATTAAAAGGAGCTTGAAATGGTGACTCCACATGTAGTTGATGTTTTTGAAAAGCCTAGACCAAAATACAAGAAGTATTTGTTCAAAGCAATGGAGGTAGATAGGGATGGAGATTCTCAAACATTTCGGCATATGTTGTATATACTGAAGATATTAGAATTTATTCACTCTAAGTTGGATGAAATTGATCATATGAAGTTTGAGGGGTTTAGAGATCAACACCTGGATGATGACATCAATTACAAACTAGAACTTGCTAATGTGGGAGTCAAGCAATTGGACATATGGAAGGATTTTCATGATTTCTATGATGAGAAAGAATGGGTAAGGTACATTCTAAGCAAGATTCATGATGAATTTATGTTTCTAGATAAACCCTACTAGATCACAAAAGATGCAATCAGGGTAGTAACTAGGTTGTGCTCCACTAGACCTGTATTAATGATGAAGTCTATTAAAAATGAAAAGGTCATTGAATTGACAAGAGCTAAATTTGATAAGAGGACCTTGATTGTGAATGATATAACTGATTTAGGTGTTAAATATGCTACTATGGGTATCACATATAAAGTCTACTATACAAACAAAGAAGGTTCTGCCATTGGGACATCAATCCACACTGCTTACTAGATGGTTAAGGAGGGTAAAGACTTTGACCTATGCGAGGTCATGAGGGAACAACTTTTGTAAAACCTAAGAAGAAAAAAAGAAACTGGATATCACTCTAGTTATGGTACTTTGATCATCTGACTTGCACTTTACTTCATGAATGAGCTACCTGGTTTGAGAGGAAAGGTCTGGCAACAAAAGGTGCCTACTGCAGCACAAATTAAAAGTCATATAAGGAGTTTCAATGATCCTAATCACTACAAACAAATGTACTAGGGTTTCTTTAAACACCTACAAACCAACATGCAAGCAAGAGATAGAATCCCCTTAAGCATTATGCAGTAGTATGAAGGAAAAATTACCTTTTTGGTTGATAAGGACTTCACTTACATGGAAGCAATTAAGCCTAGGACTGTTTGGATTCGTAGACTATAAATGAGGTCTTAGCTGAAGATATTGAGGCCTATGTTGACATTTTTCTCAGCAAACCCAAGGATACATTTGCTAAGAGGTTTGGGACTTATGATGAAATCATGAACAAGATGCATAATAAAAATGTAGAGGAGCATTTAGAAAAGAATAAAGGTGATTTGCATAAGAAATGAGGTATTTCATCATAATCAACCTCTGAATCCCCTACGGAGGAAGCACAATATGCTCTTGTTGTTTCACCTACTACACAAGGACCAAGAAGGACTGACAAAACTACTTTTGCTACTGTGAATGCACCACAACCCTTTGGATCCACTCAAACTAACTCAACTAGGAGAAGAGCTTCATCTAAAATTCTGACTTAGATGAAGGTAGGTGAAAAGAAGCAACCAAGGCTAAAGCACTACTAAAAGAAAGAAAGTCAAGATTGAGGAAGTAGAAGAGGGTGAAGAAGTAGGAGAGGAAGGCACCTGTCAGCCTAAGAAGAAAGATAATAAGTTGAAGAAAGATCCTCCGGTGGTGTATGAACATGCACCTCTATAGTTAGATGCTATTTTCAATGGAACTGTGCATTATGGTATCCTGAAGGATACAACAAACTTATATCTAGATGTGCCTCCCAAAGACAAGAGCACCATTGAAAAGGCCATTGCAATGTATATGTTCA
The DNA here is from genome assembly GCA_027924645.1 of Cunninghamia lanceolata. NCBI lineage: Eukaryota > Viridiplantae > Streptophyta > Pinopsida > Cupressales > Cupressaceae > Cunninghamia > Cunninghamia lanceolata. The sequence goes on from BSBN01000582.1 coordinate 24,228,829, forward strand.
AATTTGATGTCCCCTTGAATGATGTTATTGAGCAAGTTCCAAGAAGCCTTGTTGATGTTCTAAGGCAAAGAAGAGAAAAAACTATTCAAATAGATGATGAACTGAGACAACAAGCCCTTGATAAGGCCGTATCTTCCTTATCACAAGAAGAAAAGGATAAATTAGCTCAAATGCAGGCTCAAGAGTTAAGAACAAAGAAAAGGGTAGATGCTCTTATTGGCATGGAGGGAGGAGATGAAGATAAAATTTAGAAAGAAACTGAAGAAGTTATGAACAAAATACTTGAAGGTATGAAAGTTGTTGAGGATGTGGAGCAACCACATGTTTCTCCACCACACAATGTAGTATCTCCTTTGCATGACTCACATCAACAAGATCCTCAAGAGGAAAAAGTGCAGTGGTACTCATGTTGGTGAGTTTAATACATCTTGATATGTTGACAATATCTAATCCATCTAGTTTTGTTCAATGGTAGTAGTGGCCACTTTGGTATGATTGTTAGCTACAACTCATCTTTCCTCCTCAGTTTAGACCATTAGTAGGACAAATTTTCCAATGTGAGCAATCAAACATTTACATTGTTTTGCAGTAATCAAATATATCGGTTCTATAGGACTTACCTTAGGTATTTGATATTTCTTTTTACCCATCTTGACAATGACACTGTGGTCTAGACTCATAAAATCTATGGCACTTGTACATATATGTTTGCCCCAACAATACATCACATACATCTAAAGGTCCACATCACATATCACTTCATCTTTGAATGGATTGATGGAATAAGGTAAGTGTTAGACACACCAGGATACTAAGATGGGGGGGTGAATCAGTATCTAAACAATTCCTCAAATTTAACAACTTCAACTTATCCGGAGCAGATCAGAACTTGAGCATTACAACATTAACATGAGCATGAAAGATTAAAACAATGCACAACATCACATAACACTAGATATATGTGAAAAACCCTAGAAGGGAAAACCACAGCGAGGATTAACTCACAATATATGAAGCTCAAATAATAACTTTGATTTAGGGGCTTTACCCCAAGGAAGCTTCTACTCCCTGATGGCTTTGTTTTAGGAGCTTTAACCCAAGGAAAAAACTACTCCCTAAGTAAATTTGATTTAGGGTCACTCCCAAGGAATCTGCTACTCCCTTATGACTTTGGTTTAGGGGCTTTAACCCAAGGAAGCAACTACTCCCTAATCTGAGAAAAAACTCAGAAATGATTACAGTATGACAATCTTTCAACTATCTGAAAACTATCTTTGAAGCTCACACATGATGGTTGCACTTATATCTCTTCACACTTTCCTTTGAAGATCTAATCAATTAGGCACACACTATAATTGATCACTATGTCAAATAATTCTTCAAGATGAATCTGGATAGCATCAATAACATCTGCTCTTTCTCCCACAATCACATATCAATAATACATTTATTCTACTTTTCTCTACTTGTGAACCTTGTTTTTCAACTTGCAATCATACCCCTCACATTCAATTTGATCTCCTATTTATACATGATATTGCATTGATTACATAGCTTGTCAGTGAGATAAAACATGAAAAATACATTTATAGGTCGGCCATACAATATACAATATGAAACATGTAGAAGATGTTGGCAAGAGACACTGTGTGGCTTCATGAGTGTTGTCATTGATGGCAACAAAGTCTATCCCACACATCTGCAACACATAATATGCCTATACCAAAAGTCAGATTAAAGAGTGTTTTGGTCTGGTGAACAAGAACAGAGCATGCAGCAAGGTCTGACAATCTGGTCCGGATCTCTTAGATGGTGTAACTCAGCAAGTTACAGACTTGGACAAGTCAAGAGGAGTATCATGACTACTATATTCCAAAGATTAAGCCTCTGGTGATAAAACATGGAAAATACATGAGCATCTGAGTGTTGGGTTCCAGATAGGCAGAGCAGACTGAGGAAGAACTGACCGGCAGAGTATCAGACTTCAATCTAGATGAGTAATTGATGTTGATCAAGCTATTTGAGGGATCATACAATATTGGCCGACATGATTGATAACTTCAATGTCTATGATTTTGATACGCATCACAGATCAAGCATGGAGTCAGCTGACAGATCAGTATTTTGTAAATACTCAAGTATTCCGGTTCTCGACTAGAAAGTTGTTGAAATCCTTGGTGTGGATATATATACCAGATGGATTTCAGTATGAAGGTGTGTGTGTGTGTACAGATGTGATAAAATAAAGTGTGAAGAAAGGCAGAGATAAGTGTGGAAGTAGCAATACAAGTTCGGTATGTGACAGAGCAGCAACACTAGAGTAGAGGAAGAATGAAGTGCATCAGATCAGTATATTGTGCCTAATCAGAACTAAACTCTAGCATTTGTAGATGCCTCTCATCAGTTCAAACACCTAGTTACCTTATGTAAGTTCTGTAGATAGTGAGTCTCTTGTAGGCAGTGTGCCTCTTGTGAGAAGTGTGCTCGGGCAGTGAGCCCTAATTGGCAAGTGCCATTTTGTACTTCTTATTCTTTTAACAAAGAATACAATCTTGGGTTAGTCACCCCGTGGTTTTTCCCTTAACAGGGTTTTCCACGTAAAAATCCTTGTGTTATGTGTGTTGATTTTATTTTTGCTCTCATGATTATATTTTCTTATATGTTTTGATGTTGCACAAATTATAAAAAGAAAAGAAAGTAAAGATAATAGAGATAACTGATTCACCCCCCCTCTCAGTTATCTACCTTGTTTCCAACAGAAGATAGGTCTAATTAGGATAACATGTTATACTAGCAGAAGACTCAAGCCTTGCAGACTCCAACACTTGCTCAACCAGGTCCAAAACAACCTTCATAGCTTCAAACATCAAGGAATTACTTCCTCACACTCTGCTCATTTGAAAATGGGATAGATTTAAGGAAAACTCATGAAAACTTGAAGAGTAATGACCACATCAACTAGAAAACCTTGTGTGGTACTGGAAACAAGAAAGATCTTTGTGAAACTTTTCCAAATGAGTCCACATGACTCATACAACATCCCCAAACACTCCTTTTCCACCGCACATCAAATAATTGTGCCACATAGCTTCAAACATTTGCTTTGAAAACACTTTGTCATCCTGAACACACTACAACATGTTGTCAATTGAAAAACTGAGCTGCGGACCACCAAGAAGCTTGAAATAGGAAAGAGTCATGCAATGAACATCTAAGAACATGTCCACAAAATTGCAAGATCAATCATTCACTTCCAGAGGAATGTGGAGCATTCCAGTAGGTCTTCAACAATACTTCATTCTACTAGAGTACATACCAGTACTTTATCAATCATAACATTCACCGTGGAAGGAAAGATGGTCTGGAAGTTTGGAAACAACACCTTTACTACATTCTGAACATAGATCTAGAACCACCTAACCATATCGACAAAAATGGAGGAATGCAAAGCATTCCATTCACCTTTCATCATCACACTATATTGTCAGAGCCTGAACGAGAACGAGCAGTCACTTATATCTTTCACTACGAAGGAGCATACACTTTGGAACTTAGGATTTAGCACATTTATATCATACACTCAACTTTTGAACTGCAAGATCATATCATCAAACTCAAAAGAATGCAGAGCATTCTATTGCCATGCTAGAAACATCTTCACAGGACAAACATTGTCTTCAAACTGTCAGCAGAAAAATATCCTTTTGATGATCAAAACACCATGAAACTTGGAACATACAAAAGATAAAATTGTACAAATCTATGTTCCAAACCGTAGAAGTTCAATATAAAGATAATGAAAATGCAGAGCAATCTTCTGGACAGTCTTCAAGGAGCAAGCATTCTGAAACAAGGACTTTCACCTTCTCCCAGAGGCCAAGTCTTCTTCGAATCACCATATGCAACTCAGGATTAGTAGGAATATTCATATAGCATGCTTTAAATCAACAGGAGTACATCCTCATCATCAACAAAACACTTGAATCTTCTAATTCATACTAATCAGGCTTTAAACTCAACTTTGCTTTGATTAGGGATGTAACATTGAGCTTTCTCTTTATTAGGAACATGTCATCCTCATCATCAACAACACACTTGAATTTTCTAATTTATATTGATCAGGCTTCAAACTCAACTTTGCTTTGATTGGGGATGTAACATTGAGCTTTCTTTTTCTTAGGAACGGGACATCCAAACATGAACAATCTCTTACTCTCATGATAGTGTCGACATCAGTGTATGCAATGTTGACATGAATGCTGCTATGTTGACATCAATGACAACACATATGGTCAACAATCTTCCCCTTTATCATTGATGGCAACATATGGTCCCCCTTAGACTCTCTCCCCCTTTGACATCAAGGACAAAGGCATCCACTACCTACTTATTCTCCCCCTTTCATTAGTCACCACTACCTGCTCCCTCTGAGAGGTAGCCATCATTAGTCCAAGATAAAGATATGACATGAATTTCCCCTGGATAGATGCACCACTATGCATCTTTAGCAAGAAGAGGTAAGGGCAATTACCTCTAACCTCTACCAGAGATCCTCAAAGGTGTCTTTTGCAAGAGCCTTTGTAAAGATATCTGCAATTTGATCCTTGGTTGGAACATATTCCAACTTCACTTCCTTGTCTACAACCTTCTCTCTCAAAAAGTGATACCTGATTGCTATATGTTTAGTTCTTGAATGCATCACTGGATTCTTGGAAATATTGATAACACTTGTATTGTCACATAAAATAGGAATAGGCTCATCATACATTACCTTGATAGCCTTCAGAGTTTGCTTGATCCATAACACTTGTGTACAATAGGAGGCTACTGCAATATATTCTGCCTCTACAGTAGATAAGGACATTGAATCCTGCTTCTTACTCTACCATGAAATGAATCTGCTTCCTAGAAATAAAGTACTAGCACTTGTACTTCTATCATCAACACAACCAGCCTAGTCAACATCTATGTATGCACTCAAGTTAAAATCATTACCTTTTGGATACCATAGACCATAATCTGGAGTTCCTTTCAAGTATCTGAATATCCTTTTTACTACCTTCTCATGTGTTAGCTTAGGATTGGATTGATATCTAGAAACCACACATACTGCATGCATAATCTGTTGGGAATTAAGGTGTCTCAACCTTTGCAAATTCCTAATGTTGTATTTACTTATCCCATGTTGAGTTGGCATAGTCGGCACCTTGTGTACATGCAGCAGGATAAATTTTGTTGACTTTGGTAGCCGCAGTTTTCCCCTTGAATAATTAACGGGGGTTTGGGGGCAACGCCTCCAAGACAGGGTCAAGGGGTGGAGCCCCTTGCGGGGTCGAGGGGCAGCGCCCCCATGGGGGCTCGAGGGCAACACCCCCGAAACCTCAACTGAATTTTCTTTAATGACAAGTGTCAGTGAGTATCTTTGCATGAGAGAAAGGCATCTTTGGGTGCTCAAGGGAGGTTATGACAAGTTGTAAGAGGAATAAGATATTTTTAGGTCAATGTATGACAGATTCTCTTATAGCTGTATGTGCTGTCAGTTATGACAGATTCTATGACAGTTGTAAGGTGTGTAAGAGCATCTGTCATAGCCTATCTTGGTACAAGGTGCCCACATTGGGATGGGATGTTCGACAAGTGTCCTTAGATGTGGGTTTTGGGGCATGAGTCCAAGATGGATGCCCATCTCTAGAAGGTTCCATATTTGCCTTGTAAACTCTAAAAAAATAGGTGCTTGGATGGGAGATAAGAAGTGTGTTTTTATAGGTACTATTATGCTACTGGAATATCTCTAGATTCAACATTTGAAGACTCCTGAAAGAGCATTGGTTCTGAAATTGTATTGTAATCTGTTATTGTTTACTGTAATACATTTGAGTTATGTTTTGGAGTGTGGGGTTTTTCACCTGTAAGGGTTTTCCCCACGTATATCTTGTCTCTCTCTTCTGTCTACTTTCTGTGTGTATGTGTATTGCTACAATATCTCTGTTAGATGTTTTATGTTTCTATAGTTGTAAGAATTAAATTTGAATTTGCATACATCTCTCCTCATTAGATTAGTGTAGGAAGCGATTTCCACACACCTAGCTTCCTTTCATAATGTCAGGTCTAGATGTAGTTAGATAGAATAATTCTCCAATCATAGACCTATAAATAGTCCAATCCACCTCTGCAGATTTATCATTTTTGCTTAAGTGGCATCCAGTGGCCATAGGAGTACTCACTAGTTTTGAATCCTCCATACCAAACTTCTTCAACAATTCTTTGACATACTTAGTTTGATAAATAAATATACCATCATCTGGCTAAGCAATTTGAAGACCAAGGAAGAATGACATCTCACCAATCATAGACATCTCAAATTCTTTTTGCATTTCCTCTGCAAACCTTTTACACATATCATCATTCCCACCAAAAATGATATCATCAACATAAATTGCAACAATCAAGATCATGTCTCCTTCTTCCTTTATGTAAAGATTACTATCTGTAGTACATTTCTTGAAGCCCTGCTGAAGTAAGTATTTGTCTAATCTTGCATACCAAGCCCTAGGTGTTTGCTTGAGCCCATACAAAGCCTTCTTGAGTCTACATACCATGTTCAGATCTTTTGATATCTGGAAACCATCTAGTTTCTCAATGTAAACCTCCTCCTTTAGGTCACCATTCAGAAATGCTGACTTGACATCCATCTGATACACCTTGAAGTTCTTGTGAGCAGCAAGAGCAAGAAACATTTTGATTGCATCCATCCTAGCCACCAGAGAAAAGGTCTCCTCAAAATCAATGCCTTCCACTTGAGTATATCCTTTGCACACTAATCTTGCTTTGTTCCTTACCACTTCACCTTCTTCATTTAGCTTGTTTTGGAACACCCACTTTGTTCCTATGACATTCTTGTTGGCTGGTCTAGGAACCAATTCCCATGTCTAATTCTTTTCAATTTGATCCAGTTCTTTTTCCATTGCTTTTATCCATCCATCATCATTGTTGGCTTTAGCAAAGGTATTAGGTTCCACTTTTGATAGTAACCACAAGTTTGCTTGCTCATGTGTCTTGGGAAAACTTCTCCTTGTTTGTACACCTTCATTTTTGTCTCCAATAATCTGATTTGTTGAGTGGTTCTTCTAAACATACTTTGTTGGGGTCTTAGGTATATGTTCTAGTTCTTGTTACTTTTCTTCTTTTACTTCTTCTATTTCTTCATCTTCAATGCAAGGAAATATATCAGATCCCGTGTCTTCAGAATCTTGTGTAAACTGATACAAGTCTTCATCTACCTTGACATTTGTGCTTTCAATCATATTTCCAAACCTTTTCTTGTAGCATCTATAGGCCTTACTTCTGGTTGAGGAACCAAGAAAGATTCCTTCATCGCACCATGAATCAAACTTTCCTTGATCTTCTTCATCTCTTCTGATATAACATTTTCTACCAAAGATCCTGAAGTATCTGACAGAGGGAGGTCTTCCATACCATAATTCATAAGGAGTCTTAGTGTTATTGACACTTAATTATACTCTATTAGTTAGATAGACAACAGTGTGAATGGCTTTTTTCCAATACACATTAGGCAGATCTGCATCTTTCAACATTGCCCTAGACATTTATTGCATAGTTCTATTCTTCCTTTCTACTACCTCATTTTTATAAGGGGTTCTAGGAGAAGACAAGTGCCTCCTAATGCCATGATCTTCATAGAATTTTTCAAATTCATTAAATGAAGTAAACTCACCTCCTCTATCTGACCTTAATCATTTGATCTTAGCATCCATTTCATTTTCAACCAAGGCTTTAAAAACTTTAAACTTATCAAAGCATCATATTTTTCTCTTAAGAAAGTAACCCAAGTCATTCTAGAATAATCATCAATGAGCAACATAAAATACCTTTCACCTTGTTGACTCCTTACTCTTGTGGGTCCACATAGGTCTATGTGAATTAGTTCCAGTGGCTTTGAGGAAGAGTACTCCTTGCTTTTAAAACTTGTCTTTATCTACTTTCTCATATGACATTCCTTGCATACAGTGTTTGCAGGCTTGATTATCTAAGGCATATCTCTCACTACATGAGTAGAGTTGATCCTTACCATATTATCAAAGTTTTTACGTCCCATTCTTTTGTGTCATTACCAACACTCACTGGATTGAGTCAATAGACATGTTCTTCCATTTGCTTCTTTCAAGTGATAAATATCACCACATGTCTTGATACCTTCTGCAACAAGCTTTCCAGATCTTGTCTTCTTGATTTCACAACAATTAGCATGAAAAGTAAGATTGTAACCTTTCCTCCACATTTGACTAACACTGAGAAGATTGCATTGTAATCCTTTGACATAGAGAGCATCTTCAATCTTGTTCTTTCCATCAATAGATATGACACCTTTTCCACAGATTTGTGCTGACTCATCACCTCCAAACTTGATAGCTCCACAATCCCACTTCTTAAGGCTAATGAACTTCTCTTTGTCACTGGTCATATGATTTGAACAACCACTATCAATGACCCAAGCTTTTGTTTCTTCTTTTGCATGAAAGGCAGTCCATACAACCATTAATTTTTCATTGTTTTGAACTGTTTGCAAGGTATCCATTTTTCCAACCTCATTCTTTTTGTCACTAACACTCATGGCCAACAAGAGTGTATCATCATTTGAATCATGATCCTCATTTTCTGAAGAACAACTATCCTCTATAGAAAACAAAATTATTTTGAATTTACTATTTTTTTTACTTCCCCTAATTACTTTGAGATGACATTTGGAAGGAAAGTGACCAACCTTTCCACAATTAAAACATTGGAAGGGTAACTTACCTATGTATTTGCCAGATCCTTTCTTTAGGGTTTTTACAACATTTTCTTCAGCATCATCAGGGCTTTCATCTTCATCAGCAACTTCTTTTTTTGCCTTTTTACTGACTTTGAAAGCAACTTCCTTCTTTGGAACATCATTGTCGAAGTCTCTCATTCAAAAGCAATAAGGGTCCCAAACATTTAATCTAAAGAGTATTTATCTAGGTCAGCAGTCTCCTCAATAGCAGATACTTTGGAACTATAAGATTTGGGAAGAGATCTTAGAACCTTTTTTCACAATCTCATCTTCTTTTATTTTCCCACCAAGACCAATGATACCATTGATCACTTCATTCACCTTGAGCATGAAACCAACAATATTTTCATCTTTTGACATATTTAGGGATTCAAATCCATTCTTTACTACTTGCATCTTAGCTTGCTTTACTTTCTTCTCTCCTTCATAAATAGTTTCAAGTTTAGTCCAAACTTCTTGTGTAGACCTACAACTTATCACCTTTGAAAGTTCTAAATCACTTAATCCACTCATGATGGCGAACTTGGCCTTGGCATTATTTTCATACTTCTTGATTTCATCTACATCAGTTGGAATAGAGATAGGGATAGTGTAACCTTTCTTGACAAAATCCCAAACTCTATAGCCTAGTGAATTGATGTAGCTTTCCATCCTTACTTTCCAAAAAGCATAATTTGTCCCATTGAACCTGGGAATCTTGTTGGATCCTCTTGATGCCATCTCGAACCTTCCTCAAGTAGTTAAGCTTCTGGTGTAGGAGCACCCCTTCAACAAGCCAAATATACATCTGAGGGAGAAGACTAAGGTTTTAATATGTTTTATAGTATTTGTGTTGTCATTTCATGTTTGTAATAAAGACCCCAACATGTGAACCAACCCCACCATATGAATCGAGGTCACAAATTTGGCATCCTGATAAGCCAATTTGGACATCGTAGACATTTGGGGTATGTGGATGATTAAACCAAATGTGTCATGTTGTTAGGTGTTGTGTTGTCTTGTGCCAAACATGTGTCGTATGATTAGTTAGGGTTTTGTCTTATAATCTTGGTTAAGCAAAATCCGAACAGAGGAGTTGGATATAAAATAGGCAGAGGTGGTTGAGGAACGGTCGGCCTTCCACCTTCTGTAACTATCAAATGTATGAATCTTTATAATTGGCCTATGTTCTTTGAGAAGGGGAGTGAGACGAAGTTGGAGTGAAGAAATAGAAATTCTGTCAGTTGTGTTTTACAAATTCTGGGTTCTGTGTAAATTCCCTGTGTATCAAATTATTCTGTGTATATTATCTGTCTAGAATTGTTTTGTATTTAATTAAGTTTTATGTTGTCGAGATGCAAGGTTGAAACCATTCCACTGGTGGATTTCTTTGAAATCAATGGAATGGACTTTGTATAATAGTTTTCTGTTTTGTTTTCTTTTTGTTGTTCGTGGTCATGGTAGAATACAAAACTGTGAGATTTGTTACAGAGGAGGTTATTGGCGTGAGATTTGAATATACATTTTATGTATATATGTCAATTGCATGCTGGGAACAATTTTTGACTATATCGCATTTGTATGCGAGTATCATCCTGTGTATATCCTGCGAAGAAATGTATGTATAAGAGTCCATTTGGGTTAAGTTCATGTTGTTCGCTAAATATACAAGCAGTGTATATCGCTAATGTACCTGAGTACATTTCATGTGTATATCACAATTGTATGCGAATATACATTTCATGTGTATCCTGCATCTGTGTATCGGGTTGCAAAAGCATGTTCTAAATGTATGTTGGAAGTTTGCCCATCTACGGATACGAGGAGTGACCGACATTATATGTTTGCAGTGGTTGAACCAATTCAAAGGTTCAATAGGTTCAATTGGTTCATCGGAGTAAGTGGTACATCGGCCGAAGGAATTCTAGGTTGGCCGACAGTAGTAAGTGTTGTCGATAGTTGAACCAACGGTTGAACCGATTCAACTGTTCAACGGGTCTAGCAGGTTCATCAAGATACAAAGGTTCATTTGGTTCGCTAGAAGAAATCTAGAAGTTTTTGAAGAGTATGTGTTCTCGATGGTTGAACTAACGGTTAAACTGGTTCAATGGTTGAATATAATATGGTTCAACGGTTCATTCGGTTCGACAGTTCAACAAAGAGTAAATGGTTCAAGTGATAGTTGCCGACAGGATTAAGTCTGAGCAATGGGAGTATGTTGAACCGATAGTGTATATTGAACCGAATAATTAAAGGTTCAAAGGTTCAACGAGTTCTTTGGGTTCAAGTGGTTCAAAGGTTCAACCACAACAATAGTTCCATATTTTAGAACTATTTTCACTGCTTCGCTACATTGCTCTGCATCAAGTGGTATTAGAGCTTAGGAGTATCCTTTGGGTAGAAGAAGAAGACAAGATGTCAGACGAAGAGGGGTCACAAGAGTACCCCACAAAGATGACCAACGCTGAGTTGGTGGTCCTAGTGAAGAAGCAAATGGTAGAGAGCAGAGCAGCTCGGGCTCAGAATCAGGCCTTGAAAGAAGAGTTAGAGAAGTTGAGGGACAGAGTAGAGAAGGGAGAAGAAGATTCTGGTGAGCGAGAAGACGGGGATGAAGAGGAGATCCCTAGGCAGGAAGAGATAGAGGTTCCTACAAACCAGAGACCCTTACTTAACGCCCTCAAATCCATGGAGAGAAGGACCATGGATATGAAAGTAGACCTGCCAGTGTTTGTAGGAAAAATGGAACTTGATTTAGCGATGGAGTGGATAGACTCCTTGAATAACTTCTTTGAGACTGAGGAAATACCATACCACCAAAGGGTGAGAATGGCCCAATCCAAAATGAAAGGGGCTGCACTAAATTGGTGGAATTTCATCCAAGATGATAGGGTGAAAGAAGGAAAGAACAGATTTGTTACTTGGAAGAAGATGATGGCTTTAGTGAAGGAGGCTTATGTTCCATTGGATTACAACATCCAATTACATAAGAGGAAACAAAACTTGAAGCAAAAGGAGTTAGATGTCAACTCATACACAGAAGAGTTCATGAAACTATGTGTCAAGACAAAGATAAAGGAGGGTGAGGAAGAGAAGGTGGCAAGGTACCTCAATGGATTGAGGTTTGCCATCCAAGAAGACATAAATCTACATAACCCAGAGACAATCCAAAAGTGCTACCAATTGGCACTCAAAGTGGAAGAAAAATTAAAGAGAAGACAAGAGTAGAACAGTAGAGGAAGAGGGAGACAACAAAGGGGAGGAAGAAGTCCTTTCAGAGGTAGAGGAAATGGATTTGGATACCAAGGCGAATCAAACCAAGAGAGCAACAAAGGAGACAACAGTCAAACTCAAGGGGGAAGTTACAATCAAAGAGGAAACTTTAGGGGCAGAAGACCACCGTTTAGAGGGAGATCTCAGGGTAGGGGACCTATCAGATGTTACAATTGCAATCAAGAAGGCCACATAGCCAGCAGATGTCCAGGAAAGGCAACAAGTTCAATAGGAGAAAGGAGGATAAATCTGATCCAAGAATTTGATTGTCAAAGTGTGACAAGCTCAAACACTTTTCAAAGTGTGCATGCTCCTGACAGTTATGGATATCCTAAGAAAGGAGAATATTTGATGATTAGGAGAGTAATGACCACCATGAAGGTTCCTGGGAAAGAACCCCCACAAAGGAAGTCTCTCTTTAGAACTACTTGCAAGGCAGGAGGAAAGGTATGTAAAGTTCTGATTGACTCTGGATCCACTAAAAATTTTGTGTCATTTGAAATGGTAGAAAAGCTTAAGCTTAGAAGACTGCCACATCCTTGCCCATACAAGGTCTCATGGCTCACCCAAGGTCAGCAAATAGTTGTAGAAGAACAAACTTAGGTGGAGTTTCAAATTGGACCATACAAGGATAGATTATTGTTTGACATTGCCAAGATGGATGCTTGTCATCTCCTATTTGGAAGACCATGGCAGTATGACTTGAAAGCACACCATGATGGAGTTAGAAAGACATATTCAATCACCAAGGATGGTAAGGTGATAGAGTTGCTACCATTAATGGAGAATGAGGTGGAATCAAAAGGGAAAGAAGTCAAGGTGATGATGGTAGAAAGCAAACAATTCATGAAAGGGATAGTAGAAGGAGCAGTTGCATATGCTCTAATTCCATGCCTAAAGGTCAACAAGGAGTAGTAGCAGGAAGTCAAGGGAGAGAAGAGGCAAAGGTTCATAGATCCGGCTGTCCAAGAGCTATTGGACAAATACAAAGGCATCATCTCTGATGGAATACCAAGGTCCCTACCACCTATGAAGGACATCAGCCATTGCATTGATCTAATCCCAGGATCTACACTTCCAAACAAAGCAGCGTACAAGCTTACCCCAGAACAGAATACAGAGGTAGCAAGGCAGATTGAGGAGTTGTTGGAGACAGGCCTAATTGGCAAGAGTTTAAGCCCATCTATAGTACCAGTTGTACTAGCACCAAAGAAGGAAGGCACTTGGAGACTTTGTACTAATTCAAGGGCTATCAACAAGATAACAATCAGGTATAGATTCCCAATCCCTAGGATAGAAGATTTGCTTGATTGCTTGGGGGGTGCTAAATAGTTCACAAAAATAGATTTAAAGAGTGGCTATCATCATATCAGGATTAGGCCAGGAGATGAATGGAAAACTGCATTTAAGACCAATGAGGGGTTGTATGAGTGGAAGGTCATGCCTTTTGGTTTGTCCAACACCCCTAGTACCTTTATGAGGTTGATGAATGAGGTCTTGAGGGAATTCATAGGTAAATTTGTCATAGTATATCTAGATGATATCCTAATTTTTAGTAATACAAGGTGTTGGTGTTTACTCTCTGAATTAGCAGAGGGTTTGCCAGTTCCAATGCACAAGTAGATTCGGCCAACGAATACAGGAGGTTGCATGAGTTGCCTCCCCTTCACTTCTGGTTCTGCCGCACCAAAGGGGGTATCCCTATAGCTAAAGATGTAACACTTGACTCACCCAATGACACAAAGATATAGCTTTACAATAACAGGTAGAATACTCTCATGTATGGACCAAGATTTGAATGATAAATCACAAGTTTGGCAACACTCTTGGACATGTTTGTTTGGTTCAGGCTGAGAGTATGCAGGGGTCCCTAATCCTACTCCTACAACTAACAGGTTGGAAATACGGAAGGATTTGTTTTAATGTTTTGGATGCAAGACAAGGGGTTTTAGATCATAACTACTACACAAGCAGTAGACTGGTGCCTATCTCAAGGCAAGGAGTCAACTAGACGTATACACAAGAACGGATTGCATTTTGGATTCAAGTTTCAAGGGGTTAGATTGATGTTTGCCTTACAAACATCACCCAAGAATGGGTATTTAACTGCCTCTACTTACAAACATCCCAGTTGACATACAACCTTCTTCATACTTAACCTAAGACAATTTAATCCACTCCTTGAATGGAAATCACAGATTAAACATGCAATATAGAAACCTGTATCCTAGAATCTATGAAACCCTTAGCAACCAGATTCAGAAGAAGGAAAGCATGCAAAAAAGGAGACAGACAGTTAGACACATGCCATAAGCATTTTTCATATAAAACAACACTGAAACTAAAAATGTCTGCAATGTACATTCAGATGCAACTCATAAACTCCAAAGAGATACAACTACCAGGAAAATGCTCTATTTTTCCCTATTTTCACAAAAATGCCCTAGTCTTCAACAACTAAAAGAATAACACAGTCTGCCTTTTATAGCAAGACTATGTATTCAGCAAAATTTACTTGGCAAGTCAAAAAGTCGCCAGATACATTGCATGAGAAATGGCGCTCAAAATAATCAATGCAGTAGGTGGAAAATAGAGGAGAAAGTAGCTGGGTTTAGGATCTGAGCCGCCGCTCAAAGATTTGCTTCTTAAAATTGGTGGTTGGCCAGTCAACCATCCATCGATCATCCCTCTACGTACCGCCATCAATGCCCAGCTACCCGCAGCTCTGAAGATGCAGCAACAGTGTGCTCCTTGAAGTTTTTTCCTGCCCAAACGGCTGCATATGCACAGGAAAATCCATCGCTGCCAGAAAATTAAAACCTGTCGTCAATCCAATCTCCCTATCGCTGAGATCTATGGCCTGAAAGATTGTTGAAAATTCAATAGCCAATGAGAATGTGCCATGTAGGCACCCCATGCATCCATCATCGACCATTCACGCCTTCATTTTGCCCTTTTCGCCTTTTGCCTTTTCACCCTTGTATATGCAAAAACATATGCATATACAACTGCCTATCATACAAGGTGGACCCCAAACATTTATAGGACAAATTGCAATCACCATCGGATCCACCTTGCATCATCTTTCCTTGCATATCCTCTTTGTACATGTGCACATGCATTCCCCTTATACATACAAGGCACGAATTTCAAAATTTATGAAGCACACTGTATCCGCCTTGAAATCCGGCTTGCATCTAACCTCTGTATATCGGTACACATACAAGCATCCTAACATACAAACCGTGGATGCCAGTGCTTCATTTACCAACTTGGACTTTTCCTTCGAGTCTGAATTGTATATTTTCCTTTGTATATTGGCTTGTATGTGTAAACATACAATGCGGATATACATACAAGGCGCAGACTCCATGTTCTTATGAGTTGGATTGGAAGACCCCTTTGAAATCTGGCTTCTATGCTTGCCTTTGCATTTGTGTGCTTGCATGTTGACTTGTATATTTGCCACCCGATGTACATCTTGTTTTGCATATCCACGGGCCCCACCAATTGTATCTTTTCTTTGCATGTTTTCAATGTATACATCGGCCATCGGAATGACAATTTGCTGAGCTGCCAATAACCATTCTCTTGCCGAAGGAACCCTTTGTATACTCCCAATGTATGCACCATCGGCCATCAGAGGGACCCCTAACTGAGTTGTCGATGAAGCATGTCATGCCGATGATCCTTGAAACTACCCTTGTACATTTTTCCTTTGTATGTCGTGCATGTAGCCGATGTATGTTTTGAAATACAAGCCCAATATACAAGAAGAGCCGATATACAATCAGCGAATATCCCCAGGAATCTATGAAAGATTCCCCCTTGTATATGCAAGCCCAATATGCATTCAAAATGCATATAACTCATTTTTTCACCATTTTTCAAAGGCCGATTAAGATTTTGCAAGCCCACCAATGTATATCAGCACTTGTATATACAAACCTCTTTGTATATACAAAGATACATGCATTTTAACTCTATTTTTTGCATTTTTTACAACTGCAAAGGCCGTAAGAGTTAGATTTTTTGGACTTTTTGGGAGGGTGCCTGCATATTTAAATGCTTGAAACTTGAATACTCATGTAGGCACCAACACAACAGAAGAGCACCTCAAACATATAGACCTGGTCCTCAAAAAGTCACATGAAGAGCAGCTAATGATCAACTTAGAGAAGTGTTTGTTCATGCAGGAAGAGATCATCTACTTGGGATTTGTCATCTCACATAACAAACTGAAAATGGATCAAGAGAAGGTAAGTGCCATATTGTCTTGGCCAACTCCTAAAACCTTGAATGATGTTAGAAGTTTCCATGGGTTAGCAACCTTTTATAGGAAGTTTATAAAGGGATTTAGTCATGTTTGTGCACCCATGCTTGACACCATAAAAGGAGGAAAGAAGTGCAGATTCACTTGGACAAAGGAGGTAGATGATTCATTTGAAACATTGAAGAAGAAGGTGGCAGCACAACCAGTCCTTGTACTTCTTGACTTCAAAAAGATTTTCCAGTTAGAATGTGATGCAAGCCACATGGCAATTGGGGCAGTACTCAGTCAAGAAGGTAGGCCTATTGCATTTTTCAGTGAGAAACTAAATGATGCAAAGAAGAGATACTCATCATATGATTTGGAGATGTATGCTCTAGTACAGTCACTCAAAAAGTGGAGGCATTACTTGATGCCCAAAGAATTCATAGTGTTCACAGATAATCAGACCCTTAGTTTCATAAACAGCTAAGAGAAGCTGAACCATAGGCATATGAAGTGGGTGGAGACTTTGCAAGCTTTCACCTTCACAATCAGGCACAAGAAAGGGGTCAAGAACAAGGTGGCAGATGCTTTGAGAAGGAGTGTTCTAACCATCAATCAGATCCAATTGGAGAGTGTTGGCATTGACTCTTTGAAGACCATGTATGATGCTGATGAAGACTTTGGAGAAATCTATAAGGTATGTATTTCCTTTGGTGACAAATATCATGTTGAGTTCTCTGAATTTCTGATCCAAGATGGATTACTTTTCAAGGGTGGACAGTTGTGTATTCCACAGTGTTCTATGAGACTGAATATCATTAGGGAGAAACATTGTGGGGCCATGGCAGGACATTTTGGTCTAGATAAGAGCCTTGATCTTGTGAAGAGACATTACTATTGGCCCAAGTTGCAGTCAGACATGAGGAGATTTATGGAGGCATGTGTGATATGTCAGAAAGCAAAAGGGAGATCCACTAATGCAGGTTTGTATCAGCCACTACCCATTCCTTCTAGGTCGTGGGAGAGCATAAGCATGGACTTTGTATTGGGTTTTCCTAGAACAAGGAAGGGATATGATAGTGTTTTTGTTGTAGTAGACAGATTTAGTAAAATGGCACACTTTTTGCCATGGAAAACCACTTGTGATGCTTCATATGTTGCAGATCTATTTTTCAAAGAGATAGTGAGGATACATGGATTGCCATTGAGCATAGTGTCAGATAGAGATGTGAAATTTATTGGCTACTTTTCGAGGACTCTTTGGAAGAAGCTTGGAACCAATTTATCCTTCTCATCAGCCTACCATCCTCAAACAGATGGGCAGACTGAAGTAGTTAACCATTCATTGGGAAATCTACTAAGGTGTTTGACAAGGTAGCATGGAGAGAAGTGGGATAACATCCTACCACAAGCAGAATTTTCCTATAATGACACCATTAATAGGAGTATAGGGAAGTCACCTTTTCAGGTGGTATACGGCGTTCATCTAAGGGGTATTTTGGAGCTAAGAGATCTACCTATAGGAGAGTCTATTAGTGCAGATGGAGAAGCCTTTGCATCAGCCATCAAGGAGGTGCATGATCAAGTCAAGAACCAACTCCAACAAACTACATTGAAGTACAAAACATATGCTGACAAGAAAAAGAGGGATGTACAATTTGATGTTGGAGATTTGGTGCGGGTTCATCTGAATAAGGAGAGGCTCCCAAAAGGTAAACATACCAACCTAATGCAGAGGAAGATTGGACCATGTCAGATTTTGAAGAAGTGTGGGCAGAATGCTTATGAGATCCAACTTCCTCCTGACCTTGGATTGTCACCCATTTTCAATGTATGTGATTTAACTCCATACAAGCAGCATGCAGATGTAGAACAAGAACCATTGCAGGGTGCAGCAGATGATGATATTCCTAAGCATGATCCACCAAAATTGAAGAAGATATTAGACTCAAGAGTGACAAAGAAGACAAGGAACAAAGAGTACATGGAGTACTTGGTGGCTTGGCACGGGAAACCTGATTCAGAGGCAATTTGGATGACTGAAGATCAGATCACAAACCATGGTGTAGACCTTCAAACTCTAATCTCAAGTGGGCTTGAGATCTCTTCTCTCCGGGAGTATGGTGCAGGAGCACCCCTTCAACAAGCCAAATATACATCTGAGGGAGAAGACTAAGGTTTTAATATGTTTTATGCATTTCATGTTGTCATGTAGTATTTGTGTTGTCATTTCATGTTTGTAATAAAGACACCACCATGTGAACCGACCCCACCATATGAACCAAGGTCACAAATTTGGTATCCTGATAAGCCAATTTGGACATCTTAGACATTTGGGGTATGTGGATGATTAAATCAAATGTGTCGTGTTCTTAGGTGTTGTGTTGTCTTGTGCCAAACATGTGTCATGTGATTAGTTAGGGTTTTGGCTTATAATCTTGGTTAAGCAAAATCCGAACAGAGGAGTTAGATATAAAACAGGCAGAGGTGGTTGAGGAATGGTCAGCCTTCCACCTTCTGTAACTATCAAATATATGAATCTTTATAATCAACCTGTGTTCTTTGAGAAGGGGAGTAAGACGAAGTTGGAGTGAAGAAATAGAAATTCTGTCAGTTGTGTTTTACAATTTCTGGGTTCTGTGTAAATTCCCTGTGTATCGAATTGTTCTATGTATATTATCTATCTAGAATTGTTTTGTATTTAATTTAGTTTTCTGTTGTTGAGATGCAAGGTTGAAACCATTCCACTAGTGGATTTCCTTGAAATTAGTGGAATGGACTTTGTACAATAGTTTTTTGTTTTCTTTTCTTTTTGTTGTTCGTGGTCATGGCAGAATAGAAACTGTGAGATTTGTTACAGAGGAGGTTATTGCCGTGAGATTTGAATATACATTTTATGTATATACGTCAATTGCATGCCGGGAACAATTTGTGAGTATATCGCATTTGTATGCGAGTATCATCCTGTGTATATCTTGCAAAGAAATGTTTGTATAAGAGTCCATTTGGGTTAAGTTCATGTTGTTCACTAAATATACAAGCAGTGTGTATATCACTAATGTACTTGAGTACATTTCATGTGTATATCACAATTGTATGCAAATATACATTTCGTGTGTATCCTGCATCTGTGTATCAGGTTGCAAAAGCATGTTCTAAATGTATGTTGGAAGTTTGCCCATCTGCGGATACGAGGAGTGACCGACATTATATGTTTGCAGTGGTTGAACCAATTCAAAGGTTCAACAGCTTCAATTGGTTCATCGAAGTAAGTGGTGCATCGGCCGAAGGAATTCTAGGTTGGCCGACAGTAGTAAGTGTTGTCGATAGTTGAACCGGTTCAACGGTTCAACGAGTCCAGCAGGTTCATTGAGATACAAAGGTTCATTTGGTTCACCGAAAGAAATCTTAAAGTTGCCGAAGAGTATGTGTTGCCGATGGTTGAACCAACGGTTGAACTAGTTCAACTGTTCAATATAATATGGTTCAATCGTTCATTCGGTTCGCCGGTTCAACAAAGAGTAAATGGTTCAAGCGATAGTTGCCGACAGCATTAAGTCTGAGCGATGGGCATATGTTGAACCGATAGTATATATTGAACTAAATAATTGAAGGTTCAAAGGTTCAACGAGTTCTTTGGGTTCAAGTGGTTCAAAGGTTCAACCACAACAATAGTTCTGTATTTTAGAACTGTTTTCACCGCTTCACTGCGTTGCTTTGCATCAGCTTCCTTTAGAGGAACTTGGCTCTAATACCAATTGTTAAACATACTTGGATACTGAGAGGGTGAGGGTGAATCAATATCTAAACAATCTTCAAATTTAACAACTTTAACTTATCCGGAGCAGATCATAACTTAAGCATCACAATATTAACATGAGCATAAAATATTAACACAATGCACAACCAACACATAAAACTAGATATACGTGGAAAACCCTAGAAGGGAAAAACCACGGTGAGGGTTAACTCACAATATATGAAGCTCAAATAATAACTTTGATTTAGGGGCTTTAACCCAAGGAAGCTTCTACTCCTTGACGACTTTGTTTTAGGGGCTTTAACCCAAGGAAGCAACTATTCCCTAACTTTGATTTAGGGTCACTCCCAAGGAAGCTTCTATAATAGCACGAATACACAAACATGCTCATTTTCTCCAGGCATCCCACCAACTAAGAATCTTGTCTCTGCATATTAAATAGACTTCTACAGACCTTCTATCTAAAGTGACAGCACCAAGCAGGAACAAACAAAGATTGCCTTTATATAGCAGAACATACGCTGCTCTATAGTAAAATACTTTTTGATTGTAAAGCAATGACAAACATCTCAATTATCACCCACAAAGATACATGAACCTATTAAAATAGATAACAAATATGATCCACAATCAAACAAGTCTTTTCTAAAATATTCACCATCAAATGCCAAGGATGACAGGAAGTGTGATTATGTATATTTTATTAACAATGAAATCACAAGACAATGTTCAGAAACAGATTCCCCCCCACTATTCTATATTATTATCATAACATGACATTACATATCACATGGGCCTGGAACTATCAGCCTCCTTTAAATCTACTATAACCTAATCCACTTCCTTTCGCTCCTTCCTTACTTTTCCTTTCCTCCTGTTATCGGCCTGCTATAGATCAGCCACCATTAGTCCTTTATTTCACTGCCTCTTCTCCTTCTTCATGGCTGCCCTTTTTCTCTTTCTCTCTCTCTAATTATGACCCTCTTATTTTTAGATTATCGGCCCCTCCAAATAGGCCATTTTTATCTACCTCTCTCCTTGACGGCCTCACCTTTGTCTACATATATCCGGCCTCTTCTAGACTCGGCCTGCTTTATTTTTTTGTAGGCCTCTCTTTTTCTCCTCTTGGCCTTCTACCTCTCCTCACTATCGACCTCTGTCTGATTGGACACCTTCTTTGGCTTTCATTTCTCCTTTCTTTTGCTTTAGCCACTCTATGATTATTCTTGACCGCACTGTAAACAGCCTCCGCTTTTGAATAGCATGTGGCCTACCCTTCTCTTCAACCGTCATTCCTCCTTTTAACTGCTACCGTTGTTATTTCTTCCTCTTGCCTTTTCATAGCGAATGTAGGTGTTTTTCCAATTTTTGGATTCTTTTTGAAACTATCACTCTAGATCATGTGATGCTTTTCTAGCTGTCCTCCAACCACCATCCAAGACTCTTCATCTCTCTCACGAATTGTCCAACTATCGATGCAAACCATTAGCAAATTATTCTGTGCAGTCTGCAATGTAATTATCAACAGATAATATAAAACTCCCTTTTTGACCAAGGTCCTACCGCGCAGATGACAGGAGCTGCAATGTAACTCTCGGTGACAAAAACTTTCTTTTATTTCCAATTTATATAGTGACAGGAGCTTACAAGGAATAATTACAGGTGACAAGGAACTACCTAAAACTAACAACCACCTGCTAACCAAAACCAAAAATTGAGATGAGCATAATGCCCCTGCATCAGACTCCCCAAGGGACAAAAGATCATGTGCTCCTACACATGTGGTGATTCATCCATGGTAGATCGTAGATACTCTTCTTCCATTTCTTCCAGCATCTTAATACTACTGTCGTGACATTCCTCCAATACTATGGTTGATTATTCAACTCTTCACTCATGACATCAATTCCCCCATTCATCATTCTCCTTCTATTCTTCCATAACCATTCTTCAAAAAAATTCATGTCTTTCGGTCTATTCATTCCATACATCTGCATAGTTGTACACATCATCCTATTTTCACTTCCTACCACCTTACATAACACATTTTTCATCCAAACATCATCCAAGGCCAATTGCTGCAACAAAATATCATTATCCTCTTCATTATTTACACCCCAACACACAAAATCTTTTATTAAATCTGCCTCAATGTCTGCAAAAATTTCTTTATTTTCAGTCATAACCTCCATCTACACATTTGTCACTACACCACTTGTTTGTACACTTTCAAGCTTGCCATTCCACTCCTCTTTGATAGCTGCATACTTTGCCCATAAATCATATTCTTTGTCATTGACTACCACTCCTTTTTCCATGTTCTTTTCTGCTAAGTCTCCCTCTTCATTCTCTTGTTTATCTTCTCCACTTTGGACCTTGATTGTTCTAATATATACAGTTCCACTTTCTACTGCATTCTCATCCAATTTCCTCCTTGTGCCCTCTTCTTTATGAAGGTTATTGTCTCCTACATCTATTTCCATGTTTCTTCCCATTTCCACATCTGCATTAGCTCTTACATTTGCTACATACTCATGCCTTTGGATGCTCATTTCTAATCCTTTATTTATAGATATTCTAATTTTGTTTTTGCTTCTTTCATCCTTCACAATCTGCCTATATTTTCTTTCTTTTCTCTTATGATGTTTACTTCTTTTTCCCCTTTTCTCATCTATCATCCTCCACATATCAAAATCATATTCATAAATCTCATTTAACACCCCAAAATTACCATCAACAAAATTAAACACCTGACCTTTTACCTTACTCAAACTATGCTTCTCCTTCTCTAATGTTGTTGTAGGCCTTTGGTCTTCACTCTTTCCCTCATCCTTTACCATGACTTCTTGTCTTTGAGGCTAGTTCTCATCTTCATGACTCCAACTCTCAAACTTTGCCTTCTCACCAACACAATCAGTTGTTGTTGCTTGCTTCACCACCCAGACTTTATTATTGGATTGATGTCCATTTATTGCTGCACTCGTGCTCCTCACTCTTTGCTCTGTCTTCACCTCCAAACCCTCTTCACAAAGCCTTCTTGTTTGCCAACACTTGCTTAATTCTATAGTCCACTTACTCCTCAACATACTCTTCTCTCTTGATACATTTTCTTTGATACAATAATCCTTAGAAACAACTTCTTCACTATTTTGTATTGGTTGTCCTTCAACAACCTATTTTCTTTGCCAACCTCCAAGTGTTCCCTTTATTTGCTACTCCATAATAGTGGGTTTCCTTTGTTAACTAGGTATCATGTATCCATGATCTTTTGAAAACCTCACCTCTCTTTTCTCTCTATGTATTTGCTAACCATCATCATTGTTTCTTTCTTCATAGCCCAAACTATTACTCTCATTCTCAAGTTTACTACATAGCTGCTCCGATTCTTTATCTATCCATACTTCAGCCATAGGGGCTTCTTTTCCTTCATCTATAACATCTTCTAAGGCATCTTGAAATTCATGATCATCATCAACATCTACATTATCATTTGAAATCAATATTTCACATTTAAATTCTTTGCACTGTACCTCTTCCTGTTGTACTACTGCAATTTGTTCAGCTGCTATAATTTGGCTTTCTCTTCTCTCATCTTCATCTCTTTCCAAGGGTGCTCTGCTAGACCCTTCTCTTGTACATTCCACGGTCTCTTTCCTGACCTTCTTTGCAAAGCTCATCATTCCTGAAAACACATTCTTAAAGACAACATTAAATAATAAAACAAGAGACCCCAATGTCTCCATAAGTGCCTCCTTCATGGAAACTTCCCTCTTTCCCTTACTTTCTTCTTCTTCTACTTCTTTTCTTCTTTCCTTTAAGTCCTCCACTATGAGAACTCCTCGGACCTCTTATGGTCCATGTTGCTCAATAGGCAACTCTCTTGTTGTCCCAAACTCTGTGGGCACTCACGACATTCATCTTTTGCCTTTTCCTTTTCTCCATAATCATCTTCACAGGCCACCTTACTTTCTTCTCCATTGGCCATACCCAAAAGTATTCTTGGCTTTCTTCTTCAAGCCATTTCTGCCTTGCAATCATGTACTCTTTCAAGTCTCTTTTCAATGCTGCCAGCTCTCTTTCAAAATCTGCATCTTTCATCTTTCTGTCTTCTTTCCTTTTGTCTCTTTTTGTGAGACTCTCCTTCTCAAATTTCTTCTACATCACTCTTTCTTATTTCATCTTCCAGTCACCTCACCTAGGCTTCTTTCTCTCCAATCTGCCCTGTCAATCAGTAAAAACACTACAACATACAAACTTCAACAGAGATCAAATACACATTCAACATACACACCTAGATCTTTTTGTGCTCTGATACCACTTGATAGCATGAATACTCAAACATGCTCATTTTCCCCATGCATCCCACCAATTGATAACCTTGTCTCTGCATATTAAATAGACTTCTATAGACCTTCTATCTAAAGTGATAGCACTAGGTAGGAACAAACAAAGATTACCTTTATATAGTAGAACATACGCTGCTCTATAGCAAAGTACTTTCAGATTGTAAAGCAGTGACAAACATATCAATTAGCACCCACAAAGATACAGGAACCTATTAAAATAGATAATAAATATGATCCACAATCAAACAAGTCTTTTCTACAATATTCACAATCGAATACCAAGGATGATAGGTAGTGTGATTATGTATATTTTATTAACAATGAAATTACAAGACAATGTTCAGAAATAGATTCCCCCCCACTATTCTATATTATTATCATAACATGACATTACATATCACATGGGCCTGGAACTATTGGCCTCCTCTAAATCTACTATAACCTAATCCACTTCCTGTCGTTCCTTCCTTACTTTTCCTTTCCTCCTGCTATCGGCCTGTTACAAATCGGCCATCATCAGTCCTTTATTTCACTACCTCTTCTCCTTTCTCAAGGCTCCCCTTTTTCTCTTTCTCTCTCTCTTTGATTACAACCCTCTTATTTTTTGATTATCGGTCCCTCCAAATTGACCCTTTTTATCTGCCTCTCACCTTGACGACCTCACCTCTGTCTACATATATCCAGCCTCTTCTAGACTCGGCCTCCTTTATTTTTTTATTGACCTCTCTTTTTCTCCTCTCAGCCTTCTACCTCTCCTCGCTATTGACCTCTGTCTGATTGGCCACCTTCTTTGGCTTTCGTTTCTCCTTTCTTCTGCTTCAGCCGCTTTCTAATTATTCTTGATCGCACTATAAACAGCCTCCTCTTTCGAATGGCATGCAGCCTCCCCTTCTCTTCAACCGTCATTCCTCCTTTTAACTGCTACTGTCGTTATTTCTTCCTCATGCCTTTTCATAGAGAATGTAGGTGTTTTTCCTATTTTTGGATTCTTTTTGAAACTGTTGCTCCAGATCCTACGATGCTTTTCCAGTTGTCCTCCAATCACCATCCAAGACTTTTTATCTGTCTCATGAACTGTCCAACTGTCGATGGAAACCATTAGCAAATTATTCTATGTGGTCTACAATGTAACTGTTGACAGATAATATAAAACCCCCTTTCTAACCAAGGTCCTACCATGCAGATGATAGGAGCTGCAATGTAACTCTCGATGACAGAAACTTTCTTTTATTTCCAATTTTTATAGTGACAGGAGCTTACAAGGAATAATTACAGGTGACAAGGAACTACACGAAACTAACAACCCCCTGCTAACCAAAACCACAAAATGAAACCAAAAATTGAGATGAGCATAATGCCCCTACATCATTCTACTCTCTGATGACTTTTTTTTAGGGGCTTTAACCCAAGGAAGCAACTACTCCCTAATCTGAGAATAAACTTAGAAATGATTACAGTATGACAATCTTTCAACTATCCAAAAATTGCTTTTGAAGCTCACACATGATGATTACACTTCTGTCTCTTCACACTTTCCTTTGAAGATTTGATCAGTTAGGCACACACTATACTTGATCACTGTCTCAAATAACTCTTCAAGATGAATCCGGATAGCATCAACAACATCTGCTCTTTCTCCCACAATCACATATCAATAATACATTTATCCTGGTTTTCTCTGCTTGTGAACCTTATTTTCCAAATTGCAATCATACCCTCTGCATTCAATTCGATCTCCTATTTATACATGATATTACATTGGTTACATATCTTGTCATCCAAATAAAACATGAAAAATGCATTTACAGGTCGGTCATACAATATACAATATGAAACGTGTAGAAGATGGGTTTAATTAGGACATGTTATACTAGCAGAAGGATCAATCCTTACGGACTCCAACACTTGATCAACCAAGTCCAAAACAACCTTCATAGCTTCAAACATCAAGGAATTACTTTTGTACACTCTGCTTAGTTGAAAATAGGACAGCTTTAAGGAAAACTCATGAAAACTTGAAGAGTAACGGCCACATCAACTAGAAAACCTTGTGCGATACTGGAAACAAGAAAGATCTTCATGAAACTTTTCTAGATGAGTCCACATGACTCATACAACATCCCCAAACACTCCTTTTCCACTGTACATCAAATAATTGTGCTGCATAGCTTTGAACATTTGCTTTGAAAACACTCTGTCATCTGGAGCACACTATAACATGCTGTGAATTGAAAAATTGAGTTGTGGACCACCAAGAAGCTTGAAACAGGAAAGAGTCATGCAATACACATCCAAGAACATGTCCACAAAACTACAAGGTCAATCATTCACTTCTAGAGGAATGCAGAGTATTCCAGTAGGTCTTCAACACTACATTCTACTAGAGCACATACTGGTACTTTATCAATCATAACTTTCACCGTTGAAGGAAAGATGGTCTGGAACTTTGGAAACAACACCCTTACTACCTTCTAAACACATATCTAGAACCACATAGCCATATCTACAAATGCAGAGGAATGCAGAGCATTGCATTCACCTTTCATCATCACATTATACTGTCAGAGCTTGAACCAGAACTTAGTCACTTATATCGTTCACTATGGAGGAATAGACACTCTGAAACTTAGGATTCAGTACATTTATATCATACTCAAATTAAAATTTGAACCGTAAGATCATATCATCAAACTCAGAGGAATACAGAGCATTCTATTTCCATGCTAGAAACATCTTCACAGGACCAACACTGTCTTCAAACTGTCAACAGAAAAATATCCTTCTTATGATCAAAACACTATGAAACTTGAAACATACATAAGATAACATTGTATGAATCTATGTTCCAAACTACAGAAGCTCAATAGCAAGATACTAAAAATGTGGAGCAATCCTCTAGACAGTCTTCAAGGAGCAAACATTCTAAAACAAGGACTGTCACCTTCTCCCGGAGGCCAACTCTTCTTTGAATCACCATATGCAACTCAGGATTGTTTGGTGAGGAGCCTGATCAGTCTCCAAGTGGGAGATTGTTGGTATGTGGCGACTGATCATGCAAGTACTGTACACTAGTTATGTATCCGCACCGGGGTTCCGGGCCGGGCTGGGCCCCCATCAGGGGCTCGGGGGTGTAGCCCCCGAAAAAAACATTTCCCTCTTTTTTGCATGATCAAAGTCAGCTGTTAATTTTTGTTAACCAACAAAAGAAAAATGACATCGCAAAACCCTAATTCTAGAAGCTTCCAAAAATCTCCTTATAAGCGGCTGGGATGTATGTTACGGCAATGTATTCACGAGATTGTAATTTGTTTTGCACTAGATAATAAAATCATTGGATGGCTGAGTTTCTGTGGATGTAGCCCATATTGGGTGAACCATGTTAAATTTCTGTGTTGATCTCTTTTGTGTTATTCCTTATTGTTATATTTGGGTTATTTAATCTGCATATAATTTTTAGTGTTTATTGTTTTGATCTGTCTGAACCCTAACAAGGATTAGTAGGAATAATCATACAACATGCTTCAAATCAATAGTACATCCTCATCATCAACAACACACTTGAATCTTCTAATTCATACTGATTAGGCTTCAAACTCAACTCTTCTTTGATAAGGGATGTAACATTGAGCTTTCTCTAGATAAGAAAGTTTTTGAGCTGGTCAATTACAGCAGAGAGACGGTCAAGAACTCTGCCACAACGCTCTATGTACTGAAAGAGGAACTTGAAAAATAGAAATCTATGATTCAAGGGACAGTTGGTAAGGACAAGCATCAAGCTCAGAAATAGGGGAAGGAAGGGCAAAATTGCAACTACAAAGCCATGGACAGCAGTAGCAAAGGTAAACAAGTGAGTCTTCAGAGCCATGAGACTGAGACCGAGGGGAAGGACAAGCAGGAGATCCAGACCTGGCAAGGTTGTGAGAAGGAGGAGAACACTTTCTTAGAGAAGCTAGAATTTTTAAACAAGGAATGGCAAGCTATAAGTAGCCTTAAGTCTATGGCCAGGTAGTAGGGTGGTCAATTGCTGGTCCTTTTTTTGTTTGGCTGGTCCTACTAGCCCGTCCTTTTTTTTTATGTCTTGTTATTGTTCTCTTGTTTTACCTCTTGTAAAACTCATCCTTTTTGCCTTTTTTTCTTTTGTATATGGGTTCGGTCCCTTCCCAGTTACTTTTATCAAAAACATTGAGCTTTCTCTTGGGAACATGCCATCCTCATCATCAACAACACACTTGAATCTTCTAATTTACACTGATCAGGCTTCAAACTCAACTCTTCTTTGATTGGGAATATAACAATGAGCTTTCTTTTTCTTAGGAACATGACATCCAAACATGAACAGTCTATTACTCTCATGATAGAGTTGACATTAGTGTATTCAATGTTGACATGAATGTCGCTATGTCAAGACATCAATGACAATGCATATGGCCAACAGTAAGCAACACTGTTTATTCACCTAAATGTTTTGCTCTTGACTTATCCATCCCATATGATATGCTTGTGGATGTGGTGTGGTCTACAAATTCAATCTCTTGATAGTCTCAACATAAATCAAATTCTTTTGGCTTCTGTTGTCAATAATGAAATAAAGAGCCTTTCCATTTACCCACATCTATGAATGGAATAAGCACTCCTCATCTTCATGGGGCACAATTTAAGTAGTGGCAACGGTGGCATATAGGTCAGTTCCACAATTATTTGATCACCATCCTTTTACTCAAAAGGGTATATGCAAAAAGATGAGGGACCAAAAAGTCACCACATGACTTTTCAGTCCCATTCAAGTCATAACGTGAGCGCGTTATAACACACTAACGTTTTACAAAAGCAAAACTCTCTCTCTCCCCTCCATCTCCACCCTCTCTCCCTCTTCCTCCCTCTTCCTCTCCCTTATCAACAAAGCAAATGGAAACACAAAAATTAGGACATGCAAAGAGGGATGAGGATATAAATTGGTAGGATGAAATGGAAACAAGATAAAATGAAAGTTCATTGGATGGGAAGAATGATGAGAGGAGAGGTGTAAAATAGTAAAATAGGAAAAAATTGGTGGGATCTAAAGGGAAATTGGAAATGAAAAGGAAAGCTAGGAAAAAGGAAAAATAGGAGGTAGATAGGTTAGAGAGAGAGAGGGTGGCAGGTAAAGAGGGGATAGAGAGAGAGAGAGAGGGTAGGAGGTAGAGAGGGTAGGAGGTAGAGAGGGGAGGGAAGTAGAGAGTGAGAGAGAGGGTAGGAGGTAAAGAGGTGAGAAAGAGAGGAGGAGAGGGAGAGACTTAGAGGGGAGGGGAGGGAGAGAGAATAATAGAGAGGGTTAAGGAGGGAGGGAGAGATGCTTTTATTTCACCATAATGCGACCACGTTATAACACACTCACATTATGGTTTGATTTGGTAATTTCCAAGCCTTTGGCTTGGATTTTCCTTGGGCTTCCAAACCAAAGGCTTGGACTGTGTTTTGGACGTCCAAAGACATTTTTTTCCATATTGTAACAAAAATTACATAATTTGGAGCATGTTCCCCCATCAGGTTTACACGTGTTTCAATAAAAAGTCAAAAAAATACCACCATAATCCTAAGCTCTCTCTTAGCTTTCTAACCATATAATTTTTTTCACGTTTTGAGTATGTTAAAGATTTCATCTTTAACTTCTTTTGTTAGTGTATCCATTTTTTGTCAAAAACTAGTGTATAGTATTTTTGACTTTTTTTAAACCATTCATCGAAATTTCAAATAAATTACATTTTTAGAAACTAGACTCTATTATACACGTATTCAAAAAAATTGGATTTTTGATTAGTTTTCAAAAAATTCAGGGGGGAGCACGCTCAATTTTCTATTTTTAGGATATGTCCACTTTGAAAATTAGTAAAAAATCAATTATTCATGAAAAAATTATTAGAAAAATAATGGATAAACTATATGGTGTTAGATAATTTCTCACCAAAGCAATTTTTGAAATACTAAAAAAAATTTACATTTTAGGGGGAGCACACCAGATGATATGTTATGTTTTTTTTAAAAAAAGAGGACCAATTTGTGTGCTCTCCCTTTTTGAACCCCTTAATCTCAACCATTTTTGAAAAAAAATAGTAGTTTAGAAACTAGATTCGGAGCACTACAACTCTTGTTTTTTTTGTATGTCCAAATTTTGAGTGTAACTATTTTTAATTTCTCATCCAACATCAATTTTTTCTGATTTTAGAAAAAAGTGGTATCTTAAGACCCCCTTTTGGTCCCCCATCTTTGTACACTTACCCAAAAGGGCCTGTAGGCAATGAATCAAGTTTAATCTCTGCTTGATATATTTCTATCATCAAAGTCTTCATGGCTTAATAGTCCTTAATGTTATGTCTGGGGCTTTTATGGAGTTCACACGACATCTTTTTGCTACCCTTGTTTGTTGTTGATGATGTTTGTGAGGAGAAGTCCTTGGTTGTCAGTTTTCCACCAAATTTTCTACCACCTTCACTCTTTGATTTGTTGTTTGAGAAATAACCCATCTTCCCCTTTTGTTTGAATTTTTATTCTATCTTCACTGCGTATTTGAAGACACTTCCCAAGGTCTCGATATGTAGGAAATCCATCTTTGTCTGGATATATCGATGAATCCCACTATGATACTTCAAGACCCGATGTTTTTTTGTATGAATGATTTTTAACTTTGCTGAAAGTCCATGGAAAGCATTAGTATAATCTTGAACAGATTGGTCCTTCTTTTGTTGAAGTAATTTCCACTGTATGTACTTCTCCTCATATTAATCTTCAGGGTAGTATTCCTCAATGTATTCCACGAATTCTCCCCATGTGGGATTATCATCCATCACTGATGGGTTGAAATATTGGCCTCTTTTTATGTTGTTTTTATATGCTTTCAGACTTTTTCCATATGATCCTACAGACACTTTTCCAACATGTGTGGTTGGGCCTCCATCCTCCCCCCCGGAAGAAGCTTGATGCCAATAAAGACAATCTGGGATTGAGCAAAGAAAGACTTGGCGGGATTGACAGCAAGACCATGGTGTTGACAAATAGAGAGGAATTGACGAAGATGGTCAAGATGGTGAGGCATATCCTGGCTGAAGACAAGAATGTCATCCACATAGGGTTGGATAAATTTGGCGTATGGTCAGAATATGACATCCATTTTTTGCTGAAAAATGGAAGGAGTGGTTTTAATACTGAATGGGAGAACAGTCCATTCATACAGACCTTGAGGAACAGAAAAGGCTGTCTTATAGTAATCAGCACTTTTCAGGCCAATTTGCCAAAAACCCTTGGTGAGATCAAATTTAGAATAGACATGGCTACCCTGGATAATTTGCCAGATATGATCTTTACTAGGCAGGGGATGTCTATTGTCAACAAGACATTCATTTAACGGCTTATAGTTAACCACTAGCCGTTTTTCAGGGAGTTCGTTACCATTTTCATCTACTTTTGGTACATACATTGCATGGCAGGAAAATGGTGAGTCAGAAGATTGAATAATCTTGAGCCTTTCAAGTTCTGCAACTTATGTTCTGCAGGTTAACACTTCAGATGAACTCATGAGAAAATAATTAGCTTTAGCTTTAGGCATGAGCTCATTACCTTGAGGATCTTGTTTGAGAGGGAGATCACAATACAGGTTCCTTTTCTGCTTCTTTAAATCTTTGGTCATGACTGTGTCAGCAAAAGCAGCTTTGATTTCAGAAAGAGATTCCTGACCTGTATCAATTTGATTGGCCAACCAGACTGTATTAACTGGTTTCTGTTTCTTTTCTTTGTCCAGCTTTGTGGTGTAAGCTAGATCTTGATAAAGCCGGGGAAGCTGATATGTTCCTCTGATTATGATGAAATCAGAGTCAATTGTAAAGGGTTCCCATTCTTGAATAGCTTTACTTCCTATTACACCATCATAACCTTCAACTTCATATTGCACAAAGAAGAGATTATCCGTAAAACCATCAAATCCTATTTGAATAGGGGCAATACAGAATGAAGAACTATCTTCTTTTTCAGATTTCCCAAAGGTAATTCCTGTAGTGCCTTCCATCCAGGCATCTTTTGGAAAAGCATTATATCTAGCAATATTTAAGTCTTCTCCAGTATCAATAAGAAATGCTAGAGGGTATGCCATTATACTTGGGAAGTGGATGGTTAGGATAATGCCAGGGCATGAAGTGGTTGGTTTCGCAGTCATTTTATAGGCTTTCATCTGACGGCTGCTTGATCCTTCTTCATAGATCATTGGTGGCTCTTCGACTTCTTCTTTCACAGCATGAATAATGAGAGGACTATACGGCCTTTCTTCACAGAACAGTTGTTCTTCTGTAAAAGAGGCTTGAGCGGGCAGCTGTACAGAACCAACAACATTAAACTGGCTGACAAACTTATCAAGTTCAGGTGCTTTCTCCATTTCTTCTGTGAGGTAGAAATTTTCTTCATCATCAATTTCTGAAATTTCTGCCTGAGCTTGAGTAATAACCTTTTCAAGGAAGGCTTTCCTATTTCTTCGCCAAATGCGTCTTGCCATGCTACCAGGAGAGGGGGCATCAATTGAGGATCATTGATCCATTGGGGCTATTGGAGGCCTAGGAGGCCTAGGAAACCAGGGCGACGACCTGTATCCATGTTGGATCTCTGTAGGAGCCACTGGGGTCTGGATTGGAGGTCTCCAAACTGGAAGTTTGGGTCCGTGACCTCGGCCACTTTCAATATTAGGCTGAAGTAAGAAATACTTTCTTGATTTAAGTTGATCCAACTTGGCAGTCAACTTTTTCCATGTTTCTTGTCCCATATCCATAGTCTGGAGACGAGACTTGATCTAGACAATGTCTTCAATTACCTTGTCTAGTTCAGCACGGGTGTCCCTTCGAAGCATTTTACAATAGAAGGAGACTTTCAAATCCTCATCAAAGGATTGAACTTCTTTGGTCATCAAATTGACCTGAGCTTAAACTTGTTCTTGAGCTGATTCATATTCTTCAGACTCGGATTCAGATTCTGTACTGAAGAGAATTATATCCTCTGAGTCTGATGGATAAGCATTGATGAATTCATATTCAGCATTTTCAACTCCTGCTTCGCGGGCTGCACGAACTTTGCCTTTACCCTTTTTCTTCTTTCTGTCTGGGCACTTATTTGCAAAATGATCCCCTTTGCAAATATAGCAGGTAGGCTTCCATTTTTTAGAGTCCTTTTTTCGCTTATCTCTTTTCCTGAAGTATCCTTTCTTCTTGGGATACTTATTCTTAAACTGCTTTCTTTTCTTCTTGTGAGACTTCTCAGAACTGTCACAATTATAACAAGAAGATTTTCCCTTTTCAGGGAATTGATTAGAAGGCATAATCTGGTAACAGACAAAGGAGGAAAGTAAAGGCTGTACCTTTTTTATTTCCTTCTTAGCTTTTCCCTCTTCACAGATTTCCTCATTAATCTGTGTTAAGAATTGAACTAACTGTGGATAGGTTAGTTCTTTCATTTCTATATTATCAACTACCAGATTGTCAAGAACCTTTTTGTGATAGAATTCTCCTATCACAGTACCAAAGCTTTTTAGAAAAGTTGTGAACATGAATTCATGATTCTGCTCACGGCCTGATAAGTAGAAATTCTCATATTGGACATCACAATACTGTTTGAAATATTTGAGGTCCTTACATTTACCTTTGATGAACTTGTTGTAGGCCAACTTTTCTCTGGTGTTTGTTTTTCCAACAAACAAACGTGTCAACTGAGCACAGACTTGATCTGTACCTCTGTCTAACAGACTTTCTCTGTAAGCATCATCTAGTCGATCCTAGACATGTCGTGCAATGCCGGTCATGGCATTCAGAGCCTGCTTTATCACCTGCTTTTCATCTGCATCAGCATTAGTGGACATATAATTTGTTATCCAGGCTCGCATTGCATCTATACCTCTTGTATTTTCAATATCTTCAAAATGATCAAAATTAACAAGGGGAGGTGTATCAGCTTTTAGAGTTTGAATATTCTTGAATGGATCAACAGGGTTGGATCCATTAGGATTAGTACTAGAACCACAAGCCATTTGAAACTTTCCTTTGGCTTGTTCTTCTGGAGTGGTATCTCTCAGATTTCCTGTGGAGGGATCATAAACCTTTTCAATCACAGGATGCCTAACTGTAGTCTTTAGCTTAGGACCTTCATACTGAGCCTGTAGAAATCCCTTTGCACTCGAAGGGAAATTCATGGTTTTCACAGTCTGCTGCTGTCGAACAGTATGGGTCATGAACTGAATAGTCCGAGATTCTTCTTGAAGGGCAGACTTTATATCAGAGCATTCTGACTTGATGGAATCGCTCATGAGCAGTTGTGATTGTGCAACTGAATGAACTTCTTCCGAAACCTCAGTAAGTTTCTGGCTATTATGCTTTACATGGATATTTGTGGTGTTCAATTGAGATCCAAGCACATCACAATCTAATTTCACTTCACTTCTGACTCTTTGCAGAAGTTCTCTCTGTTGTTCCAAAGATCATTGCTGAGCAACCCACTAGGTTTCAGCTTGACTTTTGAACTCATTATACTGGGCTTTGAGTTCCTGGAGATCTTTGTTAACAGAGTTCATCCATTGATCTGTGAGACGCTTTTCCAAGCGTTCAAGAGTGGAGATTAGAGAATGAAAATTCTCTTGAGCACTAAGGCGTGCTTTCTCAGCCTTGACTCCTTCGATCTGATGCCAGATCTTTCTATCCTCAGCAAGGAGAATGGATTTCCTAAGACATAGGTTTGTCCAGTTAAGCAATTTGCTTTGGCTGGTACCTTGGGAACTCTCAGCAATAGGAAATAAATGCAGAGGCCAAAAGTCATCTTTATAGGTTCCGGTTGTATCAAATAGAATAAAATCCTGAAAGGGTGGAATGGTACCGGGAACTAGACAAGGACCTGCAGGAGTGCTTATAGCTTTTTCATGGGATTCAGAGATATCCTGTTCAGGCATAATGGCTTGTCGGGCTGAAAACATTCAGACATGGCCGGTTTTAGGAGGAAACATGAAGGAACAGTCTTCACATCTATACAACCCATTATCTAATTCAAAAAACTTTTTATGGGTGCAGGATAAACTGGGAGGAACGGCTGAGGCTATTGAACTGCTAGGCTTTGCAACAATAGGGATTGTAAAAAAACTTTCAAAACCCTTAGAGGGTTGTAATCTAACACTCTGGGAATGCGGAAGAGAACTCACAGATGGACCAGGTTGATTATAATTAAAAACTTCTTCTGTTCTCATAGAAGGTATAGTGCGCAAGGTAGACTGGTTGCCGGATGAGAATCTGATTACTGCCTGATCATCTATTTCTTCAATTGAGATGCCTCTCAATTGTGGTTGTTTCTCATTTTCTGCTTCTACTTGACTGTTACTATCCCAAAGGTCTAATGCCCATTCTTCAGGCATTTTGATATCCTTATGCTTAACTATTTTGGGAGCAGTCAGTTGTGTGCTGTCACTGGAAGATGTCCAGATGGTGGAAAGCCCTTCTAAGCCTTGGGCTTTTCTGGGATTAATCATTAAGGGTATGACCTTATTATACAATCTATAGTGAACCAGAAATGTCAGGGAATGGTCGACAAACTTCTTCTTCATGAAGAGATTCATACTCTTGAAGTTATATTCAAGAACATCTTTGAGGTTTCCATCTTTTAGACTAACAGGGAAGTCTAACAGGCAATCTACATAGATTGGACCTTTGGACATGGAATCACAACCAGCACCAAGGAGGGAATGAGACAGTTTATAAAAATGGGCATCTTTCAACATCATCATGACGATGATTGGTAAGCCTTTTCTATAATGGCCACAGATTCCTATTCTAACATAGGATAGATGCATAAACTGTGGGTTATCAGGACTAGCTAAGGCTTCTTTCTGAAACTTTGAAACAAGGGCATCTGAGAAAATATTTAATTTACCCTTACTACCACCTGTAACAACATGTTGCAGAGTGGCTACATGACAACGTTGCGAAGTTTTATAACCAAACCAATTCTTCAAACCTTTATTCTTATTAAACATATCTATAACACCACTAGGTACATCCTTATAGATATCAGAAGATTTAATCTTAGGCACACGAAATTCCTTATCAGGAAACTGATTACTAGCAGAAACTTCATCTAAAACATTACTACTAGACTCAGGAGTAGAAAATGAACTTTCATTATCAGCAAAGAAATTGGTGAACTTAACTTCTGTGTTGCGATCTGCGGTAAGGTCACTGCTTTCCATACCCAAACCGGAAGTGCTTGCTCTATCCATTCTGCGCTCGAACCTACGCTCAAATCTGCGCTCGAAATACAAATTACTGCCTCTAATCTGCCCTAACGCAACAAGCTTAAACGGGACTTACACCACGAGGACTTACAACAGGATTCTGGTTTGTATGAGCAATACAGAGAGCTATATAAGGAGCAATACAGTGAATAGTATAATGCAACTAACTGATTTGACAAAAGTGTACTTGTACATATGCTGAAGAATTTGACAATCTTGAAATTTTGATTCAATTTTGATATCTGCACATACACCTTTGCCGTTGATGTCAAAGGGGGAGAAGAAAACTAGTGAAAAATGGGCAAACACCTAAGGGGGAGAAGAAAAACATAGTGTATATAATAAGGGGGAGCAGATAAGCATTTTTCACTAAGTGTTGCCATCAATGCCAAAGGGGGAGATTGTTGGCAAGAGACACTGCTCTGATGAATGTTGAATGTTGTCATTGATGGCAACAAGGAAAAGGGTTTCTACAGGCATAGCTAAAAGACTTTACTCTGGAAGAATAAATGACTAAGTATGAGTAGTATACATTATACAAAGTAAGTGACAGTGTTTGAGATGGTATGCCTCCACCATTAAAGATATTTGTATACAATTCAGGTATGGTGTTCATAACTACCTAGTGATCATATGTTTCAGTATTCCAGTCCTAACCTCCTCCGGAAGTCATATGGTGAAATATCTAAGTCTAGGTGAACAGAGTCAAGTCAGGAATAGTGCACAGTACCAGAGTAAAAGGGTCTACATTCCTCTGCTATGGCATATTTTGTCTTGTGGTTCTGAAGGTATGCTAAGAGGTCAATGATGAATGTTGGATATGATTTTTAGAGTCTCATATGGTTTGCAATGGAAGTTATGATGTGACAGTTGAATTGGTCAAGTGTGTTCTTAAGGAACAAGATGACAGGCATGTTAGATCTATATGCGGAGAAGATATATTGTTTGAACAATCAATCTAAGTAGTTGAATGATTGATGCCGACCTGTATGAAGACTATTGTATGTTTGTTTGGGTCCGCATTCTTGTTTGAGCACAAGATCAAGCTGACAAGGTACAACACTTGTATACATGTTTCATGTCTAGGTTGCTGACCTGATTGTGAGATGAATCTTATTGCAGATATATATATTCAATGGATTTCGATGTTGGAGGTACGAACATGTGGGAATAGTGTGTGAATTTGATATGTGATTAATCTAAGGTAGTTTGTAGAGCAGTAAAGGATAATAAGGGCAGAAAATAGAAGCATATGTGAAGCAGAGCAGAAAAGCAAGGTAGGAAGGATGAAGTCCTTTGAATCTATATACTGAGCTAATTGGTACTGCACCTTAGCATTTTGTAGATGCACCAATAGCAATCATCTCTTGGCAGTGAGTCAATCCTTCTTCTATCTTCTCTTCTATTTGGCAATGAGCATTTCTTAGGATAGTGAGTCCTTGGGCAATGAGCCCTAAGGTAGTGAGCCTTCATGTAATTCGGTATTGCTATCATAATATATTGTGAGCTTTTCCCTTTTTGGGTTTTCCACGTAAATCCTGGTGTCTATGTGTTATGAATTTATGGTTAATCTTCTTATGTTTACTTTGCTTTCAAGTTATTGAAAATTTGGTAAATGGATTAATAATACTATGAATGAAAAGTTTATCAGAATACTGATTCACCCCCCCTCTCAGTATTCTTTGTATTCAATAGGCATGCCTCCTTCTCTTCTTTTTTTTGGATTGAAGATCTTTTACTATATATATTAATAAAAAACAAGAGTACATCATACAGTGATCAAGGTGACCACCATACACCAGTGTATTTATAGCTTACAATCCAAAAAGGGGAACCTACTATAAGATTGTGCTTCAATAATAGGTTCAAATAGAAGTACTGCTCAACAAGTACTGATTGCATTTATGAGGTACTGAATATATCAGATCAAAAATAGTATGTAAATGAAACTATTTAAAATAAACTGGTAAGAGACTACTATTGTTCCATTGTATCAAACCCAAGTGTATTAAGTAGATCATCCCTATCCTACCCTGCATTGTGATAGTTCCAGTCATCTCTTGGCAGTGAGTCAATCCTTCTTTTATCTTCTCTTCTATTTGGTAGTGAGCATTTCTTAGGACAGTGAGCCCTAAGGTAGTGAGCCTTCATGTAATTCAGTATTGCTATCATAATATATTGTGAGCTTTTCCCTTTTTGGGTTTTCCACGTAAATCCTGGTGTCTATGTGTTATGAATTTATGGCTAATCTTCTTATGTTTACTTTGCTTTCAATTTATTGAAAATTTAGTAAATGGATTAATAATACTATGAATGAAAAGTTTATCAGAATACTGATTCACCCCCCCTCTCTGTATTCTTTGTATTCAACAAGCGTGCCCCCTTCTCTTCTTTTTTTGGATTGAAGATCTTTCACTATATATATTAATCAAAAACAAGAGTACATCATACGGTGATCAAGGTGACCACCCTACACTAGTGTATTTATAGCTTACAATCCAAAAAGGGGAACCTCCTATAAGATTGTGCTTCAATAATAGGTTCAAATAGAAGTACTTCTCAACAAGTACTAATTACATTTATGAGGTACTGAATATATCAGATCAAAAATAGTATGTAAATGAAACTATTTAAAATAAACTGGTAAGAGACTACTACTATTTCATTGTATCAAACCCAAGTGTATTAAGTAGATCATCCATGTCCTGCCCTGCATTGTGATAGTTCCAATCATCTTCAAACTATCTAGTGTTCCCAGAGGTCTCTGTCCTTCTATCCTATTGTGGTGAAGAAGTCTGCCAATCATCTTCATCAATGGTTTCATCCAATTCAGTACCATCATATTCCAGGTTGGTCTTGATGAACTTTTTCTTGACTTTGTCCTATTTGGCCTACCCCAAATTGTCCATACCTCTCATACAGTCCATGTTGTCACTGATTTTGAAGGAGTGCACATCTTTAGTTGCCTCTGTGGGGTGATACAGTTCAAGAGTTCTACTGTTCCCATAGAAGTTATGAGAAGTGATTTCCCTTTATCTCTGATCTTGGTTCTCTGTCCACTCCAACTAGTGTAGTCTGCAATATTTAGTTTGAAAGTCTATGTACTCTCTAAGGAATCTGTCTTGCATCCTACTCCAACTTTGGTGCCCAAAATTAGCTTTCTAAATGTCTTGTTTATACATCATTACCTCTCCATTCATTATCTCATTATATTTGTCCACCAGAATCTCCACTATCATCATTACCTACTTAATCAATTTCAAGTTTGTGAGTTTAAAAGACAATTGAGTGACCTCTCATTACCTTGAAACCTCTCATCATTTTTCATCTTCCACAAAAACCATAGGATCACTATAGATAAGGCTAGCCAGAGAAAATTAAGTTTATTGTTTAACCCTTTGACAAAACCACACAGTATTTCTTTCCAACTAATAACATTCCCAAGTTCTCAGTTTGCCACATTACCCATAAAAATAGCCCAGTGGATTTTGCATAAACACAATAAAAAAAACATGTTGATAGTTTTCCTTTACATTACACAATGGACAGACATGGTTATCCATTCCTAAAGCCAATTTTTTAAGTAAGAGTAACCATCTAAAGCTTCCCTTTCCAGGTTCTACACTTCTAGACCAAAAACATTCAAAGGCTTTGGATAAGGTTTTATGTTCTAGTTTATGGAACCAGACTAAGTTAACATGCTTAAGGACCGCTAGAGGATTGACCATCATTTTATACATTTTCTTTGAGTTCACATCTTGAAGATTGGTTCCATCTATCCACTTGATCTTCCTAATGTAGTCCGCCCCAAGAAAGGATACTTCTTGGGGGAGCCTACACAAGAAAGAGCTAGAGATCACAGAGAATGTCCTTTTTTTCATTCCAGTCAGACTAAATTCTTGTTCAATCTATTCCCAATTTTTGGCTCTACTGCCATCAAACAAGTCACTAAAATACTTTAGACCTTTACCATGTCAAATCTTAGTTGTGCACCCTTGCAAAAGGGCAAGAGGTTTATCTTTATGAACTACATTCCACCAAATTGATATGTGTCCTATAATTATTCCTTTTTCAATATCATATGCCCTGCCATTATCAATTACAGTTCTAGCTTGCTCCCAAGCTTTTCAGATGTTGTTAAAGATAGTAGAACCCATAGCTTAACTTTGAAGATCCCAAACAAAAAATCATGCAAATGAGGACCTTTCCATGCTCTAGCCTTGAGAGATACAAAATTACAAATATTATTTCTAACTAGAATTTTCCATGGCTCCTCTCCCTCTAAAGACCTGACTATCCATTTTGTAGTCAAGGCTATACCCTAAATTTTTAGGTCCTTCAATCCCAAACCTCCCTGTTATTTCCCTAGACAGCACCACTCCTAGATTTAACTGCATGCTTCTTTCTAGCATCTTCACCATCTTTTGAATAACATTAGATTGATAATTTTGGAAAAACCAC
This sequence comes from Cunninghamia lanceolata, assembly GCA_027924645.1. Taxonomy (NCBI): domain Eukaryota; kingdom Viridiplantae; phylum Streptophyta; class Pinopsida; order Cupressales; family Cupressaceae; genus Cunninghamia; species Cunninghamia lanceolata. The sequence continues at coordinate 24,270,010 of BSBN01000582.1, forward strand.
ATAGAAGAGTAATAGACAGAGTAAGCTGATAGGATCTTTTGGCAAACCTGAACCCTTCCAGCTAAGGACAAGAAGTGCCTATTCTAGTTGTTCAATTTCTTTTCAATTTTAGAGTAAAGCCATTCCCACATAGCTTTAAAAGAAGGAAGCACTACAAAAGGTATCCCCAAATACCTCACTTTCTTAGAAGGACCCCCCAACTCCATTTATTATTGTCCCACCAGCTCGGAACCTCCTCATTCCAGCTTAACATAATAGATTTAGAGGCAGAAATTTTTTCTCCAGAGGCTAGATAGAAGACCTCCAACCTATTCTCCAAGTTCCTCATATTCTCCTCCTCAATCTTTGGAAATAAGGCAGTATCATCTGTAAACTAGACATTCGATAAAATATCTTCATTGGGTAGAGCTATCCCATTCACTTGACCTCTTAGTCTATCAGTTCTTAACAGATAAGATAAATCTTCAAAGGAAATTTCAAATAAGGCAGGGGCAAGCCTTGCCTAATGGACCTCCCCATATTGAAGGGTAAGGACAATGAACCATTTACCTCCACCTATGCAGAAGCATCCCTAAATAGCATCTTAACAATATCACAAAAATATGTGGGAAAACCAATGGTTTCTAGCATCATTATAATGAAAGACCATTCTATTCTATCATGGGCCTTTTCAAAGTGAAGAAGAAGAATACCAGCTTCTTGCCTAGATTCTCTGGCCCAATGCAATGCTTCCCAGCTTGTAATAATATTCTCAAGAATATATCTGCCCTTTATAAAACCTAACTGTGTATTGTTGATAAGCTTGGGCAGAATATCCCTCAACCTTAAAGCTAAGACTTTGGCTAGGATTTTATAAGACACATTCAATAGGGTGATCGATCTCCAATTTCTCATATTTGTTCTATCACCATCCTTAGGCAGAAGCCTTATAATGCCTCTATTGATCTCTTTCCCTAGGGATCCTTTGGCTATTGCTTCTTGATATACCTCAAGTAGGTCATCAACCACCCAATGCAGGTGAGCCTTGTAGAACTCCACAAGGAGCCCATCAGCCCCAGGAGACCTGCCATCCCCCATGGAATTGATGGTAGCTTCAATTTCTACTTTGGTTATCTTATTCTCTAATTTTTTTTGCATCTCAACATCTATTTTCTTTTTACAAATCCTTTTGCACAGCTCTTGAGCCTCTCTACATATTTCATTATTATCTTCTACTTTAAACAGGTTCTCATAGAAGCTCCTAAACAAGTTTCTTTTATGTCACTATCAGATTGCCAAAGAGTGCCTCCTTCTAGGATTGGACCTATGTTTTCTTTCACATTTTTAAACTTAAGTAACTCAAAGAAGTACTTGGTGCCCCTATCCCCATCTTCTAGCCAATTTAATTTAGCCCTTACCTTTGCCCCTTGGACTTTCTTGACTTGAAGCTACCTTAATCTATGCTTAACATCTCCTAATTTATCTACCAACTCTAGCAGGTGAGGCTCTCTCTGAATTTCCTCTTCAATTTTTAAAAAGTCTTCCTGGAGCCTAAGTTCCAACTTTCTCCTATCTAGGGCAAACTTTTTGCCAACTGTTTGGCACAAGGTTTTGCAAGAGGTGGCCAAGTTAGTCCAATAAGCAATTGCACTTCCATTTCTGTCAAGGGCTTTACTGATCTCTCTCAGAGATCGAATACCATCCAAACAATCTTTATCATGTAAAAGCTTACAATTTAATTTGAAATTAGAATCCCTTTTAGCTTTCACTGAAAAGCATTGGTTTTTTACAAAGATAATTGTTTTGATTGGGTGATGATCTAATAGGGCATTTGGAATGACTTGAACAACATTGTTACAATCAGAGTGTAGAAATTGAAAATAATCCTTATTTGCATAAAATCTGTCTAGCCTACATTATATTCTCTTTTTATCCTTTTGACTATTAAACCAAGAAAACCAAATGTCAAAGCTCTGATCTTTTTGTCCAGCTAGAGGATCATATAAGTTTAGCAATTTCTTCATTCTATCCCAAAGGTATTTTTCATTTCCTTTCCAATCATGCTTGATCCCTCTTGACTTATCATCTTTGTGCCCATATTGAAATCACCCCCAACATCCAGAAAATTTTAGGAAGCTCATTTGACATCCACTTCCACAATTCTGCCATGTAGCCATACTCATTTGGAGCATAAACAGAACAGAGCCCAATTTTAACCTTATCAATTTCACTTGTATGACCCACAGACACCTTTTGCAAGGGGAGAAGCCGTGCAGAGAAATAAATTTATTCCAGTTTCTATTTATTAGCATGGAAACTCCCCCATTACCTTTATCATGTTTAGAGGAAATGGCAATTGAGTCTTTCCAAATGAATCTTAAGTTATTTTCCAACTAGAAACTCACTGCTTTGACTTCTTGCAACATTAGAACATCAATCTTCTTATTTTTGTTACAAAAATCTTTCACAACATATTTCCTATTAGAAGATTCAAGCCCTCTCACATTCCAACTATAGTAGTATAACTCAATCATTGCAAATCTGCTTATTCAGAGTTAGGTTTGTTCCCTTTATAAAGTTTATCAAAACATTTGGGCATTAGTTCCTCTTTGCCCTTTTTACTAGGTTTTGCAGAGCTATTAGTTCTGTTATATTGCTTCATCTTTCTACCTTCCTCATCCTTCTTAGGGAAAGGTTCTTTGTTTTGGAAGCTACTAGCCTCCCCGGGTTCATTATCCAATTTGGAGTCACAGCCTTCTGCAAGGAAGAGGCTACCAGCACAAAGGCCACTCACAGTTAACCCTATCTAGGCTCTACTGTCTTCTTAACACTGAATTTTTCCTTTAATATGTCAAGCTTCCTCATTTGTTCTTTGGCCATAATTTCTCTTATTTTATCAAGCGCCAATTATTGAGCATTTTTTTTTAAACTAACTTTACTTTTGTTCATCTCATTCTTGTCAATTGGCTTATCAAAATCTTTATTGTTATCATTTATGGTGCTAATCTCATCTTTAGAGCTATGAATATTAGGTAATATACTATCTTCTTCTTTATCAATACTTGGGTTTTCATACATAATAATACCATTCCCCAATAGGGATCTTTTATTAGGGTTAGGAGCATATGTTAACCCAGCCCTAGGGCAGGCAACATTATCACTCTTATCTTCATTAGAGGCTTATAAATCTTCTAATGCACATTCTTTAGGGGATTTTAAAGTGGCCTCAATAACTATAGTAGATACAGACTCTTCCTTTGAGGCACTGCCCATATTAAACTTATTAGCACCATTGTGCTCACACTCGAGCTGCATAGACACATCCATATCAGAAGGAAGGCTATCCAGCCCCAGAGGGTGAGAACAATGCATAACATCATTCTTTTCCAACACAGAAGGGAGAATAGCTTCCATATTTTCAAGGGAAGCACTAGATTCCCCCTTACCATTTTTATCCACTTTTTTATCAGACATGTTGGCATCAATTTGACCCCCTTCTTTGGATTTTCTTTTGATTAAGACTGGACAATCCTTTTTTTGGTGACCTTCCATTTTGCATAGAAAACAAGAGTTCAAACCCCCTAGCCCGACAAGTTCACATTGAATTCTTTTATCATTCTAACAAACTTCAATAATTTCAGGAATAGCAGCACCAGTTTTCAAAGCAACAAGAACTCTTGCATTCATATGAGGTAGGGAAACCCTAGTCTCATCAATCCTCAGGACTTTCCTGATGGGTTCTATCATCTGTGGCAGGAAACTCCATATTTGTTTGGGTACATTTTTAATAATAAACCATTTTGGGATTATGCAGAACAAGATTTCATTGTGGGTAACATTTGGTGCCCAAGGAAAGGTTGTAAATAAAGTTTCGCCTATATTCTAGAAGCTCCTCTCCAAGACTCTTTTCTGCATGTTATGGGATCTCAAGAAGATGACAAATAAACCAGGCTTGACCATTCTATAGAAATAAATCTGAATCCCTAGTTTTTTTCCCCAAACTGAGCCCAACTAATTATCAAAAAACCTTCTTGAAGGAAGTTTATCAACATTCAAGCACACAAAGAATATTGCAAAAATTTTAGCCTAGACTCTTCGGCTGATAAAGCTTTTTTCATATCACTATTTGGATTGAAGAGAGGATCCTAGGTGAACAGAAGTCCTCACATTTCTTTCCTCTGACTCTTTCACCTCCTCTCTCCTATCCATCAGGGATTCCACAGTCTCCTCTGAGTGAATCGTCGAGCTCAAAGCCTACATTTTGAGGTGGTGCTTTGGCATCCTCGGAGCGTAGGGCTTCACTATGAGATTTTGGGGTTTCCTCTAACCCATCAAGTGTGTTGGAGTCAAGATCTTCTGGCTCCTCCATTAATCCACTTAACACCAACAATAACTCCTAGAATAAATGAAGTGTCCTTCCTCTGGTGGCCTGAGGGCATTGGGACTCGAGGGTACGGGTGCTGATGTCACAAATCCAGGCAGGAAATGAATTTGAAATGCATACAAAAATTAAAATTTTATAAACACAGCATAACATAGTCATATGAAAGAAATAAAACAATAAGACCAATGAAGACATAAAACCCTCAAAAATTAACTATGCTAGCCAGATTATATAGAGAAAACTATGGTAAAATGCAGCAGATTTGACAAATGAAAGGAAATGAAGTACAGAGAGGCCACTACCAGTGGATCATGGAGGGTCAAGAAACCCTTGAAACACTAGCAAATCCCCCCTTCTCTTCTTTCCCTTTGCTTTGTACTTTTTTTCCTTAGCCGATTCACCCTTAGTTGGCAAACCGACGAATTGGCGAACCTACGAACCAAAGGTTCGCCAAACTAAAATTTTGCCGACTAAGGCAAAGAAAGGGCAAAAAACTTGGAATTTTCAGGGATTTTTTCTAGGTTTTTTGCTAAGGGAAACTTCTTTCATTTCAAGTGTCTCAAGTTGGATATTTTTGATGGAAGAAGGGATTTTTTGGATTATTTTCGCCTAGGAAAAATATGATAACATAACCCAAATACCAAGGAAAAAATGTAGAAGCCCAAGATTGATCATATCAAATTACTCCAACAATGCTCTCTAAACATCCTAAATCATGGAGGTGGAACTTCCCATTAGAATTAAGTCATTTAGTATAAAACAAGTATCAAAAGATCCTCTCCATGTCTTTGAGTGTAAACTTTCATATTAGAATGGTAGTGTGAGAAACTAGAAGCAAGAAAGAAGCTATCCATCTTCTCATACCAAGCCTTGGGGGCTTGTTGAGACCATACAATGAATGATGAAGCTTACAACAAAGTGAAGAATCTTGCATAAAACCTAGAGGTTGCTCCATATATATATCTCTCGATGAAGATCACCTTGCTTGATGGCACTCTTCACATCCATTCGATAAACTGACCATCACTGTGATGTAACAAGAGAAAGTATAAGATGAACAAAATGCATCTTGGTTATAGAAGAAAAGGTCTCAGAATAATCAATGCTCTTAACTTTTGAAAAATCCTTAGCCAAAAGACATGCCATGTACTTATCAATGGACCCATTAGTTGCATATTTGGTTTTTCACAACCACATTGAACTAAGTTTCTTCCATTGGGAAGAGATATAAGATCCCATGTGTGATTTTTTGACGAAGAAGAATATTAGCAAGATAGATCACACTTTGACTGTCACAATAAATCGTAACTACACCCTATTTCAACCCAATGTTTGAACACAATCACTTTATCCAAATCGATTCTTTACAAGCATGAGTTATCACCATATACTCAGCCTCTATAGTGGAAAAAGTGACCACAACCTATCACTTACTCATCCAACTAATTGCACCATCAAATAAATTAAAAACATAAGCATTGGTGGATCATTTTCTATCAACGTCATCTGCCCAGTCTAAATCCACATAACCATGAATATCCAAGGAATGCTCATCTCCAGTACCGTGAAAACACAAGGAACACTCTGAGGTACCCCACAAATATTTGAAGATTCTTTTGATTGCATTCCAATGAATTCTTGCAAGATTAGATATGTATTTTTTAATTACTCCCACTACTTGGGCAATGTTTGGTCTTATACAGAACATAGCATACATTAAGCTACCTACAACACTTTGGTAAGGAACTCTGCTCATGTCTTCCATCTTTGAAGGGGATGTGGGACAATGTGTTATAGCTAACTTCGTACCCAATGTCACAGGAACACATTCGCATGTTAAACCTTCATAAAATTAAATTCACATACTTACTCTATCCTAGCCAAAGTTTTCTGTTTGGTCTATCCCTTCTGATATCCATCCCAAGAATGTGTTTCTCTGCACCAAGATCTGTCATTTCAAACTTTGTAGAGATTTGAGATTTATGTTCTGAAATCAAACCTTTTTTGCTAATAAAAGTGTCATCGACATATAAAGTAATAACAAGGAAGTGATCACCATCAGATTTATAATAAACACAGTGACTAGATTTAGAACGTTCAAACACTGAAATCAACACATATGTATCAAACTTTTGGTACCACACCCTAGGACTCTATTTCAAACCATACAAGGATTTCTTCAACTTACAAACCAAAGTTTATTTACGTTTAACCATGGAGTGCTTTAGTTGTGTCATATAAATGTCCTCCTCCAAGTCACCATGAAAGAATGTCATTTTCACATCCATTTTTTTGACCTCTAAGTCGTAAGATGTAGCAATAGATAACAAAAATCTAATGGATTTTATTTTTGCAAATGGGGAGAAAATCTCACCATAATCAACCCCCTCAACTTGGGAGTATCCTTTTGCAAACAATACCATTGTATTTCTCAATACTACCATCTGAACCAATCTTCTTTTTGAACACCCATTTGCATCCAATAGGTTTCCATCCTTCAAGAAATGGTACTAGGTCCCATGTATTATTCTTTTTCAGTGTCATCATTTCTTCATCCATGGCAATCCTCTAGGACTTTGCATCATTTTTACCTACTGCCTCTTGTACAGATCTTAGTTCATTGATGTTAGTATTCAAAGCAAAAATACACCTTCAATCTTCACGTGAAGATCCATACCTTTGTGGTGGTTGTCTATGCCTCAAGTACACCTTTGAACAAGTTGAGGTGGAGATTCTTCATCCTCTTTCAAAGATTTAGATCTTGATGAGATCTCCTCAACTTCTTGTTTATCTTGGGGCCTCAATTCAACTGTCTCAAGCATTGAAGGAAGTTGAATCACATCTTTCTTCTATTCAATTTTCTATGGTTCCAAGACAATGGAAGAAGGCTTAGTTTCTCTAAAAATAACACCTCTACTATAAATTACCTTCTATGTAAGTAGATCCCAAATCTTGTATCCTTTCACACCATAACTATTACTAATGAAGATACACTTAACAACCTTGTTCTCCAACTTTGTTTGCTTCTCCCTAGGCACATGTGCATATGCCTCACAACCAAAAACTCTCAGATGTCTTAGTGAAAGCTTATGGCCTAACTATGCCTCCATCAATGTCTTATCCACAAGTGTTGATGTAGGAGACGTGTTTAACAAGTACTAGGTAGTGGTTATAACTTTGACCCAAAACTTTTGTTCCAAACCAACACCACTAAGAATACTCCTATCATTTTCCATCAATGTCTTGTTCATTCTTTTTGCAACTCCATTCCACTAAGGAGAATATGGATTTGTCTTTTGTCTTAGAATCTTGCAATCCTTATAGAATTTATCAAAATATATAGAGCAAAACTCACTATCATTATTAGTTCTCAAACACTTTATTTTCTTTCTAGGTTGCAACTCAACCATTGCTTTAAATTCCTTAAAACAACTATAAACTTTAGATTTACTCTTTAAAAAATATACCCATGTCATTCTACTAAAATTGTCAATAAATGTAACATAATATGTAGACATAGAAATTGAAGGAACATCAACAAGACCAAATACATCAAAATGAATAAGATCCAAAATATCAAATGATATGTGAGAATTCAAGTAAAATTGAACATAGTTTTGCTTAATATAATGCTCACAAAAATCAAATTCAAGATAACAATTGACCAACCCATCAACAAGGTTTTTATTTTTAAGGTCTGTACAAAGTTGTAGAATTTTTCTTCTTCCTACCAATTATGAGTTTTATTCCGACAAATCTTAAAGTTAAACTATTATGGGTAAATTGAAGGTTGGTGATTTAGTTTAATTGCCAAATTCATTTTTTGGTAAAAGTCACAAAATCTAACATTTTTTTGGAGGAGAGCTATGGAAATATTAGTTTGGTGTGAAAGAGTGAAAATAGTTTTAATTGGTGAAGATCAAAGTTATCTAATCATTTATTTGGACGAAACACTCTCTATTGATGCTCTTTTCTACCGATTACCAACACCCTTCAACCTGTGGAAAATGGGAGCTTGCAAAGAGGATATTGCACAATATGGATTCGTTGAAAGAGTCCTAAAGTACATTGGAGCAAATGTAATTGATATATGAAACAACAATTTCTACAACCAGCATTAGGATCGTTCCAGCCTGTGTCAAAACGACATATTTTACCAAATCTTATGGTAGGGAGTTATTCAATTGACAGATGTAGTTGAGCCATGAACTTCGCCTTATTGGAAGCTGCTTTGGTGAATAGGTATGCAAAATGTGGAAAGCATAGACGAGGCATGCGAACTGGTTTTAGAATGCCTCAGAGTGATGTTACATAGTGATACTAGATATATACAAAGTGGATTTGTTGAAAAAGCTTTAGAAATCTCAAGCAATTACAATGAGCAGATGTAAATCCAAAACTGCGAGTGTCCTACACTCCCTACGCGCCTAAAATGGAGGTTTTTGAACAGGTCATGGAGTCCCATCCAAATCGAATGGGGATTTTTGCCAGATATTATGGTTGTAGGTGCGCTGGTAGAAATATATATAAAATGTGGTAACACTCACGATTCTTCACGGAATGTGATCTCATGGAAAAGCAACAATCACAAGATTTCTACAAAATGCATTTGTTTAAAAATGTAACGCCAAAGTTTACAACCTTCACCAACACAATTCCAGCCTGTGCCAAGACAAGAACAGCAACAATGCACTAATAATAGGATTTTCCACATATATTGGGATATGCACTAGTATATTTATATTTAAAAGAGTGCATATTTATATTTAAAAAAATATTCTTTTCCATAGTTTATTTGATTTCTCACTTTTTTTTCTTCCAATTTTTTTAATTTTTAATTTTTTTTTGGTTTGATATTTTTGGTGATTTAAAAATAAATTGATAATAAGAAAATCACTATAGAACCAAAAAAGAAATTGGAAAAAATAAAAAATAAAAACGGAAAAAAAAAAAAAAAAAAAATTAAAAATAAGAAAATATAAAAACTATGGAACAAAAAAAAATTGAAAAGAATAAACAATAAAAATAAAAAAGAAATTAGAAAAAATAAAAAATAAAAACCCATAGTTTATATTATATTTTATATTATTATATATTACTATATTATATCATATTATATTATTATATTATATTATATTATTTTATTTTATTTTATTTTTATTTTTATTTTGCATCTTCCCTACTTGCTTCCTTCAGTTTTTGTGATTTTCTCCATCTTTTTCCTCTTATAATGGTTTCCAATTTCTTTTTTAGTTTTTATTTTTTCTATTTTTTTTGTTTTTATTTTTTATTTTCTACAATTTTTTTTTTCCAATTTCCTTTTTGGTTTACATGAATTTATTTATTTAAATATTTTATGATTTTTGTTTACAGAATCTAAAATGCAAATTCAACAAAAAACGAATTAAATATTAGTTTTATTATATTAATGGGGATGGATGCATTCCTCCCATCTCATCTCTGGTGTTTGTGTGCCCCCTTGTTTTCGTCAATGGATTGTCCCAAGCATTTATGGTCTTTTCTATAGCCGATAGGCTTTTATATGTGAGCATTATAATGCTTGGAATTGTCTCACCCCATAAAATTCACGAGAAATTTTCTATAGTCGTCGGCGTATTCCTTGAACCTCCTATGGGTGCAAGTGCTAGTTATCTATAGCAATTTAAACCTCAAGCTTGATCTCTGAAAACGGTTCTAATTGGTCCATGGAATTTCATGGACTCAGTCTCAATTCTCCCTTCTGCCAACTTAGCAACTACATGGCAATTTCTTGCCTAATCGAGATCTCGAAAACTGCACATTATGAAACCAGGTTAAGGTGTAATCGGGGTATCTAAAATCCAAAGCTGCACATTACTATCTTTCATCTTAGTTTTTCACTTCATTTCTATGAGTATACACATAACAATATACACTATCAAATATATACATCTTACAAAAAGATACTTAATATAAATATACAATCTCTCATTAAAATTGGTCAACAAAGAATTACTTAATATAAATACACAATCAAATATTCTACCATTCAAAACCACAATCTCTCATTAAAATTGGTCAACAAAGAAATACTTAATATAAATACACAAACAAATATTCTACCATTCAAAACCACAATCTCTCATTGAAATTGGTCAACAAAGAAATACTTAATATAAATACACAATCAAATATTCTACCATTCAAAACCACAATCTCTCATTAAAATTGGTCAACAAATAAATACTTAATATAAATACACAAACAAATATTCTACCATTTAAAACCACAATCTCTCATTAAAATTGGTCAACAAAAAAATACTTAATATAAATATACAATCAAATATTTTACCATTCAAAACCACAATATCTCATTAAAATTCGTCAACAAATAAATACTTAATATAAATACACAATCAAATATTCTATCATTCAAAACTACAATCTCTCCTTAAAATTGGTCAACAAAAAGATACTAATGTACTTTCTAAATCTTACCTTATGATTGTTACCATTACTAATATATTGAAAGAGATTTCTCCACAATCTCTCCTTAAAATTGGTCAACAAAAAGATACTAATGTGCTTTCTAGATCTTGCCTTGTGATTGTTACCATTACTAATATATTGAAAGAGATTATTCAGAAATTGTTCATCAAAGAGATAACTTAATACACGTCAGAAGTCCCACTACAATAAAAATATACATAATAGCCTCTTTGTTCTATTATCTAAAATTAATTTGCATTGTAATTGCTTAATACACCTAATCCTAACTACAGGGTAGTCAATTACTTTGCAACTGGGAGATTTATCCATTTTGTTCTGCTCATCTTTGTGCTTAGTTATTTCTATTTTGAGTGGTGAACAATTAGTTATTTCTTAGATATGTCCTTATTTGGACTGCTTGTTGACAGAGTGACTGACCTTCGGCGTGCAAGAATTGTTTTCCCTGAAATGGGTTTCTGTTGTGAACAAAGAAAATAAATTAAGCTGTATTAGAGTAGTCCGTATTTTGTGACAATCATGGAGACAGTGAAAGCAATTTATCCACCCGCAATCTTAGAGAATTTTACTCCTGTACACGGTGTTGCACCCCTACGAAACTTTCAAAGATAAGTCTTGCATGCTTCGTCGTGTCCGTCTACCAAAGTGTTGCATGTATAAGCTGAATGTAATGATTATGGCCTTAATGTCTATCGAACTCTATAGCAGTTCAGAGAAGGTAATGTCTGGGTTTAAGTGATTTAGATGGCAGATGGAGGCTCCTCGTGTTCTAGGTGACAAGGGTAGTTCAAATGAGCGCTTGAACGAAGTATGAATAGCTTTAAGAGAGTCTAGAAACACTTTAGAGACAAGTGAAGGAAAAGAATGTTTAAATGATGTGGAGTATCTTAGAGTCCAGTAATCTTGCATCACCCAAAAATATTTCTTTAATGTTTTTTTATTTTTTGTGAATTTCTTTTGTTTCTTATTTTTGCTGCAGGTCTGTTTTCAGCTCCTCTAACTGTACATACAGAGTTATTGAAAAAAAAAATTGGTACTGCATATTACTTACGAAGCATTCAAATTGTAATCGAAGTATCAGAAGTGGACTTTGAACATGTCTAGTTGTCAAATCTAGTATTTTGTTCCCTTATTGTATGTTGCGACGTATTCTTATACCAAAAGGGACTGATTTAGGACTATGTGCCAATATGTTTGAATTGCACACTAAATTGTAAGGTCATATATTTAAGTATTGGTCCTAGGGAGGTTCACCGTGGAAGCCATCAAATTTCAAAACTGGTATCTTACCACACCCATGTTGAAGGGGGTCATTTTGCAAGCATCAAGGGCATTGTACTATACTTTTTGTTGGTGTTCTTACTACAAGAAGGAATATTTATAAGGTGGCAATTCTTTTAAGGAAGGCAGCAGAGGCAAGCAAGATAGAATAGATCATAGATCAAAGATCTAAATTAGTGGTAGATCTTGGCATGTATTTTTCAGCTAATTATGATGTCATTCTTGGCAGTGAACAAATACAAATAATCTGATGTTCTATGCCATCTTGTTCTTTGTTCTTTCATAAGAATTTAGCTTAAGGTACTTTTGCATTGAGTTTTCAATTTCTATGTTTGGGTTCTATGCCATCTTGTTCTTTATTCTTTTATAAGAATTTAGCTTTAAGTTGTGTACTTTTGCATTGAGTTTTCAATTTCTATGTTTGGGTCGCTTGGATAGATATTTTTTTATTAGACCTTTTATGACTACATAAATTGGTATTAGAGCCTAATTTGTTTCTAGGTTGTTGAAAGGTTAGTGATAACCCCATAGTAGAAGCTTGTGCATTGTTCCATAGGAGAAATGGCTCATTGAAGAAGAGTTGGTGGGAATCAAAGAGGACAACATGATAATGAACTCACTACAATGATGAGAGCTATGCAAGAAAGGCTCAAAACCCTTGAGATTGAGCAAGGGTGAGCAAGAGTTATGGCAAAAGTTGTTAATGATGATAAAAGACCAGATCAAGAACCACACATGTTGAAAATGCTTCGAGTTCTAATGATGAACTAAATGCAGAAGGTAAATTTGTTATAGCATTAGTGAGAGCAAGAAGTAAGCCAAGATTTGATCTCCCTTGTTAGTTTTCATCCTAAAGTTCTATTGAATTGGAATCGAGATTTGAGAAATATTTTGAGTTTTGAGCCTATTGAAGACTCAAAGAGAATCAAGTATGCAACCACCAAGATGAAAGGGTATGTTGCAAAAAGATCGGGTAAAGAAGAACAAGTTGAAGATCTTTAAGTAGATCAGATGGTTGTAAAGTTAAAAGGAAAGTTTTTGCCTACCAACTATAATTTGAAGTTGTTCAAAAAGTTTCAAAATTTGCAACAAAGAGAACTGTCTGTGAAGGAGTGTACCAAGGAGTTCCTATCACCTCAATATCCACACAGTTCATGTGGAAGATGATGGGAAAAGGGTTTAACAATAGGTGAATGGTTTGTGTGCCATAATCCAAGTTGAAATATGTTTGTTGTCAATTCAATCTATCGAGGATGCCTACCAACTTGCACTTAGGGCAAGAGAGAAGTTGTCCCACAAAGAGCAGAGAGTGCAAGATAAGGGCAAGGGCAAAAAGGGCAAGCACAATAATAAACAAGGATAAGGGACATTGCAACATCCAATGCCAATGCACAAGGCTCTAAAGAAGAGTAGACTTCCAAGAAGAAGACAGGAAAAGGAGGTCATGGAAAGACTTATAGCAGTCCTTATTACAAATGTGGGGAAGCAATCACCAGGTGTTTTGAGTGTTCAAAAGCTACAAGAGAACCAAGATGCACTAAAAAGAGTGTGCATTGCACAAGTTAGTGAAGAATCGTGCAATGTTAGTGAAGAATCGTGCAATGAAGTAGAGTGTAACTCCAGAAGGTGGAGAGAACTTGATGTTGCACAAGGTTTTGCTGAAGTCCACTAAAAAGAATAAAGATCCATAATTTGAGGAAGAGTATCTTCTACACTAAGTGTAAATCAAGAGGAAAGTGTTTTAAACTTATCATAGATGAACAAAGCACTGATACTTAGTGTCCACAGAGAGGGTAGAGAAATTGAAATTGAAGTTCTTAATGCGCATTGAAGTCCATTAATAACCAAGCAAAATTGAACCAAAGACAAATGTGGTAGGTAAGATGCTTGTAAGGTTATTCTTTTGTTCTCAAACATAAGGTTGGTATGACAAACAAAATTGTAGATGTTTTGAGTAGAAGACAAAGGAAAAACAGATACCATATAAGTTGAGAATGATATAACAGAGAGAACCTTTTTCCAATCTACAGAATAGCCAAATAAATCAGAGGCATCTGTGTACTTTGAACCTTTATTTTAGCTGAGAATAGTTGGAAGCACAAGTTAGTCCAATTGCCACCTTATGCTTCAAAGTGAAAAGGTGTTAAAAAAACAAGACTTCCCACACAATGGCAAGGCCTCAACGGGAACCAGCACAATGAAAATATGTATGAATGTTTGGTTTACAGCCTCAGCCTTGCCAATGCCCACTCTCTTTTACTCAAGTGGTTTCAAGCAAGGTATCTGAATATGTTAGCATTGTCTTTATCACGCTCCAAATATTCCCGTGTGATCAAATCTTCAATCCGCTTTTTGATTGCCTTGAAATCCGGCTGCCAACCATGAGTTCATTAGTTTTGTATAGTTAAATGAAATGATCAGACTCGAACAGCAAATTAACCATTCTAAAGGGACTTACCTTGAACATCCGTCCAAGTTGCTCTACACACTCTGTTACTAGTTGTGTATGAGATAAAACCTTCCTACTCTTCATAATTCGAACAATAGACGCATCAATAGCGTAGCGCCGGTCTTTATCCACATCCTCAATTACTTTCTTTTTCTCATCCACGGGAGGAAGTGGAATCTACAGCCAAGAAATCTTGTAATTGTCAGGATATATTTTAATTTTGTGATTTTTAAAATGATAATCCAAATAATTTCAGCTACCGAACCTTAATCCTCTTCATTTTGTCGGTAAAATTTGCATTGAATTCGAAATAATCAGTTTGTGCGACATTTTTCGTATTTGGCTCCTTCTTAAGGATTTTGTATTTTGCACAGGCAAGTGAATGTAGCAACCTCACAATATCTTCATCTGATAAATTCAGTTGTGATTTGATTTCTGCATAGCTCAATCTTTCTGCAGAATTGTACAACAGCAATGCAGCCGCCTGGCCATCAACACATAACCAGAAACAAATAAATTAATCTTGAAGTTGAACAATCAACTCTGTCAACCCAAGCCATCTAAGTCTGAAATTAATAAAATAACAAATCAATTGCCCAGAAAAATATCAAATAGATTGCAGGAACAAACAAAAGTAAAGCAATTGTTAACATTGCAAAAATACGAACGCATCAGCACAAGTCAGCAACATTATCTTCTGATACAGTCATTCCAATTCATACAGTGGAAGTAGCAGTATCTAAAGCAGATGACAATAATTAAAGCACAGAAAACTCACACACCATCAATATGAACAAAGAATATGCCTACCTGGTATGTTGTCACAGTAAGGTCCATCAACTTCGGATTAAACTTTCCAGAAAGATTGCATTGCCCTAGAGAGTATATCCATGTCAGCTTTCTATGTTTAGTTTTTGTCTGGTAGAACTCTCTGAATACCTCTACACACTTCACCTGCAAAAGAAGGGAGGCGTGAACTCAGTTAAATTGCTGAACATACTTGAAAAATTGCAACAATTTATATTCAGCTATCAGAAACATAGCAATTAATGTAGTCCTAAAAAAGGAAGGGTTAATGTGTGATGACCCAAAGCTGGGTTTAGCAATGTAAAATTATAGCTGCATTAGTGAAGTGACGCCACTGCTGCATCTTGTTTGTCCAGATCAGCACTTGGCATCGTGTATAATTTAATATGATTTGCTATTTTATCAAAAAAAAAATGTGATGACTGAAGTCTGAAATCAATCACAGTACTAGTTCCCCAGAATTTACTAGTCTTTCAGCCACTAAATCACAATAAATAGCAAACTACCTATTAACTTTAAAATATGAAAGAAATTGTATTCATGTGCATGGATAAGCAAAAAAGGTCAATGGGACTCAAAAGTAAAAGCAACAACTAGAGGTAAAAATAGTGCATAAAGCATCTCCCATCTCAAAAAGGAATAGAAGGGTTTTTCAAAAAAAAAAAAAGTAAATCGTATGAATGCTTTTACATTACATTTCACTGGGTATATAGCTTTTTACGGAACTCCAAAGGTGGGATGAGACTGTTAGGAAAAGGGTGTTGTACACCTTGCACAAGAAAGATTAACTCTTAATTATGTAAAATGAATATTTAGTTGTGGTGCATCTTTAGAGATGTGTTTAGCCATCATAAATATTTTTATTTGAATCCACTTGTAACGTTAAATTGTAACATTAGTTAGATATTTTATGTGTGCCAAACATAGGACAAATATTTAATTTTGAGGTCAACAGTCTTGAGACACATGGTTTAACCATTACCACTTGGTGGTCTTGTGTGAGCTTGATTCTATAAAAGCAATCACATATTTAGTGGTTGAGGTTGGCTGTCAATTATATTGATCTCTCATGTAGAGTGCATATGTGAAAAATGGCATGGGATGTGTGGTTGTATGGCTATCCATTATGCTTGGATACATGGAGTATGCATTAGAGGAGCTTAATGGTTCAAAAGTATTCATGGAGACTGTGTAAATGTATTGTAATGTTTTCATTGCTAAATAATACATTGAGTGTGGGTGCTTTTGGAGGCGGGATTTTTAACTCTTTAGAGTTTTCACAGGATATATCTTGTCATCTTGATGGTATGTTTGTTTAATCTTTTGCATGGCGGATTCTGAATACTTGTTTGCATATTTATCTCTCTTGGGATTATGTGGAAATGTTTATTATTGCTGTAACTTTCCTTTCAAAAACAAGTAAACAAAACCCAACATACAATTAAAATAAGTACTGCTCCCACAAAAAGGAAACAAGAAGCAAAAGAAAAGTAAAACTCTTCTCACAAACCAAATGATTAATATGAGTCTGAGAATGGCAAGCTGAGATAATTCTGCATAGCTACCCACAGAGGCATTAAAGTACTCTTCAAGGGACAAGAAGACAACTCTCCTTGGCTGAAAAGCCCTTAGAGGAACCGAAGCTAGTAATAGAAACTCAGTCAGAAGATAAGAAAAATAGCACCTGGGCACATATCAACAGCTATCTGCATCCATCACATCCACCACATATCTGGGTATGTGTACAAGCTATAACATCTATTAAGTATCAGATGGATCAAAAATCTCTTCACATATCCAGATACAATCATACCATATCCAGATAGGAACAACCATGTCCAGGATGTATACAGGTTCTACCCATTGTATTTCATGATTTCTGTTCATTATCTCACCCTCAAACACTCTATAAGCTCAATCGGCCTGCAAAAAAACCAGTGGTGTCAATAATTGACTACAAACAAATATTCCCGGTCTACTTGGCATCTGTAAAACACAAGGAATCGATAAAATATCTAATTGCTTGACAGACTCGTAACCAACTTAGCCTCCAATGGTAAGTTATAGATCTGTATACTCTACACGAACCTTTTGCAAAGATAGTCAGCATCAAGTTAAGAGACTAATTATCAATGCAACAAAATTATCTACCAATTGATGTTGCATATCAAAACTGTTATTTACCTAGGCATATTGTATTATGATGTAAATGGGGTTATGGAGCAGCCAACTTGTGGCAGACAGAACACAATATTCAAATAGAATGAAACCAAACCAGTAACTTGTCTATTGGGTTACATTGTAATTGGTAACTAGTCAGCCAAATGTGTATTTGGTGGGCTAAGGTTTTACCCTAACCCTAATTAGATGAGGTTATATATACAGGCATGATATTTGGAATATTCCTTGTTGTATCCCTAACTGAAAGGTATTATTCCATAGAGTATATTAAGTATTATTATATTAGCATTCTATGTTAATGATTCTGCCCCCATTCTCATACCTGGTTCAAACCAGATCCTAATCTCAAGCCAGTTTACACTATGAAACATCCTGGGTTCTATCTTGATACCCTGGATGTTAATGCTTCTGCCCCACACTCATACTCATGTCTGGTTCAAACTGAATCCTGAACTCAAGCCAGTTTACATTATGAAACATCCTGGATATGTTCTATCTTGATATACCCTGGATGTTAATGATTCTGTCCCACTCTCATATTCATACCTGGTTCAAACTGGATTCTGATCTCAAGCCAATTTACATTAAGAAACATCCTGCTTATGTTCTATCTTGATACCCTCGATGTACCTGGGCAGGGTAACCCATGCCCTGCACAAACCCGGTCCAAACTGATGCAGGAGCATACGTGGCCCATCTGCAATCCTGTATCACCCAAAAATATTCCATTTTCTTTCCTTTGTTTTACTCTGTTTTAGGTTTCTTGCTGTGCATCTAGAGATAGAGCCTGTGCTTTCTCCTGTGTATTTTGTTGAGTTTTTGTTCCAGAAAAACATCACAGCTTGCAAATGGTCATACTTAGTAAAAGAATCCAACTGAAGTGATTCCAGCGCTAATAGAAAAGAAATTTTGATTCTTTGAACAAATGATCACAATAAAGAATCTGAGCAGTATAGGGGGTTTTATGACCTCAGGAAAATGGCTTTTGAGTATTGTTGAACTGTTGATTTTCCAGTCACAACTTGAAAAAAGAGGAAACATCATCTCTTGCCATCAAGGTAAGCATATCAAATGCTGTTTCTGCATTGCAAAGGAAACGTTCAAATTTACTAGCCTAGATGTTTTTACATTCATATTTTCAGTAAAAAAAGAGATTCATTTAAGGCAGGAATTTTTGGACCCCTGGCTTCTGTTTGAAGTGGGATTCGTAGATATAGAAAAGTTAAAAATAGATTTAACTAGGTTTTATAAGAAGGAAGTTATTGATGCTAAGATTTGGTGGTATAATATTTAATATATCCATTTTGAGAATGCTTATAGTTCAATGTATCAAATCAATAATTTCCATTCTACGGAATTGGAATGGTAAAAAAATTTCAGATAAAAGAAACGTATATTCTTGGAATGCAATATAAGAAAAATCCTCAGATAGAAGGGAAAAGAAATTAGACGAACAAAAAATAAGACAACAAAAAAAAGATTCAAATGATGAAGAAAAGGAAGAGGAGAACAAGAAAATCCTATCCATGGATCAAGAAGAGTAAGAAAGATAATGGAGTGTTACGTTTCCAACAAAAGAAGCTCCAACATTGCAAATTCAGGGATGCATTCAAATGGAGTAGGTAATTTGAAATTTTGATCCATAAACCCTAACTGCTGGTATAACATCATCTACATTGACTAAGCTAAGGCTTGCATGTTCAAGCAACATATATTACAGAAGCACGAGTATATGAAAATTTTGAAAATTTGAATTGCTTGTTATTTTTCTTAGACATTATTCGTTAAGAGCCTGTGGGAACCATAATCTTAATAAACAAAATAAGTTCAATGAAGCTTTAGCACAGGAGTAAGACGGTAACATTGCAGGGTGTTAAAAGGCATTAGGAACTTGTCAAGATTAAGAACATTGTTATATATGAGCTAGAAGATCAACGTTAGAAAGGTGAGCATTAAGAAAAATTTACAAAAGCTATGAAACAAGGAATAATATGAAGGTGAACAAGAGTACAATGGTAACATTGAAAGGTGTAAAGAGAACAAAGAACCAGTCCAGATAAATGAGGTTGTGTGAGAGCTACTCGATGAAGAATATGAAGAGCAAAAAGAAGAATCTGAAAAGAGCATGAAGAAGAACACGGAAGAATTTGAAGGTGAACAGGAGGACATGTACAAGATGGAATGACAACCCTTCAAGGACTGCTAAGCAAGGGTTTTTTAGGTATGACTCCAAAGCTTTTAAGTTTTCACAATAGCAAGAATGCATTATTATGAGGCAATTGTCATAAAAGCATGCTAGGACATATTTGCAACAGTTTCTGGTATGCTTAAAACCATGGAACAACAACAATTGGTACACTTAGAATCAAATAGACAACAATTATAGATACACATATCATAAGAGGAGTGAACCTGTCAAGATTAAGAACAATGTTATATATGAGCTACAAGATCAACGTTAGAAAGGTGAGCATCAAGAAAAATTTACAAAAGCTATGAAACAAGGAATAATTTGAAGGTGAACAAGAGTACAATGGTAATATTAAAAGGTAATACAGAGAACAAAGAACCAGTCAATATAAATGGCAAGGCACCTTCTTTCTTGATAGGAGACCAAAAGATCTCCACAAGGCTTCATTCACGTGGTCTTGGCTATACTAAGATAAGCCAGAAGCTGATGTTGTGTTGTTTCATAAGGGGCCTTTTGAACTAAGGAAAGATATCACATGAAGGTCGCGTCAAAATACAAACTTAGGTAAGAAGGTGAAATGTACCCAGCAAACATACAAAGAAGAGCATCAATTTGGTTGCATCCACTTAGTATGTTTACTTGAACATATACACAACAAAGACTTGCAGCAGAATGAGTTAGAAACTTTGAATGTAGAGAACAAGAATTTATCAACTACAAGGAAAACTAAATAACTGAAACTAAACTATCCTACTCTTATTTGATTTCAAAGAAATAAAAAAAGATAGAAAGTTTGAGAGAGAAAGGTAGGCCTGTTTTATCCTAACACTATATCTAACTCAGTGGATAAGATAAATCAATGTTAATAGCCAGCCTTGGCCTGACCAAGTGTTGCACAATCAGACATCCAAGATGGTGCAAATTTCAACGGATAAATTAATCAGTGAGACCAACAAACATTCATTGTATTACATGTGCAAAAGAAATGCACTAAATCTCAGAGATTTCAAATTTAACCTGGAAGTTAAGAACTCTAAGCTTTGGAAAAGAGTATGGCATCCTAAATGTTGGCCTCAGGTTAATGCTTTCATGTGGCTTGCAACTTTAAATAAATTTCATCATAATAATCTTCGAAAATGAGGGATTTTGGTCCAGATAGGATGTATCTTCTGCCTTCAATATTAAGAGTTTGGTAGACATCTTTTAGCTTTCCCTTGGCCACTTTCCTTCAACATTTATGGTGTGATTTGTTAGGAATTTCATGAAATAATTATGAGTCTATCCAAGACTTTCTTGTGAATTGGCCACAATCTTCTTTGAAGCTAAAAGCCCTTAATTTGTTGCATGATATTGATTGTGGTCTAATCTATTGGAATATTTGGTGGGAACAAAATCAGAGGATTTTAAATGGTAGAACAAGGCATCTAAGTCAAGTTTGGGGCAAGATAGTAGCTAATCTGAAAGAAACCTATCAAGTTTGGATTCAAGATTAACAAGTGAGTTCTTGGTGGGAACTCAGACTTCTGACACGACTTGGTATTCATGTGGCTAATGCTTCTCCCTCTTCTGCCTCTTCCAATAATAACCCTCACAAATATCAACTTACTAAATGGGAACGTCCTGCTCCATGCTTGGTTAAAATAAATGTTGATGGAGCTTCAAAAGACAATCCTGGAAATGCTGGCATGGGAGGGTTTTTTTTTTGTTGCACTAGGGGTATCCCCGCGACCCAGCCCAGCGACCCAACCCACCTTACCTTGGTCTTACAAGCTGCCATTGTGACCATAATGGCAAGGTCAAGTTCTTGTTTGTAGGTAGTCTTAGTGTTGGTTCTAACACTTTTGCTAAGGCTATGTCCATTCACCAAGCTCTTTTAGAAGCTAAGCTAAGGCATTTGACACTAAAATCTTGCTTAGTCATTTCAAAAGAAAGTCTTCCTCTCACTTCTAACCGTGGCAGCTGAATGAATGTAAGAAAGACATCAACATCCTCATTCATGGTTTCAATGTTGTTAAGTGGAACCATATTAGAAGGGAAGGAAATTAGGTTCTTGATTCTTGCTGTTGTGTTTCTTGCTGGTGTGCAGGGTCTTCTGGTGTTCCTATTTATTACCCTATGGCTAACTTTATTATTACTATTTTTAAATGGTTTTCTTGTTGGTCTAGTTCTTTTAACATAGAAGGGAAAACATTACTTCTAGTTCTAATACTCAGAGCATGTACAATCTTCAAGGGAATAAGTGTTTATTACCTGTCTATGGGATTTGGAGGGTTCCTCCTCTCTTGCTGATTGTCTATTTTCAGTCCCTCAGATTTTCTTGATTTGGTGGACCTACTTTGTAATCAGTTGTCGTTTTAATATATTTTTTGCCTTTATGTTAAAAAAAACATTAATCTCACAGTTACCCGATACTCTACCCCCTCTCCCTTGGTACACGTATCGCCGTATCGGATACAGATACTCATAGGATACAACTCGGATACGTCTTGGATACCGTATCCAGCCGTACCAAAAAAACCTTATTTTTTTTCCCGTGCCGGATACGCATAGATGTAGCATTCTCATGATATTTGTGTCGTATCCCCAAAATATTAACCCTAGAATGTTAAAAATTGCCACAAGCAATTGTTCCATGACCTGGCATGCTGATTTCTTGTTGCAAAGAAGTACTCTGGACCAGCATGCACACGACCGGAAATATGTCTTCCTACACGATTGTATTTACTCAAATAATCGCTTTCATTCTAAAGTTGGAGATATATATGTCAACAAGCAATGGAGGAAGAGGCAAATTTTATTAATTGCTGATACTTTTTTTAATTTCTGGCTTTTTTGTTGTACTTTACAATGTAAACTTTTATTTATTTATTAAGTTTAATACATTTAACTTTTAATTTAAGTTTAATTTATTAATATATAATATATTTGTTAAACATATATTATTTATATTAAATTTAAATTATTTAATATTATTTGTTGCTAATATATATATGTCGTATCTAGCCGTATCCATATTAGGAGTCTTGAAAAATAGCCGTATTTGTATCCGATATACGCCACAATGTATCACACAAGAAGAGAAAGAAGACAGGTTGCAAGGCTGAAATCCATCACTAAGATAATCCACCTTCTTTAGGCTCAGATTAGATGAGCAACTCTGCAGTTAAAGCTAGCACTAGATATTCCACAACACATCAAACAAGAGGGAAAAATAGAATCTAACAATGACCATCAGTTGGTTAAAATCACTAAAAAACCCTCTTTCACCAGCTGCATATGCATACTGCTGACCCAAACATGTCACGGTATTTATGTTATGCTTCTTAACTTGTGGCTGCCATATTTTTTCTATCCAATCTATTTGCAAACCAGTGTTCAAATGCATTGGTTCTGTTTTGCACCTCTTTTTCTGTATCCTATTGAAAAAGCATGGAAAGCCACGAGCCATGATTTTACCATTATTATAAATCTTGTTGAGTACACTTACACACATCTTGATGCTTCTTTTAGGATAGCGAATTTGTAACAAATAAATATAAGAGTGTTTGCACAAATAACTTTTTAACATGAATTCAGAATGTATGAATATTTTAATAAATTAATAATCTCAATATGGTATCAATATGAAGTACAATGCAAGTGGTCATAGTGAAGATATGGGAGACCCAAATCATTATTTGATTTAGGTGAGCTTCAAAAGAGGCTTAATACGATTCCCTTGTCCATTTGACCCATTCAATTCTGCCTAATATGCAAAATTCTACTTATAAACTTCTTTTAGCTATATGACCACCTTGTCCATTTCTAAGTGAAATATTACTTAGACTCCTCCCTACATTTGCTGATTACTCCGATTGTACAAGAAAGATATAGACCAGAGTTTGTACAAGAAAGATGTAGTTTTGGGTGTTATACAAGCACTGTCACAGAGTACACAATAATTCAAGTCACGGGAGAGTCCAACTGATAGGATTTTCACTATTCTGTGTAGCATCTTTTTAACAAGCACTTCTCTTAATTTACAAATTGGTTATAAAGATGCCACAATAAACAAGCTCTAAGCTTGTTTCGAACTGAACAGTAGCTTGAATAATAGTTGTGCTCACATTTGAATATAATGAGGATAAGTGAATAAGAATTAATAAAAGAGGATGTGATACAAGATAAAAAGTTTGCATGTCTCTCTCCATCCTCTTTTATTAATTCTTCTTTATTTATTTTTTATTTTTTAGTTTCATTTGATCTTTTTATATTTTTTTGACCTTAATAGTTATTTAAGGAGTAAAATGTATAATCTAATACATTTTTTTAGACTCCTCCCTACATGTGCTGATTACTCCTCCCGAGCCATCAACTGTTCACAAAAATAGCTTCAAAATATTTCCAGCCAATATAGTATTATTCAATTTATAGTATTTAGTCTGTGAATACAGAGGCAAATCATAGAAGTCTTACCATCTCAGTAGGCAAATTGAGATCAAATGACTTGTAGCTGGGCCAGAATCCAGTAGTCAAGACCGTTACAGCCAAGTCTATTCCAGGATGCATATGTTCACTATCAGGATCCCTAAGATACTCTTCAAACTTGGATTGGTTCTCCTTTGCAAGCATCAAATCAGTAACCTGAGAAAAAATATACAAATCAAAAGATCAGCATGTCAACCAAATTTCCAGCTTAAGAACAGATTTGAGTTCTCTCCAAAGCTCACAAAAATTAAAATCATGGATACACATGTTATACATAAAAATTCTTCTGTTTGGTTCATGCAGTGCATGCCAAGATTTAATCAAATGGTCACCTACAACATACCATTCCTTCCATCTTTGAAGTAAACTGGGCTCCACATTGCTGCTTTAGTTTTGTTAAGATACTCCGTTCATGATCGTCACTTGCACTTTTATCAAATAGAAGCCTGCGGGCTAGTTTTTTCCTAAAAATTTGGAAACAGTTATTACACTTATTGGCAGAATGAATAATAGAGGTTGAAGAAACTCAATACCAATTGCAATGCCGATATCACATAATCCATGAGACTTCTGTTTTTAAAATACACTACATCAAGTGTCTTTAAGTTTAAATATACTACAGGAAAACACCTTTTTATGACACATGGAAAAGAAACCATGACTACAGAAAAGATATATGTATGGTATGCAATTCAGCCTTGTCAGTGACCATCAAAATTCTACCTTTTGGGTTAATGTTTAGGAATATGTTACTGATATAGAAGATAAAAACAAATGTTTATTTTTTATTTATATTTAAAATAAAAAGATTTGTTTCCACAACAAAAGGTAATGTCATTGGTACAAGTATTGTATATCTAAGTTATAAAGGTATGAACAGGGGTAAGTTAGGACACTTGTAGGGATTTCTTTTAGAAGACTGAGTGAGCATCAGGCACAAATGTGTCTGAAACAAACACTGATTCATTTTCCAAAAGTTTGAGTAATATTTTCCAATAATCCTTTGGGAAATGTTTTTGAAACAATATTCCAGATTTTCAATTTCAAAAGCTCTTGCACATAAAAATGCAATTGACTATCTTAAAGATAATATGTATTTACAAGTATGAATATGTTCTTGTCCAGATGTGCACATAAAATTTCTCACTACTGTTTGTCAATCAAGGGCAACCGAACAATCCCAATCAGTAATATATAATAACAGCATGTCAGCATAAGGAAATAATATATGTCTTGCCATATACTCCTTAAACAGGTTTTCCTTCATAATTCATTACATGGTAATGATATTCAGACTTGATACAGACCAGACTAGGCAGGTCAATTTTGAACTCGGTATTGGATTCAGCAAAAAAAGGGTAAATTTGAATATATATATATATAAAATTTACATCATTTCATTTTTAATTGGTTCTTTTGTTTTTTTCTGTTATTTTTTAGCACACTCTGTCAAGATTCACAAGTTTCTGCAGACTCCTGAATCCCAACAGAAAAACACACCAAGTCAAGTCACTTAATTTGGGCTCATAAAACCCTGCTCGACTCGTGAGTTTGCAAGTACTCACCTACTCTTGTGTCTATCCATACTTATGGTCCATGTAAACAACTTCAACCTCTTTCCACAAAAGAAAGTTTAAATAAATTGGAAGCAGTTTAAATAATATGTTGTCACAAAATGTGGCCAGCAATTCTGCACCTGTGCTCCCTGCAACTCCTTTATTGCAAAACACCTCGAATGCTTCTTTTAGTGCCTAATCAAGTTTAAGAGGTGTTTTGCAATAAAGGAGTTGCAGGGAGCACAAGTGCAGAATTGCTGGCCACATTTTGTGACAACATATTAAAAAAAGGTGGCAGTGAAAAACTAAGCGATGAAGCCATTGAAGACACACTTGAGAAGGTGACTTTTTTTATTCTGAACTATTTAGGTTACAAAATACTTATGTTATTCAAGTTCTTATTGCATTACTTATGGTCCATGTAAACAACTTCAACCTCTTTCCACAAAAGAAAGTTCAAATAAATTGGAAGCATTTTGGACAACTGTTCTTTAGATGCTCAAAGAATACTGACAAATATATCATAGGTTAGCTTGTATAGCCAATGGATTCAGAAAATGAATTTCAAACCCTTCAGAAAGTAAATTTCAGAGAACATACCTATAAAATTCTGCAAAGAGATCTTTATCACTAATGTATGCAAGAAGCTTTACAACCTGTAACATTGATAAGTAATGCAATAAGAACTTGAATAACATAAGTATTTTGTAACCTAAATAGTTCAGAATAAAAAAAGTCACCTTCTCAAGTGTGTCTTCAATGGCTTCATCGCTTAGTTTTTCACTGCCACCTTTTTTTAATATGTTGTCACAAAATGTGGCCAGCAATTCTGCACTTGTGCTCCCTGCAACTCCTTTATTGCAAAACACCTCGAATGCTTCTTTTAGTGCCTAATCAAGTTTTAGAAAATAAAATAATTCAGGTATAGCACATTAGTAAAGAAATTTACTCTAAAACAAATACAAGAGGCTCAAACTAACCTTATGAAAAAGGGAATGGTTAACAAAGCACATACTGACATACTGCATGTACTTGTCATGTAATGCAATAACCTCCCACACAAATGCCTGAAAATCAATTGGGAATTAAAATAATAAGTAGACTTGAAAATCTTACTATTTATAAATTTATGAGTGATGCAACAAACAAAAAAAACTACAATATAATATTTCATACGAAATCCTGCTTAATTTTTCTTTAAAATGAAGCTAAGCATATCATTGTCCAAATCCAGCAAATCTGTAGATTATGTATATTGAAGGTGGAAACTAAGGATCGAATGGTCACCAGATGTCAAATAAATATTGGAAATTAAAGTCTGTTTATAAAGTCATTGACTATTTATTTAAAGTAATCTGGTTCAAACCTCTAAAGCCATTGTTTATAAAGTTGTTTATAAAATCAAGGTTAACTTTTTACCTTTGTCCCAAATAAATACTGAAGGGCAAAAATCTGTTCTATCAAAAATGTCTAAAAACTAAAATCAATGTTCAAGACTAGATGCTAAAAAGAAGTAACGAACTTAGTTGCTAGACATGCTCAGTAGTATCCTTCGTTCAAGGGTGACAGCTTCCTTAAACAAAAGAGCCAAATTTCTATGGTCAAGATAAAGGAAGAAGGTGGATAAAGAACCTCCGAAGCCTCTAAAATGATAGTACCTCCCATGGAGAGAACAAGGATGACAAATCCTGTCTCCACAAGGGCTAGGGTGGTTTAACTTGACTCATAGTGGGTAGAAATAGACCCTCAATTGTCCAAGAGCTATACTCAAGCCATGAGACCAATAGTGCTAGAGATAGTTGGGCCAGAGACCAATCCCATCAACAATTTGTAAGAAATACTCAGGTTAAAAAGCATTGTTGCACAGATATTCGGGGACAGAGGATGGGGGAACATCAGGGACAGGTTTTCTGAGATGGGGGGATCATGAACCCAAATTTGGGGATGGCAGGGGTACGATGGTTAGTAGTGCAAATATAAGCAAGGGTAGGGCTTTGGGGGCAAAGACTCCAACAGGGTCAAGGGGCAGTGCCCCTCATGGGGATCTAGGGGCAGCCATTTTTCATAATTTTATCATTGTGTTTTCAACACCAAATCCACATTATTTCTGACCAAATCTGCATTCTTCAGAGAACTAATGGTGAAGCTGCGGAATCTGAGCGGTCTAAATGATGAGGGCTGCACACTTGAAGAAATGAATATCATCAGTCTTGAATCTTTTTATTTATTTTCTTTTCTGTTATTAGAAACTTCTTACAGCAGTCAACAGAAACAAAAACAGTAACAGCTAAGAGAGCATGCATCCAAGTATCAATAAACAAAAACAGTAACAATTGTTTTAAATTGAATAGTCTATTTTGCCTCCAATACCATGTAAATATTCCTTTGTTCTTCCAAGGTCAACCATTTGTGCATTCCATCATGCTATTTGTCTTTTCAAAGCTTTCACACGAATTAAAATCATTAGTATGACATAAAGAAACTTTTTTTTTATTTTCTTAATGCTTTTTTAATTAAAATTTTTGACTTTTATGCTGCCCAAGACATGGGAGCTCCCCAGAGTCTCCAAGACAGTCAAGGGACTTCTCTAAGTCCCAAGGATGCCCTCAACGTCCCCAACAGGGGGGGACATCCCAGACTGTGCATTCCGGAAATGTCCCCACTCTGGTGGTGGCAATGAGGGGATGGCAGGGGGTATGTTTTGCCCCTATCCCCACATCCCGAAGATGTTCCAATTTCTGTAACATGGCATTTTGAGGGGGGGAATCCCTGTGCAACTATGTTAAAAAGCCATATTGGAGCAAAAAGCTTGTCGAGGAGAAGTTGAAGTGACCTAAATATGTTGTCAGTAAATGTCCTCTGTAACAAGTACAACTTATTAATTGTATCCTTCAAGGAAAGAAGTCAGAGAAGCATTGACTAAGTATCTTAGTGGAGGAAGCCAATTAACAGGGAGGCCAAATAACCGTAGGAGCAAACTACCCTCAAAATACCAGCATAGTATAGTAACCCAACAAAGTTCAAGGAAGCAATACTCTCTAAAGAATTGACTACATACCAATGCTTCTCCAAATTTCAGGGAACTGTTTTGAGGATAGCAAAAAAAATTCCAGGTTTTGGGGACAGCTAAGGGATGGCTATTCAAATAATATTTAAATTACTGAAATACAAATAAATAAATAAAAATCAATATAACATTCATTTGTAATGTTTAAATTCATTTAAACTTGATGTAAGATAAATATAGAGTTGTGTTAAATGCTCAGAACATAGGTTTGTGCAGGAAAGACTAATCATCCTCAAAACAGTAAGAAGGTTCTAGGGTTTTGTATAGTATATTTTTAAAATATTTTTTTTAGTGATCGGATTGTTAGGAACATCCCCTGGCCATCCGGGGGGCACCAAAGCATACCTAGAATTCAGGAAAAACTGTGGTACCCCCTAAAAATTCCCTTGTCTTGAACATCCGACACATAGTGTAGACCCCTGCAGAATGCTCCCATGGACCACTGGGGGCACCAAAGCATACCTAGAATTCAGGAAAAACAGTGGTGCCCCCTAAAAATCCCCTTGTCTCGAACATCCAACACATAGAGTAGACACTGCAGAAACGCTCCCATGGACCACTACTACGTACAATATACAATATGTACAATAAAACTATACACAATTTTAGAATGCATATAAGAAAAAAAATCAGAAGGAACCGGTAGGAAAAGAGGAGAGAAGGTGCAAATATCTGCAAAACAAAAGTTAGTTTCCAGTAATGATCAAATGCTTTTCAAGAGAGATTTTAAAGAAAGTGTAAAAGGAAAATAATTTAGTTGGAAAAAATTCATAATCCACAGAAAGTAATGTTGTACAGAGTCTGCATTAGACTTCTACTCATTTTCTTAATGCTGAAATCATAAACAGTAATTCCAGAAGAGACAAGTTTGCCGGAAGCCATATAAATATTTTTGGGGATCCAGTTAACAGAAATGCATTCTTATTAGTAAACCTCGCATGTGGTCCTCAAGCACCCAACGAAAAATAAATTTCTTCTTAATGCCAGAAATTTTTGCATCAACTCACCCATTGATTTTTTTAAGATTAAAAAGCTCTGCATTAATGAAAGGATTTCTTCCAGCAGTCTAGTTTAAATGTTTTTGATTGTTAGAAGCATTGATCTCTCAATTATAGCATTTTTCTTCGTTGCCATGTTTAGCTCAAAGTTCAAAGGGGTTTCAGAAAATATTTATCATGCATATAACTGCTGCATGCTTTTGTGTATTTGTATATGACTATTGTGTTATAATTTCATAGTCCTGTAACTTAAAAAATGAGATCATAATATGTTTAATTCCATGTATTTGCTTTTAGTTAGTGCTGACTATGAGAAGTAGATTGCATCAACATAGCAACTAACAAAGCACAAATGTGTACACACCTGCTCTTGTGCCCCGACTGTGTCTTTTTTTTCAGCCTGCCTCACAAAAAATATTTTTGTTAGCATAATCGCTGGCTAAATGCTAAATAATTTTCCACAAGTTTCCATGCAAATAGAAAGCACATGAAATGGTCCGTGGTTTGTGAAGATACACAAACGTAATAGCACTCGGCAGCCCACAAAGAATACTTTCCTTTCTTACACTCAATTACACATCATCACATAGCATTTTAAAATATTTCACCTTTTTATTGCTGGCTGCATCTTCTGCTTGTTTGACAAGCATTGTTCCCTCATCGGTAACATGCTGAAAGGCAAAGTAAAAAAGTCAGGACTCGGAATTAACGGTTAACATACCTGCAAAGTGTCCTATTCTCTTATTAACTCATTTATTTTTTTAAGAAGATCGCATCTGGGAAGTTTCAATCATAAACTAGCAAAGCAGAAAGGAGAAATACCTGTTTAAATATATGAGCTACTGGTTCCAAACCTTTCGGTATCTTATGAAACAACCTATACATCCTTGAAAGGTCTTCCACCTGCAGAAAACAATCAATTTCAATTCAAACCATGCGTCATAAGTATACATAATGGAAAACAAGGTCAAACTTGACACAATAGATAATCATACCTTGTCATCTCTAAGCAAGGAATGACACCCTGAATGTTCCTTTTCCAGAAGTTGA
The DNA here is from genome assembly GCA_027924645.1 of Cunninghamia lanceolata. Lineage (NCBI taxonomy): Eukaryota > Viridiplantae > Streptophyta > Pinopsida > Cupressales > Cupressaceae > Cunninghamia > Cunninghamia lanceolata. The sequence continues at coordinate 24,300,908 of BSBN01000582.1, forward strand.
CTTTCATACTGGGAAAGCAGTTCATGTTGTACTTTCTAAATAGACACATCCAATAAAAAAGAACAAAACCAGATACAAAGTCAGTATAAATCAATTGAATCAATTTAGGTGTTACGTTGACATAAATTACTGAACTATCAAAATGAAAATATTTTTATTGTATGCGAACTCTGTAATTTATACATCTACCACACACAAACTTCTGAACAGGATCCCCACCTCCAATAACTTTTGCTCACTCTCTGCATGCAAATAATGATCAACTCTTTCTTTCTCCCGTTTCAAACATTCTTCTGCCTGTAATCAGTAGCAAATTTTTTTTATTTGACCTCCAAGGGCAGTTTATCAGGGAAATTAGCATCAAAATTACAAAATTTAACGACCTTTAGCATATAATCTGGACATGAATCTTCCAGAATCCATGAAGAAGCCTTTCGAGAATAATATTCAGCACTATCTTCCAACATGGCTACTTCAAAGTCAGCCTCATAGTAATCCATATTCCCCATCCCAATCTCCACAAAAATGCCCAAAACATTTTTCAGCAAAGCACGGTTTATTTGTTCTCCTTCCCGTTCTCGATCAATCTAAGACAGTCAAAATGCCCAATAATTTCAATGCAGCCAAATCACAGTGAAATAGCATAAACAAACAATAAACAATGCTATCACTTGACCATGTGTGGTATAAGATAGACTATACAAGTCCACATACCAATGTAATAACTGCATCTCTTACATTAGTCTTCATTTCCTGATAAACCTGCAAGTAGAAAAAAATGAGTGGAAGTTTCCACTTCTAGCTGTCATTTACAGATCTAAAACTTCACATTTCATAGTTCTGGAGATTATCAATGATGCCCACTTGTTCAGATAATCAGAAATATCACGCAAGTAGTAGGCTAAAAAAGGCAATCAAAAACTTGTGTACAAGAAAATGATTACCAGGTTACGAAAACATATAAGACCAACTTCATTAAGAGCTGGAAGGGAACGCCTTGCAATGAAATAACGATCCAGATAGTTAAAGAAGCGAGATAACCATCGGACCATTATTTTGTGGTTGTCCCATCGCCTCACAAGCTCTCTCAACATAAACTCATTGTGTTTTTCCCTTAAAGCAGGTAGCACCTGAGTACAGCCAAGAAAGTTAACCAAAATCAGCTCTTATCCAACATTAACTAGCTGCCAATAAGAACTCTCAGAGAATGTCAACAGAAATTACATTTTGCAAATATCATGCAAACATTTCCAAGTAAAATAAAAACTTGGGCCTCATATTCGTAGGTGAAATACAACAGAATCCACCAAATCTCTACAGATAGCATGAGCAGCAGAATAATTAAAAAACAACCTCAATAGTCCCGAGCAGACGTCTTTTCCACATATATATTTTAATAAATTTGGCCCCTCTCCACAAATAAAGATGAAAACAAATCAGAGTTGCATGGACACGGATACGGTATCGGATACGGATAAGGTATTGGATACGGATACGGCTATTTTTCAAGACCCCTAATATGGATACGGTTAGATACGACATATATATATGTATGTATAGATAGATAGATAGATAGATAGATAGATAGATAGATTAGCAATAAATAATATTAAATAATTTATATTTAATATAAATAATATATATTTAACAAATATATTATATTTTAATAAATTAAACTTAAATTAAAAGTTATATGTATTAAACATAATAAATAAATAAAAGTTTACAATGTAAAGTAAAATAAAAAGCCAAAATTTAAAAAAAAGTATCACCAATTAATAAAATTTGTCTCTTCCTCCATTGCTTGTTGACACTATATCTCCAACTTTAGAATGAATGCGGTTATTTGAGTAAATACAATCACGTAGAAAGACATATTTCCGATCGCGTGCGTGCTGGTCCAAAGTAGTTCCATGCAACAAGAAATCAACATGCTAGGTCATGGAACAGTTGCTTGTGGCAATTTTTAACATTCTAGGGTTAATATTTTTGGGATAGGGCACAAATATCATGAGAATGCCGCATCTGCGCGTATCCGGCACGGGAAAAAAATAGGGTTTTTTTTGTTACGGCCGGATACTATATCCAAGAAGTATCTGAGCCGTATCCTATAAGTATCCGTATCCGATACGGTGATACGCGTACCAAGGGAGAGGGGGTGGAGTATCCAGTAACTGTGAAACAAATGCATGGCCAAAAAATTTAGATAACTAAGCAATGTGGCAGCTTCATCTTTTATCTCTAAGATAGAATTTTTGAAGAATTTAACTATCAGTTTAGTGATTATGAGTTGAAGATGGAGAGTTCTGCTCATATCTCACCCATTGACGTTGCTGGGTTCCCATTGATCAACTTCAAGACTTCATCAAATAAATTAATAATATATTGTATTGTTTTATGATGTAAATGATGAAAAAATCTAATGCATCTTGATCTCAATTATCTGCATGTTATTTTACTGCTTTCTACGATATAGAGAAAGAGAACGAGAGTTGTCATTGGTTCATATTCAAGGGGATTGAATATTTTTGTATTGAAAATAACATTTTCAAGGGGCATTGAAAATAACATTTTCAAGGGTCATTTAGATTTTGCAATTACAATCTATACTTTCAGCAATAAACAGAGCATTATTGTCAAAAACTTTGGAAGTCAAATCCTTGATTGTTAAAACAAAGATGCAGCCATAAAACATTTATTCGAGGTTGTCGATTATTTGGGCATACTACTTTGTTTTTAAGAAAAGAATAATGGGGAACTATGGAACCTGTCTGTTTGAAGGGTCTATCAGACTAGTCAAATATGCCCTATATGCTCTTACTAGGTGTGGTTTAAAATAACAATGCCATCAAAATAGATGATTATGAAAACGTTGCAGAAGAGCTACAGGTTACCACTTATCAACAACAAGAATATTTACTCGGACTGATGAAACACATTGGCATAGCCAAATATTTAATGAGTCCTTAGTCTTGTTCATTGTTCTTTCGGCATCCTCATGTTGGATGGAACATAACAATAATATAATTTAAGGATCATTTACATAAGAAATTTTCTACATTACCAGTTCGTCACATTTTCCCCCCAGATCAGGGTCCGATCCGTACCAGATTCAGATTCAAGATCAGTTCGCAGTTGGATTCCGCCAAGGCGTGCTTTTTTTCCTACAGGTTTGTCCCGAACAAACCCAGTCAGACTCAGACAAAACCTAGGAGGATCTCGGTGCACCAACAGCAAACCCATCTGATTTTTGACAGAATTTTTCTTTTTTATTGCTTTTTTAGTAGTTTTCAGCCTTTGACTTTGACCAAACCAAATGAAAATGAATCCCTAACCCTAAAAGAGCCATCTAAACCATTTGAAACACTAAAACAAACTCTTTTGCTGAAGACAAGAACTCTTCCTTCTTGTTGAACTTACATTCTTGTTTGTCAACAAATAGAACTGAAGATTGATTGCTGAAGGTTCCAAAGCGGTTGTTGTATTCTTACATGTGCAAGAGCCCATTTGCTGCCAAGGAAATTGTAGAGGAGGATTTTTGTAAAAAAGGTAAGTCTGTTTAGTTTCTTCACGTGTGCAAGAATTGTAGAGTAGCTACTGTTTGACGAGGTGATGCATTATTTCTAGAGATGCAATATTTGTTGAAGGAGTCTATGTAAATCTTTTAAGAAAAGAAAAAGACATAGTGAATCAAGAAATAATTTGGGATCAAAAAGAAAAAGCTGAAAGTTCAAGTCCTACATCAAGTTCGAGCAATATTGTTTCAATGGTAATAGTAAATACAAATTCATCCTCCAAATCTAATGATAGATCAAAATTTTGAGAAAAGATTAGCAAGAAGTCAAGTTAGAGAAAGCAATGAAGATGATGAATTGATCAATTATGTATTTTATTAAAACATTGAGGTGGAACCAAGTTTAAAGAAGCAATTGAAAAGAAAAAATGTATTACAACAACAGAAGAAGAGATTGATGCTATTGAAAGAAACAAATCTTGGGAGCTTGTAAAGCTACCAAAAGACAAAAAAGTGATGGGAACAAAATGTGTTAAACGATAAAGTACAAAAGTGGTGTTACTATTGAAAGGTACAAAACCAGATTGGTTGCAAAAGGGTATGTCGAAGGTGCTATATAGTATGAATAGCCCTATGCACCTATTGCAAAGCATGACACCATAAGATTGGTATTATTATTAGCAATACAGAAAGGATGGAAACTACACCAATTGGATGTGAAGAGTGCATATTTGAATGGTTACATTGAAGATGAAGTATATGTTTACAGGTTGAAGAAAGCACTTTATAGTTTACAACAAGCATTAAGAACATGGTATTCAAGAATTGCTACATGGTTCTTAGCAAATGGATATGTGAGAAGAAAGAATGAGCCTACACGATATTTTATAAAGGAAGGTAATGAAACATTCTATGTTTGTCTGTATGTTGATGAGCTAATCTATACAGGAAGCTCAAACAAGATGAAGAAAGAATTCAAAGCAACAATGATGAAAGAATTTGAAATGACCGATTTAGGATTGATGCAATATTTTCTTGGCATGCAATCTCATGGTAAGATCTTTATTTGTCAAAATGTGTAAGATATGTTGAAGTTCAATATGCTCGATTGTAAAGGTGTTGATGCACCAATTGCACATGCACAAAAACTGATGAAAAAAGTTGGGTCACTAAAGGTATATGAAGAAAATATAGATGTATTATTGGGAGCTTAATGTATTTGCCAGCTACAAGGCTGAATATTTTGCATATCATTGATCTCAAGGCATATGAGTGAACCTACAAAAAGACTGCAGCAAAGAGAATACTAAGGTATGGGAAAGGAACGGAAGTACCATAGAATCCATTATTATTCAGTTAAGAATTCAAAGTTGTTTGGTTATTCCGTTGCAAATTAGGCGGTATCATCAAATGATAGAAAGCACACCAAGACATTGTTTTACACTAAGAAGTGGATTGGTTACATGGAGTTCAAAGAAGCAGAATACAATTGCATTATCAAGTACAGAAGCGTACAAGCAGTTTGGTTAAGAGGAGTCTTCGAAGATCTAGGAGAACAAAGAAATCCTACACTGATATTTTGTGACAATGGTGGAGCAATACAGTTAAATCCAGTATTGCATGCAAGGACAAAACACATTGAACTGAAGCACCATTGTGTAAGAGAGTTGGTACATGATGAAAAAGTTGAAATTCAGTTTTTCTGATTAGAAGAACAATTGGCGGATATCTTGACTACAAGACTAGAAAAGATAATATATTCAAGTTTGAAGACAAAGTTGCAAATACAAGGATTTGACATCAAGGGGAAGAATGTAGAGAAAAAATTAATGCCAAATCAGTAGAATGTTCATGAAGTCCAAGAACTTTTTTTAAAGACTAAAAATAGAAGAGTTTATTTAGGAGATTATTTTCAGTTTATTATTTATAAACTTGTTGCTGTTTTTTTAATAGGTGGTTGCTGCTTTTAGGAGTCATATTTAGGATTTTAATTAGACTTTAGTTGCTGTAGTGTCAGTTGCTAATTAAAGCAACAATTTTTTTTGGAGTTCTAAATCCTATTTTCAGTGGGACGATATGCTTGAAAAATCTCCCAACTTTAGTGTAGTGTCTGTTTTAGGAACAGCAGTCTTAGTTTAGGTATTTTATTTTTAGTTACTTTTGGGGTGTAAAATCTATAAAAGCATTGCCTCTATACTGTTTTCAATTATCAGACAATTCAGAATTTTAGTTTAGTGTTTTGTATCTGTTGTATATCTAGCTACAGGTCTGATCATTGTTTGCTACAATCGGTTGGTCTCACATTTATCGCAAAAGAAATATAGCAGCAGACCTTCCTGCAAATCACAATATCTCAAAATTATGTCTACTCACCACTCTTCACCTTTGTTTTGGCCAGGGCTTGCATACATCATCTATCTAAAGCTCTCACCAAAGACAGTTGCAAAAGCCAATTATCACCAACTGATGTAAAAATTATCAGCTTTAATGCCTTGACAAAGTTTTATAATGAAATGAGTGTCCAAGTGCAAGCATGTGACAACTCATTTGAACACTTTGGCACTCAATCATTAATTCACATGAATTTTTTCCTTTGTTTGTGCACTAGCTTTTCTTCCTGTCTTGTGTGTTTTCTCTTTGTTTGTCCATTATTTAGTCAGCAACTCGGTTTTTTGGTGAATTTTCATAGCATCAAACCACGAGTGGGCTGTGACCACTAAAGAATTGAAGCAAGTCTTCAACATCTTTGACCTTGTAACTCTTAAATTTGTGCATGCAATCCTAGGACATTATGGGTTATGCCTTCATCACACTAACAATGAGCTGCATGAGATCTTTTGCAGAAATCTAAATAGGGCAACTAAGAATGCAACAGTTTTCAGTTACTGTGCCATATTTTTCTTTATGAGTTACAATTTAAAAGGTTCAACAGTTGACCTTTGTATAGGACAACAAAGCAACTAAAAATGAAGCAGTTTCAATTTACTCTGCATATTTTTCGTCTTGACATGTAGGGTTCAGCGATTGACATTGGTATAGGGAATAAGTGCCTATTTATAAGCAAAGGAACCAGATTACTATGGGCTTGAAGCATCTCCTTCTTCTACCAGGCAAAGCTACTCTTGCATCACTAATGGATAATCTCAAAAAATTGACCAAGCTGCCTGAACACGGGCATGGATGCCCCAATACCATGGATGCTGTACTCAGAAAGGTCAAGGGGTAAGAAATGCTTGCAGTTGAACTTGAACATATTAATAGTTTGGATATGCCTATTGGACAAAAGCTATCTTTGTTTAACTTAAGGCTGCATGTACCTTTTGTAGCTGAGTTAATATATATATATATATATATAAACATTTTTTAACTATTAAAATAATAAAGTTCAACTAAAGTGTATAGCTTCCTAAATTATTCAAACACAGTAAAGCACTAGAGTTGGTCCTTGAAATGAGACATACCACGCTTGACCATTCTGGCTTTAAATTTTAAGCCTACCATGAAGAACAATCAATGTGAATATTCTTGGCTGTTTGTATGGAAAAGCCACATTATGGTGAATGTTCTTTGAATGATTGTAAATGAGATTAACATTACCGTGAATACTCTTGGCAAGTTTGTATAGGAAAATCGAATTAATCATTATAAATTTATAACAAGTATGTAAAATAAAATGGAGACTATAGAAAAATAAGTTACTTATTACATACCATTGAATTAATATATTCTTCGAAAGACTCTCTATATCTGTCATAAAGTTGTTGCGAGTAGTCATGTGGAGGCTTCTGTGTGCACATGTTGTAGATAGTTCTTAGAAAAAGTAAAGGAAAACTTTCCACAACCAAATTGACCAAAATAAAAACTTAAAATGCTTTAAATAAGCTACTGGAAGCATATCAGCCTTTCAAAAGGATACGTGTAAAGGCGTGCATAATGCTCTGAATTGAAAGGCTGCTCAGGTATTCCCTCTAATATGTTCTTTAACTTTGTAATACCGTTGTGCATAAACTCCCATCCTTCCTCCAAGTCTATAATTTTGCGCTCACTCATTGTCAATCACGTCTCCGTATTGATCAATTTCAGTTAGCCCTCCTACCAAGAGATTCTTGCCCCGTTTTCCAAGACTGAAAGCTAATTTTGTACAACAGCAACTTCTGTAAAAGCAAGAGACCATCATAATTCTGTCATCACAAGTCATAATTAAAATAACAATTGTTTTTCTATAGTGCTTTCTTTGTAATAGTAATGAGAACATAATAACCAACATCCGAAGCATTTGAAAGATAACAGAAGTGATCAGTGAGAAGAATTTAATATATAAACTTATAAAGGTTAGTGGTTCAAGCCAAATGAAGCCATTCTGGTCACACAGTTTGAAACTATGCGAAATGAAACAACTTAAGTATCCTTTAGGTCAAATTAATCTATAGACCCATTAAAATGCATCTGCTTATTCATGTGATTGTTTCTCTGGTTGTTGAGTTTTAAACTAAATTCTTCAAATTTTGTTCAATTGTCTTGATTTAAGATTCTATGTACTAGGTTGTTGACTTTTAAGAAAATCTTCGTGATTTGTTTGATTGTCTTGATTTAAGATCTCATGCATGACAGGGTTTATACAGGCACCACGAGCTATATGAAAAAAAAGAATAACAGACTGAGTAAGCTCAGTAAAGACAAATCAAAATTATAATTGTCCTGTTGGATTGGCGGGTATAGAAAACTACCATGCCCATCTAATAGGTGACTAGAAGGTGAGAATTTTCCAAATAGTTGTCAGTATTTCAAACCAAATGAAGCTATTCTCTCAAGGTTTGTAGCTATGAGAGATAGATGACTTTTAAGACCCTTTAGAAAGTGCATCTGTTTGTTTATATGATCATTTCTAATGTTAGGTTTTTAAATATCTGATTATCTGACGTAGGATTTTATGTAGCAGGTTGTCAGATTTTATATTTGTATCACAGGTCATGTGAAACATAACACAACCTGAGGAAGCCCAGTAGAGATAAATAGTAGTTGTAACTTTGTAAGAGTCCTGTTGACTATGCCAATATAGGCAAACTAATATGCCTGATCTAATGGGTGACTGAGGAAGAAGAATTTACCAAAGAGTGGTTAGTACTTCCGATCATATGAAGCTTTTTCTTCACACAGTTTAAAACTACAAGAGTTGAAACAACTTTTAGCATTCATTAGGCCATAATGCTCAATAGGACCTATCAAGTTGCGTGTGGTTGTTAATAGGACAGTCACTATGGATGTCGGGTTTTGAAACATTTTTTTTCAATCTTTATTTGAATGTCTCTAAGATTCCGCGCACTGGGTCACCAATGCAAACATATGTATGGTTGTATCTAACATCATCATATTCTGAAACATCATTAAGAGAGACCTGTTTAATTCTATTGATAGATAGCCATCATTGGCCAGATATCAGATGCCTAATCCCCCACAGTTAATATGCTGGTAATATCTGTAACCCAATATATAAATCCATCAAGTCCACTTATGATACCCATTGAACAGAAATGAATAAGGGTTGTCAGATGTAAAGAAAGAATGTCTGAATCCCTAATCCAACAGAGCCCTCGCCACACACAATGAAAAGAATGCCATAATCTGATATGGGTAATGCACCCACCTCTTGCTTTCAAATAAAACAATACGAAACTGAAACAAAAGAAAAGAATGGGGTCACTCACTTGTATTATATTGTGGACTTGAATCCAATCATTTCTGGCATGGAAACAAACTGGGCGTCTACACAACACAATCAATTTTCTTCGCCTGTGAGAACCTTGATGCTAGCCTTCAAAATCTTTGATTCCCTGAATTTTGTTTGTACTCGCACTTTCTTTATTCTGTTTCTCCATACAGCATGACAAAATATATATGCTCTGTCTTGTGGACAGTTGTGATCGTTAGAGGCTTCTGTTTCTCTTAATCCAACCCCAAATAACCTCTAAATTAGCTGGCTGACCCCTAAACTAGCGGATGGCCCCAACTTAACTTAGCAGCACGTTCAAATTTAAACCTTTTAAACAAAAACTCTCCCCTTTTTAATTTTAACGGTAATCCTTCAAATTCCAAGAAGAAGACTCGACACAAAATAGTATATATATCTACTGGTTTTTATTATTATTATTTCATATATATAAGTGGACACATAAATTTTAATTTTGAGTTAGATTTATTTTATTCTATTTTACATCATTTATTTTATTTGAAGAGTTATTAAAAGGCAGATAGTATTATTGTGATCAAAATCATTTAACTAGTGATTAGTAGTTGTATTTATCCACCAATTAAATGTTATAATTTTTTCTACCTAAAGTTTCTATTTACTTTTTATAAAAATTAAAACATCTAATTTTTTTAACTACAAATGTTTCAAAAAATAATTATCAAATAATCTAATTGGTTTCTATGTTTTAATGGCGCATATTTTTAAGTCTTATGACGAAAAATGTGGATCGTTTATTAAAATAATTATCAATAATCTAATTGGTTTCTATGTTTTAATTGTTTTCTATGTTTTAACGGCTCATATTTTTAAGTCTTATGGACGAAAAATGCGGATCGTTTATTAAAATAATTATCAATAATCTAATTGGTTTCTATGTTTTAATTGGTTTCTATATTTTAACCACTCATATTTTTAAGTCTTATGGACGAAAAATGTGGATCGTTTATAATTATCATTGGTTTCTATGTTTTAAAGGGCTCATATTTTTTTAATTGGTTTCTATGTTTTAACGGCTCATATTTTTACGCCAAAAATGTGCATCATTTATTAAAATAATTATCATTGGTTTCTATGTTTTAACGGCTCATATTTTTTTAATTGGTTTGTTTTAACGGCTCATATTTTTACGCGAAAAATGTGGATGTTTATTAAAATAATTATCATTGGTTTCTATGTTTTAACGGCTCATATTTTTACGTCCATAAATGTGGATCATTTATTAAAATAATTATCATTGGTTTCTATGTTTTAAGGGCTCATATTTTTAAGTTTTATGGAAATAATTACGGCTCATATTTTTAAGTCTTATGGATTAGAAATGCCCATGTTTATTAAAATAATTATTATTGGTTTCTATGTTTTGATGGCTCATATTTTTAGGTCTTATGTTTTCATGTTTTAATTGGTTTCTATGTTTTAACGGCTCATATTTTTAAGTCTTAGGCATTTTTTTATCTAGTGATTAATTTATCTAAGTAAATCAATCTATTATTTTTCATGTTTTGTGATTGACTCAAAATTTGAGCTCTTTAAGGAAGGATTTTGAGGGAATACTATTTTGAGTAAAATGAACACACTAAAATCATGTTTTGTGATTGGCTCAAAATTTGAGCTCTTAAGCACAGATTTTGTGGAAATACTATTGGCTCAAAATTTGAGCTCTTAAGCACGGATTTTATGGAAATACTATTGGCTCAAAATTTGAGCTCTTAAGCACGGATTTTGTAGAAATACTATTTTGAGTAAAACAAACACACAAAAATCTAGTAGAGAAAAATACGGTGAGAAGAGTAGTATGGAATGGAATGAAGCTAGGAATTTGGTTATTAAACGAATAATTTTTTTTAACTACAAATGTTTCAAAAAATAATTATCAAATAATTTAATTGGTTTTTATGTTTTAACGGCTCATATTCCGCTTATATTTTTAAGTCTTATGGACGAAAAATGCGGATCGTTTATAATTATCATTGATTTCTATGTTTTAATGGCTCATTTTTTTAATTGGTTTCTATGTTTTAATGGCTCATATTTTTAAGTCTTATGGACGAAAAATGGGGATCGTTTATTAAAATAATTATTATTGGTTTCTATGTTTTAACGGCTCATAATTATTATTGGTTTCTATGTTTTAACAGCTCATATTGGTTTCTATGTTTTCACAGCTCATATTTTTTTAATTGGTTTCTATGTTTTAACGGCTCATATTTTTACGTCCATAACAAAAAATGTGGATCGTTTATTAAAATAATTTTTATTGATCTCTATGTTTTAACGGCTCATATTTTTAAGTTTTATGGAAATAATTATCATTGGTTTCTATGTTTTAATGGCTCATATTTTTAAGTTTTATGGACCAATAGTTTATTAAAATAATTATCAATAATCTAATTGGTTTCTATGTTTTAACGGCTCATATTTTTAAGTCTTATGGATCAAAAATGCCCATGTTTATTAAAATAATTATTATTGGTTTCTATGTTTTGATGGCTTATATTTTTAAGTCTTATGTTTCTATTTTTTAATTGGTTTCTATGTTTTAACGGCTCATATTTTTAAGTCTTAGGCATTTTTAGTTTCTGTCAAGAAAACTATAGGCGAGGCCTGTTGTTAACTAGTTATTAATAATTCTTTTTGTAACCAATGAGAACTGAAATAGTTTTCCTATTTAAAAAATATTTAGCTATTGCTATTGTATAGATGCAAATATTTTAACAAAACATATTTGAAAAATGATTTTTCTTCAATCTAATTGGTAGAAAACTTTCACCCAACCGATTTAATTATATTATAACTAAAATAAAACTAAAAAAGAAACATGTATTTAAATTCCTATTAATATTAATATTGATAATATTATTAGACAATAAAAATATTATAGTTATATAAGATTCCTATTACTAATCAATAGTAATACTAATAGGAATTTAAATACAAATATAATTTATAAGTTTATCCCAAATTTATATATATGTCTTTAATAATTAATAATAATAATAATAATATATCATTTGCATAGATAGTATCCTTAATCTATGATAATAATATACTAATACATCAAAATTTTAAAATATATATTAATGCATAGATAGGAAAAACTGACCAGTGATCAATTCCATAAGTCCTCCCTTCACATGAAATTTAATTAATTTTAATTAATTAATTAAATTTCCCTTAATCTCTAATCTACCTTTAATCATAAGATTTAATTAATTAAATCTTTCCTCTGTAAATAAAAATAAAAATTAAGGAATTTAATTTATTATTTACAAACCTAAAACTAAATCAAAACCTATTTGTAACAAATTGAAAATATTAAAAACCCGTGCAGTTCACCTAACTATTACAGTTCAACTACCCAAACCGTTTTTATGCCAAAATTTTATAGTTTCGAGGTATTCCAAGACTAGAAAAATTTAAATTGTTTTTTAGTTCATGGGCTTCAATTGATTTGGGTTCTTGCAGTAGTTGTTATTTCTGTCATTAGCTCAATAGTTTCTTTTATCTGATCTGAAACTGAGGGAAGATATTGCTTTTGCCGCATGCTATCAACTATCACATTCTAATATCTTCTTTGCAGAGTCATCTTCATATTTTGAGTCGCAAAAAACTATTTGTATTTTGTAGTCTCATCATTTAATATGTGAATGACATGGCTGTGCATTATCTTGGAACATGTGGGAAATTTTCTAAACTGTTTGGTTCCTATCAGTGTATTCCCTGAATTTCCTGTTGTCAACAACATTCACGCTCGAAGATCTTCTAAACTCGTTTACTATTCCAAACAAGGTATTCCGTGATCCTCTTATTGGTGCAAGTGCTAGTTATATGGTAGAACTAATTTTAGGGTTTCACTTGTCCCTCACTATAAGCTATAACTTCAAATCTTTAAAATAATGATGTTGAGTGATTTTTATAGCACTAACAACTCCTCTTTGTAGTCATGATGTTAAATGATTTTTATAGCACTAACAACTCTTTGTATTGCAGTTTAAGTGCAAACTATTGAAGGCTAGTGCATTTATGGCCTTCTATATTTGTCTCTTGTCAGACCGTCAAGAACCAAGTTTTAATTGCCAGCCCATTTCTAGCCTTAGGAGGCTATATCAATCAAATAATCCATTTTGTCAAGTTCACCATAAATCTTGAAGTATAATCATAAATCTTCAGGGATAATAAAAAATCACTTTGCAACTTCCATTTTATGCAATCTAATTATTAAATGTAGAATCTCACAGTTCTTCAATTTTCAACATTCATTGTAAATATTACAAAACTGTCAACTCTAACTTAAACCAAAAAATTCACAAATTTCAAGATTATTATAAAGTTATTATATTATCAACATTGTTGCTAAAACTAAATAAACACAACAAATTAAAACAAAACAAGACTATTCATAAACATTTTGGCAGAAACTTGGCTGCTTTGTAGCTCTTGTTAATCTAGTGATTAATCTATCTAAGTAAACCAATCTATTATTTTTCATGTTTTGTGATTGGCTCAAAATTTGAGCTCTTAAGGAAGGATTTTGGGGAAATACTATTTTGAGTAAAATAAACACACTAAAACCATGTTTTGTGATTGGCTCAAAATTTGAGCTCTTAAGCACAGATTTTGTGGAAATACTATTTTGAGTAAAACAAACACACTAAAATCTAGTAGAGAAAAATACGCTGAGAAGAGAAGTATGGAATATTAAACGAATAATATTTTTTCTTCTTTTAAGTCTATGCAAATATTATAACAAAAATTATAATATTTATATTAATATAATATTCATATTAATGTGATTATTTAATTTTGGTTATATATATATAATCAGTTTAAAGCAACTAGGGTTGCACCTTTGTATTAACTATAAAATATCAACAATACATAGCAGCATGGGAGAATAAGCTATCACCCTGGACAACACAAAGTTCCCAACATCATGCCTAAACTAGTAGGCAACCATATGCAAAATGTTGCCAACCCTACCAAACCCTAACAACCAGCCATTACATACATTATTTTTATAAGAATTTTACAAACAAAACTCCAGGTACAGCCCTAGAAGTTGTTTCCTTCTCAATTATTATCCTTGATGTCAAATACACAGACTCTCAGGTTTGTGGTACAATGATAGTTGCATCATGACAGTTGGCACGGCAGAGGTATTTGGTTTTATGTGACAGTGAGCTTGGCCACATTTGGTTGACATTCTTTGCATAATGTGGTTATTATATTTGGACTGCACTCTTGGTCTATGCTACAGTGATGGCAGCTTTTGGTTGACTTGGTATGACAGGTACTATAGGTATCCATGATGTTTTTCATATAACATTAGGATAGTATTCATGATGTTATTCATAGTTAAGTTGGTGTGCTACAAGTTGGTGTGCTATGCATTGTTTCTCTCATTACATTGCAGTGGTATTGTGGTTCTTAGCATTACAGTGGGCTCAAAATTGCATAATGTTTTGCAATGATCTTTTCTTGGCAATATGGCTGTGTTGCAATAGAATGAGGCACTTGGTTGTCTTCTCTTGATCCAATATGTAAGTAATATTCATTAAAGTCATCATTGATATGAAAGGTTGCTTGTTTCAATTTGATCAATATTTAGATTCTGTGGAGTTGTTCTTACAAAGCCTTGATCACTTTCAAAGGGACACAAAACTATTTGTTTCATTTCGAATGGCATCATTAAACATGATTTTTTGTTAAAGGGGATTTCATTCTTGGTGATCTTCATTTGATTAGAGGAAAGTCAAATGTTACTTGCAACTCAATATTACTAAGTGTTGAAGTAACAGTTGAGATCCTACTATGTCTTCCTATAATCTGAGTTGCATTGGTTCAGTTGATATGCTGCATGATGACACTTCTTGATCAATTTGGCATACTCATTTTTATTTAAGGTCATCGTTTGATACATTAAATAAGATAAGGTGACTAAGGGTTACTAAAGGCATTACCTTGTCATTTGATTAAAAGGTGACATTTGATTTTAATTTCAATATTATAAATATGTGACATATGAGCCACTTAAGGGATTTAACCCGATCAGCAGGTTTTGGGTTTGAGAAGAAGGTAAATGTTGATGGTTTTAGTCTATTGGTCACCAGGCCCTTTAGGGCATACCGGGACAGGTAGTCAAGAGATGTATACATTGGAAAGCTTGTTTTTGGAAGCTCTTTTTGTAAGGTTAAACTTTGTAACATGCTTCTCTCGACTTACGGTTACAATTTTATGCAAAGTATCTCAAGATTCAGTTGTGATGATGAGGATGATCTTCGGACTTGACAAAGCTCGAGCTATAGTGAGCTTAGTGAGCTTGACAATTATTTCTTTTTGTTCTCTCAATCATAGCAAAACTTCCAGCTGTCGGCATATTCAGGTGATATTCTTCTTGTGTGGTTTCATTTGAAAGATCTATCTTAAAGGGTTTTCACTGAGGTTGTGATAGTTTAATTCTGCAGAGTTCTATTTTTGACTTTGAGCTTTGGTTTCAGTATGGTGAAGTCTTTGACTTTTTATTGTGGTTGTTGGCTCATGAAACTTTCTTTAATCTTTGTTGAGAACCACGAAGGTTGTGAATAGGGTTTGTTGTCACATACACTTCACTTATCTCTTGTTGAAAAAATAGTTATGAGAACAACAAACAGTTTTGAGAAAATGGGATAGGGTTTGCAAACTATTGTTAGAATCTTTCATCTTGGTTAGGGTTTGCCAAAGATTTGTTGATTATTCTTTCTCTTAATGGCAAGGTTCGTTAATCATAAACTGTTAAAGGTTTGAAAAAGAAATACCCACAATGACCTAAGGGTTTTTTCATGACGACAGTTTTGATTTGATTCTTCAAAGGCTTTTCTTGACAGATTAGACAGTTTATTAACTATCTTGTTTACTATTGTTGAAAAGATAGTTTAATGATTATTTTGGACAGTTGTTGTAACTGAATGGGATAAACCTTGTAATAATCTCAAATCAATTTTGCAAATGACATTCTTCGACTATATGGCTCTGTCAGTTATGTGTTCAAAAGGCAATTTCTATGCACAGTTAAACTGTCTCAGTTATAGATTCAAATTGTTTCATGAAAGAAGAAAGGCAGTGAGAAAGTATAAAAAGGCATGTAATGTAAACACCTAGTATGGTGTTGATGATATTGTATTTACACTATCATTGAGACAATAGCAGTGTGTTGTAATGCAAAAATATTTCTAAGTTAATGTGCATAGTTTTGGTTATGTATTCTTGAGTCTCAAATAAATGAGACTATCAAGATCTGGATTGTAGAGAAATATAGAAACCCTCTGTATTGTATATTTTTATCTGATCTTTGAGAAGTTGTTGTTAGGGTTAGCAGGTAGAAGATATCAATTAAATGCAAATAAAGATTAAACAGAGGAATAAAAATAAATAGAAATAATAAACAGCGAGAGACAAGTTTTAACGTGGTTTACCAAAACTCAGGCTACATCCACAACCAGAGAGTCCAATATTATTATCCAGTAAATCAAACTGGTTACAACCAGTAATCCCTACAACCCAATACCGCTGCAAATGCTACAATACAATATCAACCAACAAAAAACTTAACCCTTATCCACTTTTTATCAAGCCTTATGTCAGTTACAAAATAGGGTTTTTTATGTCAGGTAATAGAAAAAATAACTCCCGACACCTTAATAAAATAATAGGCAATTTTTGCTTCGGGGGCACTGCCCCCGAGCCCCCAGCAACCCCCAGACCCCCATCACAGGCTCCGCCCCCAGGCCCCCACCGAGGGGATAAGCCTCCGGGCCCTGCAAGTGGGGCTCTACCCCCTTGCACTCCCCGTTAAATAATTTGGGGGGAAACTGCGGTGATAAAAGTGGAAAAAATTTAACCTCTGAGTCTTATTAGGCTCCATATAACAACAATCTCCTACTTGGAGACTGATCAGACTCCACACCATATCATCTCCCACTTGGAGATTGATCATAACACCGCTGACCCTGTAGCTCCCACTAGAAATAAGCACCCTGGACTCTATTGTTCTCATTTTGTTTTCAGTCTTGAAGACCAACCAAAGCTGAAGAGGAGCTCAGCTTCTCCCTTGTCACTGCCTTTCTAAATACATCCACTGAATTTGCATCTATATGTATATTTTTCATCCTTAATTGTCCATCATTCAACACCGACTGAATGAAGTGATACCTTAACTGTATGTGTTTGGTCTTTGAATTCAAGGCAGAATTCTTTGCAAGATGTATGGCACTCTGACTGTCTGTGAAAAAATAACTGTTAGTCTGTTGTTTACCCAATTCTTCCATAAAATATTGCATCCATATCATCTCCTTACTTACCTCTATTGCAACTACATACTCTGCCTCCGTGGTGGATAAAGCAACAACATTTTGCAACCATGAGATCTAACTCACCACTATCCCGCTTACAGTAAAGACATAACCTATAGTACTCCACCTAGTATCAATATTCCCTGCCAAATCTAAGTCTACATAACCTGCTAAATCAATATTAGAGCCCCCAAAACATAAGTGTCTATTGAATGTACCTCTCAAATATCTGAGAATCCATTTTACTACATTCTAATGCTCCAATCCGGAATGACTCATATACCTGCTTATGACTCCTACAGCATGTGCAATATCTGGTCTCATGCATACCATGGAGTACATAAAACTTCCTACAACTGAAGCATATGGTACCTTGGATATTTTTTCTTCCTCCTCTGTTGTATTAGGACACATCTCCTTAGTCAATTTCAAATGAGTAGGCAAAGGTGTGCTGACAACTTTTGCATTCTCCATATGGAATCTCTGCAACACCTTTTCAACATAATTACCCTGAGATAGAGTCAATTTTTTTTTCTTCCTATCTCTACAAATTTTCATACCAAGAATTTGTTTTGCTGCCCCCAAATCCTTCATAGCAAATGACTATGCTAACTGCTATTTTAACTCTCTTATGTGATCCATGTTAGACCCCGCTACAAGCATGTCATCAACATATAAACATAAAATAATGTAGTTGTCATTATCCAACCTCTTAAAATAAACACAATGGTCAAAATTACACCAGTTGTAGCCTTGCTCAGCCATAAAACTATCAAATTTTAAGTACCATTGTCGAGGTGCTTGTTTCAGGCCATGCTAACTCTTCTTCAATTTGCACACCAGTTTCTTCTTACCTTTGACCTCAAATCCCTGTGGTTGTTCCATATAGATCTCCTCTTCCAAATCACCATGGAGAAAGGTAGTTTTCACATCCAACTGTTCCAAATACAAATCTTCAGCAGCCACAATACTTAAAACAATACGAATAGAAGTCATCTTAACAACCAGAGAAAATATCTCATCAAAATCAATACCTTTTTTCTGTGCAAATCATTTTACAACTAACCTAGATTTAAATCTTTTCTTACCTACATCTTCCTCTTTCAGCCTATAAATCCATTTGTTTGGTAAAGCCTTTTTACATGCAGGTAACTTACATAATTCCCAAGACTGATTTTTCAACAAGGAGTCCATTTATTCTTTCATTGCAAGTTCCCACTGAACCTTTGTATCCACCTACATAGCTTCATCATACCCTTTGGATTCACCAGCATCTGTTAACAAAATAGAATACAAAGAGGGAGAAAACCTTTCAGGAGATCTACTTAGCCATGTTGACCGTCTAACATTCACTGGAGTTTGTGGTATTTCTGGTTGTTGTTGCGGAGCATGAAGAACCACTAGAACATCACTATTTGGAGTATCATCCAACACCACATAATCATTTTCTTTCTTCTCATGCTACTGCAACTAATCTTTGTACAACACCTTCTCATTGAATATAACATCTCTTCTTCTCACAATTTTTTGATTTTCAAAATCCCAAAGCCTATAACTAAATTCATCAATGCCATATCCAACAAAGGTACACTTTTTTTTATTTTGCATCCAACTTGGTTCTATTTTCAGAAACTACATGTGCAAATACTTCACATCTGAAGGTTTTGAGAAAAGAATAACTCACCTTCTTACCTATCCATTGTTCCTCTGGAATACCATAGCCCAAAGGAACTTAAGGACCTCTATTAATTAAATATACAGCGGTGTTGATAGCCTCTGCCCACATATTTAAAGGTAGCCCTGTTGGATCTAGGGTATACAACTGAGAGGGGGGGGTGAATCAGTTGTATAAAACTTCTTGTTCTTTCAAACACTTGATTCTTCATTATTAGTTAGCAGCATATCAATTAATCATCCATGAAAGCATAATACATAAACACAAGAGCAGATAAACATCAACACATTGAACACCAGGATTTTGATGTGGAAAACCCGGTTAAGGGAAAAACCACGGGGTGATTAACCCAAGAATTATTCTCTGTTAGAAGAATAAAGAAGAATGAATGGCACATGCCAATTAGGGCTCACTGCCCGAGCACACTGCTCACAAGAGGCCCACTGCCTACAAGGAGACACACTGTCTACAAAGTGATAAAAATCACAGTCTTGAACTGGAGAATGACATCTCTACCATGTCCGGATCAGTTCCATTTAAGCCCAAAAACCTCTGCTCTGCCTTTCGCACTTCTCTTCGCTATGCCACACTTATCCACACAAAACCACACCATGAAATGAACTCACAGACTGTTATTTATACAAGACATCGACTTAGAAACAAACATCTAAGTCGGCAAACAATCATAAGAGTATCTGCAAGATGAATAACACATCCGGTCGGCCACCACAAGAACATTCACAGGATGAACAACTCATCCGGTCGGCTCAACAGAGCAAGAACTTCATCCGGAAGAATAACTTCAATTCTGGGCTCTACTATCAATGCGGATCAACAACACAACCTCAACACGATCCAGAAAACTTCACAAGCCTGCCTGAATGTCCGGATACATCCGCACTTCCTTTACTTGCTGGAATCTCTTGTCTTCCTCATCCGGAACTTCAAGAACACAGTCTGTCGCCACTGTAGAAGGTACTTCCGGACCTTCAAATCATACATTATCAATGCGGACCAACAACACAACCTCAACATGATCCAAGAACCTTCACAAGCCTGTCTGAATGACCAGGTACGTCCGCATTTCCTTTACTTACTGAAATCTCTTATCCTCCTTATCCGGAACTTCAAGAACACAGTCTGTCGCCACTGTCATAATGCAAGAGGTACTTCCGGACCTCCAAATCATACACAACTCGAGATGGCACATCACAAGGACATCCCAAACACTCTTTCCAATCTGTAGATTAGGATTGTACAATTCCGGACCTCACCGGACCTTTCTGTGATCCTCTGTCACCTCTAAGCACTTGCCGGAACCGGTTCCACACAGACAGCCATAACTTCTTCAGGTCTTCATGCGGACCTCTGAAAAATTGACTGAAGCATCTAAAGACTCATATCTGCAAACCCTTTAATCCGCATCCTCCGGTTCTCAACCTATCCAATATATTTGCCTTCTTCTCATCACTGTTCTTCACTGTTCCTGACTGAGGCTAATTTTCTCAATATCCTCAACACACAGCTCATCCAATCCTTCTTGTCAATGTAATATGAGTATGTTGACATCAATGACAACACTGGTTCACCTCATACTTGCAACAATCTCCCCCTTTGTCATTGATGGCAACATATGATGTGAGAAACCATCAAGACAAGAACTTCTCCTTTCTGTCACAGCTCCCTCTATCAACAACAACTTTTCATGTCTTTTCTTCCTTTACTGCTCCCCCTTTGATCATTAACCACTTGTTTTTCACATGTCTTCTCTCCCCCTTTGACATCAATGGCAAAGGGCTCATACTTGCAATTCTAATACATCAGAATCATACCAGCTGCTCCCCCTTAGTAGCAGCTCCCCATCATCAATCCGGATCATAAGATATGACTGTGATATCCACCAGACTGATGCACATCAGTGTATCCTAGTTCATCACCGGAGGGGCCATGACCCCTAACTTCTCCCGGAGATATTCAAAAGAGTCCTTGGGAAGAGGTTTTGTAAAGATATCTGCAATCTGATCCTTGGAGGGAACATACTCTAATCTGACTTCTTCCTTGTTTACTTGTTCTCTCAAAAAGTGAAACTTGATAGATATGTGCTTAGTCTTAGAATGCAATACCGGATTCTTAGAAATATTAATTGCACTTGAATTATCACAGAAAATTGTGATAGGCTCCTCATATTCAACTTTAATGTCTCTTAGCATCTGCTTCATCCATAAGATTTGAGTGCAACTACCTGCTGCTGCAATGTATTCTGCTTCAGTTGTAGACAGAGATATTGCATCTTGTTTCTTGCTTAACCAAGAAACCAATCTCTTCCCCAAAAAGAATGCTCCACCACTAGTGCTCTTCCGGTCATCCACATCTCCTGCCCAATCTGCATCTGTGTAAGCATGAAGAGAGAAATTCGGATCTCTAGGCTACCATAGACCATACTCAATTGTTCCTTTCAAGTACCTAAAAATTCTTTTGATTGCCATAACATGAGATTCTCTAGGATCAGCCTGGAATCTTGCCACAAGACCAATAGCCTGCATTATATCTGGTCTAGTTTGAGTGAGATACAACAATCCACCAATCATTGATCTATACTTTGTCTGATCTGCCTTTGGAGAATCATCATCTTTGCTTAACTTACATCCGGTTGCCATAGGAGTGTTCATAGGCTTTGAGTCTTCCATACCAAATTTTCTTAACAATTCTTTCACATATTTGGTCTGAGAAATGAAGATCCCTTCTTTTGTTTGAGTAATTTGCAGACCCAAGAAGAAATTCATTTCACCAAGCATAGACATTTCAAACTCACTTTTCATCTGATTTGCAAAAGTTTTGCACATACTATCTCTTCCTCCAAAAATGATATCATCCACAAACACTTCAACAATCAAAATGTTTTCATGATCAATTTTGAAATATAAGTTACTGTCAGCAGTACCTTTGTTGAATCCAATCTGCACAAGATGCTTATCCAACCTTTCATACCATGCTCTTGGGGCTTGCTTCAATCCATACAAAGCTTTCTTCAACTTGCAGACCATATCATCATTATCAGACAATTGAAATCCATCCGGTTGTTCAATGTAGACTTCTTCTTCCAGATCACCATTTAGGAAGGCAGACTTGACATCCATCTGATATACCTTGAAGTCTTTGAAGGCAGCAAATGCAAGAAGTAATCTGACTGCTTCAATTCTTGCCACCGGAGCAAAAGTCTCTTCAAAGTCAATTCCTTCTATTTGAGAGTAGCCTTTGCAGACCAATCTAGCTTTGTTTCTGATTACTTCACCAGCTTCATTTAGTTTGTTCCGGAAGACCCACTCGGTTCCAATTACATTCTTGTCTCTAGGTCTGGGAACAAGATCCCAAGTATGATTTTTCTCAATTTGCATCAATTCATCTTCCATTGCTTTGGTCCAGTTTTCATCATTGCAGGCTTCATTTATTGTTTTAGGTTCAATCTTTGAAATCAGACAACATTCATCCTGATTTTGAGCAACATTCCTTCTAGTTTGTACACCTTTGCTTCTGTCACCTATGATCTGATCTTCAGAGTGGTTCAGTCTTACATACCTTGGAATTTTGGGAGTAACCTGCACTGCTGCTTCTTGATCAGGCTCATTCAAGCCTATCTCTTCTTCCTGATTTACCGAATCAGGCTGACTCTGTCTCACCGGAGAGGATTGAGGTCCTTGAACACTGTCTTGGTCATCTTCATCAAACTCATAAAATCTTGAAGGCTTCTCAATTCCTTCATCAACTTTCACATTGGTGCTTTCTATCATCTTCCTCAATCTCTTATTGTAACACCGGTATGCTTTGCTTTGAGTGGAGTAACCCAAGAAAATTCCTTCATCACTTCTAGCATCAAACTTTCCTAGATCTTCATCTCTTTTAATATAACACTTGCTACCAAATACTCTGAAATATTTCACAGTAGGAGTGATGCCAAACCAGAGTTCATAGGGGGTCTTACCGGTGTTGTTTCTGATTTGAACTCGATTGAGAGTGTAGACTGCAGTGCTGATAGCTTCCTTCCAAAACATTTGAGGAACATTTGCTTCCAACATCATTATCCTGGCAGCTTCCTGGATAGTCCGGTTCTTTCTCTCAACTACTCCATTCTGCTGTGGAGTCCTAGGAGCAGACAACTGTCTCCTTATACCCTGCTTCTCACAAAAGTCAATGAACTCACCGGATGTAAATTCACCACCTCTATCAGACCTTAGACACTTTAGTTTCAATCCGGTTTGATTCTCTACCATAGCTTTGAAGATTTTGAACTTCTCAAATGCTTCTGATTTTTCTTTTAGAAAGGTAACCCACATCATCCGGGAATGATCATCAATTAGCAACATGAAATATCTATCACCTTGCAGACTCTTGATTCTTGTCGGACCACAGAGATCAGTATGTATTAATTCCAACAATCCGGTAGAAGACTGATCTTTGCTTTTGAAAGAGACTCTGCTTTGTTTACCTAGCTGACATTCTTTGCACAAACTATTTGTAGGTTTCATCAATTTTGGAAGATCTCTTACGGCCTGAGTATTGCTTATCTTGATGATGTTATCAAAATTTACATGACACATTCTTCTATGCCATAACCAACTCTAATCAATTTGAGCAAACAAACAACTTTTATTTGAACCAACCAGATGAAAGATATTACCTTTTGTCTGAGTACCGGATGCAATTTCAGTTCCGGAGCTTGTAAAGATTCTGTATTTTCCATTCTTGAACCGGAGATCATAGCCTTTGTCCACTAACTGACCAACACTGAGAAGATTGTGCTTCAATCCTTCAACATATAGTACGTTACCTATTTTGCTCTTTCCATCAAAGGAAATAGTTCCCCTGCCTCTGATTCTGCTAGCAGAATTGTCACCAAACTTTACCATTCCTCCTTCATACCTTTCCAAATTCAAGAACTTATTCTTGTCACCAGTCATATGGTGAGAACATCCACTGTCAATAACCCAATCATCCTTTTCTTCCACTTGAGCAGCCAAAGCTTTTTCAACAACTTTGTGATTGACAGATTCAGAGAGTATTGAATCTTCTTCCTTGATGGCAATAAACACCCACTCATTTCTGGATTTGCTTCCTAGTTGTGATTCATCATCTGTTACTCCTTCATTGTCATCTTCTTCATGAACATAATAGCAATTCTTTTGAAACCTTTGTCTGTTAGTATTAGACCTTGCAGATCTTTCCGGACATCTTGAAGCAAAATGACCAATCTTATTGCAGTTGAAACACTTAAAGGGTAGTTTTCCTTCATACTTACCGGATCCTCTTGGCAGTCTCTTTGCAATGAGGGCTTCAAGTTGAGCTGTTTCTGCTTCTTCTTCTTCCATGTCTCTTCTTGCTTGATCATACCATGACATTTTCCTTGATGAGTTTTCTCCCGGATCAAATCTTTGTTTGCCTTTCACATAGGCACTGGCTTTGAAAGCAGATTCAGTCTTGGGAGGATCATCTCCAAACTCGGTCATTTCAAATGCAGCTAGTTTTCCAGCCAGTTGTTCTCTTGTGACAGTTGTGTGGGCTCTGAATTCATCAATGGCAGCAACCTTGATTTTGTAGGCAGCAGGAAGGGATCTTAGAATTTTGCAGACAATCTCATTTTCATCTAGAGTTCCACCAGCATTTCTGATTCCACATACCAGCTCATTCACTCTTGGCATAAAGGTAGTGATGTTTTCATCATCTCTCATCTTCAATCTTTCAAATTTCCCTTTCAGACTTTGCAACCTTGCACTTTTGACAAACTCATCTCCTTCATACAGAAGTTCCAGTTTAGTCAGGATCTCATATGCAGTTGGTAGGTCAATAACATTTGAGAGATCTGAGTCATTCAATGTGCTTAGAAGAGCTTCCTTGGTCTGCAGATTATTTTCCGCTTCTGTGATTTCATTCAGAGTTGTCGGGCCACCTTGTGGAGGTACATATGGTTTTGAGACCATAGCCAAGTATGCTTTTCCCATACATTCCAAGTGACACTTCATGCGACCTTTCCAGAGAGTGAAGTTGGTTCCATCGAACTTCGGACTATCCTTCTTGTATGACGACATCCTGGATCTCCTCAAGCAGTTAAGCTCCTTTCAGAGGAACTTAGCTCTGATACCAATTGTTGGATCTAGGGCATACAACTGAGAAGGGGGGGGTGAATCAGTTGTATAAAACTTCTTGTTCTTTCAAACACTTGATTCTTCGTTATTAGTTAGCATCATATCAATTAATCATCCATGAAAGCATAATACATAAACACAAGAGCAGATAAACATCAACACATTGAACACCAGGATTTTGACGTGGAAAACCCGGTTAAGGGAAAAACCACGGGGTGATTAACCCAAGAATTATTCTCTGTTAGAAGAATAAAGAAGAATGAATGGCACATGCCAATTAGGGCTCACTGCCCGAGCACACTGCTCACAAGAGGCCCACTGCCTACAAGGAGACACACTGTCTACAAAGTGATAAAAATCACAGTCTTGAACTGGAGAATGACATCTCTACCATGTCCGGATCAGTTCCATTTAAGCCCAAAAACCTCTGCTCTGCCTTTCGCACTTCTCTTCGCTATGCCACACTTATGCACACAAAACCACACCACGAAATGAACTCACAGACCGTTATTTATACAAGACATCGACTTAGAAACAAACATCTAAGTCGGCAAACAATCATAAGAGTATCCACAAGATGAATAACACATCCGGTCGGCCACCACAAGAACATTCGCAGGATGAACAACTCATCCGGTCGGCTAAACAGAGCAAGAACTTCATCCGGAAGAATAACTTCAATTCCGGGCTCTACTATCAATGCGGATCAACAACACAACCTCAACACGATCCAGAAAACTTCACAAGCCTGCCTGAATGTCCGGATACATCCGCACTTCCTTTACTTGCTAGAATCTCTTGTCTTCCTCATCCGGAACTTCAAGAACACAGTCTGTCGCCACTGTAGAAGGTACTTCCGGACCTTCAAATCATACATTATCAATGCGGACCAACAACACAACCTCAACATGATCCAAGAACCTTCACAAGCCTATCTGAATGACCAGGTACGTCCGCATTTCCTTTACTTACTGAAATCTCTTATCCTCCTTATCCGGAACTTCAAGAACACAGTCTGTCGCCACTGTCATAATGCAAGAGGTACTTCCGGACCTCTAAATCATACACAACTCGAGATGGCACATCACAAGGACATCCCAAACACTCTTTCCAATCCGCAGATTAGGATTGTACAATTCCGGACCTCACCGGACCTTTCTGTGATCCTCTGTCACCTCTAAGCACTTGCCAGAACCGGTTCCACACAGACAGCCATAACTTCTTCAGGTCTTCATGCGGACCTCTGAAAAATTGACTGAAGCATCTAAAGACTCATATCTACAAACCCTTTAATCCGCATCCTCCGGTTCTCAACCTATCCAATATATTTGCCTTCTTCTCATCACTGTTCTTCACTGTTCCTGACTGAGGCTAATTTTCTCAATATCCTCAACACACAGCTCATCCAATCCTTCTTGTCAATGTAATATGAGTATGTTGACATCAATGACAACACTGGTTTACCTCATACTTGCAACAAGCCCAACATGCAATCTCATAGTCCTTGCACGCTCCATTATTGTCCTATTCGTGCGTTCAGCCACTCTGTTTTCTTGTGGAGTCCCTAGAACCATTTTCTGCCTATGAATTCTATTAAAGGAACAATAATCCTCAAATTCTTTGCTGCAATACTCACCACCATTATCAGATCTTAAACATTTTAATCTTTACCCATCTCATTCTCAACCAAACTTCTCCATTTCTTAAATGTTTCAAATACATCAGATTTCTACCTAAGGAAATAAATACATACCTTCCTAGTTGCATCATCTATTAATGTAACATAATACCGAGAGCCACTAAGAGAAGATACCTGAGATGGTCCCATACATCTGTATGCACAAACTCTAACTTTTCATCTTTTTTTTGCTTCCCGTCATTGAGAAAAATTGACTCTCTTTTGTTTGTCATACACACAACTTTCACAGAAATTCATATTAATACATTTTAGACCTGGTAAAACTTTCTTAGAATGAAGTTCCTTCATACCATTTTCATCCATATGCCCAAGTCTATTATGCCACAGTGTTGTTTCAGAATCTATAGCAACTGTTTCGGTCTCTTCCTGCAAACCTGCAACAACTATTTCTGAATCTATTTATTTTTTCTCTGCAGTAGCTAAAGTAGAAGGAACAATATGACCTATACAAAGATATAAGGTGTCTACATTCACACCTTTTGCTACTATTAAAGCACCTTTTGAAACCTTCCAATTTTTATCAGTAAATGTAACAATACAACCTTCTTCAGTTAGCTGCCCTGCTGAAATTAAATTCCTACTAAGCCTTGGAACGTGCCTTACCTCTTGTAATAGCCAATGATTCCCATTCTGCAACTTAATATTAATTCTTCTCTTTCCAACAATTTGGCAGGGTTTGTTATCTCCCAAATAAACCAGCCCAAAATCCCCTTGGACATAATCAAGAAAATAACTTCTATGGGGCATAACATGAAATGAGGCCCCTGAATCTAAAACCCATGAATCATCAGTATTATCTAGGGAAATAATCAAAGCATCATCTTTAGATTTATTACTTACCACATTTGCCTCCTTATTTCCTTCTTGTTTGTCTCCTTTATTCTTCTGAGACCACCAATCTTTCTTCAGATGACCTGGTTTCCCACAGTACCAACAATCCTTCTATCCTTTGGATTAGGATCTCTTATCCTTTGATTTTCCTCGTGACTTTCAATGACCTTTAGAACCTTTTCCTCTCTCCTTTGATCTGCCCCTGTTTTTTGCATTCAAAACACTACCTAATATGGACCCTCTTGAGCTTTTCCGTCGCATTTCCTCGCTAAGGATAAAAACAACATCATCAAATTTTAAAGTATTTTTCAACCAAAGACAGAGTTACTTATAGCTATTCTAGTTTGCTAGCAAAGAACATAATATCAAGAGAGCCCTCACCTCTTCATCAAAACTTACTTTTACAGAAGTTAACTAACTGGTAATTGTATTAAACTCATTTAAATGATCTGTCACAGATCCACCTTCAATCATTTTCAGATTAAACAAACGTTTCATGAGAAATACGTTATTTGAGGCTAAGGGTTTTTCATACAATTTAGCCAAAACTTTCATCAAACCATCTATTGTCTTTGCTTCCGTTATATTGAATGCCACTGATGGTGTTAGGCACAACCGAATGGTTCCTAGTGCCTTTCTGTCCAGAAGATTTTAATCCTCATCAATCATTGTTACCAGTTTCTTCGCTACTCCTTCTAATGACCTCCATAAATCCCTCTGATAGAGATAATCCTCTATCTGCATCTTCCATAACTGATAGTTCTGCACATTGAATTTGTCTACCTTCAATTTACCTTTGTCCGCCATTGCTCCCACTCAACTATGGGACTCCCACTCAACCGTGAGACCTTTCTACAGGTGACAACCTGCTCTGATACCACTTATTAAGGTTAGCCGATAGAAGATATTAATTAAATGCAAATAAATAATAAACAGAGGAATGAAAATGCATAGAAATAATAAACAGCGAGAGACAAGTTTTAACATGCTTCACCCAAACTTGGGCTACATCCACCAACAAAGAGTCCAATATTATTATCTAGTAAATCAAAATGAGTAGAACCAGCAATCCCTGCAACTTAATACAACTACAAATGCTACAATACAATATCAACAAAAAAAACTTAACCCTTAGCCACTTTTTATCAAGCCTTATGTCGGTTACAAAATAGGGTTTTTATGTCGACTAATAGAAAAATAACTCCCAACGCCTTGATAAAATAATAGGTAATTTTTGCTTCGGGGATGCTACCCCCGAGCCCCCTACTGGGGAGCCACTTCTGAGCCCTTGACAGCCCCCACCAGGGGAATAAGCCCCCGACAACCCCAGCTAGAGGCGTTGCCCCCAGACCCCCACCTTGGGCTCCACCCTCGGGCCCCCGCCAAGGGGATAAGCCCCTAGGCCCCGCAGGAGGGGCTCTGCCCCCTGCACTCCCCGTTAAATAATTTAGGGGTAAACCACGACGATAAAAGTGGGAAAAATTTAACCTCTGAGTCTTATTAGGCTCCATATAACAACAATCTCCCACTTGGAGACTAATAGGACTCCACACCATATCATCTCCCACTTGGAGACTGATTATAACACCGTTGACCCTATAGCTCCCACTCGAAATAAGCACCCTGGACTCTATTGTTCTCATTTTGTTTTCAGTCTTGAAGACCAACCGAAGTTGAAGAGGAGCTCAGCATCTCCCTTATCACTGCCTTTGTAAATATATCAGTTGGATTTGCATCTGTATGTATTTTTTCCATCCTTAACTGTCCATCATCCAACACCGACTGAATGAAGTGATACCTCAACTGTATGTGTTTGGTCTTTGAATGCAAGACAGAATTATTTGCAAGATGTATGGCACTCTTACTGTCCATAAACAAATAACTGTTATCCTATTGTTTGCCCAATTCTTCCATGAAAGATTGCAACCGTATCATCTCCTTGCATACCTCTGTTGCAGTTACATACTCTGCCTCCGTGGTGGATAAAGCAACCACCTTTTGCAAATTGTGAGATCTAACTCACCACTGTCCCACCTACAGTAAAGACATAACCTGTAGTACTCCGCTTGGTATCAATATCCCCTACCAAATCTGAGTCTACATAACCTGCTAAATCAGTATTAGAGCCCCCAAAACATAAGTGTTTATTGAATGTACCTCTCAAATATTTGAGAATCCATTTTATTGCATTCCAATACTTCAATCAGGGATGACTCATATACCTGCTTACAACTACTATAACATGTGCAATATCTGGTCTCATGCATACCATGGTGTACATTAAACTTCCTACAACTAAAGCATATGGTACCTTAGAAATTTTTTCTTCCTCATCTAGTGTCTTAGGACAGATCTCCTTAGTCAATTTCAAATGACTAAGCAAAGGTGTGCTGACAGCTTTTGCATTCTCCATATGGAATAGATCTGCAACACCTTTTCAACATTATCAGCC
This sequence comes from Cunninghamia lanceolata, assembly GCA_027924645.1. Lineage (NCBI taxonomy): Eukaryota > Viridiplantae > Streptophyta > Pinopsida > Cupressales > Cupressaceae > Cunninghamia > Cunninghamia lanceolata. The sequence continues at coordinate 24,331,292 of BSBN01000582.1, forward strand.
TGAGATAAAGTCAATTTTTTGTTCTTCCTATCTCTGCAAATTTTCATACCAAGAATTTGTTTTGTTGCCTCCAAATCTTTCATAGCAAATGACTGTGCTAACTGTTGTTTTAACTCTCTTATGTGATCCATGTTAGACCCCACTACAAGCATGTCATCAACATATAAACATAAAATAATGTAGTTGTTCTTATCTAACCTCTTAAAATAAACACAATGGTCAAAATTACATCGGTTGTAGCCTTGCTCAGCCATAAACTATCAAATTTCAAGTACCATTATCGAGGTGTTTGTTTTAAGCCATACAAACTCTTCTTCAATCTGCACATCAATTTCTCCTTACCTTTAACCTCAGATCCCTGTGGTTGTTCTATATAGATCTCCTCCTCCAAATCACCATGGAGAAACGTAATTTTCACATCTAGCTGTTCCAAATGCAAATGTTCAGCAGCCACAATACTTAAAATAGTATGAATAGAAGTCATCTTAACAACCAGAGAAAATATCTCATCAAAATCAATACCTTTTTTCTGTGCAAATCATTTTACAATTAACCCAGCTTTAAATCTTTCTTACCTCCATCTTCCTCTTTCAGCCTATAAATCCATTCGTTTGGTAAAGTCCTTTTACCTGCAGGTAACTTACATAATTCCTAAATCTAATTTTTCAGCAAGGAGTCCATTTCTTCTTTAATTGCAAGATCCCACTGAACCTTTGCGTCCACCTACATAGCTTCATCATACCCTTTCGGTTTACCAGCATCTATTAACAAAATAGAATACAAAGAGGGAGAAAACCTTTTAGGAGGTCTACGTAGCCTTGTTGACCGTCTAACATTCACTGGAGTTTGTGGTATTTTTAGTTGTTGTTGCGGAGCATGAGGAACCACTAGAACATCACTATTTGGAGTATCATCCAGCACCACATAATCTTTTTTTTTCTTCTCATGCTGTTGCAACTGATCTTTGTATAACACATTCTCATTGAATACAACATCCCTACTTCTCACAATTTTCTGATTTTCAAAATCCCAAAGCCTATAACCAAATTCATCAATGCCATATCCAACGAAGGTACATTTTTTTATTTTGCATCTAGTTTGGTTCTATTTTTAAAATTTACATGTGCAAATGCTTCACATCTGAAGGTTTTGAAAAAAGAATAACTCACTTTCTTACCTTTCCATGCTTCCTCTGGAATACCACATCCCAAAGGAACTAAAGGATTTCTATTAATTAAATATATAGCGGTGTTGACAGCCTCTGCCCACATGTTTAAAAACAACCCAACATGCAATCTCATGGTCCTTGCACGCTCCATTATTGTCCTATTCATGCGTTTAGCCACTCCATTTTCCTATGGAGTTCCTGGAACCATTTTCTACCTACGAATTTCATTAAAGGAACAATAATCCTCAAATTCTTTACTGCAATACTCACCACCATTATCAGATCTGAGACATTTTAATCTTTTACTCATCTCATTCTCAACCAAACTTCTCCATTTCTTAAATGTTTCAAATACATCACATTTTTGTCTAAGGAAATAAATATATACCTTCCTAGTTGCATCATCTATGAATGTAACATAATACCAAGAGCCACTGAGAGAAGATACCTAAGTTGGTCCCCATACATCTGTATGCACAAGCTCCAATTTTTCATCTTTTTTTTGCTTCGCATCCTTGAGAAAACTAGCTCTCTTTTGTTTGTCATACACACAACTTTCATAGAAATCCATATTAATACATTTTAGACATGGTAAAACATTTTTAGAATGAAGTACCTTCATACATTTTTCAATCATATGTCCAAGTCTGTTATACCACAATGTTGTCTCAGAACCTGCAACAACTATTTTGGTCTCTTCCTGTGAATCTATAGCAACTGTTCTTGAACCTGTTTGTTTTTTCTTTGCAACAGTTAAAGTAGAAGGAACAGTATGACCTATACAAAGATATAAGGTGCCTACTTGCACACATTTTGCTACTATTAAGACACCTTTTGAAACCTTCCATTTTTTATCAGTAAATGTAACAATGCAACCTTCTTCAGCTAGCTGCCCTGCTGAAATTAAATTTCTATTGAGACTTGGAACGTGCCTTACCTCTTGTAGTAGTCAATGATTGTCATTCTGCAACTTAATCTTAATTCTTCCCTTTCCAATGATCTAACAGGGTTTGTTATCTCCCAAATAAACCAGCCTAAAATTCCCTTGGACATAATCAAGAAAATAACTTCTATGGGGCGTAGCATGAAATGAGACCCCTGAATATAAAACCCATGAATCATTAGCATTATCTAGGGAAAGAATCAAAGCATCATCTTCAGATTTATTACTTACCACATTTGCCTCCTTATTTCTTTCTTGTTTGTCTCCTCCTTTATTCTTCTGAGACCACCAATCTTTCTTCAGATGACCTAGTTTTACACGGTACCAGCAATCCTTTTGTCCTCTAGATTGGGATCTCTTATCCTTTGATTTTCCATGTGACTTCCCATGACCTCCAAAACCTTTTCCTCTCTCCTTTGATCTGCTCCTTTTTTCTGCATTCAAAACACTACCTGATGTGGACCCTCCTGAGCTTTTCCATCGCATTTCCTCGCTAAGGATAACACCAACAACATCATCAAATTTTAAAGTATTTCAACTAGAGACAGAGTTACTCACAACCATAACCAAGCTATTCCAACTTTCTGGCAAATAACATAATATCAAGAGTGCCCTCACCTCTTCATCAAAACTTACTTTTACAGAAGTTAACTGATTGATAATCATATTAAACTCATTTAAATGATCTGTCACAGATCCACCTCCAATCATTTTCAGATTAAACAAATGCTTCATGAGAAATACCTTATTTGAGCCTAGGGTTTTTCATACAATTTAACCAAATCTTTCATCAGACCATCTGTTGTTTTTGCTTCCATTATATTGAATACCACCGATGGTGCCAGGCACAATCGAATGGTTTCCAGTGCCTTTCTATCCAGAAGATTCCAATCCTCATCAGTCATTGTTGCCGATTTTTTGGCTACTCCTTCCAACAACTTTCATAAATCCTTTTGATAGAGATAATCCACCATTTGCATCTTCTATAACTAATAGTTCTACTCATTGAATTTGTCTACCTTTAATTTACCCTCATCCACCATTGCTCACACTCAATCATGATACTCCCACTCAACCATGAGACCTTCCTATAAACGACAACACGCTCTGATACCACTTGTTAGGGTTAGCCGGCAAAAGATATCAATTAAATGAAAATAAAGATTAAACAGAGGAATGAAAATACACATAAATAATAAATAGTGAGAGACAAGTTTTAACATGGTTCACCCAAACTCGGGCTACATCCACCAACAGAGAGTCTAATATTATTATCTAGTAAATCAAACTAATTACAACCAGCAATACCTGCAACTCAATACCGCTGCAAATGCTACAATACAATATCAACCAAAAAAACTTAATCCTTAACTGCTTTTTATCAAGCTTTATATTGGTTACAAGATAGGGTTTTTTATGTCGACTAATAGAAAACTAAATCTCGACGCTTTAATAAAATAATAGGCAATTTTTACTTCGGGGCCGCTACCCTTGAGCCCCCAACTGGGGGTGCTGCCCCTGAGCCCCCATAAGCTCCCGTTGGGGGCGTTGCCCCTAGACCTCCACCGTGGGCTCCTCTCTCAGGCCCCGCAGGAGGGGATCTGCCCCCCTGCAATCCTCGTTAAATAATTTGGGGGGAAACTGCACCGATAAAAGTGGAGAAAATTTAACCTCCGAGTCTAATTAGGCTCCATATAACAACAATCTCCCACTTGGAGACTGATCAGACTCCACACCATATCATCTCCCACTTGGAGATTGATCATAACACCGTTGACTCTATAGCTCCCACTGGAAATAAGCACCCTAGACTCTATTATTCTCATTTTGTTTTCAGTCTTGAAGACCAAGCGAAGCTAAAGAGGAGCTCAGCTTCTCCCTTATCACTGCCTTTGTAAACATATCCACTAGATTTGCATTTGTATGTATCTTTTCCATCCTTAACTATCCATCATCTAACACCGACCAAATGAAGTGATACCTCAACTGTATGTGTTTGGTCTTTAAATGCAAGGCATAATTCTTTGCAAGATGTATGACATTCTGACTATTCGTAAACAAATAACTGTTATCCTATTGTTTGCCCAATTCTTCTATGAAAGGTTGCAGCCATATCATCTCCTTGCTTACCTCTGTTGTAGCTACATACTCTACCTCTGTGGTGGATAAAACAACCACCTCTTACGACCATAAGATCTAACTCACCGCTGTCCCACCTATAGTAAATACATAACCTATAGTACTCTGCCTAGTATTAATATCCCCTGCCAAATCTGAGTCTACATAACCTGCTAAATCAGTATTAGAGCCCCTAAAACATAAGTGTTTATTGGATGTACCTCTCAAATATCGAAGAATCTATTTTACTGCATTCCAATGCTCCAATCCAGGATGACTCATATACCTACTTACGACTCCTACAGCATGTGTAATATCCGGTCTTGTGCATACCATGATGTACATTAAACTTCCTACAGCTAAAGCATATAGTACCTTAGACATTTTTCCTTTCTCCTCTAGTGTCTTAGGACACATCTCCTTAGTCAATTTCAAATGACTAGGCAAAGGTGTGCTGACAACTTTTACATTCTCCATATGGAATCTTTGCAACACCTTTTCAACATAATCAGCCTAAGACAGAGTTAATTTTTTGTTCTTCCTATCTCTACAAATTTTCTTATCAAGAATTTGTTTTGCTACCCCCAAATCTTTCATAGCAAATGATTGTGCTAACTGATGTTTAAACCTCTCTTATGTGATCCATGTTAGACCCCGCTACAAGCATGTCATCAACATATAAACATAAAATAATGTAGCTGTCGTTAGCCATAAAACTATCAAATTTCAAGTGTCATTGCCGAGGTGCTTGTTTCAGGCCATACAAACTCTTCTTCAATCTGCACACCAGTTTCTCCTTACCTTTGACCTCAAATCCCTATGGTTGTTCCATATATATTTCCTCTTACAAATCACCATAGAGAGGCAATTTTCACATCTAGTTGTTCCAAATGCAAATCTTCAATAGCCACAATGCCTAAAATAGTACAAATAGAAGTCATCTTAACAACCAGAGAAAATATCTCATCAAAATCAATACGTTTTTTCTGTGCAAATCCTTTTACAACTAACCTAGCTTTAAATCTTTTCTTACCTCTATCTTCTTCTTTCAACCCATAAGCCCATTTGTTTAGTAAAGCCTTTTTACCTGCAGGTAACTTACATAATTCTCAAGTCTATTTTTTAGCAAGGAGTCCATTTCTTCTTTTGTTGCAAGCTCCCACTGAACCTTTGTATCCACCTACATAGCTTCATCATACCCTTTGCATTCACTAGCATCTGTTAACAAAATAGAATACAAAAAGGGAGAAAACCTTTCAGCAGGTGTACTTAGCCTTGTTGACCGTCTAACATTCACTGGAGTTTTTAGTATTTCTGATTGTTGTTGCAGAGCATGAGGAACCACTAGAACATCACTATTTGGTGTATCATCCAGCACCACATAATCCTTTTCTTTCTTCTCATGTTGCTGCAACTGATTTTTGTACAACATCTTCTCATTGAATACAAAATCCCTGCTTCTCACAATTTTCTAATTTTCAAAATCTCAAAGCCTATAACCAAATTCATCAATGCCATATCCAATGAAGGTACATTTTTTTATTTTGCATCCAACTTGGTTCTATTTTTAGAATCTACATGTGCAAATGTTTCACATCTGAAAGTTTTGAGAAAAGAATAACTCACCTTCTTACCTGCCCATGCTTCCTCTGGAATACCATAGCCCAAAGGAACTGAAGGACCTTTATTAATTAAATATACAACGGTGTTGATAGCTTCTGCCCACATATTTAAAGATAGCCCAATATGCAATCTCATGGTCCTTGCACCCTCCATTATGTTCCTATTCATGCGTTCAGCCACTCCATTTTCCTGTGGAGTCCCTACAATCGCTTTTTGCCTATGAATTCCATTAAAAGAATAATAATCCTCAAATTCTTTGCTGTAATACTCACCACCATTATCAGATCTGAGACATTTTATTCTTTTACCCATCTCATTCTCAATCAGGCTTCTCCATTTCTTAAATGTTTCAAATACATCAGATTTTTGCCTAAAGAAATAAATCCATACCTTCCTAGTTGCATCATCTATGAATGTAACATAATACCGAGATCCACCGAGTGAAGATACCTAAGCTGGTCCCCATACATCTGTATGCACAAGCTCTAACTTTTTATCTTTTTTTTGCTTCCCATCCTTGAGAAAACTAACTCTCTTTTGTTTGCCATACACACAACTTTCATAGAAATCCATATTAATACATTTTAGACCTGGAAAACTTTCTTAGAATAAAGTACCTTCATACCTTTTTCACTCATATGCCCAAGTCTATTATGCCACAATATTGTCTTAGAACCTACAGCAACTATTTCGGTCTCTTCCTGCAAACCTGCAGCAACTTTTTCTGAACCTATTTGTTTTTTCTCTGCAACAGCTAAAGTAGAAGGAACATTATGACCTGTACAAAGATATAAGGTGCCTACTTTCACACCTTTTGCTACTATTAAGGCACCTTTTGAAACCTTCCAATTTTTATCAGTAAATATAGCAATAAAACCTTCTTCAACTAGCTGCCTTGCTGAAATTAAATTCCTACTGAGCCTTGGAATGTGCCTTACCTCTTGTAGTAGCCAATGATTACCATTCTGTAACTTAATCTTAATTCTTCTCTTTCCAACAATCTGGCATGGTTTGTTATCTCCCAAATAAACCAGCCCAAAATCTCCTTGGATATAATCAAGAAAATAACTTCTATGGGGCGTAGCATGAAATGAGGCCCCTGAATATAAAACCCATGAATCATCAACATTATCTAGGGAAAGAATCAAAGCATCATCTTCAGATTTATTACTTACCACATTTGCCTCCTTATTTCTTTCTTGTTTGTCTCCTCCTTTATTCTTCTGAGACCAACAATCTTTCTCTAGATGACCTAGTTTCCCACAGTACCAGCAATCCTTATGTCCTTTGGATTGGGATCTCTTATCCTTTGATTTTCCTCATGACTTCCCATGACCTCCAGAACCTTTTCCTCTCTCCTTTTATCTGCCCCTACTTTATGCATTCATAACACTACTTGATGTGGACCCTCCTAAGCTTTTTTGCCGTATTTCCTCGCTAAGGATAACACCAACAACATCATCAAATTTTAAAGTATTTCAACCAGAGACAGAGTTACTTACAGTCATTACCAAGCTATTTCAACTTTCTGACAAAGAGCATAATATCAAGACAGCCCTCACCTCTTCATCAAAACTTACTTTTACAGAATCATATTAAACTCATTTAAATGATCTGTCACATATCCACCTTCAATCATTTTCAGATTAAACAAACGCTTCATCAGAAATACCTTATTTGAGGTTGAGGGTTTTTCATACAATTTGGCCAAAGCTTTCATCAGACCATATGTTGTCTTTGCTTCCGTTATATTGAATGCCATTGATGGTGCCAGGACAACCGAATTGTTCCCAATGCCTTTTTGTCCAGAAGATTCTAATCCTCATCAATCATTGTTGCCAGTTTCTTGGCTACTCCTTCCAACAGCCTCCATAAATCCTTCTGGTAGAGATAATCCTCCATCTGCATCTTCCATAACTGATAGTTCTGCCCATTGAATTTGTCTACCTTTAATTTACACTCGTCCTTGTTTTGCTCCCACTCAACCATGAGACTCCCACTCAACCATGAGACCTTGCAAATGACAACCAGCTCTGATACCACTTGTTAGGGTTAGCTGACAGAAGATATCAATTAAATGCAAATAAAGATTAAACAGAGGAATGAAAATACATAGAAATAATAAACAGCAAGAGACAGGTTTTAACACGGTTCACCCAAACTCAAGCTACATCCACCAACAGAGAGTCTAATATTATTATCTAGTAAATCAAACTGATTACAATCAGCAATCCCTGCAACTCAATACCGCTGCAAATACTACAATACAATATCAACCAAAAAAAACTTAACCCTTAGCTGCTTTTTGTCAAGCCTTATGTCAGTTACAAAATAGAGTTTTTATGTCAGTTAATAGAAAAATAACACCCAACACCTTAATAAAATAATAGGCAATTTTTGCTTCAGGGGCACTGCCCCCGGCATTCTTCGCTGGGGGCGTTGCCCCCAGACCCTCACCATGGGCTCCACCCCCGGGCCCCTACCAAGGGGATAAGCCTTCCAAGTCCCGTAGGAGTGGCTCTGCCCCCTTGCACTCCCTATTAAATAATTTGGGGGGAAACCGCACTGATAAAAGTGGGGAAAATTTAACCTCCGAGGCTGATTAGACTCCATATAACAATAATCTCCCACTTGGAGACTGATCAGACTCTACACCATATCATCTCCCACTTGGAGATTGATCATAACACCGTTGACCCTGTAGCTCCCATTAGAAATAAGCAACCTGGACTCTGTTGTTCTAATTTTGTTTTCAGTCTTGAAGACTAATCGAAGTTGAAGAGGAGCTCATTTTCTCCCTTGTCACTGCCTTTGTAAACATATCTGCTATATTTGCATCTATATGTATCTTTTCCATCCTTAACTATCTATCATGCAACACTGACCGAATGAAGTGATACCTCAACTGTATGTGTTTGGTCTTTGAATGCAAGGCATAATTATTTGTAAGATGTATGGCACTTTGACTATCTGTAAACAAATAACTATTGGTCTGTTGTTTTCACTATTCTTCCATGAAAGATTGCATCCATATCATCTCCTTACTTACGTCTATTGTAGCTACATACTCTACCTCCATGGTGGATAAAGCAACCACCTTTTACAACTGTGAGATCCAACTCACCACTATCCCACCTACAGTAAAGACATAACCTATAGTACTCCACCTGGTATCAATATCCCTTGCCAAATCTGAGTCTACATAACCTGCTAAATCAATATTAGAGCCCCCAAAGCATAAGTATTTATTCGATGTACCTCTCAAATATCTAAGAATCTATTTTACTGCATTCCAATGCTCCAATCCGGGATGACTCATATACCTACTTACGACTCCATAATATGCAATATCTGGTCTCATGGATACCATGACGTACATTAAACTTCCTATAGCTGAAGCATATGGTACCTTGGATATTTTTTCTTCCTTCTCTAGTGTCTTAGGACACATCTCCTTAGTCAATTTCAAATGACTAGGCAAAGGTGTGCTAACAACTTTTACATTCTCCACATGGAATCTCTGCAACACCTTTTCAACATAATCAGCCTGAGATAGAGTCAATTTTTTGTTCTTCCTATCTCTACAAATTTTCATAGCAAGAATTTATTTTGCTGCCCCCAAATTCTTCATAGCAAATGACTGTGCTAACTATTGTTTTAACTCTCTTATGTGATCCATGTTAGACCACGCTACAAGCATGTCATCAACATATAAACATAAATTAATGTAGCTATCATTATCCAACCTCTTAAAATAAACACAATGGTCAAAATTACACCGGCTGTAGCCTTGCTCAGCCATAAAACTACCAAATTTCAAGTACCATTGTCGAGGTGTTTGTTTCAGGCCATACAAACTCTTCTTCAATCTGCACACCAGTTTCTTCTTACCTTTGACTTCAAATCCTTGTGGTTGTTTCATATAGATCTCCTCCTCCAAATCACCATGGAGAAACACAGTTTTCACATCTAGCTGTTCCAAATGCAAATCTTCAGCAACCACAATATTTATAACGGTACGAATAGAAGTCATATTAACAACTGGAGAAAATATCTCATCAAAATCAATACTTTTTCTATGCAAATCTTTTTACAACTAACTTGGATTTAAATCTTTTCTTACCTCCACCTTCCTCTTTCAGCCTATAAATCCATTTGTTTGGTAAAGCCTTTTTACTTGCAGATAGCTTACATAATTCCCAAGTCTAATTTTTCAACAAGGAGTCCATTTCTTCTTTCATTGCAAGCTCCCACTGAACCTTTGTATCCACCTGCATAGCTTCATCATACCCTTTGGGTTCACCAACATCTGTTAACAAAATAGAATACAAAGAGGGAGAAAACCTTTCAGGAGGTCTACTTAGCCTTGTTGACAGTCTAACATTCATTGGAGTTTGTGGTATTTCTGGTTGTTGCAGAGCATGAGGAACCACTAGAACATCACTATTTGGAGTATCATCTAGCACCACATAATCTTTTTTTTCTTCTCATGTTGCTGCAACTAATATTTGTACAACACCTTCTTATTGAATACAACATCCCTGCTTCTTACAATTTTCTAATTTTCAAAATCCCAAAGCCTATAACCAAATTCATCAATGCCATATCTAACGAAGGTACACTTTTTTGATTTTGCATCCAGCTTGGTTCTATTTTCAGAATCTACATGTGCAAATGCTTCACATCTGAAGGTTTTGAGAAAAGAATAACTCACTTTCTTATCTGTCCATGCTTCCTCTAGAATACCACAACTCAAAGGAACTGAAGGACCTCTATTAATTAAATATACAACGGTGTTAACAGCCTCTGCCTACATGTTTAAAGGCAGCCCAACATGTAATCTCATGGTCCTTGCACACTCCATTTTCCTATGGAGTCCCTGGAACCATTTTCTGCCTACGAATTCCATTAAATGAACAATAATCCTCAAATTCTTTGCTGCAATACTCACCACCATTATCAGATCTAAGACATTTTAATCTTTTACCCGTCTCATTCTCAACCAAGCTTCTCTACTTCTTAAGTGTTTCAAATACATCACATTTCTGCCTAAGGAAATAAATCTATACCTTCCTAGTTGGATCATCTATGAATGTAACATAATACCGAGAGCCATTGAGAGAATATACCTGAGCTGGTCCCCATACATCTGTATACACAAGCTCCAACTTTTCATCTTTCTTTTGCTTCCCATCCTTGAGAAAATTGACTCTTTTGTTTGCCATACACACAACTTTCACAGAAATCCATATTAATACATTTTAGACTTGGTAAAACTTTTTTAGAATGAAGTACCTTCATACCTTTTTCACTCATATGCCCAAGTCTGCTATGCCACAGTGTTGTCTCAGAACCTACAACAACTGTTACGGTCTCTTCCTATGAACCTGCAACAACTGTTCTTGAACCTGTTTATTTTTTCTTTATAACAATTAAAGTAGAAGGAACAGTATGATCTGCACAAAGATATAAGGTGCCTACTTTCACACCTTTTGCTACTATCAAGGCATTTTTTGAAACCTTCCAATTTTTATCAGTAAATTTAACAATACAACCTTCTTCAGCTAGCTGCTCTGTTGAAATTAAATTTTTACTGAGCCTTGGAACCTGCCTTACCTCTTATAGTAGCCAATGATTCCCATTCTACAACTTAATCTTAATTCTTCCCTTTCCAACAATTTGACAGGGTTTGTTATCTCTCAAATAAAACAACGCAAAATTCCCTTGGACATAATCAAGAAAATAACTTCTATGGGGTGTAGCATGAAATGAGGCCCCTAAATATAAAACCCATGAATCATCAGCATTATCTAGGGAAATAATCAAAGCATCATCTTTAGATTTATTGCTTACCACATTTGTCTCCTTATTTCCTTCTTGTTTGTCTCCTTTATTCTTTTGAGACCACCAATCTTTCTTCAGATGACCTGGTTTCCCATAGTACCAGCAATTCTTTTGTCCTCTGGATTGGGATCTCTTGTCCTTTGATTTTCCACGTGACTTCCCATGACCTCCATAACTTTTTTTCTCTCCTTTGATCTGCCCCTGCTTTTTACATTCAAAACACTACCTGATGTGGACCCCTGAGCTTTTCTGTCGCATTTCCTCTCTAAGGACAACACCAACAACATCATCAAATTTTAAAGTATTTCAACCAGAGACAGAGTTACTTACAGCCATTACCAAGCTATTCTAGCTTTCTGACATAGAACATATTATCAAGAAAGCTCTCACCTCTTCATCAAAACTTACTTTTACAGAAGTTAACTAACTGATAATCATATTAAACTCATTTAAATGATCTATCACAGATCCACCTTCAATCATTTCCAGATTAAACAAACACTTCATAAGAAATACCTTATTTGAGGCTAAGGTTTTTTCATACAATTTAGCCAAAGCTTTCATTAGACCGTCAGTTGTCTTCACTTCCGTTATATTGAATGTCATCGATGGTGCCAGGCACAACCGAATGGTTCCTAGTGCCTTTTTGTCTAGAAGATTCTAATCTTCATTAGTCATTGTTGCCAGTTTCTTGGCTACTCCTTCCAATGGCCTTCATAAATCTTTCTGATAGAGATAATCCTCCATCTGCATCTTCCATAACTGATAGTTCTTCCCATTGAATTTGTCTACCTTCAGTTTACTCTCGTCTGCCATTGCTTCCACTCAACCGTGAGACTCCCACTCAACCGTGAGACTCCCACTCAACCATGAGTCCTTCCTGCATATGACAACCCACTCTGATACCACTTGTTAGGGTTAGCCGGTAGAAGATATCAATTAAATGCAAATAAAGATTAAACAGAGGAATGAAAATACACAGAAATAATAAACAACGAGAGACAAGTTTTAACATGGTTCACCCAAACTCGGGCTACATCCACCAACAGAGAGTCCAATATTATTATCTAGTAAATCAAATTGATTACAACCAACAATCCCTACAACTCATACCGCTGCAAACGCTACAATAAAATATCAACAAAAAAAAACTTAACCCTTAGCCACTTTTTATCAAGCCTTATGTCGGTTACAAAATAGGGTTTTTTGTCGGCTAATATAAAAATAACTCCTGACACCTTAATAAAATAATAGGCAACTTTTGCTTTGAGGGCGCTGCCCCCAGTGGCCTCAGCGGGGGGCGTTGCCCCTGGGCCCCGCATGAGGGGCTCTTCCCCCCTACTCTCCCCCGTTAAATAATTTGGGGGGAAACTGCACCGATAAAATTGGGGAAAATTTAATCTCCGAGTCTGATTAGGCTCCATCTAAAAACAGTTGTAAGTGATCATGTCAGTGAGATAATATGATCATTGCTAGTGAGACTTATTTTTCCAGTGAGGCTTGTGTTGCCAGTGAGGCTTATGTTGCCAGTGAGGCAGTGATAAAAGTCAGTGAGACATTTTTCTGTAGCTAGTGAGGCATGATTTTTGAATAAGCCAATGAGGCATTTATTAGATGGTTTTTCTACCCCATGAGGGTTTTCCACTCATGAAATTTGTGTTATGGTCTCATTTGTTGCATGGTTCACTTGTCCTTTATACTTGAATGTTCAACTCTTTAATGTACTGTTTCTTACATTTATAAAGGTTAAATCAACAACTACTTCTATTTTTAATTATTGAATTAAAAAGTGTTTTGTTTTTCTAAAACACTGATTCACTCCCTTCTCAATGTTGTCAAGTACTCCAACAGAAGTAACCCCATCCCCTAACAAAAGACACATCACTCATAGACTCACACCACCCTAATCCTTGGTCACTCCCAATTTGCAGCATCCTCCTCATCTATGAGCCCTTCTGATGCAGAGGTATAGGTAGTGGTTGATGAAGTTCACACAATGAACTATATTTCAGTGCTTCCTTCAAGAGGTTTGAAAAGGTAATGTGATGTCAAAGCCTACACAAGGCTACTCCAAAGATTGACCTAGCCTAGGACCACACCCTAGTGTCCTTCTACATAGGCTACTCACTCTCTTCTTGGGGAGTCATTGCTCAACCCAACCTACATACACAATACACCTTCTGAGACAGCACCCAAACCACTAACACCTCTACCAACTTGGATCCTCACACTACACTCAGCTTCTATTTACTAAGGACATGACCAACATGAAGTTTCTGACTCAACAACAAATTTTGTACTAGAAAGGACAGTGGACAGCAAACTGTCTTTTTGACTGTCCTAAAACAGTGTTTAAAGATGGATCATTCCTTGTAGTCCTAGAGAGTGACTAACACAAGGATAACTATTGGAATCCACAAAAGACTAACTAAACTTATTTCATATCCAAATACCCAATATGATCATGTGATCATTCACCAACATGCAGGTCCGTACTGTTCCAGGGGCGTACAAAGACAACAAACTGTCTTTTTCTTGACAGAGGCCTAATTTGAAGGCAATGTGAAGGAAAGTGCATCAAATCTTCATGCACATGATCCACCAAGCCTTGCACTAGTTAGTTTCCACCTGCAAAGACAAACTCCACCATGTATTTGTTAAAACAATTGACTGCATTTACTTTCATGCTACAGTCCACCATTTATTTCTCAACTAGTCACTATGAAGACTAGCTACATGCATGCCAATAGGCCTGGAGAATGGGATGCAAACCTAATCAGCAACAAAAACATGAAATAAAAGTTTTCTCCTTCCATCCTACTGAAGAATGATGGTGTCTTTCAGAGGACAGAGGAGAGACTGTGTATTTTTCCTCAAAACCTAGCTTTTGGAGGGTTTAGAACAGTTTTTGCAAATTGATTGGATTCTCCCTCCACAAAAGGTGTCAAGAAGGCAAACTAGACTCAAAAGGAGGATACTTCAATGCATTAACAAATTTCACAACCTTCAAACCCTACTCTGTCTGTACCACGCCATACCAGATGACTGTCTCTAGCAAAAAGCAGAAAATCACTGTTTTTTCATCCCAAAAACTTCTCCTTTTCATTTTTCTCGGCATGTTCATACAATATTATGTTTATAGAAAGTTTTTGTAACCTTTCCACTTCTCTTCCACCCATACAACTGCCCATCAAGGGCAGTGAAACGTTGGAAACTGCCATTTTAACAAAAACACAAAGTTTCAAAAAGACAAGTACCTAGAAAATAGGTCTTCACTAACTCTATAATGGACTAGTCAATCAAAATGAACTAAGTCCTTATTACAACACATGAGAATGGATTTCAAAGCCTTAGAGGAAAATAAAATAACATGAAGACAAACTAGGAAGTAACCTTTCCACTTCTCTTCCACCCGTACAACTGCCCATCAAGGGCAGTGAAACGTTGGAAACTGCCATTTTAACAAAAGCACAAAGTTTCAAAAAGACAAGTACCTATAAAATAGGTCTTCACTAACTCTATAATGGACTAGTCAATCAAAATAAACTAAGTCCTTATTACAACACATGAGAATGGCTTTCAAAGCCTTAGAGGAAAATAAAATAACATGAAGACAAACTAGGAAATAGCTAAAAAGTGACTAAACTGGGAGCTCCTGCACCACCTTCCTCCACTATGAAGTCTTGGAGCCATGTTGTGTCATCCTCAAGAAGTATCTCCAGAATTTGCTTGAGTAACCTAATTCCCCATGTCGCAGCTGAGCAGAACCAAGGCAAAGTTTTTGGAGAAGTGATGAAGACTAGAGAAAAATGCTTTGGTGGTTGGCCTCGGTACCGAATAACATAATAATCCCCTAGAAAGCATAATACCCCTACCCACCTCATAATTATTCAGGATGTCCTCCAACCCTCCCAAAAACCTCCCTTTGATGAGTTTTTTGCACAATTGACTGGTTGATTCCTTGGACACTCTCGTCTCCTACAGAGATGTAAGGAACATGGCCGCCACGTCGATATTTACCCTATGCCTATGCTCGGCTAGCAAGAAGACCTCTCCCAAAACCATCTTCACAGCGTGCAAAATGAGCCCGTGCCTAGACTTGAAGATCAAACCTAGTCTTTTATCCATCACCTTTCCTAGCAATGCCAGCTGCCTTATCGGGCATTCTAGAATGATAGGGGTGTCCATAGCAATTGCCAAGCCTACCAATCTGAAAAAACAAAGAAAGCTTTGAAAGAAATGCCGCTGTCAACTGGTTGTTCCTCCATTTATTGCTATCTCCATCTCCATCCTTGAATTTGCACGCTTCTAATCATGAAATGAAACCACTCTACCTCCCTTTGCATGAAGAGTGCAATTATCAATTTAAGTGACTATGTCACCTCTATTGATCCCCATCCAAGAAGCCTTTTTTGCTAACTCATCCGCTAACTCATTCCCTTCCCGATATATATGGGAGAACTTATATTCGATCATCTCCTTTTAGGATTTGAGAGATGGGATCAAGCCATCTTCTAAGCTTCTAGTTTGGAGTCCACCCGGCTCGAATGGCATTGATAGTGATCAATGAGTCCCCTTCTAGATGAACTCTTCTGAGATTCTGACTATTTGCGCATTGCAATCCTATTAGGGCCACTTGAAATTCAACTTTGTTGTTCGTTCCTACCCCTAGATATATAGATTTTTCTAAGATCTTACGACCTTCATGATCTCTGATCACGTAGCATGCACCGCTTTCCCCTGGGTTTCCCTTGGTTGCCCCGTGGAAGTTGATCTTCACCCATCCCTCTACTGGAGCCAACCATATTACTTCTTTTCTCGCCTCCTTATCGGGTTTAACCCTCGAAACCCCATTAATAGGGGTGGTTATATATATAATTAATATTAATGAAATAATATAATTAAATTTGATAATTTAATATATATAATTTAAAAATTTGTATATTTAAATTTATAATAATATTAATTTATAAATTTGATAATTTAAATATTAATGAAATAATATAATTAATTATATATTAATTATAGAATGTATATTAAATTATTGATTATACAAATTAGTAGAATTATCATTATAAAGTATTTATATTTATGTTATATTATAGTAAAATGAAATATTAATATATATTTGTGTATAAATATTAAATATTGAAATATTATACTATTCTAAATATTAATATATTATATTGTGTAATATTCATATTAATATAATATTCATATTAGACCTTAGGAACGGAGGGAGAATGGACTAGGAGCGAAACTCAAAATTAATCAAGGAGCAAACAGGAAAGGAGGATGGAAGTTTGTTGTTCCCACTCATCGATCTATCACAAGAGTGTGAGGAGAAAGTAGACATGCTCACAAGGACTGTTGTCATCTATCATTTTATAGGGCCTAAACTGAGCAAAAACCAAATTAGGGAATGGGTCAAAATTTCCTAGGGATCTCCATGTGCGCTAAAATTCCTTCCGAAAGGGTTTTTCAATGCAAATTTTCTCTCTGAATTAGATAGAGACTCGATTTTAAAAGGAAAATATTGGAACTTTGGTGACATTCCGCTCTACATCCATTAATGGTCTCCTCTTTTTAATCTGATCGCCTATGAACCATATGATGGTCCCAAATGGCTTCACCTTTACAATTTGCCTCTCAAATTTTGGACTAAAAACTGCTTAAGGAAGATCGACATATCCTTAGGCACACTGATCAACATGAACCTTGAGAGGTTGGATTAGGATTCACATTTCTATGCGCGTATCCAAGTCGTAGCCATTAAAAGAATCCCTCCAGAAATTACCATGTACTCTGCACAAAAGAAATGGGTTCAATACCTAGAGATCGAGGAAAACAAGTTCTTTTGCCTTTCTTATGGCAGTCGCAAACATTTTGGCAACAATTACCCCCAGAATGGACCCAGGGCGGACCTCTGAATGGATAAGCCAAGTTGGGACAAGATTCCACCTGCTCAAGACATCTCAGCCTAACCACACTCCAATATAGAAGTGAGCCCCTCATTATCGCCTCCTCCTCCACTGATAGAACCTCCCACCACCTCTCTAGATTTAAAACACTCAGCAGATCCCACTCACGGCTCTTTTGATGTCAGATCAAACTCGAAAGTTCATCCAAAAGTGGCAAACTCTCAAGCTACTACAATCAGTAACTCATAGGCATGGGCACCACCTCCAAAATTGGGAACACTATCGACTCCGATGAGACAAGCTACCCCAAAACCCATGGCCTCGGTCCTAACTGGCAAAAAGGGATCCCCCTCCTAAATGAGAAACTCACCATTCGTGATATCTTTTCAAGAGAACGTGGAGGCAATGCCTCTGCCTACCCCTAAAATCAAATTAATTGGACCATAGCCAAATTGGCCTGGTCTAGCTGGTGCTCACATAAGTGCCACCCTAGACTTGTCATGTCCATTCTAAATTGCACTTGTGTCTCCTACTTGGCTTCCCAAAAATTGGCACAAGCAAACTCTACAGTTACTACCTCTGTTCCTCTATGCCAACCTCAAGGCAATCTAATAGAGATCGTCCATCCCACACATGCGGAGACTCTCTATCTTCAAGTGAGATAACTGTAAAGTACTCCTGACAAGTTTAGAAATTCGATTTGGAGGTGCACATTCATCTTTCGGTTCAGTAGACACACTCAGAAGAGACTTGAATTTAATGATGAATTTATTTCTTCTTCATTCTTTGTCTATAAGACTCCTAGGTTCATTCCACATCTACATCGATGGTAACAATTTGGCATCCAATTTCTTTGGTTCCCCATGGCATTTGATCCAATTCATGGCTACAATTGCCCATGCAACACCAACGATGTGTTTGTCTAGATACATTGTATGTTCACAGTTCATAATGAGGACACCCTTCAAGCCTTGGTACAGATCATAGACCCAAGAGTTCTGGTGGATTTTCATGTCCACGACCATTTCTTTCTCGAGAGGATTCTGGCCTAGTTTACATTAGCCCACAGCCACAAAGGCCTTACATGGATCACTGTGAAGTGGGTGGTGGCTCCTCATCTGTAGTCTCTTGCGTTGGATGTTGTCTCTTCCTTCAATAAGCGTCTATCCTTTGGAAGCTGGGGTGGTATTTATGAATTCAAGCATTTACATGGGAATGCAGACATGAGGCAGGTGATACCTCTATTCTGAGAAGGTGTCATCCACGAGAACATGGAAACCTATGAATTTGCGGTTGGTTTCCTTTAACCCTCACT
This sequence comes from Cunninghamia lanceolata, assembly GCA_027924645.1. Taxonomy (NCBI): domain Eukaryota; kingdom Viridiplantae; phylum Streptophyta; class Pinopsida; order Cupressales; family Cupressaceae; genus Cunninghamia; species Cunninghamia lanceolata. Next base: position 24,350,224 of record BSBN01000582.1, read on the forward strand.
AACATAGGAGCATCTATAGCAGTTGGTGCAGTTTGCAACAGGTACTCGGTACCTTCTTCATTAGCTTCCAAAATAAAGATTCCCCTTTCATGTGAATTTCCAATTTTGTAATATGATATACTCATGTTTTAGTATCTATGCACCCTTGTGACCACAAGGCATGCCTTCTGTACGGGAGCGGTTCCCTTTAACCACATTTATATATCAAAAAAAAAATTCATATTAATATTTAATTTTTATTCATTGTATATATTAATTATAAAATTCATATTTTAAATATCAATAGAATAATATAATTAATAATATATTAGTGATTTTATAATTTTTATACAAAGTTACACTAAATATATTTATTGTTTTTAGAAAAGATCATATTAATAAACATTTTTTAAATTAAAATTAATAATATTGTTCATATAAAACTTTGTTTTACATATTTATATAATATAGAAGTCTTTACGGAGAATCTTTTTATCATTTTAACTTTAAGAATTTTTTAGAATATATTAAAAGATTAAATATTAAAAAATGTATATAATATTAATTTTGATAGTATTAAGTATTATTAGTCCCTACCTTTTAAGGTGGGAGACTAATGTTTTCGGTGTGCTCATGCCTATTAATGCATTCGTCAAAAATCGTGCCACAAATGTTTATGCTATAGTTTGTGGGATTATTTTATTAATATGGAATTTTAGGTTTTTTTTGCAATTTTCTCATTGGTTGTTGGTATTTTTCTCGTGGTTTTGTATTTTTCTAATTGATTATTTTTTTATTAATCGATTCCTAATGTTTGGTTGCTATTGGAAATATTTCATGACTTTGTAATGCTCTTTGATATAGTAGTGTTCACACCCAGTGTTTATGTCAACGTGTGGCATTTTAACGAGGATATTCTGCATTTATTTCATTTATTGTGAATAGACTGAAGTGCAAGTGACATTAATGGATTATGGTGTGAAGTTTTAGGTCTATCGAGCAAAGGATTATTTGCATTGTTTATTCATTTTCTCATATTGTTTGATGAGGGTGAAATCTGTGTCTGTTGAGAGGGTTTGTATCTATCGTATTGGAAGCGAAAAAAGAGGCATTTATAAGTTTCTATATCTTTTACACTGTAATTTTTGCATTGTTTATTCATTTGCTCAGATTGTTTGATAAGGGTGAAATTTGTGTCTGTTGAGAGGGTTTATATCTATCGTATTGGAAGTGAAAAAGGAGGCGTTTGTAAGTTCCTATATCTTTTACAGTGTCATTTTTGTGTTGTTTATTCATTTGCTCATATTGTTTGATGAGGGTGAAATCTGTGTCTATTGAGAGGGTTTATGTCTATTGTATTGGAAGCAAAAAATGAGGCATTTTTAAGTTCCTGTATCTTTTATAGTGTCGTTTTATAGTTTTTTACAGCTCTGCATTTTATGGGTTAATGTCTATTGTTTGTTGTTCTCTAGATTTTATGGGTTAATGTCTACTCTTCCCTATCTTTGAGTGCTTTTATGGGTTACTCTTTGTTGTTGAGTTAAAGACTTAACACCATAATTCATTAGTGTCGACTTCTCTACTGGCCATGATTAAGAATGCAACTAAACTTTTCTCTACACGCTTATTAGTCTCTAATTTTTATTTATTGTGAATAGGCTAAAGTGCAGGCATCATTAATGGCTTATGGTGTGAAGTTTTAAGTCTGTCGAGCAAAGGATTATTTGCGTTGTTTATTCATTTACTCAGATTGTTTGATGAGGGTGAAATCCATGTCTATTGAGAGGGTTTATATTTATCATATTGGAAGCAAAAAAGTAGGCATTTGTAAGTTCATATATCTTTCACACTGTCATTTTTACATTGTTTATTCATTTGCTCAGATTGTTTGATGAGGGTGAAATCTGTGTCTTTTGAGAGGGTTTATGTCTATCATATTGGAAATGAAAAATGAGGCGTTTGTAAGTTTCTATATCTTTTACAGTGTCATTTTATAGTTTTTTACATCTCTACATTTTATGGGTTAATGTCTATTGTTTGTTGTTCTCTGCATTTTATGGGTTAATGTCTACTCTTCCCTATCTTTGAGTGCTTTTTATGGGTTAGTCTCTATTGTTGAGTTAAAGACTTAACACCATAATTCATTAATGTTGGCTTCTTTGTTGGCCACGATTAAGAATGGAACTAATCTTTTCTCTACTCACATGCATGCCAACTATACTTCAATCTATGAAATGAAAATGAAAATTAGGCCTAAATAAGTGCAAAATGTCGACGCATGGCGTTTTAACGAGGACATTATGCATTTATTAGTCTCTAATTTTCATTTAATGTGAATAGACTGAAGTGCAAGCGTCATTAATGGCTTATGGTGTGAAGTTTTAAGTCTGTCAAGCAAAGAATTATTTGTGTTGTTTATTCATTTGCTAAGATTGTTTGATGAGGGTGAAATCTGTGTTTGTTGAGAGGGTTTATATCTATCATATTGGAAGCAAAAAAATAGGCATTTGTAAGTTCCTGTATCTTTTACACTATCATTTTTGTGTTGTTTATTCATTTGCTTAGATTGTTTGATGAGGGTGAAATCTGTGTCTATTGAGAGGGTTTATGTCTATCATATTGGAAGCGAAAAACAAGGCATTTGTAAGTTCCTATATCTTTTACAGTGTCATTTTATAGTTTATTACATCTCTGCATTTTATGAGTTAATGTCTATTGTTTGTTGTTCTCTGCATTTTATGGGTTAATGTCTACTCTTCCCTATCTTTGAGTGCTTTTATGGGTTAGTCTCTGTTGTTGAGTTAAAGACTTAACACCATAATTCATTAATGTCAACTTCTCTGCTGGCCACGATTAAGAATAGAAATAATCTTTTCTCTGCACACATGCATGCCAACTGCACTTCAATCTATGAAGTGAAATGAAAATTAGGCCTAAATAAGTGCAAAATATCTTGGTAAAAAATCATTTCATCAATTGGTGATGTTTTGCTGCTATTAGAAATATTTCATGGCTTTGTAATGTTCTTTGACCTAGTCATGTCTTCGCACCGAGTGTTTATGTCAACGTGTGGCGTTTTAACAAGGACATTTAGCATTTGTTAGTCCCTAATTTTCATTTATTATCAATAGACTGAAGTGCAGTCGTCATTAATGGATTGTGGTGTCAAGTTTTAAGGCTATCGAGCAAAGGATTATTTGCGTTGTTTATTCATTTGCTCAGATTGTTTGATGAGGATGAAATCTGTCAAAAAAGGAGGCGTTTGTAATTTCTTATATCTTTTACACTATCATTTTTGTGTTGTTTATTCATTTGCTCAGATTGTTTGATGAGGGTGAAATTTGTGTCTGTTGAGAGGGTTTATATCTATCATGTTGGAAGCAACAAAAGACATGTTTGAAAGTTCCTATATCTTTTACACTATCATTTCATATTTTTTTGGTCCCTCTAATGGGTTAATCTCTGTTGTTCCTTATCATTGAGTGCTTTTATGGGTTGATGTATGTTGTTCAATTAAAGACTTGACACCATAATTCATAAATGTCGAGTTCTCTGTTGGCCACCATTAACAATGCAACTAATCTTTTGTCTGTCACACATGCATGCCAACTGTACTTCAATCTATTAAATGAAAATTAGGTCTAGATAAGTGCAAAATATGTTGGTGTAAAATCTGTGGTTGTTGGGAGGGTTTATAACTATCCTGTTGGTATGCATGTTGTAACAAATATCTCTGCATCGGTTAAAAACTCTTGTGCAGTTAGTCCCTACATTTCAAGGTGAGAGACTAATGTTTTCAGTGCACTCATGCCTATTAATGCATTCGTCAGAAATCGTGCCACAAATGTTTATGCTATAGTCTGTGGGATTATTTTATTAATAGGGAATTTCAGGTTTTTTTTGTAATTTTCTCATTAGCTATTGGTACTTTCCTCGTGGTTTTGTGTTTTTCTAATTGATTACTTTTTATTAATGATTCCTAATATTTTGTTGCTATTGGAAATATTTCATGACTTTGTAATGTTCTTTGATATAGTCATGCGCTCACACCTAGTGTTTCTATTGACATGTGGCCTTTTAATGAGGACATTCTGCATTTATTTCATTTATTGTGAACAGACTAAAGTGCAGGTGTCATTAATGGCTTATGGTGTGAAGTTTTAGGTCTGTCAAGCAAAGGATTATTTGTGTTGTTTATTCATTTTCTCAGATTGTTTGATGAGGGTGGAATCTGTGTCTATTGAGAGAGTTTGTATCTATCGTATTGGAAGTGGAAAAGGAGGCATTTGTAAGTTCCTATATCTTTTACACTATAATTTTATAGATTTTTACATCTATGCAATTAATCTCTATTTTTCCTTATCGATGAGTGTTTTTATGGGTTAATCTCTGTTCTTGCAATTTCCTCATCGGCTGTTGATATTTTGCTCGTGGTTTTGTATTTTCCCAAACCAAATTAATTGTGTGTTCATGAAACAGTGATATACATTGAAAATGTCTATGTTCAACATATATCTGATGTACCATGGATGTTTTGATGCATGGACATCGTACATATCTTGAACAGATAAGACTCATATTTAGGATGTGTATTTGGAACTATTAAAATGAAGTTTGGGTTTTTTTTTTTGCAATTGTCTCATTGGTAGTTGATATTTTGCTCCTGGGTTTGAATTTCCCAATTGCAAATGATATGTTGTTGTAGCATCTTCATTATTAAAGTGGATTTTGAGCTATATTCTTGCAATTTCCTAATTGGCTTTTGATATTTTGGTCGTGGTTTTGTGTTTTTTGTTCCTGGTTCTGTATTTTCCCAATTGCAAAAACTATTCTTGGGAGCGATGAAGGAAAAAAATTATCGATTTCTAATGTTTTGTTGTTGTACACGTGTCCTTGCTGCAAGTGTTTTTGTGGACACATGGTGTTGTTGATAGTAGTTGCTCAGAACATTGAATCAGGGTAGAATCTGTGTCTCTTGAGAGGGTTTATAGCTATTGTGTTGGAAGCAAAAAAGAATACTTTTGTAAGTTCCTATATCTGTTGTTCCCTATCATTGAGTGCTTTTATGGGTTGATCTTTGTTGTTCAGTTAAAGACTTAACACCATAATTCATTAATGTCAACTTCTCTGTTAGCCACCATTAACAATGCAATTAATGTTTTGTCTGCCATGCATGGATGCCAATTGTATTTCAATCTATTAAAACAAAATCACAAGTCCAGTCCTGCAACTATTATATCTTTTTTAGGTTCCATTGATTAATTTGGGGGTGTTCTCTTTCGCATAGGTTCTACTTCATCAATTCAGTCCTACAAGTATTGTTTGTTCATCAAATAGAGATAGACATTGAAAGATGTCTATCTATTCAAGATAGACGTAATCTACCGTGGATGTTTTGATCGATGGACATCATGTATATCCTAAATAGATAAGACTTCTATTTGTGTGTTAATCATTGTACAAACTTGCACACTGCAAATTGTTATATATATATATATATGGGCGAAGGCATCTACCTGTTATTTATGCATAGTTGCGTGAAGAAAATATTGAATAGTATTAGCCCTTCAAACAAAGAAACTATATGGAAGGCAGTTTCAGAAGTTGTTAGATAAAATTGGTGCACAATGTATATTGTCTATAACCACATGTCACATACACGTGTGGTGTTCAAGACCCATTTATTTAGAAGCATGGCACAGTGTGTTTTGCAACAGTCCTTGATTTTGCAGGGGTCTATGCCAACTATTTATTGTTTGGCATGTTACCTCCATTGGTGACATGGATCTACTACTAAAATAATGTGAAAAGGTATGTTTTGAACCAGTTTATGCATTTGTGGATACTATGACATGGAATCTGAAAGGAAGAGAACATAATATTTTCTGCACAATGATTATTCTAATAGCTTTAACAATTACATCGACACTAAGTATGTAGGATACTTCATTTCAAAACTTTCAAATCAATTATATGTTATTGCAGCTTAGCTTTTGCTATGGTGTCATTCCCTTCATAGGTTTTTAGAATTGTTCCACACATTTCTTTTTCTAATATATGATGGATCACCTTTACATATTCTAATTTATTTTATCTTTGGTTTATGTTTTATTTTTCTTCTAGTCTTAGTGATGCACCAATCACACTGCCACAGTTCCTGTCATCATTCATATATTTGAGTGCTAAAGAGAATGTGTTTATTGGGTCACTATTCTATTTGTGTGTCAGTTTATGTTCACATGACTGATAGTCATCATGGTCTCTTATATCATGGTGCATAACAGTTCTACAACAAAATAAAGGTGGCTACTTGCACATGAAGTTACTATGACAACATGTCTTACTTATCCATTCCATTTTTTATTTCACCGTTTATCCATCATCATGTGTCATTTAATTGCATTGTCATCTTTGGGAGATTTCATCATCCTACATGTACATTCATGCAAATCAAATCTAATCATCCTAGCAACATGATTCAACATGATTAGTCATTAATAAATCATTTAGTCATATATTCATGGCATGCATATCATCTAAAGTCAATTTCTCTCATGTCATATTTCATCCTTTATGACACATATTTTATCACCCTTTGTCTTTTCACCATACCAATTGTGTTCCATTCTCAACAATTCTCTTGAGGGGGCATCAATTACATCACGATCGCTAAGCAATTGCGGCAACTTGCCACTTAAGCTTCATTTCATTCCATCCTACTTTTAATTCTTCTTTCACACAATGCCACTTAGTTGCATTGTATCAAAGAGGGACATTATATAGAGAACTAAAATATTCCCTAGGACTATTCATCACCTAATCCCCAATCCATCAACTTCATCATCTATAGCTAAATGCATGAACTAGTCCTAATTAATCTAGGACATATCCCTTTTACATAAAGTCCATAACTTAATTAAATATTTAATTAATTAGCCTTTTCCATCATACATTTATAGTTATAGGGCATATTCATTGATACATAACTAATTGATCTTAATTTTTTATATACAAAGAATCAATTCTAAATAGTTCAACTATGTTGTAGTGAGATGTATATGGAAAAAGTATATATTTTTTTATCTACCTTGGTTTTACTGTATACATGTAAATTAAATCATGAATAAAGCCATCAAATGGAAATAAGTTAAAATATTTTAAGATTCAAAAGAAGAATAAAAAACTGATAGAGATTAGTGTAGGCTAATTCAAAAGCATGTATACACGTAAGCAAATGTCAGCTTTGTCTGTTTAAGTGGCAATGGATGTATACAGATAGATCCAAACAACTATACAACTATTATGACTAGAAATAAATGTGAATGGTAGCATTGATTTTCACTTTCATTCAATAATAAATTACAACTTGATATGACTTTAGAATTTGTTAATTTTAGGATAAAAATAAGTATTGACAGTTAAATATATTGATAAAAAACCTAACTATTATTTTCCTTGTGTGGTTGAGTACCTTGATAATTATCCTCCAGGTAAATTGCAATGTCATTTCCTTTTCCAGGCTTAACACTTCTATTTAATGCATTATAGCATATGTTTGTAACCTCATCTTTAAACCAGTTTTGTAGCTGATCACAGATAGGGAAACTAGAATTGCACAAGGATTTGCATCTGTAACAATGTCCACTAGTGAGGAAGTAGAGATAAGCATTGAAAAGTTCAACTAATATGTGAGTAACATTTTTATTATTTCGTCTTATATTTTAATTTTTAAATGTTTCCTGAATCATATGAAGTATGAAGATTAATATAAAAGCTAAAATGAACAATGCAGTATCTTTTTCCCATTTTTGATCATTCACTCTTCTTATGCTTCTTTCAAGATTATGAATGTAGTATTACAAACTTACAATTTATTTAATGAAGCTTTCTAGGTTTTTCCAATTCATGTATTCAGTATTAGATTACAATTCATATTTATTTGGGATCATATTCTGTGATTCGAATACAATTCATACTTATTATGTGTTATGGATATATGCTTGTTAGATGTTATCTAATGAAGTTGATGCAATTTGTGTGAAGTGCATAAGACATTCTTTTGACTTTATTCTTATGTTGGTTGGGTGTTGGCGAGTAATGATGGATGCAAGAGACAACATGTTACCTCATTTGGTAGTTGTTGCTGCTTTTGGACTCATAATTATGACAGTGCTATATACTATGGGACATATTTCTCCTGCTCACATGAATCTAGTTGTTAGTGTTGCTTCCTCAAACATTGGAAGACCTATCTCAAACAGGTAACTAAAATCACAAGCACCAAAATCCTATTTGGTTAAAGTGATCTTTGAGTTTACTAGGTACATCTATTGATTTTCATGCAGCAGTAAGCTAGTACTTCTATTACCAAGGCACCTATCAATCTTAATAGTAAATAAAATCTATGTAAAGATGCATTCTAATTTCCAATCAGACATGTTAACTACTATCAGCATGGACAAATGCACAATGTCCTCGTTAAAATGCCACGTGTCGACAGAAACACTGGGTGCGAACACATGACTATATCAAAGAACATTACAAAGTCATGAAATATTTCCAATAGCAACAAAACATTAGGAATCAATTAATAAAAAAATAATCAATTAGAAAAATACAAAAGCATGAGGAAAATACCAACAACCAATGAGAAAATTACAAAAAAACTCACTGTGAAAATATGTCTAAAGCAGAAAGACATTAGAAATGGATAAAAAATTTCTATTTCTTCATCCCAACAATAATTTGCAATTTGGAAAATATAAAACAATGGCCAAAATATCTGGTGCCAATGAGAAAATTGCAAAAAAGAGCTATGATTCCATTTTAACAATGAAAATGTTGCAAAGCATAGGATAAGCATTTGCCTTCCTTTGTAGTGTGATTTCGAAGACATGACTATATCAAAGAACATTACAAAGCCATGAAATATTTCCAATAGCAACAAAACATTACTAATTGATGACATGATTTTATACCTAGACATTTTGCACTTATTTAGGCCTAATTTTCATTTTCATTTCATAGATTGAAGTGCAGTTGGCATGCATGCATGCAGAGAAAAGATTAGTTCCATTCTTAATCATGGCCAACAGAGAAGCTGACATTAATGAATTATGGTGTTAAGTCTTTAACTCAACAAAAAAGACTAACCCATAAAAAGCACTCAAAGATAGGGAAGAGTAGGCATTAACCCATAAAATGCAGAGAACAACAAATAATAGACATTAACCCATAAAATGCAGAGATGTAAAAAACATGTCTATTTGTTCAGGATATACCTGATGTTCCATGTATGTTTTGATCCGTGGACATCATGCATATCTTCAACAAATAAGACTTCTGTTCAAGATGTCTATTTGAAACTATTAAAATGAAATTTGGCCTATTTTTTTGCATTTTCTCATCGGCTGTTGATATTTTTCTCCTGGTTTTGTATTTCCGCAATTGCAAATTATTCTTGGGAACAATGAAGGCAAAAAATTCATCAATTCCTAATGATTTGTTGCTATACACATGTCTTGACTGCAAGTGTTTATGTGGACACATGGCATTGTTGATAGTAGTTCACGTGCCTTGTGTTTGTGAGCCCATTTTACGTATATTTAGATCTAATTTTCATTTATTGTCATCAGATTCAAGTGTAGTCACCATTAATGGATTATGGTGTTAAGTTTTATGGCTGTCAAGAAAAGGATTCTTGCCTATGACATTGAAAGATGTCTATGTATTCAAGATATACCTCATGTATTGTGTATGTTTTGATCCATGTATATCTTGAACAAATAACACTTCTGTTGAAGATGTCTATCTGAAATTATTGAAATGGAATTTGGGCTAGCATTTCAGTTGCCCAATTAAATGTAAAAATCTTGAACCTATTGCCTATTAATGTATTCATCAGAAATCACACTACAAATGAAGGCAAATGCTCATCCTATGCTTTGCAACATTTTCATTGTTAAAATGGAATCTTAGCTCGTTTTTGCAATTTCCTCATTGGCACCAAATATTTGGCCATTGTTTTCTATATTCCAAATTGCAAATTATTGTTTTCAGCATCTCCAAACTACACATCTTCATCTACATGTGCAACTCGTGCATTACCTTCAGGTCTTCTATTTGTCCTTCCTTGATGTTGTGGACACTTGTATGCTCGATGCCTTTCTTCTCCACATTGGAAACAAATTCCTCTGAAACCTTATCTTCCAGGTCCTTGCCTAGGTCAGCCTCTTCCTCTTCCTCTTTGTTCACCATTGTTCTGGTCACAAGGGCGGTAGGCATTATCTCCTCTTTGATTTTGACTGGTGCCAGCTTCTTCAATTTTCTTTTGATCTTCATTTCAGCCTCCATAGGGTCTTCCACTAGTCCTTTTGCCTTGACCTCTTCCTCTTTTCTTGCTGTCAAATTTTTTATTCAACTTCTCTTCCACCTTTAGGGAAAATTGGTATATCTTCTATGGTGGTCATTCTGACCAGACCTAGTTTCTCTTGATTACTTGGCCTCAACCCATTGATGTAACATGCTACCTTCTCCTTGTTGGCCTCTGCATGGCCTGTCCTGATAGTAATCTTATAAAAATCTTTTGTATACTCCTTAACAGACTTGTTACCTTGCTTCAATCCTTGCAGCTTCTTTAGCAACTCCATCTCATAGTCCATAGGAATGAACTGCTTCTTTAGTTTTTCCACCATCCGATCCCATCTAGTAATCTTTTATTTTCCTCTTCTATTCCTCTCTAACTAGACCTCCTTCCACCAAATACTGGCATGGCCCTTCAACTTTGTTTTTTGCAAACTTGACCCATTCTGGATCCTCCACATCTTCGTACTCAAAATATTCTTCCATATGATTGATCCAATCAATAAGTTTTTCTAGATTCAAATCTCTAGAATAGGTAGAAACTTTGATCTTGGGCCTCTTTCCAATATTTGAAATGGCCCTCAACAACCTAACTTCTATAGGATCTCCTACAACTTCTTATTCTTCCTCAGATAGATCTTCCTCAGCTTCATCTTCACTTCTCTCATTCTTGGCTCAAACCCTCTTCGCAGCTCCTCTTGCAATGCATTGATTTGCCTTTGTAGGGCTCTAAAACCCTCTTCTGTCAAAGCATTTCTCCCAACATGGTTTCTTCATGGAGGCATTTTTATCTCTGTAGCAAACCCACAACCTTAGGTCCTGGTACAAACTACCTCATGGTCGGTGATATGTCTACACACTTAGGAACCCTTGCTCTGATACCACTTGATGAAGGGGGTAAACCATAAAACACATAACAATAGAAATTGCACATAGAAAATAGAATATTCTTTTATTGATTTAGACAATTGATTACATTACAAAAGCTCAAATACAATAAGAGGAATCAATCCTCCATAGGTTGCAACACATTACAGCTACCTATCACCAGGCTCTAGAATCTTTTGCCTTTTTTAACCCCAAATCAGTTAGGGTTTTGATTTTTCTGCCTATTCTTGAATCTACACTTCCCCCTTAACTCTACTACTCCAAAGGATTCCCAAATATGGTCATAAATAGCCCTTTTTGGCAGCCAGCAACCAAATTTCAAAATTTGCATCTCCCTCCAAAAATAGGTCAACTTCCGGGAGCCATAACTTTTGATCCGGGTGTCCGATTGACGCGCTGTTTGAAGCGTTAGAAATATCGTGGAGTGCTCTACGTGCTAAGAATAATTTTTAGGGTTTTTTGGGAAATAGAAACTTTAATATCTTTTAGATCACAAATGATCTTTTCTTGATTCCTTTGCCAAAGGTCTTATATTTCATTTACGAAGCTTCCTATAAATTTTCACTTCCATCCGTGCCCAAATGCAAACTTTCCAAAAATAGTAGTTTGCTATTTTTAGCAGTTTGGAAAAACTGAAAGTCCTACATCATTATTCAAGTGATTATGGAACCACAAATACTAATTATGGAAAGAAATGAAAACAACTTCAATGATTTTGAATCAACATATTTTTGGGTGATGCAAGATTGCCCTTACAACACTGGATGCTCCTACATCAAGAATATAAAGCTTAAGGATTCTATTTGCAAAAAACTATTCTTAAAGATTGCACATCCATTTCTACTAAGAAACAAAGAATACTACAATCTACGAAGACAATTGAACAAAGAACAACAATCAATAGTAAATGACATACTAATGACAAAAAGACTTGCTCTGAAAAAACCATTGTACTTGTTCTTGACAGGTGGAGCTGGCATAGGCAAAACCTTCATAGCAAAAACAATTTTCAAAGCAATGATTTGATTCTATGATAAACAACTAGACAGTGATCCACTCAAGCCTAAAGGCATTATTGTTGCTTCAAAAGGAAAAGCTGCATTCAATGCAAGTGGCATTACGGCACATTCAATCTTCCAATTGCCATGCAATTCTTCAAAAATGTTACCTCTAGATTTAAACACAACTGATGCCTTAAGCAAAAAATTAGATCAATTGCAAATTCTTCTTGTTGATGAAGTGTCATTGATTGGTTAAAAAATGCTTTACAACATTGACAGAAGACTTCGTCAAATCAAGCACACACCAACAACACCTTTTGGAAACATAGATATCATATTTTGTGGTGACTTCTACTAAGCACAGCCTGTGTGTGATGCTTGGATATTCGAAGAACAAATAATAGATAAGGAGAAAATACCATATACCTTTTGGATTGACAATGTCAAGTGCTTTGAATTGCATAGTGTAATTAGACAAAAAAATCAACATTTCATTTCCATACTTAATCATGTTAGGATTGGTCAACAAACCAATCAAGACATCTGCTACTTGAATGCAATGTGCTATAAGACACCTCCAAATGATGCATGATTTCCATACTTGTTTCACAGAAATACAACAGTCAACATGCACAACAAAAAAATGCTAGACTACTTACCAACAAAGCTGTATGTTTTACAAGCGATTGATAAACATGACACAACGATTGATCACGTTCAATTTCAACCTGAGAAATCATCATTGCCTAGCACAATTCAGCTCAAACAAGACATATTGGTTGAATTGATTGTTGGCAACATTGAAACACAAGATGGGTTGGTGAATGGTGCAGATGGCATCTTGAAATTGCATACAACTAAGTAAGAAGACATTGTTTGGATAGAATTCAATGATCCCATTGTTGGCAAATTGTGTCGACAAAGAATGCAAAGTCTACACACAAATTGTATTATGCCTTCTTGGACACCTATAACGAGAATCATTAGAAAAGTCAAGATAGCTACAAAATAGTTACTCGAGCACAATTTCCCTTGCAACTTGCATGCACATGAACTATTCATAGAGCACAAGGGCTCACAATGGACGTAGTTGCTTTTGACCCATGTAAGGTCTATCAACATGGTCTTGTGTACACTACCTTGTCACATGTAAGGAACATCAAGTCATTGTATCTCATGCATAAACTGCAAGAACAAAACTTCAAATTCTCAGGAAAAGTAAATGGCAAAATGCAACGCCTTATGGCCCTGGTGCACTGGAAAGTATAGCATAGCATTTTGTCTATCTCTCCAAGTCATTTTACCATATGCTCTTTGAATACATGTAGCTTTGCATTGCATGCACAAGAAATAGCCCATGACCATGATATGCTCCAAGCAACTATCCTTTGCTTCCAAAAAACCAAACACAATGTGCTCGACCACATTGGTTTCCTTGACAAAACATCCAATTACTATACTACAGCAGGTATTCATGGCCTGTTAATATGCTGTAGGAAAATAGTTCCAGTGCAAAATTTTTCACAATTTTTTGACAAAATATCTAGAATCAATAACCATTGACCTATTGCATGTGCACATTACTCTGCGTATCATAAATTTGTACTTGACACTAAATGCACCCATTCACGATCTATTTAATTTAATACAAACCGTTGTTACCTCTGTTGACACTCATTTTGACCAGGGGTTGATTTGTCATGATCAGGAGGTTTCTTCATTTGAAGCCTTTATCTTCTTGCCCATTTTTTCTAAGTGTTGGACCTCCTCAGCGCTTTTCAGCTGCAGCATCATATTTTTCTGAGGAGGAGGTCGTCATCATCATCTTGTCTTCGATGATGATCTGCATCATCATGTTCCTCGTCGACTTGTTTTTCAATGTCATCATCATATTTCAACTGTCGGGTGATGTTTGCTTATTATCCTGATGATACTGATGAGCTACAGTGCGCCCTCGTCTGCTTGCGAGGGTGATGTTTCAAAGTCTCCGGTGATCTTCCATTTATCACCTTGCGCGAGCATGATGATGATGTTGCTTATTCTTTAAGTGCTCGACACAACTTGTTTTTTCTTAAGGGTCGTCATCATCATGATATTTCCAGTTTTCATCCTGCTGCTTGCGGAGGTCATCATATTTTCTGCCTTCATGATATTTCGCCGGGGTGATATTTTTATCATCGGGTGATCTTGGTTATGATCATCCTGATGATGTTGTTGAAGAGTTCTAAGTGCGACCCGATATTCACTAGGGTCATCATATTTTGAACGTCAGGATGATCTTAGTCAATATCATCCTGATGATGTTGTATCACTTCTTGTTCGTTGTTTCTCATCCTGATGATGCTGACGTCATCCGTATATCAGGGTGATATTTTTCTTTCTGCCTATCTGCATCATGATATTCGCGAAGGAGGGGGTGATATTTTCATATCACCCGGATATATGTTTGTTCGAACATCATGATGATGTTGATATCAAGGAGATATCCGCCTGCTGGTTTCGCGTGTTATCTATTGAGGGTGATCTTTTCAAGCAGCATCATCATATTCAGTTTTCGCCCCGATCTTACAGAGGAGCTACAGTGCAACCTGATGTTTGAGCATCAGGAGGATATTTCTAAATATCCGGTTGTCTTCCGAATATCATGATGATGTTGATATGGTGATGACGTCATCAAGGTCCGGGGGGGTCATATTTCTAACACTGATCATCTTGAAGAGACCTCCTGATCTTTGCAAACATGATGATGACGTCATCCGGATATGAGGAGGTGCGCAGTAGGCGGATATGATGATGACGTCAGCAGGGTATGATGATGACGTCATCAGGATGTTCATCGGCCAGACATTTGGTATCGGCTAAGCAGGAGGATCTTCCTCCGATGGATCAGGTTGTGCCGATGAAGGCGATTATCATGCAGGTTATATTGTGATATGATGATGACGTCAGGGTGATATTTCGAACAACAGGATATCATACTGCTGGAGGATGATGATGATGAAGTCTATACTAGTGTCGTCGGGAGCAAAAGCACCGACATGATATATGCTCATGACCTAGTATATAAAGTGTTATTGAGGTCATCGCGGGGTGCATGTGGGATATTGATATCCTGCATTTTCAAATATCATGATGATGAGTCTCGGCGGGAAATGCTTGCGATAGTCTGTTTGATGATTTTCCCAAGGCCGCGGGTTGGTGCGCCATTAATGGCGATTGTTGCAGAAGGTATGGGCGATGGCGTGGGTGGATCCTGTACTCGACTGAAGATGTACATCCGCGGATGGTGGCGCAGGGCTCGAGAAATTTTCCTGTCTCCTCCCCCACCTGCTGCATTCAAGTTTGCGCGCCAATCCGGTTGTGTTTAAACGCCATCTTCCTGGTACTGTGTATCTGGCGAAATTTTTGGTCAACCTGGTAGTTAATGCTGTAGGCACCTTCCTGCTATATAATGCAGATGGTGTTATTTATTTGAGGTTGTTGAAAGTTGATGATTTTGGCTCTGTAATGCATAACAAGCTGATCTGGTTGCTCTGTACAGCTTACCTGTGAGTTTATGTATCTCTTGTTGTTTGTTTTTGGCATGAACCCACTGATTTCATGATTAAACTTATATGAGAAATGCTGTTTGGCATGTGTTGTGTTAATTCTGTCTCCAGTATTGCATGTATCCTTCTTCTGAATCTGGATGTTTGATAATGTTTAGATTCTAGAGCATAGAATTCCTATGTTGAATGTCTGATCTTTTAACTTCTATTCAAGGGGTAGATTAAACTGTTTTCAGGTTGAACATTGGGAGGGATATACTGCAGTAGGGATACCATAAGTAGAGATAACCTAACACTTTGTATTGGGAGATGCCTGTAAGGCAGGTATCACATAGATCCCCTTGAAATCCAGTTTTAGTTGTTTATGCTGATCATTCACAGGTGTATGTCTATTGACTCCAGGCCCTGGATAGGCACCAATCATGCTTTGTTTTGTGTTATAACCATATCCAGCTTTGCATCCACACTTAAACTCCAAAGCAAAATCTAAAACCAACATTAGGACATTAGAGTTAGTTTTAGGAACCTCAGTCCTCTGTCTACAACTGCAAATAGGCCCAAAGCTAGCCCCTTTGCTCTTATCTTTCAGTTTTGGTCTACTTACAGGAGGACTCATCTGCTTTCTGTCAACATCCCAGCCTTGCATGCATATCCTCATGGATGTTGAATAGGGAATACCCCCCTAGGTCTTGCAGAGCCTGAAGAAGAAGAGGAGATAAAATATAGAGTCTATCTCCTACACTGTTGACCCCCTGGCCCAGAGATCCTGTTGATCACTGATGGCTACCTTGTAGGGAAATCTGGGAATAAGCATCCAGTCTGGGAAAAAGTCAACAGAAATTGGCGACTCTACTGGGGACTGAGAAGTAAAAGTACTATCTAATCATCTCCAGTGATATATATGTGACCCATCTGAGTCAGCAACAGTAATCTACTCCGCTGGGGAACCTTGTGGAAGAACCCTGTTTTTCAGAAGAAAACAATTCCTAGAAATAGGTGGCGACTCCGAAGTAATCTCCCAACCGGTCAAAGTAAATTTATATGCAGGGGAGAAGATCCCAACAAAATCCTCTATTTGAAGAGTTACCATTAACAAAAAGAATGATGTATAGAAGAAAGGGAACTGTCTCAGCTAGTCATGAGAGCTCCCCCAGAAAAAGTGATGAGGTACAAGATAACCCTAGGCCATCAGGACAGCATGCTCCTTATTTTTCAAGTGCAGAGGCTGATATCCAAGGTGCATATGAGAGGCAACAGGGTGGTAGTATGAGAATGAGGTCAGAGGTGTTCCAAGAACGCCCTTTTCTAGACCCAAGTGAGAGGTTTGAAGAGGCAGAGTCCCTAAGGGATGATGAAGATGATGACCCAAATGGTATGAGACCATCTACCTCCAGACCTAAGGATGAACAATTGGCAGAAGAAATCAAAAGCCTAAGAGCAGAACTAGAATACCTACAAGCCATGAAAATCAGAGATGATATACAGCAGAAAGTGCAAGCCTTGAGAACTGCCCAGAATAATTCAGTTCCTACTCTAGAAAATGCAAATATGCAAAGACATCAGCAAAGATATGAAGTGCATCATCAGCATCATGATGACAGACAAAATGTGAATGATGCTAGGATACCACTGAACCATGCAGGAAACCAAAATGCAAATAGAAATGTTAATGTTAATCAGCCAAACAGACAGCCCATGCAGCTAGATAGATTCAGGCAGCTGGTGTTTGATGGTATTCCTGGGTATCCTAACCCCATTGACAAGCATCTGAGGCTGCAAGTGCCTAAGTTTTCAGGAAACAATACAGTGTCAGGAGAAGATCATCTAAAGGCCTTCCAAAATGTCATGGACAATTTTGAGGTTGAGCATGAGGATGTTTTCATGAAGTCATTCATGCAATCCTTAATAGATGAGGCAAGAGAATGGTACAGGAATCTGCCTGACCGGAGCATATCATCATGGGATGATTTTAAGAGGATGTTCAAGGAGCAATATGGTGATAAAACTGACCCTAGCTTCTTTGTAAATGAGTTCACCAGCATCACCAAAGGGTCAAATGAACAGGTTGCAGACTTTAATGCAAGATTTACTAAAGTGTTGAACAAATTGCCACATCATATGAGGCCAAATGAACCAATGTGCATAATTTTGTACATTAATGCCTTTGATGCAAAGACTGCATATGGACTGAGAGATAAAGGTCCTGCCACTCTCAGGGATGCTTTCAGGATTGCAGTAAATATTGAAAACAATAGGAAAGCATCAGGCAAGACAAATAGAAGGGATGATGTAAAAATTCTGCAGAATCCGAATAAGCCTCAGAACACTCAAGGTAGTACATCTGCTCCTGAAGATAAGATAGACAAACTGGCAAATGTTGTTAAGGACCTGAGCTATAGATTAGCTAGAAGTGAAAAAGGGATGGGTCCTGATAGGCAAGTCTATCAAAGACAGGAAAAGAGGCCATCATTACATGATATGCCTTATAACACCAATTGGCATGATGGTAAGCCTGTGTATCCACGTAACAACACAAGTCAGAGGGCTCAACATGCCAAGGAAACTCCTGATCCCCTGAAGAAAACTATAAATATTGCTGATGATGCCCCGTGGTGTATAATCTGTCAGATGCCACATTCACAGTCACAGTGCATGATTGCCCAATCTTTGTATGATAATGCTACATCTTGTAATGAGTGCAATGAGCCACATCATGTGCAGGATGATGATGTTAACATGATGTCCATAGGTAATGGATATACTCTTTATGATGCTGATGAGAAGACAGATCATCAGGTTCAGGTTTGCCAACAGTCCCCATATGATGAAGATGATGAGGATAACTATGTGTTTGCTCAGAACTCACAGTTTTCTGAGTAACCTACAAAGACCTTCTGATGAGGAAATCAGAGCCTTCACAGCTGCAGCAGTTGCTCAGGTCAAGAGCAACTACAATCTCAGAGGTAAAAATCAGGTTGGCAGCCCACATCAGCCAGAAGGTATTTCTGCAGGTCAGCAGATGCATGGTCATAAAGGAACTGAACCACAAAAAAGGCAGTGGGTAAATAACAAGCAGAACTTTAGATACAGAATAGGTCCTGAATTTCAAGGACCAGAAAACAAAACCCCTCAGGCTGAAGATCAAAGTAGAGGTTCCCAAGATAGGAATGATGATCAGGGAACTATGAAAATGAAAGCTAAGTCAGCTCAGGATAAAAGCAAGATTGTGGAGCAAGCTACAACTGCTGTACAAAACTGTGCTCCATTTGATATAGCCCAGATCCTCACTCAGGTAAAGGTCTCTGTTCCACTTATGGAGCTCATGAAAGTGGAAGAGATCAAGAATAGGACAATATCCCTAATCTCAGGGGTACCTTTTCAAGCTAAGCAAAATGATCAGACCCAGGGTGAGAAACAGGTCATGTGTAATGAAGAAGATGAGACTCCTGAAGTATATTTAGGAATGACCATGACAAAGTGTCCTTCACAGGTGGAACCATTTTATGTTTCCCTGGTTATAAATGGTAAAATAATTAGAAATTGTATGCTTGACTCTGGAGCATCTACAAATGTCATGCCTTTGGCTATCATGCAACAAACTGGATTAAAGATTGACAAGGCATGTGGGAAATGTTATGCTATGGATGCCAGAGAGGTACCAGTTATTGGAATCATGAAGGATGTAGATTTCAAACTGGCAGCATTTCCTGAAAAAAGATACAAAATGAATATAACAGTGGTTGACATCAAGCCACAGTATGGTATGCTGCTATCAAGAAGATGGGCAGCACTAATAGGTGGAAGTATGCAGCTGGACCTATCATATGCCATGATTCCAATGAATGGCAGGGATGTCAAGCTAAGCAGAGAGCAAAGATCATCAGAGACAGTGGAAGACCAAGAAGCAAATGAACAGGTGTGCTTTGTAGACACTGACTGTGATAACTTCAAGGTTGTCTCAGATGATGCAGAAGACAAAAAGAAAAATGCCTGTATTGATGAGCTGGATCAGCAAGGGTTATGGACCATGTTTTTTGATGGAGCTTGTGCAAAAGAAGGCTCTGGAGCTGGAGTTGTCTTCCTGTCTCCAACTGGTAAGCTCCTCAAATCCTCTTTCTTGCTGAGGTTTGATTGCACAAATAATATTGCAGAATATGAGGCTTTACTTTTAGGCCTGAATATTGCTCTCAAACATGGAATTAAAATGTTAAGAGTATTTGGAGACTCTGAGCTGATTGTATCCCAAATCAGAAATAAGTATGCTGCAAAAAATAAGAGATTGAAACAATACAAGCATGCTGTTTGGGATACTATTGAACTTTTTGATGCATTTTCAATTGGCTGGGTAGAAAGGTCAAAAAATGTCATGGCTGATTTCTTAGCCAATGTTGCAATAAGGCCAGATGACATCACTCTGTCAGGTGTCACAGATGTAGAAGTTAAAATTAGGCCTGCCATACCAGAAAACATATGCAGTTGGCAAGTTTTTAATGATGATAGGGATTTGCTGAAATTTTTGCACTGCATAGATGAGTATGAGAACCAACAGATTGATTTCCAAGCTTTTGTAGAAACTGTAGATGGAAAAGAGACTCTTGTAGGGAAGGAGATCATCCAGTTGAAGACTAACAAGATCCCTAGAGGGTTAGTGGCTTTGGAAAGAGCCTTTGACAGTAGAGACAAAATGGTCACAAAGACATCCCCCACAAATAAGGAGGATTTAGAAGAAATAAATTTGGGGACATCTCAGGCCCCTCAGAAAGTATATATTGGCAAACAGCTCAAGCCACACATAAGAAGTATGCTGATTGCATTGCTAAAAAAGTATAAACATGTTTTTGCTTGGTCATATGAGGACCTAAAAGCTTATAGAGAAGACTTATTCCAGCATGAGATCCCACTGAAGCCTGAAGCTAAGCCATTTAGACAGAGGCAAAGGCCTATAAATCCTACCTTAGCTCCCAAGATGCAGGAAGAACTCAGAAGGCTCAGGGAAGCTGGAATAATTGTGCCCATCAGACATTCAACTTGGGTGTCTAACCTTGTCCCAGTCAGGAAAAAGAATGGTGATATTAGGCTTTGTGTGGATTTCAGGAACTTGAATGTATCCTCTTTGAAGGATAACTATCCATTGCCTAATATGGAAGCTATGTTGCAGAGAGTGACTGGTTGTGAACTCCTATCCATGATGGATGGATTTTCAGGATATAATCAGGTAAAGGTAAAGGAATCAGAACAGTACAAGACTGCCTTTACCACTCCATGGGGAACATATGTGTATGTTAGAATGCCATTTGGACTAACAAATGCAGGTGCTACATTTCAAAGAGCAATGGATGTTGCTTTTGCAGGGCTGATTGATTCAATCCTGGCAGTATATCAGGATGACCTGACTGCCTACTCAAAGAAAGAGGAGCAGCATTGTATGCATCTGGAGCAGATCTTCATAAGAGCACTAGAATATGGTATTTCTTTAAACCCAAAGAAGTGTGCCTTTGGAGTAGTTGAAGGAAAACTTCTGGGACATATTGTTTCTAAGGATGGAGTCAGGATAGATCCAGACAGAGTGGCAGCCATTGACAGGATCCAAATGCCAAAAACTGTGAAAGGAGTTCAGTCCTTCTTTGGACAGGTAAACTTTGTCAGAAGATTTGTTCCCAACTTTGCAGAGATCACAAGGAACATTTCCAAGATGATGAAGAAGGATGCAACTGTCAACTGGGAAAGGGAAGCAACAGAATCATTTCAGAATATCAAAGAGGCAATAAAGATGGCCCTTGTCCTTAAATCTCCTGATTTTTCTAGGCCATTCCAGGTGTTCTCATTTGCTTCCTTTCATACTGTAGCTGCATGTTTGTTACAGAAAAATGAAGATGGTTTTGAACAGCCCATCGCCTTCTTCAGTATGTCCCTGCAGGCCTCTGAATTGAAGTATGATATTATGGAAAAGCAGGCATATGCACTTGTTAGAGCCATTAAAAGTTTCAGACCATACTTGGTAGGGTCACATATAATTGCATATGTACCTCATGCTGCAGTCAAAGACATATTCACTCAGCAGGAGGTGACTGGAAGAAGGTGCAGATGGATAAACAAACTGCAGGAATTCAACATAGACATACAGGTTACTAAGTTGATAAGAGGACAAGGACTAGCCAAGATGATGGCACAGTCAAACTTGGAAGTATGCCAAGTTAATGCAGTCCAAGATGAGAATGTAAGTGCATCAGGATCTGAATGGTACAAGGATATTATCTATTACTTGCAAAATCTGAATTGTCCTTCCCATTTCAGTGACTGTCAAAAGAGGACTCTAAAGCTACATGCAATCAGGTATGTCATTGTTCAAGGTGAGCTGTACTAGAAAAATTCTGATGGTGTGCTGCTGAGATGTGTGGATAAGAACATGGCTAACAATATTTTGATTGACATGCATAAAGGATTGTGTGGTGGCCATTATACTGCCCAAACAACAGCTCATAAAATTCTCAGGGCAGGATATTGGTGGCCCACTCTCTTTTCAGATGCACAAAAGTTAGTAAGGAAGTGTGACCCTTGCCAGAGATTCTCAGGAAAGCTGAAATATCATGGTGCTTTACCCCTCAGAACTGCACCTGTGGATGCTTCATTCCAGCAGTGGGGAATTGATTTTATAGGGGAAATTGCAGACAGATCAAGTGGGGGACACAGTTGGATTTTGGTGGCAACTGACTACTTTACCAAATGGATTGAGGCCATTCCAACTAAAAGAGCTACAAGTAAGGTGGTGACAGATTTCATACTAGAGAACATCATCATCAGGTTTGGAGTACCATCTAAAATAATCACTGATAATGCTATGTGCTTCAGATCAGGTGAGTTTGTTGATTTTTGCAACAGGTATGGGATAAGCCTGTCATATACATCACCATATCACCCACAAGGAAATGGTCAAGCAGAATCAAGCAATAGGAGCATCATGAAAATTGTCAAGAGGATACTGGACAAGAACAAGAGGGCTTGGGATTCAAAGTTGAATTTAGCAGTATGGGCTGACAGAGTGACTGTGAAAAGGGCTATTGGGAAATCACCTTTTGAGCTAGTATATGGTGCATCAGCTAGACTGCCCATAAACAATCTCCTACCAGTTTACAGGTTCATTCAGGAAAATGATGAGGAGATTGAAGATCCCATGACAGAAAGAGTGAATCAGCTGGTTGCATTGGATGAAGACAGAAGGAGAGCCCACCAGATCAATCTCAAAAGACAACAAGGGGTGAAATATCAGTTTGACAGGAGAGCTACAAAAAGGAAGTTTCAAGTAAATGATCTGGTGCTCATTTGGAATGCTAAAGATCAGGAAAAGGGTAAACATGGTAAGTTTCAACCCTTATGGATGGGCCCATATCAGGTTTGCAATACTCATGGGGAGGATTCTTATTTCCTCCAGGCCCTAGATGGTGAAATTCTGGAATTGCCTGTGCATGGCCAATTCCTTAAGTTCTATTTTGCATAATGACTGGTTGCTGTGCACATTTGTAAAATATGTATGTAGTGTAAATGCCTTGTACAGCTCGCGTTTTTTGGCTTTTTGTCAGGTCTGCCCGGAGATCTGGTTCTCGCTGCAGGTTTTCACCTGCACGTCCCCATTCGGAGCCACTGTTGACACTCATTTTGACCAGGGGTTGATTTGTCATGATCAGGAGGTTTCTTCATTTGAAGCCTTTATCTTCTTGCCCATTTTTTCTAAGTGTTGGACCTCCTCAGCGCTTTTCAGCTGCAGCATCATATTTTTCTGAGGAGGAGGTCGTCATCATCATCTTGTCTTCGATGATGATCTGCATCATCATGTTCCTCGTCGACTTGTTTTTCAACGTCATCATCATATTTCAACTGTCGGGTGATGTTTGCTTATTATCCTGATGATACTGATGAGCTACAGTGCGCCCTCGTCTGCTTGCGAGGGTGATGTTTCAAAGTCTCCGGTGATCTTCCATTTATCACCTTGCGCGAGCATGATGATGATGTTGCTTATTCTTTAAGTGCTCGACACAACTTGTTTTTTCTTAAGGGTCGTCATCATCATGATATTTCCAGTTTTCATCCTGCTGCTTGCGGAGGTCATCATATTTTCTGCCTTCATGATATTTCGCCGGGGTGATATTTTTATCATCGGGTGATCTTGGTTATGATCATCCTGATGATGTTGTTGAAGAGTTCTAAGTGCGACCCGATATTCACTAGGGTCATCATATTTTGAACGTCAGGATGATCTTAGTCAATATCATCCTGATGATGTTGTATCACTTCTTGTTCGTTGTTTCTCATCCTGATGATGCTGACGTCATCCGTATATCAGGGTGATATTTTTCTTTCTGCCTATCTGCATCATGATATTCGCGAAGGAGGGGGTGATATTTTCATATCACCCGGATATATGTTTGTTCGAACATCATGATGATGTTGATATCAAGGAGATATCCGCCTGCTGGTTTCGCGTGTTATCTATTGAGGGTGATCTTTTCAAGCAGCATCATCATATTCAGTTTTCGCCCCGATCTTACAGAGGAGCTACAGTGCAACCTGATGTTTGAGCATCAGGAGGATATTTCTAAATATCCGGTTGTCTTCCGAATATCATGATGATGTTGATATGGTGATGACGTCATCAAGGTCCGGGGGGGTCATATTTCTAACACTGATCATCTTGAAGAGACCTCCTGATCTTTGCAAACATGATGATGACGTCATCCGGATATGAGGAGGTGCGCAGTAGGCGGATATGATGATGACGTCAGCAGGGTATGATGATGACGTCATCAGGATGTTCATCGGCCAGACATTTGGTATTGGCTAAGCAGGAGGATCTTCCTCCGATGGATCAGGTTGTGCCGATGAAGGCGATTATCATGCAGGTTATATTGTGATATGATGATGACGTCAGGGTGATATTTCGAACAACAGGATATCATACTGCTGGAGGATGATGATGATGAAGTCTATACTAGTGTCGTCGGGAGCAAAAGCACCGACATGATATATGCTCATGACCTAGTATATAAAGTGTTATTGAGGTCATCGCGGGGTGCATGTGGGATATTGATATCCTGCATTTTCAAATATCATGATGATGAGTCTCGGCGGGAAATGCTTGCGATAGTCTGTTTGATGATTTTCCCAAGGCCGCGGGTTGGTGCGCCATTAATGGCGATTGTTGCAGAAGGTATGGGCGATGGCGTGGGTGGATCCTGTACTCGACTGAAGATGTACATCCGCGGATGGTGGCGCAGGGCTCGAGAAATTTTCCTGTCTCCTCCCCCACCTGCTGCATTCAAGTTTGCACGCCAATCCGGTTGTGTTTAAACGCCATCTTCCTGGTACTGTGTATCTGGCGAAATTTTTGGTCAACCTGGTAGTTAATGCTGTAGGCACCTTCCTGCTATATAATGCAGATGGTGTTATTTATTTGAGGTTGTTGAAAGTTGATGATTTTGGCTCTGTAATGCATAACAAGCTGATCTGGTTGCTCTGTACAGCTTACCTGTGAGTTTATGTATCTCTTGTTGTTTGTTTTTGGCATGAACCCACTGATTTCATGATTAAACTTATATGAGAAATGCTGTTTGGCATGTGTTGTGTTAATTCTGTCTCCAGTATTGCATGTATCCTTCTTCTGAATCTGGATGTTTGATAATGTTTAGATTCTAGAGCATAGAATTCCTGTGTTGAATGTCTGATCTTTTAACTTCTATTCAAGGGGTAGATTAAACTGTTTTCAGGTTGAACATTGGGAGGGATATACTGCAGTAGGGATACCATAAGTAGAGATAACCTAACACTTTGTATTGGGAGATGCCTGTAAGGCAGGTATCACATAGATCCCCTTGAAATCCAGTTTTAGTTGTTTATGCTGATCATTCACAGGTGTATGTCTATTGACTCCAGGCCCTGGATAGGCACCAATCATGCTTTGTTTTGTGTTATAACCATATCCAGCTTTGCATCCACACTTAAACTCCAAAGCAAAATCTAAAACCAACATTAGGACATTAGAGTTAGTTTTAGGAACCTCAGTCCTCTGTCTACAACTGCAAATAGGCCCAAAGCTAGCCCCTTTGCTCTTATCTTTCAGTTTTGGTCTACTTACAGGAGGACTCATCTGCTTTCTGTCAACATCCCAGCCTTGCATGCATATCCTCATGGATGTTGAATAGGGAATACCCCCCTAGGTCTTGCAGAGCCTGAAGAAGAAGAGGAGATAAAATATAGAGTCTATCTCCTACACTGTTGACCCCCTGGCCCAGAGATCCTGTTGATCACTGATGGCTACCTTGTAGGGAAATCTGGGAATAAGCATCCAGTCTGGGAAAAAGTCAACAACCTCATTGCCGCCTAATTCTAAATTGATTATTGCTGGAGACTTTAACATTGACATGCTGTAGGAAAATAGTTCCAGTGCAAAAATTTTCACAATTTTTTGACAAAATATCTAGAATCAATAACCATTGACCTATTGCATGTGCACATTACTCTGTGCATCATAAATTTGTACTTGACACTAAACGCACCCATTCATGATCTATTTAATTTAATACAAACCGTTGTTACCTCATTGCCGCCTAATTCTAAATTGATTATTGCTGGAGACTTTAACATTGACATGTTACAACCCACAAGAGTAAAAGCATTTCTTGAATTTATGCAACAACACAAACTGCCACTAATTGTTGACAAGCCAACAACACATGTAGGCAGTCTGTTGGACCACGTTTGGATAAATAACATCAAAATTGCTACTATCAAGTTCACAATACTAGATACATATTGGTCAGACCACTTTGCAGTATCCTTCATTTCTAGTCCTAGGGAATAGAATTCTAATCTATTGACACATGTTGCCATGTATTCACACCAGCTTAAATGCTATTATACAGTCATTTGGACAACATAGTATACAGTTTTCCAAGTGCAACTATCTACTATCAACATTCTCTCTATATCGTGCTATTATCATTGCTTCTCGTTGCTGCAAGAAACCGATGTGCAATTTGTGTAAGTATAAAAGAATTGTTGGATTAATTGTTCTTCATGCTGATTGTGCCTCTAACCAAAATGCTTATTTTTCCACTGTTCTATCCATGTACATCTCAGCTTTGCTATTGTTCTCGGTGAGGACTACTAATCATGCTCTTATAAACTCCTCCCATGATTATGCTATTGCAAATGACTATAAACCCATTCTGAAACAGGTATGTTATCCTGCATGATATTACTAAACCTTTGCACATTATACATTTCTTCATTAAAAACAAATTACAAAGTCAAGATTGTTATGAATTGCAGAACTAAGTTCAAGTAGATCCAGATAATATTTAATTTATGGATATGAACTTTTTAAAATGATTCTATAACTTTTGCTAAGTACTATCTGATTTGTTGTTTATTGTAAAATACCCTCCTAGGAATGACTGAATTTTTTTGCAAATTTAGATAAGATTTCTTGCACACTTCAATTAATTAACTTTACCAAATGAACAAGGAATTGTAGCACATCAAACTCACATCAGTTTTGCATATATGAAACTGTCAAATAAATGAAACAAGAAATGTCAAGTTGCTGGAATTTATTTCAGTCCATGTTTGATTTTATATCAGACTTAATTACAAATCAATTTGAAGCCCAAATACATCAAACTTTGCATACGAATATAGCCCAAAGCCTCTAGAATGTTAATGGCTATCAAATGGACACAAAACACTCTTGCAAGAGCTTCAATAAAATTCTGATGGAAACTTTCTGTATGCTGATCTGAGTACTGAGAATGTACTTTTTATCCAGCCAAGGGTTTACAATGAAATATCATGAAATAACCCTTCCAAATGCACTCTATGAATGTATAGGAATGTGTTCTATCAAGCACAACTCTTCAATCTTCAAACCCTTGATCAAAGTCACCTAAAAAGCCCTGAAATTCCAATGTAAAGTTGCTGTTATAAAAATCAGAACCCTGCTGTTGCAAAATCAAACCCTGCAAAATATGAAAATACCATCCAGAATGTGTTTCAAATTCACTCAACTACCTTGGTAGTCAATCCTCTACACCAAGAGCTTCAAATAGATATCAATGTCACTTCCAAACTCTTCAAATAACCTGCAAATGTAATCCAATGATGAAATCTGTATGACAACATCTCACAAATGGTTATGGGATCATCACCACAACATTCAAGGGAACATCTCCTTGAAAAATAACTAGAAAATCAGAATTTTCAGTCGTAAACAATAATAAAGAAAACATACCATAGCATCATTCATTGCAAATTGATGTTCAAGTCCTCTATTTAACTCCTCCATGGATAGGCGTCCATCTCCTTGGTAATTTTGAATTGAAATTTGAATTCCACCAATGAGAATCAACGAACTTGAACAATTGTAAATGAATTACAATCAAACTCTTTCATTTAAAACAATCTTCAATTATTTTAAATGAATTACAACTCCTTCAAATGGATTGATTCAATAGCAATGTACTCTCCTTGCATGGGCAGTGGCGGTTTGTGTGCAATCATTAAATATTTTGATTTTGCATTGAAAATCATTCCTTGCCTTGGACGACCACTAACCACTTCATGAAATGCATTAAATAAACCAATCTATCCAAATGCAAGCATTTAATATTCTTCAAAGCATTTAAAATCTTGATCCTTGACATAACCGACTTGGCATTCAATTTATGAACTTGCATTTAAAATGCTCCTCTATTCTTGCTTCAATCCACAACTACCTCATGTGCATGCATTAAATGATGATATTTGCATTTAATAAAAACCCTCAACCACTCCAATGCAAATATTTAATAATAAAATTTGCATTTAAAATATTTTCAAAGCTCAATATCAAATTAAATACAATCATTTAATTTCCACAAACCCAATCAACCTCATATTCCATCGATCCAATGCAATCATTTAATAAATAAATGTTGCATTTAATATATCCTTCCTTCATGTTTGGCGGCCAGCTATGAATCATATGCAATCATTAAAAATCAAAACCAACCTCATAATTGAAAATACAATTCCAATATTGCATTTTCCATGTAGCTCAAAAACACACTTAGCTCTTAATTTGGGACATTACATTTATATTGTCTACTATAGTCGCTATAAGCTTCCCATGTCACTGCTTGTGTTTTCTACCTATGCAGATTTCAGCTTTGGCTATTGCTGCAAGAGAGCACTACCAATCACACTCTTGGAAATTTCTCGCATGATTATGTTGTTGCAAATGACTAGACACCTATTTTGAAATAGGTATGTTATTATGTAGAATATTACTAAAGCTTTGCACACCATATATTTCTTCATTACAAACAAATTACAAAGTCAAAATTGTTATCCATCACAGAACTAGCTTGAATCATATCCATATAATATTTATTCTATGGATATGAACTTTTTAAATTGATAGTTACAGTATACAAAAGTCTTGCTAGTTCATGGAACACATATCTTAACACTTTCCAACATGTAGCATAGCATTGAAACCATCTACAAATAGGTAAATGCTTAACAGTTGACACCAGCAAACTTTAAAACCATATTAGATCTCATTAATATTTTCTTTTCACTTTGTTTTAATCCATTTTTGACACAAATATCTCATTGAATATGTTGCCAGAAACACTTGCAAGACACCAACCACATTTCCTACACAACATAAAATGGACCAGTCAGATGACAAACAAGAACAAAAGAGGCAAGTTTTGTATCCCATTTGTGTCATATATAACTTGAATTTCTATATGCTTAATTGTCCACTTAGTTTCTGTCATTCGTCAAATAGTAATGTACAGATTCAAGGTAGAAACTGTATAGCCATCAAGCATCCTTGACATTTGCACAAAACAATCGACTTTCGCATTTGAAGGTGATATTTTAGTCATTTATGACCCTGCTCTTACCCAAAATCCTAGAACACAACCAAAAGCAGAAATTGCCCATGTTGATTTGGTTGACAGCGATGGCTAAATGACAATCACTGCAAATATTAACAATAAACTAATTGACACATTTCTGCCACAGTTATTGCCTCATACAAGTGTGTGTATCACAAATTTTGTCATTAGAAAGAAAACACAATATGAAAGAGGAGATGTTGATTATTCCCTTGTATTAACCCCTCAAAGCACCATTCAACCCATTGACAAAGTATGTAAGGAACGCAGACTGATTCCCGACACAACCATCTCGTAGCTCATCCAATTAGACAACAACTATCCTATTGGAACATTTGCTGCTGTTGTTACTAGTCACCATCAAGCGCCAATGAAATATGAGCTGCAAGTTAAGGATGGAGAGTCCTAGGATGATTTAGCTACTGTAAGATGTTTTGTACAATCAATGTTGGCATCGTAGAATTTGAGCACTTTCCTTTTTTGAATTTTCTAAAGACTTTTTAAAACTTGTCTTCAATAGAGCTAACTTGCTTGTAGAATGCCTTTATGCATTGACAACATTTACATTCTAACAGTCTTCTTTTGATTAAATTAATGTACATATTTTAGAACATGTACAATTTTTAATCTAATTTAGTGCTATGGAATTCTTAAACTATTTTTCCTTGGAATTTTCCATTTGAACAATTCTGTATTTTACAGGTTATAGTCCCCACCAGCCATGTGAAGCTCTATGCCACACTTCAACTGATGTTGGCATCAGAAAAAATCCCCCTCATATTGTTCGTACTGGGGCAAAAGGCACAAGTCTAATCCGAATAATGCCATCTAGCTTCATTGACGAGCTCAATGATGCATCTACAAAAGCCTCCCTAGAACCACTTAAGTCCTCAAGCATGGAAGTAAACACCTAAAACATTTACATCTTACATAATAGTATAGGCTTCTAATTCAAAGCACTTGTCATGTGTGCCCTGCTATTGTGACGTTATCTGTAACTTCTGTAAAAACTTCCAAAATTGCATTGTTGTAATTTGTCACTAATTACATCTGCATTACCATTCCAGGTGACTGGAACACTGAGGCCTAAGAATGTTTTCTTGCCTCCATATGAACCAATTTGCACATCATGTAAACAAAGGGTTTTTTTACACAAACATCAAACACTGATGTTGCACAATGCACAACATGTGCATCTGACAAAAAATTTGAATACATGCATTTTCTTCAATGCACTGTTCAAACAACAGATGGAGCTATGGACTGTTATTTGCATAGACAACTGCTACGAAGCATCTTCCCCTAGCTAGCTGCAATACCATTTGAAAATTACAAGAAAGACATGTCTATAGTAATGTTCTTGTTATGGAAGTTTCAATTACAAGGAACATTCACACTTGCAATGGATAATTGCATCATAGGGATTGTCACAGAAGGAAACACCAATGTTTTCAACTTAGCAGAGGTGCTTACCCTGCACTATTGCAATTTTGATTCTCATTCTTTCTTAGCATATTGTAACAACTACATTGTGAAAAGCATAATGCTAATTGTTTGTGATGCAAGATCCAAGCAACACAACATAGCAACATAGAACAATATCAAGAAGCAAGATGTCAAAGAGCCTGCATAGCATGGCTATTGTTAATGATATCAATGACAAGACAATGATGTTGATGCTTTAATCAAGACTAATCTGATGATTTATTTTAACTTCTTATGTGCACTATGTAATTTGACAATTGGCTATTGATTTGTTTCAAACATACATGCTATGGATATAAACGACTTTGCTTGGCATTTCAAAAATAGTTATTAGTAGTGTTTTGTGTGTAATATTTTTTATTCTATGCATATCATGGTAATACATGTTTATGATGAAACAAAAGTTGTAGCAAGTAAAAAAGGAGGCATTTGTAAGTTCTTATATCTTTTACACTGTCATTTTTGCGTTGTTTATTCATTTGCTTAGATTGTTTAATGAGGGTGAAATCTCTGTTTGTTGAGAGGGTTTATGTCTATCGTATTGCAAGCAAAAAATGAGGCATTTGTAAGTTCCTATATCTTTTACAGTGTCATTTTATAGTTTTTAACATCTCTGCATTTCATGGCTAATGTCTATTGTTTGTTGTTCTCTGCATTTTATGGGTTAATGTCTACTCTTCCCTATCTTTTAGTGTTTTTATGGGTTAGTCTCTGTTGTTGAGTTAAAGACTTAACACCATAATTCATTAATGTCGACTTCTCTGCTGCCCACGTTTAAGAATGGAACTAATCTTTTTTATGCACACATGCATGCCAACTACACTTCAATCTATGAAATCAAAATGAAAATTAGGTCTACATAAGTGCAAAATGTCTCTGTATAAAATCATTTCATCAATTGGTAATATTTTGTTACTATTGGAAATATTTCATGGCTTTGTAATGTTCTTTGATATAGTCATGTCTTCACACCGAGTGTTTTTGTCAATGCGTGACATTTCAATAAGGACATTTAGAATTTGTTAGTCCCTAATTTTCATTTGCCATTAATAGTTTCTGGTGTCAAGTTTTAAAGCTGTCGAACAAAGGATTATTTGTGTTGTTTATTCATTTGCTCAGATTGTTTGGTCAGGGTGAAATTTGTCAAAAAAGGAGGTGTTTGTAATTTCCTATATCTATTACACTATCATTTTTGCGTTGTTTATTCATTTGCTCATATTGTTTAATGAGGGTGAAATCTGTGTCTATTGAGAGCGTTTATATCTATCATGTTGGAAGAAAATAACAACACATTTGAAAGTTCCTATATCTTTTACATTGTCATTTCATATTTTTTTATGTCCCTCTAATGCGTTAATCTCTGTTCCTTATCATTCAGTGCTTTTATGGGTTGTTTTCTATTGTTCACTTAAAGATTTAACACCATGATTCATAAATGTCAAGTTCTCTATTGGCCACCATAATCTTTTGTCTGTCACGCATGCATGCCAACTGCACTTCAATCTCAAATGAGTCATTCTTCATCTGCCATAGATTATAGTTGTTGATGGTAGTTCACATGTCTTTTGTCTGCAAGGATATTATGCATTTATTTGGATTTAACTTTCACAAAGGCAGGAGCTCCAGTTTCGAAGTCATGCCTTTTGAGCTCTGGCTAGTTGCTTCTATGTTATATCCCTGTGATGGAATTTCAATTGATAACATTGCTATTATGGCTATGCTCATAGTTTTTGCTTACTTTCCTTCACCCACAATTGTAAATGCTTGAACGGTTTTGAGTCTTTTACTGGGGAAAATTTTAAAGGACCATAAATTTATGGAAGTTTTCAAATAATGGTAAATTTGAATTATTAAATTCTTGATTGCAAAGTTTTAGGATAGTTTTTAAGTTTCAAAGTTTGTTTATTTATGTCAAAATCACGTTTTCCCCTTTGGCTTGATATTGTCAGGGAAGGTTGTGGGATGTCTCTAGTTCAGGGCAGGGTTATGTTTGGACCACATTATTATGATATATAAATGCAGATCACACTCAAATATACTCCAAAATCATTACACATATACACCAAAGCTTGGGACACGTGTGTTGAAGTTATGGGCTACCTTATCGCAATGAGTGAATTTAAACCGGGACAACGCTCTTATGAGTGTTACCATTAGTATTTTATCTTAGTCCTCGAGACATTTTATCCTGGAGTTTCCTGTAGTGTGGAAAGAAGACTAAATCCTTTTATTTAAATTGTGGCCAATCTTAATTTCAATTTGGTAATATGGATTTTGAGTTTTTTTTTTTTTCAGAATTTTCTAAATTGGGAAGTTAGGGACTAAAATTTTCTTGTTTTATTTTAACCATATATGGAACTCAGACGGGCCTAGTAAATTGAGTGTTGAAGTGTAGGTTATTTCTTCTTTTTAATGAAACTTCTAAAATAGCCTACTTGCTCTGTGACAAGTATTTACTGCACTATTGATATTTTTCTTCTTGTAGCCATTGCAGTGATGATTGACTACTATGTGTTTGTTTATCAAGTCATGATGATTTATATTGTCATTGCATCTTGAATCCATTGGAGGTGATTTTCTAACCTCAGAGGGTGTAGGTGGAGTGGTAAGACTTGGTTTAATATATAAGGTAAAATTGAAAAGTCCTCATGTTTTTTAAGGGGTTTCCTACATCAAGCACGGGTGTTGGAAAGACCTAGATTTATAAAAGTCACCTTTTACCTGTATAGTTCACAACACTTATCGCATGTTGCATCTTGTGCATAATCTATCAAAACTAATTAAGTTGTGAATCATTCAATTTCTATAACACCAAGTTAAATGAATACTAAAATGACCGTATATATGTTCCCCTTGTAGAGATTGGTTTTACTGTAATATGTGAACTATCTCTATATTTTTAGTAAGCATGACATCCTCTATGCAGATATAGGATGCCATTAAGATCTGAAAAGGATGTATCTAAACTTTCCATATTGAAATTTGGCCCACCTCCTGGCTTTGATCCAGCCTGAATAACTCAGTTGTCTTGGAATCCCAGGTTTGTGAAATACAAATGAGATGGGTAACTAGGATTGAAATGTTTTCAATTGACATTAGGTATTCTTTTGAACATATACTAGGATTTGCAAACTCAATTTGTTCTATGCATTGTCATTTAAATATTGGATTTGCTTTGTGGCCGACCCAGGGCCTTTTTGTACAAGAATTTCCTTACAGATGAAGAGTGTGATCATCTCATTGAATTGGCAAGTAAATTATTCCAAGTTTTTTCATGCAAAAAATAATATTTATAAAATTATATCTCAAATTTGTTTTCCATATTGTTTGTATTATGTAACTGCAGTCAAGAGACAAGTTGGAGAAATCCATGGTTGTAGAGAATGACTCAGGTAAAAGTGTTATGAGTGAAATTTGAACAAGCTCAGGAATGTTCTTGAGTAAAGGCTACGTGACTATGCAACATGCTAGGATTTAGGTTTGTGTTATTGTTTTGTTTAGTTCAAATCATCATCCTTTTTTGCATGACACCATTTTTTGCATACACTCACAATGAGTTGCAGTTTTGGTTGTTTTGTAAAGTATCATGATTAGTACATATATGTAAGAGTTGAATAGGGATTTATGCAAAAAAAACTGCATACCTCCTAAATTTATTCCTTGGGTTGCTTTTGAGTTAAAACTAAAATTTAAGACTGTTGATTATTAAGCATCTCTTTTAACTGATAGTAGATTTGTTTGTTTACAAAGTGTGATTCCATCTGTTAGGATGAAATTTTTGCAAGGATTGAAGACAAGATTGTAGCTTGGACCTTTCTTCCAAAAGGTAACAGATCTTTTACTTGCTTCTTGCCATGTGTTCTTCTTAATGCTAGTCAATTAGTTTTATTTACTGGGCTTACATTGAAATGAGATTGTTATAGATTTTACTGTAAGTTTCATATCATACTGTGAACTCATTTGTATTACAAATGCTGTATTTAGAAAATGGAGAGTCAATGCAGATTTTGCATTACGAAAATGGCTAGAAATATGAACCTCATTTTGATTTTTTTCATGATAAACTCAATCAAGCCATGGGTGGTCATAGAATTGCCATAGTGCTGATGTATTTATCTGATGTGGTGAAGGGGGGAGAAATTGTGTTTCCTAATTCAGAGGTTAGTAGCCTGAAATCAAATACTCCAAGTGCTTTATAACTTTTAGATGTTTTGTTTATATTCCAAGGTGAAATGTAGTACTTATTCCACTCTCCAAGTATTGCTGATACGTATGTTGAATTTTCAGGCAAAACAGAGCCAACCAAAAGATGATTTGTGGTCAGAATGTGCTAAGCATGGCTATTTAGGTGTTATTGCTGAAAGTTTTAATTTAATACCTAATTTAACATATATATTATTTAGTAACATTTATCAAATGTGCTCAATGTTCTCTGCTCATCTCAAACCTCTTTTTTGTATGCAATAAAACCCAAAAAAGGGGATGCCCTACTGTTCTTCAATCTTCACCCAGATGCTACAACTGATGATACCAGTCTCCATGGCAGTTGCCCTGTTATTGAGGCAACTCAGTTAGTGCTCATTGATGCGATAGTACCACCTTCCAAAATCATGAATGCAGTTTGCCAATGGGCATTAGACATTACACAAATTCCCCTAATGCTTCTTATCCTATTATACACATCACATATCCACATTGCTATGATCGCAATGAAATTATTATTTCTACATCCATGAGTTTGACTGATTCAATGTACATAAAACTATTTGTAATTCTATAAATTAGATATTTCATATTTCATTGTCATTTATGGAATATCATATTTTTGATTTAGATGATTCATTGAATGATATTTATCCTCATGTTGATAAAACGTATTGAAAAAAAATTATCTCATATTTATTCTCAAAGATTTTTTAATATGAATATTCATAGGATGTTTGTTTGATTTCACCTTATTGCATTATGGCATCCTTTGATGTTTCCATGCGGACACTTGAGAAATTCTTATAAACATACAAATTGTGCCCAAATAAATAGTCCACAAAAATATTGCAATTATTTCCCTTACCATTCATCTGTTTTCTTATCGAAATATTTAGATAGTACTATGACATTTTTATTTATAATGTCATTATATGAATGAATCTAAAGCTCGTTGTCTATCAACCAATATAATTTTTTACAAAAATAAAAAGCATAAATATGACATGAATCAAAATACATGTTAACATTTTTCTTTAATTGAACCAACTGTTTAAATATTACTTTAAGAAAAACTACTATTTGTATCATTACGCAACTGTCTTATACTTTGTATCATTACTCAACTGTCTTATACTTTGTATCATTACTCAACTGTCTCATAGCAACTTCTTCAAGGTCAATGGAGATACATCCCTTCAAATCATGTTTGAAGCTCAACTTAGTGCCAACAATTACCTATGTTATCTCCAAAAATGGGCCCTAAGTGCTTTTCTTAACAATCAAATGTACATTATAGCTTCAAGTGACAAATTACAATTATCTTTGAATTTAACAATTGTTGTGTTATCTCTCGTGTACTTTAAAACATATAAAATACATATTGCATAATAGAACTATAATTATTGATTTCACAAAATATAACAACTAAGAACAAAATCGTGATGACTTTCAATAATACCCAAATAATAGTTGCATAAAGGACAAGCGAATGACGAATTTCAATTATATACACTAGTTTTAACTCTAAGTGCATTTTATTCCATTAAAAATAGAAACCAAACAGATCTAAATAACTTTTTACCTCTCAATGTCCATGTTTAGTGAAACTTGAGATTTTTCGTAATAGTTAATAAACTCATGCTATTTAAATTAGGTTAAGCACTAAGTGTATCGATAGATCTATGAAATAAAACATTGAAGGTCATGTCATCTACAACTTGTTGCAACCATTAAGGTATTGCTACATGTCAAACCAAAGTTGAATCTTGTAAGGATTGATTAGAAATTTGGTAGGAAGCTTCCTATAATTTTATCAAGTTTCAAAAACCATAATAACTTTCAAATAAAATACACATACACAAGTTTTAATCTTATTACATTTAAATTCAAGAATTGAGTTTTAATCTTATTATCTTGATTCTCAAATTTATAATGTACCTTTTAATGACATCAAAGTCACCAACACACAAAACATATAGCTATATACACATAAAAAATTATAAAACTATATCAATTGCAAATTTCCATAAGATTTTGTATTCCCTTAGGCAGGGACTCCAGCTCTTTTAGAGCTCTTGTTTTTAAGTAGATTTCAAATATTTAAAATAAATTCTTCTCTTTATTATATTATTTGTTTAAATATTTTAGAAATAGAATTAAAAATTATATTAAGAATACTTTATATCAAAAATAGATGATGTTAAAAGAGAACAACCTCACCAATAAACTACTCACCTTTAGTTTCATATTGATATTTGAAGCTAGGTGATGCAATCAACCATTGACATCCTCTTAATTAATATTATAATAAACTATTTTCTTTCATTCTCATTTAGTTAAAAACTCCTCTCATTTTTACTCAATTTTATTTATATACTAATCTTCATTAGGAGGAAACAAACAAGCTTGATTCATAAGTTGGCTTTTATTTTTATTTGATTTACATTATTTTATAAAATTTTGGTAATTTAAAAATTACTTATAAACATATTTATATGCTTTAATGACATTCATTAGAAGCCGTGACATAGCCTTGTTATCCAGATTTGCCATCTTTGTGATCTAGTAGCTAATTATACCATATTGACTAACAATTAACTTGACCTCGACTATGCCACCAAGCTTCAACTTGGAGGTCAAGCTTCACTCTAACAATTAAAATCTTCTTACTAAAATTGTCATACATTCACCTTCTAACAATTTCATGTTAAGCCACCTTATGTCTTTGATTTTTGGGTGTTGTCAAGCCAACTCAAGAATCACTTTGTGATAGCTCATCCATTGATAACTAAACAATTGCTATTATTACAATAGTACAAAGGCAGGTATTAGCCACTACATGACACTTGTTAAAATCTCTATACAACAAAGATCCTAAAATGACTATTATGAACGTATATTAACATTTATTTTAAATAGTTTTTTTAAATGACCACCTAAAATAATGGCTATAGACGCACATAAGCATTTATTTAAATAGTTATTTAAAATGACTACCTAAAATGATGGATATAAGGTTTTCGCTTTGATCCCTAATATATTGGCAATCCTGAAGAAAAAGCTTTAAAACATTAAAATGTTTTAGTGCAATGTTTTTCTTCCAAACTTTAAAATGTTCATTTCACCCATTTTATTTAGAACTTGCCATACATAAACCACATAAACCTAAGGCATCAGATGCTCATGTGAAGACAGGAAATTACTGCCCATATTTCACACCAAAATAATCAACGATCACCTAGAAACCATATGAACGATGCAAATTAACTTACTACCCACTAATAGATATATTTTTGTCTATAGACACACTCCCACTACTTGCCATAAGCTCCTCACCAATGACAAGCCTAAAATATCTCTAAAATAATGTATCTTTATCCTCTGTAGCTCAACAAAGTTTTAGGGTGTGATGTTGTTTTAGCCACGTGTAAAGTGGTTATAATGGTGGTGATGACAAATATCAAAGGATTTTAAGAAACGCAACAAAAATTTGAGGCCTACATGGAGTGCACTAAAAAATACCTCAGCAGTCACATAAAGAGGAACAACATTAGTAGTAATAATGTTGATGTTGATGATGATGATGATGATTTGTACTAAATTTTATGCAGTTTCTTTTCTTGCAAAATTCACATGGGACCTCACCCAACCTCATTCAGGTGTGATCTAAATTCATATGGATATCAACACATGTAATCGTTATTTTCATGGCAATAGCTCTGCCTTGCTACTATACCATTGCCTATTGGGCAACAATTTCTCTTTCATTTCATTGGCACCATGTAGGCATAATTTTTATTTAGATGTCTAAATTGTAATCCGAATGCTTTTGCTCTTGTGTGAGATTTAGGCCTTTAGCTACCAGAGTATAAAAAAATCTAAATAGTGTATTTTTTCCTAGCTATGATTACTTTTGAAACTAGACCCAAAATTTTGAGTGTTTTTTTAATCTCTTGAAGAAGACATTGGCTACTTTTTTTCACGTAGTAAATTTTCGATGAGATTATGAGTTGGCTTAATGAAATGTGGGATAAGCTTGGACCACATTCTTAAGATTTTTATTTTAATCTGTGTCATACTTAAATGAACACTGTTGAAATTGGGTCATGTTGGAATGAACCATATTAAATTTGGGTCATTTTGGAATACACCCCATATATGTTAAACCAGATGATTACCATGTTTGCTAGGGTTATGGATTGTCATATTATGGCAAGGAGATATTGGCTACCCTATTCAAGTGTCTTTGGGAATTTTGGAGAGTTTAGGGGTTATTTTTCAGACACTGGTTCATGTCTCCAACTACTAGGTCAGTATAGTGATTAAAATCTTCATATAATCTCAAGAAATAAAATGACCACTAATCATTACAAATATATTTATGGCATTTTGCTTTTGGCATGTAGGAACACTTGGAAAAACTAGAAATTGCTGTTAGATTTTTATATTACATCATTGTATTATGTTAATAATATGTCTTATATTATTACCATTACCAACTTATAACTATCTTTGATAGTGAGTTATAAGTTGGTTGGTCAGGTATGCCCCACTAAGTGGCTATTCCAACCATTCATATTTGTATATATTTGTTGCTCATACATTAATACATTTGCTCATTGCTCTCATTATTTTATCATGGTATCAGAGCAAATATTTTCCTGAGCCTGTGTATTCAAAAAGTTTGGAAGTTGTTGAATGTAGAAATTTGGTGGAGAGGCAGAAGAGACCTTATTGCTAAGGCCAAAGACTGTAGAAAAGTCGTACAAATTCTATATTGAATGCCATATATTTAAGTCTGCAAAGCACCAAATCTTATTCATTGAAGGTATTCCAAAGATTGCATAATGCATTAAAAAAAATCTGTACAAAACATCAAAAAGGCATTGAAAAATTTGTGTAAGGTGTTTTAAATACTATGAGAGAGTTTGAATGTTGATGGAAGCCTGTTTGCTATTGAATTTTCCGTACAAAGACCACAGAAGGTGTGAATTTGTTGAGCGTTGAAATTTGCATCGAAGACAAACCAACATTGAAACCAAATTTAATCTAGTAACTTCAGATATCAAAATTTTGAAGTTTTAACTATGCATTAGCGCTAAAAAACACAAACCAAAGAAGGCGTTTCAAATTAGATTTAATTAGCAAACAAAATCTGATCTAGAAAGAAGATTTTGTTATTCACTAAAGCATCTGAATGTTGTTGAAAGATCACCTACAGAGCTAGAAACAGGGCATGGGAGGCTTTGGTATGATGAATTGCATCGCCCACCTCCTTGGATAATCAAGCCGAGGGACGAATAAATGCAATACCTCCTGATCGAAGAGGGCTAATTAAAAGGCATGAGTGGAAAAATGAAAATTTGAAGGATACTGGTGCATGGAGGATTCTGAAATTTTCAGAAGCTCCATTAACGATCGATGTGGAAGAGGAGGCAGAAAAAGAAGCAATGGCCTTGAGTGAAGTTGCGTTGTTCAGCAAGATGATCGATGCAAACCCAAGCAGGCAGATGGTTAGGGATTAGGTTCTCGCTTTTTTCCCAAGAATTTTTTCATGGTGGAATTCGAAAACAGAGGCAAGAGAGATGATGTGCTAGCACAAATAGTGTGGTGGATGGATAAAAATTTGGTTTATACGGAAGGTTGGTCCCATAATTTTAACCCAAGGATGATGGTTGCATCCAAGGAGGAATTTTGGATTCGCCTCTATAATTTGCCACTAGAGTATTGGATGAGAGTGTCTAAGAAGGATAGGGTTAGAGTTGGGAGTTCTCCTAGGGATGGATATGGGTGAGGAGGATTCAACACTATTTGTAAGAATGAAGCTAATCTCGATTAGGCCTCTGCCAAAAGTGATTCGCCTTACCTCATAGTGGAGGGTCTGGGAAGAACCTATTGAGATAGAGGAATGGAGATACTTTTGCCTTCATTGTGGCAACATAGAGCACTTTGAGAAGGCATGCCCAAAGCTTGGGCCCAGAAGGGTCCAAGAGGTTTCTGAGGTCCCTATCACCATCTTGAGATCGGACCTAGGATTTGGGGTGAATATGAAGAATGATGGGATCTATAATGAGGAAGCCACTTCAAATAATTCAGTTAGGGAGTATGCCTCTGCCCAGCGTGATGCAAGAAACATGGAAGCAAGCTTCAAACAAGAGGTGAGGAGAGAAGATATGGGCACCAGTGAAAGTGCAGTGCAGAATCAAGTAAAGAGAATGGAGCCTAACTCGGGGACCCCGCAAAGGCAACCCAATAGTGAGGTCCCTCTAGATCATGAGGAAGGTGAGATCCAAGAAAAAGAAGTTGAGAGCAGCCCTATGCATCAAGAAGTTGAAGAAGCATATGGGAGAATAGAGGTTGGCTTGTCTAAACAAAAGGAAGGAGGGGTAGCTGAAGATGCTCGGGGTGTAGAGGTTGAGGCAGCCATCAAGGATATTCGATAAGATTTGATTCCTCCTCTGTGTTCAAAAGTAGGTGATGAAGTGGATACGAATGAGCTTGATGTAATAGAACTAAGGCACATAAGTCAAACTATCCATCAGTCCCTAGGCATGGGAAGCAGTAGGAAATCAGGCAGGAAAACTGTTGTTATATGGAGCCTAATCAGACTCGGAGGTTATATTTACCCCACTTTTATCAGCGTGGTTTCCCCCCAAATTCCTACGGGGTCAAGGGGCAGCGCCCCTTGCGGGGTCCAGGGGCAGCGCCCTTGGCGCGTTCCCTGTCGCGATACAGGGCGGGGTCGAGGGGCAGCACCCCCGTGGGGGCTCGGGGGCAACGCCCCCGAAACCTCACACGGTTTTTTATTATTTTATAATGCACCGAGAGTTAATTTTTTTATTGATCGACATAAGAAAACCCTATTTTGTAACCGACAAAAAGCTTGATAAAAAGCGACTAAGGGTTAGGGTTTTGACATTGTATTGTAGCATTTTGCAGCGGTATTGAGTTGCAGGGATTGCTGATTGTAATCGGTTTGATTTACTGGATAATAATATTGGACTCTCTGTTTGGTGGATGTAGCCCGAGTTTGGGTGAACCACGTTAAAAATTGTCTCTCGCTATTATTATTTCTGTGTATTTCCATTTCTCTGTTTACTCTTTATTTGCATTTAATTGATATCTTCTGCCGGCTAACCCTAACAAAAACGAACAAGCAAAAGCACAAAGAGGAGTCTAAAGACCAAGGATTACCAAGCATCAAAGAATACCTATTGTGATCAAAGGGAGGCATCACCTCCCCTAAGGAGCAATGAAGGTAATCACTTGGAATGTTAGGGGCTTAAATGCCCCTAACAAAAAATGTTGGATAAAGCATCATATGGAACTACTAAAGGTTAATATCATAGTGCTTCAAGAAATAAAATTGAATGGGAAAGAAGTGGAAAGCTTTCTGTCTTGTTATAGGAAATGGGAAGGCTTATGGGTAGATTGTACGGGAAGACCTGGTGGACTAATGATCCTTTGGAACTGGGGGTGGTGTCAATAATAGAAGGTACCCCAAATCCAAATTTCCTCCATTTCAAGGTACAGGGGTTTAGTTCTAATTTGTCTTTCTCCCTTATTAATGTGTATGCCCCCACTAGAACTATGGAACAAGCTTTCAGAGAAAATACATCAATTTTAGAATCAATATCTCATTCTTGGGGGTGATTTCAATGTGATACTTGACCTGAAAGAAAAAGTGGTGGCTTGTCATCTGAGACAACAGTAATGAAAGATTTCAAAATGTTCTTGAATAGAAATGATTTGATAGATATCCAAACCAAAAGTGGTTGGTTTACTTGGAATAATTAGAGACTCAGATTTGCACACATCACGAAACATTTGGACATATTTCTTTAGTCTTCCAATTGGTTGGAAGCAAACTCTATATAGGAAACGGCGGTGCTACCCTACTTCGGATCGAACCATCATCTTGTCACATTTGAACTACAAACTAACAAATGCCCGACAAGATGCAACTTCAAATTTAAAAAAATGTGGCTTCGTAAGGGGGATCTGGTGCCTACAATTGGAGATTGGTGGAATGATGCTAATCCGGGATTTGGCACAAAGAGCTTCTAGTTTGTAACCAATCTAGATATAATAAAAGAAAATTTGAAAGTTTGGAACAAAACTATATTTGGAGACATTTTTAAAGAAAAGCTTCGCCTCTAGTGTGAACTAGAAGCCCTAAAAAAAAAAAAAATATCGCAAGGTATGTCAAATAAGGAATATGAGACAGAGAAGGAACTAATGGGGGCCCTGAATGAGGCATTGGCTAGAGAGGAGATTTTTTGGAAGTGCAAGTCCAGAGAGTTATGGCTGAATGAAGGTGATTCCAATACGAGCTTCTTTCATAAGACAACAAAAATGAAATGCATAAGGAATCGTATAGAGACCGTCAGTAATTCCAATGGGGTGATGTTAACAAATGAAAAAGTAGTGCACGAGGAAGGGGTGAGATACTTCATGGAGTTGCTAGCACTAGCAGATGAAGCAGAGACACTGGATTTGTCTGTGCTTGTATCGGTCATCCCTAAGTTGATAACACAGGAGGTGAACGATCGACTGATGGCTCCATTTATGGAGGAGGTGAAGAAAGAAGTATTTGAGCTACATTCAGATAAGTCTTCTGGGCTGGATGGCTTCTCGGTTCTCTTTTATCAACAACGCTGGGAGTTTGTTGGGGCCGAAGTATGGGAGGTGGTGGAGGACTATAGGAAGAAGAGGAGGATGTTGAAGCAAATTAATAATACTTGCATAGCTCTGATAAGAAAGAAAGATGAGGTGAATACTTTTGCTAACTACAGGCCAATCTCTTTATGCAACACTATTTACAAGATTATATCAAAATCAATGGCCAACTAGTTGAAATCAGTCATGGGCAATATTTTTATGCAAGAACAATATGGCTTTGTGCCAAGGAGGGAGATCATGGAAAGTATAATTATAGCCAATGAGGTGATTTATTCTATCCAATCTCATAGTCAAAAAGCTATGATCCTCAAATTGGATATTAGCAAAGCTTACGATAGAGTAAGCTAGAGATTCTTGTTAAAGATACTGGAAGCTTTTAGCTTTGGAAGGGAGTGGCTGGAATGGGTGTTTGGTTGCATTTCAACTGCAAGGTATTCAATACCGATTAATGACACTCCTTGTGGCTTTTTGAAATCTCCCACGAGTTGAGGCAAGGGGACCCTCTCTTACCTTTCCTCTTCATTCTAATGGTCGATGCTTTGAGCAGACTAATTAGGAACAACAAATCAATCAATAAATGGTGGGGGGTAAAAGTTGTAGAGAATCTAGATCCCTTAACGCATCAACAATTTGTTGATGATACAATGTTATTTGGAGAGGTGAACATCGTTGAAGCAAAAGAGATGAAGCGGATCCTAGATCTATACATAGCTAAGTCTAGTCAGAAGATAAATAATATGAAATCTGCGATCCTCTTCTTTAATACAAACAGACAAACACAGAGAATGATTTCCAACCTTTTGCTTTTAGTATCGGGGTGCTTCCATGTATGTATCTTGGAGTTCTAATCTTCCAAGGAGCCACTATAATCTA
This sequence comes from Cunninghamia lanceolata, assembly GCA_027924645.1. Taxonomy (NCBI): domain Eukaryota; kingdom Viridiplantae; phylum Streptophyta; class Pinopsida; order Cupressales; family Cupressaceae; genus Cunninghamia; species Cunninghamia lanceolata. Next base: position 24,395,185 of record BSBN01000582.1, read on the forward strand.
ACTTTTCCCAGCAATAGAAAAATGAAAAATGTTTCAATTTATTTAATGAGTAATGGCATACATATTAACTAAAGCATTAATAAATAAAGGAAGCAACAATAATCAATCACTTGAGCAATAATATGAATATCAAAATAATGACATTTATAACATTAACAGAAGATGATAAATTAACATAGAGAACATTTAAATTATATGGCAATGGAAATAATACATTTCTTAATAGTTTCTAGAGAGGTACTATCCTACACACAGAGGTAGGGTTACAGGTCCTGACTTTTACTAGCACAAACACCCCCGGAGGAATAGGTTCTTGCACAGAACCAAACTTGCGTTCACGGCATAAACTTGGGCCTGGCTAGGACACTCCCAAGTGTACATTGTACCCCAAGTTGGACACATGCTGTGAATCCCTTCTCCCAATGTTTAAATGCCAGCCAGGACCCAAACCTTCACTCTTGTGTGCTCTCTAAATTTTCGTATTGCTCTTTCCTTTGCTTTTCTTCCTTGTATATTCCCGTTTCAATTAACTTACGGGTTTATATAATATTCCAAGGGTGGTTACAACAGTCACACCCATTCACAACAACAATAATTTAATAGTGTTTAATTAAACTTTACATTCTTTATTTTCTTTTCTTTTTCATGGGGAAAAAGTCCCGTAACAACCACCAAAACTGAACAATGGCAAGGGGTCTTAGAGGCCTGTCAGAAGAAATCAACTAGCTGGAAGGGGAAGTGGCTAACGCTCCCTGGATGAATCACAATGGTGAAAGTTGTCCTCTCAACCATACCCACCTATGCAATGTCATGTCTAAAGTTTACCAAGTTAGCAGAACAAAAGTTGAATAAGATAACAAAGCATTTCTTGTGGGAAGGTTGGAATGACAGTTGCCACCTCCCACTCTTGAGTTTGGACACCGTTAGAGAATCCAAAACCAATGGGGGCGCTTCCATAAAAAAATAGATCTACAAAACAAGGCGTTGGGAGCTAAATTAAATTGGAAGCTCTTTTCCACACCAAATTCTTTATGGTGCAGGATTTTAAGAAGTATCTTGACAATGACACCACAGAGAGGATATTGACGATTGCCAACACTGATCTAGATTCTCATATATGGAGTTTCATGTGCGAATGCCACTCAGTGATCACAAACCATGTTTCATGGAAGATTAGGGATGGGAGAATGACACTATTCTGGCGTGACTCGTGGAATGGCCACCCGCCTTTGTTTGAAGTGGAGAGTCTGGCAAGATGTAATCAACTTTTGTAAGAATTAGGAATTAGTAGCATGGCGGACTAGGTCTCAGTGCTCCCTAATGGGGACTGTGAGTGGAACTAGGAGCGTATAGGTGAGCTAAGAGTGAGTGTCCAAGAAAAAAGTGAGCTAGCAATAGAATTAAATTAGAGGAAAATCCTATTAACATCCAAGACTGGTAGGATAATTTGGTGTGGGGCTATGTCCAAGAAATACTCAGTAAAGATCAGCTACCAATTGTTGCATCTACATCGTGAATCTAAGGATTGGCCCATAAATCTTTGCTAGAATAAGGTTGTTCTCCCCAAGGCTGGTGCCTTCACTTGGACAACAATGCACAAATGTATTCTCACTGGGGATAGGTTACATCTTGTCAGGATTGTTGGTCCAAACCACTGTCCTATGTGCAAGTCAGATGAGGAGACCGCGGACCACCTCTAGCTTAAATGCGGAGTAGCTTCATAGTGTTGGGATTGGTTAATGGGAAAGATGGAGTGGAGTGGAGCACGACAAGCTAATCTGTATGCCTTGTTTAAAAGCTGGCTGAGCCTAAATAGAACTACCTTTTGGGAGGATATTTGGGTCGTCTCTGCATCAATTGTCCTATGGTAAATTTGGAAGGAATGCAATAGGCGTATCTTTCAAGGTGAGGAGTGAAGTGTGGAGTAGCTAATTTCTAGCATAGAGGCTGGAATAGTAGAAGTTTTGAATGCCCATGCTCCCCAGCAGATGCGTGTTGCCTTCACAGGTTGGGATGATAAGCTGATGAAGTCTTGGAAAGAGTTAAAAAATACCACAACATTATGTCAACCCTACCCCCATTCAAAGGTCATGAGGATGGAGGCAAAGTGGACTTGCCCCCTGAGCGGGCGTCTGAAGCTAAACTTTGACAGAGCCTCTCGAGGTAACCCAGGAAAGTCTGGGGTAGGGTGTGCGATTAGAGAAAGTGTACTAGTACAAAAAGAGCAATACATTACTAAAAAACTACTAAAAACTGTTTATAAATGACCAAACATGGTCACGTGACCATTAGTAGTTTATTGCCAGTCATTTATAACGCAACCAAATTGGTGACTAAACTATTTTTAGTCATTTATTGGTTGTTTTGATTGATCGATTTGGTAGTATATTTAGTCATTGATTATTGTAATCTGGTCACTTATTTAGTCATTTTTTATTCACTTCTATATTTAGTTGTTAATTTAGTCATTGATTGTTGTTAACTGGTCACTTATTTAGTCATTTTTATTCACTGATTTCTGTCCATTGGTAGTGTATTTAGTCATTAATTTTAATCATCATTTTGATCAATTTGGTAGTATATTTAGTCATTTTTATTCACTGGTTTAATTCTGGTCATATATTTAGTCATATTTATTCACTGTTCACTAATTTCTATCAATTGGTAGTATATTTAGTCAATTTAACTATTAATTGACATCAATTAGTAGTATATTTAGTCATTTTGAAGCTTGCATTTAGTCATTAGTATATTTAGTAGTATATTTTGAAGCTTGCACAATGAAACAACTTTAAGAAGGTAAAAACAACTTGTTTTATTGATAAAAAATACTTACAAACAACATATAGATCTGAAAATAAGTTACAATGCTTTCTCTTTGCTAAAAAAACTTTCATGGTTATAATAAATAGCTCAAAGAATGAGCAAGAAACTAATTTTATGAGTATCACTAAGCATAGAAGCACAAAGACATTCACATATGTCTTCTTCACAAATCCATGACTGTCCCATATTGAAGCTCACTGTCCTAGTTCAAGATCACACTGTCATCTCTGTAGAAATCCTGTCTCATGCACCCAACTTGCTCTAGTTCATAAGTTGCCACTGTGAATTGTTACCTTTGACATCACTGTATCTTTTCCAAATTCCTTGAAAATAGTTCATCACTACTACTGTTACCTAGGTATGCACTCTATGTCATCTACCAGACTATTACAAGTTCACACAGTCCATCATTAGTCCTGTCACTTATCACATCAATATCATGAACAACTGTCATATCATATCATCACCTCTAATATAGAAATCAACATCCCATTATGATACTGTTGTTGCAAAATATCTATGTCTTGGCAGATAGCTCATGATAACCCTCAACCTTGTTGCTTTGCACTTGTACCAACTCTATGGTACTGTCCTAGGTGTTCATGCATCTAACATGAAGACTCTTGACTATCATTTGATTTGGCACTGTCAAATGCATACTAGAAGGCTGTCTCCTTACCCCTTTAAATGCCTCTTGAGACACTGATAAGATTGTAACCTTTGCATAGTTCTTCTCATTGACTCTAAGATTATATTTTAATGTTTGCATGATCACTGTATTTTGCATGAATCTCTGCCCCTTGACAGTCACTTGTAGGTTTTATTCATGCATAGCTGGAAGCTCTTTCACAAATTGTCCTTTCAAACAACAAAGAGAGGACCTGCAAAGCAAAAATATAGTTTTCAGTACTCGATCAATAATTGGCAGTTCTAAAGCCAAATTCTACAACCTTTGCCAGCATCCTCCCAGCCTGTGACAAAATGGGAGCTTTGCAACAGGGTATAGAAATCCATCAAAGCATAAAGGATAGAGAAATTTTGTTAGATGTTGTAGTGGCAACTACCCTGGTAGACATGTATGCAAAATGTAGAAACATAGACAAAGCACGTGAACTGTTTGACAAAATGCCTCAAAGAAATGTGGTCTCATGGACTGCAATGATTGCAGGATATGCACAAATTGAATTTTTTGAGAAGACTTTAGAAACTTTCAAGCAAATGCAATTGGTAGGTGTAAAGCCAGACTCCACAACCTTTTCCAACATCCTCCCTACCTGTGCCAAAGTGGAAGCTTTGGAATAGGGTATCCATCAAAGCATGAAGGATAGAGGAATTTTGTCAGATGTTGTAGTTACAACTTTCCTAGTAGACATGTATGCAAAATGTGGAACCATGGACAAGGCAGATGAACTATTTGATAGAATGCCTAAAAAAATGTGGTCTCATGGACTGCATAGAGAGAGCTTAGAGAGAGCCTCCTCATTGACTGCAATATAAAGGAGGAAAGAAGAATGAAGAGAGGTGTAAGTAATGCAGCCGTGCAGGATGAACTTGCTTAGAAATTCAAAGAAGACATCTTTTGGGTATTTCATTTGGAGTGATTGCTCCCCCGCAACCCTGTAAGGAGCCAGGGCATGAGGGCGTGGGATGGCGAGCTCTCCCCGCATCCCCGTGAAGGAACTTTGTGTGTGCATGGGGATGCGAGAAGAGAAAAAATGTAGTCTCATGGACTGCATAGAGAGAACTTAGAGAGAGCTTTTAACCGCTTAGAGAGAGCTCATATTATGCAGAAGGCGGCATGAAAATTTCATGGTATGTACAATGATTTGAATGGTAGTGTGTTCATATTGTTAGCCTCCGGATCGACTGTAATATAAAGGATGAAGAGAGGTGTAAGTAATGCAGCCATACAGGATGAACTTGCTTAGAAATTCAAGGAAGACATCTATTGGGTATTTCATTTAGCATGATTGCTGCCTCACCTACTTATCTCTATGTAGTCCAAGCTCCCCCACAGCCCTGCAAGGAGCCAGGGCATGAGGGTGCAGGATGGCGGGCTTTCCCCGCATCCCCACGAAGGAACTTTTGTCTATGTGCGGGGATGCGGGGAGAGCAATTATTGCTGGATATGCACAAAATGGATTTGTTGGAAAGACTTTACAAACTTTCAAGCAAATGCAATTGGTAGGTGTAAAGCCAAATTCCACAACCTTTGCCAACAGCCTTCCTGTCTGTGCCAAAATGAGAGCATTGGAACAAGGTATGGACATCCATCAAAAAGTAGTGGATAGAGGAATTTTGTCAGATGTTGTAGTTTCAAGCCCTGGTAGACATGTATGCAAAATGTGGAAGCATTGATAAGGCATGTGAACTGTTTGGCAGAATGCCTCAAAGAGATGTCATCTCATGGAATGCAATGATTGCAGGATATGCACAAAATGGATTTTTTGAAAAGGATTTAGAAACTTTCAAGCAAATGCAATTAGCAGGTGTAAAGCCAAATTCGACAACCTTTGCCAGCATCCTCCTTGCCTGTGCCAAAATGGGAGCTTTGGAATAGGGTATGGACATCCATCATAACATAATGGAAGGGCAATTTTTGTCAGATATTATAGTTGGAAATGCTCTGGTAGACATGTATGCAAAATTGGGAAGTATAGATAAGGCACGTGAACTATTTGATGGAATGGCTCAAAGAGATGTCATCTCTTGGAATGCAATGATTGCAGGATATGCACAAAATGGATTTTTTGAAAAGGCTTTAGAAACTTTCAAGCAAATGCAATTAGCAGGTGTAAATCCAAATTTGACAACCTTTGCTAGCATCCTCCCTGCCTGTGCAAAAATGGGAGCTTTGGAACAGGGTATGGACATCCATCATAACATAATGGAAAGGGGATTTTTGTTAGATATTATAGTTGGAAATGCTCTAGTAGACATATATGCAAAATGTGGAAGTATAGATAAGGCACATGAATTGTTTGATGGAATGGCTCAAAGAGATGTCATCTCTTGGAATGCAATGATTGTAGGATATGCACAAAATGGATTTTTTGGAAAGGTTTTAGAAATTTTCAAGCAAATGTAATTAGTAGGTGTAAATCCAAATTTGACAACCTTTGCCAGCATCTTGCCTGTGATAGATCATGGATACCCGCTCTCCCGCAAGCACTTCAAGTAATGCTTGCGGTGATGCAGGAAAGCCCCACATCACTGCAGGCATGACTTGAAGTGCTTGCAGGAGAGCGGGTATCCCTGATATCACATTTCTTTGAGGCATTTTTTGAAACAGTTCGCTTGCCTTGTCTATGCTTCCACATTTTCATGTATGTCTAGCAGGGCACTTGTAACTACAACATATGACAAAAAACAAGGATCACCAAGTCTGATACACTTACTTGGGACTGTATATTCTCAGTGTATCTTATTCTTGTGGCTGTGTAGTGGAAGTTTTGACTGTCCAAGTGATGGGTTCAGAATTTTCACAATCACGATATGGTGGTCATTATGAGAGGACTATCATAGTACAGCAAAATGCCAAACAAAGATGATGAAAGGACAATGACCAATTTGATTAAGACAGTGACTTCACAAATGTTGAAGGGACAGTCCTAGTATCTTTTTTTTGAAGGTCAGTGATTTCAATGTTGGAAGACAATGTTGTAGATTCTTCCATGCCATCAACTTCAGGAAACAACACAATTGGCTGAAGGAGCTTCTCATTTTACACAATGCAGTTCACCAAGCTCATTAGAAGCTGCACATAAATATAACAAATTGAAATATGAACCTGAGAATGAATGCATATGAGATTATTCTTTACCTCCAAGTGGAAGCCTTAGTCCTCAAGACATTATCAATACAGTGGTATGTTTTCAAGGGCAATACTTTCAATCTATAGGGACCTTGCATTATGAAATGAATGGAGGATGTTTTTTAGTAGTCTAGGGTGGTGATCTTCAGGAGTTTTGTGTCAACAGTGATTTCAATAAGCTATGTTTCATATGCCATATATGGTTGTTAAATGCTAAAGCATGAATGGAAATTTCTTCAAGTGCTATGCAAGGCCATTGAAATCAAAGATCTGTCCTCTAAGTCATTTGCACATGGTGATTGAGAACACAATGAGTAAGAAGTAAAAGAGCACTAGATCATAGCACTGCAACATGGTCATGAGTTATGCAATGAACTTCACTGTTCTTTTGATCACAAAGGAGATCAAGATAATAACCAACATACTGATGTGCACAGAGAATGTTCATGGAGGAGTGTAATTATCACAGCAGAGTTTGAGGTGAATTGCACCTGCTATTTTATGCTGATATGGATATGTTCTAACCTGTAGTTAATTGTTGTAGCATAACAGATAGGCTAAATAGTTGTTCGTATACCATTTTTTCAAATTCAAAATTGCTATACCTTATTCTAGGAGCAAATCACAGGGGGAGTCTATACATAAGACACCATTGTTTCAAATTCAAAATTGCTGGCTCTTTCACAATTGTTTGCTTCATTTATTTGATCTAAGACAACCTGTTGTATAGAAGATGCTCTCAAAATCACAGTAAAATCCTTTATTCTGGGAAGACTGTTCAAAATCTTCCCATCATAACAATGAACAAAAGCATCAGTCATTAACCTGAACTTTGCAAGAGTTTCATCAAATTCTACTTTTCCACTCTCTTTTCCATTCTGAATTTTATTCCCAATTTCATCCATGTAGAGCTTTGTCAGCCTGTAGATCTTGCTATTAGCCATAACTTTACCAAGTTTCGAGGATAGCTTCAAGTTTTTACACAAGCAACAATTGACAAAATTCAGCCTTACTAGATACAATGTGTTGAAAAGCTCTTTGAAATTATTCTGGAAAAAAGTTCCTGAGAATATAATGTTTAGTTTTGAATTAACCTTTTTGCATGAATTCCATTGTATTTGGTAAGGCCAAATTTGTCAATTGTTGCTTTTTGTCAAAATTCGGCCTTACCAGATACAATGGAATTCATGCAAAAAGGTTAATTCAAAACTGCGCATTATACTCTTAGGAACTCTTTTCCATAATAACTTCAAAGAGCTTTTCAACACATTGTATCTGGTAAGGCCAAATTTTGTCAATTGTTGCTTGGGTAAAAAATCAAAGCTATCCTCGACACCTGGTAAAGTCATGGCTAATAGCAGGATCTATAGGCTGAGCAAGTTCTTCATGGATGAAATTGGGAATAAAATTTAGAATAGAAAAGAGAGTGGAAAAGTAGAATTTGATGAAACTCTTGCAAAGTTCAGGTTAATGACTGATGCTTTTGTTCATTGTTATGATGAGAAGAATCTGAACAGTCTTCCCAGAATAAAGGATTTTACTGTGATTTTGAGAGCATCTTCTATATAGTAGGCTGTCTTAGATCAGATAAATGAAGCAAACAATTGTGAAAGAGCTAGCAATTTTGAATTTCAAACAATGGTGTCTTATATATAGACTCCCCCTGTGATTTTCTCCTAGAATAAGGTATAGCAATTTTGAATTAGAAACAATGGTATATGAACAACTATTTAGCCTATCTATTATGCTACAACAATTAACTACATGTTAGAACATATCCATATCAACATAAAATAGCAGGTGCAATTTACCTCAAACTCTGCTATGGTAATTGCTTTGTAAGGAAGTTTGCACTCCATGAACATTCTCTGTGCACATAGCCAAACATTTAAAGTTCTTAACCAAAGCTCCAAAAATGAGTATCTTGTCATTGCATGACTCCTACTTTTGCTCTGAGTATGACAGTACCTGAGCTTCTGGTGTTTCTAGATGAAACCTATAGTAGAAAAGTGTAGTCTCCATCTGAAGGAACCATCTTCGGAGCTCTTCCTTGAAATGAGGGTTGAAAACATTAGAAGAAAAGCAATACCATAATTCTAAAGTAATAATTTGTATCAAGGCAAATGTCAGAAAATATAATTAGAAAGACAAATCCTTACAATTGGACCTCAAATTGGACCAAGCAGATTTATGATTTTATCTTTAGAATGTAGGAACTTTCCCTGTCAGAGCTTCACGACCTCAAATTGGATTTCAAATTGGACCAATAGATTTATGATTTTATCTTTAGAATGTAGGAACTTTCTCTGTCCAATATTCACGACCTCAAATCAGATCCAAAATTGGACCATCAGATTTATGATTTTCTCTGTCCACCAACATTTGTATTCCTATACTCAGGTTCTACTTCCAAGCGAAAACACCTAGAAGTGTTTCAGACGGGCTCAAGGTACTCTCCAACCTGGTTATGTCACTAATAGAAATCCAAGTTTGCCTGAACCATCCATACCTGAATGTTGCATCACAATCTATTCTTCCTGCACATAAAAATGCCACATATTAACCCCTTCTAAATAAAACATTTGATCATCATAAAACCATAATTAATAAATCATTTCAATTTCAGAAAGAATCCGATGTCATTTACTATCAAAACAAAAGTTGTATAAATCACAAAAAATCCATGAAGCCTCCTAAATGTATCTTAAAGCAAGTTTATAGGATGGGTTTCAGCATAAGAAGCTTTCTACTACAACTCTCAATGAATGTATTATAAGCAGAAAACAAAATTCTCCACACTCGAAGTAATGCAGTCCAATATTTATTCCAAAAGTATGTTAGCAGGAGTTAACTAAAAACAAAATGATTTTTTGCTTGGTTTCTTTTATCAATATGCCACGTGGAAATGGAATAATCACTAAGAAACCCTAACAATAAAAAATGAAGTAAAGGTTCAAGAAAGGAAATTCTAATGTACTATTGTGTAATGGTGACGAAGGCACTTATATGAGCATGACCTGCATACAAATCCCTGCCATTGAATTTCCATCCATCCAAAGAGAAAATAAGCAATGTAAGGATTTGAACAATATAAGTCCAAAGGGTTGTGCTGTAACGGTAATGGAATCACCATAAGAGCACAACTGAGGAACAAATTCTTGTGACTGTAATTATGTGATCCATAACTCTATTGGTCATGTGGCACAATTATGCTATAACAAATATAGGATGCATTCATGTGTGACCCAAGTTTAATGTGGCAATGTTGTGATAGAAATGGAGGCACTCATAAGAGCACAATTCATGTATAAATTAATCACTGTTATCACAATTAGGTGTCAATCATCATTGGGTGCATTCAGGTTGACTCAAGCTTAACATGTTACAATGTAATGATAACATGATCCAAGAGTGATTACCTCTTGCTGCAATAAAGAGCCTATAACTCTGGTTGATATGCAGAGTGGTTGTGTTATATCAATTATGTAGTGCATTCAAGCACAACCCATGTTTAATGGGCTATTCTAGAGAGTGATCAAGTTTTTCTAAACCTTATGAATGTTACTTAAAAGTGTACATCTTAAACTACAGACCAAGTTTGTTACATACTTGAAATTAATCTTGGGTTACCACAAACTGTAATAATGTGATCTGCTAATAACCATTATGGGAAGTATTAAAGCAAGACCCATGCTATATAGGATACATTTCCCTGATTAGGTTTACATACCTTAATGATCAAACACAAGCTTCCCACACACTCTAGGATACAATCCAAGATCATACCACACCCTGTCAAGACAACTAATTTTCTGACCCAAGATTTAAGGTTGTTTTTTAATACCAACAAAAGCATTGGTAAGAGCATGACTAGGGTACAAACCCTAGGCCTTCGTAGAAACATAAACCATAACTCTACCCGATTAGTGAGGTTGCAATACCAAAAATATTGAGACATTGTAGCCAATAACAAAATCTTACAATCTAAAGATTGTAGCCAATAAAAAGCACACTATGTAGCTCAGTGACATTTGTAAATGTAATCTATGGTAAGAAGAATGATAGTCACTTGAGGTGTGATAGTTAAAAAGAGACCAAGCAGTGACAAGATAATAAAGCTCAAACCTTGCATAGTAAAGTGGAGATTTTAACAGTGAGTTTCCTTACCCCCTTGCCGACCTTAAGGGTTTTTCAAATGCTATTGACGGTGTTAGACAATGCAAATGCAATCAGGGAATGACTGTCCAAATGAAGTAATAGTGGTAATCATAGGTTCAATGTTTCTTCTTAGCCATTGTATAATGGACTGTGAAGTAGTGACAATAAGGTTGAAGGATCTTAAGACCCACAATACCATGAAACAATGAGTCCCTTGTAGTAAGTAAGTAGGTAGTCTATAGGGCATGGTTTGATTGTATAGAAGGATGCTCATGAAAGGAATCTTCAAGTGACAGTGAGTGAGTTGTTTGAGATTGCAGCCGAGGGTCCAATATCCAGTCTTAAAGGCAGTTAGCAAAGCATTATATATGCAAGAAAATCAAACCCTACAGAGCAAACAATTCACAATGTTATCTTGCATAATGCCTTGAGTTTGAAGACAAAAATCTCATTGTATCTTGATGAAAGTAGTGACCTTAATGGTCAATCACTGGCAACCATGATTTTAAAACATGTTATTGTGCTTATGGAGGCAACATTTTAAGCAAGGCAGTGAGTGGTGGTTTGAAACAATGGTAGGTATGAAGGACTTGCTTTATATGCATACTATGCAGTCTAGCTTAAGACAATATTCTTAGAAGAGATTGTTCAGGTGGATTATGGAACTCAAGGGTTACCATGATAAATATTAAAGCAAAGACTGAGATCTATTTAAAAGCCACTGTCATGAAGATATTAAAGATATCACATGAAAAACCCTAGCAGCTAGAGTAATGAATACAATGCCAAAGAGGACAGTGAGCTGGGGCAGATTTAGGAGATCTCCACATTATCTAATCACAGGCAAATACATCATTTATTTATTTTTTTAAATTAAAAGAAATCATTCTAAACCCTATATAGGATACATTCTAAACCCTATAAACCCTATATAGGATACATTCTAAACCATATATAGGATACATTGATACTTCAAAAGCATTTGAATTAGGAATTTGAGATTATGCAAATGTATGTCAAATAAATGCCTGGATTACAAATAGTAGCGCGAACAATGTAACCCTTGTTGAGTAGAGCAAGAATGAGATAAGCAGCAATGAATCCTATGCCTCCTGTCACACACATCTCCTTACCATTCTTTGTCATTCTTTACTGAAACACTTCTCCATTTTGGCGGGCTACGCCTAAAAATAAGGTTTGGACGAAGGTTTTAGAGTATGTTTATTAAAATGAAAACTCCATTTTGGTGGACTATGCCTGAAAATAAGATTTCAACGAAAGGTTTAGAGTATGTTTATTAAAGTTTTAGAGTATTTTGGCGGGATATTGATTTTTGATTCCTTAAATGTTTATTCAAATGGATAGTGATAAATAAATGACTAACTATTTAGTCATTTTTATTTGTGTGACTAAATAATTTTTTAGTCAATGACCAAATTAGTTATTTATTTACTCATTTATAGCTGAGTTAAAAAAAATTAGTAGAATTTAGTCATTTTTAGTTGTTGTGACTAAAAGTTTGTCACTTAGTCATTTATTTCCCAAAATTCTACTAGTGGTGGCGGTAAGATGGTGTGGGGATTATCGAAGAGGCTGAGAGATGGCACCAACAACAAGGCTAAGCTCACAACCATTGATGTTGGGATTACTCTTTGCATCTCCAAAGGAATAATGGAAATCGATATTGAAGGTGACTCCCAGGTTTGTATTAATGTGATTAAGGTTAAGTCCATTAATAGTTGGCACTTCCAAGGATGGATTGAGCAGATTTGGCACAAGTTGGCTACGCTTGGATCATTCTCAATAAATCACGTGTATCATGAGGCCAATAAAGTTGCAGACTTTTTGGCCAATGTGGCTGTCGATGGCAGCAAGGATGAGATAAAATCAAATAATGTTGCATCATGGCCGAATTTGGACATATTGTTACTTTCAGATTGCAATAATCTTTAGGAAGATGTATTACAAGATTGTTAGAACTGGTGGCAGTGGTTTATCCTTGTCCAAATCGATAGCAGTAGCTAGGATTGCTCATCTATGGACATCATTCTATTTAAACTGCTGACATCCATGATGTTGTAGTGACAAGATAGGTGTGACTGTGAAGGCCCTATAGCTATACAAGTAAGGGATCGAGAAGAGGGTCATCTTGGATTCTAGAACCTATATCAACAACAATGGTGTTTTAATTGTTGCCTCCCAAATAGAGATGGCCTTTGTACTTGGGGAGGAGATGATGCATATTATGCATGAAATACTGTAACTTTCTTTTCTTTAGATCAATATAATGGAAGCTACCCCCTCTGGCTGAGCTATTTTATAAAAAAAAAGTATTTTATTAATATTTCCAAAATATTCAATTATTTTTTAAAATCCTTTTTTATTTTATATAGTTTAAGCATTTGAAAATGGAAAAAGGAGCAAACTAATTCATTTTTTGTATTAAAATAAAAAATTTGGAGCAAGTATTGAATGTTTAAACCAAAATTAAAGTTTTGAAACTCAAAACCAAACAAACAAGCAACATTCCATATTAATGCTGCCTCTGATTCACATTAACGGGTAATGTCATTGTGTTGAATTACTGCATCTAATACGTAATAAAGTTGCAACAATGACATCTGTGGCTCGACCCTGTAAAATGTTGGGGAGAAATAAGGGTTACATAAGAGATATAAGGACATTCAAAACTATAGACAATGGCTCCTAGTGCACCTAATTTTTAATAATGCTTCCTGACTGTCAACTCTTGAGAGGTGACAATTATGCGCCTAGAAAACCAAAGTGCAAACTCAATTAGATTTTGAAGACCTTTGCGATGTAGTCTCTGGAAAAACAACAAGACCTCAACAAGAAGGTGATGATCAAAATAAATTTGATAAGGCCAATCAAAAGGCCAAAATAATCATTTTGTTTGGTGTGTCTGATGAGGTTCAACCTCACATTCATACTGCCACCTCTGCAAAAGATTCTTAGGATCACCTCAAAATAGTCTATGAGGCTAAAAACAAAAACTGAACTCTCCATCTGCACCGTTAGTTACATTGTCTCCAAATGTAAAATGGTGAGAAGGTAGAGGCATTTTTTAGAAGAGTTGTCAAAATAAGAACAACACTTTAAGTGTTAGGGAAGAAGTCACATATGCTTCTCTTATACGCATTGTACTAAGAGCACTACCCCCCACATTTTGAGTGTTTGTCACATGTTTAAATGTGGCTCATAAAACACCCTCATTTGAAGACCTAGTCAACTTGCTTCAATAGGAAGAAGCAATTTTTCATGAGATAGACTCTCAAGATAATCAGACCCTCACAACAAAGTAGAAGGGAAAACAACCCGATGGCATGAATGCTGGAGTGGTCCATTTGGTCAGTCTAAACCAAATCAAGACAACTCTTCTCACAAGAAAAAGAAATGTTTAATTTGTGGCAAAAAGGGTCATGAACTCAAAGAATGCTGGTATAATTCCTATGCCAATAGTGAATCCAGTCACAAAAAGCCACATAAATCTTTTCAAGGGGACAAGAAGAAGACACCCCATTGGCAGAAAAAGTCAAATAAGCAACAAGGCAATGTTGCATCTACAGGTAATTTAGATGAAGAAGAGTTTCTTTATGTTGTAGAAACTAAGGCATCCACATCAAGTAGTTTAGTCTGGTATGTTGATTCTGGTGCATCCAGACATATGACGGGGGAACAAGAATGGTTCAGTGATCTCACTCCATTCACCTCCTATGGGCATGTTTAATTGGGTGATGATACCTCATATGAAGTTCAGGGAATTGGTGATATTTCCTTTCCACTAAGAACTCACAAATGTTAGCTTACAAAGGTTCTGTATGTACCTGGACTCACTGAGAACCTACTTTCAGTAAGTCGATTACTAGAGCACAATTTACAAGTTGAATTTGATCAACACAATGGTGAGAAACTTTGTCTTATCAAAGACAAAACTCACAATGGAGTAGTTGTAGCTCGTGCTTCAGGGGTACGAAAGATGTTCCAACTAATTGATGTTTCAAATAAAGATCAAGCCCTTGCAGTGAAAACCAATGTATCCACAACTCTTTGGCATAGGAGATTTGGCCATATCAGCTTTAGTTATCTTCTTGCATTGAGTAAGAGAAATATGGTGAGAGGACTTCCCCCCTTTCAGAAAATAGAAGTTCTTTGCTCACATTGTCTTGCTGGAAAGCAACGCAGGGCTCCTTTTCCTGCTGCAGAAAACAAAGCCTTGAGTCCCTTAGAATTGGTTCACACTAACTATGCGGACCTATGCCACTCAGTCATTAAAATTCCCAATATTTTTTCTCTTTGTGGATGATCATACAAGAAAAATGTGGGTATATTGTTTGGCTCACAAATATGAAACCTTTGAGAAATTCAAAGAGTTTCGAGCCCTTGCAGAAAGATCATTAGGTCAAACTCTCAGAGCCCTTCACTCAGATCGAGGGGGGAATTCACAAGTAAGGAGTTTGTAAACTAACAAAAACATAGAATACAAAGACAATTGACCCTACATATATGCCTCAACAAAATGGTGTTGTAGAGAGGCGTAATCATACTATTGTGGAAATGGTGTGATGCATGTTGAAGGATGCAGATCTTGCTTCTGCATTTTGAGTTGAAGCCGTTCAAACAACAATGTATTTGTTGAATTGAGCACCCACCAAAGTGTTTGATAATATCATACCAGAAGAAGCTTGGACTGGGAAGAATCCCTCTATTTATCATTTTAGAGTGTTTAGATGTACCACCTTCATGCATGTTCCCAAGGTTCAAAGAACAAAATTGGATGATAAGTATGTGAAGTGTATTTTTCTTGGGTATAATTAAGAGTCAAAGGGATATAGGCTTATGGATGTAGTTAAAAAGAAGGTGTAGATTAGCAGGGATGTTTTTGATGAGGAATTTTGTTGCAGTACCTCTTCCTCTCCATCACCTGTTAGTTCCTAAAAACCTAGAATTCTTAAACTTGAGGCTGAGGAACTTGATGAAGAAGCTCAAGATGAGGTTTTGTTTCCATTGGATGTGTTAGACCAAAATTTTAAAACCCTAAAATTTTGCTATTTCCTGCCATCATCTCCAATAAGCCATCTTAAAATTTTCATTCAATCTGAAAACACATCCATTTCGTCCATATTGTTAACCCAAATGACTTGACTTTCTTCACCTTCATTGTGAAATAAAAATTATATTAAAAAACATTGTTATGTCCCCTAAGTTCTAGCTAGTATCGGTGAGACAATACTATGTTAGGAATATTCATTTTTGAGTCTCTTCGATAGTCCAAAGGTATAAGGGGACAAAAAATCTTGACTTGATAGCATATCGTGCTAAGATCACATAATCAAAGTGACTAATAGATCGAGGAGACGAAGGGGTATCAGGGTGAGTCACTTGGTAGTCTCTTCGATATTCTAAACACATGGAAAAGACATATCAAACAAACCAAGGCATATTGGCATGACACCAAAATGTGTCATGCCGATCGAACGAAAAGCTTTGAAAATAGTTTGAAAAAGGAAATTCGGGATGTCGGGGTGACATGATTTTTGGTCTCACCGATGAGCCAACAGTATAAAAGAATATTAAAAAGATTTCGAAGTGACTTTGCCATATCGAAGAAAGGGGGTTTTTAGTCTCTTCGAAAAGGAGAAGTAATAAAATGAGAAACATTGCAGGGACAAATAAATGTTGATGAGACTTCTCATATACAAGATAGTCGAGAGGACTTCATGTTATCGGTGTGACACCATTTAGGGTTACACTGAAGTTCTGAAAGGATATAAGAAATGAAACAAATATGGAAATAAAATGAGATTGTAACACCATCCCAAGGAAACAGTGACAAGACATCTTAGCGACGATCAAACGACCCCTATTCAAAAAATAAATGTCCCTTCGATAATGTGAAAACTACTGTGAGATGCCATTAATGCATCAGAATTGAGTATATTAAGTGCAAATCATGAGAAAATTACAAAAATCAATCATAAGGAGTGGAAGCACGGCACAGTGGAGACAGTGATTCAAAGCCAGAGGAGATAATCAAGTAAGTACCTCTAATCGGCTTACACATATTGGTTCAGATTCATATTCACATAATTAAGATCTTTTTCATAAGACCAAAACATGGAAGAAATAATTGAAAATCCTAAAAGACATAAATTGGGAGATAAGCATTTAAATCAAGATTTACTAGACCAATGCCCAGGGTCAAGGCAAAAGTCCAGAAGGAATGCTCAGTTGAACCCTCATGCCGAGAAATTGGATGATACGTACAAATAGATAAGGGATACATGGACTTCGATCAGAGGATATGATATTTTCATTTACCATTTTAGAAAGATGCACATGCATATACCCATCTCAAATCCGTGGAGGCTGAACTTGGGTAAATTAATAGTGCCAAATGTATTTGTAAATGTGCAGTTATTGAAACTTCTGGCCGAAAAATACAACCCTCAAACCTGCTTGATTGAATTAAATGACAGGTCTGGCTTCATCCCTATCACTAGATATTACATAGCAATGGTGTTTCAATTAGACACTAGACTTGATGTAAAATTTAGAATTAGGGACCTATTGAGGTAATACCATAACACAAGCAATAATTATAAAAGATGGAGACTACCCTTACACAGACCTCGTGATGAAGGTAAAAAACTCAGAGTATTTTCAGGGGTTGAGGATCCGCCCTACTCTATAGAGCTATTTGAGGACTATTTCAAATACACATATTACTTTGTATGTCAATTACTTAGTTTAGAAGCTTCTATGTTTATGGAAATTGCACCGATGGTCTTGACTGCTGATGTATAAAGCCAGGATGCACGATATTTTGACTATGCTGAATATCTCACAAATGACCTTCACAATGAATTGGTCTCTATAAAAATGGAGGGAATAAATTCAGGCATTATTCCTTATTTATGCATTTGGTTTTGTATGAAGGACAAAATATGTGTTTATGGGATAAATGTTAAAGGTGAGAGATCTGGACAAAAATGAAAACATAAAATCTGTGCAGACATGGATTGCTATCTGGGATAGTAGATGTGATAGGTCCCAGTATTTATATTTTGAAGAATATTTTGTCAAACCACTGTATAAGATATTTGGCCACCCGTATGATTACAGTTTATCAATAGAAGTGCAAAGATTTCTGAGACCCAAAGAAAAAAATGGAAAGATCAGTCACAATTGGGGCGACTGGTATGCATATCATGACTGTACTAAAATAAGAGTCTTTGGATATGCAGGACCACCTTTCCTATTACCAAAAACATGCCCAAATAGAATTGCTTACCTGGAGATTGTGAGACAACTGGCTTATTCTGACTTTATGCATTTGAAGAGTCACAATAAGTAGTCATAGATGCCTAGAACCTTATGCTTTGGAGATTTCATAGTTCTCGCTGAAAAGGGATACCAATTGATTGATAAAAAATTGGAACAATTCAGATTGCCTTTTGGGAATGCAAGAGGAAACTTTGACCCAAAGCATTTCATAAACAATGTCAAAGTAAATCAAAAGTTGAAAAAATATCACCATATATTGTTTGTAGATGATGACTTGATAAGAAATATTGATGAAATTAGTGCGGGTGAGATAAGAAGTCTAAATCACAAAATTATGCTAGCTGAGGCCTGGAGGATGGCAGCAAATTCTAGTTATAAAAGAGCCTTCATAGAGGTTGATGATCCCATTGAGAAATTAGAGATGTTGATTTCACATGCATCTGAACTGAATCAAGGTGTTCCCCCTAGGATTTTTGACAGAAAAGGAAAACAAATCAAGGAAATACAAGATGAATATGAAACTCCCCTGTGTCATCTTTCATCTCAACCCACACCAGACATAAGTTTCTCTGCAAATACAAATATTGCAGAAGAAGAAGAAGAGTTTGAAAATGAAGAGGGAGGGGTGCAAAGTTCTGAGCCTATCATTAAGGGATATGAACCTCTTTTGGAAAGGGAAGTGGTTACAATGGAAGCACTAAATGAATTATCAAAGGACATAAGACATCTAGCTAGCAAGAAATTTATTTCAGACATTGATTTTATTAAAACACCTGAATTTAAAGCCTTTTTGTATGAATACAAGGGTAAGTAGGCTAGGGAGAATATGAAAGACATCACTTCTGAGATTCAGGATGAGGTGTTACAAGAGCTTCAAACAGAGATTGACAAAGAAATGGAGACTATGACTTCAGAGAGAGGAAGAATACTACTTCAAGAGGCAAGGGTAATGTTAGTTCCTGGATGGGATATGGCCTCAGTCATTGTGTTTGATACTTTAAAAAGAAGTCAAGATAAAAAGTTGCAATTAAGTATAGAAGCATTGGATGAGATCAGGATAGGATCAGGATATGATCCTGACAAGAAAACATTGCTAATATGGACATTATATCCTCCCAACAAAAGACCTCAGATCATTAAGAATCCTGATAAAGCATTTGGTCATCTTATGATACATAGGGTCGAGGATACAGATCCAATGGAGACAGCTGATCTGAATATCAATGTTGCTAGATTCACCAAGAATCAAATTGAGAGATTAGTCAAAAACAATAATACATATGTAGCAAAAAATGCAATGTTAAGACAAGAGCTTGCCACTCATAAGGATAAGTTGCTAGCATCATCTAGTAGTTGTCTACCTTATCAAGAACTAGATAAGAGAATGATGGAAGCCATAGATGATGCAAATTATTGGAAAGTAAAGGATAAGAATTTTCAATAGAAGAGTGATAAATTGGAGAGTGACATAAAAGTTGTCAAATATCAAATGGCTTTTGAATTGATAAAGAGAAGATTTGAAAAGATGATGAAATATAGTGATTAAGTATGGGACTTACATAAAAGAACCCATAATTCTTATCAAGAACATAAAAGATTGCATCTCAGAATGCTTGAGAAGAAAGAAAAACTAAAAGCCAAAGCAAACATTGATGAGCAAGCACTTAAGGAATGCAATAGACTAATCATTGAACATGAAAGGTTTAATATAATATTGACATAAGACATTGGTGATTTTGATCTACATGGGGATATGACATTTCCTAATTTATTCAATAATGAGGGTAATATATAGGATAAAGGTCTATGGAAAGATGAGTTGGCTCAGTTATTGCCCATAGCTTTGGAGAAATTCAACGATGAAGACAAAGTGATAGAGAATACTCATAAACAGTTGGATAAAATCTTCAAGTTAGAATCTGTCATGGGGGACATAATTTCCACAGATACTTGTATATCTCAAGAATACATTGATCACATTGCCAAGGTAAACCTATTTATTGCCCGAACAATATGAAAGAAGCATGGAGAATAACATGAAATTTTGACAAATTTTGCAACAACAATAGGAATGGGCACAACACATTTAACAGATACTGCAACATGGAGAGGAGTACCTTGCCAGGCCTATGGTCACAGGTGCTCTACAATGACTAACGGAGCCAGATCTTAGTTAACTACGTGTGCCCTTTAATCTCCATTCCTTAATCATGTTTTAGTTAGAAAAAGATGCAATTCATGAAAAGTTGTATCTATTCAGACCTGAAGCTTGTTTGCTTCCCATATTTATAAGGGAAACCAAGGCCTAGTCAACATCATCATCTTTCAACCAAGACAATTTATATATATATTTTAAAAAACTATTCTCTCTAGTCATATTTTAAGTTCAAGACATTACACTTCTATGATATTTTAATATTATAATGGGCAACAATGGTTAAAATTGTGGATATATCTATGGTGTTATGATATTATGTTGATATCCAAGTTTATAAGCTGCTTGATTGTCTCCATCTTGGCTATTTCTAGTTATTTAAATCGTTAGATTTATCAAGGCACATTTGTTGTCATTGTGTAGATGCTTTTGAATTGGTTTTTATTAGAAGTTGATTTAATTCCTTCTGAGTGATTTATATTTACTGGTCTCTGCCCTGAGTTAAATCCTTTAAAGTAAATCATATTGGTGGGTTTCCTTCAAATAGAATTCAATCCTTTCAGGCAAACACAGTAACTTGAAAGAGTCAACTGGATCTTAAAGAAGAGTCTAGTAACTAACAATCCTACACATTCACATAAGGTGTGAACATTTAAAAGGTGCTAGATAAGCAGAGTTAAGCCAAGTAGTTCTGCAAATCATTAAAGCCTTGACCCCATTTACCTAATACAATTAGGTACTGGTCTTCCCAAAATAAAATTTCATAACCTTATTCACATTTTCAAACTTCAAACATTATCCTTAAGAATAATTCACAGCCTTACATCTACTTCACACCCAATTGCCAAAGTGAAGGTCATAAAGTTTGCATTAGTAGTTAAGGTGTACCCACCTAGGTCTAGCAGAGCCTGAAGTGAAGGGGGTTTTAGCCATATTTGCCCTGTGTCATTAGCCAAAAGCGTCTAAAGAGCTTGGCAACCTCTTAGGTTAACAACCTGCATTTTTTAGACCTAACAGGATGAATTTCCCCCTCTCTCACCTCCTCCATCCTCATCTCCTGTACATAAAACCTTCATCCTCATCTCCTGTGGTGGTGTTCAACTAGGATTAGGGTTCTGAAATTGAGTTTGCAAGCTCCTATGTTTATCCTTTCAAACCCTTAGTGCCTTAGTTTGAATTTTCCCCGGCCTCCGTGTTATATTTTACCACTTTTTTCCTGTCACACTTGAGAGAAATGTTAAGTTTTTGTATGTGCAATTGCAAATGTATGTTATCAGGCTTGTGAAATCTCTATCGGCCTCCAAAATGATAAGGAATTGAGTTATATGCATTTTAGATGCATATCAGGTTGCATATACAAAGAGGGAATCTCTCGCAGATTCCCAGGAATATTCCCTATTTGTATATCGAGTTGCATGTATATTTGGTTTGTATGTTCAAACATACAACGGCTATGTACAAGAGAAAAGATACATTGCAGGCATATTCCAGGAAAGATTCGTTGTTTGTATGCAGAGGAAATATACATTACAGATATACAAAGGGGGCACATATGCATTCGTTACAGTATAATATACAAGGGGCTTTGTATATTCGGCAACAAACAAAACATGCAAAGGATATATGCATGTGGTGGGCTCCACAGGATTGTATATGCATTTGCTTGAGGGGTTGCATATACAAAAGGATTTGCATGTATGTTCAAATGAAAGTTCGCATGTACAAAGGAAGATACGGGTGAAACATACAAGCGGGAGTGGTCAAAAGGTCAACAGTCTCAGAATATATACAATCCGGACCCGATGGAGATTTCAAGCTGCTTCATAAATATTTGGGATCTGTGGGTTGTATAAAGTGCTTGTATATGCCGATATACAAGCCGATGTGCAAAGACGAGATACAAACTAGACTTCAAGGGTTTTTTGAATCTGATGTATAAATGGAAGAGGTCCGTTGTATGTATATCACATTTGTATGATGCGATATACAAGGAAATGTACAAGTGAGAAGATGCAAACCGGACCCGATTTGAATTTTGAAACACCTCATTAGTCATTTGAAGTCCGCAGTTTGCATGTATGTATGCATTGTATATCGCAGATATACAGTGAAAGTTGCAAAGTTTCAGATACAAAGGCCGGATTTCAAAGTTGTTTTAATATGCTTCATGAAGGTTTGGAATCTGTGGATTGCATGTATATCGCATTTGCATATGCAACATATAAGCCGATATACAAAACAAAGACATACAACCCGGACGCGAAGGAGGAGTCAAATACAGTGAATAAAATCTGAGGTCCGTCTTGTATATAAAATGCTTGTATGTCCACGATATGCAAGTGGCCGATATACAAGTGGTGGGCCCTGATGACTTGAAGGAGCTGTTGCATGTATATGCATTTTGCATATACAAGGGATTTTGAAAGGCGAACAAAGGCGATTGTATATGCATTCATTCTTGCATATACAAGAGTGAAAAGGGGCATATTGAAAAGGAGAAAGGTCAGTGGTAGAAGATCAAGGTGCCTACGTGGCACAATGTCACAGGTAGGTGACTTTTCAGTGTGGATTTTGTGCCGTGGATTTCAAGCGATGGGAATTGATCGACGACCAGGTTTTAAAGTTGTGGTGTTGGTTTTCCCCTGCGTCTATAGACATGTTTTGAGTGGGAAAACTCCATGGGCGCTCTACTGCAAATTCCAAGAGAGGTCGTGGTAGGTTTGGACATTAATGGTGAAATCACAACTATATGGGTCGATTGTTGACGGCCAACTATCAAGTTTATAATGCAAATCTTTGAGCGGCGGTGCAGATCCCGAGCTCACCTACCCTCACCTCTGTTTTCCCCGGCTGCCTTCAATATTTTGGGTGCCATTTTGGTGCACTGTATCTAGTCGTTATTTTTTATTTTTGCCTTGTAATTAATGCTGAGTACACTCTCTTGTTGTATAAGCAGACTGTGTTACTCATTTTTGTGTTGTTGAAAACTGGACGAATTTTGGTGCTGTGATAAGATACAACTTCATTGGTGGCCTTATTCTAG
This sequence comes from Cunninghamia lanceolata, assembly GCA_027924645.1. Classification (NCBI taxonomy): domain Eukaryota; kingdom Viridiplantae; phylum Streptophyta; class Pinopsida; order Cupressales; family Cupressaceae; genus Cunninghamia; species Cunninghamia lanceolata. The sequence continues at coordinate 24,418,486 of BSBN01000582.1, forward strand.
ATGTCTTGTGAGTTTATGAGTCTCATGTTGTATGTTTCATGCATAAATTTACTAGTCTCATGTTGATTTAAATGAATAATGCTATATTGCATGTGTTCTGTTACCTGTCTCCAAATTGAGTGTGTTCTTCTTTTAAATCTAAGCATCTAAGGGGTGTTTATGATTCTAGAATATAGGTTTGCTGTGTTGAATGCTTGATTTCTTACTTCTGCTCAAGGAGTAGATTAAATGTTTCAGATCAAGTGTTGGGAAGAAGACATTGCAATAGGGATATCAGTAAGTAGAGATAACAAGATACTATGTTTTGGGAAGTGTCTGTAAGGCAGATACTAAAAATCCCCTTGATATCCAGTCTTTGATATAAGTTTATGTGTACATTCACATATGTATGTCTATTAACTCCGAGCCCTGAGATAGGCACCGATCCAGTCTTGTATTGGGGTTGCAACCCAAAGTCTCAGTTTTACATCCAAACATAAAATCAAACTTAAACTTTAAATCAAACCATTAGGACTTTAGAAGTAGTTTAGGACTAGAATCCTCTGATTCACAACTGAACATAAGCCCAAAGCTAGCCCCTTTGCTCTTATCACATAGTTTTGGTCTGCATAAAGGATGATTTATCTGCTTTGTATCAACATCCCAGTCAATCCACAAGAATATCTCATGGATGTTGAATAGGGAATACCCCCCTTGGTTTTGCAGAGCCTAAAGAAGAAGAGGAGATATTTATAGAGTCTATCTCCTATACTGTTGGTCCCTGGCCCAGAAATCCTGTTGATCAATGATGGCTACCTTGTAGGGATAACTGGGAATAAGCATCCAGTCTGGGAAAATAACCAACAGATTTGGCGACTCTACTGGGGACTTTGTGTAAGAACCCTGGTCTAAAAGAAAATAATTCCTAGTTACAGGTGGCGACTCCGAACCAATCTCCCAACCGGTAAAGTAAAAATTTGTATGCTAGGGAGAAGATCCCTGCGTAATTCTCTATCTGAAGAATTACCCAGAAAAATGATGTACAGGGAAAAGGGAACTGCTCAAGCCAGTCAAGAGGGTTCTCCCAGAAGTAATGATAATATTCAAGACAATCCTGCATCTTTAGAGTAGACAATACCTTATTTTTCAAACACTGAGGCTGAAGTCCAGAACGTATATGAAAAACAACAGGGTGGTGGATTGAGAATGAGATCAGAGGTGTTTCAAGAATGCCCTTTCCATGATTCCCCTGATAGATTTGAGGAAGCTGAATCCCCAAGGGATGATAATGATGATCAGAATGTAATAAAACCGTCCTCTTCTATGCCTAGAGAGGAGGAATTAGCTGAAGAAATCAAGAGCCTAAGGGCATAATTAGAATATCTGTAGGCAGTGAAAATTAGAGATGACATGAGACATAAAGTGCAAGCTCTGAGGGTTGCTCAGAATGATTCAATTCCTACCCTTGAAAATGTAAATATGCAGAGAAATTAGCAAAGAAATGAAGTCCAGGATCAGCATAATGATCAAAGACAAAATGCAAATAATGCTAGAATACCATTAAATAATGTAAGAAATCAGAATGCAAATAGAAATGCAAATGTTAATCAGTTTGGTAGATAGCCGATGCAGCTAGACAGATTCAGACAACTTGTTTTTGATGGCATTCATGGTTACCCCAATCCTATTGACAAACATGTGAGGCTGCAAGTGCCTAAATTTTCAGGAAATAATACTGTGTCAGGGGAAGACCATTTAAAAGCTTTTCAAAATATCATGGACAACTTTGAGGTTGAGCATGAGGATGTTTTCATGAAATTATTTATGCAATCCTTAGTTGATGAGGCCAGAGAATGGTACAAAGGTCTGCCTAACAGAAGTGTTTCATCATGGGAGGACTTCAGGAGAATATTCAAAGAATAATATGGTGACAAAACTGATCCAAGTTTCTTCATTAATGAATTCACTGGCATTACCAAAGGATCAAATGAACAGGTTGCTGATTTCAATGCTAGATTCACTAAGGTGTTAAACAAACTGCCACATCACCTGAGACCTAATGAACCTATGTGCATAGTGTTATACATAAATACTTTTGATGCCAAAACAACCTATGGATTGAGGGATAAGGGTCCTCACAGCCTCAGAGATGCTTTCAAAATTGCAACAAATATTGAAAATAATAGAAAAGCGTCTGGTAAGACAAACAAAAGAGATGATGTAAAAATTCTGCAAAATCCAAATACTAAATCTCAGAGTGTTGAAGGCAATGCATCTACTTCTGAGGATAAATTAGATAAGTTGGCAACTATTGTCAAGGACTTGAGCTATAGAATGACTAAAAATGAAAAGGGGATAGGTCTTGACAGGCAGGTTTACCAAAGGCAAGAAAGAAGACCATCATTACATGACATGCCATATAATACTAATTGGCATAATGGTAAATCCATTCTCCCAAACAGCAACCCAAATCCAAGGAATCAAAATGTTAAGGAAACACCTGACCCTTTAAAGAAGGTTGTTAATATTGTTAATGACACCCCATGGTGTATAATATGTCAAATGCCTCATTCACAGTCTCAATGTCTGATCACTCAGTCCTTATACAACAATGTTGTTGCCTGCGATGAGTGCAATGAGCCACATTGCATGGAGGATGACAATGTCAATATGCTATCTACAAACAGGGAGTATCCGTCTCATGATGTTGATGCAAGCACAAATAATGAGATTCAGGTTTGCCAGCAGTTTCCTTGTGATGAAGATGATGAAGATAATTATGCTCACGCTCAGGACTCACACAATTTTTTGAATAATTTGAGGAGACCATTTGATGAAGAGATTAGAGCCCTCACAGCTGTAGTAGTGGCTCAAGTTAAAAGCAATTACAATCTTAGGGGTAAAGCTCAGGTAAGCAACTCACACCAACCAGAGAACACTTTTGCGAGCCAGCCAGTGCATAGTTATAAAGGGACTGAAACACAAAAGAAGCAATGGAGCAATAATAAGCAAAATTTTAAGTAAAAAATAGGTCATGATTCTCAAGGGTCAGAAAATAGAATCCCCCAGGTTGAGGATCAAAACAAAAATCTCTAGATCAAAAATGATAGTCAAGGAGCCATAAAAATTAAGGCTGGATTATCTCAGGATAAAAATAATACCATGGACCAGGCCACAACTGTTATACAAAATTATGCTTCATTTGACATAACTCAGGTCTTGTCCCAGGAAAAAATCTTTGTTCCATTGATGGAGCTGATGAAAGTTGAGGAGTTCAAAAATAAAACATTGTCCCTGATTTCAGGAGTACCTTGTCAAGCTAATCAGAATATTGAGACTCAGGGTAAGAAACGAGCCTTATGTATTGAAGAAGATGAGATTTCTGAGGTATATCTAGGGATGACCATGACAAAGTGCCCTTCACAGGTTGAACCATTTTATGTCTCCCTTGTCATAAATGGAAAAGTGATTAAGAATTGTATGCTTGACTCAGGCGTCAACAAATATCATGCCTTTAGCTATCATGCAACAAGCTGGGTTAAAGATAGATAAGGCATGTGGGAAATGCTATGCCATGGATGGTAGAGAAGTACCAGTCATTGGAATCATGAAAGATGTGGATTTCAGACTGGCAGCATATCCTGAAAAGACCTACAAAATGAACATAACAGTTGTTGATATCAAGCCACAGTATGGCATGTTGTTGTCAAGAAGATGGGCAACATTGATTGGTAGGAGTATGCAATTAGACCTGTCATATGCCATGATCCCAATGAATGGCAATGATGTCAAATTGATCAGAGAAAAAAGATCATCAGAAACAGTTGAGGACCAAGAGTCAGAGGAGCATATATGTTTTGTGGACACTGACTGTGAAAATTTTAGGGTTGTCTCAGATGTTAAAGAAAGTGAAGGGAGAGATGTTTGCATTCCAGAGCTTGACCAATAGGGTCTCTGGACCATGTACTTTGATGGAGCTTGTTCGAGGGAAGGCTCTGGTGCCGGCATTGTATTTCTGTCTCCAACTGGTAAGCTTCTAAAATTCTCATTCTTGCTGAAGTTTTCCTGTACAAATAATATCGCAGAGTATGAAGCTCTGTTGTTAGTATTGAATGTTGCTTTGAATCATGGAATTAGGATGCTCAAAGTATTTGGGGATTCAGAGTTAGGTGTTTCCCAAGTCAGAGATAAGTATGCATCAAAGAATAAGAGGTTAAAACAATATAAGCATGCTGTTTGGGATACAATTGAATTGTTTGATGCATTTTCAATAAGTTGGGTAGAGAGATCAAAAAATGTCAGGGCAGATTTTCTAGCTAATGTAGCCATAAGGCCAGACGATATAATTCTGTCAGATGTAACAAATGTTGAGGTCAAACTTAGACTTGTAGTGCCAGATAATGTATGCAGCTGGCAAGTGTTTGATGATGGTAGGGATTTGCTGAGATTTCTACATTGTATTGATGAATATGAGAACCAAGAAATAGATTTTCAAAACTTTGTAGAGGTTGTAGATGGGAAAGAAACCCTCTTAGGGAAAGAGGTAATTCAACTCAAGACAAATAAAATCCCTAGAGGGCTGGTTGCTTTAGAGAGAGCTTTTGACAATAGGGACCAATTTGTTACAAAGGCATCTCCAACAAACAAGAATGATTTCGAGGAGATAAACTTGGGGACATCTCATGCTCCCAAAAAGGTGTACATTGGCAAACAGCTCAAGCCACATATTAGAACTATGCTGATTACATTACTGAGAAAATATAGGCATGTCTTTGCCTGGTCATATGCGGACCTGAAAGCTTATAGGGAGGATTTATTCCAGCATGAAATCCCTTTGAACCCTGGAGCTAAACCATTTAGACAAAAACAAAGACCTATCAACCCAACTTTAGCTCCTAAGATGCAAGAAGAGCTTATAAAGCTTAGGGAGGCTGGAATAATTATGCCCATCAGACACTCAACTTGGGTGTCTAACCTTGTCCTAGTCAGAAAGAAAAATGGTGACATAAGACTTTGTGTGGATTTTAGAAATTTGAATGTGTCTTCTTTGAAGGACCATTATCCATTGCCAAACATGGAAGCTATGTTGCAGAAGGTGACTGGATGTGAACTTTTATCCATGATGGATGGATTTTTAGGGTACAATCAGGTGAAGGTAAAAGAATCTGAACAATATAAAACTACCTTCACCACTCCATGGGGAACCTATGTATATGTGAGGATGCCATTTGGACTGAAAAATGCAGGTGCCACATTTCAAAGGGCAATGGATGTTGCCTTTACAGGATTGATTGACTCAATCTTGGCTGTGTATCAAGATGATTTGACTGCCTTTTTAAAAAAGGAAGAGCAACACTGTATGCACTTGGAGCAGATTTTTATTAGAGCATTGGAATATGGCATCTCACTCAACCCAAAGAAATGTGCCTTTGGGGTAGTGGAAGGAAAATTGCTTAGGCACATTGTTTCCAAGGATGGAGTCACGATTGATCCTGAAAGAGTGGCTGCAATTGACAAAATCCAGATCCCTAAAACAGTGAAAGGTGTTCAGTCCTTCTTTGGACAAATTAATTTTGTTAGGAGATTTGTTCCTAACTTTGCAGATACTACAAAAGATATCTCTAAAATGTTGAAGAAAGGTGCAGTTGTCAAATGGGAAGATGAAGCAACTAAATCATTTTAGAACATAAAAGAGGCCATAAAGATGGCTCCTGTGTTAAAATCTCCTAATTTTTCTAAGCCCTTTCAGCTGTTCTCATTCCCCTCTTTCCATACTATTGTTGCATGCTTATTGTAGAAAAATGCAGAGGGTTTTGAACAACCTATAGCTTTCTTTAGCAGGTCATTGCAAGCTGCTGAGTTGAAGTATGACATCATGGAAAAGCAGGCATATGCACTAGTTAGAGCAGTCAAGAGCTTCAGGCCATATTTGGTAGCCTCTCAAATAGTTGCTTATGTACCTCATGTAGCAGTCAAAGATATCTTTACTCAGCATGAGGTAACTGGAAGGAGATGCAGATGGATAAATAAATTGCAAGAGTTCAACATTGAAATACAGATCACAAAATTGGTAAGAGGACAAGGTTTGGCAAAATTGATGACACAGTCAAATCTAGAAGCATGCCAAGTGAATGTGGTGCATAATGAAATTATAAATATGTCAGAATCTGAATGGTATAAGGACATAGTACATTATTTGCAAGATTTGAACTATCCTTCCCATCTTAGTGACAATCAGATGAGAACCTTGAAGCTACAGGTAGTTAAATACATCATTGTTTAAGGAGAGCTATATTGAAAAAATCCTGATGGTGTATTACTCAGATGTGTGAATGAAGATCAGGCTAAGGATATTCTAAGTGACATGCACAATGGAGTGTGTGGTGGACACTATGCTGCCCATACAACGACCCACAAAATTCTCAGAGCTGGCTACTGGTGGCCAACTCTCTTCTCAGATGCACAAAGAATGGTAAGAAGATGTGATCCTTGCCAAAGGTTCTCAGGAAAGCTAAAATATGAAGGTGCGTTGCCCCTTAGGACTATAACTGTAGAAGCTCCATTTCAGCAATGGGAGATTGATTTTATAGGGGAAATCTCAGAAAAATTGAGTGGAGGACATGGTTGGATTCTTGTTGCCACTAATTACTTCACTAAATGGATTGAGGCCATTCTAACTAAAAAAGCTACAAGCAAAGTGGTGATGGATTTTATTCTAGAAAATATTATTATCAGGTTTGGAGTACCATCCAAATTAGTCACAGATAACGCTATGTTCTTCAAGTCTGGTGAGTTTATTGATTTTTGCAATACTTATGGAATTAATTTGTTACATGCATCACCATATCATCCACATGGAAATGGTCAAGCAGAGTCAAGCAACAAAAGCCTCATGAAAATTGTCAAAAGGATGGTAGGTAAAAACAAAAGGGCTTGGGATTCAAAGCTGAAAATGGTATTATGGGCTAATAGAGTGACAGTCAAGAAAGCAACTGGAAGGTCACCTTTTGAATTAGTATATGGTGCAGCAGCTACATTGCCTGTAAACAACCTCCTACCAGTTTATAAATTCATACAAGAAAATGAGGAGGAGATTGAGGACTCAATGACTAGAAGAATAAATCAGCTAGTTGCACTAGATGAAATGAGAAGGGAGGCACAGAAGACAAACATCAAGAGACAACAAAAGGTAAAACATCTGTTTGATAAAAGGGCTACAAAAAGAAAGTTTTAGATAGGTGATATGGTCCTTGTATGGAATGCAAGGAGCCAGGATAAGGGAAAACATGGTAAGTTTGAGCCCTTATGGATGGGCCCGTACCAAGTTTGCAACACTCATGGAGAGGACTCCTATTTTCTCCAGGCCCTAAGTGGTGAGCTACTGGAATTACCTGTGCACAGTCAGTTCCTTAAAGCTTTTTTCTCATAGATGAATGCCTTTTTGTGCACACTGTAAACTAGATGTAAATGTTTTGTACATGCCTTGTATAGTTAGTCGTGTTTTGAGTTTTGTGTTTTGTCTGGTCTGCCCCAGAGTAGTTTGGTTCTCGCTACAGTCTTGCGTCTGCACATCCCCAATCAGAGCCACTAGTGGTGTTCACCTAGGATTAGGGTTCTGAAATTGAGTTTGTAAGCTCCTATGTTTATCCTTTCAAACCCTTAGTGCCTTAGTTTGAATTTTCCCCGGCCTCCATGTTATATTTTATTGCTTTTTTCCTGTTGTACTTGAGAGAAATGTTAAGTTTTTGTATGTGCAATTGCAAATGTATGTTATCGGGCTTGTGAAATCTCTATCGGCCTCCAAAATGATAAGGAATTGAGTTATATGCATTTTAGATGCATATCGGGTTGCATATACAAAGAGGGAATCTCTCGCAGATTCCCAAGAATATTCCCTGTTTGTATATCGAGTTGCATGTATGTTTGGTTTGTATGTTCAGACATACAATGGCTATGTACAAGAGAAAAGATACATTGTAGGCATATTCTAGGAAAGATTCATTGTTTGTATGCAGAGGAAATATACATTGCAGATATACAAAGGGGGCACATATGCATTCGCTACAGTATAATATACAAGGGGCTTTGTATATTCGGCAACAAACAAAACATGCAAAGCATATGTGCATGTGGTGGGCTCCACATGATTGTATATGCATTCGCTTGAGGGGTTGCATATATAAAAGGATTTGCATGTATGTTCAAATGAAAGTTTGCATGTACAAAGGAAGATACGGGTGAAACGTACAAGCGGGAGTGGTCAAAAGGTCAATAGTCTCAGAAGATATACAATCTAGACCTGATGGAGATTTCAAGCTGCTTCATAAATATTTGGGATCCGTGGGTTGTATAAAGTGCTTGTAAATGCCGATATACAAGTCGATGTGCAAAGACGGGATACAAACTAGACTTCAAGGGTTTTTTGAATCTGATGTATAAATGGCAGAGGTTCGTTGTATGTATATCACATTTGAATGATGCGATATACAAGGAAATGTACAAGTGAGAAGATGCAAACCGGACCCGATCTCAATTTTGAAACACTTCATTAGTCATTTGAAGTCCGCAGTTTGCATGTATGTATGCATTGTATATCGCAGATATACAATGAAAATTGCAAAGTTTCAGATACAAAGGCCGGATTTCAAAGTTGTTTTAATATGCTTCATGAAGGTTTGGAATCCGTGGATTGCATGTATATTGCATTTGCATATGCAACATATAAGCCGATATACAAAACAAAGACATACAACCCGGACGCGAAGGAGGAGTCAAATACAGTGAATAAAATCTGAGGTCTGACTTGTATATAAAATGCTTGTATGTCCTTGATATGCAAGGGGCCGATATACAAGTGGTGGGCCTCGATGACTTGAAGGAGCTATTGCATGTATATGCATTTTGCATATACAAGGGATTTTGAAAGGCGAACAAAGGCGATTGTATATGCATTCATTCTTACATATACAAGAGTGAAAAGGGGCAGATTGAAAAGGAGAAAGGTCAGCGATAGAAGATCAAGGTGCTTACGTGGCACAATGTCACAGGTAGGTGACTTTTCAGTGTGGATTTTGTGTCGTGGATTTCAAGCGATGGGAATTGATCGATGGCCAGGTTTTAAAGTTGCGGTGTTGGTTTTCCCCTGCATCTGCAGACATGTTTTGAGTGGGAAAACTCCATGGGCGCTCTGCTACAAATTCTAAGAGAGGTCACAGTAGGTTTGGACATTAATGGTGAAATCACAACTGTATGGGTCGATTGTTGACGGCCAACTATCAAGTTTATAATGCAAATCTTTGAGCGACGGTGTAGATCCCGAGCTCACCTGCCCTCGCCTCTGTTTTCTCTTACTGCCTTCAATATTTTGGGCACCATTTTGGTGCACTGTATCTAGCCATTATTTTTAATTTTTGCCTTGTAATTAATGCTGAGTACACTCTCTTGCTGTATAAGTAGACTGTGTTACTCATTTTTGTGTTGTTGAAAACTACACAAATTTTGGTGCTGTGATAAGATACAACTTCATTGGTGGCCCTGTTCTGGATGTCTTGTGAGTTTATGAGTCTCATGTTGTATGTTTCATGCATAAATTTACTGGTCTCATGTTGATTTAAATGAATAATGCTATATTGCATGTGGTCTGTTACCTGTCTCCAAATTGAGTGTGTTCTTCTTTTGAATCTAAGCATCTAAGGGGTGTTTATGATTCTAGAATATAGGTTTGATGTGTTGAATGCTTGATTTCTTACTTCTGCTCAAGGAGTAGATTAAATGTTTCAGATCAAGTGTTGGGAAGAAGACATTGCAATAGGGATATCAGTAAGTAGAGATAACAGGATACTCTATTTTGGGAAGTGTCTGTAAGGTAGATACTAAAAATTCCCTTGATATCTAGTCTTTGATATAAGTTTATGTGTACATTCACATGTGTATGTCTATTGACTCCAAGCCCTGAGATAGGCGCCGATCCAGTCTTGTATTGGGGTTGTAACCCAAAGTCTCAGTTTTGCATCCAAACATAAAATCAAACTTAAACTTTAAATCAAACCATTAGGACTTTAGAAGTAGTTTAGGACTAGAATCCTCTGATTCACAACTGAACATAAGCCCAAAGCTAGCCCCTTTGCTCTTATCCCATAGTTTTGGTCTGCATAAAGGAGGATTTATCTGCTTTGTATCAACATCCCAGTTAATCCACAAGCATATCTCATGGATGTTGAATAGGGAATACCCCCCTTGGTTCTGCAGAACCTAAAGAAGAAGAGGAGATATTTATAGAGTCTATCTCCTGTACTATTGGCCCCTGGCCCAGAAATCCTATTGATCAATGATGACTACCTTGTAGGGATAAATGGGAATAAGCATCCAGTCTGGGAAAATAACCAACATCCTGTACACAAAAATCTTCCTAAGTGGTATGAAGCCACTATGGAGGATGCTAAAGATGATGCAGTTGTAGACACATCTTTCAATGGGCCTAAGACTCGCAACAAGTCTTGTGAAGAAGTAAACATGGCCCTTTTAGCCTTAAAACCAAAATTTTCCATAATTTTATTGAGGAAATCCCAAGAGACATGATCATACACTTTCATCGGGTCCAACATTAGGATAAAACCAACCTTTTTATTAACCTCCAAGGAATGCAAAACTTCACGGATTGAGATTATGGAATGCAAAATCTACCTCCCATGGACAAACCCAATCTATTGTAGGGATATTAGATTCAAAAGAATATGTTGCATTCTCAAGGGTATAATTTTGGTATTTTTTTTGTAAATTGGGTTGCATAGACTTATAATTCTAAAATTAACAAAGGAAGAAACTCCCACTTTCTTAGGAATCAAGACCAAGAAAGTGGAATTCAACTCTTTAAGAATCTTCCCCCTTCCAAAGAATTCTGTAACTATTGCAATCAAGTCCTTAGCCACAATATTCTATTATATTTGAAATAAGAGGTGAGGGAATCCATCTGGGCCAAGGGTTTTGTTACATCACCTATTTAATCTCTTCCTCTAAAATAGGCTTGAGAAGCTCCTTGTTATCATATTCATAAAAAAAAGAAGGAATAAGCTTAAGAATATCATGTTGCATTTGAGGGTCCTAAACTCTATTCTCCCCAAGGAGGTTATTGAAGAATTTCATATTTCAATCTCCCTCCCTTAGCCAAATGGACCTAGATATTTGTCTCCAAAAGTTTTCCTATTTAGCAATTAACTTGTGGAAGTCACAAAGAAGACATTTTTCAAGCATCAATTTCTCTTGAATCAAGCCATCCTCTTGAATGTCTTTCTACACTGCATCCATCTTGGCTTAATATTATCTTTTTATTTGAAGATATTCTTGAAGGATTTTGTGTTCCATTTTCTAATATTTAGCTTGACATTGTTAAGTTTCTTGGCTAATCTAAACATTACAAATTCGTCAACTAAAATATCCCATCATTCAAAGATTAATTTCTCTAATTGAAGATGTCTAGTCTACATATTTTCAAAATGGAAAGGGAATCCTTTTCTTTTTCTTATCTTGTCAGTATTCAGCATAATCAAAGAGTGCTTAAAGCCATTTCTAGTGAGGGATAATAGGGAATAGTTGTATTCCTTTAACTAATCCAAAAAGATTAGGGCACATGCAAGCCTTACCTGAATGAGATCACAACCAACCCATTGATTAGACCAAGTGAAATTGGCACCTTCAATATCTAGATTTATTAATGCATTTTGATTTATAAACTCAACTAGGTCTTCCCTACTCTCTGAGGGGGCTTGGGAGTCACTTTCTTTCATTATCCTTTAGTAGGGAATTAAAATCTCCCATGACAAGCTAGGTGGTTGTCTTATAGATTCTTCTTAGTGCACTAAGACAAAGCCAAAGGTTCTTCCTTGCACTCATAGAGTTAGGAGCATATATGTTTGATATAATCCAAGATAAATCCTCTCACATGTGATGAAAATAATTGTCACATTATTAGAGTCATACATTAAAAGAGTACCCTCAATTCAAGATGGATTCTAGAGTGGAACAATTGTTGGAATACAATGGATCACTGAGAGAGAGGGTGAATCGGTGATCTAATGAAACTAATTCCTTCATCAACCCAATAATTGTAAAAACAATTAATACTAACATGCCAAAGATATAGAGAGCAATAGAATCTTCAAATATGAAACCATGACACAAGTGTTTAAAGTGGAAAACCCTAAACATGGGAAAACCACTATACAACCTCACCAAAATCTTTATTAGGTCTCACTAACCAAAATCTCACTGATTACATTTATGCCTCACTGGCAAGGACCTCACTAATCACAAGATTTCACTAATCACATCAACTCTACTCAAACCAGGAGCACCAACTCCAAACACAATACAAGAAGATATATAGAGTACTACTCTATTTACATTAATACCATAGGTTATAGATGTATTCTATAACTCTCTTACTCAAACATGTCAACTCTCTTAGATCTACATGTATATCTCAAAATCACCTTTCTTTTGTTTAAACAACCCTTCATTCACTTAACACAAAAATGTAGATCACTTGCAACATATGATTACTGAACCAAAACATATTTACACCTACATCAAAAACCTTGACATATTATCTTTCCATCATAAAACCTCTCAAACTTTCACTCTATACACATGTGCTTGTGTCATTACAGAATTAACAAAACTATACAAAGCCAACACAAACAAAGATTAAATCATTTTGTGAGCAATAAAACCTTACCATATATATCCTACAACTATCATTACACTCTGCCTCTGTAACAAATATCATCATACTTTACAAACACCATATTCTGACATCATCATTACACTCTGCCATCACTGCTCTTAATTTATTGCCTTGTCAGGTTCACCTTCTATCTATGAATGCATAACAACATCTTTGTTTACACAAGATACATCACTGCTCTTTCTTCTAGGTTATCTACACACATCATTGACAATAAAACAATGTTCTTTTGTAACAACACCATTCATTATCATCATATGCTTTTCACATCATTTGACTTTGCAAAAAATCACTCTAAAGGCTCAGACACTTCAAAAAATTCTTAATGGTTTCAATCACACAAAAACGAGCAAAGAATTAGTTAATAAACTGTTTGATCTTTCTTGTCATGGTGCACACAAGCGGATGGCTATCAAATTTCAACCACAGAAGAAGACTATTATACTTTAAATAAGATTAAATTTGTGCCACCGATCACAGAGTTCACGCCCTTGGTAAATTGAATAAACACCATTGATGTAGCTTTAGCGCTCGAAGGGACAAGGTGTACCAGTTGGCACTGGTTTCCTTAGGTTAAGGGGGTCAGTTTCCTTATGATATCTAACCCTTTATGTTGTCACTTAAGTGACTCTTAACCTTCGATAGTAAGTCAATGTAAAAACATAACAAAAAGAAACTTCCGATCACTAAAGGATTTATAACTTATATTCTAGGGTTTAAATTTATAACTTATATTCTAGGATTTAAACCTTTGAGACTTAGGGTTTTAGGAGGCATTAGTCTTTTAGAAATTAGATCTTTAGATATTTATCAACCCTAATTTCTTGCATCACATAACATTGACATGAGATAGTCTTAATCTTTGACACTGCTACAGAGAGATAGCAAAAATGATAAAGACATTTTGAAGCTTTAGGGTTCTTAGAACTATTAGGATTTTATAGGTCTCATACCTAAGTTAATGTATGTGAACCCTCAATGCTTGATGGAAATATCAATTCAGTGATTCAACTGATGCTAGGCAAACCTTGACAAGACATTGAATTGATAACAGATATGCATGTGAATGTCAAAGACACAACATGGATCATTACATGTGAAACTTCTGATGTAGACCTCAATGTATGTGAACCATTGTTAGGAACCTTCAAGATTCTTAAAGAAATTAGGACCTTCCATCATAAGAACTAAACACAAACACCTTCCCATAAGGACTGAACACAAACATAAACATGGTCTATAATAAGCAATCTCCAAACAACTTCTTGCCTCTTGATCATTTCATAACAAGCAATTCAAGCATGATACTACCAATCAAATCAACTGAGATGAACTGAGCAACCAATTCAATTGAGTGCCTTCATCACTGATATGTTGAGCAATCAATGACATACCAAATCACTGAGATCTACTTATGACAACAGTTCTCCTAATGACAACAAAGGACAACAAATGCTCTTTTGACATCAATGACAAACCAAATTCCAACAACAATTACTCATGAATCCCCATGAGTATCCACCCTAGCACATCCACTTTCCTTTAATAAAATGTTTTTTATTATGACCAATTTGTCCGATGAGATTTTGGTTTCCTGTATTAGAATCACATCTAGTTTATTTTGTCTAGCTATGTTCTCAAGAAGATCATGCTTGTGAGGGTTGTTCAACCCTCTAACCTTCCATGAGAGAAAATTCATTTCTTTAGTTTTTGGATAGTATTATTGTAGAAGTCAATAAAAATTGATTGGGTCCCATCTACTACTTCATTCCTTGCTTCACATTCTCAACATTCCTTAAAGTAAACTCTTCCCTTTCTTTTCTAGTATGATCCACAATCAATTGCCTTTTTACTCCTAGTTTTCGTAGGAGAAAGTTATCCAAATCTTCTGGGTTCATTAATTCCTTTTATCAGAGAACCACCAATTGACTTTCCACCTTCATTTAGCCTTCCTTTAGCTAAGGGGTTGTTGCTCTCACCTTTTTCCATTTTCATCATATATTTATTTCCTTTGGCTGATTTTGACACCAAAGTGAAACCATCCTCCATGGAGCAAATCTCCTCTATGCACATGAAGGAATTCGAAGCAAGATTAGTTGGTTTAGTCCTATCCTCCCCATCTTGAGTTGTACATTCCTTCTAAGCTAGATCCTTAGAGGTAGGGATTCCCTCCTCTTTACTATCAATGGAATGCAAAAGTTTGAATCACATCCCTCCTTCATCAAAACTTCCTTCTCCTTCAAGGAATTTGAAGAATTTTCAATAGATTCAGATCTTATCTCCCCATCTTACTGCAAAGACTCTACCTGCTTCTTAGAGGCAGGGTTACCCACCTCCTCAATATTAATTGGAAGAGTTTATTTAGTTTTTTTGCATTCATTTTTGATAAACCCTCCCTCTTCCTCTAAGGGGGTTTCATTTTTTCCCAATCCTTCCTGTAGCCTAGTTGCTTCCAACGAGAAGCCTTCTAGGGCTTCTTACACAACTTAGGTGTTCAATGCAATTGAGATTGATTCCCTTATTTGAAGTGTTGTCATTGATGTCAAATGTGCATACACATGTTTTCATTGATGTCAAGAAGGTGCATGAACAAGAATGTTATCCTTAATTTCAAATACCCAGATTGTTGGCAAGATTGATGTCTAAGAGTTCATTGTGGAGTTTGTTGGGAATATGTTGTCATTGATGTCAAAGGCATGAAGTCATAATTTGAGTCACTGATGTCAAGGAAGAATGGCCTAGTTCAATAAGAGTTAACCGTTACACTTTCTCGTTGAAGAGCAAAGAAAACAAGAGTGTATTTATTACATGTTACTATTGGAGAGATTGTATGCTTAAATTAAAGATTTAAACATTGGAGAAATGCTTTTTATGGGCCAACTCATATGGCACTCTTGGCGCTAAAGAAACATGAGATTTACAATTGAAATTATATCTCCAAGAGGTTGACTCCTTTGAAGACAAGACAAAACATGTAGATAAGCAAGACTTGTTTCATTCCAAATATACTATTGTACGATACAATTTCCTCATGAAGACCAACAATTTTCTAAGTGTTATGTTTTGCATGGAGGAACAACAGTTTAAGTGGTGATAGATCAACAACTTCAAGGAATATGTCTTGCATAGTTAAGGCAACACCTTTGTCAAAGAAGGAACAACAATAAGTAACTTGTAAATGGTACGATTTCCTTAAGAGGAAATTAACAATTTACTAGAGGACGAATTGTGAGTAAAGACAAAAGCATATAAGACAAAAGTCACAAAGGATGAATTGTGAGTAAAGACAAATCAACTAGAGACATATTATAAAGAGACATATCTATTGAAAATGTATAAGAGGTAAATGATAGGAACATTTGAAGGCAAGTGTGTAATGAATATTATGAGAATAAGAGTAGATTGAAAAGAAAGTAAAGTGCAGAAATATCAAGTGTAATTTAGATTTATTTTGAGTGTATATGTAGCCCATGTATGAATGATAAATGCAAATATATATGACGAATATATGTGAAGATTAGAAGCGGAAATCTATGTGAATATATTGGCGTGATAATGATTAGTTTTTGTGAAATGGATTAGTGCATGATTGGATCAGATTTATGAAAGAGAAGTGTGTATGATTTAAAACAGATTTGTGAAGGAGTGGAAGTATATGAGTGTGAACTTGATTTGAAAAGGAAATAGTTACATCATACAGAATCAGCTAGGTAGTTATCATATTTGTGATTGGATCATAATTATGTTTGGATTAGATTTGAGATTGGATCAGATTTGTGATTAGATAAGAATTGTGTTTGGATCAGATTTGAGAAAGAAGGATATTGTATGAGTTGTGATAATATTTAGAAGGATAGTATGTGGGTTGAGATTGAACTTAAGAAGGAAGGGAAGTTGTGATTGGATCAGATTTGGGAGGAGTTAATCATATCAACCATAGAATAATTAATAGGTTGAAGCCTATCAAATAGAGGTTGGAGCCTCTTGCTGGGTTGGAGCTCAGTTTGTGTGGAGATTGGAGTCTCTAGTAGGTTGGTGCCTTTGATTTTGTAAGTGAGGATTGGTGTCTCCTATCAGTTGGTGCTCATGATAAAAGATTCACATGTAAAGTAGGTTAGAGCCTACAAGAACAAGAAGAAGATCAATATATAATATATAAGCAATATTTGCCGTGGTTTTCTCCCACAAGGGTTTCCACGTAAAATTGTGTGTTGTCTCTTTGTGTTCCTAATTGCTAGATCTTGCATATGTAGTTGATGTGATTGATAAAGTTTGGAAAAGTAAAAGTTTGTTTGATACTGATTCACCACCCCCTTAGTGTCACCTTGTGCTCATCAATTGGTATTAGAGCAGGTTCCTTTAGATATAGCCTAACCAATAGAAGGTAGATCTTAAGAGCACATTTGGGAAAAAGAAAAGGAAATAAGGGAAAAGGAAATACTAAGAAAAATGTTGATCAAGTAGCACCAATAAAACAAAATGAAAATGATGAGGTGGCAGTTGGAATACACATGGCAATAGAAAAGAAAGATGATATCTTTGAAAAAGAAGATGACCTTGTGAGTGAAAGAAAAGAAAAGTTAAAAGGGGAAGAAAATGTTGAAATGGATTTAGAAGAAGAAATATATGATGAAAAGGTAGATATGGAGTGTGAAGAAGAAAATTCATCTAAAAGAGAGGAAAATTTAGAAGCGTCAAAGGAGATGAATTCAAAACTTGAATCATACGATAGATCCAACAATGAATCGGATGCAAAGGAAGAAGGATTCAACATATACAAAGGTAAGTATAAAAATTTTAGTTGCAATAAAACTAATTATTGTGTTTTTTAATGTGTATTGGTCAAAAGTGAAGACAAAAGAAAAGAAGAGAAAGATTCAAAGAAGAAATACTTTTCATGATGATGGAAGCAAAAGGTGATAAAGACAAGAAGAATGAGGATGATGAAGAAGTGGATCTTGAGGAAGAACTTCACCTTGCGTATGATGAGATTCATTTACTTAAAAGAAGAAATGTGTGACTAAAGATGCAGATTCAAGAAGACAATGAATCTAAGGCCAAAGCATCTCAAGCCATTGAAGAAGCGGAAAGGATGATCGAAGATCTAAAGTCAAAGTTGAAGAAGCAAAGAAGATCGAGGAAGAAGTGAGGAGTCAATTGAAGATAAAAGAAGATTGTGAGAAGTATGAGTTTGAAATTGGTTACTTGAGGAAAGAATTAGAGAAAACAACTACCAAACTAGACAATAGCCTCAAGGTTGATAAAAGTACCAAGATCTCGGATGATATTATAGATGGCCAAAAGTCATCATGCATAAAGACAAGTCTGGTTCATGAAGCAAATGAAGATCAAGCTTCAAATCAACCACGAAAGAAAGGAAATGGGGAAAAACCAAAAAGCTATACAGATGTTCTAAAAGGCTCAATCAATAATTAGAATAATAAGAGGAAGGAAAAAATGTCCCACAAAAAACTAATGTTCCTCATAGAGACAACAAGGAGAAATTCACAAGATTATTTCCTCCAAGGCAAGTTCAAATGGACAAGTCTCAAATTCATTTTATGGTTATTGCTCTTCATGTAATAACTTTGGTCATAAAGCAATAGATTGTTGGACACATGCAAGAAAGGGAAATATCATATGTTATAAATGCAACCACCTTGGTCATAAGGCAAGAGATTGTAGAACATAAGGAAGAAATGATGGTTGGAACAAGAATAAAAGTGCTTATGAGTTTTCAAGAGGAAGCTATAATTCCTTTGGTCAGTTAGTGGATTACAACGTTATGTGCTACAAATGCAACAACTATGGCCATGTAGCACGATGGTGTAGAAGTGGTTTTAAGGAACCTTCCAGACAAAACAAGAAAGTGGAAGCCATGAATAAGCAAAGGGAAGGATCTACAAAGGTATGGAGAAGGAAACTAGAGCAAGATAATGAGTTGAAGGAAGAATCTATACTTGTGCTTCATGCACAAGAGGTTTCACTAAGTCCTTGAAGAGAAGTATGAGTTCAAGGGGAGCTAACCATTGCATTAATTTAGCTCCATGGAGAAGAAAATTCAAGATAGATCAACTAAAGGCATATTCTATATGAGCATTCCGTTGTCATTGATCAAAAGGGAAGAATTAGTAGAGAAAGAGAAGTTATGATTGGAGAAAATAAAGAGAGACTAAAGAATGGCTAGGCATACAACAAGACTATTAAGCTATATTATTGGGATGATGGAGGCTAAAGACACAAGAAGTAAAAATCATAAACACTCCATCAAAATATAGTTCAAAACATGCATGACAAGACAATTGACAAATGATGCATGGCAACATTTTGAAAGATAAGATATGTGGGAATGGTGACAACATAGTCATCAAAGGCATAAGAAGTATGACACATTGAGAATGATATGATAATAGTAGACTACATACTAGAAAGTTACCTTATAATGAAGTGAAGGAGAATTGATGTCAAGATGAGAGAGAGCCTAGAAGGTTTGAGACAATGAAAGAAGAAAGAAACCATGATGAAGATGCTATGGGTAAGAAAATAGGATTAAGGATCACAAAGCTCTGCCTTTTTACCATGAAGAAGATCGTGATAAAGATGTTTGAAAGACTAAAACTTGATGAGAGAAATTTACAAAAACTTGACAGGAGGATGAGAATGATCCAAAGTAGTCCTTGCCTAAAGAGTATGATAGAAAACACAAGCATGTATTGGGGAAAGAAAAATAAATGGATAGTAGCAATTTGGATGGTTATGATGGTTATACTTATGTTCAAGTCCCTATTGATGTAATGATGTCATAGAAGACAGTGGATAGAGGTATAATGCATATCCCTTTACCATTAATGAAAAGGGGGAAGAATTATAGAAAGGTTGAAAGATATAGCCCCATGGAAGAGAAAAATTAGAGATAGATGAAGATTTCTTACCATTGATGTCAAAAGAAAAGTTTAGAAAGAGAGAATTATACAATGGAAGAATGATGCCATTAATGTCAAGTGGAAGTATGACAGATAAGAGAAGATTCCTTGTGAAGAGTTGAAAGCATGTTCCATTTTGTAAAGATGCTTAGTGAATTTTGGATAGAAGAATAAGCTCCTAATGCATTAAACCTGAGAAGATCATCCAAATTATCTATTTGGACAGCTATAGAGGAAGCATATCACCTAATAAACAAAGAGACAAAGGAGGAGAATTAGAGCAAAGGGAATCCTGAGAAAGGGGGAGCCTTACAAATAGGGGGAGCATCATTGAAAAGAGAGAGAATCACATCATGAAGGAGAGATGTATGTTACATCCCTTTTCCATTGATGTCAAAGGGGGAGAGATAGAGTAAGGGGGAGAAATGCAAAAGAAGAGAATTATGTTTGTGTTGCCATTAATGACAAAGGGGGAGATTGTTGGAAGTGTTGTCATTGATTTCAAAGGTGCATACACATGTTGTCATTGATGTCAAGAAGGTACATGAACAAGAATTTAATTATCCTTAATGTCAAAGACTGAGATTGTTGGCAAGATTGATGTCAAGAGTTCATTGTGGAGTTTGTTGGAATATGTTGTCATTCATGTAAAAGGCATGGAGTTATAATTTGAGTCACTGATGTCAAGGAAGAATGGCCCAGTACAATAAGAGTTAACCGTTTCACTTTCCCATTGAATAGAAAAGCAAACAAGAGTGTATCTGTTACACGTTACTGTTGGAGAGATTGTATGTTTAAATTAAAGATTTAAACATTGGAGAAATGGTTTTTATGGGCTGACCCATATGATACTCTTGGTGATAAAGAAACATGAGATTTAGATTTGAACTTATATCTCCAAGAGGCCGACTCCCTTGAAGACAAGACAAGACATGTCGATAAACAAGACTAGTTTCATTCCAAATATACTATTCTATGATACTAAGTGCAACGATCAAGATTGCATAGTACGTTTTACTTGTGAAGACTAGAGATTTTCTAAGTGTTATGTTTCACATGAAGGAACAATAGTTTAAGTGGTGATATATCAACAACTTCAAGGAATATGTCTTGCATAGTTAAGGCAGTGTCTTTGTCAAAGAAGGAACAACAATAAGTAACTTGTAAATGGTGTGATTTTCTTAAGAGGAAATTAACAATTTGCTAAAGGACGAATTGTGAGTAAAGACAAAAGTATATAAGACAAAAGTCACAAAGGATGAATTGTGAGTAAAGACAAAAGCATATAAGATAAAAGTTACAAAGGATGAATTGTGAGTAAAGACAAAAGCATATAAGACAAAAGTCACAAAGGACGAATTGTGAGTAAAGACAAATCAGCTAGAGACATATTATAAAGAGACATATCCATCCACAAAAGACATATCTATTGAAAAGGTATAAGAGGTAAATGATAGGAACATTTGAAGGCAAGTGTGTAATAGATATTATGAGAATAAGAGCATAATGAAAAGAAAGTAAAGGGCAAAAATATGAAGTGTAACTTAGATTTATTTTGAGTGCATATGCAACCCATGTATGAATGATAAATACAAATATATATGATGAATATATGTGAAGATTAGAATCATAAATCTATGTGAAAATATTGACATGATAATGATTAGTTTTTGTGAAATGAATTAGTACATGATTAGATCAAATTTATGAAAGAGAAGTGTGTATGATTTATAGAAGATTTGTGAAGGAGTGGAAATATATGAGTGTGAACTTGATTTGAAAAGGAAAGACTTACATCATACAAAATCAGAGGTAGTGATCAAATTTGTGATTGGATAAGAATTGTGTTTGGATCATATTTGAGAAAGAAGGATATTGTATGAGTTGTGATAATATTTAGAAGGATAGTATGTGGGTTGATATTAAACTTAAGAAGGAAGGGAAGTTGTGATTGGATCAGATTTGGGAGAAGGAGTTAATCATATCAGCCATATAATAATTAACAGGTTGAAGCCTATCAAATAGAGGTTAGAGCCTCTTTCTAGGTTGGAGCTCAGTTTGTGTGGAGATTGGAGTCTCTAGTAGGTTGGTGCCTTTGATTCTGTAAGTGGGGATTGGTGTCTTCTGTGGGTTGGTGCTCACAATAAAATATTTGTATGTAAAGTAGGTTGGAGCCTACAAGAAGAATAAGAAGATCAATATATAATATATAAGCAATATTTTACCATGGTTTTCTCCCATAAAGGCTTCCACGTAAAATCATGTGTTGTCTCTTTGTGTTCTCAATTGCTAGATCTTGCATATGTATAGTTGATGTGATTGATTAAGTTTGGAAAAGTAAAAGTTTGTTTGATACTGATTCTCCCCCCCCTCAGTATCACCATGTGCTCATCATTCCTAGGGTCCCATTTCTAGATATTTTCTTTAGATATCTCATTCTTGAGCCCCTCCTTGGTCCTAGCTTGTGTCTTGTTCAAGGTGCAGTCCCTTAGCCAATGTCCAAGCTTCTTACATCTATGGTACCCCATAGGATATTTTTACACCACCAAAGGCTACTTCCAAACTCCCAACTTTGAGGATAAGGAAATTTGTGATGGGAGTCATAGAGACATCCATATAGATACAAATCCTTGCAAACACCATCCTTTTCTTGGTTCTAGTTCCTTTCACTATGTTATCTACCTATTGTTTACACATATTTCTATGCACCTACCACTTATCTCCATTCTTATGTTCACACACCCTTATACATTCATTCTATCTACTTATCTATCACTCCTATACTTGCACTTATTTCTGTGCACATGCTATCTACTATGATCTAGCCTCTTGGCTATCCTTGGACTATTTCATAATTGTGGGGTTGTCTTCGTAGTTGTGGACTTGTTCTACCTAAATTTGAATTTAAAAATTCAAATGTTACCTACTTCCCACCTTTACTTTTTTTGCCTAGGGCTGACCAAACATAAATTTGCACTATATGTTACTATGTCCTTGTTTTAAAGGCATTTAATACACTCATTCTAATGATCCAATGACTTGCGATATAAATTCAATTTTCATTTTCTTTACACACATTAACTGGTGCACTAAATAATTTATTTCCACACAATCACTTTAGAAGCATTTACATGACTACAAATTATTATATTTGTTCATTGTTAAAATTTTGGGATGGATCTAGGTGAGGGCTCCTTATGATGCAATAATAATTCTTTAAGGTATTTTTAAATACTACCAAGTCCCTAAACATTTAATAAACATAGAGAAGAAACCAAGATTGATTAGGAAAATTAAGAACATAAGTCTACTGATTATATGGGACAAGTTTGCAAGAACATGACAAGTTCACTATCATAAATTCATTCCTGATAGCTATATTTGTCCCTGCATAGAGTCAATAGAAAATTTGGATCCCAAGGTGATCACTAGTCTATCATCTATTGTTCTTGATCGCAAGGCTTACAAAATCCAAATCATCACTAGTCTTTGTCCACTCATTGATTATCTTGAAATAAGTATATTTCTTTTTATTTACATTCCTAGCCTTTTCAATTACTAAGTTCAATTCAACTCAATCCTCATAATCAATTAGTCTAAATTAATTATATTTTAACATATGTATTTTATTAGATTATCACAAACTAACTCTAAGAAAATCTTATTTTAGTTTACACTTTATATGACTTCTGTTTAAAAAAATGTGGAGCTAACATAAGTGATGCAAAGCACCTTCAATAAAGACTTCTTCCATGTTCCATTAACTTTTAGTTCTCTGCTAAGTTTTTTTAGGATTTTGTTTTAGTAAAAATAATAATTTGTTCAACTACTATGTTTTTGTTGGGGAATAAGTGAACAATTATTAACTAATTTCTATTTTTGGATTACAAGGTTAAAAATAGAGGTAAATGAATGATTTTGGGATTAGTGGTTAGTTTTTAGAAATTGGGAATTATATTGGATAGATTAGAGACTTGGTAAAAGCTTCAGTTTCCAAAAAATAAGAGGACATTTACTGCATTATTGGATGGTTCTTACAATGGTTTTTCCTCTATATATTTTTATTGTGTACTACTTGAGGATGTATATTGTTGTGCTACATGTTTTTGATAAATATATAAAATCTTCTATTTTATTTGTTTTGTCACTTGTGTTATCTTTTTGTCTATCTATGATATAAAATATTCTATAGGTAAGGAATAAGGAATGCTTGCATTAGTTTGGTATCAGAGCATCATGGCCCAAAAGGGATTGCATTTGAATTAGGAAGGAATAGGTAAGAGGAATGCAAGACAGAGGGGAAACATAGCTAATAAATTACTCAGAAGTTTAGAGGCACTTTAGGCTAGGTTACTTCATGAGGATTCAAAGGAAGAACTAGAAGTTCAAAGGAGTTGAGTTGGAGCCATAGATCCCATGGAAAGTATTTTGAAGCTGTAGCCAAAAAAATAACTAGGGTTAAGGTTAAAGTCCTTGATTTTAAAGCTAAACTAAATCTAGAAGTGTTCATGGATTGGATTCAAGAGTTAGAGAAACACTATGAGGTGGAAGGAATTGAGGAAATTGATCCATAAAGGGTTGAGCTTACAACATTAAAAATGAAGTCGCATACTACTCTCTAGTGGGATAATCTTCATAATGTTAGAAGAAGACAAGGGAAAGAAAAAATATAAATGTGGCCAAAGATGCTAAAACACTTGAAAGCTAAGTTCATTCCCTTAGATTATCAACTAAAACTTTTCAAGGAATTTCAAAATCTTAAATATAAGGAGTCAGCAATACAAGTTTATATTGAAGAATTTTTAAGTCTACAAATCAAGACTAATTTGCAAGAAGATGATGAGAATGCAATAGCAAGATACATCAATGGGCTTAGATTTGAACTCTAATATGAGTTAGCATGGTTATAATAAATCTCCCCATCCCATAATTCTTTAATAGTTTTGTAGGGTCTGGTTGTATTATTAACCAAATTCTCCCCACGTAGTAATTTACACTATTTAAGTTTGCTAATTTTGTTGTGATCATCTAGAGTCAAAGACCAATCAAAGATTTAAAAAAATTAGATATTCTTCCTATGTTGTAGCTCTTAGGTAGCACACTCACTCCCTTCTCTACCCCCACCTTAACTTAACTTGAAATTGCACACCACCAATCTAAGTTTTTAATTCATATCTAAGAAAAATTCTAAAATAATCAAATACGAACAAATAAATATTTGAGCTCTAGTCTTTCCATGCTTTTGGGCAATTTATTGAATAAAGGGTTTATTCATCATAACATTAGAACCCCACAGAGTATTTAGAGCTCCCAAATGAGACCATTAACTCACATGAATGTTATGTTTGTTGCAATAATCTCTCAACTTCTTTTGCTCCCATATTGGACGCATCTCTGTCTATTTTTCCATACCATAATCATAAGATAACTAATGCAATTCAATACAATCAAATTACTAGACCAGGTAATGTTTGTGACTCAAGAAAAGTCTTGGTGAAATAGACTAGAAAATGGGGAATCAAAGAGGCAAATTTGCTTTACGATCTGTTAGCTACTTTTGACTTATAAAAACTAAGGTGATATAGAATCTCTCTAGTACGGTTTTGGTGAGAAAATTAGATTCTATCAATGTGGTATGAACATAATAGTCATCTATACATACACATGATTGTGTCCAATAAAATATTTATATTTATGAAAGATATAATTATTCTATTCTAGTTTAATTTTAAGGTTTAATTTATAATATTTCTTCTTTATTTTTTACATTACTCTTTGTGTTTTCATTAGCATCTCTTGGATATTTATATTTTGTTACATCTACAATCTGATTATCTTTTTCTTTTATCTCAATGGTGAATTATGGAGTGTGATCTAAAACATCAACACAAAAAAATTACATAATTTTTCTAGAAGTTTTTACTCAATCTTATGGACTATGAAAACCTCAAATACACTAAAGATATAATTAGTTAATTCTAGTTAATATCGCATCCTTCAATAGTTGAAATAGGGACATGATTAACTATAGACCAAGAGGAACATCTATAGAACTTCTAAAGAAAATAGAAACTATAGATAAAATGAATCCATACAACTTTGTTGCATTGCCAAATATCAATGTATTAGCTAATAGAGAAGGAAGAGTTGACTAGTATAGATAACTTATTGAGTTTGTCCCTAAATAGTCAATGGGAAATTTTTATTGAACACGTTGGGAACAAGTTACAAAATAATAATGAATGCACATATCCCTTTGGTAAAATAAAAAACAATCTTCTAAAAACAACTTTAGACCTTCTTAGTTTATTCATATTTTACTTTGTTTCAAATGTTAGGATTTGTACATTAGCAAAATGAATATTGTGTAATAGAATGTTGATGAAGAAAATTGTAGGTTGAAATACACAATGTGTATTTCAACCAACACAGGCACTTGTTTCTTACAAATGTTACTGATAATTTAAATTACAAATTAACTGCATTTACTACTATAAACAACTTATTTTTAAATCATTCAAAAATTAAGATGCAAATTAATTTTTAAATTAAACTATCAGTAACACTTGTAATAAATTTCTAAGATGTCTTCTAAATTTTATACCTTCTTATTTGATTTGTATTTTGCTTTGTCTCAAATGTTAGGATTCATGCATTTGTAAAATGAATATTGTGTAATAAAATGTTGATGAAAAAAATTGTAGGTTGAAATCCATAATATGTATTTCAACCTGCTCATGTACACATTTCTTACAAGTATTAATGATAGTTTAAATTGTAAATTAAATGCATTTCCTACTATAAACAACTTATTTTTAAATCATTCAAAAATTCAATATGAAATTAATTTGCAAATTAAATTGTCATTAACACTTACAAAATAAATTTAAAGATGTTTTTCAAATTTTAGACCTTAGTTGATTCGTATTTTGCTTTGTTTCAGATGTTAGGATTCATACATTGGCAAAATGAATATTGTGTAACAAAATGTTGATGAAGAAAATTGTAGGTTGAAATACATAATGTGTATTTCAACTAACACATGCACCCATTTATTACAAGTTCTTACATGTGTTAATGACAGTGTAAATTACAAATTAATTGCACTTCTTAATATAAACAACTCATTTTTAAATCATTGAAAAAATCAATATACAAATTAATTTGTAAATTAAACTATCACTAACACTTGTAATAAAAATCTAAGATGTCTTTCAAATTTTATACCTTAGATGATAATTATTTTGCTTTATCTCAAATGTTAGGATTCACACATTGATAAAACAAATATTTTATAAATGAAATGTTAATGAAAAAAAGTATTTCAACCTGCACATGCACTCATCTTACAAGTGTTCGTGACAGTGTAAATTGCAAATTAATTGCACTTCTTACTATAAACAACTCATTTTTAAATCATTCAAAAAATCAATATGCAAATTAATTTGTAAATTAAGCTATCACTAATACTTGTAATAAAAATCTAAGATGTCTTTCAAATTTTATACCTTCTTAGTTGATAATTATCATGCTTTATCTCAAATGTTAGGATTCATACATTGATAAAACAAATATTTTGTAAATGAAATGTTAATGAAAAAAAGTATTTCAACTTGCACATGCACTCATTTCTTACAAGTGTTTTTGATTAATATGGTCAAATAAGTTTTGAAGGGGACCCTGAAACCCTTTACAAAAGGAAGCAAACAAAAATAGTAAGCCAACCAACAGCCAACTGAAAGCTACTAGAACAACATAAACAAAGAAAACATAGAAAAAAAGAGAACAGACCAAGCTAAACTAATTCATCTTCTTTAGGGTCTCTGCTGCCTCTATTTATTTTTCATAAAATGTTTCATGCATCTTGGAAAAGTTGACCAATTCCTTCTTTTCAGCTTCAAACTATTTTTTCTTACTCCCCCTTGTGTGGGTAGAGGGTCCACCTGAGTCCTTTGTAGCCACCTATTTACCAGTACCTTTAGTATTCTCTTCTTTGTCCTGTATTCCCAAGCCTTCGACATTGAAGATATCCTCAACTCTAAAATCTTTAAATTTCTCTTTCTTCAATTCTTTCAACTTATCGGTCAACATCTTCATCCCATTGAGACTATTATGAATAGTAAGTTTACTGATGTGCATTATCTTATCAAGATTTCTATTCACCTCCATGAGTTTCTCCTCCAGATACTGAACTCTGGTATTAAACTCTTCCCTCATCCTGCCCAGTTCCTGATCAATCTCCTCCATTTTTAGAATTGCTTCCTAGTTTTTGAAGATCAGAGTATCCTGTTTAGCAATGATGTTATTTCCTCTCCCCAAGCTTTCCTGCATCAATTATAATTTTGTATTGATCCTATTGATCTCAAGGAAAAACCATTTTGTCATCTTATGCTAAGAATTAATAGCGTTCTTTACCAAATCAAACACTTCCTCAATCTGGTCTCTGTTCTTCGCCTGGGCTAGCATATTATCAAAATTAGGAGGAAGGTTGATCGAAGGGTCATGGATCTCAAGAAAATTCAAGCCAACTCTAGGTTCAGGGATTTGCATAGTTTTGCCCCGGGTTTCCAACCCGCTTTCAACTCCCTTCTCACTCGGCTTTTCCTGTTTCCCGTATTTCGAGTTGGTCCCCTGCTTCTGGGAGATATTAACATTGCCAGGAGTAGCCCACTCTTCATCACTATCTTTCTCCAAAAATTTTTTACCCTTCTTTGCTGGAGTGGGGATTTTCCTTCTCACTAGCGTAGCCCTCTTGCCAGTAACCTCTTTGATAGAGGTATCAAAGTCATCTCCAGTGTTGGACCTGTCAAACCAAGATATGTTAACTTCCCGTTTCTGAGTTCTCCTCCTCTTCTTGGTAGACTCCACTTCACTTTCATCCTCTTCTTCTTCCATTCTCCACTCTTCATCATCCATGTGGGATTCATCCTCACTCGACTCCACACACCCCTTCTTTTTACCACTGTGTTTTTCCTTAGGCCCTTTTTTGGAGTGTTAATTTTCATATGTTCCATGATCAACAGAATGAGACTTTCATGCAAAATAGGCAGCTTAGGGTTTTTGCTATTTTCTTTAATGCCATAATCCAGAGAGGAAAGCAAGTAGAAGGGGATAGAAACAAACATACCGTGGTAGAAATGGTTGAGTAGATTCAAATGGTTGTTGTAAACAACAATGTACCTCCCGTTTAGCGTAATATATCTCATAATCACTTCAGCCACCTTGGCCCATATGGGTTTGATTGAGAGGCAGTTATACCCTCCTGACTGCATCTTAACCAACTTATCCCTTTCACTGCCTTTAAAGAAGTTGTTTAGGGCTTCTTTGCTATACTTCCACTCATGGAAGAACTTCCCTCTAGTCGATAGCCCAGAAATAGAGGCTATAAGGTCTTCCATGATGGCTAACTCCCATCCATACGCAAAGACTTTCTTATTCTTGTAGCTTTTCACAATCAACGTTGTAGCATTAGGGTTAGCTCCATGTAATTTCTCCATATAGGGAGTTAACCCCCCTTCCTCCAGTATTTTCCAGACCTTCTATTTCTGATGGGTCTCCTCACAAGATGATAATTCAACTTTGTTCCTATCACCACCCATACTAAAACTTAGATCTCTATAAAACCCACAATCAGTGTAGAGCAAAATGAAGACAAGAATGCAACGAAGCCTATGCTAGAAAATCTTGCCGTTCTTCCTACCCATAATCCATGTGAATAGACTTTGCTAGAGCAGAATGGCCTTCAGACCCTTCGAGAACATGATGATCTCTTCATTAGATAGCGCACTTTGTACCATTCTTTCCATCATTAATAATGAACTCCTTTGCCTTGCTCAAGATTTTTTCCATTTCATCCCATATGCACTTTGATTGGCTATTAACCCCCAGGTTGGAAAAAATATTTGCCACCTTGTTACCTTTGCAGAAAATGTGTGATATGTGGGTTGCTTCAAAGGTTCCCAATATCATAATTGCATCTTCAATTAGGGTCGCTATAGA
Source organism: Cunninghamia lanceolata (assembly GCA_027924645.1). Lineage (NCBI taxonomy): Eukaryota > Viridiplantae > Streptophyta > Pinopsida > Cupressales > Cupressaceae > Cunninghamia > Cunninghamia lanceolata. The sequence continues at coordinate 24,448,129 of BSBN01000582.1, forward strand.
CCAACTAGGTTTGGTGGTATTCTCGAGGCAGTTTATAATGTTATTAGAGTCCCCCTCCACCCAAACTTTTCTATATCCCTTAGCTTGAGCCAGAGCTATAGTGTGATAGGCCATCACAACTTTGACAAAGTGGTTTGTCTGGGTACCCAGAGGGAGTGCCACCGCTGCAAGGAACCTACCAAGATCATCTCTCATCACTCCCCCACTATTTGCAGCTCTAGGATTCCCTTTTGTTGCCCCATCAAAGTTAATTTTGATCCACCCTTTCGAAGGTAGTTTCCAAACCACTTCTCCCCTAGGATGTTTCATTCTTTTAAATGGTATGGAAATGTCAACATTGATGTCCCAATTCTTAGAGATATCATACTCCACCTGAGAAACCTCTATTTTTTTTCCATGAGCTAACTGTTCTTTAATCCTGACTTTAAAATTCTCCTTGGTGCTCCTGACTACCTTGAAAAATAGGTTTTCTAGAACTAGGCTACTGTCCCTAAAAACTCTATTATTCCTCTCCTTCCAAAGGCTCCAGGCAATGTGAGGGACAATTAGGGACCAAAGAAAGCCGAGGGATGGATTAGACACATGGCAAGTCCATTAAGAGACCAACTCCTTGGAAGAATTAGGGAAGGTCCAGCTTAGGTTTCACAAAGAAAGAACCATATTCCAGACCTCCAGAGAGTAAGGGCAGGCAAGGAGCAAATGAAAGGAATCTTCTAAGTTCTAAAGGCATAAGGAGCATCTGTTAACCAATGAGAAACCCCTCTTGTATAGGTTGTCTAACATAAGCACCCTATCCTGAGCCAACAACCAAAAGAAGATATTAACTTTAGGAATAAGTTTGTCATCCCACAATCTAGCCCAAAAGGGAGGGACATCCACCTTTGGGATAAGCCCTTTGAAAACTGAAGCAACAACATATTGCCTAGAGGAGGTGGCCTGCCAAATGAGTTGGTCCTCTTTCCAGTCAAGAGGGCTATGGAAGAGATTTACCTTGGCTTGGAATTCCTCCATGCGCCTATCAATAGTCAGGAAGTTCTTCCATTTGTCTTAAAAAATGTAGTCCATAACCTTCAGACCATAGGTGGAAGAGCAGACTTCTTTGAAAGGACTCACCCATTCCTGTTGACTGAGAGAGGAGTTTTCAAATCATAAATCCTTCTAGAAGTCCACCTTGCTACCATCCCCAATCATCCATCTAGAACCATTCTTAATAATTTCTCTAGCCTGTAAAAAGTTTTTCCAGATTTCAAAACCTTTCGGCTGATTAGGATAGTCCAACGCTTCCCTAAAGTTATTAAAATCTCTCAAATATTTATTCTTCACAATTTCTGTCCATTCTTTCTTCTCATTCATCAAGCACCAAGCGTTGGCCACCAAGAGGACAGAGTTGAAGTCTTTTAGCTTTCTCAGGTTGAGACCCCCAAAGTTTTTAGGCTTGCAAACCGAGTCCCAGGCGACTAACGAGATTCTTTTCTTCTCCTCCATTCCCGACCATAGGAATATTTTTTGGATTTGTTTGATTCTATCTCTGACTTTAGCAGGAACTTTGAACAGAAACATGGAATAAATAGGTAGGTTTTGAAGGGAGGCTTTAATCAATTGAATCTTGCTCGCCTAACTAAGGATCGCTCCCTTCCAACTAGCAAATTTGGATTGGAATTTGTCAACCATACCATGCCAAAAGGAATCAGGAATCCTTTTTTCATATAGAGGAAGCCCAAGATAGATGGAGGGTAAGGATTCAACTTTACACTGCAAGATACAAGCTATCTTTAGCTATCTGGAATTTGAGGTATTGAAAAAGAAAATTGAACTTATAGGAAGGCTGATCTTCTGACCCGAAGCCACTTCATAATTTTGTAGAATACTCCTCACCTTTCAGGCTTCCCTGACAGAGGCCTCACCTATAATGATAGTGTCATCCACAAATTGTTGGTGAGAACAAGAGGGTCCCAGCGAAGAAGGGCATAACCCTTTGAACCGTCCTTTAAGAACCTCTTTCTAAATATTTCTGCCCAGGACTTCCACCATGATAACAAACAGGAAAGGCGAGATCGGATACCCTTGCCTCAACCATCTTGAACTAACAAAGAATCCCGAAGGAGAACCATTAATGAGACTAGAAAAATCAGGAGAAAGGATAAGTTGCCAGAAAAGCTCAAGGGATTTCTCATTGAAACCAAACTTCTTCAAAACATTGATTAGAAAGTTCTAGTCAACTCTATCGTAAGCTTTCATGAGGTCAAGCTTTAGAAGGAAGCCCTCGTTTTTGTTCTTACCCAGAGAGTGAATATTCTCCTGAACTGAAATAATGGAGTCAAGGATTTATCTTCCAGGAACAAAACCACTCTGCTGCACAGAAATCATGTTTGGGAGAAGGACTTGGAGCCTGCAAGCCACCACCTTCGAGATAATCTTAAAGATCAAATTACGCAAACTGATGGGATGGAAATCTACAAAGGTGTTAGCACCAATCTTTGGGATGAGGACAAGAAAAGTGGAATTTAATTTTTTAAGCAGTCTTTTGCTTCCAAAAAAAATCTTTAGTGGCATTACAAGTGTCTTTGGCCACAATCTCCCAGAAGGTTTGGAAAAAGAAGTGGGGGAAACCGTCAGGACCAGGAGCCTTAGTATCTTCAAAAGAAAAGACACCACCTTTGATTTCTTCCTTTGAAGGGATTTTGGTAATCATCTTGTTATTGACGTCGTTCACTGCTTTGGGTATAACTTGTAGCAAAGTGTTTTCCATATTTTGATCCAGAGGCCCTTCCTTATTGAGTAAAGAAGAGAAAAGAGCATAGATTCCTTTTGAATTTCATCTTCATCCAAGATAGACCTACCATTCAAAGAGATTTCCTTGATTTGATTCACCACTTTGTTCTTCAAAGTAGTCATATGAAAGAATTTAGAGTTGCGATCCCCACTCTTGAGCCAGATAGCTCTAGATCTTTGTTTCCAGAAATCTTCCTCCTTAGAAACAACCTTGTGGAGGGCATTGAGGAGGTCAATCTCTTCTTCCCTAGTTTTTTGAGTCATACCGACTTTCTAAATTTTGCCCTGGATCCTATTCAGCTCTCCTTCTCCTTACAGATCTAACCAAAGGAGGATCTATTCCATTTTTACACATTGATCTTGACATTATGCAATTTTTTGGCCAACCTATACATGGCAGTACCTTCCACTTCTATGTTCCACCACTCTCTGATCTTCTCTTTCAGCTCTGGGTGATGCAACCACATCCTTTCAAATCTAAAGGGAAACCTTTTCTGCTTACCCCTTTTGTCCGCCATGAGAACAATCAGGAAGTGATCAGACCCTAATCTGGTGAGAGCAGATAGGGAGCAAGAGTAAGATTCAAACTAGTCCATAGAAATGAGGGACCTGTCTAATCTCACTTGGATGAGAATATCACCTATTCTTTGATTAGACCAAGTGAACTTGGCTCCCTTAAGATCCAGATCTAGTAACGCTTCATCATTCACAAAATCCATTAGATCCATTCTGGAATCTAGGGGAGCTTGAGATCCACCCATTTTCTCGTCGTCTCTAAGGGATGAATTGAAATCTCACATGACAAGCCATTTAGACTTGGGGAACATCCTTCTGAAGGCTCCAAGTCTTTGCCAAAGTTTCTTCCTGGCATTCTTGTTATTAGGGGCATAAATGTTAGAGACAATCCAGGATGAGTCATCTCTCTTATGAACAAACTTGGTCACCACCTGGTTAGACTCCGCCAAAATGGGATAACCAGTAACTGATTTAGGGTTCCAAAGAGTGACCACCCCTCTAGAGGTGCCCTCAAAGTTACTTCCTTGAAGGTCACACTCAACAAAGAATCTATTCTTGATTAAGTGAAGTTTTTCCATCTACATCTTAGTTTCTTGAATAAGCAGAATATCCGGCTTAAGATCCTAGATTAGGTTAGATAGGAGGTCATGTTTGTGACTATTATTTAACCCCCTTATATTCCATGATAGGATCTTCATGATAAAAGAGAGTTTGTGCTCTTAGAGCACAGGTCCATGAGGGTTTTTTTCATCCCTCCTACAATCTCCTTCTTGCCGTCTCTTTCTCTAATAGCACTAGCCGAAGGTCTCCTTGGTCTTCTTTTCTCTGATCCAAAGTCACCCTTGGAAGAGCTTCTAGTTGCTACTCCGCACTGAGGGGGGTAGTAGGTTTTTTCTTCTTTCTTCCCTTGACCTCTTCAAATGGCATTTCCTCCATAGAAATATCCTTGATTAACTCCAAAATCTGTCTAGGAAAACAGGGGAGAACCCCCTCACCCTGGAGGGATTGGGGGTCACCATCATTAGAAATGATCATGGCACAACTTAGAGTTTCCAGCGCTATATCAAGAGATTCCTCGTTCTTGGGAACAAACGGAATCATCACCATTGTCTCTTGGGATAAAACAACCACAGGTTCATCCTTGAGAGGAACTTCCTCATTTTTTGCTCCCTCTTTTTAGCTTTGGGATTTCCCTTGGTCATTTTCTTGCTTTTCCTTCCATACCTTTTGGTTTGTCCTCACTTTCTTTGAAGGACAATTTTTTGCCCAGTGCCCTATCTTTTTGTAGAGAAAACACACAAAAGGGATAGATTCAAACTCTATAGCCTGCTCCCAAACACCAAGTTTAGATTTAATCTTGATGGAGGAGGGCAGACTAGTAGTTTGATTCACCATAATACATATTCTAGCATAAACTAGCCTTTTCCTCGACATAGTGACTGGGTCAACCATAAGCAAGCTACCAAAAGTGCTAGCTAAGCCCTTACAGACTTCTTCATCCTAGAATTCCATAGGCAAACCTAGGAATCTGACCCAAACTAGGGCTACATTGAAGGACATTTTGGCTGCATCAAAGCCTAGTTCCCACTTCCTTAAAGCCAAAGTTGAGTTCCCAATGACCCAAGAACCTTCAGCCACAGTGCAAAGTAGATCTTCCTCACAAGAGAAGGTAAAGGAGAAGAACCCCTTATGTAAAGCAGCTATGTCCACTTGGCCTTTCAGAGCCCATTTCTGGTGTGCCCATGATCTCAAGATTTCAATATTAGGTTTGGGACCCAAAAACTTACCTACCAACGATAAACCCATACAAGAAATACCAAAGTCCACAACACTATCAGGAACTGATAAAGAAAACTCACTTGAACCTAGTTCAGAGGAGCACACCAAAGGTGGGGCTGAGCTTTTCCCTTTAGGTAGAGACCCAAAAAGAGACTTCCATGGATTAGAGAAGTCTGAAGAGGGTTTGGCTGGCAAAGCCTCATCCACCTTAGCCACCTTAGGGGACACCACCCCTGATGTACCTCCAGGGTCGGGAGGTCGAATCTCTACTTCCAAGGAGGACAAACAAGCCTCAAAAGCACCAAAAGATCCATCGTTAGTTAGGCCCTCCTCGGAACCTTCTCCTTCCACTTCTCTACCACCAACAGTCAGGCTACCGTTAGCAAGATTGCCAGAAACCAACATTGCGCCTTCCATGGGCTGATCAGAAAGAAAATCCTTCCCTACAAGTGTTAGTGATAGTTTAAATTGCAAATTAATTACATTTCTTGCTATAAAAAAATCATTTTTAAATAATTCAAAATTTTAGTATGCAAATTAATTTCCAAATTAAACTGTCGCTAACACTCAAGTAATAGATTTCTATGATGTCTCTCAAATTTTAGACCTTCTTAGTTGATTTGTATTTTTCTATCTCAAATGTTAGGATTCATACATTGGCAAAACAAATATTTTATAATTGAATTTTGATGAAGAAAATTGTAGGTTGAAATTCACAGTGTATTTCAACCTACACATGAACCGACTTCTTACAAGTGAGAGTGACAATTTAAATTGCAAATTAATTGCATTTCCTAATATAAACAACTCATTTTTAAATCATTCAAAAGTTCAATATGCAAATTAATTTCCAAATTAAACTATCACTAACACTTGTAATAAATTTCTAAGATGTCTTTCAAATTTTAGACCTTCTTAGTTGATTTTATTTTGATCTGTCTCAAATGTTAGGATTCATACATGTTGGCAAAACAAATATTGTATAATAGAATCTTGATAAAGAAAATTGTAGGTTGAAATACACAGTGTGTATTTCAACCTAATCAAGCACCCATTTATTATATATATGCATTTATTGAAAGAAAATATAATTAGTTCTTACTTAATTTGAATAGAGAGACAATGAAAATAAACTAGATATAAAACAATTTCAATAGAGTGATGACAATAAATAAGAGACATACCCTTGGAAAACCCTTTTTCAAGCCTTCAAAGCACACTCAGTTGTACTACAAGTTTTCAAACTAGTTACAATATACTCTTTGAGTTGCAGTGCTTCAATGGAGATCGACACTATGTATCTAGAGGAATTCTAACATCATAACCCTACTCATTTCAAAATTATTCATACTTTACTTTTTCAAACCATTTAACAGGATCAATTAGATTATTTGGGTGTAGAGGTGGGTGGGAACATACTTAAACTCAAAGAGTGAGATTGTACATAGTATTTGAAGATGAGAAAAGTTCAAGGACATAAAAACAATGAAAAACAAAGGAAAACACAATGTTATACCTTCAACCTTGAAGCCTCCTCACTCCTTGATAAGGTGGAAGGAGAAGCACCCTAATTCTCCTTAGCTTTACCCAACTAGACTATTCAAATGTGGATTGCTCTAAATTGCAACACAAAATCTAGCATTATATAGCTATGAAAATGAGGAATTTGGAGAGATTTTGACATGATAAACTTGCTCTAAAATTAGATGTGAAAATGGCTTGTGGAGGCTTGTATTTATAGGCAAATTTGGGAAGAGATTGATCCAACGATGGAGATTAAAAGTTGAGATCAATGGTGGAGGATAAAAGATGAGATCAAGGGCTAAGATCGCATCAACAACAATGGAGGGCTAGGACTAAAAATGAATTTAAAATTCATTTTTGGGGAAGGCTTTGCATTAAATATGATGAGGACACATGAGGAAATACAAAATTATTTCCTTGGGAGGATGTGGAATTTTTAATTCCATTTTATGTGGAGTTGTGAGAGACATGTGACACATGGGCATTTTTAGAATCCACATGTGTGAGCTTATGGTACGGAGAAGAGTTTAGCATGGAAATAAAAAAGTGAGGTGGAAGGGTCATGTGATCCATGGGAATATTTTGGAATTTTTAATTTGTGGGTTGTAGGAGAATGAGTTAATGATGCTTTGACCAAGTTAATCAGGGTGGTTAACTTAATTAATGTGGCTAGAAAAAATTAGTGAATGGATTAAACAGGGTTTAGGATTAATTAAATAATGATCTATTTAATTAATCCAGGTCTAGGGGCTAGGTAGACTATGGTAGCTAATTAAATATTGGTTATTTAATCAACTAGGCCAGGTGTAGGCTGATTAGTAGGGTAGATTAATTAGATAAGTGTGATTTACCTAATTATCAGGTTTAGGAAAGTGGACAAATTAACCAAATAAATATTTAGCATATTTATTTAATTAATTGGGATAGTGTTAGCAAGGTATGAGGCTGAATAAATTTAATTAATTTAGTTTTAAGGGAAATTTGATGAAGGATAGATGGATTACTCAGAGGCAAGGTAGGATAATTAATTAAATAAAAATTTAATTAATTAATTGGACAAGAAATTAGTGATGTGGATGATGGTCTAAGGGTGGTTGAAGGGTTAAGACATTTTTAGATGTCTACATTTACCCCTCTTTGACATGGCGTCATGACCTAATAGGGAGATGGCGTCAAGTGAAAGAATTATGCCCCACCTATTGAGAAGGAGTGAAATAGATGAGGGATACCCCCTTGAGAGGTCAGGTGAAAAAATAATTTTTTTGGGTGAACTCTCGAAAGGAAGAAATAGTGGTGAAAAATGGATAGAGGATGGAAAATTAGGTGGATAGAAAGAAAAATGGAGAAAAAAGGATAAATTTTGTGACCTAGGGAGAGAAAAAGGTGAATGGGAGTATGACATGGCGGCTATATATATCAAGTGTGGGCCCAAAGTGCCACATTTGTGTACTCTAAGCTTATTGGATGAGAGAAGAGGAGAAGGAGACATGGCGCATCCAACATTCCTGCAATTCTGACACCGATCCAAGAGGGTGTGTGATTATGATAGATCGATAGAGGTAGACCCACAGGTATGTTGGTCAACCCTAGCTTTGTGATTTTGGGTTTTGGGTAGTTTACGTGCTTGAGAAATGGCTAGTTAGGTAGAATGTTGCCATTGTGCAACTGCGTAGTTCCATTAGGGCGCAGATTAGCATGATCCTCTGGATCAACGCCATGGGTAAGGAGGAATTTCATATGGTTTAGTGCCATCCTTCCAAGTTTTAGCGTCATCGTCTCATTTAGCACGATGGGTAAAAAGGTTAATTTGAATGGTTTAGTGCCATCTGGGCAGGTTTTAGTGCTAACCTCTACTTTAGCACCATCCATTGGCACTTTAGTGCCATGTTCTCGTTTAGCACTATAGGGGTGGGTTTTAGTGCTAAGCTTTGGATTAGTGTGGGGGGTTTTGGGGGATTTTTAGGTTAAATGGTGGTTTAGTACCATGTGGGCATGGTTTAGTGCTAAGCTCTGGTTTAGCGCAAAAGGGTCAGGAATTAGCGCCATCTCTTAAAGTAGCACTATATGGGCAGGGATTAGCGCCATGTTTTGAATTGGTGCCATAAGGTTATGAATTAGCACCATAGCACTATTTTGAGAAAAGAGTTGATTTTAGTGATTTTTGGATCCAAATTATAGGCAAGATCTTGTAGTCATGAGAGCATTGGGTTCCATCAGTAATGGCATTGAGATCACAGTTTGATCATGAAGATCTACCTCGATTAGGGAGGATAGGGCTTCAGATAATGTCTGAGATGCCTTAGGTACGGGCTCATAGGGCGATGATGTCGGCCCTAATGGAGAGGTGGAGTGAGACATACTCTTTTTTACTTCCTACAGGGGAGATCACGATCACCCTAGAGGACGTATGGAGGATCCTTAGGATCCTCATACATGAAGAGTGAGTGATATATGATGTGTGATCGAGAGTAGTGGCTTTGGATAGGGTATTTGCACCTATTCATCAAGTATATGTCTAGGACCAACGGTAGATGTAGTATAGACAAACTCTGTTAGCTGGGGTAGATCAGTTTACACTATATGTGTGTGCATTGGTTGGAGGGATATTGATTCTGGGTCAGCGATTGTAAGGCTTTATGGTTGGCTGGGGGAGAGTGATCAAGGCTATGATCACTCGGGACGTGATGTTTGCATGGGGCCCATGCTTATTAGCCAAGTTGTATCATGAGATGCATCTGGTAGTCTATCATTTAGCTAGGGCTTTGGTGGTGGGAGTGACACTACTCCATGTATGGGCATGGGAGCATATCAAGATTACAAGGCCTGATTCTACCTATCATAGGGCTCAGTTTGAGGCATATGTGTTTCTATATAGGCCACATGTGGTACATACACAAATGGGACAATTGCGGTACTGGCGGCAATAACTCGATGACTTGGATATGATCATTTGGTGACCATAGATAGATGTGGAGGCATGGGTGGACGATGATATACATATGCCCTTTAGATTCTAGCCTTGATATCTGATGGGGCAAGGAGATCACACCATAGATAGGTACATCCCAACAAAACTTTCAACAGACATAAAAAAAACATAAAACGATATCAACACTTACTTTTATTTTAATGCTTTTCCATAATAAACTTAGAACAAATATATATATGCTAAAATCTTTACTTTTGTATTTTTTTTTACAGTGAGTTTAAATAATAAAACATTGGTGTATATATATATGTATATGTATATGTATTTCCCAACTATGCTATTTTAAGAGGTAATAATAAATAAATAAAACCCTTTCTCTTCTTATAATAACAAAGCTAACATAGGCATAATTCTCTTTTTTTAAACTAAATACATCTAATTTCATTTGCAAAGTTAAGAACACCATTTATTTCTTTTTTTTCACTAACAATAAACATTGTATAATTTTCCCTTTTCTTTCTTTTCCAAATAACTTATGCACATACAAAAATAGTGAGATCTAGGGAGAAAGAGAGGTATTTTCTTTCACACTAACTTCATCATTTTTCTAAAGGCACAATAATGTAAGTTCCCAACACACCCATTATATTGAAAATGAAACAAATATTATTACATAAGGAATGATTTACAACATAGGCTCAAAGGGAGAGATTAACTCTCATGACAACAACAATTTTTACAAAGCCCAAATAGGCCAAGGCAACCATAATGCCTTATTTTACAACTCAACACATAACACCATTGTTTCTCTTCCAAGCTCCAAAACCAAAAGTACTTTTCCAAGAACCACCAAAACCTACAAAAAATACAAGAAAGTTATCCAAGCCCATGGAGAGCTCACCTCCCAACCTTAGGCTTGCAAGCAAGCCACCCCCAAGCTAGGAGGCCATCCAAATAACCAGTTTCATACACAACACAAGGATTTGCAAACACACAAAAATACTCACATAAAGCACAATAACTCCCTCCCATGGATACATGCAAAACAAATCCATTAAGTATGGATTTAGTGGGTGAGAGAGTGGACATCTCTCTACTCAAGGGGAAACCACAATTAACTCAACCAAAAATATACTCAAATCTCAAGGCCTCTTGCCCTTATAAACTTATTACACCCAAAATATCTCAAAGGCACACTTGTCATAAACATATCATATAAACTTCTTAATAAGGCCCATGGCCACCAAATAACCTCAATAAGATGAAGGTTATCCCTAAGGAGGTTCACACCTCTCCCACCCTTTACAAGGTGAGCTATCTCATATGGAGAGCTCACCAAAACAACCCTAAAACCCATACAACACCAAAGAAAACTCAAAAACATAAACATATATTTTCACATGCATATAATAAGAAAAAAAAGATTAATGAAGGCTTGAATGCCATGAGAGATTACCTCTCAAGCTCCAAGCAATAGAAGGTGTTGATGAAGAGCTCAAAGAGCTTGCTCCCAAAATCCTTCCAAGAGTTTCCACCTCTCCAAGTCTAGCTCTCCTTCCCCAAAATCAATAATCAAATTCAAAAAGAAATGAACCAAAAAGAAGAACCCTTCCCTTCTCACAAAGAGGGAGATAAATAGGTTTTGTCTCACAATCCTTGATGGATGAGAAGGTGACACTTGTCACCTTTTGTCACCTTCTCTTTCATCCACACAACCCTCTCACAATCCCCTAAAGAATGAGGAAGTGACACTTGTCACCTTCCCATTCAACATGCTCCACACTCTCCCACAAATGATCTCACACATGTGTGAGAGTATTGGGAGAGGGGATCCCACAAGTGAGACCTCACAAGAATGATAAGGTGACATTTGTCACCTTCTCCTTCAACTATGCCACACTCTCCCACAAATGCTCTCACACATGTGTGAGAGTATAGGGGAGAGGTCTCACACACGTGAAGGCTTTGGAAGCTTCCAAAGCATTAAAAGATAAGGGTAACATTACCCAAGGTGAGTGGGGTTAGTGAAGGTGGGATGGTGACTTGCCACCCACCTTCCACATCTCTTAAAATTCGTCACTTTACTCAAGGGCCAAGTTAAGGTGACCATACAAGGGTTACACCATAAGTTATCATGCTAAAAATTTCCCTAGACCCTAGGGGTATGACCTAGGGTCATTAATTAACCATTATTAACACAAGGGGACTCATAAATTCACTTAAAAAGGGCTCATAAATATTTAGCACCAAAATTGTGCAAACCAAAACAATACAATATTACAACACTTCAAGGAGATTAAAATAAAAAGGTGAGACCTTACAAAAATATCATCAATTAAAAGACAACACAATACATCATTCTTAATCACAAATAACCTTAGTCCATCTCATGGACTAGGTTGGCTTAACATGGCTATTACATAGGGTTATTTATTTGACCTTCGATTTTCCATGGGCCATGGAATATACCTGTGCACTTACACAAACACGTTAATAACACAAGATATATATAGCCAAAGCGAAATGAATTACACACACACAAAATATTGCATAAGCAACAATATTCCCAAATATAACACATGCTAACATTTACATGATTCTCAAATCATTTGGATTTCACAAAATACAATCAAGATCATACACTGCATAAGATTTCATCAATTCAATCATCACTAAACATTTCAATTGCATCCAATTTAATATAGCATTAACATCATAGAATCAAGTGTAATCTAACATGCAAGCTATAACATCGTCATATCATAATCCATCTAACTAATCAAAGCATAAGATATAGTCGATGAAAGTCTAGATGACAGGATCAACAGTCCCCAAATGTCCACATGTCCATCATAAGGTCCATACGATAAGTATCATAAGCAAAAATAGAAGGTGAGATAAAGTAGGCCTCACAAAATCTCTATTTTCCTATGTTGAGAGAACACAGAACTCATTTGGAGGATTTTTAGGTTGACTGTGTAGATGAATTTGAAGTGAGAAGAAGAGATTGGTCAAGGTTAACCTTGGACCAAATGAGAATTTACAAGCTTGGTTGGGATCTTTGTAATGCCCCTCGCTTTTTTTTTTTGCTTGTGATAGATGTTATTTTCATATTTCCCATGACAGTTCGGGTATAGTTGATAGTTTTATATTGCACATTTACAGTTTCGAGACATTTGGACTTGTATGTTATGGTTTATGTTCTCCTTGATCTTGATGGACATATTTGATGATTATTGATTAACGTTATTCTAAGTTTAATGTGTTATTCGATCATGATTATGATGCATTACTGGTAATGGATGTAGTTATTTAATGATGTGTTTACATGAACGGAACAGTGTCGCATTACTCGTATCCGAGTACCCTGCTACACTGCGACTTCTGTTCATTATGTTTATGACTACATGTTTATATATATATGTGTGTGTGTGTGTGTGTGTGTGTGTGTGTGTGTGTGTGTGTGTGTGTACAACCTTGTTGTTTGTTGCAGGATGCAGGTATCAGGCATCGACTCCACCTGAACTACCAGGTCTGAGCGTGCCCTAGCCAATGGAGTTGTTGATTGGAGTTAGCATAAGGTTCCCTACTCAGTCAACATCCTCAAGAGGATGAGTTCTTAGTATTGTATCTTGTCGTCACCGTCATTCTCAGTATTGTACCCTATCATCACTGTCAGTTGGACTGTTTGTCGTTATCTTGTCATCATGTCCTGCAGTTTCACATGGGGTCAGGTATCATCCTGTAAGTTGGGTTTATCCAATTTAAAGTGTTGATTTAAGCATAGTTAGTACTTCATTAAAATAAGGTTAAATTTAAGCTTAAGTTAAATAAACATTTCTAGGGAAATTATGTGTTGTTTATTAATTATAAATGATTTAATTGTTGATAATTGGTAAAACTAATATGAAAATATTAAATAAATGAACAAATTAGATAAATGATTAAACGAAATAATAAATTACAAGTTGTTAGCGGATAAAATTAAAAAGAAAAAAAAATACATAAGTAAAGATGAATAAATAATTATAATTATGATAAAATCAATTGATAGTAATAAAGATAATATTTTAAGGTATAATAATGGGGTTGTCGCCTGGTTTTATGTATTCAGTATTTGGAGATGTGCAAATTTAATGTCATATGCCGTCAATTGCAAATTTGAGGATTGGGAATCCCTTGGTAAAGTGAAATTGTGGAATCTCACGAGAATGTGGGATGTTGGGGAGAGAGAGGCATGTCTCTTGCATTTACCCGAGGAGTGGATCCTTGTTTTGAGAAAGTGGGTTGTTGGGAAGAGAGGCAGGCCTTCTGCATTTAATTGAGGAGTTGAATCCTTGCTTGAAAAAGAGAGCAAAGGAATTGGTGGCGGGGAGTGGGAGAGATTTGTTTTGGAAAAAGTTTGTGCAGTAGGAATCGGATCAAAGGAGATTTCTGAAGCTTGGAAACTCTGGGTATGTAATTAGATTAATATTGGCATGGAAATTATGTTTTGCTTGGTAAATTGTAATGATTTTTAATATGTTTTCCTGAATACATTTCATCATCTTTGGTGATCTCTTTTCGCTCTATTCACACTATTACTCTGTCTTCTCAAAGTCTATAGAGTGATTTGATGATGTCAACACCAGATTTGTTAAGCTTGCCTGTGATATTTCCTTTTGAACCATTTGCATTCCCCCTAAATTTTGTGTTTGGGTAGGCTTGTCTAAATCATTTAATGTGGCTCATCCCTGCTCTTGTGAAGTTAATCGGCTAGTCTGAGACCTTTCTATTATCCATCTTTGCTCACTCTATACCCTTCACTCTTGGCGTGCTTGTCTAACTTTTGAGTGCAACCTTGCACCCGTGAGCCATCGACTGTAATAGTCTGTGGATGAGATTCTTGCCAGAGTCATTGCATTAAGCCCTTAAGTTTTCTCCCCATAAACTTGAATTGCAAGGGATAGTCACCCTAAACCACCGTTATCCACCGATTTGCTTTGTCACCTTTGAGATTCTGATGGAGACTGTGTCACTGGCAGATGACACCGTCGACCCCATTTTCCCATTAGACTAAGCAACCATTTGCTTGGTCACCTTTGAGATTCTGATGGAGACTGTGTCACTGGCAGATGACACTGTCGACCCCGTTATCCTATCAGTCTAAGTGACCACCCCCTTCCAGATTCTAATGTATGAAATACTTATCTTTGTTTTCCTAAGCTATAACCCTTACCCTCCTGTGCAAACAACGAAATAATTGATCATCTTCGACCCTACAGATAACCTATGGCATTCTCTTTAATACTGCAATCTCCCTAACCATCGACATACTGCATTATGGAAGCAAGTCATCGAGTGGCACCCTTGGCACTCTTAGTGAGTGATTAATGGTATCCATAATGTCTGATGCCTCCAGGATTCCTGCATCATTCCAAACAAAAAGAAAATTATACATTGGAGGATAAACGTCACCCTGAATCTGAGTCGATTCCCATCTTATTGTTGCTCCACCCATTTCACTTTAAGCAAATCCTGCCATTGATAGCTCGACAGAGGGGATCCGAACCTTCTATTTGGGCAGTCCGCACACAACATGCGCCTGTGTTCTTGTGCCATCGTTACAATTTTATGAGACTTGAGTTCTTGTTACCATCGTCCATGTTGCCACACTTTATTTCTGCCACCCTCTCATTATCCATGGTGCGAGCCACGCTGATATTATCTTCTCATCATGTGGATTAGATCAAACTTCGACTCAGATGAATCCCTTGTATAATGATTTCAGAACCTTATAGCTTGTCTCTACGAATAGAAACCTCCACATCCACCATGATCATTGCTGAATGACGAGAGAGATAGGATTTAGAATAATAGAGCTTGCTATATTATGTTCGATGCTAAGTTGGTACTTCTGTTTAGTAGGGCATCGACTATAGTTTAGGGGTACTTCCTTAACCATAGGAGAAGAAAGCGACGCCTTCCTTGGAGTAGTTTAGAATAGATAATTAATAGCAGTCATATCTTATAGTATCATGACTTGTCAAATGTAAGATTTCTTTTTTATATGATAAGCTCATCATTGATATGTTGATTAGATTTCATTATTGGAAATTTGGATAGCAGATTTAAATATAGCTGACATTTTATATTTTGCTATAATATTTATCAAAATAGTTATAATAAGGTTAATAGATTAACATGATCTTATTGAGCCTTTTATAGCACTAGTCCAAATTGATTTAATGTTAAAACATAACTATGAGAATAGTAGTTGTGGGAATGAAGTTGTCGGGTCTCTTATAACTAGTGATATAATTAGTTTTAGGTGATATGTCTTATTACCGTAATGGTCGTTTTATTGTAGTTGTGATTATTAGTCATTTGATCATGTATGTTTATAGTATAAATCTAAATTAATGCTTAGGAGGTGTAATTAAGTTTTGATATTAGTGCAATATGAATAACCCTTTTCCCTAGTAGTTTATTTTTAAATTTTTGATTTGCTTTTTTTTTTCCAGAGGCCTAGTGGTATTTATGATCCTATGCAATGTGTTAGTGACTAAGTTGGATTTAGACTCCTCTTGTGTTGTATGGAACCTGTGTATGGGTAATTAGGTTAAGATGGGGTTTAGGTCTTGTTTTAGAGTAATTAAAGTCATTCATTTTACTTTTAAGTTAATATGTTGTTACGAGATTTAGGGTTCTTATAGGTTCATAAAATAAATGGGAACCCTCAAGCTTATCCTCAAGAGTTGAATTTGAATTACATTGCAATTATTTAATTAACTCGATGTATGAAAATGACAAATAGTGGTTTACTTTAATTATGTTAACGATGCATATAAATATGTTTGTATCCTTACAAATCAATTAAATAATTATTTTAATAAACATTTACTTGTAGTTAACTTTCCTTGTAATTTTAGAATTATTCCTTAGTAAGAATACAACCAAATGATAAGTTATACTTTAATGTTAATAGTCTATTGTAATAACTTAGTCAATTGTAAGATACTATAGTGGTTTAGTTGTAAAGAAGGCATAATTTAATTATAAGAGTAATTGATAATAAATTGCTCATTATATGTTTAGTAAATACAAATTTGTGGGTCATGAACTAGTCCATATAGTCTTTTGATTTGTATCTACATGTGTGGTTAGTTTTTCCCAGAGGCTTAGAATGGGATGTCTTGAGATCATGATGTTCTAAGAAGTATGTCATCTCTAGTGATGTTTGGATTAAAAGACAAGGTGAATGATAAATGCACTTCTTTGTGGATGTATTATTATCCAATTGGTTGTATTTGTCTTGTATCCAGTTTTGTGGTGAGTTATGGAACAGGGAGACATGGAAATCATAGAGTTGTAATGAATATGTGTTGCTATGGGCATTGGTCTAGGAGTCCTGCACTTATGATCATGTCTTGGGGGGGGGATTAATGCCTTGCATCGTTATATATACATGTTGTTATAAGGGTAATTGTTATGCAAGATGGTTAATGCCTTGCATGGTTCATGTATCCTCGTTGTCATGGTGATGTTTGATATGCTTGTTGGGTAGGGTCTTCTAGTTGTAGGTAGGGGAGTGGCTTCCAATGTGGGGCCGGTGCCCAAAGTGGCTAGCCAGGGTAACCCATTGGGAGTTGGTAATCAAGTGATAACCTAATAATAAATCTAGGGGTTGGGTGGTTTTCACCAAACAAGATAATTAGATTCCTCACTCATGCCTGTAGTGCTAGTACAGACTAAGGATGAGATGAGAAGGCCTGGTTGGCAAAATCAACTTCCTTGTCCTCACGAAAGGAATGGTTGATTCCGCATGTGTCACCCTATGGGGCCGGTGTCTAGAGAGAGATTGCCAAGGTAACCATAGATGGGGGCCGGTGTCTAGAGGGAGACTGCCTGGATAACCCATGTTAGGACCATGCGATGACACTCTCCTTACTGCAACTTAGCATTCCCTAGTTGTTCTCTCTTCCCCATTTGTTAAGTGTTTGCCTTTGGAAGTATTGTTGTGTTGTTTGTGATATAGACTTGTGATGTTGGAGTCATGTGTTGACTTATAGTCTACTGTCTACCTGACTGTATGTTGTAGTGGGGACCTTATGTTATCTCCTAGCTCGGGGGGTGGACCTTAGGGTTCCACATGGTCGGGTGGAAGAGCTTTATCCATTGGTTTCTTTCCCTTGCCGATGCTCATGAGCGAGGAGGATATATCTTGTGTATCAGACATCAGTTCGTGTACTTGTTTATGAAGACAGTTATTATGCTCATGTACTAGCCTGTGTATCAGTTGATTCATAATGTATGTATTCAGATGTAATCAAGATAGTGATAATGTAAACTACATGATGATGTACTCATATGTATAGACTTTTGAATATGTACATGTAATCTTGATCAAGTTGATTATCTAATTATGGCATGAAATGGAGATGTATATGTATAATCATTAGTGCAATAGATTTAGAATGAACTGCTGATGTTAGTTAACAATGTATGTTAAGTTATGTTGATTAATTTGTCAAGTAATGCAACCATGGAACCTTAGAAGACAAGTTGTTAGTTTTATGATGTGTATTGATTTGTTCAACATTACCCTGTTATTTTATACAAAAAAAAAATTATTCTGCTTTGCATAGCATAGATGTGTTGTCCTCTAAGGTTTTCATTGCAGGGCATTACAATCTTCCCAATCTAGTGGATGACTACACTGATTTGATTGACCTTGCTCTTTTTGTTGAGAATGCCAAACCCCTACCTGATATTGACTAGAATGTAGATGAAATTATAGATGTTAAAACTAGATCTTATTTTGTATTGAATAGAAGCTAGTAGTGGCTAAGATCTAAGGTGAATGATGATGGTGCAGGTTCTTCTCATAAGGAGCAAATCATGGAATAACAAGTTTCTACAGGTACTTCCAACCCAAGTACACTTATCACTGCCTAGGATACTAGTTTACAATCTCCAGTCACAGATTAGGGTGATGATGGAGATGAGCCTCAGAAGAAATTGGATTTGAAAGGGCATTGTGAAAGAGGTAGCTAGCCTCCTAAAAAGTGTTTGAACCCTCAGGTTAACAAACTTCCAGAACAAAAATAAGTGTTGCAAGAGGAAGAAGATGAGGAGACCACCTCCTCCAAATCAAGATACAATTCCTTGTCCTAGTTTTTAGGGTGGAATGTTTCAGACTCCTTCTCCTCAACAGCAACAAGGAATAGATAGTACCCCCAAAATAGATAATGTACCTCATGTTGCTTCAGGTGATTGTTCAATGTTGTCCAGTCCTGCTTGGTTGAAGACTGGGGTTGGAAACAAGAGGAGGTACTCTCAAGTTATTGATACAGAATTTGATGCAACTGCAAGGTTGCTAAAGCTTGGGCCCACCCCAGGAAAGCCAAAAGAATGTCAAGACTATTGGTGGATCCTATATCTAAACACCAATATGTGGAAATTGTTGAACCAATGGTAGAAAAGGAGATGAAGGATGTGTCTGTCAATGACTTTCATGTTATCATAGTGGATTTGGGACCACCGTCTGTACAAGGAGACATACATAATGCTAAACTTTCTATGGAGATTTTAGCTACCAGGTTAGAGGAAAGAGAAAAAGAAAATGAAGTATTGGATGATCAAGTAAACATTTTGACTTCTTATATCAAAATTATTGTTGATACTACACCACAACCCATAGATTCTACTGCATATATTCCTAAGGGTGTGAGTACCAAAGTTATTGATAAAATCAACAGATATAAATTTATGGGCAATGCAGTAGATGAATGGGTGGAAAAGTTGATTGTAGATGGACTCCTTTTTATTCATGACACCATTCTTTTGTATACTAAGATATCTAACAAAAAAATTGAGCTTTTGAATTATTTGAAGGTGATTAAGAAAGAGGAGGCTATGTTGAATGTAGCAAAGAATGGACTGATGGCTATGGTAAAAATTGATTCTAGTGTCTTGGTCATAGAGAAAATTATAGACAAGCTTGAGGAGAACGAATCAATCAAATGGCTAAATGTCACGTCTCAAAGTTCAATGCATTTTGAACTTACTATATTTGGAACTATTTATGGATAATTATGTGTGGATTAAATAAAAGTTATTTTATTTTCTGGATTAAATGGATATTATATTATTTTAAAAGATGAAATAAGTGAATATTATTTTATATTGAAATGATATAGTGAATATTACCTTATTTTGAAATGATGAAATACAATGCTTAGGCTATTTGGACACTAATCCATTAATGGAAAATTTGAGTTGCAGGTTGTTGAAGACAAGGGTGTGGTTAAGGTAGAGGAGGTTAGCTACCTGGCAGGGTTAGGATGGAGTGGTCTCTCTCTCACACACGACACCTAGATGCATATAGTTGCATTAGATTTGTATTAATTAATCGTATTATATGGCTTTTTATTTTGTTGTGTTATAGTTGATTATTTAATTAATTGTTAGTTAATATTAAATTCTCATAGTGAAAACAAAAGTAATCTTAATTTATTTATTAAATTTTATTTGAAATTAGAATTATTATTATTTATCATTTTAGAAACAATTGTGTTGCAAAACTTTAGTTAATAAAATAAAATTAGATATTAAATGTGAGTTTTTGAAAATAGAAAAATATGTTTTATTTGATAAATATGAGAAAAATCTTAGAAAAAGAAAGCAAGATTTAGAAAACAAAACAAAAAGATAGAAACAAATAAATAATAGAAAAAGACACAAAAACAAAGCAAAAATAAAAATAGGAAACTTGAAAGAAAGAAATTAAGAAAGATTTTTTTTTTTAAAGGAGTGAAACCCTTTCATTTCTCACATATACAGAAATTATTCTTCACAACCTTTCATTTTGAGGAACAAGAGCACATGCAAGAAGTTTTCAGGATTGGGCACTATTATCTCCTAATAGTGTACCCTTGCTAAGTAAACTCAGCCTATTGGTGAAACATTGGAAAGCCTCCCTAATTGTGGGCTCAGATAATGGAAGCTAACCTCCAGAGTAAGCTAGCTCTTATGGTGTTGACCTAAATTACTGCTTTGCTGAGAAAAAAGGTAAGAAGGAAACATAAAAAATAAAACTACTTCCTAAGGTGATGCTTCAAAATGATTATTTTGAGACCTGCACAGCTGCTCTTGCACACACAATTAAACAACAACAAGGTTTTGATATACACAACTCAGAGGTTCATGTGCTCTTGCATTAATGTTTCATAGGAAGGATTTGACACTCACAATCCTAGAAGGAAAATGTATTCTCTACACAACTTTGAATTGTTTTCATCACCAACACAACCTACAACCTACAATCATACATATATTTTCTGCCTAAAGGTGCTAACAATGAGACACAACAACAAGGATCACATGTATCACAAGAAAATTGGATCAATCATTTTAACCTCACACAATAAAACAAATTCTGAGAAGGTAAAATTGCTTAACCTTATTGATTTGAAAAAAAGTGTTAAACTATTGTATATGTCTACAAAAATGAGTTACAATGCTATCTCCTGCTGAAAGAACCTCCAAAAAGTTACAATGTAGCCTGAGAATGAAAAGAACTCCCTTCAAAATTGATATTTGAAGTTACTTTATGCTTTTCCAAGTAGTTGTACAATGTCATGTCTCAAATTTGTATACTATCTGGAATTACTTTATATGGAAATAATTCATAAATAATTATGTGTGGTTAGATGAATAAGTTGTTATTTTTGAAAGATGAATGATTATTTTAATATAGAAAAGATGAAATGAAATGAATGTTATATTCATGTTATTAATTTAGATGCTTCGGCTATGCTTCAGCTAATGGGTTACTAACCTATTAATGGGAAATTTAAGTTTCTCATGAGTTGCAGGTTGTTGAAGACAAGAGTGTGGTTGAGGTAAAGGAGGTTAGCAGGGTTAAGATGGAGGGATATCTCTCACACACTTCACATAGAATCATGTAGATGCATTTGTTTGCACATTAAATGATTTTATTTTATAGTTTAGTTTAATTGCATTTTAAATTAGATTATTTTATTATATAGTTTAGTTATTTGTGTTTTAATTAGATTATTAATTGTTACTTAAATATTGTGTGTGCATAGAAAAATAAAATAAATGATTTAGTTATTTATTTGATTTTATTTGAAGAAAGATTTTATTTTATTATTAGTTTTATAGAAAATTGTGATAATCATGTTGATTATTTTAATATTATTTATTGATAAATTAGAGAATAGAAATAGAGAATAAAACATGATTTTGGAAACAAAAACAAAACAAGAAAGAAAGAAAACGCTCGAAAAAGAAAAACAATAGAAAAATTAGAAAAACAAACTTAATTTAGGAAATAAAAGCTCAATGAAAGCAAAAAAAAAACACGAGGTGAGAAAACAATAAAAGAAGAGTTACAATTCATTCTTGCACAGAAACTCATATTTTTCATCTTGCATTCTCAAAAAGAAATTTAGTCTCTTCATCTTTGAAAACAACATACAAAAATAAGGGAATTATTGAAGAAATCTTGGGGGGGCACAAAGAGGAATGGTTCAGATCGGGGAGCTTCTGGGAAATTGTGGAAATCAAGCATTCGATTGGATTAGTGAGCAAATTCTAGGTTCTTGTTTAAATTTTAGATCTTATTGTAGCTGTGTGTGTGTGGATATTTTCATATGTGCAAAAACCATGATCTTTCTGTCTGAATATTTATATATATAAATATATATATCACTGGCTGTGGAAGTGTGAAAAGAATGTTTTGTTTGTATATATGTATACATACATACATATGTGTGTGCGTGTAATAAGATTGAAATATACATATTTTGGAATGACTGTCAAACATAATGGTTCAATTGCATTTAAATTATCAGAGAAGACTCTTTGAATATCGAAATAAGTTTAAGTTTTAGATGGCACTGTGGCTGCTATTTAAAGAAAGTGGCACCGGCACCACCAAATGGTGCTGCAGTCCTTAGGGACTGCGACCCCATTTGGGGGCGTCGGCCCCTTTTTGTTTTTCCATTATCTAAATTCAAACTTGTATTGTTTGTTTCTTCTTTGCAAAGTATGAAATCTCAAACTTGGAACCATTGAATGTGTTTTGGTATGAGTTTTATTCATTGGTATATCTGTGCATAGCGTTGACAGTCCTTCGGCTGTTATCTCATTTGATATATATATAAATATGAATTTCCCTCTCTCTGCGAAATTATATTGACTGCAATTTTTATATTTCTGGGAATAAAATGGATTATGTCTGCCTTCAAATATATCATTTGTTATGTTAATATATATATATATATATATTTGTATCCTTATCTGTGTTTGCAAAAAAATGTATATACAGCACTACAGTGTTGAGTGGAGTTTAATTTGTTAAATTGATATATATATATATATATAATCAGATTTTATTGTACTACAACAAAAGAAATATTCCTTCTATTTTATATTTACACTGCTGAAAATGACTTAAATGAAATTATGGTTTATTGAGTTTCTTGTAAATAGTTATTTTAAGAGTATTCTTTGGCAAAACTAGCAATATATCAAAACCATTGATTTATGAAAGAAATGCATTGTATTAAACTGATAGAATCATCACATCTAGAATAGCATGTTAAGAAAAATTGATATAAAATAAGGAAAATGGTAAACTTGACAACAGGCAAACTAGTGAGATCAATTGAATAATGGAAACAGTGTTTGAATATGAAATGGATACTCATGACTATGGAAAACCAAACTTAGAAAACTATGTCTTGTGTGTTTTGGTAAAGTATGAACTTTTGGGATAGGATGTTGAATGCGGGCTCCCAGAGACGATAGTTTTACTTTTTCTAAAACTATCATTTTATTTATTTGCTTGGCCAAGCTACTATACCATTGAAATAGATGGATTGTTTAAAATCCTAGAACTATGTTATATTTGTCTCTGCCACATCTTGCTTGCAAGAGTTTATGTCATTCAAGGATTAGGATGCATACAAGCAACATGCATGCATTGAGTGATTCCCTCCTGTTTACACCATTCCAGGTTGCTAGGCTCCTTGTGCAGGATCGGTGCTTTCTGTGAGTTAGGAAGAAACCCAGGGAAGTCTAGTACTTTGTGGTTGGGTGGAAAAAGTGCCTCAACCACTCTCTTGGTCTTGGTTTGCGGATGATCAGAGGATCGAGGCAGCCGAGTACAGATATTATTATTGACATGGATATTTGCTTTATATATATTTCTTTGAATGGATTTCATTGCCAAGTTGTAATTGTAACATGATTCATGGATATCTTGATGTTGTACTTCCTTTTGTAACATTGAAACAGGTGTATTATAACACCAAGTTGGGTGTATGTAACTGGTTTGTAATTCATTCTAGTGTATGGATATTGATACTATTTATGGATTCTTGCCATTCTATGTTTAATTATGGATAATTGGAATCTGTTAATGATTGATTATCTTACTTATTGAATATGTTTTTTTCTTTTTGAGTACTATGTTTAGTTGGTAAATTTTTGCACCTTACACACAAAAATAGGGACTACAAACCTCCTTGGTCGTGTATAACCAAAAAGCCTAAATTCTAGCCCCTAAACCCACTCCAAAAAGGCTCAAACGTAAAGAAAAAGTCAAGGCTTAACCTTACCTATCATAAAGGCATCATAAACTGCCCCTAGATGCTCTCATTTCTCTCCAAAACCAAGTCAAAACCACTCTTATATTCTCTCCACCTATTTGTCAACTTCTTCTAACTTCCCCTATATGCTTGGCACTTGCACATAAATTTTCAACTATATCTCCTTTGACCATATCTTGAAAGCAAATGCATCCTCATCTTGCATTATATATAACATTAAATAAAGTGATTTATAACTACATCACTTTAATCAATGTTTTTTACATTTTCAAATTAGATGCAAAAATAAGGCATTTGACCATGCTTAGAAAAGCATATACAAAAGGGACACTTGGTTATTTGCTTTGCAAAATATGCAAAAGGAGACTAAGGCATATTAATACATGGGAATTAGTTTATGAAGAAGAAAATTAAAACAAAGGCAAAAAATGCCTTTTGCTTATGTCAGCCTTTCTTAGGGTTTCAAAACCCTAACACAAAAGTCGTGGCCAAACACTCTTTTCACATTCATTTTGCACTTTCATTTTGTTGTGCTTTGGAGCGCCACCAACAGAGGGTTTCAACTAGTGTTTTCATGGAGTTTGCATGCATTTTCATGAGAAATTGACAAAATGAGCTTGGGTAAGCTCTCTGTCTACTTCTAATCTGCTTTTCCTTTCAACATTGTGAAGAAAATGCTTGTTCTCAAACTCTTTTTTGCAAAAAATGATGAATATATTTTGCATTCTGTGCATTTGTCTTCATGCTCAGTCTGTATCTCCGTCTTCATCTCTGTGATAGTCATTGTTGGCTGTAGCTGAGACTGTGAATTATTTTGAGACCTTCATAAAGAAACCCCTAGCCTCTTAATGGATTATATATTGCAGGTTTGTAGATCTCATTCACTGACAAATCTCCATGGTGATTGTCTTTTGATGTTTTAAACTCTTCACCGATAATATAACTTGTCAAAATGTCGTTCCTTTACATATAACTGATGTGGCAGTCATTTTGACTGTTATTTCCTTCTTGTCGATCTATTTATTGTCCTCATCTCTTTAGGACTGCTTCTATGCCTTTTTTTGACTAGTTTCTAGTGACTAATGACTTGTCTAGGCTATAGCATTGACTCCCCTTTTATCTTGTCTTGTTATTGTTTCCTTTCTTGATAGTATGTTGCTACCTCATAATAGTTCTCTATTGTTATTAATGCCTACAATTATACCATGATTGTCTTTATAGGACTGTTGTTGCTCTCTTCTCTGCCCATTTTCTCTTTAACTTTGAAACCTTCAATACTCTTGACAGTTTCCTCTAATCTAGATGCCATTTTCCTCTTTATAATAAGGCCTTTGTGACCCTAGGATTGCTTGTAGCCTTATTGCCCCCTTGAGGTCACTTTTTGTAAGCTGAATTATCCCATTCAAGACTTCATTTGCATATGAATGCCATAACATCACTGCACTCCTTATAAGGTTGGATCTTTGTTTTCTTTCATTTTAAATGACTTGACATGACTTTTAATGGAAATGCAACATTTATTAAGCCTTATATTGTATTCCTAAGAGTAATGCAGTGATAGTAGTCTTATAGACTCCTGACTAGCCTTGTTTCTAACAATGCAAAGAACCAGTTTCATTGTCTAAAAGGGTTCAAAACATGTGTAGCACCTTTACCTTCAATGAGCAAGCTTCTTGAGAATTTGAAGGATCTCTTCTTGATCTAGATGATCTGCAAGAGCATGCATAATGTTGCATGGACCTCGCCACCATTTGTTGTGATAAATGCTCACTATTTTTCCTTTATAGTTCACTATTTTTTCCTTTCTTTTGTTTGCCAGTTGTATCCACAGTCATTCTTCAATGAGCCCTCTTCATTCTCTGTCCAACAACTTTCCCTCCAAAAACTTCAAAACCATTGTTAGCTAATTACCCTTAGCTGTGACTGTCCCTTAATGCATGTATCAAAAAACCATTGTGTCTCAAGAGAAAATTCCATCATTCACTGATATAGCAAGAAGCCAAATTGAAGGGGTGGATTTAGTTACAATGTTCTCTTTTCTACTGGGACGAGATTCTCTATTCTCCAAAGACACATTAGCATGAACAACTGAGTTATTAAGTTAGTAAACATGGAAAGGGGAAACCTCAACACCGCAAACAAAGAAAAAGGGGAAAAAGGTAGATGCCATCTAATTCTCTTGACTGATCCAAATGTGTTGACATCATTTTGTATCCTGCTTTGTCACTTTGTATGCACCTTTCTCTTTAATCTTATGTCACTGTCTTAGACTATGTCTATGCAGACTTACCACTGACAAAGAGTTTCAGACTTTCACTTCGCCATTGCTCACTATCCTATGTTGTTTCAGTGGCATTTATGACTGTCTTTGGGCATTAGTGGCATGTATCTTATTTAATCTGCCATCTATGTTCTTGTATTGGCTGTTCTTTACACTTTATAATGCAATTTTGACTGTCCTTGAGGGCAATGATGACAATTTCATTGATTAGCACTGTCAGATCAGAATGTGACTACCCCATGAATAGTTCTTGTGACTGTTTCTATGCATAGAACCAGTTCTTCTTTACTCATTGTAGTTCCATTGAGTAGATATTTGTCATTCAGGATAGTGATCTACCAACTCACTCTCATGAGTGATGAATACCTGCACAATTGATGACAAGTATAGTGTTTTTACACTCTTATACCTCTTAAAACACAAGAGGGCAACATGCTGGGCTTTACCCTTGTGGGAGCCCATTTTACTCCACATGCTATGATATCAAATGAAAGATGGTCCAGCAATGAAAATTTCACCTACACCTGCACAGTGAACAAACATGTTAGATAAAACAATGAATCCAAAAGCTTCCAATGATGCTCATGATGATTGATGATATTGCTTTGCTTTTCCTGATATCTGTGATGTTGCAAAATTATTTCAATGCCTTAGGAGAATAAGCTATATATTTGTTGATATATTATATGCAGAGAATATGGGTCCTGAGCTCTAACACAACTTTTTTGATCCCTTGCAGTAGCAGTAGGTCAAATTCTGGAGCAACCAAGCAGGAGGGACTGAAGCAAGGATGTAGCAGTTCAACTTAGGGTTCGTCATTCAGGCAATGACGGATCCCTATTCTTTCCATATGCTCTTTCTTTTCTAGTTTCTTCAAATGTATAGTTTATTCTTATATTGTATTGAAATAGTTATTCCCACGGCTTGTGTGGGACACCATACATTTATGATTATCAATAAAAGACATCAATTATGCAAAATCTGTGTAATCTTTCTCTTGTATGCATTTGCATAATGAACTGAAATTTATTTGATAATACTTTTGTGCATATGAATAGAACTTAGCAGAATTGGATGTGTACCTTTTATCTTTATTTTGCAAAACTATCTCAGCTCTACCTGATTGAGCTGAAAGCTAAATTAGGTAACAAGCACAAAGGAAGCATTGAAGGAAACAAGAAGAAGAGTAGAAGATTGGAAGGAAATCAGTTATATGAGGATGTATTCACAGTTTTCTATGCAGATCCATTATGTCTTGTTGCAAATTGTGTGAATAAGTGCATGTTTGGTCAATCTCTATTTCTATGTGAAATGATAAATTCATTGTTTTTATTAATAGTGTAGTTATGAATTTGAAGTTAATACCATTATTTTTCTGTATGGTAATTTATATATATATATATACTATTACTGTTTTATATCTGTATATTCCACACACACACACACATATTACCACTATTACTTATACTAAATATATATACATGTCGGATTTAATGTTGTTAAAATTATATATATTTTTTATGAAGAAATTATTGTTGTTTTATAAGTGCATACTCTATATAGAACAGAGATTTTATTACTGAACTGATGTTATGTTCATATATATATATATATATATATATATATATATATATATATATATATATATATATATATTCTATATTGTTTATGTATTTAATGTTTGAAAATTGTATAAATATAGATATATATCTATTAAATTACTGTATAAATTAATACTGTAAATATATATAATATTATTTAATGTATATATTATAATATATATATATTAAAAAGATTAAAAAATAATAATAAATCGAAACATATAAAAGTCTTAGGCTTGGAGGAGTTACAACCTCCACAGGCCGTGGCCTGTGGACGACCGTAACAGCCCCCAGCGACCCTTAAGGGAGATCATCGGCCTTACATATATGACGCTGCTGCTTTGTAAATGGATTTCGATCCATTAAATTTTGATCACTATTTTTATTATTATTTAACTTTCACTTATAATAGTGTTTGCTCAACATGAAATCTTAAATTTTGGTCTCTGCCGCCGATTGTTATGCGGTGGCTGTATGTAACAATTATGATATATATATATATATTACCGCCTACAACCATGATATATTATCAACAATAGAATTATATACATACTTCTATATATACTATATATATATATATATATATATATATATATATATATATATATATATATTCATTCTCTAGTTGGTTGCCTTAATAGATATACATATGTATTGTATTTCAACACGACTGTAAATTATGAAATCTTTTTATACATAAATCCATTCATTTAAAAAAAATAGTAAAGTAGGAGAAGTATATGTAATACTAAAGTAAACAAAACATGCTTTGTGCTAATATGCCAAACCACTGAGACAAAACAACCAACTGGGAACATAGAAATGAAAGGAAAACTAGTGAATTAGTTTTAATAGTCATTTTGTACAGCCAGGAAACAATTTTTCTTTGATAGATTATCACCATCACTAAAATCGCAAAACTTAGTCTCTTGATATAAAAATGCAACAGGAAAGATGTAACTTTTGGAGTAGTTTCTACTTTCTTTTGTTATGAATACATTGTTAACAAACACTTTTAAGTTGAAACAAACTACTTTGAATTCTGTGAAATGTTATATTTATTCTTTCTGTGTAATTACTTTCGGGACAGGATGCCGAATGTGGGCTCCTAGAGATGGTAATTTACTTTTTCTAAATTACCATTTTATTTATTATAGCTTGGCCAAGCTGCTATACCATTGAAAAAGATGGATTAGAAAAGCCTAGATTATATGTTATATATGTCTCTGCCACATCCTGCTGCGAGAGTTATGTCATTCTAGCTTAGTTTAGGAATGCATATAGGTAACATGCACGCCTATACCGTTCCAGGTTGCTAGGCTCCTCATGCAAGGTCGGTGCTTTCTTCGAGTTAGGAAGAAACCCAGGGAAGTCCAGTACTTCGTGGTTGGGTGGAAAAAGTGCCTTAACCACGCTCTTGGCCTCAGTATATGGAAGACCATTGGGGTCATGGTGGTTGAGGACATAGATTCTTATGCTATATGATTCATTATGGATATATTTCATTGTATTATTCTTGTATGGCTTGCACAACCAATCTGTAAATTGTATAAATACTTTCTTTGATGTAATTGTACTTCTTTTATGGAAACTTGCCATTTTGTGCAACTATGGATAATTGATCATTAGTAATGATTCTCTTTCCTTATTTGGAATGAGCAATGCTTTTGGAATGCTATTTTTAGTAAGAAAGATTTTAGTACTTTACACTAAATACAGTGGAATGAAAACTAAGCATGGTGAAGCAGTGTTTGAATGATTTGAAAAATCTTCCTAAGAGCAATAGATCTTATTTACTTAATCTCAAGAGTTCTTGTGTTTCTTCAGGAGTAGATATTTATGATGAGACTAAAACCAATCTACTAGATGTTGTTGTCATCAAACAAGCTTTCAAGGACCTGTTAGTTGAGGAGTTGAAAATTAAAGAAGATGCGACTAGTAACTCCATGGAGAGGTTAAACAATGTGGCTGCCTATTTGATGAATTTCAAGAAGGATGTGTTAGAGATGCAGAGAAAATATGAGGAAACCAGCAATGTGTTGCAGATGTGGAAGACAAGATTGATGATTACTAGCATTCCTAATGCTAAGGGTATCATCTCTATCTTAAATAAATTCAAAGTTCTTCAGGCCAAATTGAATGCTTCTCAAAGAATAGGGGGTCAAGCGAAAAAAGTTGGTATAGATGAACAGGTTCTTCATGGAGAGCGAACTGGATCAAATGTAGTGGATAGGGAAGACAAAGATGTGTCTTCTTGAGAGTTTCTTTGAGCTTTTTATGCTTTTTAAGATTATGTTTTAGACTTTATTATTATTCGAGACTATGTCTCATATTGTTTCAAGAATTTTTATTATATTTTAATTGTTAGTTGTATGGGACAATTATAGAGGAAAATTTTGGTTCCCACTCTTTTACTATATAATGTATGAGTAAAAGAGAGTTTAGATCATTTGGTGAAATTTCTTTTCATGACTAGATCATTTGACACAAACTTTTAATCTTAGGAAGAAAGGGGAATATTTTATACGGAAAATGTAATGTCATTTTGTAGAGAATAGAGTATTTTGTTCTGCTTTATTCATTAATACAGGGGAAGATTGATAGTGGTCTATTGTCTCTCTATGTATTGTCATTTATTCTTTATATGTTGGATCTATGGTGTATTGAATCTATGATATCTACATATCTCTGTGTAAAATATTGATAACATGCTTCCTTCATAATTTCATTACCATCGAAGTGTCTTCTTTCGTATGTTAGAATTTGATGCAAAAAGTGGTGATTCAGGTATTGTGGTTTATTTATTAGTCTTCTTCCATTTGTGCATCTAGAAAGAGTGTCTAGTGATTTTAGTTATTGTGAGTTGATTTATTGCCTACAATACAGTGTGTATTGTGGTTTTGTTACAGTTTTATAGTTGTGGAAAACCTCCTTTCCCCGCTTTCAGGTTAAAAGCATTCCAAAAAATATAAAACCTCATCATACGAAGGGAGTTGTACCTTCTAAAATATTCAGAGGATAATTAACTAATTTGTCCAATTGTTAGTGGATTTTTTTGCTGCAAACCAGGTGATTCATACATTATAAAGGTGGTGACAAATCTGTTCACTAATAGATTTTTGGTGACTCTACTGGGGATATCAAATAGTAAGATCTTTACCATTAAAATTTATTTGTTTTCCCACCATAAGATATATATTGCTCGAGTCCAATATTATAACATTATTGTTACAACCGTTGAAGAAGACTCAAGAACATAAATTTAGTGTGAATAAAAAAAGGAGGTTTAAAAGAATATTTGAAGCTCTCAAGTCACAATATGCATGAGAAGCCAATCTTTCTTTCTTTTTGAAAGTTCTATCTTAAAGGGAAAGAGATGTAATACCTATGGTACTCTAGAGAAGATTTGGGCTGGTCCTCCAACCCAATATCAATTAGCTCAATGTCAAATAGGAAGATATTGGTACTGACTTGCATAATTTAGCCTGGGTAAAAAGGAGAACAAACCAAAAATTTCATCAAGTCAATCAAATCTTGGACATAGAAGAAGATCTTAGCCAAGAACTTAGGAGACAAGCCAGAAAATTTGGTGTGGCACATGAAAATATTATTGTTGAAAGAATTGTTCCTGTGCCAAGGAGGGATAGATGCTTTCAAATTCACATAGTCCAAGACAATAGGCAAAATAATTGTTAGAATAACCAGGGAAATGATCCTCAGAACAATCAGTGAAATTTTGGAGGTGGCGACCCTACTAATTTACGATGTGAATTTGTCTTATTAAAGCTTGCTTCCAAAAGGTACACAAGAGGAGACAGAAAGAAAGGTATTTCTGACTCTGACTTCGATTTATTAGAATCTGTTAATTTTGCTACCTTTCCATCAAATCGAAAGTTTAAGTCCTCTAGTAGAGCGTCATCTCCAATTCGGCCTACCTCATCTTTTGTGTGTCAAGATCTAATCCTACAGACATTGCCTTGCTTGCAGTAGTTAATCTGCAACCGAATATGGCTCACCAGCAACCACAGAAGGAACCACCCATTCCTTGGGGTGCTGCTATTGGCCCTTTAGTTATTGGTGTGCAATTACATGATTTACCTCGTGGTTCTAGAAAGATCTTGCATAAATTAAGAGGAGATGGTAAAGTCACACCAGGCGAGCATATAAATGTCTTTTTTTCTGCCTTCTCCATCCTGGGCATCCAACATGAAGACGTCTCTATTAGGCTATTTGTTGAGTCTTTGTCTGATGTTGTTGCAGAGTGGTTTTATCACCTGGTCCCTAGTGATGAGTAAAATATATGACTCAGTTATTTCTATATATTTCCTGTTCTAAAAGACTCTAATATAACTTTATAGCCTATATATACATATTATTATAATTATGTTTGTCTTTTGGTTGGATTACATATTTGTTTAGTCCTTATTTCCTTTTGATGACATCTCTTGGCTAAATTACTTGAATTATATTTTCAAAATGTATATCTTATGAAATTGTGGTATAAGTTGTGTATGATTGCATAAGGATTATAGCGGTGAATCTCCTAGTGCTCTCCGGGCCCCTCCAGAGCCCCTTTATTGTGAAGAGCTTAAACTCCAGACAGCTCCAAATGCCACTAACCACCAAGAGAAACATCCTCCCCTTGAGTCAATGGCTACTGCAAGCCAATCCTGGGGCTCCTAAAGAAGTCCTACAATGTAAATATAACCCATGCCTCAATAAAAGCATCTTGTTAAGATCCAAGTCCACACGTCACTTTGTATAAGTGACAAATAAAGTAGCTATCAATTGGCGTCCGTTCCAACTGAAGTAACTTCCCATCAGTGCTATGCCATTCTAGGAAATCATTCAGTTCACCAATAACTAAGTTGATACAAATCTCTGATCTGTAGTAACCCGCAGAGGATCTGTTAATGTAATAAATGAGCAAATTGATTTAATCCCAATTCGCTGCAGTTAGGATCGTAAATAGTTATTCCTTTCAATAAAGCTCAGATGTATAAATAGGAGCTAGTTAGTCTCTCTTAGTTAGTTCCAGTTTCCATAGTCAAGTTGTTAGTCAGATTGTATTTTTAGCTGGAGGAAAATTCCTTGTTTTTAGTCATGTATCCATGCCCGTTTTGGGACTGTTTTGAATGCAAATGAAGGGGAATTTCTTTTGAATGATAGTTTGAGTTCAAGAGGATCATCTCCAGCTGGGAAAGTAAGGTCTGCTTCCCCAACTTGGAGATCTCTTGGTATTTCATTTCCATGCAATTTTGTTGTGTTTTATGTTCATTATTGTTATCTTTGCATGTTAAATCTTATACTGTGTCTTTGCTTCTCCACATGATTGTTTAGATAATTTTCACCTGCAGGTTTATCTTCTAAAATTCTAAAAATACCAAAAAGAGATTTGTTATTCCAACAACATTGTTATATTCAGAGTATCTCATTGTTGTAGTTTAACAGTTAATGCAATTACCTTTGAATTTTATTTCAATAGTTAGAATAGTTTCCTTTAAAGCATGAGTGTTTATTTCCAAGCAATTAGAATAGTTTGCTTTAAAGCATGTGTGTTTATTTCCAAGCAATTAGAATACTTTCCTTTCAAGAATGTGTGTTTATCTCTAAGCAATTAGAATAGTTTCTATTTTCTGCATGCATGTTTATTTCAACAAGACTAGACCTTACCCAAAAACCATCCATTCACCCGATTCAGATATGACTCCAAACCCCCCCACACTAAGAGTCTTGTCATAGATCACTCTAGACACCTCCGGATTGATAATTAAATGATGATGAATTAGCAAACACTAGAATGACCTCATCATTTTGTTGGCCCAGGATTGTCGTTAAACCAAAAGGTCAACCTGTCAATTTACGATACAAGTGCCAGAGTTAATGAATCCATGGGAGACGGTTAGTCCATGTTTCAAATCCCATGGGGAGCACTGACCATCTACCAACAAACTCCCTCCCAGAGGTACCTAGGGGGATTCGAACCTGTCACCTTTCGCTCTGATACCAATTGTTGGCCCACGATTGCCGTTAAACCAAAAGGTCGACCTGCCAATTTTCGATACAAGTGCCAGAGTTAATGAATCCATGGGAGGTGGTTAGTCCATGTCACGAATCCCATGGGGAGTGATGACCATCTGCCAACACATTATTGGCACCGTTGTCGGGGATATAATCTACTTATCATTGTAGGTTAAGGTGTTGATAAGACTTTTTAAACGAGCACATTCCAGATCCATTAGTTTGTGAGTAGATGTAGGGACTCCTTAGGATGATTCATAAAATTAATCATAGTTAGTACATCTTTGGAACCTAATCTGGAAGAACTTCTAGATCATTTGATCAATCAAGGGTCTCCTATATCCATAGAATCTCCTGTTCCTTCTAAAACATCTTCCGCCATGGAAGATAATATCTTTGGGAATGGTGAGCGTGATGAAATAGATAATAATAGAACATTCTCTTATCTAATAGCTCTTACTCCTGAGAGGAACGAACCTCCCATGAAAAACATATCTCCTACATTTCTACCAACTTTTCGAGGAAAAACTTTTGAAGACCCAGATCAATTCCTATTTGAATTTAAGTTCCTCTGCCAAACCTATGATTATGCCACAGACAACCAGAAATTAAAATGTTTCCCTTCCACTCTCAAGGGATCAGCGCTGCAATGGTTCATGGGCCTAACAACAGATTCCATAACTACATGGGATCAGATGGAAACTGCCTTTCTTAATAAATATCAAGATTACTGTAGAGTCAAGGATTGGAAAGATGAACTCGTCTGAATGAAACAGAGGGAAGATGAAAATATGGAGGATTATGTAGATAGATTCCTATTTGTCCATAGGAGATGTGGCAATAATATGGACGAAGAACTAAGTAAAACCATTTTCCTAAGAGGAATTGATGATGATATTAGAGAAGCTTTAAATCTAATGGGAAAAGGAGATATTAAAAAACAAAGTTTTGTAGAAATCATGGAAGTTAGTAGAAATTACTCCCGTACTTGAGCAAGTAATAGAATATTGAAGAAAGGTAAAGGTGGTGTTAATGATCTCTCATAAGTAATAGAAGAACTTGTGAATCTAAAAAATGACATCTTACTTCATTTGAATACCACTCTAGATGGTATGCATGCCAATAAAAAATAAACTGAACCTTTGGCCATCTATTGCCCTCGCTGTAGGGAAAAACACCCTCTTAGGGAATGTCCTTTGAACCAAACTGAGCTATATAGGATCTGTGAGAAAAACCATTCCATAAATGAGAGTAGTTTGCTTCTTGAAATAAAAAATAGATTAAAAAAAGGCACTAGCAGAAGAGGAAGAGTTAAATTTTGTTGGCCAGAAATAATCAAACTATGGATTTAACCAATTTCCAAGCCAATATCCTCCAAGAGGCTCATCAAATTGGGGAACATCCTCATGGAATAGACCGAGGAGGTCCACTCCCTCTAATGCAAATTCCACCCTAGTGGGCACCAACATGGCCTCAATCAGACTGGATGAATCAATCTTGGGCTAATCCCTAGTGGCCAAATCAACAACAATATCAACAACAGTGGGCACCTCAATATAACCATGGAATGAGGTGATTTGGGAATCAACCTCAAGATGTACTTCCTGCACCCTCACAACCTACAAACCCAAATCCAAACGATCAGGTAAACCAACCACAGATGCCTGCTAGCTAGTTCCAAATCCCAAAATAATAGACCATAACAACAGTTGTATAACACCGATCCCAATACAGCTACCCTGAATCTAGTGGAAATTAATGACATCCAACTTTGGTCCTGAAACATTCCTGTAAATATTCTTGTTGAGGAAGTTACTAATGAGGAAGAAGTGATACCTAGTGTTGAGAAACAACAAAAGGATAAGAAAATTGAAACAAAGAACTCAGAGGAAATTCTGAAGGAAACCTCTATTCCATTTCCAGAGCGATTAAAACAGGCTCCTCCAAAATCTAGAGAAGGCCAGATCTCTCATGATGACTCTCAATTAATCAAGGAACTTAGAAAAATACATATTGAAGTTCCTTTCTTACAAGCAATAAAGGATATCCCTGAGATAAATCAGACCATCAAGAGCTTATGTTTGAAACTTCCAAGTAGAAAATAAAAATTACCCAACACTATTCAAGTAGAAGGGAAACTTGTTGATGTTCTGTCAGGTAAGTTAATTCCTCAAAAGTATGGGGATCTTGGAAGTCCTGTTATTTCGGTGGAGATAAAAGGAATATAAGTCTTGAATGTACTAATTGATTTGGGAGTTGCTATCAATGTGATGACATTAGATACTACAGAAGCTTTGGCACTGACGCATATTCAGCCAACCTCAACTGTGTTACAACTAGTAGATTTATCCATCACCAAACCAGAAGGGATTCTGGAAGATGTTATAGTCATTGTGGATACATGGGACTATTCAGTAGATTTCCTCATCCTTCAGACAAGGAAGAAATGTTTAGGATATCCAATAATCTTTGGGAGACCATGGATGGCTACTGCAGCAACCCTTATCGATTGTAGGTCAAGAAATATGACTATTTCCAATGGGAAAAGGTTGAACAAACTCTCCATCTATCCTCTTGCTAAACCATTCTTGTAGTATGAGAATAAACCGTGGATAGATGATTTAATGGATTTAGATGAGGAAGACGCCTCCTCATTAGCAATGGTAACAATCACAGAACATTTCAAAGAATGCAATGAGGAGTATAAGGAGTTGGAAGCAAATGATGAAACCTCCCTATATAGTGTAGCACGGAAAGAGGTCTCCGGATGGCTCCAAAGAGATCCGAGAGGATCCTTAAGGGCATTTAATTGTCCATATTCTAAATAAATTACTTCACACCTGAGTTACCAACAAGCAAAAACCTTGCATCAGATTGTGCCTCACTGCTATCCATTAAATACTCTGATCAGTCCCTACAAAGACATTCATTCTGTTCACTATGGCACAAAGCAAATAATTGTTCAAGTCGATAAAGAACTCTCCATAAGCAGTTGGTTAACAGAAATAGAGGAAATTAGGTTGACAAAACTGTTACAAAATCATACCCAAGCATTTGCATGGGAATACAAAGATATGAGAGGAATCCACCCTAGTGTATGTACATACCATATCTATATTGAAGATGTCCATCCTATGAGACAACCACAAAGGAGGATCAATCCAGCTTTGAGAGAAATAGTGAAGGAGGAAATAGAAAAATTATTATAGGTAGGATTCATCTATCATATTTCTGACAATTAGTGGGTATCGCCATTAGTGATAGTACCAAAGAAAAATGGTAAATGGCAAGTATGTATTGACTATAGAGAATTAAACAAAGCTACCAAGAAAGACTATTTCCCCCTTCCTTTTATTGACCAGGTGTTGGATAATCTGGCTGGTAGTAGCTACTTCTCCTTTCTAGATGGATTAAGTGGCTACAACCAAATCCAGGTAGCTCCAGAGGATTAGGATAAGACTACCTTCACATGCCCATGGGGGACATTTGCCTACATGGTTTTTCCATTTGGATTATGTAATGCACCAGCCACATTTCAAAGAGTTGTGTTGGCAATCTTTTCTGATTTAGCCAACACATGTGTGGAGGTCTATATGTATGATTTCATGGTGCACGGGAAAATTTTTGATGAAGCCTTGAACAGTGGAAATAAGGTGCTTGAAACATGCAAGGAACATCAGTTGTCCTTAAATCATGAGAAGTGTCTTCTTATGATGATTGAGGGAATAGTACTAGGGCACCACATCTCACGAGAGGGTATGAAAGTAGATCCCAAAAAGGTTGAAATTATAGTACAAATACCCCCTCCTTAAACTCAAATGGAAGTAAGGATTTTTCTAGGACATGCTGGGTATTATCGAAGGTTCATTGAAAACTTTAGTCAAAAAGCTAGCCCTTTGTTCACTCTCCTAAAAAAAGATTCTGAGTTTAATTGGACACCACAATGGCAGGAGTCATTTGAGGCTATCAAAAGTGCCCTCATGATAGCCCCAATCATCAAAGGACCAAATTGGAGTGAATCCTTCCATATTCACACAGATGCTTCCAATCAAGCCATTGGAGCAGTTTTAAGGCAGGCTAATGAATCTGGAGGTATGCACGCAATATATTATCTTAGCAAAAATTTAAACCCTGCAGAAAAAAATTACATCACTACGGAAAAAGAGTTCTTGGCAGTAGTTTATGCAATTAATAAGTTCTGCCACTATATCATAGGTTATAAAGTCTTTATACACACTGATCATGCAACTATTAGATGTTTGATGAATAAAGTTGTGGTAGGAGGAAGAATTATTAAATGGTTGCTACTATTACAAGAATTTGATATAACCATTGTTGATAAGCCTAGGAAAGATAATGTTGTTGATTTCTTATCAAGATTGACTATGTAGGGAAGTAATGAACCAATGGATGATGCATTTCCAGATGAACATTTTTTTACCATTTCCATAAAATCTCCATGGTTTGCAGATTTAGGTAACTATTTGATCTCAGGAAAATGTCCACCACATTTCAACCAAAAGGAAACAAGATGTTTGATTAGGGATAGCTCCAGATACAAGTGGGTAAATGGTATTTTGTTTAAAAATTGCCCTGATCATGTGTTGAGAAGATGTGTGCAGGAAACAAAAGTTTATGATATAATCCGAGCATGCCATGATGAACCTTCTGGAGGACACTTTTCAGCCCTCTGAACTAGACACAAGATTCTGGGAACAGGATATTTTTGGCCATCAATGACCAAGGATATCAAGGAGTATGTCAAGCAATGCGATCAATGCCAATGAATGGGACGTCTATCTTCTATAGTAGAGATGTTGCTCCATCCTCAAGTGGTCTTAGAACCATTTGAGAAATGGGGGATAGATTTTGTGGGACCGATTGATCCACCATCCAAAGTAAATCATTACATTATGGTCTATACCGATTATGCCACCAAATGGGTTGAAGCAAAATTTCTGTCAGTAGCAAAGGAGGAGAAGGTTGCAGATTTTTTGTACAAACACATCTTGTAGAGATTTGGAGCTCCTAGGATCCTTGTTTCTGATCAGGGACCACAGTTCATGTCTGCTATGATCAAAGCATTTTTGGAGAGATATCAAATCTGTCAGAGGAAGTCTTCTCCATATCACCCTCAGAGAAATGTTCAAGTGGAAGTGATGAATAGGGAACTGGAAAACATCCTCACAAAAATAGTTTCAGGCAAAAGGGAAAATTGGGTTGAGAGAATGACAGAAGTTGTTTAGGCCTACACCTAGAGGACCACAACTAATTTCACACCATATGAATTAGTTTATGGGTAGCACCCAGTGCTCCCTATTGAATATGAGGTGGAAACATTGAGAACAACAATGGAAGTTGGTATTGATTTGATAGAGGCACATCATCATAGAATAATGCATCTAAATAGGTTAGAAGAAATAAGAATGGAAGCACTTCAACATACGGAGTTGATTCAACAACAAAGGAAAGAATGGCACGATAGACACACCATCAACAAGCAATTACTGTATGATTCAAAGTATCAAGATCTCAAGGGAAAACTGCACACCAGATGGTTGGGGCCCTATGAAATCAAAGAGACTTTCAACAATGGTGTTGTGTAGCTATTACCCATTGATGGGGATCAAAGAATTCTTCTGGTAAATGGACACAGACTAAAGTTGTATCACAAACCAGCTTCCAAAGAAGAATTCTCTGCATAAATTCAATCTCATATAGAACATTTTACCATGGAGGATCTCTCTTCCATGGAGCTTATGCTCTAAAAGAATATTGTTGATCGAATAAAATAGTAAAGGTTGAAAACCAACAATGGTAGCCTTTTCTGTCGAAAAAAAATTGGGCAAAGTTAAAAACCAAAAATGACAGATTTGTCTAGAGGAAAGATTGAAAACTAGAAATGGCAGTCTTTTCTTTAAAATTATCATTTCCTTCAATAAAATTCCTTTTTGCAGTTTTTGCAGGTCTTTGTGTTGAGAAATATCTAAAGCTCCGGATAGCTACCGATAGCTCTAGACGGCTATGGACTAATCCAGATGAATACTGGAGGATATTACTATCCAAGTGTTGTTGGGTGTCAAATCATGTTGCACCATGGAAATTAATTTGGTAAAAGCTAAGGTGAAATTATCTTAGGGATAAGTACTTTACGAAGGTATATTCTTTTTCTTAAGACTTGTATAATTACTATAATATATATGTATATGCCACATGTCCTCCCAAATACCCCACATGCATTCCTTCTTTTCCATGCAAGCACCGAGGTAGATAGCATGAGTGATAATCATTTAGAGGCAGATAGGTGGCAGCAGTGGGATTATCCACATATTTTGTGTACTTGCCAATAAAGCACAAGTACCCGATCATAATGACAACAACATTATCCATAAATGCCACAAAAGGGAATAAGTACTTGATTGGAAAAGTAGTCATGGTCAATAATCAAGATCGTAAATGGAAATAAATTCACAGGTGAGTGGAGCGATGATTGCTTTTGTCAACTCTAGATTTGAAAGAAAGGTAATTAAGGTGGCAGCTAAGAATGGACACTTCACACATTGCCACTCTGTGTTGTAGCTCCAAAGTACACGCCATCAAGGTTGAAAGGACAGATGGGATGGCTGCCAACCTATCTACATTGCATGGATTTATTTCCTCAACCAAGCTACAGTTGACAACACAACTTCACATTTCTGTCTGTAAAGAAAATCCAGACCCTTGTTTGTGGCATTTTCCTACATTCTACAAAGAAAATCAACCTACAAATATGGGGAACAAACGGAAATCTGAACTAGAAAATGCCATCTTTGATGAAGAAAGTGCATAAATTTTTCAACAGGTTCGATGGTTAGATTTTCTACATAAATTTGAAGGATTTGAAGCTGAATTGGTTGAAGAATTCGTCACAAATTTCCACTGCACCTTCTCTACCATTAAAGGGGTAAGAATTTAGATTAACCCTATTGTTATTAGTCAAATTTCTAGAATTCCTGCAGTAGGTGTTGATTTGTTGCAAAGCAAACCATCCTATGAAGAGTTGGTATAGAATTTCCATGTTGCCCCAGAGCATTTACCAAGATATGTTGTGAGTAAAGGGGCAACCAAGGGGATTGAGAGGACCAACCTTCCAAACCCATGGAAGATTGTGGTCCTGTGGATAATAAAGTTTTTCACTTGTGATGGATAGTATGGTGTTGTGTTAGGACTAGGGATGAGGTTGATTACCCACCTCAGGCATGGGGCAAACCATCCAAAGTATCTGATAAATCTGCCAGCCTTCTTGCATTCAAGCCTAGTTAATATGATGACCAAAAGAAAGAAAAATGAGGGTCAAATTAGCCACCTTGGCTTAATCCACTTGATAATGAAACATCACTTCTTGCAACAAGAAGATGGCCGGCAAAAATGGGAAGATTTTCTTGAACTTCAGCCTAGGAGGAAGAAGAAGAAGCACCAGGCTTCCATTGTATCTGTTTCAGCTAAACCAGTCGTAGTCTCCTCCAAATCCCTAGAACTAAGATTCAGACGACTCCGGAGGGAGGCAGAGCGACAAAGTCAAGTAGGGGAAGTAGTAGCCTCTACCCTTTCTAGAATACACCACCCCCAAATGCTTGTCATTTCATCAGATGAGGAGGACATGAAAGAGGTAGAACTAGACCCTACAACCATTTCAAGGCAACATTCCTCCCCTACTGACAAGGAAACAGAGGAGGATAGAGAAGAAAAAAATCTTGAAGAAATAGAGGAAGAAACTTTGGAACGTAGCCACAAAGAGGGGAAAGAACCCTTGACAGAAATCTTAGAGGACACCACTACCAAGGAAACTCAGCATGCTCTTGCTTTGTCAAAAGCAGAGTATGAATTGAGACAATGCAAAGCACAGTTGGAGGCCATGGCTCAACAATTGAGATCCAAGGATGAAGAGCTTGAACAGCAGAAGAAAAAGGCCACTTTGGAGAAAGAGGAGAGAGAAAACAATTTTCACTTTTCAAAGGAGATAGAAAAACACAAGGCTACCATCACTCAAAAGGACATTCAAATTACACAAATTCAACAAAAGACTTCTCGGCCAACTCCTACACCTGCAACTCTAGAGAGACCTCAAGGCCCTCAAAGAAGAGAAGGTGGCAGTGGAGAAAAAATTGGCTTTGGCCTGTGAAACAAGGGAGACCTTGTTAGCACAAAGACCGTCATCATGTGTGTATGCTCTGTTCCTTAGAGAGCAATTCTTACGGTGGAAGTTATTAAGAATTAGTTGCAATCTCCCCTTTGATTTTGATAATGATAAAGAGTTTGTAGAGTGTTATATGCAAAACCCTAAGGATTAACAAAATCTCCTTTGTGAATTCTTTCAACATGGCCATTTGATGGGGCATGTTAACACTTCTATGTTGAATTTACATGTGGGAGAACTCTAAATCTAGAATTATCTCTCTACTAAAAATAATAGATTGTGGGAGGAATGCATGGAGGAATACAATGCAGCAGCAACAACCATAGGGTTGCTAATGAGACATGAATGCCCCAAGTCCACATGGTTCACCAACACTTTCAAAGCACAGATTTACAGGTAAGGAATCACAAATGTGTATGTGAGAAATTTGAATTCTTGCATCACTGGTTTCTTTGATATCGCACGATATCTCCCAAGTGCAGCTATCACAAGCTGCCTATTTAGGTATGAAGACCTACCTGACAACTTCAAGAGAAGAGAGCTTGCCTCTCTAGCAAACATAAGATGGATGACTGCCAGGGTGACAAAATTAATAACCCTAATTCAATAGAAACAACAAAATTAGGTTGGGATGCGGTTTAGACCACCTTTGATTCTCATGTCAGTACCTCGCCTCAGCCACCCTCCAGGGAAACCTATGAGGGAGGGTAAATTCAACAAATGGTTCAACAAGCTACTGGAAAATGATGGGTTCACACCAAAAGGTAGGCAACTCTTTCAGTACAAGGATAAATATTATAATTGTAGTGTCATCATTGAAGAGAAAAATGTGACTGATGAAGCAGACATGGTACAACCATGAGGACATGGCATACTCTAGGTTGGGGGGAGATAATGAGTCAAATATATGACTCATTTATTTCTATATATTTCCTATTCTAAAAGACTCTGATAGAATTTTATGGCATATATACACATATTATTATAATTATGTTTATCTTTTGGTTGGATTATATATTTGTTTAGTCCTTATTTCCTTTTGATGAAATCTCTTGGCTAAATTACTTGAATTATATTTTCAAAATGCATATCTTATGAAATTGTGGTATAAGTTGTGTATGATTGCATAAGGATTATAGCGGTGAATCTCTCAGTGGTCTTTGGACCCCTCTGGAGCCCCTTTTCTTGTGAAGATCTTAAACTTCAGATGGCTCCAGATGCCACTAACCACCGAGAGAGCCATCCTCCCCTTGAGTCAATGGCTACTACAAGACAATCCTAGGGCTACTAAAGAAGTCCAGAAACACAAATATAACCCACGCCTCAATAAAAGTAGCTTGTTAAGATCCAAATCCACATGTCATTTGTTTAAGTGACAACTGAAGTAGTTGTTAATCGACGTCTGTTCCAACTGAAGTAACTACCCATCAGCATTGTGCCATTCTAGGAAATCATTCAGTCCACGAATAACTAAGTTGATACAAATCTTTGATCTGTAGTAACCCACAGAGGATTTGTTAATGTAATAAATGAGCAACTGGATTTAATCCCAGTTCGTTGCAGTTAGGATCGTAAATGGTTATTCCTTCCAATAAAGCTCAAATGTATAAATAGGATCCAGTTAGTCTCTCTTAGTTAGTTCCAATTTCCACAATCAAGTTGTTAGTCAGATTGTATTTTCAGATCGAGGAAAACTCCTTGTTTTCAGTTGTGTATCCGTGTCCATTTTGGGACTGTTTTGAATGCAAATGAAAGGGAATTTCTTCTGAAAGCTAGTTTGAGTTCAAGAGGATCATCTCCAGTTGGGAAAGTAGGGCCCGCTTCCCCAACTTGGAGGAGATCTCTCAGTATTTCATTTCCCTGCAATTCTAAGTGTCTTTTTGTTCATTGTTGTTATCTCTGCATGTTAAAGCTTATACTGTGTCTTTCCTTATATGCATGATTGTTTAGATAATTGTCACCTGCAAGTTTATCTTCTAAAATTCTGAAAATACCAAAAAGAGATTTGTTATTCCAACAACATTGTTATATTCAAAGTATCTCATTGTTGTAGTTTAACAGTTAATGCAATTACCTTTGAATTTTATTTCAATAGTTAGAATAGTTTCCTTTAAAGCATGAGTGTTTATTTCCAAGCAATTAGAATAGTTTCCTTTAAAGCATGTGTGTTTATTTCCAATAAATTAGAATAGTTTCCTTTCAAGCATGTGTGTTTATCTCTAAGCAATTATAATAGTTTCTATTTTCTGCATTCATGTTTATTTCAGAAAGAATGGGCCTTACCCAAAACCCATCCATTCCCCTGATTCAGATACCACTCCAAACCCCCCCACACTAAGAGTCTTGTCGCAGATCATTCTAGACACCTCCAGATTGATAAGTAAATGATGATGAATTAACAAACACTACAACGAACTCATCACCTAGGTCCATTAATAATTGGGCCACCATGAGAATGAAATTTGAAAATAGATTCAAAACTGTTGAGAATGGACACACCTTATTGGCTCAATTAACTTCCTTGAAGAAAGAAATACATGGCTAAGTTCAATCAGATTGTGAATAGGATAGCCCAAAACATGAGACCCAATGATGACATTTTAAAATGTTTCTTTATTAATACACTTTCTCCAAATGTCGGTTATACTTTATA
This sequence comes from Cunninghamia lanceolata, assembly GCA_027924645.1. Lineage (NCBI taxonomy): Eukaryota > Viridiplantae > Streptophyta > Pinopsida > Cupressales > Cupressaceae > Cunninghamia > Cunninghamia lanceolata. Next base: position 24,493,002 of record BSBN01000582.1, read on the forward strand.
AAGAGAAGACATGGTAGATTTACAAGGAGATCAGGAAAGAGCTATCTCCATTAAATATGATCTCTTAATAGCCAGGAAATGGAGGAAGGAGTTATAGATAAATAAAAGTCAAGTGAGTGCCTCTACTGATCGTGTAGTACAATGTCTAGCCAATGATATAATCACTTTAAAAAGGTAGATGCCTAGAGGCCAACAACATCCCTTTTATCATGATGTTCCTAGGAGAGATTATGGGATGCCTAATAACAACAACAAACCTCTAATGTTGATTGGTCCAGCACAAAGGCTAGCTATAGAGAGCCCTTCATCCAGTGGTAAAGGCAATCATATGGTATGTATTTTTATCATACCATTGATCATGATGAAAGTTGTTGCCCAGAGATGACAAGGTTCATGCAAATTTTGTCCATGAATGAACATGTTGATGAGCCTATCGTAGAGGAAGACACTATAGTGCATCCTAGTGATTCTAGCATGAATTTTCTAGAATATGAGTATGATTCTGATGGAAGTGAATATTTGTATACCGATTTGGAAAATTCAAACTGTACCATTTTTACTAGAGGCCAGCAAAGTCTCAAAAAGAATGACGAACATAAAATCCAGTCTAACAATGACAATCCTTCTCCAAGGTTTATATTGTCCAGGAATGTCGCGGGGGGATCTAAGAAAATAGATTTGAGTACTCCTAAGGTAGCCACTCCTAAGGTAATCTCTCTCCCATCTTCTGAAGAAACCATTTTGCCTATGTTTGATATAGTTGAATCATGTAAGAGTACCAAAATTCAAATCTCACAGGCATAATATCTTAGACTGGATCCTGCTAAGTTGGATAGGTTGGTAAGGTATCTAAAACAAGAGCCTTTCTCTTCCTCTACCCATATAAATGCTCAATTATCCAAGAATATAGAAAAAGGGAAAGAAATCCATACTGATCATACTCTAGGTCCTAAAAGGTCTGATCCACAGAATCATTTTGAAAAACTAAACCCTTTCTATGTCTCTCTTTTTATTGTTAGATATAAGCTAAGCAACTGTGTCATAGATTTTGGAGCCTCTGACAATGTCATGCCCGCTCAAGTGGCCAAGGCCCTTGGTCTATCCCTTACCTCTTCTCATGGGAAATGTTATTCAATGGATTCAAAACAAGTTCCTATTATTGGGAAAACCAAAGATGCCCAAGTGGCCCTAGCAGCTTACCCTAAAAAGAGGATCAAATTGACTATCCTGGTAGCTAACATCCCATCAAGTTATGGTATGATGTTAAGAAATAGTTTCTGCAGAGATCTGGGAGGTGAGATTCAAATGGATTGGTCACATGCCTTGATCCCTATAGATGGAAAGAAAGTTTAGCTAGACCCAGACCCTAAATCCAAGTTTACAGTCTTGAAGTCTAGAGATCCTAGATGAGAGATCTTATACATGGAAATGGGTTCAAGTACTTATATGATCTCTTCTACTTCAGAAGAGGAAGATTCTAAGATGATTGGACCGAACTTGTCAAATGAGTTGTAGACTTTGGAATTTGATGGCAGATGTTCATCATCTGGATCAAGGGCTGGTGTGGATTTGATTTCTTCTAATGATTACAAATTTCCTTTTTTTTTAAGCTAGAATGTGATAATACTAACAACATTGCAGAATATGAAGCACTTCTCTTGGGGTTGGAAATGGCAAAAGGAAAAGGAGTTAAGCAGTTAATAGCTCTAGGCGATGTAGAGCTTATTGTCTAGCAAGTAAGAAATCTCTTCTTTGTGAAGAATGGAAGATTAAAGCATTATAGAAATAGAGTTTGGTATAGCCTAGATTATTTTGACACCTTCTTTATTGAATCCATTCCTAGTGAGCAAAACACAAGAGTAGATTCTTTGGCAGTCTTAGTGTCTCTGCTTCTCCCTCACCCTAATTTTAAAGATAATCCTTACAAGGTAGAAATTCTTTATAGACCCAGTGTACCTGATAATGTGAATCACTGGTAGGTTTTTGACAATGACAAGCAAATTATTTCCTTTTTGTAAAAATTTGACGCCTTTGTTAACTTGTTCTTTGAAGGAAGTTTTTTTGAAAGCAGTGAGGTCACCGAAGGTACCACCAATCAATCTGATGAAGTGAATGAAAAGGTAATACAACTAAAAGAGAATAAACTTCCCAAAGGTCTGGTGTCCTTGGAAGACCTTTTTGACAAACATGACAGGTATGTCAAGCAGAAGATTCAAAGATTTGTTAATTCCTCTGTTGAATATGATCATGTCAACATTGGGACAAATGAAGATCCCAAACTAGTGTGTATTGGTAGGTGTTGCACTGCTCAAGAGAGGGAACACCTGATTTCCTTATTATTTAAATACAGATATGTTTTTGTCTGGTGCTATGCAAACCTCAAAAGTTTATGGATGGAAAATTGTAACACCACATTCCTCTCAAGCTAGGTACTACACCTTTTAGACAAAAACAACAATCCTATAATCCAAAATTTGTCGGTGCCATTTTTAACAAGATTGATAAAATGTTAAAATCAAAAATCATATCCCATACATCACTCTACTTGGGTAGCTAACATCGTTCCTGTTAGAAAGAAAAATGGGGAAATAAGGATTTGTGTCGACTTCAGGAACTTAAATCAGGCCTCACTTAAAGACAATTACCCCTTTCTAGTGATGGATCATATTTACAGATTGTCTTGGGATTGGAGATGATGTCTATGTTAGATGGTTTTTTATAGATACAATCAGATAAGTGTAGCCCTAGAATATCAGCACAAAATTACCTTCACTACCCCTAGAGGAACTTTTGCATACAAGAGGATGCCTTTCACTCTCATAAATGTCAGTGCAACATTCCAAATGGCTATGGATTTATCCTTTAGAGACTTAAAGGACAAAATCATTTTTATCTATCCTGATGATTTGATGGTTTTCTCTAAAAAGAGAGTTGATCATATTGATCACCTAAAGGTTGTTTTGCAAAGATGTAGGGATCATGGCATATCGCTCAATCCCAAAAAGTCCATTTTCACTGTCACTGAAGGGAAACTCTTGGGACATATTGTTTTGAAAGAAGGAATTAAGATAGATCCAGCAAGGGTTAGATCTATTCAGCAATTGAGTCTTCCTACTAGCAAAAGCAATACTAGATCATTTTTGGTCAGGTGAACTTATTGAGGTTTGTCCCTGATTTTACAGAGTTAACTAGGCACATTGTAGAAATGATGAAAGATAAGCCTATCTTTAAGTGGAACAATGAAGGTAAAGAAGAATTCAAAGCAATTAAAGAAGCTATAGCTAATGCACCAACCCTGATACATCTAGACTTTGATAAAGATTTCATCATCTACTGTTATGTGTTAGATCACACCTTGTCAGCTATCTTGCTCCAAAAAAATGAGAAGGGTATAGAATCTCCCATAGCATTCATGAGCATTACATTGAAGAAACACGAGTTGAATTACTCCTCGATGGAGAAACATGCTTATGCAGTGGTGAAGGTGGTCAAGCAATTTAGGCTCCACCCTCATGCTATTATCTATCCCAGACTTTGCAATTAAATCTATCCTAACCCAACAAGAAATAAGTTACAATAAGAAAACTTTTAGAGTCTTTCCATAATGAAGCATGTGGAGGGCATTTTTCAGCATCTATGGCAACTTTCAAAATCTTGAGACAATGTTTCTACTTGCCAGGTATGTTTAAAGATGCCTATAATTGGGTCTCTAAATGTGAAAAGTGCATAAGGTTTGCAAGTAGACCTCAATTATCTACTCTCCCTTTAAGACCAATGGTTATTGATGAACTTTTCTAGAAGTGGGGTGTAGACTTTATAGGACCAATTAATCCAAATTCTAGTGCAGGCCATGCACATATTTTGATTGCCACGGATTATTTCACTAAATGGGTGGAGGCTATTCCTATCAAACATACTACCTCTAAGATAGTGTGTAACTTCCTGAAAGAAAATATAATAGTCAAATTTGGGGTACCTAAGAAGATTATTATAGACAATGCTTTAAACTTTTCTTCCTCAGAGATTTCCCTTTTCTATTACAACCATGGGGTTAGTCTTTCGCATGCTTCCAATTATTATCCCCAGGGTAATGGGAAAGCAGAATCTAATCATCATTGTCCATAAAATGGTAGATGATAATCAAAAGAATTAGAATAAGAAGCTATATAACGCATTATGGGCAAATAGAACTACTCCAAAGAGAGGAACTGGCATGTCCCCTTTTAACCTTGTATATGGAATTGGTAGTGTTTTACCTATTCCATTGGAACTTTCAGCCTTGAATTTATAGAAAGCTATTGAGGATGAATATTTTAAAAATGCTTTGGAAAAAAGGATAATGTACCTTTCTAAAATCAAAGAATAGAGAGAAGAGGTGGTAGAAAGGATAACAGAGTGTCAAAAGAGGGTGAAAATAATTTTTAACAGGAAAGCAAAACAGAGGAAATTTGTGGTTGGAGATCTTGTATTACTTTGGGATAAAAGAAAGGAGCCTAAAGGAGTACATGGGAAATATAACTCACTCTAGAAAGGACATTTTAGAGAGGTTGTTGGAGATAATGCCTTTTTCTTGGCATATTTGGATGGCACGGCACTACCTCTTGCCTACAATGGGTAAGATTTAAAGCTCTACAATTGGTAATTTCCCCTCCATCTTGTATCATAGTCTTTGTTTTTGGCATTTTCTCTTGTTTTGTTTTGTTTTTCCTTCAATTTTGGTGTGTTTGGGTATGACTCTATGGCCCAATGAATAAGGCACTGGCCAACTAGAGTATTTGTGTTCTCTGCATCCTCTTCAGTTTGTTTCCCCAGTTAGAGCCTGTTGTTACCCCAATTTTGATCTTTGTTCCTATACAACTCAAATTTGGTTCATCTTAGTCTTTCCTCCTTGTCCTTGCTTTGTGTCCCTAAGTCTAAGTCATTTTCCTCCTTTATTAGTAAAATTCTCTTTTCTCGAACTTAAAGTTTTGAGGTCCTCTTCTAACTCTCTTTTTTATCGGGGTTTTTTGTGTTTTCTTGAACTTGACTTACTTTTCTATGTTATCAGGAAAATTCCCAATCGGCGAACCTTATCGGAAAATCTTTGAGTTCATGAACTCTATCGATAAAAATTTGAGTTAGAAAACCTCTAACTTTCCCAATAACCTTGCCTCGGTTGGTGACTTGTCACTTCTTTTTCAAGTTCCTTTTATCGGCTTTCTTTTTCTTTCACGAACTTAACCTGTGTTTCCCTATCGGTCTTTAGTTCTTGAGTCTTGATTTTTGTCGAGAAGCCGATAACCCGATGGCTTATATTTGGTTTGTGTCAAGTCTTTTTCATCGATAAAGGAGAAATTTTGTTTAGTCATGGTTTTTCTTGAAGGTTTGTGGAAAGGACATGTTGTCGACTATTATTATAAACTCTAAGCATTGCAGAGTTTATCAAAGGAATGCATGGTTCGCGAAATCTTGAAATTACTGATAAAGCAACAAATACATACAATCAGAAAGATACAAGGTTCATGAAGTTAGATTTTTGCCAATTGAGTGAGCATAGAAGTTTGAAATTTAGTTCACAAAGTGGAAATATTATCAACAATTAAGTTTAGCGATGGTCAAATTTGTCAATAAAGTAAAAAGGAGGTGGTCGTGTAAAGTTGAAATTCTTGATAAAGTGTTTTGGCATATTGAGTTGAGGAAACATTTATTATGATGGAGCATTTAATGTGTAACCCTACCCCCACTTTGTTCACCTTATAAAATAAGCTTTCTTAATGCATATTTCACAATTGTTGTTGAGAACATGATTAGGAGCCAATCCACAGTCCGTTTAGCTACTTCCTTCCCGTAAGCATCGCATCTAAGGTAAGTGCACTACCCGTTCTCCTTTCAAGTTGAAATTTAATATTAGCTAGCAGTGGGAGGTGTACATTGCAGTTTCCTTTACCTTTCATAACTTGTGAAACCCCGTTTCTTTCGACCATTAACCAAGCTCCCTCTCGTCCAACCTAAAACCCTTGGTCTTTGTTGTTGTCAATGGCCTTACACATTGGTTACTTGGGTTTGTCAAGATGAAATATAAATACCAAGGGTTAGATATCTCTTTCATAATTGAGAATGAGTTGTCGGGGGTGAAGGATACCAATTTAGGTCACATTGACCTCAAAGAGTTATAGGCCATAATGAATGCCAATCCAAGAACACCCATCACCCAGAAGACTTTAGACAGTGGGTTGGCACGCGCGGGTGGCTTCCCCCAGCAGTTTGATGCACAAACCTGATCATGGCCTGCATTCATAATTATCACTCTAAATCCTGAGAGATCAGAATAGTTAGTGGTAAAACAATCTTACATATAAATGTTGAAGCCATTAACGATAGATTGGGTTTGCCAGTACAGGAGGAATATGTCAAAGTTTCACAAGAAACGGGTTGGAATTTCTTTCTGAATTGACGAAAATGTGTAAAGATGCCATTTCCACTACATAGCTCAAGAAAGAAAAGAAGGGTGGGTCACAGTTGACCAAAAACCTGGTCAATGCCCTGTTTAAAGATGATATTTCAGACATTATCACATAATTGCATAGGGTGGTGGGCAATGAAGGTTATAATGAATTTGCTCAGTGGATGTGTCAATTTATTCTTGTCATTTGTACTACGAAGCAGTATATAGACTGGTCCTAAATAATTAACAATCACTTGCATGACCAGTTGGTCAATTTCCAATCTAGAGGCAAAAAGTTTAGCATGTGCTCTTATTTGATTTAGTTGTTAGCCACAACCCAACAGGTTTGGTTGGGATTAGACATTGTTGGTCCCATGACCCCAGATACTTAGGTCTATGATTATTTCCCTCAGTTGCAAGAAGAGCATGGTAACAAAGTTTATAGGAGGATCAATTATGCTTTTCTAATGCTAATGGTGAAGAAATTTTATGAAAACCCTGAAGTTAGAATCTCCACTGAAGCAGCCAATTGGGTGATGCAGTTTGGAAGCTATTTCATTCAGTTTGACAAATTTACATATATCAAAATAGGTGGCTTTGAATTTCCTCCTCTAAAGTTGCCTTTGTATGCCTCTCATTATCTTGTGTTTTTAGAAGTATGCAGACATGAATACCTTACTGGCAAAAGGTATTATGATTCCAAGAAGAAGGGATATCCCTTTCCTTTGAAGCTAAAACATTTCACATGTACTAAGCCTGAAAATGCTAAAAATGTGGATAGACTCCTTGCTAAGCTTCACTTGCCATTATTCAGCTCCAGGAGTTTCTTTGACAGCAAAGATTTTGTGAAGAAAAATCTCTATTTTCCTATGTTGAGATAACATAGACCTCATTTGGAGGATTTTTGGGCTGACTGTGTAGATGAATTTGAAGTGAGAAGAAGAGATTGGTCAAGGTTAACCTTAGGCATTTACAAGCTTGGTTGGGATCTTCCCAACCTGGTGGATGACTACACTGATTTGATTGACCCTACTTTTTCTGTTGAGAATGCCAAACCCCTACCTGATATTGACTAGAATGTAGATGAAATTACAGATGTTAAAACTAGATCTTATTTTGTATTGAATAGAAGCCAGCAGTGGCTAAGATCTAAGGTGAATGATGATGGTGTAGGTTCTCCTTCTCATAAGGAGCAGATCATGGAAGAACAACAAGTTTTTGTAGGTACTTCCAACCCAAGTACACCTATCACTACTCGGGATACTAGTTTAAATCTCCAGTCACAGATTGGGGTGATGATGGAGATGAGCCTCAGACAAAATCATATTTGAAAGGGTAATGTGAAAGAGGTATCCAGCCTCCTAAAAAGAAGTTGAAAACCAAAAAGGGTATGAAACCTCAGGTTAACAAACTGCCAGAACAAAAACAAGTGTTGCAAGAGGAAGAAGATAAGGAGACAACACCTCCTTCAAATCAATATACAGTTCCTCCTCCTAGTTTTCAGGATGGAATGTTTCAGACTCCTCGACAACAACAAGGAGTAGATAGTACCCCCAAAACAGATAATGTACCTCATGCTGCCCCAGGTGATTGTTCAATGTTTTCCACTCCTGTTTGGTTGAAGATTGAGGTTGGAAATAAGAGGAGGTACTCTCAAATTATTGATACAAAATTTGATGCAGTTGTAAGGTTGCTAAAGCTTGAGCCCCCCCCAGGAAAGCCAAAATAATATCAAGATTGATGGTGGATCCTATCTCTAAACACCAGTATGTGTAAATTGTTGAACCACTGGTGGAAAAGGAGATGAAGGATATGTATGTGGATGACTTTCACATTAGCACATTAGATTTGGGACCACCCTCTATACAAGGAGACATACATAATGCTAAACTTTTTGCAGAGATTTTAGCTACCATATTAGAGGAAAGAGAAAAAGAAAATGAAGTACTTGAGGATTAGGTGAACATTTTTACTTCTTATATCAAATCTATTGTTGATACTACACCACAACCCATAGATGCTACTATAGATATTCCTAAGGGTGTGAGTACCAAAGTTATGGATCAAATCAGTAGGTACAAATTTTTGGGCAAGGCAGTAGAAGAATGGGTGGAAAAGTTGACTATAGATGGACTCCTTTTTATTCATAACACCATTCTTTTGTATACTAAGATATCTAACAAAAAAACTAAGATTCTGAATGATTTAAAGGTGATTAAGAAAGAGGAGGCTATGTTGGATGTGGCTAGAAATGGACTGATGGCTATTGTAAAAATTGATTCTAGTGTCTTGGTCATAGTGCAAATCATAGACAAGCCTGGGGAGAATGAATCAATCAAATGGCTAAATACAGTGGAATGGAAACTAAGCATGGTGAAGTAGTGTTTGAATGATTTAAAAAATCTTGCTAAGAGCAATAGATCTTATTTACTTGATCTCAGGAGTTCCTATGTTTCTTTGGGAGTAGATATTTATGATGAGACTGAAACCAATCTACTAGATGTTGTTGTCAAAGAGTCTTTCAAGGACTTGTTAGTTGAGGAGTTGAAAATTAAAGAAGATGTAACTGGTAACTCCATGGAGAGGTTAAACAATGCGGTTGCCTATTTGATGAATTTCAAGAAGGATGTGTTAGAGATGCAGAGAAAATGTGAAGAAACCAACAATGTGTTGTAGATGTAGAAGACAAGATTGATGATTACCAACATTCCTAATGCTAAGGGTATCATCTCTATCTTGAATAAATTCAAAGTTCTTCAGGCCAAATTGGATGCTTCTCAAAGAACAGGGGGTTAAGCGAAAAAAGATGCTATAGATGAATAGGTTTTTCATGGAGAGTGAACTGGATTAGATGCAGTGGACAGTAAAGACAAAGATGTGTCTTCTTGAGAGTTTCTTTGAGCTTTTTATTTTGAGACTTTATTGTTATTCGAGTCTATGTCTCATATTGTTTCAAGAAACTTTATTATAATTTAATTGTTAGTTGTATGGGACATTTATATGGGAAAAAGTTGGTTCTCACTCTTTTACTATATAATGTATGAGTAAAAGAGAGTTTGAATCTTTTGGTGAAATTTCTTTTCATGACTAGATCATTTGACATAGAATTTTAATCTTAGGAAGAAAGGGGAATATTTTATACAGCAAATGTAATGTCATTTTAGGGAGAAAAGAGTATTTTGTTATGCTTTATTCATTAATATAGGGGAAGATTGACAGTGATCTATTGTCTCTCTATGTATTACCATTTATTCTTCGTATGTTGGATGTATGGTGTATTGAATATATGATATCTACATTTCTCTATTTAAAATATTGATAACTTGCTTCCTTTATAATTGCATTACCATTGGAGTGTCTTCTTTCGTATGTTATAATTTGATGCAGAAAGTGGTGATTCAGTTATTGTGGTTTATTTATTAGTCTTCTTCCATTCGTGTGTTTGGAAAGAGACTCTAGTGATTTAAGTTACTGTGAGTTGATTTCTTGCCTGCAGTACAGTGTGTATTGTGGTTTTTTTTGTAGTTTTATAGTTGTGGAAAACCTCCTTTCCCCACTTTTAGGTTAAAGGCATGCCAGAAAATATAAAACCTTATCATACGAAGGGAATTGTACCTTCTAAAATATTCAGAGGACAATTAACTAATTTGTCCAACTGTTAGTGGATTTTGTTGCTGCAAACTGGGCGAGTCATACATTATAAAGGTGGTAACAAATTTGTTCACTGACAATTTATAATGGTAAAGCTAGGGAAGGTCAATTAGGGTTTATTGTTTGTTGATTTGGGAACCGACAAAAATGGTGACTCTGCTGGGGAAAGTGATAGATCTATGAGCAAAGAGTCAAAGAATTTGATCAGTCTGAGCATCTGGTTTAGACATTGAAGTTGTAGACTTGGACGAGGCTTTGCTGCAGCAATTTTAAAAGGATTTATGCGCAGCTCTGCTGTTAGAGAAAATCCAGAATTGAAAGAATGCTTTAAAAGAAGTTTGTGTTGTTTGAAGCATAGTCCTCTATGAAGAGAGGTGGCGACTCTATCAAAAGAACCTGATGAAAATGTGAAGAACGTTTCAGACCAATAAAGATTTCTAGTCAGGGAAAAGAATTTGCAGCAACTGCAACATATCCAGGTATTTTTCATATTTTGGTTTTCAAGAAGGATAAGCTTGTATAGGAAAACCAATATTTGAAAGTATAGAAATATTTGGTTCCCTATTGAGTGAAACTAAGCACTAAAGAAGGGAAATAGTAGTGATAGGCTTGCATACTTTTGCATTGCTGAGATTGTAGTATGTATTTTGAGAAGAAGTTTGCAATATTTTTTAAGAAGCCCATTTAGAGGGCCTTAAGCAAGCTGAAACAGAAGTTCATATTTTAAAGGCTTAAGATTATTGATGTAAAAAGTGTTTAAGGTGCCCTGTGTAACTGTAGAGTTAATGTGAAGAGGCTTGTAAAGGTGTGAGAAAATGTATTGCCAACCCTTGTATCCTTGTATGGACCCAAACATAGCAATACATAGTGTGATGTCCCAGCCATGTAATAAAAGAAATTTCAACATCGAAAGGTATAGACCCATCAATTTCAATGGCATCAATGGTCACCCAAATGTTATTCCACCTGAGGTCAGAAAATATTTACCTAAATTTAGTGGTATGAAGAGTGAATCAGCAGAAAAATATTTGCAGCAGTTTAATGATCTAATGGATGACTATGAGGTTGATCATGAGGATGTTGTCATGAGGCTATTTGTTCAATCTCTAAAGGGAGATGCCAGAGATTGGTTTTCTTATTTACCGGATTGCTCTATTAATTCTTGGAATGAGCTTATGGCAGCATTCATAGAACAGTTTGGGGATAGAATTGACCCAAGTTCTGTGATCAATGAATTTATGAAAATCTAGAAAGAAGAAGATGAGTTGGTCCCTACATTCAACCTGAGATTTTCAAAGGCAATAGAGCATCTTCCTAAATATATGAGACCAAATGATGCATTATGCCTGGTGGTCTATCTGGTTGCATTTGATGAAGAAATGAGTTATTTGTTGAGAGACAAGGAACCTATCACATTGCATCAAGCCTATAAATTTGCTATGGATATTGAGAATAATCAGAAATATGGAATGCTAATAGGATACATGGCTGCAGGTTTTCAAAATAGTTTTCAAGATGAATGTGCTTCTGCTGCTCCAAAAAAATATGAGGAGCTTCAAGTCATTAGTGAACAAGTTGCAAGTACTGTTGATCCTAAGTTTCTTGTTCAATCATTGTTTGACTTGAAGAGACAAAAGGGGGAATCACCTTATGCTCTGTACACACAATTCATGAAGATTTTAATGGAAATCCTAGAGTATTGCAGGCCTGAGGATTGTTTGTGAATTGACTTATTTTGTGAAGCATATGAATCAGGTCTGAGCACTTTGCCAAAAAATTTGAAGCCTGAAAATCTTGATCAGACATTCAATTGGATTGGGATTATGGAAAGAGCTAGAGGTGATTATGTAGAAAGCGGTCGTGGTATAACACATGAGGATGAAGAATTTGTTGCAAAAAATGAAGGCTCATCCTACAAAGATGAGGATGAAGGTTATGGTCAGCCTGTAGAAGAGAGACATGTTGATGCAGATTGCATACATGATGAAATAAAAGATATATGTGAAGATGTATCTTGCAGCAATGTTGTTGTTAAACAATCAGAAAAATACACGGATACCATGTATGATGTATGCATTAGTGAGTATATCCCAGTTGTTCAGGAATGTGTATATGAGGAAGAGATAGAATTTTCAATTTTGAACGAACAGGATATTCGCATGAATATAACAGAGATGGCAGTTACTTCATATCATGATGATGAGATGGAAAGTGGATGGTTGCAGAGAGCTAGGAGGGCAAAGATGCTAGCCAGTCAAGCAAGACAACATTTACAATAGGTCAAGAAATGTGTCAACTAGCTAGATCATGAGAGGCAACAAATGGAGTTATGCTTTAGATCTCTATTTATTCCAAAGGAAGAGTGCAGGGAAGTTGAGCAAGCAAAGGAAGAGCCTTGTGAAGCTGTAGATGAAGATGAAGTAGCTAAGTATGCACTTAGTGAATCGACCACTGTTGTTGTGTTCACACATGAAGAGGGGGACATAAGTGATTTGGATCTGGCTGAGCATTTGGTCATTTATGAACAGGTTGAGGAGTTGGTACAAAATCATTTGGAGGCCGTCCTTCTTCAAGAAGTTGTGCTAGATACATCTTTTGGGTCATCATATAAGAGCAAGTATCAAGTTATGAAGGAGTTTGAACATGAGGCATATGTTGACAACATGCCTTGAATGGTTTCCCATTTTCCAATGGTTCAGATGGTTTGCTCTGGGACAATATGTTTTCACTAATACACAACTATAATCCACATATGCAAAGGGATAATATCTATGTGGATCTTTTAGTTTTTGTCAACATGGATCAACAACAACATGATGAAAGTGGCACAAGGATGATATGCTTTCATGATTGTACCGGTGGATATATTGTTATCAGATTGAACTTGGAATAGTATAATGAAAACATGACATTGGGCAGAGGGAAATATTGGTTCTTCATTTTTGGGGGCCCGGGTCCACCCAAATCAAGTTTGAAGATGTTATTTTAATGCAGGTCGGAGCATTGACTCAACAGCCCAATGGATTCGGCATCTGGTCTACATCTCGAAGATAACTAGAATATCACCATGCCTACAAGAGGCATGTATCCCTGAGCAAGATCCACTGTTGACACCTTCAAATTTTGTGAATTTGAAGTGTTTATACCCTTTCTAGGTGTCGACGAAGGCTAGGTCGACATGCTGCTCAAACTACCCCAGAGCCCGCTTTCGCCAATTAAAAATTTTTAACTCAGGGGTCATATTGCAAATTTGGTTGGTGGAATGTTTTTTGGTGCATATGTAACACACCTGCTCAGTTTTGTGCTCCCAAGATGAGTTCTGATGAGGTATTTAATTATTTTCTGACTGCAACCGAGCTAGATTTGGCATTCTGGGAAGTTACAAATTTCATAATTCTGAGGGCAACCCATTTCTCAATTTGGTCTCAAACCTCTGCAATTCCAATTTTATCAAAATTAGAGACCATTTGATGTGGCGTTCTAATGAAATTTGGTTGTGGCGAAAGCATCCAGCGGGCCAGTTTACAAAGGTCCCTGAATTTGGTCGGTGATACAGATTTTGAAGAAATAGGTTTGCTTGAAATAATTAATGATGCCCCTACATAAAGTTTTGCTGTCATCAATTGCTCGGTTTGCCCGCAGTGAAAAAACGTCAATTGGCCGACAGGGGAAATTAAAAATGTGCCTAAGTATTAAAGTTGAAATGCAAATATTAAAAGGGAAATGTAAAAAGGCATTTTAATGGTTCAAATGAAATGAAAGGCAGGCATAAAATTAAATGACAAAGTTTATTAAACTTTGGTCAAAGTTTATAAAGAGGAAAAGAGGCACGATGGTGCATTCAGCCTCTGTGTTGGGCATAAAAAGACCCATGCGATGGTGCGAAATGCCCATCGTAGGGCATTTCCTGCCTTCCCTCTTCTTGTACACATTACGTATGGGCATTTCCTTCGCTGCTATGGTGATATCAACGGGTTTTGAGCTGCTCTGGACAAATTTTGTTCCTAAAATCACCCTATGATCATTCCTATGGCATTGACGAAGGTTTTTAGCTTGTTTGCAATGATTTTTGGCTACCAGAATGATGAAAAACGCCCCTCCTCTGTCAAAAACGGCCCAAAGGTAATTGATTGAGCAAAAAAATTAATTAGATGTTGTTGCAATGATCTTTCTGTGGCAGAGTGTGATGAAAGAGCTACAAAAGAAGGTCCCAGGTCACATATTACATCAGAGGAATGAGGAGTCTTCAGCTGCTATTCAAATTTGGGAATAAGAAAAAAATGTAAAAAATTAAAAGGGAAAATTAAAACATGTTTTATTTATTATTTAGTCTTCTCCTCTTTTAATTGTAAAAATTTTTATTCCCAATGTATTTTGGAAGCAAAATGTAAGGAAATATCTCACCTACCTCCATGTGGTAGTAAATTTTAGGGCAACATGTTTTGAGCCTATAAGTGAGCTGCTGGGCTTTCATTTTGGGTGGTTGAAAGATTGGAAAGTTTTGGAGGAATAAAATACAATTGCAGTTTTGGCTGGTTGCCCTGTCTCATGGTGTTGCAAGTTTTATTTTTTGTATGTTGAATGCATTTTTATGAGCAGTTTATCAGTTTCAGGTTTAATCAAATGAATAATGTTGTAAGCATGTGTTTTTATTGACTGTCTCCATTATCTGCATGTTTCCTTTGAACATAGTGGCTAAGGTTTTTTTAAGTTCTGGGGTGCACACTTGATACATTGCATATTTAATTTCTTGCTTTTGTTTAAGGAACGGATTAAAATGCTTTAGATCAAGTATGGGGATGTATGTCTGATAAAAGGGTTTTTTATAAGTAGAGTTGATAGAAATACTCATTCTTGGGTGTTATCTGTAAGGCAGATACAAAACAAACCCCCTGAAATCTATATGTTTATTTGGCTTATGGAAATGCACAACATGGTGAAGATTGACTCTGAACCCTAGGATAGGCACCAGTCAACTATTGGGTGGATTTTGTGATTCAAGCCCTAATCTAACAACCACAACATAAAAAACAAAATCAATACATCATTGGTAAGCTCTAGGAATTTTAGGAGTAGGGTTTTAGTTGCATGTTCTCATAATTAACCAGTGGGATATTCCAAGAATGTTATCAGTCTAGGGTTTATCTTACAAATCTTGGTCCATACATGAGAGCATTCTTCCTGAGTTAGTCAAGGATAAATCTTTTTGTTGTGAATGAGGGATACCCCCTAGGTGCGGCAAAACCTAAAGTGAAGGGGAGATAAGTGCAAACAATCTCTCATCTTTGTTGGCCAAGTCTCACATTAAATCTGATCATAAGAAGTGGCAAATCTCTAGGGTTTATTGTTTGTTGATTTGGGAACTAATAGTTCTAACAAAGATGCGCAATGAGAATCCTATAGATTAGGATGTCAAAATACCAATAGTTTTATGGGCTTATAGAACAACCTACAAAAGACTCACAAAATTTTGTTCATTTCAACTAGTGCATGGGGTAGATGTTGAATTTCCAATGCAATGCATGGTACCAAATCTTAGATTGGATAGTGCATTAAGGGTGAATAATGATTATTCAATAAAGGAAATATTGTTTCAATTGGATAGTTTGGATGAGAAAAGGCCCAAAAAGTATTCAAAAGACCCTTGGTCTTGAGCATGCTTCTAGCCATATCCATGATTGTTTTGTTCTTACATTCAACTACTATATTTTGTTGAGGAGTATAGCTTGCAGTCAATTCCATTTGAATACCATTCCCTTTTCAAAAAACTCAAAATACGTTTGAAGTAAATTCTCCCCTATATCTATACACAGAGTCTTCAAGGGACAACCACTTTGTTTTTCTACATTAGCTCTAAATTATTGAAAGATAGAAAAAGGTTTTGACTTTTCTTTAATGAAATATACCATGTTCTTCTTTTGTAGTCATCAACAAAAATAATAAAATAATGTTTTTTGTTGAGTGATAAGGTCTATATTGGACCATAGATATCAGCATGCACCAATTCAAGTGGTGTCTTTACCCTTCAAGTTTTTCTTGTTAGAAAAGAATCTTGATGTTACTTACCAATAATACAACCTTCACAAACTTGATCATCTTGTTTGATAAATGGTAATCCTTTCACCATTTGCTTCTAATAAAGTAGTTTTAACTTTCAAAAGTTTGAGTGTCCATATCTTATGTTACATAGCCATGATTCATTGTTTAAGACAATGTTCAGTGCTTGAGTTTCTCCATATGCAAGTCTAAGAGGAAATTATTTATTTTGTAGCATACTACTTTTGCTACAATCTAATTCCTAACATTTTTTTATCATAGATAACAAATTCATTGTTTTGAAAAATAGCAAAATATCTTTTTTAGTGCCATATGCTCAACAAATTATGAGCTAATCTAGGCACATATAAAACATCATGAATAAACTTTATTTCACTGTGTTTTGTATTGATTGCAATGGTGTATTTCCTCATGACCTCAACTTCCTTATCATCTCCAAGTTGTACATGAGTTTTGACAGATTCATCCATCTTCACAAAGACATTTTTGTTTCATGTCATGTGACTATTTCTTATTGACCAATAATAGGGTTATATCCTTAGATTCTTCAATAGCTACCACAACATGATCAAAACATGCAGGTGGACATCTCAAAAAATTACAATTTTATATGTTAAATTCTCTCCATAAGATGTAATTTGATTTAATAAGCCCATCCCTTGAGTAAAAAATATTGCATAGATTTAGAATCTTTAATGAAAATAATTTTAATCTCTCTTCTAAACATTTCAAGTTTGATGGTTTTTATCTTTTCTATTCCTTGAAATGTATTGTGTAGTAGCTCTCATGCTTGATTTGATTTTGTTGTTGTAGAAATATTTAAAAACCGATTCATTTACTACTTGTTGAATAACAAAGAGGGAATTTGAATCCTTTATAATCTCCTTTAACTGATCTAATTGTGCTTGAGTCCAAGTGGCAAGAACTTGTGCATTTACAAGTTCTATGTAATCATTTTCAACTAAATCCCACAAATCTTGAGAAACAAACATTGTCTTTGTTTTAATACTCCAAAAAGCATAGTTCTCCCCTTTAAATAGAGGTATTTGGGGCTAAGATATATATAAACTACTACTGCTTGTAGTCATATATTGATATTAGAGAAACAAAGAAAGATAATTTAGTTATCTCTCTTCATAGTGTCTGAATTATCTAACCTTCACACAAACTAATAGCTCTTCCTAATGTAAACAAAACAATGCTCTAAAATATAGTATTCTTCTCTCTTCACAAATTTTGATCTTCAACTATAAAATTCTAGTCTTAGCATTGCTAAATATCTCTCTTGCAAGAAAAACCATAATCGTGTTAAACAAACTAGGTATCCTGCTCTGATACTAATTATTGGATTTTTAGGGAGAAAATAAAGCATTACATAACTTAAAGAGGAAAATAAAAGACACAAATTGATGTTGCAATATTATTTATTGACAATAATTCTGATACAAACAACTTAATATATAGGTTACAGCAAAGTATGGTAGTGGCTAATACAAACTATGGTAATGTTGGGAGCAATCAAATGTATAAAGTGGTGGATAAGATATAAGACAATGAGTATTGAATAAGAAGGTGAATAATAGATAAAGCGGTGATTATTGGATAAGAAGGATGGTGTTAAGCATTATCCTTATCACATCCTTCATGCAACTTGTATGATTAGTGTAAATCCTTGGTAATAGAGATCCATCTCCCTCCATTTTGGCCCTAATCATGCATGCCTACTCACTTATAGTATTAAAAGGAAGGCTTACAACCTGATCAATAGTCTATCCCAAAGAGCGAGAAAATAAGGTCAATATGTCTATACAATGAAATCCACTTCCATAGTAGTTCAAAATCTAATAAAAGAAGGATTTGGAAGAACCAAGAAATGAACTTTTCTCACATTTCTAACTTATTATTTTAGTTGAGTTGTACAACAACCCTATTATTACTAGTTCCTTCTAGCACCAAAATTTATTCAAGGTGG
Source organism: Cunninghamia lanceolata (assembly GCA_027924645.1). Classification (NCBI taxonomy): domain Eukaryota; kingdom Viridiplantae; phylum Streptophyta; class Pinopsida; order Cupressales; family Cupressaceae; genus Cunninghamia; species Cunninghamia lanceolata. The sequence goes on from BSBN01000582.1 coordinate 24,511,106, forward strand.
AAGTCAATCTCAACATTCAAATGTTCCAACAAAGAAAATCAATTTTTAGGGCACTAGAAAAATGGAATCAAAGGCATAATCCACCATCAGTAAGTTCACAAATTAGGAAAATTTCACCTTTGCAACACTGGAAGATGGATAATCCGATGTTGCATTGGTGAAAGAGTTTCAGTACAGAGAAAAAATAACTTCGAGACTATTGAGAAATAGTCCAAGTTCATTGAGTTGGTACTTGCATAATACTACACTCCTAAATACTACCATGATATGTGTACAATATATTTTTAATTTTTAAGACCAAGTAAGGATTTGTGAGTGCCATACTATAGAAAATTGCTAATGAACTCTACAAACCTATACAAATAAAGTACACTAGTAGTCTTTATCAGTATATATAGGCTACCATGGAGTTCCTACCAAGTGAAGGATTAGGGAAAGCTTACTAACATACTATCAAAATTAAGGGAAAATATCCTCTAGATCCCCACACAAGAAAAAATATTCAAGAAAGTAAACTCATTGTAGGTAACCTTTCCCTAGGGCACAAGCACCTATATAACCAAAAACTCCCTACCTCGAAATAAGATAAGGGGAAGGGAAATGAACGATACAGTCATTACAAGGTTGACACCCATAGACAATTGAGAATGTTGTGTGGAAAAGGCTATGCTTTCTCATAATTTTATAGTAGCAATTGAGGAATGGAAAATACAAATCCTAATGTTCTAATTTTCTTTAACATTAATCTCAATGAACACCCATCAATTTTGGAGGAAAAGAGCATATTTTTCACACAAAACATTGGAGAGGGGAAAATTACTCCATATCATCATCAAAATTGTAATCAGGGAGAATATCCCATTTTCAACCTTACTTCCTTGGGTGGTTTCATTAGGGACAAGAGATCAAAGTAATATGGTATAGTATCTTACACATTTGAGATTACCTTGCAATATAGCAGCATTCAAAATCTGAGATGTTCTTTTTAGCATGTTGTATTTGGATGACCAAGATGATAGTTACAAAGTCAATAGTCATAATGCCAAGCCACAACAATAGTCCATTAAAGTCAACAGTTGTTGCTATCACATTTTAGAGTTCCCTTCAAAATTCAAATCTTATTGGTATCTACAAGGCAATGCAAAAAGCTTATCTCTCATGCATATAATTTTTTCATAATGGTCTACCTAGATTCAATTTAAAATACTATTTGCTTTCCTACCCAATCTTATTTTATGTATAAGAATCAAAGGTTAAAATGGACATTTTCAATAACTACACCTATGAATACTTTTAAGAAAGGACATGTATGGTTTACTTGATGTATGTGGACAATATCCACTAGAGATACAAGACTCACCCAAACTTCTCAAAACTCAGCAAGTCCTAAGGTGGTTCAATCAATCTAACGCTACAAGGTTCATGACTCAAGTACTTGGCAAGTCTAGTCAAACTCACCAAGCCTGCCAAACTCATTGAACCTAGCAAGTCCTATCACTAATACTCAACCATCACACTCAATAGTAAAAAATAGTAAAAAATAAATAAACCAAAAAAATTAAACCACTCAAACCAAAGTCTTAATATGGCCACTAACACTCTAAAATAACATTCATTTCATTTGCAAGCATAAAGCAAGGGAAAAAAAGTATTGAAGTTAAAAATAAAATCCATTGAAGCAAAAGCTAGAAAACATTGATTGAATGCAACTTAAACAAGTTTGTAACAACTCTCAAAGCATCTAAAGGAACCTACAATACGTTTGGACGAGCCCATCATTAATTGGAACAACCCACCTTCAAGTTGGAGCTAATTTGAAGATGTATTTTCCTATTTTAAATATTTTTTTCTTTCTTTTTTCATTGAACATGGCTTCTATATTTGTTTAATTTGTTAATTTTAAATTCATGGATCGACAAATAAAAGAGGGAAGAATGAAGAGAATTTCCCTCTTTTTTATTCTTTCCATAACATTTTTTTTTGTTTCTGATCTCTTTTTATGAACAAATCCTAATTAGTTTTCTAATTTTCTTAATCTATTTTTCACTACAAACCCTAGTTTTTTTCTAAATTTTTATTTTAGTTTATCTAGCAACCCTAAATGTTAATTAATTTTTATTTATTTTTCATTGCAGCCTATTTCAAATTTATAAATTCCTCTAATGTTGGGCCCAATTAGAAACGACACCCTTGGTGGAAACATAACATCCCAAAGGCTAAGAAGAGAGTTGATTTGCAAGTTTTACAATTTTAAAATTAGTGGGGAGGCATTAATTGATTCAAATATCAACTTGCACAAATTGTAACCCTAGATGTTAATTTGTGTCCACATGCACCTCTTGATATTATGTGCAAAGTACAAAGTCAATTAGAAACATTTGACTAGCAACAAGAATTAAAAAGGAGGTAAAGAGGAGATTGCAGCCATTCATGAAGACTCTTGTCCTTTAATTCCTCCAATCTCTAGATCATTGAGAACTAGTGGCAATGTCAGTGCCAGTGCTAGTGTTGGACTTAAAGTTTACTAAGCCATATTAGATTCATATATTGTACTACACACTACTCTAGGTTTTTGAGAGGATGGGTTGGAATAAGGACAAGCATAATGCATTAAGAAGTATAATTTGAGACTTTTGGTTCTATTGTTCAATTCCATTTCATGCAACTAGGAAATTAATTTTTTATTATTGTTTTATAATATGTTTTTAATTTGTCTCTTAAATTTTAAATTTAAGTTTTTTTAGAATTTAGAATTTAAATTTAAAAATAGTTATTTTTCTTATTTTATTTATTAAATCTCCTTATTGATGGAAATATACAGCCATAAAGACAATTTCCTCATAACCCTTTGAGAGATTAATATGCAAACATAGTATTCAGAAATCCACATGCAAAAGAATAAGCAAACATACTATCAAGGTGACACAAGATATACCCTAGGAAAACCCTCAAGAGGAAAAAAACTCAGCCTCCAAAAGCATCCATATTCATTGTATTATTCAACAATAAACATTACAATACATGTCCTCCATGAATACTTCTGAATCATCAAGCTCTCTATATGCACTCCATGTGAACAAGCATGTAACCACACATCCCATGCCATGTTTCAAACCCTCACACATGAAACCTACAAAAGATACTCAATACAATGACAGCCTCTCACAGCCTACAGCCAAAACAACCAACAGCCAACCCCAACTACTAACCATGTGGTTATTTTTATAGAATCAAGCTCACACAAATACAAGATGTAGTATGGAGAAAACCATGTGTTCCAAAACTATGGATATACAAAACCATTGACCCCTCATTTAATATTTGCAACTAAGTTTTCATTTTATGCCCAATATTAAATAATTTCTCAAATAATTAATTAATTATTCTATGTGTTCAAGACACATAAAATAACTAACCCAATGTTACATACAACGTTTACAAGTGACACGCAAATAAATATCTAATGTGGCTAAACACATCAATTAAAATACACCACAAATAAATATTTATTTTACATAAATAAAAAACCAATGTTATGCAAGGTGTACAACACACCTATATCCTAACACTTATTGGCAAATTCTATTAGATGTAATTATTGTTTGTGGAGTGGGGTTCAATGCCCTAAACAGTAAGGAGATGAAGGGCTCAATTTTGACTCAAAAGGTAGTTGATGTGAATATCAAAATTGATGAGTGGCGTGAAATATGGAGGAAAAAAGGTTGTGTCATCATGATTGATAGTTGGACATATAAGAGAATAAGACATTGTTAAATTTTCTTGTTTTTTCCTTGGGAGGTACAATTTTCTTGAAATCTATTCATGCTTTAGGGAAAACAACAAATATTGATTTTCAATTTCTTGGACTGTGGTTCATTGTAGAAAGAAAGGGCTCCCCAAGTCTGTTGGAGAGTTGCACCTTAGGGCTAAGGGTGTCAGGTTTGCTTGTTTGGGATCTGCTGTTGTTTGATCCCTTGTCTAGTTTCTGTTGTCAGTGCTTCTGGTGCACTGTTTGGGTTGCCTTTTTTGGGTTGTTGGTCTCTTTTGTTTGGTTGTTGTTGTTTGCCCTTGGGGCCTTGGTTGTTAAGGGTTCAGCCCCAGTAAGCTGTTTACCATAAAAAAAACAAATATTGATTTTCATTGTGAACTTTTAGGCAAAGTCTTAGCCAAGGTGGGTGAGGAAAATGTTATGGAAATAGTTAAAAATAATGTAGAAAATTATATTGTTGTAGGTAAGCTTCACATAGATAGGCACTCATCTTTATTTTGGACTCCTTCTGTTACTCATTGTCTTGACCTTATATTGGAGGATTTTGTCAAAATCTCATGGATTAAAATGTGTTGAACATGGTAAAAACATATATATATATATATGCTTGGCCCTCAACTTAATGAGACAATACACAGACAAAGAAGTTGGCTCGTCCTGGAATAATCCACTTTACGATGAATTTTACTATGTTACAATTTTTGCTTCCATCAAAGGTTGTCTTGAGATGCATGTTTGTTAGTGAGGAGTGGTCTTCATCTTCACATGCTAAGACCAATCTACGAGTTGAGATGGTTGACTAGATTTTCAATAAATAGAGTTCCTAACTTCAGACAAAGAAGATCGTAGATGTAAGTTCATATTTTCATTCTATTTTTGTTTATTTTATTAGTTTGTAACTATCATTTATAATAATTTTATTTGTTTATAATTTTTATGTCACCTTCTTTAATTCATTATCGTACTATTTATGTTAATATTTAATAATAATTGCAGTTCACAGAGCCTCTAGTTATCTTTCTTCAAGTTGTTGATAGGAAGAACCCTACAATGGGTTGTGTATATAAGAACATGGATAGGGCCAATGAAGCCATATGATCTATTTATGGTGGGCTTGAGGAGAAATTGTAATGTCCCCATTTTTGGGTTCTCTTGCTTTGTAGTTGGAGATGGCTTTCTGGGTTTGTGTCAGCTTGATCAGAAGGGTAATTTGATGTTACCAATGAGCTTAATTGGTCTAGAGGACTCATATGCCACTTTTCGAAGTGATTTATGGCTTCTGGTGTGCTCTCCAAGAATCTTGGAGAGGGCGTCTATTTATAGTAAGTCGCCTGATTGGCTCTGTTTATCATTATTCTTCATTGGGATCACTCCAGTGCAGTTAGTTTTCGATTCTGATGCATTCCGACAATTTCTGCAAAATGAGTGTATTAATGGCTTTATTTTAATTATTTTACTAAGGTTGCTAAATATTATTTAAAATATTTAAAAAGCACCTTAGTGTTATAGCTCATCGGAATTGGAATGAAATGTTTTAAATTATAGATGCATTAAACAGGGACCTTATGTGTCAAATTATCATTATTTTAATTAAAAGGTCCTTTTCAGAGCTAAAATGGAGTTTTATTTAAAAAGGTGAATTTTAAAATAGAAGTTTCTAGAGGGTTTTGCCAAAAAAAACGTATAAAAAAGCATTTGAAGGGCTCATTTGGATTATGTAGATTATTCTAATTCTCTGATCAAAACCCTTGTGGTTCTGGAGTTTGAACTTGGTTCATCTTAGGTTTCATTTCAGGTTTGTGAGGACGAAAACCCTTACAGGCAACATTCTCTACGTTGTTGAAAGACACAATCTGGAGGATTTTTTGGTGGTTTCATTAAGGAAATCACAACTGAGCTTATTTGAGAGGATTTATTTCAGTTTGGAGGAGCTTCACACAGGAGTTCCATTTGGGCTTTCATTTGGATCATTTTGGAGATGATTTGAGCACGAAATGACTATATTTTCTAAAGTCTATGAATTGCAACTGAGAATGAAGGTATTATGAACAAATTTGTGCATTTGTGAAGAAGTTTTAGTGTTGCCATTGATTTTTTATACAGGTCGTACCATCTGCTGCTGACCGTACCTCCTCATAGGGTCGTACTTCATTTCCTGAGGGTTTTTGTGCAGGTTTAAGAGCCTTAATCTTCCTCATTCTAGTCGTCTAGCTTCAGCAGATATTTTTGATGTAGAGCAGAAGGTTTTGGAGGTGGTTTTATATTTGTTCATGTTGATATATGCATTCAGCCAGGGCCGTACTGTTGCAGCCTGTTGTGGGCTTTCAGGAGGAGCTTAAACTCATACCCTGGGATGTAAATAGTCTTGAAAGGGGCGCCTAGGGTCTGATATTACATTGTATATGTTGGTTTTGCATTGACAAATCCATTACCGGAGTTTGGAGTGATTTCTATAGACTTGTATTGCTGATCATCCATCAGCGTATGTATGAAGTTGCAAACAAAACATATGGGTATGTACTTGTAATTCATATTTGGCCATAATATTATCTAGGTGTTCGTTATTTCATTGTTATCTCTTCTAGATTTTCTGGGTTTATGCTATATGTTTTTTATTTTATGTATTCAATGCAAATATCAAACATGCAATATATTCAATGAAACCCTAAACTCAGAAACAATCAGAAAAACAAAAAAAATGGCATCAGGAAATATACACAACAGGGGTGTATGTTACAAAAATATGGTCCCATACAATATATTATTGATCAATGATGGTGCCATCAACTTCACAAACCCTTACACATAGATGTTTATTTATCGGATCTAGTGTTCCAATTCCACTTAAGTATCAAGGCGGATGAAGAGGTTTTTAATGAGCTACACAGTCATAGAGTGGATGGAACCTAATTCTCAACTTGAAGCAAAAATCATCTCTAAGATTGAGATCTACAAATTTGTGCAAGGGGACCTCTTTGCGTGAAATATATGTGAAGCAACTCAAACTATATTGTAGACAAGAAGTCTATTAAAGACTTTAAGTTTAAAACTTTCATATTCTTTATGTTATGTTGAAACTTGAAGTTGAACGATGAGTGAGTTCATTTTTTTTTTCCTTATTTCAAATTCATGGTGAAAGAGATTTAGTGTTAAGGTGCCAAACCTTTCAATGATTGTCATTTATGTCTTGCATCAACCATATAATGCTTCAAGATAAGAATTATGTTTGATCACATACATTCCAAGCGGTGCAATATATTATTGATGCAAAGATTGAATGATCTTGTCAATGTTCATTACAACTTTCGTCTCGATCACAAGTAAAAATTAAAAGAGGTTGATTCACAATCAAATTATATCACTGAAGCCAAGGATCTTATCTTCAATGAAAATAGCCTTGCATGAATTGAATTAGACTAACCTTGAGACATGGTATCCCCATGATAAAGGAGGAAAGAGCACAAGCAACCCCATCAAATGTTGTCATAGATCGATAGTTTCCAATTAAAGATTGGAAACCTTTCATTATAAAAATTGTCTATATAAAGAAGAAGATTAAACAATATCAAGTCTAAAAGACAAATTGGCATAAATGATAAAGAGACAAGAAGTAATCACTATTTCCTTAAAGCATTCGTAATTACTTAAAAGCACCGATTGAGAAGAAATAGCCCACGTAAACAAAGAAGTAATAATTGATAAGTATATTAAGGAGTCGCCAAGGAATACCAGTGATTATGGTTCTAAAACAAACAACGATCATAATACAATGAAGGCGGCACTGATATGTTAAGAGAAATAAAATAATGATAACAATTATTCAAGACCCGTGATTATGAAGAGTCGGAGGCTTTTAACAAAGGTGTCTTTTCAGTTCGCATCCCCTTCGAGGCTTTAAAAGGGACCCTTGAGGAATTGATTAGGCATCCATCGAAGAACATTCCTTGTCTTGTATATCCAACGAATACCATTCAATATCCTTCAGTTCATAACAACAGATACAAAACCAATTAAGGGACAACAATAGTATCTATCAATATTGACAGCATTAAAGAATTATATCAGATCTGTGATCAAGATTATTGAAGTAAAAATAGTTCAGAAGTTATATCAGCAAGTAAGCATCTATACATTATCATTCTTACTACATTCCTAATTGGATTGTCATAGTCATACAGGTATGAACACATATTGCATCTCCTTGCTTGTTATTTATATATTCATACGTGTTCATTATGATAGTACTGTAACTTATATGCAGCCATTACTAACAATGTAATGTATAGACAGTCATATGCAATCATTCATAATAATGTAACTTGTATGCATTATGTGTTCCTCTATATAATCAATTAGATGTTGGGAATTGTGAATGTTATAAGGCAATTTTTGAAGTACATATAGATGCACAGTCATATAATAGGATAATCAATTGAAATAAGAAACATAGCTGCAAATGCATTATTAGATGATACATTTATGACTGATAATAGTGCATTACATTAATAGAATTTGATCAGCATACAAGGAATGCATTATAATAAAATGAAATTGATCATATAATTGACATAGGATATTTTGTCATCGTGAATGTGAAATCTTGATTACATATAGAATAGATGAATAAATGAATGTTATTATAAATGAATATGCATGGAAGAATGAATTAGTATGATAAATATGTATATAAGGATGAACAGGATCAATAATGATAATGAAATGTGATCAAGCATTAGATCATATGAATATGTGATGGGCCAACTATGATATGACGCCAAAATGATGAGACATCATATGAGAATGTCCACAAGGACTTAGAAATCATAGGATTGTGCTATATCCAAGAGAAGGATTAGCCTCATCATTAATCGTCTCACTATCCTAGGTGTATGGGTAAGTTAGGAGAATGTATGTTGGACCTAAGTAACCCTCAAGTGGATGAAGAACACTGTGTGGGTGTGAAGTCCTTGGGCATATGGCAATGATGAGCTCATCAATGTTAAATGTGCCCAACGTGAGGTAACTCTTGGTGGGATGAAGAATGTTGTGTGGACATGAAGTTCCATCAAGCCAATTGGTGAAGAACTCTATGTGGGAGTGAAGCCTTTGGGCCTACGTATCGGATGGTTAGTGTCTCCTTAATGAACCATGCCTATGGAGTTAGAGATGAATTAATGATAGGGCGACACATGATCCTCTCAAGGATAGAGCATAAGGCCTTCGATCATGAATATGAATATGAATATAAATATGAATATGAAAGTGAAAATAAAAATGATTATGAATATGAATTATATGATTATGGGATTATAAGAACATAGGGTCATAACACAAGGACATAAGTATGAATGGATATTGATTAGATAACTAGAATGATGATATAAAATGAAAAAATGGAACTCTAATGTTCTCTTTTGTAAGTTGAAATTGTGCAAGGTCAAGGAAAAATTTTGGCTTACTAGAAGGGGACATTACAAATGTTGATGTCATTGATACACAAACAAATATAATGGTTGCATCAACAACTTCTCTTAGACGTCATACAACTATAGATGTTAGTGTTAAATAATGCATACCTCTCAATCATAGTTATACTTTTAATATTTTATTTTGATGCCATGGAATTTTACAATCCGTGAATTTTGCGTACCTAAAACACTTGACAATGTTTATATATTTAACAATGTTGTTTCTTTCAGTTGAAATCTGTTTTTTTAACTTATTTGATCAATGTATACTTGTGTATGTGCTCAAAATAGTTTCTATTTAATTAGTTTATTACGTCTTTAAAATTGGTTTAGTAAAGGGTGCATAATAGAAGTTATAAATCCTTAGAAATCCCTACATTTTATAGTTTTTCAACAACTGAATTCGAGCTTCAGTCCGAGTCAAAAATCAGTCTGTCGAGTCCAAACCAAGTCCAAGTCTTGTAACTATGGTATCCAAACCTTTGGCCTATTCCACAAAACATAGGATTTTGCACTCTCAGAACTCCTTACATAGGATACTATGTGATAATGGTCAACATGAAATCATGTAACTTGCACCTACAAACTTGTTGAAGGTTAACAAATCACCTTCCAAAAAGAACTATAGATGGTCACTAGCTGAAGTGGTAGACAAGTCCATCAACCAGATATCAGGGAAGGGTGAGTCCTAGATTTGATTTCTGGCCAATCTATGCCCCGTAACATAGTATTAGAGTCAATTATTAGAGTTACATACCTTCATTAACGTAGAGGACCAGTAGCTGTAGTGGTAGAGCTCAAAGGCCACATATGTGGTCCTCACCTCTTGGTTCAAGTCCTAGGACGGGATCCTTTTTTTTAAATAAAAGCTATATATAAAGAAGATTTGATAGCAACAACCTTCTTGATCAACCACAAGTAAAATACATGTTAATTTATATATGTCAATCCCAAAAATAGCATCCAATTCTCTAGATTCTTCATTTCCCGCTCATCTAGGCTCAAGAAAATCTTTTGGAATAACATACAACCAAGTTTCGTTGAAAGTTTCAGCATTGTTTCCCTAAAGAAAGAAACACGGAAGAAAGAATATTAAACTCAAATCATGAGCAGATAAAAGAATTATCTTTTCTAATACAGAAAACAAGTTAAACTAATGATTGTTTGTTACATCGAATTGCAATACACCATTTAATATTTAGCACAGAACAGAAAATAAACCTGTATGAAACCAGTTAAATTAATGTTCATCTGTTACATTACATAACCATTCCAGATAAATATTTCCAATAAATCAAACAGAAAACATCGGTTTGGTCTGTACAACATCAACCAAACTCTTGGATGTTAAAAATTAATGACATCACACGGGAAATGTTTTCTAGAAATCGGGCTGACCTCCTCCACCTGAACATCATATGCAGTACACATTGCAACATTGTGATTGGACGATAGAATGTGAAACAAATGACTGACTGCCACTGGGAAGTACGTTTGCTACAAGCCACCGACCACACCTATCTTGCAGAAAATCAATAATTTACTGCCATTACTAAAGATGTATTTACAATTCAAAGCCAAATAAATCTATCAGGCTAGACTAGGCCAGCCTAAAATCAATAGTGATCTGCATTGCTTGTAAACTCAAGATTTCAAATGGCTCGCATTCCATGGTGCACTCTGGGGATTTATAGCTAGAACACATCCAGAAACAGGGTTAACCATATGATTAGCTACCGTTGCAGAAGTGCCCAAGTGAACTTGTTCGTTTCCATGTACCACTGGTGGTCCAATTGCTTGTCGACCATTACTTGGAGCATTTATGTGAGCATGGTTCCCACTCCATGGAGTAGTCTGGGAATTTGTAGCTAGAGCACTTCCAGAAACTGGGGTAGCCATATGAGTAGCCACAGCTGCTGAGGTACTCATGTGAGATTGTTCATTTTCATGTAAGACTGATTGTCCAACTGTTCGTCGACCAGTGCTTGGGGTGTTCATGTGAACATGGCTTGCTAACTCACTCAGTCCATTAGTGTTCATTGCTGAGAATGTTCTCTTTTTGCTAGATCCACTTTCCTTGTGTGAAGAAACATGAACAATTCCAGAAGAAGATGATGGTAGCTCTTGACCACTTAATCGATAATAAACAGATTGAACTGTATCATTTATTTCTTTACCCAATCCATCCTCTTCTAAAATCAATTCCCATACTGATTTTGAAGCCTTATTGAGTACCTTAGTTCTGCATCGCTACACAATTGTTAGTGTACATACTTGCCTAGGTTTAATTGAACTTGCCAATCTTCTACACAATGTAAAGCTTATGAGACTAGATACTTCAGAACCATTGATTCCTTTATAGATCTTGCATATGCAAATAGTGAGTAGAAAACCAATACAGTGTAAGTGATGAAAGAAATGCATAACTAAAAATGGGAGCAAGACAATGAATGGCCACTGCCCCTGGATTCTGAAGTAGAATCCTATCATGCAAAAGATTATATCATAATTGCAATACCAATGATTCATGGCAAATGCCTACAAACTAATAAACCCGAAAATTAGAAAGTGTGAAAAGCCTGATGGCATCTAAACATACTCAAGCTCCTTGCGCAAGCCATCAAACAGGTCTCTTTTTGACTTATTCTCAGCCCCAGGAGTATTAAGCACTTTGCTTTTCTCTACCATAGATATTGTTTCTTTTTTTAACTCTTCCTGCATTTGAAAATTTTATGTATGTCACTACAATGCATTCAAATTGAAAAGCAAAGAAATGACTTGCTCTACATGTCAGATTACAGACCACTCCCCCCTTTCAAGCACATCAATGCTGGAAATAATATCAAAGATACTAAACATAAAAAAAATTCAAGGCATTAACTTGAATCATAAATCCATAATATATAATGAATAGTTCTAAGTTCTAACATTCTCTGATCAAATAAATGCCATGCTCCAAATGTCAGACTACAGACTACTCCCCCATCCCACCACATCAATGCTGGAAATAATACCAAAGATACTAGTAACTAAACATATAAAAAAAATAAAGGCATCAACTTGAACAATAAATCCAAGTTATATAAAATGAATAGTTCTAAGTTCTAACATTCTCTGATGAAATAAATGGAGCAAATGTGAATTTTAATAACTGCATTTACTATTCAGAAAATACAATTTCTGAATTTCTGAGAGGTACGCTGATGGGTGTCATATTCTCCAGTACATGACCCACAACATTGTTTGCATTCCATTCAAATTGAAATACATTTTGCAGTGCAAAACCTATTTAAGGTTTTATGCTTATTTATAATCATTAAACTGAAAGTAACTCAAATGTTCATTTTAACATTTTTTTCAGAGAATACCTTCATTTGTACACACCGTACTCTGATCATCGTCAAACTATAAAACTTGTGTTTAGATCAACACATGCCTCCATTAATCAGACTAGAGGACTATGTCAAGTATTAAGGATTGATTTTTTAAGGTTAAAAATTTGATATTGATCATTTATCAGATAGTAAAAGACACAATCAACTGAAATTTTACCTCTCGACTGAATAGTTCAAACTGCAACATGCAAGAGTAATCCCATTTTTCTACTATTTATGATATTGTATTTTACACATAGGTTGAAATGTGATTTTCAAGAAATTCCTATGATGTCTAAACCTTCTGAATAGCCAGTTTGTGTAGAAATGAAGTGACAGTGAGGAGAAACTTCTTTGCTGAGTTAACATGGGAGATAAAGGAGCAAAAATATGGAGCATATGCCCAATTGAAAGCAGTTTTAACTTTTAAGTGTGTTTGACAAACACTAAAACATTTTGAATTTCAAAATTCAAGACTCCCTAACATTGTACCTCCATGACTTGGAAGTCTCATCATTGACCAGCAAGATTTCAGTCACTATTCTGAAGCCGGTAACCCCTCTCAAAGTTCCAAATTATACATTCTATGAATATAAATCTAGTCTACTGTCGCTGAAAATGCCTTCTTATTAAATGTAGGTATAGAAAAATAGCCTCTGAAATCAACTTCAAGTCCATATTCTTTCTTTAAGAAATCATAATTTGTTTTCCAGTTCCACAACTGATTAAAACCTACGTGAGAGAGAATCATGTTGGGAGCGCTGATGTTGAGGTACAAAAAGATAATGAGAAGATGGAGAAGGATTAAGCTTTTTTCTATTTGGATGGATTTCTTATATTCCTATAGCTGTAATTTGTTGTCTGTCCTCGGTGTTTCTGGGTCTATGATCCAAATAATGCACAGGGTGTACACTTCTACTGCAGTCTCGATGTCCCCTTGACCTGCACTGTTTAATTGTGTTTTTTTTTTAATTCTGAGATAATCAGAGTTTCACCATATTTTGCAAAATAAGGAGGAGATAACCTATAGCAAAAAATATATGCTAAAATACATAACAGTAGAAGATAATAGAAGGATTAGCTGCCAAAAACAGATGGCCTGTACACTAGTCATTAAAAACATTAAATAGAAATCCAAGAATGAGGACGAATGCCAGAGGGGGCAATGCCAAGCACATGCAAACTGCCCCAAAACCAGGCAAGCAGAAATACCTAAATTAGCATATTTTACATGCTGGCAGGAAGGCTCTAGTGAACTAGGCCAAGTATGCGTGTGGAGTATTCACAATAGGAAGATAATTACAAGAGAGGGCATAATTTTAAGAATGACTGCCATTGTTTCCTACATTCTGAGCGGAACTTTGTCCCAAGTTCTAAATAAAGATGAGAAAACTTATCCACAAAAACAAACTCAAAGAACCACTTGGCCTGTGTCTGCAGATTGCATTCACAGCCAACCAAGAAAGTAACAGTTTGCTTCATGCAATTGATGCGAGTCCAAACATCAAGTAAAGTACCCTTGGCCAATGGCTGTTGAACAAAATAAAAAATGATCATAGAATGAGTGGTGGATGCCTTCTTCCAAGTGAAATGGCTTAATATTTAAGTTGGCTCATATCAACAACATCATCAATATCTAGGAGATCAAACAGAAGGCTTTAGGCCTGACTTCTTGGAGAATACCCTCAGGACAGTATCTAATAGGCTTTTAACTAGTGATGTTGTTTTGTAAAAATTATGCTTATCCAAGCGAAGCCAAACCAGATTGCCAACCCAAAAAGAATGGGGTATTCAATGCTAATCATGCAGTGGCTTGAATTTGTCGAGTCTGTTGAAGAATATCCTGAATTTTGAAATGCAAGTTTGCCAAGTTATGCACAAAGGAAGAAGCTTTGTTGTGCTCTTTTTGCTATTGGGACATATCTAGAACTGAAAGAGCAACAAGAATCTCGTAAGTCAGTAAAGTTCGGAAGCCATAGCAAGCTTCCAAAGGAGAATACCTATTGAGGTATAAGATAGCTCAGCTGTAGCCATGCTGAATGATATGTAAGCAGTTGTACCACTGCTTATTTTGTAGATGACAGATACAGTGTGGACCTAGATGAAATAAGCAGCCTTCATCTAGCTGTCAGTTTATGGAGAAAATGAGATTGAGTAGCAGGATCAACAATCATGAAGCTTTAACAACAATTGTCCACATGGCTTAAGAAGAATGGGTCACAGTCTGAAATGATGGTAAGTGACAGTCCAAAATAAACTGACACAACAACAAAGATGTAGCCAAGTTGGCTGCAAATGTTGACAAGACCAATGAAGTCCACGGAAATGGTTTCCATGATCAAGAATATGCCAATAAAGGAAGATACAGTCTAAGATTCCAATTGGAAGGCTAAGATTAACAGCATTGATCTGTGATTCCATTGGATATTCCAATCACAATTTATCAACACAGATCATAATGTGGAAATTCTAGCTACTTGAGCTATGGTTTTAAAGGTACATACAATAAATACCATATAATCAAGTGTAAATCACAGCAATAACGAACTCAAAAGAAGATTGAAAATCCTAAGTAATGAAACCACAGAAAATAAAAAAATTGCACCAGAGAAGTCTAACAATCAAACGAGCTTCAGTCTCCAATTAGAATACCTTATATGTTCTTTCAACAGTGATGCTTACAAGAGTACTTGTCAATACAAAAGCTTTCTCTCCCTCCCTTAGTCCTTGAACAATGGTTATGCTAAAAGCCCACACTTAGCTATCTCTCCATATGCTCCCTAGGTAATCAACTATCAACCCAATGCATGAAATTTTATACCACCAGAAGTTGAAATAGTTACAACTTGCTTTTTACATGCCATAAGGAATGTGAAACGAATAGTTTGATTGAGGTGTCACTACTGTTGCCATGTCCTAGAACCTCAAAGAGTCTCATCAGAATGGGTTCAACAATTTCTACACCTGTCTGAATAGGTTCTGCATATGTTGAACTCATACAAAATAGTCTCAGCTGAATTCAAACACCTCTTCTAGACATGTTTGGTGCTTCTACATCCGTGACATATTTGATACATGTCATTTCCATCATATTTGAATTGCACAAAAAAATTAATAATGCAACACTGCAATACATTAATTACATGTAATTTTAACAAAAACAATCATAATGTGAAGCAAATATATAATTATGCCAATTCATAAATTGACATAGAATATGATCCATGCATGCAACAGGCATAATTATTGACTAGAATAAAGTCTTGAGAGTTACAAGACAATAGGTATTGAATTCTATAGATCTGTTTTTTATCAAAAGAATAGTGACAGGTAATTGCATCTCATGGCGAGGACAACGTAAGGTTTCCCTTCCCATCTCACTCAGTCATCCTTAATAAGAGGAATATACAAAAGGGATTGTAAAAGAAATCAAATAATATTTCCAAAATACTAGGATTTAGCACAATTGAATGCCACATGTTAAAATTTCCTCCTTGTGACCTACAAAAGATAACAGTAGAAAAAATGACCCAATGAGATGTGTGGGGTGTAAACTCAATATTCCCTAATAATAAAGCTACAAAAATCATAAACGGGTGAATCACTGGCTAAGGGTAAACCCAAGTGACATACATGGGCCCTCCCTACAGTATGTTTTCTCGTATAAAAGCCTTCGCCATACATAAAAATTGCCCATATACCTATAACACTAACATACACAATCATTACCTTCTCATAATCAATTGCAACAACATTCTCAGCCAGAACATGTTAATTACCGTTCAACCATATCATATGTACTATGAGGGACTCATCATTGTCATACCCTGGTAAATGCATAAAGAAAATATGGTACTCCTTGTGAGTGTGCATGTAGGGGGTGTGTTTGCATAGAATCAGTTGAAACAATTGCACCTCTACTTGAGCACTCTAAGGTATTGCAATATCCTAACTATGTCTTGGATTGGTTCTTTGCTGCACCATTAGAGAATGGTGTCATGGCTAACCCAAACCTTTGATGGGAGATCCCAGAGTTAGTGTCGTTTTATGATCACCAATTCAGAAGAAAGAGGCTTGCTTTCATTATGGCACACTACATGACACCAAAGGGAATGATGATCAATCTGCCTCTGAGCCTTAATGATGAACCCCACAGAAGGAAGAGGCTCACTTTTATCATGGCACACCACATGACACCAAAGGGAATGATGAGCTTACTCTGAGCCTCTGTACTTAACAAAGTTGGTATCATCCTAACTCGGCACAATACTCTTCGTTTTTCCACAAACTTGAGCATACTTGCTACAAATATCCTTATGACTCCCAATTCTACCTACACAGCCCAATTTTGTGGGTAGGCACAATAGCTACTAACCTTAGAGGAGACACATATTTACAAAAGAAATACCGTGGGATACTGAAAACAAAGCTACAACATAGTGAGGGAAAGCCCACTGACAAAAAATGAGTCAACCCTAACCAGCAACATGTTTTCTGACATACAACCATTTGTCGGACATAAAAATCTGCGGATACAGCTATATAACAGTACTGTACACCACAACGCATTGATATGTTTGATCATTCCTGTTGATGATGTTTTTGCGACAACACAACAATAGAATTAAATACTGAGTATCCTCTCTTGATCAAAGCTTCCTGAATGCTAAATTATATGATCAAACAAGAATGCTCCAAGGTTCCTTTGATGACTTCTAACAACTTTCTTTCAAGGCGCAAATTTGGGGCTATACAGGTGATAAAGTGCGCCTAAACTCCATGAAGCAATCTTAGTTAAGTTTAGATCTTCAGTTGGTCCCCAGACACATATTTTGCCACTAACAATGATGTTTGCACAAGTTTAACTCAAGGCGCTCATTTAGCTCTCTCCAAGTCATGAAATGCGCCTTCACTCCTCTGGGGTGTTTCTCAAAATTCACTAAGTTATACTTTATTGTTGATCTTGGGCGCAAATTTGGGTTGCTAGATGCGTGAAGTTTCCTACAACAAGCCTAGGCGCATTTTGGAGATTGATCAGATGCAGATGTGCGCCTAGGATTCTCAAGTCATGTTCTTACAAAGTTTTCAATGTTTAAGGCATTTGAATGTCAGAACGTTACTTCCTACTGGGATGCCACAGCTTCATGTTGAATTGAGCCTGTCCGGATAAAAACCTCCTTAAGATCACTGCCAAACTCCATCATAAAAAGTACAAAGACATCATCCAATAACTCAAGGCAAGGCATTGGAGCTCAAAATAAAAAGGGGGTCCCCATTTGCAATGGGGTGATGTGTGATTAGGTCACAACAATTCCCTTTGGTCTCCAGGGCTGTTAGACATCTAACATAGCTCAGACTTAACGATTAAAATGCCATTTTCACCCACAATATGTTAACAGTTCAGCCATCTTATATGAAGCATTCACACATGCCATTCCCTTAAGATAAGGTTTCCAAGGCTGTTAAACAACTAACATACTTTCAATTTGACCATTAATGCCATTTTATTTTCAACAACAATGTGTTAACAGTTCAGCCATATCATGTGAAGCATCCATACCTCTTGCCATGGTAGACGCATAAATAATATGACAAATTCTGAGATATGAGGACTTAATCCATTATCCTCTATACAAAAAGCAAAAGAACACATTCTTAGGATGGGGCAATTCCTACTGTAGAGCTCATTTTGGCTGAAATGTTACCCAAATAAGTTGCCTGTCTGAAAAGAAGATGATTTTCTTACAAGCACAAAATGGTTAGATATACCATTATTTTCTTAGAAGCATAAAAGCTCACAATGTACCACTGAGGCAGGGAAAACATACAATGTTAAAGTTAAACGAAAAAGAGTTACTGAAAAAAGAGAATTAGATAAGGTAAATGCACACATAGCAGAGGGGAAAGCTTCTGATATTAACAGCCATGTCACTGTCATTTAGGATAAGGAAAGCAAGACTGGTGCAGAAAAAATGGCAAATGATGCTGAGACCTCACAAGCTACAAGTAGATCAACCAATCAAAAGTTAAAAACCCTGCAATACAAGTCTTCTATTATAACCCCCAAGGCTTAGATCACTATTGGCCCCATCCCCATTTACTAAAACTACAATCTTTCATCCCATTTCTTTGAAAGCTAGCAGCCCTCTCTTCCTTTGTGACAATAAGACTCATGCTGAAGCTCCTCCATCCATTCTGGGCAATGACAACCAAGCATAAAAGAGGAAGCACACAACTACAAAGATCCCCCACTCAAATAAAATTACTGTCCATATTGCCCTAGCCAATATTAATGACTTTCTCCAAGGCCCTACCAAAGTCATGGAAGCCAAAAACACAGAGAACGCCAACCAGCAGTATCTCAATTTGTTGCTTAGCAATGTGCAAGGAATTAAGGAGAACCAAATGGCAATAATTAACTGTCTAAACAAGCAGGAAGAAGGCCTCACGATCCTCCATCATACCTATCAAAGTGTCCTCAACAGGACCGAATCTATTGAACAAAACCTAAACAATTAAAAATTATAGGACAAGAAAATAGTTAATAGTGGCTGCAAAACAATATCAGCACCACACAACTCCCAATAGAGCCTCCGACTCCAAGGATTTCAATTTGCCTGAGTTCATAGTCCCAACTGATCACTGAAACATATTCCAAGGTGGTCAAACGAAAGGTGCTGTTCTGGGATCAACCCAGAATGCTGAAGGAAAACCAGGAACTGGTCCTCACACCAGCAAATGTCATTGTGCTCTCAACAGGCTGAACTTTTGAAGATAGGCACTGTTTAAAACTTCTAAAGATATGTCTTTTGGCTCATACTTCTGGTTTAGATAATCTCTAGTCCCTCTTAGGCTGGTAATTCTTTTAATCTTCCAGGCCCTTTCTCATTCATACAGATACATGTATACCTCTCTGTTTTTTATTTAAGTGATCTGCATCTAGGGCTTTTGTACTTTAATACTTTATCAACATAACTTTCACCTTTATCAAAAAACAAAAAAGTATGGGTGACATAACGTTTCAGTTTGCAGTGACACCGATGAAAGAAGTGTTCTGCTCGATTTAAACGTGCATAGTGTTGAGAAAAAATGTTAAGAACTCCAATAGGAAGCAAAGGATATTATTGGTGATGTCCTCTAAATCTCTTTCCAGTTGCCAATTGCAACGAGTGGGCAAACATGACTGGTTACATGCATGGCCAAGAGATTGAAACCTGCCAAGAATCATTTCCTACTTGGAATAGGCTGGTCCCAAATCCTCATCATTCTTATCTGCTCTTCTGGTATGGTGAATATCATCGGTTCATTAAGGAAAGTCAGACAAGTTCAACTTTTTGAGATATGCAAAAGGTTTTGGACCTGGTCAAAGGTTGCAATCATTATATTCTTTTCTAGTAATTACTAATCACAGAGCTCCAATGTTCTACAAATGCATGTCCTCTACTTTACTGTTACAGTGAAGAAAACAATCAATTCCAAAAAGGTTAGGGCATTTTGTGATTTCCAAAAATGTTCGGTTTCACCCTCAAAAAAAGAAAAAAATTAAAATATGGATCATAAATATATGCCAAAAGAACATATCGAAAAATAGAAGCTTACAAGCACTTTCGATAGCTATGAATAACCAACTTTAGCACTAATGGTTTGCACCTTATATCAGTTATTAGAAATTTATACAGTCAATTTATTTGCTAGGTAAAGAATTTTCTATTTTGATCAATTGATTATATATTTTGATGCTTGACAGAAATCTAAGTATACATCATGGAAGTTGAAAAATGAACCAAAGTGGGACATTAAATATTATTAGGCTATCTGATCTATTTAAGCTAAATTTCGTTGGGACATTCAGGGGCAATCCAACCCTTCAGGTGCTTGTTGTGTGAAGATAGTGCATGTTCATTATAAGAACTGCATCCAGGAGGTTGGTTAACGGGACAAATAATGAAGCTCAAGCTCAAGCCTTGGTTCTGGGCTTGTAAGTGGCTTTGCAGTGTGGGATTTCCAACCTTTTGATTGAGGGAAACTCCATGGTTATTTTTAATGCCATCTGCAACTGCAGTTCACCAAATTGAAACTAGAAAACATTCTGTGGTTAGCTTGGCCCCTGCTAGATTCTTTTGAATCCTTTTATGATTTTATCCTTTGGGCATTGCTTCTGAGACGCAAATGGTATAGCGGATTTCCTAGTGAATTTTGGAATAGAAACGAATGTTGATTTGATCATAGATGATAATTCGGAGAGGGGGGATGGCCTAGCGGACAAGTGGGGTTGAAATCCCAATGTCTTACTCTAATTTTGCCCAGAGCGTTAATCATTACTTGACATGGGAAGTCTTTATCTTTCATTTGGTGCATGACAAAATGTTTTATCCCCTGCCTTTCCAATGGAACCAAAATTGCATTTATATGCTGAGACGAGAGAGAAGTCGTTTTGGGGGCTGGTCTCGGATCAAAGGTTGGCCATTGTCTTTGTGCTCAAGTCAGGTGGTTGAAAATGCTGTGAGGGAGATCAACAAGTTGGACTTTTTGGAAACAGGGATTCAATTCAAAAAAATATGCAAGATGTGTAGTTGTTTTGGGGATTTTGTTGGGTCTGATTTGAACCCAGTTGTAGTCCTGTTCTCCAGTCTGGGGTAGTTAACAAACTTGATCCTTTGCCATGTGCAACAATCATACTGTACTTGGAGACTTTCTTTGCCTGATTTAGCTCTCATTAAGTTATCCTCTCTCCTGTATACTGCCTGAACTGATATCATCTATAGATGTTATGGGACTATGTTTTGGACAAGTAAAGCAACCATACTACTCTAAGAAATGTTTTTTGGCATAAGTTGACACTCATAAAATTATCTTCTCTTCCTCGTTTGTAGACTGATTTCAATCCCCACTCCTCACCCCTGTGAACATCGCCTGGTGCTATAAGTGCTAAGTGAACCAGTCAAGCTCGTGAGAAACAAGTTCTTAACTCAATACTAATGAGACATGGGCCATTGAAGGAATGACAGGTGTTACAGTTAAACTGCTCTATGCAGTTATCCCAAAAATGATTTGTAATAATCAATGTTGCATGGACACGGATACGGTATCCGATACGGATATGGTATCTAATACGGATACGGCTATTTTCCAAGACCCCCTAATCTAGATACAGCTGGATTCGGTAATCATATATATATATATGAATTAAAAAATATTTTATTACATAATGTATTATTATATTAAAATATAATTTATTATTAATATATATTAATACATTATATAATAAAATATGAATTAAAAATTATTTTATTATATAATGCATTATATTAAAATATAATTTATTATTGTGGGTGGAGGGGTGGGCGTCCCTCCACACAATGGGTGTGGAAGGACCGGGGTCTTGGCTTGCCAGCCAGGCTGGCTAGGTGGCAGCTTCGGAGGCTTATGGAACAGATTATGGCGGCAGGTTTGTGGAAGATCCAGGCTGTTTGGGCAGGGATTCTACCTAGGTGGCAAGTGACTTGGAAGGAAGGGAATCAATGTGACAAGGGTCACAAAATTGCAATGAAATGTATGTCATTATTGCAAGGAGCGCTGCCCTCAAGGGTGACAGAATTTTAATATAGTGTAGTCTTGGCTTGCATAAATATCATAGCACGTCATCATTGCTAAGAGCGCTGCCCTCAATTCTACAATTGTCCCTAAATGAGTTTTGCTTGGAAGATTCGAGAAGCCAACATTGTTTAAATTGAGTAGTCTAGTGCAGGGTAATTCACTCTTTTCAGTTTCTTTCGATTTCAATGGCAGGTGGGCCTGGTTTTATCTTGAGGATTTCAATGGAAGGTCTGGTTTGCTTGGGAATGGATACACCCATTCAGGTGGAGAGTGCAGTTAGACAACTTGCCTTCAAGGGTCCGGTGACTGATCACAAACTCGAGGATTCTGCGCTCAAATGATGATCTCATTTTGTTGGCTATGAAGGTCATCTTGGGTTAAAAAAATTTGGAGAGTGAATTCTACAGAGTTGACACCTCCATTGTGTCCCGGTTGTTAGCCTCTATACTGGACGCGGGCATTTCGAAGGAGAGAGCTGCTCTTTTGGTAAAGCGAATTTTCATCAACAATTTGCTCATGGGATTGGCGGATATAGTCAAGGCAGCCGAGCCAGGAGTTGGTATTCCCAGGCCTGCAAATTTTCATCTATTAGAGGACGATGAGGCGGTGGTTCGCTATTTTCCCTTCCTGCTTGACCCTAAAGGATGGCCGCTCATTGTGCACAGAGAACAAGTTGTGGCGGGGATGGATTTTCTGTTGAAGCTTCTACAAATTGAACCGCACGGTGGCTCCTTTGATTGGATAGAAGACTTCAAGGCAAGGGCGGCAAATTTAGGTTTTGAGTAATAGCCAATAGGGAGAAGGATTTCTTAAGTTTTGGTTTAGTTGGATGTAATTATCTCCATTATGGTTTCAGTTTCAGTTCGGTGGGTGTCTAGGGCTTGTGGTCTGTGCAGGGTTTTGTTCTCTCCCCTGCAGGACTAAATTAGCTTTTCAAATTTTGATGGTCGACAAACCAAATTTTTGGCATTGTAACTCTAGTAAGTCTGCAGGCCTTGCATGGCCAATTTTCATCTTAATGGTGACCCTGCGAGGTCAATAAGCCACCAGAGTAGAAAGACTAGGAGACTACTGCAAGCAATATGCAGTCAGATATGCAATTTTCTCATTTTCAAATCAATATAAACTATACTCTTACGAATAAAAAAAATATATAATTTATTATTAATATATATATATAATAAATATGAATTAAAAATCATTTTATTATATAATGTATTATTATATTAAAATATAATTTATTATTAATACATTATATAATAAAATATGAATTAAAAAATATTTTATTATATAATGTATTATATTATGATTTATTATTTTATAATAACATATTAAAAGTATTTACCCCGAAACCATTCTCTAGATGGGACGGGGAGTCCATGAAGAGATGGAGAGCGCTAAAAATACCGCCAAATTATGCTTCTTAATCAGGGAATTTGAAATTCAAACGAGCAAACCTTAAGTGGTGCCCCCCCTGTTGGGAGACTAAAATTGAACTTTGATGAGCAACGAGAGGGAATCTAGGGACTTCTAGAGCAGGTGTTATCATAAAGAATTCGAATGGTGTGCTTATTTGGGCGATGATGAAAAAGCTCCTGGATGGTACTAATAACCAAGCTGAGTTCTCAGCGCTTTTGGCAGGGTTACAATTGTGCAAAAAAGAAAACTTGAGGGATATAGATATTGAGGGGGATTCACATATATGCATAAATGCCATCAAGCAAAGGAAGGTTTTGAACTGGAAGTTCAAAGGTTTGGCGGAAGCTATTTGGGAAATATTGGAAGATTTGAATTACACAATTAATCATACCTATCGGAGGGCAATTGTGCAGCTGATCACCTAGCCAATATGGCATGTGACTCACTAGCCGAAGAAGTTGTGTCCTCAAATACACAAGACTGGAAGGACATCCCTGTCTAAGCTCAGGTCACATGGGAAAAGAATATCAAGACAGCGATGAAATCTTCCCATCATCATTATCTAATAGTAAAGGCCAAGGAAATCGCAAAGTTGGAATTGGAAGTGGCAAACACGATAGAATGATCACTAACCAAGGAAATCTTGAGTATAGCTACTGATGATTTCGATGTCTGAAAGATCTAAAGACTGATAGACTCGTCCAGCAAGGATAGCTCGTGAGTTTACTCCTATTTATGAAATGGGAAGACCGGGCAGCCATTGACTATAGAGCGATGGCTAAGAGGATGTCAATCGACTGTGTTTGCATTTGCCAGCAGGAGGATGAGGACGAATCAGAGGATAGTGAGGATGACGAAGACCAAGAGGAAGAACAGGAAGGTGAACAAGAGGCTGAAGAGGAAGAATCCTTGGATGATCAAATTAGAAGACTCTTCAAAGCAAAGAGAGACGGAGTGGCTGAGGCAATCAAACAAGTCATCAGTGCGGACCAAATATCAGATGAACACGACCACGACGGTACCTTATATGAGGATTTCTTGATGCCGGTTGTTCTGATCTTTGGCAGGAAGCAGTGTGAGAAAACCATGACATATTCTCTTGTGAAGGCAGAGATGAGGGATAAGGCATACAAAGTCATTTCAACATTTAACAAGATGCCCTCTTCTGCACTGATTGGGGGGATTTTCGAGGCTGCAGTAGTCAAGAAGAACAAGATAATTGTTGAGGCGTTAAGGTTGTTCCAAGATGGAATTAGGAGGAACAACATGGAGGTCTTCACCTACTTCCTTAGCCAATATGGCGATCTGCTATCCCCACCACGCTTGGAGTGTGCTTTTGAACTCGTGGAAGGCCTCTACGCTTTCTTTGGCACCTCTAAGATGTTAAGTATTAAAGTATATGTAATGCACGCTCTCGAGAGCCACGCCTATGTAAATTTCTATTTTCGAATATAATATAGAGGGCGCTACCCCCTAGGTAGCACTTATAAAAAAAAAACATATTAGAAGCATTAATAAATATTAAACATATTAACTTTAAATATATGTTTGAATAATATTAAACTTGTTAAACTGGAACAAAATATATTTTTTATATGATATATCATATATGTTAAAAACATATCTTTTACAGTGAAGAGGGGGTGCCGGTGCTGATGCCGGAAGGGCTGAAGAATTCGCACCGCCCAACCCGAACTCAATACAATCTGACATGGCAAGAGCTTGACGTGCATTCCATAGAATTCAGAATCCATGGACAATGGGACGCCATCATGGAAAATTGAAGAGTGTCGAACAGAAAATGTTTTTTTTGTTTTGTTTAAACATTTAATGCGAATACGGAATTTTTTTCAGAATGCCGAATCCAAAAGTATCTGACATAGCACATAATTTGCCCTAGTTCTGAATATAGGCAGGCACAGTATCCAGCCCGTATCCTGGCTGTATTGTACCCGTGTCTGTACCGAACACGTTGGTATGCATACCAAGGGAAGCCGAGGGGCATATCCTACAACCCCGGTAATAATATTGAACTGCGGAAAACATATATGCATAAAATAGCATAAAAACAAAATGAATTCGATCTAATTCATAATAGTATTAACATGAATTTTCTTGCTCAACACTCAAAAATTCAATTATGTATTGTTATGTCGAAAAATGTCCACTTGGGGGCTTTTCCCTCTTAAGGTTTAGCTCCCAGGTCTTGTAATTGCATTTGGAGCATCTTGCATCTTATTTCTGACTCCTAATGAGAAAACCCTTGGGTCTTGTGACAAATAGGACCTAGGGGGCTGCACTTTAATGATCACTAAGCAAAAATGGCAAGGTGGACTTGGGCGCTAGCGCCCTAGTCCATCCCTATTTTGGGTCTGCCTTAATTTCAAATGTCGGTTTAGTGACTGTTATTTGGGTCCTATGCCGACATCTAAAGTTTGAATTACGAAATTCTTAGCGGGAATCTTTGTAGTTGCATATATAAGCATGATTAGGTTTCATTTGCAAACTAGATGGAAATTAGATGGACTTTATGCATACTTGTGATTATAGAGCATTCAAAATATTCATTGTGTTACAGAGCAAAGCAGAGCATTGTTATTGTATTTGTATTTGCAGATTTGACATCCATCTCCTCATGGCATGAAAAGCATTTTCCTTCCATGAGATCTTCACTACAAGGTGATATCTATTGTGTTTTCAATCATTTATCATTTAGATTTTTGCCTCTATCCCGTCGGGATACGCATTCTCATCTGACAACGGTGTTTAGAAGACTTGAATGTCTGTCCGGGGCTTGATTGAGGCAAGCCTCTAAACACCACAACCCCCTCCCACACTCCTTGTGATTGCAGGTTACAGGTGTCGAGTCCCGTGGAGTGGAGTCGCAGGAAGGAGTGGCAGGCATTGAGGATTCGAGATCTGGAATGAAGCAGGACACTGGAACTTTTCCTGGACTAGGGTGCTAGTCCCCATGTCCTCCGCAGTTAAATTCCCGGAAACGGAAGTTGTAGTGCAGATCAGTGTCGGAAGGAGATCAGGAATCCGCAAAGAAACAGGTACCTTGGACTTGGGCGCTAGTCCCCGTGTCCCCGACTTCTCCACCTTCCGAACTTCAAAAAACAATGAGTTAAATATCTCTGTCCTTTATCTCAATCTGAAAGGATTTGCCATAATTTGATAATTTGCTTACTGATTTGCATAATTAGGGTCTCTAAGTACAATTGAACATTAGATAGAGACATTGTTTGACACATCCAAGAATCCACAGCTTCCCAAGTAGGTGATTGCTCTCGCTTACTGGAGATTCAACTCAGTTGATATGCCCTTGGAATGTTTGTAGTGAAAAGAGGATTTTGCATAAACCATTAAAACCCCAACCATTCTCCCCTCTTTTCAACCTACACCAAACATTTTGGTGAACCCGTGTTTTTGAACTTTTTTCTTGCCGAGTGTTGTTTGATAGATTTGCATTCATTCATTTTATTGCATTCAAAAAATTACAAAAAAAATTGAAAATTTTGAAAAAATTGAAAAAATTGACATTTTAGGCTTGCATTTTAGCATAGTTTGAATTATTTGGCATTCAACTTCATTAAATTTCTATCATTTTCATTAAATCTGATTTAAATTACAGAAATTCATCATTTAGAATACATTTGCATTGTATTTTTGTGATTAATTTGACAAAAATTGCTTGAAATTATGCATTTTTCATAAAAACCTAGTTTTGCATTAACTAGGGTTTGTACTCAAAATCTTGTTTCAGATTTTACTACCATTTTCAAACACTCACTACGACTGATTTCTAATAGTAGTGTTGCATCATAGTGGTCTTCTTGCAAAATTTCATGTCTAGGGTTTGAAAATCTCGCATTTTCACTAGATTTGGCCTTATCATCTCTCTAAATTTGCATCACAAGCGTGTTGTAAGGGATTTTGCTAATTGGCTATTACTTGGGTTATTACTTGTTGCCCTTCCTCAAATTCCTTACAACACCCCTTTTACTAGGCCTTTGCATGGAAAATTGTTGAAAAATTGCATATTTTAGCACATTTCCACTAGGTTTTGACTTGTCATCACTCTAGGTTTGCATTAAAAGTGTGTTGTGAAAGATAGTGCTGCATCATTGGACTGTTATTAGGCATATTATTCGCTGTCCCTCTTGAAATTTTTCACAACACCTTTTCTCCTAGTGTTTTGCATTGAAAAAAGTTGAAAAATCAAGCATTTTAGGTCATTTTCATACATAGTTTTGCATTTGCTCTGGCATAAGTTTTGAAAACCTTTTGAAATCTGATTTAGCATTTATTTGAAAACATACACATGGCTTCCCAATACAACAATAATGCTAGACTCCCTCCTACGCTGCATTTGAAAAGCCCCTGAACTTGAAATAACATTTACACCTCATGACAAAAAAATGGTAGATACTAAAGGGCCTCTTTATATTACAATGAAAATAATGGAAATACATGTGCATGAACACTCATAGACCCTAATTGCATGAATAATGTGGTTAGAGAAGAGTTCCTTCTTAAACATGATTTGGCACAAAACTATTATGACTATGGATATGATGAGATAATTGGTGTGATAGATGTGGATAAGGAAAAGTTTCATAACTCACCTCGTCCACGGAGAGATGCTATCTACGCTAAGGTTCCTCCTCCGACATCCTTACAAGGATCGGGAGGTTTTCATCGACAACAAAACATTCCACTGAGACCAATGAAATTTGAACATCGTGCTTCCTCCTCTAATGTGCAAAACCCTATGGAAAAACATGATGATGCTTTTGAAGAAATAAGTAGTAAAACAAAAGGGAATAGACAAGCAAAAGAAAGGAGGAGGAGAAGACAAGCTTTTGCCCAATGAATCGCCGCTCAACAAGAAAACATTCAACCTAACATTGAAACAAACATAGAAAACCTCAACACTGAAGAATCACAAGATAAGAACAAAAGTTGGGCTATGGTACCTTACACACTTCTTTCCTCTAGCATCCAAGATTGGGAAGAGGATGATTTTCTCGATGACAACCCTTAGTTTGGCTGCCCCTACAGGTAAGTATTTCTAACCTTTTACCTCCGTGATGTGTTGTGTTGTTTAGGCCTCTTAGGATGACCCTTGATACTCTCATATGGTCAAGGATACTAAGAGACCGTCTCTATTGTGACCCTCCTATTTGTATCATCATTATTTTATATTGTTTCTCCTCTGTTTTCATTGTTGTGTTGTGTTTTATGGACATAGTGTTGCGATTGGTGACTTGGGGGCACCCTCCTACATGACTGTCCCTAAGACACTTGTTTCTCCTCTCTTGATTTATTGTATACCTTCCTCTAGTGTTTCTATCTAGTTGGCGGATGACGAAAAACATATTATACTGATGCGGACCTAATGTCCATTTAGCAAGTAATCAAAAAATGGACCTAGTCCATACATGACGATGGGGTTGTTATATATTATCCGACACTTGGCTAGTAGAATCACTCTGTGTGATCTTGATGTTGTCTTATCTCACTTACAAAACATAACAATATTGCTGCTCCGTGCACTTTGTCTATCTTGAATCTTGCATTCCTCAGTTCTTTATGTGATTGATCATATGCATTGTTATTTATCATGATTATATGGACACTTAACACTTTTCTTGCAGGAATGTGTTTGTGGGAAGATTTGGCGATCGTAAAGTACATGTCACCTCCGAGGGGCATGGGTTTTGCGAGAGCTCGTGTTCCCTTGTGTGTTTTCTTCCTACCTTAACATTCTTGATATCGGTACATGACATCAACCACCTTAAGGTGGGGGCATATATGAGGTAAGTTGTCTGTTGTAGATGCTAGTAATGTGTGTTTGTGAATCTTGAATCTATTACAATCACTTAATCCCTCTGTGGAGACGGGATATCGTGCATATCCTTTTTTATCTTAAGCCCTCCGTGCAAGGCGGGGATGGTGTATTTCTCGAGAGAGTGCACAATCCTGTCATTTTCAAAAAGTCCTCCGAGCAAGCGGGGAGCGGATCTGAGACTATCCTAACCCTTAAGCGTATCTTTGGTGATTGTTGTGGCGAAGCCCAATCGTCGATGTGTGCCTGAAATGGTGAGGAACCTAGAAATAGGTACACTCCATCGCTTGTTTGTCGTGTTTTCTCCGTGTCTTCCATGTGTGTGTATGGTGTGTTTGTTCCCAAGCATAGCCTAAAGACCGGTGGCGATGAGTCCCTCCTATGCTTTGGGATTTGTATGGCGTGTTTGTTCTCAAGTGCAGTCTTAAAGACTGGTGGTGACGAGTCCCTCCTGCATTCTGAGATTTGTATTGCATGTCTATTGCCCCATGTGCAGTCTAAAGACTGGTGGCGATGAGTCCCTCCTGCATTTTGAGTTGTGTGTTTACTTTCCTTGTACCTGCATTCTACATTTCATATATATGAGAAAGAAAAAGAAAATATTCACTGCATTCACTGTATTCACTATGTTTTGCGTATCTTCAATGTTGTCTTCTCCGTGTTTTGCGTGACTGTAACTGTCTTCTCCGTGCTTTGTGTGCCTGTTATTATTTTCAATGTGTTTGGCGTGTCTTCTCCGTATTTGGCGTGTCTTCTCCATGCTTGGCGTGCTTGTTGTGTTTGTTGACCGTACTTTAATGCATGTATTGGCCTTGCGTTTATACATACATTAAAGTGGGGGCTAAATGTTATGTCAGAAAATGTCCCCTTGGGGGCTTTTCCCTCTTAAGGTTTAGCTCTCGAGTCCTGTAATTGCATTTAGAGCATCTTGCATCTTATTTCTGACTCCCAATGAGAAAACCCTCGAGTCTTGTGACAAATAGGACCTAGGGGGCTGCACTTTAATGATCACTAAGCAAAAATGGCAAGGTGGACTTGGGCGCTAGCGCCTTAGTCTAGCCCTATTTTGGGTCTGCCCTAATTTCAAATGTCGGTTTAGTGACTGTTATTTGGGTCCATGCCGACATCTAAAGTTTGAATTACAAAATTCTTAGCGGGAATCTTTGTAGTTGCATATATAAGCATGATTAGGTTTCATTTGCAAATTAGATGGAAATTAGATGGACTTTATGCATACTTGTGATTATAGAGCATTCAAAATATTCATTGTGTTGCAGAGCATAGCATTGTTATTGTGTTTGTATTTGTAGATTTGACATCCATCTCCTCATGGCATGAAGAGCATCTTCCTTCCATGAGATCTTCACTACAAGGTGATATCTATTGTATTTTCAATCATTTATCATTTGGATTTTTGCCTCTACCCTGCCAGAATACGCACTCTCATTTGACAACGGTGTTCGAAAGACTTGAATGTCTCTCCAGGGCTTGACTGAGGCAAGCCTCTAAACACCACAACCCCCTCCCACAATCCTTGTGATTGCAAGTTACAGGTGTCGAGTCCCGTGGAGTGGAGTTGCAGGAAGGAGTGGCAGGCATCAAGGATTCAGGATCTGGAAAGAAGCAGGACACTGGAGCTTTCCCTGGACTAGGGCACTAGTCCCCGTGTCCTCCACGGTTGAATTCCTAGAAACTGAAGTTGCAGTGTAGATCAATGTCGGAAGGAGATCAGGTTTCCGCAAAGAAACAGGTACCTTGGACTTGGGCGCTAGTCCCCGTGTACCCGACTTCTCCACCTTCCGAACTTCAAAAAATAGTGAGTTAAATATCTCTATCCTTTATCTCAGTCTGAAAAGATTTGCCATAATTTGATAATTTGCTTACGGATTTGCATAATTAGGGTTTTTAAGTACAATTGAACATCAGATAGAGACATTGTTTGACACATCCAAGAATCCACAGCTTCCCAAGTGGCAGCCCAATCTGATAGGTGATTGATCTCGCTTAGTGGAGATTCAACTCAGTTGATATGCCCTTGAAATGTTTGTAGTGAAAGGAAGATTTTGCATAAACCATTAAAACCCCAACCATTCTCCCCTCTTTTCAACCTACACAAAACATGTATTAATATTCATATCTTTCATAACTATAGTTTATGCTCATATTTTTGCAGTTGATATAGCAAGTTTACAGTTGGACACATAACATTTTCTATTTGCAGAAATGCGATAGTTACAAGCACTCTAGAGGTCTACCATAGAACAAGTATGGTGTCCAATGACAGGATAATAGATAAAGTGGGTCTGACCTAATTAAGGTTCAGTGTGGTGGGATCCGATCCCATCAGCATTCAATAAATTTCTGATAATATTCAGATTTTTCAGACTAAGGTTTCTGTAGTGTTTATGGTAGGTATCATGAATTTACAGTTGGGAACATAACAATAGATATTTGTGGGATCGAGAAAGTTGCTGGCCTCCTGTAGTGTGACATGGAATAAATGTTGTGTTGTGCAAAAACATAAATACACATTGTGTTCCACCTAATTTACTGTCTTCTGCTCTGATCTTAACAGTTGAAATAGCAATTTTACAGTTGACCACATAGATTTCATATTTATCAAGCTAACAGATTTACACACCTCCTGGAGGGTGAAATGGCAAAAACATTGCAAAATAAAGTGAATTGCACAAATATTGTATCCAACAACAGCATATAAACCATAGTCACAGGGAGACTCGTAGCCTAACACCTAGTACTCATCTTCCGTAATGTAAACACATCCCTGTCTCGAAGACACATTTGGAGATGTCTCCAAACATCAAGATACTTCAGATGAAGTTTATTAGCATCCATATTTATCTCCCCGAAAATTGGTAAACTTCCATAGATGTTTCTTAGATATATCATATAAACTACAATAGTGGTTTTTTCCTTGAATGCTGATAACTGGTTAAGAAGAGGTAAAAGAACTGAATACATACACTAATAGACTTGTTGTTTCCACCTTTTGCAAGAAAATTATGAGCTCTTTTGCAGCCAAAAATTTCTTATCAAAGCCCAAAACGTACCATTAAGAAGAGACACAATTAAAAGGTTTAACATGTTCACTACACTGAAGTTTTATCAATTGATTGAAATGCTAAAGAGGGGTACTCTATGTTAGTAGCCTGTGCTGATAAACTATATGGTATATATGTATCACTAATATATATAGCTTTCTCCGAGTGTGCCCTTCCATGTTTTAAACTCGTCATGCTTCTATCCCAGTCACTGTCTCCTGGCTCTAGGTGACTAAGGTTTAAACATTAACTGTTTATATCATGATGGTGATCATCAAATGTCAAAATAATTAATTTTTGTTTTCACCAACATCTATTTCTGTACTTTTAATATAGTCTCTTAAATTTACAGTCATTGTTTAATTATTATTTTCCTAAGTTGCCGGTTTGGGTTCGGGTTTGGGTATGGTGGTTGCCGGTTTGTTTTCTATCCAGTTCTGTACAGTCAGGTACAGCCATACAAAATATATATAATATTAAAAATATAAAAAATAGCCATTATTTGCACAAATATAAATATACAAAACAACTGATAATTAATAATTCATTCTAAAATGTTCACTATAAATCAAAAAAGTTTATGTAGGTTCAAAATACAGTAATGCTTGATTACTTTTAGGGTTAGTTTAGGTTTTTTTAATTTTTACTTTTTCATTTTTTGTTTTTTCATTGTGTTTTTTCTTTTTTTTCACTCAGGTATAGCTAGGCCATATCCAGGCAGGACCCACAGTCCCGGGCCATCCCCATAGCAGAATCCACACATGGTACGAAAAGATTGGGTACATGCAATGCTCAGTAACATAATCAATTTCTTGATTTTAATTGATATAATAATAATAATATATTTGGGTCATCTAAAGGTACCTGTCTCCCATTTTTTGAATAATTGCTTACTCACACCTGTACAGGTACCTGTCCCTCTCTCCTGTAAATATACCAGCACCCAGATCCTGGCATCTATGATATAAACCTAAGTAGGTTTTGCCCAGTTCATGGTGGGTATTGTTGATGTGGTTTTTATGACAGCAGCAACATTTAGAATAAAACGCTAAGTGCTCTATCCTCTCTTGAACAAAGCATCTCAAACGCTGAACTATGTGATCGAGTGAGACTGCTCCAAGGTTCCTTGCATGTCAGGTCTTGACATGCATATGGATAGACTCAGTGAAATGATGTGATTTGCTGGTAATCATAAAGGGGACTTACGTAATTGTTCTTAGTGTTTTCTTCACAAAGGGGAAAAGACTTGGATTTTATTACTTCCTTCAACGAGAAAAGACCTGGATTTCCTAAGTTCTACTGCTAAAGGGGTGAATGATTTCTCAGTAAGGCTCCTTATGAACTGTTCCTAGGGTGGATCGAAACAAAATGTAAAAGATGAAAAGGGTTTTAGGAAACTAGCTGATGCAAAGACTACTGCTGATTCATGGAAACCAAAACCACGCTCTACTTCATCATGAGACAACTACATAGAAATGATGCAATCTTCCAAGGAGTTTATCAAGATTTTCAGATTACTTAAACATAGAACATGGAAATGAAATATGCAGAAAGTAATCGAAGCTAAGCCTAAACTGAGTTCAGACTAACCATGCACTGAGATTTGTAAGCCACAAGTTGCAAATGGTATGATCAAAGAGTTCCAATCATGCAGCAACAGCAATACTTTCCACCATTCTAACTTAATGAACACTAAAAGAAACTAAAAATGAGACAGATCTGAAAATAGAGCTTATGATTTGCTTTAAGGAAATAAGAAAACCATGCTAATATCCCAAAGAATACTACGGACACCAAGCTTCAATGCTCATGTATTGATTTTGGAATATCTTTACAACAATCTTGCTTAAAACCTCAAAGTTTCTTGCTCAAAAGATGAGATAAAAGCTACAACTACTCTTGCTTTCCTATTCTTCTAAAAATGACAAGTCTATTTCTCTCTCAATCTGAATGTGTTCTACAAATGAGGCACCCAGGCCTTTATATAGGCTCCAAAATACCAAAAGGGGCCAAGATTTGATTTCCTTGAAATCCACGCCCAAAATTAGGTCAAATAGAAACCCTAAAAGGGGGGTAGGTGAGAAAGAAGATAAGGCTGCCAACATTTTGGCCAGTGAAAACATGACACATGTCCTGGGGTGCCTCCCTTATCTTGTCCTTTTGTGGCTAGGTACTTGGCATGCTTTGATTGGTTGATGGTGATTGGATGCCACCTCATCCTGCCCTTTTGTCTCAAGTGTACTTTGGACTTGGAATTTTCATCCTTGTGTTGTGTTTCATTTGGATTCCTGTATTGGCTTGGACTTTCCATGTGATTGATCTTCTTTTGATGTTGGATTCCATGATTGTGGAATTCTTCTTGATGCGAGCACTCTTCGTGTCACTGAAGTCTTTGAAAGGAACGAGATCTTTGTGCACCTCTTCCTTTAGTGCTGATTATGTTGATGGGCGTTGGGAGGAGAAGGGCGTGACTGAATGGAGCAATGTCTTTGAAAGGAATTCATTCTTCGTGTTATTGAAGTCTTGAACTCTCTTCATCTTCATTGGAACTTTCATGAAGTCTCCTTGTCATTGGAGAGTAGTCTGCTTCTTCAACGTTGGAATTTTCTGCATTCACCTCGAACATCCGGATCTTTGTCGATCACCCTCCTTATGGAAGTTATCCTAGTCCTCAATTCCTGAAAAAACAAAGGAAAACCTTGAATAGCAAAGGGGAATAAAATCCTTAATGAAGTGTAATATGAAATAAAACATGAATGATTTCACAAGATTTGATCAATTTTACTTATAAATTCTTGAATAGACGAAGGATTTTCTTCATTTCACTTGTGGGGAAATCACTCCTTCCTAAAGAATTCTGTTCTTTTCTAATAAATCTGGTTCCTTTTAAATGAGAATTCTGCCTTTGGTTTGATGAGTTTGCTGCTTTTATTCAGTGGATTTATGGTCTTTTATGCGAAACTCTGTTCTGGAGATTAAAAAAACTCTGCCTCTTTTGATGAAATCTGCCTCTGCGCTTGGTCAAAATTGATCTCCTTATACAGAAATCAGAGTTTTTTATCAGTCAAAACTGACCCTCCTACACAAAAAATCAGACTTCTCCAGGTCAAAATTGAGCTGCTTACACAGAAATCAGACCTTTACCAGGTGAAGAAAAGTCAGATTTTGATGGGAATTTCAGTCTTTTAATGAAAATCTGACTTTGCTTGATGAAATTTCCTTTCTTCTTTTGATGAGAAACCGCCTCTTTGGTGAAGAAAACTCTGTTTTGAGGTGAAAGATAGTCTGAAAATCTCAGAAAATGAAGAGGAAAGGTCTGAAAAAGGCCTGGTTTTAATGGAGAAAACTGCTTTGACTAGAGAAATCTGCCCTTTGCTGGTATTTCTGCTTTGGAGTGTGGAAAAATCGACCATGGAGGTGAAGAAATCTGGTCTGATTATGAAGAAATCAGACCCTGATACCTGCCCTGCCCTTTGCTCTTGATCAAGAAATTTGCCTTTGGATGGAGAGATATGTCCTTGCCTGGCTGAAGCAACTTGCTTTTGAAGCAGAAACCTGTTCTTCACTCCTTTAGAAAGCTGCTCCTTCAGAAATCTGCCTGAATATGATGAAGAAGTATGTCTTTTGTTGTTGAAATGGATGAGTTATGGGAAGACTTTGCTTGGAAATGAAGTAAAGTGACTTCAAATGCCTTTAAATATGGCTGAATTCACCTTTTGGAGGCTGACCTATCACAAGAGATGTGATTTTTTGACTAAGCAGCCCAAGCTTGTCACTTGGCTAACCTAACACAAAGCCAGCTGATTTTGGGTTGGGCGTGGATTTCACTAGTCATGGATTTGCCTTAAGCTTGGAATTCTACTTTCATCTAGGCGTACACTTCATCTAGACAAGGATTTAGAATTGTTTAAGATATTTTCCCTTGGTTTGAGGTTTTCACCTTTCCCCATGCCTTGGATTTAGTGACCTCCACATGTTTTCCTTGGATTTAGTGAGCTGACTCATTGCTTTTCCTTGGACTTAATGATTTTTAGATATTTTCTAATGGGTTTGTCCTCTTCCCCTAGGCGCACTTTAGGAGAGTCCATGGATTTGGATGTTTGGATTTCTAAATCCATGGATTTCATTTTTGAGATGCCTACTTATCTGCTTGGAGTTGAGCGCACTTTCCATGAGTTCGTGGATTTCGTTTTTTGGATTCCCAAATCTATGGATTTCATTCCTATGTTGCCTTCTTCCCTGCTTGTAGCTAGGCGCACTTTTGGTGAGGGCATGGATTTCGTGACTACTCTTTCCTCTTGGCGTGGATTTCATGACTACTCTTTCCTCTAGCTCATCCTACTAAGCCCTGAGTTTTGAGGAGCTTATCTCTCCAAAACGCGAATTTCTCTCTGAGGAGCTTGAGGAGCTTATCTCACTAAGCAGGTCATTCTCTTTCCTTGAGGAGCTTGAGGAGCTTGTCTTACTAAGCAGGCCATTCTCTCTCCTTGAGGAGCTTGAGGTGCTTATCTCTCTAAGACAAATTTTGCCAAGGAAATGCTTACGTTAAGGCAAGCTTAGGGCCTTGGATTGAATTGAGGATTGGACTTTGAACAGAGACTTGAAGACATTGGAGGGGGACTCCATTTACCCTTGAAACTACAGATAAAGACCCCCAGATTATGGATTGATAGCCTACTCAGCATGGATTCCTATGCTCAAATTGAAGGATTTAGACATTTTCCTATGGAATGATGGGCCTCTGTCATGGATTGGTGAATTTTGGGCAAATCAACACTACCAAACCTACAAACCCCAGAGAAAAACCAAAATCCTAAAGCAAAATGATGGCAGAAAGCAAAAAAGAGGGGGTCCCCATTTGCAATGGGGTGATGTGTGAAAACGTCACAACAGGTATATCATATTACTTCATATTTGTGACATTAAGAGAGTTACAAGATTCCAAAGTAGTTAGAGGCCACCAATTGGAGTGCAATATCATAAACATTGTGTCCAACTATACTATACAAAACAAAGTATATTTGGCCTAATTATAAGTGAATATACCATAGCACTTCAAATTTGTGAAATTGTGAAAGTAAAATGCCTTCTAATGTCATGTCATGGAACATGTATTGTATCCAAGAATCATAGTTTTAAGAATTGGAAAAACTTGGGAAAACTTGCTGAGCCCCAAGCCAAGTGAGCCTGTGACATAGGAAACCGCACTCAATAAAAATTTGCAAAAATAAAGGATAAAAAAAGGTCAAAAGCTACAAAAATGTCCATTCCTCCTTTATTCTAGCATATCTTTTTGTTTTGAAGTACACACAAGAGGTAAACATGATTTATGGTCAGTTTTTGGGTGATTTTGATTGACTTTTTGACTGATTTAATTTGCACAGTCTTGCCTTGTTTTTGCCCATTTTTGTAGCCAAGTTCAATTCTGAACCCAAAATAGACCCGCCAAGTCTAAATGTCAATATTATGTGAACAGTAGAATAAAAAAACAAAGTATGGTTGACCTATATCTCATATTTGTAGAGTAATAAAAGTGTGATTGACCTAAATTTCAAATTTGCAGGGCAATGTAAATTGCAAGCCTCATGCCGTTAAGGGTGTGGGTCAGTGGTTAAGTCGCTCGGTTGTAGTGGCGGCCACCAAAGTTCAAACCCTCGCTAGGCCAACAAGCTCGCGGGTTTGAAGTCTTCTTACTTGGGGATGAGGTCCCCCGTGTTGTGGCCTCACCGGTTCATAGCTCCGGGCAAAAGCGTTACCGTGGAGCCGGAGGGCGTGTCGCACGAGCGTCACTGGTCACGTTAAAAAGTTTACCGAGGGCATTTTTCAAAAAAAAAAAAAAAAAAAAAAGAAGGTTGCAAGCCTCGTAGCAATATGCCATGAAACAAATATAATAATATTGTGTTCAGTGAGCATAAAAGTGGGTTTGGCCTAATTCATAGTGAGTACATCATAACACTACATATTTGTGGAATTGCAAGAGGTACAGCCCTCTTGGCAGTGTACAATGGCACAAAAATTGCACCCAGCAACAGCATAAAATCCAATTTGGGCTTGGGCTAATCCATTGTAGATGTTTGCATAATTCAGAGACCTACAGGCCTGATGGTTATGGATAATTGCACAAACATTGTGTCCAACAATAGACTAAAAATGAAGTGGACTTTCCCTAATCAATAGTGAGTATATCACAAAATTTCATAATTCTAAAACTAAGAAAGTTGCAGGCCTCCTGATGGGTACCACTGCACAAACATCAAGTTCTACAATAGCATAAAAACCAAAGTGGATTTGGCCTAGTTCATAGTAGGCATATTATAACACTTCATACCTGTGGAATTAAGAGTGTTACAGACCTCCTCATAGCCTGACATCACACAAACATTGTGTCCTGGCAAAGCATAAAAACAAAGAGGGCTATGCCCAATTTATAGTAGTCGTGTCAAAATCTATCATACTTGTGGAACTAATGAGTTACAGACCTGATGGTCTGCCATAGAACCTAGTTAGGGCATTAAAACAAGGAAAGTTTAACCTAATTCATAGCAGCTATATCATAGCACTTTGTATAAGTAGGATTAGCAAAGTCTCTGAGTTAGGCCTCCTGATGCTATGACATGGAACAAACATAGTCTCCAGAAAAAGCAAAAAAGCTAAAGTGGGTTTGGCCTAATTCATATTGGGCATCAAAACACTTCATATTTGTGTAATGAAGAGAGTTACAGGCCCCCAGGAGGTGTGCAGTCACAAAAATATTGTGTTCAACAACATTAAAAATAGAATGGTTTTGATCTAGTTCATTGTGGGTATAAAAAAAGACCTTGATTAAAAAAGAGAAGTTACAGGCCTCATGGCATTGTGGAATCGCACAAATATTGTGTCTAACAACAACATTGAAAACAATGTGATTTTCTCCTAATTGATAGTGGGTATATCACAAATTTTCATATTTCTGAGATTAAGGAAGTTACAGGCCTGGTGAGCACCACAACACAAACATTGTATCTAGCGATAGCATAAAAACAAACTGGGTTTTACCTAATTCATAGTGTATATATCATAAAATTTTCGTAATGCTGAAATGAAGAAAGTTGCAGGCTTCCTGGTGGTCTGCCATGGAATAAACATTGTGTCCAGAGAAAGCATTGAAAAATAATATGGGCTTAATCTAATTCCTAGTGGGTACATCATAAGCCTTTCATACATCTGATATAAGAAAACTCCATGCCTCTTGATGATCTTCTATGGAACAAACACATTGTCCAGAAATAACATTAGAACACAAAATGGGTAATTCTAGTGGGTCTATCAAAGCGGGTTTGGCTTGCAGTTGTATGCAATCCAACACCAATTGCAGATTTGGATATTACAACTAATCATTGGAAATCTCAGAGTATTAAAAAATTAAAACCCAACAAACAAAACTAGTACATACATTTGTCTTGAGTTGATTGATGATCTTAGCTCTGAAAGCATCAAAGGTGCCATCATTCATAAGAGATGAAATCACATCTTGTGGTGTAATTGGAGACCCCATCCTAACCACCGCCTAATTTGAGCCTCTCCCTGCACAGAAAGAAAAAAGAAATACACAATAAGGAATCATTTCAACCCTGAAAAGGAAAAACAAAAAAAAAATCGGGCATATACTACTGCGTCTAAAGAGTCCGAAAATATTACTCATGGTACAATTTGATGGCATTTGCTTGCTTTTGTTTCTATTTCGGTCTCCGTAAGTTTGCAGTTTGTTAAATTAGTTTACTTCCAAAAAAGTGAAAATATCCACAGCTGAGAGGGGCATTCTTTAAAACTAGGTGCAATGGATGCACCGATAGGAAATTTAAAGGGACATGTAAGTTTGACAACGAACCAAATAACATAAATGTTTTGACCAAATCAAAACCACTTGTTAGAGATCAAATTGGGTCGTGCAAAATTGATTCCGAACCACAAAATTGATCTTGAGAAAAATCTTAAGTTTGTCATTAATTCCTAAAAATGACATTTTTTTATACATTTACCTTCAAGTCACATATATTATTTATGTTAATTGTGTGTTTATTAATAACATTTTATTACTTTACCTTCCAATTATGAAACCAAATCCAAATATTAGTATCGATTTAAGAATCAAACTGAATTTCTTCTGCAATTCAATCTAAAAACCCCAATTTAAAAAAGAAATAGTAAAATTAGCCCAAAGCAAATTAAATTTTGTAACAATTATTGCGAGGGACTCCAAAACCCCAATTTAGCTTCTTAATGTCTTCTAAGCATCACAATACAACTTTTCTCCAAATTAGAATTTTTACTTCTAATTGATTGATAAAAAAACTTGTAATGTCCACCCTAGTTTGTGCCTTGTGTGCTTTCTAATTCATGTGTTATATGTTGTTATGAGTGTTTATCAGTGTATTATGTGATTATTATGCTTTGATGCATTGCACCAAACTTGCCGATGAGGTCTATGGTGCCATCGATGGGTTCTAAGGGTGAATTCTGCATGACCATCGAGGTGTTTCCGATGGGGTTGTGCTTTGTTATTTGGTTTCCATCTATGCATTATGGGATGCATACATTGTGATTGAGCATGTTAGATTATTCCAGTGCTTCAACTTCACTGTTTTCACTACACTTGTTATAGTTGTGATTGTCATATTATTCCCGCATTGTGAAATGTTTCCGTTTATGCATCATGTTCCTAGATCATGCTAGTCATAGATGATTATAGTGGATGTGATTATTTTATATCATATGTGATTATACCACGTTGGAGTGGATTATGTTGCTTCGGCTATTATATGTGAAGCAGGTACGCCTGATGATTGACTTGAGTGTGCAGGTAATTACAGGGGTTAACGAATGTGGGAAATGTGGAGAAGGTTGACATGGGACACTCAACCATCACACCCTTATCCTTGTATTGTGGAAACCCGTGATGTGTGTTTGGGATCATCTATGTGTGTTTCCTTAGCATTCTTGCACTTTATTTTAAAATGGTTCGAAAAGTGTGTTTTCGGACTAAATTAATGATTTTAATTTGGAAATTGCTATTTCAACTTTAGCAAAAATGTTTTTTGCATCATTATATGTTTGTGCAACAAATTTGAGTGATTTCGGTTTAATTCTGAAATTTGATATTTTTACGTAAAAAGGTAGAAATTACATTAAATGAGGAAATTGAATGCCGAGTATGGCGTGTTTATACTTTTCGGAATGAAACTGAGTTAAATGGCAATAACCTATTTGGAATAGTTGAGTTTGCTTGACTAACTATTTCCCTATTATTCTTAGTGAATTATTTGGGTGTTTTCAAGGAAAATTCAAAATATTAATGCATTTTGATTAAATGCTTATATGATTTCAAATGAAATATTGTAATTATTTATTGTTTGAAATTAATGAATTATATGATTTAATTGTGCAAAGGCTATAATTTTGAATTGATTGATTAAATCACTTAAAGGATTATTTTATTATCAAAAAAGGAATAGTGTCTTTGGAGGAATAAAAGGAAAAAGACATGTATTTTGCATTATTCTTTTTCTCTCCAAAATTTGTTCTCTCCTTTGTTTGAAACCCTCTTTCTTACAAAATGAATATTTGATTGCTTGGAAGGGAGATTTGCTTGGAGTTTGGATTGGATTTAGGAGCTTGGTGTTTGCTTGTTGTGTGTGGATCGAATCTAACATTCAACCTTATTCTTTTCCTTGGATTTTCCTTGTATTGGAAGGTAAGTTTCTCCAATCTTCTCATTTAAATTGTTCTATTCTGTTTTCTTCATGCCACACCATCTAGAATGATTGAAGATGACTTTGCTTAGTTGTAGGTAACTTAGAAAATTTATTTCAACTGGTCATTTATTCATTTCATGTATTTTCCATTTTGGAAACATAGAAATATAGACAAAACCTTAGCAAATTTTCTATGGAAATCCCCAACTCATTTTTATTGCATATATTGGTTGTTGGGCATGTTATCTATGATGGATAATTGTCAGATCATCCATAGCTATTGAAAAACAAAAGTTAGAAAATTGGTCAAACTTTGGTCAAGGTGCCAAAGAGAGCTCCAATGGAATTTTTAGGGCCTTATGGTTATTTTGCACTTTTAGCAAACATGAAAACTAAATTCTATGCATTTCCTTTATGATTTGCTTTGAGGGATGAGTTGGCTCCTTCATATTATGTGATTCTGCATCTTGTGAGACTATGTCGTGTTTTGGGACATGTTGGTCATTGAAATCCATGCCACTTATTTCTCCATTTTGAAAACCTGAAAATTGTTTTGTATGCATTTCCTTGATGTTTTAGTTTGTAGGATGAGTTGTCTCCCAATTAAAATGATGTTTTGCATCTTTTGAAAATATGTTGTGTTTTTGTCAAAATTGTGATTTTGTCACTTCATAAATCGTGCCATGCCCAATTGGTCAAATTGGTGCTATGGGTGTTTAGGAAGAAATCTAGGGGTAGGAAAGGAGTGGCTTCCATCGTGCACCACGGCCCAAAGAGGTCGTTGGATTAAGCGAAAGGAAATTTTAATCAAGAATAACATTTAAAAACATTGGGTAATAAAATTTAATAATGAGATCATCTACACCAAATTGCATGTCCTAGAGAAGCGTCTAGCTTGCTTGGGTTTGGGTGTAAAGAGCAATCTTTGGTGTATTGCCCGGTTGCTATGAGGAGATTATGCCCTCATGTTCTGCCGCGAGGTGAGTATTTCCCTCGTTTGACACTCCTTGTCCTGACCACCTAGGTCTCTCTTCCTTCTTCTTCCACCGTCGGAGTTTGACTCAACGTGTGATGTTTACCATGTGATTGCATGTGCATTCTGATGCCTGATTCATGCTTGTATGTGTCTATGATGGACTATTTATGCCTCGTTTGGCATGCATTGAAGGAGTGATTATTTCCCTTATGCTTGAATGTTGTGATGTCATTCTATTATGCTTTGGCAAGTGTGCCATATGTTACTTGAATGCAATTGGATGGTAATTGTACGATGTGTTGTTTATATGCATTGTATTGGCAGTTGTGCTATGTGTGTTGTGTGCATTGATTGGCATGGATGTCATATGTTTCTATGTATACCTTGGATTGAGTGAGATAATGCTAGGGGGTTTGCCATGATCACCTTCTCCGTAGCTCGGGGTTGCCTAGAGTTGCGTAGATAGTTATTGCACTCGACAATGGCAATATGGTTGGGAGGCGAGCAACATTTCCCCATTGGTCCTTCATGATGATCTTCAGGTGTTGGACGGTTCCCTTATCTTCTTGTAGGTTGATTTTGTCGTGCTTCGTGTCTTGTTGTACCTTGGAGAGCATGTTGGTTTTTGGGTGGTTTATGCACTTGTCTATTATCATTATTGATTATTGTAACCTTTGTAATGTAGGTCTTTTGAGACCCTTGCAATAAGATGTAATTAATGCTATGAGTTGATTTATGATGTTGGCTATGATTCATCTATGTTTAGGATGAAGCACTTCGAATATTGTAATTATTGGATATTGTCTTGTATTTTTCCACGCCTCGGTTTGTGAGGACGTTGGCATGTTTTGATAGATTTTACATGTTAGAATCTAGCTATGTTAGCATGTTTAGACTCATTTATTTGATGTTTATGGATATGTTGTGTTGGATCGTATTCATCCCACATAGGTGGTGAGGATCCTATCTTTGCTTTTGGCATGTGTCGACGTTGGTGTCGAACATGCATAGCCTTTTGTATCGTTTTTGTCCTTTTTGGCATGTGGACATTTTTGGTTCAACGCCTTAATGTTTTTTGTTAAAATGAATCCTCTTTGATGTCAATTAATGTTTTTAGGCCCCGTACGTGTTTTGGTTGAATTTTGGGCTCTAGTGTCCCAGGATGACAATGCTAGGCACTAGTGTCCCTAGCAATGACTTTCTCCTTTGGCCTCAGTACTTTCCCAGGATGTCCTGTTTTGCCTGTTCAACCCTTCGGTAAAGTTTGTTGTCGTAAGGTGCTCATTTGACCACCTGAGTGTATCCATGGTGTCATTTCCATGATGTGTTACGCATTATTGGATTATTCCCTCCTTTGCTTGGGAAGCGTGCCTTTGCACGAGTTAGACTAGTGATCATTCTAGTTGGTTGAGGAATCGTACCTCCTAGTTGGACCATCTCGTGGTTGAGCGGTACCCTTGTATTTGGGATGTCTTGTGTAGTCATGGAATGGACTAAGGTGGATGTCACCCTCATCCTACTCCATGTGTTCGTGAGGGAGCAAGCTTGTGGACATGTATCCAATCCTCGTCATGGAGTGAGCTCCACCTCTCGCTTGGTCATCGTGGTGAGTTGTCACACGATGGGTGAAGTCTT
The DNA here is from genome assembly GCA_027924645.1 of Cunninghamia lanceolata. Lineage (NCBI taxonomy): Eukaryota > Viridiplantae > Streptophyta > Pinopsida > Cupressales > Cupressaceae > Cunninghamia > Cunninghamia lanceolata. The sequence continues at coordinate 24,555,988 of BSBN01000582.1, forward strand.
CCGCTTGTGCAACCTCGCATAGTGCAATAGTGATGTTTCTTTTGGTGTTGTCCTTGTTGCGACATCTTGTGTGCGCATGAGTGCAATGCGACATGTGAATGTCGAACTTGCAAACGCGAAAAATTTGTTGGTTCGATGTTTGTTCGGCTAATGCTTTGGGTGAAAACCTAGGGCATTACAAAACTACACAAGCAGAGGGCAAATCTAATTATATACAAATACATGATACTTTTATCAGCCGACAGTGAAAACACATGGGATTAAAATTTCTCAATGCAAACCGCACCTGTAATTGATATTAGAAGCTCTGCATTTTATCTGGAGGCTTTGATTTCGTTGGCTAACAAAGCCAGTTAAAAAGCCATCAGCAACACACAAATGTACACATAAATTACAATGCCGACATTATTGAAAGCGAATGAAATAGAATTTGAAGCTTGCCGTGCAAAACTTAACAAACATGATGACTTTGGAGCACAAAATATCTGATAGTGTCAGTAAGATAGAATGAACAAATGGTTCTCACGTCAGGAGAGATAAATTTTGGAGTCCCATTGGCCTATTTTGGTCACTAGTGAGCATGAAAAGCATTTCTTTTTTCTTAAGCATTTACAAATATGTCACTCGACATTCTCTTTTTTCCCCTATTCTTTTCAAGTATGAATTTTGTTAAGAAGTTTATTAAAATAAGAAAGGATCTTGGTAACTTTATTATAAGCTAAAAGGTTGCCCAATATCTTGCCCTTCAGAGTAAATTTATATTTTAGACGAACCTTAAAAATTATATGTCTAATTGGAAAGGAAAACAACATCTGCAAAATAATGAAAGCATCATTTTGAATTTAAAGATATTTATCATTTATGCAAAAGAATGCTAAACATTGGCAAAATTTTAGTAAAGATAAAAAAGAGTGTACCCATGAAATAGTATTTTTCCAAATGGAGCTGAATAAGATGGCTTTGACATTTTGACATAATTCTCAACATTGTCAAAAGCTTCTCTTAAATCACCCTTTATCTTCTCCCACGTGTACCTCCATGGATGAGACTCGTTGATCATTAAGAATCTCATATCATTTTCCACATCTAACTCAGAAAAAAAAAAATTAAAACAAAATAAAAATCCATTGAAGTTGCCTGAAATGAAAAAGAATGGGGAAAATTTACAGAAAAAATGAAGCTGTTAGAATCTTGAATTTCAGAAACTAATTTGTTCATTACAATTCTGAACTACAAAACCTCTTTTTCAGCACTAAAAATCAATGTTAAAGAAAAAACTATGCAAACTCAATAATCCTGAACAGAACACTTTGAATACATATCAAATGTCATGGGTATAAAAGTTTAAGGTCATTACAATCTAATTCCAAGAAAGAAAAATATTAAAGTAAAATGAAATTTGCCACTGAAATGTTAAAGTAAAAGAAAAAAACTTATACCAATTTTAGAAGTAATGGCCATCAAACTGACCCTAAAATATTTATATTACACCATCATGGCTGCTAAAATTTTTTTTAAAATTAAAAATCAAGTCAGACAAACAGAGGCTATAACAATTTTGGATTTAATTACCACTGAAGTAGCCCCAAAAAAATTTCTTCAAACTGATATAGCTACTAAATTTTTAAGGTCGATACTTTCAGTTTGTTGATATTTCTATAATTTTAGAAGTAATGGCCATCAAACTAACCCTGAAACATTTATATTACACCATCATGGCTGCCAAACTTTTTGTTTATATTTCAGTTTGTTGAAATATCAAACTAACTGATATTATTATTTTCTATAAATTTTCCCTGTTCTTTTTGTTGATATTTTCTATAAGATTTGAAGGTTATTACCGTCTACAGTATGGGGGTTTACAGAAATAGTGTAAAGCTTCTCATCTCATAGGTGTGAAAACGATTCGCCTCCGTAGGGTTTGAATTTGAGCTGCAAATTAGCCGGCAGATTGACATTTGCGTCAACAGAAAACCACATGTGAATACTAGACTTGACATATTTTATGTCAATGTCCAGCTTTGGGTATTTGGATCTATAATTCTGTCTGTTGACAAAGAGTGGAGGGGTTTCAGGCTTAGACGACAACTGTACTCCTATGCAGCGGAACATAAGACATCTTTGTTTCTTCTGCAGTATTATAGCATGGCAGAAAGAATATTGGAGGCTTCAACTTCGAATAAAGAAATCTTCAACTGGAAAGATTCAGAAAAAGAAAACTTTCCACTGCAAAGCTTCAGAAAAAGAAAATTTATGATTGCATGGCTTCTGAAAAAAGCATGTGAGATCAGGAGTCTGCATTATTGTGGAAGTACAAGAAAATCTTCTTTTGTACTTAAGGGCAATTAAATGCCATGTCGTGTTTTGAAATGATGTTCTATTTAATTGGTCTCCTTTTTCTCGCAAGTTGCCCGCATAGAATTTCCAGGAACTTACAAATAGGCATATAAATGCTATTTTTTAATTTAATATAAAATTATATAACACGAAGATGACATCCGCATGCTTTCACAGGCCTTATCAATAGTTTATCGGTTTTGGTCGCCCATAAAATATTCCTAATCCATCTCTAAAATACTAATGACCAACCACAGGAAGCCAACATAGCACAGACATAAAGTTAAAAACTGTATAGGTGTCACTTAATCAGTTTACTGCCCATGTTCCACTTGGGCAGCAAAATCCTGGAGCTATACAAATAGGCCATGGATGGATGAGTAACAGGACGAAATAACATTATGACATTCTATTGCTTCTCTGGGGCTTCTTTCTTTGACTCGCAGGTTCACACTTGTTTTGAATAAAAGATGGACGGCCCTAAGGAAGTCTGGGATCACAGGTTATGTACTTTCTACAGTCAAAGAGTGGTTGAAACTGAGTGGCACTTCATATTTGAGTGTGCTGCATATGAGGATATCCGCATTCAGTATAGGGACAACCTGAAAGGAGGAAGATTAAGCGGAATATTTGAGAAAGCGAATCTCCACAAAATGGTCAGCTTCTTGGTCAAGTTACATAGTAGGAGAGCAGACATCGAGAAGATTATAAAAGTGTCTTAGGGTTGCATCTCTTGGCCTAATGGACGTCATTACAATTCATTCATTCATTCATCTGGTTGTTAATTTCCAGTTTCTTTCTGGTGCTAACAGTTTTGTTTTTTTTTTTTTTTTGGCATTCCTCTCTTTTTTTACAGGCTACTAAACCACGTACCATGTGGAATTCTGCTTCTGCAAGGCCAGTTATGAGCTATAACAATATAGTAAGAAAAGAATGTGTTTTGCTATTAGGGTTTGCAAAAGCCCTGTTTCCCAACATTTCCAGCCACCGTCTTAAGTCAGAATAAAGGTTGCATTTATTTTCTTGCCCTCCTCTTGCGGCTTCTACGACTTTCTCCCAAACTCACCGACCTGTTTAGGTCGTTCTGAGATGGACCGAAATATCTTTTGCTAGCGTTTATTTTTTAATTGAATATAAAATTCCTTAAGAAAACATAACAGAGTTAAAAATACCTTAAAATCCTGTGCAATTTCTCGAACCAACCTCTGGAAAGGGAGCTTCCTGATCAAACATTTAGTGTTCTTCTGATACTTGCAAATCTCTCTGAAGCACGACACAAAAAAAAAAAAAAAAGAAAAAAAGACAAATTAACGACTTAATAAATCTCAACAGTCCAAGAGCAAAACCCCAAATTACGATATTAAATTCACATTAATGTTTCATTTTGTTCGACATTTCTAAATCATTTGCGGAGCACAATGAAGAATTCAACTCAACGCCTTCTTATCAAGCGATTATCAAGCGACTAAACAAGAAACGTGCCCTGTAACTTCAAACCCTCTATACCAAAAAAAGATATTTTCAAAATAACAACACACACCGCAGACTCTGTGCGTCTTCTACACTCCGCCTATTGAGGGAGCGGACTTACGAGCAGCCTGCAAACCGAAACAACAAAAACAAGAAATCCTTGGGGACCCTCCATCTGTGGTGAGACTGCACAATTAAAAGTCTAGCTTTACTCTTAATAGTGGTATGCAAGTAAGCTTTTTCCCATGCTCCCACGTGGGATTGAACTCTTTGACATAATGCAATTTTTTTGGGCCTAACTGCTTAATCCACATGGCAGATCTGAATTTTCCTTACACTAACTGCTTAATTTCAGCTTTGGTTTTCAGGTAATTTTGTATATTAATATCCCATTTGTTCAACCACTTGTTGTTCTGTTTCATCCACTTTTTTTTCCTGCGAACTAACTCTTCCTCCATCACCAACTTAGGCCAGCGCTGATTTTCCATGTTTTCCACTTTTCTTAGGTAACAAAGAAGCCGAATAAGAGCAAAAGCCCCCAACGGGAAGGAGCCCGCCTCGACCAAAAGAATCTCATAAGGAACTGTAGCTTTGACTTTGAGGCTACTAGTGATAAGATGTTTTTGAATCCTTTCTAATTGTCTCCACTTGTGATTAGAGATGTTGCTCCCCCAAATCTTGCAACCATATAAGACAACCGAGGTGACTGACAAACCAAAAAAAGTCTTCTTGGTTAGCCAATCCCATAGCTATGTTTTCCTACATCTATTCTAAAGCAAGTAAGAAGTTCTTCAACCCCCTTGAACCCTCTTCGTTCTACAAATGTCCCAGCCAAGCCTATTGTTGAAAACAATACCAAGTTAATTGTACTCTTCAACTATTTCCAAAGGGCTTCCTTCAAACATAAAGTTGACTTGTTGTTGCTTCCCTTTTAATGAGAAAATCATGACTTTGGTCTTGCAAGTGTTCACTTGCATCCCAACCTCCTGACAGAAGAGCTCTAACTCCTTCAAATACTCTCTCAAACCATGGGCGGTTTTGGCAAGTAGGATAAGATCATCTGCATACAAAAGCAACTTCACCACAAAACCCGTCAACTAAATACCTTCGCCAATGGTATTGTTTAACCAATCTTCAAGCTTATCAATGTAAAAGCCAAATAAAGTAGGAGAGAGGGGGCAGCCCTATTTGACCCCAATGTCACTACGAAAACACTCGGCATACCCTCTTTGGTTCTAATTTTGGCTCTAATTTGCTCGTAAAGCTTGTGCACAGCTACTATGTACTCATCCGGAATCCCAAGCTCCGCCATCCTTTTCCATAATTTGACCTTGGGAACAGTGTCAAAAGCCCTTTTAAAATCAACAAAGCAACAAAAGGCCTCTCCACCCTGAGTGTCCCAAACTTTTTCAATCAGATGTCTAAGAGTAATGCAATGATCAATAGTAGAATGTCTTGGTCTAAAGCCAACCTGCCCTTTGGCTCTTTTTCCCTCTTTTTCTGCCCAATTGTTGATCCTACGCTCTATCAGGCTCCTAAACAGTTTTCCAAGAAGAGGATTTGCCATGATAATGCGATAATTAGAGGGATTATTGATATCACCACTCTTGAAGAGAGGGATAACGACACTAGTAGCCCACTCGATCGAAAAACCCTTGCTTGTGATGTTATTAAATATACTTTTGATGTGTGGTGCAAGGTGCTTAACTCCCCACTTTAAAAATTCTGCTTGCATCCCATCTATGTCATGTGCCTTGCCACTTGCCAACTTCTTTATCCCTTGCTTGATATCTTCCACCGAGAAGAGCTCGATTAACATGTTGACTATAGGAGGGTTGACTTTTTCTTGAGACCGTTGACTATTAAAACAACAAAAAACAAGTGCCACATAGTGGTGAGTATCTACCTTTATAGTACTGTAATAATACTAGCAGTTGCACAAGAGTTTTGCCGATAGGTTGTTTGTAAAGTGAATTTTTTTTTAGAAGTGTTTGTGTTTTATGACTTGTTGCAATTACATTGTTTGAGGAAGGTAGTGTAATTTGTGATTTATAGACATTGCAAGGGAGTGTCAATTCTCAAAATATAGTGGCTTCTCTTGCGCATATTTATGTAGCTAGTTTTTTGTTGCATCCTTCTTGAAATTGTATATGGCATCAGTTGCCATGCTATGTTTTGCAATTTAAAAATATGGTTTTTCAACTACATAATGTTGTATAAATCCTTATTCTATTAATTTGTCTTGTATAGAAATGGTAACATGGAACCAAAATTATGGAAAGCTAACATTAGGTTTGCTCCACAAATGCCATTCAAAAACTGCTCAAATTTCAATTGGTCCCAGTTGTCATGCTATGTTTTGCAATTTAAGAATATGGTTTTTCAACTACATATTGTTATGTAATAAATAGCTATGTAATAGTTTGAGTGACTACATACTACTATTATGACAAACTTTGACACAAAATTGGATGCACCGAATGGATTGTTAAACTGATTTTTAAAACTTCCAAACAAAGCATTTGAAACTATAAATCCTTATTCTATTAACTTGCATTGCGTAAAAATGGTAACATGGAAGAAGAATTATGGAAAGTTAATATTGAGTTTGCTCCAAAAATGTCAATCAAAAACTACTCAGATTTCAATTAGCATCGTGCCTCAAATAGATTGGGAACAATTTAATCTCTATACAAATATTGTTTGAGAATGCACAAAGAGAAGAAATCTTATGGATTAACAAAATTTCCTTGAAAAACAAATAGCCAAAAAAGGAATGTTTGAAAAACACAAAAGATCTATTCAACAATATTCCTAAATAGATATTGACTCATTAAGAATGCAATTTAAACATATCATAAACAAGTCAAATCAGTAAAAATATTGGGCTTCTTAAATTTTATCAAGTACAGGAACAAGACGTTGGCACTTCACCGAGTATAAAACACTTCCAACATTTAAAAAAAAATTAATTTTCAATGAACTGAATATGCTTTTGTTAAGCAAATATCAACGATGAAGTTATGTTTCTTTCTTTTACAATGAATTGTGAAATTCCAAATAACTCAAGGCCAACACATAATAAAACCTTGTTGGTTAAAGAACAAAGAGTTTGCCTTAGATTCAAACACTTTCTCAATCAAATGTGTATGAAATCATTCTGCTACCTTAGTTTTCAAATATCAACAAACGTGGAAAGGTTCATGAAACCCCCAGATGAATGTTGCAATGAAATTACTTACCTGTTGTTGTATCCATTTGTTTTCAGAGTAAACGAGTGAGGCAAAGGTGTCGGGTTTGAAACCACTTTGAAGCTCCACTCCAACAATTTCTAGCACTTTGTGTGGGCTATCTCTCTTCCAAGGTAACCTGAAGGATCCCCCTTTGAATAGTATTTTTTTTTTTTTGCATTCACAGTTTGCATCCATATACCTAAAACTATACCTAATAGAATTTAAACTATATATTGCACCAAGAATAAAAAAGAAAGAACAAATCGTCAATTAAATTTAAGCTACAAGAGCAAGAAATAAACTGCAATTATAGTATTTAATATAGTTTAACCTTTTCCTATGATGCAATATATTTTTGTTATGGTCATTCAATAAAATAATATCTATCTTTGTATTTAAATCGTTTTAACTTGCAATCTAAATTTTTGATTCGGTTTTCTTTTTTTAAGATCTTACGTTATTTGTCAGGTCTTTGCTTTTGCCTTCTTGGCATGTTTTTGCAACCCTACAACTAGTATGGACATTAGTTGCATTGCAACTATTGTTAATTATGTTTTCTATTACTTACTCTTCATTATATTTTAGGTTTGTTTTTACAAGGATGCCAAAATACTTTAAATTTGATGGTCATTCATGAATTTTAATAAAAAAATTATTAACTAAGCTTGAAAAGAAAACTCATACACAATGAATTTCAGAACAAACCACTAATTGGTTTTCAACTTATCCTTTATAGTGTAAAGAAAAAGAAAACCACCATCTATTTTAATAGTTTCCTAATAAATACATTGCCCAAATCAAGGGAAATGAAGCAATAAGAAATTTGCAAAGTGATTATAGTTTCAAATAGAAAAATGTAACAATCATGAATTTTAAAGCTTAACAATACCAACTATGTTGTAAGACAAGTAGGATTTTATTCATTAGGAAACAGTATTTTATGTTTTGAGCAATTAATTTAATATAATAATTATAATTGATCTAGTTTTGCCATTGATCTGCTAGTGACATTTGGCCATCATGGGATTACAAAACTAAGCTTAATTGTATAAACATAGTGGCAAAAAAGTGTTACATTGTGTGATACACTTGCGGCTATGGTCAAGCATTGTAATGGAAGAAATGAAGTAAATTAAATATGTTGACATGTATCCAAGTAAAGTTGATTTTGAATAGTAGTGGGTAAAAGTAGGTATGCAAGTAAAGTTATTTTTTGTTTCAGTCAATTATTCGTAAATGATAGTGCCCTTAATGTGCAATGGGTATGCCAAGATAGCATGTAGATAAAAGTGATTAGTGGTAGAAGACATGAAGTGAGAGCTCATTATAGAGAAAATAGAGAAAACAAAATGGCAAACTAAGCAAGGGTGGAAGAATTAGAAGAGTTGCATGCAAGTAAATTTGTTTTTTGTTTCGATCAATTATTTGCAAGTGATAGTGCCCTTAATTGGTCCTCTTCTTGTTTTCCAAGCATGTTGAGCCCATCTAGTTGAAATGGTATACCTAGGTATAGAATTGACAAGACTTGTCATTCATCAGGACTATTGTCTTGCATTGCATGTCCCCACTCAAAAGGAGTTTCATCATTAGTGTATGTCAATGGGTCTAGAGATGTACGTTGGAAATTCCATGGATGGTAGTCATTTGAAATTAATTCCCAATGGGATGTAATATATTTCTCTAATGAACTAATATCATTGTGATTGTTTCTGAATGACTAGTATAGAAGCAATTTACTCCAACATAATTATTGAAAACATCGATCATTTTCTACTGGGATGGTCATGAAATGAGGGGAGACTTGAACAATAGCTAGTGTTAAGTGTTCTTTCTATTTGTTGGACTTCCGAGATGCTGCAAATGTCCTTTTTTGAGCCACTTCAATAAACAACATTATTTTCAATTGTATTGGTCATGCCACGTATGAATCAATGAATCTTGGAGATGATATGTTGCTATTGTCATAGATATATACACTTTAGTGTGCAATGGGTACACTAAAGAGGTCTTAAAGGTGAATTATTAGGTCCTTCAAAAGATTATGTGTTTCCCTAAGTGTAGTTCCCAATGGATAGATGTCATCTTTGGATCATTGGCATGAAATGATTGATTGAAAGTTGCTCTCTCTTTTCTTTATCTCTTTTTCCCTTTATATCTATTATCTCTATCTCTCTCCCCCACTCTATCTCTCTTTCTCTATTCCTCTCTCTCTCTTTTTAAACATACCATCTTTAATGTAGGGAACAATCCATTAGATTGCTTGGTCATAGCCCCAAGTCTATCACACAATGGAACACTTTTTGCCACTATATTTATGTAGTTAAAATTAGTTTTGTAATCCGCCGATAATAATATTTTTTTGTTTTAAGAAATGCCTCTTCAATTGTCATGGGTGGTAAAGGTAAAATCTGAAAATAATTATTCATAGGAAGCTTATGCATGTAGCCATGTTTTCTACTTGAAACTAAAAAGTACTTTGAATCCACAAAATTTAGTTCAACATCATACATAGATAAAGATACGGTTTGTCAATACACATGTTGACATAATATACACATATTCAAAGTAAAAGCATGGTGGGCCTTGCTCAAATTCTTTAAACCTCCACTACTAACCCACAAGGTGATCTAGAACTTGAATTCTAATCAATCCTTTAACATGGTGTGGTAAACGAAAAATTTTCAAAAAAGGCATTCTTAACATTCATTTGGTGAAGAGACCACATGTAATGAGCTATCAATACTATAGTAGTCTTGACAATATTGATCTTTGTTGTTGGCCCAAAAAAATTTGTGTAGTCAATTCCCTCCTTTTGGTCACTAATCTTGACTTATGTTTTTCAACGCTTCCATTAGACTTGAACTTAGTTTTATACACCCACTTATTTTTTACTGCATTCTTTCCCTTGGGTAAGTCCACCAATTCCAAACTCATATTTTTTTTTATCAATGAGTCATATTTATTTTGCATAGCTTGTTCCTATTCATATTTTCCCTTATCCTCATCATAAGTTTGAGGATCATTAGTCTTCATGATTGTGGTCATTAGGGCATAATTAACTTGTTGAGTTCTTTGATAAATTTCTCAAGGACTTTTGGTCTTCCGAGAAGGGTTAGATTCTTCAATTGTATTGGAAGTTGACTTTGAACTTTTGTTGGTTTCAAAAGTACTATAGGATATGTCATTACTTGTGAATTTGTGGGATAGTATTTGGAGAGGATTTTATCATATCTTTGAACCCTTGATTAAACTTGACATCCCTACTTGTGAACACATTCTCCACAATAGGTTCATACAACCTATATCGTTTCATGCGATCATCATAGACAAAAAAGATACACTTAACACTCTTGCTATCAAATTTATTTTGTCTAATCTTATTAGGTGTCTGAGAAAATGCTTCACATCCAAATACCCTAAAATACTTAACATTTGGTTTCTCATTGCTCCATGGTTCCTTGGTAGTTTGTAAACAAGTTGTAGTAGATCTATTCAAGACATGAGTTTCCATATTAACAACCTCAAACCAAAGAAACAAAGGAAGATCCTTATATTGTAACATTCATCATGCCATTTCCTCTAAGGTCCTATTCTTTCTTTCAACACCACCATTATATCTGTTAGACATTTCTATTTTGATCCAATGACGTTCACAAAGAACATTCCTCTATTTTATATGAACTTCCATGAATTGCAATGCATTTAAGTGTAACTTGATAGAATAATGAAACCTTCAATTTGTACTAATTTAGACTTCAATAAATTATAAATTCCTTATTTTCATAACCAAGTTCCTACCCAAATTGAAGAGGCTATCAAAAGGAAGTGTTGAAAATTATGGACATTAGTTTTTACTTTTATTCTATACAGAGAGAGTAAATTAAAATAGATAGAGTACGAGTATTGAATATTATGGACATTATTATTATTTTGATTCTATGAAAGAGATATAGAGAGGGAGAGAAATAGATAAACGTCGTCCATGAAAAAAAGACAAAAAAATAGTATTGATTTTGAGGAAGTTTGTATGGATTTAAACTCCATACTTGGTGAAAGTGTGGGTTATATGGAAGATATACGAGAGAGAGAGAGAGAGAGAGAGAGAGAGAGAGAGAGAGAGAGAGAGAGAGAGAGAGAGAGAGAGAGAGAGAGAGAGAGAGCATATCATTTGCATGGGAGAGGGAGACAAAGAGATATATAGAGATAGAGAGATAGAGAGGAAAAGAGATGAGAGGGATTTTGAAGACATGCTTTTAGATAGAAAGAGAGACAGAGGAGATAGAGATAAGGGTTATAGAGGGAAGGAGGGAAAGAGATATATAGAGAGGGAATAGAGAGAAAATACAAATTATGACAGATAGTAACATTTTTTATGGTATACTTTATATCCATGTAAGTTTTAATTTTTTTTAATATTTTTTCCTAATTTTAAAATTGAACTATCTTTTTGCAAATATTTTTTTTGAAGAAGACACAACTAATAGGCAAGTAGTACAAATCAGGTTTGCACATTAACTTCACACACTTACCTTCAATCACTTGCATATAAATTTAAGTTACTTTCAATGAAATAAATAAAATAAACTAAAACAAGGACAAGAACTATAAATTTTTAACATACTTGTGCAATATGCTTTGTGAAGGTGAAAACAATTATTTGGTTTAGATATAATTCATTGCTCTTTTGTATTGGAGAGGTATGTAGTAAAAGATAATGGAAAGATGCATGCAATTTTTATAATCTTGTGAATAAAATTTAACTAAGAACAACAAAACATTTTAAGATAGACAAAATATGGGTCAGTATTAAAAAGTCGATGACCGGAACAAAATCCTTCAAAGCTATGAAAATTGTGTCTATTATGGATCCAAATTTTCTAATTTTCTAGTGCACAATGAATTCATTGATGAACTTTGACAAAAGAATGCTTTGACATGTTGATTTGTAGGAAACCACTCCAAACCTTTGACAAGAGAAAAATATCAATCCTAAGGAAACTTCCAACTACTTTGCAAAAAATCACTTCAAGCCTTTGACAACACACAAAGACTAAAGTAGAATTTTAGTTGCAGACTCTTCTCATTACTATAGGGGACAATATCCAATAGTAGTGTGGGTACCAATAGTTGTCATAGAATTAATACATTGAAATGATGTAGCCGATAGGGTGAAATGTTACATAAGTTTATTTTAAATAAGAGTATGATCATGCTACAGTAATGGGGTTTTGGTTTTTTACTAGTCAACAATCTACATTCAAACAACTAAGGAAAATTCATTAGAAACGTAAAGTCAGGCACAAAATCAGGAAAAGATAGAGCAGAGCATTACCTCAATTCATACAAATTTATAGCTAGGTATTGATTATGAATTTTTTAAAATATTTTTATGGTGTATATCAATTTGATATATCCATAATTTGAATTAAAACTATTTGTTTCTTTTTTAAAACTACTTGGATCAGAAGACTACAAACACTATTGATAGAATGCTTTGATCTTAAAACTACTTGCATCAATTAAAACATTGAAGCTTTATTAAACTTCACATCTACATATCTCTTATTGATCCCTGCCCACACCATCATGACTATAGCAATCGATTTAGAATTAGTGAGGACAAGATGAACCAATCCCATTTTGAGTTTTTGTTAAGGTTGAGCATTGTGGATATGGATTTTTCATGTCACTTTCATTGTGTTGGGACTGAAATTCCCAAGATACTTTTTGGCAAATATTAAGTTTTAATCATCCAAAGATTTCAGTATGAGAGCATATATAGAAATATCCACAGTTGTTTTCAAGCAGAAATTAACAATTGAGCTGATAGAAATATTTGGATTTGATCTATCATGATCAAACCATGTTGAAAGTTAACGAAAAATAGCGTTAAGTACTAGAACTAAATACGGGTGAATTCCTTGTCGAAAATGAATAAGGGTTGCTTTTTGAACCATCTTAAAATTTCTTGTATTTTGCAAGTTATGTATGTTTTGATAAAATACATTATGGTATGGGTTTATATGTTTGTATATACAAAATCTCTCATATACAAAGCGGTTTGTATGTTCTGTCATTGTATGATGCATGTGCTAAGTCCCTCGTATATCAGGTCACGGTATGGTCGCATAAAGGAGTCATCGGGTTGATACATCGTTTAATTATATGCATTTGGCTAACGTTTTACTGCTCCATACAAAGTGGACCTGACGAGATTAAAAGTTGAAGTATATATTTTGTCGGGCCCATTGCTTGTATATTATGTTTGTATGTTCGGTAGAGCACAACATACAACGCAATACATACAACTCAATATATATAGTGCGGAACTTAAATATTATTAAATATGGTGAAATCGTTGTATGTTTTGCGTCTTGTATGTTTCAGGTTATACAAGGCTAATATACATACCGTGGAATTGAAATGTTTATAAATTAAAGTTAACTTGTTGTATGTATCACTCCTTGTATGTGTATGCTTTCGGAAACATACAATTTAAATATACATACATCGCCGAAATACTATGCCCACATACAAGCCAGAATCGAAATAATTGTGAAATAACGATAAGTCTTTGTATGATTCGCATTTGTATGTTTTGGGTTATACATCGCTGCACACATACAAGGCAGAACTTAGGAGAAAATTAAATCGGGCTAAAGGGATGCATCGAGACTTTATGTATAGCGGAGGTTGCACATACAAGTCGGGCCCGAAAAGTTCAAAGTTTAAGTGAATAGTTATTTTAAATCCATTGAATGCACCTTATGATTGTTTATACATACAAACACGGCTACATACAACGCGAAATCCAAAAAGATTAAAGTTTATATAAACCAATGTATCTAGACTAAATGTATATCGGAAATATACATTGCATTTTATGCAAGCCGGATGTAAAATGTTTATAGAATACGGTAAAACCGTTGTATGTTTCTAGTTTGTATGTATCTAATATACATTGCCCGATACATACAAGCGTCATAATTCGAAGAAGATTAAAATATGGTTAATGCCATGTATCTTCACTTAATGTATATCTGATATACATTGCTTTATACATGTCGGAATCAAAAGAGAGTAAGCTGCGGTTTATAAAACGGTTGGAGTCCGAAGGGGATATACAAGGAACTTTGTATGTATTTTTGTGAGAGATACATGCTGATACACATAATGCGGACCCCAAAAGTTATTAAAAATGAAACATCCGTTGTATGTTTGTGATTTGTACCTATCAGACATACATTGCCCATATACAATGTAACATACAAGTGACGGGACCGAAAGGGGTTATTCAAAAGAGTTAAGTGCTTGTATATTCAATGCTTTGTATGTAGCAAACATACATTCTTCGAGGTACAAGCTACAGATACAAAAGGATGTACACGGACCGGACGCGAAGGAAAAGTTAAATGTTAAAAATTCTTTGTATGTTTTAGCAATTGTATGTTGCAATAAACATGTCAAATATACAAAGAAAAAGAAAGTGAAAAGGCGGGAAGTTTTTTCAACCCGACTGCGAGGCCACATCGACGAAGGAAACCCTAAAAACGACATTTAATCTAAATGTTTAATATATTCTTCTGACATTTGAAATATGGATTTTTGCAGGATATACACAGCGGGATTAAAATATAAAACACCCACGAAAGGATCTTGAGGAACTAAATAAAATATCGATAAGGGAAGTAATTACTTAAATAAATACATTTGTTTAAATAAATTTGTTTGGATTGTTTGATTAGACATTAATTTGTGTTTTATCTAGATTTTTTAGGAATAATGAAGAAACCCTCGAAGGATATTGGGCTGGACTACAATTAAAGACTTTTTCTACCCTGAAATGGTTATCCATTTGATGATTAGTGGCCAATATTAAATTTCATAAATTTGTTTTATTAGAACTAATATCATTGTTCGATTATCAACCGTCACAACCATTGTAACTGGTCTAAAGCTTGTATGCCTCTCTTTATAAGAGATGACCAAGACCAGAGGAAAGGGAGAATAGAAGCAGATTACAAAACAGAACAAGAGATACTATAGATTAGATTTGAACGGCAATGCTAGTTCATTTTTAATATATTTTATTTCTGGTAGATCATGTGCAAGGATTCTCTGATGAAGTCAAATCTGTAAGCATGAAGCAGTGACTGCAAAATTTTGGTATCAATTATCTGTTAAATTTGTTCAATTATATGACTGTCTCCTTTCAAAGTTTTCTTTGTTATTCAATTTGAATTATCAAGTATAGCTTCAAGTTGTCTATGCACATTTGCCGTTATAGTGTGATAAGATTAATTGGTTTCTATTTTCAGAATTAAATCCTTTAAATTTATCACAGTAACTTAGAAAACATTGTCATGGATCTGTAAGAAGAGTCATATAGTTAGGGTTTGTATTCTGTCTCCAGTTTTTGATAAATCTATTACAATTGTAGTATCATTCTGATAGGTTCCTTCAGGAAAGGATTAAATCCTTTCAGATGAATGCAGGTAATATTTTGTCAATTGGATATATGTAAGTATGGAGTACTAACTATTTCCTTGCAGGGTTGTACAAGTTACATACCTATCTTTTCATGCCAGATAGTTCAAGTTTTTACCAAACAAATAGTCATTAATTTCATGATTGCACTGACTCTATATTCAATAAGGCACTAGTCTATTTCTTTCATTTTCACTTATACAAATTCACTTCAAATTTACTTAGTTAGATTGCATTATTGTTTTAGCATTACAATTTAGATCATTTAGAATTAATTTGTCGTCTTTTCATTTGTTTTTATAATTTATGCTATTATCAATAGTTAGATTAATTCTGATTAAAGTAGTGATCATCTCTTTATCTGCTTTATTAATTAGAGGTTTACCCGCCTAGGTCTGGCAGATCCTGAAGTGAAGGGGGTTTAGCCATATCTACCCCATGTCAGTTAACCAAAAACGTCAAGAGAACCTGGCAACCTCGTAGGGTTAACGACCTGCATTTTTGAGACCTAACAGAATTGGCAACTCTATTGGGGACAACACATAGAGAAACTTGGTAGTAGACCATGTTATTAGAGTCAGAGAATTAAAACGTATAACTCTGCTGGTGGAAGGAAAAACCTAGAAGATTGATTAGTCCTCTAAATAGAGGTGGCGACTCTACACTAAACTTAAATTGTTTTTTCTGATAAAAGTGTCATAATGGATGGTAGGAGATCTAAAGCTGATGGTAAAAAACTGTAATCATCCCCACCTTTAAAGGCTCCTACTAAGAAGATTGGGATATCAAGTCAATCTCGTAATACTAAACCAAATCTCTCCAGATGATACCTCAGAACAGACACTAATAATTCATAACAGCTTCACTCCCTTGCATGAATCAGATGAATTCCAATCCAACAATCAGTATACTCAGTCTGATCATAACAGATCTAATGATGTCCTTGCACGATACAGACCCTCCTTTCAGGAATAGCTTGACAATTAGACTCAAATTATGAGAGAGATAGACCAAAATCAAGCAGAACATGACTACCAAGAGTCACTGCAACAAGGTGAAGAAGCTCAAGATGAATTCATAGATCAGGTAACATCCACGCAAATCCTTAATAGTCAGCCAAAAGACATGAGAACTGAGGATCAGGTGCAACAAGAGGTGCTTAAATTATAGAAAAAAATTAAGTTGGCTAGATTGAAAGAAGAGGAAGTAAAGATGAAACAAGAACTACAACAAATAGAATCTAGAACTAATGTAACCAGTTCAAAGTATGTGCCTCCCCATAGGAAGGGTGGACATGTTCAAATAAGCAATCAAATAGGGTTACATCAAAATGCAAGTAGTTCACATACTTCGGCAGCACCACATGTTAGCCATGCTCAACAAAATATTCCACCTCAAAATCTAAGACCATCCAATGCACACAACCCATCTCAGCATATAGCTAATCCTTATCCACCACCTGGTCATCACCATATTCCATCTCACAATACATACAATAATCCTCCTCTACAAAATAGGCAAATGCAAAGACCTCCACATGTAAATACTAGGAATGTTCACCAACAGCATCCACCGGCAGGGCATAGACTTAACAATCAACAATCGCGACCTCCCCCACAACAGAATATGTATCATCAATATGCCCAACCCAATATGTATCCTCAACCTCCATTTGGATACCAATATTATCCGCCATACCCAAATATACCTCTTAATTCTACAAGTATGGCCAGACAATTTGATTTGACTGGATGTCAGCTATATCCTTATCCCATGAATAATACTTGGAGGAAAAATGTCCCTAAGTTTACAGGAAGTAGTGAATTGACTGCTAAAGAACATATCAAAAGATTCAGTGCTTTTATGTAGGATATTGGTAACGAATATGAAGATATAAAAATGAAACTATTTATGATATCTCTTACTAATGAAGCAAGAGATTGGGTAAATAGCTTACCAGACGCTTCAATATATTCCTTGAGAGACTTCCACAATCAATTTTTAGAACAATTCAGAAATCAATGTGCCCCAAAATTTGCTCTTCATGAACTAATAACTATTCAAAAATATCAAAATGAACAGGTGTATGATTTTAATTTGAGATTCACTAAACTGTATAACAAGGTCCCACAAGAATCCAAATTGAACAACTAAGCAGCCCTTAGCATATACTTGAAAGCATTTGACCCGAAGACAGGTTATGAACTCAGGGGCAAAGGTCCTAGAACCTTGGCAGAAGCACAAAAAATGGCTCTCACTATTGAAAACAATAAAAAGGCTGCTGGGATGATCAGAAAAAGAGACAATATAAGAGTTCCTCAAGATCCTAATCCTCCTGCAAACAAACAAGAATACTCACATAAGAATGAAAGACCAAGACTCCATGACATGCCATATCATACAAACTGGAAAGATGGAAAGCCCGTGGATACTAACAGGAGACATAACTATGGAAAAGACACTGACCCTTTGAAGAAAAGTGGAATCCATATGACAGAAAATAATCCATGGTGTATGCCCTGTAATTTGCCACACTCTCCTGATTATTGTGTGGTAGCACAATCAATACAAAAAGATAAGATATCTTATAACCCTGAGATGGATCATCACACCATAAATATGTTGGGTGTCACACCTTTCACGGTTGAAGAAGATTATTCGTCCGATGAGGAAGCAGGGTATGAATATGATGTAGGCGCACAAAAATACAATGTGAACATAGGACAACAAGAAGTGTTTTCTGACCATGGAGAAAACTTAGGAAATTGTGGATATGACCTCAATGCAGCACAAAGTTACAATTGGCAAAAACCTTCTAAGGAAGACAGAAGAGCTTTAACACTAGCTGCAGTAGCACAAGCCAAAAATAGCTATAATTTGAGAAATAGAATAGTAAATGCTGAACAAGGAACTCCCAGAAGTGTATTTATAAAAAATTAGACTTCCGGTAAAAATGATAAAAGTAAAGCTGAGAAAACACCTCATGATATACCTCTTATTGACACACAGAACAAAAAGAAGGACAACACAAAAACTGAGGAAAAGGGGCAAACAAAAGTTGATAGGTCAGAACTAAATCCTTCATTTGATATTGCTCAAGCTGTTTCTCAAATAAAAATATCTGTGCCACTTCTAGAAATGATGAAGGTGGAAAAATATAAAAATATAGTGGTGAAGATGATATCAAATGTATCAGACAAAAGACCCGAACAACATAGTTCTAAAATAAATACGCAACAAGAATCTTTCAAAATACCTGAAGTATTAAACACATCAAATTTCCACAGTCCATAATAATGTGTAATCAGACAAATACCTGAAGTATACCTGGGTGAAACATTAATGAAAAACCCATCTCAAGTAGATCCATTCTATATCACCTTGCTAATTAACAACAAATTAGTCAGGAATTGCATGCTTGATTCAGGAGCAGCAGTAAACATAATGCCCTTGGCCGTTATGAAAAAGTTAGGAGTGTGGGTGGATACTACATTTGGTAAATGTTATGCAATAGATAACAGATCTGTCCCTGTTGTTGGAATCATGAAAGATGTTGAGATAAAATTAGCATTTCATCCTGAAGCCTCTTATAGAATTGACATCACTGTGGTAGATATCTCACCTAACTATGGAATGTTGTTATCTAGACAATGGACTGCCATGGTAGGGGGAAGTGTGCAATTAGATTTATCTTATGCTACTATCCCATTGGGAACACAGGCAATTAAACTCTATAGGGAGCCAAGGTATGAAGACATTATAGAGAAAATTGATCCAAATCAAATGATTTGTTTCTGTGACATAGACTTTAGTACATTCAGGGTGGAAGAACAATCTAAATTATATAATACAGACCCAATTCACCATGAAGCCCAACTTGATGAAAATGGGTATGGACCATGTATTTTGATGGTGCATGCAGCAAGGCATGAAATGGAGCTGAGGTGTTGTTTATATCACCATTAGGAAAAACATTCAAATATTCTTTTTCTCTAAATTTTGAGTGCACAAATAACATAGCTGAATATGAAGCACTTCTAATTGGACTGAACATTGCTAGAAAACACAAAATCAAATTGTTAGCAGTATATGGAGATTCTGAACTAATTATTTCACAAGTCAAAGGTAAATATTCCTCAAAAAACAAAAGACTAAAACAATACAGAAATGCAGTTCTGGATGATATAGAGTTGTTTGATGCTTTTTCAATAAGTTGGATAGATAGGTCAAAAAATATAATGGCTGATTTCCTTGCAAACATAGCTCTAAAAAAAGATGACATTACCTTGACAGGTATTTCATAAGTTGAACTCAAAACTAGACCAACTATCCCAGACAACATATATAACTGGCAGGTTTTTGACAGTGATGCTGATTTACTCAAATTCTTGCACTGTATAGATCAGTATGAGAATCAAGAGATTGATTTTAATGATTTTGTTGAGAAGAATGATGGTAAAGAGACTTTATTTGGGAAAGAGATTGTCCAACTTAAAACAAATAAAATTCCAAAGGGCTTAGTAGCATTAGAAAGAGTTTTTGATGCAAATGATTGATCCATTACCAAAGAAGTAACAATAAAGGAGGATGATGTGGAAGAAATAAATTTAGGAACTGAATTAGCACCTAAAAAGGTCTACATTGGAAAGAAAATAACCCCTGTAATCAGAAGCATGTTAGTTACATTATTGAGAAAATATAAACATGTGTTTGCCTGGTCTTATGATGATCTTAAAGCATTTAGGGAAGATTTGTTCCAACACGAAATTCCACTTAAATTTGATGCTAAACCCTATAGATAAAAACAAAGGCCCATCAGCCTTATGTTAGAAACTAAAATGCACGAGGAACTTATAAAACTCAGGGAAGCTGGCATAATTAAACCTATTAGGCATTCATCCTGGGTCTCGAATCTTGTTCCTGTTAGGAAGAAGAATGGAGATATTAGACTTTGTGTCGACTTTAGGAATTTAAATATTTCTTCCTTAAAAGATAACTATCCGTTACCCAATATGGAAGCCTTACTGCAGAGAGTTACTGGCTGTGAGTTATTATCCATGATGGATGGGTTCTCCAGATACAATCAAGTAAAGGTTAAAGAATCTGAACAATACAAAACAACCTTTACAACCCCATGGGGAACTTATGTATACGTGAGAATGCCATTTGGCCTTACAAATGCTGGAGCCACATTCTAGAGGGCAATGGACGTTGCTTTTGCAGGTCTAATAAATGATATCATGGCTGTATATCAGGGTGACCTTACTGCATACTCGAAAAAGGCTGAGGATCATGTGAATCACCTTGAGAAGATATTTATCAAAGCATTAGAATATGGTGTTTCCTTGAACCCCAAAAAATGCAAATTTGCAGTTATAAAAGGGAAATTGCTTGGGCATATAGTATCCAAAGATGGAGTCCGAATTGATCCCAAAAGAGTAGATGTAATAGATAAAGTTCCTATCCCAAAGACAGTCAAGGCCATACAATCATTCTTTGGACAAATAAACTTTGTGAGAAGGTTTATACCAAACTTTGCAGAAATAATTAACCCTATATCTAGAATGTTGAAGAAAAATGCAAAGGTTAGTTGGATAGATGAATGCATAGAAGCTTTTGCATCCATAAAGAGAGCAATTAAAGAAGCTCCAGTGCTAAAATCTCCCAATTTTAATAAACCTTTCCAGATCTTTTCCTTTGCATCTTTTCATACAGTAGTGGCAGTTATGTTACAAAAGAATAATGAGGGTTATGAGCAGCCTGTTTCTTTTTTCAATAAATCACTCCAACATGCAAAACTTAACTATGATATTACGGAAAAACAAGCTTATGCATTGGTAAAAGCTGTCAAGGCATTTAGACCTTACTTGGTTGGGGCTAAGGTGGTAGCTTATGTACCAAATGCAGCAGTCAAGGATGTGTTCATGCAAAACGAGGTAACTAGAAAGAGATGTAGGTGGATAAATCGACTTCAAGAGTTTGATATAGAAATTCAAATCACAAAACTAGTAAGGGGACAAGGGTTAGCAAAACTGATGACAGAAACAAATCTTGAGGTTGCCCAGGTATGTAATATTGAAAATGAAGAGGACATGATAACAAGTATCGAGAAAACTCCTTGGTACACTAACATACTGTATTACCTCAAGCACATGAGATGCCCTAAAGGATTTGATGATAATAAGAAGAGAACCCTAAAATTGCATGCTTCTAAATATGTGCTTATAGAAGGAGATCTTTTTTGGAAAAATAATGATGGTATCTTATTGTTTTGTTTAGATGAAGAGCAAGCTAAATCTGCTTTGAAAGAAATGTATCAGGGAGTGTGTGGTGGCCATTTCTCAGCTAAAACCACAGCACACCAGATATTAAGGGCTGGTTATTATTGGCCCAAGGTTTTCAATGATGCTTATAATTTTACTAGGAAATGTGAAGCTTGTCAAAAATTCTCCAGAAAATTAAAATATCAAGGTGCATTACCCCTAAGACCTATGCAAGTTGATGCCCCGTTTCACCAATGGGGAATTGACTTTATAGGAGAAATTATGGAAAAATCAAGTGGCGGCCACAGATGGATATTGGTGGCTACCGACTATTTCACGAAATGGGTAGAAGCAATGCCCACTAAACAAGCAACCAGCAAGGTTGTGATCAACTTCCTATTGGAAAACATTTTAACTAGAGTTGGGGTACCCTTGAGGCTTATAACTAACAATGGAATGTGTTTTAGATCGGATGAGTTTAAAATTTTTTGTAAATCTTATGGTATTACGATTTCATATTCTTCTCCTTACCACCCACAAGGTAATGGGCAAGCTAAGTCCAGCAATAAAAGTATCCTGAAAATTATAAAGAGAATGTTGGATAACAATAAGAAAATTTGGGATTCTAAGTTGAGATTAGCACTGTGGGCTGATAGGATCACAGTGAAGAAAGCAATTGGAAAATCACCATTTGAATTAGTATATGGAACTCATGCCAGACTCCCGATACACAACCTGCTGCCAGTGTGTACGTTTATTCTCCAAGAGGATTGGAATGTCCCAGAACCAATGGAGGAAAGGCTAGAACAACTAATGGAGTTGAACGAAATGAGGGAACAAGCAATACAACAAAATAAAAAAATGCAAATGCAGATGAAGTACCTATATGACAAAAAGGCAACATTCAGAAAATTCGAGATAGGTGACATAGTGCTTATCTGGAATGCTAGAAATTAAGAAAAGGAGAAGCATGGAAAATTTGATGCCCTGTGGATTGGACCTTTTGTCATAAATGGTAAGGCAGGGGAGGATTCATATTATGTACAGAACATGTTGGGTGAGGAGCAAGAGTTGCCAGTACATGGACAGGTTTTGAAATATTTCTTCTCTTAAAAGAACCCGAGAGAAAAAGAATTGCCAGTGCATGGACAATTCTGATTAAACTCTCTAAATGGTCTTTTCCATGCACAGTAGTTTAGAAGAATCAAATGACTTGCTTAAAGATATCTCTTATTAGGAAATAAAAGTTTTTCATAAAGTGATAACCCAAGATCTCTAGCACCCATCATAGTTCACCCGTCGTAAAAGGCATTGGTCTGCTCCTCCAGAAATCTGGAATCTTGCTATGCCCTCAAGGAACATGCATCCCCAAAAAGAGCCATTGTTGGGACTGAAATTCCCAAGATACTTTTTGGCAAATATTAAGTTTTAATCATCCAAAGATTTCAGTATGAGAGCATATATAGAAATATCCACAGTTGTTTTCAAGAAGAAATTAACAATTGAGTTGATAGAAATATTTGGATTTGATCTATCATGATCAAACCATGTTGAAAGTTAACAAAAAATAGCATTAAGTACCAGAACTGAATACGGGTGAATTCCTTGTCGAAAATGAATAAGGGTTGCTTTTTGAACCATCTTAAACTTCCCTGTATTTTGCAAGTTATGTATGTTTTGATTAAATTCATTATGGTATGGGTTTGTATGTTTGTATATACAAAATCTCTCATATACAAAGCGGTTTGTATGTTCTGTCATTGTATGATGCATGTGCTAAGTCCCTCGTATATCGGGTCATGGTATGGTCGCATAAAGGAGTCATCGGGTTGATACATCATTTAATTATATGCATTTGGCTAACGTTTTACTGCTCCATACAAAGTGGACCTGACGAGATTAAAAGTTGAAGTATATATTTTGTTGGGCCCATTGCTTGTATATTATGTTTGTATGTTCGGTAGAGCACAACATACAACGCAATACATACAACTCAATATATATAGTGCGGAACTTAAATATTATTAAATATGGTGAAATCGTTGTATGTTTTGCATCTTGTATGTTTCGGGTTATACAAGGCTAAAATACATACCGTGGAATTGAAATGTTTATAAATTAAAGTTAACTTGTTGTATGTATCACGCCTTGTATGTGTATGCTTTCGGAAACATACAATTTAAATATACATACATCACCGAAATACTATGCCCACATACAAGCCGGAACTTAAATAATTGTGAAATAACGATAAGTCTTTGTATGATTTCCATTTGTATGTTTTGGGTTATACATCGCTGCACACATACAAGGCAGAACTCAGGAGAAAATTAAATTGGGCTAAAGGGATGCATTGAGACTTTATGTATATCAGAGGTTGCACATACAAGTCGGGCCCGAAAAGTTCAAAGTTTAAGTGAATAGTTATTTTAAATCCGTTGAATGCACCTTATGATTGTTTATACATACAAACACGGCTACATACAACGCAGAATCCAAAAAGATTAAAGTTTATATAAACCAATGTATCCAGACTAAATGTATATTGGAAATATACATTGCATTTTATGCAAGCCGGATGTAAAATGTTTATAGAATACGGTAAAACCGTTGTATGTTTCCAGTTTGTATGTATCTAATATACATTGCCTGATACATACAAGCGCCGGAATTCGAAGAAGATTAAAATACGGTTAATGCCATGTATCTTCACTTAATGTATATCTGATATACATTGCTTTATACATGTCGAAATCAAAAGAGAGTAAGTTGCGGTTTATAAAACGGTTGGAGTCCGAAGGAGATATACAAGGAACTTTGTATGTATTTTTGTGAGAGATACACATCGATACACATAACACGGACCCCAAAAGTTATTAAAAATGAAACATCCGTTGTATGTTTGTGATTTGTACCTATCAGACATACATTGCCCATATACAATGTAACATACAAGTGGCGGGACTAAAAGGGTTATTCAAAAGAGTTAAGCGCTTGTATATTCAATGCTTTGTATGTAGCGAACATACATTTTTCAGGGTACAAGCTACAGATACAAAAGGATGTACAAGGACCGGACGTGAAGGAAAAGTTAAATGTTAAAAATTCTTTGTATGTTTTAGCGATTGTATGTTGCAATAAACATGTCAAATATACAAAGAAAAAGAAAGTGAAAAAGTGGGAAGTTTTTTCAACCCGACTGTGAGGTCACGCCGACGAAGGAAACCCTAAAAATGACATTTAATCTAAATGTTTAATATATTCTTCTGACATTTGAAATATGGATTTTTGCAGGATATACACAGCGGGATTAAACTATAAAACACCCACGAAAGGATCTCGAGGAACTAAATAAAATATCGATAAGGGAAGTAATTACTTAAATAAATACATTTGTTTAAATAAATTTGTTTGGATTGTTTGATCAGACATTAATTTGTGTTTTATCTGGATTTTTTAGGAATAATGAAGAAACCCTCGAAGGATATTGGGCTGGACTACAATTAAAGACTTTTTCTACCCTGAAATGGTTATCCATTTGATGATTAGTGGCCAGTATTAAATTTCATAAATTTGTTTTATTAGAACTAATATTGTTGTTCGGTTATCAACCGTCACAACCATTGTAACTGGTCTAAAGCTTGTATGCCTCTCTTTATAAGAGATGACCAAGACCAGAGGAAAGGGAGAATAGAAGCAAATTACAAAATGGAACAGGAGATACTATAGATTAGATTTGAACGGCAATGCTAGTTCATTTTTAATATATTTTATTTTTGGTAGATCATGTGCAAGGATTCTCTGATGAAGTCAAATCTGTAAGCATGAAGCAGTGACTGCAAAATTTTGGTATCAATTATCTGTTAAATTTGTTCAATTATATGACTGTCTCCTTTCAAAGTTTTCTTTGTTATTCAATTTGAATTATCAAGTATAGCTTCAAGTTGTCTATGCACATTTGTCGTTATAGTGTGATAAGATTAATTGGTTTCTATTTTCAGAATTAAATCCTTTAAATTTATCACAGTAACTTATAAAACATTGTCATGGATCTGTAAGAAGAGTCATATAGTTAGGGTTTGTATTCTATCTCCAGTTTTTGATAAATCTGTTACAATTGTAGTATCATTCTGATAGGTTCCTTCAGGCAAGGATTAAATCATTTCAGATGAATGTAGGTAATATTTTGTCAATTGGATATATGTAAGTATGGAATACTAACTATTTCCTTGCAGGGTTGTACAAGTTACATACCTATCTTTTCATGCCAAATAGTTTGAGTTTTTACCAAACAAACAGTCATTAATTTCATGATTGCACTGACTCTATATTCAATAAGGCACTGGTCTATTTCTTTCATTTTCACTTATACAAATTCACTTCAGATTTACTTAGTTAGATTGCATTATTGTTTTAGCATTACAATTTAGATCATTTAGAATTAATTTGCGGTCTTTTCATTTGTTTTATAATTTATGCTATTATCAATAGTTAGATTAATTTTGATTAAAGTAGTGATCATCTCTTTATCTGCTTTATTAATTAGAGGTTTACCCGCCTGGGTCTGGCAGAGCCTGAAGTGAAGGGGGTTTAGCCATAGCTACCCCGTGTCAGTTAGCCAAAAACGTCAAGAGAGCCTGGCAACCTCGTAGGGTTAACGACCTGCGTTTTTGAGACCTAACACATTGATTGCATTGGTTTTTAATTTTTTGGGTGTGCACTTTATGATGATTTTAACAAGACTTATAAGACAAAATGGTCAAGCAATAGGAATTATTCTCATTGAACTAATTATTCTCTTAATTTAGTACCATATTTAGGATTTGCATTACAGCGTACATCTTGAAGATTTTGGTACATCTAAAAATTGAATTTGAAGGATACATAAACAAATGGATGAAGTTTTCTACATTTTAAACAGACTCTTGGAAAGGGCAAATGATATATACCTCAAAGACTACAAAGCATGCAAGTTAGGTCTTCAAATTTAGTGTTATTACTCAGATGGTGATTACTAAATTTGTAATAGGATGTCTTAGGTTTGATTGGTATGGCTTCTAGTGCCCTTTTTAATGTATTTCATGCATTAAGCTGGATATGACAGATTCTACCCCTTTTTCCAATGTAGAATATTTTTTTCCAATGCTATTTTTTTTCAAAGTAGGTGGTTGCAGGTGGTTTTTGGCTTTTAATATTTGTAAATTAGTTTCAGTCTCCAAATGTTGAGGCACTAAATTACATAAAAAAGATAAAGATAGAAATAGAGCATCATTATCAACATTGCAATCACCAACAAGTTTATAAAATCTTAAATCGAGACCATCAAATTTATAAAATCTTAAATCAAGACCAAGATCACACTTGGTGAATTTATTGAAAAAAAAGTTGCCAATTAAAAAAAAATGAAATTATAGATGGTAAGCAACGGTAGTTGGTTCCCAGTGGTCGATGCTCTTTTGAAAAAAAAAATCCGCATTGTTTTTACCTATGTCACAAGGTTTGAGTTCGATAAAACTCAAATTAAGTTCGTCAAAAAACAAAAAATAAAAATTTCGTAATTACATTCGACTAATATAAATTTGTAAATTTTTAAATATAAAGATAAATCCATAGAATTATCAAAATAAATAAACATTAGTAAATATATTAAATTTTATATATTAAATATATTAATAATTAAATATCTAAATTAAATATTTAAATATTAAAATTTAATGCATTAAATTTTATAAAATAAAATAAAAATAAAACAAAACATACTCATCACAATTATATTACCATGTAAATCCACATTTAAACGACTAATAGCAATACACAATTATATAATCACACTTCACGGACATCAAATGCGTATTTGACAACCTTTTCGATGATTGCTCTACCCCTCCCAGTGGCATGATGAATTTTTTATCTTTCTGATACATACAAATGGAGAACCATTCTTATCTCTAATATCAAACCTCCATACGACAACAATCTCTAGAAAATTAAGTGTTTATAATGCAAAGGTAGACATGATTTATGCTTCTTCATTCCTTCTAAATTATTCACATTAGTATATGATGAAAGTTGTGAAGGCAAATAAAGTGGTGTCTTTATAGGCAACAAAAGGTACATCATCATTAATGAAAAGAATTTTTTAGAGTTCCTCCACAGGGGATTTGAATCAAATGGACAATGAGAGAAGCTCCCACTAATAATATTGTGCTTTGACAATGGAAAGAATGAAATCATAATTGACAATTCAATGAATTATAGAATTTATTTATTATGATTTATATATATATATTTTATATTTTTTTACATCCATTTCTGAGTTTCCGTTTAAACAAGGTTTTATAAGGTGAAATGGAGAAAGGAAAAATATGGTTATTTTGGTAACGATGCGTTGCACTAATTTTATAATAATCAGTGCAACACGGGATACAAACACCCCGTGCCCCACGAACATTTGAGTGCATATATCATAAGTAGTTCTGTCCTCCAGAAAAGAGAAAAACAAGTATAAAAATAGGGCAAAAGGTGGTAACACAAGCTCAAAGCCTTGTGGGCTGATTTGGAAATAATCCCACAAGTAAAGCTCTTCTCGCTTGCTAATTTAATTGAAATGAATCCAATGCCCATAGAGCTCCTCACTAGTGCCTCCATCAGGGTTTGGATAAAAGCCACAAATGTCTGACCCCACCATGGGCATCCCAAAGTTTAGGATCGTCAAGATTGAGTACCTTAGATCCTCCCATGAGCCCTTGTTGTCATTAGGCCAATGAGCCACATATGACCCTGAGCCAACAAAGGTTGAGCAAGTAAGCACAAAGGAGTGCTTGTTGAGAAATCTCTGAAGAGCAACATGTGTGGTGATATGCAGGAAACCAAAGATGTTGTGGGCATCATATTATACGATGCCATTGTAGTGAATAGAGATGGCGACAATGGTGTTATAGCTGAATGGGGCATTTTTCCCTGAGCAATTGATTTTGTAAGGGGACACGTCCCTGTGTGTGTTAGTGATGTTGACGTAGTCGAGGCAGCATAACAAGTTTTGGACGCCCGGGCAAGGGCGGTTCTTTGGGACACTGCATTTTCCCATACAAAATTTGGAGACCTTGTTCATGTCGATCTAAAGGCCATCCACAGGAACCATTTTGTGGAAGTGCGAGATTACGTTTGGCTAATGGGCAAAAAAATTAGCAAGCTATGTGATTGCAGGATTCAGATTAATATCCCAAGAAGAGCTGTGCATGAGAATATTGTTGTGTGCGTTGATTGTGAGGAGCGGTACTATCTCATAACTAGAAAAATAAACAAATAGCAGACATTCCCAGCGTAAGCTTTTCTTATGCATCTGACAATTTTTTTGACGCGTCCAGAGGAAAACCTCCCACATATAACCCTATCGGCTAACAAGAGTGAGTATTTTGAACTAAAAACTATGTAATATTTTGCTTATATCCTATTTACAAGAGTGAGTATTTTGAAATAAAAACTATGTAATATTTTGCTTATTTGTCATTAGGAATTTGATGTGTAACTAGTTATTCTATATACAGCTAATTAAGTTTAGAATACTATAAAATTTGTTATTTTAAGCAGAGAAATACAAAAAAAAAGCAGATGGAAGGGAATATTAGGGGTGAAAATTGAAAATGATACGATACACATAAAAATCAATTGTGGTGCATGTTGCGGCCAACTGCCACCATATTCATATTGGTCATCCTTTTCTATGTGTTTCTGTTTGCTCCACAATTTATCATGCACATTGTTTATCTGTTAGACCATATATTGTCGCGCCTCCACTAAAACCCACATTCCCAATCATCACATTATGTTTCCAGCTATAAAAAGTAATTAACGATCACGTCCCTTCAGCGCGTTCGATAATTTTTCGAGAGGAAAACCTCCCACATATAAGCCTATCGACTAAAAATTTAGTTTGTAACTGTAAAATAATGTAGATTTAGAAATTATAATAGCATGAAAATAAATAACTCCAAGCAAAGTCTCAATCATAGAATATAGAATTTTTATGCTTGTTTAGATTAGATTGTTGATTTGAAGGTTGAGATGAGTAATCTTATGCATTTGAATCTATGGGATAAAATTGCAGTAGTGAGGATGAGTTTCAAAACTATGATCTTGTGGGGAATCTATAATCCTTTCATAAAAAACATTCAATCTTGTTCAAAGTAAGAGTGGGTCTCAAGTACCTTTAACAAAGATTTGAGTTTTTATGGATTGATAGTTGAATTTTCCTATGTGAGCTGGTTAACTATTTTTACCAAATTATAGCTTGAAGTATGTACTCTTTTATTCTATAATGACCAAACTTAATACATCATATACTTATATGATTTTATTAATGTACAAAGAAACCCATATTGAAGAGATTGTTTCTTATTCTTTAATAATATTAAATAGATATTGTCACAGAAGTGTATCGCCACTCAGATGCATATAATGTGACAAATATTAATTGTGAAAGAAATTAGTATAATTTACCATGCTCAATTTCATGTATGTCCTTTTATTCTCAAGTTTTTTTATTATATAATTGTAGAGGAAAAATATACTATCCTCAACCAGATATGTAGTTAGATAAATTAAATAAAATTTTAGATAAATAAGTGTAGGAAAGTGATTAAAGTATTTTAATTGAGACAGATAAATTATTGTTGAATTGAGGGATTAGAGTTTTGTATTTTGTGATGTGAATACACTTTGAGATGTTGTGATAAGACATTAATTTGTGGACATTGGGATTAAGTTGTGGATTTGAAGGCTAAGATGACTAATCTTACGAATCTAAATCTAAGGGATAAAATTGCAGTAGTGGGGATGACTTTTAAAACTATGATCTTGTGTGGAATCTACAATCCTTTCATAAAAACATGCAATCTTGTTCAAAGTAAGAGTGGGTCTTGAGTACTTTTAATGAAGATATGAGTGGTGCTATAAATTTTGATGGATTGATAATTGAATTTGCCTATGTAAGCGGATTGACTATTTTTACCAAATTATAGCTTGAAGTATGTGATTTTTTAGTATGTAATGACCAAACTCAATACATCATATACTTGTATGATTTTATTAATGTACCAAGAAAACCATATTGAAGACATTATTTCTTCTTCTTTAATATTCACCATCAAGCTAGCTAAGGTCTTAGACCCAATTTGCCAAATCCAACATCTCCAAAATCTTTCAACATCAAAGCAAGTCCTGAGGTTAAAATCATCAAACTCTAAACCATCAAATACCCTCAATCCCATCATCTCAAAATCAAATCCTCCAAATCATTCAAAAAGCAATCAAATCATAATCCAATCCATCATTCAACATCATCAAATCTTTTCAAATCCAAATTAATCATCATGCATTCATTTTCTTTTGATGGGTTCCCTCTTCATAACCAAAATAGAAACCACTTTAATCAGGATGATGATAGTCTTGTAGATCAAGATGAATATCATGATCACGATAGTCCTAATGATGGAACTCTTGATGAGATTATTACATATAAACTTCCCATAAACTTTCATCACTCACCTATGAACATGCAAGAGCCTTTCGACCAGGAACTGGCTAGCACTAGCTATCATGCTAGTCCTAAACACATATCTATTAGATCTCCTTATGGTACATTTGACAAGGGAAGCACCACTCTAGACCAAGGTTCTCATAATTAATCCATATTTCCAATCTCAACCTCATACGAGCACCTTGTAGTCTCTACATCCTATGCAACCCCTTCATCTTCAAAAACATTTACAATCCAACTCACCCCATCAATCATACCATCAATCCTATCAACCATCCAATCATCAACCTAATCCAACCCTATCCAAGTAACCCACGAAGGATTTTATCCAAGGACTCTGTATACATAAAAATGTGAACAATGAGAAATAAAATAAACTAAATTAGCCTATTTCATTCACATCTAATGCAACCTCCGATTGGAGATAAAGGTAATGCATAACACAAATGAAGTTAAAATACTTAACAACACAAGCAAACCTTGTTATTTTGGATGTGTTGTAATGTCCCTCGCTTTTGGCTTGTGAAAGATGATATTTTCATGTTTCCTATGACAGTTCTGGTATAGTTGATAATCTTATACTGCATATTTACAGTTTCAAGACATTTGGACTAGTATGTTATGGTTTATGTTCTCATATTACCTATGACAATCCTGGTATAGTTGATAGTCTTATATTGCATGTTTACAGTTTCGAGACATTTGGACTAGTATGTTATGGTTTATGTTCTCCTTGATCATGATGGACATATCTGATGATTATAGACTAATGTCATTCTGAGTTTAATGTGTTATTTGATTATGATTATGAAGCATTACTGGTAATGGATGTAGTTATTTGATGATGTGTTTACATGAACGGAACAGTATCGCATTACTCGTGTCCGAGTACCCTGCCACACTGCGACTTCCGTTCATTATGTCTATGACTACATGTTTATATATATATATATGTGCACAACCTTGTCGTGTGTTGCAGGATGCAGGTATCGGGCATCGACTCCACCTGAACTACCAGGTCTGAGCGTGCCCTAGCCAATGGAATTGTTGAATTGGAGTTAACATACGGTTCCCTACTCAATCAACATCCTCAAAAGGATGAGTTCTTAGTATTATAACCTGTCGTCACCGTCAGTTGGACTGATTGTCGTTATGTTGTCGTCATGTCCCGTGGCTTTACATGGGGGTCAGGTATCATCCTGTAAGCTTGGTTCATCCAATTTACGTGTTGATTTAAGTTTGGTTAGTACTTTATTAAAAATAAGGTTAAAATTAAGCTAACGTTAAATAGACATGTGCTAGGGAAATTGTGTGTTGTGAGTATTTATAAACGATTTAATTATTTGATTAATTGGTAAAATTATCAAGAATTAGTAAATAAATAAATAAAATTAGATAAATGATTAAATGAAATATTAAATTACAGTTGTAAGCGGATTAAATTAAATGCATAAGTGAATAAACAACTATAATGTTGATAAAATAAATTTATAGTAATAATGATAATATCCCAAGGTTAAAAGAAAAAAATAATATTACCGGGTGCCGTTAATTACAAATTGGAGGTTAGGAATTTTTTGATTTGGGGTTAAACTTTTGAACCTCATGAGAATGTGGGTTGGGGAAAAGAGAGGAATGTTTTGTTTTGCATTTACTCGAGGAGTTCATCTGTGTTTTGGGAAAATGGGTTGTCGGGAAGAGGGGTTGTTCCCTGCATTTATCTGGGAAGTGAGTCCTGTTTTGGGGGAAGAAAGGAAAAGATTTCTGAGAAGAGGAAGGTCTAAAGAAATTTGAGAAGGAGAAAGCAGCTATAGGAATCAACAGGGAAACTCTCAAACATTTTAACCGGGTACCTTATTTTTCTTTTTCACAAATTAATGTTTACATTTGCAGATTCATCATTAATTCTAATAAGGGTGATTGGAATGTAGAATTAAATTTTGGAAATTTAGCCGCTATGGTAGTGCTGTAATTTATCTTCATAGTTTGCTTACAGATGTTTAATGCCATTCATTAACCCTACATATATATATAAGTTCTATTTGGTATTCGTCATCTTGTTGTACCTTCCATTTTCATGAGCATCGCTCTGTAGCCACCTGTGTCTGTGGGTTCCTCTTAAGCTATTTTATCTGGCAATCATCTACTTATGTGGGAACCGGTCCATTCGAGCTTGTGATCAGTCGAATTTCCTTATTCTGTCTCCTCAAATCAGTTATTTCTTAGACAAGAAATTCCTAATCATCAGGTACGATGTTATCAGTTCAGTCCTAGTATAGTACTGCATTGTGACAGGGGTGAGAAGATAATGCAATTGAAAATCAAGTTGAATCCAAAATGGAAAAAAAAAATACATAATGTTATAGAAACAACAAATATGTCATGAGGTAATACAAGCACTAAATGTAAATTATCGGTCTCTTTTTGTAAGCTCAGATCTATGCTGGCAAATTGGCTAGGTTCTACTCATAGTGGAGGAAGGCCTAGTGAAGATTAACTATTAGCTTTATATTGATAACCCTTGTCCATAAGACTCTAAGAGTTGATTCTCAGCCCTCATCTAAACAATTGCTTGTAAAATTTGGGGAGAGACTAGTTATAAAACATGGTATTGGGGCTAAACCAATATAATATCCATGAATTTTATTGTATGGTGGTCCTCATCGCCATCCGAGCCTTACTGAGGGAACCCAATCTTTATCTGCGGATCACCTATTTAAATCTGCCTATACATTAAACTGCCAATCCTTCTAGTCGCATGGCACTGCTAACTATGTAAGTTATGCAGATAACGAATTTCCTGTATGCTGACGGCCTTGGGCAGTTCGCACTGCAACAAACACATAAGTATTTTGACCTATCAATCCCATCGTTTCATAATAGAAGTGGCTTAAACACCTCAATGAATATTCCAACTAAAAAGCAGAGATTGTAGCATTTAATCTTTTTGGGAGACGTCTATCTGAGATTGGTCGCTCTCCCATTAATACCAATCCAGCCTTGGCGTCCTCAAATGCTAGTCCCGTAAAGAACTTTTGTCACCCAACATTTGGATCCATTCGTTGCCTCTCCTACAATCGTGTTATTAAGTAATATGGACCTGTAGTGGGGATTTGGCAATTAGAGTCCATCAATTCATTTGATCTGCTTAAAATGTATGAAGCTACTTACTCTATTTGTGTAGACACATATTGTTATGCCTCAGCAATTTTTTGTAACAACTTAATATTACATGATCAGCTGCCTTCTACACAACTTCCTTGGTAGCTACTTTGCCTTACCTTGTAACAGCCGCTGGAATCAAATGACTTACTCTCCCAAACCTTTCCTTCCTGACACGAGCTGGGAGCACGCTGGCAAATGTGGATATGGTTCATATCTTCTTGCAACTCACGGCAATTAGTAACCTCATGAGGGCGATCCCCAACTATTTTTGGCTGATCATGCTAAAATCCCATCGTCCATAGGATATGATAATCTGCCATAACGTCAACCCATCTGCTTAGGTTTGGGCACCTTTAACAATTAACCCATTTTGTGCTTAACCTGTAACCTTTGCATCCTTTCACATTTTGCACTCTGGACTATATTTTTGCACATTCTGCTTTGTGCATGCGAGCATAATCATGTGGCTATAACCTGCAGATTGCATTGCTCAAAAGCTTCTGTATTTCTGCCTTGTGCATACGTCTTCATGATTGCATACTTGTGATGATAAATATGAGCCTTCTATACTTGATAGGTTTGTTAGAGTTGCCATGAAACCTGTAGGTTTCTATTATTCTTTTAGAAGAATTTCTTATAAGATGGGAAAGGAATGAGTTTCAGATTTAGAATGTTTCCATTCAATCTTTAGATGAAAATTAGGGTATGTGACTTGTATTTAGTGCATTTGTTAAATTTAGAAAAGTCTTAGTTGTAATACGAAAGAGGATTATGATTAGTTCGAATATTTGCTTGAACCATTTATGAATAACTAAATTTATGGGAGATTGTTATGGATTAATTTATGAAATCTCCATTATGGAGGCTAGTATTTAATTACCTCTTTACTCTTTCATTCTCCATAGAAAATTCAAGTAGAAATAAGAGCGATAATGTTAGGATTAGAGTCTTACTTGAATTTTGTTAGTATTTGGATATTAGTTCAAATCAATACTAGTTGAATATTATAATTATTTACATGATATATTTAGGTCCAGTTTGAAGTTTGCGGGAATTTAAATTATTAGGTGATTGAATTCCATGAAATGGGGTGAATATAAATTGTAATGCAATGATATAATTTTATAATTTTAATACGGTGATTAATTATATATAGTAGATTTGTCATAAAGGTATAACGTTAATTATTTTAATGACCTTGGATGAAAGATATTTGTTGTCAAATGATCTGTGGAAATTTTATTAATTATTATTATTATTATTGTTATTACATTGTTCTCGTGATTTATTTAAATTGAGTTGACAAAATTTATATGATCAAATTATTGAATTTAGAATGTAAATGGATCGTGATAATGAAAGACGGTGTATTAGATTGGATAAATGAAATTTAATGCGGTTTTGAACTCTATTAATGACTTGTTGCATTTGATCCTTCTTTTGTATAGATATATATATGTACTTTTATTATTTGTAAATGTAGTGGAAGTTAGACCAATAATAATTGATCCATAGGTATTTGCAATCGATGTTATGTAGAAGTAATTACAATTGTTCTTTTCACCTTTAAGTTAAATAGGTTATTACGAGATTTAGGGTTATTATGGTTACAAATAAATAGGAACCTCCGCAAGAATTAAATTTAGAATCACATTGCAATTATTTAATCTACTTGATTTATAACACAGACAATAGTGGTTTACCTTAGTTAGGTTAATGATACTTGTGTCTTTGTAAATTAACTAAATAACTATTTTAATAAGTATAATTCTACCCTCGTATTTTAATTAATCTAAGCCTATATTAAGGAGAATTTAAATATTCTGTTGCAATGAGAAGAAGTATAGTTATATTGTGTTATGTCTTATAGGAGGTAACTGAATATATATATATATATATATATATATATATATATATATATATATATATGGCCAATAATCTTATTACAAGCTATGTGTGAATTTGATAATGTTAGATTATTTAATGGACATTACTCACTGAAACCTAATATAGTCAATTAGTGTTTAAAATAAACATAAATTATTGTTTTAAATGGCTTCTTGTTGAGTACTAATTGCTTATATGATAGGGTCATGAAACTTGAATTGTGGAAAGTGAATTAGATATGTCGTCATGGTCCCTATGTTGTTACATCTACTTGAGTGGTTAGTTCCAGAGGCATAGGTTTTAACGTTTGTCCTCATGTACATGGTATGTTGAGAATGCCTCATGGTGTGATAATTAAGTCCTTCATGGATGTTGCAATTATTTACTTGTTTTGAGTATGTTATAAGATATTGTATTGGTTAAAGACCATGGGGACACCTTGTCATCTGTAAAGAAGAAATTTCTCAAGTGTTACTTCATCTGGATGCCATGGATAATGTATTGAGAGTATGTCCTTGTGATTATGCCATAGTTTGCAAGAGGGTTAATGCCTTGCAATGTGTATGCAAAGTTTATTGTTATGATGTTTTGTGCATGGCTTGATGGATGGGGTTTCCTAGGTGCAGATAGGGGAGTGGCTTCCAATGTGGGGCCGACGCCCAAAGTGGCTTGTCAGGGTAACCCATTGGGAGTTGATTAATCCAGTGATAACTTATTAACAAATTTAGAGGGTTGGGTAGTTCTCACACTAATCAAGATAATTGGATGCCTCACTCATGCCTGTAGTGCTCGTTCAGGCTAAGGATGAGATGAGAAGGCCGTGGTTGGCAAAATCAACTTCCTTGTCCTCATGAAAGGAATGTTGATTCTGCACGTGTCACCCTATGGGGCCGGCGTCTAGTGAGAGACTGTCATGGTAACCATAGATGGGCGCCGGCGGCTAGCAAGAGACTGTCAGGGTACCCCATGGATGGGGGCCGGCGTCTAGCTAGAGGTTGTTAGGGTAACCCATGTTAGGACCATGCGATGACACTCTCCTTACTGCAGCCTAGCATTCCCTAGTTGTACTCTCCCCAGTTGTTAGGTGTTTGC
This sequence comes from Cunninghamia lanceolata, assembly GCA_027924645.1. Classification (NCBI taxonomy): domain Eukaryota; kingdom Viridiplantae; phylum Streptophyta; class Pinopsida; order Cupressales; family Cupressaceae; genus Cunninghamia; species Cunninghamia lanceolata. Next base: position 24,593,460 of record BSBN01000582.1, read on the forward strand.
CTCTGGAAGTACTATTGAGTTGTTGTGATATTGACTTGGGATGTTGGAGTCATGTGTTGTCTTATATTCTACTGACTACCTGACTGCATGTTGTAGCGGGAACCTTATGTTAACTCCTAGCTCAGGGGGTGGACCTTAGGGTTCCACATGGTCGGGTGGAAGAGCTTTATCCATTGGTTTTTTCCCTTGCCGTGGTTCGTGAGCGAGGAGGATATACCTTATGTATCAGACATCAGATCTTGTACCTATTTATGAAGACAGTTATTATGCTCTTGTACTGGCCTGTGTATCAGTGATTCATAATGTATGTATTCAGATGTAATCAGGACAATGATAATGTAAACTACATGATGATGTACTCATTTGTATGGACTAGAATATGTACATGTAATCTTGATCAAGTTGATTTTCTAACTGATGTCATGAAATGGAGATGTATGTGTATTAATCATTAGTGCAATAGAATTAGAAAGATCCGCTGATGTTAGTTATTAATATATGTTTAACTACGTTGATCAATTTATCAAGTAATGCAACCATGGGACCTTAGAAGACAAGTTGTTGTTAATGATGCGTGTTGATTTGCCAAACATTACTTTGTTATCTTATGCAAAAAAAATTTTTTTTGCATTGCATAGCATAGATGTGTTGTTTTCTTAGGTGTTCATGGTGGGGCCTTACATGTGCTCCTTGATGTTGGACATGTGATTGTTCTTCAAACGTGTAGCATAACTTTACATTTCTATGGAGTCTTGAAAATGGCTTGCAAGAGGTTGAATTTTTTAGATTTTTGATGGGGGATTGGATGGCTATGATTGATTCAAAGAATCAAGGGTTGATATTTGTTGAGAGGATTAGTTTGATGAGATGCCTCCAGGTGGAATGATTTGATTGGTACACAAGTGGAGTCCTTGGATTGAGGAGAGATAAATGATGGAGGATGATCTTGGAAGAAGGGGATAGTGCTCGGATCAAAAGGGGTATTAGAAGAACATTTTAGAGAGATGTTCAAGGTACTTGCCCATACCCTTGTAAGAAGACCCATGTGATTTGTAAAAGGACCCATTCCTTTGTACATTTTGAGGAATGTGAGGGGTTTGAATGAATTTAATGAAGGCTAGGAATGTACAAGTGGAGGATTAGTTAGCTAATTGGTTTTAGCCAACTTAATGAAAAGTGGACAAAATACATAGTTAAAGAAATAGGAATATTTATTTAATTTTTGGGATGGGGATGAGGATTTTAGATAAGTAAATATTATATTTATTTATCTAAGTTTTGGGCTATGGAAAATGATTGAATCTATATTAAATAAATGATACAAATTATTTAATTAATGCTAGGAAGAGGTATGGATGAATAGTGCTTTTATTAATTAAATAATAAAATATTATTTAATCAACGTTGAGATAAAAAATGGAAAATTAATTATCTAAATAGAAATTTATCCAATTAATTATAGAGGGAATGGTTAAGTGATGTTGTGATTTTGGCTAGAATGGCAATGAGACAACGAGTGGACAATTTTAGGTGTCTACATTTTGCCCCTTTTTGAGATGGTGTTGCGACAACAACATCATTTCAAAGAAATATCTAAAACATAGTGTTTGATTGGATGAGAAGAAGATTTTGATTTGGAAGATAATGGTTGGATTAAGCATGATGATGCCCCAACTACTTGAAGTGGGAGTGATAAGGTGGAATGATGATAGGGATGATGATGCCCCCTCGAGAGGGAAGGTGAGGTTAAAGAACATGGGTGTGCTCTTGAAATTGAAGAAGATAGCATGATTAGAAAGATAAGAGTGGAATTTGAATAAAATAGATTTAGAAGAGGTGGAGGAATAGGAGAGATGGAAGATAAGTGATTGGATAGAAATTATGAAAGGATTAGGGGGATATATTGATTATGATGGGGGGGGATGGAGAAGGATGAGGAGATGCAAATGGATAGGGATTGGAATGATGTGTCATGTTATTTTGGATTGAACAATCTTATTTGATATAACACGAAACATTATGCACCACTTGGTATAAAGAACTAGGGTGATAATGTGTCCCATTTGTAGTAGACAAAAGGATGCCCTAGTACATCATAAGGCATTGGATGACCTTGATGGGTATTGTGATGGGGCAATTGACAAGGTCACAAGCAACCCTATGCCATATAGCACCATTATATGGAAGACCATGATACCGCTATGGCCAGTAGGTTGCAAGAACTAATGTAGATGCAAGCCAAAATTATAATGCACACAAACAAGCAAGAAAACATGCACAAAATGATACAAAGACAAACATGGTGTTGTCCTTGGTCAAGATGAAAAGCCAAAGATTGGTGATTGATAGTGGATGATGGTATTATTGATGTGGGAATGATATATCTTGAGAACAACACAAGGATTTGGAATAATATCCCGATGATGATGATTGAAGTTTGATTAAGGCTTGCAGCAAGGCTGGGAATAAGACTGATGGATGAGATTACATGATTTTACATAGATTGCTTAGTTCAATATGTGTGGATTAGGATTTGCCTGTGATTTTGGATTGCTAGGGACATTTGGATTAATGGGAAGGATTACATTAGATTGCATTTGGATAGCCTTTAGCTAGATACCAATGACAAGGGAAACCAAGTTTGCGGACAAAGTTTTGTGGTGTGTTTGGATGGAATGATTGTGAGGCCCACCCTTGTGCGACTAGAAGTAGTTGCCCTCTTAGACCATGTTGTTTTGCTTCACCCTAGCAAAGGGTTCAACTTATGGGATTGTGGACCTATCTTGAGTCAGTGTAGTGATGTTGTGGTGTGAGGCCTACTTTTATCTCTGCTTAGGATACTATCATGTAGACTTTATTTGGACCTGTAAACATTTGGGGACTATTGATCCCGTATTTAGACATTCATTACTATATCCCATGCTTTGATTAGTTAGTTGGTTTATGCTATGTTGATGTTATGGATTTCGTGTTAGATTACATTGATGCTATGATGTTTAATGCTATGTTGAATTAGATGCAATTGGTATGTTTAGTGATGATGGAATTGATGATATCTCAGGCGTTATATGATCCTGATCATGCCTTCTGAAATGTGAATGATTTGAGTATCATGTAAATGTTAGAATGCGGTTATTATTGATGATACTTGTGCTTATGTGATCTTGTGTGTGTTTATGTGATTCATTTTGCTTCGGCTATATGTACCATGTGCTATTAATGGGTTTATGCAAGTGTGCAGGTAATTTTCCATGGCCCATGGAAAATCAGAGGTCAGACAAATAACCCTATGTGTAATCCATGTTAAGCTGACCTAGTCCCTAAGATGGACTAAGGTCATTTATGATGGAGAATGATGATTTATGTTGTCTTTCAATTTATGATTTTTTTGTAAGGTTCACCCTTTTTGATTTATTACTTTGATGTGTTATAAGGTTGTTGTAATGTTTGGTTTGCACAATTTTAGTGCTAAATGTTTTGAGCCCTTTTTCATGTGGATTTATGAATTTCTTGATGTTAATAATGGTCAAATAATGACCCTAGGTCATACCCTAGGGTCTAGGGGCCATTCTTAGCATGTTTAAACTTATTTTAACCCTTGTATGGTTACCTAAACTTGGCCCTTGAGTCAAGTGATGAGTTTGGGAGATATGAGAGGTGGTTGGCATGTTACCATCTCACCTAACCTAACCTCACTCACTTAGGGTAAGGTTGACCTTGGCTCAAGTGCTTTAGAAGCTTCTAAAATCTTCTCATATGTGTGAGACCTCTTCCCTATGCTCTCACACATGTGTGAGAGCATATGTGGGGAAGAGTGTAGCATAGTTGAATAAGAAGGTGACAAGTGTCACCTCCTCATTCATAAGAGGTCTCCCATGTGTGATCCCTTCTCCCTATGCTCTCACACGTGTGAGAATTTGCCAGAGAGTGTGTAGCTTTGTGGAATGGGGAGATGACAAGTGTCACCTCCTTATTCTTGTGGGGTTATGAGGAGGGTTATGTAGATGAAGGAGAAGGTGACAAGTGTCACCTTCTCATTCATTAGGGCTTGTGAGCAAAGCCTATTTATCTCTCCCTTTGAGAAGAGAGGAGGGTTCTTCTTTTCTTTTTGTATTTTTTATAATTGATTTGGGAAGGAGAGAAAGACTTGGTGATACTTGGAAGAAGCTTCGGGAAAGACTCTTGGGAGCTCTTCACCTCCACTTCCATTCTTGGAGCTTGAGAGGAATGCTCTCAAGGCTTCAAGCCTTCTTTTATTTGCTTCTGCTTATGTTTATAAGCATGTGTTATGGTTATATTGATTTTTAAGTTTTTAGTTTTATGTTGTGTGGGTTTTATGGGTTGTTTGGGTGAGCTCTCCATGTGAGAGAGCTCACCTTGTCATGGGTGAGAGAGGTGTGAACTTCCTTGGGGTACCCTCATCTTTGGAGGAGTTTTCATGGCCAGTGGCCTTATTATGGAGTTTGGGATATTTTGATATGGCAAGAGTGCCTTGTGTTTTTTGGTGTATGATAAGTTTTAATGGCAAGAGGTCATGAGTTTGAACATTATTGATTTATAGAGTTTGGTTCCCCTTGAGTAGAGAGTTGTCCACTCTCTCACCCCTAAAATCCATTGTTAAATGGGCTAGTTATGTGAGTATCCTTGGGAGGGAGTAAATGTGTTTTTGTGTGAGTACATTTGTGTGTTTGTAACCTTTGTGATGATTGATCATGGTTATTTGGATGGCCTCCTAGCTTGGGGGTGGCCTACTTGTAGGCCTAAGTTGGGAGGTGAGCTCTCCATGGGTTTGGTGGCTCTTGGAAAAGATTGGAAGTTTGGAAGTTTTGGGAAGTTAATGGTTTTTATTGTATTGTAAAAGTTAAGGCAATGAGTTGCCTTATGCCTATTTAGGCTTTGTAATAGTTTAGTGTTATCATGAGAGTTAATCTCTCTTAAGATGTCCTTGTTGTATATTACAATGATATGAATGGTTATGAGTTTCAATATTCTTGTTCTTAAGTTAAAATGATATAGAATGCATAAGAAAATTTATCTCTCTTTTTCCTCTCTCCTTATATTATCAAAATGAGATGCAAGAGTAAATTTGTCCTTTAGAAAAGAAAAAAGAAAATATGTATTTTTGTCTTTAAAAAAAGAAAAAAAATGTATTTTACTTGCTTTTTTTAATTTATTTATTAAAAATAATAATTTAGATCTAGTTTATTGAGGAAAAATAATTATGTTTATTATTATTGGTAAAATGTATTTGATGGTTATATTATATTATTTTTCCTTCTTATGTATATATATATATAAAACTTGTTTTAATTAATTGTTTACTCACCGTTTTAAAATGATTTTCAACAATAATGAAATTACATTTTTCAAAAGCACGTGCTATATCTAGGTTAGCACAATAAAATAGTATACAATATCCATCTTAGGCTCTCTTGCCATGAGTCATCTCAAATAATAAGGTACAATAATCAAGTACAAGTAATGAATAATAAATCAATCACACTCTCTAGCCGCCACCAACCCACATGGTCATCTGCAAGTTGAGAGATAGGAACATGGCTCAGGTGCTTTTCTGTCCAACCATGAAGCAATTACACTTCCATAGATCCGTTCATGACACGAAGGAAACCTAGCCCTGCACGAAACATCTAGCAACCTGGAAACAACTGGCAGGAGGGAACACCCGATGCAACCTGAAGTCTAAATGCAAATCTAAATGATAACATGCAAATGTCTCACAACAAGATGTGGTAGAGATATATATAAATAAAGTTTTTCTAGACAAATATTCATCTATTTCAATGAATTCCTAGCTTGGTCCAAGCATTTATTAGTTACGGTCAAATCCTGAAAAGAGGAAAAGCCATCTCTGTTTGCCCACATTCAGCATCCTAGCCTGAGAAGTAACCCCAATCACACACAAAAGATAAACTATTTTCTTTTAGAGAAAACTAATTCTTTTCTTTTGCATAATCAAATGAATTCACTTTCAAGCAAATAATTCTAATGAAAAAGCTTTAAGAATATGTTTATTCAAGATACATAAATAAGACATAAATTGTGTTGCAAGGTGTGTGCCATTAGTCTCCCTGTGTTGTGTAGTGCAGTGATTGGTTCATGACAAGGCTTAACCACCTCCCATGGATTCATTAACTCTAACGGTTGTATCAGGCATTAACAGGTCGGTCTTTTGATGTGATGGCAACCGTCTTTGCAACAATTGGTATCAGAGCCTGGGTCATGGGTTTGAATCCCTCACTTGCATTGGGGGGATTGTTGCAAGGTGTGCACCCTTGGTCTCCTTGTGTTGTGCAGTGCAACGGTTGGGTTCATGACAAGGCTTAACTGCCTCTTGTGGATTCATTAACTCTGGCAGTTATATCGGGCATTAACAGGTTGATCTTTTGGTGCAATGACAACCATCTTTACAACAAACTAAAGATAACTTAACTCATTCCATTATTAATTACCTCAAAAGAATCTCGTGTCTAGATCTTATAACACATACTTTTGCCTAGATACAACTATATATTTTTTACTTTTGCTTAATCAATTACATTTCAAGCAATATTTCTAACAAAAAGCTGCATTTAATCATTTCAAGATACACATAGATTGCTATAAAACTGGTTATAATATTTATCCCATAATTCATTCATAATTTCCCAAAAATAAAATAAAACAAATAACTCTAGATTTACCTAACCACAAGCAAGCTCATAGTTCCACTCAATTAAGGTCGTAACAGGGATTTAAAAAAAAGATACAACTGTTTAACAACTTCAATATTGCCAAAAGAACATCATTAAAAGTGAAAGCTTAAGAAGAAAGTTGATCAAATCTATCCTAAATCTTCTTGGAGAACCCTGCTATCTACTATAGGAATTCAAGTTAAATGCTATAGGAAAGAAAAAAAGTCTACTACAGGAACACAGTAAAACAAGCTACAGGAATTGTTACCAGTTTGCTACAGGAACAGTAAGCTGCTACAGAAATGATTCCAGCTAAAGGATTTAAATACTATTGTAATAGGAAAATAAAATAGACTACTACAGGTTTAAAGTGTTGCGACAAGAAACTGAGTATGCAACAGATATCACATAGCTATGACAGTAAATAAAATAGTGGCGACAGGAATAATTAACACTGTTACATAGTACAAAGATAGAAAAGGATTCCCACAAACCACTTAATCACCAGGAAAAGCAATTTTGAAGACCAAAGGTGGATACAATACTAAGCAAGTAAAAAGTCACACTCACTGGCCATTAAAGAAAACTAAATAATACTCCATCAATAGAACAACAAGGAGGCTAGTAAAAGGGTCAAACAGGTCAACTATAGTTTAACAGGCCATTAGAGAATAAGGCTAAGAAATTATACAGGTCAACCATAAAAGCATGCAGGTTAAACCATCTAAGAGGCCGATAAATCTCAACAAGAGGTCATTGAAAAAGCAAAACAGACCGAATAGGGACTTATCAAAGGCTGATAACGGATTTAGACAGTCCACCAAGAACACTTCAAAGATGGTTTTATGGAGCAAGCCAAATAAATGCAACAACTGAATTAAATCTCAATGGGGCCGATTCATTACAACAAAAAGAGTATTATTTATAATTAAAAAAAAATAATACCTATCATAGTATACGTAGATTAGGAGAATAATATTAATGAGGCGGATAAGTTTACCGCTGATGCCCAAGTACTCAAGGCTAAAACAAGAAAACCTAGGCTAAGAGAATATATATGAAGCTATACATGTCAAATTAGTTATGAACAGGTTGAAAGAAAGATAGTGATCAGGTTGAAACAAAGCATAGAGGCGGTAGTCATTTATCAGACATAGAGGAAGAAAAACAAAAGGTGATTACTACCAAGAAAATAGATGACAAGGAAAGTCTTTTAAAAGATGTAATTGAGGCAAGATGCAAGACGTTTAAGAAAATACAAAACCCATAAGGAAAACCATTTTAATACATAAAAACTGGTATCAAAATCATTCTATAGATCTCATGCTTTTAACATGCATCTCACTTGACTTCAATAGTTTAAAACATACCCAAAAAATCTACGAATTCCTCTCCTGTTGCTGATAATTGTCCTTTTTGTCGCTGCTGATCATATTCCTTCTCTCTTTCTGCCATTGATGGTATTTTTCTTTGCCACCATTGTTGTGTTGTGTTTTTCTCTTTTCCCTCTATCCACCATTTTATGAGAAATCCTTCCTCTAATAATGGCGTGGTATTTTTAGATCAAGTTTTTAATCTCTAGTTATGTTATATTTTACATGGCACTTCCCATCCCAAAACTTTAAATTCTTTAATTTATAAATTTTTTAACTCCCTTATTTCTGTCATTCAAATTTGCATGCCATAAGATTATATTAATATATTTAGATTTCTTATTTTAATATATTCTTAAATTAAATAATTATATTTTTATTAATATATTTTTATTTTAATTCTAACAAGGATATTATTTTTCAAGCAAGAGTATATTATATATTGATATATTTAATAATTAAAATTTATATAAACACTTTAAATATGTATTAATGAATCAAAGTCAAAACAAATTATACAATTCTAATAAATCTAAGTCGAAAGAACATAAACACACATGGCTAACTTATGCATTTCAAAGAACATTCTGAAGCAACAAAAACACATATTTATCTAATCATTAAACATCAATCATGTTCATTTACTATATAAAATACTCAACCAAGACTAGCAACCACACAACGATGCACAATAAAACCATTCAATGATGCAATATTGATATGAAACTATGTGAGTGTGTGCATGCATCAGGTTTATCCACCCTATCAGTTCTTTCCAGGCGGCTAGAACATTTCTACCTCAACCATGTTCTCATCTTTGACATTTTTCCTACACTCAGTCACACTTAGATTTTTGTCAATAGGTTAGTTCCTTATAATCATAGCCAAGGCAAAGAAAAATGTACATCCATAATCATACCAATAATATTCCATTATTAAATCGACTTTCAAAATCATGCATTTATAACATCCATGACAGTTACTTTCACACACGTGGAATCACTCAAAGTAAATCAATCATCGTAAAATGTCCAATGATCTAATCTATAATAAAGTCCAAAAATGAGATGTGATAGATGTGGATTAGGGTTGGGATAGAGGGGTAGGGGGACTTGGGTGAGGGTGGGCATTCAAGTGTTTGTTTCCATGAGGAGGTGACAGCGTCCCATTTTAGATAGTTGCAATACACGAACCATGTAGATGTTGGTGGAGACTAGAGTGATGGCTAAGTGGACTTATCTAAGATGTAAATGAGGTGCCACCAAAGATTTGATGGGGGAGGATGCTACTGAGGGAGATGAAGTGGAGGGTAGCTTACACATGGAGGATGAATGGATTATGCATAGGCATGGATTAAAGGGTTGTGATGGGGGAGATAGGTGGGATAGTGGATATAGGATGGGGAATGGAGGTACGAGGGAATGCCATGGGTGTTGGATCAGCCATGATCACTTAGACGAAACCAAGAACTTCATCAAAGCTAAATTACACAAATAACAAGCCAAATAACTATCATATAATGATCAAAGTATAGAGCATACAAATGTACAATTAGACCTTGCATATAATGGCAAGGATGAGGAGGTGAAATGGTAGGAATGAAAGTTTGACTATCCCTCCAAAGATGTGACACACGTGGACTCACTTGAGACAAGTGTGAGGACACATGTTGTGTGCATGTGAGGAGAGACCAAAGTCTAAATAACCTCTAAGTGAGCTTAAGTGTAGTGTGAATAGGACCTAGTCAAGCTAGATAGGTAAAAGCACTTTTCACAGTAACAACCCCCTTAAGTGATACTTAAAGAGGAAGATAAATACTAAAAAATGCAAAGATGAATGGATGGGTCCCAGCAACAAGGCCTTATGAGGTACCCATGTACAAAAGATCTCTCACAAAAGGATAAAAAGAGAAAACCTAATGGGAAATAAAACTCTTCTGCAAAAGAGAGAATGACAAATAAACCTCCTCAAGAATGTCCCTGAAAGATAGGAAAATGTCAAACTTCTGAAGCATGTTGAAGCTGTAAACTATGTTGAAGAAGCACTATTGTTTGGAAGAAGCACTATTGTTTGCTAGAATAAAAAACCCTCCAATAATGTAGATCAAGATAGGTAAGGCATAAAACTCTACACAAGTGCCCTCAATAACACTACTCAATTATATATGCACAGATGACAACAAGGCAAAAAAATTTGTGAAGTTGAAAGTACATATGGTATTGTTAAAACTAAAAATTAACCTAAAATTTTTAGTAAAAAAATCCATTTTTTCCCACCATAATCCAATCACCTAAACATGTCATTTTAGAATTTTCTCATCCAAAATACTCCATTTATCCAACCTATAAGCCATTACCCTAATAAGTTCACATTTTGTCACCCTTACCCTAAATGAAAAGATCATATTGAAGAGATTCTACTATATCGGTAAGAGCCATCCTAAGGTCCCTTCGAAGAAGTAATATGAATGATGTCGATGAGAAAATACCACATCAAGGAAACTCATTTTAGAGTCCCTTTGATATCCAATTAAAGTTGTGTCGAAGACACCGCTGCATGTCGAGAAGAAAATGCTTAGGGTCTCTTTGATAACTTGAGAAATAAACCATCGAGGGACATAAACATTTTATAACTATGATGTGACTCATCAATATATTAGAGCAGCAATAATAGATCGAGGGGACAAAACTAGACTTATACACTTGAAGAGTCAAAGAGACTACAAAGTATCAGAGTGATCATTTAAGAGTCCCTTCGATATCACTACAACACCAAAAAGTTCATCAAGGAGATAGATATACATCTTTAGGACATGTCACATATTCCCTTCAATAAACTGAAAGAAATATTTTATTTCAGAGAGACTTCACTGTGTCGGAATGACTAGTTCATGAGTCTCTTTGATGAACCAATATACATGAGCATGTGATACATTTTAACATCATCTAAGGAAGAGTATCATGTTGGTAGGAGACTACATAAGTCCCTCCGATATACCGATATGGTGGGTCCCAAAGATTTTCTGGTCTATATGCTAAAGCCTATAAAATAAACATCGAAGGGAAATATAGCCATCGATGGGACAAGGGAATTTGTCTCATCGATAAAACGATGGAATTCGATACAAAGGTAACAATAAAGGTTTTCAAAATGACTCCAAGATGTTGGAGTGAGGTGATTCACAGTCCCTTCGAAAAGGGAAAGATATACTAAATAAGTAAACGTTGAAGGGATGGATCCATATCGAGGAAACCCAAATATTGGTCCCTTCAATAAAATTTGTTACCATAGTGCAATGGACTTGTAAACACATCAAAGAAATAAGAAGATATCAAAGAGACTGCCCACAAAGAGCGTTTCAAGAGGATGTTGTAATATCAGTATGAGACCATTTGGGGTCACTCCGAAATCATGAGGGAAATAAAAGAATTAACCATTAAAAGGACATCGGGGAAAGAGGGAAATATTGGTAAGATCACAAATTGGTCATCACGATGAAGTATTGACAATACAATTTGGTGGCGATCAAATCACCCATATTCAAAAAATTAATTATCCCTTTGATGACATAAAATTTTCCATGAGACACCATTAATGAACCAGAGCCGAGTGCATTGAAATCAAATTCTAAGAAAATTGTGAAACCATTAAGCAATCGAGGAAAATGAAGGCAGGGCATAGTTATGGACAACAACTCCAGAACCAGAGAATATATCATCCAAGTAAGTACTCTAAGCTTGAGATAAAAATTATAGCATACATAAACTGGTTCAAATTATAAACACAGAAGTAGGGTTTTTTCTTTTACAAAGTTTATATCATGGAAAATGTGACTAAGAACCCTAAGGGCAAAAGACAAAAACTAGAAGAGAGACATCTAAATCAAGATTTAATAGATTAGTGCCTGGGTTCTAGACAAAGGTCTAGAAGAAATGCACAATTAAACCTCCAAGCTGAGAAATTGGAGGACAAAAAAAAACAAGTGGATGACACATGGACCCCAATAAGGGGGTATGATTTGTTTCTATATCATTATAAAAAAATACATAGGCACAAACCTGTCTCTAACCCGTGGAGACTAAACTTGGGAAAATTGGTAGTGCCTAATGTGTTCATCAATGTGGAATTGCTCAAAGCATTGGCAGATAAATACAACCCCCAGAATCGTATGATTGAATTGAGAGATGGATCTACCTTCATTGCTGTCACCAAGAATTATATATCCATGGTGTTTCAATTGGACACCAGTTTTGATATGAGGTTCATGATTGGAGATCTCTTAAATGAATAATATAATCTAAGCATGAGTTATAAACGATGGAGATTGCCATTACATAGGCCTCGAGATGAAGGGAATCATCTTAGAGTGTTCTTAGGGGTGGAAGATCCTCCATATTATTTGGATTTGTTTGAGGAGTACTATCAATACACCTACTATTTTGTTTGCCAAGTACTTGGCTTGGATGCCCCCACATTTATGGAGGTAGCACCAATGGTCCTCACAACTAATGTGCAGAGCTAGGATGCCCGATCTCTTGACTATACTGAATATCTTGCTAATGATCTTCATAATGACTTGGTTGCTATAAAAAATAGAAGAGGAGGTGTTAAATTCATGTATTATTCTTTGTTCATGCATCTCATTTTATATGAGGGACATAATATTTGCATGTGGAATGAATGTCTGAGAATAAGAGACCTAGATAAGGATGGGAACATCAGGCCTATACAGATGTGGATAGCTATTTGGGATAGTAAATGTGAGGGATCACACTATTTGTATTTTGAAGAGTACTTTGTGAAGCCTTTGTATAATCTATTGGATCATCCATGTGATTACAACCTGTCACCAAAAGTGCAGAAGTTCTTGAGACCTAAGGACAAGGGTGAAAGTGGAAAGATCAATCACAATTGGGGTGATTGGTATGCTTATAGTGATTGCACAAAAAATAGGATCTATGGATATGAGGGAGCACCATTTTTGCTACCAAAGACCTGTCCAGATAGAATTGCTTATTTTGAAATTATGAGGCAATTAGCCTATTCTGATTTTATGCATCTCAAAAGTTATAATAAGCAGTCATTGATGCCTAGAACATTATGTTTTGGAGATTTCACTATTGTTTTTGAAAAAGGTTATGAGTCAATTAATAAAAAGTTAGAGTAGTACAAAATGCATAAAGGAAATGCAAGGAAAAAATTTGACCCAAAATATTTCATAAATGAGGTTAAAACAAGCAAAAAGCTAAAAGGATATCATCATACACTCTTTGTGGATGATGATTTAATAAGAAACATTGATGAAAATTGTGCAGCTGAAAAGAGAAATTCATATTATAGATTGGTGTTATCAAAGGCTTGGAGGATATCTAGTGATCCCCTATACACAGGAGCCTTTCTTGAAATCAAAGATTCGATACAGAGGCTAGATGCATTAATTTCGCATGAAGCATAATTGACTAAGGATGTGCCTCATGAGGTGTTTGTCGAGAAGAATGAAAATATCAGGGAAATGCAAGTTGAGTATGAAACTCCACTTTGCCATCTCTCCCCTCAGCCTACACTGAATATCAGCTTCTATGTGGGTACACCTATTTTAGAACAAGGAGAAATGGAGATTGGATATGAAGGTATACAAGTGTCCAAACCTGTGATCGAAAAGTATGAACCCCCAATGGATAGAGATGTGGTTGTGATGGAGTCTCCAAAAGAACTTTCTGATGATGTGAGACATAGTGCCAACAAAAGATTTATTTTTTATGATGATTTTGTTAAAACCCCTGAGTTCAAAGCCTTTGTGTATGAATACAAAGGTAAACAAATAAGAGAAAAGATTAAAGATATCATCTCTGAACGAGAAGCTGAAGCTTTAAGGGAGCTATAGGAAGATATTGATAGAGAAATAGAAGCCATGACTGTTATGTTGCTCTCATTATGGGATATGAGCTATGCCATTGTATTTGACAGCTTTCTAAAGAGTTGGGATAAGAAATTGCAATTGAGCATTGAAGGGGTAGACAAAATACGCTCTGGATCAGGTTATGACCCAAATAATACAATCTTGTTGATATGGACCTTTTACCCATCAAATAAAAATGTCATTAATGATCCAAAAAAGGCATTTGGCTATCTTTTGGTACAATGAGTTGAGGACACTAATCCCATGGAAACTATGGATTTGAATATTAATGTTGCAAGATTCATAGAGGCCCAAAATAAAAGGCTGATAAAAACTAATAAAATGTATATGATAGAGAATGAAAGACTAAAACAGGAGATGGCCATCTACAAAGATAAACTGCTATCTTCTTCAAATAGTTACTCCCCATGGTTGGAAGCTGATAAGAAGGTAGTAGAGGCTAGAGCTGAGACTACTTATTGGAAACATAAAGCTGAAAAATTTCAGAAAAGGGGTGATCAATTAGAAACATAAATAAAATATGTCAATTATAAAATGGTCTCAAAATTAATAGAGAAAAGTTTTAAAAAGATGCTTAGAAATACTGATAAGGTATGGACAGTGCACAATAGAACACATGCTGCTTACCAAGACCATAAGAGACTACATCTTAGGATGTTGGAAAAAAGGGAGGAATTAATAGCCAAGAAAGATGTCGATAAACAAGTGTTTAAGAATTATGATAAACTAATTGACATGCATGAAAAGTTTAATACTGTGTTAACACAAGATCTTGGTGATTTTGACCAACCCTTGGAAATAACTTTTCCCAATTTCTTCAATAATGAAGGAGATATAAAAGAATAGAGCATTTGGAAACATGAGTTAGCTTAGATATTGCCAGTGGCTCTCGACAAAGTCAATGATGAATCAAGGGTGATGGAAAATACACATGTGTAGTTGGAACAAATTTTCACTTTGGAATACATCATGAAGGAAATAATCAATACTGTAGCTACATATGCTACTCAGGAATATGTCGAACATCTTTCTAAAATCGTGTTCATCTCTCAAGCAGCATAAGGGGTCAAAAGCCTTACATTAGCTTTGTCTACATCCTCAAATGATTAAAATGGAAGACAATGGTTAAGCAAGAAGCTACAGAAGCTAGAAAATCTGGAGAATCCTTTGACCCTCATGATAAACTTGAAGTGAAATTTTTGCCAATGCTAATTTAAGAATTATTCCAAAAGTTATACATGCAATAAAGCACGATAAGGAAGAGGAAACAATAAATAATGCATATGAAAGTAATGAAATGTTAGTAGACAAAGCATGTTCATCAAATACTACATCATTGAAGAGGAGAACCTTGCCAGGCTAGCAGTCATGAGTCCTCTATGATGATTAATGGACTCAGATCATGATTACTGTGGATGCCCAGATTACTATATTTGTTTATTTCTTAATTATGTTTTAGAACAATCATTAGTTATCTGAAGAGATGTAAGTTATGAAAAGTCACCTTGTTTTGGCTTGAAGCTTGTTTGCTTCCCGTATATATAAGGGAAACCAAGGGTAAGTTTAAAAGATATCAGAACATACAATATATTATTATATTTTTAGTTATGCTCATAGAACAAAATACGGAAAAACCTTTATGAATTTTGAAGTAATATAATGGGAAAGAAAGTTTAATCGGCTGTTGAATCTCTAGTGTTCAACTACTTTGTTGATATTAATTCTTATGAGTTATTTGGTTGTCTCCATATTGGTCTTTTCTTGTTATTCAAATTAAGTGTATTGAGCATATATTTAATTTATCAAGACACATTTGTTGCCTCTGTGTGATTTTCTTGATTGGTTTCTGAGAGAAGAGAATTAAACTCCTTTTAAGTGAGTTTTGTTTATTGGTTTCTACCCAGAATTAAAATCCTTTAAACAAATAATCTTAATTGGTTTCCTTCAAGCTAGAATTAAAACCCTTTCAGACAATCATAGTAACTCAGAAAGATATCAATGTGATTTATAAGAAGAGCCTGATAACCAACAATTTTGCACGCTTATACAAAGTATAAACATCCAAAAGTGCCAAGTAGTTAGAGTTAATCCAAGTAGATAAATCCACATATCACATAAATCTTGACCCTGTTAGCCCAATAGGAATAGGCACTAATCACACTCAATTTAGAATCGTAATCTTTTAGAATTAGTTGTTACTCTTCTATCTATTTAACACTCATATGCCATTAGGAAATAGATTACTATAATCAAAGCATACATAATCCTTAAATCTACTTAAACTACTGAAGGTACACCCACCTAGGTCTAGCAGAACCTGAAGAGTAGGGAGTTCTACACCACATTGGTTAACTCTGTTTCATTGGCCAAAACCTTGTTAGTCTGACCATAAGACCTGGCATACCCTTAGGATTAGCAAGTTGCAATTTTGGGAACCAATAGGTACAATGATCAAAGAGGCACAAATAACATTGCACGAGTGACCTCATAGACACTACTCAATATGCAAGTGGTGCTCTACAAAGATATCAGAGTCTCACGAATATTGATCAACTAAAAATGAGAAAGATGATGTGTTTAATACTTCACTAAAACCAAGAAGCATTAACATAACCATGTGATACCCCCCATAATGCTAATAGGAAGAGGTATTGGTAGATTAACTAAAATGTGTGGAAGTAGATGGAGATGTAGCATCAGGTCCAATATGATATACAAGCAACTAGAAAAGGGTGTGCAAAAAAACAAGGCATGTGTGCATGAGGCTATAATCAGATTCATTGTTATTGTGGAGGTACACTCACCAAACAAGATTGTGATGGAAAATAATGAGGTACTGACACAACCCCCCATGAGACTTTTTTAATTAGTGCATGTACAAAAGAGGCACTAGAGATGTACAAAAAATCCTCTCAAAAAGGAACATAAAATTAGTATTTTGCACTTTATATTAGTGTGTTTATAAATATGTGTGCTGTTGGAGTTCTTAAGGTCCAAAAAAGGATGAAATGAGTTAATGTCATGAGGTGTACAATGAAGACATAGACTAAGCATACCTTACAAACCTCAAATAAATGACAAAAAATTAACCCCTATAACAAATAATGTTGTAAAATATGCCCCCCCCCCCCCCACAAAAAAAAAAGTACAAGTTGGAAGCCCAAATTAACCATTTCAACATATGGCGATTTTACAAATTTTAAGAAAAATAGGCTATCCAAAGTAAAAAAATTAAATGTGCCATTACATTCCTTGTATTTTTCTGATAAATAAATGAAAAAGTGTTTGTTGATTTTTGACATCGTGGAAAAAAGTTATGGCCCATCAAAAAATGAATGCAAATGTTGGTTTTAGAGGCAAATCTTGAAAAAATATAGAAAGTTGGGGTAATTAAATTACACCATGACAAAGTAGATGGAACAAGATTTCCTTCAACTATGAGAAATTGAAATTTTGACTCCTTGGGTGCAAGTTATGGTGAAAAGAAAACAATAACCCCCTTACAAGCACAAAGGAGGGGTTGGTGGTGCCCTTCCAGAAAATGTTATCGATTGACCTTAACATAAATTATTAATGGTTGGAGTGTAAACTGCTAATGGTGAGTGATTATTGCTAAGGTTATGTAGACTGTTAATTTTATAAATGTTATAACATTTAATGTTACTATCTCCATAAAATTACTGTTAGCAACTAATGCTATGATATGGTAAGTATAATGTTAACAGTATAAAGCATGAATAATGTAAGGTGTGGTGGCTAAGATATATCTATGACCTCCAAAAAAAGCTGGTAGTTATGAGATAACTATTGCCCATAGAGTTATTGCTGGGGATTTAGGTAGTAGTCTCAGAACAAACAATGAATGTTTGAAGCAAAGGAACTATGTGTGGGTGGTGAGCCACCGATGAAGTGAAGACTTTGATCTTGCTTGGAGACTAAGTATTGAATCTTTGATTGGAGGTTTAAAGGGTGTTGGCGATTGTGGAGAAGAAAACCACGACCTACAACAAACAAATAACCTCAACCCATAATCAGTGGTGGAGTTGACTTCAAAGACGACGACGATGGCGAATGTGAAGGTAAGATAAAACACTACCACTCCAACCTTGAGATCCCCAAAAAGACCACGATCTAGACAACTCTATGGAAACCCTTGAACCAAGGGAAGAATTCCTCCAAATTGATGCAAAAATGCCCAAAAAATACAATACCGGGCAATCCAACTGGAGACACCTAAAAATGTCTCGACCCTTTAACCATTTTTTTGCATCATCCATCTCACTAATTTCTCCTTTCATCTGATTAATTAAATAAACCCATAATCATTTAATTAATTAACCCTACATCATCTCTGATCATCCCCCTTAGCCATTCATCATTAATTTACCTTTAGTCATGAATTAATTTAATTAATTCAACACTATACCTTATAACATCATCCCAATTATTTAAATAAATATGTCAAATATTTATTTGGTTAATTTTTCCACTTTCCTAAAATTGATTACTTAATTAAATCATACCTATTTAATTAATTTTCCCTACTAATCAGCCTAAACCTAGCCTAGTTGATTAAATAGCCATTATTTAATTAGCCACCCTAGCCTAGATGACCCCTAGACCTAAATTAATTAAATAAATCATTATTTAATTAATTCTAATCCTTCATTAGCCCATCCACTAATTTTTTCCAGCCACATTAATTAAGTTAACCCCCCTGATTAACTTGGTCATATTGGCAAGAGACACTATATGGATTCATGATTGTTGTCATTGATGGCAACAAAGTTCATCCCACACATTCGCAGGACATGGTGTGTCTCTACCAGAAGTCAGAATGAAGATTGTTGAGGTCCGGTAAACAAGAACAGAGCTTGTGGCAAGGTCCGACAGATAGGTCCAGATCTCTCAGAGGAAGTATCTTGGTGAAGTGCGAATTTGGGAAAGTCAAGAGGACTACCTTGAGTAATAGATTCCAAGTACTTAGCCTCCGGTGATGGACAAGGAAAAAGATATGAATAGTTGAGTACCGGATTCCTGAGTGACAGTGTGAACAGAGGAAGAACTGACTGACAGAACATTAGACTACTTTCCGGATGTGTTATTGATGGTGGTAAAGGTTATGAAGGCATGAATCATGTTTGGCCAACATGATTAATGATTTCTACAAGCATATACTTGATCCGCATTACTTGATGTGCAAGGATTCAGCTGACAAAACAGAGTTTGTGAGAAGATTGACTGTTCCGGGTGCTGACTAGAAAGATAATGAAATCACTTGTGCAGATATATATAGGATGGATTTAGTTGTGAGAAGTGTTGTAGTGATATGTGATATGCGAATAAAAGTAGAGCAGAGCAGAAGCAGTAAGGAAGGTCCGGTATGTGAAAGGAAAGCAGCATAAGAGAAGAGGAAAGATGAAGTGCAGCAGATCAGTGTACTGAGCCTAACCGGAACTGAACTCCAGCATATGTGGATGCCTCCAATCAGTTCAAGTATTGTATAACACTCTTTTGTAGACAGTGTGTCTCTTGTAGGCAGTGTGCCTCCTTGTGAGCAGTGTGCTCGGGCAGTGAGCCCTAATTGGCAAGTGCCATTTTTGTATTTCCTTATTCTTCTAACAGAGAATAATCTTTGGGTTAATCACCCCATGGTTTTCTCCCTTAACAGGGTTTCCACGTCAAAAATACTGTGTCATATGTTTTTCCATTTCATGGTAATGTTTGCTTGTTTGAATTAATGCTGCATTGATTAATAAGAAGGTTCAAAAAGAAGAAATAATTAAGATAACTGATTCACCCCCCCTCTCAGTTATCAACAATTGGTATCAGAGCCAAGTTCCTCCTAACATAGCCTAACAGCTTGAGGAAGATCTGGGAGTTCAAATGGATGCATATGGTTTAAGGGAGCAACTCAAGACTGCCCTTGATGATCTTGAACAGTCAAACTCTGAAGTCAATGAATTAAAGGAAAGACTCAAACAGGCTGATGATTTCATGAGAGAACTAAAAGACAAATTAAGTCTCTCTATGAAAAAGAGAAAGGAGCTGCTTTAGCAATTGGCAAGACAAGGTGAAGCAAATAATGCAAATGAAGAGATGAAAGAAAAAACTGAGTTGTGTGAAAAGTTATCAAAAAGAAATCATTATGGTAAGACATGAAATGGAATCAGGAGTCATGAGGTTTACCCAAGAAGTTGAAGAGAAAAGAAAAACTGAAGATAATCTAAGACAATCTCTCAAGGAGAAATCAGAAGATTGCCACCAGATGGATAGAATTATCAGACATCTTGAATCTGATCTTGAAGATGCTAAAGATAATGAAGAAAAACTTGAGGATCAAATTGTCTCTCTAAAAAGGGATCTTCAAACAACAAATGAGTATAAAGAGAAATTCAAGATAAATTCTGCTCAACTTGAAGTTCTTCTTGGAAGTCAAAAGAAGGTAGATGACAAGTGTGGTTTGGGATATGAGAAAGAAGAAAGCTCCAGATCCGGTTAGAAGAATTTTGGATCAGAAAATCTAAGGATTAGGCCTAGAAGACCTCCGGTAAGACAACCTAATGCTCAAAGATATCCATCCTTCAATGGATACTGCCACAACTGCAATCACTTTGGTCACAAAGCTAATCAGTGCAGAAAGAGAATGAATCAGACTAATTCATCCTTCTCTGGACAATATTTTAACTGCAAAAGGTATGGTCACAAGTCTCATGAATGCAGAAATATGCAAATGAACAAATCATTCAATGGTAGATGCTTTGCATGCAATAGAGTAGTTCATATGGCTAATCAATGCAGATCAAGAGGATATCAGTCAAATATGCAAAGAAATGTTGTTTGCCAAATCTGTAATAGGTCCGGTCATAATGCAAAAGTCTGTAGAAGCAAGAATCAGGACAAAAGAGGGCTAGTATATCATAATCAGAATCAAGATAAGGGTAAACAAAAGATGAATGCGGATGAAGTTAAAAATGAGATGAGCAAGATTTGGGTGAAGAAAAGTACTGAGAATGTAGAGGTTGGATCCGCACTAGACTTTGGTGCTGATATTCCTTCCAGAAACTAAAAAGTGAGCTCTGGCTCAGGGGGAGACACAAAGAAAACCTTGTTCCCCCAGCCAGTCAATTGGTGTCAGAATTGGCACAAGAAGAGTTGTGGATTGAAGGAGTCATAAGGGATATATTCAAACAAACTGTGGTTAAGATTTGGAAGATCCGTAAGATGTTTAAAGATCAGGGTTGATCTGGTTCTTCAAATCACCCGAATAAGGCAAACCGGAATAATGTAGGTCGAGCATTTATTGCAATTTGATATTAGGGCTTGCGGAGCAATATAAGGGTTTTTCATTAATCACTCATTCATTCTGCACTCAAGAAGAAACGAAAAGCAGAGCTCTGCAATGAAATTCCTTAAGTTCATCAAAGATCACTTGCAGAAGTCATTACTTCTAGAGATCAATCCAACCAACTCCGTGAAACCGATAGGCGCAAAAGGTATTTTCCATTTTTGAATATCTCACTGCAAATCTCTTGATAATGGGTACTCCAAATATTGTAAAGATTTCTGATAGACCTCGCCCTACATTTAAGAAACATCCATACAAATCCTTGGAGGTAGACCCCCTGGGTGCATTTTCCAGTGTTCCACATGGTGTGTTGCACACTGAAGATATTAGGGTTTATATACATGCAAATGTTGAAGAGTTTGGGGAATTCAAACTAAGAGATATCTATCATAAACAACTGTTAGATGATTCATTTGAACTCAAACCCCAATACATAGGCCTCCGGAACAAGCACTTTGCACAATACATACATTTCCCCTGTTTTACGGAGGATGAATGGGTTAGGTACATTTTGAGCAGAATACATGACAATTTCATGTGGTTAAATGGACCATTCAAGATCACTAAAGATGCCATCAGGGTAGTTACCGGACTACACTCATCCGGTGGGATTCCTGTTCTTAAATCTGTAAAGAACCAAACTGTGAGTGAGGCTACCAGATCTAAGTTTGACAAAAGAGCAATGATAGTAGATGACATCACTGATCTGGATGTCAAGTTTGCTTCTATGATCATTGGATATAAGATATGTCATTCTAGCAGAGAAAATTCTGTACCTGGAACTGCCATCTATACCACTTATGAAATGTTAAGAAAGGATGCAGACTATGATCTTTGTCAGCTTCTCCTGAACCAACTCTTGGAGAATCTGCAGAAAATCAAGAAAGACAAAAAGAATTCATTCAAGTATGGTGGATTAATATTGTGCTTATTCTTCTACTTTATGAATGAGCTTCCTGGATCTAGTGACTGGGTATGGGAGAGTGATAGGCCAGTAGCCATCCAAATCAGAGATTACTTACATGGACTTGGTGATAACAATGCACAAAATACAGCTTTGTGGGGATACTTCAAGAACTTTCAGAACATGATGCAAGCAAGAGAAAGGATTCCCCAATCTCTTGTTGAGAAATACAAAGACACAGTCTGTTTTATGGTAGAAACTGATCAGTGCCTAATGGAGGCAGTAGAACCAAGGACAGTCTGGATCATGCCCATGGGGTATGAAGCTGATGAACAATTGTGGAGCTGCATGTTCAACACATGCTAAGCCAGCCTAAAGATCCAAAGGCAGAAAGGTTTGGAACCTTTGAGGAGCTGAGTGTAAAAATTCATGTGGAACTCAGAGAACCAGAGATGAAAAGAAAGGTGAGAAAAGAAGTAGAACATATTGCCCAAGGTCTCAGCATCTCAAAGGAGGCACTTGATGCCAACTGAGAAAAGAGACAAAAAGCTGAGGAAGAGAAGAAAGAAGCAGAAAAGGGAAGCAAGAAAAGTACTCCGGTAGAAATTTCAACCCGGACCAGATCATCAAAAAGATCTGCACTTGTCATAGCCAAAAGCTCAAAACTGGAAGTCCAGGCATTTGGCAAAAGAGAGAAAAGATCCAAGATAAAAGCCACAAGGGCTTATGCAAGTCAAAGAGATGAAGAGGAAACTGAATCAGATGAGGGGGTAAAGGAAATAAAGAAGCAGAAGAAGAAAGGATCCGGTAAACCCTCCACAGGCCAAGACAAGGAAGAAATGGCAGAGGAATTTGTTGAAAAGCCCACCCTGTCTCTAAAAAGTGTAATCAAATCAGTCACTGTGGATGGAAACCTTCAACCAATGGCCGAATTCTATGATGATTACAATGAGGCTGACCAAAAGATCCTGCAGGAAGCTACAATTAGGTATCTGAACATATACAATAAGGCTTTCATTGAGATTATATCTCTCATTCCTAAAAGCCTAGAAAAGGAGTTAGAAATAAGAAAGAACAATGCCATGGCAAAAGACATTGAGATCCGGGAACAGATAGCTATTCAGCTATATCCTTCAATTGATCCCAATACAATGAACATGGTATTCAAAGACTACAAGGATGAATCAGCTTATGCTTGGTGAGACCGACAAGGTAGCCAAGGACACTGAAGAGATTCTCCGGACAACCTTCAAAAGATTTAATCTTCCTATCATAGAGGACTTGGGTACTGACCCCTCCACCACAAATGTTGTAGAAGAAACTCCTGAGAAAATGTCAGAAGAGGTGGGCCCCAAACAGACTAACATTTCTCCTCCGGTTTCCCCTACAGTCTCCGGATCTAAAGGAGAAGAAAAATCACAGGAGAAAGAAGCAGAGGTAAAAGAAAAAGAAGATGACAGTGCGAAGACCTCAACAGAAAAGACCACAACTGCTAGTGGTGAGAATGTAGGAGGAAAGAAAACTCCAAAGGACAGCTCCAAGGCTGCAGAAGAGAAGAAACATCTGTCTCTGGCAAGAGACACTGCACAAACTGTTCAAGAATTCTTGACAAAAGCCACTATAGAAATTAATGAACCGGACCTACTAAAAGGACCATTAGATTTTGACTCTTTGTCACCGGTGCAAACAATGAAAATAGCCTCATTTGCAAATGAGAAAGTCAAAGAGAAACTACTGAAATCTCACATGGAAGACTGTGAGCTTATGGAGGTAGCATCTGGAGTGCTGGAAAAGATCATGCCATCTTTTCAGAAGGATCCCACAGCCTCCTCTTCTGGTAATCTCAAAACCTTAGTCAGCAGTGTTAGTACACATTTTGATTCTCTAGAAAAATCAGCTGAAGAAAAGGTCCGGAAGGAGTTTTTGGATAAAAGGTTCTCCGAGGTATAGGGTTTGATCATTAATGATAAGAGAAACATGAACATTAGGATAAAGAGCTTAGAAAATGCTCCTAAGGATGGCGGTGAAATATACAAATTTTGTATCTCCTGGTCCAAGGTAACAGTGGAGATTGAGAAGAAAATAAAAAAGCAAGAGGACAAACTACTAAGCTCGTCTCAAAGTTTTGATCCTCTTTCATCCTCCATAATAAATTAAGAATGTCAGACTATTGCAATCACAAATGCAATAAAGAATTTTGAGAAGGAAAGAAAGAACATAATTAACCGGATGAGTGAACTTAGAAGGATTATTGTCCCTAAGTTAGAGGCCATGCATGAGGCCATAAGTGAAGCTCAAATCACAGCCTAGACAAATGATCCGACAGATCTAAAAAGGGTAGATGCATTTGCATTCCTATTGAGTGGGCATATCTCAATTTTGGATAGGATGAAGCAGAGTTGGGCGACAGAAGTTGTACAGTTGAAGAACACTTTTGCAAACATACTTAAGTATATGTAAGTACAACTTGTATATATATACTTATGCGGCTAAATATAGTTAAATTTTGAAAATTTTGGCATGCAGACCCTACCCTTTGCCATTGATGTCAAAGGGGGAGTGAGGAGCAGTGAAAAATTAGGAATCCAACTAAGGGGGAGCTCTGAAAAATGTATATAAAGATAGAGCATCAGCCAAGGGGGAGCATAGTGTAAACACTTAGTCATTTTTCACTAAGTGTTGCCATCAATGCCAAAGGGGGAGATTGTTGGCAAGAGACACTATATGGATTCATGATTGTTGTCATTGATGGCAACAAAGTTCATCCCACACATTCGCAGGACATGGTGTGTCTCTACCGGAAGTCAGAATGAAGATTGTTGAGGTCCGGTAAACAAGAACAAGTTTGTGGCAAGGTCCGATAGACAGGTCCGGATCTCTCAGAGGAAGTATCTTGGTGAAGTGCGGATTTGGGAAAGTCAAGAGGACTACCTTGAGTAATAGATTCCAAGGACTTAGCCTCCGGTGATGGACAAGGAAAAAGATATGAATAGTTGAGTACCGGATTCCTGAGTGACAGTGTGAACAAAGGAAGAATTGACTGACAGAACATCAGACTACTTTTCGGATGTGTTACTGATGGTGGTAAAGGTTATGAAGGCATGAATCATGTTTGGCCGACATAATTAATGATTTCTACAAGCATATACTTGATCCGCATTACTTGATGTGCAAGGATTCAGCTGACAAAACAAAGTTTGTGAGAAGATTGATTGTTCCGGGTGCCGACTAGAAAGATAATGAAATCACTTGTGCGGATATATATATATAGATATAGGATGGATTTAGTTGTGAGAAGTGTTGTAGTGATATGTGATATGCGAATAAAAGCATAGCAGAGCAGAAGCAGTAAGGAAGGTCCGGTATGTGAAAGGAAAGCAGCATAAGAGAAGAGGAAAGATGAAGTGCAGCAGATCAGTGTACTGAGCTTAACTGGAACTAAACTCTAGCATATGTGGATGCCTCCAATCAGTTCAAGTATTGTATAACACTCTTTTGTAGACAGTGTGTCTCTTGTAGGCAGTGTGCCTCCTTGTGAGCAGTGTGCTCGGGCAGTGAGCCCTAATTGGCAAGTGGCATTTTTGTATTTCCTTATTCTTCTAACAGAGAATAATCTTTGGGTTAATCACCCCGTGGTTTTCTCCCTTAACAGGGTTTCCACGTCAAAAATACTGTGTCATATGTTTTTCCATTTCATGGTAATGTTTGCTTGTTTGAATTAATGCTGCATTGATTAATAAGAAGGTTCAAAAAAAAGAAATAATTAAGATAACTGATTCACCCCCCCTCTCAGTTATCAACAGGTCAAACCTTCATTAACACCTTCTCCCACAACCTACAAATAAAAAATTACCTTTTAATTCGAAAGGTCACATGACCCTTCCAACTCACCTATCTATTTTCATGTTAAAATATTCTCCATAAAATTAGCTTACACATGTAAGGTCCCAAAAATGTGTATGTGTCACATATCTCTCACCCTTCCACATAAAATAGAATTTTAAATTTCATCTCATTCCAAAGATTTTTTAAAAAAATTTTCTCATATGTCTAAACCACATTTATTGCAAAGCCTTCCCCAAAAATGAATGATTTAAAATTCATTTTTATTCCTATCCCTCCATCTTTGTTGATGAGATCTTAGCCCTTGATCTCATCCTTTTATCTCAACCCTTGATTTCAACTTTAAATCCTAGTCCTTAGATTCAAATCCCTCCAAATTTGCCTGTAAATATGAGCCTCCACAAGCCATTCTCACTATTGGTTGTTTTAAATTCCCAACCTGATCTTAAGGAAAATAGATCTATAGAATAGCCATTTCTAATAATTGATCTACCTCAAGGGATTGGCCAACAAACAGGAAATAGGGGTTTTCAATCCCTCTCTCCTCTGCACTTTAGGCTTTGTGAAACCAAGGAGGGTGTTCCTTACTTCTAATGATGTTTCATTTTTTTTTTGGGGGGGGGGACAATATTTTGCTCAAATGGTCAGGGTGTCCCTGGGATATTGGCTAAATAACACTGTTCCTATAACAGATATGTTCCTCATAGATTTGCTTAAAGAATGTTTGATAAAGTAAACAATGGGCTAGATTCTTAAGCTTTGATTCTATTCTTTGCAGAGGAACATGCAAAATTTAACTTAACCTTCTAAAAAACCTATTTTTGGAAGGGAAATGTTTTGATTCGTTTTAAAATATGATGAGGATGATTAAAGGGGTGTAATCTTAGTATAGTATTCATGAAACAGATCAGTGCCTATCCAAGGGCCATAGACTCAAGAAACTAGTAGAAACTGAAAGAAATGTGATGTAATAAACCTTAGTTTACTATAACGATATAATAATGCATTACATTGAAAATACTTTACTAGTTTTAGAGTTAACCATGCTTGGTTATCCCTGTATACCAATACTACATTCGATATTCTCTGGTAGCTGTTTATATTACTACTTGAGTAAATGCCACAAGAACAATATACAAACACACGAAAGACTGTGACGATGAATAAAGATGATCCTTAATCAAATATATATTCATAAATGTAGAACTATATACATGAAGTAGGAGACAACACACTCCAAGACTCAACAAGATTTGTAAAGCAAACTATTTAGTAAATTACAACATAGCCTTTGCAATTCTATCAAGAAATCTGAAAAACTCAGAATGAAGACTTGAAAACAAATGACTAATTCTATTAGTAGAAAACAAACTATTTACAACTCCTCTTTAACCAGATTGATCCATATTTTCAGACTAAGTCTGGAGACATGACCTCGAATCAATGTTTATTACAAGCCTCGAATTCCCTTTTATAGAGATAAGGGAGCAAATAAGCTTTAGGCTTCAAGACAAAAGAAGTTACAAATTTTCATAACCAAAAGATGAAGCTGAGAGAGGAGGTCGGTGCAACCACTTCACAACTATATGCTCTGCTACTTTTGGTGGGGAACAGAGCCAGGATTTTGATGATTGATGTATTTGTTAGATGTTCTTGGAGCCAAACACTCCTCAAATACCCTAAAAGTATTCAATGAGAGCATTCACTACTCTGCCTTTCCAAACCGCGTGCCAAAGAATGAGAAAACGTGCAAGGAACTATATTGAAAGGAAACCCAAGACATCTGAACCCCCTTCACTATTTCCAGGTTCCACTGCATGGGTGTGACTCCTCACTTCTAATTAGGAGGTTTCCAACCTCCATAACGAGGCAAAAACTCGGGGAATCCACGCCTGGCTAGCTTCAAAAGTTTTGGAAGCCAAGCCAAGAGAACAACAACAACAATTCTTCTTTCATCCCTTATATGTATCATCCTGGTGGGCAATCTCCTTCCACCTAGAGTTAATGCTCTATTAGGAAAATTAGATGTAAGGGAGGGGTAGAGGAAGCTGAGAAGCTTTTCTACTCCAGAAGGGAATCCACTAACTCACAAAAATAAGGAACTTCTGGAGCTGGGAGATTAACCCTCAGGACTCACTGTCAGATGAGATAAAAGACCGGAGAAGAAATCATAGAGGCTCAATGGATGCTGCTACTGTTCCCTAACTTTCCCTACACCACCTATTCTAAAGAAAGAAACTCCAAATCTCTTTAATTCTATAATATTAGCCATGAGAACAAGGAAGAGAATTCGATAGAACATAGGAGAAAACATAACACACAGGAGCGAGGGAGAGCCATATTGTTAGCATGTTTTAAACAATATAAGGGGTAACACTAGTAACCTCCTATTTATAGAAATTTTAGAATGTAAGCATACATCCGCACATCTTTGGTCTAATAAATTCCAGTCATTTCAAAGCATTCCTGCCATAAATGGAAATCTTTTAAAGATTACCATAAATGAACAAAAAGATTGGATCTCTTAATTCCACATAACTGAGAACATCACTTCTTGCATTGAATATGCTAGGTTGGGTGTCTTGATTTCCTCAATTAAGCACTGTCATCATGTCAAATTTCATCACACAGCAGATGAAATGTCATTCTTGGTAGAGGCACAAGTTTCCAAAGGTTGAGCTTGCATAAGCCAAATATTTCTATTAGTAAATTCCTTCATAGTGGCAGCGATGGAGACTCTGCACATGCCTGAGCAGTTAATGCTTGCAATGAAGCATCATGAGATTCAACGCCAATTCATTCCCCTATCATACTTTTAAATTTGGACTATCGATCATGATCCTAGCTGGCTCGATTCAACGGTGTCAATTAGGCCTTTCATGTAGTAGGAGAGTACTACTTGCTTTTCCCAATGATGGACTTGCCACTTGGATAGCTTTCCCCAACCATAATCTCAAGAAAATATCCTCTCTACAGCATAGTTAAGATAGCATCCGCAATTTCGCACTTGAAGGATATGGCAAGAGATATGATCTCAACGGAATGGCGGATGACCGTTAGATCAACTGTATGAGAACAAGACAACTCTCCAAAAGTGGTCACATCCCACGACATGTCAGATCCCTTCCATTAATGCACTAGTCCCATCCTTTTAGAAAGCTACGTGTCACAATTCTGTCACTCCGTGATCGCCTAAAAAGTCTCCTTGGTGAAGTATGGCAGAATGTTAGAAACATAAAGAAATCACTTTATATTGCCCGGGACCCACCATCTTTCCTTCCTGAACAATCATCAACCAGATGTCAGCCTTTCTACAATTCCGCAGGTGCCAACTCCATCAATATTTTATTGATGGCAGATTGGCAGAAATGAATCCACCGTCGCCACATGTCAAAAAGAATTAGTAAGACTGGACCTTGGCATATATATTTTAAAATATCTTTTGCCTTCTAGGAAAAGGGGGCCAATTGGGTTGATTTTTCTTTTAAAATAAAACTTTTCTAGGTGTGGGCTAAAAACAGTAACTGTATAGTGAGGGGTTGATAAACTAATGTTCTGGGGGACATAAGGAAATGACTTAAAGTTTGGCAATAGGGGACAAGCGGTCACTGAAGAATTATAACAAATGTGGCCTTTACATTTTTTCATAGTATGAGAGTTTAGGGTTTAGTGAATTTTCTTGCTCCTAGCACCTCTTTTGGTATGCTAAACCCAAAACCTAGAAATCTTCTAACCAAATGACATAAACCTGAGGACAAAATACCAAAGCTATGAAACTTTTATATGGTTCCAACACTCACAACTCAATTTCAAGTAGCCTTATTATGCCAAAATACCTCCAAAATCTTTCTCTTGAGCTATTATTATTATTTAGTGTGAAAAATGTTTAGGTGTTTGAGATGTTTGAAGAGGGTTTATGTTGATCCTCCTTTCACCACTAAACATTCAAGGACATTCAATCAAGTAGAAAGTCTACTATAGATCTCTTGTCACTTGGAACATAGGGAAAGATTGGAATTGTGTGATTTTGTTGCTTAATTAAGTCCAATTATGCTCAAAACCCTAATTTCATGAAATAGTAAATAAATAGATAAATTATGGAAAATGATCACACACAGAGATATCAATCAAATGCATACCAGATTTTGAAGTTTGGAGTATAGAAAAGTCAGGGACTAATGAGTGGGCGCCCTAGTCTAGTGCCATAGTTTTTGTCAAGATCTGAGAATCTTGTCTGTAACCTATTCATGTTGTTTTGGATATTTTTCTATTATGGGATCCAAAGGACTAATGAGTGAGCGCCCGATTCTAGGTCCCTATTTTCTTCTTTGATATGTAATTCTGAGAGTCTGCACTACTCTCCTGCAACTCCACTTCTTCTGCTTTTGCAACCTATAACCTGCAATCATGGAAAACTAGGTTGGGGGTTGTGGTGTTTAGAGGCTTGCCTTAGTCAAGCCCCGGAGAGACATTAAAGTCTTCCGAACACCGTTGTCAAATAAAGAGTGCATACCACTATGGGATAGAGACAAAATCTAAATGATAAATGATAGAAAACACAATTGATATCACCTTATAGTGAAGATCTCATGGAAGAAGGATGCTCTTCATGCCATGAGGAGATGGATGCCGAATCTACAAGTAAAAACACAAGAACAACACAAATTTTGCTCTACAACACAATGAATGCCTTTGAATCATTTTCACACAAGCCAGAAGTTCGCAATATCCATCTAGTTTACAAATGATAACCTAATCATGCTTATATATGCAACTACAAACATTCCCGCTAAGAATTTCATAATTCAAACTTATCATTTCTACATAAGACCTAAATAACGGTCATAAACCGACACTTTGAAATAGGTCCTGGCCTAAAATAGGACAGGACTAGGGTGCAGGCGCCCAAGTCCTCCCCCCTATTTCAGGCAGGATTTATGTTAAGTGCATCCCTCGAGTCCCAATTGCCATGAAACTTCAGGGTTTTCTCATCGGGAGTCATCAAAATCATGCAAGATGCTCTAAATGCATTCTAAAGGACCCGGGAGCTAAACCTTAAGAGGAAAAAACCCCCAAGGTTACTTTTTCTGACATAACATTTAGCCCCCACTTTAATATATGTATAAACACAAGGCCAATACATGCATTAAAGTATGGTCAACAAACACAACAAACATGCCAAGCACGGAGAAGACACGCCAATCACAGTGAAGAAAGTAATAGACACACAAAACATGGATAAAAAAGTTACAGTCACGCAAAACACAGAGAAGAAAACATTGAAGACACCAAAACACAATGAATATAGTGAATGCAGTGAAGATAATGATGATTTTCTTTTCTTTTTCTCATATATATGAAATGCAGATGCAAGTACAAGGAAAGTAAACACACCACCCATAATGCAGGAGGGACTCATCCCCACCGGTCTTTAAACTATATATGGGGCAACAGACACACAATACAAGTTAAGCACACCATACAAATCAAGCATGCCATACAAATCTCAAAGCATAGGAGGGACTCATCGCCACCAGTCTTTAAGACTATGCTTGGGAACAAATACGCAATACACACACACTTGGAAGACATGGAGAAAACATGGCAAACAAGCGATGGAGTGTTCCTATTTCTAGGGTCATCACCATCTCATGAAAATTATAGGCACACACCGATGATCGGGCTTCACCACAACAATCGTTGAAGACACGCTTAAGGGTTGAGTTAGTTACAGAACTGATCCCCGCCTCCGCAGAGGACTTTTTGAAAATGACAGGATGTGCACTCTCCACAAGAAATACACCATCCTCACCTCCACATAGGGCTTAAGATAAAAAGGATATACGCGATATCCTACCTCCGTAGAGGGCTTAAATGATTACAATAGATCTCAAGACAATCTTAGAGTGCAGGAGGGACTCATCGCCACCAGTCTTTAAGACTGCACCTGAGAATAAACACACTTTACTAGCATCTAAATCAAAAAACTTACCTTATATATGACCAACCTTAAGGTGGTTGATATCATGTACCGATATCAACCATGTTAAGGTAGGTAAAAACACACAAGGGAACATGAGCTCTCGCAAAGCCCATGCCCCCCGGAGGTGACATGTACTTTACGATTGCCAAATGTTCCCATAAACACATTCCTGCAAGAAAAGTGTTAGTGTCCATATAATCATGATAAATGTTACATCCCCTTTTTGGATTCAATATTACTATTTACTTTTTCTTAAATAGTACAGTTATGTGGATATGTTTTTAACATCATAGGAATTGATGATGTAGATCGAGAAAGTTAATTTTATGGAATTATGGAATCTACTTGATTATGATCAATTTGATACTATGAATTAAAATGTCTTCCGTTACAAAAATGAAATGATTTGATATAAATGTGCTTTGATCAGAATATTGGTGCTTTGACCACAAAATTGTATGTAAGATTGTCATTGCAGGGATAGATGGATTATGTTTGCCAGGAAGAAAGAAGAAGAGAAAGTATCTTTGAGAAAGAGAGAATAGACTCTGGAATTAACCAAGGGTACTTGCCACTGAAAATGCATATCAGGTAGATAAACCTTGATGCCTGGAATTAAGCCTTGTATTCGGCTAAGTCAATTTTAGTCGAGATATCAATGTCTGAAGTATAGGTCTTTCTCCTTTCGTAAGTTGTCGTTTAGAGTATGGGAAATCAACATTAGTGTCGTAATACTCTAAAAATGTGTCGTCTAATAGGAATGACTGATATATTGATTATATGTAAATATATGTATTTACTTATGGCTGAGTTGTAACTCGCGTCTTGTTGTCGATTGGCGCAAGAGTCAAATTTGTGCGTAAATCGATCTCAAGTCTTGTTCCATGTTTGCGCCCAATTCGTCGTTGTCGTCGTAAAGCGCTTCGAGCGTATGTCGTAAACTCCTTTTGCGAAATTCGACGGATGTTGAATTAGAGACCGAGGTGTGTAATAACTTTGGTCAAATTATAAAGGAATATTCTAAATTACATAAGTAATATTTAAGTAGTCGTTGAGGTATCCCTTTATTCTTGAATGATGTTGGTAATCAAGTCGAAGCTCGAAGAGGGACACATTTAAGTTCTTTTTAAGATGTCTTCCATTTCAAATAAGTCTTTTGCCTTCTAGTTTAAGACCTTGAGTTGTTGTTAGTCTAACCTTTATTTTTATGTTGGCATTCGTTTATTCTCATGATCGGCTTTGAGTAGAGGAACATATCATTCAACTATAGTCTGCCACCCTGCAAGAGTTAGAACCTCACTTTTCGGTGTAGTTGCAAATTATGTGGTAATGAAGCCTTCTGTCTTGTGTAGTGGACGGGTTGTTACGTCTACCAACCACCACATCGCCTTGTGGAGCTCCATTTGGAGAGTGGTCGCATAAGGATAGGAGTCATTTTTGCATGCCGAAAAGGATTCCCTTCTTGATAGGCATGGTCAGGAGTGGAAAGGCCATGATTCATTCGCTGTGGGTAGGGATTAGTAGGAGAGTTTGAGTCAGTTTTGGATAGGGAATTCAGAGGAGAAAGAATAGGTGACTGTGGAAGGAGCTCCGAAGAGAACCGGCTGAGAAAATCGCTAGTGTCTGGACAGTTTGTCAACAAACACTAGAGACTATTGCTAGGTTTTCATTCTCTGTCACTGCACAGACTTGTTTTGAGTCATATCTTTACAAGTTTATGCAATGGATCATTGAATGTAATCAAAAATGCAAAGTGTTAGTTTATAACTGCAATCTGTGTGAAGCTTGTCTTCATTAAAAATGTAAGCACTGTGTAAATCTGCTACCCTGCACTACGCCACATGGAAGGTGCATAAATCATAGTTTTTATATGTTATTGATGTAGGTCAAGATTGTTTGAGAAGCCTATGATTTTTATCTCAAAGGTTGTAGTTAACGAAGGGTGCAATCTGTGTAGAAGTTGGATTTAAAAACGTCTCATAGCCCATACAAGCTGTAATAGCATAACACTTGTCGACAGAGAATAAGATCTCTATCGACAGTCAGCAAAACCGTGACTCTAGAGGATAGTAAGTAACAGAGTGAAAAACTTGTTTTTGACAACCATCGACAGAGGATTGATATTTGTGAGAGGTATAAGACTTAACAAGCAAGTCGATACAATCATCCTCCTTTTCAGAGATAAAACTATTCATTTTGACCATGGCAAAATTGTTTACTAGCTGTGAACAATAACAAGATTCAGATTATATGCTTTAAAGGTAATACATGTGCTATTGAAGTATTTTAACTTTTGTTTTTCCAAGAAAAGTCCTTATTGTTAATCTAATCATTATTATGAAGTTTTTACAAACAAATAATGAGCCTTTTGTCAAGTCTCAAGTATAGACTTTCATGCAATCTAATTTGTTAGAAGAAACGTTATGTTAAGGCTATCCAATGAATAGTTTGAGAAGATTATGCTATGTCAAAGATTTCGACATGTCGAAGTAGTATGTTGTGAGTTTTATCGTAGGGTTTTAAACACTGTATTCTTGAATTGATTCATAGAGAAACCCTTCCTAAACGACAAAGATAAAGTTTGTCGAAGAATCGATAGTCGAAGAAGATCCCTTAGAATGTTCAATTTTAAACTTAGGGACTTCAAATATTTATGTTCTATAAAGTGATTTATAGTAATCTCTTATCGAAAACAACAAAGTTGGGTCTAGTGCCCACTCAAGAATGGATGAAATAAACAAGGGGATAATTTTGAGATTGTTATAACAATGCATAGCGTTATTTGAAACATTGATATGCCAGGGAACCGTTCATTTATCATGAAGACGGAGAGGTTTCCATGAGCTTAGAGAAAAAGTAAACCTAAATGCCATGCTCTAATGCATGATGAAATTCAAACACCTTGAGGTCATCAAGATTGTTATATAGAACTTATAAATAGGAACCTGTAGGATTACGATTAATTCGAGTCGAGTGGGGTGGGTGAACTTAATTCATGCGTTGATACAACGCTAATTAAATTCAAATCCTTTGGCCAAGGTAATGCATGATCCTCAAATGCATTGAATGTTCACTGCGACTGGATGGCGTAGCTTGTGGAGTGGTCATGCATGAGTAGAGGGTATTTAGGGGATTGCATGATAAAAAGTCACGTAGGTCACAACACCAGAGCTCAGATGGCAAACACCATTGGTTATCCTAAGTCTATCCTCTTGAGTAGGGTAGGGCCACTTCTGGTTAGGAAGGAGTGTGGGAGATCGACGGTCTGTGGTTGGAGGTTAAGCTCCTTGAAGATACTTTCTCTTCTTAATTCTTGAGGAATGCCGAGACTTGAATTTGGATGGTTGACAATCGAGATGCAGTGACATTGGTAAGTTCCTATTTTGGATTTGATTTAAGTAATTTATAACAACATATTAATTAAATGTTTTGGTTGATTATTTCCTTTTGCTTTACGATTATGTAATCATGCTTACTGTTAAGTCGATGGATGAATTACTTGTTTATAGTAATTACTTTTCCGTTTTATAATTTCAAAAAAAATAATTTATAACCTTTGGTTAAAACTTAGTTTTTAGGGTAAATTCAGATTTGGGTGTTACATATGATATCAGAGCTAACCAGGTTCAGCACTAGGGCTGATGAGTCCACTAACCTGATTAGGAATCAACATTATGCGGGCAGGTAATGATTTGATTTACTGTGCCAGGATGGTACGTATCAAGAAAACTGCAAGGAAGTCCTTTGCGGGCAAGGAACGTTATCTGCAAGCTAAGTAGAAACGACTTGCGATGATCAAGACTATTGAGAAAACGAACAATGAAAATGACATTTGACTAGATGATGTGGAAACTTTTGCCAATGCTCTGTCATGACTTAAACGAATGAAAAGAGAACTCCTAGAGACAGCTAGGACGGCAGCTCGAATCATGGTCAATTGCTGCCCTATTATTGTACCTAATAGTGTACCTGTTAGTGTACCGGTTAGTCTACCTGTTAGTGTACCAATGATCACTAGGGATCCCCGTATAGCACCTAGAGCTGAAATCATTGTACTATCAACTGATAGCGAGTCTGAGGGTTATACACCTCGTGATTATGTGTCGGACAATGAATCTGAAGGTTACACCCCACTTGTAAATATTGAGTGAAACATGAGATATGTCTATCTTTAAAGAATGTATTTACAGTTTTTCAAAGTATAATAAAGACAAATTTTGGTTTGAGAATAATTATGGTTATGAGCAATTGATATGCTTTGATAATATACAAAAGATAAATCATAGAACTAATTAGTATTTGCTTAATCAGGTGAGAAAACAAACAATCATGGATCAATCAGAGTTTAATGAGGGGGAAGATCGGGAAGGTCACAACTCTCAGGAAAACTCCACCAATAAATTGGATAGAATTCTTAATATGCTCACTGAAACTAAGGAAAGGTTGGGCAAATTGGAAAAGAAAGTGAATGAAACTAGGAATATGGAGGGTGAAAATGAGTATTCAAATAATGTAAGTAAAAGTAAACAACGGGATCATGGCACGTCAAGTGAAAACCAAGATGATAGTGAAACCCAGAAGAAGACAAAAGACAAACTTACACTGGAACTATCTAAGGATATGAAAAAGGTTATCCCTCCCAAATTTGATGGAACAAAAATTGGTGATGCAGCAGAAGCATGGTTAATAGAAATGGAGAAATACTTTGAGATCAGAAACTACTCTGAGATTACAAAGGCAGTATGGGGAGCATATCAGTTATCTGGAGAAGCATCCACTTGGTGGATGAACAAGAAAATGGAACTGGAATTAAGTCCCTTGAAGGTGACATGGAATGAGTTTGTGGAGCTTTTTTGAAAGAGGTGGTTACACAACTATATTTTGATCAAAAGTTAACAGATTTCCAAAACCTCAGGCAAGGTGATTTGTTTGTGGTTGAATATGCAGAAAAAATTACTAGACTATTGAAGTATGTTCCTCAATACCAAAAGGATGAAAGATTTCGGATAAGAAAATTTATCATGGGACTCAACCCTCAAATTGGCAGTGAGGTGGAGGTGCATGGTCCAAACACAATGGACCAGGTGTATGAGAAAGCCATTAAGTAGGAACAGAAGATCAAATCTATTTCTGCTTACTGTGAAAAGAAACGTAAGAGATTTGATAAGAACTACAATGATCAGACATATAAAAGGAAGAATGAAAAAAGATATGGAAACAAGAGGTTTGATAAAGGAAATCAGAAAAACAAAGGGGGATTTGGTAATGAGCGTAGAAATGAAGACTATAAGAAAAATGACAATTTTAAGAAGAATGAGGATGCTATGAGTAGACCATCCAAGAAGAGAGGACCAATTGGAGGATGTTTTTCTTGTGGTGGAGATCATTATGCTAACCATTGTCCTAATAAAAAGCAGAATGGGTAGCCTAGGAATATGGTACTTCCTTCGCAGCAGGAAGCGTTTCAATAAAGGATTCATGCCGCCCTTGACAATTGACAAGATGATTATCAGATTACCCCTATTGAGATGACAGGTACATTATTTGGAGGTCCTGTTTCTATTCTGTTTGATACGGGTGCAACAGAAAATTTTGTGTCATCTAGAGTCTTAAGTAAATTTCCTAGAAGAGTTGGTTTTATGTCAAAGTTGAGTATGCAAATCACTCAAAGGCTTAGGTAGAGCAATGTTTGTTTGAAGCTAAGATTGATATTTCAAACTTCTCCATTGAGGTAAATTTATACATAGCACCTTTAGGGTCCTACGATGTCATCTTAGGAATGAACTGGTTGTGGAGACATAGGGCCAAGGTAGATTGTTTTCATAAAACAATTGAGTGTCTGGATGATAAAGGAAATACAGTAAATTTTCAAGGTATTCAAAGGGAAATAAGGATCAGATCTATTTCTTCAAAACAATTAAAATGGGCTAGATGTAAGGGATGTCAACTTTTTGCAATCAAAATGGATCTAGTCGAGGAAGCCTTAGAGAAGCAAACATTTGAGGAAAAATATCCATATCTTTGCAATTTCAGTGATGTATTTCTTCAGGAACTGCTGGGTTTGCCTCCAAAAAAAACCCTTGATTTTGCCATAGAAATTAAAACTAGGATCTGAGCCAGTGTCTAAAGCTCCATATCGAATGACCACCACTGAACTTATGGAATTGAAGGCTTAATTGCAGGAGCTATTGTCTAAAGATCTAATTAGGCCAAGTGTATCACCATGGGGAGCCCCGATTATATTCGTCAAGAAGAAAGACGGAACCCTTAGACTGTGTATAGATTATTGGATGCTTAATAAGACAACAATAAAGAATAAGTATCCACTGCCACGTATTGATGATTTATTTGACCAAATGTGTGGTGCATCAGTCTTTTCTAAGATAGATTTGAGATCTGGATATCATCAACTAAGGTTGAAAGATGAAGATATTTACAAGACTGCATTTAGAACAAGATATGGTCATTATGAGTTTACTGTGTTGCCATTTGGATTAACCAATGCACCTGCTGCTTTCATGAATCTCATGAATAGTGTTTTCAGAGATTGTCTTGATAAATTTGTCCTAGTTTTCATAGATGATATTCTGATATATTCCAAAAATGAAGAGGAGCATAGACAACATCTTCAAATTGTTTTGCAACGATTAAGAGAACACAAATTGTATGCGAAACTCTAGAAATGCACTTTCTTTCAGAAAGAAGTGCAGTATTTGGGACATATAATATCAGCTGAAGGGATATCAGTTGACCCAGCCAAAATTAAGGCTATTATGGAATGGCCTATACCTTCCAATGTTTCAGAGGTATGAAGTTTTATGGGATTGGCTGGATATTACAGAAAATTTGTTTTAAATTTTTCAAGTATTGCTAGTCCAATTACTTCATTGCAGAGAAAAGGAAAATGGTTTGTTTGGACTGAAGAATGTCAAAAGGCTTTTAATTTGTTAAAGGAAAATTTAACAACTGCACTAATCTTGAAAGTCCCTAATCCTGAAGGACAATTTGAGGTTATTACTGATGCCTCGAGAGAAGGGTTAGGAGGTGTGCTTATGCAAGATGGGCGTGTAGTAGCCTATGAGTCGAGAAAGTTGAAAAACTATGAGTAGAATTACGCTCCTCATGACTTAGAACTGGCAGCAGTGATTCACGCCCTTCAGATGTGGTGACATTATTTGTTGGGAAAGACATTTATACTAAAATCTGATAATCAAAGTCTTTGCTACATATTTACACAACCTCATCTCAATGCAAGACAAAGGAGATGGTTAGAATTAATATCAGATTATGACTTTGAGATTTCTTATATCAAAGGTAAAGAAAACTGAGTAGCTGATGCTTTAAGCAGAAGAAGACGCATAGCTTCTATAATCTCTATTCATGCTAATTTTAAAGATTTAGTATTGCAAAGTTTATCTGGAGATGAATATTATGAGTAGGTGAAACAAGCTCTGCAATTAAACCCTAAGGATCCAAGATATGACGGATTCTGTTTTGAAACAGATGGATTGATGAGATTTAAGGGAAGAATCTATGTTCCTAATTCTGTAGAACTTAGAAACCTTGTTTGGAAGGAAGTTCATTGTGCACCTTATTCCGGACACCCAGGAGTAACAAAACTTTTAGCTGATGTCAAGCTGCTATATTTCTGGAAAGGAATGAAAAGTGACGCTGCAAGGTTTGTAGCAAGTTGTTTGGAGTGTTAGAGAGTGAAGGCAGAACACCAACATCCTGCTGGATTGTTATACCTGCATGATATTCCAGAATGGAAATGGCAGGTTGTTAGTATGGATTTTGTTCAGGGGTTACCAATGTCTAAGAATAGGCATGATGCAATTTTGGTTGTTGTAGATAAACTAACCAAGGTAGCACATTTCATACTAGGAAATTTGACAGATGGAGCTCATATTTTGGCTCAGAAATTTGTGCAAGAAATATTCAGATTGCATGGAGTACCTAAAAAGATTATATCTGATAGAGATGCTTGGATAACCTCTCGGTTTTGGCAAACTTTGTTTTCTGCATTAGGGACTAAACTCAATGTGAGCACTGCTTATCATCCTGAAACTGATGGACAAACATAAAGGGTTAATCAGGTCTTAGAAGATCTTTTAAGAATGTATTGCATGGATCAGCAATACAGATGGGAGGAATATTTACCTCTTGTTGAATTTGCCTATAACAATTCCTATCATTCTGCCATTAAGATGGCACCATTTGAAGCATTATATGGAAGGAAATGCAGAACTCCTATAAGCTGGGATAAGCTAGAAGATAGGATAAGCATTGGACCTGAAATGCTTGCGGATATGGAAGAAAAAGTGAAAATGATTAGGAAGAGGTTGGCAGAAGCCAACGACAGGCAAAAATGTTATGCAGATCGCAAACGGGTGCCTAGACATTTCTCTGTTGGTGAGAAAGTTCTTTTGCGAGTGAAACCCCATAAAAGATCAATCAAATTTGGTAAATCATCAAAGTTGGCTCCTCGATATGTTAGACCTTTTGAAGTTCTTGAGATTATCAATCTAGTGGCCTACAAAGTTGCTCTACCTCTAGTCTTGTCCAAAATGCATAATGTCTTTCATGTTTCATACCTAAAGAAATATTTTGTAGGTAATGACCACATTCTTAAATGGATTTCTTTACAGATACAAGAGCCAGGAGTGGTTGTGATCGAGCCACTCAAGGTGCTCGAAATGCGTCAACTTCGTTTATGTAATCGAGAGATTTTGCAATGCAAAATTCAGTGGGACCAATATGGCGAGGATAGAGCCACTTGGGAAGACTATAAAGACATATACCAAAGATTTACTAATCTTTTCAAAAACATTAATGTTAAACTATAAAAGTTTGTTTTATGTTCAAATTTTGCTTGGTAAACTCAATCATCGGGGACGATGATTCTTTAGGGGAAAGATATGTTACATCCCCTTTTTGGATTCAATATTACTATTTACTTTTTCTTAAATAGTACAGTTATGTGGATATGTTTTTAACATCATAGGAACTGATGATGTAGATAGAGAAAGTTAATTTTATGGAATTATGGAATCTACTTGATTATGATCAATTTGATACTATGAATTAAAATGTCTTCCATTATGAAAATGAAATGATTTGATATAAATGTGCTTTGATTAGAATATTGGTGCTTTGACCACAAAATTGTATGTAAGATTGTCATTGCAGGGATAGATGGATTATGTTCGCTAGGAAGAAAGAAGAAGAGAAAGTATCTTTGAGAAAGAGAGAATAGACTTTGGAATTAACCATGGGTGCTTGCCATTGAAAATGCATATCAGGTAGATAAACCTTGATGCCTGGAATTAAGCCTTGTATTCAGCTAAGTCAATCTTAGTCGAGATATCAACGTCTGAAGTATAGGTCTTTCTCCTTTCGTAAGTCATCGTTTAGAGTATGGGAAATCGACATTAGTGTCATAATACTCTAAAAACGTGTCATCTAATAGGAATGACTGATATATTGATTATATGTAAATATATGTATTTACTTATGGCTGAGTTGTAAGTAGCGTCTTGTTGTCGATTAGCGCAAGAGTCAAATTTGTGCGTAAATCGATCTCAAGTCTTGTTCTGCATTTGCGCCTAATTCGTTGTTGTTGTCGTAAAGCGCTTCGAGCATATGTCGTAAACTCCTTTTGTGAAATTCGACGGATGTTGAATTAGAGACCGAGGTGTGTAATAACTTTGGTCGAATTATAAAGGAATATTCTAAATTACATAAGTAATATTTAAGTAGTCGTTGAGGTATCCCTTTATTCTTGAATGATGTTGGTAATCAAGTCAAAGCTTGAAGAGGGACACATTTAAGTTCTCTTTAAGATGTCTTCCATTTTGAATAAGTCTTTTGCCTTCTAGTTTAAGACCTCGAGTTGTCGTTAGTCTAACCTTTATTTTTATGTTGGCATTCGTTTATTCTCATGATCAGCTTTGAGTAGAGGAACATATCATTCAACTATACTCTGCCACCCTACAAGAGTTAGAACCTCACTTTTCGGTGTAGTTGCAAATTATGTGGTAATGAAGCCTTCTTTCTTGTGTAGTGGATGGGTTGTTACGTCTACCAACCACCACATCACCTTGTGGAGCTCCATTTGGAGAGTGGTCGCATAAGGATAGGAGTCATTTTTGCATGCCGAAAAGGATTCCCTTCTTGATAGGCATGGTCGAGAGTGGAGAGGCCGTGATTCCTTCGCCGTGAGCAGGGATTAGTAGGAGAGTTTGAGTTAGTTTTGGATAGGGAATTTAGAGGAGAAAGAATAGGTGACTGTGGAAGGAGCTGCAAAGAGAACCGACTGAGAAAATCGCTAGTGTCTGGACAGTTTGTCAACAAACACTAGAGACTATCACCAGGTTTTCATTCTCTATCACTGCGCAAACTTGT
Organism: Cunninghamia lanceolata; assembly: GCA_027924645.1. Lineage (NCBI taxonomy): Eukaryota > Viridiplantae > Streptophyta > Pinopsida > Cupressales > Cupressaceae > Cunninghamia > Cunninghamia lanceolata. The sequence goes on from BSBN01000582.1 coordinate 24,635,927, forward strand.
TTTCTTGTTTTGAGTCATATCTTTACAAGTTTATGTGATGGATCATTGAATGTAATTGAAAATGCAAAGTGTTAGTTTATAATAGCAATCTGTGTGAAGCTTGTCTTCATTAAAAACGTAAGCACTGTGTAAATCTGCTACCCTGCACTGCGCCACACGGAAGGTGCATAAATCATAGTTTTTATATGTTATTGACGTAGGTCGACATTGTTTGAGAAGCCTATGGTTTTGCTCTCAAAGGTTGTAGTTAACGAAGGGTGTAATCTGTGTAGAAGTTGGATTTAAAAACGTCTCACAACCCATACAAGCTTGTAACAACATAACACTTGTCGATAGAGAATAAGATCTCTATCAACAATCAGCAAAACTGTGACTCTAGAGGACAGTAAGTAACAGAGTGAAAAACTTGTTTTTGACAACCATCGACGGAGGATTGATATTTGTGAGAGGTATAAGACTTAACAAGCAAGTCGATACAATCATCCTCCTTTTCAGAGATAAAACTATTTGTTTTGACCATGGCAAAATTGTTTACTAGTTGTGAACAATAACAAGATTTAGATTATATGCTTTGAAGGTAATACATGTGCTATTGAAGTATTTTAACTTTTGTTTTTCCAAGAAAAGTTCTTATTGTTAATCCAATCATTATTATGAAGTTTTTACAAACAAATAATGAGCCTTTTGTCAAGTCTCAAGTATAGACTTTCATGCAATCTAATTTGTTAGAAGAAACGTTATGTTAAGGCTATCCAATGAATAGCTCGACAAGATTATGCTATGTCAAAGATTTTGACACGTCGAAGTAGTATGTTGTGAGTTTTATCATAGGGTTTTGAACACTGTATTCTTGAATTGACTCATAGAGAAACCCTTCCTAAACAACAAAGATAAAGTTTGTCGAAGAATCGATAGTCGAAGAAGATCCCTTAGAATGTTCAATTTTAAACGTGGGGACTTCGAATATTTATGTTCTATAAAGTGATTTATAGTAATCTCTTATCGAAAACAACAAAGTTGGGTCTAGTGCCCACTCAAGAATGGATGAAATAAACAAGGGGATAATTTTGAGATTGTTATAACAACACAGCATTATTTGAAACATTGATATGCCAGGGAACCGTTCATTTATCATGAAGACGGAGAGGTTTCCATGAGCTTAGAGAAAGAGTAAACCTAAATGCCATGCTCTAATGCATGATGAAATTCAAACACCTTGAGGTCATCAAGATTGTTATATAGAACTTATAAATAGGAAACTGTAGGATTGCGATTAATTCGAGTCGAGTTGGGTGGGTGAACTTAATTCATGCATTGATACAACACTAATTAAATTCAAATCCTTTGTCCAAGGTAATGCATGATCCTCAAATGCATTGAATGTTCACTGTGACTGGATGGCATAGCTTGTGGAGTGGTCATGCATGACTAGAGGGTATCTAGAGGATTGCATGGTAACAAGTCACGTAGGTCACAACACCAGAGCTCAGATGGCAAACACCATTGGTTATCCTAAGTCTATCCTCTTGAGTAGGGTAGGGCCACTTCCGATTAGGAAGGAGTGCGAGAGACCGACGGTCTGTGGTTGGAGGTTAAGATCCTTGAAGATACTTTCTCTTCTTAATTCTTGAGGAATGCCAAGACTTGAATTTGGATGGTCGACAATCGAGATGCAGTGACATTGGTAAGTTCCTATTTTGGATTTGATTTAAGTAATTTATAACAACATATTAATTAAATGTTTTGGTTGATTATTTCCTTTTGCTTTACGATTATGTAATCATGCTTATTGTTAAGTCAATGGATGAATTACTTGTTTATAGTAATTACTTTTCTGTTTTATAATTTCAATTTTTTTTATCACCTTTGGTTAAAACTTAGTTTTTAGGGTAAATTCAGATTTGGGTGTTACAATAAATAACAATGCATATGATCATTCACATAGAGAGTCAAGGTTATAATACGGATTTGGAGACCGAGTATAACCGTGGGGCTATAGTACAAAAATCTCAAAATTGAGTGTAACCAAGGCGAGATTCAAAGATAAACAAAGTGCACGCAGTAGCAATATTGTTATGGTTTGTCAGTACGATAAGACACCATCAAGATCACATGGAGTGATTCTACTAGCCAAGCGTCGAATAATATATATCAACCCCATTGTCATGTGCGGACTTGGTCCATTTTTTGATTTCTCATTGAAGGGACACTAGGTCCGTATCAGTATAATTTGTTTTTGTCATCCACCCACTAGATAGAAGCACTAGAGGAAGGTAAAAAATAAATCAAGAGAGGAGAGACAAGTGCCTTAGGGACAGTCACGTAAGAGGGTGCCCCCAAGTCACCAATCGCAATGCTATGTCCATAAGACACAACACACAACAGTGAAAAGTAGAGGAGAAGCAATATAGAAGAATGATGATACAAATAGAAGAAGGGTCACAACAGAGGTGGTCTCCTAGTATCCTTGACCTTACAAGAGAATGAAGGGTCATCCCAGGAGGCCTAAACAACACATAACACATCACGGGGGAAACACAACATGAGAGGGGAAATCAAATACACGAGCTGATCATGCTAACTGCATAAGTGACCACTAGTGTTAGAGCACTTACCTGTTAAGAAAAGTTGGTGTAGAATTTGGAACTTGCGAGCATCTTGGAGAGATGCTCTATCAAATTTTGTGTAAATCTTGAGTGGTTCTTATGAGAGTCTTGTTTGTTGTTAGAAAGTCCATGCAATGCAAAACTATGTGTGAAAATGACCTGAAATGCCTGATTTTTTTTCAACTTTTTCAATGCAAATAAGTGAAAGAAAAGGTGTTGTAAGGAAATTAATCAGGGAAAGAAAATAATATGTCTTATATCAGTCCAATAAAGAAATACTATCTTTCACAACACGCTTTTGATGCAAATCTAGAATGATGACAAGTCAAAACCTAGTGAAAATACAAATATGTAATTTTTCACAAGTTTTCAATGCAAAGACCCAATAAAAAGGGTGTTGTAAAGAATTTTAGGAGGTGCAGTGGATTATAATAGTAATATTTGTAACCTAAAGCCATAAAATATATCACAACATGCTTGGAATGCAAATCTAAGTCAAACCCTAGTAAAAATATAGCCAAAATATGCAAATTTTCACCAAATTTCAATGCAAAGTCCCAATAAAAAGGGTGTTGTAAAGAATTTGAGGAGGGGAAGTAGATAATAACCCTAATAATAGCCAATTAGTACAGAAAAATCCTTTACAACACGCCTATGATGCAAATCTAGAGAGACAATAAGGCCAAAATCTAGTGAAAAAGCCTAGGCATGAAATTTTGCAAGCAAATCACTATGATGAAACACTACAGTTAGAAATCAATCCTAATGAGTGTTTTAAAATGGCAGTAAAATCTGAAACAAGATTTTGACTACAAACCCTAGCTAATGCAAAACTAGGTTATATGGAAAAATGCACAATTTCAAGCAATTTTATCAATTTGATCATGAAAATGCAATGTAAATGAATGACGAATTTCTATATCTTAAATCGGATCTGATGATAATGACAAAAATTTATTGAAATAAAATACTAACTAACTCAAATTATTTGAAAATGCAAGCTAAAAATGCCATTTTTTTCACATTTTTCAATTTTTTTGGTAATTTTTCAAATGCAATAAGATGAACAATGAAATGAATGAATGTAAATCTGAAGCACAACACTCAGCAAGGTGCCAAAAAGTCCAAAAACATGGGTTCACCAAAATGTTTGGTGTGAAAAATGTTTAGGTGTTTGAGATGTTTGAAGAGGGTTTATGTTGATCCTCCTTTCACCACTAAACATTCAAGGACATTCAATCAAGTAGAAAGTCTACTACAGATCTCTTGTCACTTGGAACATAGGGGAAGATTGAAATTATGTGATTTTGTTGTTTAATTAAGCCCAATTATGCTAAAAACCCTAATTTCATGAAATCGTAAATAAACAGACAAATTACAGAAAATGATCGCACACAGAGATATCAAATGACAATAAAATGCGTACCAGATTTGATGTTCAGAATATGGAAAAGTCAGGGACTAATGAGCAGGTGCCCTAGTCTAGTGCCACAGTTTTTGTTGAGATCTGGGAATCTTGTCTATAACCTATTCCTATAGTTCCAGATATTTTTCTGTTGCGAGATCCAGAGGACTGATGAGTGGGTGCCCGAGTCCAGGTCCCTGTTTTCTTCTCTGATCTACAATTATGACAGTCTACACTACTCTCTTGCGACTCCACTTCTACTTTTGCGATCTGTAACCTGCAATCACAAAAAACTGGGTTGGGGGTCGTGGTGTTTAGAGGCTTACCTTAGTCAAGCCCTAGAGAGACATTCAAGTCTTCTGAACATCATTGTTAGATAAAGAGTGCATATCCCTATGGGATAGAGGTAAAATCCAAATGATAAATGATAGAAAACACAATTGATATCACCTTGTAGTGCAGATCTCATGGAAGGAAGATGCTCTTCATGCCATGAGGAGATGGATGCCAAATCTACAAATACAAACACAAGAACAACACAAATTCTACTATGTAACACAATGAATGCCTTTGAATCACTTTCACACAAGCCACAAGTTTGCAATATCCATCTAGTTTACAAATGATAACCTAATCATGCTTATATATGCAACTACAAACATTTCCGCTAATAATTTCATAATTCAAACTTACCATGTCAGCATAGGACCTAAATAACGGTCATAAACCAACACTTTGAAATAGGTCTTGACCTAAAATAGGGCAAGACTAGGGCACGAGCACCCAAGTCCTCCCCCCTATTTCAGGCAAGATTTATGTTAAGTGCATCCCCTGAGTCCCAATTGCCATGAAACTTCAGGGTTTTCTCATCGGGAGTCATCAAAATCATGCAAGATGCTTTAAATGCATTCTAAAGGACCCAGGAGTTAAACCTTAAGAGGAAAAAGCCCCTAAGGTTACTTTTTCTAACATAATAATTGTGTTGAAAATTTGAGAGTCAATCCACATTTCTCCATCATATTTGGGTGAAGCTAAGGAGCTTGGGTGCATCTCCTTCTACCTTGATGAGGAAGTTGTAGTTGTTATTAATTCATCATCATTTAATTATCAATCCAAAGGTGTTTGGAGCAATTTGTGATAAGAATCTTAGTGTTGGGGATTTGGAGTGGAATTTGAATCTTATGAATGGATGGTTTTGGGTGTATTGCTTAAGGCCCAATCTACTTAGCTTGTAGGAATAAACACACATGCGGGAAATAAAAACTATTTTAATTGCTTTTAAAGGAAACACACATGCGGAAATAGAAATTACGCTAATTGTTTGGAAAGAATCACACATGCTTTAAAGGAAACTATTCTATTTTGCTGAAATGAAACTCAAAGGTAACTACATCAATTGTCAAACTTCAACAATGAAATACTATGAATACAACAGTGTTGTTTGAATAACAAGTCTATTTTTAGTATTTTCAGAATTTAAAGGACAAACCTACAGGTGACAATATCTAAACAGTTATATAGAAAAGGAAGACACAACATAAGATTAACATGTAGAGATGACGATGATGAACATAAAGACACAACAAAACAACATAGAAATAGAATACCAAGAGATCTCCTTCAAGTTGGGGAAGTGGGCCCTACTTTCCTAGCTCGAGATGATCCTCCTAAACTCAAGCTATCTTTAGAAGAAATTCCCCTTCACTTGCATTCAAAATAGTCCCAAAGTGGGCATGGATAGACGAGCGAAAGCAAGAAGTTTACCTCCAGCTAAAAAGTAATACAATTTGACTAAAAATTGGAACTAACTAAGAGAGACTAACTAGCTCCTATTTATACACTTGAGCATTTATTGAAAGAAATAACTATACAAAATCCTAACTGCAGCGAACTGAGATTAAACCAATTACTTTATTTAATACATCAATAGTTCCTTCTGTGATTTACTTCAGATCAGAAATTTGTATCAAATTAATCATCAGTAGGCTGAATAATTTCCTAGAATGGCACATGCATTGATGGAAAGTTACTTCAGTGACATGGAAGATGATTGGTAGCTACCTCAATTGTCACTAAACAAAGTGACATGTGGACTCAAACCTTGGAGTTGGTAATAGGTTACTTTTATTGGGGCATTGGTTGTATTTGCATTGTTAGATTCCAAAGTATCCCTAGGATTGGATTTAGTAGTCACCGACTCAAGGGGAGGATGACTCTCTTGAAGTGGAGTGGCATTTGGAGCTTTCTGGGGTTCAGGTTCTTCACGAGGAAGGGGGCTCTAGAGGCCATAGGGAAGTTCACTACTATATTTCCCATGCAATCACACACTATTTAGTGGAAAATTAGATTTGTTAATGTTTTAGTGTTTTGATGTTTAAATCCACCTTTCCACTTTACATTCAAGGATCGAAGGTTGAGTGGCAATTCACTATCATACCCTAGATCCATGTGAGATGTAGGGAAGCTTGGATTAGGGAATTGAGTTATCAATTTCTCTTCTCTTATGCTCAATTGACCATTAGAACCCTAATTATGCAAATACGACAATAAATTGAAGAATAACGGAAAAAGCTCTTGCAGACAGGAGTAAAATAACAAATTACAAAATACCTATTTTTGGGGTTTCGAGGTGGAATAGTTGAGGACACTAGTGCGGGTGCCCTAGTCCAAGGTACTAGTTTCTGTGCGGGATCTGAACCTCCTTCCGACACTGATCAGACCTGTAACTTCTGTTTCTAGAAACTTGTCTGTGGAGGACACTAGTGTGAGTGCCCAAGTCCTAGAAAAGCTCTAGTGTCCTGCTTCTCTTCAGATCTTGAATCCTTGATGTCTGCCAATCCTTCCTACAACTCCACTTTTCCCAAATGCGACACTTGTAACCTATAATCACAAGACTTTGCGAGGGGGTTGTGGTGTTTAGAGGCTTGCCTCAGTCAAGCCCCAGAGGACACTTAACTCTCTGAACACCATTATTAGATAGAGAGTGCATGCCCTTGTGAGGCAGAGGCAAAAACCAAAGGAATTAATAATGAAAACGCAATATAATGTCACCTTGTAATGAAGATATCATGGGAGGAAGATGCTCTTCATTCCATGATGAATGGATGCTCAAATCTACAAATACAAACACACAAACCACACAAGTCTGCTCTTGCAACACAATGAAAGCCTTGAATCACCTTGAGAACACTTAAACATCACAATTGTCATCTAGTTTACAAATGAATGCCTAAACATGCTTTTATATGCAACTACAAGCACTCCCGCCAAGATTTTTGTAATTCAAACTTACTGTGTTGGCAAAGGACCCAAGTAACAATCATAAACTGACACCTGGAAATTGGGGTTGCCCCAAAATAGGGCAGGACTAGGGCACGGGCGCCCAAGTCCTCCCCCTATTTTGGGTAGGGTACAGCTCAAGGGGTCCTCCTAGGTCCCATTTGTCATGTTACCTAGGGCTCATTCCATCAGGATGCCAAATTATGAACTAAGATGTCCTAAATGCATGCAAAAGACCCAAGAGCTAAACCTTATGAGGGAAAAGCCCCCAAGGGGACATTTTGTGACGTTACATTTAGCCCCCACTTTAATGTATGTATAAATGCAAGGCCCATACATGCATTAAAGTAAGGTCACAAACACAACAAACACACCAAGCACGGAGAAGACATGCCAATCACATAGAAAATAGTAACAGGCACACAAAACATCGAGAAGATAGTTACAGTCATGTAGAACACGGAGAAGACAGTCAATGCATAGAAGACACATTAATGCAAAGAAGACAAGCATGATTTTTTTTCTTCATATATATGAAATGCAGATGCAAGTACGGGAAAGTAAACAAACCTCCCATAATATAGGATGCACTACCCTAAGGCACAGGTCTTTGTATATATGGGGCAACACACACGCAAGACATGCAAAACCTCCCAAAATTTAGAAAACACTACCCGAAGGCACTGATCTTTAGTCTGCATATGGGGCAACAAACACGCCACACAAACAAGCACGCCAAAACATACACACTTGAAGACATAGAGAAAACACGCCAGACAAGCGATGGAGTGTACCTATTTCTAGGTCCAACACCATCTCAGGCACATTATAGGCACACATCGATGATTGGGCTTCGCCACAAAAATTACTGAAGACAAGCTTAAGGGTTGAGTTAGTCACAGAACCGCTCCCCACCTCTGTAGAGGTCTTTTGAAAATGATAGGATGATGTAATCTACTCTGAGAAATACACCATCCCCACCTCCATAGAGGGCTTAGGATAAAAAGGATATACATGATATCCTACCTCCACAGAGGGCTTACATGATTGATTGATTGGTTGCAAACAAAATCAGGATGCATGATGCACTCATCGCATAGGTCTTTGCATCTGAGGTCAAACACATTGCCAACATCTATAATAGACAGCTTACCTTATATATGCCCCTACCTTAAGGTGGTTGATATCAGTTATTGATATCAAGCATGTTAAGGTAGGAATAAAACACACAAGGGAACACCAACTTTTGCAAAGCCCATGCCCCCCAGAGGTGACATGTACTTTACGATCACCAAATGTTCCCACAAACACATCCCTACAATAAACATGTTAGTGTCTACAACATCATGATAAACAACAACATCAATGCATATGATTAACCACCGAAAGAGCCAAGGTTATACCATGAATTCGGAGTTCGAGGATAACCGTAGGGCTATATCACAAAGCTCTCTGAATCGAGTACCACCAAGGCTAGATTCAAAGACAAACAAAGGTGCACAGAGCAACAATATTGTTAAGGTTTGTAAATGCGATAGAAACATCATAAAATTCACTACGCGGGAAGCATGAGTGCTTCCACTAGCCAAGCATTGGATAAGATATACAACCCCATCGTCATATTAGGAACTAAGTCCATTTTTTGATTGCTCTTGAAAGGGACACTAGGTCCGCATCAGTATAAATGTTTGTCGTCATCTGCCTGCTAGGTGGAAACACTAGAGGAAGGAAAACAATAAATAAGAGAGGAGAAACAAGTGTCTTAGGGACAATCATGTGGGAGGGTGCCCCCAATGTCACCAACCGTGACACTATTTCCGTAAGACACAACACACAACAATGAAACCAGAGAGAGAGAATATAGAAGAATGATGATATAAATAGACGAAGGTCACAACAGAGGTGGTCTCCTGGTATCACGGACCTAATGGGAGAATCCGAGGTCATCCCAAGAGGCCTAAACAATATATAACACATCACGGGGGAAGCACATCATGAGAGAAATAAAGGGTTAGAGATACTTACCTGTAGGGTCCCTGCTGGGCTAGAGGCTGTCTCTAAGTAAATCATCGTTGTCACCTTCCCAATCCCTAGTGTTGGAGGAAAGTGGGACGTAAGGTATCATAGCTAAATTCATGTCTTGTTCATCATGTTGTTCATCGTTAGGATCATTATTGTTTGGTTGAATGTTAGGATTGATGTTTTCTTGTTGAGAGGCAAGGTTTATAGCATAAGCTTGTCTTCTTTTTCTTCTTTCTCTTGCTTTTCTATTTCATTTTATTTTACCACTTATCTCTTGTAAGATAGGGCTATCCTCTTTCATAGGCTTGTGCAATTTAGAAGATGAAGCACCGGGGTTAAACTCCATTTGTCGCGGTGGAACATTTTGTTGTTGACAATGACCTCTTGATCCTTGTAAGGATTTCAGGGGAGGAACCTCAACATAAGGACCTTGTCCTTTTGGTCTAAAGTTCTCTTCACATGCAGGTTGTTTATCTTTTGTCGTTTCTTGTATAGAAGGGCTAGGTGCTAGATGTAAAAGTTTTTCTTTGTAGTTTCTATAGCTCAAAAATGTAAAGTCTATTCATAGCTCCAGTTTGTTGTTGGTTTTTTTGCAAAAGTAATCCAATGTAAAATGTTGTTGTGTGCTTGAAGGCTTGTATGTATTTCGATGAATGACATGCACTTGTCCGTTCAAAGGAAACTTTACACATTTATAGATAGTTGAAGGGAAACTTTCATAGATTTTAACCAAGGGATTCCAAGCTTGATTTCAAAGGTATCAGAAGCAGGGGTAACATCAAACCATTGTTCAACATGTTTCTCAAATACAGTTACCAACAATGATATCTTACCCAAAGGCTTGATAAGGGTTCCCCTATGTGTCTTAATCATCATGTTCGAGGGGTCATAAGAACCTTGCATTACTTGATGTGAAAAGAGGAACTTCTTAGTGGCAACATTAGTCATGCAATTAGGATCAATAAGAGTTCCATCCACAAGGTTTCCCATTATTTTCACAGTGATGTAAAGAGGTCCATCGGAGTCTCCAATTGTTCTATCATGAGGTGCAAAGACAATTTCAGGTTCAGGTGCTTTTCTTTTCATGTAAGGTCTAGGAGGGAACCTATTATTATTGTTGTGATTAGAGGCCGTGTTTTTATGCTCAAATCAAATTTGAAAGCTTTTCCAAAAGTATGTCAAAGATAAGTGCAAAGCGATATACGCCAAAATAGCCTTGAATGCTTGATTTTTGTACTCTTTTCAATGCAAACGAATGGAACAAGAAATGTTGTAAGGATTTTGGTTAATGGAAGAAAATTATATGTTTGATATCAGTCCAAAACATCAATAAGATCACTCTCAACACACTCTTGATGCAAATCCAAGATAATGCCAAGTCAAATTATAGTGAAAATATGTCAAAATAGGCATTTTTTTTTCACCAAAACTCAACGCAATAGAGCATAAAAAAGGGTGTTGTGAGGAAAATGATGATGGAAAGAAAATAATATCAGTAATAATAGCCACTTGGTGCTAAAATACCCAACACAACACGATTTTAGTGCCACTTAAGGTAAAACCCTAGCAAAAATATAGCAAAAATAGGCTATTTTTCATGATTTTTCAATTCCAAGACCTAGCAAAAGGGGTGTTGTAAGGATTTTTAGGAGGCATAGAAAATAATATCATTGATATTAGTCACCTCAATCCATAAAATTTATCACAACATGCTTGGAGTGCAAACTAGGTCAAACCCTAGGGCAAAAATAGCCAAAATGTGTAATTTTTCACAGAATTTTCATTACAAGAGCCTGATAAAAGGGTGTTGTGAAGATTTTTAGGACGGGTAGAAAATGATTACCCTGATAACAGAAAAGTAATGCAAAAATTCTTTTCACAACACGCCTATGGTGCAAGTTTATAGAGTCGATAAGGCCAAATTTAGTGAAAATCGTTGTTTTTGAAGCCCTAGGTTTGAGATCTTGGGACAAAATGCTATGTGAATGTTTTGAAGTCTAATTTATGATGGAAATGAATTCCTCTCAAATCTAAAAATAATTTTCAAGCTCTAATTTGCAAAATGCCAATGCAAATCTAATGAAAATGCATGAAAATTGCTAGTTTTTGTTGAAATTTTCTATGCAAAAATGCAAATATTTTAAATCTAAATGCAAATTTACACTAAAATGCAAGACTAAAGACAAATGCAATTTTGAATGAGCCTCTAAAATCAGTACAAAAATATGAAAGAAGATTTGGCCTACTAACCCTAGATTTTGGAAATTACTAGGTTTAATGAAAATTGTCAAAATTTCTACAAAAGCCTAGCAAATTAATGATGAAAATGCAATGCAAATTTCTAAATTTTTGTGTTTTTCTATAGTTTATATCATATCTGATGCAAAAATCATGAATTAGGAAAATTTAGAAAGAATTGATGCAATTTAGTAAGCCAAACAATGCAATTTTTTTTGAAATTTTCTCAATGTAATAAAATGAAAGACTATATGAATGAATGAAATCAATCCAAATCTGAAGACACACACTCAGAAAGTTGCAATTTAAGTCTAAAAACACGGGTTCACCAAAAATGTTTAGTGGAAAATTGGATTTGGTAATGTTTTAGTGTTTTGATGTTTAAATCCACCTTTCCACTTGAATGTTATTGGTGATTCTAATGTGCTTGTGGAGGTCTCTGGATCATGTAGCTACTATGTTGGAGGTCCGCATTAAAGTTTGAGCTTGTTGATTGAAAATTTCCTCTTGAGGTTAATGTTTCCGACCGGATGTTCCTAGCCTATTGCGGATGCCTTAAACACATTTCTATGAAGTGTGGAGTGGTTGTAGAAGAAGATTCAAATCTCAATTGTATTTGGCCGACAGTGTGATGATCCGTGTCAAGTTTAGCTGACCTTGTTGATCATTCCAAGGTTGATGAAGTATATAAATACTTGTTGAAGAAGTACCGAAATCATCCTTGTGCAAAAATAGATAAAATCTGAAGGAAGGATCAGGAGCAGAGCAAAGAAGGAAAGGAGCAAGAGCAGTGTAAAGTGTGAAAAAGAGTCTGAGGCAAAGCGCAAGTTGTTGAGCATTCATTGAAACTGAATCAGGCATGAAATATATGCTAATTCTCAATTAATTCTTTCTAAATAAATTTTGTAGGCAGTGAGCCTCTCCTTTTGAGCAGTGACCTCTGGGCAGTGCACCCAAAGGCATGTGCCTTCTATTTTTCTAAAGTACTTTTAACAGGGTACACATTTTGTGGGTTAACCCCCACCGTGGTTCTTCCCTTAACCGGGTTTCCACGTCAAAATCTTGGTGTCAAATGTGTTGATTATGTTATTGCTCTTATGTTGTTGATTCATGTTTAATTGCTTGCATTACTAATCTGATAGTAAGATAATAAAGAAGGTTAAAGGCATAAAAAGTTATTAAGGGACAACTGATTCACGCCCCTCTCAGTTGTCTAGTTCCAACATGTTAATCAAGGGAGCTCAATTATGCATCCCTAGATGCTCTATGAGGACAAATCACATAAGGGAAAAGCACTATGGAAGTCTTGGAGGACACTTTGGCATAGACAAAACACTTGATTAGGTAAGAAGGTTTTACTTTTGGCCTAAGATGCATGCTGATATCAAAAAATTTGTTGAGTCTTGTGGAGTTTGTCAAAGAGCCAAGGGGTCTAGTTCCAATGTAGGCTTATATTAGCCTCTTCCGATTCCCAGCAGACCTTGGGAGAGTCTTAGCATGGATTTTGTGTTAGGCCTACCCAAAACTTAGAGGGGAGCTGATAGTGTTTTTGTAGTTGTGGACAAATTTAGCAAGATGGCACACTTTATTCCTTAAAAGTACACAAGTGATGCATCTAACATTGCAAGTCTATTCTTTAAAGAGATAGTCAAAATACATGGACTACCCCTCACCATTGTCTCAGATAGAGATTCAAAGTTTATAGGCCACTTATGGAGAACCTTATGGAGAAAACTTAGAACAAACTTGACTTTCAGCTCTGCCTATCACCCACAAACTGATGGACAGACTGAAGTAGTGAATAGATCATTAGGGAATCTCCTTAGATGTCTTACAAAAGAACATGGACAACAATGGGATCTTGTTATCCCACAAGTAGAGTATGCTTACAATGACTCAATTAATAGGAGCATAGGTAAGAGCCCTTTTGAGGTAGTGTATGGATTGAACCCAAGAGGTATCTTTGAGTTAAGAGATTTGAGAGGAGTAGAGAAGAGAAGTGCTAAAGGAGAGGAGTTTGCTATGGCCATGATAGACATCCATGATCAAGTTAGAGAGAAACTCAAGAAGAGTGTGGAAACTTACAAGAAGCATGCAGACTTGAAGAGGAGGAATGTTCAATTCAAAGTTGGAGATCTAGTACTTGCACATCTCAGAAAAGAGAGGTTACCTAAGGGAAAATACACTAAGTTGTTGATGAAGAAGATTGGGCCATGCAAGGTGGTCCACAAGTTTGGTGAAAATGCATATGAGATAGAACTCCCTCCTGGAGTTGCTATCTCACCCATCTTTAATATTGCTGACTTATATCCTTTCAAGGAGTCTTTGGATGCAGGTATAGATGTTCATGAAGGTGTGGATGTTGATTGGATCAAGGATCTTCCTCCTGCTGCACCAGTCAAGCTTGAAGCCATTCTAGACACCAAGGAGGTCAAGAGAACAAGACATAAAGTTTACAATGAATACCTTGTGAAGTGGTAGGGTCTCCCTCATGAGGATGCCACTTGGATGATAGCTAAAGACATTGAAAAACATGGCACTATAGTAACTAGTCTGATTTCAGGAGGTGCCTGAAATCCATTCTCCTTAGGTGTATGGTGCAAGGCACCTAGACTGTTTCCTAGTCAAAATTTTTGAATTTTTGTTTTTGTAGTCTCATAAATGAGAGACTAAGTGGAATTTTGGCTTTTAAATAATGTAATAAATCCCACTATGGGCATGACCATGTAGTGGTGGTTTTTAGAAAGGCATTTTTATTATAGTGGAGTCTAAAATTAGGATAGTCTATTGTGGACAATCAGTCTTTATGTTAAACAATCAGTTTTTTTGCTTTTATTGGTGGCTTTCCCACGATGGGGATATGGAGAACATGGATATTCATTAAAATACTATTGTATGAATGATATTGGAGATCATTCGTGGGAAGAGAAGGCAAAGTATGTAAGTGGGAGGAAGAAAATATAGAATTTTACCCTGTTTGCTGGATTTTTACTGTCTTTTTACTGTTTCTCATGTCCATACACAGTCGTACTACACTGTCAAGGACAAAAACGTTTGGAATCATGTAATAGATGGTGTTACTTTTCATTTGGGTCATATTAGGAAGAATCTCATAGATCTTAAAGCATTTTATAGTTATATTTCTGATTTTGGTTTCCATACCCTAGTTTTGAGGGTTTTTGACAAATTGATGGATTTCTAACCCATTTCACCTGTGTCAAAGCCTAAAATTGAGTGAAATGGGATTAATAAGATTGTATTTACTTATTTGTTATATTGTAGGAGTAGGGGATTGCAAAAGAGCAGTGTTTGAAACCATTAATGCCTAATATCTTCATGTATTGAGCAAAGAAGGCTAGGTAGCATAGGTGGGTATTGGTTTGATAAGAAACCCATGCATACAAATGTCAAAACCTATAAAATTAGTCTATTTGTGATGTGTGGAAGCTTGTAAAAGTGGGTTTTCAGTCTTGGGTGAAATACTCATCATACCTCCTTTGTAAAATAGGGCTAATTGCCCTCTAGAGCAGCAGGGACAGTCATTTCTTTGGGCATATGTTCCAAAACAACATACCTTGCATGTTAGATATGTTATGTAATTCCTTAACAGGTATCTAGAAAACTAATATGTTCATGGGTTTGTTATGTTCTCTGCAAGTTATCTCTCAAAAACCTCATTCTAAGGCCTATAAGCCATTAAGGTTAATTGTGAAGAATGATAGGAAGATTGAGTTACCAAGTTTCTTGGTGAGTTTCATGAGTGTCCATTCATCATATTAAGTTAGTCTTAGGTGTAGTTTAGGGTCATTTTGTTAGTTAAAAACATCTTCCCTTCATTTATGCAAATTTCATCTTTTAGCAACCATGTTCATTGACGAGACAACTTGCCATATTGTGACAGTCAATTTAGTGGGTTTAAGAATCCTTTTGGTCTGTCTTTGAAAGGTAAGAATTAGTCATTTTCAAGGAGATTTCAATTTTCCTTGAAGGTTTTGGTAAACATCCCATGCACTCAACTCATGTTGAGTTACCTTTGCAAGCCTTGGAAACGGTATGAAAGTAAAAAGACAGTCCTTACCATGCAGAATCAATCAAGACAACAATCAAATGATTAGTAGCTACATCCCTTGCTCTACATCAAAGCCTTAAGCAATTTTCTTAAATTCCCTTATTCCATGTCATCTTTCCTAGGTCCATAAACCATTCTAATGGAATGATTTGGTCTTAAGTTGACCAAGTTTAATATATATATATCTTTAACAAGTTTGTAAAAACTTCAAGCATCTAACATTATACAAATTTATCAAATGTGAATGATCAATTTGACTATTATTAGTGGCTTAAGGGGATTAATGAGTAGAGTTCAAATTGTACCATCTACATCCTCTTAGATCATCCCTTGACAATGAGTAGATTTGAAGGGGATTAGTGCTATTATCAGTGGCTTAAGGGGATTTTATGATCATCCCTTGATAATGAGATGTGGTTTGTCTACCTTTGAAAAACAAATAATTGTTAATGTGATGTGAAATCTAGTTTTATAGGGTGACATTTTGATGAACTATTGTTGTAGGTTAATTATTGGTTTTTTCAACTCCCTACCTATAACTAATTGATAGTACACTTTTCATTTTACATGTCCTATTTTTTTAAATGTATTTAGGAGGTAATTAATAACATATGATGGCCTCCAATTGTTAATTAATAACTATAAACTTACCATTTTGATGAGATATTATTGATTTCTATTAATACTTGTGTATGGACTCCTATTAATAATCTTATAGAAATATTTAAAAAAATTGATACTTCTTCCTTAATCTCTATAGCCATTTAAATAACTATTCTAAATTATTCTCTACTTACATGGACTACCAAATTTAAATCCTCCTTAGTATCCTTTTAAATTTCTACTCAAGTTTTTCAATTCTTTCCCTATACTCTAGCATGCCTTGCCACATAGAGGTCCTTCAATGCTATTGATTTTATCCTTTATTTCTATTCCCCCCATAATCTACTTATTCATATCTAGAATCATTCCTATATCTAAAAATTCCTTCATCTACCTCCTTAAGCAATTGACCATCATTAAGGGGTTGATTGCCATTAAATATAAAACTTCGCATTTATCCTATTGCTCTCAATGAAATACCATTTTATGACTTAGTTTGAACCATTGAGACTTAAAAAAAAATCTATATTAGAATGGATTAATTTTACAAACTCATTCGGATCCTCCAAGCTCTCAAGGTCCTCACAAGTAAGAATTAAATTTATAGATTGGGTGGTAGGGATTAGACACACTAGGGAAGATATCTGTGAGATAAATTATATGATGAGAATTAAATTTATAGATATGCCCTAAGAATTAAATCACTCAAATCAAATTGTGGATTTTGCAAAGAGGATAGCTATATTTTGAATGTTCGCTCTTAGCCAAAGTCATTTATTTATTTAAGGATTTAGCTATATTTTGAATGTTCACTCTTAGTTAAAGTTATTAATAACTAGTATTATTTTGTTGGTTGTTGCATATTTAGGATGAATGTTTCCTTATCTAGTAATTACAATTATAGGTAGAAATATTCAAGTCTAAAAATAAATGATTCCTAGAGCGGATACAACTTTTATAAATACATTATACTCGCTCATTTAGGAAGAAATTTGGTTCTACCATGGATTGACATTTTATTCCTATAATTCAAATTGAACCACATGGATATATTGCATTAATGACATGGAATAAAATATCTCACATGAACATTAAATATGTAAATTTATAGGTAAACATAATCCCCTTAAGCCATTTAGGGAGAATAAACTCAATGAGCAATCATATATTAGGAGGGAGTATTAGATGCTCCATTATCGGTATGCTTGAATGCTAACATATTCCTAGATCATGGTTTCTATCAATATTATTCTTCTATCTTGGATCTAATGTGTGATCCTAATGATATGGACTAGGTATATGTATGGAACAATAAGATTATGGCAATGAGTGATTCTAATTTTATATTTTAATGTGAAACTATGTAATTAGTCTTTATGTTTGACTAATTTGTATCTTATTCGTAATTCAACATATCTAGAAACCTCATAGGGATTACGATTATAAAAAAGGAATATATACTAGCATTTGCACCTAAAGGAGGTTCAAGGATTCATTGATAGAAAACTATATGTACATGTTAATATGTTAGAGTATGTGTTTGTGCATGTGTACATATGGATGCACCATGTGCTGCAAATTCTAATTGTATGTGGCTAGATTAACCAATTAATAATATGTGGCACTAAATAATGCAATGAAATAAACATAGACAAATCTAGATTTTTTTCTCAAAGAAATTAAGTATTATCTGAATTTAAAATATTTGCATACAGATTTAAAACATAAAACAATGCAAATGAAAAAATAAAACTAAAACTAAAATGGCAATCACTTTACCATTAAACAATAACTAAAACTTATTTTTGGTTTGCAGTTATGATTGAATCTCATTTTAGGGTTCATATTTTTGTTTGAAGGCTAAATATTTTTGTTTCAGATCAGTTTAGGGTCATTTTATTGTGTGTAGGGTAATTATTTTTAGTTTTAATTGAATGTAGGGCTTATGTGTTTTATAGGAAGATTCAAACCAAATTTAAAACCTAATTTACAAAATATGAAAAATAAACTTAGAAAACAAATATTACAAAATACAGAAAATGAAAAAAGGGGAAAAATAACTGACCTAGACATTTGGATGGCTAGAAATAGTTTTCTACAACTTGGGATCCCATTATGGTTCTCCTTTGACTGTTGCTAAAAATGAGCTCGCATGCCTTTTTTCAAAAATTAAATACTTTTTCAAAATGGGATCCCTTTCTAAACAAGATCCCATTTCATGGTCCTAGGCTCAAGATCCCATTACAAAATGGGATCCCATTTTGAATTTTAGGCTCAGGATCCTGATCCATAACAGAATCCCATTTTATAAATAACAGGATCCCATTTTGTTTTGCCTGATTTCAGGTTTTTGACTAAGTCTGAAACTTCCAAGACAAGTGGACTCAACTTCATTCTTTTACCCAACAACCTAACACTAGAAACTTCAATGGAAAGTAGATATAGACAGTATAAGCATATTCCCAGATTCACAGAACAAGAAACCTCAATGTGGAGAAATGCAAAGAAATCTCATTTCTCCCAGACAACCTATTTCACAAGAAAAAAACTCTGTTAAACACATCTTCCACTGCCACACAATCTAGAACCTGAAACTTTGGATATAACACCTCTTAATACCTTTGATCATCACTTCCAAACTGTATAGGTATATCTTCAAGCATGAATAAATGTGGAGCACAACATTCGTACCTCTATCACATTGCACACCTTTTTATTCAAATTTTCTCAAAAGCACTTGGAAACTTGGAAACCAAGTGAACCAACTACTGGAGGTTGACATCAATGACAACACCAGCAAGTTTCCAACAATTTTTAGGTTGACTACTTGGGATACAAGTGACTCACGTAGGCATCTATGTGTCCCATTATAGTGTATATGGCATGGAAAAGCAAGATTCTAGCCTTTTTCCTCAGCAACCATGTAAACATGCATGGAAGAAAATGATAGAGAACCAAGAAGATATACAAATAACAACATAAATTGAAATGAAGATATTTAATAAATTTACTCAAAAAGAAATTACAAAATGACAAGATAGAGAAGAAATCCAAAAATTCCTCATGTAGTTGGATGTCTTCTCTAGAAAAACTTGTCAGTTGCAAGTAATAGAAAATGGTTGGGGTTGTTTGGGATATTGGCTTTAGGTCAAGCCCCTATGTTATTCTTTTGGCATCCACAAATAGGCAACATGATATAAATGGAGAAAAAATAGTGTGTGCTCTCAATCTTATGTGTGCCTAAGAAAAATAACAACATCACAAAAATAATTCTATGAATGATTAATCTATGATCTACACAAGCCAAGAAAACTAGTGTGTATGACAAAAATGAGAAACCCACAAACTGCTTTGTATACAAAGAGGGGTTTTACAAAGAGAGAATCAACAAGAGAGAGAAAAGGAACTCAATCACCTCCAAAAAGAGAGATGAATGCTACATAGTCAAGAGCAAGACCAAGAAAAGTTGTAGCAAGAGAGAAATTCTAAAACCCCACTAAGATGTCAAAATTCTTAAAAAGTATTCACATGAAGATTGAAGGAACACAACAATCTCATTGTTCATAGAAGAATACCAAGAAGGTTGTAACAAGTGTGCTATAGAATTCCAAGAGTGTGAGAGAGGCAAGAGAGAATGCAAGAAGTTCACAAGATTAGATAGAAGATTAAAAATGCAAGAGTTGGAGGGAAGAATAGGAATACTGGTAAAAGTGAGTTGTTTGAATGTGACAAAAGCATTACACATGCAGAAGAAGGTGGTGATAACTTCTCAGAAATGGTCACTAGGTGAAAGATAGTCATGGGATAGTAGCACGTCATGCGAATGTCTACACATCATGCTTTCATCTAGGTGAATTTAGTTCTTGAAGCCTTAGAACACCTTAAGACAATGGACGTGTGCAAAAAGACGGGGGACCAAATGTTGGAATTAGCCCAAACAACTGAGAGGTGGGGGTGAATCAGTTGTCCCCAAAATTAATCCTTTATTTTTCCTTTAAACTTCTTTCACAATTGTCAAATTGATTAATGATGCAAACATTAAAGCATATAACATCAACACAGAAGCAGAAACATAATCAACACATTTGCACCAAGATTTTTGACGTGCAAACCTGGTTAAGGGAAAAACCACGGTGGGTGTTAGCCCACAAGATTCGTACCCTGTTAAAAGTACTTAAAAGAATGGGAAGGTACTTGCCTTCAGGCTCACTACCCAGAGCTCACTGCTCAAAAGAGAGGCTCACTACCTACAAGAATTTTATGTTTTACACAGAAAGAACAAACTGATAATTACCATCTTTTCATGCCTGGTTCAGTTTCATTGAATGCTCACAAAAAATTCTTCTCCTATCTTCAAATTCTTCTTTACTGACTCTTCACTCTATACTCCTTTCGCTCCTCTTCTTTTTTTCTCTGCTTTAGATCCTTTCTTCAGATTTAATTCATTTTGCACAAGGACAACTTTCAACAACTCTTTAACAAGTATTTATGCGCTTCATCAACCTTGGAGTGATCAACAAGGTTGGCTAAACTTAACACGGATCATTATACTGTCGGCCAAACATAACTGAGACTTGAATCTTCCTCTACTAACATGCCACACTTCATAAAGTGCTCTTTATATCATCTGCAACACACTAGGAACATCTGGTCGGCCAAGAACTAGGAAGAACAATAATCTCAAGGAAGAAATATTCAACAATAAGCTCAAACTTCAATGCGGACCTCCAACATAGTAGACACACAATCCAAAGACCTCCACAAGCACATTGAATTCACCAATAACATCCACTCTATACCAAATTACCAGCATCATTTGTATCTTCCTCTGGAACCTCAAGAACATTGTCTGTCATGACTGTCAAACTAGAAAGATAGCTTGTGGACCTCCAAACCATGAACAACTGGAATTGATGATACACACTGACTTCCCAAACATACCTTTAGATCCGCAGACCATAAAATTTCACTGCGGAGCAATCCGGACCAACTTACTGCCACTCTGTCTCTTCTGAACACAACAAAATCTGGTTCTACTCAAATGGCCATAACTTCTTTAAATCTTCATGCGGACTTCTCAATTATTAACTGGAACAACCTCTAACATCCTCTACACAACCATATGGTCTGTGAACATTAAGTCTTCATTAATTTTCTAAATATCCTCAACATTCCAGTCTCCTGAACAGGCAACAAAATAAGGCATAGTTGACACCAATGACAAGAAGAATATGTTGACATCAATGACAACACTGCTTAGGCATGTATTTGCAACAATCTCCCCCTTTGTCATTGATGGCAACATATGATGTGAAAAACTGATTCAACCATCACGACAAGAACTTCTCCCCCTAACTCCTGCAACCACTTTCTTCATTGCTCCCCCTATCATCAGTAATTTGTTTTTGACATGTCTTCTCTCCCCCTTTGACATCAATGGCAAAGGGCACATATTTGCAATCTTTACTCCCACTTTTTATTTCAGACTGATCTCCAACATTTGCATACTGACTACTCCTTAGAGTAGTATCTTCTCAACATCAATCTGGATATCAAGATATAACTGAGAAATCCACCAGACTAATGCACATAAGTGCATCTTAGTTCTAATTAGGAGGGGTAATAACCCCTACCTTCTCTCTGAGATACTCAAAAGTATCCTTGGGAAGAGGCTTAGTGAAGATATCCGCAATCTGATCTTTGGAAGACACAAACTCCAACTTGACTTCATTCTCATTTATCTTCTCTCTCAAGAAATGAAACTTGATAGATATATGCTTTGTCTTTGAATGCAACACCGGATTCTTTGAGATGCTTATTGCACTAGAATTATCACAAAAGATTGTGACTAGCTCCTCAAACACAATTCCGATGTCCTTCAACATTTGCTTCATCCACAAAACCTGAGTACAATTATTTGCTACTACTATATATTCTTCTTCTGTAGTAGACAAAGATATTGCCTCTTTCTTTTTGCTCATCCAAGAGACCAATTTTCTTCCCAAGAAAAATGCACCACCACTAGTACTTTTTCTGTCATCCACATCTCTTGCCCAATCAGCATCTGTATATGCATGAAGAGTGAAGTCATTGTCCTTTGGATACCACATTCCATAATCAATTATCCCCTTGAGATATCTAAAAATTCTTTTGACTGCCACAACATGGGATTCTTTTGGATCAGCTTGAAATCTAGCAACAAGTCCAATAACATTCATGATGTCAGGTCTAGTTTGAGTCAGATAGAGTAATCCTCCAATCATTGATCTATACCTTTTCTGATTTACCTTGGGGGAGTCATCATCTTTACTTAACTTGCATCTCGTTACCATAGGTGTACCTATTGGCTTTGAGTCTTCCATTCCAAACTTCTTCAATAATTCTTTCAAGTACTTGGACTAAGATATGAAGATACCTTTATCTGACTGAACAATTTGTAGACCTAGAAAGAAATTCATCTCTCCAAACATTGACATCTCAAATTCACTTTTCATCTAATCAACAAATTCTTTGCACATACATTCATTTCCACCAAAAATGACATCATCAACAAAGACCTCAACAATCAGGATGTCCTCATGAATAATCTTGAAGTAAAGATTACTATTAACAGTACCGTTGCTAAAACCTATCTTAAGCAAATATTTATCCAATCTTGCATACCAGGCTCTTGGAGCTTGCTTGAGTCCATACAAGGCTTTTCTCAGTCTAAAAACCATATCTCCCTAATCAGACAACTAAAATCCTTCTAGTTGCTCAATGTAGATTTCTTCCTCCAAATCTCCATTCAGGAATGTTGATTTGACATCCATCTGATAGACTTTAACATCTCTGAAAGTAGCAAATGCAAGAAACAATCTAACTACTTCTATCCTTTCCACTGGAGCAAAAGTTTCTTCAAACTCAATTCCTTCCACTTGAGAATAGCCTTTGCATACCAACCTTGCTTTGTTTCTTACAACTTCACCATCTTCATTTAGTTTATTCCAGAAGCCCATTTGGTTCCAATCACATTTTTGTCCTCAGGTCTACGAACAAGATCCCAAGTGTGGTTCTTTTCAATTTGCATCAATTCTTCTTCCATTGCTTTTACCTAGTTTTCATCATTGCAGGCTTCACTTACTGATTTAGGTTCAATCTTTAAAATCAAAAAAATATCTTCTTGATCTTCAACAACTCTTCTCCTAGTTCAAACACCTTTATTTCTATCTCCTATGATTTGATCTTCAGGATGATTCATTCTTACATACCTGGGGGTTTTATGAATTGCTTGAGCTTCTATTTCTTGAGCTTGTTCATCATCATCTGCACTAACCTCTTGAGTTACTGGAGTTACCGGATCAATCTGGATCTGAGTCTGAGTTTGGACTTACCTTTCTTGACTTTGACTTTCATTTTGATCATCTGAATCATATCCACAATGCCTGGAATGTCCTTCTTTCCTATCATCAACTCTAATATTAGCGCTTTCAACAATCTTTTTCAACCTCTTGTTGAAACACTGGTAAGCCTTACTTTGAGTAGAGTATCCCAAAAATATTCCTTCATCACTTCTTGCATCAAACTTGCCTAGATCCTCATCTCTTTTGATATAGCATTTACTACCAAAAACTCTAAAATATCTCACGGTAGGAGGATGACCAAACCATAGTTCATAAGGAGTCTTACCAGAATTTCCTTTGATCTACACCCGGTTAAGAGTGTAGACAACAGTACTTACAGCTTCTCTCCAATAAACTTGAGGAACATTTGTTTCCATCATCATGTTCCTGGCAACTTCTTGAATGGTCTGGTTCTTTCTTTCCACAACTCCATTTTGCTAAGGAGTCTTAGGAGCAGATAACTATCTTTTTATTCCATGCTTTTCATAGAAAGCATCAAACTCTCCGACACTTCAATTTCTCACCAATCTCATTTTCAACCATCACCTTGAACACCTTAAACTTGTCAAGAGCTTCTAATTTTTCTTTTAGGAAGGTTACCCACATCATCCGGGAGTAATCATTAATCAGTAACATGAAATATCTGTCTCCTTGCACACTCCTAATTTTAGCAGGACCACATAGATTAGTATGTACCAGTTCCAATTGTCCACTTGAAGCTTGCTCCTTAAGTTTGAATGAAATTTTGTTTTGTTTACCCAATTGACATTCTCTACATATGCTATCAGGTTTCACAAGTCTTGGAAGATCTCTTACAGCCTGCGTGGAACTTATTTTGACAATGTTATCAAAATTCACATGACACATCCTCCTATTCCATAACCAACTTTGATCTGTCTGAGAAATCAAACAACTTTTGCCAGAACTACTTAAATGAAAGATGTTACCTCTAGTTTGAGTACCAGATGCAATTTCAGTTCTGGAGCTCTCCAAGATTCTACATCTTCCATCCTTGAAT
The DNA here is from genome assembly GCA_027924645.1 of Cunninghamia lanceolata. Lineage (NCBI taxonomy): Eukaryota > Viridiplantae > Streptophyta > Pinopsida > Cupressales > Cupressaceae > Cunninghamia > Cunninghamia lanceolata. The sequence continues at coordinate 24,660,549 of BSBN01000582.1, forward strand.
CGAAGATCATAACCCTTGTCAACCAACTGTCCAACACTAAGAAGATTATGTTTCAGTCCTTCCACATATAGAACATCATTGGTGCAATTCTTACCATCAAAAGAGATGAATCATTTGCCACAGATTCTACCAGCTGAGTTGTCTCCAAATTTCACAAGCCCACCTTCATATTTTTCAAAACTCACAAACTTACTCTTATCACCAGTCATATTATGAGAACATCCACTATCAATCACCCATTCATCCTTTTCAACAACCTAACCAGGCAAGGCACTTTCCACATTTGCACAGCTAGTAGATTCAGTAGACACTGAATCTTCTTCCTTAATAGCAATGAACACCCAATCACTTTCAGTGGAACCTCCATGATCAAATTCATCATCTGTGACTCCTTCTCTAGTTTTTTGGACATAGTAACATTTTTTCTGACCTTTATATCTATTAGGGTTTGGTTTTGAAAATGTTTTTGGACATCTTGAGGCAAAATGAGCAATCTTATTACAAGCAAAACATTTGAGTGGCAACTTTCCTTCATACTTACCAGATCCTCTTGGCAATCTTTTGGCAATAAGAGCTTCAAGATCTCCAGTCTCAATTTCATCATCTTCAAGATCCTTCCTTGTCTTCACAAATATGCTTGATCTTCTTAAAGAACTTTCACCCAGATCATATCTTTGCTTTCCATACACACTGGCCTTAAATGCAGATTCAGACTTAGGGAGAGAATCACCAAACTCACTCATTTAAAATGCTAAAAGCTTACCAACTAACTGATCTCTTGTGATAGTTGTTACTATTCTAATTTCTTCAATGGTTGTAGCTTTATGCTTGTATGCTGTAGGTAAGGATTTGAGCACTTTGGCAACAATTTCTAATTCTTCCAATACTCCACCTGCATTTTTGATACTAATGACAAGTTCATTTACTTTCTACATGTAGGAAGTAATGTTTTCATCTTCCCTCATTACCAATCTTTCATCTTTACCCTTCAGGCTTTGTAGCTTGGCGCGTTTAACATATTTGTCACCTTCATACAAATTTTCTAGCTTTTTCTAGATTTCATGGGCAATTTTCAAATACAGGACATTTGCCAATTCTGTATCAGACAGGGCACTCAATAAAGCTTCTTTGGCTTGAATATTGCATTCAGCTTCCCTGAGTTCGTCTAGAGTAGTAGGGCCATTCTTCAGAATCTTATACTCATTCTTTGTTATCATCCAAAATTTATTACCAATACATTCCAAATGACATTGCATGTGTACCTTCCAAAGGGAGTAATTTGTTCCATCAAATCTCAGACTTTCCTTCTTATAAGTCGACATCTTGGATCTCCTCAAGTGGTCAAGCTTCTTTTAGAGGAACCTAGCTCTGGTACCAATTGTTGGAATTAGCCCGGACAACTGAGGGGGGGGGTGAATCAGTTGTCCCCAAAATTAATCCTTTATTTTTCTTTTAAACTTATTTCACAATTGTCAAATTGATTAATGATGCAAACATTAAATCATATAACATCAACACAGAAGCAAAAACATAATCAACACATTTGACAACAAGATTTTTGACGTGGAAACCCAGTTAAGGGAAAACCACGGTGGGTGTTAGCCCACAAGATTCATACCCTGTTAAAAGTACTTAAAAGAATGGGAAGGCACTTGCCTTCGGGCTCACTGCCCAGAGCTCACTACTCAAAAGAGAGGCTCATTGCCTACAAGAATTTTATGTTTTACATGGAAAGAACAAACTGATAATTACCATCTTTTCATGCCTGGTTCAGTTTCATTGAATGCTCACAAAAACTTTTGCTCCTATCTTCAAATTCTTCTTTATTGACTCTTCACTCTATACTCCTTTCGCTCCTCTTCTTTTCTGCTCTGCTTTAGATCCTTTCTTCAGATTTAATTCATTTGCACAAGGACAACTTTCAACAACTCTTCAACAAATATTTATATGCTTCATCAACCTTGGAGTGATCAATAAGGTCGGCTAAATTTAACGTGGATCATTACACTGTCGGCCAAACATAACTGAGACTTGAATCTTCCTCTACTAACACACCACGCTTCATAAAATGCTATTTAGATCATCCGTAACATGCTAGGAACATCCGGTCGGCCAAGAACTGGGAAGAATAATAATCTTAAAGAAGAAATCTTCAACAATAAGCTCAAACTTCAATGCAGACCTCCAACACAGTAGCCACACAATCCAGAGACCTTCACAAGCACATTGAATTCACTAATAACATCCACTCTATACCAAATTACAAGAATCATTTGTATGTTCCTCCAAAACCTCAAGAACATTGTTTGTCATGACTGTCAAACTAGAAAGATAGCTTGCAGACCTCCAAACCATGAACAACTGGAATTGATGATACACACTGACTTCCCAAACATGCCTTCAGATCCGCAGACCATAAAATTTCACTGCGGAGCAATCCGGACCAACTTACTATCACTCTGTCTCTTTTGAACACAACAAAATCCAGTTCTACTCAGATGGAAATAACTTCTTCAAATCTTCATGTGGACTTCTCAATTTTTAACTGGAACAACCTCTGACAATCCTCTACATAGCCATATGGTCCGCGAACATTAAGTCTTCATTAATTTTCTCAATATCCTCAACATTCCAGTCTCCTAAATAGACAACAAAATAAGGCATAGTTGACACCAATGACAACAAGAATATGTTGACATCAATGACAACACCGCTTAGGCACATATTTGGAACACCAAAGAGTGGTCAAAACCACTTTTTTGTCCAAACAAGATAAAATGTGAGCATGTTATAATGCACTCAAGTTATGGATCGGTAATTATTGAGCCTAAAACGTGAGCATGTTATAATGCGAGCATAATATAACGTGCTCATATTTTATATTTCTAGACATAAAAAGAAAAAATAGGCCCACATTTTCATTTCAGTCCAACATTCCTTGAAGAGAAGAAAACACAAGTAGGGCTAATACACATCCATGTTTTAGAGAAATCAAAGGAGAAGCTACTCAAACATGATGCCACCATGACATTCTTGCACTCTAGGACATCATGCATGTGCTCCACAAGGTTAACAAGATGAACAAGGTAGGGTATCCATATCTTTTCTAATTTTGAAAATGAATTATTTGTTTTTGCAATGTTTTGATTCAATTTTTATTTTCAATTTTCAGCTAATGAAGCTTATGAAACACCCCCAAACCCTAACCCACCAAATGTTTTTTTGGTTTATAGATTTGCCACCTAACTCTATATTCTCATGCCCATAAAGGTGACAAATGTATCAATAGTTGAATCAATTGTAATGATATTTTACGACTCTCTACTTTTTTAACAAGGCGCAACTACCTTCTTATGATATCCAATGAATGAAAACTTAAATTGCTTTTAACCAGAAAGCAAAGAAAAGGTGGTGCTTTTAACTAGAAAGCAATAAAGGCAATATATCTCAATATCAATTGAATTCAAAGAAGTACAAAGACTTCCATAGCAACAACCATAATGAAATAATAAAGAATTACACCATGTACTACACAATCACCACCATAAACCATTCATCAAAGATAAATACTTCACAATAGTGAGCAAGAATAAAATATCCAACCACTTCAATGCAGAAAGATAATCAATTAACAATAGTATATTCAACGTAGGAAAAATAAGAATTCAGACAACCATAACACAAAGTTTATGATCACCCAAACTCCACTGTATTGATTTCTATTCATGTATTAAAGCAATTATATAGGAAGGTAACAAGATTTGATCTATCACCAAAACAAAGTTTACCAAAAGATTCCTAACATTGATAGGCTAACTGTATTTATAGCCTTGTCACCCAATAACGGTCTTTAAAACATAATGGCTTCTTGAGGACAGTTGATTTAAAAGAAGTCTTAAAATCAAACATAATTTAAATAAAGGGGCCTCCAGAGCCAATAGTTTTTTACAAATATGAAATTACTAAAGCATGAGAAAAGTAAATCAATTGATTATTGCCAAATCAACATCCACTTCGTCTTCCTTATGTGCTGCTTCCCTTTCTTTGGTTGTCCATCTCCAGCTCCGAAATCTATTTCTGTCATTTGAGTTGCACGCGTCATTATCTTTGCCTTATATTCCCGTTACTTGTTGATGATTGGAGACAATGGTATGTTGCTTGGATTTTTGGTCATGCTAATGTGAAGATTTGTTTTATTTACGATCCTATTAGCATGAGTCACCAAGCTATGATGCATATCATCTAGCCCACTCTTGAGCATTTTGATATAGGTGGTTGTCCTTGCAAGCTTTCCAATTGAATCACCTATGATGATGTCACAATTCACCATTTCATCAGTCAACATCTTCTTAAAATTTTGTTTAATTTCCTTGACCTCAAGCAACTTGTCTTCGTCATCTCCAATGGCATGTACTTCCAAAATATCAAAATTGCCTTTAAAGTCTCTCAACACTAAGTAGTAGAGGGCAAGGGTACTTCTCATCTCTTCTTCAACTGCTCCCATAATAGACAATTTCCATTCAACCATATCCGCCCATGCAATAGAATCCATTTCCTTAGGATCATTTAAAACTTTTCCATGCACCAAAATATTAACATCCATATTGGCCATATCCTGTACTTCTTTAGAAACTAAAGAAAGGCTACTGTTATTTTTCCTGATATTTTGAAAATCAATGATCATGGCTTCCCTCTTGTTGGAAATAGAGTCAAATAACTCAATAGCCTCTTCTATGTATATAAGGCCATCTAAAGTGATTTTCTCTATCCACTATTCTATGGCACTACTCAAAGCTTGAGATTGTTTAATTTGTTGTAGTAAATTGGGGTCAGGGCTACTAACACTCAGGTCTGGCAAGGCATCTGCTGAATGTGTTGTAACATTCAAAATAAACTAAATGAAAAGAGACAAGGAACTTACTTGTTATTGTAATTTGACATTTTCTTCTTGTTCCTTTTTGACCCTTTTGACAGATTACTAACTGAGAACTTAGCATGATAGATGTCCCCCTCAATAGTTGAGGGTCCCATGTCCACTCTGCTTAGATTGAAATCTACTTCAGTTACTTCGTCTTCATTTTTATTTCCCACTGGGTCAGTGATCTCCAAAATATGGTGCCCTGTGGCAGAATTGGCCACCATCCTTGACATCCTTCTAGCCTGTTTAGGCTTAGGTGTTTCTTGTAGGAGCTTGGCTACAATATCTATTCTAGTGTCTAACATAGAAGTGTACCATTTCTTTTTCTCTACTGACTTTCTCAGCTAGTCAAAGGAGGAAGAGGAGGCATTAGCATTGCCAACCACACTCATCACACCTTTCGGATGCACAGGTGGGGAATTGTGGTCCGTATGATTACTTAGACTGGGTGAATTTGGAGTACTCAGCAAATATTGCAACATATTATCTTCTCCCAACTGATTAAAAATTAAAGAATCGTTATCACTTACAAAATCATTTAAAGGGGGCACATGGTTTACTCATGGTGGCAAAGCAGCCAATTCGGTATTACGCATCACTGGTTGACTATCTTTTTCACCATTTTCTCATTATAAAAACTCCAAGCAGAGGACACAAAAACATCAACATTCTCTTCATAATCATCCAATTTGAGAGCAAGAACAATGGATTCTGAATCAATTATAGCTACCAGAGAGCCACCTGGAGATCTTATTTCTTGTGAATCCAGAAAATAATTATTAGCACAAGCGATAATCAAGTCAAGACAATGCACATCAAGTGGAAAACCTCTATCTCAATCTAAATCACTGCTTACAATTTTATTGGCTAGAGAGGTTCTACCTTCAGGTTGCATCCTCTTCTAGAAATCTTCTAGGTCAATGTGACCTAGCTCTGTGTCTTTCACACTTGACAAACTATTCTCAACCATAGAAACTATAGGAGCTCCTTGAAATTTGTATTTCATTTTAACTAGCTTGAAAATCAAACTAGCCAAAAACTTGCAAACATTCAAAGATATAGCAGAAGTCCATAATTCATTTATAGGGGACACACTATATAGATTCATGAAAAAGATATGGTTCTTCCACCCAAAGAATTATTGTGTTTTTATGGCAAGAAAGAGAAAAATGGAAGGGGAAAAGCCAACCAAGCTAACTTGTAAACCCAAAATTCTGCGAAGTCCTCGTGTATGGTGTACTGGTAGCTCCACTTTGCAATGTATTTCCATCATGGAATTATGAAAGCTTTCTCCATAGGTTGACTAACTTATTCAACTTTCATATCACTCCCTATTAATTCACTCGTAAATTCCATTAATTATTGGTGAAGTATCAAACTTCAAAATTTGTAATAACTCCTTTCATTTCCCTCTGAAAAGAGTGCCCACGTACGTACACACATTTTGAATTAAATGTGAGGTAATAGGTGTCATTTCTCCGTGTCATTTTCCAACTCAAAAAGGGGCACTGTAGAATTAGTGAGCATGTTCAATTGGCAAGTCAGGGATATGAAGAACTTTCAAACCACAAAGTTTGAAAGTTCAGGAGTTCAAAGAATCTTTGATTTACTGACAACAAAGACTTAACTCTCAACAAAGTGACCAAGAGTGACAAAGAAAGGATCCTAAGATGCTAGGCTTGATGACAAGCTAGGGAGTTGGGCGGTTCATGAACTCTTGAACCTGTTGAGTTCAGTTCAAAAACTCAAGGGATTTCTGACAATGCATGAAAATGACAGTGAAAGATGTGACTTGGGGAAAAGAATGTGAATAGTGGAAAATAGAGAATTAGAACTTCTTAAGATGTGAATGCTTTAGTAATATTCAAACATGGGGTAACAATAAGCTCTAATTGGGGACAAGGACTGAACAAGATGCAAAGAATCTAGACAAACTTGGCACATGGCCTTATTCTAGGGGCAATAGAGTCACACCAAAAACACAACAAAATAGGGAAAAACAAGGAAAGGAACTATAGTACAGGGAAAGACTTAAGAACATCACCAGTTGAACAACTTGAGGTCTTACCCATTATAGGCAAGAGGCAATGGTGTCCTATCAAGATAAGCTAGAAAGAAGGCATTCTCTCCAATGACTTGTCTAATTAGGAAGGGTCCTTTCCAAAGAGAATCAAACTTCTTATGAGCTCCCTTTGGCTCTCTTCTTCTATCCCATAAAAGCACAGATTCTCCCACAACAAAACTTCTTTACCTGGCCTTTCTATCAAAAATTTTCTTCACAACCTGTTGGTGTTTGGTAATCCTATCCACAACCACTTCTCTTTGTTCCTCCAACTTGCTCAAGTACATTCTTCTCTTTTCAAGTGTTGATTGAAATTGTTCATCTTCAATTGCCTTCTATAAATTTAGTGCAGATAATTCCAAAGGGATGGGTATTGCACTGTTAATTCCATATACTAGCTCAAAAGGAGACATACGAATAGCTCTCTTATAAGTTATTCTATCTACCCAAAGAGAATCATATAAACTTTTATGCCACCCTCTTTGATTTTCATCCATTAGCTTCTTGATAATTGAAATTAGGTTTTTGTTACTTGATTCAACTTGCCCATTGCCTTGTGGATAATAGTTAGATCAGTGGGCAAGGTTGATGCCATAATCATAACAGAAAAGAGTAAATTCAGAAGAGGAGAAAGTACTAGTGCTATTTGCTACAACATTTTTAGGTACACCAAACCTAACCAAGATATTCTCTTTGAGGAAATTGCACACTACTTCAGAGGTGGTATGTTTCATAGGAGCTACTTCCACACACTTGGTAAAATAATATGTTGTTGTTAAGATATGGGTGTGTCTAGCACTAGAGTTAGGGTTAATAGGCCCAATAAAGTCTAACCCCCATTGTTGGAAAGGCACGTCAATCACTACTGGTTTCAGATGTAATGCAGATAACTAAGGTCTACTAGTAAATTTTAAGCACTTCTCGCATTTAGACACCCATTCATAGGCATCTTTGAACATACTTGGCCAATAAAAACATTGTCGTAGGATTTTAAAAGTAGTCATAGAAGTTGAGAAATGTCCTCTACAGGCTTCATTATGAAAGGTTTCTAATAGCTTCTTCTATTGTTCCTTATCCACACATCTTAAAAATGTTCTATCCACTCCCTTCTTGTATAAGTTCCCTTTCCAGAGAACATAGTTGCTAGCTTTAAGATTTAGATTCCTTTTCTTCTTAGTGGACATGTAGGGTGGACAGTCACCATATGTTAGTAAATAGGAAATATTAGAAAACCATTTATCCATAGTGCTTGTGAAAAGAACTAGAGGCAATTCATCATCTTCAGTAACTTAATTCTCAATAATCATTCTACATAAACCTTTACCTCTAACCAAATTGGTAGGTTTGATTCAATATCATATTCCTGTACTTTAGCTACCTAGACTCCTCCTTTATTACAACCAATTTCTTGTTGGGTAAGGACACTTTTTACAACAAAATCAGGAACATAGACAACAACATGAGAGTGTAAAATATAAAACCTGAAACTTTTCAAAGCTTTCACTACCACGCATGCATGTTTCTCTAGTGGAGAGTATTTTAACTCATGCTTCTTTAGAGGCACACTCATGAAATCAATTGGAGCTTCTATCTCCTATTCATTCTTTTGTAGCAAAATGGATGGTAGAGTGTGTTCTAATGTAAAGTAATAGATAACAAATTGTTTTCCAAAATTAGGATGCACTAATGTAGGTGCATTGGCAATGGCTGTTTTAATATCTTCAAAGGCCTTTTTACCTTCTTCATCCCATTTGAAAATGGGATTTTGTTTCATCATCTCAGCAATATGTCTCGTCAAATCAACAAAATTAGGAAAAAAACCTTCTCAAAAAGTTCACTTGACCAAAGAAAGATCTAGTATTACTTTTAGTCACAGGTAGGCTCAGTTGTTGAATTGCTTTGACCCTTTTAGGATCAATTTTGATACCATCCTTGGAGAAAATGTGACCAAATAGTGTCCCTTCAGTTACAGTGAAAATTGACTTTTTAGGATTTAAGGAATACCATGTTCTCTACAGCGCTGCAGTGCCACCTCCAGATCGTGCAAGTGATTAGCTCTCTTTTTAGAGAAAAATGTTAAATCATCCAAATAAATGATGATGATCTTATTCTTCATATCACCAGATGTTAAATCCATTGCCCTTTGAAAAGTGGCCCCTACATTAATAAGGCCAAATGGCATCTGATTATAAGCAAAAACACTGATTGGAGTAGTGAATGTTATTTTGTGTTGATCTTCCAGTGCTACTTCTATCTGAATATATCCTGAAAAACCATCTAATGTAGACATCATTTTTGAACGAGATATTGTTTGTAATATATGATCCATCATGGGTAAGGGATAGTTATCTTTCAGAGAAATTTGGTTAAGATTCTTGAAATCAACACAAATTCTAATCTCCCCATTCTTCTTTCTGACAGGAACAATATTGGCCACCCATGTAGAGTGGTGAATGGGGTAAATGATTTTTTCTTTTAGCATCTTGTCTATTTCACTGAAAATAGCCTCAGGTACTTTAGGATTATAGGTCCTCTATTTTTTCCTAAAGGGTAAAGTACTAGGCTTCAATGGAATGTGGTGTTGGATTCCTTCATTTCTAAATTTCTTCAGGCCTGCATAGCACTACATGAAGAAATATTTGTAGAGAATAAGAAAAAAAATTAAACGCTCTCGCTCTTTGGGAGAGAAACACTTCCCAATACAAACAATTTTTGGGTCTTCTTCAGTACCAATATCCACTTGATCATAATCATCTGATGATCTGATTGATACTTTCATCTTCTACTTTAGGTACTGATCATGTTGGTTAAAAAGGTCTTCAAGAGAGACCAAACCCTTGGGAATTTTATTACCTTTCAATTGAATCACTTAAGATCCCTAACCATTATGAGAAATGGCCACTCCTAAAACATCATTGCTTTCATCTAAATTCCCTTCAAAGAACACATTTGCAAATGACTCAGCTTTTTTAGAAAAGAGATAATCTTCTGGTCCTTGTTAAACACCTGCCAATGGTTGAAGTTGTTAGGTACACTAGACTGATAGACCACCTCAACTCTGTAAGGTTTTTCTTTGAAATCTAGGTGAGGTAACAAGAGAGATGCAGGTACAACCAACGAATCAGCCCAAGTATTTTGATCTCTTGGCACAACTTCTATTGAGAAGGCATCAAAATCTTCTATACAATCCCACACCCTATTTCTGCAGTGCCTAAGTCTCCTATTTTTCACTATATATATCTTCCTTACTTGTTTGACAATTAACTTGGCATCACCCCTGGCTCTCAGTTTCTTAATACCTTTCTCCTTAGCTAATGCCAATCCAAGCAGCAAAGCCTCATATTCTGCAGTGTTATTGGTGTTGTCAAATTCTAACTTGTAAGCAAAAGGAAACTTGCAATCATCAAGGGAAACCAAAACTACTCCAGCTCCTAAACCGGAAGTAGAGCAATTGCCATCAATTTCCAGGGTCCATACTTCATTGGCTAGGTTAGGACTAATCAGATTTGCATCATCTTCCACTGTCAAGGTGCACATATATGTGCCAAGCCTAGTTTCTACATATAAAATGTCTGCTCTCAGGTCTCCTAACTTCAGTACCATGAACTTGGCCTTAGGTTCAGGATTTAGACGAACTCTCTTCCCATCTACTAATATCAAAGCATGAGAACAGTCCATCTATATTCCCCCCCAAGTGTCTACAGAAGCTATGGCTCAAAAGCATCCCATAGCTTGCAGGTATATCTGCCACTAAGATGGTTAGTTTTAACCTTTTCTTAGGATATGTTGCAAGGGCAACTAGTGCATCTTTAATTTGTCCTAGAATCGGTACCAGTGAGATATCCATGGAAAAACACCTACCATGAGAAGAGAGGTATAGGATAGATCTAGGGCCTTAGCAACCTGGGCAGGCATGACATTATCTGAGGCTCTTAAATCAATGACATAATTGCTCAATTTATAACCAGCAATGTACAATGATACATAAAAAGGCTCTAGTTTTTCAAAGGGATTTTGAGGGTCAGGATCTTGGGAACGAGACTTTTAGTAATTTTGTTTTTCAGCATGGACTTCATTCTCATTAGACACCTGAGCATTGCAATGAGAAGGGGAGGGCTCTTGCTTGACATACCTAACCAGTCTATCTAGCTCAGAAGGATTGAGCCTAAGGTATCCAGCTTGTGAAATTTGGATTTTAGTATTCTTACAAGACTCAACTATGTCAAAAGAGCTAGAAACAAGAACTTCAGGAGAAGTGGAGGGTACCTTGGTAGATGCAACTTTGGGTATAGTATTCTTTGTCTTCTTAGAATTAGCATTGGTATGTCTCGACAGAATGTATTTTGGAGCCGAAGAGGAACATTTAGGCTAGCCTTTAGGATATTGTCCCTTCTGTGCTTGTTGTCCTCTAGTAAACACTGTGCAATTGGGATTGTCTATCTCAATGTACACATCTTCTCTAGCTTTAGAGTCTAACTCATATTCAAAGAAATTAACACTGGCATCACCGGTTTGAGTAGGCTCCTCTACATAAGGTTCTTTTGTATGGTCATTAATTGAGAGCATCTGCATGAATCTAACCATCTTTGGGTAGGATGCACCATCATGGTCAGAAGTTAAGAGAAAGTTGCACATCATATGATTATTCTTGCTGGTAGAAGGAGCACCTTCAATTGCCAACCTCTAAGTTGGACCAGGTAAGGGCAACGTTATGTTATAGTTCCCCTGGGAACCATGATCTTTCCTTGGTATGTCTTGATAGAAAGGTTATTGAGAGCCTTTAGGCATCTGTCTCTTCAAAGTGATAATGTCATTGGTCAGTCTCTATATGGTAGGATCAGTCGAGTTAACTACTGAAGGTTTGCCCATTTGTAACCCCCTTTTCCATTTGCTAGTAGTTATAAGATCATCTTCAATGGAAATGGCCATAGTTTGGGCTATTTCCAAATTAGCAGCACCTTCCCTCTTTATGGGAAAATTGACATTAGGAGGAAGAGAATTGATAAAGAAACATTTCAACAAATTATCACCAAGCCTCACATCATCAAGGATTCTATTTGCAAGTTTGTTGAATTTAGCCACAAACTCTCTCATTTGTTCATGCACTTCTTTCTTCATAGAAGAGAGTTGGGCTATTAAAGTGTGTTCATTGTCAGTAGTTTTGAACCTATCTTCAAAACATTGCCTCATGGTGGCCCAGTCTCTGATAGATGCATTAGGCAAATGGTAAAACTAGTTGGCTGAAACATCAGTGAGAGACTCAAAAAATAGTCTAACAGATACATCTTCATGCTGCACCCCCAAGTTAGAATAGGCTACAAAGAAGGCATTTATATGCTCATCTGGGGTGACTTTTCCATCCCCTCTAAATTTGGTCACAATTTTACTAGACCCTCTGGGTAAATCATGCAGGTTTGCTCCTAATCTTAGAGGACCTATGGTGGCTCTCCATGTTACAGGAGGTGTTGAGCCATATTGAAGGGATTATGAAGTGGAAAGTTGATTTGTAGGGGTAAAATAGTACCATCAAGGGTTAAGACTTGACAAGAGGAACTTGTAGACTACCTTACAGGCAGAGGGGAAGATGGCCTACTTAAAGACTTGACTTTACATGTAGGAGGAAAAGGATCAAAATTCAATGACTAAAGTAAGTCAAAGTACAAATCAGAGATACCCTTCTTTCTATCTCCTCATGTATATCTTTTCATAGCCAATTTTCACAAATATATACATATAAAAACAATAGTGTAGAGTCACCAAACAGCTTACTGGTTGTTACGAGGGAGGGCTTGCTAGGCACACACTTGGTTCCTTGATCTATCAACAGGGTTTCTCTGTCTATTATTAAGGATACTATGCCTTCAACAAAAATAATCTCCTGAGCTTCACCAAAATGATATACATTTTCTCTTATGATATCACTGAGTGCTTCCTCTTCCTCAAGTACCTTGTTAACTTGGTGATATTGTTGGTTCGTTCTCCTAGTTTGCTAGGCTACAACTTGCAGACCAGTTATAATGTCTTCTTGGTCACCAACAAGCCAGTCTATGTTAGGTTGTAGAACTAGTTCACGTCTTCTATAGAGAACCATAAAGTCCCATGATAAAGCAACTCACAAAATATGTATAGTTATTGTCATAGAATTTCCCCCGTAGAGTCACCAAAAATTTGTTGGTTTATAGATTTTCCACCTAACTCTATATTCTCACACCCACCAAGGTGACAAATGTATCAACAGTTGAATCAGTCAAGTAATGATATTTTACAATGACTCTCTTCTTCTTTAACAAGGTGCAGCTACCTTCCTATGATATCCATAACCAAAAAGCACATAAAAGGTGGTGCTTTTAACCAAAAAGCAGTAAAGGCAATACATCTCAATATCAACTGAATTCAAAGAAGTACAAAGACTTCCATAGTAGAAACCATAATGAAATAATAAATAATTACACCGTGTACTACATAATCACCACCATAAATCATTCATCAAAGATAAATACTTCACAACAGTGAGCAAGAATTAAATATCCAACCGCTTCAATGCAGAAAGATAATCTTGTCAACAACAGTATATTCAACGTATGAATAATAAGAATTCAAACAACCATACCACAAAGTTTATGATCACCCAAACTCCATTGTATTGATTTCTATTCATGTATTAATGTAATTGAATAGGAAAGTAACAAGATTTGATCTATCACCAAAACAAAGTTTGCTAAAAGATTCCTAACATCAATAGGCTAACTGAATTTATAGCCTTGTCACCTAATAACTGTCTTTAAAACATAACAACTTCTTGAGGACAACCGATTTAAAAGAAGTCTTAAACCAAACATAATTTAAATAAAGGGCCCTCCAGAGCCAATAGTTTTTTGCAAATATGAAATTACTAAAGCATGAGAAAAGAAAATCAATTGATTATTGTCACATCAAGATCCACTTTGTCTTCCTTGTGTGCCACTTCCCTTTCTTTGGTTTGTCCACCTCCAGCTCCCAAATTTGTTTGCACCATTTGAGTTGCATGCGCCCTTAGCTTTGCCTTATATGCTCGATACTTGTTGATGATTGGAGAAAATGCTATGTTGCTTCGACTTTCGGTCATGCTAACTTGAAGTTTTCTTTTATTTACCATCCTGTCAACATGAGTCACCCTCTGATGCATATCATCTAGCCCACTCTTGAGCATTTTGATATAGGTGGTTGTCCTTGAAAGATTTCCAATTGAATCACTTGTGACAATGTCATAATTCACCATTTCATCGGTCAACATCTTCTTAAATTTTTTTCTAATTACCTTGACCTCAAGCAACTTGTCTTCATCATCTCCAACAGCCTGTACTTCCAGAATAGTAAAATTACCTTTGAGGTCTCTCAACTCTGATTAGTAGAGGGCAAGGGTACTTCTCATCTCTTCTTCAACTACTCTCGTAACAGACAATTTCCATTCAACCATATCCACCCATGTAGTAGAGTCCATTTCCTTAGGATCATTTAAAACTTTTCCATGCACCAGAATATTAACATCCATATTGGTCATATCCTGTACTTCTTTGGCAACTAAAGAAAGGCTATTGTTATTTTTCCTGATATTTTGAAAATTAATGATCATGGCTTTCCTCTTGCTGGAAAAAGAGTCAAATAACTTAACAGCCTCTTCTATGTATATAAGGCCATCTAAAGTCACTTTCTCTATCCACTATTCTACGACACTACTCAAAGCTTGAGATTGTTTAATTTGTTGTAGTAAATTAGAGTTAGGGCTGCTAACACTTAGGTCTAGCAAGTCATCTGCTGATTATGTTGTAATCTTCAAAATAGACTAAATAAAAAGAGACAAGGAACTTACTTGTGCTCGCAATTTGACATTTTCTTCTTGTTCCTTTTTAACCCTTTTTGACAGATTACTAATTGAGAACTTAACATGATAGATGTCCCTCTCAACAGTTGAGGGTCCCATGTCCACTTTGCTCATATTGAAATCTGCTTCAGTTACTTCATCTTCATTTTTGTTTCCCACTGGGTCAACGATCTCCAAAATATGGTGCCCTTTGGCAGAATCGGCCACCATCCTTGACATCCTCCTAGCCCATTTAGGCTTAGGTGTTTCTTGTAGGAGCTTGGCTACATTATCTATGCTAGTGTCTACCATAGAAGTGTACCATTTCCTTTTCTCTACTACCTTTATCAACCAGATAGGGTAGGAAGAGGAGGCATTAGCATTGCTAACCACACTCATCACATCTTCTAGATGAACAGGTGGGGAATTGTGGTCCATAGGATTACTTAGACTGGGTGAATTTGGAGTACTCAACAAAGATGGCAACATATTATCTTCTCCCAACTGATTAAAAATTAAAGAATCATTATCACTTACAAAATGATTTACAAGGGCACATGGTCTACTTGTGGTGGCGAAGTAGCCAATTTGGTATTACTCATCACTGGTTGACTGTCTTATTCACCTTTTTCTCATTATAAAAACTCCAAGTAGAGGACATGGAAACAACAACATTCTCTTCATAATCATCTAATTTCAGAGCAAGAGTAATGGATTCTGAATCAAATCTAGCTACCACAAAGCCACAGGTCTGGAGCTCTTATTTTTTGCAAATCTGAGAAATAATTATTAGCACAAGTGACAATCAAGTTAGGATAGTGCACAACAAGTGAAAAACCTCCAGCTAAGTCTAAACCATTGCTTAAGATTTTATTGGCCAGAGAGGTTCTACCTTCGTGTTGCATCCTCTTCCAAAAATCTTCTCGGTCAATGTGACCTAGCTCTATGTCTTTCAAACTTGACAAACCATTCTCGACCATAGGAACCATAGGAGCTCCTTGAAATTTGTATTTCATTTTAACTTGCTTGAAAATCCAACAAGCCAAAAACTCAAAAACATTCAAAGATACAACAAAAGTCCACAATTTGATTACAGGGGACACACTATATAGATTCATGAAAAAGATATGGTTCTTCCACCCAAAGAATTATTGTGTTTCTACAACAAGAGAGAGAAAAATAGAAGAGGAAAAGCCAACTGAGCTAACCTGTAAACTAGAAATTCTGCGAAGTCCTCATGTATGGTGTATAGGTAGCTCCACTCTGTAATATATCTCCTTCATGGAATTATGAAAGCTTTCTCTACAAGGTGACTAACTTATTCAAGTTTCATATCACTCCCCATTAATTCGCTCATAAATTCCATTAATTATTGGCGACGTATCAAACTTCAAAATTCGTAATATCTCCTTTGGTTTCTCTCCGAAAAGAGTTCCCATGTACTTACATGCATTTTGAATTAAATGCAAGGTGACAGGTATCATTTCTCTGTATTATTTGCCAGCTCAGAAAGAGCCGCCACGGAAGTAGCACGGTATATGAAGAACTTTTAAACCACAAAGTTTGAAAGTTCAGGAGTTTAAAGGATCTCTGATTTACCAACAACAAAGACTTAACTCTCAACAAAGTGACCAAGACTGACGAAGAAAGGATCTTAAGATGCTAGGCTTGATGACTAGTCGGGGAGTCAGGCAGTTCATGAACTCTTGAACCTGCTGACTTCGGTTCAAAAACTCAAGAGGTTTCTGAAAATGCATGAAAATGACCAAGTGAAAGATGCGATTTAGGGAAAAGAATGTGGATAGTGACAAATAAAGAATGAGAACTTCCTAAGATGTGAATGCTTTAGTAAAATTCAAACATGGGGTAACACGTTTTAACGTAAATTGAGGAGAACAAAAGATAACTTGAAAGCTTAATTGAAACATTGAAAACTCCAAATGGAACCAATCCTCACTACAAATCCCATCCCTAGAGCCAATTATTTCTCACATTGATTCTATGACAAGCCAAAGCAACAAATGGGTGAAAGTTCAAAGTTGTTTCACACTTTTATAAAGGAAATAGCTAACACTGATCTAACTTTTTAACTTGAATCACTAAAAAGTGATGTATATGTTTAAAATTTTAAAATGATGTAAACTAATAAAAAATAGATTTTTAGTGTATTTTATGTTTGTATTTTAAAAAATATATAAAAAAATATTTAAGTTTAATATTTTATAAAATTGACAGTATAATTTAGTTTCTAATAAAATTCTAAAGAATAAGTTGAATGGGACATTGCACTTTATATAGTAAATTTCACTTATTTTTCATTCTATTTTTGGGTGAGTGCGAGATCATGATGGGCCAAATAGTGGCAATGGAGAAAAAACTTGTTGGATGAAAAAGTGCTAACATTTAGACTAATATTTAAATTTGGATGGAAAGGATGTTAATATTTTTATCTCTAATATGGATTCCCTCCAAAAATGCCTTAGGATTATCTCATATTTAGGCAAGTGGGATTCCCAAAACTTGCCAAAGAAACTTGCAAAACTGCCCATTTAGTGTTATCCTGAAAATTTTCACAAAATCATTCTTGAAGCTGACAGATTTTTTTGTAACGAAATTTAATCAAATGAAAAGGGTTTATAGAGGAATCTATTAAGATTCTAAAAATATAATATATGCCTCATAAAAGTTTTAATAGGTAATTATTATTAATTTTCTACATACGCTATCGCTGATTTCCTGATAGATATACATATTGAAAAACATCCATAACTTTCAACATATTAATCCTTTTTTAAATACAAAAGATGCATCACATTCTAAGACTTATTGGGTATACATTAAAATTTAAAATTTTTGAGTTTCATATATTTTTGACCAAGTTAGGTTGGCTAGAAAATTAATTTATAATATTTTAAAAAGGTCACAGTAAAAAATTCATAAATAATTATTTATTTACTTAAAAAATTTAAACAAATATGCGTCACAACCGCTCATGTGTCCTTTACTTAAATCCAAATCATGGAGGAAAAATATTATCTTTTTCTCATACTTAGGTTGGCCGGAATGACACCTACTTTTTACATTTTTCTAAAAATTTTAGTAGTGCTTCATTGAAATATCCAATTTTCACCAAACTATTTTTAAAATTAAAAAAAAAAAAGTAGTAGCCCATAAACTACATTCAATTTATTACAACTTTTATTACTACCTTATTTCTAGATTATGTAGATAACTCATTCAATTTTTGACATGAATTTACTTAAGTCTATTTTTCACATTTTTATTGCTACTTAGGGGTAGTGTTTGGCCCATCATGATCCTACACACACCCTTTTTTGTGTATTCATAACTTGAAACTTTAGTGCATGGATATAAATTTTTCCCCATTTTGATAGATATATATTTTTAAGTAAATCTTGGAAGTTACATTTAATGAAAATATAACTGTTTTGATGGGATGCCAACTTTTTTCTTAATTATTTATCCAAAATATGAAATAAATTATATTATCTCGACATGGAATCTCTCCTCTAGTGCATCATATTTTTTTAATTTTTTTTTATAAACTTTACTAAATTGGTTAATAACTCTTAGCTAAATTGTAATTTTCCCTCCTCTACATTAGCCCATAACTCACTTGCATATGCCTTTATTTCATCTTCTTCATTCCCTAAAGAAAACTTTACCAAGGCAATATTATTTCTCTTTTTACATTTCTTATACTCCCCCAAGGTTATAGCTCACAAAATTGCAAGAACAAAAAAATCCCTCCAAAAGAAAATAATGGGTAGTTAAAAATAATTAGGGACGCCTTAGAAACATGGAAATTTTTCTTTTTGTTGATGCATTTTATTCCCATTTAGAGAGTGGTGGATATGAGATAGGAAATAGTTGTTATTATCTCCTTCTCCTACTTGGCTAATTTAATTCATCATACCATCCTCATATGTCTCCCAACCACTAAGTACCTAACCTATGGGCTATTTTTTCCCAATTTAATATAAAAATATATATTTTATCCTCTTTTAATTTTATGTAATCAATCAAATCTAAATTGCATGATTGCTTGAGATATTTTGCACATAGACTTTATTAAGACATTATCCCTTAACCATTATATGAATATCTACTAGCAATCGCACCTTAGTGTGCAATGGGTACACCAAGATAACATGTAAGTAAAAGTAATGAGTGGTTTCTTAAGAAGAGCGCATATTGTTTTGTTGCTGCTGAATGGTTGTTGTCCATCCATCATTTGAATATTAAAATAATGTAGTGATATATGTTGACATGCATGAAAATAAAGTTATTTTTGAGTAGTAGTGGGTAAAAGTAAGTATGCTTGTAAAATTGTTTTTTTGTTTCGGTTATTATTTGCAAGTGATAGTAACCTTTACTAGTCATCTTCTTGTTTCCTAAGCATGTTGAGCCCATCTAGTTGAAATGGTAGGTGTAGGTATAAACTTGACAAGACTTCGCATTCATGAAGACTATATTCTTGCAACATTGCATGTCCCTAGTCGGGAGTTTCATCATCATTGTCTATCGATGGATCTAGAGATGTAGCATTCTTTCCATTTGTTGGACTTTCGAGATGCTGCAAATGTCCATTTTTGGGCCACTTCAATAAGTGTCATTGCTTCCCATTGTATTGGTCATGCCATCTATAAATCAATGAAGCTTGGAGATGGGATGTTGCCACTATTAGAGATAGCTACACTTTACTATGCAATGTTTACAAATGTCATCTTTGGATTTTTGGTATGAAATGACTAATTGAGAGTCTCTCTTTTTTTTATTATGTATCTTTCCCTTTATATCTTGTATCTCTATCTCTCTCTCTCCTGCTCTATATCTCTTTCTCTTTCTCTCTATTTTTGTAAAAGTACCATTTCATGAGGCTCTAGTGGAGCTAGATGATTTGGACCAACCCATACTAAGCTCCACATTTTACATTGTAAAAGTACCATAGCTTTATCTTTAATGTAGGGTTTTTCATTAGAATTATTGACTATAGCCCCAAGTCTATCACACAATGAAACACTTTTTTCCACTATGTTTATGGAGTTAAGATTAGTTTTGTAATCCCATGATGGCCAATGATTTTTGTTTTAGTAAATGTCTCTTCAATTGAACATATGGATGGTAAAGGAAAAATCTAAAAATAATTATTCATAGGAAGGTTATTCATGTAGCCATGTTTTCTACTTGAAACTGAAAAGTACTTTGAATCCACAAATTTTAGTTCAACATCATACATAAATAAGGATATGGTTCATCCATACACCCTAAATGGCATACTATACACATATTCAAAGTAAAAGTATGGTGGGCCTTGCTCAAACTCTTTAAGTTTTCACTATCAATCCACTAGGTGATCTAGAAATCCAAATCCAACCAATCCTTTAACATGGTGTGGCAAACAAGAAATTGTACATCTTTATTTTCTATAGACAAAACTTTGGAAGACATACTTTCTTTGAGATTTATCTTATAAAATGGTTTCTTGTAATAGGTTTCATAGTAATCCTTTTCTAAATCTAAGTGCTTTCTTTTATGAAATTTGATTTTTTGCACATCCTCTAGGCTTTCATTCAGTTCTTGTAAAAGGAAACCATGGTTAGCATGACTAGTCAAACTAATAACCCTAGGATTGTAATTGGCAACATCTTTCTCTTCTCTATCTTTCTTCTTCTTTCCCACTCTCTCCCACCATCTCTCTATCCCCCCTCTCTCCTCTCTCTACTCATCTCTCTTTGTTTAACTCTATTTGTCTCCCCTCTTTGTCTCTCTTTCCCTCTCTTTTTGTTTAAATCTCATTGTCTCCTCTCTCTACTCCTCTCTCTTTTTGTTTAACTCTATTTCTCTCCTCTCTCTCTACCCCCTCTCTCTTTATCCATTATACATCTCTACATTAGCATCTACACTTTATGAGCCTAAAGTCTTCCTTATATAACCCATAACATCAAAAAATCATTTCATTTTCTAGATGTATGCTTTGTACCACTACCAAAGCACGATTATACATTAGTCATATTTATTATATAATTTCTATTTCATTTACATTGCACACATTTCACCATTATAAATTTCACTAATCATTATATTTCCTAATGATATGGATTCATATATTCATTATTTTCTAACGATATGGATTTTATATTAACTATAAAATTTGAAAGTTATAGATTGAATTATAATTTTTAATTATTGTAAAACACTAATTCTATTAAGAAAATAAATTATGATTTATCTATCCATATAAAACCTACTCTCATTCTGTACTAATTCTATGCCCATTACAACATCTAGTTCATGTAAACACTAAAAAATAGATAGTGTATCCATTATAGATAATATTTAAATGATTTAGAAGATTGGTGAAGAGAATTGATACTTAGACCTAAACTAAAAGCCTAAAAACCCCTACAATATAATCCAAATGATATCAAAACACTATGCCAAGGGTTATATTTATAAAAAATCCATCCTATAAACCATTTGTCATTTCAACAAAACCATGGGCGAATTTTGACACCCCTCATGAGAAGTTAACAATCCCAAAATAGAATATATAACTCTCTCTCTCTCTCTATCCCCACTCTCTCTCTTCTATCTAATCATCTCTCTCTTTATTTAACTCTATTTGTCTCCTCTCTTTATTTCTCTTTCTTATGTTCTATATATATATATATCCCCCTCTCTCTCCTACTCATCTCCCTCTTTCTCTCATATAACTATAATATAGATTTTATAAAAAAAAATATAATTAAATCATTACAAGTTACCACTTGGACAATAAGCATGGAGACCTATTTTTTTTAGATGGAATTGTTATATGCCTTCTTAAGTATAAAACTTCATAAGAAATCAAATTTGATTTAATCTTAAATCTTTCTAATGTGGATAATGTCTTAAGGTTTCCCTTATGTGTGTAGGGCTTAGAAATTGTGTCAATGAACGTATTCACAAAAATGTACTCTCTCTCTCTCTATCTCTATACCTCTATATATCTTTGTCTCCCTCTCCACCTCTCTCCCTTTATCCTCTCTCTTTCTCTTTCTCTCTCTCCTTCTCTCTTCCTCTATCTCTATTTCACTCTTTGACCCCTATCCCTCCTACCTTTCATCTCTTTTCTCTATCTCTTTATCTATTCCTCTCTCTACCAATCTTCCTCTCTTTATATCTCTATCTCTCCCTCTCTCCCTACCTCTATATCTCTATATCACTCTACCTCTATCTATCAATCTCACTCTCTCTCTATATCTCCTGTGTCCCTCTCTATATCTCTCTCTCTCTCTCCATCTACCTATCTCTCTATATATCTTCTTCAATGTGATTGTTTAAAGAATCATTTTGTACAACAAATCTCCTCCTTTAAATGTTTTTTTTTTCTGTAATTATGATAATTGTAAATTCCACTACTTCCAAAAAGCACTTCAATATTTAAATAGATAATATAATAGATATACCACTCAATTATGTTGTATCTCAATAATTGTTGCATTCAATTTTCCACCTCTCTCTATATCTCTTTGTCTCCTTCTCTTTATCTCTTTTTATATCTCTATGTTTCTCTATCTCCCTCTTTCTCTTTTTCTCCTCCTCTCCATCTCTATCTTTATCTCTCTTTCTCTTCTCTATCCCTCTTCCTCTCTTCCCCTCTATATATCAATCTCCCTCTTTATTATTCTCTCTTTCTCTATCACTCTATCTCTCTTCTCTAGGTTTTTCTCCCTCTTTTTGTCTCTCTTTCTCTCCATCTCTCTATCCCTCTCTATCTCTATACCTCTCTCTCTCCCTCTCTATCCCTATACCCATCTCTCTCTCATTTTCTCTATCTTTCCCTCTATATATCTTATCTCTCATTTTCTCTCCTACTCTATCTCACTTTCTCTATTCCTCTCTCTTTGTCAATATCCCTCCTTCTCTATTTCTCTCTTATACCCTCATTGTGTCTCTCACTCTCACTCTCTCTCTTCCTCTATCTCTTTCTCTCTATTCTCTATCTCTCTTTCCTTCTATATCACTTATCTCTATTCCTCTCTCTATCAATCTCCCTCTCTCCCATTGTTTCTCTATCCCCCCTCTCTCCCCTCTCTACTCATCTCTCTCTTTGTTTAACTCTATTTGTCTCCCCTCTTTGTCTCTATTTCCTATTCTATATATAAAGATATATCTCTCTATATAAATATCTCTCTAACTCATTATTAGTATTATATTATTAGCCATCAATAATCGTTTGCAATAATCTCTATCTTGTTACTTTTCTCTATATCTATATCTCTCCCTCTCTATCTCTCTCCCTCCCTCTTTATCTCTCTCTACCTCTCCTCTCTCTCTACCTATATATGTATATGTATATGTGTATGTATACGTATATGTATATGTATATTTAGGTTTTTTAGTTGATAAACACAAGAAAGGAAGGGTTCTAGCAGCGCCCATCATTTGTATTGTCTTGCATCATTCTAAGTTGATGTCAAAACAATAAATATTTCTATTAAATAGTTTTTATATATTGATATTTAATATATAAAAACTATTTAATAGAAATATATAAATTAAATAAATATTTCTATTAAATAGTTTAGACAAAAACACAAATAATATAGAATTATATTATAATATTGAAAATAAATTAAATAGTTGATAATGGCATGGTTCGGTGGTCAAGTCACTTGGTTGTGGTGGTGGCCACCAGGGTTCAAACCCGCGCAGGGTCAATGAGCTCACAGGTCATGTGTGCCTTCATTGGGCTGTTGTGCTCGTAGGCTAAGTGTGCCTTTGATGGGCTGGTGTGCTCACAGGCTGTGTGCCTTTGCTGGGCTAACAAGCACGCAGGTTTGGGTTTGACCAGAGGGTGATAATTCCCATTGGGGATGGAGACCCCCCAAGTGGTCTCAGGTGATAAAGCCGATGGGAAGAGATCCCCCATAAGGGTCTCTCTGGGCCCGAACCAGGCTAAAAACCAAGGTTAACCAAAGCAAAAAAATTTAAATAAATATTTATATTTAATGATTTATATATATATATATATTAATTTTTATATAAAATACTTAAATAATATAAAATTATATTTTAATATTGAAAATAAAGTAAATGTATTGAAATACAATAAAAAAATTAAAATCTCTAAATACCGGTGCATGACCATTAAATTTCTATTACTGACATACATGTTCTTTTGTACCCAAAGATAATTCAAGTGACGTACTCAAATTCAACTTAACACATTGGATTTGTTGTGTACACAAGAGTCATCACTAACTTGTGTTATACTCCATATATTGTGTATCTTTTGACACATCTCTACAATTCTAGTTGTATCTTTGGAGTTTGTGCAATTAGGCAATTATTTATTTTGTTAGATATTGGATTAAAGAATTTCTCTGCCACTTGTTGTGACAATAGATGGGCCCCTGCCAACCCCACTCCAAAATGTTCCAAATGAGGTCAAGACAAGGTTAACCTTATCCCATGTTAGTGTTATGATAATGTTGTTGGTGCCAAAACTTTCTGGTTGTGTGCAACTATTTGTTTGAGCAACATACAATACTTAACTTTTACTTGAAACCAAAAATATTTATCTATTTCCAAATGTGTAAGATGTAGATTCATTCCAAAGAGCTTGGAGTGCTTGTACACCATCCATAAAAAGTTGTCAATCACAAAAAGAATCGAACGAGAAGAATTCTTCAATAGGTTTAGAAGACACAGAAGAGGTAGAAATGGGTATTCAATGGCTACAAAGTACCAGAATGGCCATTTCAAAATAGTGAAACTAGATAAAAATCCATGCTACTTTTAACCTTTATCACACTACAAAACAATCTCTATTTTCTTCTCCTTAATAAGAAACATAAACATTCTTGTTTAAATGATTATAATTACCTCGCATCTCTCTTTTATTTGGTGGTGATGTATGCATTGGGCTATGATACAATTCAAACGTGTTGTATTGTAAAATGTGTACATTCGTCAAAGGTAGCATTAGGGTTTAATTAATGCTAGATTGGCGATAAATACATAGAAATGCCTAATAGAAAGTGGGAGAAATTGACGACAAAAGTGGTGAATGAAAGTGAGAAGTCATGCCCATCCGGATTCTTCCACATTTGAAAATGAGAAGTTGTTTCTTAGTAGAGAGACAATGTTAAACAAACCTTCCCTCTTGTAAAAAGCCCCCAACAATTACTATTATTATATTCTATACAATTTTTTAATTTCAATATTTATATATATTTAATTTTTTTAATACTTATATTTACATATATTTGTTATTTAATTCAAATATTTATAAATATCACTTTTAATATATATATATATATATATATATATATATATATATATATATATGTTATTTAATTTAATAGAATATTTAATTTTAAAATACAAAATATAGGTACCAACTATTAATTAAAGAAGACACTTATTACTTCCCCTTTATAGTAGGAAATGAGTCAAGTAAGAAAGGAGCTAAGTAATATTATAAACGTATAGGTACCTATGCTCTTCGATTTTATGTTTAAAAACGAGTGAAAATAGAGAAGCGGTTGGGAGATGGGTATTCAAAGGTGGACTGCTAGGTCTACGCTCACATGTTTTGTACATCACTTTTAAGAATACATATATCAGCCTGCGTTTGCCTGAACTTTTATGAAATGAAATGCAATAATCCACCAGAAAGCGAGAACAAAAAACAGTGTCGGAGAAGAGAAAAACAACGAGATCCAAATAACTCGCACTGCATTTTTTTAGGAGATCTGATGGCTCATATCATTTCAATCATCTTGCACATTTATCTGGAGCCCTCCGCCATTCATTTCCACACCAAGCCAGTCCCTCTCATAGAGGGAACGCCTTCGGCGTAATGAACAAGGCTTAAATAAAATTTTTGCTCAAGGTGAGGGGATTGAATCTTGTTAGCATAATACATTATATTACATTGTCATGGTTCAGTCATTGTCATGGTTCAGTCAGTTCATGGTTCGGTCAGTTCAGTTTCAATTGTTAGTTATATATAACTGTATAACTATTGTAACTGCCACTGTCAACTCCCTCTCATCGTTTATATACTTGTTTGTATCTGCAATTTGATCATCGAATGAATAATAAAGTGTTTTTACTCTTTCTCATATGTGGTATTAGAGCATTTCACAACTTATCAAACCTCTATAGGTAGGCAGATCACCAATTCTAGTATCTATGTGAAAGGTATGATGATCTTCAGGTGAGTGCGTTCTCTATTTTTTATGGTGCTGTATCATGAGAATCATCACTTCTGCGTGCTAGTTTTGATAGGCGATTTGGATGTGTTGGTTGTTGTTTATTAAATCTGCTGTCTATTCTTCTTTTAAATCTTAGCACCTGGCTGCCTAGATAAGTATGATTTGAAATAATCCCCTTAATTGGTGTCTGATGTAAAACAATGCACATAGCTTATGTTGGAAGGAAGCATCGTTTGGAGGCCTTTGCAGGGAGATTAAAGTCATTCTCATTGCTGTTGTGCTCTCTGATGTAGCGGTTGTTGCCTGAACTAAAGTTTCTCCATAAGGCATTTGAATGAAGAAGACATAGTCTGCAAAATCTGGCAATCATTGGTATGTATTGAAGTGTGTATTTAAGTCTGAGTAAGAAGTCAATCTTTTGGAGTATTATCTACATGGAGATTCCATTA
Source organism: Cunninghamia lanceolata (assembly GCA_027924645.1). NCBI lineage: Eukaryota > Viridiplantae > Streptophyta > Pinopsida > Cupressales > Cupressaceae > Cunninghamia > Cunninghamia lanceolata. Next base: position 24,687,049 of record BSBN01000582.1, read on the forward strand.
GACAAGTATTTTGGTTTCAATTTTCATACTTGGAGAATGAAAATTCACATGCAACTAATGAATAAAAATTTGTGGGCAATAGTAAGTGGAAAGGAAAAAGCACCTACAGATGCAAATAAGTTATTAGATTGGAGTAGTAGAGATGATAAAGCCAAGGCTATAATTGGTCTTGCTCTTTTTGACACCGAATTGCACCATGTTGATTTGGATAAATCATCAGCCGAAATTTAGGATAATCTGAATAAATTGTTTGGGGCAAAAGCCGTTAATGCAAAGTTTTCTCTAAAACTTCAATTATTTCGGTTTAAGATGGAAGATGGAATCACAATGTCAAATCATATAAGTAACTTGCAGTCTCTCATTAGACAGCTAGCAGAGGTTAAGGTTATAGTAGATGATGATGATGCTAGGGCCATCCTATTAAATCGTTTGCCTTCAAAATACAACAATGTTGTTTTTACACTCAGTCAAATACCTTCACAAACTCTAGAAGGTATGATTTCTGCTCTTCTATCAGAAGAGAAGAGAACAACAGAAGATTCAGAAGATGATCCTCAGGAGAAAGCATTATTTTCAAGAAGCAATTACAAGAGATCAGAGAGAATCAAATGTTTTTATTGTAAGAAAAATGGTCACATAGCTTGGGATTGTAGAACTCGAGCGAGTGATGTTCTTAAAAGAAAGCTCAAAAATGAAGGAAATCTTGCTTGCATTGAAGATGATAAGGACCCACCAGATATTGAGGATGAGGATCCACCAGATGGTGCTATTAATTTTTGTGGATATGCCCTTTAAGCAAGGTTAGATTGGAGGCAGGCGGCATCGGAGGATGGAGGATTTTCCATCATCTCAAGTTAGCTTCTCGCTTTGAGATGATGCTTTGCATGAGAAGCATTTTTGGTTTTGGTTGTTTTGTTTTTTTCTTTGTTGATGCTGACAGAGCTGACAAATTTGAAGAATGTATGTTTTGTGAAGATTTTGTTTTGGAGACAGGTTTGGGGTTTGGTGTTGAGCTCAATATGGATTGTTGTCCAGCAAGCTTCAAAGAGTATATGATCTTGAATTATACCCTTTCGTGGTCACTAGACAACATGGCAGAGATCTGTCATATCTCTTAGGGTCCATTGTCGAATAATTCAAGACTCTGTGATTTGAGAGCTTGGGACTAAAGAGCTCAAGAACACAGCTCGAAGCTACGCCTTTCCGAGGGTAGACGAGACAACATGATGGAGCCTCGCTTGGTTCATGATTTGTTCTTTGGGAGAAGATCTTCTACAAAATATGTATTCATATTATGTAATTAGCTTTGTTGAGTATTTTAGTATTTTAACATTAAGGGGGGGGTCCCTTGGTACTATTGCAGGAACAATGTAATAAGGGGGGAATGTTAGCATAATACATTATATTACATTGTTATGGTTCGGTCAGTTCAGTTTCAATTGTCAGTTATATATAACTGTATAACTATTGTAACTGCCACTGTCAACTCCCTCTCATCGTTTATATACTTGTTTGTATCTGCAATTTGATCATCGAATGAATAATAAAGCGTTTTTACTCTTTCTCATAAATCTCCTCTTGAGTATGACAAAGGAACAAAATGGAAGCAAAATCAACCCTTGTTACATTACCTAATGAAGTGAATAGAGGTGGGCCTAGGGTGATTGGAGAAGGGGGTCCTAGTGTAGTCTCTCATCTCTTGTCAACCACCTATAACTCATCTTCACACTCAACACACACATTTGTATGTCTAAAGTAAATAGCCAAAAACAAAACAAGATAATGAACAAGTTAATCCAAAATCATGAAATATGCTAGTAACGTATCATTAACATACATAATGTATGTAATATCATTGTTTCATCACAATTAAAATTCCCATAAGAGATAAAATATCATGGTTTTGTAATCATATTTTTATACTATTTTTGGGAGTGGGATGTGGCCACTTGCTAACCATGTCTTTATCACGATTTCATGTCAGATTGAATTTATTGTTATAATATTATCCATTTCAATGATCAAACATTCAATAATAATTTAACATCTCATTCAAACAAAATATGATAATATTTGTCCTATTTATATTGGTCCAAATTAACGTACCCTTGACTGTTGAAACATCCATGATTGAATACGTCGAACAACCAGTTGGCATTCGGATTCCCATCCTCTCCATATGATATCTTTTTTGAATGATAGTTTGAGCTACAGTCCTTTTTTGAATGGTAGCTTGAGCTTACAGTCCTTATAAATCATTGTTGAGAAGCCGAGATGTTCACGTATGGCAATGGTTTCAACTGAATTAGCTGATCAATTGAGAAAGACGATGAACGGTGGAAACGGTGGCACTGTGCACGCGGTTGTGGTGCCATTTCCTGCGCAGGGTCACGTCAACGCTCACATACATCTCGCCGATCTGTTGTCCGCAAGGGGTGTTTTCATCACTTTCGTGAACACGGAATGGACTGAGAAACGCATGTTCGGAAGTGCAAAGCACAAGTCGAAACTGCAGCGCTCCAAACCCAATTTCCGATTTCTGTCATTCGCGGACGGCTTACCGCCGGAGCACGGCCGCACATCCCACCTGGGCGAGCTTGTTACAACGCTGGCAAAGCGTGGGCCCGCCTTGGAGTCCCTCCTCCGCGCTGAGAGTGGGAGTGGCGTTCCTCCCATCACCTTCATCGTCACAGACAGTTTCATGTCGTGCACCGCATCAGTGGCCGCCAAGAGTCGTTTTCTGGCCTGTTTGTGCCGCTGCCTCTATTGCTCAGAAATACGCTCATTCTCTCCTTTCCCAGGGCCACATTCCTGTCAAAGGTATTCTTCTGCTCTACTTTTAATATTAACTAAGATTCCTCTTTTGCTGTACTTTGGGTATGAACTTGGAGTTGGGGTGGTTTCAGTGAGCGAAGGGAAAAGTCCGCAGAAAATGATCAGCAATCTGCCCGGGAATATACCACCTCTATGGCCTACTGATCTGTTATCGTTCTACCGCGAGCAGTTTACATCCGATCTCATCTACGAAGCGCTGCTCTATGAGTCTCGAATGTCTGACACGGGGGACTACGTGCTCGTCAACACCTTTGAAGAATTGGAAGGAAGAGAGGCCGCAGAGGCTCTCTCCATTAACGGTTGTCCATCAGTGGCAATAGGCCCTGTGTTTCTTCCAAACTTTTTACGAAGGGATGATTCAACGCTCAGCAACATGTCGATGTGGAAGGAAGAAGGCAGCTGTCTCCTCTGGCTCGACAAACAGCGCCCGCGCTCTGTGTTGTATGTTTCCTTTGGCAGTTTGGCTGTGAAGTCGCAAGAACAGTTGGATGAGCTGGCGCTGGGTCTGGAACAGAGCGGGTATGCGTTTCTGTGGGTTCTCCGCTCCGATATTGCTCTGCTGTTTTGCCCGAGGGAATGGAAGAGCGAACCAAAGATCGCGCGTTGTTTGTTAAGTGGACGCCGCAATTGAAGGTGCTTGCGCATCCTTCGGTGGGAGGATTTCTGACGCACAGCGGGTGGAATTCGACCGTGGAGAGCATAAGCATGGGAGTGCCCATTCTGGGCTGGCCTTATTACACTGATCAGTTCCTCAATTGCAGATTCGCTAAAGAAATATGGAAGGTCGGCTTAGATTTTAAGGACGTGGACGTTGACGATGGGAGGTTGGTGAGAAGAGAAGAGGTGAAGAGTGAAGTGAGGAGGCTGATGCAGAGCGAGGAGTTGCATAAGAAAGCCGAGGAGCTGAAAGAGCCGGCAACGAAAGCGGTGCTGGCGGGAGGTTCTTCTTTCAACAACATAACTACCTTCATCAACGATATGCTCAACCAAGCCAAATCACAGTCACAATCCTCTTTCGTGCACTGCGATAAAACACGTGAAAAAGATGACAATATACACTGACTTTTATCTTTTTTTCAAAGTTTCTACTTTATTAATGAATATCCATATGTTTTTCCATTTTTTATTTAAAAAAAAATTACTATAGAAAGAGAATCTTCTGGGATAGGAATGTTTTTGAAGTGATTTTTATTCTTTTATTTCTTTATGTTGGAAAGAAAACATTTTGTTTTGTTTTTCATGTTTCTGAAATGAAATTTTTATGCCGAAGGCGTTCCTATATGAAACAAACGACCTGCTTTGGCGAATCCACGGTTGAAGATGACATACAGCCGTGCAAGACGATTCAAACGCTTTTGGCCGTCTGATTTCTGTTTGCGGTTTGTCGTTTTCCCTTTTTCTGTCGTCGTTTTTCCTTAATCGCTTTCCCGTGGATTATTTCATTCGCTCGATCTGCTTTCTATTTTCCAGCAAAAATAATTGCTAAGGCGCGCGGTTTGTCACTACCTATTCCCGATGAAAAACCCCTCCCAACACATGCAAACAAATGTTATTGATGGCTTACATTTATTTTTCTCTTTCTCCTTACGTGGATATAAAGTGTGTTCATATGTGCTAAGAATATCCTTGTTCATTAAGAATATGTATCTTAGGTTTTAAGTGTCATACGCCATATAACCATACCAACCTCAAAAATTTTAATTAAAAAAATTTCAACTATAACTAATTTCTCCCATCCTTCATTAAAAAAAAATATACTTGAGAATCATTATATTGTTATTAAAAATATTTATGGTATTCACATGTCCACGATATTCTTCCTATTGTAAAATAATGAAATGAAAAATTGTATACAAGAATAAAAGTTAAATTCATTTAAAAGGAGAATTCTAAAAATATCTTAATAAAATAATATTATATATATAAGTATCATATAATATTATAAAATTACATATTTAAATTAAATATGTTATATATTTAGTATTTATAACTTAATTATTTTTATTTTATAAATAATATCTAATATAACTATATTTATTGTAATATAATATATAACATAAATTATTAAACATATTTTAAAAATAATATTGTATTTTAAAATAGTATATTTATATTAATATTTATTTATACTTTAATTATTATTTAATTTTAAAATATAATATATAGTATCTAATATAATTATATTTATTATTATATAGTATAATACAATGAATATTTTTTTAAAATAATAATATATTATAAAATCATATATTTATATTGAATATTATATATTTAATATTTACATATATTTGTTATGTTATTATATATTAATTTATATACACAATTTCTATACATATTATATTCTATATAATACAAATTATTAAGTACAAAAATATAATATTATATATTTTCACTAAAATACTATTTAAATTAATCTATAACAAATGTTTTCAAATCTAATTTCAAATCCACATGAATTATCCAACAAAAATAGAAAGCAACATAAGATCCTCTCTCTCTCTCTCTTAAAGTAAGATTTTATATTACATTATCCTATCTCTCTCATAATGGTACTGATTTTTTATACCACAAGCTACTCAAGCCCCCAATCTTCCTTTGAGAAGGGGTGCTTGTCTTAACTTGCTATGACTATTCAATCCAATGAATATGAAATATTTATGGTGCTCCTGATGAGAACCACTTTAATCATCACCAAGATAATGACCATGATGCTCATGTTTCCAAACAAGATCTTACTCTTACTAGCCAACTAATTTTTGATGAACTTACTAATGATGAATCTCTTCAACAATTTGTCGCCCTTTCACACTAAACTTTAATAAATGCACCTCTTGGCATATATATTCTACTTGGCATTGGATCTTTGGTAGCCTCTTTTAATAGTGTTTATCCCACCCTTCCTCTTCTTTCGAACCTCATAATACCACTACTACTAGTTCCATAGCTACTACTACTATTGTCAATCGTAGCTTTGCCTCTACTATTTCCATAGCTACTACTAAGTTCCTATTGTCACTCCTAGCTTTCCCCCTACTATTTCCATACCTACCTCAAGTAATCTCATCCCCCTAATGTGCCACCTACATATATCATACTTATATTCACATACCTATTAGTCTCATAGCCTCTACCCATGTGTCTCACACCATCCATCTTTCCCAACCTATGTCTCACATTAACCCTCCTTCCCAACCTATGTCTTGTATTAGCCCTCCTTCTCATTTCATAATGTGGTTCCTCCCTCCATGGCTATGTTTGTTAACTATTTCCACACATTCTCATTCTATATCCTCAACTATGCCTAATACTACCATTAGCCCTACCTCTAACTTGGATATAATGTTACAAGATATGGTTACTCTAAAGAAACAAGTGAATGACAACAAGGATACTATTATATACAATCACCTACATGACACATTGCTTGCTTGTGAGGTTGTTATATAACCTTTTTGTATGATATTTGTGGTGCCAAGATTTGAATTATAAAATTGTGAGGGAGATCTTAACATGCATTTACAAGCTTTCACAATAGTAAGCTTAGATTTTGCTTATGAGGATAAGATTTTGGCCAAGTCATTTCTAAGAACCTTAAAGGAATGTGTTATACAATGGTTTTATTCTTTGCCTTCATGCTCTATACACTCTTTTGAAAAGCTTGCCACTACTTTTCTAAAGCACTTCCCCCTAATGTGCCACCTACATATTATCCTTATATTCACATACCTACTAGTGTCAAGCTTCTGCTCATGTGTCTCACACCATCCATCATTCCGAACCTGTCTCACATTAACCCTCCTTCCCAACCTATGCCTTATATTAGCCCTCCTTCTCATCCCATTTGCACCTCATCTCATAATGTGGTTCCTCCCTCCATGGCTATGTTTGTTACCAATTTCCACATATCCTCATTAAAAACTTTGCTAAGCTATCCACCCATGATCACTTTTTCATTTTGAGTTATATTATTGGATTGACACACTTTGTTTATTCAAGTCATACTTTGAGACATAAATTTATTTATTTTTACACAATTGTATTTTGTATTTTGGGTCCACTCACAAATGGAAATTAAAAAACAAATTCAACACTTTTTTTAATTAATATTATTAAATAATATTATATACCATATAAAATATATTAAATTTATATATTTATAACCATAATATAATTTTATAAAAAAAAAAGATTTAACATATTATATTTTTAATACTTACATTTATTTATAACTTAATTATTTTTATTTTATATATAGTATATAATATCTAATATAATTATATATATTGTTATATAATGTGAATTATTTAATATATTTTGAAAATAATATTATATTATAAATCCATTTATTTTTATTAAATATTTATTTATAATTTAATTATATTTATTTTATATATAATATATAATATAAATATATTTATTATTATAAAGTATATTTTATATAATGCAAATTATTTAGAAGTGAGATAGAGACATAGAGGAAGATAGAGAAGGAGATATATACAAAGAGGGTGGGAGAGAGGAAGTGAGATAGAGATAGAGGAGGATAGAGAGAGAGAGCGATAGAGAGAATGAAAGAGAGAGGAAGAGAGAAAGAGAGGTAGAGGAAGAGAGAAGGGGAGATACTTTCAATCGGTCATTCCATGCCAAGGATCTAGCTCCACTAGAGCCTCATGAAATGGTACTTCTCATGCCAATGATCCAATAATAAAGAATAAAGAGAGTGACTTTCAATTGGTCGTTCCATACCAATGATCCATAAATGGCAAGAGCTATACCATTGTGATGCAAGATGATTCAAATAATCATGCCCATTCATTCTAACCTGTATCTTCATCTGTACAAGTCGAAAGAAAGGAGAACTTTTGGATTGACATTTTCCAACTATTAGCACCTTACAATGAATAGCAATTGCACATGTTCCAAAGAATTCATTACCTACAGGTATCCAATGAAATGTCAGGATTGAGTAGCTAAAGCACACACTTTTGATAGATGGCAAATATTATGGCAAATGTTAAGGCTGTGGATCAATTGACCAACCTAGATGATGCTCCAAAAAAAATTATTCAACTAGTGATAGTGGATGAATGATGAGTTCTAGTTCATGGGATTTATTAAATACCACAAAGTTCTCAATAGCCTGAGATACTCTCTTCCAATGCTACATAATGACATCGGCCATAACGATACAAGACAATCATCATTGACTTAAATATAAGGCAGTGATAAACAAACATACATGCTTCAAATAATATGCATAGGTGACAACTAATGGAATACATGTGAACCCAGGTGAAGTTCATGAACAAGAATCTAGAAAGGAGATGCATGCAAATAAAGGCTACAAACCAAACATGAAGCTCACAAATTTAAAGTGGCTACTGAGAAAAACACTGGGATCTTGAAATCCATTAAGATTATGCAAATTAATTCACGATAATTAAGTGAGTTAAAAAGAAATGGGCCATAGGGATACATTACAATCATCATTCACTTAAAGACATACTAATTGAACTTCCACAACTCTTCGGCATACCCATTGTACACCAAGGTGTGATTGCTAGTTATAATAATTATGAGAAATTTCTTTTAATAAGGTTATATAACACACTGAAAGTTTATATTTGTATTTATGTTTTTCTAACTTGAAAGAAAAGTTGAAAAGCCACAAGGAAATAAAAAAGTGTAGAATTTAAAATGCTAGTGACTTTAGATGTGTGTTAAAATTGATGCTTGGTGCAAATCAACATCATGTAATCACCACAATGGTTATGAAAATATGACTTTTAGAAATACTAATTGTGCAATCACCCTGATAAGAACAAATGGTTTCACACAACAACAAAAAATATTCTATTTTTTTAACCAAAAACACATAATCCCTTAAACAAAAGTATCAACAAGTCATCCTTTACATTTTCAATGATCCATAGTATTTCAAACTCATTTTTATAATATATTTAATGATCACACATCCCCAATACAAAGGCTTTTGATCCCCAAAGCCATAAAGTCTTAGAAAATGAGTGATGATCACCTCCACAAATGACATAGCTACCACTAAACCTTGTTAGTGTAGAAATACTAACGTTATTTCTTTTTTTCTATCAATAAGGATGGATTATTTAGGTTGGCCCCACATCAATGGAGGTCACAAGGGGGATCTCCTCCCCATCCACATATTCAACTTAGATAGCCACAATGGAAGTCCAAGAGCCACAACTTGGAATTCCAACTATAGATGTCACTTGCGAGATTCAAACTTGGATCTACATCTTGAAGACCTTATGGCCTTGCCATTTAAGCATAACCCCTTTGACATTAATGCTATTACTTATTATTTAATAAGTAATTATACATATATTTCACATATGGCTTTAAGCCACCTTAGGTAGGTTATGTGTTGACTTGGAGAGTCCATCAAACTCATCCAGATACATGTCGACTCTCATTAGCCACTTGGTAGAAACATTATTTCCACATCTACTTGAGTGCATGAGTTGACTCCTAAAGTGACCCAAACTTTCCATACTATATGTACACACTTGTTCGTTATCAATTTACACCAATTATGTGATTATCTAATTAATCATCTTTTTGTGTGATTTGTTCTTGTTTGCTTCATTTTGTGATCAACATTCTCTTAGTTGATTTGACATGTTTGAAGGCACTAAGGCATGAACTAGGCCAATTTGGCCACATAAGGCATCAAAATCCTACATAAAGGCATTGATTTCCGCATAGAGAGGCATTTTTTATTTGCCAAAGGTTTTTTTGTAGAAACAAGAGGTGTTTTCTTTGTGCAAGGCATCTAAGTCCCTCCCAAGTTTTTTTGTAGGGTGACCAAGGCATGCAAATCTTTGGAGAGCATGAAATCTTTGCAGCGTGTGTCCATATCCCTGGCACAAAGATGTTTAAATCCTCATTTGGTGGCAACCTGCAACTTCTAAGGCTCCAAAACTCTATTTCTTCACTTCCCACTACTAAGGCGTCCTTCATACCACTGATCTTCAAGTTGTTTTCACTACAAACTCTGTGAGCCTATCACAAATTCTTCCCTATTCAGTAGATTTTTCACATGCATAGCCCCTGCTCATCATTTCTTTGCTGCCCTTGCCTATTTTGGTAGATTTTGCCCTAATTTTGCCCTAACTATTTTAGGCTTGGCATATATTTACCCTAATTTGACTTTGTAATTGTTGGGCTCCAAATAGGCATTTAGAAATTTGGGGCAAATGTGCTTTGAGGAATTAATGGTTATTTCAACCTTGTATTTTCACCTGATGAAGACAAAGAGCGGGGTCTGGTTTGGTAGGAGGCCAACACCGTCTCATAAGTAAAACCATTGTATCTACTCTCTGTGTCGATTCCAATGAGTGGTTGGAAGGCTGGGTTCATCTCGCTAGAGTGCATTTTTTAAACATTTTAGTGCAGTTTTTATTAAATAGGCCTTATTTACGGTAAATTTCATGTGTCATAAATTTTGATTGGTAGCTCAAAATTGAGCACCATTTTTTGAAAAATTTAATGTTTTTCATTTCCCACACATTGGTCCTATTTGCATTGTAAAACACACTAAGCTATAAAGTGCCACAAATCTAGGGGGCCACCTAATACTAAATTAGGGGGTGTATAGAGTCATGTCAGGAATACTTCTGAGTTGTGCCAAGAGCACTTCCATAGAGTCATGCCAAGAGCACTTTCTTGAGTCATGCCAAGAGCACTTTCAAGTTTTACCAAGAGCAATTCTATAGAGTCGTGTCAAGAGCACTTCCTTGAATCATGCCAAGAACACTTTGGAGTTGTGCCAAGAGCACTTCCATAGAGTCATGTCAAGAGTGCTTCCTTGAGTTGTGTCTAGAAAACTTTCACACTTATTTCCACACTTTCAGTTAAGGGTGGTTAATTAAGCAAATTGGTGATACATGCACTCAACTTATAAAGTGCCACAAATCTAGTGGGGTTCATAGAGTTGTGTCAAGAGAACTTCCAAGTTGTGCCAAGAACACTTCCATAGAGATATGTCAAGATCACTTCCACTACTCCATCATCTTCAAAATTATTTTTCGGCATTGTATTGAGATGTGTCAAGAACACTTCCACATCACCATCACTTAATGTTACATGTGAATCTTGTTAGAATAATATTAAGGTTTACATAGTTAGTTTATAGTTAGATATAAATAAATATTAGTTGTTAGTTAGTAGTTAGTTGGGAGTTATTCCTGTATGGTGGTTTGAGAAGTTATATTTGAAAGGGCTTTATAAAATCCATTTTGAGATGAATGTAAAACTATCTAGAAATTAATATATCATTATGTGTTTTGATATTATTGAGCAAATGTAGTTATCTATGATTTAGCCAACATATGGTATCAGAGCACTTCATCTCATGGGCCCAAGTGAACTCTGTATATGAGAAGAGTTGTTCAGTTTTATCAGGTAGTTAAAAAATTATGTGATAAACTTCTATGTGTGAGAGAAATGTGGAAATGTAATCATTGAAAGGCATTTTTGAAGTTCTTTTGAAGCATTTGCATAAAATGAAGGCAAGTAGAATGCTTCCAATATTCTCCAAACCGATTGGCATACAGAAGTCTGTTCATCATTTTCTCAATGGAGGGGATGTGTAAGTTTGAAGGCTAGCGATTTGTGCCTCTTCATTATTGGTTTGATTTGTCTCTGTTAACTCCGAGGAATTGTTCTTTATTGTTTCTATTTTTGCTGTGGATGAATCATTGGAAGACTGTGACTGTTTTGTCTCCATCAAAAATCAAAAGGGAGATTTGAGTGAGGAAGATGCCAATCATTGAAGGCAAATCAAAGAAAATTGTTTGAAAAGAATATTTGAGTCATTTCTTTTGGAAGGAAATCAAAGTGCGGTCAAGGAGAAGGAAAGCATAGAAAGCCAAATTGCAGATGATAGAAGCCATTGAAGGAAATAAAAGGAAACAATAGAAAAATTATAGTTCAGAGGACCGTGGTAGTGTGAAATTCTAGAGTTTTTATATTTTTATTTGGAGTAATAAGGTAAAAATTGTTGAAGGCTTAATTTGATGAATGTTTAATAATATCTTGGAGATATAAGGTTGATTAGTGTATGGGTCTATCATTGGTTCAAATTGACATTATCATCTTTTAATCATGATTGTACATATGTCAAAGATCACTTATGCTTTTGGGGCCATCCTTACTATTTCTGATGAGGCCTCCAAAGACTCATCCAAGACATTAGTTGGTTAAAGTGTAACAGGGTAATATTAGAGGCAGGCAACATTGGAGGATGGAGAATTTTCCATCATCTTAAGTTAGCTTCTCACTTTGAGATAATGCTTTGCATGAGAAGTATTTTTGGTTTTGGTTGTTTTGCTTTTCTTTGTTGATGCTGACAGATTTGAAGAATGTATGTTTTGTGAAGATTTTGTTTTGGAGACAGGTTTGGGATTTGATGTTGAGCTCAATATGGATTGTTGTCCAGTGAGCTTTAGAGTATATGATCGAGAATTATACCCTTTCGTAGTCACTAGACAATGATAGAGATCTATCGTATCTCTTAAGGATTGTTGTTGAATAATTCAGGACTTTGCGATTTGATAGTTTAGGACTAAAGAGCTCAAGAACACAGCTCAAAGCTATGCCTTTCTGAGGGTAGACGAGACAGCATGATAGAGCCCCACTTGGTTCACGATTTGTTCTTTAGGAGAAGATCTTCTATAAAATATGTATTCATATTATGTAATCAGCTTTGTTGAGTATATTAGCATTCAGGGGGGGTCCCTTGGTACTATTGCAGGAACAATGTAATAAAGGGGAGAATGTTAGTTTTTATTACATGTAAACCTTAAAGGGGGGTGTTAGAATAATATTAAGGTTTACATAGTTAGTTTATAGTTAGATATAAGTAAATATTAGTTGTTAGTTAGTAGTTAGTTGGGAGTTATTCTTGTATGGTGGTTTGAGAAGTTATATTTGAAAGGGCTTTATAAAAGCTATTTTGAGATGAATGTAAAACTATCTAGAAATTAATATATCATTATGTGTTTTGATATTATTGAGCAAATGTAGTTATCTATGATTTAGCCAACATATGGTATTAGAGCGCTTTATCTCATGGGCCCAAGTGAACTCTGTATATGAGAACAGTTGTTCAGTTTTATCAGGCAGTTAAAAAGCTATGTGATAAACTTCTATGTGTGAGAGAAATGTGGAAATGTAATAATTGAAAGGCATTTTTGAAGCTCTTTTGAAGCATTTGCATAAAATAAGGCATGTAGAATGCTTCCAATATTGTCCAAGTTGATTGGCATACAAAAGTCTATTCATCATTTGCTCAGTGGAGGTGCTGTGTAAGTTTGAAGGCTAGCGATTTGTGCCTCTTCATTATTGGTTTGATCTGTCTCTGTTAATTCTGAGGAATTGTTCTTTATTGTTTCTATTTTGGCTGTGGGTGAATTATTGGAAGATTGTAACTGTTTTGTCTCCATCAAAAATCAAAAGGGAGATTTGAGTGAGGAAGATGCCAATCATTGAAGGCAAATCAAAGAAAATTGTTTGAAAAGAATATTTGAGTCATTTCTTTTGGAAGGAAATCAAAGTATGGTCAAGGAGAAGGAAAGCATAGAAAGCCAAATTGCAGATGATAGAAGCCATTGAAGGAAATAAAAGGAAATAGTAGAAAAATTATAGTTCAGAGAACTGTGGTAGTGTGAAATTCTAGAGTTTTTATATTTTTATTTGGAGTAATAAGGTAAAAATTGTTGAAGGCTTAATTTGATGAATGTTTAATAATATCTTGGAGATATAAGGTTGATTAGTGTATGGGTCTATCATTGGTTCAAATTGACATTATCATCTTTTAATCATGAATGCACATATGCCAAAGATCACTTATGCTTTCGGGGCCATCCTTTATATTTCTGATGAGGCCTCTAAAGACTCATCCAATACATCAGTTCGTTAAAGTGTAATAGGGTCATATTGGAGGCAGACGACATTGGAGGATGGAGAATTTTCCATCATCTCAAGTTAGATTCTCGCTTTGAGATGATGCTTTGCATGAGAAGTGTTTTTGGTTTTGGTTGTTTTGCTTTTCTTTGTTGATGCTGACAAATTTGAAGAATGTATGTTTTGTGAAGATTTTGTTTTGGAGACAGGTTTGGGATTTGGTGGTGAGCTTAATATGGATTGTTGTCCAGTGAGCTTCAGAGTATATGATCGAGAATTATACCCTTTCACAGTCACTAGACAATGATAGAGATCTGTCGTATCTCTTAAGGATTGTTGTCAAATAATTTAGGAATATGTGATTTGATAGTTCAGGACTAAAGAGCTCAAGAACATAGCTCAAAGCTATGCCTTTTTGAGGGTAGATGAGATAGCATGATAGAGCCCCACTTGGTTTAGGATTTGTTCTTTAGGAGAAGATCTTCTATAATATATGTATTCATATTATGTAATCAACTTTGTTGAGCATATTAGCATTCAGGGGGGGTCCCTTGGTACTATTGCAGGAACAATGTAATAAAGGGGGGAATGTTAGTTTTTATTACATGTAAACCTTAAAGGGGGGTGTTAGAATAATATTAAGGTTTACATAGTTAGTTTATAGTTAGATATAAATAAATATTAGTTGTTAGTTAGTAGTTAGTTGGGAGTTATTCCCGTATGGTGGTTTGAGAAGTTATATTTGAAAGGGCTTTATAAAAGCCATTTTGAGATGAATGTAAAACTATCCAGAAATTAATATATCATGATGTGTTTTAATAATATTGAGCAAATGTAGTTATCTATGATTTAGCCAACAAATCTAGAGTTCATTGTTAGAGGACTTCCAGAGATTCATTGCAACAAAAGATTGATATTAGTTCCTTTTCTTCTACAGATTTTGGAGTTGCTTCACAAAAGGATTCCAGAGAATCTTCAAAGTAGGACTTCATTGTAGCCACATGGCATGCAATTTTTCACATTTCTCCCCTTTAGAGGATTTTTTTTTTCCCATAGTGTATTCTTTCTTTCTCCACCTTATGAGAGATGCATTCGTACATGGGTACCTCATCATTCCTAGTAGTCGGGACCCATCTGTTCTTGTACCCACCTAAGCTATGCTTAAGGGAAGGTGTTAATGTAGAAATACTAATTATATTACTTATTATTTAATACTTGTAATTATATATATATTTCACACATTGCTTTAAGCCACCTTAGGTAGGTTATGTGTCAACTTGGAGAGTCCATCATACTCATCCAAGATACATGTTGACTCCCATTAGCCAGTTGGTGGAAACATTCTTGCCACCACTACTTGAGTGCATGATTCGACTCCTAAAGTGACTCAAACTCCCCATACTAGATGTATAGACTTGTTCTTATCAATTTACATTGATTATGTGATTATCTAATTAATCATCTTTTCATGTCATTTGTTCTTATTTGCTCCATTTTGTGATCAATATTCTCTTATTTGATCCTTTGTTCTAAGAAACATTACACCACTACAATCAAGAGCATGAAAACCTTTGTCTCAAATTATTTGAAGGATTTTGAAGTATTAAAATGCTTGAACTAGCTAGAAAAATTTCACCAACTCTTTTTTCTCCACTCAAGAGGAATGATTTTGGTGCTTCTAATGAACATCCTCTTTGTTTCAATATTTAGGACCATAGCTTGATCCTTCTTTTTGTTTTAAGCATTCAATATGAAATTATGTCCACTCTTGACCAAGGAATACTTATTTTCCCTTTGATAATTGAACAAATATCTATCATACATTTAGGGGCTACTAAACAAAAATTCACACACATTCAAAGGAATATCATCCACAACCACTTCATAAACAGATTTTTGGTTAGAAACAAACTTCAGACCCTATAGTGCTTGCTAATGGAGAAATCTACACAATTGTTGATACAAAGGCTTAGGGTGCTTCTAATTTTTTAAACTAATATTTTCTAGAAAATTTTGAGAAATGACAAACAAGCTTGGGAATGAGATCATAAAAAAGTACATCAACTTAAGCATTTGTTACTTGAATCTTAATGTTAAATATATTCAATTTTCTCTTCTTTATATGCCATAAGATTAAAAAAATAACCTTCTTTATAGTGCAAGAAATTTTAAAATTAACCTCCTAATTGAATTCAATCAATTAAATGTTTCATTATGTACAATAAGCATAGTATTTTTGTTACCCTTTTTACCTTTCTAATATGTGCACTTTTTTGGATGAAGTTTCCACTTAGTTTCATCTATATGACCATTTGCATCACAATGGTTATAACTTTTTATAGGATTTGATTTAGTGCTTGTAGATCTTCTATTCTTCATCTTGTTCTTGGACCTGTTTATCTTTGGATATGATGAAGGACTATATTCTTTAAGGTATTGAGCATGTGCACATGCTTCGTAATTGTGCACCATCTCAGAGAGTAATATGGACCTCTAAATATGGTTACAAAGGCCTCCAATTTACTTCATCAATACCTACTCATCTAGAACAACCTTGACCATTTGGACAACCCTTATTTGAAACACATTTGTATATTCATATATATATTGTCATTCTTTCTATTTTAAAATTTAATTTAGTAAAGAAAAGTGTACTTCCCTTCACCAAATGATCTCAATAACACTACATTAGGAACAAATAGCTCATTTAGGATTCAAATCTAATCTACTACTATCTTAAAAGAAGGGTAGATGTAACTAGATGAACCTAATGTGTTTCACCCTTGAGAGAAACTAGGTTTTCTAGAAAGCCAAAATACTATGCAAACCTTAAAATACTAAATTTACAAAATTTTTAGCTCTAAATTTGATAAAATAAAAGTAGAACTATAAATATAAGGTTGAGAGGAAATTGTCATAGAGGTTTGAGGCTAACTTCCTGGGACACAAGCACATTGTGCAAACATTTGTGCATTGTGCTATAGCATGTATGGAACAAAAGCAAGTTTCCAATCTTTTTCCATAGGAACCATGTCCAACCTATGTGGAAACAAACAATAGAGCACCAAGAAGATATACAAGTAACAACAAAATTTAAAATGAAGAGATTTCATCTATTTACTCAAAAGAAATGATAAAATGACAAGATAGAGAAAAATTTAATAAAACCCTCATTCTATTGGGTGTCTTCTCCATGAAAAATCTATGAGCCACAAGAAACAAAAAATGGTTCATGTTGTTTGGGATCTTTCCTTCAAGTCAATCCCCTATGTTTCTCTTTCGACCTCCATGGACAACTAATATGATAGCAATAGAGAAAAACTAGTGTTGGCTCTCAATTTTGTGTGTCTAAGAAAAAGAACAACACACATGAAAATAATGCTATGAATGCTTAAGCTACGATCTAGATAACTCAAGTAGACTACTATGTATGGTAGAAATGAGAGAAAATGAGAAACCCACAAAGTGCCTTCTATGCAAAGAGGGGTTTTACAACAAGAGAGGGAAAAGGGAATCAATCACCTCCAAGAAGAGAGATGAATTATACATAGCCAAAAGAATGACCCAAGAAAAGGTCCAACAAAAAATAGTAGTTCCAAAACCCACAAAGATGTCAAAATACTTGGAAACTATTCACACTATTAGAGTAAATAGGATTTTATCTATTTACAGTTGTTTAAGTTTACTTGGGCACATAATAATAGTTATAGTTTGGGAAGTTATTCCCATAATAGGTTGGGGTAGTTCTTAACTACCTACTCATGAACTTACCTATATATTGTACATTGTAAAATATCATTGTAAGATATATCAATTGAAACATCTTCTTCAAATAAGGTATAAAGAGCAGCCATTCAAGATGTTGTGAATGAGAATGCATTTGATAGGGTACAACTATCTGGACTGCAAGTGAGATGCCACAGATTGAAAGTAATCATGCCAAGTGAATGAGAATCAAGGTTCCACATTTCCAAAGCTAGTGCCTAACATGATTGCACCAGAAGCTAAAAATGAGCATGAGCATTTGGTGTCAATCTCTATAGCATTTAAATCTAAGGAAACAATGAAGGGTAAGCATTTCTAGATGCACCCTAAGAGTGTGGCAATATCTTTGGGTGACATTGGAGAAAGGGGAAACACTGAAGCACATGAGGTAAAATGTATTAATAGTGTTGAGGGACCTAATTGTGTGGAAGAAAGAAAGAGGAAGAGATCTCAGTGGGATGACTCTTCAGATAAAGACTGTAATAGTCCCCATGGACATGTGTATGGAAGTTCATGCATAGCATCTGATATGGATGCTGTGGTTGGTGAACTTTCAGTAGTTACTTCTGTGATGATCAAGCACAACATACAGGCAAAATCATGGTACCACAGCAACAAGAGAAAAATAGTGCCAGGTAGGTAGAAAGAATATGAACAATGGGTCTATTATAGCTATCCAGGACATCTAAAGTATATGGTAATGCTAGTCATTGTATCCTGTAGGAGAGATGGATAGACATTTATGCAAATCATTATTGCATTCCTTAGGAGACATTGGCTACTGAACCTGTATAAAACCTCAAGAAATGCAAGATGGGTTGGAGAGCCACTGGCTACATATTTTATTCAGGAACCAATTCGTGCTCCAATAAAACCCTCATCATAGTGTATGACAAGAAATAATGGAAAGAATCTAGTTCTTATTATCAGGTATTGCTGCCAGTGAGTTTTCTCTTAAAAACACATATCATTTTTCTTTGTATAATGAAGACCAAATACATAAAATGAGATGCATAGAGTAGAGGCCATGGCCCAGCTAACTAAAGAACCATTGAGGTGTCAAGCAAAGCCACAGAGGTAACAACCAACGGATACAGGAGAGATATTGAAAAATCATCGTTCGACTTTGAAACAGCCATGACCTTCGATTAGGGAACCACTCAGAAATGAACATATATGAAATCCATCATTTGGGGTTTTGCATACAAAAACTTCAGATACAGAGGGGTGCATATACAACCATAATTATAAATAGAAGTACCAAATAAATCTTCTTGCAACCAAAGATGGTCAAAACTGCTTAGGGTTCCAAGACAAATCTTTCAAGATTCAAATGAAAATCCTTAAAAAGACAAAGTTGGCCGCAGCCTTTTATAGTGGAGATGATGAGTACAAACTTACCTCGTATCCAAGGCAATGTATGCACATAATTAAGGCTCTTTTCATCTTCTTCGATTTATGGCACCCTCAGTCGAGCAACAAATCGACAAAAAGAAGCCAAACAATGCATCAGAGAGGAAGGAAAATACTCAGAATAGATATACAGTCGTGGCCAAGAACAGCCAGAAATGTCCCAAAGATAAATAGAAATAGCTCACACCTGGGCAGAAAACAACTACCTTTCATTTTGTTGCACAAATCCTTAAAAAATGCAGAGAGATTGAAGAAATTGCAAGGTCGAACCCTCTCCAGTGGTGGCCATGGTGTGTAGAGCCTCTTTCCAAATTGCAAATGTGAAATGGCCCAAGGAATTAGGGCTGAGACTTTTTGTGTGTTAGGGTTTTCTCATTGAAGCCCTAATTTGAGTTGTGATTTGAATCACATTTCATTCATTTTGAGGGCACAAGCTAATACCCTTCGTGGTAATAAGTGTTTTTGCATTTTGCCTAAGTCTCAAAGACTTGAGGAAGGGTCAAAAGCATAGTAGACTATAGGTTTTCCTTGCACTTTGTGAAGGTTTGATACCTTATAAAACATTTTAGTCCTTTTCAAAGATGATACACATGGTAGGAGTTTTAAGCCTTTTACTTTTACTGCTTAGGTCATATGCCTTAAGTACAATTTGCAAACCATCTAAAAGATGAGGCATAAGAGTTATACCCTCATTTGCTTACCTAGGCATTTTACTTAGTGCCATATTTGTAAAGGCTTAAATGCCTAAGGGGTTAGAATAAAATTTGGAAGGCAAATTATGCCTTAGAATATTCTTGCAAAATCTCAGGAGGGGTAGATTGGCAAGTTCATGCCTTAGGTATATTTTTGAAATCTAGGAGTGGTGGAGGGTTCCACGAGTTATTTTTTTTATCCTTTCATAAATATGTAGTTATTAGATATATTTTTTATGAGAAAAATCAAATCATTGTAAAGCAAACAAAACTGCAAATATCATGTAAATTAATGTTTTAAAGCAATATCCATAAATTGCTTTTAAATTATTATTATTTTAATGTAGTTAAAGCATATTTAGGAGTTTTTTCCTGATTTGCTTTCTTCTGGGCAAAATTAGGCAGATGAGGACAAAATAGAGGTTTTTCTGAGCAGATAAAGCATATTTTAAAGTAGATCTTGGTGGGGGCCATTTGACAGAAGATTTTGGCAGTTTGTTTTCATGGTTTTAAAGTAGTTTGGTGGGCTTTTTATTAGCTTTTCTAAGCAGCTCAAAAATGGATTTCTACATCTATTTTTAAGAGCTTTTTTGGAGAGATCTCTCGGAGGCATTTATACGAGAAAAACTTAGTTTTTTCTTGGTCAGTTGATATTCTTGTTTCTTCTCTCTTGAGCACAGGCAGAGAGAGTTTGTAAACTGATCTTGACTAATATTTTTCAGAGTTAGATGTATCGCTTTCATTTCAATATAGAAAAACATTTCTGTTTCACATTTGTTACCTCCTTTATAACTTTGATTTGATGTTTTCACTATGATTATGATGTCTAATCCTCTGATTATGTCTCAAAGTCATTGAAATCTGTGCAGCTATTGCCCATCTAATCTAGGTTGTGTGTTGTGTTTAAGTTAAACCTTCATACGAAGTACTTTTGGATTATTGAACTCAGGTGAAACTGAGAAGGTTATAGGCTGGAGAGTTATTTGTGGGTTAATAATTAGATTTTAGGATCATCTTTAGATAAAAAAATAGAATTTTATTTCAGCTATTCCTCTCTCATCCTTTTTCTCAGACAAGTCAATTAGATTAGAAAAAATAATAAGGAGAACCAGCTCACTTTGGAGATTCACTCTCAACATAGATCACCCACAATCTGAGAGTGTTTCCATGTGTCAACAGATAGCTAAGTCTTCCATAAGCTTAGCATAGGGTGCATATATGATTGATAACAATTTCCATAGCCATAAAGTTGGTCTAATCAAGGAGGTTAACTTTTGAGAACATGACCCTTGATATCTGGTGATTTCCCCGAGATATTTTTAATTACTACCTATCCTTCATAGTTATTGAATAATAGTGATTACAATAATTAGATTATACAAGATTGCATTGTGCTAGATCATAATAGTAGTGCAAAAATTAATCTGTATCCACATAATTGACCAAAATAGAGTTGTTCGCTTGCACAAAATTTGAAGAAATAAGTACAACAAATTTATCTATTTTTCTATATCAAATGACCAAATTCTATGCTACATCAAATTTTATTTTTATCAGTCCTAAGAACTAAAAACCATTACCCCTTTAAAATTAATTTTCTATAAGAACATTGACTTACATACTTTATTATTCTCTTTATTTTAATTTAAATTAATTGTACTTAATTAGTTAACTTAAAGTGTATTTTTCCTTTACAATTATATATATGTATAATATTTCTTATACACAATCTGTTGAAATGCTGTACCAACCAAAACTTCAAAGATTTGTTGGGGATTGGCAAATAATTTTGTGAAGTATATTTTAATCCAAACGTGGTGATAATGAAAGCATATAATTTTAGCAGGAAAAATTAAATTTGTAATCAACTTCAATACTTACTCGTCGCTGCAAAATCGGAACGTGACAATTAAAACAAACAATTTGGTGAAAAGTTTATGTCCAGCTGGATAGATGGAAACCCGACAGGAATGATTGGAATCTTTCTTGCTTTTTAAATATTTTTGGGAGTGGGCTCTGGCCACTCTCTAACCATGCGTGTCCCCGTCAGGAAATACCTAAGGATGGGATTGAATTTGTTGCTTTAAAGTTTATATCGGTGACGAGCGTGCAGCAATAATTTTGAGCTATCAGTAGGCGGATTGAATACGTCGAACAATCAGCTTGACTATCCTCTCCATATGATTTCCTTTTTGAATGGTAGCATGAGCTTACAGCCCTTATAAATCATTGTTGAGAAGCCGAGAAGTTCACTTGTGGCATTCATTTCAATTGAATTCGCTCCTCAATTGGGAAAGACGATGAATGGTGGAAACGATGGCACTCTGCACGCAGTTGTGGTGCCCTTTCCTGCGCAGGGTCACGTCAACGCTCTTATACATCTCGCCGATCTCTTGTCCGCACGGGGTGTTTTCATCACTTTTGTGAACACAGAATGGACTGAGAAACGCATGTTTGGAAGTGCAAAGCACAAGTCGCAACTGCAGCGCTCCAAACCCAATTTGCCAATATGCAGCTGCCAAGAGTCGTCTTCTGGCCTTTTTGTGCCGCTGTCTCTATTGTTCAGAAAAACGCTCATTCTCTCCTTTCCCAGGGTCACATTCCTGTCAAAGGTATTCTTCTGCTCTACATTTAATATTAACTTAGATTCTTCTTTTGCTGTACTTTGGGTATTAACTTGGAGTTGTGGTGGTTTCAGTGAGCGAAGGAAAAAGTCGGGAGAAAATGATCAGCAGTCTGCCCGGAATATACCAGCTCTATGGCCTAGCGATCTGATATCTTTCTACCGCGAGCAGTTTACATCGGATCTCATCTACGAAGGGGTGCTCTATGAGTCTCGAATGTCTGACATGGGGGACTACGTGCTTGTGAACACCTTTGAGGAATTGGAAGGGAGAGAGGCCGCAGCGGCACTCTCCATCAACGGTTGTCCATCAGTGGCAATAGGCCCAGTGTTTCTCCCTAACTTCTTACGAGGAGAGGACTCAACGCTCAGCAACATGTCTTTGTGGGAGGAAGACGATAGCTGCTTGCACTGGCTCGACAAACAACGCCCGCGCTCTGTGTTGTATGTTTCGTTTGGCAGCTTGGCTGTGAAGTCGCAAGAGCAGTTGGATGAGCTGGCGCTGGGTCTGGAACATAGCGGCCTTCCGTTTCTGTGGGTTCTTCGCTCCGACATTGCTCAGGGGCAGTCTGCTGTTTTGCCCGAGGGATTGGAAGAGCGAACCGGAGATCGTGCATTGTTTGTCAAGTGGACGCCGCAATTGAAGGTGCTTGCACATCCTTCGGTGGGAGGATTTCTGACGCACAGCGGATGGAATTCAACTGTGGAGAGCATAAGCATGGGAGTGCCCATGATTGGTTGGCCTTATTTCGGTGATCAGTTCCTCAATTGCAGATTCGCTAAAGAAATATGGAAGGTTGGCTTGGATTTAAAGGACGTGGACGTTGACGATGGGAGATTGGTGACGAAAGAAGAAGTGGAGTGTGCAGCGAGGACGCTGATGCAGAGCGAGGAGTTGCAGAAGAAAGCCGAGGAACTGAAAGAGGCGGCAATGAAAGCAGTGATGGCGGAAGGTTCTTCTTTCAACAACATAACCACCTTCATCCACGATATGCTTAACCAAGCTAAATCACAGTCACAGTCGTCTTTCGTGCACTGCGACAAAAGAACATGAAAAAGATGACAATTTACACTAGAATTGTTGTTGGAATATTCTAGTAATTTCTCCAATTTATTGTATTTGCATAATAAAATAAAAAGGTTAAATTGTAAGGCTGGATGGTTTATAATTTTCAGAAGCGCAAAAATATTTAATGTTATGTAGTAATAATATATTGTTAAGTTCTCATTAATGAGGCAATTTGTATTGTTGTTTCATCAAGTGATCAATGAATGAATAGAAGTTGTTGAGTGTTGTAGTATTCTGAGTCTTTTGTGTTTGTGTGTATATTAGTCTTTGTCCACCATTAGAGTGGTACTAAAGCCAAGTTGCCTCAAGGAAATGGAGGGTTCACAAAAAGGAAAACAAAGAATTGTTCATGGAAACAAGAAATAGTTGTTGAGGTAAAAGGGCGAAGGAGTTGTCATTGTTAAGAAGGAAATCACGACTTCAATATAATGCAAGAGAAATGCCAAAACTTGCCTATAGGTGCAATTAAAAGGAAGTCTTGAAGCCATGATTT
This sequence comes from Cunninghamia lanceolata, assembly GCA_027924645.1. Taxonomy (NCBI): domain Eukaryota; kingdom Viridiplantae; phylum Streptophyta; class Pinopsida; order Cupressales; family Cupressaceae; genus Cunninghamia; species Cunninghamia lanceolata. The sequence goes on from BSBN01000582.1 coordinate 24,710,883, forward strand.
GATGATGTAGAAGATGTTTAAAGCACATCGCAGATAAGAGATCATAGAAAACAAGATTGAAGTTGCCAAGGAAGGTTAAAGTCGTCGCAATAAATAAATCTAAGTCATCAAAAGGCAAGTAAAAGAAGGCTTCATAGAAATTAGTGAAAAAAGCTGCTACCAGTCGATAAAAAGAAATAGAATTGCCCAAAGTTTGAATATTGGTCAAAAGCGCATAAAATGGAAATTATAGCTAGAGAAGTTGTCAAAAAGAACCCACCATAAATAGCTAGTACATTGTGTGCTGACTTTTTTTCTTACTTTTCGACTTGCAAGAATTTTGACTTCTTCTACCGACTAGTTGAATCGACAATCCTCCATGTTTTTGATAAAAAACAAATCAGTTGGAAGGATTTCGATAGGATTTCACCGCTTGTACGTTGACAACATACCGGCTATTCAAGATCTTCCTCAAAAAAGAGGAGATCATAGTATTTGAAGACAAGGAAACTAAGTCGATAAAGGAAAAATTACCAAAGGTCAAGTATCAACCACTTCAATAGGTGAATTCACAAAAGTCACCACCATAGAAAGCAATATTAAAGCTACAAAAGGGAGATCATAGGATTCTATCAAACAAAATTGCCCAAGTCTAAAGAATAACTACTAGACAAAAGAAGGAAGCTTAATCGTTGAAGGAGATCACAACCAAAGAGGTGAAGGCGCACAAAACCACTAAAATCAATCACTATGATTTTCCAAAATTGATTCACTATAGAAAAATGGTTCACAAGCATGGCAACAAGTAGTAGTCTCATGCAACCCCAAATTCCCATTTTCTCAAGTAAGAACTATGATTTCTAGTCAATTAAAATGAAGACTTTATTCTATTTGCAAAAAGTTTTAGATATAGTAGAAAATGGATTTGTAGAACTTTCAAATCAAGTAGCCTATTAGACTTTGACTAGAGCTCAAAAAGATGAACTTATAGAAAAGAAAAAAAAAGATGCAAAAGCTTTGTTCTTAATTCAACACGCAATGGATGATTCTATCTTTCCTAGGGTTGCAGTAGCAACTATGTATCTAAATAAGTAGGGAGATTTTAGAAATTTCTTATTAGGAAACAACTAAATTGAAAGTGGTTGTATTACAATCTCTTAGAAGAATTTTTGAGAATTTACATATGAATATTGTTAATCAAATTAAATCATGGGAAGATGAGATTACTAATTAGATGATTGTAGAAAAGATTCTCCAAATCTACCTAGTAAATTTGATGCTAGTTTCAATTAAAGAGTCTAAAAATCTAACACAACTATCTGTAGATGAGTTTATGGGATCTCTACTATCCCACAAATCTAGATTAAATAGGAATACTAAATTTTTTGGAGAATTCTTTTAAATTGTAGGTTTCATTTAGTAGAGGTAGAGGAAGGTGTTTAGAGGTAGAGGGGGAAATAATAATCAAAGAGATGGAAGGAACGGTCCAGGTCAAGGTGGAAGGACAAATTAGAATTCCAATTCTTACAAATCCAGAGAGCATAATATCAATCAACAACCTTAAAGGTATGATAAGTCTAATATTCAGTGTTATTACTATAAGAAATTTGGTCACTATGCATATGAATGTTGAAGAAATCAATTAGATGTGGGTAAACAAAATGTAAATTTTTAGATGTATCTAAAAGCAATTTTGGGACATTATTCATTACAATTTCATGTTGCTCAAGAGAGTTGTAGTGATATTTAGTTTTTAGATAGTGGTTGTAGTACAAACATATGATAGGAAATAGAGATTTGTTTGCAAGTTTAGGTAGTTCTATGAAGTTAGAAGTCAAGTTGGGTAATGATAATCAAGTGTCAGTCATGGACAAAGGTGTAATCAATGTTTTTACAAAACATGGTGAAAGAAGGTATATTCCCGATGTTTATTTTGTGTCTAGATTGAAGCATAATCTTATAAGCATTAGACAACTTATATATAAAGGTTATAGAGTAATTTTTGAAGATAATGTGTGTATCGTATTGGATAGACCTCCTATTGACAATTTGACTACAAAGGTTGAGATTATAAGGAACTAAATGTTCTCACTTTGAATCAAGAGTAAAAGTTAGTCCAAGGAGAGTTGTAAAGGTCGGTGATAAGAGAAGAGGTGAAGAGTGAAGTGAGGAGGCTGATGCAAAGCGAGGAGTTATAGAAGAAAGGCTAGGAGCTGAAAGAGGCGACAACGAAAGTGGTGATGGCGGGAGGTTCTTCTTTCAACAACATAACCACCTTCATCCACGATATGCTCATCCAAGATAAATCATAGTCACAGTCATCTTCATGCACTACGACAAAAGAATGTGAAAAATATGACAATTTACACTAGAATTGTTGCATATAATTAAATAAAAAGTTAAATTGTAAGACTGGATGGTTTTTAATTTTCAGAAGGGCAAAATTATTTAATATTATGTACAAATAATGTTAAGTCCTCTATTTAATGAGGCAATTTGTACTGTTTTTTCATCAAGTGAGCAATGAATGAATAGAAGTTGTTCAGTGTTGCAGTATTCTAAGCATTTCATGTTTGTGTGTATATTAATCTTTGTCCACCATCAAAGTGGTATTAAAGCTAGGTTGCTTCAAGGAGATGGAGGGTTCATAGGAAAGAAAACAAAGAATTGTTCATGGAAACAAGAAATAGCTATTGAGATATAGGCACAAAGAAGCCAAATAAATCATAGGTAAAAGGGTGAAAGAGCTGTCAATGTTAAAGAAGGAAATCACGATCTCAATAGAATGCAAGAGAAATGCCAAAATTTGCCTATATGTGTAATTAAAAGGAAGTCTTGAAGCCATGATTTGATGTTGTAGAAGAAGTCTAAAGCACATCGCAGAAAAGAGATCATAGAAAGCAAGATTGAAGTTGCCAAGGAAGGTTAAAGTCACCGCAACAAATAAATCTAAGTCATCAAAAGGAAGGAAAAAGAAGGGTTCATAGAAATTAGTGAAGAAAAAATAAGTGAAACAAGCCGCTACCAATGGATAAAAAGAAATAAAATTGCACAAAGTTTGAATATTGGTTAAAAGCACATAAAATGGAAATATCAACTAGAGAAGCTGTTGTCAAAAAGCACCCACTGTAAATAGCCAACACGTTGTGTGCTCACTTTTTTTCTCACTTTTCAACCTGCAAGAATTTTAGCTTCTTCTATCAACTAGTTGAATCGACAATTCTCCATGTTTTCGATAGGAAACAAATTAGTTGGTAGGATTTCAACAAGATTTCACCGTTGATATGTTGACAACATACCAGTTGTTCAAGCTCTTCCTCAAAAAGGGGGAGATCACAATATTTGAAGACATGGAAACTAAGTCGGTAAAGGAAAAATTGCCCAAGTTCAAGTATCAACCACTTCAACAGGTGAATTAACAAAAGCCACCACCATAGAAAGCAACATTAAAGCTACAAAAGAGAGGTCGTAGGATTCTACCAAAGAAAATTGCTCAAGTTTGAAGAATAATTGTTAGACAAAAGAAGGAAGCTTTAATCATTGAAGGAGATTGATGTTAAGAAAAGCATCTCAACCTTACAACTTTGAAAGATTACTAGTTTTCCCAGTTTTGGTCTTTTTGGATACCCTTTATCTTGGATAATGGTCTGGAACCTTCAAAGTTTCCAAAAGTTTCCAAATGAGCTAAAAATAGAAAGACGTACTATTTTTAATAAGTTCTTCGATTGAGCTCAAATTGACCTAAAAGTTTTCCCAGAAGGTGCAGAAAAACTAAGTGAACATCTCGGGTGAGTTTCGTCTCAAGATCATATTAGGATTGCGAGATATTAAAGTTTCTATTTTTTGAAACAGCTAGAAAAAGTCTTTGAACTCAATTACCAGAATCAAAACTTCTCTAAACATCCCAAAAATTGGGATAACTTGCACAGAGGGTTATAGGGTGATAAATCTCTTCACGATCTTTCTGATGCATTAAATGGTCTGTTAATCGAACATCCGAATCAAAAGTTATGGCCTTTAGAAGTTGGACCTTCTGTTTTGGGAAATGTGAAAACATGTTGGACACATAAAAGAGTTGTAAAGGGGAGAGTTAGATGTGTTGGTGTGTGGTTTGACACATCACAAGGCATCTTTGATTGGAGATAATTTAGGTGCCACTTTTGGGTGGTTTTAGCTCATGGTTTTGTAATTACCGTTGGCGGTGTATTATATTGTATCTCCTATATATCAGAAACTTAAGATGGAGGTTGTATGTAAGAATCATATAGATGTCGAGTTACCTCCTGGATCTTTGGTTGGATATACTCCTGTAAAAGCTTGCTTTGCAAGTATATTGTAATCTTTGTGATTTCTGAATAAGATATTGGGCGGCTTTGGAGTGTGGGGTTTTTTACCTGAAAGGGTTTTCACCACGTATATCTTGTGTTGTGAGTTTTGTGTTTACATTTGGAAGTTATTATTATCTTTTTGTAAATGTGTATCTTAATCTGTAATTGTCAAAGAAAAAAATTTGCATGTCTTTCCTCATTAGATCAGTGCAAGAAGCATTTCCGTATACCTTGCTTCCTTTTAGTTGGTATCAGAGCTTGATCACCTTTGGTTCTAGTTGTTAGGTAGAGGGTTTTTGAGATGATCTTCGTTTGAGTGGGAGCTTGTGCAGAGGATTTTGAAATCTTTGTTACAGGTAAGAGATGGCAAACACATCTGGGAGGTTTAAGATAGAGAAGTTTAACAGAAGTAATTTTGAGTTGTGGAAACTCAAAACAGAGGACATGCTTCTAGATCAAGATTTATGGGAAGTCGTATCTGGTACAAAACCAACGATAATGTCTCAAGAAGATTGGGATCTCAAAGATCAAAAAGTTAAGGGTTTGATAAGACTCTATTTGGCTGATTCAGTGCTCCTGATTATCCATGAAGAGAAGACTGCAAAGGATCTTTGGAAGAAGCTTAGTGATGTTTATGAGGCTAAATCCTTGGTGAACAAGTTATTCCTGCAAAAGAAATTGTATTCTCTGAGGATGGAAGATGTAGGATCTGTCGTTGATCACCTGAATACATTCAATATGCTTGTTGCCCAATTGCCTTCTATTGGTGTGAAGATGGAGGAGAAGGATCGATGTATAAAATTACAATGTTCCTTACCAGATTCATGGGACCACCTTGTTATGGCCATTGGAAGTACCACTACTACCTTCAAGATGGATGAAGTGGTTTCTTCGTTGTTGTCTGAAGAGATGCAGAGAAAATCTTCTGAATCAGCTAAGGAGGCTTTTGCAGTTCATGGTAGATCTAAAGAGAAGGGAAAGAAAAAGGATAAGAAGAAGTAAGAAAAAGGAAGATCCAAATCCCGTGGGAGATCTAAGTCTCTCGGAAAGTCCAAGGCCCTGTGTTGGAATTATAGCAAACCTGGTCACTTCCGCAAGGAGTGTAAGGAGGAGAAAAAGAAAAAGAAGAAGAATCATGATTCAGATTTTGACAAGTCCTCTTAGGATGAAGGAGAAGCATTTGTCGCTGCCTTGGAAACGCATGCTTCTGAGGATGTGTGGCTTATTGACTTTGGTGCATCTTTTCACATGACCTCGCATTGGGGCTGGTTTTCAAAGTATGAAGAATATGATGGGGAAAGGTGTACTTGGGTGATGATTCTCACCTAGATATTGTTGGCCATGGAAGAGTCTTGATTCAATTTCCCTGATGAACGAGTAAAGGGAATCAATGGTGTTCTGCATATCCCTGGTTTGACATGGAACCTTCTTTTTGTAAGTAAATTGAATGATGTGGGTGTGTAGGTTGTTTTCTCGAATGGAGGATGTAAGATGACTAGAGGATCTATGGTGTTGGCTAAGGGTGTTTGGATTGGCACTCTGTTTCAGCTTGATGCATGTGCAGTACAGTGCAATAGTGCCTCTGTTTCGAAGAAGAGAGCTTCAGAGTTTTCACCCTCACCATTGGAACCAGCAGCGAAAAAGACTGTTGCGTCTACTTCTGATGGTTGTGCTTTCTGGGTACCTAAGGATACTCATTCTATGGAGATGAAACTTCCAAGTGAGATGACAATGTTATGGCACTAAAGGCTTGGTCACATTGGTGAAAAGAGTTTGAGGACCCTGAAGAATAAAAATCTTGTTGAGGGTATGAATGATTGTAACCTTGAGTTTAATTTCTGTGAACATTGCATTTATGGAAAACAAAATCGTGTCCAGTTTTATTCTAGTTCTCACAAATCTTCTGAGTGTTGGACTTGATTCATTCTGATGTATTTGGTCCTGTTAATGTTCCTTCAATTTCAAAATCTACTTACTTTGTTTCATTCATTGACGATTACAGTAGAAGGAAATGGGTGTATTTCCTTAGAAGTAAATCTGAAGTCTTTAATAGATTCAAAGAGTTCAAAGCTCTTGTAGAAAATCAAAAGGATATAAAGATTAAGTGTTTGAGGACTGACAATGGTGGTGAGTTCTGTTTAGCAGATTTTGACAAGTTCTGTAAAAAAGAGGGGATTGAGAGGCACAAGACAACTCCGTATACCCCTCAGCAGAATGGAGTTGCAAAGATGATGAATAGAATGTTGATGGAGAGGGAAAGGAGTATGCTAAGTGGAGCTGGTCTTGAACAAAAGTTCTGGGTTGAAGATGTTGCTACTACTTGGTACCTATTAACAGGTCTCCTACATTAGTGCTTGTTGATAAGACACCTATGAAGGTATGGTCTGGTAAAAAGCCTTTGACATTAAGACACATTTGAGTATTTGGTTGTGAGGCATATGCAGATGTGCCTAAGGAGAAGAGGTCTAAGTTGGAGAACAAAGTTGTAAAGTGTATCTTCATCGGTTATGGCATCAGTGTGAAAGAGTACAAGCTTTGGGATCCAGTGGTTGAGAGAGTTATGTATAGCAGAAGTGTGATCTTCAGAAAGCTCAATCCTTCTTCTGTTATCTTGTATCCAAAGAAAGAAGAGAAGAAAGATGATGTGGTTCAACTTCCTTCTGCCCTTGAGAAAGTTGAACCAAAAACATCTATTGGACCTGATAATGAGGAGAGCTCTAGTAGCGCTAAAAGTTTAGAAGAAGATGAAGAACCTCAACCTCAACCTTTGAGGAGGTCCACGCGGATAAGGAAGCAACCTGATAGGTTTGGTTATTCATTGCATGATTCTAGTTGTATTTTTGCTTTGATTTCTAACACTAATGAGCCTAAAACTGTGAAAGATGCTATGGGTAAGAAAGATGCAAGTTCCTGGAAGGAGGCCATGGAAGAGGAGATGGCTTCTTTGGAAAAGAATAATACTTGGGACTTGGTACCCTTGCCCGAACGATGAAAACCTATTGGATGCAAATGGGTGTTCAGAAAGAAATTTGGTGTAGATGGCAGTGTTGAGAAATATAAGGCTAGATTGGTTGCGAAGGGGTATTCTCAGGGGGAGGGAATTGACTATGGTGAGATTTTCTCTCCTGTTGCAAAGTTGACATCTATTTGGTTCCTATTATCACTTGTAGTAGAGTATGATCTAGAAGTGGAATAAATGGATGTGAGGACAACATTCCTTCATGGTGACTTGGAGGAGGAAATCTATATGTCACAGCCAAAGCACTACATGGTAAAAGGTAAGGAAAATTTTGTTTGCAAGTTGAAAAAGTCTTTATATAGTTTGAAAACTTTTCCTAGGATGTGGTACCAGAAGTTTGATGCCTTTGTGGTGTGTATTGAATTTCAAAGATCAAAATCAGATCATTGTGTTTACTACAAGTTTGATAATGATCGCATTCTCATTATTGCATTGTATGTCGATGATATGTTACTCATTGGGAATGGTAAAAGTTTTATTTCTGATTTGAAGTATTAGTTGTCAGCACAGTTTGAGATGAAAAATCTAGGGGCGGTTCAGTACATTCTGGGAATGGAAATCAGAAGAGATAGAGTAAACATAAAACTTTGGTTAGGCTAGAGTAAGTATGTTAACACTGTGTTGGAGAGATTCAGCATGATGGATTGCAGACCTTTGACTGTTCCTGTTACAATGGGGACAAAGTTATTTGTTGAAGATTGTCCAAAGTCTCCTTCTAAGACAGAGGATATGAGAAGAGTTCCTTATGCTAGTGTGATTGGCAGTTTGATGTATGCGATGGTCTGTACAAGACCAGACATTGCCCAAGTAGTGGGAGTCCTTAGTCAATTTATGGCTAATCCTGGATGGGTACATTGGGATGCAGTGAAGAGAGTTTAGATATTTGCGAGGTACTTCTGAGTATTCCTTATGTTATTATGGTTATCCTATTGGGAATTAAGGTGTCTCAACCTTGGTAATTCCTTGCATTATTTATGTTTGTATTTATTAATTCATTGCTTATGTTGTAAATAATTGTAAATTCCATATTGTCATGTTGTGGGATGTGGCACGGTGATGTGTCATCCTACATGGAAGATGACAACTTGTAATTTTGTTCTCAGATGAGGAGATAGGCGTCCCACTTAGTGGTAGGAGAATTTTGCCATGTGTCAGCATCTTGGATGTTGTGTAATGGAATCTTGACCGAAATGGTTATGACATATTTCTATGACGAAGTTATGACATGGGTATGTGCGGGATCATCGCGGGCCAAACAGTGGCAATAGGAAAAAAATCACATTTTTACTTAGCCAAATTCGCGACTTGGCAAAGTTTGACTTTGAAACAGATATCTGTTTTTGAAAATTTTTTGGGAAAAAAGGCTTTTTACTGGTAGTCATCAATTTTCCACAATCCATGATGTTGAGTTTGAAATGCTTCTGGATTTGACTGTGTATTATTATTTTCCTCAACATTTCGAATCACACACAGTGATCCATCATCAGGAGAAAGATAGCAAGCAAGAGAAGAGAGAACATGAATGACAGTATGCAGACTTAAGACCACTTAAAAGGAGTGAGAGAGATGTGAGGCGAAAACCAAGATCAATTAAGGGAGAAGGATAGCTGCCTATCAAACCTAGTGAAGTGAGGGACAAAGAGGAGTGGGGGACATCTAGGCACACTAAGACAAAACAAACAAAGAAAGACTAACTAGGATGAGAGGAAGACCAAAGTAAAGAAAATTAAAAAAGAAAACAAAGGAGCAAGGCCACAAATTAGAAGGGAGCAAAAAGAGGAATAACTGTAATACAATCAACCATAAAGAACAAACTGAGGATGAAAGAGATAAGATATAATTAAATAATTAAATAAATAATAAAAAAGGGGGGGACAACCAAAGAGATTAAAATGTGAGGGATAGATTGGGAAAAGCTACATATAAAGAACAAGAGAGGGCTCCAAGTTAAAAGAGAGAGAGGGGTGAACTATGAAGGCAAAGGAGGGGGGGGCTAATAAAAAAGAAAGGTAAGCCAATAACTATCCAAAGGAGGAAAGAAACTAACTGGGAGAAAGCATAAGAGAGAAGAGTAAATCATAAAAGGGAAGACAAGCTACAATGACCAAATAATATATATAAATATATATTCACAACAAACTCCAAGCCACAAACGGAGCACGAGGGGGCAACAAGAAACGAAGGATATGGTTAAAAACCTAGAAATTAAAGAGGAGGGAGAAGGGGGCAACGAGATCCAGAGGTTGGAGACGGGAGGTTAAGCTAGGGGACAAGAGTATGAGAAATAAAAAGGTGAGAACGGGCTAAGGAGGGTAAAGAGGAGGGAGGACAAGGAGCAAAGGGAAAGGGGGGAGAGGAGCCTAGGGGGGAGAGGAAAAGGGGATAAGATGAGGGCAAAAGAGGAGGGGCAAAGACTCAATCCAACAAAAGGGGACAAGGAGGGGACAGAGGGGGGGCGGGGGCAAGAACCGGTAAAGAGGGGAAAAAAGGACAAAGATAGGAGAAGGGAGAGGGGAGATAACAAGATCGGGTCAGGAAAGAGAGGGGAGGGGTAAGAGGGGAGGATGGGGAAGAGAAATTGACTAAGAGTGAAGGAAATCATGATGGGGTAAGAGGGGAGGCTTTTTACTCTTTTTGACAATACATCTCTTAAATCTTGGATCTCCCATCAATATATGAACCTCCTTAAAGACCGTTTCTAGTGAAGGAGGAGGGCAAATTAACATTGGTAGCTTCTTTACACATTGATCCATAAGGATTTGTTAAACACTAAGAATCATCACTAATGAATTACTCAAATAATCAATAATAAAATATTCAATTTTGTTCATCAGGTGAAATAATCACTTTTCTAGACTATGTTCCAATATTGCGGGGACAGGAATGGTGGGCCAGCAGGGGTTGTGTTTTGGGGCGTTTTGGATTTCATGCCCTAAATTGCTTTACGCAATCCTTCATATGATTTGATTGATGATACATGGTTTGAGAAGGATACACATGATATACCCTTACCCTCTAGTGATAAAATTATGAATGATACTTTATGTGGTGAAGCTACACCTTCGTTAATCCTTCATGACATTGTTATTCCTTGTGATGATGATGTCCTTCATGTGATATATTAGGACATAATGCAAAGTTAACATGGCATGAACTCTCTTGGAAGGGTAAGCATGGACTATAAGAACATTGAACTAGTTGGATCTGTTAAGCTCGCCATTTATGAAAGAACCTTTTAAAAGGTTAACCTTAATTAGGTAAGGTTATGTTTCAGTGTGGTTGTTTGTGCAACAATGTGTAAATTATTGTTACTGAAGGATAAATCTAACTATAATATACTAACATTTTAATAACCATGAGAGCTGGGACTAACAATTAGACTAAAAACTTGACAAACAATACAACTTGGACACATGTAGGACTTGGAAAATGGAAAATAATATAATTAAATGTGGAAAACAATGAAAAAGTGGTATTAGTTGCACCTATATAGAGAAGTGGTTTAGAGGTTGGTTAGGGGAATTATTTAGGGTTTAGAGGTTTAGGGTTGCTCGGGTTTAGGGGTTTAGGGTTTACAGTTTAAAGAGAGATAGAGAGAGGGGACTGATAGAGTTTGGGAGAGATAGAGGAGACAAAGGGGAGAGATAGGAGATAGAGAGTGAGAGACATGTCCAAAGACATAGAGAGAGAGAGAGAGAGAGAGAGAGAGAGAGAGAGAGAGAGAGAGAGAGAGAGAGAGAGATGATAGAGATAGGGAGATAGAGGTTTAGGGTTGCTTAGGTTTAGGGGCATTATTTAGGGTTTAGGGTTTATGGTTTTGGGGTTAGGGGTTAAGGTTTAGAGGTTTACGGTTTAGGATTTAGAGAGAGATGAAGGACCAATAGGGAGATATAGGGGTAAGTGCAAGAAGATGGGGGGCCAAAAAGTGGCCAAATTAATTTTAAAAAAATTAAGTCATAATGCGCTCACGTTATGGCTTGGTAATGACAAGCCTTAGGCTCATCATTACCAAGCCATAACGCAATCGCGTTATGACTTACTACAAATAAAAAAAAAGTAGTCCAATTTCATTTCTTGCTATTTTCTCCTCTGCCCGCGACTTCCAAACCCTCAAAAATGTGCTCGCATTTTGCAAAACACCAATCAACACAAAAAGGTTATCAATTCGTTGCCAAAATGCTGCTGCGACGTCAAGCACGCCAAAGGGGTGAGTTATCTTTGCTTTTTTGTTTGAATTTGTTTCTAAATAGGTAGGTTTTTGTTGATTTTTGATATATATTTCGTTATTTGTCAGGAAATGTTAATGTACCTTCTCCTCAAAATCCACAAAATCCTGAGGAGGAAATACCTGCAGAACAACAACCTCCTCCATTTATTCCTCGACATGCCCCTGGAACACAAGATAATATAATGGGGCAAATTGAAAACAACAAAAAGGAAATTGAAGATATAATTGCAAGGTTGAAAGATCCTTCCACTTCAACCTTGCATAGGTCCACGCTTGTCGAATCTCTTGAGTCTATGTTATCAAATGTAGATTCAATTAGCAAGCAAATAACTAGCTGGACGAATAAAAAAAAGAGAGTTTAGAGATTACTATGCAGACAAGTTGTCATACCAAGATGTCAAAAAATTACAAATTACAAAATTAGACTTGTGTTCAATTTTCACAAACCCACAAACAAATCAACCTCCACCCATTACGTGCAAGAGGTTCCCTATCCATTGGTGCAACAACCAAGCGATAAGGGACAATTTTGGGTAGAGGTGGTGGATGGTTTTTGACCATCCTCCATGCAATAATAATGAGGTCCCGCAATACTTTTTGAGGAAACTCTACTGTGAGTTTGTCCTTAATAAAGTGCTAAACTATTTTGATATGTGGGACTTCCAGGGTAGAGGTGGGGGGTCAGCACAAGATAGACCAAGGGCACGTCTTGACCCACAATGGGTAGTGAGACAAGTAATCAGTAGACCAGCCCACGAGCATGTTTCTATCCCTTCCATTGTGAAGGAGAGTGTTGAGGTCGATACACTTCAGTCGATTAGTGCCTTGACCCAGAGCATCATAGAGCATGCCGGTCCTGCAACACAGAGTGGGTTGGAAGATAGTGCGAGGAGTAGGGTCCCACCACATACTTGCCAGGCTTGCGGGTCAGCCTGTGGTTATGACCCCATGGATAGTTAGGACGCAGGTGCACAGGCTACATCTGTAGCTGAGCAGATGGTGATGACAGATACCCTCCTGAGTGAGACATTCGGCCTTGATACTCAGGTAAATATTAGCAAGTTTATTGAATTTAATTTATTAAATTTCATTTTTGAAATACAAGATTAACTAATTTAAATTGATGATTTTAATAAAATTTCAGGGTCATAGCGTCGATGCAGTTTTCAGTGGTTCTCCACCTGCATTTTTCACTAGATCATCTACTGTCGAGGTATGTAACTAGTAAACAATTATAAATATTACATGTGAATAGCATCGTTATATGAATGGTATTCTAATTTCTGATTTTGGATGTTGAATAGGTTAATACTATAAATTTCATGGCAACACCTGCCAGCGGTGGTGGACTTCAAAGCTTTACGGAGGTAATAAAATAAATAGTTTAATGAATGAATTGTACTTACTAAATTTTTGTATGTGATTTGTGTGCTTTATTGTGTGTACTTCCATGTTTAGATGAATGTGTGTGTATGTTAGGAGCCATGATTTGCATCACTATTAATTGAATAATGTTGTTTTATTTCTAGATGATGCAGGCTGCGGAGACACCTCCCCATGTTCATAGGGCAATGGAGCAGGGTGTGGCCTCTGCGATTCATAGCTCCATGGCATTGACAGGGGTATGAGGCAGATTAGTAAATTTCAATTTACATTCATTGTTATAGTTGTCTATTTTTGAAAAATCAAAAGATTATTGATTTGAAGTTTAATTTCTATCTGGATGGTTTCTATAGGACATGACATCACCAGGGCCTATTCCTGCTACTGAGGCAAGCAAGGAGACAGATTATAGGTTAGCGATAAGTGATTATTTTGTTAAATGTTTCATTTTTTATAACATGTAATTTCTATATATTAATGTCTATACTTTTTATTGTAACAGGTAAAGATGCAGGAAGACCTAAATAGGAGGAGTAGCCCTCAGGTTCGTAGTAGACCACCCACATGCGCGTCTCCATCCCCTAGAAGATCAAAGGTTGCTCATGATTTATTCTCTTCACCAGCCAGAGGGGAATAACTTTTTATTGTGTTCCTTTGTTGTATGCCTATATGGCATTTGTGGACATATATTTTGTATTGTACATAGTTGACATTGTATGCCTATATGGCATTCTTGTAAGCCTATATGGCTATTTTGTATATATGTTATACTTATATCGACAGATATTAATGTATGCCTATATGGATATTTGGTTAATACAAATCTTTTTTATTGATGGCTTCCATACTTGCATTATAAATCCACGTTTGAATGGATATTTGTAGATGGCTACTTCAAATATTTAAAGTCTGATTGTATTACATAGGATGTTTGCATTTTCTTTGATAGGCTTGATAGGCCATGGATTAAATGATGGTGTTTGATAGAAAAGTATGGTACTAGAAGACTCTAGTTCATTCTTAATAGGCTTGTGATTGATAATATCTTTGCATGATTGCACTTGATCTTGGATCATGGGCATGTTGTTAGGATTTTGATTGCATTGTGGTGTTTGATGGATAGACATGGTACTATGTGACTTTTGGATAGGCTTGGGAGAGGTACACTAATTGAATTTGTGATTTCTAGTTTGAGATTTTTCCTCCACTAGAAGTCCTTGGAGGAAATCTAAAAAGGATGATTTGGATGTAGTGGGTTTGGATTGATGGGATAAGTTGGAATGTAAGGATTATGAGATGGAGGATTTGAATAGGATACATAGGATAAACAGTTCTCACATGTGGTTGGGATTGGAGATATGAATTGAATATGAGGACCTTGGTCTAAAGTGGTTCTTCCCTTACCAAAGGTACCATAAGGATGACCATTAGATGTGTATTTAGGATTGGCATGATAGCTAGTGCTAGTCATTTCTTGTTTGAAATATTCTTGCATGTTCCTGAGTGGGAGATGAAGGTTTATGGAAAGTTTGCATGTAATGATCTCATAGTTAATGCTATTGTCATCTTGATATCATCTTGATCTACAAGACTATCATCATTATCATTGTCAAAGGGATTTTTTGATTGATTTGGATAAAAGATCTCATTTAAAGGATGCATGGTTTGAGGACCTATTTTGATTGTGATTTTGGGTTTTGCATGAGCCTCGCACAAGGTAATAGGCATAGGGTTTTTATCTTGCATAATGATTTTTTCAAACCAAGGGTCTATGATGGAAATGATTAAGGATGATATAATGTTTGGATTTTGGACTTTGAGATGTTTATGGTTGTAAATATTTATTGTTTGGACTCAAATTTTGTTTAATGGTTGTTTGAAAGAGGACACATCAAACACAACAATAAGATTGGTTTAAGTATGGATGCAAATGATGTTTACTAGTTTATTAAATGAAGACACATCAGGTACATTAATTGCCTATTTTATTGAAGTGGGTGTATCAATCTCCATGGGCTCAGCAATATTCTGGTTTGAGGACATGGTTGATACATGGTGAGACTAGGAGTCTTATTTCAGTGGGATTTGAGCATAGGTATAGCAATGATGATAATTATGGTGTCATGGATATGTAGGTACATTTGAGCATTGGCAAGACTTGACCATGTTTGTAGTTGATATGTATGGGTTATGATGTTTGATTCATGATTACATGTGGTGTTGTGGTTTACTTTTAGCACATTGTTCTTATCTCTTAGATGCTTGATTAGTTCCTTGACTATGGTTACTCATTTGTAAACTTATTTGGAAAGTTGAATCTATGATTGATTTGGTGAAGTCTATAAGTTATATTATTTGATATCTCAGTTTGGAAGTTACTAATATGATGATGATTTTGCATGTTTTCAATGGTTGGGATCTACAAGTTATGCATTTTTTTGGGATGCACACCTCATTGATTGTAGTGGGATGACTTGAATGCATATTGCCTATATCCACGGGATTGATGCAGTGTTGATGTAGACTTTGTTATTTTTCCTTGTCTATGCTCATTTGTGCATTGGTATGTTGCATTGGGATGAGAGGATGGATGATGAGAATGATTGGATAGTTGGTTATTGGGACTTGTAGCATGTTTATCATGATGTCATGGATATCTTAGTTGCATAGTTTAGTGTGAGCTTTTGATAGTAATGATGGTTTATCTTCTTAGATTGGAGATCTTGGTTCTACTTTGGAGTTATTAGTATTATAGTTGAGTGTGTGTGGACCATGGTGATCTTCATTTAGGAGATGGTTATCACAATGCCATGTGTAGTTCATATCATGGTTCAGTGGGAGCTTTGATAGTGATGTGTATTCGTCACCTAGTGATGGATGATCTTATATAGTGGTTGGGTGTAATGGACAAACTCTTGGATTATGATTATTATTTGTAGTGAGAGTGCTTTGACATCTTGGCTACTATTTTTAGGAGATGGTTATCTTCATGTGGTTTTAGATGTTGATCCTTGGTTTAGAGGTGTTTGGTAGTGTGTCTTGGTGGACTCTTGATTCTAGATTAGAGTATTAGCATGATACAAGTTCTCTTGAGACTAGGATGTCTGTATTGGTGCATGTGATCTTCTAGGAGGAGATGTTAGATCATGATGTCATGTTTGGATACCTAATTTTGTAGTTGGAGTTTTGACAGTGGTCTTGTTGGTTCCCTTGGTATTGAGTACATTGGTCATGTGCTTGGGAGGTTCATGATAATGTGGTGTTGCATTTGGAGCTTAACATGGATTGATTGGTTGTAGGTTCTCATACATACTTCAAGACTTGGGTGAGGCTAGAGTTCTCTTGGGATTAGAGACACTTGTTGAGATGGTTACCCTTTAGAGGTTTTAGCAGGAAGACCAAGGAGACTTTCACTTGGATATGGGCATGAGTTAATTATGGACCTAGAGAAGATTCTTATTGGAGAGAGTCATTGTGGCTTGGTGTATCTTTGAGGAGCATTCTCATTCCCCACTCTTGGTCTACTCAGCAGACTATCATCTAAGAGGTATTTCCCATCCTTTAGATGAATTTTTTTAATGCTTTATCTTCTCATGGTTATGGATCTTGAGCTATGGTTATTGGTTCTAGAGGGTTCATTTGAGGGGTGTCTCTAAACATGCTTTTTCTCAGGCGCTAAACTGGAGTTGTCTAGATGCACAAGTGTGCCTCCCTCAATGAAGTTCATTTTGTTAACTTAATTCATCCTAGTGACTCAAGGGGTTGTTATATTCTTTAGGCGCAATCTTTCATAGACTAAAACATTTGCTCCATGTTAAGGCACTCAAAGGAGGCTCTGGAGATGGAAAATGGCACCTTAACTCACTTATGTAAATTTTGGACTTTTAGGCAATTGCAAGATGTCTTGGAGGGCTCAATTCTTCAAGGCGCCCATTTTGTTCACCACTTGTAGCATCACTTGTTCAAGGTGCATGTTTGGGATTCTCTGGCGCGATGTGTGATTTGGTCACAATAGGCGCCTAGAGTGAATAGGCTTTCATCCTGACTTAATACACTGCCTCCTGATGATTTTTGGGGCAGCATAAAAACTTTCACCACGGGCAAATGTCTCAGAGATATAAAAAATTGAGAGAGGTTATTGTAGAGGCACTCTACGTGATCACGTCGCCTTAGATAGAATGTTTGTAAGTGACATGATTTTCGAGTAACATCTCGTCAAAGATTGCTGCCTTTTTGCACTTTGGACTCTTTAGGGATATCATCGGTACAATGTAGCTCAGACTGTTTCGACATGTTTGGGTGAAAAATAGGACCATACCTAGCGTAAATGTACCCATTCAGATGCGTTGGAACAGTCAGTTTGGTCGCATCAGGAGCATGACAAAAGTTACACCCCTTTGCAACTTTACATTGCCTCCTTCTGATGATTTTTAGGGCAACAGAAAACCTTTCACCACGGGCAAATGCCTCAGGGATATAAAAAACTGAGAGAGGTTATTGTAGAGGCACTCTATGTGATCATGTTACCTTAGACATAATGTTTCTAAGTGACACGGTTTTTGAGTAACATCTCATCAAAGATTGCTACCTTTTTGCACTTTGGACTCTTCAGGGATATCATCGGTACAATGTAGCTCAGACTGTTTCGACATGTTTGGATGAAATCAGATGCGTTGGAACAGTCAGTTTGGTTGCATCAGGAGCAGGATGAAAGTTACACCCCTTTGCAACTTTACACCGCCTCCTTCTGACGATTTTTGGGGCAGCAGAAAACCTTTCACCACGGACAAATGCCTCAGAGATATAAAAAACTGAGAGAGGTTATTGTAGAGACACTTTATGTGATCGCGTTACCTTAGACGGAATGTTTCTAAGTGACACAGTTTTTGAGTAACATCTCGTCAAAGATTGCTACCTTTTTGCACTTTGGACTCTTCAGGGATATCGTCGGTACAATGTAGCTCAGACTATTTCGACATGTTTGGGTGAAAAATAGGACCATGCCTAGTGTAAATGTACCCATTCATTTGCGTTGGAACAGTCAGTTTGGTTGCATCAGGAGTAGGATGAAAGTTACACCCCTTTGCAATTTTACACTGCCTCCTTCTAACAATTTTTGGGGCAACAGAAAACCTTTCATCACGGGCAAATGCCTCAGAGATACAAAAAACTAAGAGAGGTTATTGTAGAGGCACTTTACATGATCACGTTGCGTTAGACAGAATGTTTCTAAGTGACACGGTTTTTGAGTAACATCTCATCAAAGATTGCTGCCTTTTTGCACTTTGGACTCTTCAGGGATATTGTCGGTACAATGTAGCTCAGACTGTTTCGACATGTTTGGGTGAAAAATAGGACCATGTCTAGCATAAATGTACCCATTCGGATGCATTGGAATAGTCAGTTTGGTTGCATCAAGAGCAGGACGAAAGTTACACCCCTTTGCAACTTTACACTGCCTCCTGATGATTTTTGGGGCAGCAGAAAACCTTTCACCACGGGCAAATGCTTCAGAGATATAAAAAACTGAGAGAGGTTATTGTAGAGGCACTTTACATAATTGCGTTGCCTTAGACGGAATGTTTCTAAGTGACACAATTTTTGAGTAACATCTCGTCAAAGATTGCTACCTTTTTGCACTTTGGACTCTTCAGGGATATCGTCGGTACAATGTAGCTCAGATTGTTTTGACATGTTTGGGTGAAAAATAGGACCATGCCTAGTGTAAATGTACCCATCCGGACGTGTTGGAATAGTCAGTTTGGTCACATCATGAGCAGGATACCAAAAATGCAAAAGTTGCTTTTTGCAACTTGACAACATTGACACTTTTTTGCAACATGACTCAAAGACTCAAACTGACCCCAAATGACTCAAAGTGACTTAAAATCACCTTGATTTTGGTGCCCAATGTACATTATAGAGGTCGAGGTGCTCCTTATCATTCAAACATCTTAGATGAGCGCATAGGAAAGGAAAAAGCTCTAAGTTTCATCATCATGAGCGCCTAATATCAAGAGACTTTAATGGCTCAAACCTTAGCATGGAGTCATAAGGCACATTTCATGTCTCCTTTCATCTAGTTTGGCACCCTTATGTAGATTTTTCAACTTGATTTGGCGCCCTATATGTGAAGGAAGATCTAAAGGCATGAAAGTGGATGTCATATTGAAAGAGTTTGAATCATCAAAATTGAAAGAAATAAGTCTATTAAGCTTGGGCGCCCTTGGTCTTCTTTTCATTCATTATGAGCGCATTGGGAGAATGGTATATAGGTCATCATCATGATTGGGTGCCCTAGGTCCAGAGTGTTGGAGAGATCATCAAATGGTGTCTAGAGGAAGTAGGGTGAGTTATGAGTTTGGTCGTATCAGGAGTAGGACACCAAAAATGCATAACATGATGATGTAAAAATGTGTACATATGTGTAAAAATGTAGGAGGAAATAAAAAAAAGACAAACCTTACAAATTAATGTGCATACTTACAACTCAATGTAACATAACTTTACAAAATCAATGTGAATACTTACAAATTAATCTGATGAACCATCCGGGTCTGCTCTACTCTTTATTGTGTCAAGTATTGCTTCATGGTCAGACTCACGCACCTTCCACAATATTTTGTTCAAAGGTCTACCCCGATCAAATAAACATTGGATGCCACGATAAGGTTCGAGTAATGAAGAATCTTCCGATGTGTGTCAAAGTCCTAAAATAGCCAAATATTAACACTCTTATGTGGGTACCTTCTAAGCCATGTTCCAGTAATAACCACTGATCCTGAAGGGTATTCGACGTTTTCTCCATCTGTAACAGGGGCCTCCAATTTCTTTTTGGCCTCAACACAATGACATAAGTAATAATCTGTTCCCTCTTCATTATCTTCATCTGCAATAACTGCATATACGTGCCCTACATTGATATGTGTAGCAAATTAGATGAAATTAGTCAACATTACAAAAACACTACAAAGTAAGATGACATTACTTGGTTGAACTAGATGAAATTAGATGCATATACGTGCCCTATATTACCTAGTTGAACTAAATCTAATATGTGGTCAAAGTCAACTGACGATTCCATCTGTGTTAGTTCCAGTGCCGTCGGGGGTCGATACGTGTCAAGTGGGCTAAGATAACTTAACTGCCATTCGTCAACCCACTCCTTTGACTCGCACTCATCCCAGACTTGAATTGTACAAGAAGAACAAAAGCATGACATCTTTCATGTATGGATACTCCATGAACCTGCAATTGAGCTTCTGAAAGAGTGCATCTCATTTGATCCTGTCATTGTACAACAATCCTCATATGGTGCAATGTTAGTATCATCTATCAACCAAAAAAATCTACAAACTAAAGACTTACCTTCATTACCTGGACCCATGGAAGTATTACACCACTCGACAATTGATTTTGCATCAGTTAACTTTGCATTGTCTTTATACTTTAACTCTTCTTGTGCTATGGCTCTTTTGATACATGCTCCTGCACCATCATGCTCCCCCTTTCCATGCCCGGCCTCACAAAAGTTCCACATATGTTGAATACCTGTAAAATTATGCCTCCTACTCAGCCAATAGAAATTTTGCGAGTTATTGAATTGTGACGCACAGTTATCTGACCATATGATATGCTAACTGAACGATATGCCCCTTCTAGCCAAATCATTGTAGAACACCTGAAAGCAACCTTGCACGAACTCCGTAGAATGCGTACGATCATCACTAATATAGAAATTATACTCCCTTATGATCTTTTTGTCATCCTCTGTACTATCATTCGCGTGAATGAATGCGATGTGCACAAATATAGAAACCTGTGTGGAGTTGTAATATTGTGATTGCACCTCATGTTGTGGCTGTAGACTGTAGTTCTCTGCAAAGTTGATGATTGAAACAATGCTACCAACCAGAAATGTGTCCTTGCATAACTTGAATTGCAAGTCCAACCATTGGGCTCTATGGGCATGTCTTGCATACTCATACATTATGCTGTCACGAAATATAGGCATAAACTGATACACTGGAATCTTTTCAATAACTAATTCACACCTCTTTGCTTCTTTACCATCTTTTGTATTGTATGCCACTATTTTATACTTGCCAAACTCTACTAGTTCATTTCCAACTGCATGTGTTATTTCCATATGTTCACATATTGGCAAATGTTGCAAGCCACCGCAATGATGACATGTGCCATCCAAGCATAATTTCTTGTAGAATATTTGACCTTCCTCTCTTTCACATAAAATTCTTGATATGAAGTCTCTTGAAGATGTTGGTGGGGCACATATGGCACAACCCTGCAAATCATTATTAGTATGCATATCTAAACATATAGACCTATAAGCATCAAAATGGTTAGAAAATTCAATATGTAATCTACAACAACAGGTAGTGCGTGTGTGATTTATCTTAACATAGAAAGGTTTTAGCAATTCAAAATATCTTTGACAAATTTTAATTTGAGGATACTTCTCTAGAAATTTACCATAAAACTGTGTTTGAGTCTCATCCAAAAAATGCTTTGGATGTGGCTCGTGGTTCTGACTACCGATTCTCCTTCTTACCACATCCCTTTGATTCAGAGATACCCTTGTGTAATTCTTCCAAAAGTCTTCAATTAGTGATCTCAATGCTTCAACAATTGGTTTATCTTTTCGTGGTAGTCTCCCCGAGAACGCCCATAATTCATTGGCATTAGTGTCCTCAATTCTTTGGCATCTTCCAATGGATCTTGATAAAGTTTTCCTATTAATTCTTAATTCTTGACTTGTCTTTGTAATGAGACGAGCTTTCCTCATTTGACTACTTACTATAGTCGATGTAATCACACAGCGTGTTGCATTACTATCTTTTGTGCGTGAGGTGTTACCCACACTCTCATACGCACTTATTAGATTCTTGACAATAGATTTTTCACTTGAAGCCTTTGATGTTCTCAACCCAAGAATTTTCATGATAGACCTATACTTTATACTTCGCATCATTTCAACGAATAGTTGACATCTTGCAGTCTCATTTAACTTTTCAAAGAACAATCTCCAAATCTTATTAGCATATCTTCTACAAGTGCATTTTGGAATCTTACTTTCCATTGGCTGCAAAATATTCTCATCAATATCAATCAAATACTTTGGCTTTCTATGCAAAATTCTAGGTGGTTTCAAGTTAGGTAAATTCATCTCAACATTAGGAATTTCATCAATATTTAAATGAGATGGGTTAGATGGCATACCTTCGATCGAAGATGGAATAGATGACATAACTTGAGGTTGAGGTGGGAACGATGGCGTACCTCCTTCATCACATGTGAGTGATGATGTACTCTCAACTTGAGATGTGGTAGATGGTGTCCCTACATGTTGACTTGCGATAAAAGGACATGTCTCCAACTATGGTATTCAAATCTCTCGTACCACAAAGTTTTTGCATTCATTCTCTTTGTGCCGCCAATACCATATCTCTTTGTGATGGTTGTGGTTCCTCTTCAATTGGTATGTCTTCATTTATTGTGTCCAATTTCCTCTTCTCACGAAGTTCCCTTATAGCCACTGTTTTCTTTACATTCTTAGCTTCTATCTCTTCCTGTGTTGGTTTAATTCTTGATCGTTTCCTCGACATGACAGAGAATTTGTCTGTAGCATGATAAAGAGACCAATATTAGTTCCTAAGAAATGAATACAAGATAATAGTGGGATTGTATTTTTTTTATGTTGTAAGGATTTATTCTTGTATAGTTTGACATCATGGTATGTTAAGGTTTGTTTATTACACATAATTATTAAAGAGCCCAAGTGTAGAAAATATACATGGCATCATGTGAGATTGTAGGCTGCTTTCTTGATTGGGAATGTGTCTATTTTAAACATGTATGATAAAGCATGATAAAGTAATTCAATCCGAAATAAGGAAAATGTAAAGAACATGCATGTAAAGACTTGACATACCTAAAAAAAAAAGATTTGAATGGAGAGAGTACCCAATTATGTAGTGTTTTTATCTTCTTGCATCAAACTCCTCAACAATTTGAGTTTTTCACCACTTGCTTCCTTTTCAATGTTAAATTGAATAACACTCAAATATCATTACTAACAACAATACTATTAACCAATCTATAATGTTAAATTCCTAAAATTGAATCACAATTAACATTGCAACACTACAAAAATTGAAACTTGAATAGATATATATCAAACTTGGTGTGAAAACTATGTTATTTCCTCCTTCTCAAGTTGGCAAAGCAGAAAAGGTGGTGGAAAGATCATGCAAAGGTGGTACAATGTGTCAAATGTGCATGTGAACTTCCCAATAGCATGAAAGCACTTCTTTTTTGTCGGAGCACACACAAAATCAGTAATAAAACAGAGCATGTAGGCCTGGATCACGGGGGTAACCACTTTTTTACCGTTTCAATAGAAATACAAAACGCGAGCACGTTATAATGCGCTCGCGTTTTGTCCTGCTATAGATTCATCACATCCTTTGCATTGATCCCTAATCCCTCAACCCTTCACTCTAATCCCTCAACCCTCAACCCTATCCCTAAACCCTCAACCCTAATCCGTCATCCCTCAACTCTAATCCCTCATCCCTAAACCCTAAATGCTATCCCTAATCCTACACCCTCAACAGACTCGATACTATACCTTAAACTGTAATCCCTTATCCTTAAACCCTCCAACCCTATCCCTAATCCTTACACCCTCCACACTCTACTTTAACCCTAATCCCTTAAACCTTAACCCTATCCCTCAACCCTTAACCCTTAAAATTTAAACCCTATCCCTACACCCTCAACACTTGACACTATATCTTAAGCCTTAAACCCTCATCCCTAAAGCCTCAACCCTCAATCCTATACCTTAAACCCTAACCCCTATCCCTATTCCTAAACCCTCAACAGACTCGATACTAAACCCTAAATGCTATACTAGACCCTCAACCCTCAACCCTCAACCCTCAACTCTCAACATTAAACCCTAATTCATCAACCCTAAACCCTAATCCCTCAAACCTAGACCCTATCCCTAAACCATCAACCCTCAACACTATACCTTAAACCCTAATCCCTATCCCTCAACCCTTAACCCTTAAAATTTAAACCCTATCCCTACACCCTCAACACTTGACACTATATCTTAAGCCTTAAACCCTCATCCCTAAAGCCTCAACCCTCAATCCTTAAACCTTCAACCCTAAACCCTATCCCTAATCCCTCTACCCTCGACACTCTAACCCTAACCTCGACATTAAATGCTAATCCGTCAACCCTAAACCCTAAGCCTAAACCCTCAACCCTCGACACTATACCTTAAACCCTAATCCCTTAGCCCTCAACCCTAAACCTTATCCCTAAACCCTAATCCCTCAACCCTAATCCCTCAACCCTCAACCCTAATCCGTCATCCCTCAACTCTAATCCCTCATCCCTAAACCCTAAATGCTATCTCTATTCCTAAACCCTTAATAGACTCGATACTATACCTTAAACCCTAATCCCTTATCCCTAAACCCTCCAACCCTATCCCTAATCCTTACACCCTCCACACTCTACTTTAACCCTAATTCCTCGACCCTCAACCCTATCCCTAAACCCTTGACCCTCGAACCTCAACCCTCAACCCTCAATGTCAAACCCTAATCCCTCAACCCTTAACTCGGATCCCTCGACCCTCAACCCTATCCCTAAACCCTCATCCCTAAACCCTCAACCCTCAACGTCAAATTCTAATCCCTCAACCCTTCACTCTAATCCCTCAACCCTAAACCCTATCCCTAAACTCTCAACACTATACCTTAAACCCTAATCCCTCAACCCTAACCCTAAACCTTATCCCTAAACCCTAATCCCTCAACCCTCAACCCTAATCTGTCATCCATCATCCCTCAACTCTAATCCCTCATTCCTAAACCCTAAACGCTATCCCTATTCCTAGACCCTCAACAGGCTCGATACTATACCTTAAACCCTAATCCCTCTACCCTCGACGCTCTTATTTAACCCTAATCCCTTGACCATTAACCCTATCCCTCAACCTCAACCCTCAACCCTCAACTCTCAACATTAAACCCTAATTCATCAACCCTAAACCCTAATCCCTCAAACCTAAACCCTATCTATAAACCATCAACCCTCAACACTATACCTTAAACCCTAATCCCTCAACCCTCAACCCTAAACCTTATCCCTAAACCCTAATCCCTCAACCCTCAACCCTAATCCCTCATCCCTCAACTCTAATCCCTCATCCCTAAACCCTAAATGCTATCCCTATTCCTAAACCCTCAACGGACTCGATACTATACCTTAAACTCTAATCCCTTATCCCTAAACCCTCTAACCCTATCCCTAATCCTTACACCCTCCACACTCTACTTTAACCCTAATCCCTTCAACCTCAACCCTATCCCTAAACCCTTGACCCTCGAACCTCAACCCTCAACCCTCAACGTCAAACCCTAATCCTCAACCCTTAACTCTGATCCCTCATCTCTCAACCCTAACCCTAAACCCTAAACCCTAAACCCTCAACCCTCAACGTCAAATCCTAATCCCTCAACCCTTCACTCTAATCCCTCAACCCTAAACCCTATCCCTAAAGCCTCAACACTATACCTTAAACCCTAATCCCTCATCCCTCAACCCTAAACCTTATCCCTAAACCCTAATCCCTCAACCCTCAACCCTAATCCGTCATCCCTCAACTCTAATCCCTCATCCCTAAATCCTAAATGCTATCCCTATTCCTAAACCCTCAATAGACTCGATACTATACCTTAAACCCTAATCCCTTATCCCTAAACCCTCAACACTATATCTTAAACCCTAATCCCTATCCCTCAACCCTTAACCCTTAAAATTTAAACCCTATCCCTACACCCTCAACACTTGACACTATATCTTAAGCCTTAAACCCTCATCCCTAAAGCATCAACCCTTAATCCTTAAACCTTCAACCCTAAACCCTATCCCTAATCCCTCTACCCTTGACACTCTAACCCTAACCTCGACATTAAATGCTAATCTGTCAACCCTAAAACCTAATCCTAAACCCTCAACCCTCGACACTATACCTTAAACCCTAATCCCTCAACCCTCAACCCTAAACCTTATCACTAAACCCTAATCCCTCAACCCTCAACCCTAATCTATCATCCCTCAACTCTAATCCCTCATCCCTAAACCCTAAATGCTATCCCTATTCCTAAACCCTCAACAGACTCAATACTATACCTTAAACTCTAATCCCTTATCCCTAAACCCTCCAACCATATCCCTAATCCTTATACCCTCCACACTCTACTTTAACCCTAATTCCTCGACCCTCAACTCTATCCCTAAACCCTTGACCCTCGAACCTCAACCCTCAACGTCAAACCCTAATCCCTTAACCCTTAACTCTGATCCCTCGACCCTCAACCCTATTCCTAAACCCTCAACCCTAAACCCTCAACCCTCAATGTCAAATTCTAATCCCTCAACCCTTCACTCTAATCCCTCAACCCTAAACCCTATCCCTAAACCCTCAACACTATACCTTAAACCCTAATCCCTCAACCCTAACCCTAAACCTTGTCCCTAAACCCTAATCCCTCAACCCTCAACCCTAATCTGTCATCCGTCATCCCTCAACTCTAATCCCTCATTCCTAAACCCTAAACGCTATCCCTATTCCTAGACCCTCAACAGGGTCGATACTATACCTTAAACCCTAATCCCTCTACCCTCGACACTCTTATTTAACCCTAATCCCTTGACCATTAACCCTATCCCTCAACCTCAACCCTTAACCCTCAACCCTCAACCCTCAACATTAAACACTAATTCATCAACCCTAAACCCTAATCCCTCAAACCTAAACCCTATCCCTAAACCATCAACCCTCAACACTATACCTTAAACCCTAATCCCTCAACTCTCAACCCTAAACCTTATCCCTAACCCCTAATCCCTCAACCCTCAACCCTAATCCCTCATCCCTCAACTCTAATCCCTCATCCCTAAACCCTAAATGCTATCCCTATTCCTAAACCCTCAACGGACTCGATACTATACTTTAAACTCTAATCCCTTATCCCTAAACCCTCCAACCCTATCCCTAATCCTTACACCCTCCACACTCTACTTTAACCCTAATCCCTTCAACCTCAACCCTATCCCTAAACCCTTGACCCTCGAACCTCAACCCTCAACCCTCGACGTCAAACCCTAATCCCTCAACCCTTAACTCTGATCCCTCATCTCTCAACCCTAACCCTAAACCCTAAACCCTAAACCCTCAACCCTCAACGTCAAATCCTAATCCCTCAACCCTTCACTCTAATCCCTCAACCCTAAACCCTATCCCTAAACCATCAACACTATACCTTAAACCCTAATCCCTCAGCCCTCAACCCTAAACCTTATCCCTAAACCCTAATCCCTCAACCCTCAACCCTAATCTGTCATCCCTCAACTCTAATCCCTCATCCCTAAACCCTAAATGCTATCCCTATTCCTAAACCCTCAACAGACTCGATACTATACCTTAAACCCTAATCCCTTATCCCTAAACCCTCCAACCCTATCCCTAATCCTTATACCCTCCACACTCTACTTTAACCCTAATTCCTCGACCCTCAACGCTATTTCTAAACCCTTGACCCTCAAACCTCAACCCTCAACCCTCAACATCAAACCCTAATCCCTCAACCGTTAACTCTGATTCCTTGACCCTCAACCCTATCCCTAAACCCTCAACCCTCAACGTCAAATTCTAATCCCTCAACCCTTCACTTTAATCCCTCAACCCTAAACCCTATCCCTAAACCCTCAACACTATACCTTAAACCCTAATCCCTCAACCCTAACCCTAAACCTTTTCCCTAAACCCTAATCCCTCAACCCTCAACCCTAATCTATCATCCATCATCCCTCAACTCTAATCCCTCATCCCTAAACCCTAAACGCTATCCCTATTCCTAGACCCTCAACAAGCTCGAAACTATACCTTAAACCCTAATCCCTCTACCCTCAACACTCTTATTTAACCCTAATCCCTTGACCATTAACCCTATCCCTCAACCTCAACCCTCAACCCTCAACCCTCAACCCTCAACTCTCAACATTAAACCCTAATTCATCAACCGTAAACCCTAATCCCTCAAACCTAAACCCTATCCCTAAACCATCAACCCTCAACACTATACCTTAAACCCTAATCCCTCAACCCTCAACCCTAAATGTTATCCTGAAACCCTAATCCCTCAACCCTCAACCCTAATCCCTCATCCCTCAACTCTAATCCCTCATCCCTAAACCCTAAATGCTATCCCTATTCCTAAACCCTCAACAGACTCGATACTATACCTTAAACTCTAATCCCTTATCCCTAAACCCTCCAACCCTATCCCTAATCCTTACACCCTCCACACTCTACTTTAACCCTAATCCCTTCAACCTCAACCCTATCCCTAAACCCTTGACCCTCGAACCTCAACCCTCAACCCTTGACGTCAAACCCTAATCCCTCAACCCTTAACTCTGATCCCTTATCTCTCAACCCTAACCCTAAACCCTAAACCCTAAACCCTCAACATCAAATCCTAATCCCTCAACCCTTCACTCTAATCCCTCAACCCTAAACCCTATCCCTAAACCCTCAACACTATAACTTAAACCCTAATCCCTCAGCGCTCAACCCTAAACCTTATCCCTTCCCTCAACCCTCAACCCTAATCCGTCATCCCTCAACTCTAATCCCTCATCCCTAAACCCTAAATGCTATCCCTATTCCTAAACCCTCAACAAACTTGATACTATACCTTAAACTCTAATCCCTTATCCCTAAACCCTCCAACCCTATCCCTAATCCTTATACCCTCCACACTCTACTTTAACCCTAATTCCTCGACCCTCAACCCTATCCCTAAACCCTTGACCCTCGAACCTCAACCCTCAACCCTCAACGTCAAACCCTAATCCCTCAACCGTTAACTCTGATCCCTGGACGCTCAACACTATACCTTAAACCCTAATCCCTATCCCTCAACTCTTAACCCTTAAAACTTAAACCCTATCCCTACACCCTCAACACTTGACACTATATCTTAAGCCTTAAACTCTATCCCTAAAGCCTCAACCCTCAATCCTTAAACCTTCAACCCTAAACCCTATCCCTAATCCCTCTACCCTCGACACTCTAACCCTAACCTCGACATTAAATTCTAATCCGTCAACCCTAAACCCTAATCCTAAACCCTCAACCCTCAACACTATACCTTAAACCCTAATCCCTCAACCCTCAACCCTAAACCTTATCCTAAACCCTAATCCCTCAACCCTCAACCCTAATCCATCATCCCTCAACTCTAATCCCTCATCCCTAAACCCTAAATGCTATCCCTATTCCTAAACCCTCAATAGACTTGATACTATACCTTAAACCCTAATCCCTTATCCCTAAACCCTCCAACCCTATCCCTAATCCTTATACCCTCCACACTCTACTTTAACCCTAATTCCTTGACCCTCAACCCTATCCCTAAACCCTTGACCCTCGAACCTCAACCCTCAACCCTCAACCCTCAACGTCAAACCCTAATCCCTCAACCCTTAACTCTAATCCCTCGACCCTCAACCCTATCCCTAAACCCTCAACCCTAATCTGTCATCCCTCATCCCTAAACCCTAAACACTATCCCTATTCCTAGACCCTCAACGGGCTCGATACTATACCTTAATCGCTAATCCCTTATCCCTAAACCCTCCAACTCTATCCCTTATCCCTTAACCCTCATGATTAATAGCCTTGAACATAAAAACATTTGAGGGGAACATAACGCGAGCGTGTTATAACGTGCTCGCGTTATGTCAAACATGACAAACAACAGACTTGCGGGAAAGGAAAAATGCAAAGCAAAACATAACGCGAGCGCGTTGTAACGCGCTCGCGTTATGTCTTGCTTTGGGAATCCCAAGCCTTGGGCTTGGGATTTGCTTTGGATTTCCAACCCAAAGGCTTGGAGTGCCTTATGAACAGTCACAGACGTGTTTTTCTATATTCTTCAAAATTTCACATAATTTCGTTCGTGCTAACCCTCAGATTTGCACGTGTTTCAAGGTCAAACAAATCGAACACATGGGTAATGTTAGGCTTTCTCTTAGCTATTTGACAATGTGATTTTTTTCACATTTTAACAATGTTAAGCCTTTCATCTTTAATTTCTTTTGTTTGTGTGTCCGTTTTTAGGCAAAAACCACTGTTTGGTCTTTTTTTCATTGTAAAATAACTATTCATTCAAATTTCAAAAAAATTACATATTTAGAAACTAGACTCCATTCAACAAATATTAAAAAAATAAAAAAATGATTTTCAATTAGTTTTCAAAATTTATAGGGGTAGCACGACCAAAATTCTATTTTTTTAGGATGTGTCCACTTTGAAAATTAGTAAAAAATCAAATATTCATCAAAAAATTATCAGAAAAATCAGGCATAAACTACATGCTATTAGCTAATTTCTCATTGAAGCGATTTTAAAAATACCAAAAAAAAGTTGACCTTTTGAGGGAGCCACAAAACATGCTATGTTATGTTTTTTTGACAGAAACAACACCAATTTCTGTGGCTCCCTCTTTTGAACCCCTTAATCTATGCCATTTTCAAAACAAAATAGTAGTTTAGAAAGTAGACTCGGAGCACTACGAACATTGTTTTGGTTGCATCTCCAAATTTTGAGTGTAACTATGCTCAATTTCTCATCCAAGGCCAGTATTTCCTGATTTTAGAAAAAAAAGTGACCACTTAAGACCCCTTTTTGGCCCCCCATCTTCCTGCACTTACCCATAGAGGAGTCTGAGGGGAGAGATAGGGATATAAAGAGTGAGGGACATGGCAAGAGACATAGGGAGAGAGATTGAGAGGTAGAGGGACAAAGGTGATAGGGAGATAGGGGAGAGATAGGGAGATAGTGGTTTATGGTTACTTGGGTTTAGGGTTTAGGGGTTTGGGGTTTAGGGTTTCTTAGGTTTAGGGGTTAGGGGTTAGGGTTTAGGGGCATTATAATTTAGGGTTTAGGATTTATTGTTTAGGGGTTAGGGGTTAGGTTTAAAGGTTTAGGGTTTTGGATTTAGGGTTTATAGAGAGAGAGGAATGATAGGGAGATATAGAGGAGTTTGAGGGGAGGGATAGGGAGATAAAGAGTGAGGGACATGGCTAGAGACATAGGGAGAGAGATTGAGAGGTAGAGGGACACAGGTGGTAGGGAGATAGGGGAGAGATAGGGAGATAGTGGTTTAGGGTTACTTGGGTTTAGGGTTTAGGGGTTTGGGGTTTAAGGTTTAGGGGTTTAGGGTTTCTCAGGTTTAGGGGTCAGGGGTTAGGGTTTAGGGGCATTATTTAGGGTTTAGAATTTAAATTGTGTAGGGGTTAGGGGTTAGGTTTAGAGGTTTAGGGTTTTGGATTTAGGGTTTATAGAGAGGAATTATAGGGAGATAGAGAGAGGAGATGGAGAAGAGAGATAAGGAGATAGAGAGTGAGGCACATGGCCAGGGACATAGGGAGAGAGATCAAGAGAGGTAGAGGGATGATAGAGATAGGGAGATAGGGGAGAGATAGGGAGATATAGGTTTAGAGTTGATTGGATTTAGGGTGTACCTGGGTTTAGGGTTTCTCAGTTTTGGAGATAGCTAGATAGAAAGAGAGAGGAGACAGATAGGGAGAGATAGAGGTGACAAAGGGGAGAGATAGGGAGATAGAGAGTGAGCGATATGTCTAGAGAAATAGGGAGAAGGATTGAGAGGTAGAAGGATGATAGAGATAGGGAGATAAGGGAGAGATAGGAGATAGAGTTTAGGGTTTCTCACATTTAGGGTTTAGGGGTTAAGGTTTAGAGGTTTAGGGTTTAGTGTTTAGAGAGAGAGGACCAATAGGGTTTAGTGTTTAGAGAGGGAGGACCAATAGGGAGATATAGAGTGAGGGACATGGCTAAAGCATAGGGAGAGAGATTGAGAGGTAGAGGAATGATAGTGATGGGGAGATAGTGAGATAGGGAGATAGAGCTCGATAGAGGTTTAGGGTTTCTTGGGTTTAGTGTTTAGGATTTAGGGGTTAGGAAATAGGGGTTAGGAGTTAGGGGTTAGGTTTAATCATGCATCCCAGTCATTCCCCTATCATTCCTATATATCCTATCTCTCCCCTCTATCTTTCCCTCTCCCTTATCGACGAAGCAAATGGAAACAAGAAAACTAGGACTCCCTTTCTCAGGTTTAGGGTTTAGGGCTTAGGGGAATTATTTAGGGTTTATGGTTTAGGGGTTAGGGTTTAGTATTTGGAAGAATTATTTAGGGTTACTTGGGTTTAGGGTTTAGGGGCATTATTTAGGGTTTATGGTTGCATGTCAAAAGTAGTCTCTCTCTCTCTAAATCTGTAAACCCTAAATAATGGCCCTAATCCCTAACCCCTAACCCACATCTACCTCTCTCCTGTATCTACCTCTCTCCTGTATCTATTCAAAAGTGCCTTTAAAATACTATGAGATACCTTAGTATAAGTAAATCATATAAAAATCAAATATATATATCATCATAATCCTATATAAATTTTGATAGTATTTTATAGCTAAAATGCCTAAATATCATCATAATCCTTTATAAATTTGCTTGTATTTTATAGCTAAAATGCCTAAATATCATCATAATGCTTTATAAATTTGCTTGTATTTTATAGCTAAAATGCTTAAATATCATCATAATCCTTTATAAATTTGCTTGTATTTTATAGCTAAAATGCCTAAATACTTAAAATGCTAAAAATGCTAAAATAATAAAATAAAAAACAATGAATACAATAGGGAAAAAGAAAACGGATATCCGTTTTGGAAACGGATATCCATTTTGGAGATCATAAAAAGCAAAAAAAGACTATGTTTTTGCAAACCCGCGGCTTGCAAAATGCAGTTTCATCTTCAAAAAATGGATATCAGAGCTGAGCAACGGATATTCGATCCAAAGAGGTAAGATTTCGTGCATTTTTTTTGTTTGTTTTGTATTTTCAAGCATTTTTTTTGGTTTTTATGCTAAGTGGGTATGTTTTATAATTTAATTAGGTAAAATGGATGCACAAAATGAAAACCCAAACCCTCCACCACCAAACCCTCCCCCTCCAACAATAGAAGAGAATATTCAAAGAAATATTGATCATATAAGTAGGATCATAGAAATGTATCGCCGCCACCCTCGATTGTCTATAATGACATCGAATTTAGAGGGAATCATTAATCATATTCAAGCCTTGTCAACTCAACACGAATCATTTCGGCAATGGCGAGAAGCCAAGAAGGCCGAATATGCTAACGGTTTGTCATATGAGGAAGTTAAAGATTTAGAGATTACAAAAACTATGTTAGCCCAACACTTTGTCAATCCAAAAACTGGATTGCATGTTGATGTCCGTAAGCCCAAATTTTCAATCAAATGGTGTATTCATGAGGGCATTAGTCAAAACTTTTGGGATCATTGGCGGATGGTTTTTGATAAACCACCCAACAACAATTTAGATGTGCCTTTGTATTTCCTCCGTAAACTCTATGCAGAGTTCGTCATGGGTCAACATGTTAATTATTTTGATTTTAGAGAGTTTCAAGGAGTGGGCAGAGGAATGCCTCAAAATAGACCTAGGGCAATTAGACAAGTACAAGGTCCCTATATTCCCCCTCTTGCTATCCCTTCTCCACCCCCAATGCAGCACCCAGACGTTGTTGCAAATGCAACACAACAGGGCCTTAGTGCCATACACTCTTTGACCAAGCATTTGATTATCCAAACATCTCAGTTTGCACAAGCACATGATGAAGGTGATGATATTGGATCACCTGGTACTACTAGACCGTCGTCGTCCAGACATGTATGTGTGCCCCATCATTGCATTTCTTGCAATCATTTATGCTTGGGTCTTATTATGGAGAGTAGTGAGCCACCGTTGAACACATCAGAGTACGATCTCCATTCACGAGATGAGGCAATGGGGTCCAGAACTCAAGCTGAGGGGTTAGGGACAAGAGTAGAAGCTACCGGATCAGTAAACATTAGAGAAGGAGAAATGCATGAGCAATCTTTTATGCAGGTAAAATTTAAAGTTAAATTTTATGGTCTATTCCATTTGAATATATAAACAACTTTATTAGTACTAATGTATCTAAGTGGGATAACAGTTGATGACAGAGGAGGAGTTGACAGAAGTTCGTCATGGAATTTTGTCTGCCATCCAATTTAGCTTGGACTTGCCGGTATAATTTGTTGTACACATTAACTTTTTTTTTATGCATTTATTTCTTTGTGAGTAATTATATATTAATTTATATCTTGATGTTAATTTTATTTTATAGTCAATCAAAAATGTGAATGATGTGGCATCTTTGCCAATAGTCTTTTCTCGAACTCCTGATCGACCCAAGGGACTATCATTTGCAGAACAACTTTCTCAACACCAACAAAGGGTGGAGGTAATTTGATTGAATTGTACTTTAACTGATAATTTAGAAAACTTAAATATTTGATTATAGTCATTTAGAGTCTTACATTCTTGTCCTTCTTAATTGATGCAGGAGGCCTCGATGGTGGTATGTGCTTGTTTTCTAGTAGATAAGTTTTTGTGTAGTGCATTTCCTATTTTAAATGTATGCATTTCCTATTTTGTTTAATAATTATATATTAATTTATTTCAATGTTACTTTGCTTTTATGTAGTCTGTTGAGAATGTGAGTGATGTGCCACCTTTGCCATCATGCTTCACTAGGACACCTGATCATCTTAAGAGAAAATTATTTGCAGAACGATTGTCCAAACAGCAACATAGAGTCGAGGTAATTGAATTGAATTTTTCTAAATAATTGATAGTTTATCTAGCGGTCTTATAGTTGATTGTAGTGATTTAGATGTATGTTAATAAATGAAAGTTCTTAATTGTAGTAGATAAGAATCTATTTACTAACTTTAACTTATTTTTATTTACCATTGAAGAGATTAATCAAATTTGTGTTTTGACTTGTTAATGCAGGAACTTCACCTCCATCAATTACTAGGCATTTTGGTACAAAGAGGACACTTTTTCAGGATCCATCATAGATTTAGGATCCATCATAGATTGAGGATCCATCATAGATTGAGGGTCAAGTGGACTTGTAGTATTTGATGTAGCTATTTGGCATGTAGATTGTATATAGATTTTGAGACATGGCATATGCCACATTTTGTAAAAAATATTTTGAGTTGGCATATTTGCCAAATTTTTGTATATGTCTACCATTATGGACTAGATTTTAATGTATATACACCTTGATATACAATATAATTTAAATTCCTTATGTGCAAGTCATGATACTTCCCATGATGCCATACATTATGATGATAGTTCTTTAGTCCATTGATGATATGTTTAGCATTGAGAATGGTTTTAGATCAAGAGAATGGTTTTAGATCAATAGAATCAATATGAAAAAATTCCTTATATATGCCCTAATCAAATAAGGTCATGATAAACCATTTCATCATGTATTTAGTCTTCATCTTGTCAAATTTTGTAAATATGTCAAAGTTGTCATATGAAAAATGTAAAAAAAATGCAAAAGTATGGAAGATGAATAGTCAAGTACTCAAGAGTCAGTTGGAGACTATTGGTTTCCCTCAAATCATGTATAAATATGCATAAACCTTCATGGAAAAGGCATTGGAGATGTATTGAAAACATTTTGAAGATGAATTGAAGACATGTTTGAATGAAATTAATGTCAAGAAACTCTATGTCAAGGACACTGGGGGCACATTATAAACATAAAAAACTTACATCTTGGGGGGAGGTGCCAATAAGGCCAATAAGGATACTATTTCAGTTGGGTGTGTGTGTGTATGCAAATCTCATTTATGGCCGAGAAGCTCTCTATTTACTATTATTCAACTCTCGTTGATAGGAGGTTGGCTCTACAACTATTGCAATTTGTGTATGAAACCTAGATGCCTACGAGATCATATATATATATATGTATGTATGTATGTATGTAAATCCTATAAGATAGTCATTCATGAAATTACTATGCAAAGAGGGTTTATAAGTTGCATTAGGGTTTATGACTATCCTAGAACAACATCGTGTATATGCTCATAAAAGCCATCAAACTCTAAGCATAAACTCGTCATTAGATAAGGAGTGGAAGGCTAAAGTCACATTCCCAAAAACCTCTTAAAATCACGTCTCCTCTTATGAAAACTAGGGTCTTTGCCGATACATTAAGATCCTAAGAGCAAAAACCTTGCCAGGTGCCATATTTTTTGTTCTGCTCATCGTGGGGTCGAACGGACTGCGCCAACACGTCAGGGTGGGCAGGTAAATACTAGGGGAGGTCTCATTTTATGCGCCAAGCATCCCAGTCATTCCGGGCAAGAGGCTACCGGCAAGGTCCCTTAAGATACTTGAGACCAAAAAACTGCCAAACTTTGACGGGGCAGTTCTCAGAATTCGTGACAGTTGAGAATGCTTTGTTTGGACCTACAGGTGCATGTGACATCCTTCCACAATAACCTCTCTTATTTTTGGTCAACTCCATTCTGTTTGACCGTGCCGAAATCAAACGCATTGTTGCAAAATGCTTCAATTTGATGCAGTGGAAAGGTGCTAGGTGCGACATTTTTCATTCCATAGCTTGTGGGGTTGAACGGACTGTGCCAACATGTCGGGGTGGGCGGGTAAATGCTAGTGGAGGTCTTGTTTTGTGCGCCAAGCATCCCAGTCATTCTGGGCAAGAGGCTACCGGCAAAGTCCCTTAAGATCCCTGAGACCAAAAAATTGCCAAACTTTGACGGGGTAGTTCTCAGAATTTGTGATAGTTGAGAATGTTCTGTTTGGACCTACAGGTGCACGTGACATCCTTCCACAATAACCTCTCTCATTTTTGGTCAACTCCATTCTGTTTGACCGTGCCAAAATCAAACGCATTGTTGCAAAATGCTTCAATTTGATGCAGTGGAAAGGTGCTAGGTGCGACATTTTTCATTCCATAGCTCGTGGGGTCAAATGGACTACACCAATGCGTTGGGGTGGGCGGGTAAATGCTAGTGGAGGTCTTGTTTTGTGCGCCAAGCGTCCCAGTCATTTCGGGCAAGAGGCTATCGACAAAGTCCCTTAAGATCCCTGAGACCAAAAACCTGCCAAACTTTGACGGGGTAGTTCTCAGAATTTGTGATAGTTGGGAATGTTCTGTTTGGACCTACAAGTGCACGTGACATCCTTCCACAATAACCTCTCTCATTTTTGGTCAACTCCATTCCGTTTGACCGTGCTGAAATCAAACGCATTGTTGCAAAATGCTTCAATTTGATGCAGTGGAAAGGTGCTAGGTGCGACATTTTTCATTCCATAGCTCGTGGGGTTGAACGGACTGCGCCAATGCATCGGGGTGGGCGAGTAAATGCTAGTGGAGGTCTCATTTTGTGTGCCAAGCGTCCTAGTCATTCCGAGCAAGAGGCTACCGGTAAAGTCCCTTAAGATCCCTGAGACCAAAAAACTACCAAACTTTGACGGGGCAGTTCTCAGAGTTCATGACAATTGGGAATGTTTTGTTTGGACCTACAGGTGCACGTGGCATCCTTCCACAATAACCTCTCTCATTTTTGGTCAACTCCATTTCGTTTGACCGTGCCAAAATCAAACGCATTATTGCAAAATGCTTCAATTTGATGCAGTGGAAAGGTGCTAGGTGCGACATTTTTCATTCCATAGCTCGTGGGGTCTAACGGACTGTGCCAACACGTCGGGGTGGGCGGGTAAATGCTAGTGGAGGTCTCGTTTTGTGCACCAAGCGTCCCAGTCATTCCGGGCAAGAGGCTACCGGCAAAGTCCCTTAAGATCCCTGAGACCAAAAAACTACCAAACTTTCACGGGGTAGTTCTCAGAATTCATGATAGTTGGGAATGTTCTGTTTGGACCTATAGGTGCACGTGACATCCTTCCACAATAACCTCTCTCATTTTTATTCAACTCCATTCTGTTTGACCGTACTGAAATCAAACGCATTGTTGCAAAATGCTTCAATTTGATGCAGTGGAAAGGTGCTAGGTGCGACATTTTTCATTCCATAGCTCGTGGGGTCGAACAGACTACGCCAACATGTCAGGGTGGGCGGGTAAATGCTAGTGGAGGTCTCATTTTGTGCACCAAGTGTCCCAGTCATTCTGGGCAAGAGGCTACTGGTAAAGTCCCTTAAGATCCCTGAGACCAAAAAACTGCCAAACTTTGACGGGGCAGTTCTTAGAATTCGTGACAGTTGGGAAGACTCTGTTTGGACCTACAGGTGCACATGACATCCTTCCACAATAATCTCTCTCATTTTTGGTCAACTCCATTCCGTTTGACCGTGCCGAAATCAAATGCATTGTTGCAAAATGCTTCAATTTGATGCAGTGGAAAGGTGCTAGGTGTGACATTTTTCGTTCCATAGCTCATGGGGTCGAATGGACTACGCAAACGTGTCGGGGTGGGTGGATAAATGCTAGGGGAGGTCTCATTTTGT
Organism: Cunninghamia lanceolata; assembly: GCA_027924645.1. Taxonomy (NCBI): domain Eukaryota; kingdom Viridiplantae; phylum Streptophyta; class Pinopsida; order Cupressales; family Cupressaceae; genus Cunninghamia; species Cunninghamia lanceolata. Next base: position 24,749,366 of record BSBN01000582.1, read on the forward strand.
GCGCCAAGCATCCCAGTCATTCTGGGCAAGAGGCTACCGGCAAAGTCCCTTAAGATCCCTGAGACCAAAAAATTGCCAAACTTTGACGGGGTAGTTCTCAGAATTCATGATAGTTGGGAATGCTCTGTTTGGACCTATAGGTGCACGTGACATCCTTCCACAATAACCTCTCTCATTTTTGGTCAACTCCATTCCATTTGACCATGCCGAAATCAAACACATTGTTACAAAATGTTTCAATTTGATGCAGTGGAAAGGTGCTAGGTGTGACATTTTTCATTCCATAGCTCGTGGGGTTGAATGGACTATGCCAACTTGTCGGGGTGGGCAGGTAAATGCTAGTGGAGGTCTCGTTTTGTGCGCCAAGCGTCCCAGTCATTCCGGGCAGGAGGCTACCGGCAAAGTCCCTCAAGATCCCTGAGACCAAAAAACTACCAAACTTTGACAGGGTAGTTCTCATAATTCGTGATAGTTGGGAATGTTCTATTTGGACCTATAGGTGCATGTGGCATCCTTCCACAATAACCTCTCTCATTTTTGGTCAACTCCATTCCATTTGATCGTGCCGAAATCAAACGCATTGTTGCAAAATGCTTCAATTTGATGCAGTGAAAAGGTGCTAGGTGCGACATTTTTCATTCCATAGCTCATGGGGTCGAACAAACTATGCCAATGCGTCGGGGTGGGCGGGTAAATGCTAGGGGAGGTCTCGTTTGTGCGCCAAGCATCCCAGTCATTCCGGGCAAGAGGCTACCGGCAAAGTCCCTTAAGATCCCACCCCGACGTGTTGGCACAGTCCGTTCGACCCCATGAGCTATGGAATGAAAAATGTCGCACCTAGCACCTTTCCACTGCATCAAATTGAAGCATTTTGCAACAATGCATTTGATTTCAGCACGGTCAAACGGAATGGAGTTGACAAAAAACAAGAGAGGTTATTGTGGAAGGATGCCACGTGCACCTGTAGGTCCAAATAGAACATTCCCAACTGTCATGAATTCTAAGAACTACCTCGTCAAAGTTTGGCAGTTTTTTGGTCTTCGGGATCTTAAGGGACTTTGCCGGTAGCCTCTTGCCCAGAATGACTGGGACGCTTGGCACACAAAATGAGACCTCCACTAGCATTTACCCGCCCACCCCGACACGTTGGCGCAGTCTGTTCGACCCCATGAGCTATGGAATGAAAAATGTCGCACCTAGCACCTTTCCATTGCATCAAATTGAAGCATTTTGTAACAATGTGTTTGATTTCGGCACGGTCAAATGGAATGGAGTTGACCAAAAATGAGAGAGGTTATTGTGGAAGGATGTCACGTGCACTTGTAGGTCTAAACAGAGCATTCCCAACTGCCACAAATTCTGAGAACTGCCCCGTCAAAGTTTGGTAGTTTTTTGGTCTCAGGGATCTTAAGGGACTTTGCCGGTAGCCTCTTGCCCAGAATGACTGGGATGGTTGGCGCACAAAATGAGACCTCCCCTAACATTTACCTACCCACCCTGACGCGTTGGCGCAGTCTGTTCGACCCCACGAGCTATGGAATGAGAAATGTCACACCTAGCACCTTTCCACTGCATCAAATTGAAGCATTTTGCAACAATGTGTTTGATTTTGGCACGGTCAAACAGAATGGAGTTGACCAAAAATGAGAGAGGTTATTATGGAAGGATGTCATGTGCACCTGTAGGTCCAAACAGAGCATTCCCAACTATCATGAATTCCAAGAACTGCCCCGTCAAAGTTTGGCAGTTTTTTGGTCTCAGGGATCTTAAGGGACTTTGCCGATAGCCTCTTGCCCAGAATGACTGGGACGCTTGGCGCACAAAATGAGACCTCCACTAGCATTTACCCGCCCACCCCGATGCATTGGCGCAGTCTGTTCAACCCCACGAGCTATGGAATGAAAAATGTCGCACCTAGCACCTTTCCACTGCATCAAATTGAAGCATTTTGCAACAATGCGTTTGATTTCGGCACTGTCAAACGGAATGGAGTTGACCAAAAATGAGAGAGGTTATTGTGGAAGGATGTCACGTGCACCTGTAGGTCCAAACAAAACATTCCCAACTATCATGAATTCTGAGAACTGCCCCGTCAAAGTTTGGCAATTTTTTGGTCTCAGGGATTTTAAGGGACTTTGTCGGTAGCCTCTTGCCCGGAATGACTGGGACGCTTGGCACACAAAAAGAGACCTCCAATAACATTTAACCACCCACCCCGACGTTTTGGTGCAATCCGTTCGACCCCACGAGCTATGGAATGAAAAATGTCGCACCTAGCTCCTTTCTATTGCATCAAATTGAAGCATTTTGCAACAATGCGTTTGATTTCGGCATGGTCAAATGGAATGGAGTTGACCAAAAATGAGAGAGGTTATTGTGGAAGGATGTCACGTGCACCTGTAGGTCCAAACAAAGCATTCCCAACTATCACAAATTCTGAAAACTGCCTCGTCAAAGTTTGGCAGTTTTTTGGTCTCAGGGATGTTAAGGGACTTTGCCGGTAGCCTCTTGCCCGGAATGACTGCAATGCTTGGCGCATAAAACGAGACCTCCCCTAGTATTTATCCACCCACCCTGACGTGTTGGCGCAGTCCGTTCGACCCCACGATGAGCAGAACAAAAAATATTGTTCCAGTTGACACATTCTCAACCATTGACATGGATGATATATCAGTACCATTCCTTTAGGCACAATATGAGCTTCCAATGGAAGGCGCAATTGTGAGGTTAGAGATGATGAAAAGTGTTCCTCATTCATAGTCATGTTTGACTTGTCTTCAATGATGATTCCTTGATTCAACTTAATCCTTTGATAATACATTTTAACCTCCTTGTGAAAGCACACTTTCAAGGTTACTTGAGCAAGAGCTAGCGCCTCAACATCGAGGCACACTTTTGGTGTTCTAGAAGCATGAACTAGCACCTCAAATAGTAAGGCACTCATTCTAGGCTATTTATTCAATAATTGGCACTAGTCACATATGGTGTAGAGAGGTAGATGTGCGTCCAAGTCATCATTTGATGCCTTCAATAACTATAAACTCCTTTGATGATGCATTTTATCCTTCCAATTCACTATCTAGCCTTAGGCACACATTTTAGGTTGATCAATCATAATCTAGTGCCCTAAGTACCAAGGCACACTTTTAGGTTAGTTTGATAAAGGATTAGCTCCTTGATTTCTAGGCGGAAGTTTGGAGTTGAAATAACAAGTTTCTTCATCATTTCAAACATATTTAACACTTTGAAGATCTCCAATGCATGATTGAATATCAAGAAACCAATGTGTCATTTCATGAAGGTCTTAAGTGTTGTAAATATGCATCTTCTTATTTAATCATGTGTTGTAAATGAAGGAATGCAATGATTGCAATACGTGCACAAAACGAAATTTTTGATAAGGATTGAAAGGAAATGTTAAGAAAATGCAAATGGCGGCTGTAAATCCAAAGTGTGGAAGCATAGACAAGGCATGCGAACAGTTTGGCATGACACCTCAAAGAGATGCTATCTCATGGAATGCAATGATTGCAAGATATGCACAAAATGGATTTTTTGAAAAGGCTTTAGAAACTTTGAAGCAAATACAATTAGAACGTTTAAAACCAAATTCCATAACCTGTGCAAGCATTCTCCCTACTTGTGCCAAATTAGGATCTTATATATACATATATGCACATAATGTCATGAAAATAATGTTTAGTGTATATATCAAGCCATATAGGCATGTACAAATAAAACCATATGGGTATATACAATGATATACATCGATAACATACAAAAGTATGTTTACAAAGCCAAATACACATATGTAACAAAATGTCCCAAAATCAAATCTCCTATGGATTGCTATCAAATAATCTATGGCTCTTGCTAGGCCATGAAGATGGTGAACCAGTCAATGACTCATCTTTTATCGCTCATCGACTAGACCTCCTCGATAGAGATTTTTGAATTTCTACCTATTAATACAATCAAATAACGTGCACATTAATATAGAATTTAATATTCAAAATATATAACATGACATAAGTAATCAATCACTTACCACCAATTGGTGATCCCTTTTGATCATTTGTTGTCTCTCTTCTTCTATAGAGCTGGATGGGTAGGGGAGGTGACGTCCTGTGAGAAGCATGAACAAGCAGATTTAAAAGTAAACATAAATATCATAAATATGTACATTAAATGCTGCACTTATTATAGGACTGTTCTAGTACTATTTTAGGACTGTTGTAGGACTATTGTAGTTAAAACTATCCTAGTAGACATGTATAGGACTGTTATAGGACTGTCATCTCATGGAATACAATGATGGCAAGATGTATATCAAGATTAGTATGAAGATTAATTATGACTGTTATAGGACTTTTATAAGAATGCAAAGTAAGGAAGCATAGGCAAGGCACATGAACTGTTTGGTGGAATACCTCAAAGAAATGAGAATTTTGTCAGATGTTGTAGTTGCAATTGCCATGTGACACATGTATGTAATATGTGAAAGCATAGACAAGGCACATGAACTATTCGGCAAAAGACATCAAATACATGTCATCTCATGGAATGCCTTATGTAGAAAAAGGTACAAATGTGCAATATTAAGAAATACAAATGAGAACTAAAAATCATACCTCGAGTATAGTCAAAATAACCTACGATGCCATACAAAATAATTTACGATGCCATGCAAAAAAATCTATAATGCCATGTAAAATAACTTTATTCGCAGTCTTGTATAGTCAAAAGCATGCATTATAGTTAAAGCAACAAGATTTTTAATAAAACAATTCTAAAAAATAGAAAAAAACAAGAACAAGTTAAGATAAAAAATGTCATACCTGTCCATCTGAAAGTTTAAATGCTAGTCAAGCGTACCTGAGGGGTCATCTCTTACCTTCAAAGTATCCAATATTGCTTCATGATCAGCATTACTAATTGTCCATAGTTCTTTTGATTTTGGTTTTCCACGATGCTTTAGTAACTTGACATTTGTTGCTACAACTAGGTGAGAATACATCAATATGGTTTTATGCTTCTCAAAGTCTTCAAAGGCTGGGATGCCATTCTTTTTAACCATATATGTTCGTAACCAAGTCCCAGCAATAACAACTGATCCTGTAGGATATGTGAACCCATCATCATCTGTCATAGGTTGTGTTAGCTTTTATTTTTCTTGTACACATCGTGCCAACCAATAGTCTGACCTCTCTTCATTTCCATGCGGTGCAACAACTGCATAAACATGACCTGGCTGTACAAGGTCTGAAAGATGTTCATAGTCAAATGAGATCTCCATGTCATTGACGGAAGGTGATTGACCTTCATATAAAGGGATTAAATATTGTGGAATCCATGCATCTACCCACTCACTTGACTCACAATTGTTCCATTCACATTTAACACAACTTTGACAAAAACAAGCTAATTCTCGTGTCCAAATAGTCCATGTACTTGCATTTGAGATTTGAAATGAATGCATCTTTGATGATTTACTGATTCTCTGACATTCCAATTTCTCTATCGCTATCCCATCATCAACCAACCAAAAGAACCTGCGCACTTCAGAATCAAGAGCCACTCCTCGTGACAATGCATAGTTACACCACTTAACAATGGAATCTACACCACTGAATGTAGCACCACCTCTAATCTTTAGTTGTTCTTTAAAAAGAGCTCTCTTCACGCATGCACCTGCTCCATCATGTTCACCTTTTCCGTGCTCGGCTTAAAAAAATTTCCAAATATGAGGTATACCCTTCTCTACATGCATTTTGCTCAACCAATAGAAATTACGAGCATTCTTGAATTGACCAGTGCAATTATCTGACCAAATGAGATGTTGATCTATTCTAATATCTTTTTCTTGCAAGAACCCATAAAATTGTTGAAAACAATATTGCACAAACTCTGCTGAATGAGATCGATCATCACTCATGTAAAAATGGTATTCTCTAACAATCTTCCTGTTCTCTTCTGTACTCTCGGGGGCATGTCTATATGTGATGTGAACAAAAATAGCAATCTGAATAGAATTGTAGTACTGGGATTGAACTTCATTTTGGGGTTGCAATGTATAGTTTTCTGCAAAATCAACTACAGAGACAATAGTTCCAATCGGGAAAGAGTCTTTACACATCCTGAACTATTGATCTAACCATCGAGACCTATGGCTATGTCTGACATACTTGTAGAAAAGATTTTTCTTAAAATCATCAATAAAATCAGAAATACTTACCTCTCTTACAATCAACTCACATCTAGAACCTTCACCTCCACTTTTCAAATTGTATTTCACTGTCTCATATCTCTTTTTCTCAACCATTCTCTTTCCAAAATCATGCTCGTTGCCCTCATGAAAACATGATACAAACTTTGATAACCCACCACATTGTAAACACTTTTCATTTAAACAATCATTCTTGTAGAACATGCAACCATCATCTCTAATACATAGAAATAAATCCAATAAGTCCCTAGATGACTTTGGTAGTTGAATTGCACCACACTCCTGTAACATTTCGTTAGTGTGCAAAGTAGAACGAATATTGCATAATAATTCATGGTACATAGAAAATTCTACATGGTATTTGCAACAACATGTATTATGAACTTTAAGAGGAACACAATAAAATGGCTTTAAGAGATTCAAATGCTCTTTGTGAGATTGTCATACCTGGGTGAGTTTCACAATATTATTTGTACAATGTTGTTTGGCTACATTCCAAGTAATGTTTAGGATGTGGTGTGCGGTCTTTATCACCAATTCTTAACTTTACAACATCTTTTGCATTCGGTGATACCCTAGAGTTAGTGTGCCAAAATTGTTCAATTTCTTCCTTTGTGCTATCAATTAGCTTCTTGTCAACTCGTGGAAGCCTACCACTGAAAGCCCAAGTATCATTGGCAACAGGACTATCTAGCCTTGATCTTAATGCTAGTGCTTTTGACAATGTTTTACGATTCAATCTTAAGTCAAAACAAGTTTGCCTCATTAATCGAGCATTTCTTAATTGTTTGCTTACTATTGAGGTTGTTATTACTCTACAGGCAGCTCTTTTATCTTTCTCCTTGCTAGTCTTTCCAATAGAATTGAGTGCATTGAAAAGGCTTCTTACAATAATTTTATTCCGATTGGACACTTTGTTTAACCGAATCTTTAATTTCTTTAGTAAAGGTCTCATTTTGTACATCTTTAATAATTGCACAAAAAGTTGGCATTGTTCGGTTTATGTTTTCTTCTCAAAGTATTCATTGAAGAGATTTGTAGCCCACAACCGAATCGTTCGTGATGACCTCTTGCCTTCAAGTTTTTCCATTATGTTCTCATCAATTTCAAGTAACCATTTTGGGGTTTTTGGGTGTTTTCCAATTTCATCACGGTTATTCTCTTCTTGACAAATGTCCTCTCTTCTTATGAAATTTGGAGATACATTGATTGTTCTTGTTTCATCCATGTTATCAACCTCATCAATTTTATCAACAAATGGATTATGGAGTGCAATTTCAACATCATGATGTTCATATCCTCTTTCTTCAAGTGCACGTCTTCATTTTTCTTCTTCTTCTTTGTCCATGGTATTGCTATTATGAATAGGTGTTTCATAACATTTTTCAATATTTTCATTTGCAATATCATGGTGAATTTCATTCTTATCTAACATTTCATTATAATCAAAATTAACATCTTCAATTTGTATGTCATTAGATGGTAAAGAAGAAGATTCACCTTGATGAGCATCCGCCAAACCCACCCTTCCAATCCTCTTCCTTTCCCTATCTTTTTTCCTAATTACTTCAATTTCCTCCAATGTAACTTTCCTCCTCCTTTTTGCTTTACGACGACTGTTGCTCCCCATTAGGGGAACAAAAATATCACCCTTATGATTGTAACAAGAAAATTGTGTCTCCAAAAGTGCATAAAAATATTCCTTTCACTGTCATAGCCAGAAATCACGAGTATTTCGACAGCAGAGGGTTTCTAGTTGCAGAAGTCGGGCCCAACAATATTCCTTTTGTCTTTTTTCTGCTTTTACAAAATGGATATCCGTTTTGGAAAAGCCCAATTCTTTGCAATGGACACTTGCAACGTCCATATGGCTACTACAAAACATATATCCGTTTTATTATGTACATTTGGATTCTAGACTAGGGATTCATTGTATTATTTAATAAACTTGTGAATTACCATCTAATTTCAATGTTTACACACTAATCCACCTAGGTATCAACTTAATAAAGCTCTGGATATAAGCCATTATTTGATTTTAGGCTATCATCAAATGAGGAGCTTCTAAAGGCAAAAATGTTGTCCCAAAAGAAGGCTCAATGTTATTCATAAAGACATTAGATTGTTAAAATACAAATTCAAGGTTAGATATTCCTTGGGCTATTTTAGTATAGAGAAGCAAAATTGCAATATATGACTATCCTAGGAATTAGAATGGTTGATCATAGGATATTCATGGCATTTTGATATTAATGGATGGATTGATGGATGTTTAGGGAGTTTAAGTTTAAATGTAATGTATGAGAATTCTTATTTATGAAGGATCTAATATGTCTTATGTCTTATTTGCAGGCCATTCAAGAAAGAAATGAAAAGATACCAAGGACTATCGTAACACCTATTATAATTAGGTGCATCAAAGGATTGTCATCCAGGACCTTACCAATATGGGAAGTTATCAAAACCATGTAATGTTTAAAATTAAAGGCTTTATCACCTCTTTGTCCCTATAGGCCTATTAGATCAATAGGTCACATTTTATTCATATACCAGGGTTGAGAATAAACACTAAGCATTTGTAGTCATGGCAAGTGTAAATGGAAATTGATCACAACTTTAGACAATCTATCCTCTCCTAGATTGCACTGACTGAGTGGAAATTAAAAATTCCCTATTAATGTCCTTTATATCTGAAGGTATGGGTGAGAAAGGTAAACTTTGTATGTTGTAGACAAGTGATGCAGAGCAACACAGCAAAAGCTTACAAACAGGGTGTAAAATACCCATTAACCCACCAATTGCTCAAATAGCTTTTAAAATATCCTTCCCAAGGTCCAAACGAGACCGAAATACACTCTTTCTTTACTATCGGCAAGACATTTCTAATGTCTCATCGAACTATGCTTCACATGTTCTTCCTTTCTCTATTGTCGGTCAGACTTATCATTATCGGTAACCTTCAAATTTGTTAGCCCGATGTGGGACCTCTCGCCGATGTGGGACCTCTCGCCGATGTGGGACCTCTCGCCGATGTGTAGAATCCATCGCTCAGGCTTATGCTGTCGGTGTGACTCCTCCGTTGTTCTCTGATATGTATAAGAGGATGGATCAAAGTAATTAGCATGATCCCTTCAAAGTAAAGACATGAGAATAGAGCACTTGTGAGATGGTTATTGTAAAGGGACAAATCAAGTAGAGACATGCAGTTTCCTAGAGAATTTGGAGCGCTTCTGCTCAGGCGATTGTAGGACAAACAAAGATGTTCTAACTTCCCCAGACGACCAAATTCTACAAGTATGCTCCCCTTCAAGTTGTGTGAAATTCTTTTCCAGTGAAGTTGTGAGTAATTGGCAAGAGATTTGGGAATAGGACCCTCTAGTCCATTTCTTCTTAAGTCAAGTATCTTCAATGCTTTCAACTGGTCAAACCAAGGTGGAATCCTTCCCTTGAAAGAACTAAAAGAGAGATTTAAAGTGCATAACAAGGAGAGACCTCCTTCGGATGGAAAAAGGGTACCTTTTAATTCCAATTGAGGGAGAATTATGGCCACCACTCTATTGGTATGTTTCTTGTACCAAACACTAGTCCAGAAGCACACATTTTCTGAATTGGTAGAAGTCTAGTTGGAGAAATGTGGTCTCCTTGACTACTATTATTGTAGGATATGCATAAACGGGTTTGTTGAAAAGGCTTTAGAAAATTTCAAGCAAATGCAATTGGCAAGTGTAAAGCTAGATTCTGTAACCTTTGTCAGCATCCTCTCTACCTCTACCAAAATGGGAGCTTTGGAATAGGGTATGGACATTCATCAAAGCATAATGGAAGTGGGATTTTTGTAGATATTCTAGTTGGAAATGCTCTGGTAGACATGTACAGAAAGTGTGGAAGCATAGACAAGACACATGAACTGTTTGAAAAAATGCCTCAAAGAAATGTAGTCTCATGGAATAAGATGATTGCAGGATATATACACACTTACTCTGATGTGAGATTCACCACCCTTATCTATCGGTAAGACCAATACCCTCGATGAGACTTTTTACTTGCATTCCGACGTTATAACTCTCCCCGATGTGTTTACCATCCATTAGTCATCGGTAAGACTTCTACATCAGTCAGACATTCTCTTTGATTTTCGATATCGTATCTCACACCAAAACAATAAACACCGAACTATACCATCGGCCAAACTGCCTCTATCGGTGACACTTTTCTTCTCGCCTCTAAGAGTCCATCTCTTTCCGATGTTCCTTCTGTCGGTGTGACTCCCTCTCATCGGTGTAGTTCTCAACCATTCTTCCAATGTGCCGATAAATAACCCATCGGTGACACTTAATGATTGTCACCTCGATATGACTTGATCGGTGAGATCAATGTTGTCAGCTGAATGGAACTTTGTCTCTCCGATAACTATTGTCAGTCTGATGTCTTCGATTTAGCCTATACATAACATGACTTGTTATAACCGGTCGACTAACGTATCTTTTCCCAATTTTCCCAATATGGCTGGTCAACCTTTGTATCCTTTGACATGTACATTCACCATTTACAACCATGATAAACGATAGCAGGATATACATGAAATGTCCACGCATACATAAACAATATACCCATGGATTGTATCTTCGGTGATACAATACCAATGGTACAAAATATGTTGCTTCTCTTCATCCAAAACGAATGGTACAAAATTTTTCATAGATCAACAAAATGGATATCCGTTTTCAGAACGGATATCCGTTTTGAGTTGCTTTTACCAAAGCAAAACTGATATCCGTCTTGCTTTGGTACAAAGCAAGACAGATATCCGTTTTGATTGTTGACTTTTTATGGATTGTAACGTGTTTTAATGTTTCAGTCTCTTCTTCAAACTTCACCCTTCATGCTGACAACTTTTTTTTTATGCAAAATTGATAAAACGAAAAGGGTTTATAGAAAAAATTGTTAGCTTTCTAAAAATATAAGATTTATTTGGTTATCATTTTATTAAATAATTATTAATAATTTTCAATATACCGTGTCTCTAAAATCCTGATGGACACACTGATTGAAAAACATCCATAACTTTCAAACCATTTCACCTTTTTGAGATCTGAAACCTATGTCACACTCTATGCTTTTCTGTCTATAGGTTAAAAAAAAAATTTGAATTTTGATTTTTTTTATCAAGTTAGGTTGGCTGGAAAATTACCTTTTATTTTTTAAAAAAGTCATAGTAAAAAAATCATAACTAATTATTTTATTAGAAAAAAATTTCAAATAAATATGCATCGCATCCGGACATGAGTCCTCTACTTATTTTGAAAGTTTCAAAAATATATATATATTTTTACTCATAGTTAGGTTGGCTGGACAGACACCCACTTTTTATTTTTTTCTGAAAAATTTAATAGCTGTTCATTGAAATATTCAATTTTCACTAAGTAAATTTAGTTTTAAAAAAATAAAAATTAGTAGCCTATAAACTAGATTCAATTTTGTACAAATTTCATTCTTACATCTTTTTCAAATTGTATAGATAATCCATTCAAAATTTCACATGAACTTGATAAAGTCTAATTTTTTGTATTTTCATTGCCACTTAGAGGTATAGTTTGGCCCATCATGATCCTGCACATACCCACATGTAAGAGTCAAAAATAGAAGGTTGTAAGATAGGTGAAGACATGTGTCATGAAGCATCTTTGAAAAAGGTATATCTGGGTGCCCCAAGGTGGACTATGACATGTTGTAAGAGAATATGCTATTTATAGCCTGTGTATGACATATTCTCTTACAGTTGTAAGTTGTAACCGCTATTACAGATTCTATGACAGTCGTAAGTGTCATAAGAGCATCTGTCATAGCCCATTTTAGAAATAGGTGACCTCTTTGGGATGGGACTTGTGGAAAAGTGTTAGGCACATTCTAGAATGTTGAACAAGTGTCCTTAGGCATGGGTTTTGGGCCATGAGGCCAAGTTGGACGCCCATCTCAAGATAGGACCAATATTGCCTTGTATATTCTATATAAACATGTGTTTGGAGGAGGAAATGTATTACAGGTTTTACAGGTACTGTTATGCTGCCGGATTGACTCCAGACATGAGTGTCAAAGACCAATGAAGCTGCATTGCAAGTGTATTGTAAACTTATTCAGTTTTGATAATACATTGTGTAGGTTTCTGAGTGTGGGGTTTTTCACTCGATAATGGTTTTCCCCACCGTATATCTTTGTCTCTCTTCTTCTGTCTTCTTTCTAGTTCATGTGTATTACTGCAATATCTTTGTCATATATTTTATGTTGTTGTTATTGTAAGGATTAATTTGAATTTGTATAGCTCTCCCCTCATTAGATTAGTGTAGGAAGCAATTTACGCACACCTTGCTTTCTTTCAGTTGGTATTAGAGCTTGATCACCTTTGGTCCTAGTTGTTGGGTAGGGGTTTTTTGATCTGATCTTAAGCTGAGTGTGAGTTTGTGCAGAATATTCTGAATCTTATTGTAGCAAGGAGAAGGCAAGCACATCCGGAAGGATAGAGGTGGATAAATTCAATGGCACTAATGTTGAGGTGTGGAAGCTCAAGATGGAAGACATGCTTGTAGATTGAGACCTTTGGGAAACTATCAATGGCACTAAACTGGCTGCAATGTCACAAGTTGATTAGGATCTCAAGGATCGGAAGACTAAGGGTCTCATAAGACTTAGTCTTGCTGATTCTGTTATGTTAAATGTCCATGAGGAGGCTACTGTAAACTTGCTTTGGAAGAAGTTGGGAGATGTGTATCAAGCTAAATTCCTGGTTAATAAACTTTTTCTGAGAAAGAAGTTGTATTCTCTTTGAATGGAGGATGGAGGATCCGTTGCCGAACATATAAATGATTTCAACATGTTGGTTGCACAATTGACATCCATTGGTGTGAATATGGAGGAGGAGGATCGCTGTATGACCTTGCTTTGTTCTTTGCCGAACTCGTGGGATCACCTTGTCATGGCTATTGGAAGCACCACATCCACATTCAAAATGAAGTGGTATCTTCACTGTTATCCAAAGAGATGTGGAGAAAGTCTTCTAAGGAAGTCAAAGAGGCTCTTGTGGTTCATGGAAGACCCAAGGAGAAAGGGAAAAAGAAGGACAAGAAAGCTGAGAAGGGCAGATCTAAATCCCGTGGGAGATCCAAATCTCCTAGAAAGTCCAAGGCTATCTGTTGGAACTGTGGTAAATCTGGGCATTTCTGAAAGGAATGTAAAGAGGAGAAGAAAAAGAAGAAGAAAGCTCCTGATTCAGATTCTGACAAGTCACAAGAAGATGGTGATGCTTTCATCGCAGCCCTGGCAACCCATGCATCTAATGATGTGTGGCTGATTAACTCTATTGCATCATTCCACATGACCTCGCATCAAGACTGGTTTACCAAGTATGAGGAGTTTGATGGTGGAAAGGTGTATCTAGGTGATGACTCTCATCTGAAGATTGTTGGTTGTGGAAGAGTCTCTATCCGATTCCCTGATGGACGAGTGAAGGGGATCTCTGGGGTTATGCACATTCCAGGCTTAGCACGGAACCTGCTTTCTGTAAGTATGTTGAATGATGCAGGTGTGTAGGTTGTCTTTTTGAAAGAAGGATGCAAGATGACTAGAAGAGCTATGGTGCTTGCTAAGGGTACTAGGAGAGGTACTCTGTTGTATCTAGTCCTAATGGTTGTAACCATGCATTGGAAGTTAAAGTTCTTGTTGAAAAGACAATGTTATGGCATAAGAGATTTGGCCACATTAGTGAGAAGGGTCTGCGTACCCTAAAAAATAAAAACCTCGTTGAGGGGTTAGATGATTGTAACCTTGAGTTTGAATTTTGCAAACATTGCATATATGGGAAACAAAATCATGTTCAGTTTTATTCGAGTTCTCATAAGTCTTTTGGTGTGTTGGACCTTATTCATTCTAATGTGTTTGGTCCTGTTAATGTTCCTTCATTATCAAAATCTATATATTTTGTATCTTTCATAGATGATTACAGTAGAAGGACATGGATTTATTTTCTTAGAAGCAAATCTGAAGTCTATAGTATTTTTAAGGAGTTTAAGGCCTTTGCTGAAAATCAGACTGGTAAAAAGATTAAGTGTTTGAGAACTAACAATGGTGGTGAGTTCTGTTCTACAGAATTTGATAAATATTGCAAGGAACTTGGGATTGAAAGACATAAGACAACTCCATACACCCCACAGCAAAATGGAGTTGCAGAGAGGATGAATAGGACACTGATGGAGAAGGCTAGGAGTATGCTTAGTTGAGCTAGCCTAGAACAAAAGTTTTGGGCTAAAGCTGTTGCCACTGCTTGCTATCTAGTAAACAGATCTCCTACACCAACTCTTATTGGAAAGACACCCATGGAGGTGTGGTCTAGTAGAAAGCCTCCAATAAGGCATCTTCATGTTTTTGGTTGTGAGGCATATGCACATGTGCCTAGGGAGAAGCGGTCAAAATTGGAGAACAACGCTGTTAAGTATATCTTCATTGGCTATGGTGTCGGTGTGAAAGGATACAAGCTTTGGGATCCTATGGCTGAAAAAGTGTTGTATAGCAGAAGTGTTATCTTCAGAGAGATTACACCTTCTTCTACTATTCTACAACTAGAAGAAAAAGAGAAGAAAGAGGATGTTGTTCAGTTTCCTCCTACCCCTGAGAAGACTAAACAGAAAGACAATGTTGGACTTGATGATGAAGAGAGCTCTTGCAGCTCTGAAAGCTCAGATGAAGAAGCTAAACCTCAACCTCAGCCCTTGAGGAGGTCTACACGGATAAGAAAGCAACCTGAAAGGTTTGGTTTTACATTGCTTGATTCTAGTTGTGCTTATGCTTTGCTTATTAATAGTGATGAACCTAGAACTGTATCAGAGGCTATCGACATGAAAGATGCAAGTTCATGGAAGGAGGCCATGGAGGATGAAATGGCTTCTTTGGAAAAGAATCAAACTTGGGACTTGGTGCCTTTGCCTCCTAGATGGAAACCTGTTGGATGCAAATGAGCGGTCAAGAAGAAAATTGGCGCAGATGACAGTGTTGAGAAGTATAAGGCCAGATTGGTTGCGAAGGGGTATTCACAAGTGGAGGGTATAGATTATGGTGAGATCTTCTCTCCCATTGCAAAGATGATATCCATTAGATTCCTGTTGTCTCTCGCAGTAGCTTATGACTTAGAGGTAGAACAGATGGATGTGAAGACAACTTTCCTTCATGGTGACTTGGAGGAAAAAATCTACATGTCACAGCCAGAGCATTACATGGTGAAAGGTAAAGAAAATTTGGTTTGTAAATTAAAGAAGTCTTTGTATGGTTTGAAGCAGCCTCCTAGGAGGTGGTACTTGAAGTTTGATGCATTTATGTTGTCTATTGGATAATTTGTGAGATCAAAATCGGATCACTGTGTGTATTTTAAGTATGATGGTGATCGCATTCTCATTGTTGCATTGTATGTTGATGATATGTTGCTCATTGGGAAGGTTAAGAATATGATTTCTGATTTCAAATCTCAGTTGTCAGCACAATTTGAAATGAAAGATTTAGGGGCAGCCAGGTACATTCTATGAATGGAAATCAGAAGAGACAGAACCAATAGAAAACTTTGGTTAAGCTAGAGTAAGTATGTGAAGACCGTGTTGGATAGGTTTAGCATGGGAGATTGTAGACCATTGTGTGTTCCTATTTCTTTGGGGACAAAGTTGTCTGTTGAGGATTATCCACAATCTCCTAGTGAGGTGGAGGACATGAGCAGAGTACCTTATGCTAGTGTTATTGGTAGTTTGATGTATGCTATGGTCTACACAAGACTAGACATTGCCCAAGCAGTAGGAGTCCTTAGTTGATTTATGGCTAATCCTGGACGGGTTCATTGGGATGCAGTTAAGCGAGTGTTCAGATATTTGACAGGACCTCCATATTCTGTTGATATTCATGGATTTGTGGATTCAGATTGGGAAGGTGACATTGACAGCAGGAGATCCACCAGTGCTTATGTGTTTACACTATTTGGTGGTGCTATCAGTTGGATGAGTAAGAAACAACCTGTGGTTGCTTTATCCATGATAGAAGCTAAGTACATGGCAGCAACTGATGCTTGTAAGGAAGCCATTTGGCTTAAGAGATTGTGTTCAGATATTGGTGTTGATGCAGGTCAGATCACGATCAATTGTGACAGTCAGAGTGCAATTTTCCTTGCGAAGAATCCAACTTTCCATGCTAGAACAAAGCATATTGATGTTCAGTTTCACTTCATACGAGATATGGTAGAGGATGGGAAGGTAAATTTGGAAAAGGTAGATACTTTGAAGAATGTTGTAGATGCATTGACGAAGCTAGTGAGCACAGAGAAGTTTAGATGGTGTTCGAAGTCTATGGGCCTCTCGACCTATAGTAGTTAAATCCTGTTATTCTATTGGTGCTTACAAGGTGTTCGACAAGTGGGAGAATGTTGGGAATTAAGGTGTCTCAACCTTGGTAATTCCTTACATTATTTATGTTTGTATTTATTAATTCATTGCCTATGTTGTAAATAATTGTAAATTCCATACTGTTATGTTGTGGGATGTGGCACGGTGATGTATCATCCTACATGGAAGATGACAACTTGTAATTTTGTCCTCACATGAGGAGATAGGCATCCCACTTAGTGGTAGAAGAATTTTTCCATGTGTCAGCATCTTAGATGTTGTGTAAGGGAATCTTGACCAAAACGGTTATGACGGATTCCTATGATGAAGTTATGACATGTAAGAGTCAGAAATAGAAGGTTGTAAGACAGGTGAAGACATGTGTCATGAAGCATATTTGAAAAAGGCATATCTAGGTGCCCCAAGGTGGACTATGACATGTTGTAAGAGAATATGCTATTTATAGCCTATGTATGACAGATTCTCTTACAGTTGTAAGTTGTAACTGCTATGACAGATTCTATGACGGTCGTAAGTGTCATAAGAGCATCTGTCGTAGCCCATTTTGGAAATAGGCGACCTCTTTGGGATTGGAGCTATGGACAAGTGTTAGGAACATTCTACAATGTTGACCAAGTGTCCTTAGGCATGGGTTTTGGGCCATGAGGCCAAGTTGGATGCCCATCTCAAGATAGGACCAATATTGCCTTGTATATTCTATATAAACAGGTCCTTGGAGGAGGAAATGTATTACAGGTTTTATAGGTACTGTTATGCTGCCAGATTGACTCCAGAGATGAGCGTCGAAGACCATTGAAGCTTGCATGACAAGTGTATTGTAAACTTATTTAGTTTTGATAATACATTGTGTAGGTTTCTAAGTGTGGGATTTTTCACCCGATAAGGGTTTTCCCCATCGTATATCTTTGTCTCTCTTCTTTTGTCTTCTTTCTGGTTCATGTGTATTGCTGCAATATCTCTATCATATGCTTTATGTTGCTGTTATTGTAAGGATTAATTTAAATTTGTATAGCTCTCCCCTCATTAGATTAGTGTAGGAAGTGATTTCTGCACACCTTGCTTCCTTTCATATCCTACATGACCTTGGAATTCACTTTGTATTCGTGGATTTGTGATTCAGATTGGGTAGGTGACATTGACAGCAGGAGATCCACCAATGCTTATGTGTTCACTATGTTTGGTGGTGCTATTAGTTGGATGAGTAAGCAGCAACCTGTGGTCGCTTTGTCCACTACTAAAGCTGAGTACATGGTAGCAACTCATGCTTGTAAAGAAGCCATTTGGCTTAAGAGATTGTGTTCTAATGTTGGGTTTGATGCAGGGAAGATTAATATTTGTTGTGATAGTCAGAGTGCCATATGTTTGGCGAAGAATCCTATTTTCCATGCAAGGACTAAGCATATAGATGTCTAGTACCATTTTGTTCATGACATGGTAGAGGATGAGAAGGTAAAGTTGGAAAAAGTTGAAACTTTGATGAATGTTACAGATTCCTTGACAAAACCTGTGAGCATAGAGAAGTTTAGATGATGTTTAGAGTCTATGGGCCTCACGACCCCTAGCAATTAAATCATGGTGTTGTTACTCCCTTTACTCTTGCAAGGTGTTCAACAAGTGGGAGAATGTTAAGAAAAGTGTCTCAAACTTGCAAATTTGAAAGATTACTATTTTTCCCAGTTTTGGTCTTTTTGGATACACTTTATCTTGGATAATCGTTTGGAACCTTTAAATTTTCCAAACGAGATAAAAATAGCAAGACTTAATATTTTTAGTAAGTTCTTTGATTAAGCTCCAATTGACCTAAAAGTTTTCCCAGAAGGTGCGGAACAGCTAAATGAGCATCTCGGGTGAGTTTTGTCTCAAGATCATATCAGGATTACAAGATTGAGAGGAACCTCCTGCAACAATATAATGAAAAATGCATGAAATAATAGAAATACAGAAGGAATTTATTGATCACAGGCCACTTCAAGGGGGCAACCTCCTTTGAGCAAGTTCAATATAATAAATTTGTAGATGCCTTCATTGGCCTCAACACATAATTATATACTAAGTCTAATCTAAACAACTATTACTTCCCATGAATGTGGGATAATACAATATGCTCACGAGATGACTTACAAAGCATATGCATCCAAATATAATATACTAACAAAGTAAAGAGAAGGGCTAAACACAGGTTCCTAACATCCCCTCCCTCTTAAAAAATGCTTTGTCTTCAAAGCTTAAGATGTGGAAATTGTTGTTGAATCTGAAGGAGTGGTTCCCATGTAGCACCCTCTGGTTGCATTTTGTGCCACTGAATTAAGACCTCTGTGATGGATCGGGATCAATGCTGATAGGTGCGTCTGTTGAGGATTGCCTTCGGCTCCAAAATGATGGATCCTTCGTTATCCAATTCTGGTAAAATAGTTTGTGCTCTGACATTGGTGCCAAGAACTTTCTTTAGACAAGATACATGAAATATTGGATGAACGTGAGAAGGAGGAAGCTCCAATTTATAAGCAACTAACCCAATCTTCTGAAGAATCTTATATGTCCCATAGAATTTCGGAGCTAGCTTATGACGCCCTTTGAGTTTAAGGGATGATTGCTTGTAGGGCTATAGATGAAGAAAAACCATATCACCTACTTGAAAAGTGCACTCAGAACGGTGTTGATCAACTTGTTGTTTCATTCGATTTCTTGCCATGTGAAGATTGTCCTTCAAGATGCGAAGAATTTGATCCTAGGTTTAGAGAACCATGTCGACTACCTGAATTGGTGAACTACTGGGGGTGTATGGAAGGAGCACTGGCGGTGCCTAACCATAGACTGCTTCATATGGAGTCATTTTAGATGCAGTGTGGTAGGAGATATTATACCACCATTTAGCGAGAGGAAGCCACTTTGCCCACTGATGCTGTTGTTCTGAGGTGAAGCAACAAAGATAATTTTCTAAATATTTGTTGATAATTTTAGTCTGGCCATCTATTTGTGGGTGATACCTGGAACTCATCTCCAGTTTGGTGCTAGTGTGTCAAAATAGTTCTGTCCAAAAATGACTGGTGAAAGTTGGATCACGATCTAAGACAATGGAAGAAGGGATTCCATGAAGACAGAAGATCTGGTCCTGTATAGGGATGGCTGAAGGCACAAAAATGACTATATTTGGAGAGGCGATAAACCACAACCAAGATCATTGTCTTTCCTCTAGATTTAGGGAGCCCCTCAATGAAATCCATAGAAATATCTGTCCAAATCTGTGTAGGGATGGGCAAGGGTTTGAGCAATCCAAGAAAGAAGTCATTTCACCCTTGTTGCATTGGCAGGTATCACATTCAGCCACCATCTCTTGAATTGCCCTTTTCATTCCCTTCCAAAAGAAGTTACACTATGCCCTCTCATAAGTTTTGAGGAACTTAGAGTGCCTTGCCGATGGAGAAGCATGTAGTTCATAGAAAACAACATGTTGAAGATCTGTGCTCTGGGGAAGCACTAGTCAACCCTTGTATCACAGAGAAGAACCATCCCAAGAGTAATGTGGTACAACAGAGGGGTTAGTGGCCAACTGTTGAATGATTTGAGATAATGAAGAGTCATTGACATAGCCCTACTAGACAGATTCCAACCAATTTAGAATAGGCATAGAAATAGCTAAAATTGAAGCTTGGTCATCAAATGTCTGAGAAAAAGCATCCGCCACAATATTGTCCTTACCCTTCTTGTAAGTGATCTCATAGTCATAACCCATGAGTTTGCTGACCCATTTCTATTGTGCTGGGGAGGAGACCCGTTGTTCCAGGAAATATTTCAAACTCTGATGATCAGTCTTGATGCAAAAATGATTCCCTAATAGGTATGGCCTCCACTTCTGTACTGCATGCAAAATAGCCATCATTTCCTTCTCATATGTAAAAAGTACTAAATTCTTGCCAGAAAGGGCTTTGTTGGTGAACGCAATGGGATGTTCCTCTTGAAGGAGAACAACACCAATTCCATTGCCACAAGCATCACTCTCAATGGTGAAGGTCTTGGAAAAATCTGGCATAGCTAGAATAGGTGTAGTACACATAGCTTGTTTCAATTTTTTAAATGCACACTCAGCATCATGTGTCCAGATAGAAGCATATTTTTTTAACATAGCTGTTAATGGAGATGCAATCTTCTCGTAATCCTTGACAAACTTGCGATAGTAGCCAGTCAGCCCCAAAAAACCATGTAGGCTCTTGAGTATCTAAGGATGTAGCCAATTTTTCATGGCATCTATTTTTGCAGGATCTACTCGAACTCCTTGGGCTGAAACAATAGGACTGAGATACTCCACTTCCTCCTGGCCAAAAACACATTTAGACTATTTTGCATAGAGATGATGATGAGAGAGAAGTTGCAGTACAAGATCCAGATGTTGGAGATGCTCAGCCCATGTTTTACTATAGATGAGGATATCATCAAAGAAGACCAGAATGAATTTCCATAGGTAGGGCCAGAATATTTTATTCATCAATGCCTGGAATGTTGAAGGAGCATTAATGAGGTCAAAGGGCATGACCAAAAACTCATAGTGGCTATTATGAATGTGGAAAGCCATTTTAGGGATACCATCCTCATGAACCCAAATTTGGTGATACCCAGAACGAAGATCCAACTTGGAGAAAAAATGAGTGCCATGAAGCTCATCCACAACAAGAATCAGAAACTTACCCTTGATTATGATGTGATTAAGTGCTCAAAAGTCAATGCAAAGGTGCCATGACCCATCTTTTTTCTAGACAAGAAGGACTGGTGTAGAAAAGGAACTGGTGCTAGGGCGAATAATATCTTGCTTCAGTAAGTCTTGAACAAGCATCTCAATCTGTATCTTTTGGTGAAATGGATAGTGGTATGGCCTAATGTTGGGAGAGACGCTTCCAAGAAGGAGCTGAATACGGTGGTCCTCTAGGTATGAAGGTGGAAATCCCACTGGTTCGACAAAGACACATGCATACCTCTCCAAAATTCATTGTAGATCTAAAGGAGTAGTGGAGACTGCTGATGGTTGCATCTGAATGGAATGGAGCTGAGCGATGACACCATGTGAATTCTTCTTAAGAAGTTTTTCCATGCGATGTGAACTTATGATGCTGAGAGACCCTGGTTGTAAGCCCTTAAATGTGTGTTTTTGGCCATTGTCTAAAAACTGCATCCAAAGTTTAGCAAAATCCTATAAGATGGGTCTAAGTGTGCATAACCATTGGGCACCCAAAACCACATCACATCCGCCTAAGGGCAAGGCAAACATGTCAGAGCATAGGTTATAATCTCCCATAGAGATACACACATTGCGACATTTCCTTTTTTTAAAGTAATGTTCCCCCATTGGCAATCATGACTTCAAAGTTGGAGCAAGGATGGACAAAACAATCAACTTGTTTGGTGATCTGAGGGTCAATGAAGTTATGAGTGCTACCAAAATCAATGAGTATTATAAGAGAGAGCTTCTTGAAGAAACCCTCGACCTGCATGGTTTATGGAGTGGTAACTCCTGCTAAAGCATGGAGAGAGATCTCTGGGTGGTCTTCCTGAGAAGCAGGGTCAATAAGCGGCTGCTAAGTGTCGACTGATCATCCACTGTATCCTGAGCATCCACATAAACTTTAGTTTCAGGCAGAGAATCCACATCCAAGAGGTAGAGCTTTTGCTCAACACATCTATGTCCCTGAGTGAATTTCTCATCACAATTATAACAAATCCCTTTTTCTCTACATGCCTGCATCTTTGCTTCAGTCAAATTCTTGATGGGAGTTGTTCTAGGAACTGGCGTTATTTGAGGTCATTGGGAAGCTATATTTCTGAATGGAACAAAATTGGATTTGGATCACTGTTGAGTTGTGATCTTATCCTCCACCAACTTAGCCAACCCTAGGGCTTCCATCATTGCGCTGGGATGAAACATTTTAACCTCAGAGCAAATTGCATCCTTTAGACCACTGACAAAACAACTCTTGAAGAATTCATTAGACAATCCCTCTGTGTGATTGGCCAGTTTTTCAAATCCTATTTAATATTCTCTCACAGTGCCTATTTGGCACAGTTTAGTGAGTGCTCTTGTGAAGTCATCAAAAGTACTAGGGCTAAATCATTGCAAAATGAGTTTGTAAAAATCTGTCCATTTTGGCTCTTCATAAGCCTTGATGTACCAACGGAACCATTGAAGGGCTTCATGTTCCAAATAAAGTGATGCAAGTGGGACTTTGTTTACATCAAAAGTATTATGCAAACTAAAATATTGTTCTGCCTGGTATATCCATCCAGTCGGATCCTCACCATTGAAGTGAGGAAAATCAAGCTTCGGCCCATGAAAATTGCTAGAAGAAGAGAATCTAGTGTCTATAGAAGAGTTTGGCTGCCGTCTATTGTTCATGACTGAATCCTAAAGATTGAGGCTGAGAATTTTTCATCCAGATCTTAGATCTTGGTCTTGAGGGCTGCAAGTTCATCCTCCATATTTTTTTCTCCTGCACAGGTGACAACCATAACCAGGAGATTTTTTTAAGGAATGGGTAGAAAAACAAAAACAAAAACTTTTTTAGTGAAGGAAAATTTGGATTTGGGAAAAACTCTTATGGGTAATTAGAGTTTGATTAGGGTTTGGACACTTTCTAAGGGAAAGGGGAGGTGAAAATGGGGATTTTAGAAGCGGGGTGAAGAAATGGGAAAATTTGTCCTAGAGGGACAAAGGAGTAGAAATATGAAATGAACACTGTGGCAAAATTTGAAGGCTATTGGGTGAGAATCGAAGAAGTTATGGTAAACCCTAAAAATAGACAAATGTGGGATTTCTGGCTTCGATAAGTGGAATTTGGGATAGGGTCCTCAAGGAAGGAAATATGCAGAATGGAATTTTAGGGGTTCCAGTGAATTTTGAGAGGAAATAGAGCTAAAGCAAGGAAGATATGGCATTTTTTTTCTGGAAACTATGCCAACTTTGGATGAATTCAATCTATGATTTGCTAGCTGTTAATAGATATGGGCCCCAGGTATGTTCAGCTTCCTAAAGGTTCAGGGGATTCACTCGACTACCAATGCTATCTAACAGCTTGCGTATTGGGGAAATACCCCTAACTCCATGACTCAGGTAAAACTAATATCCGCTTTGCCACAAACGATAGCTCTTGGTTTCCCTCATGGATGGGAACTAGTCAATCAGGTAGGGGTCATTGCCCTTTTCGTTGGCAGGTCCTCTCAATAGGCCAACTACTTCGGGGTTCCTATGGTACTCCTCACAATGAGTTTTAGGGCTATGCCCAAGCACTTCCCATAGTTAAGTAGATAGGGATTATTCCCTGATCTGAACCTACAATTGAAATGAACAATATAGATGCGAAAAAAGAACTAATACAATAATCACCGCACCTAGAGGCCACTACGAAAAAAACATTAGGCAGAAATTCCACCCAACGAGCCCAAGAAAGCACTCTAATACTAGATGAGAGGAACCTCCTGCAACAATATAATGAAAAATGCATGAAATAATAGAAATAATAGAAACACAGAAGGAATTTATTGATCGTAGGCCACTTCAAGGGGGAAACCTCCTTTGAGTAAGCTCAATACAATAAATTCGTGGATGCCTTTTGTATACACCTAAAAATGACACGACTCTATCAAATAAATATTTTTAATATTTATTTAAGTCTACCTTCCTCTATCAATAAATAAATAATTAAATTTATTTATTCGATTCATATTCCTCTAAGTTAATTAAATATCAAAATATTTAATTATCTCTTCTAAAGTCAAAATTAAATAAAATCCTTATTTAATTAAATTCTTCTCAGCAATTAAATAATTCTAAATTATTTAATTAAGTCAAGTCTATTCCTCCAAATTTAAATAAATCATTTAAATTTATTTAAAACCTCTCACTCTCCAAAAATAAAATATAATTAAATATTTTATTTATTCTTCCAAATCATGTGCAAGTAATTAAATAAATTTATTTATTTAATTCGCTTTCTTATCTTCTAAATAAATCTTCAAAATCTTCTAAAAATAAAATCTTCTTGTCATACAAAAGCAAACGCTGAGTTAACTGTTTTAAAGCAACTTTGTTTTTATCAACAAATTCTTAAATTAGAAAAATACATTCTAATTTTTGAAATAAAAGATCATCCTCATCAAGAAAGCAGTTAACTCAACAAAGCATCTTTTTGAATGACACATGCCCTTCTTCTATTCATGCACGTTCCCTCAAACATCCTCTACCATTGATCTTCTTATTTCTTCTACACCATTGATCTTCTCTCACACAATTCTATAAATTCCCCTCTATTCTTCCATTCTCATAAACAAGCTTTCAAGTAAACTTATGCTGCAGAATCCATAGCGTGCCACTGGCACCCCCACGATCACATCCTTCATTATCCATTTCATGTGGTGTTGAAGCTCACCTTCAACACTACAAGTATCCAAGCCATTTCTCCTTTGACATCTTGAGGAATTAAAGCAAGGAAGCAAGCTTCCTGAAGGTTGCATTCATCACCGAAGATCAAATGGGAATAGGCGAACAATGGAAATTGTGAGGTAAGAAATGTTTTAAGTATCACTTCCTTATTTTAAATCATCTTTACTTGCACATTCCATTGATGTTATTGGGGTTTTGTAATTCATTTTATTATCCCATTTTACCCATTACATTTCTGGCGCCCACCATGGGGCCTTTGCCCCAAATCTAATACAAAATTGAGTTTTTGTAAGGCAGGTTCAAATGGCACATACGAGCAATCCTGTTGCGCATCTGATCTCTATTTCAACGCATATGTTATTTTGGTGCATATACCATCAGAAGCTACACTTTTGGCATCTATTTTGGCGCATGTAATTCTTCGGCACATCTGTTCCAAGAAGCTTCCCATCTAACTTATTCTGCAGCGCATATACCTTTTTTGCGCATACATTCTTTCTTTCTGCGCTTATAACCTATTCTCATGCGCATTTGTAATTACTGTGCTTTTGAGCACTATTTCTGCGCATTTAGTCTCTTAAGCTGCGCATATGTCTTCAAGAGTTGTCTAGGGATTTCTTGCTGGTTTTCTAACACTGAGACTTGTCTTGCAGGATTGATTCTCTGATTTTTGTGCAAGGTTAAGAGCTAGATAGTTTCATTTTCCTTAAGACACACATCATAGATTAACTAGGAGGAAAACTAAAAAATGTGTGCATGCAAATCTCACATAGTTCTTAACTAGGAGGGTAGTAACAAAAATCATTGATATCTTGGCCATATTAGTTTAGAACATTGCTATCTTACAAAGTAAAGAATCATTTCTATCTTTTAATCACTTCAAAGTTAACAACTGTGTGAGTGCCCAAGTAGAATAATGCATATAGTTTTTCTCATTTTAAATAGGATTGGATAAACCACTATTCACTGTGTCTGCTAAATGACAATAGGCTTATGCTATCCCCTTTACTAGGTGACCAGAACGCCAGACTTGTCATTTTTCATGTATAACCTTTAGAGGGGCCTGCCCTTGGATGCCCACCTGTCCAAGTGGGAACGACCCTAAGTGGTAACAGGCTAAAGCCAAGCCCTACCGATCCACTATAAATAAATTGTGCTTGAGACGAAAGCTTCCTGCAACGAGTGCTACTGTGTTATACCAACAACCAACCTCCCCCAAAACCCTTCAAGGCCTAACCCTTGAAGGCTAGGAGACTCCATAATGAAGAGTAGTACTGTCGCATGTATAACCACTCGAATAGTTTCCTTGATTACTTAGCCATTGTCTAGTATACCAAAATCCTTCTATTTGTTGGCACAAAAGGTGGGACCTTTGAAGCGGCCCTAATTCATGTGATTCTTAGTAGAGGTAGCAGGGACAATCCTAAGGTTTGGTGGGGGGACGAGCCTAAGGAAACTCAGATTTGGTATGCATGAGAAGTGAGTGCCATGGAGGGGAGCGGGTGCTACCAGATCTTGAAGCTACACGCTTTGAATATGCATAGCTAGGGGACTCAACAAATATTGTCTTTTCCAGCCTAGGATTGTAATTGTTCTTCTGTCAAAAAGTCCACAAAAATACAAAAAAATAATAAAAGATAAAAATCTTGAAAACTTCTTTGTGTTTGATGTGTCTTTATCTTCCATAATCGAAAATCAAAAGCAAAAAAGGCTAAGTTTTCAACCAAAAAACCAATTTTTTTTTAAAAATATGCCAAAAATTGCACAAATCATTCAAACTTTGCTAGATCTATGCATATGCTTCGACCTGCTATGCTTTTATCCTATGTTTCCACACATTTGTAGCTGCACATCTATCACAGTAAGTTTTTTTGGTCTTGTGTCAATTTCTGTAGAGATGGCAAACCAATTAGAATATATTTCTCAAACACTCCAATATCTGCAATTGCAGATAAACTTAGGTCCCTTGCCCCAAGATTGTATAGCAATTGCTCAACAAATCCAAGTCTTACAACAAGAAATGGCAATCTTGCAAGCTAAACGTGCCAGTACCAGCTAAGCCTCGCCCCAAAATTGTATAGCCTTTTCCCATTCTCGTGACAAGGCAAGCACCACATCAAGTCAAAAATCATATACCACCCCATCTACTAGTCCTCCTTTGCTATCTTCTAAGATGCCTATCCCAAAACATACCAGTCCTACACCAACACCGCCATCTAGTTCCTCAAACTCTAAATGGACAACAAGAAAAGAATCAAATGAGTTTTGGGAAAAATATTTTCCAAATTTTTACAACAAAAGACAAGCTATGGAGAAAGCCAAATCCACTCATTCATATACTTCTACACCTACAAAGGATGTGATCCAAGGACTATTAGCAGAGAGTCAACCATGTCCCCAAATTTTGGTCCTTGACCTTACCAAAGATTCTTCCAATGCCATGTCAAATCCTACAACCCCTTCATGTC
This sequence comes from Cunninghamia lanceolata, assembly GCA_027924645.1. Lineage (NCBI taxonomy): Eukaryota > Viridiplantae > Streptophyta > Pinopsida > Cupressales > Cupressaceae > Cunninghamia > Cunninghamia lanceolata. The sequence goes on from BSBN01000582.1 coordinate 24,776,912, forward strand.
ATCTGCAACCCCTTGAGCTTATCAAAGAACCTTCTACCATGAACCAAAGTCAAGGTCCATCGAACATCCATGTTGTCAACCAAGAATCTATCCAAGAGCTATCCGCTTCCATTCAAGAAGACCAAGAGCTATGTCAAGAGCACACCTTAGAGCATGTGGAAACATCCACCCTTTGTCTAAATCAAGATCAAAACACCCCCTTCCAATTTCAAACCGTTCATAACCTTTATCTCTTCTATGATCAAGATAATACCTATGAAGAAGCTATCCATGAGCAACTTGATCCTATACATGGGAAAGAGATCCAATTCCAACCCATCCATAATCTATACCTTTTCCATGATCAAGATACTACCTTTTATGAAGAAGATGTTCATGAACAACTTGATCCCATACCTATACGTGAGCAAGAAACACCCATTACTTCTATCCATCTTCCATCTAATCCTGTCCATGATCCAACAACTTCCGCTTCCTCTGATGAGACACTTGCCTCCCAAGTGCACATGAAGGATCAACCCAATAACTTAGATCCTAAAGAGCATAATGATGATCAAGATCCTAATGATCCTTCACCATCCATTATTGACCAAGCTACAAATCCCCCACCATATATCCTTGGTCTCACTACCTTCATGCATGAATATTCTTCCTTAGGAGAACAACAACCGTTATCTACCTCTTCACCTTCTCCATCCAATAAGGAACTCGTGTCTAGTGTTCCACCTATACATAATCCCACTGTCCATCGCATACTCCAGAATATGAACTATCAAGGTAAAGGCTTAGGCCTTCATGAACAAGGTATTTTGGAACCTATCCATGTCAAAGTTCCTCCACCCTCATATGGCCTTGGATACATACCCCAAGATGAACAATCTCAAGATGTTGGTACTTCCTCCACTCCTCCTAAGTCCACCACTTTCCATCACAAACCCTATCATATCCCTAAAACATATGTGGCCATTCCACCTCCATCATCCTACAATTGTTAAGAGCATGTGACCATACACCTTCCACCATCCAATCTACCTCCGCTACTTCCAACTCCTAATATCCCTCCATGCATTTTACCACCACTTCTTCCAACACCTTATCCATCCATTTATAAATCCTCTAAATATCCCAGTCATGGCCAACAAATGCACAGTTTGTCTAAACAATGAGCTTCCACAAACCTCACTTCCGCCATCCCCAGGGGATTCAAAAACACAAATCTGGATGCCTTTACCTATAAAGTCAAAAATCCTAAGAGTCCTCATGACCTAGGATACAAAAGCCAAGAATCAAAGAAACATCCATCTCAAAAGATGCATACACCCACACACCTCAATGCCAAACTGAAAAAGGTGTGGGTCCCTAAGCAACAAATAATTATCTCAAAAGCTACACAAAAGCTGCATATACCCAAGCCCATACCTTCATAGGTACAATCTACAAGCAAAATGGTTTGGGTACCCAAGCAAAAATCCATCAAGTCAAATGAGGCATCCACCTCTAAGGCATCCCAACCATCCACTTTCTCCCATGCCATCCACAACTATCAAATCCTTCCATCCCACATGAAAAACAAAAATTAGAAGTATACTAAGTCTATGTGGGTCATCCACCAGGCAAAAATATCTATTGCTTCCTACACCACACTCCTATCATCAGCTTCAATGTTTATCATGGTATGTGCAACCGTTGGTCATGGTTCCCTTCCATTCCATGACACTTTCGTATAAATCCATCTCCCCTCCCTTCCACTACTATCCTACATATCTTCCTCATCCCATGGTCCATGCTTTTACATAAACCTTCCTTCCATCCTTGCATAAGTCCTGTATTTCACATCATCATCCACTATTGCACCTTCCATTATCCAATATCTACCTTCTCCATATCTCACCTTCATGTAATTCCATACCAACATCTATGAGCACACTTGACATGGTCCATTCAACAGCATCTATCTAGCAGGACTATCACCTTTCAGGGAGCTAGATGCTTGAGTTTCTTGTTTCCATATCCATCTATCCCATCCAAAAGTTTTTTTTAAAAAAAGAGTAAAGATAAATCCCTTCGTCCAATGGTGAAAATCTGACAAATAGACACCTTGGATAAGTACCATGATGAAAACCTAGAAAACAAGCGTCATGTGTAAGTTGGTCTTCTATGTCACCTACACTTGGGGGCACCTTGTCTCATCGGCATATCACTCTTCTCCTATCAGTTTCCTTCCGTAACATTTCCTATCCTATCCTTTTATCCATTCCATACCTATACTATCTAGTCTATCCATCCTAGTCTTCCATTCCTCTTTTGGTCTTGATAAAGATTGGGGGAACAATGTTGACAAATGTTTTAGATGTCTCTCGACATACCTTATCCCTCCAAACCATGCAAATCCTTCATTATCCTCTCGTCCTCCTATCGTCATAAACATTGTCATGAACAATCCTATGTATTCTACCTACAATGGGGCACGATTTTCCTATGCGACATAGTCCTTGGAGAGCACATCCTTGTTTCCTTCTACCTACCCTACCATTGATCCCCTATCGCCCATCCATCTACCTATCCGTGGTGTTTCCCTTGTCATCAGTATCTAGCATTAAGGCTATCCAAAATTCTTATCCAATATCTTGTCCACAGTGTCAGCCTAGCATAGGGTCTGTCGTCAGTGTCATAAGTCCAAGTCCCTGAACTATGTTGCCTCTGCGTCATCACGTAGGCAAGGCCATTTTTCAATGCATCCCAGAGGCTCTGCTTCCCGTCCATCCCATGTCTTTTCATCTATCCCTCTATCGGTCTATGTCAGCACCCTTTCACTAGGCATGCACGCGCAACACAACATGCTTCCAAACAGAAATCTTGATGTAAAACATCAAACTATCCAAAGCAAAGAAAGCAAGTATCTAAAACACTCTAAATGATTTTATCTCAATCATGGAAAGAAGACACATTTAATGCAAGAATGTTTTGTGAATAGGTTAACTTACAAGAGTCTTGATTTTTGTTATTATGTCTTTCTATGCTACTCGAGGATGTCAAAAACTAGAGAAGCTATGATGGGGGCATAATCATTTTTCTTTGTCTACTGTTTGTGGATCAATCTTTAGTAACGTGACGACTTTTGTCTAACGACATGATCAACAAAAGATCATCGAGGACTTCCGAGGTCTAAACATGAAAAGGGGCAATCCTTGTCTATTGAAACACAAGCAATACTCAGGTCATCTAGATTCAATTTTGACTAGATGCTTGTATTAACTTGCTATATCAAAATCCATGTAAGTAATACTCAGGCCATCTTGGTTTAATTATACCTAGATGCTTGTATTTTCCTACAACATTTTAAAAGCCCAATGATGAAACAAAGCACTTCAAAATACTTGCAATATCAAGATGACAAATATCTATATCCATAACGTATCCAATTGCATTTCATATCCGTATCCGTATCCATATCCATATCCCATGCAATAAAATTCTATGCAGAGAATCAATGTTTACAAATAAAAGCTTGTGATTTCTTCTATCGAGTCATTCTTCTATTGATCAAATTTCTATTTGTCTTCATATCTCTCATCAACAGTTCTAGCTGTCAATCTGAGCAGTGATCAAAATGCAAGTCTATCCTTAAATCCATACCAATCAAGTCAAGTCAATATTGTCAAATGATCCAAGCACAATTAGTGGTCTTGATCCTTGTCTGGTCATAAACCAACTCAATCAGTTATAATCAAACAATTGTCTTATACAGGATGTAGCATTGTCGAAATCAAACCAATACATGCGTCTTACATGACATGCTTCATTTCTTGAAACCAGACACTGTCCTTCATGTTTCTCTAGGGATCTATCATTCCTTACCATGATAACACTGTTATATATCATTATCAGTATATCGTTGGTTTACCGCTTGATAGGGGCAATACCTTGTTTGTTCTTGTATCATTTGTGCATACTTGCTTACTTGCTTGTGTGTGTTATCATTTTATCTTGCATCACGTATCATTTAGCTCTTTCTTCAAACCATTTTTTTCTTCATCCTAGCCTATCTTCCACCTTCTTCTTCGTGAGATTGTCTGTCTCACACCTTCTGCCTTCTTCCCATCCTATCTCCTGAGGGGTCATCCTATCATCGTTAAACTTGTACCAGGGGCAAACTAGGGCATGTATCATTTTTAGACAATCTTATTCTTTGAAACAACATGATAAAACACATTGCATCAAAGAGGGGCAAAATGTATACACCTAAAAATGACACGACTCTGTCTAAATAAATATTTTTAATATTTATTAAGTCTACCTTCCTCTATCAATAAATAAATAATTACATTTATTTATTCGATTCATATTCCTCTAAGTTAATTAAATATCAAAATATTTAATTATCTCTTCTAAAGTCAAAATTAAATAAAATCCTTATTTAATTAAATTCTTCTAAGAAATTAAATAATTCTAAATTATTTAATTAAGTCAAGTCTATTCCTCCAAATTTAAATAAATCATTTAAATTTATTTAAAACCTCTCTCTCCAAAAATAAAATATAATAAAATATTTTATTTGTTCTTCCAAATCATGTGCAAGTAATTAAATAAATTTATTTATTTAATTCACTTTCTTATCTTCTAAATAAATCATCAAAATCTTCTAAAAATAAAATCTTCTTGTCATACAAAAGCAAAAGCTGAGTTAACTGATTTAAAGCAACTTTGTTTTTATCAACAAATTCTTAAATTAGAAAAATACATTCTAATTTTTGAAATAAAAGATCATCCTCATCAAGAAAGCAGTTAACTCAACAAAGCATCTTTTTGAATGACACATGTCCTTCTTCTATTCACGCACGTTCCCTCAAACATCCTCTACCATTGATCTTCTTATTTCTTCTACACCATTGATCTTCTCTCACACAATTCTATAAATACCCCTCTATTCTTCCATTCTCATAAACAAGCTTTCAAGTAAACTTATGCTGTAGAATCCATAGCGCGCCATTGGCATCCCCACTATCACATCCTTCATTATCCATTTCATGTGGTGTTGAAGCTCACCTTCAACACTACAAGTATCCAAGCCATTTCTCCTTTGCCATCTTGAGGAATTAAAGCAAGGAAGCAAGCTTCCTAAGGGTTGCATTCATCACCGAAGATCAAACGGGAATAGGCGAACAGTGGAAATCATGAGGTAAGAAAGGTTGTAAGTATCACTTCCTTATTTTAAATCTTCTTTAATTGCACATTCCATTGATGTTATTGGGTTTTTGTAATTCATTTTATTATCCCATTTTACCCATTACACCTTCATTAGCCTCAACACATACTTATATACTAAGTTTAATCTAAACAACTATTACTTCCCATGAATGTGGGATAATACAATATGCTCACAGGATGACTTACAAAGCATATGCATCTAGATATAATATACTAACAAAGTAAAGAGAAGGGCTAAACATGGGTTCCTAACAGAGATATTAAAGTTTCTATTTTTTGAAACTGCCAGAAAAAGTCTTTGAACTTAATTACCAGAATCAAAACTTCTCTAAATACCCTAAAAATTGAGATAACTAGTGTAGCAGGTTATAGGGTGATAGATCTCTTCACGAGCTTTCTGACGCATTAAACGGTTTGTCAATCGAACACCCAGATCAAAAGTTATGGCCTCCAAAAGTTGGACCTTCTATTTTGGGAAATGTAAAAATGTGTTGGACACATAAAAGAGCTATAAAGGGGAGAGTTACATGTGTTGGTGTGTGGTTTTCTATAAAAGAGCAAGGATAGTAGCAAAATTTTTTACACTACCATATGGAATCGATTACAATGAGACATTTGCACATGTATAGCAAGGCTTGATACAATTAGAATGGTCTTATCCATAGCAACACAAAAGAATTGGAAAATTTATCAGATGGATGTCAAATCAACATTTCTAAATGGTTTTCTAGAGGAAGAAGTCTATGTCAAACAACTAGTAGGATATGAAGTGTGTTGACATGAAGACAAGGTTGTAGATTGAAGAAAGATCTTTATGGTCTCAAACAAGCACCAAGAGCGTGGTATAGTTGTACTGATTCATACATGATTAACAATGGATTCAGTAAAATTTGTAGTGAGCCTATATTATATGCAAAGATCAACAAACAAGGTTATATTTTAATTGTTTGTTTATATGTTGATGATTTAATCTTTACTACAGATTTATTTGTAGACATGTTTAAATTAGCTATGAAGAAAGAGTTTGAAATGATAGATTTAAAATTGATGAGATATTTTCTAGGCATTGAAGTTGTTCAATCAAATAGTGATATTTTCATTTGTCAATGTAAGTATGCTAGAAGGATGTTTTAAGGAGATTTAGGATGTTGAATTGTAATCTAGCATCAACTCTAGTTGCAATAGGAACTAAACTTAACAAATATGACAAGGGATCCAATGTTGATCCAACAATGTTTAAAAGACTAATTGGAAGTTTGATGTATCTCACAACCACAAGGCCAAATATAATGTATGGTGTTAGTCTAATTTCAATATTTATGGAGCCACCAAAAGATTCACATTGGAAAGTCGAGAAGAGAATATTGAAATATATGTAGCAAGAACAATAGGATATGGAATACTATATTCTACAACTAATTACTTTGATTTAATTAGCTATACTGATAGTGATTTTGTAGGTATCACAAATGATATAAAGAGTACTCCAAGATATGTTTTTCAATTTGGATTAGGAGTAGTCTCATGGGCATCAAAGAAATAACCTATTGTGACAATTTCATTAGCTAAATCATAGTATGTAGTAGAAACATTTGCAGCATGTCAAGCAGTTTGGATGCATCAAATATTGTCAGATTCAATGCATGTTCAAGAGGATCCAACACCAATATTTTGTGATAATAAGTTAGCAATTGCATTATCAAAGAATCATTTTTTTCATAAGAGAAGTAAGCACATTGATAAAAGGTACCAATTCATTAGAGAGCTAGTTAATAATAGATAAATCTACTTAGAATTTTGCATATATGAAGATCAGCTAGCAGACATATTAACAAAATCATTAACAGAGGAAAATTTGAATATATCTAAGATAGAGTTATTGCACATGTGGTTGTGTGGTTGTCATTGATGTCAACACTTAGTCAACACTATGCTTGGATGCTTATGATGATGATATACTGTGTTGATGGTGTGCTAGCAATGGTTGCTAATGTACATGGTTGGTTGCTAATGTTCATGGTTGCTTGCTGATGTTCATGGTTGGTTGTTGATGTTCATGGTTGGTTGCTGATGTTCATGGTTGGATGTCATGCCTGAATTAATGCCAAGTAAAGTTGTATTGAGCATGTTTGTGGTCAGCAAAGATGATTTCATGATAAAATATTAAAATGGGAATTAGAAGCATTAAGATGAATGATGATATATAAAGATGGGAATTAGAAGTATTAAGATGGGAATTAGAAGTATTAAGATGAATATATTAAGATGGGAGTTAGAATCTATACTGAGGATGAGAAGATGTTGTTGATGACCTATAGCATGTTGTATGATCCTTCCTATTTCTCCTAAGGAAGTATGCGTTGATATAAGAAGATTTTGGCCTCCAGATGTTGGTGAAGATTTCTGCTATAGGAAGATGCCTAGAAGACTACTTAGTAAAATGCTCTGCATTCCTCTACATTTGAAGATATGGTCATGTGGTTCAAAAGTTAAGTTCAGTATGTTGTAAAGGTGCTAAATCTAAAGTTTTAGATTATTTTCTCCTTTGCAGTGGAAGTTACAAGTGATAGAGTTCCGGTCTATTCTCTGGAAGTATAATGTGTTGATGAATGTTGATTGGAATGCTTTGCATTCCTCCACAAGTGAAGGTTTTCTCATGCAGTTTTCTAAACATGATTAGAGATGTTCAATGCATTCTACCTTGTAGTTTCAAATGATTTGGTACTCCACAAGTTAGGTTTTCAAATGACAGTGTGCTACAAATATTTTTGGATGCGTAATTGTTCTCAGGATATATATTTGGGTAATTGTACGAGTGGAAGAGTATAAAGATTAGTTATATGAATTTGTGTAGACATTCTACATGTCTCAGCTCGTGTTTATGGTTTGAAGGGCATGCAAATCTTTCATGTTTCCAGTACCACACAAAGTTTTCAAGTCAATTTGAGGCTGACTAAGTAATGTTGATGATGTGTGCCACAAAGTTGTTTCTATGCAGAGTTCAAGGAGTATTTAGAGATGTTGTGTATGTCCTTCCGACTCATCTGGAAGAAGAAAAAGTAATTTTTAATCATTCATGAGTACCACCAATATTGTGAAGATTGATGTGTTACAAGCTTCAGTTTTCTTTCTTAAGGGTGACCTAATTCAAATTTGTGAAGTGTGTGGATGTTGTTCCTTGAAGGATGTTGTTGTGAGGGATGTTTAGGATTGAGCTAAGCATGTATTGGGATCCAAAAGGCATGTGTCTCCTTCTAGAGTGGTGTGTAGTTCATGTTAGGGCTTGCCCTATGCATGTTTTGTGTTGTGTGATCTCTAACAGACTTGTAAATTGTAATATTCTTGTTGTATTGGCTGACTTGTAATGTAATCAATGTAATGTCATGTATATATTATAAACCTAGTTGATCTAGGTGAGATATGATTGCGAAGATAAGAATATGAGTGTTAAAGAGAAGAATATGAATATGATATGCATTATGATGTGTGACTTGTAACGCCCCGCCTTGAACTCCTTAGAGAAATTCACATTTATGCTATATGAAACAATTTTTTTTTTTAAAGTGATTAAGATAACAAAGTAATGTTAATATAACTAATCATACCATTCAAACTTACAACATATTCTCTAAGGATTCAAGGTTGCATTACTTACAAATCAACTAACATAATTTAACATACATCAGTAACTGATCTAAATCCAATGCACAATTAAATAACTTATTCATATTCATTGCATGTCATCAAATAATATAATCTACATGATCAAATACATAACTGAAATGCTTTCCTTACACATAAGTACATCATTACATCATTACATTGACATTTTCAGACTACATCAAAATTACATACATTATGAATAATCTGGTACACAAGTCTGGTACAAGATTGTACACATACATCTTCCTCAATTGGTACAAGTACAATTGTCTGAAAACTGAGATAAATCTTTTCAGCACACAAACTTTGACAAGGAATAACAAATGGATAAGAAAGCTCTTCCACTCGACCATGTGGAACCCTAAGGTCCACCCCTCGAGCTAGGAGTTAACATGAGGTCCCAAACAATAACAGTCAGGTAGACAAAAGACAAACAAGAAAAAAGGATAACTAACTCCAATACAACACATGACAAATGACATAAACAACACAACACAACTTCCAGAGGCAATACATAACATATGTGGAGAGACCATACAAGGAATGCTAGGTTGTAGTAGGGAGAGTGTCATCGCACGGTCCTAGCATGGGTTACCCTGGCAGTCTCTCACTAGACTCCGGCCCCAATCTATGGTTACCTTGGCAATCTCTCACTAGACTTCGGCCCCATAGGGTGACACATGCGGAATTGACCTTCCTTTCGTGAGGACAAGGAAGTCAATCTTGCCGACTAGGCCTTCTCTACCCATCCTTAGTCTAAACGAGCACTACAGGCCATGGGAGAGGAATCCATTTATCTTGTTTAATGTGAAATCTACCCTTAACCCCCTAGTTCATTTTAAGTTATCACTTGATTAATCTACTTTCAATGGGTTACCCTGGTGACCACTTTGGGTGCCGGCCCTACATTGAAAGCCACTCTCCTTCCTAACACCTAGTAAACCTTAACCATTATACAAGGCATTATAACAATACACATACATGTTCACTGCAAGGCATAAACCCTCTTGCATTACAAATAGAATCATAACACCAATTGTTATCCATCGCCTATAGCATTACAACACTTTACTCTTTTACAGATTCCAAGTCTCTCCATATGACAATTACGACAAAATGGATACAAGATAGTCACAAGTGGTTAAATATCTCATCCAGAGAATATTACTTTACAAAACACATTAACAACTTAACCAATACTTCATTATACTTCATCCTAAATTTGAGCCACATAATTGTTCTAACATCACAATACAAAAACATCTATCCACATGTCACATGTACTCAACTATGACATACTAAGCCTCTGGAATACGAGTTTGACCACTCTCAATTCGACTCTTTACGACAATAGAAATACTTAACTCATACAGTTCAATACAGTTCTAGAGTTAACACTACAATTCTTTCTCCGTTTAATGTAAACAACTTTGTAAAAATAACAGTGGATTAACTCTTTTTCCAACCAATTGATTTTAAATTAATTACAACAATCAAATTAATACAATACAACTAATTATCTAAATAAATTACATGATTAACTAATTAACTCCAACAACTCATTCTTAAAGAATCTACTCAAATCAATTATAATATTTAATACCTACTTACCCTTACGATTTTCGCATTATCCTAACAATACATTCTATATTATCTTTCTTTCATCCTTGACTGATTAATTTTACTCATTCAAGTGATGAAAGGAATAATAATGCTAGGATGGATGTCTTATGATTATACGGCAATTACACAAGGAAAATTCAATGACGAACATTAATGTTTTGTTATTCCTCAAGGTTCTGCCTTAAATGATCTTTCCGATATTCTTTTGACCTCGACCAGAAGATAGTTTATTATGTTTGAATTTTTTGTGGTAATGATGTCAAAGGTGATTAATTCTGTCAAGGAAGAAGATCGTAAATGCGCCCAATTGAACGGAACATGAATGACTTGGTGCATTTTACTGACGAGGTGTAACATTGTTATTGACTATTTTACCATTGAAATGGTTGATGTTTTCTTAAACTAATCACATTGTCCCTCAAACTTACTAGTTTGATATATATTTAACGGTATCAACTTTAGACAGTTTTTTTTTTCTTATCATTTAGACTATCTCAGGAAAACAAGAATTCTCTGGAAAATTCAATCTGGAGTTGTTGAATGAATTATCTACGTTCTCCCAAGGCATTCTGTCTGATGAAAATTCCTTACTGCAGAGTAGATTACAAACTCTTACGCAGCTTGGAGATAGTTGATTACTGTGTGTGCACAATCAGCGCCAAATTAATGTTGAGATACCCATTATGTCTATGCTAGTTATGTGGAAAGCTTTAAACTCCGTTAAACTAAAATTGAAGTTTGATCAAATCTAGTATGAGCGCCATGATAAAGCACACATTTCTAGAGATGGTTTGATTGCAACTTATGAATAATGTAAATGCAGATTCACGGGATGATGCAGCGTTTGGACAAGCCACTAGATGATGGCCAGCAGAAAATAATGGGAAAATACCAGTGATCTCCAGCCTTTGATTTCCCAGCGTGCATACTTGGTCTTCAAAACTTTCTCCAATACCAAGGATTCAATAAGCTTTTACTGTTGTCAATTTGATGAAGGGGGTAAATCACAAAACACACAACAACAGAAGATGAACACAGAAAATATAACTTTCTTTTATTGATATGGGCAACTCATTACATTACAGAAGCTTAATTACAATTAGAGGAATCAATCCTCCACAAGCTGCAACACACTACAGTGTCCTGTCACAAGACTCTAGAATCACCTGCCTTCTGTAAGCCCAAATCAGCTCGAACCCTCTTCGCAGCTCCTCTTGCAATGCATCGATTTGTCTTTGCAGGGCTCTAAAACCCTCTTCCGTCAAAGCATTCCTCCCACCACGATTTCTTCATGGAGGCATCTTGATCTATGTAGCAAACCCACAACCTTAGCATCTGGTGCAAACTGCCTCACGATCAGCGATCTGTCTACACACTTAGGAACCCTTGCTCTGATACCACTTGATGAAGGGGGTAAATCACAAAACACACAACAACAGAAGATGAACATAGAAAATAGAACTTTCTTTTATTGATATGGGCAGCTCATTACATTATAGAAGCTTAATTACAATCAGAGGAATCAATCCTCCACAAGCTGCAACACACTACAGCGTCCTGTCACAAGACTCTAGAATCACTTGCCTTCTGTAACCCCAAATGAGCTAGGGTTTCTGTTTTCCCACCTATTCTTGACTCTATGCTTGCCCCCTTAACCCCTACTACCCTAAGGGTTCCCAAAAATAGTTATATATAGCCCTTTTTGGCGACCACCAGCTTAATTTTGAAATTTGCATCTCCCTCCAAAAATAGGTCAACTTTGCGGGGCCATAACTTTCGATCCAACCGTTGGATTTTCAATTATAATACCTTTTCGGAAAGCTCTCAAAAAGACGAAGGAGCGTCAAGTAGTACTGATAGGTAGACTATTTAGGTTTCCCACCAAATTTCAGGCCCATCCGGAGCCTCTAAGTGCCTCAAATTTGACTTTGAATATTTCAATAGGATTTTTGGAATTAGAAATTTTAATATCTCACAAATGACAAATGATATTGACGTGATTTCTTCACCATTAGCTTCAATTCACCATTCTAGAGGTCTGTGTAAGATTTTGTATCCATCCGTGCACAAATGCAAACTTACTAAAAATAGTAACCCTGCCAAATTTAGCCCTTATTGAAAAGAAACAACATTTTTTTTTTGGTTGATGCAAGATTGCTCTTACACCCTAGATGCTCCTGCATCAGACACCCGGGGTAATTTGAAAAGTGACCCTGTCACTTCTCATGTGTTAGAGGGAAACCAAAACGATTAACCTCAGTCTTAGATAACCATGATGAATCTTCAATAGGCCTTCCTTTCCATTTCACCAAGTATTCTGTATACTGCTTGTTTCTTGTACTTTTACCCACACGGCTATCCAGAATGCCCTCTATCTCCTCCTTCTCTGAAGTAGACGCTGGAATGTCCCACTGTGTTCCTTTATCAAGTCCATCATCATGATACTCTGTTAGATCTGAAATATTGAACACTGGTGAAATATTGATGTCATTAGGCAACTCTATCTCAAATGCATTTCCTGAATTGTGCTTCTTCAGGATTCTACATGGTCCAAATTTCCTCATCTTCAGCTTATTATATGTACCAACTGGAAATCTTTCTTTTCTCAAGTGAACCATGACTTCATCACCCTCCTAAAACTCCTTATGCCTCCTCTTCTGATCTGCCTTAGCCTTGTACTGAGAATTCATCTCTGGATATGCTTTCTTACCTCTTCGTGCAAATTCTTTATGTGCTCAGCAAAATTTTTAGCTTCGGCACTAGTCTTCTCCCCCTTATCCATCCTCCTCAATTCGGAAGTAGTTCTTGGGCTACTCCCATACACAACCTGGAATGGAGATTTACCTGTGCTCCTATTGACAGAATTGTTGTAAGAAAATTCTGCCTATGGTAAAATCAAATCCCATCCCTTGGGCTTATCTCCTACTAAGCATCGTAGCAGGTTACCCAAACTCCTATTCACCACTTCTGTCTGTCCATCAGTCTGTGGATGGTGTGCAGAACTGAACTTCAAATCTGTCTTCAACTTCTTCCACAATGTCCTCCAGAAATAACCAACAAACTTGGTATCTCGGTCTGAAACTATGCTCTTAGGTAGACCATGTAGTCTCACCACCTTCCTGAAAAATAACTCTGCAATATGAATAGCATCATTAGTCTTCTTGCAAGGAATAAAATGTGCCATCTTTGAGAATCTGTCCACCACCACAAAAATGGAATCATGTCCTCTCTGTGTCCTTGGTAAACCAAGAACAAAATCCATACTAATATCATCCCATGGCTTCTCTGGTACAGGTAATGGCTGGTATAGACCTGTGTTCTGACTTGCTCCTTTTGCCATCTGACATACTCTGTAACTTTGCACAAATTTCCTCACATCCTGCTGCAACTGTGGCCAATAATAATTTTCACCAACAATAGCAATGGTCTTATCTCGACCAAAGTGTCCAGCCAATCCTCCACTATGCTTCTCCTTTATCAGATTCTCTCTCATGGAAATCCTCGAAATGCACAACTAGCTTCCTCTAAACAACATGCCATCTTGGATTATGAAATCCAACCATTTTGTCCTGTCCAAAGTAACAGGTTCCAAAGAAGCTTTCCAGGCCTCTACAAAATCTGGATCTTCAGGATACATACTTTTGAGCTCATCGAACCCAACAACCTCTATCTTCATTTCTATCAACAAATTTTTCCTTTTGCTCAAGGCATCTGCGACTCTGTTGGACTTCCCACTCCTATGCTTCAAAACAAAAGTATAGCTCTGCAAAAACTCAACCCATTTTAAATGCCTTTGGTTCAACTTTCCTTGACTGTTAAGATACTGCAAAGCCTAATGATCAGTATATAAAACAAACTCCTTTCCCAACAAATAATGTCTCCATTTCTTCAAAGCCTGAACTATTGCATAAAATTCTTGATCATAAACAGAATAATTTTTCTTGGCATCATTAAGCTTCTCACTAAAATAGGCAATGGGCTTACCTTCTTGACTTAGAATATCTCCTATACCACTACCACTAGCATCACAATCTACCTGAAATACCTTATTGAAATCTGGAAGTGCCAACACAGGTTGTTCTACGACTTTCTGCTTCAATGTATCAAAGCTCCTGTCTACTCTTTTAGTCCATCTAAACTCTTTTCTATCCCCTCTCATTGTCTCAGTTAGGGGTGCACAAATACTACTGAAATTCCTGATAAACTTCCTGTAAAAACTTGCCAAACCATGAAAAGATCTTACCTCTGTTGCACTCCTTGGCGTAGGCCATTCAATGATAGCCCTTACTTTTTCTGGGTCCATCTTAAGACCTTCCTCTGAGACAACAAATCTCAGGTATACCAACTCCTTTGCAAAACTACATTTCTTCAGATTAATCAGCAACTTCTCCTCCCTTAGCTTCTCTAGAACTCTTCTGGTATGCATCAGATGCTCATCCCAAGTCTTACTGAAAATCAAAATATCATCCAAATAAACAATAACAAAACTTCCCAAAAATTCCTTCAGTACCTCGTTCATGAGCCGCATGAATGTGCTCGGTGCATTGGTTAGCCCAAATGGCATGACTAACCACTCATACAAACCCTCCTTTGTCTTGAAGGCTGTCTTCCATTCATCTCCTTCTCTGATTCGAATCTAGTGATACCCACTCTTCAGATCAATCTTCGTGAAGTACTTGGCTCCACTCAAACAATCCATTATGTCATCCATTCTCGGCAATGGAAATCTGTACTTGATTGTGATCTTGTTGATGGCTCGGGAATCTGTACACATCCTCCACTCTCCATCTTTCTTTGGTGCTAGTACTGCAGGTACCACACATGGACTTAGGCTCTCCCTTATCAGTCCCTTCCTTAACAGCTCGTGAACTTGTCTATTCAACTCTTCATTCTCTTTTGGAGTCATTCTGTGGGCTGCCTTATTTAGAAAACTAGCTCCTGGTATCAAATCCATTTGATGACTTATCTTCCTTACTGGTGGTAAACCTTCTGGTACATTATTAGAGACAATATCTTGAAATTCTTCCAACATTTTCGAGACTTCTGCTGGTACATCTTCACATTTCTCTTGACTGATCTTAGGAATCAATGCAAAGCAATGGCGCTCATGCTTCATACCTTCCAAAAACTACCAACCAAATTCTAGCAATACTACATACCTTTTCTTCCACCTCCTTCAAGGGCTTCAACTTATGACGGACTCCATCCTTTGTCAGGGAGTATGTGTTTGCACGGCCATCATGGACAGCACTCCTATCATACTGCCACGGCCTCCCCAACAGCATATGACATGCATCCATCGGTATGATATCACACAGCACCTCATCATGGTAGTCACCAATCTTGAACTTCACTAAACACTACTCATTGACCAAAGCTCTATGGTCCTTCTGCAACCATGCAATCCGATACGGATGCGGATGCTTTCTTCTTGTCAACTTCAACTTGTCAACCATCTCCTCTAAAACAAGATTATCAGTACTTCCACTGTCAATAATAATATCACAACACTTGCCTTCACATTTACACCTTGTGCGGAATAAACTCTTCCTCTGATTGGGTTCTTTCTCCTCATTCAGCAAGGTTTTTCTGACAACTAGGGTTTCTCCCCTTTTAGCATCTTCAGAATGCTCAGAATGTGCATCTTCATCTACATGTGCAACTCGTGCATTGCCTTCAGGCCTTCTATTTGTCCTTCCTTGATGTTGTGGACACTCGTATACTCGATGCCCTTCTTCTCCACATTGGAAACAGGTTCCTCTGAAACCTCCTCTTCTAGGTCCTTGCCCAGGCCTGCCTCTTCCTCTTCCTCTTTGCTCACCATTGTTCTGGTCACGAGGGCGGTAGGTATTATCTCCTCTTTGATTTCGACTGGTGCCAGCTTCTTCACTTTTCTTTGCATCTTCATTTTGGCCCCCATAGGGTCTTCCACCAATCCTTCCGCCTTGACCTCTTCCCCTTTGCTTGCTGTCAAATCTTTTATTTAGCTTCTCTTCCACCTTTAGGGAAAACTGGTACGCATCTTCTATGGTGGTCATTTTGACCAGGCTCAGCTCCTCTTGAATACTCGGCCTCAACCCATTAATGTAACGGGCTACCTTCTCCTTGTTGGGCTCTGCATGGCTTGTCCTGATAGTAATTTTATAAAACTCTTCTATATACTCTTTAACAGACTTGTTACCTTGCTTCAATCCTTGCAACTTCTTCAGCAACTCCATCTCGTAGTCCACAGGAATGAATTGCTTCTTCAGTTTCTCCACCATCCGATCCCATCTGGTGATCTTTCCTTTTCCTCTTCTGTTCCTTTCTAATTGGACCTCCTTCCACCAAATATTGGCATGGCCCTTCAACTTTGTTTTTGCAAACTTAACTCGATCTGGGTCCTCCACATCTTCATACTCAAAATACTCCTCCATGTCATTGATCCAATCAATAAGCTGTTCTGGATTCAAATCACCAGAATATGTAGAAACTTCGATCCTGGGCCTCTTTCCAATCTTTGAAATGGCCTCAACAACCTAACTTCTGTAGGATCTCCCGCAACTTCTTGTTCTTCCTCAGATAGCTCTTCTTCAGCTTCATCTTCGCTTTCCTCTCTCCTTCTCGGCTTGAACCCTCTTCGCAGCTCCTCTTGCAATGCATCGATTTGTCTTTGCAGAGCTCTAAAACCCTCTTCCGTCAAAGCATTCCTCCCACCACGATTTCTTCGTGGAGGCATCTTGATCTATGTAGCAAACCCACAACCTCAGCATCTGGTGCAAACTGCCTCACGATCGGCGATCTGTCTACACACTCAGGAACCCTTGCTCTGATACCACTTGATGAAGGGGGTAAATCACAAAACACACAACAACAGAAGATGATCATAGAAAATAGAACTTTATTTTATTGATATGGGCAGCTCATTACATTATAGAAGCTTAATTACAATCAGAGGAATCAATCCTCCACAAGCTGCAACACACTACAGTGTCCTGTCACAAGACTCTAGAATCACCTGCCTTCTGTAACCCCAAATCAGCTAGGGTTTCTATTTTCCCACCTATTCTTGACTCTACGCTTGCCCCCTTAACCCCTACTACCCTAAGGGTTCCCAAAAATGGTTATATATAGCCCTTTTTGGCGACCACCAGCTTAATTTCAAAATTTGCATCTCCCTCCAAAAATAGGTCAACTTCGCGGGGCCATAACTTTCGATCCGACCGTTGGATTTTCAATTATAATACCTTTTCAGAAAGCTCTCGAAAAGATGAAGGAGCGTCAAGTAGTACTGATAGGTAGACTACTTGGGTTTCCCACCAAATTTCGGGCCCATCCGGAGCATCTAAGTGCCTCAAATTTGACTTTGAATATTTCAATAGGATTTTTGGAATTAGAAATTTTAATATCTCACAAATGACAAATGATATTGACGTGATTTCTTCACCATTAGCTTCAATTCACCATTCTAGAGGTCTGTGTAAGATTTTGTATCCATCCGTGCACAAATGCAAACTTACTAAAAATAGCAACCCTGCCAAATTTAGCCCTTATTGAAAAGAAACAACATTTTTTTGGGTTGATGCAAGATTGCTCTTACACCCTAGATGCTCCTGCATCACAATTGCTTTGGTCGATCCTCCTCAAAGGCAGCGCTATACTTAACAATGAAGTCACTGTTGAATCTGTGATGGAAGATAGTTTGTTTTAAAACAAAACGTTGAGCTAGTATTGCAGATGTTATCTACCTTTGAAGCCCATAAAACCTTGTGTGCCCAGCAGAGAGCTAACGTTGCTATAAATGGTTGATTGGAGGTTATAAACAATGTGAATGCAAATACAAAATACAGTGAATCCCAAGGTTATGCCAAGATCGCTGGTTTTCGGCTATTAGAAGACATTTAACTTATAATACAAGGTGCGATTAGCTGAATACAACAACAATCTATAAACATTGAAATGATTGCGTGATTCAATGAATAAAACCTCCAACCAGATGTAATGCCAGGTAAAAACATCAATCTAAGGGAATGGAATGATTGCAAAATGGACTAATTGCAAGAACAGCGATCCAACTAGTTAGAACGCCCAGACATCTCTCTGACATTCCATTCTACATAAGCGAGTATGTAAATGCTACAAAGCATTGATTCTAATTAAGCAATAGCTATCCATCTAGGTGTCGGGTAAAGCTACTCTAAATGGTCGAAGAGAATGAAAAAAAAATAGAACTTGTTTAATAGATATTCCTCCAGTCTGCTTGTGCGGCCATGGGAGCTGTGCAAACCTAAACCACATTTATATCCTTTATTGAATTGCACCTACAGCAGATCATTATGTGTGCATGGTTGACCTTCTTGGGCCGCGACAACCATCTGGAGGAGACCCTAACTTTGTCATTGAATCAACTGTTAAATTAGAGCTCGTTAAGTGGAAATGTTATCTTGGTAACTATAAATCACATATGAATATAGGCTTGGGAGTAATTATAGCATCACTATTTTTTATTCGCACCAATAACATTTATGCAAAATGCAATGATTGAAGGAAAAACTAGTCACTTATGAGATTGGTGGTGCTCTCATCTAAAACTATCCCAGAGACAACTACTAAGGTGCTACTTCTAGTTTAAATGCTAGATGCCAGGTCCGACAATAGTCCAAAGCATCGCAGATCTAAGAATTGCTGCCATTTTTATAAATCGATAGTTGAGGACTGATAAATTACAATACAGAATTGATGTTTAACGGAACAGTTAAATGGCTGAGAGAGGATAAGGAAGTTGACAGAAGGAAATACATGATCAAGTTTGTGCAAGGAATTTACAAGGGCAATATGAGGGATCTGAGAAGATGTCTAAACTGTATGTTCAAACCTACCATCTATACGCTGGTCCAAGATTGCATACCAAAGAATTGGCAGAAATACACCATCAATGATATGAAGAAGTCCATTGAAACTGAATACTTACAGTAGTGACAGAATGATTCGGCAAATGGAGTAGGGGAAAACTTAGAATATGGAATTAATTGCGAATTGAAATAAGTCTTGAAGCAGAATTTTCTATCTGAGCAATCCATTTAGAATAAAAGAACAATCAACACCAATATTGATAGTTTTAGAATTAGAGGAAAGAAATCAAGCATTCAGAGGAACCTAGCTGCGATGTCGAATCGAGAATTCTGTTCCAACCGCTGCAGACCAAGCTTCTTCCCAGTCTTCTTCTCTGCTCTCCTCCTGCAATCCTTCCTCCTTGCAAAATCCCCCTCTTCTCTCTACAAATTCCTCTTTTCATAAAATAAACCTTCCACCTTACAAGGATACGACACGCGATCCTATGCCTCCTCCCTCCTTCAAATAATATTTTTTATTATTTTTAATGATCCCACTAAGTTGATTTTTATTAAAATTATGATTTTTATTAATATTATATATGATTCCAACTAAATTTATTCTTTTTATGAACAACCAACTATATTTTTTATTAATAAAGTTATAACATTGCATCTCTCTATAAATTTACAACTCTATTATAATTTATTTTATGAATTAAATTGTAAATCATGAATTACAACATGACTTACAATTAATTTATTTATTTAAATATTCATTGTAAATAATATTATATTAAACAATAGAAAATTTCTTACAACTTTTATTTAACAATTTTACTTCCTATAAAATAATAATTTATTTACAACAATTATTATGAATTATCGACATTTATAATTATATTTAATTATCAACATTATATTTTTCCGTATAATAATTCTATCTAATGCACAGCTTTACCTTACACACTTAGACACCTTCTGACCTAGTTAGACTCCAAGGTGCAATATTACCTGTCTGCAAGTCATGATCGAATGACAGACAATAACCACAAGGGTAAACTGACAACCAGACAACACTGATAAGGGACCTCATGTTAACTCCAAACAACTATTCCATTGGCGAAGGCACGCTCAGACCTGGTAAATCAGGTGGAGTTGGTGCCTAGTACCTGCATCCTGCAGCAAACGCACGGTTAAACATAACAAGATATATATCTAAATGTAGTCATATAGTGAATGGAAATCACAGTGGGGTAGGGTACTCGAGAGCGAGTAATACGACACTATTCCATTCATGTTTATGTATAAACAAATCACTACATTGAACAAGATTTCTAATTACTTATCAACAACATAAAACAATCAATTATCTCATAATCAAATCATCAAAGCATCTAATTTATTTATCAAATTGTAAAACATAAAGTAAAAGAATCCAACATCAACAACTGTTATCATAACGATTAGGTCCATAATGAATTAACAAAATAACAAGGAATCCATCATCAAACGATCTAAGATACTGTCATAATGTCTAATACTACTAAGCAAACATCAGTCTGACAGATGAAAAGTTGAGGGGCACTACATGACTGAAGGATAAAGAGCAGAAGCAATAAGGATTGTCTTGATTCATCTTGAAGACATTTTTGTGATAGGAGGGAAGTGGAGAGTGTGCCTATTTGATCCAATCATCAAAAGAAGAGTGAAGAGGTAAAATTGCAATCATCAAAGGTGTGAGCTTCAATGTCAGTTTTCAGGCAGTAGAAGGTTTGTCATACTGTAATCATTTATGAGTTTAATCTTAGTTCAGGGAGTATTTACTTCCTTGGGTTGTAGCCCTAAAACAAATTCTATAGGGAGTTGTATCTTCCTTGGGAGTGACCGTAAAACAAAGTCTTTAGGGAGCAGTAGCTTCCTTGGATTGTATCCCTAAAACAAAGTCAACTGAGAGTAGTAGCTTCCTTGGATTGTAGCCCTAAAATAAAGTATTTTTTATATCAATGAGAAAGTCATATATTATGAGTTAATCCTCATTGTGGTTTTCCCCTTTTGGGGTTTTCCACATATATATAGTGTTATGTGTTGATGTGCATTGTGTTGATCTTTCATGTTTATGTTAATGTTGTAATGTTTAAGTTTTAATCTGCTCCAGAAGATTTGAGGTTTGTTTGGATATTGATTCACCCCCCTCTTAGTATCAAGTGTGTTCAACAAGAGTTTGGGCATTGTATATGTCGAAGCAATTAGTGGTAGAAATTAAGGGGGGCTTCAGAATATTCTAGTAACTTCTCCCATAATAAATTATTGTATAAATACGTAAGTAAATAAAAAGAAAAATTTGCAAATAGTAAATTCTACAAGAAACTAGTAAAAGTCTTGTTTAGTAAGTTTCTAGATAAGGTTGGATGGTTTAGAAATTTCTAGAAGGGAAAAAATATTTAATGCTATGTACTACTAATGTATGGTTAAGTCCTCTATATAATGAGCAATTTGTATTGTTTTTCCATCAAGTGACCAATGAATAGAAGTTGTTGAGTTTTTAGCATTCTAAGCATTTTATGTTTGTGTGTGTAGTCACCTCTATCCACCATCAACTCTACATCTATTTTGTTGTTATGTGGTGTATGAATTATCTGAGATTTGAACCTAATTTGTTTGTCTAGATTTAGAGTTTTTAGTGACTATATATCCATTTCAAACTTGGTGGCATTATGATATTTTTTTTTTTTAGTTTTATTATTGAAGTTTATTCTTGTGTATGAAGTATTTATTGATTGATATTGTATCTGCTATTGTAAACATGCATTATCCTTGTTTTACTTTATTAATGAATATCATATTAGTATATTTTCTTTTTTGATTTTTTTAAAAAATTATTATAGAAAAGAGAATCTTCTGAAATATGAATGTTTTAAAGTTGTTTTTATTGCTTTATTGGTTTATATTGCAAAGAAAATGTATTATTATTTTATTTTTGTTTTTATTTTTCATGTTTCCAAAATGAAATTCATATAATAATTAAGACAAAATTATATTTTAATAAAGTTATATAACACACTTAAAGCTTGTATTTATGTTTTTACAATTTGATAGAAAAGTTGAAAAGTCATAAGGAAATAAAAAAGTGTAGAATTTAAAATGCTAGTGACTTTAGATGTGATAAAATTGAGGCTTGGTGCAAACCAACATTATGTAATCGTCCCAATCATTATGAAAACATGACTTTTTAGAATTACTAATAAAATTATGTAACACACTTAAATCTTGTATTTATGTTTTTCTAATTTGAAAGAAAAGTTGAAAAGTCACAAGGAAGTAAAAAAGTGTAGAATTTAAAATGCTAGTGACTTTAGATGTGTGATCAAATTAATACTTGATGCAAACCAACATTATGTAATAACCTCAATCATTATGAAAACATGACTTTTGGAACTATTAATAAAGTTATATAACACACTTAAAGTTTGTATTTATGTTTTTTCTAATTTGAAAGAAAAGTTGAAAAGTCACAAGGAAATAAAAAAGTGTAAAATTTAAAATGCTAGTGACTTTATATGTGTGATAAAATTGATGCTTTGTGAAAAAAAAAATTCCAATCATTACTAAAACATGACTTTTTAGAACTACTAGTTGTGCAGTCACTTTTATCAAAGCAAACAGTTTCACACAAAAACAAAAAATTCTCTATTTTTATCTGAAAACACATACTCCCTTAAACAAGAGTTTTATTACAAGTCATGTTTTACTTTTTCATGGATACATAGTATTTCAAACTCATT